>CM077307.1:88686196-91593696 GCA_039655065.1 Glossophaga mutica | reverse complement strand
AGAATGCATATTAGAGTCAACTAGCAGAATCTATACCAGGTATATTTTATCACTTTCTTATTTTATAGATGAGTAAATCAAGGTAGTAACTTGAATTCCATCATAAAGAGAATAAATGGTAGGATAAAGGACTTAAACCAAGACTTGTTTGACTCTGGTCTATGCATCTCACTCCTCTGCTGTATAGCTTCTCTCTCTCTTTTTTTAAATATGTTTTATTGATTATGCTATTACAGTTGACCCATTTCTCCCCCATCATTCCCCTCCATCCTGCACATCCCCTCCCACCCACATTCCCCCCCTTTAGTTCATGTCCATGTGTCATAAGTTCTTTAGCGTCTACATTTCCCACACTATTCTTGCCCTCCCCTGTCTATTTTCTACCCACCGTCTATACTACTTATTCTCTGTACCTTTCCCCCCTTTCTCCTCCTCCCACTCCCCTGTTGCTAACCCTCCATATGATCTCCATTTCTGTGTTTGTGCTCCTGTTCTAGTTGTTTGCTTAGTTTGCTTTTGTTTTGGGTGTGGTTGTTAATATCTGTGAGTTTGCTATCTTTTTACTGTCTTATTTTTGATCTTCTTTTTCTTAGGTAAGTCCCTTTAACATTTCATAGAATAAGGGCTTGATGATGATGAACTCCGGTAACTTGACCTTATCTGAGAAGTACTTTATCTGCCTTTCCATTCTAAATGAAAGCTTTGCTGGATAGAGCCATCTTGGATGTAGGTCCTTGCCTTTCATGACTTGGAATACTTCTTTCCAGCCCCTTCTTGCCTGGAAGGTCTCTTTTGAGAAATCAGCTGACAGTCTGATGGGAACTCCTTTGTAGGTGACCTATCCCTTATCCCTTGCTGCTTCTAGAATTCTCTCCTTCATTTCAATCTTGGGTGATGTAATTATGATGTGCTTGGTGTGTTCCTCCTTGGGTCCAACTTCTTTGGGACTGTCTGAGATTCCTGTACTTCCTGGTAGTCTATTTCTTTTGCCAGATTGGGGAAGTTCTCCTTTATTATTTGTTCAAATAAGTTTTCCACTTGTTGCTCTTCTTCCCCTTCTGGTACCCCTATAATTCAGATGTTGGGATGTTTAAAGATGTCCTGGAGGTTCCTAAGCCTGTCCTCAATTTTTTGAATTCTTGTTTCTTCCTTCTTTTCTGTTTGGTTGTTTGTTTCTTCCTACTGGTCCACTCCATTGATTTGAGTCCCAGTTTTCCTCCCATCTCTATTGGTTCCTCATGCATTCTCCTTCATTTCACATATTGTAGTCTGCATTTTTTTCATCTAATTTGTGAGCAAAATCAACCAATTCTGTGAGCATCCTGATCACCAGGGCTTCAAACTGTTTCTTCTGATAGGTTGGCTATCTCTTGGTAGCTTAGATAAATTGGCTGTGGGGCTTTCATTTGTTCTCCTGTTTGAGCCATTTTGTTTCTTTTTTTTTTTTTTGCGGGGGGCGGGGTCTGGTTGCAGCTGTTAGGTAGTGAGGGTTGGAGCCTTAGGTGTTCACCAGGGCAGGGCTGCCCAGTGGCTGGGTAGTGATTCTGTATGTGGGGGCAGGGCCCAAGAGGGAACAATGTGTTTGCCCTGCTCTCTCTCAGATTCCAGTCCCTTCTGCCACTTCCCCTTCACCTAGATTATCTGTGCATGAATGTGGGACCACCTGGTCAGCCAGCCACCTTGCATGGCCTCACTGGGTCTGCACTATTGCCACCCCATTCCTGGGGTCCACTGGCCTCCACCTGTGTGTACCTGGGGTCTGCTAGCCACTGCCTGCATGCCTGGGATCTGCCAGCCACTGCTACTTGTTCAGCCAGATCCACCAACCTCTACTTTTTCCTGCTGCGACTCTGCCATGGAGTCAGCATTTTTACTAAAAATAATAAAGCATTTTTAGAAGCTTGTTTGTCTGAAGATTCACTAGGGAAAATGATGGTATGCTACAGTGCTGACATTATTGATATCATCTGTCAATGTGATTGCTTAGGTAAAATGGAGTAACTACACATTTTATATTTACAAGGTGTGAATGGAAAAAAAAAACAAATGCAACAATAAAGCTCTTGGTCCTTCCTGTCACTGCAACATCTCCTCCCGGTCTGCTCTGCTTCTGCTCCCTCAATTCTAATAACAGTCTGCCAGGCTCTGCTCACACTCATCTTTCTGTTCCTCTTGGTCTTTAATTTGTAGGCTGACAATTAGCACCCCTGTTTTGTAAATTTCCAGAGGAAACTGTATATATATATATATATGATTTTGGGGGCCACATTTCCTCTGCTCCCTCTTGCCTCAAACTTGGTTTCATGCATGGAGGCTGTTTTCCTGATATCAGCTCATCTTTGCTCACTGCCAGCTATGCCCTGGCCTGATGATGCTTAGCTTTATCAGAAAGGGAAATGACTCAGAATTATAGCCCTTGAAAAGGGAGAGAGACAGAGAACCCAGAACTGCTAGAATTTCAAAAGAGAGAGGTGTTACCTTTGGTTTTGAACCTAATAGGAGCTTGAGGGCTGGGTGGGTCAAAAAGGCATATTTAATAATCTGAAACTATAACATGGTGGCATTAAAAGGATAATGTGCCCAAATTCTAGATGGAAGGAAAAGGAAATGTGGAATGGATATGAGAAGGAGCCATGGAAAGGCTTTATATAAGAAGAAATGAGCCCTGGCTGGTGTGCCTCAGTGAAATGAGTACTGGCCTGTGAACCAAAGGGTTGCTGGTTTGATTCCTGGTCAGGGCACATGCCTGGGTTGTGGGCCAGGTCCCCCTACTGGGGGAGAGGCAACCACACATGGATGTTTCTCTCCCTCCCTTTTCCTCTCTAAAATAAATAAATAAAATCTTTTTAAAAAGATTTTTAAAAAGACGGAAAATGAGAAATAATTATAGAAATGGATAGTAGAACAGTTAAACTAATGGTGAATAATTTTAATTGCATTGAAAAGCTTCTGTTTTCCTTTTATCTCCAACTTTCACTGACATTATTTCAAGTGTTCTTTCCACCATGTTTTGCTAACTCAGAGGTCTAGGGGAGAGCATTTGGTTGGCTATGTTTAGGTCACTTGCCTGCTTCCTGGCTTTGTCTCAGGTAGGAAAAGGAGGTTCTGCCAACCCTTCCTGACTTCTGTAGTCAGAGACAAGAATCTGCAGTTACTGACCATCAAGACAATACACACTGGAAACTAGATATTGGGATGCTGTTAGGGAGGGGAAGTGGGTAGAAGACAACAAAATAATCAACCAAACAACAACCTGATAAATGTCCCTTACAGTCCCTATGTCTTGGATTAGTGATCATTTTCCATTGTTAAAAATATCAATACAACTCAAAATTGGAAGTGACGTATATGTGATTTTTCCTCAACAAAAAGGAAAAGTGTATGTGCATGCATGTGTGTGTCTCACACTAGCATGACTGGGATCACAGTTTAGCTATATATTCAGCCTAGGGCTGACATTTGTGGTTTAAAGTAACCTAAAACAAACAAACAAACAAACAAACAAACAAAGATTTTTGATGAAAAACAAAAACTTAGGTTTTCCAAAATGCCAAGGATGTGGTCAGTATCTAAGCAATTGGATAGAAATGGCTTTTTTCTAAAATCTTTTTTTGAAATATTGAGTGAAACTAAAAAAAAAACAAACAAAAGAAACCAAACTACTTTTTAGCTTTCAGAATAAGAAGTTACACTTTCTCAATGAAGTCCTATATTAAATTTAAACTTCACTAAACTCTTTTGTGACCACATAACTGGTTCATTTGTTGCATTTGCATTTTAAGATAGATGAAGGTAACTCCTGGGAAAGAACTAGTGCTAGGGAAAGAGGAAATCAGCCACACAAAATTGATCTCATGCAATATCTTAGGGCCAGAGAGGAAATTTAGTTTTGATTATAGTACTCTTTGCCAATCATATTGTCCTATGGGTAACCCTCAGGCATTTACTTCTGGGTCTATTACAGAGTGACTTGAAATAAAAATTGAGATCTCTGTCAGTTGTTAGGGACCTCATTAGTTCTCCCTGCTAACCTGTGCAGCATTGAGGGTCACCACGTGAGCAGAAGATGATGCATATCCGTTCACTTTGCATTGTCAGTGGAATGTGGGATAGAGGTGTAAGTTCAAGGTTTGCTCAGATTGGAAAAGGGGTTGGTGAGTACGTGGCATGGCTTATAATGGGTACCAACAGGAATCAGTATTGAAGGTGGCCACAGCAGCAGTTCTGGAATTGATAGGAAGTGGTTTTCCTGTGACTCTGGAGTGGAGATGCTATCAGTAATTTCATCATGGGTATGGAGACATTTGTGGTTTGGTATTCTCTTTTGTGAGACATAGAATCTCATACCTTTGTGAACATAGAATCTCTGACAACAGGCAACAAAGCAGAAGGCTGAACATTAGAGAAAGAATGTGGAAGATGTCCAAAGAACCTGAGAGGAATGAGTTTGAGGATATGTGATATAAGGCCTTCTAGTATTCTAGAAGAAATGGTGTAATCTGAATTAAGGGTACAAGATCCATAACAGTTGTGCTTGAGCTAGAGAAATCCTGGGTTGTGGTGGCAATTGTGACCCTAAACTTACCTTCAGATTGTTGTAGCTATTTGAAATACTCTAGTATGAAGAATTGTAATAAAGTTTACATATAAGTATGCATATTGAGTGCATAATTAAAATTGTTTGCACAAATATGTGATAAGAATTTTTTTCCATAGAGCACAGAGCCTAGATGATTTTAGCAGTGATATTATATAAAATTATTTACATTGTTCTCACTTATAGCTATTTTTCCTTAAGATGGAAAACAGGTATTATACCAAATTTTTAGAACAATAAAAATATTTTTTGCTTTGGGACATTTGAAAAAAATATAAAAAAATCATTTACTTTAGATTTATTGAACTCACCTGGATTTGTGTCTTTAGATATCGTTTGATTCTGAAGTGATTTGAATTTTTTTCATTGACTTGAAGGTTAAAAATAAACACTCATAAATACATCCTTTCTACTGAAATAAGAAAATATTTTATGTAGATATCAGATGGATGAAATTTTAGTCAGTTTATACAAATCAATTTAAATTTACTTTTGTGTCCTTTTCTTAAAGTGTTCTAACAAAACTCTAAAACAATGTGTGTCCATTCGAGAAAAAAGCATTTTAATCAAATGTTTGAGTTTTGGGAATTTTAACATTTTTCTCCTGAGAATCGACTACCTATATCCCGGTAATAAGACAAATTTGCAGGAAATTAGCAGAATGTCTATTTCTATTGTCTTTTCTATTTCTGTTAGTGCTATAATTGAAGCCATTGGTAATCCTTGCCCAGCTGTTAAACATAGTTATTTTTCTACCTTCTATTCTTATTGATATTAGTGAAGCCTCATTATATAAATTGTTTGTAAAATAATATTTTATAAAATCTGTCATATGTAGTCAGTTGTAGAAAGAAGTTTTTAAAGAATAATTTTAATATTTCAAGATATTACTTTATTATACTAATTCATTTATGATTCTAGATCCACACATTTAAACTGCTATATTTATTTGTACTCCAGTGAAGTTTTTATATCTTCAAAATAAAAAATGTGAGCATAAGAATCAATATGATGGTAAAAAGTATGGTTAAGAATCTTTTAGTTATAGAAAAGCTAGAACTAGAGATCATAAAGCTGATATTACACAAGAACAATGACTTACCCATATAAGCAGCTCCACAGTAAAGGAACTGAGAGAAAAATTTGTGTTCTGATATTTAATAACATAATCAGTGTTTTAGCAGTTAGGTCACCGAATAATTTACCTACATCCTCTTGAATATTTGGTGAAATTTTTTAAAAGATATTTTGCTACCAGAATAAGAAGTTATATCAATTAAATTTCACATAAGTTTCAAACTTTATGAGACCACCATGTAGACTGGAGTTCAATAGTTGCATTTCCATTTTGAGAACAATTTACTGAAAAAGTTTTTCATGACCTTTTTTATTTTATGCTTTTAGCATAAATTAATCCTTAATCTCTGACTAACTCCATTTAGAGTTCTTTTTGGATACTTTTTGTTCTGTTGAAAAGAGTTTAATGCAAAATGAGATTTTCTTTAGTCTTTATTAGATGAATTGACCAAAAACCTTATTAAAAAAATTCATGAGAAGTCCTGAACCCTTTGCTTTGTGAGATAAGGAATTTAGTTGTCTATAAATAACCATATTTTTTACAGAAAGGATTCTTAATAAAGATTGTTGAAATTAAAGCTAACAGTCTATTATATTGGTTGCTTTCATACTGAAGTAGGCTGCAGTGTGTTGAAAACATTACTATCTGAATGAACCCTAAAGTATAATACATAAATTTAAGCAATCTTAGATTCATGAGGAAAACTATAGTTAAATAAATGAAGGCACAATCAGAAAGATTAGAAGGGTGATTGATGTCTAATATCAGGTACTTCCTAATTTGAAAGGCAATATTTTATGTATACTTAAGTTTATTTGTATGCAGGATAATGTTGCCCGGATTTAAACTAGAAAGAAATAAAACCTACTTTGATATTACTTTGGAAGACTTTTAAATATGTGTAGAAAAAACCCAACATATTTATATTTAACCTTTGAATTACCTCCATTGCCTAATCAGAATAGCATCCTATTTAGAAGTCAGGTATTTAGGGACATGCTTTAACTCTGAGGATTTGCAGTCCGGAGGAGCCCATGATGCATTAATGCCTTGGAGTACTGCAGGATAAAGCCCGGCAGCAATTATGCACTCAACAGCACTCCAGTGGTTTGAAAGTTAAAATGCCTGGTAATTTACCATGAGGGAGGGCCTTAGGGGAAGAAAGAATATGGCTCAATTAATTAGTACTTGTTAGCAAACTTCAACTATTACCCTATTTAGAGTTTCAAATCACTGATATCTCAAATACCCTCAAGATTTGAAGAGGAAGTAAGAATAAGCAGTTAAGAAAGCTAATTTGTCCAACATGGCACCAGCTCTTGAATATAGTGTTAGCAGCAGACCAATTTTCACAGGTTAGACTTTCTACAAAGAGGAAAAGGGAAATGGTATTAATTTGCTATTTTCAACTCTGTTCTTGCTCATACCTTTCAGTTTGAATTTCTAGGTTAGATTAATACTCTTGGTGACCACCAATGGCTTCCTATAAAGGCCTAATACAAATAAATTTTGAGAGTTACCTGGAGCTTTATTATGGGTATTGGTTTTCTATTTACTCATTATATCTCCTAAGTAGCCATTGTTGGTATTTAAGAAAATTAATGGTTCTTAATGATTATCTGGTTGTTTTCCAAAGTATTATTCAAATAATATATTCCTTGTTCTAAAACTTTTTCAGGTAAGTCTCATGATTTTATGTTTGAAATCATGTTGTTATTAGCTAATAATTACACAAAATAGAATTATTTTCAATAATTTCAGCTTATGTTTCTTTTTATTTTTGTCCCAATTGCTTTGGCCAAAATCTCTAAGAGAATGTTAAATAATAATTCATCATGGCCATCCAAGTCATAGTTTGAGTTTTTACTATTAGATTTTGTTTGTTTGCTTCGGTTTTGTTATTTTGCTTTGCTGTTTAGTATAATGAATCTTTGGTTCAAGATAACTATTCTTTTTTAATATTAAGAAGTATTTTTGTGTCTTTAGTTGCCTTTAATTAAAAAATGTTTGTAAATTAACATTATGAAAATAGTATTTTAATGGATATGTACAGTGGAGCATACCTGAATTCGATGTATTCCACTAACCTCTATTCCATTTCAGTCCTTGGATCTCCATGTTTATGTGACATACATGTATATAAGCTGCCTGTCCTTGTGGAGATGTAAACCTGTGATCTTTGTATCAGATTTTCAAAGTGGGGAAAATATGAAGTTTTTCTAAATCTATTTATACATTTCATAGGAATCAAATTTTAGTTATCTAGGCTTCATGACTTTACAAAGCAGAATAATGTTCAGCAGAATATCTTAGTTTGTAAATTTTTTGTGCATGGCTGTAATTATAGAATATAAATTATTAAATTATTTAGTTTACATGTAGGTCTTGTGTTTATTTCACTTATAGGATATATTAGAAAACATGATGATTGGTGATAAAAAGCTGAGCTGAAGCATGTGGATTCACAGGAAAGGACAAGCAAGGAGCCAATAAAAACCTCCCAAATAACAGATGTATTCAGATTTTCTTCCTCTAGAGCTAATGTGGCTGACTTGAAAGGAGGTGATTGCCTTGTTGAGTCAAGACACTTCTATGATTCACACTAACCTTTCTCTGGTGGGCAATTTCATTCTCACTCTTACAGGCCCCAAGGAACTGCATGGGTGCACACTGGAGGATTTCCTGACCAAAGTTCATGGACGGTGTAATTTAAGTAAAAGCCCTGAATTATGTTCTATGCTGTTCTGAGTTAAATGATAGGAAAACCTGATACATGTGGAAGGGCAGAGACAAGTGCATGTGTTTCCCTCCCTCAATTCAGTAAAAAATAGCACAAGAAATGCATTAACTGGTGTTGATTCTAAACATTAAGCAGCAAGTGCTATGACATTGCAAAAATAGAGTATCAACAAGACCAATCTACTGATTTATTTGCTTATGTATCACATCAATTGCTTCAATGATGAACCATACTTCTACATATATGTGATTATCAGATTATTCATCTGAATATAACAAACAGTAAAACATCAGCTATATTAAAACCTATTGTGCGACTATTACTAAATGCCCTACTTTGAATTTCCCAGTGGATCTGTTAATTTTCCTGTGAGATGATTTTAGACATATCCAAAAGCACATTCTGAATGATAAAGGCATTTTTAGGAATTTATCCTATTAACAATCTACCTTCTGGTAATATCCACATTATACTAAAATCATCTCATTTTATTAATTCCTGACACTGTCCAATAAAACATGAGCAAGGGGACTAACGTTAAGATGAAATCTGTTATTTTGAAATTTGTAAGCAGTTCCTTGTGCTTTACCATCTTAAACTCTGCATACTGTGTTTAGGTTGTTGGGTTCTCAGAGCAAGAAACACCAATAGAAAGGAGAACCATTTTAATGATTAATAGTAGGTTCTTATTTGATTCATATGTTATAGCAATCAATTTGTGCTATAAAATAAAATAGTAATATTACAAATAATAAATTATAACATAATTTACTTTTTATATTATGTATTTTGTATTTATAATAATCATATATTATTGTTTCACTATCTCAATAGTCTTGAGAGCATAATGATTTAATCCTGAATGTCTTTCTTATTTTGAAACAAAGGGATGCACAAGGATGCACCCTCACCACTCTCTGGAGCACCTAATCACCTTATCTGGCCCTATCTTTCCCCCATGTCACTTATTATCACGATAGGTTATAGAATATACATGTGTTTCTTTTATTCTTCCACTCACAGAATGTAAACTCTATGAGTGAAGGGATTTTTGAATGTTGTATTTTACTGACATAGTCACATAAAAAGCACTCAATAAGTATTAGTTGAATGAATTAATGGTTATGAAACATCATATCAGCATAAAGTGACATTGTACAGCAACTTAAAAATAATTTGAGCAAAGTATTAGTTAAAATGTGTTCTGGGACTGCTGAAGAAGTTTGGATTTCAATTCTTACTTGATTATTTTGTAACTTTAGGAGGCCAAGAAAAATTGAGGAACATCTGCTAAGAAAACTTCTTCTGTCTTTATATCTTTGTGTCTTTTCTCATTTGCTTATGTTCCTTCTGTTAAAAATTTTGTTCCCTAGTACTTTTGATTTGGCTAATTCATAATAACATCTTAAAACTTCTTTCAGATAGCAATTCTTCCAGGAAGTCTTCTTTGAAGTGCCCAGTAGACATTGAATGCTCCTGCTATGTGCTCAAGCAGAATGTTATTCCTTAACACAACATTAAATTACATCAGACTGTATATATCTAGGCTTCTTGTTTCCTCAGTGAGCTGTGCTCTAAAGGTAGGGACATGGTTCTTTGTTTGTTTTTAAATCCAGACATGGTATTTGGTTTGTAGAAGGCACTCATTTAAAAAGAAAAAGGAAGGGGTGTTCATGGAAAACAGAGAGGGCAGGAGAAATAGAAAGGGGCGATAACTCATTGCTCATTTAAATCAAGAAAGACCATCTGGACAATGAGAGGGTTTCAATATTACAATTGGATTTCCACGAATGAATTCAGATGATACTCTGAGTAAAAGCCTCTGTGTGCCTGGCACAATTCTTGCACCAAGGGGAGTATAGTAAACAAAGAGATAATGTTATTTCCCTCATTTTAGTGGGGGAGACAAACAATAAACACGTATAATGTCACATATGTAAAATAATACATACTGTACAATAAAGTGTAAAATGGATATAAAACATAAAACTATATGAATTATATAAACATATAATATAATACAGAATTTGGGAATGTTTAAGGAAATCAGTATTGAGTATGTCAAGGATTGCCTCTTTGCTCAAGTTCTCTCATAATTCTTTACTTGTAAAGTGCTATTTGCCCTATCTCAGAATGGGAAGTATAAAATAAACCACTGCAGGAGGGGCATTTATAACTTACATGTGTGTGCCAACCCAATGTGGAAGGAGCAATTTGCATAGATTTCAAAACATAGACCTTTGATGGGCCCATTTTCCACTTGCGTGTGGAAGCAGGGAGCCCTGAGGGAAGGCTTAGTGGTCTGCAAGTCTCCCTCGGTGCAGGCCCTCTTCTCACACAGCTGGGCAAGACCCTAATTTCTCAACTGACAACAAGGATGAAATGATTTGACAAACCAAATAAACTTCTCCAGACTCTTGGTTAAAAATGACTCAACTTTGTATCACTCCCCAAAGTCTTTCTAAAAACTTTTTTTATTGAATTTATTGAATGACATTGGTTAATGAAATTATATAGGTTTCAGGTGTGCAATCCTATAATACATCATCTGTATATTGTGTTATGTGTTCACCACCTGAGGACAAGTCTCCTTCCATTTATCCCCCCTCTATCCTCTTCCAACTCTCCCTACCATCCTTTCCAGAATTCTGATAATCACCATACTGTTGTCTGTGTCTATGGGATTTCTTTTGGTATTATTTACTAAAAAGTCATTTCAGTAGACAAAGAATTTGAGTTCTGTATTGGTTTGAGGGTGTTTTCAGGATATGGGTATCCATAGTTGACTGAAGCTGCTGTGGCTATAATAAGGAATACACTAACATTTTTGTTTTCATAGGGATGAATTATTTTTTCCAACATATGGACAACTGTACTTAGAGTATCACAGTGCTTTGTGGTAAAGGGGAAAAACAAAACAATTACAGTGACTGCGGCAGAATTGCTGTGCTATTGCAGTACATAAGACTTTGATTACATACTGCCGAGATTCATACCAGCCTAGTAGCTGTTGACAGATAAAGTAACAAAAATGAAACTCATTTATTTTTCTTTATTGAGACCTCAAATAAAAGCAGATTTTCAGCTCTTGTACTTGCTACATTGATAGAACAGAGACTGACAGCAAAAATGTGCCAGTCCAGAAATATAAATTATACCTAGGCTCATATCAAAATTCCAGTTAGTCTTGAAGAAGAAGCTGATGTTTGGATTATTTTTGATCCTAAAACAAATATACTATGGAGTATCACCGTATACCTGGTATACATTAACCCTCTCCTTTGAGCAATATTTCAGAACTATTGTTTTTAGTCTACATTGCTTATTACTTTCACAGCATCTAAGGCTACTTGAATTATCACCAGAGGAGGTCACGTTTTACTGAATGCGAATTACTAGCAACAGACGTATACATTTCAGCCTGCAGAAAGTATAAAAGTAGATTGGAGAATTGACAACAGACCTTTTTATCTATTACAAAGTCATATTTGATGCTACAGTTTGGTTATTGAGATAAGAGCAAAAGTAAGTGGGAAATATAAAGTGAGAATTTTTGGTTTGTGTTTTTGAGATTGTATTAAGTACAATTTAGACTAAATTATTTGTATCTTTCTTTCATGTTAATTAAGTTGATATAAAAAGTCCTGTAATCAGGCCTCTTTGACTTCCCTCCCTTCTTATATTCCTTCCTTTAGTCCTCCCTATCTCTCTTTTAGTTTCTTTTTCCCTCCATTTTCTCTCTCTTTCTTTTTATTTAACTATCAACATGGAAATTTTGCTACAGTTTCTCGTAATTAAGTCACTACTAAGTTGACTGCAATATTCTGGACACTCAAACATGATACACTTAGTGAATGATATACAAGTGAGTATACAAAGTCTTCAGTGTACTCAAACCATAATTATAATCCAACAATGTCTATTTCTTGAGTATATCCTAAAAATAATTTTGCTTGGAATTTTTATTATTTTAAAGTTTACATTTGATAATTTTCTTATGAATTTTTTAGCAGCAGAAAGATAGCATGCACTTGTTTCTTGAATTACCTTTCATGACCTTTTGCAAGATGATAATTATTAAAATGGGAGGCTTGGAAGTCTTGTAGAAAAATTAAGCTTATAAAGTAGCTAAAATGGCCCTTCTGTGCTGGTGTCGATTTCAAAATTAACATTTTGGTTCATGTGCTTCTAATAATCACTGACCCTTACTTCATGTACTTTCCACAGGAAATGAATACAGGAGAAATTACTTTGACCCACTGATGGATGAGGAAATAAACCCAAGGCAGTGTAGGATGGAGGTCAGCAGAGAGGGTGAGCTAGAATTAAGTATGTAATTTTTGTGTCAGAATATTCTCTTCCATTCATGAAAATGAGGTGACAAAGATCACACATGCAGTTCCATTTAGATTTTGAAGCTTACAATTTAAATGGTAAGTTTTAGCCACTAACAACATTGATGGACAGCGAAGGTAATTTTTGATCAAGGACAGAAAGCTGGTCAGATAGAAGAAGCGGGAATTTGCTTTCATCTGAGGATGAGGTAAGCAGTTCGCTGTCTTTATAAGGCTCATGTTATGCATATGAAGAGTATCATCGCTCCACAAATGCCATTTTTGTTCTTTGAGTTAAAAATGGACACTCCTCAGTAAAATTCATCTAGCACATAAGCTTTCCATACACAGTGACTATTGAATTTCTTTCATGGAAGGTGTGGAACCACCACCCAAGTTTTGAACCCCACAGGTGCAGTGACATAAAGATTCCCTCTTCTATACTCTTGAGTCTAACTGCGGTTGTAAAATAACAATTCAGCATCACTCTTTATATTAACACCACTACACATATTTGATAGTTTACCAAGCACTCTAGGATTTAAAAAAGTTACTGATGAGATAGTGATAGTGACAAATGTTACTTAGAGTCATTTGCAGTCCAGAAGATCGCATTCCACCATTGAGCACCAGTCACTGAATTTGCACTTCTTAATAAAAACTGGGGTAACCCCTCACAAACAAAGGGCTCAAGCACAGTGCAAAGATTATTTTAAAAGACAGTTTTCAATAAACTATACCTATGTTTAAATGATACAGTATCCACAAATATCACCCAAAGACATATATGTGCAAGATAAGGCAAGGACTTACTATCAGGACCAGGTTTCACCAGTAGCTCAAAATCAGGGTAAATTGGAAATTAGAAAATCTCAACTTTTTATTTGCCCACAGCACACTTTAGAAATGACAGATAATCTCAATGAATTCTGGAGAGAAGTATCGATTTAATTATTAGTTGAAGTCTGTTTCAATTTCTTGGTGATCAAAACATATAGGTACATATGGTCGAGTTTTTGTAATGTAAGGACTAAAGTTGACTTAAGTCAAGAATAGCTCCAACTATAAACAGAAACTTTCATAACACAAAATATAGTTGGTTATCATTCCAGCAGTTATTGCCCAGCTCCTGTGGTTAAGCTGGGGCCTCATATTTTAGAGCAGGCAGCTCTCTTTACATTTGCCCACAATCTCGTTTTAAGTCTCCATTAAATGATGCACTCTTATTCTTTTTGCTGGGTACTCGAGCCTGTGCAGTTACCCTATTTAAAGGACTTGGCAGTGCTAATTAGCACAAAGTATCCATCCACATCTTCCTCAGCACAAAGTTGAAGACCGTGCAGAGACAAGACAGCAGTGCTGTTGGGATGGGCTTGGAGAAGGCCAGTCAGAGCAAAGATGCAGAACCCAGTGCTCTGTGGTGCAGACTTTGGGGGCACCCCAAACATCTGCTTGCCCCATCTATCTTCACTTTGGTTCACCTTTGTTCTTACTTTTATTGTAGTTTATATTACTTGCTTCCAAAATAGTTTGACACAGCTCATCAGAGAAATATAAATGCATACGGTTAAAGAAAAGTTAAAATAAAGACGAAGGGGATTTGAGAGCACATACAAAAAGAAGTAAATGTGCAAGAAACCGGGGACAACAGTATTACTGTAATTAAGCACTCGCAATTACTTTGAGATTCCTGGAAGTCAAGGTATAAATGGAAGTAACATTGGTTAGATAACTTTCAAAGTTTAATGGACTTCACGGCTTTTTCCGTGTTTATCACCTACCACCACCACCAGTTTTTTACACTAAATCCTGGAGGATAATATTACATCAATTTTTACATAGCAGAAGTTATAAAGAATGGACAATTCCTTTATCATTGGTTCCTGGTAAATATCTTTTACTTAATATGGAATATGTATCTGAGTGCTGCTATGTAGTAGATGCACATCATTTTAGTATTTTATTTTATATACGATTTTAAATCACTGTTAGCTTGTGGATTAGTCAGTGTTTCTCCAAAGAAAGAGAGCCAGATAGGATCTCTCTCTCTGCATATTACATAATACATGTATAATGTGTGTGTATGTGTATACAGAGAGAGAGAGGGAAATAGATTTATTGTAAGGGATTGACTTATGATTGTGGAGACTGGCAAGTCTCTCTCTTCAGTAAGCTGGCAGGCTGGTGAGTTAGCTAAGGGTTGATGTAAAATTCAGGTAAGCATTGATGTGACCGTCTTGAGACTCAATTCATCAGGGAAGGAGACTGGAATGGAGCATAGTTTATGTGTTGCAGTGTTAAGAAGAATCACTTCTTTGAGAATGCTCAGTCTTTCCTCTTAAGCCTTTAACTGATTGGATGAGGCCGACCCACATGGTAGAGATTAGCCTCCTTTACTCAATGTCTAAGGATTTAAATGTTAATCACATCTAAAGATTACCTTCACAGCAATATCTAGATTGATGTTTGACCAAACAACTGGGCAGCCTATCCAAATAAACACATAAGATTAATCATAGCATGTTGCATTAAATAACTAATTAATTCACCTTATAGGGTGGTGAGGGCCTATTGAATTGATGTACTAAATGTGTTCTCCCTGATCAAAAATCTTAACTCTGCTGCTCTTTGTCTTATCATCCTGTGTTTTATTTTGGCATGCATCTTAGTTACATATTTATTGCTGGACTTATTTCTTTACTAGACCTTAAATGTCTTTAGAATCTGGCATAAGTACTTGGCTTATATATGATGCTTAATATTTATTTGCTGACATGAAAATCACAAGATATATGAAATCTCTTTTCCTGTTGCCTCTGAGCATCTTTGTTGCCCTTGCTCAATTCCAGGTGAACATCAGCTCCTACTTGGAGTTAATGAACTGCTTTTTTCCACACCTTCTGCTCACCTTTAATCTGTTCTCCATGCAGCATCTTGCTACTCCCTTATTAAAGCCTTCTCATTGCTGCCCACAGCTTTCAGCGTGAAGACCAATATACTCTCAGGTCCTTTCCATGTGTTCAGTGTGCTCTGGTCACACTGGGCATTTTTTTTTTGTTCCTCCTGTGCATGGAGCTGCTTTTGGACACTGAACTCTATCACAAGTGCTAGGACAGCCTCCTTTCTCTCCTCATGTGACCAATGCCCTCTCTGCTTGAAGTTTGGCTTAAATGAAAATTGTCAACTCTCTTGACTAGCTTAGGTGCTGTTTCCCTGTATATTTAATTGAACAAACTCATCACAATGGTCAGCAAACTGTTTATTAGTGCGGTTGTGAAATGTGTTTCTCCCTTTTAGACCATCTCCTGAACACAAAGAGGGTGAGACTTGTTTTTCTTCACTGATGAATTCTTACACTTAGCACATCAGTTGGCATAGAACAGAGTTGACCTGAGAAGTGTTGTTGAATTAATGTATAAATGAGTAAATGAGTTTAAAGTGCTAAGCATAGTATCCAATGCATGGCAAGCCTTCTATAAACATTAGTTATTATTATTTACTGAGTGTTCAAGGAGTGCGTTCAAGGACACAGTAACTCTAAACAACTGACACAAAACCCCTCAAACTTGCCATTATTAGTCTCATTTTAAAGATGAAGAAACAGGCTTAGAAAGACTGAGTATTTTTCCTGAGATCACAGAAACCTGGCAAGCATGGAGTAGAATGCAGACTCTGTCTTTGGTATTATCTGTTCTGGTCTCAGCAGTTGTGTTTGTCCTATCGGCTTTTTGTACTCTTCCCTTTGAGGAAACTCCTGAAGGGGAAAGAAAGCAGGTTAATTAAAATTGTTGAAACTGAGTTTGAAGGGGATCTTCTCTTACCTTCAGCTTCTGTGCTGTGTAAGCTTAGACACTCCAGAGTCTTAAAAGAGCATCACTGAGGTGGACTGCTTAGCAGGTCTGCATAGCTAAGGAATCAAAACCTTTATAGCAATTGTTGGTTAGGTCTCTCTAGTTCAGATTCCTCTCATACACCCCCCAAAAGCTGCCTATAACTCATTATTTCATTATGAAAACATATACTAGTTCAGGATGACAGAACCCAAACTATTGAAGAATTATGCATTTCATACAATTACCAAATAGTTAACAACAAACAAATGGGATGGCTACCTTTAGCTGAGTGCCCCATGCCAGGCATGAAGTGATACTTTATACGTGCTATTTTGTTAACCCTCAAAACCTCCCTGTTTTGGGACAAGAGGATTAAAGCTCAGGGGCTCTAAAAGAGCTGCTCCAATATCACTGTGCTAAAAAGGGGAAGATCTGGGATTTCAGTGCAGGTTTTGCTGATACCAAACCTATGTCATGCTGCCTCTCTTCTGAAGATGGTGTCCATACAGTAATCCTATCTGCCTCTTCTGTTTGTTTTGACATTCCAAATGTGTGGTCATTTATTCTGGTCTCTGACCATCATTGATCCATCAAGATTATCAAGTCCTTATACTGGGGTTTTTATTACTTCTGCAAGGAAATTTCTGTCTATGCACCTATTATTGCTTGATACTAACTTCCAAATAAGATTCTTTTATGAGCCATACATCAGCTTCCTAAGTTTTGTAGCTATTCCCACTAAGAGTTGTAAAGATCCAGGCAACACTGAAATAAAAATTCATGCTTCCCCAATGCAGAGTCTGCAAATTTTCCCTCAGGAATGGCCTCTCTTCTTTATCTCCTAATGTTGGTGTGGTAGGAGGTCTTTGGGGTTCTTGGCAGGAAAAGAACATTTGTAGGTCAAATGACACTTGAAAAAGTCACCTGCAGGATTCTATGGGCAGAAGCTACTAACTTCAAAGGCTTTTTTTTGTTATATACTTTCAAGCATTCCAGTTGGCTCCACTAGCCTGGGCTTTCCTATTTAGTCATTTCAAGTCCATGACTACAAGCTATATTGGATTTTTCCAACACTGATGTTCAAAGATCTCAGAAAGAGGGCCCAGAGTTTTTAGGAGCTTTTAACTTGGGCAATCAAGACCCCAGAAGGCTCTTGAAGAATACTTGCTGGGGGATTTTCAGATGTGAGTTGCTGAATTAACTATCATCTTCAGAGTTGGTGCACCAAAGGAATGTAAAGTGATAAGTAATAAGCATGTATGGGCCATATTAAAACCACCACAGTAAAAGTGCAACCACAGTTCAGGTAGTTCACTTGCCTCCTATGGGAAAGGGAACATGTTAGGTACATGTATGTGAGTTCTATTTCTAAGACTGGGGGGTCATCCAAATTGCCATCATTTATGTTTGGTTCTAGTGGCAGGAGATCTACCTAGATGACCCTTTAAACCCTCTTCCAGAACCGTGTTTTTATGATTATGTTATTACTTTTTTGTAATGATATAACCTGTTGCTTCAAAATCACAAAAAAACTAAGTAGCCATTGCATTTTCTACTATATTGCAGTAGAATATGTGAAAGAATCTCAGATCACCTAAGGCCAGTGTTTCTTATACATGTAGCAAAAAATATGATATATAGAGGGTAGCTAATAGAAAATACTCATTAATTTTGATCAAATGCTTATATACTCTATTGTATGATTTGACAAATCATAATGGCTTGTTCTGAAAGGATTCTTGTGTATTAGATGACATAATCATTGAATATGAGGTGCTTTTGATTGGAGACATATCCTATTATAAATACCCTGCAATAAACATTTTAAAAATCATTGTTCAAATTATCATTGATTAACAAAAATTGTTTTTTCCAGAGCAAGATAGCATATTGAATAGAATTTGTATTGGTGACCTATAACATACTTAAATAGCCATGGTGATTAATAATTTGTTTGTAATTATATTTGCATGCCTATAAATTAACAGATGAGAAAGTTATCATAAATATGCTCTTTCAGCACCCCTGCAAGTTGATAATAGAAGTCTCTGCAATGATCGATTAATGAGGCTGTTTGACAAGAATGGATGTCGAGGAGCCCAAGGTAAGAGACCAGTTATTTTCAATCTTTTATATTAACATTACTTGCAAATGCTTTGAGATTGTTTTTGCAAATGCTAATTTGTCTTTTCCTAAATGTAAGCATTTATTGATAGCCAATGTGTGTTTTAGATGGTTGCAAATATTACATATAGCTAAGGTTGGGGGAAAAGTAAATATGGCCCAATTTTCTATAATTGCATAGAGTTCAAAACCCTAAACAGCATTTAACAGACTTACTACTGAAGGATCCTACAATGGTATGGCATATTTTGGCATATTTGGATTAAGTAACGTGAGGCTGTACACCATTCTTTCATAAAGAGTTTATCTTAACTTTTAATTCTTAAATATCTTTGGCATTTCCATCAAAGAAACATATAATAATATCTGACACAATGGGATAGTTATGGGGAATAAATTATTAGTTATTATACAAGCAGACATGATAATCACATATAAATAATAATGAGGATGATTGATGATGATGATGAAAATATTCATTTACTGAATGCTTACTAGGTGCCTGACACTGTCCTAAGCACTGTTCTAAATAATGTAAATATTAACTTATTTAATCTTTCTAATAACACTAAAGTTTAGGTTCCATTTTTACCCCCATTTACAGAAGAGCATCCCCCAAAATTTTATTCCTGCCTTTATCATTAACATCCCTTTACTTTTTGTTATCAATTTTTGTAGCCAACATTTGGTTTCTTTTTGTCTTTATAAACCATGCAAACTCATTTTTCAAGCCAGTTTGATATCTCATTTTGAGAGATATTAATTCAAATGATGAACTAATCAGGATTCCGTAGAGAAGCAGAATTCAATAGAATCAACAGAAAGAGAGAGTGATCTATTTTAAGAAATTGGTTCTTGTGTTTGTGGGGGCTCACAGGTCTGAGGTACTTAGGGATGACTGGCAGGCTGTGGATTTGGGTAACAAGAGGATATGAAATTTAGGCAGGAGTTGAAATTGCACTCTTGAATCTTAATTCTGCAGGAGAGCAGGATGGAAACTCAGGTAGGAGTTAAGGTTACATTTTTGAGTCCACAATTCACAAGGCAGGTCAGCAGGTAGATAACTCAGGCCAGGTTTCCTGTGTTACAGTCTTGAGACCAAATGCCTTCTTTTTCTCAAAACCCAAGTCTTTGCTCATAAGGCTTTCAAATGATTGGATGAGGCCCACACTCATACATTTTGAAGAGTAATCTGCTTTACTCAAACCTATGATTGAAGAGTTAATCACATTTAAAAATTACCTTCATGGCAACATCTTGATTGTTGTGCAAACAAATAACTGGGCACCATAGCCTACCTAGCCAAGCTGATACATAAAATTTTATATCACAAATGGTTATAATTAAATCCATCAGGCCTCTATATATGTTTAGCCTAATTTCTGAATCAGAAAATGTACATTTAATTCCTTTTGTGTGTGTGTGCTAGACATCAAGTAATGCACTTTTATACCTATGGTGTCCCTTCTACTCTGACAACTCTCTGATGCTTGGATCCCTTGAAACCAATAAGTGCACATTTATAGACAGCACCTAATGAGTATTCTAAAATCATATACAGGTTTACAAATATCTTATTGAACTTAAAGAATAGTTAAGCACTTCACCAGCTATTTTGTACATGAGGATATAACTGAGACCTAGAAACTTTAAAGGCTTATGCAAGGTGATATAACATCCCAGGGAACAAAGAAGGCAGGCCAGCAGTCCTCTATATACCACAGCCCGTGCTTTTTCCAAGGCCCACCCCATTTCCCTCATGAAAAGGAAGCTCTCTTCTATTGGCTAAGAGTGTGTAGGTTCTTGTTAAAATTCTAACATTGGAGGCATGGAAAATTCCACATTTTACCTTCCACTATTTTTTTAGAGACTGGAAGAGAGAGGATTATTTTATATTTACAGCATGCATCCAGCTAGATGAATAGTTACATTTTGTAGATGATACTATTTTCAGGTGATAGAGAGAGAAGTAAAGTACACATATCATTTATATAAATGCTGGCATTTCTATGCAAATAAACAAGGCAGTCCAAATAAAGTGCCTTCTGTGTGTGTAGAGATCAGGAACTGTTCTCAGGTATTCTAACTTGGAAAATGAACCCAAGAGCTCTGGCTTCTCCTAAACCTATTCATCTCCCAAACTGGTTTCAGCAAAACAGCAAGTGGTGAGATCCTGAAATAAACAACATGTAATATTTGGAAAAGCATGGTCTCTGCACTTCAGGATATACTTGATATGTAGGAAAAAGCCTCTAGTGCACAGTGGTACTTGACTCACTTTGTGATTGTGACAGGATGAACAAAGGTTTTGGTGTTGTGTTGTGTTGTGTGTGTGTGTGTGTTTTAATCTTAAAGCTTGTTCTGGGCTTTATTGATTTCCCAGCACATTAAACAGAAAATAATTTGTCTAATTGTAGGTAATGAAAAGTCAAACTTCATACTATGTAAGAAAAGAAGTGCTAAGATTATTGTGTGCTTAGCCAATGTTAACGTGACATTGTGGAATGTCATGTGGAATGTCAAGTAAGTGGAATGCCATGTGATATCCTTGGGCTAAATAGGTGAGAGCACGGAGAAGGAGCCTTCGAGTTCTGAAGAGCCGATGTGTTCCACTAGGAATCTTGAACTCCACAAAGAGGACAGTGAAGCCACCTCTGCTTGCAATAAGGAGTTAAAAAGATATGCTAAGAAAGACAGAATTTGGCTTGGAAGCTCTTCATTAAAACAGGTCAGCATTAAAATATATATCAAGAAATGTAAGATAAAGGTTTTTAAAAGAGCAACTTGAAATATCAGTCCCACATATTATTTACAGAATTCGTGACTTCCCTAAGTCTTTGCTCTCATTTTTCACATCAATTTTACTGTGTAGAACTTACATTACATGTCAATATCAACCCTACCTTTGAATAAGTTAGGGTCACTTCATCCAGTTTTATTCTGTGTCCAGTACTGATTTCTAGCATATTATGAAGACATTTTAAGGGAACCTGTAACCAACACACTCTGCTTAGATAACATTGAGAAACCACTGGGATCTGTTTGCATAAACAATATAGTAAGATGTAAATGATCTAGTATTTGTGAAATCACCATTTAAACAATTGAACTTAAGCATTTTAATTGTTGTGACTTGTGCCATAAAAGAGAATCTTTAGCCCATGGAATGTGTGGGGTTCAGACACACTTTTTCTGTTTCTTCACCAATCATTTCTATGTATGCGTAATGTAGAAAATGTGCTGAGACCCATCGGAGAGGGAAAAAGTGTTCCTCTGTGTAGTCTTATCTACCTCAAATAAAAATACAAGAATCACCAGTGTCAAGAAATATCTCATTGTGGTTTTAATTTGCACCTCTCTGATAGCTAGCGATACTGAGCATCTTTTCATGTGTCTCCGGACCCTCTGGATGTCCTCCTTGAGAGTATGTGTTCAAGTCCTTTGCCCATTTTTTAATTGGGTTGCTTGTCTTCTTAGAGTGGAGTCATGTGAGTTCTTTATATATTTTGGAGATTAAACCCTTATTTGTGGTATCGTTGGCAAAAATGTTTTCCCATACAGTTGGTTCCCTATTTTAATACTGTTTTCTTTAGTGGGGCAGAAGCTTTTTATTTTGATGAGATCCCACGTGTTTATTCTTTCCTTTATGTCCCTTGCTTTAAGGGACATGTCGGTGAAAATGTTGCTGCATGAAATATCTGAGATTTCCCTGCCTATGTTCTCCTCTAGGATTTTAATGGTGTCACAGATTATATTTAAATCTTCTATCCACCTTGAATTTATTTTTCTGTATGGTGTAAGTTGGTGCTCAAGCTTCATGTTTTTGCATGTACCTGTCCAGCTCCCCCAACACCGTTTGTTGAAGAGGCTATTTTTGCTCCATTTTATGGTGCTGCTCCCTTTGTCGAATATTAATTGACTGTAGAGACTTGGGTTTATTTCTGGGCTCTCTGTTCTATTCCACTGGTCCATGTGTCTGTTCTTGTGCCAGTACCAGGCTGTTTTGATTACAGTGGCTTTGTAATACAGTTTGGTATCAGGTATTGTGATCCCTCCTACTTTGCTCTTCTTTCTCAAAATTGCTGCCGCTATCCGGGGTCATTTATGATTCCATATAAATTTTTGAAGTGTTTGTTCTATGTCTGTGAAATATGCCATTGGAACTTTAATAGGTATTGCATTGAATCTGTAAATTGCTTTGGGTAATATGGACATTTTGATGATCATTAATTCTTTCGATCCATGAACACGGTATGTGCTTCCATTTGTTTGTGTCTTCCTTGATTTCTTTCTTCAGTGTTGTGTAGTTTTCTGCATACAGGTCTTTTACTTCCTTGGTTAGGTTTATTCCTAGGTATTTTATTTTTCTTTTTGCTATATCGAATGGGATTTTTTTTCTTGATTTCTGCTTCTGTTGTTTCATTGTTGGTATACAAAAATGCCTTTGATTTCTGGATGTTGACTTTGTATCCTGCTGTTTGGCCAAATTCATTTATTAGGTTGAGCAGTTTTTTGGCCGAGTCTATAGGATTTTTTATGTACGCTGTCATGTCATCTGCAAACCATGACAGTTTTGTTTCCTCCTTTCCAATTTAATGCCTTTTATTCTCTTTTCTTGTCTGATTGCTATGGCTAAAACATCCAATACTATGTCGAATAGAAGTGGTGAAAGTTGACAACCTTATCTTGTTCCTGATCTTAATGGGAAAGATTTTAGTTTTTGCCCATTGAGTAAGATGTTGGTTGTAGGTGTCTCATATATGACCTTTATTATGTTGAGGAATGCTCCCTCTATTCCCACTTTGCTGAGTGTTTTTATCATAAATGGGTGTTGTACCTTATCAAATGCTTTTTCCGCATCTATTGATATGATCATGTGATTTTTGTCTTTGCTTTTGTTTATGTGATGAATTGCATTTACTGATTTGCGAATGTTGAGCCATCCTTGCATCCCTGGGATGAATCCCACTTGGTCATGGTGTATGATCTTTTCAGTGTATGCTTAGATGTGGTTTGCCAATATTCTGTTGAGGATTTTAGTGTCTATGTTTATCAGCAACATTGGCCTGAAGTTTTCTTTCTTTGTTGTGTCCTTATCTGCTTTTGGGATTAGGATGATGCTGGCTTCCTAAAGAGAATTTGGGAGTCTTCCGTCATTTTGGTTTTTTGGAATAATCTGTGAAGGATAGGGGATAGCTCTTCCTTAAATGCTTTGTAGAATTCTCCTGTGAAATCCTTTGGTCCAGGGCTTTTGTGTGTTGGGAGTTTTTTGATTGTTCAGGCCTTCTCCTTCTTCATTGAGTTTTGGAAGATTATATTTTTCTAGAAATTTGTGCATTTCACCTAGGTTTTCAAAATTCTTAGCATACCGTTCTTCTTATTAATTTCTTACAAGCCTTTGTATTTCTGTGGTATCAGTTTTAATCTCTCCCCTATTCATTTCTTTTTTTTTTAATTTTTATTTTAATTGTTGATCTTGTACAGTTTTCTGTCTTTTATTCTCACCCGAACCCGCCACCCCAGCCCTCCCCACCTCCCTCCCATTCCCCCCCCCATAGTTTTTGTCCATGTGTCCTTTATACTTGTTCCTGTAAATCCTTCCCCTTTTTCCTTGAAATTCCCTCCCCTCTCCCCTCTGGTGACTTTCAGCCTGTTCCCAATTTCCATGTCTTTGGTTATATTATGCTTCTTTGTTTGTTTTGTTGATTAGCTTCCTGTTAAAGGTGAGATCATATGGTATTTGTCTTTCACTGCCTGGCTTACTTCACTTAGCATGATGCTCTCAAGTTCCATCCATGCTGTTGCATAGGGTATGAGCTCCTTCTTTCTTTCTGCTGCATAGAATTCCATTGTATAAATGTACCACAGTTTTTTGATCCATTCATTTACTGATGGGCATCTAGGTTGCTTCCAACACTTGGCTATTGTAAATTGTGCTGCTATAAACATAGGGATGCATAGTTTCTTTTGGATTGGTGTTTCAGGGTTCTTAGGATATAGTCCTAGCAATGGAATTGCTGGGTCAAAAGGTATATCCATTTTTAGTTTTTTTAGAGAATTCCATACTGTTTTCCATAGTGGTTGTACCAGCCTGCACTCCCACCAGCAGTGCACTAGTGTCCCCTTTTCTCCACAACCTCTCCAACACGTGCTGTTTGTTGCTTTGTTTATGAGGGCCATTCTGACTGGTGTCAAGTGGTATCTCATTGTGGTTTTAATTTGCATCTCTCTGATAGCTAGCGATATCGAGCATCTTTTCATGTGTCTCTGGATCCTCTGTATGTCCTCCTTGGAGAGGTGTCTGCCCAAATCCTTTGCCCATTTTTTAATTGGGTTGCTTGTCTTCTTAGAGTGGAGTCATGTAAGTTCTTTGTATATTTTGGAGATTAAGCCCTTATCTGAGATATCATTGGCAAATATGTTTTCCCACACAGTGGGTTCTCTTTTTATTTTAATACTGTTTTCCTTGGCCATGCAGAAGCTTTTTATTTTGATGAGATCCCATTTGTTTATTCTTTCCTTTATGTCCCTTGCTTTAGGGGACATATCAGTAAGAATGTTGCTGCGTGTAATATCTGAGATTTTCCTGTCTATGTTCTCTTCTAGGACTTTAATGGTGTTACGACTTATGTTTAAGTCTTTTATCCACCTTGAATTTATTTTTGTGTATGGCGTAAGTTGGTGCTTGAGTTTCATTTTCTTGCACGAAGCTGTCCAGTTCTCCCAACACCACTTGTTGAAGAGGCTATTTTTACTCCATTTTATGTTGCTGCCCCCTTTGTCGAATATTACATGACTATAGAGACTAGGGTTTATTTCTGGGCTCTCTATTCTATTCCACTGGTCCACGTGCCTGTTTTTATGCCAGTACCAGGCTGTTTTGATTACAGTGGCCTTGTAATACATTTTGGTATCAGGTATTGTGATCCCTCCTGTTTTGCTCTTCTTTCTCAAGATTGCTGCTGCTATTCTGGGTCGTTTATGGTTCCATATAAATTTTTGAAGAGTTTGTTCTATATCTGTGAAATATGCCATTGGTACTTTAATAGGTATTGCATTGAATCTGTAGATTGCTTTGGGAAGTATGGACATTTTGATGATGTTAATTCTTCTGATCCATGAACACGGTATGTGTTTCCATTTATTTGTGTCTTCCTTGATTTCCTTCTTCAGTGTTGTGTAGTTTTCTGCATATAGGTCTTTTACCTCCTTGGTTAGGTTAATTCCTAGGTACTTTATTTTTCTTTTTGCTATATCAAATGGTATTTTTTTCTTGATTTCTGCTTCTGTTGTTTCATTGTTGGTATACAGAAATGCCTTTGATTTCTGGATATTGACTTTGTATCCGGCTGTTTGGCTAAATTCATTTATTAGGTCGAGCAGTTTTTTGGCCGAGACTATGGGATTTTTCTATGTATACTAACATGTCATCTGCAAACAATGATAGTTTTGTTTCCTCCTTTCCAAGTTGGATGCCTTTTATTTCCTTTTCTTGTCTAATCGCTGTGGCTAATACTTCCAATACTATGTTGAATAGAAGTGGAGAGAGTGGACAGCCTTGTCTTGTTCCTGAGTTTAGTGGAAAAGAATTTAGTCTTTGCCCATTGAGTATGATGCTGGCTGTAGTTTTCTCATATATAGCCTTTATTATGTTGAGGAATGCTCCCTCTATTCCCAC
The DNA here is from genome assembly GCA_039655065.1 of Glossophaga mutica. Taxonomy (NCBI): domain Eukaryota; kingdom Metazoa; phylum Chordata; class Mammalia; order Chiroptera; family Phyllostomidae; genus Glossophaga; species Glossophaga mutica. The sequence goes on along the minus strand of CM077307.1, from coordinate 91,567,312 downwards.
TTTGCTGAGTGTTTTAATCATAAATGGGTGCTGTACCTTATCAAATGCTTTTTCCGCATCTATTGATATGATCATGTGATTTTTGTCTTTGCTTTTGCTTATGTGATGAATTACATTTGCTGATTTGCGAGTGTTGAAACATCCTTGCATCCCTGGGATGAATCCCACTTGGTCATGGTGTATGATCTTTTTAATGTGTTGTTGGATGCGGTTTGCCAATATTTTGTTGAGGATTTTAGCATCTATGTTCATCAGCAATATTGGCCTGAAGTTCTCCTTCTTTGTTGTGTCTTTATCTGGTTTTGGGATTAGGATGATGCTGGCTTCATAAAAAGAGTTTGGGAGTCTTCCATCTTTTTGGATTTTTTGGAATAGTCTGTGGAGAATAGGGGTTAGCTCTTCCTTAAATGTTTTGTAGAATTCTCCCGTGAACCCATCTGGTCCAGGGCTTTTGTGCGTCGGGAATGTTTTGATTACTGATTCAATTTCACCAGCTGTTATTGGTCTGTTCAGGCTTTCTGTTTCTTTTTCATTGAGTTTTGGAAGGTTATATTTTTCCAGAAACCTGTCCATTTCACCTAGGTTTTCAAATTTCTTGGCATACAGTTCTTCATAGTAATTTCTTACAATCCTTTGTATTTCTGCGGTGTCGGTTGTAATATCTCCTCTTTCATTTCTGATTGTGTTTATTTGAGTCCTCTCTCTTTTTCTCTTGATGAGGCTGCTTAAAGGCTTGTCGATTTTGTTGATCTTTTCAAAGAACCAACTCCTGGATTCATTGATCTTTAGGATTGTGCTTTTAGTCTCTATGTCATTTAATTCTGCTCTTATCTTGGTTATTTCTTTCCTTCTACTTGCTCTGGGCTGTCTTTGTTATTGTTCCTCGAGTTCTTGTAGGCGAAGGGTTAGGTTGTCTGTTTGAGATGTTTCTGTCTTTTTTAGATAGGCCTGTATCGCTATAAGCTTCCCTCTGAGGACTGCCTTTGCTGTTTCCCATAAGTTTTGGGTCTATGTGAGTTCATTATCGTTTGTTTCCAGAAACTTTTTGATTTCTTCCCTAATTTCATTCTTGACCCATTCATTGTTTAATAGCATGCTATTCAATCTCCATGATTTTGAGGGTTCTCGGTTTTTCTCCTTGGGGTTGGTTTCTAGTTTCAGTCCCTTGTGGTCAGAGAAAATGCTCGGTATGATTTCAATTTTCTTGAATTTGTTGAGGCTTGATTTGTGTCCTATCATGTGGTCTATCTTTGAAAATGTTCCATGTGCATTTGAAAAGAAAGTGTATTTAGCTTCTTTGGGATGAAGGGCTCTATATATATCAGTTAAGTCCATTTCCTCTAGAGTGTTGTTCAGTGCCACAATATCTTTGTTGATATTTTGTTTGGAAGATCTGTCAATTTTTGACAGTGGGGTGTTAAAATCACGTACTATAATTGTGTTGCTGTCTATATCTTTCTTGAAATCCTCTAAAATTTTCTTGATGTATTTAGGTGCTCCTCCGTTGGGTGCATATATATTTACAATATTTATGTCTTCTTGGTGGATTCTTCCCTTGAGTATTATGAAGTGACCTTCTGGGTCTCTCTTTATGGCCCTTCTTTTGAAGTCTATTTTGTCTGATATGAGTATTGCTACCCCAGCTTTTTTTTCCTGACCATTTGCTTGGAAAATTGGTTTCCAGCCCTTCACTTTGAGCCTGTGTATGTCTTTTGTCCTGAGGTGGGTCTCTTGTAGGCAGCATATGTGTGGGTCGTGCTTTCTTATCCATTCAGCTAATCTATGTCTTTTGATTGGAGCATGTAATCCATTTACGTTTAAGGTTATTATTGATAGGTACTGATTCATTGCCATTTTCATCTCTCTCTCTCTCTCTCTCTCTCTCTCTCTCTCTCTCTCTCTCTCACTTCCTTTCCTTAAAGCAGTCCCTTTAGCATCTCTTGCAGAACTGGTTTGGTAGAGGTGTATTCTTTTAGACTTCTTTTGTTTAGGAAGCTCCTTATTTGGCCTTCTATCTTGATTGAAAGCCTTGCTGGGTAAAGTAGTCTGGGTTGCAGGCCTTTGGTTCTCATTGCTTGGAATATTTCTTGCCATTCTCTTCTGGCTTGGAGCGTTTCCATTGAGAAGTCAGATGCTAACCTAATTGGGGCTCCCTTGTCTGTTACTTCCTTTTTCTCCCTTGCTGCCTTTAAGATTCTCTCTTTGTCTTGGAATTTTGCCATTTTAATTATGATGTGCCTTGAATGGGCCTGTTTGGGTTCCTTTTGATTGGGACTCTCTGTGTTTCCTGGATTTGTGTGGCTTTTTCTCTCACCAAATGAGGGAAGTTTTCCATCATTACTTTTTCAAACAGGTTTTCTATCCCTTGTTCTTGTTCTTCTCCTTCTGGTATCCCTATTATACGAATATTATTCCGTTTCATGTTGTCTTGCATTTCTCTTAAACCCTCTTCATTCTTTCTAAGCCTCTTTTCCTTATCTTGCTCATTCTGAGTGTTTTTTTCTATTTTGTCCTCCAACTCGCTTATCCGATCTTCTGCTTCATCGATTCTGTTTTTCATTCCTTCTACTGTGTTCTTCAGTTCAGAGATTGTGTTCTTCATTTCCTCTTGGCCCTTGTTGATAGTTTCTATTTCCTTTTTCATGTTGATATAGTTTGCCGTGAGTTCATCATAACTTCCCTGTAGTTTGTGGAAGCTCATTGAGAGCTCATTGAGCTTCCTGACAACCATTGCTTTGAACTTGATATCTGATAGTTGAGTTGCATCTGTTTGATTTAGCATTCTTTCTTGAGCTTCCTCCTTTCCTTTCGTTTGGGGATTGTTCTTTTGTCTTCCCATTGTTTATAAGACTCTTGTTGTTAGCCTCAGCTTCTTAAATTGATCTGTTCTGGCTCCCTGGGTTTGTGGTATGACCTTCTGTGGTAGAATATCTGTGAGATTCAGTGGCGGATTCTCCTTCCGATATCCTGTTGTTCACCGCTTCCACTGTCTCATCAGCTGGAATACCCTCTTTTGGGGGCCAACTCTGGGGTTTTTTTTTTCCCCCACAGTTCCAGGCTTGCTTGTTTGTTTGTTTTGTCTCACTCGTGGGTATTTACAAAAAGAAGAGGGGGGAAAATGAAAAAAAGAAGAAAGAGGAAACAAGAGGAAAGTAGAAGAGATCAAATTGAAAAGAAAGGAAGACGGAATAAGACATGAAGGAATTCAAGGGAGGCAAAAGGAGTTGGGGAGTAAAGAAGAAGATAAAAATAAAGAAGAAGGAATAGTTAAAAACTCATATAGATAGACAGGCTTACAAAGAAAAAGACACTAACAAACTGGCAAAACAAAAAAGAAACACGCACACAGACACCCCCCCCCCCCACACAAATATAAGCAGCCAAAGGGGGGGGAAGAACAAGCAAAGCACAACAAAATATTTAAAAAAAAATAAAAATATATTAAAAAATAAAATTAAAAAAATGAAAAAAACAAAACAAAACAAACAAACAAACAAACAAAAAAACAAAAGCCCCTCTTGTTGTTTTCAAACTTGCCAGCCGGTTTTTCAGGTCTTGCTGGCTGCAGTGGCCAAGGGGTGATCTTATTGCTTTTCTCTGTGTTCAGAACTCAGTCCTCACTGTGCTATGTATCCCAGCGTTAGTGGGCACCTCTCCCCACAGGGTTTTCAGCTGTGATCTGAGCCTCCTGGTGTGTCCGCACTTCTCCAAGTTTATGGGTGTGTCCTAGGTTCTCCAGACATGCACAGCTGCCTGCCTTTGTCCCTGGGAGGCTTTCAGTGTTTGGGCACAGCTGCCTGCATTTGCTTCTGAGAGGGGCCTGCGTTCCAGCTGCTATCCGGCGCCTGCACCTTGGGCCTGAGCTGTCCGCATTTGAGCACCCGCCCGTGAACTGGCACCTCTGGCTCCACAGCTGTCTCCAGCGGCCTGCGCCTATGTTTTCACGAGTGTCCACTAGCCCGCGACCGTGTTCGGTCCCCTGAGGGTGTCTATTTTCATGCAGTTGTCTCACTTCGCCCGCGCCTCTGTCTCTGTTGGGGTGCCTGTGCTTTCATAGTCGCCTGGCGACCACGGAAACTCGGTTCAAAGTCGCGCAGTGACCTGGTGCGGGGCACCCACTTTCGCTCCCTCGCGGGGCACCCACTTTTGCTCGGGCCCGCAGTCAGGCGGTGGCCCCTGAGATCTCCCAACCGGTTCAGCGGCTGACCCAGCTCCCTCCCCAGGGCCCTGGGGCAGGCTTGGCGGAGCGCCAGGCCAGGGCCTCAGCCGCCCGGTTCTCCACGCTCTGGAACCCTGGGCTCTTATTGTTCCGAAGAGCTCTCCTTACCGCTTGTTTTTCAGTGTCCGCTACAATTTCCGACCTCTTATTCTCCAATATGCTGTGTTACTGTTCCTTGTCTGTTCTGGTCTTTCATAGATTGGCCCGGTTTTTCTCCCGTGTGTAGAGCGGGAATAGGGTCTGCTCCCTCCTACCACGCCGCCATCTTCTCACTCCCCCTATTCATTTCTGATAGTGTTTATTTTGGTCTTCTCTCTTTTTTTCTTGATGAGACTGCTTAAAGGCTTGTCGATTTTTTTTATCTTTTCAAAGAACCAGGTCCTGGATTCATTGATCCTTAGAATCGTGCTTTTAGTCTCTATGTCATTTAATTCTGCTCAGATCTTGGTTATTTCCTGCCTTCTATCTGCTCTGGGCTGTCCTTGTTGTTCCTCGAGTTCTCGTAGCATAGGGTTAGGTTGTTTGTTTGAAATATTTCTATCTTTTTTAGGTAGGCCTGTATCACTATGAACTTCCCTCTGAGGACCGCCTTCGCTGTGTCCCATAAGTTTTGGGTTGTTGTGAATTCATTTTCTTTTGTTTCCAGAAACTTTTTGATTTCTTCCCTAATTTCATTTTTGACCCATTCATTGTTTAATAGCATGCTATTCAATCTCCATGATTCTGAGGGTTTTGGGTTTTTCCCCTTGGGTTTGGTTTCTAGTTTCAGTCCCTTGTGGTCAGAGAAAATGCTTGGTATGATTTAAATTTTCTTGAATTTGTTGAGGCTTTTTTTGTGTCCTATCATGTGGTCTATCTTTGAAAATGTTCCATGTGCATTTGAAAAGAAAGTGTATTTAGCTTCTTTGGGATGAAGGGCTCTATATATATCAGTTAAATCCATTTCCTCTAGAGTGTTGTTCAGTGCCACAATATCTTTGTTGATATTTTGTTTGGAAGACCTGTCAATTTTTGACAGTGGGGTGTTAAAATCCCCTACTATAACTGTGTTGCTGTCAACATCTTTCTTGAAGTCCTGTAAGATTTTCTTGATGTATTTGGGTGCTCCTATTTTGGGTGCATATATATTTACAATGTTTATGTCTTCTTGGTGGATTCTTCCCTTGAGTATTATGAAGTGACCCTCTGGGTCTCTCTTTATGGCTCCTCTTTTGAAGTCTGTCTTGTCTGATATGAGTATTGCTACCCCGGCTTCTTTTCCCTGTCTATTTAGTTGGAAAAAATTTGTTTCCAGCCTTTCAGTTTGAGTCTGTGTAGATCTTTTATCCTGTGGTGGGTTGCTTGTAGGCAGCATATATGTGGGTCATGCTTTCTTATTCATTCAGCTATTCTATGTCTTTTGATTGGAGCATTTAATCCATTTATGTTTAAGGTTATTACTGATAGGTACTTGTTCATTACCATTTTCATACCTGTGTCCCTCCCTCCCTTCCTCCTTCCCTCCCTCCCTCCCTCTCTCTCTCTTCCTTCCTTTCCTTAAAGCACTCACTTTAGTATCTCTTGAAGAACTGGTTTGGTAGAGGTGTATTCTTTTAGACTTCTTTTGTCTGGGAAGCTCCTTATTTGGCCTTCTATCTTGATTGAGAGCCTTGCCTTGGTTGCAGGCCTTTGGTCTCATTGCTTGGAATATTTCTTGCCATTCTCTTCTGGCTTGGAGTATTTCCATTGAGAAGTCAGCTGCTAACCTTATCAGGGCTCCCTTGTATGTTACCGCCTGTTTCTCCATTGCTGCCTTTAAGGTTCTCTCTTTGTTTTGGAATTTTGCCATTTTAATTATGATATGCCTTGAAATGGGCCTCTTTGGGTTCCTCTTGATTGGGACTCTCTGTATTTCCTGGAGTTGTGTGACTTTTTCTCTCATCATGTTAGGGAAGTTTTCCATTATTACCTTTTCAAACAGGTTTTCTGTCTCTTGCTCTTCTTCTTGTCCTTCTGGTATCCCTATTATATGGATAATATTACATTTCATATTGTCTTGCCGTTCTCTTAATCCCTCTTCATTCTTTCTGAGTCTCTTTTCTTTTTCTTGCTCTTTCTGTGTGTTTTTTTCTGCCTTGTCCTCCAGCTCACTGATCTGGTCCTCTGATTTATCGATCTTGCTTATGATTCCTTCTATTGTGTTCTTCAGTTCAGAAATTGTATTCTTCATTTCCTCTTGGCCCTTGTTGATAGTTTCTATTTCCTTTTTTCATGTTGATAGAGTTTGCAGTGAGTTCATTGTAGTTTCCCTGTAGTTTCTGGTCATTCACTGTGAGCTCATTGAGCTTTCTGATAACCACTGCTTTGAAATCAATATCTGATAGTTGAGTTGCCTCTATTTCATTTAGAATTTTTTTCTGAGGCTTCTTCCTCTCTTTTCTTTTGGGGATTGTTTCTTTGTCTTCCCTTTGCCTGTGTGACTCTTCTTGTTAGCCTCTGATTCTTAAATTGATCTGTTCCAACTCCCTGGGTTCATGTTGTAAACTTCTGTGGTAGAATACCTGTGAGATTCAGTGGTGTAGTCTCCTTAATCTCCGGACCTCTCTGGTCTTGGACTGTCATTTATGTTGGCTCTCTGTATGTCTTTGGGGTTTGATTGTTGTTGGGTCTTTCTTTGGTTGGTCCTTCCCTCCAGCTGGTTAACTGACGATCACTCCATCCCCCACCTGTGCGGGTGTGGACAGGTTGTGTTGCAGCTGATTCTTCTGTGTGTACAAGGTTTTGAGGATTCTCTCTTGCTCTTGTTCAGTTGTTTGTTGTGGGTAATTTCTCCACCTTTTAGTTGTATTTCCACATCGGTCCTGGATTGAGGTTAGTGTGGCTTCCACTCCCTCCCTACCTTCTTCTGTTGTTATCTGTTGTGGTTCCTTCATTGGTGGGTTTCCTCTTCGAGCAGGTATACTGGTGTTCACTGCTCCCACTTTGCAAGTTCTCTGGAGTAGCAAAGTGAAATTTGTCTCACTGTCTATGTTGTTGGGATGACCCCTGTTTGGGTCTAAGTCTGTTCTTTTTTCTGCTCCAGGTACTATTGTGTTACCTGTGGGAAAAGAAGGAGGGGGATAAAAAAGGGAAAGAAGGAAGGGAGAAGGAATAAAAAAGGAAAGGAAGGAAGGAAGAAGGAGAAAAGAAACAAAGAGAGAGAGAAGTAAAGGGTGAAGAAATTTAAAAAAAGAAGGAAGAAAGAAAGAATAAAAAAGGAAAGGAAGGAAGGAAGGAAGAAGGAATAAAAGAAAGGACAGAAAGGAAGAAGGAATTAAAAAGCAAAAACAACAAAAAAAGCCTTCTGCTGGCTTTGAACCAGTCAGGTCCATTCTGCTGGTCTTCCTGGCTGCCTCAGATTGAGGAGGAATTGGTTTAGCTTTTGTGCCTTCCTGAGCCACACTCTTCACTGTTGTCCTGCCTCCAGCCCAGTTCCTCAGTGCCCTTCTGCTCCTATCCTAGGCCTTTAGTCCACCAGTTGCTCTGTCCTTGAGGTACACCAACTAGGGGCAACTCACATGCCATCTTCTTGCTTTTTGCTGTCCTAGATGCTAGGGACTCTCAGTGCCCCTTCAGGGTAGTTCAGCCCCCACTGAGTCAAGTCTTCCTGGGGACTGCAGCTCCCCTCTTCAGGGCTTTTCTGCCTTCCTCCTAGAGAGCCAGTTGGCCCTGCATAGCTCTGGACACAGGGGCCAGGTGGGTGATGCTGCGTTCCTGGTGCCTCGGGCATGGGCATGGACAGGCAGCTGTGGACCTCGGACCAGGTGCGTGCCATCTCTGGTGCTTCTGGAATGGGCATGGGTGGGCCACCACCAGGCTGAGGATCATGTGCACTCTGATCCCAGGACTGCTGGGGTAGGAATGCAGGAGGCGGGGGCTGCTGCTGAGAATTCCCCGGACAGCCACGGAGTACCTTTTTTCTCTTTCTCTTTTTGAAAAATTCCTCCTATTCAAGCCCCCAGTCCAAACAAGCACCTGGACTCTCACACAGCCCAGCCTGGCTCTCTCCCAAGAATCTTGCAGCAGAGCCGGTGGACGCTGGGCCTGGGGGTGCAGCCACCTTGGTCCCTGCACTGGTCCCAGGGACCTTATTGTCCTTAAGCACTCTCCTTACTGTCTGATTTTTCAATGTCCTTTATAATTTTTGGTTTTCAATCTTCATATATTCTGGAATACTGTTGGCTGTTTACTCTGTTCCTCAGAAGATAGCCTAGGTGTTTCACCCATGCACAGGGGGAAGTGGATTCTGCTTCCACCTACCTTTGGTCATCTTCTCTCAAGTAAATAATCTTAATTCACAAGTGTAGGCTTTCGTAATAGGCACCTTGATGGCTTTGTAGTGGGTTGAACTATGTTCATCATAAGGGTACATTCAAGTCCTAAACATTGGCACCAGTAACTGTGACTTAATTGGAAATAGGGTCTTTGCAGATGTAATTCAACTAACGATCTTCAAGTGAAATCATTCTGAATATAAGAAGGACCCTAAATCCAACCACTAGTGTTCTTATAAGAGAAAGGAGAGTTTTAAAATACAAACACACAGTGGGGAAAGCTATTAAAAGGCAGACACAAAGATTGGAGTGATACCTCTGCAAGCAAAGGATTGCCAAGGATTGCCACAGGAACCGGAAGCTAGGAGAGAGGTAGAAAGAGTTCTCTCCTAGAACTTCATGAGGAAAATAACCCTTATCAAACCTCTAGCCTCCAGAACTATGAGACAATAAATATCTGTTGTTTTAAACCACCAAGTTTGTGAGAATTTGTTACTGCAGCAGTAGGCAACTGAGACAGCTTCAAAGGAAGTGCATCCTATAAGTGAGGTTATACATCTTCTTCACTGTTTTAACATGGCTTGCATCTTTATCAAGATAAGGCTCTCAAAAGATACCCAGGTGACAAAGGATGAATGTCTCTGCTTTTTAACAGTTATTTTCAGATGTATTCTGATACATTAACAGTTCAACATTTCCATTTGGGGTACCATGTGGTGCCATTATAGGCAGCTCAATTTAGCCCAAGTTTTCAAGAATGGGTACACAGATTCTTTTAACATATGTGGCTGGTATTTTTTATATAGTAATTCTTTGAAAGGTAAACCAAGGAGCAGAAGTCTCACCTTACACAAAGTCTCTTAATACACAAAAGGCCAGCCCAGTGACTAGGAACTCAATAAGAGTAGAACTCAAGGTGACATTTTTACAATGTGTCAGTATCAGCAAAAAATAAAAATATTCATGAGAATCTGTATTTCAAAAATGTGACCATTATTCCCTTCTAACAATAAAATTTATGGTCCTTTCTATCTCCTGTCCTAATCTACGTCTTAAATTATGTGAAGTGTGACCTAAATTGACTGAATAGATAACAACATAAGAACCATGTCCTGATGGAAGAACATGTGGACAGATTGATATGAGAGAAGGGGGCTGAGCTTTGGGGTCAAAACTCTGTTCAAACCCTGACTGTGGTACTTATAAAGTGTGGGATCATAGGCAAGTCACTTGATTTTTCTGACCTTGTTTTCCTCTTTGTAAACCAGGAGTGTGATATCGACTTCAGTGCATTGTTAGGAAAATGAGGGAAGCCATCCCTAGCAATGCACATCATGTTCTTACCTTCACTGTTTCAGTAAGTTCTCTGGACACCCAAGGCAGAATCATATGCAGGAAAAGGTTTCAGATTTGTTCTTAGAGCTCATAACTTTCATCCTTTGTTTTGATATTTATGTGAATTTGAACCTCTGTGTAAAATAGGGCTAAGTGATTTGAAGCTCTTATGGTTGTGATAAGGATTAATGAGAAATGTACAAGTTCCTGATAGTTCATCTTTTCCTTTTCTTATGACTCATTTTATATATTTGTTGAGACTGTTACCTGTTATTATTTTTACTGTTATTTTAATATTGCTATCATACTTACTAAAGTCAAGGTATTTAAATGGAGATTGTGGGGCATCCCAGCTGGGATGAGTCTTGTTAGGTGAGTGCTTTCTCTTACACTATTTATCTGTAACAGTGAATTTATATGGGGACAGGAATGATTGATTCTTGTTCCAACATTAGAGAGCCTTGTGGTGGTGGTGGAAGCAGGGTGACAATGAAACCTAGACTACAAAAAGAGATTAAAAGAAGCCTTACTAAGAAGTTGCCATGGGGACTGAGTTAGGAATTGTCTGGTACAGAGATTACTATGTGAAAACTTATCAGACCTATCAATCCTGACAGCTGATGTGCATCTTGGACTTAAAAAAATAATAAAATAAAATAAGCAAGGAAAAAACCCTCACGTGCATAAAGAAAGAACTCTCTTACTAAGCTTTATGATGCTTTTCAGGCCCAAGAACACCTATGGTGGGATCCTTTTATTTCTCTGTAGACAGAATAAAACAGAGAGATTTGAGTTTGCCTTCTCACTCTGCAAAAGCATTGTTGTGTTCTTGTGTGTGTGTATGTTTTGGGTGTGTGTGTGGGGGGGAGGCATTGTTTCAGAGCCCAGCAGGACTGGTACCACTTATTTCCCACAGACCTGATGTGAAACTAATGACAAAATCACTTACAGAGTCCACCTTTAGTTAGAAGGGGGTGATAATGAGGTTAACAGTGACACATTCACACCTGAAACAATATGGAGCATCAGCCTGAGTGAGTCACTGTAGGTTAGCTCACCTAGGTGAGTTCCAGAAGTACTTAGAAGATAGCTTTGCACTTGGCTGAGGTTTCACGACAAGGGTGTAAAGAAGTCCATGAAATCCGGTCATTAACATGACCACTTATTACTCCACATGAATTAGTCCACATGGGATAGGTGGGTTCCGTAACCATTTCAGAAGGATGCTACAGCTGGCATTTCCAGTGTAAGGCCATTGCAGCAGCAGGGCAGCTCAGTATGTGACGAAATTATGAGGAACAAAGAACCATGGTAGATTTCAGGGACATACATTCTTGGGGTCAACTGAAAGGATCGATCATATTTCATGGGCACATAAATGGTGAAATATTATTTTTATTATTATCATAGGGCAATTTAATTGCGTAGGTATATAAGCTACTTTAGAAGTATTTGTGCTGACCTTTTATATCTCATTGGCATTGGAAAGGTTGTAATAAAAACATTATAAAATAAGTTAGGTCTGAGAATTTTCCAGTAAGGAATAAAATTAATCAATTAAGTGCATATTTTTAAACAAATTTAATTTGAGAAATTACTTTAATTTCTCTGAGAAAATCCAGAGAAACAATATATTGTTTTGCAAATAAGTATTGAATGAGAAACAATAATTTCATTTTACTTTTTAGCTACCAAGAGGAAGTATTTTCCTGGACATTTCATAATATTTACTATATTCAGTGATGTACCTTTTCTAATCAGTTGCAGATAACTAGGTTTTCTTCTGAATTTTAATTATAAACAATCTGTACATTTAGCTTATTCAATTAGGAATTTATGCTTTAAGGAGGAGGTTTTTTTTTTTTTTACTGATTCATGTGTAATATACTATAATAACTCAAAAATATTTTAAGTTTTAGTCTTAATTAAAAAAATAAAATACAGCATTCAGGGTAATGGTGGAATACATATGTTAGCCTGAACTAAACCACTTACAGGGAAACATTCCGAAAAGCTTACCAGTGCCCTGGCAGCTATCAAACCTAGCATTACACCTGATTCAAAAGAGAGAATGTAAAATTCATAATAAAATCTCTATAAATAAAAGATTGATTTCACAAGGTACTTTAACAGATTAACCAGTATAATTTCTGTAAGCCCAAAACATATTCTCTGTAGTTAGGGGAGAAAACTTTCTGGAGAGATAATGGGTTTTTAAAATCACTAGAGACATTTACATGAGTTAAGCTTCTGTTTTTTTTTTTTAAATTTATTTAACTAATATAGGAGCACATCTATCACTCCTTAAATAATACATTAAATATAAATATAAAAGATATAATGATAAAACTACAATGAGAGAGCAGGGCACAGCATTATTTCATGGTGAAAAAAAAAGCCACTGTGATTTTCTCTATGTTAATTCAAGGGAGACAATAATGGCACTGTCATGGCTTATAGTTCATTATGTGTCAATCACATCCAGTGCCTTTTCTGAGGCAGGCAGGAAAAATTCCACATTATTATAAATGTGGAAGATGGCTCTACAGAGTGGAAATATAATTTTACAAAATAAAAGGCTTATGTAGTTCTTTTCAGTTTTAATACTTGGTTAAGTCTGTATAAGAAAAGTTTACTCTGTAATTTATAGCACTCACTTTGTTTCTTATTTAGCCTTCATTTTATTTACTTGTTTTTAAATTCTTTATTAATTACTTGGCATACCTTTTGAACATCCCAGAATGTTCAAGGAACAAAAGGATTCAGATGGAGGCATTCTTGCCCAAGGTGACTGTCACTCAAGGAAAAGCAGGCTTCTATCTAGAATGGAAACATATTTTAATGATGTATATTTGCTCTGAGAATCTTTAATGCACTCATAATTAATTGCTTATTAACTTACTGTTAGTTCAGACTTTATAAACACTTCTAAGTGAGAAGCTTTTTTTAACTTACAAAACAAAAATGATATTATTGCTACTTTTTCTTTAAATTTTTTTTCCTAATCCTCATCTGAGGATATGCTTATTAATTAGAGAGGGGAAGGGAAGGAGAGAGAAAGGGAGAAAAACATCAACATGAGGGAGAAACATGGATCAGTTGCTTCCTGTATTCACCTTGACCAGTGACGGAAACTACAGCCCAGGAATGTGCCCTGACCTGAAATCTAACCCACCACTTTTCAGTTTATGGAGTGATGTTCCAACCAAGTGAGCCACATTGGCCAAGGCAATTGTTACTTTTTTTGAGATTTATTTTATATACTATCTTTTTCCTTGCAGTAGTTGATAATATTTTTTAGTTAATAGTAGAACAAAATAGTCTCTGTCTTTTCTTTCCTCCTTTCCCACAGTAGGAGCTATTGAATCTAATAATTAAACAACTGAGTTGACTGAAAAAAAAATGTCATTAAAAAATGTGTGGGCCTACAGCATAACAGCAACCCATGAATGAGTAAAACAATTAATTCTGTTCTCAATTTCAGTCACCAGAGGGGAGAGGGGAGGGAATGTCAGGGGAAAGGGGAAGAATTTAGAGTAACAAGTATAAAGGACACATGGACAAAAACTATGGGGGGTGGAAATGGGAGGGAGGTGGGGAGGGCTGGGGTGGTGGGCTGGGATGGGAGTAAAGACAGAAAACTGTACAAGAACAACAATTAAAATAAAAATTAAAAAAGTAGAAAGCATACAAAAAGACCCAATTAATTCTACTATTAGGCAAAATAGGATGGTCCTAGTAGGTATCTCCGGTGGTTAGACATGGTCAGACATGGTCCAAGGATAACATTTTATGAATCTTGACATTGAATGGGCTGATCATACTTCAAACACCTCTATGAACATAATTTCTTAGAACTGTAAATTCAGAAGACTATCAGAAAGTTTGAGGGTTTATTATTGGATGTAAACCTGAAGTGCAGAAATTCTTTATTTCTGATTAAAGGCAGATACATTTTCTTTAGTGTTCAAGTCAGCTGTAGGGTATGATTTATGTGCATTTATAATTTATGTCCTACAGAGGTTCAGGAGCCTAACAGGACATGTGCTAGAATAGGAAGCCACCCCACTTCTCCATGGACTTAAGCTAAGGAAGTAGGATGTATATTGTCATGATTTGGAGTATAGGTTTATATGTGCTTATAGAATCATATGTAGGAAAAGACAGTAGGAAAGCTGCATAATCTTCAGTAGATTGTCATTCTATTAACTTGTTAGCTCCTATTCTAAACTATTATTTAAAATTATAGTTAAGTGGCCTCCGCCAGCGTGGCTCAGTTGGTTGGAATGTCATCCCATAACTGAAGGGTTGTGGGTTCAATTCCCAGTTGGGGCACATACCTAGGTTGTGGGTTTGATCTTGGGTCCAGGTATGTACAGTGTTTGGTCTGGGAGCATACAGGACACAACCAATCTATGTTTCTCTCTCACATCAATGTTTCTCCCTTCCCCTTCCTCTCTCTCTAAAAGCAATGAAAAAAAAAAGTCCTCAGATGAAGATAAAAAGTAATAAAATTATGGTAAAGTGGTTTACAACCTCTCTAGCCATTCCCTTTTATCTTTCATTTACATATGGCCCACATCAACAACAATCAAGTTTCATCAAAGTTTAAGGCAAGCTCTACTGACTCTCGGTCAGCATTTTCACCAGAAATCTTGTTACTTTTAGTAAAGCAACATTTCTGAAACAAAGTTATTGATGAAAGAGTTCACTGTTTGTTTGTTCTAGAGCAAGCATACTACTTTTTATAACACTTGTTTTCAATTTTACCATTTTGAGAATGCCACACTCAAATTAGTTTTAAAATAAAAACATCAGTTTGACAAATGAACTAGTAACCTCACCCTCTTCTTTGCCCAATTATTCCCACTCCCTTATAACAAGTATAAAAGACACATGGACAAAAACTATGGGAGGTGGAAATGGGAGGGAGGTGGGGAGGGTTGGGGTGGGAGTAAAAGACAGAAAACTGTACAAGAACAACAATTAAAATTAAAAAAAAAAAAGGTTCCTGTTTAACCAAACTTCCTTCAGAAACTCAACCCTCAATTATACATCAGCAATTAAAAATTCGTGCTAAAAAAAGAAAAATGAGAATACTACATTGTTTCCAAGATAAGGGAACCCTCATATTTCATATTAAACACTAATAATAGTACTTTGATAGATAAGTCAAAATACCTACTTGTATATTTTATTGTATTAGCTCCTTTAACAGAAAGGGCCATATTATTTTATCTTTAACCTCAAGTACAGGGCCTGGCAGGAAACATGTTACCTTCATTGAATGCTTTTTAAATGAATGAATGAATGAATGAATGAATGAGTGAGTGAATGCATGGTGCAGATAACTGGTAGGATAAAATTATCACAGATACCATTGACGTATATATGTGTTCTTGATATAATTTTTCTCTAATATAGTTTTAATCTACTATGGAATGCTTTGATTTGATACTCATATGCATATCATATAAGTCACTTTTAAAAATCTTTAAGTGTCATAGAATAGAGGAAAAGGCATTTTATTTTTTCTAGATTTATTGAGGCATAATAGACAAAATTGTAATATATTTATTGTGTACAATGTGATAATTTGGTATATGTATTTCTGTGTGTATGAAAATGCATAAGATCTACACTCAAAGCAAATTGCAAGTGTAAAATATATTATTAACTATAGTCACCAGGCTGTATATTATCTACTACCTTCAGAATTTATTCAAATTGTTACTGAAAGTTTACATTTTTTAACAACATGTCTCCAGACTCTCCTCCCCACCCCTGTAGAATGACAATTAACATTCTACTCCATTTCTATGGGTTCAACTTCATTATTTTTTTAGATTCCACATATATGTGATACCATACAATATTTGTCCTTATCTGTCTGGCTTATGTCACTTAATATAAAACTCTCAACAAATTAGGTATAGAAATAACATATCTCAACATAATAAAAGCCTTCTATGAGAAGCCCACAGCTAACATCATACTTAATGCTAAAAAGCAGAAAATTTTTTTCTAAGATGAGGACCAAGACCAGAATACCCACTCTTGTCACTTTTATTCAATAAAGTACTGGAAGTCCTAGCCAGGGCTGTTAGGTAAGAAAATGAAATAAAAGACATCCAAATCAGAAAAAGCTACTTTAATAATGCAACAGCTAAAATTCCTTTCATACTTACTGATACTATTCTAAGCACTTGGCATTATTTAACCTTACAACTGCCTTGAAAGATAATCTTAATATCCCCATTTTACAGAAGAGCAACCTGAGGCACAGACAGGCTGAATAACTTGGGAAAGGTTTTACAAATAGTAAGTGTCTGAGCCTGGATTCAAATTTAGATAGTCTAAACCATAACAATATATTGTTAGTAGCAGTTTATGATATTCAAAGAATATGGCTTTTAAACATAAAATTTACTGTCATTCATCTGGCATCTTATATTTTGGAGGATGTGACATTTCAGGCCAATTAAGAGTTTTGACATCATTTCAATTATTCTGTAGACAATATGAACCAACATATTTTATGAGATCAGTGATAACTATTTTATCTTATATTTGGTAAAAGCAAGGAAAAGAAAGTTAAGACATGTTTACAGTAGCCTACAGACTCAGTGGTATTCCTTGAAGTTACTAAAATGATGCCTGAAAAAGGATTACAAAATAATCACTTCTTTATTTTTGAACGTACAGAACATTAAAAATTTTTAACTAACATTTTTACCCTAATTACCACTGAATTCATATCTTACATATTTCCCCACCTTCAAAAAAAGGACTGTCATTCTTTAAATACACACACACCATATTAAAATAAAGAAAAAAGTTTTCTTGTCCACAATCCCTGGTCACATCCTACTCTTATTTCCTCCAGGAAGCCCAGTCACTCGTTCTTCTCTTCTCTGAGCAAGTGGCACATTTCTAACATGCTCTGCTCTTCTTGGAGTTAGGAACTTTTGTGCTCTTTGTGTGTCTTTCTACCCAACACCCGGCTTGGAGTTTAATATTTGCTAATTGGATATTTATTAAATAGGCATTTGATACTTAACATTGTATAAATAAATAGTTGTAGAAAAATATGAACACTTCACCTTGTAACTTATATCTCTATAGAGTCACGAATCCCGTTAGAATTTTCATATGTTAAGACTAAACGAGGTGAGCCACAGTGTAATCAACATAGCATTGTTGGAATTGCTGTTTGTATTCTTCAGTACTAGCTGCTGTAATGCAAATGGAGGCTGAATGTTCGAGTTTGTGGTTTGAGTTTGAGGTCAGGGTGCCAGCATGAATGGTCTCTGGGGGGAACCCTCTTTGAGGTTTGTGGACAGTCACCTTCTCCCTGTATTTCCAAATGGAGAGGAGAGAAAGTGGGGAGAGAGGGAGAGTGGGAGAGAGAGAGAGAATGAATGAGAATCTTCAGTATTTCTTCTCATTAAGGCAGTCATCAAGCAGGCCCTACCTTAACGACTTCATCTAAATCCAATTATTTCTCAAAGGCTCCATCTTCAACTATAGGCACACTGGATAGTAGGGCTTAAACATGATTTTATTCAGAACACAATTCAGTCTCTAGAACTCTTTCTTTAAAAAATACTAGATTTTCATAAAAACTTTTCTATATAGATCTTAGCTCATGAAAAATTCATTTACCCTGAGTACTGAAGAATGTACTTGTTTCACAAACATTTCAGCTGAAGTGCTGCTTCTAGTGGCTGAGTGCTTCGTTTATTTTAGGGTAGAGCTTTGAATGGGAAAGAGGCCTGAGGCTGAGAGAGAACACTGCTCAGAGACGGCTGAACTGCCACGACTCTGAGAGGTACTCCTTCTTGCCTATCAGAGACCCAAAGTGCTTCTAAATATTCCTGAAAGAAGAGTTTGACATGCAGTTTTAGGAGGGACAAAGTGAAATAAAATGCTTATTTTATTGCTAGTATTTATAAACTTTCCTTCAATCATTTGAAATCTGAAAGTCTGATTTTTACCGTAATGATTCTGTGCCACCTATAAATTTGGAAAGGATGTAGTCTTTTCAAATATGTGCTGAATATGTATCACTTTTGCTATTTAAATCACTCATTTTGAGTGTTTAATATGTTAGAATATAGAAAAGCACAATGGGACATAGTTTGAGAAAAAACAAAATAAATTTACATTTATTTGATGGAAAATTTACAGCAAATCCAATGATTTGACTCTTACCTTCTCTAGGTGAAAATATGGCTTACCTCATTCTCCAAGAAAATGAGGCAAAATGTGTGTGTGTGGTGTGTGAGTGTGGGTGTGTATGAGAGCGTGATCAGTAAAATTTCTTGAGAATTAGTAAAATGGGAAAACAGAGATATATGAGAAAATAATATTGAGCACATTTTAATGCTGTGTCCTATCAACCAAGTCTATTGAGACATGAGTTCTGTGGAGATTTTGCAAAAATCCAAGGAAAGCTCCAAGTATGCTCAATCCTCCAAACCCATGACATTAAGTAGGTATATTTATGAAGACTTGTCCAGAAAGGACTGTTAGACTGCAGGAAGCCCCATTTTCAATATGACTGCATAACACCAATTAATATTAACAAGAATTATATCTGAACATGAACAGATACAGCCTTTTTAACTTTCATCTCCTATTTTTCTCTAATAAGTTATTAGTAACCACAATGCTCATTAGTGGCACAATAAAAAGGAGCTACTGGTAAATAATAACAATTCTTTGTAGTTATACAGAGCCTTTGATCAGAGCAGCTCAAAGCTTTCAGGACTCATTAATCTCTGAAATACTTCAGTGAAGTACAAAGGTATTAAGGATTACTACCCTCAGTCTGTAAACAGAGAAACTGAGGCATTTGAAAGAAACTATCCCAAGATTATTCAACTTTTTGGTGACAAAATCAGGGGTATAATCTATAACCAAATATAAGAGAGCAAAGATTAAACAATGTTCAACAGAAACCTGTAGCTTCTGAGAAATTGTTGAGGAAGTTTATGTAACAAATACCTGAAAACAACATGTCATTAAAAGACATGCTTTTCATTTAGTTTTTATTTAAATTATTTCTCCATTTAGTAATGGAGAATCCACCACAACTTCCCATTTAGATCCCTTAATATTGGGCAATTTCCTTGAGACTTTCCTGTTTTTCATTTCTTCTGTGTAAACAAATAGTGTACACTGTCAGTGAAACAAGTTCAAATTAGTTAATGGGAAAAAGATGTAAATAATTATGAATATATATTCATACCTGTATATGTTTATTCAATTAAATATAAGTCTATCTCATTTATTGATTTTGAAAAATATTCTATAAAAAGATACTATACTCCATTGTACTACAATTTTCATATGAATGGAGGTTAAAATCATAGACTCTACAATTTTTTAATTTTATGTTCTATATGTACAATCTTATTATTACTTATTTTTTTTAATATATTTTATTGATTATGCTATTACAGTTGTCCCATTTCTCCCCCATCATTCCCCTCCACCCTACACACCCTCTCCCACCCACATTCCCCCCTTTAGTTCATGTCCATGTGTCATAAGTTCTTTAGCTTCTACATTTCCCATACTATTCTTGCCCTCCCCCTGTCTATTTTCTACCCACTATCTATGCTACTCATTCTCTGTACCTTTTCCCCCTCTCTCCTCCTCCCATGCCCCTGTTGCCAACCCTCCATATTGCTTATTTTTTGAACACCAACTTCTCAGTTCCGATTAGAAATTACACTCAGAAGATGGCAAATAGCATTTTCTTCAAAACTTGTCTCAAGAGAAACCTCATCATGTGTTTACTGGAAGAATAACATCTATCTTTCTCATGATTATTTTTCGTTGCTCCTCTACTCTGTTATGGTTTCTGAAACTTTCAAAGGCTCGTGCCTTGGGACCCCTGTAGAGAGGCAGAGTCTATAAAGGCTGGGATCACCTTGTTTGCACACATACACACACACACACCAACACACAAATTTTATATTTTATGTTTTTGTCCCCATTCCCCATTTTCTAGTATTTTGCTGTTTTATATATAGTAGACATTTAAGATTTTTTATTCATTGATTTCCTCATTATTTGGGTGAGGGTTTACCTTTGTCATACTACCTGTTTTGTTTTTATGATACAACAAGACTCTCTTTTTTATTATATCTAGTGTTTTTCAGATGAAACCTAATGTCACTGCTTGTTTAAATGTGGTTCATCAACTTCTCAGGATACCTGAAGTGCTAATTAGAATGTATATTCCTGGGTACCAGCACAGAATAACTGTCTTATAATCTCTGTGACTGGAGGTCCAGAATGCATAAATTTAACACAAACTCTCTAGGAGATAGTTATACACATTAAACTTAAGACCCTTTCCAGTCTTGTAATTATAGATAATACTTCTACTGCATTACCACATGCCAAGCATTGTTCTAAGTACTTTATATATGATAAGTCATTTAATTTTCATAGGAACCTTATAATTTATGACTTAAAGATATTATGACTTAAAAATTGTATCTTGCTAAGAAGATGAATTACTGCTCTCCATATATTTCTTTTTATTGTGGACACTATTATAGATGTACCCTCCCCCTCCCCCCCATGCACCCCACCATCCACCCCCCACCCCAGGCTTTACCAAATTGTTGTCTGTGCCCATGGACTATGCATATATGCTTATATGTTTTTTTTTTGCAAGTTTCTTTCAGTTCCCCCAACCCCACATCCCCTCTGATATCTATCAGTCTGTTCCATGTATCCATGCATCTGGTTTTATTGTGTTTGTCTGGGTTTATTTCGTTCATTAGATTCTACATATGAGTGAGATGCTATGGTATTTGTGTTCCATATGCTTTTGTTATATACTAATCATGTATGAGATGACAAGACCTATTTCAGAATTAATTGATAAGAAATTACAAAAGCAAGAGGACCTGATTAGCTTTTACTAAGATTGAATTACTTTTTAAAAAATTATCACTGGAACAGTAAAATTATTTCATTGAGATCTTATTGCATTTTAGAGTGGATTTATTTGATTTATTTTTAGGTCTCAGTTATATATAATGGCATCTTTCTAGGAAAAAATTGAATTTATAGTAATTTATCCATTGTTAGTTTTAGGTTCTTAAAATTTTCACACTAATAAATTATTTTAAAAATTCAACAAAAAATTTTCGTGAGGTTAGGGTCAAGATGGCAGCATAGGTAAATGAGGTACTTGAATCCTCTCTCAACCACATCAAAATTACAACTGAACTACGGAACAACCATTATTCAGAACAGCCTGAAGTCTAGCTGAGCAGAAGGCTTATAACAAAGGATATGAAGCAACTATAGCAAGGGGTCTCAGACCCACATCAGGGACCCAGCCCAGGGTTCCAGTGATGGGAAGAGGTGACCCCATAATATCTGCCTGTAAAAACCAGTGGGGACTGAGGCTGAGTGAGATGGAGTGTGGCTGGAGTCCTAAGTGTTCCTCTTAAAGGGCTTGCACACAAACTTAGACTCAGTAGTTTTAAGCAGCATCTCAAAAGACACTGCAGACAGATGGGGAGGAACTGAATTGTCTGGTATCAGGGTAAATACTTGAGGGGCAACCTTCTCCCAGACAGAAGTGCTAACAGAGGTCATTGTTCCTTTGCTGAGTTTTACCTCAACACAGCTGGCAGGTGGGCATCTTATGTGAGTCTCCATCAATGTGGTTGAAACTGTTTGCCCCACCCTAGTGATTCCCTGAGACCCCACCCTACTCAACTTTCAGGGCCAATCAAATTGTTTCCAGTGTCTTTTCTATACAAATGGCCTGTCTTGGCTCATGCTCAGACTTACCTAAAATCTCTTAAATAAGCAGCATCTGGCCCAGGCATGCTCTGTACCTCTTGCTAAGTATTCCCAGGCCTGGCACTAGCAACAGCCAGTTTTGGTTGGAAGCTTGACCTCTCCTGGGCATTTCTAAGCTCAGCAGAAGTAGCAGCCATCTGCAGATGCTCTGTAGCTCATGCTGGGTAGCGCTAGGCAGGGCATAGGGGGTGGCAATTTTGGCCTTCACCTCCTGCAGGGCTTCAGAGTCAGTGTACCTGGTGGAAAGCTTCAAACCATGTTTAAGCAACACCCAACCACCTCCACTAGTGACACACTGAAGGAGTGGTCTAAGTGGGCACTAGAGCCCTGGTGAATCAAATCCTGCTCTGAGGAGTTGGCCCCTGCACAACTAATCTTCCATGGTCATCAAATCTAGTACTCACAGCTGATCAGCCTAGGAATCAATCCATCCTATCAAGGTGTCAATAGTAATCAAGGTTCAACTACAACAGGCAGGTGCACACTGTTCACGCAGAGGCACAGCTGAATTCTGCAGCTCAGTTGGCTGGGAAGGCTGTGCCACTGGACCTTATAGGACACCTACTACATAAGGCCATTCTACTAAAACTAAGAGAGGCAGTAGCTCTAATTAATACATAGAAACAAGCATGGGGAGGCAGTCATAATGAGGAGACAAAGAAACACATCCCAAATGAAAGAACAGAAGAAAACTCCAGCAAAAGCACTAAACAAAATACAGATAAGCAATCTAGTAGATGCAGAGTTTAAAACACTGGTTATAAGGATGTTCAATAAAGTTAGGGGTAGAGAAACTTAGTGAGAACTTAAAGACATGGGAAACATAAAAACAGAGATAGAAAACATGAAAAAGAACCAGTGAAAAATGAAGAATATTAACTGAAATAAAACAGGGAATTAACAGTGGAGTAATGAAGCAGATGATCTAATCAGAGATTTAGAAGATAAGAAAGCAGAAAACACCCAATCAGAACAGCAAAAATAAAAAAAAAATACAAATAAATGAAAATAATATAAGCAGCCTCTGGGACTTCATACATACCAACGTTCACATCATGGTGGTGCCAGAAAAAGAGAGAGAACAAGTATGTGAAAACCTACATGAAAAGTTAATGATGGAAAACTTCCTTAACCTGGTAAAGGAAACAGACATAAAAGTATGGGAAGTGCAGAGATTTACAAACACAATGCACTCAAATAGGCTTACACTAAGGCACATGATAATTAAATTGCAAAAAGTTAAAGACAAAGAGATAATGTTAAAAGCAGCAAAAGCAAAGTGGTTAGTTATCTACAAGGGAGCTCCCATAAGACCGTCAGTTGATTTCTCAACAAACTTTGCAGGCCAGAAGGGATAGGCAAGAAGTATTCAAAGTGATGAAAAGCAAGGACCTACAACCAAGATTACTCTACCTAGCAAAGCTATCATTTAGATTCAAAAGATAGAGTTTCTCAGACATGAAAAAGCTAAAGGAGTTCATCACCACCAAGTCAGTTTCACAAGACATATGAAAGGGTCTCCCTGAAGAAGAAGAAGGAGAAGGAGGAGAAGAAGCAATAGGAGAAGAAGAAACATATGAATAATAAAATGACAATAAAAATATATCAGCAATTACTTTAAATGCAAATGGATTAAATGGTTCAATCAAAAGACAAATGGAAGCTGAATTGATATAAAACAAGACCTTTGCATGTGCTGTGAATAAGAGATTCACTTCAGATGAAAACACATACACAGGATGAAAGTAAAGGGATTGAAAAAGATATTTCATGAAAATGAAAACAAACAAAAAGCTGGGGTAGCAATACTTATAACAGACGAAATGGACTTTAAATCAAAGGCTATATAACAAGAGACAGAGAAGGACCCAGCAATTCTACTTCTGGGTATTTATCCAAAAAAAAAACAACAAAAAAACCCCCATACCACTGAATTAAAAAGACATACACATTCATACATTCATTACAGCATTATTTACAATAACCAAGACATGGAAGCCACCTAAGTGTCCATCAATAGACAAGTGGATAAAGAAGATGTGGTACATATATACAGTGGGATATGACTGTTATATCCCATTATATGGTCATGTTTTATATGACCTTTATAAAAAAGAATAAAATCTTGCCATCTGCAGCAACATGGATCAACCTAGATGGTATTGTGCTAAGTAAAATAAGTCAGAGAAAGACAAAGACTATGTGATTTCACTTTTATGAGGTATCTAGGAAAAAAATAAATAAGCAAACAGAACAGAAACAGACCCACAGATATAGAACATTTCAATAGTTGCCAGATGGGAGGGGAGTGGGGGGATTGACGAAAAAGGTAAAGGAATTAAGCACTGCAAATCGTAGCTACAGAATAGTCATGGGGATGTGAAGTATAGCTTCGGAATATTGTCAATAATATTGTAATAACTATGTATGGTGTCAGATGGGTATGAGATCAGGATGTCAGTTAATAAGTTATACAATGTCTAAGCACTGGGTTGTACATCTGAAACTAATACCGTATTGTATGTTAACTGTAATAGATAAATAAAAATTTATTTAAATCAAAACTTTTTTGACTTCAAAGGATGTTTTTGGGACAACTGAGGAAATTTGAATATTAACATGATATTAGAAGATATTTAAAAATTAATGCTGCTAACATAATCAAGATAGTGTGGTATTGGTAAAAGAATTGACAAATAGATCATTGGAACTAGATGGAAAGCCCAGAAATAGATTTACAAATATATTCAACTGATTTTTGAACAAAGAAGCAAAATAAATTATATGAGAAAAAGACAGTCTTTCTCAACAAATCATGCTAAACAAATGGATGTTCATATGCCAAAGGGGGGGAAATAATCTAGGCACAGACTTTACATCCTTTACAAAAATTAACTCAAAATGGATCATGGATTATTTGTAAAATTAAAAACTATAAAACTACTTGAATATAACATAGGAGGAAATGCAGGCAATCTTCAGTATAATAATAACTTTTTAGATACAATACCAAAGGTACTATCCAGGAAAAAATAATTTATAGACTTTATTAAAATTAAAAACTGCTAGTGAAAGATGGGGTCAAGAAACTAGTAATAGACTAGGAGAAAATATTTGGAAAAGACATATCTGATAAAGAATTGCATCCATAATATATAAAGAACTAAACACAATAAGAAAATGAACAACTTGATAGGCATATTAAAAGATGCTGTATGTAATATGTCACTAGGGAAATGCAAATTAAAATAAGTAGATACTACTATCACCTATTAGACCAGCCACATCCAAAACACTGATGACATCAAAATGCTAGAGAGGTTATAGAGGAACAGGAACTTTCATTCATTGGGGTTTGGGAGACAGTTTGGCAATTTCTAATAGATCTGAAATACTTTTACTATATTATTCTGTAATCACATTCCTTGATAAAAACTTGCAAACTCTTGTGTATGGCAGCATTATTCATAATTGCCAAAACTTTATAATAATCAAGATGTCATTTAATAGTTGAATGGATAAATAAATGAGTATATTTAGAGAATGGAAGTTTTTAGCAATATAAATAAGTGAGTTATTAAGCCATGAAAAGACATGGAGGAACCTTGAATGAATATTCCTAAGTGAAAAAAAGCTAGTCTAAAAAGGCTATATAGTGACTTCAAGTATATGACATCTGGAAAATACAAAATAGGGAGGCAGTAAAAAGATCCAAAGTTAGGTTGGACGGAGGGGGGAATAGGCAGAACATGGAGAATCTTGGGGGTAGTGAAACTATTCAGTATGATACTGTAATGATGGATACATGTCATTATATATCTGTCTAAACCCACAGAATGTACAACACCAAGAGTGAACCATAATGTAAACTATAGACTTTGGATGATAAAGATGTGTCAATGTAGGTTCATCGATTTTGACAAACATACCACTCTGGTGGGGAATGTTGATGGATGGGTTGTTGTGAGTGAAATGGAATAGGGGTTATATGGGGAATCTCTATTTTCTGCTCAATTTTGCTGCAATCATAAAACTGATATAAAAATGAAGTATTTTTAAAAACCAGTGCTAACTTTGAAATGCATCATACTGATAGGGTTATGAAGAAAGTGCTCCCTTTTTAAGAGATGTGTCTGAAATATTTAATGGTGAAATGACAAAATATCTTTGATTTCCTTTAAAAATTTTCAGTATATATATATAAATAAATGAAATATATATACGGAGCAAATGTGGCTAAATTTAGTCATTAAATCTAGATAATGGGTATGTGATGATGTAATTCTTTCTACTACTTTTATAGATTTTGACATTGTTCATAATTGGAAGTAAAAGGGAATACTTTAATTCAATTGCCATACATTAGATTATTTTTGAATGTCTCTCAGCTAAGACCATTTAGCTTACCAGTCCTCAACTTTGGCAGAACATTATAATCATATAGAAATTAATTAAGCCAGACTTTCTGCTGGCAGTAAGGGAGTAGGACCTGGCATCAACATTTAAAGTATCTCAAATATGCATCAACAATTGAGAACCACTGTTCTAACCTCTCTGTTTCTAATTTATGGAAATAAGGATATAATGTATTGAATAATTTTCTCAAGGAACCTGAAAGCTCAGTCTTGTAACTACCAGCCATTCTAACAATAAAATAAACAGTACCATGGTGTCTCATCTACCCAAACTCTAGCAAAATATAGCAATTTCCCACTGATGTGGTTATGTTGAAAGATAGGTGGATACATAGATGGTAGATAGATAGATGACAGAAGATACATAGATAGATAGATAGATAATAGATAGAAGATAGATAGATGATAGGTAGAATACATACCAGATAGAATTATGTCTCAAATTCACTGAATACCTACTATGTGCCAAGCATTGTGGTAGGAATTTTCATTACTTTATTTATTTATTTAATTATTCATCGCACAAAACCATGGGAGATGGGTGTGATGATCCCCATATTGCAAATGAAGAAATTGAACCTGAGAGCTTGTTATCCTCTCTGTATTTTTACCCGGAATTCCAAGACCTCCTTTATTCTTGACTCCTCGAGTTTCTTTCAGTCCATTCTTTGAGTCTGATGCTGTAACATTTTGTTGTAGGAGATCACACGTAAATACTCTTTCCAGTCTTTGTGTCTGTAGATTCTTTCATTCTTCCTGGCTTTTTTTTAGGGTCATTAAAACGCAAGTCTCAAATGTGAGAGAATTGATTAAAATATATTTAAACAAAATGCCATTAAAATTATTTTTTAAAAGGCAATTTTCTACTGTAGATTTAGAAACTAACAGATGTATTTTAGCTAGCATAATTTCTGATTAACTAATTTAATCTGTACAAAATTGCATGAGCAAACCTGAAACAAGCCTACATAAATTTTTTGCCATTGGATGTAACATAAGATTTTAAAAAATGAACCAAATAGAGTAGTTAGCCCCCAGGCAGGGAAAATTACTCTAATAGTCAACTCCCACACATTCTTTTGGTGAAAAGATTGAAAATGAAAATAAAAATGTGGCAGCCCATGGGTTAAAGCTCTGTTCCCTATTAAGTAATGGTTTGGAATAGTAATAGATAGAACTACCTTTACAGAAGTTCAAAAAGGGAAGAGAATTGATATTCTCCCTTTCAGCTGTCAAAAGCTCTCTTCTGATGGACCGTATGATTTTCGGTAGTGCTTGACCATGGTATAGTTGCACAGAGACTTATTTTTCAGTTCTTTAGTTAATTCAGTTTTTATTTAGTTTAAATTCTATTAGTTGTGGCAGCCATAAGATCATGAATAAAATATTATTTCTTTTAAACATTTTTTATTGTTGTTCAAGTACAGTTGTGCCCATATTTCCCCCACCACGCCCCACCACCCCAGCCATCCCCACTTCCCGCCCTTGATCCTATCCCTCTTTTATTTTGTCCATGTGTCCTTTATACATTTCCTGAGTCTAATTTTAGTTGGTGGGAATCAACTATTTATGTTTTCAAAAGGAGACACTAGTTATGGTATGAGGACTTTACCTCTACTGGGTAGGAGGTCTGAGCCCCAAAGTTTCAACTACCTTTGTATTACTTGGGCAAAACACTCAAACAACCTGGAAATTAGTTTTCATGTTTGCACACTTAGAAGGATGGATTTGATTATTTCTAAGGTCCTTTTATCTAGAATTTTAATGATGCTACCTTATATTTAAACACAACAGATACTAAGAAGATAGCAGGTAATCCAAAATTCATGATTTGGTGATGATTTTCTTCTTTGTGGGTTATACTTCATCCCAGTATTTCTAAAACTTGTGTGAGCATTAAAACCATCTGAGGTACATATTAACGTGTAGGTTCTGGTTTGCTGGGTTTAGAATGTAACCAGGAATATGTATTTTAAGTGAGTCCTCTAAATGATTCTGATGCAAATTGTGCTCAGGTGATACTCAGGGGAATGTTTTGCTATAATTCCTGCTGAACAATGATTCTCAGATTTTACTATTTAATCATCCTGAAGGAACAGGCTTTCTTGCACTGTTAATAAAGGGCTGCTTCTGATTCTCACTCAGGGAGAGGGTCTTGTCAGTGTAGAGGAGGACAGAGTGATAAGTAAAAATATACCAGAGTATAGTTTCAATAGCTGTATAGGTGATTCAGAAATGGTGCTTTAAATAGTGGTGGGGCAAAGGTAATTAAAGCAGGGAGAGGTCACAAGATGCAGGTGCAGTGGGAATACCTTTCTCGCACCTCCTCCCAGAACTAAAAAGGGGAATAGTCACCCGAAATTACTAATGGATGACTACCTGAAGAGGAGAGTTTAAGCCAAGGATAGGCAGAAACCATCTTGAGACTGGTAGGAAGGGCAGTACCACAAAAGGGGCTGGCCCTGCTCCCACAAATGGCATGCCAAGGTTATGGAGGGATAACACTGCTGTGGGAACTTTTCCCTGAGAGGGGTGAAACCTGAACCCCAGACCAGACTCCCCAGCATGAAGCACCAGAGAAGGGATCTGCTGCCGACATAGCATACAGCGATGAAAGGTGGTGGGGTTTCTATCTGTGGAGAAAAGACAGAGACTGCTGGAGATAAAACCACTTCTTTTAAGGGACCAAAGCACAAGTTTTTTGTTTTTAGCCACTCACCTTGGGCTCTGGCAAAGGGTGGATGGTGTGGACTGGACTCACCTGAAGAAAATCTGGAGGGGGAGGCATTGGGGAGAGACATGGGGGTTGCTGCCGGGATCCCTGTGTGGGGTCATCTTCTGCTGTCAAAGCAGTCATTTTTCTTGAGAAGAGCAAGTCTCTCCCAGGGAAATTAGCCTGAGTAAAGAAAATTCCTCCCCACTTTGGGATAGCACCCCTACCCTGGAATCCTGCTTGCCCCACACTGCATCTGTTTTTCCCTACCCTGCATCTTAACCCCTGCTGTGGAGACAGCAACATGGGCACTCTGAGAGGCTGTCAGAGATTGGCTTTGGGGAATAGACATTTCCTACACTTTTCAAAAAAAAAAAAACAAACCAAAAAACCTGACTGTGCTTCTCCCTCACAGGAGAGCTGACAGAAATACTCCAAAGAAACACCCTTCTGGTTTTTAGCAGACCTAAACTCTGGGCTCCAGAATCTCCACCCTCCTGCTTACTAAGGACCCTGCCATACCAAGTTTATGGAAAAAATCCAGGATATAATCAGACATGTGGTTCTGAGGTGGAGGAACACATCCTCCATCTTCCCTGAAGTCTGAATAGCACTTCCCTGTCATGTGAGATCCAAGGGTCCTATTCTCCTGATTCTGCCAGAAGCCCTTTCAAATATAGTAATTTCAGTGACTAAGATAGCAGATTGGCAGGCAGAGATAGGCAAAGCAGATCCAGGAATAACTTGGGACATTTGCTGACCCACCACTGGGGCCCTGTGCTGATAAAAGCTGACTTTGGAGCACAGGTTGGGCCTTCACTGGTGGAGGCATCCACAAACTGTGGATTGCTTATAGCTTTGAAAAGGCTGCTGACATCCAGAGTTGGACAACATCTGATATTGTTTACACCAGCTTCATAAGGGTACCAGAACAAGTACCCAAAGGGGTATCTCAGCAGGCAGGTACTAAGCTCTGCTGAGATGAATTCCACTTTGTTCTTTTTCATTACTTTTTCTTTTTTCAGAGTCTTATTTTTTCTTCTATTTTTCCTTCATATTTCTTATTTTACTCTTTCTTTTTCTTACTCTATTTTTCTTCCTCTTTGCTTATGTTTTCATTCTCCTTTTTCTTTTTCAGCATTTCCTCTTTCTATCTCTTATTCTTATTGTTTTTCTCTCTTCTCTCTCATAATCTTTTTCTTCCATTTTGTCTTCTCATATTCCTTTTTTTTCTTATACTATTCTTTTTCTCTTTTCCTACTCTTTTATCTTTTGTTGTTTTTTGCTGTTGTTTTGGAGATTTTCACTTTTTTTTTCTGTCAGCACATGCACAACAGCTTAGAAAATGTGGTTGGGGTTCAGCCTCTGAGTCAGCAAGCCAGCCAAAGAGGAGATCCCACTAATGAATGGGACAACAGCAACAAAGAGCCATTATAACAGGAGAGCCCACCCACACATGAGACATTCCTTAGAGCATCCAACTCAGGTGACCAAGGAAACTCTACCACTGCATCCCATAGGACACCAACCACATAAGACCACTCCACAAAGACTGAGAGTCAAAAAAGATCTATATAACACATAGAGATAAACAGAAAGAAACAACTAAAATGGGGAGATAAAGAAATAACACTCAAACAAAAGAAAAGGAGGAATCTCTAGAAAAAGAGCTAAATGAAATTGAGGCAAGAAATTTATCAGACATAGAATTCAAAGTAATGGTTGTACTCATGCTCAAGGACCTTGTGAGAACTACAAGGGACCTTGTGAGAACTACAAGGGACCTTATGAGAACTACAAGGAACTTAGTGGGAAATACATCAGCATGCAAAAGGACATAGAAACTATGACTAAGAACCAGTTGGAAATAAAGTATACAATATTTGAAATGGATAACACACTACAAGAAATTAAAAGTAGGCTACATGAAGCAGAGGACCAAATCAGCAACCTGGAAACAAAGTGGAAAAAAATGCCCAATCAAAGCAACAAAAAGAAAAAAAGACTTAAAAAGATTAAGGATAGTTTGAGGGAACTTTGGGACAAATGAAATGTAACAATATCCACAACATAAGGGTACCAGAAGGAGAAGAAAGTGAGCAAGTGATAGAAAACCTGTTTGAAGAAATAATGACAGAAAACTTCCCTAACCTGGAAAAGGAAAAAGTCACACAATTCAGGAAACACAGAGTCCCAATCAAGATGAACCCAAAGACACCCACACCAACATACATCATAATTAAAATGGCAAAGTTTAAAGATGAGAAAATCTTAAAGACAACAAGAGAGAAATAGTTATCTACAAGGGAGCTCCCATATGGCTGTGTGCTGATTTCTCAACACTCTTCAAACCAGAAGGGATTGGCATGAAGTATTCAAAGTAACGACAGCAAGGACCTGCAATGAAATGCAACCAAGACTACTTTAACCTGTAAGGTTATCATTTAAAATTGAAGGTGAAAGAAAGAGATTCTATTTAAAAAAAAGACTAAAGGAGTTCATCACCACTAAACTGGCATTGCATGAGATATTACAGGGACTCCTTTAATTAGAAGAAATAGAGAAAAGAACATAGGTATAAAGAAAAAAATGGCAATGAAGAAGTACCTATATATATTAATTTTAAGTGTAAATGAATTGAATGTTCCAATCAGCTGAATGGATAAGAAAACATGAAAACATGACCCATATACATGCTATCCACAAGACACCTGCCTCAGAGCAAAAGATTTCCACAGACTGAAAATGAAGAGATGGAAAAAATGTTGCATACAAATGGAGATGAAAAAAAAGCTGGGGTAGCAATACTTCTACCTGACAAAATAGATTTTTTACAAGGCCATAATGAGAGACAAAAAATGTTACTACATAATATTAAAGGGATTGATCCAACAAGAGGATATAACCCCTATAAACATATATACACCCAGTAAGAGCTCCTAAATATATAAACAAAATCTTGGTGGACTTTAAGAAAGAGATTCACAGCAATACAGTCATATTAGGGGATTTTAACACCACACTGTCATCAATGGATAGATCTTCCAGAGGAAAAAAATCAACAAGGAAACAGAGACTTTAAACAACATGCTAGATCTGGCAGATTTAATTCTATTTACATAACATTTCACCCCAAAACAGTAGAATACACATTCTTCTCAAATGCACAAGGATCATTCTCAATGATAGACCATATGTGAGGACACACAGTAAGTCTTAAAAAGTTCAAGAAGATTGAAATCCTATCAAACATTTTCTCATATCACAATGGCAAGAACCTCAGTAAAAATAATTCAGAAACATTCAAATACATGAAAGCTAAATAGCAGGTTATTAAATAATTAATGAGTTACCAATGATATCAAAGAAGAATTCAAGAATTACCTGGAAAGAAATGAAAATGAATATACAACAATTCAAAAGGTATGGGACACAGCAGAAGCAGTTCCGAGAGGGACATTCACAGCATTACAGAAAACTAAAAAAAAAAAACTAAAAAAAAAAAGCCTACCTAAAAAAGCAAGAAAAATCTCAAATGAACAATCTAACCCTACACCTAAATGACCTAGAAAAAAAAAAAACAACAACCAAGACCTCGAACAAGTAGAAGGAAGGAAATAATCAAGATCAGTGTGGAAATAAATGACATAGAGACTCATAGAAGATCACTGAACCCAGGAACTGGTTCCTTGAAAAGATAAAATAGATGAGCCTTTAACCAGGCTAATCAAGAAAAAAAGACAGATGATCCAAATAAATAAGAAATGAAATGGGACAACTGTAATAGCATAATCAATAAAATATTTAAAAAATAAAAAAAAGAAATGAAAGAGGAGATGTAACAACTGATATTACAGAAATATAAAGGATTGTAAGAAAATACTATGAACAGCTATATGCCAAGAAAGTGGACAACCTGGGTGTAATGGATAAATGTCTAGAAATACGCAGTCTTTCAAAACTGAATCAGAAAGGAGCAGAACACCTGAATGTACCCTTAAAAATGAATGAAATTTAACCAGTAATCAAAACACTCCCAGCAAACAAAATTCCTGGACCAGATGACTTCACAAGTGAATTTTACCCTTCAAAGAACTAAATCCTTCTCAAACTATTCCAAACAATTCAAGAGGAGATAGGACTTCCAAGCTCTTTTTATGAGGCCAGTATTATCCTAATTCCAAAACCAGATAATGATACAACAAAGAAAGAAAATTATATGCTAATATCCCTAGTGAACATAGATGCTAAAATCCTCAGCAAAATATTAGCAAACCAGATCCAGCAATACATTTAAAAGATCAGATACTATTATCAAGTGGAATTTATCCTGAGGATACAAGGTTGGTACAATATTCACAAATCAGTAATGGTGATACATCACATAAACAAAATGAAATATAAAAATCAATTGATCATATCAATAGAGGCAGGAAAAGCATTTGATAAAATCCAGCACCCATTTATGATAAAAAAGCTCTCAGTAAAGTTGGAGTAGAGAGATCATACATCAACATAATAAGGATCATATATGAAAAACCTAGAGTGAACATCATATTCAATGGGCAAAAACTAAAAGCATTTATTTCCTTAAGATCAGAAAGAAGACAGTGATGTCTGCTTTCACCACTTTTACTCAACATAGTATTGGAAGTTCTAGCCACAGCAATCAGACAAGAAGAACCAAAAAGCATCCAAATTGGAAAGGAGGAAGTAAAAATGTATTCACAGACAACGTGATATTGGACATAGAGAACCCTATAGACTCCAACAAAAAACTACTAGACCTAATAAACAAATTTGGCAAAGAAGCAGGATACAAAATCAATGCTCAGAAATTGATGACATTTTTATACACCAATAATGAAGTATCAGAAAGAGAATCTAACAACCCCATCTACTGTTGCAAAAAAAAAATATATATATATATATGGTACCTAAAGATAAATGTAATGAAGGAGATAAAAGACCTGTACACAGACTGAAGAAAGTCTGAGAAACTTATAGGAGGAACTTATCCATATAGGAGACTGAAGAAAGAAATTGAGGAACATACAAACAGAAGCATATACTGTGTCATGGATTTGAAAAATTAACATTATTCAAGTTTCTACACTACCTAAAGCAATATATAGATTCAATGCAATTCCTATTAAAATACCAATGGCATATGTCACAGATCTAGAACAAATATTCCAAAAATTTATATGGAATGAAAAAAGACCCCAAAAAGCCAATGAAGTCAAAAGAGCCTGATACTGATTATACATATATATATATGGAACAGAGCAGAGAGCCCAAAATCAATGCACACCTTTTAATCATCAATTAATATTTGACAAAGGAGGCAAAAGCATATAATGGATGAAAGACAGTCTCTTCAACAAATTATATTGGGAAAACTGGACTGGTACATGCAAAAAAAAAAAAAAGAAAAGAAAAGAAAACAGACCACCAACTTACACCATACATCAGAATAAACTCAATATGGATGAAAGACTTAAATATACCTTATGTTATCCTAAAAATCCTAGTGGGAAACTTAGGCAATGCAATTTCAGATATTTTTCATAGCAGTGTTTTTGCTGATACATTTCCTAGGACAAGTGAAACAAAGGAAAAATAAACCAATGGGGCTACATCAAATTAAAAAGCTTCTGCACAACTAAAGAAACCATCATCAAAATATAAAGGGAATCCACTGTAAAATATAAAGGGATTGTATGGGAAAACATGTTTCCCAAAGATACATCTGATAGAAGTTTAATTTTCAAAATATATAGAACTTTTATGACTTGTCCTGCAGCCATTCAAGGCCGGGCAGATTCACATGGGATTTGTGCAGATGGAAGAACATTCATGGAGCCCTTGGGATGTCTGACATGCCTTTATTCTGGGGTGAGTCAATCCATATGTACTGCAAGCCATGAGTCCTACCATGGGAAGTCCTGACTCTGTGATATACTAAGTGCACACAAAGCCAGCTGGGTGCCAACATAGACTGGTTATTTGACAGACCTTGATTCTGCACATGTGGGTCCTTAAGCACAGTCGTAGAAACACTGCTAAGTCCCAGTTCCCCAGATATCTGGGTGAGGGAGCCTGACTCACTCCATTTTCCCTACATGACTCAACACCAGGATGACAAACAATCCAATTTAAAAAATGGGTTAAGGACCTGAATAGACACTTCTCCAAGGAAGACATACAGATGTCTCAAGACATATGAAAAAAAATTTCAACATCATTAGTCATCAGAGAGATGCAAATTAAAACCACAATGAGATATCATCTCACACTGATCAGAAGGGCTACCATCAATAAATCAACAACAAATACTGGCAAGGATGTGGAGAAAAGCAAACTAGGTGGGAATTGCAGAATGATGTAGCCACTGTGGAAAACAGTGTGGTGTTTTTTCAAAAAATAGAAGTGGAATTGCCTTTTGACTCAGCGATTACACTTCTGGGAATATATCCTAAGCTCAAAACACCAATTCGGAAGAATATATGCATCCCTATGTTCATATCAGTATTACTCACAATAGCAGATCTGGAAACAGCCTAAGTGCCCATCAGTAGATGAGTGGATAAAATACTGTGGACTGCTTACACAATGGAATACTATACAGCAGTAAAAAAGAAGGAACTCTTACCTTTTGCCACAGTATGAGCCAGTCAGTGAAAGGCAGACACATATGATGTCACTTATAGGTGGAATTTAATGAACAGATTAAGCTAATGAACAAAATAGAATCAGAGGCATAGAAACATGGAACAGATTGACAGCTGTAAGAGGGGTGGTGGGAAGTTGGGGACTGGTTGAAAGAAGGTGAAGGGATTAGCCAAAGAATATATATGCATGATCCATGGACATGGACAATGGTATCTAGATTGCCTGAGGGAGTGGGGAGGGAGTTGAGTGAAGTGGGACAA
The DNA here is from genome assembly GCA_039655065.1 of Glossophaga mutica. Lineage (NCBI taxonomy): Eukaryota > Metazoa > Chordata > Mammalia > Chiroptera > Phyllostomidae > Glossophaga > Glossophaga mutica. The sequence goes on along the minus strand of CM077307.1, from coordinate 91,531,562 downwards.
AGGGGGAAAATTGGGACAACTATAATAGCATAACCAATAAAAGATAATTAAAAAATAAAAAAGTAAATAGCAGTGAGGTAGTTGCAGGGGACTTTGTTCAGAGGGAGCTTGACTCCTTTTATAGTTATGATTCATGAATTTAAATAATTTGACTACATATATAAAGTACTGAATAATTTGCTTAAATTATTTTGACTCAATATATAGTATAATGTAAAACATTTATGGAGAAAAAGGAAAAACAAAGGAACTTTTTCAGTGGAAGAAATGTCCCTGGTCCTAAAATGAATTCATCCTTCCTTATTCTAGATTATAATTCTTTCCTTACTCTTCAAATTGCCCATTTCTCTCAAATGCTATTGTAAACTAAGTGTTCATTCTATTTTTCTTATCTTCATAAACTTTTCAAGGACAAGTTTTTTGATTTTGCATATTATTTATGTTCTAATCAATTATTTTCTTACATTATTCCCCATTGTATCACCCTACAGATGTGTTATAGATCCCATTCCCACCCCAAATTTAGCACATATATTGAGATTTACAGTGTCACATATATACCCCAAGGAGGTATGAAAAGATTTTTTACTCACATAATTAGGTTTACTGGAAAGAGCAAGACAGGCTCTCAAGTGGGTCCAAAAATGGTTTGGGAGATGAATCTGCTTGGCTTTCATTATAGTTGGGTGGTGGGACTATGAAGAAATTACCACATCAGCAGGTTCTTTCCTTGGTTTCAATTTCCCACTGGTACCAATGTCAGGAATACCGGGGCTTTCTTATTGGTTTGTCCACAAGTGAGGAGGGAGGGAAGGAGAAATGGGTGGGGCTTGAAAGCTGTCAAGTCAAACATCAAAAAACGACTCAAACTCTGTTATATCTATATTTGCTTACTTTGGGGTTAGTTTGGTTTTTACTCTTTTTAGATTTAAAGTAAAAATGTACATCAGCAATTTTACATTTTATACTTTCCCCCACAATGTAAACTTTAAAAGACATGATTTTCTTCTATATGACTCTTTACTGCATTCCATGAATTTGGATATTTATGCTCTATCATTTAGTTCAACATATTTTTAAGTGTTTTCTTTGACCTATGGGGTCTTTAGAAACATGATGTTTAATGTCTAAATATTTGGACAATTTTTCTAGCTATCTTGTTGATTTCTAATTTCATCCAATTGTGACCAGAGAAAATACATGTTAATTCTTTGAAATTTATTGTAAGTTATTTTAAGGCTCAGCAAATTATCCATCTTATTGAATGGATAATTGAGCATGTGCACTTGAGCAGACAATAGATTATACTGTTTTGAATGTAGTATTCTATAAAGGGCAAATAGGTCAAGTTTTATAGCACTGTTAAAATTTTATACATTTTTTGTATTTTCTATGAATTACTGAAAGGTATTAAACTCCGCAAATATGACTGTGGATTTGTCTTTTTCTCCTTTTAGTTTCATAAACTGTTGTTCTGTCCACTGTGATTGGAAGCTTTATTATTACATACAAATACCTTTAAGATTATTGTTTCTCCCCTTTAATCATTATGAAATGCCCTTCTTTATTACTGGTTGTATTCTGAATCTTGAGGTCTACTTTGTCTGATGTTAAAATAGCCACATCTAGTTCCTCATGTTTAGTGTTTTTATGATTTATATTTTTTATTTCTTTACTTTTAATGTTTTATGTTAAACATATATTTCTTGTTAACAACACATTGTTTGGTCTTGGTTTTTTATTTAGTCCGTCAATCTCTGTCTTTGTATAGATATTTAGGCCACTTACACTTAATAAAATCACTAATAAGTAGGGGTTTAAATATATAATCTTGTTTTTTGATTTTGATTTGTCTTATCTGTGATTTATTTCTCTGTTTCTCTTTTTTTTTGCCTTTTTGGGGGTTGTTTTGTGGTGGGTCAGGTGGGGTTTTTTTGTATTCATTTTATTTATATTATTGATGTTCTTATGCTTCCTTGAGATTTTTGGATGGTATTCTAGAGATTATAATATACATCATTAATTTTTCAGTATACCTTCCAAAATACTTTATTATTTCACAAATCCTCAATAACCTCAAACAATATGTTTCCTATTGTGAACCTCCATGCTTGTTCTCTTGATATTACATATTTTACTCCTATAAATGCTACAAACTCCAATATATTGTTATTATAATTTTATGTCAAATATTCATATAGACTATTATGGAAATTAAGACACATATCTTTAAAAATATAAATGGCAATTCATTATAAAGGTCCTTTATATTTTATATCATATTATTTCTAGTGTTCCTTATTTTTTCTTGTAAAAGTGCCTTTTAATATGATTTTATTTCTATTTAAAGAAATTCATTTAGTTTTATAGTATAGGGATGCTATAGATATATTCTTTCACCTTTTATTCAGTTAAACAAATCTTTATTTTGTCTTTATTTTAAAGGATATTTTTGTTGAATATAAAATTCTAGCCTAATAGTTTTTTTTTTTTTGCACTTTAAATATGCTGTTTTATAGTCTTATGGCCTCTATTGTCTTATTTCTAAACTTGGCTATAATTCTTACTGTTTTCCCCTTAAATGAAATCCAATTGATTGTCATTATTCTTAGATTCTGTATTTGCAAATTCATATACTTGCTAAATTTTATTCATATCTCCTACGTGAATAATTGTGGCACTTGTGTTGTAATTCATGGATATGGGCGGAGCAGCAAAGAATGGAGTCCCCTGATGTGCAGATTCCCTGCAGTGGTCAGAGTGGGCAACTCCTTATCTTCTTGTTTCAGCTCTCACACTGTAAACAAGGGTTCTTTCTGTGATATACTTAATGTTGTGATCTTTGATATTTTTTAGCTTTTGATCGATAATTCACTATTTCAAATAACCCCCAAGTATACTTAATTCTATCTGTTGTTTCTGAGCACAAGAAGGCTGTGATGTGTCTTATGGAGGAAATAATGTATATTAGGTAAGCATCACTCAGGCATGAGTTATAGTGCCATTGGCTGTAAGTTCAATGTCAATGAATTAACAATAAATCCAGAAAGAAGAAGAGAAATTTTATTTACACTATATGAGGCTTCTTCAGAAGGAGCTAAAGTAACTTCTACAATGCTTAATGGAAAAGTAGCTAAATTTGTAGATTCATAAGATAATGATTATTTTAAAAAGCATAATAGGCAGTATTATTGTGAGACTAAAAGCCAAGGAAATTTATGGTCATGTCTTCTAGCTTCAGGAAACTGTTAAACCCTTTTCAATTAATGCTAGCTCTCATGTTTAAATGATAGAACTTTAAAAATGTTAAATGTGCAGGCAAGGCAGACTCTGAAGATCAGGAGGCTGTAGAAGAACTTATAAAACACCTGCTAAATGTTATAGAGGAAAAGGTTACGTGGAAGAGCAGGTTTTCACTGCTGAGACTGGTTTGTTTTATAAGGATGTTAGCAATGAATGTATACAGAACAAATAGTGGTTCAGTTGGTGAAGATGTGACCAAGGCTTACAGGAACCTACCCTGTATATCCTCTAGGAGCTCTAATTCAGTATTCACTACCTCAGTGTTTGCAGTGACTTTATTGAACATAACTACCATAAATAACAAAAAACAACTGTATGTCTATTTTTCTGAGAAATTTCATGATTTTTCTCTACATTTGGTTTTCATCATTTTAATTCGGATGCACCTTAGTTTGTGTGTGCATTTACTGTGTGACATTTGCTGAACTTCTTAGGTTGTAGTTTTTGTCTCTCATTAATTATGCAAATTCTTAAAAATTTGTCTGCAAATATTCTGTCCCATTCTTTATCTTTTATCCTACTGGGACTCTATGTATGTTAGACCATTTCACAGATCTTGGCTACTAATTTTATTTATTTTTTGTTCTTTTTTTCTCTTTATATTTCAGTTTGCATTTATATTACCCTGTCTTCAATTTTATTGATTTTTTTCTCCCTCAGTTCTCAGCTCCATCCAGTCTATTAAGTCCATTGAAAGAGGATTTTTAATTATTGATATCTTATTCTTCTAGTTTTGGAATGTATTTTTGATTCTTCTTTGTAGTTATTAATCACCTGTTTGTGATGGTTGTTTACCTTTTTTAAAAATACCTTTTAACTTATTTTTTATAGTTGTTTTAAATTCCCATATGATAATGTCATCATCTTGTCCACCTCTGAGTCTGATTCCATTCACTACTTCCTCTCTGGATAATAGGTAACATTTCTCTGCTTCTGTACACTTGTTGTTTTTTAAATTAAATGCTGGATAATGGGTAACATTTCTCTGCTCTGTACACTTGTTGTTTTTTAAATTAAATGCTGGAATTCTGTGAGAAAGAATGGTAGACTAAAATAATATTTATCTCAAGGAAATGCATGTCTCTTTTCTGTCATATTATTGGTGTTGGAGTTGACTCAATCTATAAGCACTCAATCAGGTCTTTCTGGGTTCTGTGGTTGCATAAGGTAAATTCAGCTCACCACAAGCCCCAAATTATTCAATAAGGAGATTAGAACTTCCCTTAAATGAGGCTTGGACCCCAGTGCCTGGAGGGTTTGTCTCAGTTCTTCCACCCTCATCTTTCAATAGCATCTATATATTTGCAATGTGGAGCAAGTGGTCTCTCCTAGCATTTTTACCTCTGTTTAACAACTCAGTCTATGATCCAGAATAGTTTGTAGTGTCTTTTTCTCATTCTCCTGCTCTGCCCTCAGTATTCAGTGGGTCTTGTGCCTTACGTTTTTGGCACAGGCAGTCTCTCAACTTTCTTGTCTCATTCCCCATCTTTCTTGTGAGTACTCAATGAAGGCCCAAGGAAAAGAATTGCTGGTTGAATGCAGACCCTTTTCTTTTTTTTTAATATATATTTTTATTTTTTTATCAGACCCTTTTCTTTTTTCTTTTCTCCTCCTTTCTTTTCTCCCTCCCCTCCCTTCCCCTCCCCTCCCCTCTCCTCTTCCTTCCCTTCTCTTCTCTTTTCCTTTCTTTTGTCTGAAGCTCCAAGCGCTTCTAAATCTTGATGCCAGCCCACTCCTCGTCTTAGAAAATTAGAGAACAGTTGTGTCTTTCTTACCCATGTCTGTGGTAAGCTTCTGTCTCCTCTCACTGCTCTGCTGAAGATAAAAGCAGCTGAGTCTCCTTTTCCTATGAAAGAATCATAATTTTCTGGATTTTATTTGATGATGTTTATTTGTGAGTTCAGCTCTCAAAGAGGCTTTAGAAACCTATGATTTGTAGATTACTCAAGTTTGTTTTATTTTTAGGGTAGGAAGGACATTTTCTGGTGACTTTTTATGTCTTAAGTAGAAGCAAAAGTCTGTCTTGGGTATATCTTCAAACTCCCCTTTTTCTTTAATTTTCTCTTTTCCAAACTATTATTTCAACTCACACTCAGTTTAATAACAAACTAACACAATTTCTTGACCATACATCCTTTTTTCTTACTGGCCATAAATATTTATTCTCCTCATCCCCAATCAATAAGAATAATATCCTCATGGTTTCTCCATGTATTTTCCCTAGTCTTTTCTCAACCCAATAATATTTAGTTTCTAATATAGCTGCTACCAAGACTATTCCTGTTTCTGTGACTGACAATTGCGAAATCAATCACTTTTCAATTTGTATTTTATTTAACCCATTGCATTCAAAGTATTAGAAATTTCTACTTTCCTGAAACCCCCACATTGCTTGATTTTATGACCTCTCTTACACCTTTAAGTTCTTTTCAGTTTATCTTTAAAATGTTGTTTTTCTTGGAGCTCTTCCTTATTTATATTCTTTTCATGCTGTGAGTTATCTCATTCATGTTTTCAATAGCTTCAGCTTTTAACTGAAGATTCGTTTTATATCTCCAACCCAAATCTCTTTCCTGTTTTCCAGAGCTGTATATTAAACTGCCTTCAAGACAGACCATTGGATGATGCTATTTCTTTCCTCCCTCCTACCTCAAACCACCTCTTCTTGAATTCATTTCATCAAAATTATACCATCCTCTATGTGTTATCCAAACTAGAAACCTGGAAGTCATCCTCAATTCCTATCTTCTCCTTAATCAAATAAATTACCCAGTCCTCTTCATTCACCTCCCATACATTTCTCTAATCTTGCTCCTCTTCTCCACCCCCATTGTCACATCCCTGAAATTACAGCCCCTACCAATTGTCACTGTGACTCTACCTTCTTTACCCTTCTCTCTGAAGTTTGATCAGTCCTTCACACTGCTGCCTGAGATTCTTTCTAATATGATCTGATTGCCCCCCTTTTAAAACCTGTAGTTTTTTTTCATTCATCTGTACTATCCAGCACATAGAGACACTCAATAGTTTTGAAAGAATGAAAGGTAAAACTCAAAATTACATTGAAATATATTCAAGACCTTTTGTTCTCTGATCCTTGTCAATTTTTCCAGCTTGACCTCCATAGTCCAGCTTGACTTTTCTGCCATTTGCCCTTCATATTCTAGCAATGATCAAATCTTTTAGAGTTCTGGGACTAGACTTCCTTGCCATTGATCTGTTGTTTCCCTATTTGGAAACATTTGCCTTGTTGACCTTTCCCAGTAAAACTCAAGTGGTCCTTTCCTTTAGCATGAAACTAAACTTTCTACATCTTCATTCTAGCAATTAATTACCTATTTGCTTATAGACTGGAGTCTCAAAAATGACACACTCCTATAAGGGGAACTGCCCTTTCTACCCATTATCTCAGGATCTAGTAAATTATTTGGTATACAATAAATGTTCAAAAATAAAATAAAAAGAAAAGGGTTTGAATTCAAACCATGTTATGTTATACTAAACCAGGAACTGGTTGTGACATATAAAAAGCCTGTGGAGTTGATTTACTTATTATTTATTAAAAATGCTCTTTCTTATTTGGAAGGAAATCATTTCAGATGAAATGATTTCTAAAGGAAACACCTTTAGAGAGACAGTGATGGGGGTGCAAGATGTTAGGAATATAATTTTTCTATTTCTATTTTTTGTTTCCATTGTGGAAGTATTAGAGAAAAGTAGTTCAAGATATTTTAAAAGCCTAGCTATAAAGTCAACGTTGAGTACAAGTAGGAAGAAATCTCGTAGTCTATCATGAATGTAGTTTAGGCAGCAAGAGGAAGATTTCCTGATTTCAGTGCTTGCCAAAAGGATTTGGACAGTCTGGGCCCAATGAACACCTGGAGACCTTGTATGTAAAGAAAATGCAGGAATTAAAAGAGTTGAGAGAAAAGTTGAGGATATGTCAACAATAACATAGTAGCAGCTGACTTGATGAGATAAGGTACTTTTACGGTTCTTTAAATTTACCTTTCTTTTATATGTTGATACATTTATGAAACAGGGTAATCAGAACCCAATAATTATTGACCTTGTGAATTGCATGCAGTAGTTCTGGTGTGGCCTGTTTTCTTGGATATTATTGTTGCCCCATCATCCTCTTTATCCATCTGCAGTGCACCACATGAGCCCATGACAACAGAGGCATCCCAGGCTTGGTTCCTGGAAGAAAATGGCTCATATTTGGAGGCTGTCTTTGTATTCTAGATTGAAAGCAGATATGAGTTAACCAGGACAATAGGAAAGCACAATATCTTTAGATAAAACAATTAAAGACATTTTGGCTATTGTTTTCAAAACTATAAGCCTGGCACATGAGCCGTCTGCCCTATAAAAACATAAGAAAAAAAAATCACCAAATTACAAAATAATGTACTTGACTGGGAAACCTGATATCTCTTGTTCCACTTGTGTGATCGTAAGCAAGGTGTTTGACCTTTCTGTAGCTCAAATTTCTGTAAAACAATAAGAATGATACTTGCCTTTCTTCAAAATGTTGTGAAAGACAAACTTAATAAAGTATCTGAAAGTGTTTTTGCATAATTTAAAATGCTACATAGAAGTAAGTTACCATCGCACTATTTTCATTTTTACAGTCTAGGTTCTGGATCATCTAACTGTCCCTTAGGGGGAGTTCTTAGAATGATGTTTGGTTCTAGAGGTGAGGGCACAGGCTCTGGGAGAGACTGGAGTTGGATTCCAGCTCTATTTCCTATTGTGTGACCTTAGGCACATTGTTTTTTCTATGCTTTTTAAAAATTTGTTTGTTTTCAATCTATACAATAGGAACAGTAAGAGTGTGCACCTTGTAGGTTGGTGAGGTTTATATTAAAACAAAATGTTAAATTAAATAATTCAGATAAACCTTTACTAGAGTATCTGGGTCATTTTAGGCATGAGATAAAGATTAGCTCTGAGAAATAAAATACCCCAACTACTCTGGAGGAATGGCTGGGACCTTGACCATAGTTCTGCAAAGAACTATTGCTCTGGGGAATACAAATGTTGTAAAGCCAGGCCGTGTCTCCTTTTTCCTTGTTTGAGATTTGTAAATCCGAGGACTATACTTTCAGGGATCATTTCTATAGTTTGTTACTAGAGAAGTTTCTCTGAATGTGTAGAGAACCTGAAACCACGAGGAGAAGGCACAATGTTCTCTCCTGAGCATAAAGCTGGCTTTTGGGGTTGCCTTTGCAACTGTCAATAGCCATTGATGATTGTTCTTCTCTTCCATTTGAAGAGTAAGAAGGAAAGAATGCAGTCTGAGTGGAAAAAAAGAAGGTAGATCCATAAGAAGTACTATTCAGATATGTTTTCACAACAGTCTTTTCTCAAGGCAAAAACAGTGCCAAACTGTGAACATAATAGTTCCTCAGTCAGATATAACCCAAAATGGATAAGTGGGCTAGCATGGTAAGATCTTCAGAGAGCATTGTGGTTAGTAGTAAAAGTTTCTTTTACTCATTCATTCATGCATTCATTCCCTTATACTCATCTTATTAGGTAAAATAAGAAAAATAAATGCTAAAATAAGAAAAATGGCTGGTATATATGTATATATAGTCTTTTTATATGTTTATGTGCAGACCTTTATATACATATATATGTATTTATATGTTTCTATACATGTAAAAATACACATATGTAAATGCATATGTACACAGAGTCTGATATTCTATGGTGCTACAGATAATAATAATTATGTATAATTATATTAGACACGGATATTTATTATTTAGTGTGTATCATGACATAAGTATTTTATGTCTTAACTGATACATTGTTCCCATTTTTAAGTATCTTTTATTGATTGTGCTATTAAAGTTTTCCCAATTTTTCCCCTTTATCCCCCTCTGCCCTGACCCCCAACCCTTCAGCATCCCCCACCTTATGTCCATGGGTTGTACATATAAGTTCTTTGAGTCCTCTATTTCCTACACCATTTTTATCTCTCCCCATCTATTTTATGCCTACTAATTATACCTTTTCTTTCCTGTACCTTTCCCCTCACCAGTGAATACCCTCTATGTGATGTCCATTTCTCTGTGTCTGTTCCTGTTCTTGTTGCTTGCTTAGGTTTTGTTTTCATTGTTTTTCTTTTCTTTTAGGTTCATTTGTTGATAGTTGTGAGTTTGTTGTCATTTTATGTTCATATTTTTGATCTTCTTTTTCTTAGATAAGGCCCTTTAACATTTCATATAATAATGACTTGGTGATGATGAACTCCTTTAACTTGACCTTATCTGGGAAGCACTTTATCTGCCCTTCCATTCTAAATGTAAGCTTTGCTGGGTAGAGTAATCTTGGATGTAGGTTCTTGCCTTTCATGACTTTGAATACTTCTTTCCAGGCCCTTCTTGCCTGCAAGGTTTCTTTTGAGAAATCAGCTGACAGGCTTATGGGCACTCCTTTGTAAGGTAACTCTCTCCTTTCCTCTGGCTTCTTTTAGGATTCTCTCTTTGTCTTTAATCTTGGGTAACTTAATGATGATGTGCCTTGGTGTGTTTCTCTTTTGGTCCAACTTCCTTGGGATTCTCTGGGCTTCCTGGACTTCCTGAAAGTCTATTTCCTTTGCCAGATTGGGGAAGTTTTCCTTCATTATTTGTTCAAATAAGTTTTCAATTTCTTGCTGTTGTTCTTCTTCTGGTACCCCTATGATTCAGATATTGGAAGGTTTCAGGTTGTCCCAGAGGTTTGTAAGACTGTCTTCACTTTTTTTGAACTCTTGTTTCTTCATTCTGTTTGGGTTGGATGTTTATTTCTTTCTTTTTGAGGAAGAAATCACTGATTTGATTCCTGGTTTCGTTCCTGTCAGCGTTCATTCCCTGAATATTTTGCTTTTTTTCATTTTGGGTATCTTTCATTTGCCCTTTCATTTTTTTGACAAAGCTCAATCAGTTCTGTGAGCATTTTGATTACCAGTACTTTAAATTCTCCATCAGACAGGTTGGCTATCTCCTCAATGCTTACATATCTTTCTGAGGTTTTGCTCTGTTCTTTTTTAAATATGTTTTATAGATTATGCTATTACAATTGTGCCATTTTCCCCCCTTCATTCCCCTCCACCCTGCACATCCCTTCCCACCCACATTCCCCCACTTTAGTTCATGTCCATGTGTCATAAGTTCTTTAGCTTCTACATTTCTCATACTATTCTTGCCCTCCCCCTGTATATTTTCTACCTACCATTTATGCTACTTATTCTCTGTACCTTTCCCCCCTCTTTCCTCCTCTCACTCCCCTGTTGCTCACCCTCCATATGATCTTCATTTCTGTGGTTCTCTTCCTGTTCCAGTTGTTTGCTTAGTTTGCTTTTGTTTTAGCTGTGGTTGTTAATAACTGTGAGTTTGCTGTCATTTTTCTGTTCATATTTTTTATCTTCTTTTTCTTAGATAAGTCCCTTTAACATTTCATATAATAAGGGCTTGGTGATGATGAACTCCTTTAACTTGACCTTTTCTGAGAAGCGCTTTATCTTCCCTTCCATTCTAAATGAAAGCTTTACTGGATAGAGCAATCTTGGATCTAGGTCCTTGTTTTTCATGACTTGGAATAATTCTTTCCAGCCCCTTCTTGCCTGTAAGGTCTCTTTGAAGAAACCAGCTTACAGTCTGATGAGAACTCCTTTGTAGGTGACTGTCTGCTTATCTCTTGCTGCTTCTAGAATTCTCTCCTTCATTTCAATCTTGGCTCATGGAATTATGATGTGCCTTGGTGTGTTCCTCCTTGGGATGAACTTCTTTGGGACTTTCTGAGTTTCCTGGACTTCCTGGAAGTCTATTTCTTTTGCCAGATTGGGGAAGTTCTCCTTTATTGTTTTGTTCAAATAAGTTTTCCACTTGTTGCTCTTCCTCTTCCCCTTCTGGTACCCCTATAATTTGGATGTTGGGATGTTTAAAGATGTCCTGGAGGTTCTTAAGCCTCTCCTCCTTTTTTTGAATTCTTGTTTCTTCATTCTTTTCTGTTTGGTTGTTTCTTCCTTCTGGTCCACTCCATTGATTTGAGTCCTAGTTTTCTTCCCAGCACTATTGGTTCCCTATGCATTTTCCTTCATTTCACTTAGTGTAGCCTTCTATTTTTCATTTAATTTGTGACCAAAATAAACCAATTATGTGAGCATTCGGATCACCATTGCTTTGAACTGTGCATCTGATAGGTTAGCTATCTCTTCATCACTTAGATGTATTTGCTCTGGGGCTTTGATCCGTTGCCCGCCCCCCCCTTTTTTTGTCTGGTCATGCCTCTTACATATTGGGGGTGGAGCCTTAGGTGTTCACCAGGCCAGGGCAACCCAGCATCACTGGGTTATGATGCTGTATGTGGGGAAGGGGTCAGAGAGGGAACAACAGCACTTGATCCATTCTCTGCCAGATTTCAGTCACTTCCTCCGCTTCCCCCAAGCAAATTGGGCCTTTCTGGCATGGATTCCTTTGTGGGTGGGCTTGTGTACATTCTAGGACCCTGTGGGTCTCTCCAACGAACTCTCCTGTGAGGCTGGGAATCTCCCCTGGCCCCTCAACCCCCACAGGTGTTTTCAATCATTGTTTGAGGCTTTATTTCCCCACACTGTGTCCCTGGGTTTCGAGGCCTGTCTTGTTCCCCAGTGTTGCCTGGGTTATCTCACATGAATGTGTGACCTCAGTCAGCCCACTGCCTTGCACACTTCACTTGGTCTACCTGTTGCCACCCTGTGCCCCGCGTCCACCAGCCACCGCTTTTTCCTACTGTGACCCCTCTCTACCCTTTCTGCTGGCTGCTGACTCCACCCTTCTTGTCGGTCTGGATGAATATGTCTATTTTTACTCCTTGGTTGTTGGACTTCTGGGCAGTTCAATTTTCTGTCAGTACTGTTGTTTTTTGTTTCTGAATTGTTGTCCTTATTTTGGTTGTGTGAGGAGGCACAGTATGTCTACCTATGCCTCCATCTTGGCTGAAAGTTCTGTTCTTTCATTTAGGCCATATATCTTTGTCTTGGGGGACCTGATAGGTTGTAAGGGGGCAGGGCCTTAGGTATTCATGTGGGCAGGGCAATCCTCCTCGCTGTGTTGTGGGGGGTGGGGCCAGAGAGGGAACAGTGTGGATTGCCTGCTCCTCTCTTATGCACTTTTCAATGAACAGTTGTATGAGACTAGAAGTTTCTTCTGTGGTGGCAACTGCTGTAGTTCACAAGCTACCTCTGAGTCTCAGTTTCCCCTTAAGTAAACCCCTTGTATGCAGCCCTCAGCCTTGCCACAGCCAGACCCACTGTCCCAGTCTGCCACCTTGTCTCGGTTTTTCTGAGCTGCCCGCAAGGTCTGGCCACCTTATCAGTTTGGTTGTTCTGGTTGATTTTTTCTTTAATTCCTTGGTTGTCAGAGTTCCATGCAATTTAATTTTCTGGCACTTTTGGTTGTTTATTGATTTTAGATTGTTTGTTATCCTCCTTTTGGTTGTGGGAGGAGCAAAGTGTTTCTACCTATGCCTCCATCTTGGTCAGAACTCTATTGTTCACATTTTAAGATAGATAACTGTTACCACCTCCAATTTACAAATGAGGAAACAAAGACTCAGAGACGTTAAATTATTGTCTAAAGTCACAACTGGGAAGAACAGACCAGAATTTGAATAATTCTGATTGACCTAGCTATGGTGCCCACACTATGAAGCAATAGAACTAATCTCAGTAGCTAGAGAAAGGTAAGTGATGAAACAAATTCATACTGATGTACAGCAGAATAATAGAATATTTAATAAATGGAAATCTCTATGAAGTGAAATTTTTGACAATTTAACAAATGAAGATTAATGAAGTGGGAGAATCTGAAGTATTGTTTTAAATGTTAATGCACTCAGTGTCCCAAAATAATGATTGGTTAAGTTGAATTTATTCCTGAAAACACACACAAATATGGACATTCTATTTCCTATGATTCTATGGTTCTAAGTCAATGGGATTATCACATAGAGAATTGAAACCAAAAGAATGCATTGAAGTACATCTTGCATGATAATTTTGTTTTAATGCTTTTAGTTTAGATTTTTCTAATACATGTGCCCAAGTATGTAAGATTTAAGGAAATTTGAAGGTTGATGGGAAAACATGAGACCATGCTATAAGTTAATAAGTGGTCATTCACAATTATAGCCGTTTGAAGACAACCTATTCAATGGCCTGGAGAAATATACCAATTAAGAAGAGGAAACAAAAAAATAGTTTGTCAAATATTATTTGGAATCCCAAATATGTAGAACATTTTGGAAGATATTGCCTTTTTATGAAATGAATAGATAAAACTTAGAATTAAGCATCTGGAACCTAGGTGAAATTAAAAAAAGGAGAAATAAAATAGTGCCAGAGCTGTAGAACTATGGCATGTGGCAGCATAGAATATGGATTTATCTTCTTGTAGAGTAGTTGCCCCCTCTAGTAATTGTCCCACTGCAGTTAAGTCATGAGAAATCACAATACTAGAGCCATTCAAGACCTTTTGTAATTCCTCTCGGGCAAGACCTTTTCAAATGCCCCTCAGGCCAGCTTTAACCAGTTTATTTGCTTCAAGGTGCAACACTCTAACACTCAGTATTTTGTCAGTAAACAGATCCTGAAATTGTAAATGAATAAATAAATAAATGAATGATTTTAGGTTTCTAAAATCCATACGTGATGGTTTTTCTTATTCATGTTTTAGTTGCCCTGTACTTTCACCTGATTGGACACCAAAGGTTGGGTATTTATTCTCTTAACTCTTTCCTGGGCTCCAACCTGAGATTATGTTGATTGGTTTAGTCCTGGATCAGTTGCCTCAGTTTGGGATTGGCCTCAGTTTCCTGAGCACAAGGGCTCTTTGGGGGAGGGGTGAGCACCTCCCCACCCCCCAGCCCTGCCAAATATTATACTTAAATGCCAGGAGCAGTAATACTCATCTTTTGTAAGAATTAAAAATATGTATTTTAACTTATTAAAGTAGCTTTTCATCTTTCCTTGTGCGGCATGCTCCTATTCCTTGCCTTCTCTTTCTTTCTTTTTCCTAAATGTCGTTTTTCTTCCTTTAGCAGGCTGCATGATCATATAATCTTATAAAATTTTAAATGATTTGAGGTATAATTTTGTCATTAAATATAATTTAAAACAACTGATTGCTGAATGAAGGGAGTTAGAAATGCAGAAGCAGGAATTTTAAGAATAAGAAAAGGCAGATAGGTTGTAGAGGAAAAAAAAGACAGATTCTACTCTGCAGCCCATGTATATACATTTTGGAAGCCCCCTGAAATTACCTCAGAAGATACTGTTTTCCTGAAAATCTTAACTATAAAAGAGATACATAAATATATGATCATTTCAGGATGTTTCTCTAGGTGACTGAATATATTTTGACATAAATACATTCTTTTAAATGTAAAAATGTATATCCTTGCTGAACAGTTGTGCACACATTACCAAAATGTCCCTACTAAAGAACTTCAACAAGCGTAAAACATAAGCTACTTTAACAGAATCTTAGCCACTTTCCCTGATTGTATTCTGCCTGGCTCCAGTCCATTCCAGAATTTGTGTTTAAAGTATAACTCTGCTCATTTCACTTCCTCGTTCAAAAACCTTCGCTAGCTTCTCACAGGTGTTCCTTGCTGAGGTAATTTTTATTTTTATTTTTTATTTTTGAGGGAAGCATCATGGTACAGTGTATAAACTTAGTTTTACGGTCAGAGAATAATGGATTCAAGTAGACTCTGAATCTTATATTGAGTCTCAGAACCAATTAAGGTCTCAGAGAATTCATTTTCAATAAAATGGGGGTAATAATTCCTATCAGATAATGTTGCCACTATTATTATGTGAAATTTAATAGAAATCCAATAATTTCTATTAAAATAAAAAATATTAACTATTAAAACACATAATAACAATACAGTATCTTTATAAGTCAGGAAGTCCCATTTAATCCTGTATCTTCTTGTATTATTTAAATGTATTTTTTGACAAACTTAAGCACAATTTTCTTATAGAAAAGGCCTTTTCTTATCTCTTATATAATGAGGACTTAGAAATATATATTAACTTAATGTTACAGAAATACTAATTAAGCACCTACAATGTAACATTTATTTTTTTTGTGAACTAAAGGGATTGAAAGATCAGAATGTGTGTGTGTGTACACAATGTCATTATTATTTAAAGTGATTCTTATTCGGTGTAGATGCCAGAGGGTCCCTTTAAGATTTTACCTGGTTATATAATTTATAAATAATCTCCATCTATGATTTCAAAGAATGTGTTTTCACTCCTCTATTCATCTTGCCCCATGTTTTAGTTCTGTTATTTCACTTAATACCTCTCCATCTTTGAATTTTCTGAAGGCTTCTCCTTGCTTTATGATAAAACCCTAGGAAGGCATGCTGTCTAAGTTGGACTATCAGTCTGTTTATCCCTAATGAAAATCAAGCTTCTCTTGAAAGAATAATTAATGAAAGTAATATAAAGTATTAAGGAAGTCTTGAGATAAATTATCTCAGTGTAAAGAGGAAGACAGATAAAATTTCCAACAAAATAGCCCATGTGTTTGAAAATCCTGACAAATATCATAATCCTAGAGAAAAAAAAATTGTAAATATAAAAAGCCCCACCCCACATCACTCTTTCCTAATTTATATTTAGTAGCTTTATTTCAGAAAATATCTTTTTTTGTAGTGCAAAAAACCATTTAATAAATAGCTTTTTGTTATTTAAAATGTATTTTTTCCTATTGCTGCTGCCTACTTAGCTTCAATACCCATAAGCTAATTAGTGTAAATTAAAATTTACATCACCAACTTTGAGATTTGTTAAATGTGAACAAAGAAAATTTATGCAATGTAGTGAATAGTTCAAATTTAAAATCCTTTCTGTATTTTTAGAAATATACCTCCTGTAAAAGATTTCTTACAAGTTCATAGATATTTTGAGAAAGGAAACTGAAACCTTGAATCTTTGCTTTTAAAAAAAAGTTAGGTAAAAAATTATTAGCTATGACTCAATCTCACTTTATTGTTCAATAAGTCTTCACAGATATGTTAGGGTGATGAAGAGCTTTTAAAGTATTACTGTGACCAGGTTGACAATGTTTTACTTCTGTTTAATTTTCCATTTCTTTCACAAGAATGTAATATCTATGAAGAAGGTTTAATTGGAAAGCATAAATAGGAGACTGATGTTTAATCTTTCCATTTTGAAATTCATATTTAAAAATATACTCTTAAGTACACTAACAGTTTCTCCAGCTACATTTTTCCTCTTGGGTCAATTCAATAAAGAGAACTAATGCAGGAGGATTATGTTAGAGAAATAGGAAAAAAAATTATGTCTTTAAGGAATTATGCATAAAATGAAGATAATGAACTTAGGATAATAATTATGAAGTAACGTTGTTTAGGAATCTTTGACCCAACATCCTACTCTGAGAACTTCAAACTTTAAAAAAAATATTTTAAAACTTGGAGTCAGAAATAAAATATGAAAACTTTTTCTTATGGTTCCATTTTCCTGGCTAGTTCTAGCAGCGCCCTGTGAAGGAGGTCACTGTGGTTGCCTTACTAACAGTTATTTTCTTTTTGCTTCTTTTTTTATTTTGAGAGAGAGAGATAGAGAGATATCAACTGATTACCTTTTCATACATGCCCCCCAACTGAGGATAGAATCCATGCAACCTGAGTATGTACCCTGACCTGGAATCAAACCTGAGATTTTTTGGTCTACCAGATGATGCTCCAACAAACTGAGCCACACTGGCCAGGGCACTAATGGCTATTTTTTGTGGCAATTTCACAATAAGAAACTACTGGAATTCTCAGTGAACATGCCTCAGATGAAAGGGAGCTCATAAATTATTATGTTAGTGTTGTAAGAGACATGTTGGGCCAACCTAAAAATAAATAAATAAATAAACTTAATTATGCAATTAAAAAATAAGAACATAGCCAAAACCATCAACATAATTAATAAAATTCATCATAATTCCCTGATTATATCTAATTTCTGGTTTGTACTTCAGTTTTACCAATTATTTTTCAAATATCCTTTACTACGGGGTTGTCCAACCCAGGAGCCATTCAGAACCATACATTGCATCTGGTCTTCTGTAAGTCAAGCCTGACAACTGAGAAGTCATATGATCATAGACATTCTATAGACGAATGTGTTTTATTGCTTCCTCCTGGTGATGTTAGCCTGTTCTCTTATTCTCTGCATTTCCGAAAATAGGGAGGTTGATCTAAAAGTGCTGATTGAATTCAAGAAAAATATCTCTGACTGGAATACATCAGGGTCAATGTTGTGTACTCCATATTTTGATACACCAAGAGATAAATAATATCTGATTGCTGCAAAATTTATGATACTAAAATTGATCATTAGTTTAGGGCAGCAATTTTCAAACAGTGTGCCACAAGAATTTCTAAAACATGCAATACATGACTACTTAGTCAGGGGTAGTGACCTCTTTTTCCTCAATCTGTCAAATAAAAAAATGACAACAGTCAGCACAACAATAGCCATCCAGTGTGAATGAGTCAAAATTATACCTATTTTTCATTAGATCAGCAAAAATATATTTTTTGGTGTGCTGCAGAATTTTAGTAATTAGTTTATGTGTGCCACAAGATAAAAGAGATTGAAAACCACTGGTTTAAGGTGCTGGTAACTTGATCCATCCATTGCTTCCCCCTTGAGACCAAAAAAAAAAAAAAAAAAAAAAAATCCATGTCAAATCACTTTAGTATCAAATGATATTCACTTCCTTATTGATTATTCACTTTTTAGGGTTATTATATCAATTGGTAACCTTTCCCTGAAATGGTAACTTTATTAAGGATCACAAAATTATGTATTTCTATTCTACCATTTTATCTAAATTTATTAGGTATAATTCTTTGGTAAAGTAAAACTTTCCTTGACTGACTGTAGTTATTTTGTTACCCTAAGACAGTTTTTACTAAAAATACAGGACACATGTAGGAACAGTTTTCATGGCACTTCCAAGGAAAATTCCAGTCTTACCTATGATTATAGACTTTGACATCTCATTTCAGTGACCTATTTATATTTTCAATCATCGTAGTAGAATTACTAAATCATACATGCATGTTCTTGATACTGAAAAATTATGCACACTGGTATTTGTGTGTATAATCTTTCTGAAAACTGAGAGAAAGTTAAAATAGCAAAATCACCAGAGGGAGAGCACTTCTGCATAAAAGTGTAGAAGATCATACATTTCATACAAGATTTTACTTAAATTTATTGCTTACATTGCTTAGCATGGCTAATGCAAAATTTTAGTTTTTAGAAGAAAATTAAAAAGCTGACGTTAAATTTAAATGCAATCTTAATATTATTGTTTTAATATATGCTGAGGTTTATAAATTTGATATATGACATTCCAGTATAGAGATGATTTTCCACATAGATTAGGTAATTGTTATTTCTAATTATGTAGTTACAGTGTGACAATGATTTTTTATATGATATGTTTGCTTAGTATTTTTTATGAATAAACAGAATTAGTTCAAATCATCTAATATATAAACATACAATATAAAACTTAGAATTCATTAGTATAGGAATGTGTGCTTTGGAAACCAACTCTTGAGGCTTGATCTAATCTTGCTATTACTCATTTTTCTCAATTATAAAAAGGGGATACTCATAGTATGTATCTGAAATAGTTAATATGAGAATTCAGTGGATTGTTAAATATAAATTCCTCATGTTACTGTCTTCCACATTATAGGTACTCAACAATTATTAGCTAAAATTGAATTATAGCCTTTATTTCTTCTCTCTTTCCTGTGCTAACCATTACCACAGACAAGGAGACCATAAGTTTGAGTATTAACATTCAACCAAAGCATTCAGTTGTAGATAAAAGAAAAAATAGGCATTCATACAATTTGCAAAATCAAGTTGGTTTGGTCACTTTTATTACTTGTTAAAAAAAAGAGTTAAGAAACCAGATATAATTTTAAAAAATTTACAAATATTCATGGAAAATCTGATAATAGTTCGAGTAATTATTCTGAGTGTTGTTTTTAAAAATGGAAGCATCTAGAACAATCTTGCCTTCTTTGTGTAATTTTTTTCATACTTCTCTTAGAAGAGGTAGTTCAGGCTAGGAAAATCAAAAGGATACTTTTAGAAAATCAATATTTGAATTTGTAGTGATAGCTAGTTAGGAATATTTTGAATTTTCTTACATGTTAGATGAATAAATAAATCATCACTATGTTAAAATCTGGTTTATCAACAATATCCGCTAAGAATTGTTATTATTAGTAAATATTGTTCCATGTGTAATCCCCAGTTGTAGCAAACTATCACTTATTTAAGCTAATAAAATATGGTGGGAAGTTTGAGTTGCAAAATATTTTGAAATATTTTTTATATAGAAGAATATTTTTATGTAAAAAATAAATAATAAATCTGTATGAAATAATTGTTGCATAATAAAGTTTTGTGATAAACTCTTCTTTTGCTAAAGAGAGACATTTTAATTAGTGACTATTGGTGCTTCTTAGATACTTAGAGAATTTGAAAGTAGTTTCCTCTGTGAAGAAATTCCTTCTGTTTGCAGACCATGTTTGCTGTGTTTGATCATTTTTTTTAGAAAATTGTTGGTGCAAAGAAAAGTTTCATAAGATTTAGTAAGTTTTTACTGTTTAGCTCTTTCTATTCATTCCCATATAAATCCATTGATCTAAGCCTTAATTATTGTCACAAAGATAATAGTTATGGGCTAATAATAGAAAATATGTGGGGTCAAGTTAGTGAGAAAACTGTCAGTGATGAATGGAATCTATAGGGAGCCACTGTGATTATGTGAAGTACCAGTAACACAGGTTAAGAATTGAGCTTTGGAACCACAGAGAGCTGGCTCCAGACTCTACCTCATACTATAATCTTGGGCAATAGTTTTCAGCTCTCTAGGCCTCAATTTACCTATCAGTAAAATAAATATAACACTAATAGCATATTCATCATAGGGCCATTGTTGGATTAAATGACATAACGCCTACAAAAATGCCTAGAAATATCTTTCAGGGTGGCTTCATTCATTTCCATGACCTAATTTCCATCTTGGTGGTGACAGCCAAAAGCTCTGATTTCTCTTACAGTCAGACTTATGGGCCTCACACCTACTTACCATTGCCATGTGGGTATCACAACAACAGCTCAGATTTAGGATGTCCCACATGCAACCTTAAATTTTGTTCCTCATAATCCTGTTTGCATGCCCTACCCTATCTTTCCTATCTCAGTAAATGGTACCATAGTTCACCAATATATGTAGGCCAGAAACTTGAAATTCACCTTCGGTTCTTTATTTTCTCTCATCTTCCTCATCTAACTAATCAGTAAAACTTTGTAGTTCAGTCACATGGTTCACACTTCAGCAAGCTCTACAAGCCCCATTTGCTCCTTTGTAAGCTTACTAGCCCACATCTACCGTGTTCTCTGCTACACAAGCTGAACTGTGAAGACACATAAATAGGGCTCCTGTGCTCTCTGGCTTCTGGTTGCTTTTTATAAAAAGGGAGGCTTGATAAGGATTAGGGGAAAGGGAAAAGAGAAGTCATGTGACAGATCCTTCTCCCAGTGAGGTTAAGTCTGCTGCATTGAGCTGCCTCTACCCCTCCACCCACGGTCACTATTCTACCCAGGCTTGAAGACTCTACCTGACTGTCTCTCTTTCCAGGGTCTGGTGACTACTCTGTCTCCTATCCCTTCAAGACTAGGGGTGGAAACAGCCTACCTCTAAACGCACAGCTTTGTAATAATCCTTTTGTAAATAAATCTACCTCCTGGAATCATCTACTTTTGAGATTTCCTGTTTCTGCTGGAATCCTCATTTTTTTTTAAATATTTTATTTATTTATTTTTATTATTTATTTATTTATCTTTAGAGGGGAAGGGAAGGAGAGAGGGAGAGAAACATCAATGTGTGGTTGCCTCTTCTATGTCCCCTGCCGGGAACTGGCCTGGCAACCCAGGCATGTGCCCTGACTGGGAATCGAACCGCGATCCTTTGGTTCGCAGGCCCGCGCTCAATCCACTGAGCTACACCAGCCAGGGGTGGAATCCTCATTGATGCAGATACTAAACTTGAACTCTCTCTGTGATTAACTGTAACAAAGCACCATTTTACTCTAATTGGTAACATCACACCCACAGTGTTGGTATGTGGGGTAATGTGGAGCATGATCTCTTCTCAGAGAAACCTGACGTAACCTCTCAGTTACTGAATTCCTCCTCCAACATCTGCAACTCCTACAGGATGTCTGCTTTGGAGAGGAAGGGTTGAGGTGGGGAAAAAGAATGGCAATATGTATACAATTGACTGCTTCTTTCTCTTACTTTTACCCTTTTTGCTGGGGGCCTCTGTCCTGGGTGCCAGATGTGGGGGGGCTCCGCCCATCCCTCCGTCACGGATGAAAATAAAAACTACCAAGACATGACTGCTTGGGGAGGAAAGGTGGTCAAACTCTCAGAGGAGAATGACCCAGAGCCCCACCCTCACTAGGCTTTTATTGGGCTCAAATACACGGGAATACAGGTATTTCAGGTGACAAGGATCAAACAATGGTTAACATTTCAAAGAAATGTGAGGGCTTAATCTGAGTCAGTGTCTGTCAGGAAAGGGGGTTGCCAAACTTTGGGAGACATACTCATTTCCTCCTCGGATCCTTATCATTTAAATGAGAGCGCTCTTAGCAAAGTAGGTTTCACAGGGCTTTAGGAATTCTTTCTTATGCCCGATCACCCAGGGAGCCATCCTGGCTGGTACAGGGCTGCACCACTCGCCCCCACTGTTTCAGGCTTTAAGCCAATTAGGAAGCAGGAGACATCTCCCAGATGGAAATGAGGACTCAGGCTATGTCAGAATAGCCGGGGCGGGGTGGGGGGGGGGTTGGTGAGGGTCCATCACATCCTCTTTGCTGCAGCCCCCCTGAGTCCTTCCATGAGGCCTCCCAAGTGGTCACATCTGTCTTAGGTTGCCCCTCCCATGAGGAGTCTTATCCGTCATTGACTGCCAACCAAGTATTGGGGCCAGAGATGGATGAGGCAGAAGCAGTGTTCCTGCCAGGGAGATAAGCTTTGTCTCCCTAGTAGGTCACGTCCTTGTGACAGAACAGACCCAGATGAAGTGGATCCCTTGGGCTCTTACACAGCCCACCATGGGGTGAGGGTTACAACTCCTGAAACCAGTCTGAATGGTCCACACCTTTTCATTTTCAAGTCACCGGAAACAAAAGCAGGAAGAGTCTCCACTTCTTTCTTTCTGGTTGTGACTTCTTTCTAATGTCCTCCACACTTAGAAGACATTTCCTTTCTCTGATTATCTGGAGCCATAATAGCTGGATTTTGCTGAGAAATGTGATTTATAAGAGAAAGGAATAAATAAACGTGCATTTAATTTTCAAAATGTCATCACAAGTTATTCATAAATCAGATGATATCACTCATTTTCTTAAACCCTTTACAGACTTCCCAATTGTATGTAACATGTACACTTGTTAACATTACCTGCAGGTCCAGTGGAATCAGGCTCTTGCTTATATTTCCAACCCAACTTCCCAATATTCTCACCTGATTGTAGTATTTAAGTCACACTGATCTTTTTTCAGGTGTTTTTTCCTTAGTATGCAAAACTGTCGGAATTCGGGACCTTTGCTCAGCCTGGAACAATCAATTTCTACCCCTCTCTGCATGGCTAAACTGTTCTTTTCCTCAGCTCTCATTTTAAAATTCACTGTCTTCTCTTACCACCTTCCCCACAAAACTGTCTCTAAAATTGTTCTCTACAATGTTTCTTGGATTGTTTTCTCTATTGTGATTATTGTACTTGCCATTGTCTTATTCATGTCTCAAGTTTATTTGTTTTATTTAATACCAGATAAGTAATAAAATTTCAAGTTCATTTATTTATTTGTCCAGCAGAAGGAAGGCTTTTCATGTCAGGTATGGTCACCTTTTTCATATACCACTGAATTCCTGGCTTCTAGCACAGTGTCTAACATAAAGCAAACCCACTATTAAGACTTATAGAATGAGAATGAATGAAATATAATACTTAGTATAGAATAGGTATTCAATAAATCTGGATTTGCATTGCTGCTATGAAATTAAAACCAGAAAAGCTGGTATTGTTGCTGCCCATCACCTACCAGACCCATAAGGAGAGACAGGGATTGGATATTTTTGGGCACTTCATTGAAATGGCCATCGATCTGAGAAGACAGCAGGTTTGTACCCTAATAGACCATCTTAAATTCCATTTTCAACTGACCCTTCTTATAAGAAGAAAAGTGTAGTTAAGGGGATTAGAATTCAGGGAAAAAGTTAATCAGTTAAAAGCTGCAGCATTCTTTCTTCTGTTCCCTGGGTGTGGTCTTTATCTGTATCCTGGGTGGTGGGCATCTCACCCTGGAGCACAATGGCTCAGATACTATCTTGATTGCTTGCAGTCCTCCTGAGGCACAAAGGTGGAACTGCTTATGGTCTCCTGGAGTCAGGGTGGGTTATACCTTCAGTTCCTGAAACACTAGCTTTTTACATACATCGATTACTAAGCTTATTAGCTGAAACTAAATTTTTTCCCAACATTTGAGCCCCCATCAAAATCTTACTCTAATTAAATTGTGATAAACTTGAAAATATCTACTGAATAGAATCAGACTTTTATTTGATCTTATACTTATTTTAGAGGCCCTTTTAGCAGAGTCCTATTAAGCAATTTATTTAGCCAAGCCAAGCACACTATAT
Source organism: Glossophaga mutica (assembly GCA_039655065.1). Taxonomy (NCBI): domain Eukaryota; kingdom Metazoa; phylum Chordata; class Mammalia; order Chiroptera; family Phyllostomidae; genus Glossophaga; species Glossophaga mutica. Next base: position 91,507,450 of record CM077307.1, on the reverse strand, counting down.
AATATAACATGACATCTATTGCTGTCACAACCTTGGCAAGTTTTCTCCTCTATGTCAATATGTCTTTTGGATTTTCTATATTTTCTCATGGATACATATAGGGTTTTCTAATTGAAATATTTCATCTCTTACCCTGGGATAAACAAGCTGCCCTATGTGAGCAGCATATGGAAATGTCACGGGTGGGCACAGGTAACCAGGTTCTTGGTGATCATGGACGAAGAATTGAACCAAACACACAGAGAGTTTATAGCAGAAAGAGAGAAAGCAAATTTATTAAGCAATAGTACACTCTACAGAACATGGGAGCTGGCCAACTCCAAGCAGAGACTGACCTTAGGGGCTGCAGGGATTCTGTTCTTACAGGGCAGATATTTCCTGGCTAGTTTTGGTGGGCTTTTATTGCGCATGTACAAGTAGTTATATTACTTTAAAGCTACTGCACATGTGGTCTCCTATGATTCTCTTTAATTGGCTACTGGGAAATGGGGCCGGCAATGTTAATTTATTATAATGCTATTATAATGAAGCAGGAGTCATGTAGCATCTTCTGTACAGGTGCATTCATGAGTCACCAAGAATCAGAACTTTTCCAGAAATTGGGAATAACCAGTCTTAGAACAGGGTCTCAGTCCCGTATCAAAATCTTTTATCTTAGCCCTGGGGCACCTCTGGAGTTTCCTCCTTCCTCACTATCTCCTGCCTCAGAAAGGTCCACAGGTGAGAAACCATAGCTTCTGGCCAGCAATTAGCAGGAAACTGAGGCCTGCTGACAAATATGTGGCTGATTTTGGAAACGGGTCCTCCAGCCTCAGTTGATCATTGAGATGAATGCAGTCCTAACTGACAGCTTGATTGTAGCCTAATGGGAGATCTTGAGCCAGGAAAACCCAGCTAACTGGCCTCTGGGCTTTTGATCCCCCAAAATCGTATGAGATAGCAAATGTTTGCTGTTTTAAGTGGGTTAAGTTTTTGGATAATTTTTTATGGAGCAGCAGATAACTAATACAGATTTTGGGATCTGGAAGTAGAATGTTGCCATCATAAAACATAAATGCGAGAGTGGCATTGGCACTGTGCTGTGGACTTTGAGGTGAGCATTGGTGAAGGCTGAAGGACCTTGAAAATGTTACTAGAAACTTCATGATCTTTGAGAAGGATGTGAAGTGAGGGCTTATAGGAAAGTGTGGAAAATCTTATTGAAACTGGAGGAAGGGAAATCTTTATTAGGGAGTGTCAGAGAGTTTAGCAAAACTATTGCCTATAGTTATGTGGAAAGTAGAAAATGTACCTGATGAATTTGTGTGATCCAGCTAAAGAGATTTCTAACCAGAGGGATGTGGATGTTTCCTGGTTTCTTCTTCCTGCATGTTGTAAAATGTGAAAGGAGAGAGATAAACTAAAGGAAGGACTATTAAACAAAGTGAGTCATGACTTTATGGTGTTGAAAATTCTCAACCTTCCAAGATGGTAGACCGTGCTAAAATGAAGAAATGGCTTCTGAACAAAGATCAAATGCCAGGAAAATATGGCTCAAGGTTAAAACTGAGAGTGTGACAGGCAAAACTTTTGTTAAGCCTTCAGCAATATCAAAGGTAATGCCTCAGAATATTATCCACTCTGACAAAAGGCATGCTAAAAGGATTAATACTTTGCCTCGCAGCTCCTCTGAATCACCATAGGTTTTCTAGGGGGCTGGAGGTCATTATTCCTCATCTTGTCACTGATATAGGTCATATCTGGAAGATATTTGTTGGTTTGGTTTTTGTCTAATGAAGTGGACTGAAATAAGATTCAAAAAAGATGTACAAAGTTTTAAATAGAACAATAAAAGCAGAAACATCACTTGCATGAACTAAAAGTGCTAGAATGAAAGAACAAAATGAAAAGAGGCCTTTGGGCTCCCAAATTCTTTTGGTAGGAAGCAGGCTGGGAAAACTGCTTAGCTGAAAATATTTGCTACTTTTCATTAAAAAGAAAGGAAGATTCAGAATGTTGAGCCAAGAGTCCAGAGGACAGAGTGGAGAGCCTTGGGGAGTTATTCTCAGACCTTGAGACTTAATCAAGGAACTGCCAACATTTGCTTGTCTGGATTTCATAATTGCTATGGACCCATGATTCTGGCCTCCTGTTATTCAAAACTTTGTGTAGTTTCTATCCCCCACTGTACCACAGTTGATCTGTGTGACCAATATAGTGCAGCAGAAATGATGGTATGTTATTTCTAACATTAGGTTATAAAGAAGTATAGCTTCCAACCTCAGTTCTCTCTCTATCTCCTCTCTCTGTCTCTCTCTCACACTTGCTCTCTCTCTCATCCATCCTCTTATCATTCACCTTCACTAAATACACTGGTACTTGCTTATATGATACACTTTCAGAACATCTGGAGGAATATTATTAATAAGGTTACTATACATTATAGTTTGCATGGGATAGTCCTGGGTTATGCCCATTGTCCTAGAATAATTGAATTTCTCCATTTACTCCCAATATATCCTGGATTGGATGATAAATTACATGGGATCACAATTATTATTAACATCTTTTTTTTTTTACTTAAACTTCTTTTTTCTTTTTCTTTGTTTATTTTAATTGTTGTTCTTGTACAGTTTTCTGTCTTCTACTCCCATCCCAGCCCACTGCCCCAGGCCTCCCCACCACCCTCCCATTTCCACCCCCTCTAGTTTTTGTCCACATGTCTTTTATACTTGTTGCTCTAATCCCTTCCCCTTTTCCCCTGAAATTCCCTCCCCTCTTCCCTTTGGTGTCTGTCAGCCTGTTCTCAATTTCAATGTCTTTAGACAAATACCATATGATCTCACCTTTAACAGGAACCTAATCAACAAAACAAACAAACAAGCAAAATATAACCAAAGACAATTATTATTAACATCTTTAGGATTCAACACATCCAGTCACATGTCCATTTACATTTTGTTAAACTTTACCATTTGTATGGGTTGTATAAATGTGTGTAAGGTGGGGTATGGTGGATTAGAGAGAGAAAAAGAGGCAAAAAAGTTGTATTGGAATCCACTAAATATTTCTCTTTCTTGTTAAATAGTGTTTACTATTTTCTCTACCTTTCTGACTAAAAAGTAACTAAGCTGAGTGAGAAAAGTCAGATTAGATCATCATGTGGCTGCTAAAGATAATTTCAATGTTCTCATTTTTTCCTAGAGCCTTAACCTTTAAAAGTCAGCATATTCTGGTTTTAGAAAAGCCAACTTTTACAAAGACATTTCAAGTGTGTTTGGAATTGACTTAATTTTATTTCTTTTTTTTTTGTGCAGGATTTTAAATTTGAAGGGGAAGAACTCAATCAGTACATCCCTATGTCATGTTTGAAGACTGACAAAATATTTGAGAAGTAGGTTCTTTAATGGTAGATTTAATGTATTTTATTTTACTTTGTTTGCTATGTATTAAATATGGGCCAGTTATAGGTGACCGTCACTCCCTAGTTGGCTCACCTCGAAGGTCAGGCTTGTGGGAACCATGACCTTATTTACTCCTGGAATATATTTCTTTCCCTTTATCCATATACGAGATCTGTCCAGAATGTATCCAGTCATATACTATGAAAAGTAGAGACATTTATTGAAGAAGAAACGAAATAGAAGAAACACTGTACATAGGACAATGATGCCTCAGTTGCCTTCAAAGTAGGAGCCTTGGGACCTCACACTGTTCTCCCAATCATCATCAGCTGCCCCTCGTATTTTCCTGAATCTTATTGACAGTCTGAAATCTCTTCCCTTTCAATGGTGATTTTATTTAAGTTTTAGGAAAAGTTGCAGGGCACCAAATCTAGGCTGTAGTGGAGCTGAGTCACCTGGGTGATTTGATATTTCACCAAAAAACTCTGCATGAGACATGATGCACGAACAGGTGCATTGTCATGATGAAGCTGCCAATCATCAGTTGCCCATAGCTGCAGACTCCTGAATTATCCAAATAGTTTTCATGGAGAAATGTTCAAGCTTAATGCAAAATTTGATGCAGATTCATTGTTCTACTCACTCAGTCATTTTGAATGTGACAGCCACACAGTACACATGCTCACTTAATGGTGTCTACGACCCCCACTGACTAGTACAGTAAAGTCATCATTGTTCATGCATGTGCATTCCAGTCCAATCTCCTTCACTGCCAGGTTATAGTGATGTCATGCAGACTGTTCTTGTTATATTAACAATGGTTAGCTTTTTCTGGACAGACCTCATATGAAAATTTGGGGATGGGACATTATAGTAATGGGAGTATAACTGGGAGTCATGTATTATTTATCTCTGAAAAAAATACCTGAGTTCTTGGTCTAGTGTAGGACCTTCCAAGATCTGGTTGTGGCAGTTGCTATTCCTCCATCCCAGTATGGAAGAGGCAGTAGTATTTGTATAGGTGCAGAAGGATTCTCAAGTCAGATGGTCTAATTCTGAACCTCAGGCTTTATTTACTCTTTTGACTATGTGAGCTCAAACAAGATGTTGAACATGCCTTACACTCAGTTTCTCTTCTTTGCAAGAATAATACCGTGTTGAATTATTTTAAGGGTTAATTGAAATAATAAATATAATGTGTTTAAAAGTTTGCCTGAGCATGTCAAGCACTCAGTAAATACTGGTTAATATTGTCCCTTGGGGTTTCTCAACAGGGATCAATTTTTTCCCAGGAGATATTTGGCAATGTCTGAAGACATTTTGAGTGTCCTGACTGGGAGAGAGACACAGGGGAAGATCTGTTAATGGCATCTGTTAATGGCATCTGTTAATGGCACAGGAAGATCTGTTAGTTGGCAGAGGCCAGAGATCTTACTAAACATTCTACAAAAGAGAGACCAGCCCCTACAACAAAAAATTATGTGGTTCTAATGACAATAGTGCAGAGGTTGAGAAACCCTGTTGTACATTGGTGCTCTCTATTCATTGTCATTTTACTTAATTTGTAATCCTACTAGCAGTGAAAGTAAGGGATTAGCTGGAGTGGACCCTGCCTCTCTGTGAAGATTATTCAGCGCCTGAGAGAGTGGACCATTTGGACAGGATTATATATTGCTGAGGTGTCATTCTAATGCTCAAGTTTGAGGTTAGTGAGATATAAAATTAGCATGCCTCCTACACCCAACATGTCTAATGCTAGGGCTTTACACCAGGAAGATGGCCAGGGAGGCCCACAGGACATTATAGGCAAGAGAGCTAATTATTGGTTAACTTACAACAGTGAAAACTGGAAGTAACCTAAATATCCAATAATAAGGGATTATTTAAATAAATTATAGTTTAACCTTAAATTAAATACTAGGTCATCACTAAAAATTATGCTATAGAAAATAAATTAATTTCATTGAAAATGCTCATAGTGTACAAAGTAAAAAATCCAGATTCCAAAATAATATTTATAGCATCTGCCTCATTTTTTAAGGGACAAAAAGGTATATCTAGCTACCCAGCTATGAAGAATAAGTATATAAGTGCTGTAGGAAGGAGAGAAATAATATTAATAATATGCCATACGATGAAATTCCAAAGTGAGCTGAGGCCTGGCCTGGCTGCTAGTCTGGAGTCTGATTGCCCCACGGGGATGCCGAGTGCCCGGTTTGTCTCTAGTACTGGGTGTCACATTAAATCTTTTGATGTACATTCTGCTCCTTTAGACTAATGAAGGTATTTCCATAAAATCTTTAATTACAAAAAACTGGAATTGCAACAAAAAATCTTGTTTGTCTCACCCTCCCCCTTAGGATGAATTTAGCATTTAATTATTAAGTTTTTAGGATATTTCATAAGTGCCTTACAATTCTTGCCAAGGGAGCAAAGAAAGAAACTGAGGAAACCATCTCACTATGGTTAACATAACATGTTTATGTTTACTAATGAAATCTGTTTACCTTCATAACTGTATAATAGGGCCATCAAAGACAATAGATACAGTTGTTTAAAAGTAATAAAATTTACAACAAAGTGTATTTAATTTGAAATTGAATTGCTAGCAAATGGGTGTCCTAATGAACCCTTGTGTCAATGTAGCTCTAACCGAATTAAGGGAAATCATTTCTATTACAGGAAACTAAATCAGCTGTGAGATCCAAAAAGGCCATTCCTCTGGTGGGGGGGAAAATGCAGTCATTGTTACAGATGGCCCCACTCATGGAATTAAGCCAAAGTCAGGAGAAGTGAAATAAAGATCCTTCTTAATTCAACAGAATTTGGGAAAGCCCGCTAATGCTTTTCGATCTTGTTAGGCTAAAGAACAAACAAAAAATTAAAATAAACAAACCTCAAATAGAGGGGGGAAGAAAGCCTAAGAACATAGTAAAGGTAGAAATAGACCTTGATCTCTGGCCATTGTATTAAAAGAGGAAAAGTTTTCATTATATCAGCTGTTTATCTACTTAAATTATGTTTATTCCTTAGATTTCCCCTAATAGTTTGTAAGATTGAAGGGGTGCAGTAGAAAACAAAGTAGCAGCAAGTCTTAATAAATATTTGATCTTCTGGTAATTTCTGAAACAAGCCATATTTTAACTGTTGTGAGATCAGTAGCTAATATAGTGAGTCCTTTATTTTACAGGGTCACATTTCAAAAGCCATTCACCTCCCAATTTTAATCAACTGTAGCATCTGTAACATATTTATCCAATTCCCAGAGAATCTGACAAAATGTTTAAGGAAAACATCAAATCATGTTGTAGTTCCAAATGGAAACCTCTTCGTTACACTCCATTGTTAATTTCTCTTTCTTTTATCTCCCTTCTTGTCATAACTGCTGCAGAGCTTCAAATCAACTATTAACTGCAGACAGAAATGTTTGTCAAGAAGACAGCACAGCCAAGCTTGGTGCTGTCATAGAAGGAACTCATGAATCAAAGGGAGCAGCAGGACCTTGCTGGCAGGTGGGACTCCAGTGCATTTCTTTTTCTCTGATGTAAAATGTTAAGTGATGAGGTCAATTATATTGACTCATTTTCCCGTTGTGCTTTTCTCCCTGTAGGGCCTTTCAGAGAAACAGAATTTTAGTAGGTCTTAAATATTTTGGAGGAGAATTCTATGCTCAAGTGGAATGGCTAAAACTCTCAATTGAAAAGCCATTGGAATTTCTTAAACCTGTCCATTGTACCAGGCTGGGTTCTCACTAGACAATAGGCCTGTCTGCCACCATGCAAATGAGACAAGGCTTGAGATTTGATGAATCTTCTATCTCCTTTTTCTACTTGTCTGACACTTGCTTTGAGGAAGGTTGTAAATGCAAGAAAGATTGTAGTATAATTCCTCAGACTGGCATTTGTGCCCCCTAGTCACTATTCGATTATCTTCCAAATTGCTGTGTTTCAGAGAGATAAAGATTTTTTATGGCTTGCTGACTTGAAACAACCACAAGAGCCAGCAAAGAGATGGCTAAGCGGCCATGCATAATAATTCCATTGGTAAATGACAAAATCTTTGTTTGTGTGACATTTCTAAAATTACTACAGAAGATGAATCTAAAATACAAAATGTCACATTTGGCATGCAAAACTATCACAATATATTTCAGTATAAAATTCATAGAGGCGTTTAATTTGAAATGTGTTTAATAACTCAGTCTGCCTGCATCAGTAATCCTGCCTTGAGGTTTAAAGAGATTGTCTTATTTATTCACATGGTGTTAACTTTAAAAATATTTTTGGAAACCAAAATATTAAGGTTAAGTCTTTATTGTTAATTAAGATTTTCTAATTAAACCAACAATAATTGTTATTCTGATTAGTTTTTAAGTATGACGTAGTAAAAACAAAGGAAGTTTAACAACTTTCGCTGTTTAATTGTGATTTGATTCCAGAAATGTACTGTCTATATGGGAATGTATATTATCTTTCATGAAATAAAGTCTAGGCAGGATTAAAAAGTGCTTACTGTTGGCTGTAGATTAATGAGTGGTGCTGTAACTCGGGTAGCTGAGAGAGTAACCTGCTTCCAAAAATGACATTATTTTTGCTTAAAGCACAATGTAATAGAGAATTCTTCAAAGTCAAATTATTCTAAAGACTATTAGGGACTTGTGAGTATAGAAAACATGACTTAATGACATTTGAGTTATTAATAATCCCAGTTTAATTTTTGTTTAATCTGAAACAATAGTCCATTAAAAATCTTATCAATTTGTATAAACTTTTTAGCACTTATTAAAAATGAAAATGGCCTATTTCTCTGACTGTAAGTAAGCAATGAAATTCAAATGTCCTGTAAAATATTCTTGAGTCCTGTTCTTCAGGTAGATGTAATTTAGACTGACTTTTAAGTTAAAGCACACACCAATGCTCTGCACTCCACTTTATTTTTCTGTCTCTCTTTTGAAGCTATGGGGAAAGTTGACCTCACATTTAAATGAAATCAAAGTATTTCAATCCTGTGAGGTGTTAGTCTGACCTGTTTTCCACTACACTCATCAACGTGGCATTTGGTCTGTGATTAGTGTTAGAGGCAAGGGCTGTCCCCTTTCAAACTTGGAATTTGAAGCTTACTGCTCATGTTTACTCATCCCAGATATCTTAGGCACGCTGTGTGGTTTTCAGAAGTGTTGGTTTCCTGTTAATTCTTTCTTATTATAAAAGATGAATGGTTTCTGATGTCACAGATCATTAACATACCATGCTTAAAAATTGGCTAAACTTTCCCTCACATAATTGGCAGGCTTGCCTTTTGACCCCCTAATTATATATCACGGGTCCTCCTCTGTTATCATTGCTAATACCTTACAATTACAGGTTGAGTAAAAATAATTGTCTACTTTTTCCTTCTGAGAAGAGCATTGTGGCTAATTGTGTGGTTTTATCCAGTTCCTGTGTAATTCAAGAACCCCATCTTTTCTTTAGGTTGAACAGTCTCAGTCTCCTCAGCCTCTTCAAATACAGATGAAATGTGTAAGAGGCTTGAAGAACAAGGCTCCCCAAGGCTCTTACCTCATCAAAGTGTCCCTGCTTAGTCAACCAGGCGGCTGTGTCTTGCAGTGGCGGCAAACGGCACAACTGAAGATTAGAACTGGCCCAGTGAGGCATAATGGAAACTTTTACGATGTGGGGCTGTATTTCCACGAAAACCTTTATGTGGTAAGCTGGTCTTTTGGGCATATATCACTTTTTATTTAGTTTCCCCTCGCTCTCGATCTCTATCCATGTACCTTCAGGTATTCAACTTTGCATGAGTACACATCATTTCCTTCCTTCCTTCTTTCCCTCAGCAAATGCCCAATAATCACCCCTATGTGCCAAAGTGTTGTGTTGTGGTTCTTACATAGACACCCTAAGTCCTCTGTAAAACAGAAATGCCATCCTTATATATAAAAAACATATATTATGGATTCTTGGTATCTTTTTTCACCTTTTCAGGATTTGTATGCTAAGAGGTCACTAAGATATATATGTATTTTGTATGTAACATGTCTTTTGACTTGTATATTTTTGTGTGTATTTTACCTGTGTGTAGACAGTCAGGGACACTGATGTTAGGTGTCAGGGACACCAAGCTTTAGGTAAGAGTAGATGTTTGAGGGATCATTCAGAAAATATATTATGAATATAGGGGAGTGTGCTTACCATGCAAAGGGACTGGAGAAGACACTGTGCTGGGGGGCAGAGAGGAAGCAGTAAGTAAGATTATAGAGTTGACATGAATGCAGGGATAAGAAGTAGAAGTAGATCATCAAGAAACCTGCGGAAGCAGAGGGGGAGAACTCCAGCTCAGGGAAAATAAAGAAAGGGGCATGGGTAGTCCCAGAACCTATTGCATGCTGGTTCACTGGGTGCTGGGCATGAGCGCAGACTGCTCACAAATGTAGAATTGCCTTTCACACTGTTAATTTGAATGACTAAAACAAACATTATAAAAGTCAATATAGTACTGTTCAATGCCACAATATCTTTGTTGATATTTTGTTTGGAAGATCTGTCCATTTTTGACAGTGGGGTGTTAAAATCCCTTACTATAATTGTGTTGCTGTCAATATCTTTCCTGAAGTCCTCTAAGATTTTCTTGATGTATTTAGGTTCTCCTATGTTGGGTGCATATATATTCACAATGTGTATGTCTTCTTGGTGGATTCTTCCCTTGAGTATTATGAAGTGACCTTCTGGGTCTCTCTTTATAGCTCTTCTTTTGAAGTCTATTTTGTCTGATATAAGTATTGCTACCCTGGCCTTAAAAAAAATAATTAAGAATAATAAAGTCAAGGATAAAAAGTATTTCTTTAATCAGTGAAAAAGATCAGTTGGATGGCTGGGAAGAAACAATGTAAATCTGTTATTTAACACTTTCAGAAATTCAAGTATATGCAATGTCATGACAAATATACAACTCAAAATCATGTTGTTTATGGCATGTCGCAGAGATTTAATAAATGTATGTAAAGTGAAAAAAATAAATACATTGGGGCATGTAATTACAAAAAAAAGTCAATATAGGTATCACAAAGTGATTTTTTAAGAAGAAAATAATTTCTTTGCACAATAGGTAGTAAGTAGTGTGCTTTCTTTCCCCATTTTCCTTAGGTTTGTGTTAAAAGGTACCTTTTTAATTAATTTTAGTATGCAGTCTTTCGTTAAAGGTGGTGATGTACTATTCACATGAATGTATTCCTCATAATGTGTTACATTTATTCTGGTTACTCGGTGACCAATTAAAATTAAAATGGAAAGTGCAGCTGTAAAAATGAGCAACTTTGTAACATAAACTTAAAAATTAAAAACTTAGAATCTTATTGTTTACTTCCAATATTTGAGAAGAAAACAGATTTTTAATCTCTACTTATTGCCATGTTTATTTTTAGATATCTAAAACCTTTTGAGGAAAGTGACAGTTTCTTTTCCCCCAACTCCAAGTTGTTTGGAAGTTGATAAAGGTTAAAAACAAAAACAGCTTATATACTAGGACAGGAAGCCATATACTAAACAGATATTTAGGGAAGGTTGCAGCTTAACCCTAAGTAACCCCGTGCTGTACCAACTGCTAGCATTAGATATAGTTGGTCAAATTGGTAGTGATGGTAGTATTGGTGACACCAGAAGTCCTTTTGAAACAGAGACGTGAACTAAGCCTATGGGGAAAAAAAACAAAACTTCCTAAATCTATGCCTATGGGAAAAAATCTTCCTAAAGGAAAAGATATCCTGGGCTGACGAGAATTTCTGAGGAATGAAGCCTCAGTTGGCTCATCTGTGAAATGGGAATAATAATACCTACCACTGGTGACATTGTAAGGAATGACTGAGATAGTTTTTGCAGAAATACATAGTGCCAATATGTAGTAAGAATTCAGAAGCTTCTTTTATTAGTACTGTTATAATTATTCTGTCTCTTTGCTAGTGAAGCCCGTAAATTCTTACCCAGTGGACTTTCATTTTAATATATATGAAAATGCTCATATTTCAGATAACTTTTGAATTAACCTTGCTTGATAACAATGTAGGTTAACAATTTTTTTCTCTAATGAGTCATCCCAAAGGTCTTGTTAAGAAGTGTGAGATACATGTGAGAGGTGTTAGTTAGGGGTGGGGATGGAGAGGACTTTTCCCCTGGGGAATCCCGTTGCCTTTGCAAAGCCAGACTTTGAGGACAGGTACCGAGGGGGCAATAGGCATAGTTCAGCCCCTGAGCTGAGTTCTTTGTTCTCACCATTTACTTCAGAAAAATTTCAGGAATGTGGTGCTAGCTAAGATTTTAGTTAATAATTTTAAAGAGTGCCCAACCAGTACTGAATAGGCAGTACATTTTTTGGTGCATTTTATTTAAGTGCCGTACCTAAAAATTTAAAGTATGGGAGCTAGGCTACAGAAATATTATTCAAAGAGCTTGATTTCTAGAACCATCTGCATAAACAACTTCTTACATGGAAGATAAGTATTTTTACTACTGTTATTATTGGTTTAGTTGTGCATCAATGTCTCTCCACATTAGTGTGAACTCGGAGTGCAGAAGCCACATCTATGCCTGTGCTTGCTTTCGGGATATTCCATGCATGCTGTTGAATATTCCTAACAGAATGGGCTACTGATCAATGCCAGGAAGACGAAAAGGTCTATTCAGGGAGAAGGGAAAAATCATTAAGAGACTGTGGTTGCAAAACTGTTCACTGTGTTAAAAAGTGCATCAAGTCTGTAGGGGAGAGTAGAGGCTGGTTATTCCTCCAAGAGCAAAATGCTTTTTTCCCCTTTCTGCCAAACAGAACAAAAAGTACCTTGGAATAGTTGAAATAACAACCCCAAATTTTCTTCCCCTGTGTCAGAAGCAAACAAACAAAAATAATTACCTCCTGCCACAGTCAAGGAAAATTTACTCTTTAACAGCCTGACAAAATGTTGCTGAATTACATCCATCCCTGGGTATCTCCTAGCAAAATCCTGGGTCTCCAAAGAAATACACTAGGCTATTTCACATTCAGTGTATATAATAAAAGAACAAAATTCAGGCTAAAAACAAAAACAAGAAAAGCACCAAAACCTCTAGAACTTGACAGGAAAGAGAAGTCATCAGAGGCTGTTTGATTTCAGAATAAAAATGCTGTTACTCAAAGTCTTGTTCATTCCATTGGGCTCTACCCAATAACAGCAAGTTTTCTCACTAACCACACAATTCTGCCTGCCAGTCACTCTGCTAACAGTTTGTAGGAGACTGACAGTTAAAACAGTGAGTTTTCAAGTACTGCAAGTTTTTAATAATAGGAATAGACACACAAAAAAACACATATATGCATATTGTGTATATAATTGATATAAAGAGTTTTAAGATATATATGCCATTACTTTTATTCATTTAATTTATTTTGTTATATACATTTTATTTATTTTTTAATTGAATTTATTGGGTAGCATTGGTTGAGAAAATTATATTGGTTTCAAGTATACAATTCTATAGTACTCCATCTCTATAGTGTATTGCGTGTTCACAATCCCAAGTCAAGTCTCCTTTTATCATTTATTTTACCACTTCTCATTTATTCTCCCTTTACCCTTTTCTACCTTCTCCACCCCTTTCCCCCCTTGTAATCACCATACCATTTTCTGTGTGTGTATTTTTTTCTTTGCTTAATTCCTTCACCTTTTTAACCCAGCCCCTAACTCACTTCTCAGACAGCTCTCAGCCTGTTCTCTGTGTCCATGACTGTTTTTATTTTGTTTGTTAATTTATTTTTCATTAGATTCTACATATGAGTGAAATCATGATACTTGTCTTTCACCAACTTATTTCACTTAGCATAATACTCTCCAATTTTGAACAGCAAAGGAAGCCATCAAAAAATGAAAAGACAACCCACTGTATGGGAGACTATATTTGCCAATACATCTGATAAGGACTTAATAACTAAAATTTATAAGGAACTTATAAAACTCAACACCAAAGAAAACAGACAATCTAGTTAATAAACAAGCAGAGGACCTGAATAAATACCTCTCCAAAGAGGACATACAGATGGCCAATAGATATGTAAAGATGCTCAATATCACTAATTATCAGAGAAATGCAAATTAAAACCACAATGAGATACCATCTCAGACCTGTCAGAATGGCTATCATCAATAAATCAAGAAACAACAAGTAATAGCAAGGATGTGGTGAAAAGGGAACCCTCACGCACTGTTGGTAGGAATGCAGATTGATGCGGCCATCATGAAAAGGAGTATGGAGTTTTCTCAAAAATTAGAAGTGGAACTGCCTTACAACCCAGCAATTCCTCTTCTGTGAATGTATCCAAAGAAAACTGAAACATTAACTTGGAAGAATATATGCATCCCTATGTGTATTGCAGCATTCTTTACAATCGCCAAGATTTGGAGGCAGCCAAGTGTCCATTAGCCGATGAATGGATAAAAAAGCTGGGGTACGTTTACACAGTGGAATACTACTCAGCTGTAAAAAAGAAGGAAATATGTATTATTACTTTTAAAATACAAGTTGAAGACAGGGTCATCTGTTTTCTTATCCCATGAGTAGGAAAAATAGGCTTCATAGAGTTGTTTGAGAGTGCAGGGCATCTTCAAAGTGCTATGGGGTAGAGATGGTGTCTACTCCTATGCAGAAAGAAGGAACTGAAAAGGCATTGCCCAAATGAAATGGCCAGTCCTAATTATAGGAGAAACACTGAGTCTGCTGAGGAAATATTTGAATTATTTACCTGTAAAGTTAAATTGCTAATGGATCTTGGAATTAGGGTCAAAGGTGGCTTCCCTTTGGTGTTTGGCTGAGCCAGGAGGCAAACACTCTAAGGCTAAGGTTAAAATGCTGCTTCTAGGGTCTGAAAAGGCTCCCTGTGGGAGGCAATAAATTTATGAGTGAGCCCAAAGATCTATCACTCTAGACATGCATAATTCCACATTTGGATACTATTTCTTAGATTTTCTTTCAAATAGTACCATACCCTAACATTGGTTTTTCTGTATTGTATGGTGGTCAGATATGATGAGTTAACTGACAAGTCTAAGCTTCAGTCCCCTCATTTAAAATAAGGTAATATCAACTCCCTATTTGAGTTACTGTAAGAAGTATATTAAATTAGATTATAGATTCTAAATTTAAGCTCATTAATTTTGAGTATTTTGCTTGAAGATTTTTAATAATTCCTTGGCAGAGACATTTGGAACCTACTTAGTCTTTTGACACTTATCCTGGAAACTTTTAAATAGAAGGTATTGCTTTCATTATAGATCATATTCATTGACAGTAAATAGGCTGGGACTTTGTGGGAAGAAATATTTGGAAAAATATGTCTTTGACTTCCAGTTCCAGCAGGATAATAAACTCAGTTAAATGTTCAGATCATCTTAGTTTACCATCCAGCCAAAATTAGAAGTTAAAAGCGTATTTTATTTTCAGATTATTTTCTATAAACACCTGGAGATTCTAGATGAGATATAAGCAAAAGTCTTTTGTTTTTATATTTTATTTGATAAATTTGTTTACTTTTTATTTTTTAAACCCAATGAAATTTATTGGATTGACATTGGTTAATAAGATTATATACATTTCAAGTGTACATTTCTATGATACATCATCCATATATTACATTGTGTGCCCACCACCCAAAGTCAAATCTGTTAACATATATTTGACCTCATTTACCTTTTACTAGTTCCCCTTCCTTCCCATAACCATCATACTGTTTTTTATGGTGTGAGTTTTTGTTTTCTTAATTGTTCACTTGTTGCTTTCAGTTTCATATCCCACATATGTTGAAATGATATGATTCTTACCTTTTTCTGTCTTATTTTGCCTAATATGATATTCTCAGGATCCATTCATGTTATTAGCAAAGGCAGTATTTCATCTTTATTATGACCGAGTTGCATTCCATTGTACACATGTACTACAGACACACAGAATAATGGAACAGAATTGAGAGCCTAGATAAACACACATATATATGGGCAAATAATTTTAACAAAAGAACCAAAAACATACAACACAGGGAAAAAAACCCTCTTCAATAAACAGTGCTGAGAAAATTGGAAAGCCACACACAAAATAGCGGAACCAGATCGCTGTTTGTCACCATATACAAAAATTAACTCAAAATGGAGCAAAGACATCAATATAAGACCTGAAACAATAAATTACACAGGAGAAAACCTACGTACTACACTAATGGAACTTGGTCTTAGAGAGGATTTTATAAGTTTGACCTTAAAGACAAGGGAAGTAAAGGCAAAAATAAATTAATGGAACTATATAACACTAAAAAGCTTCTCCACAGCAAAAGAAACCAGCAACAAAACAAATGGACAACAAGGCAAATGGGAAAAGATATTTGCAAATGACATCTCCAACAAAGGGTTAATATCTAAAATACAGGGTGGCATGTAAGTATGTTTACATTTGTTAGTATGGAAAACAACACATTATTTAATAAATAGGAATACAAGCACAAACTCTGTGTTTTGCATACTCAAAAAAGTAAACCTACTTTTGCCCTACTCTGTGTATAAAGAACTCATACAACTCAACACCAAACAATCTAATTAAAAAATGGGCAGAGGACCTGAACAAACATTTGTCCCAGGAAGATGTACAAATGACCAACAGATATGTGAGAAGATGCACAACTTCACTAGGTATTAGCGAAATACAAATCAAAAGTACAATGAGATACCACCTCACACCTATAACAAAGGCTGTTATTAACAAGACAAGTAATAACAAGTGTTGGAGAGGATGTGGAGAAAAAGGAACCCTCATTCGTGGCAGGTGGGGATGTAAACTGGTACATGGAAGACAGTATAGAGGTATTACTGAACAAAAGTGGGGTTTAGCTGCCCACCATCCAACACAGGCATATTCTGAAGATAAAGTTTGGTGGGGAAGGAAATAAGTTTTTATTAAGATGTTGCACAATTTGGGAGAATGGGAGACTCCCTGACTCCAGGCCAACATCCTCCACAAAACACAGAAAAGCCCCATCTGTACCCCAAAAGACTGAAACCCAAAATCATGCTCAGAAACCCCACTCCATTCTTCTCTGTCCTTCCAGGGAGGAGGTTGATAGGCAGATGGGTATCAGGCTTCAGGTTTCTCCCTGGTGTTTACGCACACAGCCCATGCTGCCATTGCCATGCCACTGCTTTCTGTGCCAGGACCAGGTACCCGCTGCCTGTGCACATGGCTTCTTGGGCCCACAGGTCCTGTGAGTGCTCCAGCCTGCATGTCCATGCTGTGGATACCAGAGGAAGAGAAAAAGGCCAGTTTTTGCCTTCCATCTGTTTAAATCTCCTGGCAAAAACTTCCGTACACTCTAGAAGGGTTCAGCTCCCCCAGTCAATCCTGTCCTTTACCCAGGCTAGACTGGCAGATCATCACCTCCACCTGATGCCATGTTGACCTTTACACATACATGTACCACTGTACCCTCTGGTTTTCCCTTCAATCAGGATGGGAAGGGAGTAGGAAGGCTTTTCCCTTTGTCGCTCTCCCTAGCCTTGTGCAGACTCAGCACAATGACTTCCTCTTGTTGCATCTTTACCCAGGGGTGGGAATCTGTTATCACTCTCTAGGTTTGTTGCCCAGGCAATGTGATGCTGCCTTGGAAAGCCTCCTGCTGTGGTTGCAGCCCTCTCCAGGGTCTGGCCAGGCTGTCTTCCCAGATCTACCTGTATCATAGCCTCCTCTAAAAATTAAGAATAGAGTTACCATATGACCCAGCAACCCCTCTTCTGGATATCTACCTGAAAAAATTCGAAAACATTTACTCATTAAGATATATGTACTTTTGTGTTCATTGCAACATTATTCATGATGAGCAAGACATGGAAACAACTGAAGTGTCTGTAGATGATTGGATAAAATGAAACTCTTTTAGATAAATTGATAAACATTCTAGGAAGAAAGAAATCTCTTTGGGTACCAGAAATGAAGAGGAAATTGAGAAGCAAACAGGGAATAGGTAAACTGAGCCTGTGGCTACTTGGGCAAGAGCAGAAGAGATTGTTAATCTAAAGTTTTGGATTTCAGTAAGCGGTGAGGAGATGAGGCATTGCAGCCATTAGGTATGGAATATTGAAAGAAAATCTGCATAAATCTAGGATATTCAACACTAGTCTAAAAGGGAGGCTAGAAAATATATCTGCCCATCAATGGAAGGAAATAATAAGAACTTTCTCTTTTTCTGTATAGATTCTGCTTAAAATTGTGTTTCTCCTAATAATATACAATAAAATTTCTGTAATGGGAAAATATAATAGTTGAAATAAAAAATTTAAAAATATATAGCATACAGATTACATCCTCTCAACAGAGAACTAATGAAGAGGAAGCCAGATCTAAGGAAATTTCCTAGACTACAGCACTAAGAGAAAAAAAGATGAAAAAAATGAAGTGATTTGAAAAGACAAAGAAAATTAAGTCTAACATGCATCTCATAACTTTCCAGAAGCAGAGAATATGGAGAGTAAGGAAATAAATATTACACAAAGAAATAATAGCAATTAATTTCCCAGGCTCACCAGAAAACAAATTCTCAGATTATGGGAGCAGAAATTCTGAGTAGGACAAAGTAAAATCAATCCACATCTGGACACATTATAGTGAAACTACAGATACCAACTGAAGACAATTAAAAAAATTACTAAAACAGAAAATTAATTAAAAAATCTGTAACCCATCATTCAAATGTAGGAGCAGGGATGTTCCAAATGTATAGAAATATTTTTTAAATCTTCACCTGAGGATGATGATATGTTTTTACTGATTTTAGAAAGAGAAGGTGGAGAGAGAGAGAGACATTGATAGATTACCTCCTGTATGCACCCCAACTGGGATTGAACCTGCAACCTAGTTATGTGCCCTGACCAGGAATTGAACCTGCAACCCTTTGGTGTTCAGGACAATGCTACAATCAACTGAACCACCTGGCCAGGGCTGGATAGAAACATTTTTTACTGAGAATATTGTATTAATTTTCTAAAGCTGTCGTAACAAGGTACCACAAGGTTAGTGGATTAAAGTGAAGAAATTTATTGTTTACAAGTTCTGGAGGCCAGAATTCTGAAATTATGGTATTAGCAGGGACATATTCTGAAAAAACTAAGAAGCATCTGTGCTTCTCTCCCAGCTTCTGGTAGCCACAAGTGTTCTTTGGCTTGTAGGGACATCACTCCAATTCTTTACCTTCTATGGCATTTTCCCTGTGTGTCTTTGTGTCATCTTTCCTCTGGGTGTGTTTGCGTCTGGATCCAAAATTTTCCTTTTAGAATGACACCAGTCATTTGGATTTAAGGTCCCCCCTAGTGACCTCATTTTAACTTGATTAAATCTGCAGAGATTCTATTTTCAAATCAGGTCATATTCTTAAGTATTGGGGGTTAGGATTTTAATATATCTTCTTTTAGGGGACACAATCAACCCATAACAAATACACCTTTTACAGACACTTGCTAAAAGAACTAACAAAGGATATCTTTTGAGAACAGGGAAGAACAGAAGAACTAAGGATATATTATTCTTTTGAATTTCTATGTTTCAAATGTTTAAACATTTAAAAAGGAATATTGAATAGAAGTATGTCTTTTCTATTCAATTCTATTTGTTTTATTTTATTTTACTTCATTTTATATTTATTGTATTTTTTTCCTATTACCATTTAGTCCCCTTATACTTCTTCCACCAGCAATCATCACACTGCTATCTACATCCATGAATAAAATATTAGACAATTAAGAGCATTAGAACAGCAAAAGAAAGAATAAATGATCATATAATTTACATAATTAAATGATTGTTCTCCAATTAATTAACTCAATACAAACTCAAAGTTAAATAATGTAGAGGCCAAAGCCTCTACACTTTTACAGGATATATACACCACAGTTTGGAAATCACTAATTTAAACCATTTATATATGTGTAGGAATCCATCTTGTTTACAATCGGAAAGATATAAAGTGACAGCTTTATATATAACATTACTGTACAAAAGCATTAAACTAGGAAAATATTATTATAAGAAAATCATACAAATCCTTTGAAATGTTGTAAAAGATTTTACCCCTTCTTCAGCTGCACTTGGTTTCTAATACATTAATATTAACAACTAAAGGTGGAATGTTTAGAGCTTATAGAAGACTAGAAGCAAAATATTTACTTTTAAAAATATATAAAATCATAAATTAAGAATTATAATGATTATCGTCTTATAACTGTCTTGCATGACCATTCTTTTTGGATAGATTTTAAAAAATATCATTATTGAACTTTGGCAATGGTATTCAAACTACAGAAAGTTCTGTTAATTATTGAATAGAACCTCTATGTCTATAAACCTCATTTTCTTTTTTTAAGTATATTTTCTTTTTTTTTTGATGTAGTAAAAACCCTTTAATCTCAAATTTGTATTCTGCATTGTTAACATACTGTGTTAGATTTCAGAATATTTTTAATTTGTAGACATGAATCTCAATTTAAGGAACTTGCTCCTTCTTGGTATCCTATACTATCAAATATTTCTCTCCCCCTGCCACCTTTCCTTCTCTCCCTCTTTTTCTCCCTCATTACATCCTTCCAAGAAGTGTGTATAAAGGGGCTTCCAATGTGGTAGTAAGGTGAAAATGCAAAATGAGAAAAAAAGCTCTATCAACCAAAAGTTCATTAAAGACACAGAATGTGCAGTGATAAAACTGAGCTGATACAATCCACTAATCCTGGAAGTTTGGAGATTAAGAACAAAGCAATATAGTAGTTTCTTGATGCAGAGCTAAAGAAATTGGGAAAAACTTATGGATAGGACAGGCTTATGTTGCTTTTTAAGTATATTTTATTGATTGTGCTATTAGAGTTGTCCCAATTTTTTTCTCCCCTTTATCTCCCTCCTTCCTGCACTACCCTCCTCACCATCTAGCATCCCCCCACCAACAGTTCATGTCCATGGGTTATACATCTAAGTTCTTTGGCTTCTCCATTTCCTATACTACACTTAACCTTCTCCTGTCTATTTTGTGCCTCACTATTCTGCTTCTTACTTCCTGTACCTTTCCCCCACAATTCTCCCTCTCCCCTCCCCACTGATAACCTTCCATGTGATCTCTATTTCTGTGATTCTGTTCCTGTTTTAGTTGTTTGCTTAGTTTTTGTTTTTTAGGTTCAGTTATTGATAGTTGTGAATTTGTTGTCATTTTACTGTTCATAGTTTTTGTTCTTCTATTTCTTAGATAATACCTTTTAACATTTTGTATAATAAGGGCTTGGTGATGGTGGACTCCTTTTATTTGACCTTACCTGGGAAGCACTTTATCTGCCCTTTCATTCTAAATGATAGCTTCACTGGATCGAGTAATCTTGGATGAGGATCCTTGCCGTTCATGACTTGGAATACTTTCCAGCTTCTTCTTGCCTGTAAGGTTTCTGTTAAGAAATCAGCTGATAGACTTACCGGAACTCCTTTGTAGGTAACTGTCTTCTTTTCTCTTGCTGCTTTTAAGATTCTCTCCTTATCTTTAATCTTGGGTAATGAAATGATGATGTGTCTTGGTGTGTTCCTCCTAGGGTCCAATTTCTTTGGGACTCTCTTGAGCATTGTGGACTTCCTAGAAGTCTATTTCCCTCACCAGATTGGGGAACTTTTCCTTTATTATTTGTTCAAATAAGTTTTCAATATCTTGCTCTTCCTCTTCTCCTTCCAACATTCCTATGATTCAGATGTTGGAATGTTTAAAGTTGTCCAGAGGTTCATAAGCCTCGTTTTCCTTCCCTTCACTGTTGGTTCCCTATATATTTTGCTTTATTTCACTTTGTGTAGCCTTCATTTCTTCCTTCCTTTTGTGACTGAGCTCAATGAATTCTGTGAGCATCTTGATTACCAGTGTTTTGAACTCTGCATCAGGCATGTTGTCTATCTCCTCATCACTTGGTTCTTTTTCTGGGGCTTTAATCTTTTTTTTCCTTTGGGCCATATTTCTTTGTCTTGGCATACCTGTTACATGGTAAGGGGCAGAATCTTAGGTACTGGCCAGGGCAGGGCAACTCATGTCTCTGCCTGTGTGGGAGGGGTCAAAGAGGGAACAATGCTGCTTGCTCTGCTTTTTCCCCATTTTCTATCACTTCTTTCACTTCCTACAAGCAGATTGTGCCCTTTCAGGTGCTGATTCTCAGGTGGGTTTGTTTGTGTACATTTTAGGACCCTGTGGGTCTCTCTAACAAACTCTCCTGTGAGACCAGGGTTTCTCCTGCCACCACAAATCCTACAGATTTTTTTACAGCCTGGGGTTTGGAGTCTTTAGTTTCTCCATGCTGACACCTTGGGTTTCGTGATCTGTCTCTTCGCTCCATTGTTCTCTCAGGCTTGTCTACATGCGAATGTGGGATTGCCTGTGAGATTGTCTGAGGGGTCCGCTAGCTGCTGCTTTGCCCACCCTGGTCCTACAGCCACAGTCTTGCCATGTATCCTCTCTGCCTGGCTGCCTATCTCTACTGCTCTTACCATCTGCGTGAATGTTTCTTTCACTCCTTGGTTGTTGGACTTCTGTGCAAATGTTTTTCTGGCAGTTCTGATCAGTCTTTGTTTTTAAATTGGTTGTTATTCTTTTTTTATTGGTTGTGCAAGGAACTGAAGTGTTTCTATCTATGGCTGGATCATAATTGATCATAATTCTCATTTTCAACGGGTATAGGAATCAGCCAACTTATAAAAAGACAAAAATAGCCCTGGCTGGTGTAGCTCAGTGGATTGAGTGCGGGCCTGCGAATCAAAGGATCGCGGTTCGATTCCCAGTCAGGGCACATGTCTGGGTTGCAGGCCAGTTCCCAGCATGGGACACACAAGAGGCAACCATACATTGATATTTCTCTCCCTCTCCTTCTCTCCTACCCTTCCCCTCTAAAGATAAATAAATAAATTAAAAAAAAGACAAAAATAATAGATTAAAAAAGCAAATCCAGCAAAATTCAAGCAAAGAACATTGATTAATGAATTTAAAAAAATTTTGAAAGGCTATGTGCTCAAGTTGGGCCTAGCCTCAGGCAGATCTAATAAACATGACCAGGCCCCTCGGTGTGAAGCAGGTAACCCATGCTGACTCCAAATTTGCTGACATTACAGGGGTAGTGTTTCTGGAAGGATGTAGCATTCTGGAACAATTTCTCTAATGATTCCACTAAGACCATGGTCTCCTTCAATTTAGGCTTACATGTCTCATTTTTACATTACCCTATGCCACAAAGAATGTAAAACTATGTCTTGGGTAGAGTGTCACTAAAGAAAATCACTTTATTTTGATGGTACTTAACACCATTTTATTAGATAAGTACATCTGGTTTTTTGGGTCACATGTCAGTGTGTGAATGAAAAATATTTATGAAGACTAATTTAACAGCAAAAAATGATTTGCCGTACACTAAATTGTGGCAATCTTGAGGATTCCTTTGATCTGCTCTTTAGTTACTTGTGGCTGAATAAGTCTTTTTCTTTGTATAAGGGAAATAAAATACATTTTATTTACTAATAACATCTTTTATAAATGCAATCATAGAAAGTTCCTCTATGTAGATTTAAAAATAGAGAATAAATACTGGAAGCCAAGACATGGTAGGATGGTGGATAAGTGTGTGCTCTTCACCTTGACTTGAGTTCTGGTTCAAAACATAGTTAGCAAAGTAACTGAGAGCAGCTATTCAATCTGCCCTTGCCTATGTTTTATCAACCATATAATAGTCATCACAAGAATCCTTCTCATTGATACTATTATGTTACCACCAATAGGGTAGTGGTTAAGAGTAAATGTTAAAGTGCCACTCAGTTTCCCACATGTTGAAAAGACTAAAATATTTCAAAATTAAGAACAAACCAGCTTTAAAAAATAAACAATATACAAAACCATATATATATCAAATGAAGTTTTGGTTAACTAAAATATATTGTTACTATTTCTGTTTGTAACATGCCCATGATTATATTGTTTGAAATGAAAAAATGAGTATCTACAAACATTATTTGTACATATCTTTATATTTTGAGTTCTTCCATTTTAAAACCAGTAATTTTAGGCCAAAGTAGAGTTTGCTACTTTTACCAATATTATAACACTTAACCTCAAAAGAAATGGGTGCGAACTTATGGTCAAGATCAAAGTATAGATAAATATGCTTCACCTCCTTGCACAGCTATAGCAAAAATTACAACTAGGCTACAAAACAAGTATCACTCAGATTCATCAGATAATCGAGCTGTATGGAAGTCCAACGACCAAGGATTTAAAGAAGCCACATTCATCCAGACAGGTAGGAGGGGCAGAGATGCCAAGAGGTGCAGAGAAGTGGAGAGGTGTGGAAAGGCATGGAGATGCAGAACAAGTGATCCCACATTCACATGTGGTGGATAAAAATCAGGTGGGATACCTTGGGAGCAAGAGATCCCAGCCTCAGACCAGACAATCCAGCCCAGGATTTCCGCACGAGGAAGTTAAGTGCCCATTATCTTCTGGCTGTAAAAATCAAGTGTGTATTGGGATGATGGAGGAAACAGTAGGATTCTCAGGAAACTCTTCTTAAAGGGCCCACATAGGTTGTAGGACTTACACGGACTGACCCCTTCTTGGTTCAGCAGCAGGGCAGCAACTGGAAGGGTACCAGTGGCATACGGGGAGAAAGCAATGTGACTGGCAATAAGGCAAGTGACAGGAGATAACATCTTCCCAGGCAAATCTCCAGAGGCCAGGCAGCAGCATTGTGCCTTCCCTGAGTCTTCACCCACAAAGAGCCCAGAGTGGCGACATGGGTTGCCCCACCCTGGCAATTACTTAAGGCTCTGCCCCATACAAATTGCAGTTGTGCTTTTTTAAAATAGGTCATGCTACTAAGACAGGGAGTCAAAACAGCTCTATCTAATACAGAAAAACACAGGGAGGCTGCCAAATTGAGGAGACAAAGAAATATGGCCCAAATGAAAGAACAAAATTCCAGAAAAAGAGCTAAATGAAATGAAGATAAGCAACCTATCAGGTGCAGAGTTCAAAACACTGGTTGTTAGGATGATCAAAAAAATCAGTGGGTACTGAAACAACATATAAAAGACACAGGCAGAAATGAAAATTACATTAAGTGAAATAAAAATAAAAACCCTACAGGGAGCCAATAATGGAGGGGATGAAGCCAAGAATCAAATCAATGATTTGGAACATAAGAAAGAAAAAAAGCAGTCAATCAGAACAACAAGGATAAAAAAAAAGGATAGACTAAGGAGCTTCTGGGACATCTCCAAATGTACCAACATCTGAATCATAAGGGTGCCAGAAGGAGAAGAGGAAGAGCAAGAAATTGAAAATTTATTTGAAAAAATTAATGAAAGAAAACTTCCCTAATTTGGTGAAGGAAATAGACATACAAGTACAGGAAGCACAAAGAGTCTGAAATAAGATTGGCACAAAGAGGAACACACCAAGACACATAATAAGTAAAATGCCAAAGGTTAAAGTAGAGAATCTTAAAAGCAGCAAGAGAAAAGCAGATAGTTACCTACAATGAAGTTCCCATAAGACTGTCAGCTGCTTTCTCAAAAGAAATTTTGCAGGCAAGAAGAGACTGGCAAAAAATGTTCAAAATGATGAAAAGCGAGGACCTACAACTTAGACTATGCTTCTATCCAGCGAAGCTCTCATTTAGAATGGTAGGGCAGATGAAGTGCTTCCCAGATAAGATAAAGCTAAAGGAGTTCATCATCACCAAGCCATTATTATATGAAATATTAAAGGGAATTATATAATAAGAAGAAGAAGATCAAAACAATGAATATTAAAATGGCAATAAATTCACAACTCTCAACAACTGAATCTAAAAAAACAAGCTAAGCAAACAAGTAGTATAGGAATGGAATGATAGATATGGAGATCATTTGGAGGGTTATCAGCTGGAAAGGGTAGAATGGGGGAAAACGTGCAGGGATTAAGAAGTATAAATTTGTAGGTACAAAATAGATGTGGGGAGGCAAAGTATAGTTTAGGAAATGGAGAAGCCAAAGAACTTATATACATGACCCATGGACATGAACGAAGGTGGAGATTGCTGGAGGGAATGAGGGTACTGGACAGAGGCGGGCAAAGGAGGAAGAATTAGGACAACTGTAATAGCATAATCAATAAAATATATTTAAAAAAGAAATGGGTGTGAATAGACATTAATATTTTTACATCATAGACGAGAAACTGAATTTTGAAGGAATAATTCAAGTGACCCATGATCGCACAGCTTATTAGGGAAATGCTGGGAATAAAACCCCTACCCTATAATTCTGGATACTCAATCTTTTCTAATTGTATAACTCCAAATAGGGCTTTATACTAACCCCAGGGGCATCACCAATGTCCCCAGTCATCATTAACTAAAAGAGTCTTTTCATCACATCATTTTATTATTTCTCTTTTAAAACCATTTGGTGGCATTTTCCCATTGCTCTTAGGGTAAATCAAACTCTTGCTAGGGACTCAAAGACATTTGTAATGTAGTCTCAGCCTCTTTTCACACTCTTTATCCTCCTCAGGTAGAGCCAACCGCCCTCCATATGCCCAACCACCCTTTCAGCTCAGGCTGTACTGAAGTTCTGTATATACTTCAAGTTCTGGCATGTCCTCAGGCATTTGTCCCCATGCTAACTGTTACCTGTCTTTTAAATTCCAAAACTTGTCAATTTTGCTATTTTTTATCTACATTAATTAGTTCCAACAAATTTCAGGTGTTTGAGGGCAGAGACCATACCATATGTATTGGTGTGTTATTCAGAGCAAACAGTTCTTATTCATATAAATACCAACAGTTGCTTCTAAAGCAAAACTAAGAATGGAATGTGAAACTCTAGTTATAGAGGTGCAGCAAATTTAAAGTAAATTTATTTCACCAAAAATGAGTACAAGCAAGTATTAAAATAATCTTAAGACCCAAACCTTGGTATCAATAGTTTCTAAAATAGACATAGATTTGATCAATCAGAAACAAAACAGTTCAGAAGAAGAGATATTATTTTAATATTACTCATACATGGGAAGCCCATCACTGGTAATGAAAAAGAACAAATATCGGTATTTTATGGTTTTACAACCTCATGCTTTTTTGTCTCTTTAATCTACAAAAAATATTTTAGGTATACATTTTATAAACAGAAAAATAAGCTTATAAACTCACTTCCTTGAGGCATGCGCAAACTCAACAAAATTCATTCTCAAGTGGAAAAGTGGAGGAAAGCCTTCTGATACGTCCTTCAAGATTTTCAGAGTACTTAGGCATGTATAGGGACCTCTCCAATAGCACTGTTTTGAAGTTAATTTCAACCTTGATTATTTTAAACACCAAGCAAAAATTTCTCCAGATGATTTTTATGTCTAATGAAAATAGCTGTATTAGTTTTTCTGATGATTTAAGACAATCAGAAATTCTTTATTAGGAAAATAAAAGAAATATATATATTACCTTGTTCTCTAAAAGCAAGTACTCCTGTTCTGGAACCACACTAACTGCATACACACGGACCTTTCTTTTATTAGTCATTTCCATCTAACCTAGGTTGGTTAAATTATTCATACACTGTGCAAATGAGAATTAGATTAAATAAATAAATAAATAAGCAAGCACTTCAAACTTAAGAAAAATACATTCAATAGAAGAGTCAAAAAATATGAAAATTTGGAAAGTATAGTTCTTGAATTTACATTATGTTGTTTGAGTTATTGGAAATCTTTCATGTTTAGTGTTAATTCAAATGGAAGTTACTAGGTTAGTCAAAGGTCACTGCAATATTTATGGCAAAATAGATTAATTTTATTTGTATTACATGATATATTTTGCACATTATTTTTATTCATTAAGTTACCAATAACCTATTGTGGTCGATTAAAGATAGTCATAAATTCTTTGTTGCTCCTCCCACTGAAGAGTGAAGACTATGTTTCCTCCTCTTGAATCTAAGCGGGGAGGACTCTGATTACTTGACCAATGGAATACAATGGAAATAATGCTGTTACAGTTTCTAGGTGTAAGTTAAGGCTTTAAAAGACTGGCAGGTTCATATTTTGTTTTATTGGTTTCCAATAAAACAAATCTTGCTCTTAAAGTCCTAAGTTTCCATGTAAAAAATCCAACTAGATTTTTAGCTGGAGAGACAGGAAGGGAGGCCATGTGGCTATAGCTGAGAGAGAGCACGCGTGAAAGAGAGCACGGGTGAAAGAGAGCGGGGAGGCGAGGGGGTGGGGAGGGGGAGGAGAGAGCGAGCCTGGATTGAACATAGTCTTCCATTTGTTCTTGCTAAGGTGCAGGTGAAGCTGTCTTGAGCCCCCCAGGTCAGCTCAGAAACCAGCTGAACTGCCGTAATTGGCTCCAGCTGATGCTGTGTGGAGTGGATGAGTCATGCCTAATTTCCTGATCCTCATAATTGGGAGATACAGTAGAATGTTGTTTCAAGCCACAAAACTTTGTAGTAATTTTTTCTAGAGGAACAGATAATTGAAGAATTTATTTAGCCACTTATATGACCAAATACTATATTGAGAACTGGAGAAATAAAGTCAGGGCATTTCCTTAAATTGTTTTTTGTAGCTTTTGCAAATTGAAACTTGCATGCTTTAAAAAATATCATTTTATTTCTAAATTCAGGTTTGGATCACCCAAAAGCCACTTGGGTCTTCTGTGAAATGGCTTGTCCTTTAGTTATGCTTTGTGCATATAAAAAGGTAGATATAGGAGGGGGGAATGAGTAGATAGGGGGATGTTACAAACTGAATTGTATACCCCAAAATCCATATGCTAAAGTCCTAAATCCTAGTACCTCAAAATGTGACTGTATTTGGAGATAGGGTTTTTAAAGAGGTAATTAAGTTCAAATGAGGACATTAGGGTGAGCCCTAATCCAATATGACTGGTGTTATAAGAGGAGAAGATTAAAACATACAGAGAATGGATACACAAGAAGGGAAGACCATGTGAGGACACAAGGGGACAAACTAAGGAGGCAAGCTTCAGAAGAAAGCAACCACAATGAGACCTTGATCTTGGACTTCCAGCCTTCAGAGCTGTAAGAAAATAATTTTCTGTTGTTTAAGTCACCCAGTTTGTGGTAATTTGTTATGACAGCCCTAGGAAACTAATATAAGGGCTCTTGAAGAACTAGTGATAATGAATTGTCCTGTTTTTCCAGTGGGAAAGAAGCAGCAACAACAGACTTCAACCTTTCAGAATTCAATATGTAAATTTGGTATAATTAAAATAAGGTCTGGCTCCCCTGTTCCTTGATGCAGCCACAGTATATGGAAGGCACACACAGGCACCTCAGATGATCTGGAGAAAGCCTCACTTAAATTCACTGTGCCAGCAAGACCATTTCATGTATCTATAGAATTTTAAGGAGCATATCAACTAGTTAATATTTATACACCAGTGTGGCAAAGTATCATTATTATAATAGTAGATGGGCACCATTTTTGTTTTACTGAAGGGAAATCCAATATGAATAAAATAGCAACTTTTCAAATATGACATTTAATCCACACATATAAATCAAACTGAGAATCTATTATTCATTATTAAAAGGGTGGCATATTTTTATTACACTGAGAATGAAACACAAATACTGTGAAAAATTTAGTGCCTTTCCTTGAAATTTTAAGACACTTATCATGTAGTCATTTAGCTGGTACTAGCACTCATTTTAAAATATTGCCATGAAATTAATAAGTTTGAGGCTTTATGCTTGAAAAGGGGATGCTCAATTTCAGTGAAATAGGCAAATTTATTTTTTATTTAAAGCTTCCTAAATACTTAAGATGGTAAAGTATTTCAGTAATACTCTGATTCCAATATGTATATGAAGAATATAGTTCATATTCCTGTCATTATTAGTCATGGCCACAGTGTTCTTCCCTGAAGTACTTTCAGAAAACTGCATATATCAGAAACAGATTAAAATGACCTAAAGTATTAATTCTTTAAAGATGACGTTCCCAACATTTCGCAAGTGGTTATTTTCTATGTGACATTTAGTATCAAAGAACTGAAATGATTTCAATAACTCACAAGAAGGAGTGTTCTCAGGGAAAATAGAGCCTGAGCATGATTACTTTTATTGATTATTGATTATTACCATTAGTAATGGGTAGCCCTGGACTATAGTAAACTATACAACTTTAGAAAGTTCTCCATTGTAGCAATTTGAGGAAGGCCCCTTTTGTCAGTTCTTGAGTTGCTTCTGCTGGTCAAGGGGTTCCCTGGACTTGTGAGAATCTTGATTGAAAATGGCTTTTCCCGAACGGCACAGGGGGTTACTGGGCATTCTGTATCAGCTGTGGTCTGGTTCTCTTACTCTCTAGTATTCAACTCTTTAGGAATTCTCTTAAACCAGCCTCAATTGCCTCACCTGTAAAATGGGATTATGTGAGCATTAAATACTATGATGTATGAATTGCTTAACAGAGAAAATAATTAGTAGCTATAATTATTTTTATTATTATAACCCTATCTTAGAAACCTAAGACACTCTCACAATGTCCTAAGAGTGCTTAGGTTTATTAGGTTTCTCTAGTCCTTCTAAATGTTTTTTCAAGAAGTAATATTTAATCTATTCTTGATTCTCTTCTGTAAGAAAGCTCAGTTTCCACTAAATACATTTGATGCTATTTTGCTTCTATTCCTTGCTACTAGGTTATGTGAGGGATTTCAAGGACACCAGTGTAAAAAGTCATTTTGTCATCATGTCACATTTTCTCTGGCAGAGAGAAAGAGTGATGTGTATTAAGAGTCAGGTGTCCAAACTTTTGGTGTCTCTGGGCCACACTGGGAGAAGAAGAGTTGTCTTGGGTCACACATTAAATACACAAATACTGAAGAAAACTGATGAGCAAGAAAAGAGGTTTCAAGTAGATTTATGGTTTTGTGTTGGCCTTATTCATAGCCTCCTGGGCTACATGCAGCCCATGGACCATGGGTTGGACACCCCTGGGGTACCAATTATATTGCTATGCACTTAATATACACTGCCAATACAAATATCACACAAACCAAGTCATCATTAAATACATTTTTCAGATGAGGGAAACCAAAGATTTAGAGATGAGAACTTGCTCAGGTGTTCGAAGCTGAGATTCCAAGCCAGATGTGAATACCATAGTTGAACATTGAGTTTCACAACCCACTTGAAAGGAAGTTGCATGACTTCCTATACCCAAATTCTATATTTGTAATTACTCATGAATCTCAATTTTCCTTTACATTTTGATTATAAATTTTATTTATATTTTATTGAATATGGTCTTATGGTTGTCCTAATTTTTCCCTTTTTGCCCCCCACCAGTAAGCCCTCCACACACTCCGTCAGGCAATCCACACATGTTGTCCATGTCCATGGGTTATGCATATGTGTTCTTTGGCTACTTTATTTCCTAAGCTGTACTTTATATTCCCATGACTATTCTGTAACTACCAATTTATACTTCTTTATCACTTCCCCTTTTCTGCCCATCCACCAACCAACTTCCAATCCAACAACCATCAAAACATTCTTTCTTTCTTTTTTTAAAAAATTTTAATTGTTGTTCAGGTAGTTTTCTGCCTTTTAACTCCCATTCCAGCCCACCCTCCCAGCCCTCCCCACCTCCCTCCCATTTTCACCCCCCACATTGTATTTGTCCATATGTCCTTTATACTCGTTCCTGTAAACCCTTCCCCTTTTCCCCTGAAATTCCCTACCCTCTCCCCTCTGGTCACTGTCAGCCTGTTCTCTAGTCTAGTGTCTTTGGTTATATTTTGCTTCTTTGTTTGTTTTGTTGTTTAGGTTCCTGTTAAAGATGAGATAATGTGGTATTTGTCTTTCACCCTCTCCCCTCTGGTCACTGTCAGCCTGTTCTCTAGTCTAGTGTCTTTGGTTATATTTTGCTTCTTTGTTTGTTTTGTTGTTTAGGTTCCTGTTAAAGATGAGATAATGTGGTATTTGTCTTTCACTGCCTGGCTTATTTCGCTTAGCATAATGCTCTCCAGTTCCATCCATGCTGTCCCAAAGGGTAGGAGCTCCTTCTTTCTTTCTGCTGCATAGAATTCCATTGTGTAAATGTACCATAGCTTTTTGATCCATTCATTTATTGATGTGCACCTAGGTTGCTTCCAACACTTGGCTATGGTAAATCATTCTGCTATGAACATTGGGGCACATAGGTTCTTTTGGATTCGTGTTTCAGGGTTCTTAGGATATCATCATAGCAATGGAATTGCTGGGCCAAAAAGGCAGATCCATTTTTAGTTTTCCTAGAAAATTCCATACTGTTTTCTATAGTGGTTGTACCAGTCTGTAATTGCACCAACAGTGCACTAGGGTCCCCTTTTCTCCACAACCTCTCCAAAACTTGTTATTTGTTGCTTTGTTTATGATGGCCATTCTGACTGGTGTCAAGTGGTATCTCATTGTGGTTTTAATTTCCATCTCTCTGATAGGTAGCGATACTGAGCATCTTTTCATGTGTCTCTGGACCTGCTGTATGTCCTCCTTGGAGAAGTGTCTGTTCTAGTCCTTTGCCCATTTTTTAATTGGGTTGCTTGTCTTCTTAGAGTGGAGTTATGTGAGTTCTTTTTTTTTTTTTTTAAACAACACACTTTTTTTTTTTCTTTTAGATTTTATTTATTTATCTTTAGAGGGGAAGGGAAGGAGAGAGGGAGAGAAACATCCATGTGCGGTTGCCTCTTGTATGTCCCCTGATGGGAACTGGCCTGGCAACCCAGGCATGTGCCCTGACTGGGAATCGAACCGCGATCCTTCGGTTCGCAGGCCCGCGCTCAATCCACTGAGCTACACCAGCCAGGGCTGAGTTCTTTATATATTTTGGAGATTAAACCCTTGTGTGAAGTATAATTGGCAAATATGTTTTCCCATACAGTCGGTTCTCTTTTTATTTTAATACTGTTTTCTTTGGCCGTGCAGAAGCTTTTCATTTTGATGAGATCCCACTTGTTTATTCTTTTATTTATGTTCCTTGCTCTATGGGACATATCAGTGAAACTGTTACTGTGTGAAATATCTGAGATTTCCCTGCCTATGTTCTCCTCTAGAACTTTAATGGTGTCACAGCTTATATTTAAATCTTTTATCCACCTTGAATTTATATTTGTGTATGGTGTAAGTTAGTGCTTAAGTTTCATTTTTTTGCATGTACCTGTCCACCTCTCCCAACACCATTTGTTGAAGAGGCTATTTTTACTCCATTTTATGTTGCTGCCCCTTTGTCAAATATTAATTGACCACAGAGACTTGGGTTTATTTCTGGGCTCTCTGCTCTGTTCCATTGTTTTTTATGGCAGTACCAGGCTGTTTTGATTACAGTGGCCTTGTAATACAATTTGTTTTTTTTTTTTTTGAATCATAATAGTACTCAATTTTATTTTAACCCTCTTAATTTTTTTATTTTTTATTTTTTTATTTTTTTAAAATCAGTATTTTTTAATTGTTGATATTGTACAGTTTTCTGTCTTTTACCCCGCCCCAGCCCACCACCCCAGCCCTCCCCACCTTCCTCCCATTTCCACCCCCCATAGTTTTTGTCCATGAGTCCTTTATACTTGTTGCTCTAAACCGTTCCCCTTTTCCCCTGAAATTCCCTCCCCTCCCCCTCTGGACACTGTCAGACTGTTCTCAAATTCAGTGTCTTTGTTTATATTATGCTTGTTTGTTTGTTTTGTTGATTAGCTTCCTGTTAAAGGTGAGGTCATATGGTATTTGTCTTTCGCTGCCTGGCTTATTTTGCTTAGCATGATACTCTCCAATTCCTTCCATGCTGTCGCAAAGGGTAGGAGCTCCTTCTTTCTTTCTGCTGCATAGAATTCCATTGTGTAAATGTACCACAGTTTTTTGATCCATTCATTAACTGATGGGCACCTAGGTTGCTTCCAGCACTTGGCTATTGTAAATTGTGCTGCTATGAACATAGGGGTGCATAGATTCTTTTGGATTGGTGTTTCAGGATTCTTAGGATATAATCCAAGCAGTGGAATTGCAAAGTAGGAGGGATCACAATACCTGATACCAAACTGTATTACAAAGCCACTGTAATCAAAACAGCCTGGTACTGGCACAAGAACAGACACGTGGACCAGTGGAATAGAACAGAGAGTCCAGAAATAAACCCAAGTCTCTACAGTCAATTAATATTCGACAAAGGGGGCAGCAACATAAAATGGAGCAAAAATAGTCTCTTCAACAAGTGGTGCTGGGAGAACTGGACAGCTACATGCAAAAAAATGAAACTCAAGCACCAACTTACACCATACACAAAAATAAATTCAAGGTGGATAAAAGATTTAAATATAAGCCATGACACCATTAAAATTCTAGAGGATAATATAGGCAGGAAAATCTCAGATATTTCACGCAGCAATAATTTTTTATAATTATTTTTATTTTTTAAATATATTTTATTGATTATGCTATTACAGTTGTCCCATTTTCCCTCATCATTCCCCTCCACGCTACACATCTTCTCCTACTCACATTCTCCCCTTTAGTTCATGTCCATGTGTCATAAGTTCTTTAGCTTCTACATTTCCCATACTATTCTTGCCCTCCCCCTATCTATTTTCTACCCACTATCTATGCTACTCATTCTCTGTACCTTTTCCCCTTCTCTCCTCCTCCCACGCCCCTGTTGCTAACCTTCCATATGTCTCCATTTCTGTGGTTCTGTTCCTG
This sequence comes from Glossophaga mutica, assembly GCA_039655065.1. Classification (NCBI taxonomy): domain Eukaryota; kingdom Metazoa; phylum Chordata; class Mammalia; order Chiroptera; family Phyllostomidae; genus Glossophaga; species Glossophaga mutica. The sequence continues at coordinate 91,473,303 of CM077307.1, read as the reverse complement.
TTCTAGCTGTTTGTTTAGTTTGCTTTTGTTTTAGGTGTGGTTCTTAATAGCTGTGAGTTTGCTGTCTTTTCACTGTCATATTTTTATCTTCTTTTTCTTAGATAAGTCCCTTTAATATTTCATATAATAAGGGCTTGGTGATGATGAACTCCTTCAATTTGTTATCAGGCATTGTGATCCCTCCCACTTTGCTCTTCTTTCTCAAAATTGTAGCAGCTATTCAGGGTCATTTATGATTCCATATAAATTTTTGAAGTGTTCATTCTATATCTGTGAAATATGCCATTGGTACTTTAATAGGTATTGCATTGAATCTGTAAATTGCTTTGGGTAGTATGGACATTTCGATGATGTTAATTCTTCCGATCCATGAACACGCTATGTGTTTCCATGTGTCTGTGTCTTCCTTGATTTCTTTCTTCAGTGTTGTGTAGTTTTCTGAGTACAGGTGTTTTACCTCCTTGGTTAGGTTTATTCCTAGGTATTTATTTTTCTTGTTGCTATATCAAATGAAATTTTTTTCCTGATTTCTCTTTCTGATGTTTCATTTTTGGTATACAAAAATGCCTTTAATTTCTGGATATTGACTTTGTATTCAGCTGTTTGGCCAAATTCATTTATTAGGTCAAGCAGATTTTTGGTGGAGTCTATAGTATTTTCTATGTACACTTTCATGTCATCTGCAAACAACAGTTTTATTTCCTCCTTTCCAATTTGGATGCCTTTTATTTCCTTTTCTGGTCTGATTGCTGTGGCTAAAACCTCCAATACTATGTTGAATAGAAGTGGTGAAAGTGGACAAACTTATCTTGTTCCTGATCTTAGTGGAAAAGATTTTAGTTTTTGCCCATTGAGTATGATATTGGCTGTAGGTCTCTCATATATGGCCTTTATTATGTTGTGGAATGCTCCCTCTCTTCCCACTTTGCTGAGTGTTTTTTTTTTTTTTAATCATAAATGGGTGCTGTACCTTATCAAATGCTTTTTCCTGCATTGATTGATATGATCATGTGATTTTTGTCTTTCCCTTTGTTTGTGTAATATATTACAATTATTGATTTGCAAATGTTCAACCATCTTTGCATCCCTGGGAAGAATCCCTCTTGGTCATGGTGTATGATCTTTTTAATGTATTGCTGGATGCGGTTTGCCAATATTTCGCTGAGGATTTTAGCGTCTATGTTCATCAGTGATATTGGCCTGAAGTTTTCTTTCTTTGTTGTGTCTTTATCTGGTTTTGGGATTAGGCTGATGCTGGCTTCATTAAAAGAGTTTGGAAATCTTCCATCATTTTGAATTTTTTGGAATAGTCTGTGAAGGAGAGGGGTTAGCTCATTCTATAAATGCTTTGTAGAGTTCTCCTGTGAAACCATCTGGTCTAGGGCTTTTGTGTGTCGGGAGTTTTTTGATTACTGCTTCAATTTCATCTGTTGTTATTGGTCTGTTCAGGCTTTCTGCTTCTTCACTGAGTTTTGTAAGACTATATTTTTCTAGAAATGTGTCCATTTCACCTACATTTTCAAATTTCTTGGCATATAGTTCTCATAGTAATTTCTTACAATCCTTTGTATTTCTGCGGTGTCAGTTGTAATTTTCTCCTCTTTCATTTCTGATTGTGTTTATTCAGGTCCTCTCTCTTTTATTCTTGATGAGCCTGCTTAAAGGCTTATTGATTTTGTTTATCTTTTCAACAAACTCGCTCCTGGATTCATTGATCCTTAGAATTGTGCTTTTAGTCTCTATGTCATTAATTCTGCTCTGATCTTGGTTATTTCCTGCCTTCTAACTTCTCTGGGCTGTCCTTGTTGTTGTTCCTCGAGTTCTTGTAAGTGTAGGGTTAAGTTGTTTTTTTTCAAATCTTTCTATCTTGTTTTGGTAGGCCTGCATCACTATGAACTTCCCTGTCAGGTCTGCCTTCACTGTGTCCCATAAGTTTTGGGTTGTTGTGAGTTCATTTTCGTTTGTCTCCAGAAACTTTTTGATTTCTGCTGTAATCTCATTCTTGACCCATTCATTGTTTAATAGCATGCTATTCAATCTCCAAGATTTTGAGTGTTTTGATTTTTTCCCCTTGGGGTTGGTTTCTAGTTTCAGTCCCTTGTGGTCAGAGAAAATGTTTAATATGACTTCAATTTCCTTGAATTTGTTGAGGCTTTTTTTGTGTCCTATTATGTGGTCTATCTTTGAAAATGTTCCATGTGCATTTGTAACGAATATGTGTTTAGCTTCTTTGGGACAAGAAGTTCTATATCTATCTGTTAAGTCCATTTGATCTAGGGCATTATTTAATGCCACAATATCTTTGATGATATTTTTTTTGGAAGATCTGTCCATTTTTGACAGTGGGGTGTTAAAATCCCCTACTATAATTGTGTTGCTGTCAATATCTTTCTTGAAGTCCTCTAAGATTTTCTTGATGTATTTAGGTGCTCCTATGTTGGGTGCATATCTATTTATAATGTTTATGTCTTCTTGGTGGATTCTTCCCTTGAGTGTTATGAAATGACCTTCTGGATTTCTCTTTATGGCTCTTCTTTTGAAGTCTATCTTGTCTGATATGAGTATTGCTACCTCGGCTTTTTTTCTTTATCCATTTTCTTGGAAAATTTGTTTCTAGCCCTTCACTTTGAGTTTGTGTATGTCTTTTGTCCTGAGGTGGGTCTCTTGTAGGCAGCATATGTGTGGGTCATGGTTTCTTATCCATTCAGCTATTCTGTGTCTTTTGATGGAACATTTAATCCATTTATGTTTAAGGTTATTATTGATAGGTACTTATTCATTGCCATTTTTGTACTTGTGTTCCTCTCTACTTTTTTCTTTCCCTTCCTTTCCTTAAAGCAGTCCCTGTAGCATCTCTTGCAGAACTGGTTTGATGGAGGTGTATTCTTTTAGACTTCTTTTGTATGAGAAGCTCCTTATTTGGCCTTCTGTCTTGATTAAGAGCCTTGCTGGGTAAAATAGCCTTGTTTGCAGGCCTCCGGTTCTCATTACTTGGGATATTTCTTGCCATTCTCTTGTGGCTTGGAGCATTTGCATTGAGAAGTCAGCTGCTAACCTTGTCGGGGCTCCTTTGTATGTTACTTCCTGTTTCTCCATTGCTGCCTTCAAGATTCTCTCTTTGTCTTGGATTTTGTCATTTTAATTATGATGTGCCTTGAAATGGGCCTGTTTGGGTTCCTTTTGATTGGGCCTCTCTGTGTTTCCTTGATTTGTGTGACTTTTTCTCTCATCAAGTTAGGGAAGTTTTCCATCATTACTTTTTCAAACAGGTTTTCTGTCTCTTGCTCTTCTTCTTGTCCTTCTGGTATCCCTATTATATGGACAATATTAGGTTTCATATTTTCCAGCATTTCCCTTAATCCCTCTTCATTTTTTCTGAGCCTCTTTTCTTTTTCTTGCTCTTTCTGGGAGGTTTTTTCTGCCTTGTCCTCCAGCTTACTGATCTAATTCTCTGATTCATCCAGCCTGCTTTTTGATTCCTTATAGTGTTCTTCAATTAAGATATTGTATCGTTCGTTTTCTCCTGGCCATTTTTGATAGTTTCTATTTCCTTTTTCATGTTGATATAGTTTGCAGTGAGTTCATTGTAGTTTCCCTGTAGTTTCTGGTAATTCACTGTTAGCTCATTGAGCTTTCTGATAACCATTGCTTTGAACTCAATATCTGACAGTTGAGTTGCCTCTATTTCCTTTAGCATTCTTTCTGAGGCTTTGGCTTTCCTTTCATTTGGCATTTGTTTCTTTGTCTACCCATTATTTGTAAAATTCTTCTTGTTAGCCTCTGCTTCTTAAATTGATCTGTTCTTGCTCCCTGAGTTTATGGTGTGACATTCTCTTGTAGAATACCTGTGAGTTTCAGTGGTGCAGTCTCCTTGATCTCCCAAGCTCACTTTTGGTGGGTTGTCATTTAAGTTGGCTCTGTATTTGTCTTTGCATTTTGATTGTTGTTGGGTCTTTCTTTGGTGTGCTCTATCCACCAGCTGGTTAACTGAGGGTCACTCTGTCTACCACTTCTTGTATTTTCTTCTGCTGGTATGAACAGGTTGTTTTGAAGCTGGTTCTTCCGTGTGTACAAGGTTTTGAGGATTCTCTCTTGCTCTTGTTCAGTTGTTTATACTGTGTAGTTTCTGCACTATTTAGTTGTATTTCCAGATAGGTCCTGGATTGAGGTTAATGGGGCTTCCACTCCCTCTTTCACCTTCTTCTGTTGTTATCTGTTGGTCATTCCTTTGTTGGTGGGTTTCCTCTTCCAGCAGGTATCCTGGTGTTCACAGCTTCCACCTACTCTCTTTTTGTGCTCAGTTGGAGTGGGAAGGCAAAATGGTCTAAGACAGCAAGAGCGTATTCTATGACATTTACAGTAGCAGCAGGTAGGAAAGAGATAGAAGATCCTTTGGCTATGTATAGTGTTAATTGTGATATTCCATGCAACTAGCCACTTTTTAGAAGGGATGGAAAGAAGATAAGACTCTTGTTGGGGAGAGAAGAATTGTGAGTTGGATCTAGAAAGCAATGAGGTTGTGGGAGGTTGGGTTCTGAGTTAAGGTGAGAGTAAAGGATAGTAAATAGGTATAGTGTGTGAGAGAATAGAATTAACCACAACAGTAATAGAGTTCAGGAAACCATGAAATGGGCTAAGATCTGGCAGGGGTGCTATGTAGTATTTACAATTGTATGGAACATCTATTATTTACAATAATAATGGAGCAACAATCATATGACAGAATCCATGTGATCTGGATAACAAGAATAGGATGTATAGGACCTTGAGTAATGTGCTAATGGAACACATGTGAAGTGAACGACAGTAAATTAGCAATACACTAGGAAAGAGAATACAGGGGAAACCTGTCAAGTGATACAATTTAACCAGCTAAGCAAAGAAGACTAAACAGAAAGAAGAGGAATACAAAAATAGTATTAAAATAAAGGCTGTAAGAATAATGAAAAATATAATAATACCAATATGCAATAACTTGCAGGTTCTCTATAATAGTAAAGTGAAATTTGTCTCACTGTCACAGTTGTTGGGATGCCCCCTCTTTGGGTCCAACTCTGGTCTTTTCACAGTTCCAGGTTTTTTTGTCTCACTTGTGGGTATGAAAAAGAAGAAGAAGGAGAAGAGGAAATAAGAGATAAAATTGGAAAGAAAGGAAGACAGTATAAAACAAGAAAAATGAAGAGAGAGGAAAGAGGAAGATTTAAAAAAAAAAAGAAAGAAAGAAAGAAAGCCTCTTGCTGCTTTCAAACTGGCCAAACCAGTTTTTCTGGTCTTGCTTGTTGCAGCAGGCTGAGGAACGATTGGTTTCACTTTTTTTGCTTCCTGATCTGCACTCAGTCAGCTCACACTCTCCCCAGCGCTAGCCTGGCACCTCTCCGTAAGGCCTTGGGTATGGGATCCAGGCCTTCTTCAGAGAACACTCTCCCTGGGTTGTGGGTGTGGGAACTCATCCAGGCCGCCTCTAATCCCACTGTTCCGGCGCGCAGCCTTGCCAGCGCTATTGGAGTGTGCACAGGACCTTCTGTACCTGGCTGGGTAGGGAGAAAGCTGGAGTGATTGCTTCAGGAGAATTTCCCAAACTGTCTCTTTTTTTGCTATTTCTTTTTGAGAAATTCCTCCTACGCAAGTCTGCTGCTCTGTACAGCAGCCTGGCCTCTCAAACAGCCCAATTCTCCAGCCAAACCCAGCACTATGGGGGTCAGGGCCCTTCACAGGTGGACTCTCAACTCTCCCCAGCTGGCATCCACAGACTCTGTGGGTGCTCACAGCCCCTGTTTGTTTGTCACTTAGTCCTTATTCCCCTCTCTGTGACTTCAAGCAACCAGGTCTCTTTCAGTGCAGCTCAAACCTTGTCTGGCTGGGGAGGGAGCCGTTAACTTGGCTCCCTCCCAAGAACCCAGTGGCAGAGATGGCGGGCTCAGGGCCTGGGGCTGCAGCCACCGTAGTCCTCATGCTGGTCCCTGGGACCTTATTGTCCTGAAGTACTCTCCTTACCGTCTGGTTTTTCAATGTCCACTACAGTTTTTGGTCTCCTATTTTCATATATGCTGCGGTACTGTTGGTTGTTTGCTCTGTTCCTCTGTAGATCGGCTAGGTTTTTCTCCTCTGTGTAGAGGGAAGTGGAATCCACTCCCTCGTACCTCGCCACTATCTTCTTCCTCCCATCAAAATGTTCTGCGTATCTGTGATTCTGTTCCTGATCTCCTTGCTTCTTTATTTATTTATTTATTTATTTATTTATTTATTTATTTATACATTCAATTTTTGACAGATATGTATTTGTTGCCATTTCATTATTCATATTTTTTTTTCTTCTTTAACATTTTACATAATGCTGGTTTGGTGGTGATGTATTCCTTTAGCTTTTCTTTTTTAAGAAGCTCTTTATCTGTCCTTTGATTCTAAATGATAGCTTTGCTGAGTAGAGTAATCATGGTTGTAGGTCCTTGCTTTGTGTTACTTTCAGTATTTCTTGCCAATCCCTTTTGCCTGCAAAGTTTTTGTTGAGAAATCAGCTGACAGTCTTATGGGGGCTCTCTGTAGATAACTAACTGCTTTACTCTTGCTGCTTTTTAGGTTTTCTCTTTGTCTTTAACCTTTGGTGTTTTAATTATGATGTGCCTTGGGGTGGACCCCTTTGGGTTCATTTTGTTTGGGACTCTCTGTGCTTCCCGTGTGTTTCCTTCATGAAGTTATGGAAGATTTCTTTCATTACTTTTTCAAATAAGTTTTCAATTTCTTTTTCTCTCTCTTCTCCTTTGGCACCCCTATGATGCAAATTTGGGATGGTTGAAGTCGATCCAGAGGCTCCTTATACTATATTAATTTTTTGGATTCTTTTTTTTTTCTTGCTGTTCTGATTGGGTATATTTTACTTTCTTATATTCCAAATCACTGATTTGATTCTCATCTTCATCCACTCTACTGTTGATCCCTTGTAAATTGTTCTTTATTTTAGTGTACACTGAACTTCTGACTGCTTCTTTTATATGGTTTCCATACCATTTTTTAATACTGTTGAAGTTCTCACTAAGTTCAGTGAGCATCCTTATAACAAATGTTTTGAACTCAGCAAAGCAAATGTTTTGCTTGCTTGTCTCCTTTTTGTTTAGTTCTTTTTCTTGAGTTTTGTTCTGTTCTTTCATTTGGCCCATGTTTCTTTGTCTCCTCATTTTAGCAGCCTCCCTGTGTTTGTTTCTATGTATAAGGTAGAATTGCTACATCTCCCAGGTTTGGTAGAGTAGTCTAATGTAGTAGGTGTCCTGTGGGTCCAGTGGCACAGCCTTCCCTAGTACCCACGCTTGGTACTTGGGGTATGCCCTGTGTTGGCTGTGTATACCCTCATGTTGTAGTTGAGCCTTGGTTCCTTTCCGCACATCCAAGGTAAGCCACTTGTGTTCTGTCTGTGATTACAAAGCATAAGCTACAAAGTGATCTGCAGGTGGCTGCTCCTTGTGCTGGGCTTGGAGATGTCCAGGCGAGGCCAGGCTGTAAACTAAGGCCACTGCTGCTAGTGCCATGACTGGGGCAACTTAGTGAGATATATAGGGCTCACTGAAGCCAGATTCTGCTTGTCTGAGATAGTTTAGAAAAATCTGAAGCATGGACCAAGACAAGCCATTCATATGGAAAACCAACTAAAATCAACTTGAGTAGGCCTGAAAGTTGGGTAAAGAAGGGCCTCAGTGAATCTCCAGAGTGGGGCAAACAGTATGAGTTGGGCTGATGGAGTCTTAGATATGGTACCTGCCTGCCAGCTCTTTGGCTCTGTGGGAGGAAGGCTCAGAAAAGGAACAGTAGCTTCTGACAGTACTTCTGTCTGGGAGAAAGCTTCCCCCCCAGCTCTTGCCCTAATGCCAGAAAATTCAATTTCTCTCCATATTTCTTTGATGCCTTTCAATCTGCTGCTCCCAGTGCAGCTCAGAGGGACTGAGTCTGAGTAAACCTGTGCATGGGCCCTTGAAGAGGAACTTTCTGGGAGTCCAGCAGTCTCTCCCTCAGCCTCAATCCCCACTGGTTTTTACAGCTAGAAGTCATGGCAAGTTGTCTTCCTGGCACTGGTTAGGGGGCCTGGTGTAGGGCTGAAACCCTTCTCTCCTAGATATTCCTCTTGATTTTTATCTGCCATACGTGGGTATGGGACCTGCCCATTCCACATCTCTGCCCCTTGTACCAGTCGCAATGTAGTGTGTTTTTAAATTCTGTAGTTGTAGAACCTTAATTCAGCTCAACTTCTGACGGTTCTGAATGGTGGTTTTTCTATAGTTTAGTTGTATTTTTGATGTGGTTGTGCAAGGAGGTGAGCCGTGTTTACCTATCCATCTTGAATAGACTTCTTTTGTATTTTTACCAGACATTTCTTCTTCTAAAGCCAAATTCTTCTCTTTATTTTTATTCTCTTCCTTCTGTTCCCTAAAAGGACAGGATCTCTTCATGTAGTAAACCAATGTTTGAGAATGAGGTTTCAATGTTCCATGGTACTGGCAGGTGGTCACTTAAGAATATTTGGCAGCAGTAGAATGTAAACTTCTTGGGAGGAGGGACATGGGTCTACTTTGTCCACTGCTCAATGTGTCTGTCTCAAAAAATGTTTTTTAAAATGAATTAACCTCCAAAGAGTCACATTGCAGTTTTCAAATAGACAGTACTGCCTGCTTTTTTGGTCAAAAAATATTTTTAACTTTTTAAAATTTTGGTGTTTTATGCAGACTCACATTCTTTATTTTATTGGAACTTTTTTCAAAATGCTATAAATCCCTTTGCCCTCGTTTCTGTTCTCTACATTTGTTCACATCTGATGTATTCAGAGTTAAGAATGCCCTAGTTACACAATAGTAGTTCTTGTTCACTTTGCATGCAATTCAACAATCAAATCATTTTGAATTCTCTAAAGAGAAGAAACTTGCTTCTATATTTGAACTCACATTCAGAGGGAATTTGTTTTAATATTTCAACATCTATACAAAATGCTTTACAATTATTTTAAGGCATTAATTCTCATATGAATACTGAGTAAAGTCACCAAGGGCTGAGTAGGGTAAAGAATTTCTCCAAGGTCACATGGTCTGTTAATTGCAAAGCATAGGGCTGTCTTTTTCTATTTGTCTGACTCATAAATGTACCAAGCAATAGGCAATGACTTAGAATTGATGGGGTTCTTAAATTATGGTGGTGACTGAAAAGAGATTTATGTTGAAGCAAAAACATCACTAATCTTAGGATCAATAAAGTCTAGTTTAGAAAACTGCAAATCAGATCATTCCAAGCCTCTACTTAGGTCTCCTAGTGTGGCTTTCCATTGCATTTAGAATAAAATTCAAATTCCTTACCTAGGCCTTCAAATCTTATGTGATCTATCTTCTATCTCCCTCACTTATTTTATTTCATATCAGCTTTCTGCTTCTGTATTTCATTCCAGCCTCACTTTCTGTTATCATGCTCATTCTTGCTGCAGGTCTACTATAGTAATTGTTTCTTCCTGCCTAGTAGGGATCCTCTTTCAACCTTAACATAGCCAGTCTCAAGTGTCACTTCCTTAGACAAGATTTTCTTAACAAATAGCCCCTCCTTTGGTCATTTTCTAGCACATCACTATTTTATCATCATTATTTAAATATCAATAGAAATTAGAACATTTATAATTATTGATATTGTCTTATTATTCCTTGCTTATCCTCTCCCCTACCAGATAATAGCTCAATAGAATAAGAAGCTTATTTGTCTTGTCAGTTATTTTTATCTGCAGTGCCAAAAATGGTACTTCAGTATAAAATGAACATTTAATAAATGTGTGTGAATGAATAAGTGATTGATGTTGTACAAGTATTAATATTATTGCTAGGTAACTTTGGTAAAATGTGGCTTCCCAAAGGGAAATGTTGGTTAGCAATGATTACCAAAGGTTTTCTCCTTTCCCAATGATATATTTGCCTGTTCCTTGTAAAATCATTTGTGGTTAATTTGTTAGTCTTGGATCTAATCATGCTACAGATGTTCAGAAATGCCATCTTTTTGTGCATTGAGGCTCAGTCACTGGGGTCTGTAAAAGTAATGGGCTGTGCCCAATTTTTCTCCAATGCGTTCTACTCTCAGGGACAATGGAGAGAAAGATCTATCTTTTGCTTAACAAGGAGAAACTGAAAAGAAAATTCAACTTTTTGTTTTCACAGTCAAAAAAAGGGAGGTTGGAGGAGAAATCCCAGAACTAAATTTTCTAAATTAAAATATTCAATTAGATTTGCCATCTCCCTAGAGTGAAATATTCTTAGTTGAGCATTTGAGTAGCATGTGAAGAGATGAGTTATGACATATTGAGATTGAGGTCAAGTAACGGAGTTGTGATATAATGCGATGACATGCTGCATATTTTCTCTTGATTTCAGTCATATTTGATAGAAAATGGTGGAAAGGTTTTTTTTTAGTAATTATTCAAGTATGAGTCAGTTGGATTTTAGACATAAATGTTGCTCTAATCTGTGGAAGTCAATTGGACATATGATCAAAGACACACAGCCTGTCTTATCTTTACACCTGTATTGGACAGTGATTTTTTTCTTTCTTTTTTTGAGTTCGGTACCTATATCTTATTTTTCCAAATATTGCCCCATCACTTCTTTTTTCTTTTGAAATTTTGTTTATTTTTAATTATAGGTGATATATGATATTATTTTAGTTTCAGGTATACACCCCCGTGATTAGACATTATATAACTTACTAAATGATCATCCTGATAAATCTCGTACCCATCTGACACCATACATACTTATTACAATGTTATTGACTATATTTTCTATGCTGTACCTTATGCCCTGTGACTATTTTTAGAACAGGTAATTTTTACTTCTTACTTCCTTAGCCTCTTTCACCCATGATTATTTTATAACTACCAATTTGTACTTCTTAATCTCTTTCACCTTTTTTTTTTTTTTTTTTTTACCTAAGCTGCTAACCATCGTCCCATCTGGCAACTATCTAAATGTTCTCTGTATCTATGAGTCTGTTTCTGTTCTTCTTCTTTGTTTATTTTGTTTTTCAGATTCATTTGTTGATAGATATGTGTTTGTTGAAATTTTGTTGTTCATATTTTGATCTTTTTTTCCTTCCTCTTGAAGATGACCCTTTGGCATTTCTTCTAATACTTGTTTGATGGTGAAAAACTCCTTTAGCTTCTTATCTGGAAGCCCTTTATATGTCCTTGTATTCTAAATTATAGCTTTTCAGAGTAGAGTAATCTTGGTTGTAGGTTCTTGCTTCTCATCACTTTTAACATTTCTTATCACTCCCTCTGGCCTATAAAGTTACTGTTGAGAAATCAGCAGACAGTCTTATGGGAGCTCCCTTGTAGGTAACTGCTTTTCTTTGGCACTTTTAAGATTCTCTCTTTGCCTTTAACCTTGGCCATTTTAATTATGATATGTTTTGGTGTGGTCCTTTTGGGGTTCATCTTATTTGGCAATCTCTGTGCTTCCTGGATTTTCTTCACCAGGTTAGGGAAGTTTTCTGTCATTATTTTTTCATATAGGTTTTCAATTTCTTGTACTCTCTCTTCTCCTTCTAGCATCCCCATGATGCAAATGTTTGTATGCTGAAGTAGTCCCAGAGGATCCTTATACTATCCTCAAAAGGTATACTATATTATGCTTTTTTTGGATTCTATTTTCTTCTTGCTGTTCTGATTGGGTATTTTTTGCTTTATTATATTCCAAATTGCTGTTTTGATTCTTGGCTTAATCTACTCTACTATGGATTCCCTGTAAATTACTCTTCATTTCAGTTGGTGTATTCTTTAGTTGTGACTGCTTCTTTTTTATGGTTTCCATGTCCTTTTTTATGCAGTTGAAGTTCTCATTAAGTTCATCTACTCTTCCCCTAAGTTCACCGAGTGTTGCGGACCGTTCAGCCTGGTTTCAGGAGTTGTAACCCTCACCCCATGGTGGGCTGTGTAAGAGCCCAAGGGACCCACTTCATCTGGGTCTGTTCTGTCACAAGGATGTGACCTATTAAGGAGACAAAGCTTATCTCCCTGGCAGGAGCACTGCTTCTGCCTTACCCATCTCTGGCCCCATAGCTTGGTTGGCAGTCAATGACGGGTAAGACTCCTCATGGGAGGGGCAACCTAAGCCAGACGCGACCACTTGGAAGGCCTCATGGAAGGACTCGGGGGATTGCAGCAAAGAGGATGTGATGGACCCTCGCCCCCCGGCTATTCTGACATAGCCCGAGTCCTCATTTCCATCTGGGAGATGTCTCCTGCTTCCTAATTGCCTTAAAGCCTGAAACTGTGGGGGTGAGCCGGTGCAACCCTGTCCTGGCCAGGACGTCTCCTTGGGTGATTGGCATAAGAAAGAATTCCTAAAGTCCTGTGAAACCTGCTTTACTAAGAGTGCTCTTCCTGAGGTGACAAGTGTCCCAGGAGGAAATGAGCATGTCTCCCAAAGTCTGGCAACCCCCCTTCCTGACAAACACTGGCTCCGATTAAGCCCTCAGATTTCTTTGACATGTTAAACTTGTATTCCGGTGTATTGGAACCCAATAAAAGCCTAGTGAGGAAGGGGCTCTGGGTCATTCTCCTCTGAGAGTTTGACCCCTTTCCTCCCCAAGCACAAGATGTCTTGGTAGTTTTTACTTTCATCCATGACGGAGGGATGGGGCTCTGCGGGCGGAGCCCCCCCACATCTGGCGCCCAGGCCAGGGTCCCCAGCAACCGAGCATCCTTATAACCAGTGTTTTGAACTCTGCATCTAGTAGATTGCTTGTCTCCATTTTGTTCAGTTCTTTTTCTGGATTTTTTTCTGTTCTTTCACTTGGGACATCTTTCTTTGTCTCCTCATTTTGGCAAACATCCTGTGGGTTTTTTTTCTTTTTTAAAGATTTTATTTATTTTATTTTTAGAGAGGGGAGAGGAGGGAGAAAGAGAGATATCAATGTGTGGTTGCCTCTCATGTGGCCCCCACTGGGGACCTGGCCTGCAACCCAGGCATGTGCCCTGACAGGGAATTGAACCGACCCTTTGGTTTGCAGCCCACACTCAATCCACTGAGCCATGCCAGCCAGGGCCCTGTGTTTGTTTTTTATGTATTAGGTAGAATTGCTACATCTCTAGGCTTAGTAGAGGGTAGGATCCAGTGGCACAGCTTTCCTGTTGACACAAGCTGGACTTTCTAGGTTTACCATCCTCATGTACATTGTGTATACCTTCCTATTGTAGTTGAACTTTAATTGTGGAAGGCATGTCAGTGGGAGGTGTTTACCCTCTCCCCAGTTCTATGAACTACAAGAACTTGCTATGACCACTATGGAGGATCAGCTTTGCAGAGGCCCACCTCATGGAGCAGGAGTGGGTCTGGTGCCAGCTGAGTCTGTCCCTTGAGTGTGTCATTGTGGAGATGGTTGGGTGGTTCTTCAACGTGGTCTAAAATTGTTCACCAGGTGCACTGGCTCTGGGGCCTCCCAGAAGGTGCAGGCTGTGGTCATCTGCTACCTGTGTTCTGCCTGGTATCACTGGCATGAGCTACAAAGTGATCTGCAACTGGCTGCTAATTTTGCTGGGCCTGGAGGTACCCAGGGGAGGCCAAACTTTGAACCAAGACTAAACTTTGAACCAAGGCCTACTACCACTATTGCAGTATCTGTGGCCACTGAGTGAGAAGTATGAGGTATGTTGAGGCCAGATGCTGATTGTTTAAGAGATTTTAGGAAAGTCTGAAGCATGAGCCAAAATGAGTCATTCATATGCAAAAACCACTGCAAATGGCTTAGATGGGCCCACAGACTGGGTGGGGTGGGGTCTCAGGGGAACACCAGGGATAGGTGAACAGTATAGCCAGGTTGATACTCAGATGTCGCATACATCTGCCAACTCTGTGGAAGAAGGACTCAGAAAAGGAACTATAGCCTCTAAGAACAATTCTCTCTGGCAGAAAGTTGACCCTCCAGCTCTCGCCCTAATGACAGACAATTTAGTTTCTCCCCATGTGTCTCTGGTGCCTTTTAAGCTGCTGCTCAAATGCTGGAGCTCAGAGTGAGTTAGTCCAAGTAAGTATGTGCGCAGGTTTCTTTAAGAGAAATTGTGATGGGGTGGGAGAAGGGTGGGTGGGGGTGGGAGAGGATATATGGGGGATAAATGGTGATAGAAAAAAGGAGGCAAAAAGAGGAGCTGCCAGGGACTCCATAAGTCCTTCATCTTAGCCACAATCCTGCTGGTTTTTACAGCCAGAAGTTATAGGACTTCTCTTCCTGGCACTAGAACCTTGGGCTAGGATCCTGGTGTGGGTCTGGAACAACTGCTTCTTCATGGGGGACCTCCATAGCCAATATATCCCTCATGATGTTTATCTACCACATCAGTGTGAGAAACATAGGGTGTGAGAAATAGCCTATTCACATTTCTATCCCACCTACGAGTCTTAATACAGCATCTTCTTCATATCCTTAGTTGCAGATCCTTAGTTTAGTTCTTCTAGATTTCAGGTGGTTCTGAATGATAGTTGCTCTGTAGTTTAGTTATTATTTTGATGCGGTTGTGGAAGGCTGCATCCACCACATTTATCTACTCTGCCATCTTTACCAGAAGCTGCCCTCCTGGACATTGATTATCAAAGTGTCTGAAGAACCATATGAATTACCATTACTCATGCTTGTTCAGATTTAGAATCCTAAGCCTCAGCCAAACATACTAATTCAAGGATGAGAATGCGGCTTGGAAAGCTGTAGTTGAATAAGTACTCTTAAGTTATTCTTATATAAATTAAATTTTGGAGATAGTCTAAAGCCTTGAGTACATAATTGTATAATTATAGATATTTTTCAAATAATTAAATTAGTACTTGAGAAATCATAAAATTATGGAGACTTTTGGTTTGAAAGATCATAGAATTGTGCCCTCATTTCAGGAAGATTTTTTAGAAGTACTAATGTGTAAGCTATCTGGTGAATCTAGCCCTCCAGCGAAACTCATTCTTAAAGGATTTTGGATAATGGGGTTTCACTGTTTTTTATTATTATTATTATTTGATGTTTGAACACAAAGTGAGGAATTTAAGAGAGAATAGGCCCAATACAGGAAAACATGAGGAAGAGGAGCACTAGCTCCTCAGTTTGTAGGAATCATGAAGAGTAGTAAAAAGGATAGAAAGAAATGACCTTGAGTCTTTTCACCATGAATCTAAGGTAGGCTGTCTGATATTGCACCTCCCCCATTCAGACAGCATAGAATGAATATGTCTGGAGCAGATTGCTGACAATCAAATTCCCTTCTACCCTCTCCATCTATGTTCTGTGTGACATTGGGACAGGTCTCTTTCCCAGTTATGTCATTTGTAAAATGGAATTAACCCTGGGAAGTCGTGGCTGATCTGAGAGATACAAACTTTTTTCTTAAACACTTTTTGATCACAACCTGTGCAGGGTAGAATCTACTTCATAAGATTATTGTGCTTATTGAGTTGGTAAGGATTAGTGATTTAAAAAGTACCTTGCACTTAATAAGTTGTCAATAAATGTTAACTACTGATATTGTACTAACTTTTAAGATTAAGGAACTAAAAAAAATCTAAGACAGGAAACTGGAATTACTGCATTTGCACATGAGAGCACTGGTTCCAATGGTGTTGGAAATAAGATTTTCTCTTTTTCTATTCAGAAGCTATGATAGTTATAGCTGTTATCACCCTTTGTTCTTTATCCCTAGACCAAGATAAGTTTCCAAGAATAATTACATCCTTTTATCCCACAGTGGAGAGATTGGGGTTTAGAGCTAATTTGCTGATTTATTTATCTTGGCTGAGGGAATGGAAAGGAAATAATGGTGCTATAAAACTCTCACTGGATAACCTAGATTACCCTGTGCTGTGGCATTAATTTCCATTCATTTGTCCATTTTAATAAAAAGATTATTTTGCTATTTTTAGTGCAAATTAAATATACTTATTTACTTCCTCCACTACCCTTATTTTCTATAGAATTTTGGACCCAGAAGAAACCATTTAATTCACTTTCCATTTTCCCTACTTGCTACCTTCCCTTCATCATCACTGTCATCCCTTTGCCCACCTCCCACTATCACCACCAGTGTTTTATGAATGGTGAAACCAAGGGTAAGAGGTGGTAGGTTATCAACTTAAGCAGTAAACTGAGATTTGACCATATGTTTAATGCGAAAACTCATGTTTTTAACCACTTGGATATATAGATTAGACAGGCTTAATTGAACAACTAGTATTGAAATAAGCTATCTATAAAGTCAGGAGAACCGTTTACAATGCATTTAGAGGAACTGCAATCAAAGAAATATCTAAACATCACTACGATAGACTTAAGACAAACAACTTATGCATTATTCTGCTTTTCTACCTAAGTGGATATATATGAGTGTTTGCATGTTTCTCTCTACTATTGGCTTTATCATTATACTGACAAAAAACCACTAGGTCCTTGACTTTATATTTTGTGACTTAGGCATAGAGCATAGAAGCTATCTTGGCACACTAATCATGTCCATCGAACAGTTAAGATTGTTCTTGAGTAAATACAGTGCAGAGCTGGTGAAGCAGCCAACATTAGCTCAGTTATTCTACAGTAACAAAGAACCCCAACATCTCAGTGCAATATAATAGAAGTTTATTTTCCACTCAAACTGCATGTTCACTTCAGGACAGCTCTACAGTACCCATTCTCATTCTAAGTTAAAGACTGGTTGAAAGATCACCATCTAGAGTATTATTTGTCACTATGGCAAAGGAGAAGAAAAGAGAAATCTAAAGGGTGTACAACTAACAACAAAGGCTGTGACCCAGAATTAGCACGCTATAGTCTCTCGCCAATTATTGGCCAGAACTAGTAAAATGGACCACCCAACTATAAAGAGGCTTGAAAATGCAATCCCACTACATACTTAAAAGGTGAAGAGCTGCAAATATTTGATGAATAGCATTGATGACACCATTGCTACTGAGGAGGGAGTGGAGCGTTACAACAGAACTGTTCTCACATGGATTGATTTACTTTACAAATTGGTAAACTTCACCATCAGTGTAGGAGTCAGGTAAAGAATAAACAACTGTCCTGTACATGATAGAAAAGATGTCTGAGCAAGGGGCTGAATATAACACTGTTTCTCAAAATTTGTGTTGTATATAACACCAGTGTTTTTATTAAATAATCTGTATTTTTCAACAAAATTTTTAAAATGTTCTTTTATGAGGTCACTGTATATTTACAACTTTTATATTATTGTTATTATTTATTTTAAATATTAAGTACTTTAAAACCCTTAGAGTATCTTAGAGTTTTGAAAACTTGTAAGTCTTCCGTCTATGTCCAGACCCCACCAGTATCTGTGCCTGTGCTTCTGCTTGAGAACATGTAGATTAGAAAGCATCACGTTTTCTCCACAACCTCTTCAACACTTGCTGTTTGTTGCTTTGTTTATGAGGGCCATTCTGACTGGTGTCAAGTGATGTCTCATTGTGGTTGTGGAGAGGAGGGGACCCTAGTGCACTGTTGGTGGGAGTGCAGACTGGTACAACCACTATGGAAAACAGTATGGAATTTTCTAAGAAAACTAAAAATGTATCTATCTTTTGATCCAGCAATTTTACTGCTTGGATTATATCCTAAGACCTCTGAAACACCAATCCAAAAGAACCTATGCACCCCAGTGTTCATAGCAGCACAATTTACAATAGCCAAGTGTTGGAAGCAACCTAGGTGCCCATTAGTAAATGAATGGATGAAGAAACTATGGTACATTTACACAATGGAATTCTATGCAGCAGAAAGAAAGAAGGAGCTCCTACCCTTCACAACAGTATGGATGGAACTGGAGAGCATTATGCTAAGTGAAATAAGCTGGGCAATGAAGGACAAATACCATATGATCTCACCTTTAACAGGAACCTCATCAACCAAACAAACAAACAAGCAAAATATAACCAAAGACATTGAAATTGAGAACAGGCTGAAAGTCACCAGAGGGGAGGGAATTCCAGGGGAAAAGGGGAAGGGTTTACAGGAACAAGTATAAGGGACACATGGACAAAAACTATGGAGGGTGGAAATGGGAGGGGGGTGGAAATGGGAGGGAGGTGGGGAGGGCTGGGGTGGTGGATTGGGGTGGGAGTAAAAGACAGAAAACTGTACAAGATCAACAATTAAAATAAAAATTAAAAAAAAAAAGAAAGCATCACCTTAAAGATATTGTTCAGGGAGAGGACCCCCAGAATCTTTAGTTATAATGAGTAAAACCTAGGGGAAAAAGGGATTTTCTGACAGAGTCTGTCATAGTATTGACTGTCATGTGCATGTGTATGTATGTGGTGGGCAGGCATTTGAAAAAATAATTTTCACCACTCTATTTAAATGTATTTGTATGTATTATGAATATTAATATATATATTCAAATATATGTTTAAGATATAAAACTAGAGGATTATATTGTGGTGAAGCTGCATTGCAATTTATATCGTAAATTTAAAGTAGTACTGTGATATTAATCAAATAAGAAACAGCCTCCTAAGGAGCAAAAAAGTGGACCTTAAACTGAACCAAAATTTTTAGAAACTTTTTGTTCAGTGCCAGGGATAAAAGTAATATGGGTAGAGTGTTTACTAAAGAGACAGGACAAAAAGCAAAAGTATTGGGCTGGCCAAAAGTTTGTTTAGTTTTACAATGGCTCTAGTAGTACTTAGTTGTCTTTAACTTCACTTGAAACAATTTTGTTAGGTTGCATTGTGCCATCTGTCACATCAGTGTGCATTCAGAAAAGAACCTTATCAACACTGGTGAATTTTTGTGCAGCCTTTTTAATATTAAGGATGGAAAAAGATACTCAACATTTTGGAGTATTACACTTTATTATTTCAAGAAGGGTAAAAATGCTACTGAAACACAAAAATAGATTTGTGCAGTGTATGGAGAAGGTGATGTGACTAATTGAACGTGTCAAAAGTGGTTTGTGAAGTTTCTTGGTACTGTTGACATTTTGACCAAATCATTCTTTGCTGTGAGGCTGTCTTGTGCATCAGAAGATGTTTAGCAGCACCCCTGGCCTCTACCCATTAGAAGCCAATAGCAAGAGATAGTCGACATACTCAAAATACCTATATAATAAAGTTACTGGTGAAAATAAAAAAAATGTGTCTTTTATTTTATGGAAAAATCTAAATGGAATGTTTGGCCAATCCAATAGAATGTTCTACAAGTATAAAATGTTTTTATTAAATTCAGAATTTCAAGATGAGGCAATATGGATATGTGACAAAGTATGACTTTTTGACAGCCAGTAATAAACTTTTCTGTAAGATATCTTAGATGACCCTTTATTTTTATTTTTCATTTTTATTATTTTGACAATGATATGCCTAGGTATTATTTCCTTTTTATTTTTCCTCTAAGGAGTCTAAGCTCTTTGGTTTTATGGATCGATGTCTTCTATCAATTTTGGAAAATTCTCAGTGATTTTCTCTTAAAATACTTTCCTGCACCATTTTCTTGTTCTTCTTTTAGAACTTAAATTATATGTGTATAGAATTTATTATTGTCCCACAGGTCTCACGTTCTGTAATCTGTTTTTCTTTTTAAAATTCTTATTGCTGCTGTGCTTCAGTTGGGATATTTCTGTTGACCTATCCTTTTTCTACTCTGTCCATTTCTACTGTTAAGCCCATTGAATCAATTTTTAAATTTTGAATAATTTTTTCTGTTCTAAAACATTTTTAAGTTTTTTTCCTCCTGAAATTTTTATCCCTTTCATTGATTATTTCCATTTTTTCTTTATCCTAATTGTAATGATTGTTTAAAGTCTTTGTCTATTAATTCTACAACTCGGTCACCTGTGGTTCAGTTTCCATTGACTGTTTCATTTTGTCTATGCATCACTGTTTTCTGTTTTTATGGATGTCTCATAGTTGTGTATTGTATGCCAGACACTGTGCATAAATGAGTTGTAAAGACTGAAGTAGAAAATATTTATTTCTCCTGCTCACCTACCCCCACAAAAAACCTGTCTCTGTCAGGCAGCTAAGCTAAGAAACTGATCTCTATGATTAGAATTGAGCTAAATTGCTGTTAGGTTGTGGCTCTAGTTTTAATTCATCATTGCTATCAAAAGTTTTGAGATATAAAAGATTCCTCTTTTAAGCTGGGCTTGGCATCCAAGCCCCATGTAACTGAGATGCTGCTCTGCTCTCTAGCCCTGCCTCACGATTTTTGTGCCACTGGAGCTCTCTCTTCAACTCCCAGCCTGGACCTAAGTGCTCATGTGCTGCTGGGCACTGGATAAAAGTGCTAAGGTTGAGAATTGGTCGTAAAGATTTTCTCTGTGTTTGGGGCTCATGTGTATCCAGTATTTCATATTAGCTCAGGATTGTTCAAAGTTCAGCCAGTGTCTCCTACTACTGTCAGGTACCCACCCGATAAATAACAATTCTATTCTGTCAAACTGTTTCCCAGGATTCAAAGCTGCCTAGAGCTGTCCTAGTTCATAAATGAAAGGCTTATCCCTGAGACTTAGTTTCCCCTAAGTTTCCTTGCATCCTCAAATCTCCAATGGATTAATAAATATACATAATTTAAAAAACTTAACTGGTGTTTTTTCCATATTATGGTGAATTCATGACTATGCCATTATACCTAGAAGCAGAATCTTGAAATCTTCTGTTTTTGAAATCATTTTATTAACTTTTTCTGATTATAAAAATAATAATCATTACATATAATTTCAGAGAAACCAGAAAACTGAAGACTACTTCATCCAATATGCATTTTTATTTTGTAAGACTGACCTAATCCTCTCTGAATTGCTTCAGTTTAAAAGTATTTGGTGTGCAAGTGGAAAGAATTTTGCTTTTTCTTTCAGTTCTCCATGCAAAACTCAGCCTTCACAATTCTTGTTTGCTTCATGGATTCTGCCTGTTCTCCACTATCCTTTTACATACCCCTTCTATGATATGGAAGGTCAAATGCATCACCATTATGTTATGCAAGTGAAATGCAGGTCTGCAGTGTCTTTTTGTTCAGAAAGAATGCTCTTCGTGGTACTTGGAAAGTGAAGATACTCTGAGGACATTATCACCTCCCACTACCAGGACTATTATAATGAGATGGCATTGGTAGTTGACTAGAAACCGATACATTTATTTCCCTTACTACATCATATTCAATTTCAAGCTACTGAAAAATATGCATGGAAATACCACAGCATAGGACAGGTGTGGAATTATTCAGGTATGTGGAAAGGGTCCTTTGAGAAGTACAATGAAGCTTAGTGATATTTTCTTGCCAGAAAGGAAAGGAGCGAGTCCCAAGCTACACATTAGGAAAAATATCCCTCCTATGATATTCAGCAAGGGAAAGGGTACTAAAAGAATAAATAAGGTAAATGAGCTGTTGTCAGATAAAGTAAATTCCTTTATTTGATAACTTATGGCTCTTATCCTCCTTTTCAGTTAATAGCAATGGCCAGATTTAGTCTTGTCGCTATACTTACATATTTAGGACTGTCAGCGTAGTTGCTTGTGACCACTCTATTTTGTAAAACAAGTTGAAGTGAAGTTCATTTTGTGTGAAAGCACTGGCTTCCTTTTTACATCATTACAGGTGAGACTATGCTGTGTGGTCTTACTTGGTTGTTTGTAGCCTTGAATTATTTCTCATGCACAAAATGATACTGGTGTTTTACATGTTTATAGATGAGCTAAAACCTTAATAAGTTCTTCTCTTCTTTATTAAAATGAACTATAGTCTAAGTTATTTTAGATATGGTTAGGAAAAAGGCTTAAAATAAATAATAACAGTTACATGCATTTCATATATTTATGAACATTCTAAAATATTTTATTTATTTATTTATTTATTTATTTATATGATTGCCTCTCATGTGGCCCCCACTGGAGATCTGGTCTGCAACCCAGGCATGTGTCCTGACTGGGATTGGAACTGGTGACCCTTTGGTTCACAGCCCATGCTCAATCCACTGAGCTATACCAGTGAGGGCTGTATATGAACATTTTTATATTTATTATCCAAGTTGATGATTGCATCAACTCTGTGAGAAAGATTCTTATTATGTCTTTGTTTTTTATTGATGAGGAAACTTGAATGCATGGAAACTTAGATACAAAAAGAAAAGTGACTTCCCCAAACCATAAGAAAATGAGTTGATAGAATTGGGTCAGTACTGGTCAAATCCTTATTTTATCTATTTTGGACATATTCACTAAGAGAAGGTTATTATGAGAGGAACATTAGTTTTTACTTCTAAAAGTAGGAATAAAATAGATAAAATTGCTGTATTAACATCAGCTCAGCCTTATTTTAAATGATGATTCAAAGTAGGTTCTTGATTTTATTTTTCCTCTTCATTTAGCTTTTATTTTCTTATCACAGAGGTTATTCACAGCCAACTAGCCAAATGAAAAGTATGGCTTGATTAAGAATCTCTCTTGTCAAGTAATTTGTGTCTAATGTTTTTAGCTTTCCCATGGGCTGTTGTAGAAAATGGTAAATCTGGTTTAAATGAAACCTGATCCCGTTAATGGTTTAATAGCAGCTGCCACAGGGTTATGGCATTTTTCAACAGATGCTTCTGTTTCATTTTAAACATAAACTAAATCTTGGAATATTTACATAAATCATATAAAATATGCCTACACACTTTTGGCTAGATATATTGTTACAACATAGTCTTAAGCAAGTCCTTATCTTTGCCCATTCATAATTATTCACATAGCATTAAAAAATCCTCAACTGTACTGTACTTTAAAAAACTATTTATCTTACATTTTCTTAAAAATGTTTTTAAGGGCTGAGGGTAGGCTCCATCTCTGCATCTGGTAACTTGAGCAATGGCTTGGTCAATCTGATCATTACATCCATCTTTATGCCCCATCCATATTTATTTAGTACTGACAAATTGCTCCTACAATGATATTCATTATAGTATCAATTGAAATAAATAGGATAGTCACAAAATTAAATGGGACACTATCTTTCATTGAAGAGCTGGACCTTATAATGGTAATTCAAGCTATCATTATGCCTAGGATTATTTTCTCTGGAGTACGATAGTCAAATTTTATTTATTTAAATTTGTATATATTGATTTTAGAGATAGAGATAGATAGATAGATAGAGATTTGTTGTTCCACCTATTTATGTATTTGTTGATGGCTGCTTGAATGTGCTCCAAAGCACTTATGTGGGGTGCATGAGAGCTACAAAGATGAATGGCATGCAAGCAAAACAATGATTATGACAAAATATAGAAACAGAGAATATAGAAAATAGATTCACAGAGGTACCAGTTCAAGCAAAAAGGACTGGAAGGTACAGCACACTATGTTAGTTAATATATTATGACTTTGATTCTTAAGGATCATAAAGTATAGAATTTTGAACTGGCAAGATCAAATTTATCTTTTATTGTTGGGGTCCCATTTTCATTCTGTTATGATTGCTCAATTATCTTGGACTGGAAAGGTTATTTACATAAATACATCCAAAGGAGAGTTTTTGAGGGCAAAAAAGAGAAGTAGAAATCAACCTTTTATTTAGTTTTAAATTATCTATGTCATCACTGAATATGATGTGTTTCTGCATGCGAGCATCCCAATCTCTCTTTGTCTAATATCTTTTGTAGGTACTTCCTCCGAAGAAAGACATGAAACCTGACATGGCTTTCTTATTTGAACTCTTTCTCCTTCGTGGGAAGTATGCCTGTTGCGACTGTGTTGTGGGCTGGTCAGCCTTCCCTTTATGTGATAACAACTTTGATGTTGTAGAGGGAAAATTCAAGTGTCCCCTTCTCCAAGGACATTATGACCAGAAACTCAACAACTTCAGGAAAATTGAAGATTTGATTTGTCTTGATTTGGACCACTGGCTGTGCAATCTCTATTTTCAGGTTTGCAATATTATTTAGTAAGTAGCAAAATAATTTACGGTTTTTCCAAAGCTTTTTTCTAGCCTTCAGTTTCCTTTCATGCTATTGAAACGTTCAATAATCATAAACTCTTAAAAGAAATTATATCTTAATGCTAATTTATGGTAATGCAGATTAAAGCGATGTCTACAAAGAAGGAATGAAATTATAGAGTTAGTGGTAATTTTAGAGATAATGTAATCCATACTCCTATGTTATGAATGGGCTAAGATGGTCACTGAAGTCCCTGATTCTCAGTTTACAGTCTTGTGCTCCCAGAGCAGATTGGTCTCTTCAACATGAAGCTAGAGTTAAGGTACTTTTTTTTTTTTTTTTAAATCAAAGGCACTCAGTGAGCTTTAGTTCCATATTGGGCATTGCTTGTTCTCACAATCAAAAGATATAAAAGATCTTGTCTTTGCCTTGTAATGGCCAGTTGTTTGCCATTTATTTGATGAGACAGACATGTATTCATACAAAAGATAATTAATGGTCCACATTTCCACAGCATGTGAGCAAACACAACAAAGCTCCCTTTGCCATACATACAATTCAAAGTAAGCTCTTTTGTTTACCTCAAAAAACAAAAACAAAACTAAACAAAACAAAAACCTTGAGCATACCCATTTATTTATATATATATTTTGGAGTCTTATTTTTTTAAACAAGTTTTAGCGGAAATGTCATTGCATAAATTTATTTAAGGCAAATATCACAGAGGATGCAAAAAATAAAATGATAGCGCACTTTAAGAATAAAGAATTCCAAAACAATTTTAGTCTATTTTTGTCTTATATGTATAAATATGTTCATCTTGATTATGATATTTTCCCATGGTAGTTGTATCATAAAATGCTATGATGTTTTCTTCCTTTTCAATCTATCTACCAGTAAACCCTTGTCTTTGGTCAAAAAATTAACAGTTTGATATATTTCTTGTGTGATGGCTTTTCTATTTCCTACTTATTTTATGTTTAGTTAGCTAGCAATCTTTTCCTTTAGCTAATTCTGTTATAATGTTTTGCTAAAATATCTTATTTGGGTAGTCTAGGTATGCTATTAAGAAAACAATGCATATGAATGTAAAGGAGCACTGAAAAATTACCAAAATATTAAGGAAAACTATAGAAAAGCCACAAAAATATTTAACAAGTCAGTGAATTATGTACTTTACTATAAAATCAAAATGACATAAAAAGGAAAATGTAACCATAAAAGAAAATGTATTTTGGTGTAGTTATTGGCTAGTATAAAAGGCATCTATGTTTTCTCTAACTTTTTCTGTAATTGTACCTAAAATTCAGTGTTATATAAATGCTGGCATGGCAATAGAAACACTAACTTTGTTTTGTAATAAATGACTTATGTACTACAGGTATTGATCATAAAGATATATGTATATGTGTATATATGTCTTACATTTCAGATAAAAGCAAGAAGTGATATTTAAAATTTTAGAAAGTTAAGAAAAGTTGTTTTGACTTCCAGCCAAGATGGAGGCATAGGTAGACATACTGTGTCTCCTTGTGCAACCAAAATAGGGACAACAACAGATTAGAAACAAAAATCAACTAGTACTGACAGAAAATTGAACTGTATGTAAGTCCAACAACCAAGGAGTGAAAGTGGACACATTCATCCAGACTGGTAGGAGGGGCAGAGAGAGGTTGTGCAGCAAAAAGAGCCATGGCTGGCAGATCCCAGGCATGCAAGGTGGCAGTGGGCAGACTCAGCAAGGTGGTGGATTGTGGAGGGGCATGGTGCACAAAGCGGCTGGCAGACCGGGTGGTCCCACATTTGAGTACAGATAAACCAGGTGAAACTGGGGAACAAGACAGACTGCACAATCCAGGGTCCCAGCATGGGGAAATAAAGCCTCAAAACACTAATTGAAAACACCTGTGAGGGTTGCGGTGCTGGGAGGAACTCTCAGCCTCACAAGAGAGCTCATTGGAGAGCTAGAATGTACACAAACCCACTCGCACAGGAATCAGCACCAGAAGGGCCCAGTTTGCTTGGGGAAGTGGTGGAAGTGACTGAAATCCAGCAGAGAGTGGAGCAAGCACCATTGTTCCTTCTCAGACCCATGCCCCACATACAGCATCACAGTCCAGCCACTGGATTGCCTCACCCTGGTGAACACCTAAGGCTCCACCGCTTACTATGTAACAGGTGTGTCAAGACAAAAACCAAAATGGCCCAAACGAAAGAACAGATCACAGCTCCAGAACAAATACAACTAAGCGATGAAGAGATAGCCAACGTATTAGATGCACAGTTCAAAACACTGGTAATCAGAATGCTCACATAATTGGTTGAATTTGGTCCCAAATTAGATGAAAAAATAAAGGCTGTGCTAAGTGAAATGAAGGAAAATGTACAGGGAATCAATAGTGATGGGAAGGAAACTGGGACTCAAATCAATGGAGTGGACCAGATGGAAGAAAGAAACAAACAAACAGAAAAGAATGAAGAAACAAGGATTCAAAAAAATGGGGAGAGGCTTAGGAACCTCCAGGACATCTTTAAACATTCCAACATCTGAATTATAGGGGTACCAGAAGGAGAAGAGGAAGAACAACAAATGGAAAACTTATTTGAATAAATAGTAAAGGAGAACTTCCCCAATCTGGCAAAGGAAATAGACTTCCAGGAAGTCCAGGAAGCTCAGAGAGTCCCAAAGAAGTTGGACCCAAGGAGGAACACACCAAGGCACATCATAATTACATTACCCAAGATTAAAATTAAGGAGAAAATCTTAGAAGCAGCAAGAGACAAGGAGGCAATTACTTACAAAGGAGTTCCCATCAGACTGTCAGCTGATTTCTCAAAAGAGACCTTACAGACAAGAAGGAAAGAAGGCTGGAAAGAAGTATTCCAAGTCATGAAAGGCAAGGACCTACATCCAAGATTGCTCTATCCAGCAAAGCTTTCATTTAGCATGGAAGGGAAGATAAAGTGCTTCTCAGATAAGGTCAAGTTCAAGAAGTTCATTATCACCAAGCCTTTATTATAGAAAATGTTAAAGGGACTTATCTAAGAAAAAAGATTAAAAAATATGACAGAAAAAAGACAGAAAACTCACCGATATTAACATCCACACCTAAAACAAAAGCAAACTAAGCAAACAACTAGAACAGGAACAGAAACGCAGAGATGGAGATCACATGGAGGGTTAGCAACAGGGGAGTGGGAGGAGGAGAGGGGGGAAGGTACAGAGAAGAGGTAGCATAGATGGCGGTTAGAAAATAGACAGGGGGAGGGCAAGAATAGTATGGGAAATGTAGAAGCTAAAGAACTTATAAATTATGACACATGGACATGAACTAAAGGGGGGAACGTGGGTGGGAGCAGCTGTGCAGGGTGAAGGGGAGTGAAGGGAGGAAAATGTGACAACTGTAATAGCATAATCAATAAAATATATTTTTTTAAAAAGAAAAGTGGTTGTTTGGTAAACAACATTAAAATAATTTGTTTTACTAAAATCTACTTGATTTTGAGCACATTACTAACATTTTCCTCTTTTATGTTTGACTGTACTTAAAACAAAAAAAAACCTTTGTGAAAAAGTAATATGATTTATCTTCACAGCTCACTTAGTCATTAACCATTACAGATGGATGCAATTGTCCAGGACATTTTTATATGATAGAAGAATAACAGGAATTTTATCTCTTTGTAAGTTTAAGGAGGGTAGTGACTGAGTCGTCTTAATGAAGTGAGCACAATTATGCAAGACATTATTTTGTGATTATAATGCAGAATAAGTAGAAATATACATGTTTGTCTTTCATTTGGATGAAGATAAAAATTCTCATATTGAAACTCCATTTTTCTTTTATGTGAAATTCTGAAATACGATTGTGTGCCATTTAACAATGGGGCTATGTTGTGAAAAATTTGTCAGGTGATTTCATCATCCAAACATCATACAGTACTTAGGCAAACCTAAATGGTAAGCCTACTACACACCCAGACTTATGGTATAACCTATTGCTCCTGGGCTGCAAACCTGTACTGAGTGTTATGGTGTGGAACAGTACAAGATGAAATGAAGCACAAAATAAAATGATGCAGTCGAGAAACATAGTAAACACAAGACATATGAGGCTGCTGTTGGCATAACACTGCATACTGTTACATAGCAATTTTTTAATATTCTAAAGTGGTGGGGGGAAAATGGAGACAACTGTACTTGAACCACAATAAAATTAAAAAATAAAATAATATTAAAAAACATTCTTATGAAGTACACACAAAAAAGATAAGAAGTGTAGTACAGTAAATACATAAACCAGTAACATAGTAATTTATTATCATTATTAAGTCTTATGTACTGTACATAATTGCATATGTTATATTTTTATACAACTGCCAGCACCGGAGGTTTGTTTACACTGACATCACCACAAGCCTTGTGTAATGTGTTTCACTATAACCTTTCAACAGCTATGACATTACCAGGTGATAGGAGTTTTTTAGTTTCATTATAATATACATATTATCATATATGAGGTCTGTCCAGAGGTATCTAGCCATGTAATATGAAAAATAGAGACATCTGTTGAAGAAGATACAAGATACAAGAAGCATTGTATGTCGGACAATGACGTCTCAGTCCCTTTCAAAGTAGGCACCTTGGGACCTCACACAGTTCTTCTAATTGCCCTTAGCTGCCCTGTCATATTTTCCTGAATCTCATTGACAGTCTGAAGTCTTTCCCCTTTCAAAGGTTATTTGAGTTTTGGGAAAAGCCAGAAGTCACAGGGTGCCAAATTTGGGCTGTGGGGGGCTGAGTCACCTGGGTGATTTGATGTTTTGCCAAAAAACTCTGCACAAGATGTGATGAATGAGCAGGCAAGCTGCCAGTCACCAGTTGCCCATAGCTGAGGCCTTGTGAATTATCCGAATAGTTTCTGCAAAGGAATGTTCAAGCTTCCCAAAAATTTGATGCAGATTTGTTGCTCTACTTGTTTGGTCATGTTGAATGAGATGACCACTCAATGGCATCTACCACCCCCACTGACTAGCACACTGAAGTTGTCATTATTTACGCATATGCATTCCAGTCTACTCTCCTTGGCTGCCAGGTTACATTGATGTTCACAAACTATTCTTGTTATATTAGCAATGGATGGACTTTTTCCAGACAGAATTCGTTGTATGTAATCCAGCATTGACTGAAATGTTATGTGGCACATAACTGTATGTGGATTTTTCTGATGTGAGTTTTATTAAATGCAAATATTTCTGAATAAATAAATGTAAATTTGAGTACTCATTTTGGAGTTACTCAGAAAAAGAGTAACCTAGAATGGGAGACAGAAAGAATAGATATTGGAACAGAAAAGTATTACTTGCAACGCAGCCTTAGAGGAGATTAAAGGAAACAAATATAGTCAGATAAATCCTGATGATATCTGACCCCCCGCCCATGTCTGTTATGGGGCACAAACTTCTAGTCTGAGAGGGGCTGGCAGAACCAGGGCAATATGGCTTAACAATGTCTTCATGTGTTCTACAACAGTGTTAATCAGGGATAAAACTCAGGCTAATGACCTTGGGCATGAAGGAGGAGACAGGACAACTACTCTGATTCAGCCTCCACAGCATCTGTGAAAAATATTACAAGAGAGAAAATTATGCAAGCAAGATAGACTTTTACTTTTCTCAGAAAATCTTTTCTATTGATTTCTCACTTTTCTGAGCATTTCATTTCCCATGTCATTGATTTTTAAGTCCTTCATTATTCAAATTTTAAACAGAGAAAAGTTGAAAAAAATGCACTGAAAACCCATATAGTCACCACTAAATTCTTTATTTTTGTTACTGATTTTAGAACTTAAAATGTTTTGGGGGGATAACAAATAGTGAATGACTATTTGCTAATTCCATCTCAATATGAATATTAGATGATGTTATTTGAAAGAAGAAATTAAAATATAAAGTAAAACAAAGAAAACACTAATAAATATATAGAACAGTGGCAATATCTGGAATAATTATGTAAAACTTTTAATACAAAATAATTTATTCTTTGTAAAGCAACCAAACAAAAACAAGTAATAAGGTTTAGTAAACTGACTTCATAATTGACCTTTTGGATTTTGTGAATTGTATCATTGTCCCAGAGAAAATTACCTGAATGTGTAATATTTTCAAATGTTTAGATAACACATTTATTTCTTAATAGGTAATTAAACTTCCTGTGTGTTTGAATGATCAAAAAACCCATGTGAGACATATTCAGCTTCCCCCTGAATTTCCAGTTTGTTTAAAGGCTGAAGCAGGGAATACAGAATCAGGTGTGGAAAATACAACTGGACTTTCTGGGAAAGAAAAAGAGAAAAGCATTTGTGCATCAGTGAATAATAAGGCTAAATCCTCCTTACACTCTCCGCAGGGTAAGCTGACTTTTTTCCTGTATTCTATTACTAATATTTCAAGTTGTGTTATATTACATAAAAACTAAGTAATGTTTTAATTATTAATGCATTTCTTTCTATACCATGCTGTTTAAAGAGAAGGTAATCATGTAAGAATGTTTGTTTTCATATTAAATAACTATTAATCATATAATTAAATATAAATTACTTTATGAAAACATAAGTTTTTTTCTCATGGTCCTATTGCTCTAAAATATATATATATATGTGTGTGTTTTTGTTTTCTGGGAGATAATTTTACTATTTTGGACTCTTAGTTGTAGATTTTAATTTTTCTTGCATGCCCACAAGAGTGGTAACCAACAAATGGCTATGAAAGAGAAACTATTCTGAAAGAAAGGTTCTTAGATAATACAGTTTATTTAATAAGCCTCTGTTTTTAAAGGTTGGCTTAATCAAGTGCTAAATAAGCAAATAATGTTCTTTGAAATATTCAATGTGCACGTTTCAATTATTTTTTTTGCGAAATAATTATTTTCTATTAGTAATAATTGTAGGGGGTAGACTGTT
Source organism: Glossophaga mutica (assembly GCA_039655065.1). Lineage (NCBI taxonomy): Eukaryota > Metazoa > Chordata > Mammalia > Chiroptera > Phyllostomidae > Glossophaga > Glossophaga mutica. Next base: position 91,442,430 of record CM077307.1, on the reverse strand, counting down.
AATAGTTGCAGTGATAATAGCAATTATAGTATCATCAGCATCAAACTAACACTGGAAATATTAGTAGTAATAATAATCACATGTGTTGCATGTTTTTAATGTGCCAAGCACTGTGAGAAGTTTATTTTTTGAAATTATCAAGTATTATAAACATACTGTACAGAACATAGCATAACATACACTTCTACCTAGTACCCAGCACCCAGCTTTGTCCATTCTTGATATTTTGCCATATTTGCTTCACATCTTTTCTTTTAAAAAGTAACATATTACATGTAATGAAAGCCCTTTGTAAATTGAAGCATGGTTGTATTCCCAGACCTCTTAGAAATGTTACTAATCATTAATACATTTCCTACATGTGTATGTAATTACAAACAATACATATTTTTTTGCATTAAAAGTTTATATAAATATATCACACTTTACACCTTTTGCAGCTGTATTTTCTCTCAACATTATCGTTGAGATTTATACACACACATCACACATATTTTATAGATTCCTGGTTTATTGATTTAATTGCTGTATATAATTTTTTGAATGATTGTAGCAAAATTTGTTTACTCTTATTATTTACATTGTTCTCAGTTTTACTCTGTTGTAAACAAGGGTCTGATGAGTATTCTTGGATTTGTCCTTCTTGGGAACATGATTGTGACTATCACTAGACTATATGGACCCAGAGAGGAACACTGAATCACAGGGCACACCCTTCTTAAATTTATAGCACAGTGACTGTTTGCCATCCAAAGTAGTTGTGTTAGTTTACCCTTATAATAGCTGTGTAGGAAACTTTATTTGGCTCATATTCTACCAATTCTTGTTAATGTCAGTTTTGCCAGTTCAATTACAGTGAAATGGTATCTATTTATTTTAATTAGAATTTTCTTGAAAACAAGTAAGGTTGAACATTTTTTCCACATATTTCTGTTGACCATTGTTTAATATTTTGGGGATTTCTTGCTCTTATACTGTGTCCACTTTTCCTTAGGATCACTTTTTTCCCCCTCTTTGACTTGTAAGTGTCCTGGTGTGTTTTTTTTTTTTTTTTAATTTTTTTAAGTGGGATGAATGGTGGGAAATACTTGACTTCAGATTCAGTTTTGATTGTCATTGATTGTTTAATTTCTCTATTATTAATTCATTTAAAAAACTAATTGGGGCTTTTGGCCAAGATGGAGGTATAGTTAGATGCACTGTACTTCCTCCCACAACCAAAAGAAGGACAATAACAAATTTAAAAACAGTGGGCCTGGATGGGAGTAGAAGACAGAAAACTGTACAAGAACAACAATTAAAATAAAAAAAGCAAAAAAAAAAAAAAAAAAGCAAAAAAAAATTTTTTAAAACAAAAAACAACCACAACGGCCAGTAAATCAAACTGTATAGAAGTCTGACAACCAATGAGTTAAAGGAGAAATATTCATCCAGACCAGTAGGAGGGGTGGAGACGGGCCCCTGGGGTGAAGAGGACTCACGGCAAGTCAGTGGCTGGAGGACTGGGTGGTCCCAAGTTCACATGCAGATACACACCCAGAGCCAAACAAGAGGCATTGTTTCCTCTCAGACCCTTCCCCTACATACAGTGCCATAAAAGCCACCTGGGTTGCCCTGCCTTGGTGAATACTTAAGGCCTGGCCCCTTACTATGAAACAGGCACGCCAAGAAACAAAATGGCCCAAATGAAAGAACAGATCAAAGTGCCAGAAAAATACAACTAAGCAATGAGGAGAGAGCCAACCTATAAAGTACACAGTTCAAAACACTGGTAATCAGCATTCTCACTGTTCATTCTCATAGTTCAAAACACTGGTAATCAGCAATCAGAAATGGTTGACTATGGTCACAAAATAGAGGAAAAAATGAAGGCTATGAAAAGTGAGATAAAGAAAAATGTACTGGGAACCTACAGTGATGGGAAGGAAACCAGGACTCAAACCAATGGTTTGGAGCAGAAGCCAGAAATAAACATTCAATCAAAACAGAATGAAGAAACAAGAATTCAAAAAAATGAGGAGAGGCTTAGGAACTTCTGAGACAAATTTAAATATTCCAACATCTGAATCATAGGTGTGCCAGAAGGAGAAAAAGAAGAGCAAGAAATTGAAAACTTACTTGAAAACATAATGAAGGAGAAGTTCCCTAATCTGGCAAAGGAAATAGACTACCAGGAAGTCCAGGAAGCTCAGAGTCCCAAAGAAGTTGGACCCAAAGGAGCACCCTCCAAGGCACATCATAATTATATTGCCCAAGATTAAAGATAAGGAGAGAATCTTACAAGTGGCAAGGGAAAAGGAGACAGTTACCTACAAAGGACTTCCCATAGGACTATTAGCTGATTTCGCAAAAGAAACCTTGTGGGCAAGAAGGGGCTGGAAAGAAATATTCCAAGTCATGAAAGGTAAGGACCTATATTCAAGATTACTCTATCCAGCGAAGCTGTCATTTAGAATGGAAGGGAAGATAAAATGTTTCCCAGATAAGGTCAAGTTCAAGGAGTTCATCATCACCAAGCCATTATTATATGAAATATTAAAGGGACTTATCTAAGAAAAAGATGATAAAAAATACAAACACTGAAATGACAACAAACTCACAACTATCAACACCTGAACCTAAAATACAAAAAATGAAAACAAACTAAGCAAACATCTAGAACAGGAACAGATTTACAGAAATAGAGATCACATGGAGGGTAATCGGTGGGGAGCAGGAGTGGGGACAATGAGGGAAAAGGTACAGGGAATAAGAAGTATAAATGGTACGTACAAAATGGACAGAGGGAGGTTTAGAATATTGCAGGAAATGTAGAAGCCAAAGAACTTATGTATTGTCCATGTATGACCCATGGACATGAACTAAAGGAGGGGAGTGCTGATGGGAGGATGGATGCAGGGTGGAGGGGAATAAAGGGGGGAAATGGAACAACTGTAATAGTTTAATTAATAAAATATATTTAAAAACTAATTGGATTAACTTAATATTATATTGTATTTTAAAATTATTTTCTTTTGTAGTATTCTTCTTTGTTAGATGATACATTCACAATTATTCAAAATGAAATCTGCCTCCCACTGCTGTCACCCCCAGCAACCTAGTTCTTCTCCCTTGAGTAAATCAATAATCTTTTGTGCATTACTCAATAGAGAAGTAAATATATGTAATTATAATTTTGAAATACTACTAAATCTGTAGTTATATTACTCTTCATTACTCATATGAATTAGTGCATGCCGTTTTGCTTTTCTATATAAGTCCTACTTGAGTTTTATATTTTCATCATTTTTTTTTTAAGAAAGTGATTTTTATTTATTTATTTATTTATTTTTAAAGATTTTTATTTATTTATCTTTAGAGGGGAAGGGTAGGAGAGGGGGAGAGGGAGAGAAATATCAATGTACGGTTGCCTCTTGTGTGTCCCATGCTGGGAACTGGCCTGCAACCCAGGCATGTGCCCTGACTGGGAATCGAACCGCGATCCTTTGCTTCGCAGGCCCGCGCTCAATCCACTGAGCTACACCAGCCAGGGCTATATTTTCATCATTTTTTAAAAAAGGTATACAACTGCTCATTTGCTTCAATTAAGACTCTTTATTAATATTTTGTTTTCTATGTATTTATATTCTTAGCTTTATTATTTCCTTACTCCTATATTGTTCAGGTTTTATTTGGGGTTACTTTTTAAAAAACTCCTTGATATGAAAGCTTAACTCATTTATCTTCAGTGTTTATTTATCTGATAGTTATGGGTAAAATCACCAAATATGACTGGCTCCACTCATTTTTACCTGTAATTCTGTCAGAAATTGCTTTATATATTTTAAATATGTTGTTAAGTGAATTCAAGAGTTTATGATTGTTAAAGTTTTATGGTGTTATTATTTTTTCATATAAAAATAGTTTCCTTCTATATGTCTGTAAATGTTTTTGCATTTATATTCTAGTTATTCTGTTATTAATACTACTATCTGCATTTTTTGATAAATGTTCTCACGGAATATATTATTTTTCTATGCTATATTTTAAAAATTAAAACTTATTTGTGGTGCTCTTTTGGGTATGAGTTAGCATAAATTTAGATTTATTTTTGTGTTCATGACAAGTAGATAATGTGTATTTTAATAGGTAAGTTTAATTTTTTGTAATTATTGCTTTATGTTATATTTGTACTTGTTAATAACATTTTATTTTGCATTTTGTCTTCTGTTTATTTGCTTTCAAAAAATGCTTTTTTATGAAGTTCTTTTAACCCACAGTAATTTTCTTTATCCTGTTTATCCTCTGCTGTTTATAATATGTAATTTTTATTGTTAATTATTGTAGACATTATCCTTAATTTTGTCATCTAAATATTTAAATAGAAGTTGTCTTTACAAATCTGGGTTTATTCAGTGCTTCTCTTCCTGACTGTGGCAAAGATTTTTGGTGTACTGTAACTACCCATTAAACACCTCCAAGTGCTCTCACAGAACTATGGGCTAGGCTTTCAGTTTCTTTTTTTAATTAAGCAAAACAAAGTAGTTATATTTTTATTCTCTATAGAAGATAAATTTACTGACACATTTGGTCAATATCTGTGCTTCATAATATTTTTAATATAGTCTGTCTTCACCTCTGGTTCCCTTTTTCTTCTTATTGAAATAAATACTTATCAATTTTTATGTAGAGTTTGGATCTGTGAGTGGAAAACTATTTTAGTTATTATATATGCCTGAAAAATCATTATTTTTCAACTGTTGTTATATTATTTATCCCTGTATAAAATTCTAGAGTAGTATCAATTTTTCCTCACCATTTTATCCACTATCTTTTTTGTCTATTGTGAGTGATGAGAGACTACTATTAAGTGAGTAGCCACTGAAGGATTTTAAGAAAGGAAGTGATGTATTTCAGTTTCTGTTTTAGGAAAAACCCTCTCATAATTTTTAGGAGGGTTTATTTGAGGAGGGCATATCTAGAAACAACAAGTTTATAGTAGTCCAGGCAACAGATGAAGGCCTGAATTAGAGCAGAGATGTTAAAGTTGGAGAAGAGACTATATATATTTATAAAATATTAAAGAGGTACAATACAACTGATCATAGAACTAAGGATAAGAATGTTCCTGTTGATTAACTGGATATGAATAGCAAGAGATAATTAAAGATGATTCCTAATTTTTTAGCATGAGTTTGCTGTTCAATATAAATATCAAACAGCATATGGTAAGAAGTAAAAGAGGGAGTGACAACGTTAGGAAAAAACTCATGTGCTTGATTTTGGACCTACTGTTATATTGCATCCAAGTAAAATGTTCAGAGAATCTTTGGGGAAATGTATGTGAAGCTCAGGAAAGAGTGGAGAGTAGGAAAGGAGAATATGTCTATTACAGAGGCATAAGCACATGTACTGTAACTGGCATGATTGAATTCAACCAGGGAGAAAATGTAGAATGATATAAGTGCTGGGTTAGGGACTAATTTAAGGAAACAAAAATGTTTTGTGTAAGGATGTTGTTTCTACCATAATAGCCAGACCCAAAACCTGTGCTATTTGACTTTTTTAGGTGACATCTGCCTTCTGTTTTTGTTTTGCCTACCAGCTGGTCAACATAGAGCTTCATGTTCAATAACCAGTGATAAATGTTTCTTATGTTTTGACTGTAGTGTTCCAAATTTCTTAGAAATTATGCCTTGTTGGTTCAAGTAAAGCTCCACTGGTTGCTGGGCTCAATTTCTAGAGCCCTTGCTTCCTTCACTAAGGACAGGTCCAGTACAAGCCCTGGGCTTCTGTATCCACACTTGACCTGTTTCCCTGTGTGTAAACCACTACCATCAACTAAGGTACTAAGATACCATCACCTCCAGACAACTAAATGTCACTTTTTAGAATCACATATACCTGAAAATGTGTTGAAATTTTATACACAGAATTCATATATTCAATTATGTCAACTGGCTTTAGACAAGTATTTGTGAAAATAAATTAGAAATGAGATACATAGTGAAGCTAGGTAATAAATGCCAACACTTATAAAGCAATGTGATTAAAACGTATTGTTAATCATACTTGAGAACTTGGATTTGCTTTACTTGTAGTCAGAGAAGGTAAGAGGTGACCCATATCATGATCTGGTTTTGGAGGATAATGAGTAGAGCTAGCAGTCCTCAAAATGCACAACTTTAAGCTGACTTAAAGCATTCTCTGTTGGAATTTAATAGGTGTAAGGCTTTAATTTTCTATTTTAGATGCAAGTATCCTAGGTGGATAACAACAGGTGTGCTGTTGTCAATATGCTCCATGGGAATAAGGGAAAAGTGGGGAGGTGAAGACATACAATAAGCCTAAGGCAGTGGCAGTCTTTGAAAGGCCAGAAAGTGCCATCAAATACCACCCAATTGCAGGTTCAGCCTCTTTCCACATTGCTTCATGGGGCAGCTCTGCTGAGGATATTGTGGGTGTTGCGATTAAATCTCACTCAGTTGTATCTCAGGAGAATAACTTTTACCCAATGTCTTTCCTGTCCGTATGTTGAATCAGATCAGTCAGGCCTTCCATCAGGGGGTCTGAGATTCCTCTTTCTGTAAAAACAAATTAACTTTAGAATATAATTTCTGTAACCTGGGAATCTGAGGTGTAGAAGGGAAAGGAAAAGTCCAAACCATTTCTAATAGTGAAAGATGATCTTCCTAAGACGGAATTAATAAATCAAGAAAATAGATAATTATGATTTCATTAGATAAAAAAGTAAGAGAACATTAAAATCAATTTTTTGTTTAAATATTAATTTTAAAAGTCCTATCACTCTGAAGCCACTATGTGAGATACTAAAGAATGGACATTTGCAGTGTGGATGTCTTTCTTTATTTCTTCCTTTTTTGTTTGTTCCCTCTGATATTTTAGATTTAAGCATGGAGCTAATAAAGTCTTATTTTGGAATTTTTAACTTCGAGAAAATAGGTTTTGACTTAGTAATACTATTTCAGTGATGCTGATATTTTAACCTAGTTTTAAGATACTGAACAGAAGATTAGAAGCACTTACTTTTGGACCATTTTTTACCAGATCGTTTTTACTTTTTAGTTTCTCCTCAGGGTACTGTGGCTATATTTTCCATACCTACTGCCCTGTGCTCTGAACTTGGCTTCTAAAATGCAACTCCCATTTCCCTTTAAAGAAGACAGGTGACACTCTAAGAAACACAAATACTGATAGGTTCAATAAGAGAACACTATATACCATGTGAGGAAGAATATTTCATGCTTTAGGAAAATGTTTTGGAAAAGGCTGATTATCATTTGCTCTGCTCTGAGTTCAGAGACTGAAGCCTCACATTCAAAGACGGTACAGGGACATTTTGCTACAATTTAGAATAAATTTATGTAAAAATAAAGCATAAGAAAACTCTTTGAATGTATGTCTGGTACATTGCTTATATTTATTTTTCTTGGAGGATTCTTAAACATATTATTAGTAGTTAATATCCCCCATGGGTTTATTTTCTAATATATCAGGCTTGTGGTACAGTATGCTGTTTCTGCCACTGATATGTTGCTAAGAGATTTAATAATGGGTAAACAAACACGACATGTGGTAATTCATTTCAAATTAAAAGTTTATTAAACTCTGGCTTGATGGCTTTCTGGCTATTTACAATTAAAGGAGCAAACATTAGGGAAAGGGTAACCACGTGGTGTATATTCATGGCTGCAACATTTCTATCTGAAAAATATGTTTATGATCTTCCACAAGCTGTCCCACACTGATAGGCTCCAGATGTAATCTGCTGAATCTACTACAGTCCCCTGATCATGGAAAAAATGACTTTAATGTTCACTTCTAAACACACATGTACATGCGTGTGTGCTCACACACAGCACACACATGCACACACCCTAAGAAGATTCTGTATTTAATCTCATAGTTGATGATTTAAGTGGTGATCGGTTTTGCAAACAGGTGGATGCCTGAGGCAAAAAATAATTATGAAAGGCTGGAAGAAAAGAACTATAATATAACTTTTGGATTATTACCTCTTTTAGGCTGTTTTCCTTTTAGGAAGGAAACTGGGGAAATATTTGTTATGTTTGATAATTTTGTCTTGTATGTGCCTACATTGAATTAACAATGGTCTCTGGCAAGGTTTATATGTGATTTGTGATGGAGAATTTAATACAAGAGAGTTTTATTTTGCTACCATCAAGCATACTTCTAAATGTTGTGGGATTATTAACCAAAATAACATGAAATCCCTGGTCCCAAGGGTTAACTTGAGTCTCAGGCTACTCCACACATGTCAAACCGAAGATGGGAGGGCCCATCAGCACTTTTTTTACCTGCAGGACCATCAAGCTTTCTGGGAGAGACCAAACTTGGAGAGGTGAAGCAGATGTAATTGGCTTAATAACAGATACTTACAATTATTAGGTGAGATGGGCAATTGCGGGAAATGTATGCCAATCAGATTGCTTTTCTATCTCAGTCATGTCATTGTGGGAAACCCAGGAAGAAAGGAACTGCATGGAAACACCCTCCAACCTGCTAAAAGAGAAAATCTTTTCACTGAATTTCTGGAAGACAAAAGAAAATACTATCCATTATAGCACACACTATTCTGTGAGACAGTAAGGCTTACCATGTACACAATTACAATTCTGTAATTCAAGCTCTTACAGAGGCCACTGTGGGCCAATGTAAGTGAGTAGATTATGAGCTCACGTGAGACAGGCTGCCAAACTTCCAGAAACAAATATGTGAACATTTCAGGGCAGTTGAAATTTGCCTGAAATTCTTTTTAATATAATCCTATTTTAAATCCTATATTGGTGAGATCTGGGGGAATGTATGTTTATTCCATAACCATGTCCTTGGGAAAGGCAAGCATAAATGGAAATTCTTTGGGGTAGAAATCTGGGTGTTTTTACCCAAAAGACAAGGACAAAGATGATAGTCTGTGCTTTGGACAAACATAACTTGGAGTTCAAAAGGCAAGCATGATGGAAATTTTGGGGAGTAAAAGAAAAGCCATAAGAAAAGTTAAGAAGTCAGAGTGGTACCAAGAATATTTGAGTGAGGAACCATTGGATTCCAGCATTCATGAGGAGATGGATTTGGGTAAGAAATCCAGTAAGGAGGACATTGCATTAACCCGAAGGAGAGATGGGTAGGGCCTGTGGTAGAATAGTGGCAGTGGGATGTAGTCAAGAAGATTCAAGAAACATGTTAAAGTTGAATCAATAGGATTTGGTAAGTGAACAGTTATGTTGTAATAAAAAATGAAAATTATAGTCAAGAGTATTTCTATCTCAGATCCAGGAAAATAGTTCTACCCTTATTAGAGATGAAATACTCAAAAGAGCTAGTTTCAGATAAATGCTGACCAGTGGTTTTGGATAAACTGAATCTAAAGTGAAATTGAGAAGAAAATGACTGGCATGCAGTTAAGAAAATTGAGTGATTTTTTTTAATTTTTTTAATTTTTATTTTAATTGTTGATCTTGTACAGTTTTCTGTCTTTTATTCTCACCCCAACCCACCACCCCAGCCCTGCCCACCTCCCTTCCAATTCCACCCCCCCCATAGTTTTTATCCATGTGTCCTTTATACTTGTTCCTGTAAATCCTTCCCCTTTCCCCCTGAAATTCCTTCCCCTCTCCCCTCTGGTGACTTTCAGCCTGTTCTCAATTTCCATGATTTTAAAGCTAAGAAGAAATACGTGGATGTCATTCTGATAGAGGTGGGGACTAAAGCCACAGGAATGGTTGAGTTTAACAAGGAAAAGAAGAATGAAAAAAATGTTGTAGGAAAACCTTAATTTAAGGGACAGATGAGAAGAACAAATGAGCGATCTGAAAATGTAGGAGAAAAACCCTTATGTATGACATCAATGGAGGTCATGGAATTTTGTCTCAAGTAGAGAGAGGTAGTCACATCAACAAAATATTCTGTAGTAGTACTACTCAAACTTTAAATGCATACAAATTACTCAGGGATCTAGGTAAAATGTAAATGTGGATTCAGTAGGTCTGAGGTAGGCTTTGGGTTCTCTAGTTTCCACGTGGTGCATATGCTGTTGGTGCATTAACCTCACTTTGTCTTAGCAAGACTCTGGAAAAATCAACTAGGATAAAGATGAAAAGATAGTTTGCTTTGATGATTGAATGAATTTTGATGCTCTTTGAGAGAATATGTAAGAAGTGAGGGGACAAAGCAAACTGCAATGACTACAGGAGGGAGGAAGAAAGAAGAAATGAGGGTAGCATATAGGAAATACTCTTGAATATGAGATGAAGGACAGATTTTTCAAGAGCAAGCTTAATGGATTCATGAGTTGAGGGAAGGTTTGCGGTCTATAATTTTTAGGATGGACACTTGCCTCTCACTTCATAACCAAAGCAAAAAGATTTGGAGGAGAAAAGATTCAAAATAAAAGAGGAAGGGGGAAATTATTGAGATGATTTCCTATCACAAGCAACATAGAGGAGAGAAGTGAGTACTGGGAAGGAGAAAGAATAATTCTTTCACTGAGGTAAGAACAAAAGAGAAAATAATGCAGAGGAGATTAAAAAAAACTCTCCAATATTTTATATGCAAGAAAATGTTTTAAACATTAAGCAACTATAGTAACCTTTAAAATACCTTTGTAAAATTTGGAAAAAGTTAATAAATCACTGAAAACAATATTTTTGGAATTCTTATTTTATTTTATAAATTTTATTTATTTTTTTTTAGAGAAAGGGGAAGGGAAGGAGAGAAAAACATCAACGTGTGGTTGCCTCTAGCACACCCCCTACTGGGCACCTGGCCTGCAACCCAGGTATGTGCCCTTACTGGGAATTGAACCAGCGACTGGTTTGCAGCTTGGCACTCAAACCATTGAACCACACCAGCCAGGGCTGGAATTCTAATTTTAAATATCTTAATATTATTAAATACTTTTTCTTCTGGCCTCCCTCAAGATAAGCTATTGCTTTCACAGTTGCTGTAGGTTTTGGCTTGAGGAGAAAATAAGAATGCAGAAATTAGGTTCTGAGACCTCTGGAAAGGCTGAGCCACCTGAGTGTAGAAAAGCATTTACCTAGATATGAGACAATTCTAGCAGTCACTCTTAATCTAATGTTATTAAGAAAAACTGGGAACAAATTTGATTGCTTACAGATGTATCAGTGATATAGAGGTCAAATATATATACCCTAAGGCTCCCATAAGAATGGTGGCATGTATATACCATGTAATAACATACCTTAACTTTGGTATATGATGATTTTCTGCTTCAGCCAGTGATTCTGTATTGCTACTCTATGCATGCCATGTTCCTTTGCCATTAGGATATTCATCCATTTTTGTAAGTGTACTTCTTTGAGAGTATGGATATTTGATGATGCCATGGTCTCTTTTTCACTAGAGATTCCTCATCATTGCTTATAATGTAAATATTATCATATAGAAGAGGAAACAAAGAGCAAGTGTTGGTTATTATATTTTGTACCACAGATATTAAATTTAATTAATATTTTGTGAGATTTTCAGTATAAAAACAGAGCACCCAACCTAACTGATTAAAAAAAATCATTTAGATCATTAAGACTCATGGACATGGACAATAATGTGGTTGCGAGGGAAGTGGGGTATAAGGGGGCTAAATGGTAAGAAAAATACAATAGAGCTAAAACAAAAAAAATAAAGAAAACATTAAGTTCCACTCAAAATTGACCAAAATGTTAAAAAATTCTGAAAGAAGTTTATTCATAGGTAAATTTAAATTTGCCTGTATCTGTCATTCAACAAACCTAATAAAATAGTGCTTCTTAATCTTGCCTGTACACGGAATCTTCTGTGAAGCTCAGCACATACTCATGTCTGGGTTCTGCCCCAGAACAAATGTATCAAATTCTCTGGGGGAAGGACCTGGACATTATTATTTTAAAAACCAAAACAAATCAAACCAAAATACCCCTCCCCACCCCACTCCTCAAAACAACAACAACAACAACAACAAAAACAAAACACCTCCTGATAATTCTAATGTGCAGCCAAAGGTAAGAAACACTGATGTGCAGCTGTTGATTGCTCTGGTTTTCTTCACTTTCTTAAAATGTAGCAAAGTAATTTCCTCCTTGGGGTATTCTTTCATGCTGTGTTTTCTGTCTGGAAGAGTCTTTAACTTCTGCTATCTTTTCATCCTTTATAATATAGCTTCAAAAAAAAAAAAAAAAACTCTATCAGTGCCTCCATTGACTTATCCCAATCTTCTTTTCCTTCGTAACAATTATGTATTCCCTATTTGTAAGTTTCTTCTTGTGGACTAAGTGTCTCATGACAGTAGGGACCAGGCCTGCTTGTTTCACTGTTGTGCCTGGCACGTAGCAATTGCTCTTAAAGATTTGTTGAATGAATGAGTGAATTAATGTACTTCTTAGGCAATTTTGGATTATCTATTCCTATCTCTAAGCCCCCATTTATCTGGCTGAGACTTGGAAAATTCACCATAAAGATCTGTGGCTATACTGCAAACTCCATGATGACAGAGATATTTGTTTTGCTTTTTCATGTACTTGGTGTTTATAAATTTGACCCACCATAGATTCTCAATAAATATTTGCTGAATGAATATATGAATATGGCTCTGAATGCCCTTTGGGCTTACAGATCTCTTTTTTTGTGGAAAAAAGACAAGCAAACAGTATATTTATTTTATTTTTTAAGCTAATCTACAAAGAAGTTGATGTTTTTGGAGTATATAGTCCTGTGTAATTTAGCATATATATAGATGTATGTAGCTGCCACCATGATAGGGATAAAGAACCTTTCCATTATTCCAAACAACTTCCTTTTTGCTATCTTTCTAAGCACACCCTTACTCCTTCACTCCCACCACCTATCCATAAGCCCTGGTACTCACTGAATTTATTACCATGAGTATAGTTGTATTTTTTCAAAATTTTTGTACACTATGTAATCTTTTGGTGACATTGCCCTCTTTTTGTCAACATAATGTCTATGAGATTTATCTCAATTGTTCTATGTATCAACAGTTTATTACTACTCATGGCTGAATAATATTCACTATATGGATGTACCACAGTTTATCTATCTATTGTACATCTGTTCAATCAGTAAAGGATGTATGGATTGTTTCCATATTTGGCAATTATGAATAGGGTTGCTATAATTATCACATACAAGTTTTTGTGTGAACTTACTGTTTATTTCTTTAAGATATATACCTACGAGTAGGATTTCTGGGCTGTAAGTATATGCATATTTAATTTTATAAGAAACTGCCTCATTTGATTCTGCACCCAATTTCCAGTGTACGTATGTGTGTGAGAGGAAGAGTTTTTCCATACCAACAAGCAGTTCTCAGGGACACAAGCTGGATGTACTAGAATTGAACTAAATTTTGACACCATTTACCTGACATCAGACTCCACAGTAAAAGGCTTAGTCCCATAGTCCCATTAGACTGCCCTCCACATCTGACACCACTCTTAAGGCAGGTTAATGCCTGTGCTTCTCACCAGTCAGCTACAAATTGGAGGTTCCAATGACACCCTCTAACTCAGAATGCTAATTGCAAGTCCAGGTCGTTACCTGTACTTATGACTGATGGGCTATAAATCAGAGATTCCTGGAACTCACTCCTTGGGGTTAATTAATTTGCTAGAGTGGCTCACAGAACTCAGGAAACTCATTTACTCACTAGAGAAACAGTTTATTAAAAAAGGATATAACTCAGGAACAGCCAGATGGAAGAGATATATAAGGTAAGGTATAGGGAAAGGGTGAAGAAATTCCATGCTCTCCCTGAGTGCTCCACTGTCTCCCCAAATCATCGCTAGTTCATCAACCTGGAAGTGCTCTGAACCCAGTCCTTTTGGGTTTTTGTGGAGACTTCATTACATAGGCATGATTGATTAGATCATGAGACATTGGTGGCTGATTCAACCTCCAATGTCCTCTGTCCTCCTCTGTCCTCCCTATTTGAAACAGGATGAAACTGAAAGTTTAAACTCTCTAACCACATGGTTTGTTCTGTTGGCAACCAGCCCCCATCTTAAGGTGGGATACAAAGTTCACCTCATTAACATAATGAAGGACATTTTCAGTGCCTTCATTACTTAATAAATTCCAAGAGTTTTTAGGAGATCTGTGTTAGAAATGGGGAAAAGATCATATATATTTTACTGAATATACTATTACAGTTGTCCCATTTTTTTTCTCCCCATTATTCCCCTCTGCCCTGTACCTCCCATCCTACCATCATTCCCCCACCTTACATCATGCCCATGGGTTGTACATATAATTTCTTTGGCTTCTCCATTTCTAACACTAACTTAACCTCCCCCTGGATATTTTGTACCTACTTTTATGCTTCTTATTCCCTGTACCTTTTCTCCCATTCTTCCCCTCCCCATCCCCACTGATAACCCTCCATATGATCTCTATTTCTGTAAATCCATTCCTGTCCCAGTTGTTTCCTTAGTTCATTTTTGCTTTTGCTTTTGTTTCTGTTTTTTTTTTTTTAGGTTCGTTTGTTAATAGTTGTGAGTTTGTTGTCATTTTAGTGTTTGTATAAGAATGTCCAGTTGTTCCAACTCCATTTGTTAAAAGTGCTATTCTTTCACCACTGAATTGCTTTGCACATTTATCCCTGTGGTTCTGTCTTAGTGACTTACTGGGTTGCCTGGTGAATGGGCTATGGCTCCATGCACTGCTGCCTGACCTAAGTTCTGAAGGAGAGGAAGGAGGAAAGACAAACTAACTAGCAGCAGGGGAGCAGGAGAAGCACAGACAGAGAAAAGTTGAAGGTCTATACAACTTTCAATAGGGAGCCATGGACAGACTGATTACTAGGGCTTCTTTGGTGTGCTCGTTCAGTAAGAGACCTACTGTGTGAGTGTGGGAACTTTAGAATGTGGCCAATTTTAGACAAGTCTCCACGTCATGTTACCTGAAGTCCTTAGGCTACCATTTGCTCATATGTGAGTTAAGGAAAGCACATTTTCAGATACTAATAATTATCTCAGACCATGATGAGATATACTTTTATTGAATAATTTTAAGTCAGTTACCCTGCTTTTATGGAAGAATTATGAATCTGATATTTGAAAATAATACACATAACTTTGCTACTGATGGATGGAGTTGAATTTGTGGAGAGATGGTCCCAAATAATTTCCTATTACATATGTGTCCAATTACTTTGAGATAGATTGTAAGGAATGAGTACTTCTATAAAATGTATCAAAGATTTTAAGAATTTGGAATGGCTACTTCAGAATTACCTATTACCATTAGGTAAAATGTTGGGGCAATTTTTAGATATGACATTTGTTTTCTTAGACATCTTTATTTTCAGACAGCATAAGTGGATCTGAGTCAGTTATCTGAGTGCAAAATTCAGCCTGAGGGAAACACAGTATGTTTCAAAGTGATTAATCTGCACAAAAGCTAAGTACCTGCAATTTTTAAATGCCTTTATTTAATATATCATGACTATTTAAAAGTTTTTAAAATCCCTTTTTAAAAGAAGCATCGTTGGTCAAGGTAAGTCATTCCTTCCTCCTGTCCTCCCTTCCTTCCTTTCTTCCTTCTTTCCTCCCTCCTTCCCTCCCTTTAAGATCAATGAAGTTGTCACCTTGTAACTTCATTTACAAACTGAAAAAGACTTCCAATAGCTGCAGCATTCAACTCACCAAATTAGGCCTCAGCTGGGAAATCTCCACACAGATATTAATTGGAGGTATAGTAAGGATTGTGCTATGAACTGATTTGTTTACAAAGTTATAATTTGTTTTAAGTGTTGTCTTGTTTGGTGAACTTCTTCACCATCCATTACAGTTAATTACAACTTTGAGATTCAAGTGGATCATCTGTTTTGATCCACTTGAATCTCAAAGTCATTTCAGATAACTGCTGGAATTGAAAAAGCTTTAAACAGTCGTGCAGGTCTTTAATTGTAAATTAGTTTTGACAGGACTATGATGCAGAGTCCTGTTTGGTTCCAGAGTGATGCTAGCTGACAACCCCTTACTGCTCCAGGAGCAAAGGAACATGTGGAAGGAATTGTTCTTTTACATTCACAGCTTGTCATTTCCTCTGCAGGGCAGCCCCTGACCCCTTGGAGAGATCCTGACACCCATAAGGGAAGTGTTCCCACTGATGTAAAGGAAGTGTAGAAGCAGTTTAACACAAAGGAGGGAGGGAGGAGGGTGTGTCAAAAGGATTGGGGGGACAGAGAGACGAGAAGGGTTTAAAACGTTTCCAGCAGGTTAGAATCTTGGGCTGTGTTGTTTCCTTTCGTGAGAGAAGACTGAACAATTATTCAGAAGAGTTCAAAACATGGGATTTTTTAAGCTACCTTTTTAAAATTTCTTTTTTAAGTGGAAATGGCAATAAAAATGAATGTGTTACATGTGAATGATCAAAACGAAGTTTTCATGGAAAGATCCAAATGTGTGTTTGCTGTTCTATTCCAATATGTTTCTAATTACAGAGTGTGTGTGGATTAGATGCACAACATCAGATTACAGCTTGTGTTTTCAGGACATTTTACACCCTTAACATTTTATTTGGTCTCATATATTCATCACAGTCAATTTTTCCTCTGCATCTGTGCTATTAAGCAGTGCAGTAAGGAACATAAAAAGACAATCGGGTGTAGTATCATTCAAACTGGCTTACCTTTCTTTCCAGTGAATTGACTTAGACCATTTTAAAAAATCCTCCATTATCAATATTTTAGGAGCCACTAATAAAGTCATTTTTGAAAGTACTTCCTTTTCTTTTTTAAACACTTGAAAACCTTTTTCTGGACACAGATTTTTCTGAATGTGGGCTTTAATGTGGTGGTCGTAAATACTTCTTCTCCCATCCCCCCTTGTTTTGTGGATGTGGATGTGGATGTGTGTGTTCCCTAATATATTATGGCAAATATGTTAACAAGCACAAGCATAGCTTGTACACTCAACAATTGTTCATACAAATGCAATATCCATGAAAATAATTTGATTTTTTCTTAGTTAATCACTCTTCTTTGATCTGTGGATACTCTGTGCCTCAATATTAGACAAATGTCCTTGCAAAATGATACTTCAGAAGTGGATATTGACTGAATATGAGACACTACAAGTGACCTAGCAGGTTAAGAAAATGTGGGCATTTCTATTAAGGCTTTAGAGCAGCGGTTTAGGAAGGAAGGGTTACTGAGGACCCATGACAAGACAGACTTATGTTTGGCTCCACTCTTTAGACAGAACATTCTTAGAGGTACCCGTAGCAAATACACAGACTGGATAGGTTGGTCATAAGAAACTGTAGAGATAAAATGCACTTTTATTCTATGTTTAGTAACATGTGAGTTTTGTGAGGAAAGAAACCATGAGTGACTGGGAAGAGTTTACTCCTTAGACATGACACAGCAGCAGCCTTCCTGGCTTGGCTCTCCAATTGCTCTAGCTTATAGTATTGGTTATCACAATGGGATCTTTTATTTTCAAAATTTCATTTTATTATGATAATAACAATATGAAATCTATTGTTTTAATAGTTTTTAAATGTACAGCACAATATTTTGAATTATATGGCTGATGTTGTACAGCAAGTCTCTAGAATTTAATCATCTTGCATAAATGAGACTTTATGCCTGTTGATTAGCAATTTATCTTTTCCTCTCCCCCAGTCCTTGGCCACCACCATTATGCTCTTTGATTGTATGAGTTCGACAATTTTAGATACTTTGTATAAGTGGAATCATAAATAGACATTTCTCCGAAGAAGACATACTATAGACTCTTTCTGAATAGCCGTTCCTTTAGTTAAGTGTGGTCCTTGTCAACTGATGAAATTGTAAGTGGGAATAAAAAATAAATGACATTGGGAAACCTTACATAAATAAAGGGGTTAACTAACTCTTTGTAAACATGAGGCTGGCTTTGAAAACTTTAATAGTATGACTGATTTAGTTTTCCTTCTTCCTGTGACTAACATGGTATGAGTATGTGATTGTGTTTAATGTGGAAACAACTGAAATCAAATTTGTCAGAAAAGGGCAATGTCTTTATCTGGAGTAACACATTCAATCTAATTAGATGATCCATATGAAAAAGGAAAAATGTAAATTAGAAAAATGGAATTTTGGGTCAAACAATTAAATATTTCCTTTGGTATGAGATAGGAAAAAGTATTTCTCATTTGGATATATATTCATTTTCTTAAAGAAATCAGTCTGTCTTTGAAGGCTGACACCTTGGCAATGAAGGATGCAAGGTCTTGGTGCTTTGTAGCACAGACACATTGTTTTTAAATATTTTGTATTACTAGTGGTCAATGAGTTTGACCCACCGTAATTTGTAAAACTACTGCTATTTTTTGTTAACATTATTTGCTTTAACTTTATTGTATATTTAATTTATAAAATCAATGAACACTGGGCCATAACTATTTCACCAGAATTTTAAGAATTCAGAATTTCGTAGGTTTGAAGTTTTACTGAAGAAAATCCTATATTGTTTCTGACTTGCATAGAAATAACAACATAGAGGACATAAGGCTAGTTTTAAAAACATTGAAGGCTCCTGTGATTTAAAGTAGGTTGTGCACAAATAATTTAGTGAAAAACAAGAGAACCCTAAAGCACAAAATTTCTTCTTTTCATTATATTCACCTCTCTCTCCAAATGGATTCATTAGTTAGTTTCTCTGTAGTTAGGCTAGTGTATTGTTTTCATCAGCAAGTGTGTCTTCTCCAGCTTTACATGATATTAATAACACATAAACTTCCTAAGGCCAAATATTAAAAGGTATAAGGATTTTCATTAAAAGCTTGAAGAATTTTAATGAATTGTATCTCCCTATACCTTCATCTAGACTTATAATAAAACATCCCCCTCCCACCCTTTTCAAACTTGCAGTTATCAGGCATCATGTGTGTGAATAACTGCCATAAAATATACTTTTAAGCAAGTGTGGTAAATTAGCAGTCAGAGAGACCAGGAGTTCCTCACTTGATCTGAAAAAAAAATTCCACAGAACATGTCATGTTGCATAACACAAATATTTTTTGGATATGTGGTTTGCAAATATTTTCTCTCAGTCCACAGCTTCCCTTTCTATCCTCTTTGCAGGGTCCTTCACAGGGTAAAGTTTTTAATTTTAATGAAGCTCAATTTATAAATTTTCTCTTTACTGGATCATGCTTTTGGTATTGAGTCTAAGAACTTCATGCCTAGTCCAAGACAGCAAATATTTTCATTTTTTAAAGTTATACATTTGTGTTATATTTGATATAAGGCATATGATTTAGGTAAATTTTTATTTCATTTAATTTTATTTAATTTTATTATTTTATTAATATTTTTAGTTATTTATTTTTGCCTATAGATGAGTTGCTAAAACCCTCTGCCAACCCATCCCTAAGCACCACTGAGCATGTCCGGTGGAGACAAGGAGAACAGCGTGGAACTCTGGGCTTTGTGGGTGCTTTTGTGATTCAGAGTCCAGCGTCTCAGCCATCACCATCCCTGTCATCCAGTGTACAGTGACACCATGACTCCTAGTTGCCCTTGAGCCAGGATACCCATTGTGGGAACCTGTCTCCTGTCTGACAATTGTCAAAGGAAGGCTTTGGTTTTACAATTTTTGCTTTACAGAGTCAAAGAATCACTTAATGTGTTCCTTTGTCTGAATACGAAACATGTTAGCTTTGAAGGCAGCGTATCTGTTGCCTCAGATCTGAGGGCCCTGATGGGCATGGCACATGTACCTTGGCCACATTCCTGTCCTGCCCCTGCCCCTGGACAGGGAGGGACCTGTCCCAGGCCCATGTAGGAAGAAGGGAGCTTTCCTGCTGCAGGGGCCCGCTGGTCTGTTTCTGAAGAGCTAGAGCTTCTCACCGATTGCCTGCCCCCACCCTTAACCAGAACTCATTTGAGTAAATTCCTTGAAATCTGGTGAGGCTGCCTCTAGGAGCTCCTTGTTCTGAGCGGGTAAATTCAGAAAGCTGCCAGGAAGGGCTGCGTTTGGTAAAATACCGTATTTTTAGGACCATAAGACGCACCTAGGTTTTAGAGGAGGAAAATTGGCAAAAAAATTTTGAAGCAAAAAATATGGCAAAATATTTAATAACTTGTGACCCCATTCTTCCGAGAGCCAGGTAAGCTACATTTGGACTATAAGATGCACCCCCTTTTCCTCCCAAATTTGAGGGGGGTGCGTCTTATAGTCCAAAAAATACGGTATCTTGTACTCCTGGTGGATCCCAAGTTGAACCCACCTGCTCAAGGATCCGGTAAACAAGCTATCTGGGCACCCACTAACAACCTGGGATCACAGGATCCCAATGCCTCCAAGTGTGTCAGAGCATCCCTACCTTTGCAAAGGCCCCTCCTTCACACACACCTGCGTGGTTCAGTCCTCCCAGAGGTCATAATGTTTTAAGTAAATTTACGATTTTGTGTCGGGCTGCATTCACAGCTACCCCGGGCTGCATGCGCCCAGAGGCAACAGATTGGACACCCCATTTTAGACCGTCTATTTTATCTTGGCTGAGAGGTTTGTAGTGTTTGTAGTGTGTTTCTCCTAAGTTGTTAAATGTAACAGCATAAAGTTATTCAAGGTGTTGCTTTAGTTTCCTTTTAAATGGCTGCAGTTTCTGTAATGATACTATGTTTTATTCCTGATATTGATGAGTTGCTTCATCTCTTTTTTTCTTTTTCAGTCTTGTTAGAGTTTTATCAATTTTATTGATTTTTTTAGAGGAATCAGCTTTTGTTTCATGGATTTTTCTGTATTGATTTCCTGTTTCAGTTCCATTGATTTCTATTTTTATTTACCAATATTTTCTTTCATCTGCTTGCTTTGGGTTTATTTTGCTCTTTTTCTAGAGATGAAGAATTAGATTATTGATATTCCCCCCCCCATGGAAGCATTTAATGCTACATATTTCCCTCTCAGCATTTCTTTAGCTGCATTTCTCAAATGCTTATACGTTGTATTTTCATTTTAGTTAGTTCTACTTTGTATTTGCTTTGAGACTTCTTCTTTGACCCATCAATTATTGAGAAGTGTGTTGTTTAATTTCTAAGAGTTTAATGGTTTCCTCTTGTCTTTCTGTTATTAATTGCTAGGTTGATCACAGAATATACTCTCTATGATTTGGACTTTTTTCAGTTGAAAGAGGTTTTTTTTATGTCCCAGGATATGATATTTGTGAATGATCCATGGACACTTGAAAAAAAATGCATCTGAGCTGTTGTTTGGTAAAGTTTTTGATGTGTGTGTGTTTAAATTTGGTTTTGTTAGTTTGTCATTTAGATCTTCTATATCTTTGCTGATTTTATACCCACTGGTGCTATTATTTGATGAGACAGGAGTGTTAAAGTCTTTGACTCTAATTGGGATTTTTTTTCATTCAGCTTTATGAGTTTTCAGTCCATGTATTTTGAAGCGCTGCTGTTTGGTGCATATGTATTTAAAATTGATATGTTTTACTAGTATATTGATTATTTAATCACTATATAATATTTCCTGCATTTCTGGTAATTTTCTTTGTTGCTCTAATTTCTATTTAATCTGATATTAATATAACTTTTTAAAAATTAATGTCTGCATGGTGTATTTTTTCCACTTTTAAACTTTTAATCTATCTATGTCATTAAATTTTAAATACATTTTTCATAAATAGCATAAAATTAGGTCACTTAAAAATTTACTCTGCAAATGTCTGCTTAATTGATATAGTTATACCATTTATATTTAAGGTAACTAATGAAATATTAAGGCTTAAGTCTGACATTTTAATATTTGTTTTTTCATTATTTCCTCTCTTTCTCTTTCCTCCATTCCTCTTGGCTTCTTGTGCATTACTTGAACACTTTTTTAGGATTCCATTTGGTGTGTTTATGTTATTTGAACAGATCTCTCTGTGCAGTTTTTATAGCACTTGCTCTGGGTATAGCAACAGACATAGGTGACTTACCACAGTTTCATGGTATCTGCATTTTACCACTGAGTCAAGTGTGAACGAACACCTCACTTCCATTTCAATTCTTTTACCTTCCCCACTTTTAAATATCATTTTCTTGGGTAACAAATCGTATTATAATTTTTGTTTCAATCATAAATATGATTTATAAAATCATAGGGGGAAGGGGAGTATATTGTATATATTCACATCTGATGCTCTTCCTGTTTTTCTTTTTTACTACTAGATGTTCCAAGATTCCTTCTTTTATCATTTCTTTTCTGTTTGAAAATTTTTCTATAGCCATTCTCTAAGGATCGGTCTTCTAGTGACAGTTCTTCTAGTTTTCTTTTATCTGAGGCTGCATTTTGCCTTCAATCCTGAAGGTTAGTCACTAGGTATAGAATTTGTAGTTGACAATTTGTTCTTTCAGTACTTGGAACAATGTGCTATTTTGGGTTTGCACAATTCAGCTTATGCATCTGGGGCTCCCACTGGTCCCTGCTGGTGATGCATGAGAAGGCAGAAGAAGCTTCCCTAGGCCTGGCCACATGGTCTTTCTGAATGAGGGAGGGAGTCTCCAGGCTCAAGATATTAGGAGGCTTCCTAGACCAGGCACTAGTGGTGGGATCCCCCTGCCAGTCCCACTTAGCTTCCTGTTGTCTCTCGGTTGGGGAGGACTATCTCAAGAAGCAGGGAGAAGAAACATCCCCTGGATAATTATAGCAA
This sequence comes from Glossophaga mutica, assembly GCA_039655065.1. Taxonomy (NCBI): domain Eukaryota; kingdom Metazoa; phylum Chordata; class Mammalia; order Chiroptera; family Phyllostomidae; genus Glossophaga; species Glossophaga mutica. The sequence continues at coordinate 91,419,756 of CM077307.1, read as the reverse complement.
GTGGGCGCCTGGTATATCTTCCTCGCCACCTTAAGGATATTATGCTGGACTGATCTGGTATTGTTAGTGGGACTTCCTTTTGATGGGTGGATGAATGAGCCTACCTGGACCATTATCTACCATTAAGATAGAGTCAGAGATGCTAGGTCTGGGTTACTTTCTTCTGTTGGGAGGGGTGAGGGTGGGCATAAAATACCCTGGCCTCTGTTGTTACTTCAGTGCTGGGATCCCTAATCACTTTTTCTTCCTTGTTATACCTTTCAGAATCCTCCTTTGACTGACTCTACATTACCTCTAGGGTTTATAGTTATATTTATAGGGGAAGAGAAGAGAGAAATGAGTCTATACATGTGGTCTCACTAAAAGTGCCCCTCCTTCTTTTTAGGGCCTTAAAACACTTTAAAACTTTGTTAGCATTTTATTTAGGGTTTGAGAAATATGGAAGTTAAAAAAATAATTTCAATTGTGCCAAAATATAGATAACATGAAACTGACCATTTTAACCACTTTTAGATGTACAGTTTAGTCACATCGAGTACATTCATATGGTTGTGCAACCATCAGGTCCATCCATCTCCAAACGTCTGCATTTCCCCAAACTGAAGCTTTGTACCCATTAAACGATGATTCTCCATTTCTTCCTGTCTCAGCCCTCGCAACTACCATCCTACTTTCTGTCTGTGTGAATTTGACTATTCTAGGTCCTTCATATAAGTAGAGTCATACAATGTTTGTCCTTTAGTGACTGGCTAAATTCACTTAGCATAATGTCCTTAAGGAAGGAGGTAAAATTTGAACTGGTAAAATTTATTACTCATTGAATTTCTTTAAAACAGTTTTGAGGAGAAGAGTTTAAAATTGGTAGCTACTCTGGGACTTTAAACCTATAAAGCCTAGTATGTAGTATGAACTCAACAATGTTAGTTAATTACTATTATTTGCTGCTGGATTTTATTATTCTTCCCCCACCCCCAGCACAGATATCTAAGTCTCCAGTTTGGGTGTTGAACTGCAGTGTGTTTTTTTTTTTTTTCTTTTTCTTTTTTATGACAACCGGCCCTACTATCTGCTCCTAGAAATGTACCAAAGGTAATCAGCAGAGAGAAATCGGATCAGGGCCAAGTTAGTGGGAACTGGATATGGAAATCAGAGAGGCTTACATTCAGATGTTGACTCTTTTTCTTTTAGTGTCCTTTGTGAAGTTCCTTAATCTCTGAATCTTTGTTTCTTTACCTGTGGAGGGAAGATAACATGCCCTGCTTGAAGGCTAGTGATAGTTTATGTAAAGTATCATATGTGCAGTAGTACCTGTTCACTAAGTCACTCCTGAGTTATGGTCTGCCTAAATTCTCCTTAACTGTGGTATTGGGCAATGCTTCCCTTTATCCTTACCTGTGATTTCCCCTTAGCAATAGGGACTTACTAGTGGGTAAAACAATTTATTATTCTTAATAGTTTTGGATATTCTAATTTCAGTGAAAGTGTTAATTGATGATAACCAAGGAAAGCTCATGAGCAGCATATTAAATTTCTGAATTCTTTCACTGTGCTTAAGATGGAGAGTTTAATATTTTTTAAGAATAAGGAAAAAGAAGCTGACTTCATAAAAGGGTAAAATCTTCTTAAGTATGACAGAAATGGGTGATGTTTTAAAATTATTCTTGAAAAGAATTACCAAGTATATTTTGCTTTTACATTACAATAATATTTTATTAGGCAAGACATACATGTGTGAATATATTTTTTTCCTGCAAAGCAAAATATTCAGAGATTGCTACTAGATTGATATAATGACAGAAATATTTTCAGTTCTCTGCTAGCAATAAAGTTAATCAAAATAGCTTAAATTAAACAAGCAACATATGCACATCAGTTTTTATAAACTGAAAAATACTATATAACATATAATGTGTTACTGTAGATAAACTGACTGCTGATAATCCACAAGAGGTGCCAAAGGGTTACATGGGTTGGAAGGCCCACACAGACTGGCTCGTGGTTTTTTTTTTTTTTAAAGATTTTTATTTATTTATCTTTAGAGGGGAAGGGTAGGAGAGAGGGAGAGGGAGAGAAATATCAATGTACGGTTGCCTCTCGTGTGTCCCCCGCCGGGAACTGGCCTGCAACCCAGGCATGTGCCCTGACTGGGAATCGAACCGCGATCCTCTGGTTCGCAGGCCCGCGCTCAATCCACTGAGCTACACCAGCCAGGGCTGACTCGTGATTTTGACAGAAGTGTAAGTCAGGATTACTGCATTCCTACAGCAAATGACATGAAACATCCTCTCATACAAAACCATCAAGCTTGGCACATCTTAAAAAACAGTTGATAAAATATTAGGTCCACTTTACCTTCCCCTAAAGTCTTTGATCTTTGGAGGGAATAATATTGGCCAAACTTATGCTCCAATTTTATGATACTCGCTCTTTGTCAACAGTTAAATTTTTGAAGCTGAATTTGTTGATTTATTCTTGTGTGGAAAAGAGAACTTCTTGCTTCTTGACAACATGAGAAACATTTATCTTTTATGTTTGCAGCATCTAAGAAGTGACTCTTTATAAGTTCAAACCATGCTGCGCACAGAATAGTATCAACTCCAGTTTGTTCACTGTTAATACACTTGAATAGATAATTCTACCATTATATAGAAAGTGATTAAAACATTCTTGTTTGCTTAACTGGAAACTAGATGTAAAATATCACATTACAAAAATTTTGAGCATCTATTTCTGATGTAGATAAACAGCTAAGATTTTGATCTGTAGTTATAGACATGGTCATTGCAACATGCCATTGAGAATTTATACTTTGGTGCTTATTTTGGCCTTTAAACTGTTCATTTGTACTGTGAACTAGATCATGTGCTTCTAACTGTCAGTTAGCTAAATGCATTTCAAGTCAATTTACTAAAATAGTCACTGTTAAGCGGTGTGTTTGGACAGAGTTGACACCTTTGACATTTTCTAAAATGGCAAAAATAACTGTATTTAAGGGCATGATTTATGAATGTTGTGTGCCTACAGAACTTCCATCTGATTATGGTTTTTGTTTTTGCTGCTAAAACTCTTTCCACAAACTGTTGATAGGTCAACTGATTAGTGCTGCGCGATCAGATATTTAACACAGGCTCACAAAGAGAAACACACAAAAACCTAATATCAATCCAAAAATCTATGATCTTGTTGCTTCTTACAATTGCCTTTGTCTAACAAGAGGAAAACAGTTGAGACCACAGCAGAGACAGAGAAAGTAAGGAAGAGAGGATAAGATTGATAGTATTGATCTGCCTTTATGAAACACATATTCTTTGGCATAAATAAGGAAAGCAACTTGCAATGATTAAAACGTATTTTGAATCCTTAGTTGTCTTCTAGATTGCTGGCCTCTATTAAAAACTTCTTAAAATAATAGATAACTTTAATTCTTCAAGGAAAAGAAAGATTATATCATGTTAAAGATTTTCCATATTTATTATATAGATGTGACTTGACTGCAGGGGGGAAAAAAGAGCAAAATCTCTTGTATTGCAAGTTTTAAATGTACCAGGCTAAGGTTTACTTAATTGGAACCTCGAGGCAATAAAGGAGCCCTTTTTAAAATTCTGTGATTCTTAATATGCTAAATAATGCAAAGCTTCGACTCTTCAAGCATGAGACACACATCTGGCAGCTTAACATTTAAATTACAGGGGAAAAAATTCCTCACTTCGGTAGTAATTTTCTCAAAGAAAAGAATAAGAAATGGATTGCAACTAAATTTAATTCCTTTATAGATTTCCATCTTGTCTAATTGAAGGCATTTTTCTAGGTTCTTTGTATGTATTTTTATACATATTTTCTGTACATTTTATTAATTATTAATTTGAGATGATTCTCACCGTTAGAGCTCTTGAAAAATAGTTCTGTATTTTACTTGTTTCTAGAAATCTGATTTCAAGTAATAAGACAATGGTATAGAAAACAAAGGAAAAATGAAATTTGAGTGACACAAAAATATTGACAAAAAGGCAACATTTTTCAGTTCGTTCCACTTTCAAGCTTTAATTCTTTTCCATATAAATGTTTTCTCTGTTTTGTCATTTTCTGGCTATTTTTTTTTTTTGTGCATAAGTTATTATAAGCAGCATTCCTTCTTTGTGTTTCTCCAAAGGACAGTGTCAGATCCTCTATTAATTTTACAAAGGTCATTTGGAAAAACCATTAAAAATATGCCAAGTAAAAAAGATTAGCACAACTCAGGGAAAACACACTTTTATAAACATATGCATTTATATATGGGTAGGGTACTATAATGTTATACAGTTTTGACAAGTGTTTTCCTTGTGCACCTCATGCATTATTAAAAGTATGATTGTTTCATTAATTTTTTTAGGTGATCCCAGCTGACACATTCCAAAGGCATCAGGAGGTTACTGTTATTTGTAATTATTTAATGTTTTTCTCCATATAAAAGAATATGATAACTAAGTTGAGTAATAGTTTCATAAAATAAAATGGACTTTCAAAATAATTAACCCACATTTGTATTTCTAACACATAAATATAAGTGATAGTTAGCCCATGACAAATGCATGTATTCATTTCCACTTTTAAATTAAAAAATTAAACAACATTGCAGCTTCCAATTTGAGCTATGTCAGAGTAGCTGGAACCAGAACTAGCTCTCCTGCTATAATCAACCATTAAACTGGATAGTATGTATAAAGCAATTGTTTTGGAGCATTTGCCATCAAGAAGCATAGGAATGGAAGCCTGAAACAAACCCTGGCTCTTTACCTGGGCTCAATATTCTGACTGTAGAGCAGTGAAGTGGAATCTATGTAGAGAACTAAGGAGATAGAGTTTGTCGTTCAGGGCAGATGAAGCAGCTGGGATCTGCAGAGTAGAACAGAGGTAAGGGAGATATGCAGAGGGAACTCCAAGTCAGTACAGGGACTCATCCATGAGCTCTTTGGTGATTATAGTTAATAATACTCTATTACATATTTGAAAGTTGCCAAGAGAGTAGATCTTAAAAGTTCTCATCACAAGAAAAGCAATCTGTAGCTACGTGTGGTGACTGATGTTCACTAGACTTACTGTGATCATTTCATCATATATACAGATATCAAATCATTGCATTGTACACCTCAAATTAATCATTGCATTGTACACCTCAAATTCATGTCAGTTATACCTCAAAAATTATGAAGCACAAACTGGCAAAATAGGGAAATTTAGACAAACCCTTAACCATTATTTGTGATTTTAACAGCCTTTTCCATGAAATTGAGAAAACAAAGAGAAAAAAAGTAATTAAAAAAGGATATAGAATATCTGAATGACACTGTCAACTAAGTTGATCTAATTAAATGTTACAAAGCACTTTACCTAAACACAGCAATATACACATTCTTTTCAAGGGGACAAAAAGTGCTTGCAAGAGGTCATATAGTGGGTTATAAATGAGATCTTAATATATTTTAAAAAATGTAAATATTACAGCATATGTTGCTCTGACTTAATGGAGAAACACTAAATGTTTCCTTTTATAAAAAAACAAAAACAAAAATAAAAACAAACAAACAAACAAAAAAAAAAGGGAAGGATGTCTAATCTCATCACTTTATGCATTGGAGTCCCAGCTAGGGCAACAAAACTTACAGAAGAAAATATAGGAGTAATTTTCATAATCTTAGCAAAGATTTCTTAGGACATGAAGATTAATTACTTGAAGCTAAAGAACTTATGACATATGTAGATGAACTAAAGGGGGGAATGGGGATGGGAGAGGGTGTGCAGGGTGGAGGGGAATGATGGGGGAGAAATGGGACAACTGTAATAGCATAATCAATAAAATATATTAAAAAATAAAAATAAAAAATAAAAAATAAATGAAAGAACAAAAAACAAATGATACATTAGATTTTAACAAAATCAAACTTTTTTCTCTTCATGTTGCCATTAGGAAAAATAAAAGGCAAGGCACAAACTGAGGGAAACCATCTGCAGTACCTGATCTGACAAACAGTTTGTGTCCAGATTACATAATTCCTACAAGTCACTAATAAGAAGAAAAACAACTCACTTTTAAAAAGTTATAATACTTGAACAGAAGTTTCACAAAAGAAGATATGAAACACTTGATTAATTCATGAATAATGTCTAAAATCTTTAGTCACCAGGAAATGCAAATTAAAAATGTAATCTGTTGTCACTTCATATCCACTAATATGCTAAAATTAAAAAGACTAACAATAACAAGCACTGGTGATGATTTGGTAGCAACTTTCATATATTACTGGTAGGAGTAAAAATAGTACAAATAGTTTGGAAAACTGGCAGTTATTTTTAATTAAACAAACACATATCATATGACTCAGTAATTCCACTTCTGTGTGTTTACCATGAGAAATAAAATCATATGTCCACAAAAACTATTGTATCTGAATGTTCATAGCAGCTATCCTCACAATGGTCACAACTTTGAAACACCAAAACATGTATTAGTAGATGAATTAATAAATACACTGCAGGGCATTCATCAAAAGGAATACTACTTAGCAATAAGAAGTGATGAGTCTCAAAATACTATTCTGAGTGGAAGAAGCCAGCCAAAAAAGAGTAAATACTGTATTATTCCATATGTATGAAATTTTATAACAAAATTCTAATCTGTAGTGATAGAAGTGGTTGCCAGGAGTGTGTGTTTGTCTGTGTGTATGTGCTGGGATAGGATAATTGACTGCAAAGGGCATGGAAAAATTTGAGGGGTTAGGCACAATAACCCCTCAAAGATTTTACTAGTTGTGGAATTATACAGGTGCATATATTTGTCACGACTTCTTAAATTAAAATAAAAATACTGGATTCATGTATTCTTGATTTAACTAGGGGAAATGTGGAATGTGTGGTAACAAAGTTGCCAGTGACATCATGATGTTATACAAATGTTTATAATCTAAGCAAAGAAGGAGGATGTCCTCATTCTTACCTTTGACTATAAACCTACTGTGCAGAGTTAGAGTGACGAGGTGAGATCTGTATGGAGGGAGTTGGAGGTGAACCATTAGCCTTCTGTCGATCTTATTAGCACCCTGCCTCTGGTTTTTAACTGGCTCATGTGTCTAGTCAAAGCTGTTAAAAAAATGTTTTTGATGTCTTTTTTTTCAGGCTGGCTCTAAAAATTGAGAAGGGGGGCAGAACTTGGTTACATTCTTCTCTGTTTCTGAGGGTTATGCTTCTACTTCTTCCCCTCCATTTGAGATCTGGGGCAGAGCAGAAATAAAAGGCAGGAAGGGGAGAACATATTTGCTGATGCATCTGATAAGGGGTTAATATCCAAAATTTATAAAGAACTTATAAAACTCAACACCAAAAAAACAAACAATCCAATTAAAAAAATGGGCAAAGGACCTGAATAGAAAGTTGTCCAAAGGGGACATACAGATGGGCAATAGACATATGTAAAAAGGCTCAAAGTCACTAATCATCAGATAAATGCACATTAAAACCATGAGATATCACTTCACACCTGTTAGCATGGCTATCATCAATAAATCAACAAACATCAAGTGCTTGCAAGGATGTGGAGAAAAGGGAACCCTTTTGCACTGTTGGTAGGAATGCAAATTGGTGCAGCCACTGTGGAAAGCAGTAGCATAGATAGTGGGTAGAAAATAGACAGGGGCAGGGTAAGAATAGTATGGGAAATGTAGAAGCTAAAGAACTTATGACACAAGGACATGAACTAAGGGGGGGAATGTGGGTGGGAGAGGGTGTGCAGGGTCGGGGGAATGATGGGGGAGAAATGGGACAACTGTAATAGCATAATCAATAAAATATATTAAAAAAAATAAAAATGGAACTGGCTTATGACCCAGTAATTTCACTTCTGGGAATTTATCTGAAGAAACCCAAAACACTCATCCAAAAGAACCCCTGTACACCTCTATGTTTGTGGAAGCATTATTTACAGTAGCCAAGATTTGAAAGCTGCCCAAGTGTCCATCAGTAGATGAGTGGATAAAACAACTATGGGACATTTACACAATGAAATACTACTTTGCTGCATAAAGAAGAAAATTTTACCCTCTGCGATGGCATGGATGGACCTGGAGAATATTATGCTAAGTGAAATAAGCCTAAGAGAAAGATAAATACCATATGATCTCACTCATATGTGGAATCTAATGAACAAACTGAACTAACAAGGAAAATGGGAACAGACGCATAGATGGAGAACAGGCTGACAGCTCTTGGAGGTGGGGTTAGTGGGTAGAGGGATTGAGCAAAAAAGTAAAAGGACTCATGGACATGGATGATAGTGTGGTGATTGTGGGGTGCAGGGGAGGAGGGTAGGTGGAGGTGAAGAGGGTATAAGGGGGATAAATGGTAATGGAAAATATATACATTAAAAACATGGAAGGAATTGGAGAGTATCATGCTAAGCGAAATAAGCCAGGCAGTGAAAGACAAATACCATATGATCTCACCTTTAACAGGAAGCTAATCAACAAAACAAAGAAACAAGCATAATATAAACAAAGACACTGAATTTGAGAACAGTCTGACAGTGACCAGAGGGGGAGGGGAGGGAATTTCAGGGGAAAAGGGGAACGGTTTAGAGCAACAAGCATAAAGGACTCATGGACAAAAACTATGGGGGGTGGAAATGGGAGGAAGGTGGGGAGGGCTGGGGTGGTGGGCTGGGGTGGGGTAAAAGACAGAAAAGTGTACAATATCAACAATTAAAAAATACTGATTAAAATAAAATAAAAAATGGAGGAAAAAAACATGTCTAAGATCTAATCTCTAGAATCTGTACATATGAAGAGAAAGATTATCCAGGTGAACTTAATCTAATCACACACACCTTAAAAGCACAGAAATTTCTCAGGCTGGTAGCTGTAGAGAAGGCAGAAGGAAAAGTTGGAGAGATTAAAAGCATGAGAAGAATGCATCCTGCTCTTGGCTTGAAGGTAAAGGAGATCACATAGAAAGCATTGAAGGAAATGAATGTTGCCAACAATCAGCAAACCTAAAAGAGAATCTCAAGATTCAGATGCAAACTGCAGCCGTGGGGGAGACATTGACTTTGACCTTGTGAGACATAAGGAGAGGAACCAGTTGGGCAATGCTAGTCCAGATTTCTGACTTGCAAAAAAAAAATGAGATAACAAATGTATATTAAGTCACTAGGTTTGTGGAAATTTGTTCCAGCAATAGTAAAAATGAACATATTGGTGAATATTTAAAATTGTGTATAAGTAGTTCTCAAGCAAGATAGAGGAATTACATGCATAGACTTTGAAGTTAAATAGAACTTGGGTCTCAATTTCAGATTTTTCAATGATTAACTGTCTGATTTGGGAGAAATTCTTTGATCTATTCAAGTCTCAATTTCTGAATCTGTCAAATAGAGTAATGATAGTAATGATACCTTTTTTTTAGTAGTTGATTGTTTTATTTTATTTTACTTTGGTGTGTGTGTATATACATAGCATAATGTATATAAAGTTATTGGAAAACACCAAAAATGAATTTTATTATTATTTTATAATTGTTATTTCATCTAGCAACTATGGCCTGATAAAAGACTTAAAAAAAGAGTAATTTATTTAAACTCCAAATAAAAACTATTTTTTCCTCCTTTCTTCCATTCTCCTTGCTTTCTTATCTTGATTTTGTCCATGTAGACAGCAGCAAGGAATTTTGTTTTAGACTCAAAATAAGGAAGTTCTTCCAATGATTTACATGGTCCTCATCTCAAAGAGCAAAATGTCAGGCTTCTTGAAGAAGAGGCACCTTACCCATTGACTCTCCATGAAGAAAGTTAATTTTTGGTTTATGATTTTTGTTTGGGTCAGAAGTTACAATGAAAGCATTGATGTTTGAAATACCTGATCCACACAGACCTGGGCTGGGGAGAAGATGCTGGCCAGGTCTTTTATGGAGAAAAAGCTTGCAGACATGGAGACTGTGTCCTAAAATTTTTACACTATAGAACTTTCAATAAAAAGTGTCCACAAGGGCAATTCCAAAGAGCTGGCAGTATTCAAACCCTGGAGGGAGAGAAGAGGACAGGCAGCATGGCTTTGGCTGCTCATAGTATACGACACATGTATACTTAAAAAAAAGATGATGAGTCAACCTCTTTGTCAAAGCTGTGGCTCTACTGAGGCACTCAAAGCTCTAGCAGCATCTGGGCCAAGATGTTTGTCACAAGACTCTGAGTGTAGACTTCCAATTTATTGAAGTGAGAGGTTGTCAAGTCAATGACCTAAGAGGCATGAAGCTGAAGTAATACTTGCTCATGTGATATCTGTTTATAATTTAGGAAATAGTTGTTGAACTCTGTTTCAGACACTGTGTTAGACATTACAGGAGACACAAAGGTGAACAAGACACATTATCTCCAGGGAGTTTCCGATCTAGAACATGGTTCTCTAATGGGGATGTTTTGCTGCCCCAAGGGACATTTGGCAATGTCCAGAGACATTTTTGTTTATCACAACTAGAGAAGGTGTGGGGAAGTGGAAGGTACTATGACATCTAGTGGGTAGAGGCTGTGGATGCTGCTAAATATCCCGAGAAACACAGCTCTGCCCTTACAACAATGAATTATCCAATCCAAAATGTCAATGGTGCTGAGGTTGAGAAATTATGATATAAAACAAGTCATGAAAGATATGAAAAAAAGTATCTCAGGGGGAAGCACTTGGTACAGGCAGAGAACAGAACTCTATAGTGTCAAGGTTTTATGTTGAAACATTAGTAGGAGGTGCATGGGAGTTTCTTTGAAAACTCGATCGCCGAAATATAGCTAATGGCAGAGAATCTTACCCAGATGAGGGTAGGAAAGCAGATCAGACACAGGCTGTTGCTTATAAATTGCATCCTAGTGCTGTGGCCGATAGTAGAGTTCTACTTCATGTTTATATATTGAATTAAAACTGGGAGCATAAAACAGCTATGAGCATCCTTCTTAGTATTATTTCTTCTTCCCCACTTGTCAGGTTTTATATAAGCTCCTAGATTTCTGCAGTGTAAGCTTACATATCCTCTGAAGTGAAAATCTGTAATATGTTTCTTTGCCCTTTTTGTTTTTAACCCTAGGAAGCATTTTTAATAAAATTGATTTTTGCCCTATGGACTGTGATCTCAATCTCTTAAAAGAAGACCAGGAATTACATAACCAGGTAAAATGAAGGCATGGAGGTTGGCTTTGAAAAGATCATGAAAACAACAGCCTCTGATTATTAACTATGATTTAAAAAAAATATGTTCCCAGGTAGAAGGTAATTTGGTCTTCAAAGGAGGTTTTGAAGTGTGGGACATGCTGAAGCAGTTGATGTTTATGAAATCGGTAATGCCAATAAATTTTTATTACATCCGAATCAGACTTTGTAAGCTGTTGAATATGTTAGTTAAATTAATCAGTCTACATTCCTTTTTTCACCTTGGGCAGGGTGATTAGAAAATGTGCTGATTGTACTGTTTTATTTGGCATAATCAAGGCTTTCATGAAACTTGTCTAGAAACTCTCGATAAATGTATATAAATTATACCAACTGGGCTCCCAAATGTTGGTTAAACTAATTTTACTGGTATTACTGGGTCCAGTTTTTAGACACCTTTTTCTAAACTCTATATCTACATAGATCATGAGACTTTGAGTTGTAAAGATTTAGAAAACTTAGCGTGGATAGAAAATTGAAGTAAAAGGACTGTCTCCCAACCCTGCCCTTTCCAAGACAAATGATCTGAATCACTGTCTTAATTCTCCACTATTCTGACTAAATAAACATATGTATATAGAGACAACTATTGTGCCATTATCTTTAAAGTAAGATTTATTTTCATTGTAAAATAGTGAGTCACCATATGACCAAATAAGTGACTGTGTTTTTAATGTCCAGGTAAGTACGTATAGCATTTCTAATTGTGGTTGTTTCTACACTGTAGTCTATATTAAAGAAGAAAGCATAGGAATCAAAAGTTTCATGAGATTTGTAACAATGAAAGATAATATTTAGTGAGTGCTAGAAAATTACTAGGTGCCAGAAAATGTTCTCAGTCCTCTGTATCAAATGACTCATCTTACTCTCGAAGCCTAATGGGATAGATTCTACTATTATCATCATTTTCCCTATTTTACGATGACAAAAATAAGGCGTGGGAGATGGAATAAGTTAGCCAAAATAACTTTGTCAGTAAATGCATAGATGAGATTTGAACCAGACTTTCTGTTTCTAGAGCTCATATTTGTATCCATCATGAAATAATACTTTGAAACAGTTGTATATTTTTCCCCTTTCAGCCAGTGTGTCTTCTAGTTCCTGAGTCTTATAACATTAATTTAAGGGCTAGGATATGGAAACAAAGGACCATTTGCTGGGAAGAAAAAGTTTACATCCTTTATACATATTATGTATTATGTACTTTTATGTATACTCTTTGGCAAACTAAAGAAAGAATATTTCCATGAAACTTCTAAGATATTATGGATCTAACATTAGCCTTTATTTTCTCTTGTAAAACTTTTGGGATTGCAGAGTAGGCTAAAGTAAGTAAGGTGAGAAAGAATACAAATACCCAAGAAACCTAAAATTATTTTCTCTGTTTTCTGAGTTTACATATTTAATTAAAGAGTTCCATTTTTTAAATTTTGTTTTTAATAATATTCAACATATTCGAAAAATTGTATCAATTGCTTGGGAGAGCAAACTCTTCCTTGGGGGTAAAGCTCTGTGGGAAGGTGGCTTAAGCCTGAATTTCTTTAGGAAACAGCTTGTATATGCTGGTAATGTGTCTCAGTAGGATCCTTGTTGTATGATGACAGAGCCAAAACACACCCAAATATAAGTGGCTGAGTGCTATGGACGAGGAGGGTTATAATACTTCCTAAATCTAAATCTGAGACTTCCTATTTCAGTTTAAGTTTTTTCCTGTTTTTCATCTCCTGTATTAGGTATTGATTTGTCTCCTCAATTGATGTAAAAACTCTAACCTAGACAATTCATAGAGTGGCTGTGGAAAAATAGAGTTAATGTTGAACTTCACATGTGAAGCATCAGTTTTTCAAATAACAGATGGCCTGAGAACAATTTAAATTTGTGGTTGCAAATGGCCACATGCTAGTTGTTCTCCAGAGGACAGAAACAGAAGCCAGGGTGTTATTTCCTTGAGAGCTTTCTTCAGGTAAATCCTGACACACCCAGCTGGGGATACCTCTGGGTACTGCTAATGCAAAGCCTGTCCTGAAAAATTCTTTGTAAGCACATGAGACATGAATTAAAGAAAGAAGAAATAGTATTCTTGCTGGATGGTCTCAGGATTTAGGCTGGATTTAATTTGGAGCTATGATATTTTTTTTGGATGGTAATAACAGCACTGATGGAATTGAACATGATGTCATATTTATTTGCTTTGATACTTTTCATGCACCTGGTGTTTGTTGTTGTTATCTATGATTTGCATTTCTGTGATCTTATTAACACAAGTCTCTTAGCAGAGTACCTTCACCCCAAACCTTCCTCCTATGCCTTTTTAAAAAAAATAGTGCACATTACTTGGGCAGGCATTAAAGCTTCTATGCTGCTCACTTCTGATCTTCCCAGGGCAGTTCAAAAGCATTAGTAATCCTTAGGATTCAGCCCTTTATTCACCGTTTCCTCCTTCTAAGGCTCTGTCTTTTGATGAAAGAATCCCCTTGCTCTTCATCTGGCCAGATGGGCAGATGAACAGTGCTCTTCAGAGCCCTGCACAAAGACCCTGTTCCAAGTTTGGGGGAAAAGTGGTTCTGCTAAGTGGAGCTTAACTGTCCTAGCACCCGAATGCTTTGCCACTGTACTGTCATGGCCCTGTGAACTGCAAGTTTCTTTCTCCACACAAAAACTTACCCTCTCACAGGTTCCATCATTGTCACTCTTCTCCATTAACTAATTGGTCCATGGAAATAATAATGGCTAAGGGGAAAAACAAAATAAGACAAAAAACTCTGAACAGAAAGGTAGGGACCTTGGGCTTTGCTTCCTACCTTATAGCACAATTAAATAGGCTTATCATATCAAGAGGTGCATGATTCTGACATTAAGTGTATTTTGTCATTTTATATTTAACAGCTTCATAAAAATGTTGTAATAATTGCACAAGAAAGGATGTTAAATGTTTTATTGATCACTTGTGCTATATGACACATTTTGCCAGATGCTACTTATATATTCTTAATATTCTAAACATTTTAAGTGCCATCGTCTCCACTCCCAGAAATATTTTGTATATATTATCTGTTTGTCTTAGTAAAAATCCTACAATCTGTGTAAAAAAAAGTATTCTTTGTTTTCAGATTAAAAGAAGAAAACTTAAATGTACAAGACTTGATTGCATGTCTTCTTTTTTCAGTTTTATTTTATTTTTTATTGATCTTGTACAGTTTTCTGTCTTTTACTCCCCCCAGCCCACCGCCATGCCATAGCCCTTCCCACCTCCCTCCCATTCCCCCCCGCCCCCCATAGTTTTTGTCCATGTGTCCTTTATACTTGTTGCATGTCTTCTGATCATCGCTTATGGCCCTTTTTACTACAACACTATATACTTCAGTTTTTTAAAATTTTAAAATATTCCTTGGCTCTCATTTTGTGTTGTGCTTGAGAAAGTGCTAATTGTGTGTGTTTTGCCAATTTTGTGTAAGAATGGAAATCTTCATAAATCAGATTTTTAGTATATGAACTTTAAAATTATAGTCTGAATCTTATCAATTTACATTTAAATATTTCCTATTGATTTTGGCAATGAGTCAGAGTGTGAATAGCCATGCACATGGTACATAAAATGTGGCACTTCAGAACAAATCTGTTCTACCAATTTCTCTTTTAAAGTGTAGGTGTTCATCTTTCTAAAAACCTTACTATTGAAGACTCTTTTTTAAGTTTTTATTTTTTTTAGTATAAAGGTCTATTTTTATTACATTTATCAGGGTGACATTGGTCAATATATGGTGACAAAGGATGGTTTAACTTTGGATAGTGGGCAAAAAAAGCAATATACAGATCATGTATCATGGAAATGTACACTTGAAACCTACTGCATTTTGCCTTGTATAATGTGCACCCATGTTTTTGGCCCAAACTTTCAGGAAAAAAAAATCTTTCATTTTAATTTCTGAACTCATTTATTTATTTATATTTAGATACTTTTTTTTAAATTCTTTTTTTTGTTGATTTTTTTTGCTTTTATTTTTTTAATCAGTATTTTTTAATTGTTGATATTGTACACTTTTCTGTCTTTTACCCCGCCCCCAGCCCCCCACCCCAGCCCTCCCCACCTTACTCCCATTTCCACCCCCCATAGTTTTTGTCCATGAGTCCTTTATACTTGTTGCTCTAAACCGTTCCCCTTTTCCCCTGAAATTCCCTCCCCTCCCCCTCTGGTCACTGTCAGACTGTTCTCAATTTCAGTGTCTTTGTTTATATTATGCTTGTTTGTTTAGTACAGAATTAGTACTTCCCATGTATAATGCTTCTCTTTACTTTTCTCTCAAAAATTTGGGCAAAAAAGGTGAGTATTACACACTGCACAATATGGTATATTATCTAATTAACTGAATCTGTTTTTTTCCTAAATATGTTTTGTTGATTATGCTATTACAGTTGTCCCATTTCTACCCCTTTATTCCCCTCCCCCCTGCACACCCCCTCCCACCCACATTCCCCACCTTGACTTCATGTCCATGGGTTGTACATATAAGTTCTTTGGCTTGAGAATTTCTTATACTATTCTTAACCTCCCTCTGTCTATTTTCTACCTACCATTTATGCTACTATTTCTCTGTACCTTTTCCCCCTCTCTCCCCCTCCCCTACTGATAACCCTTCATGTGATCTCCATTTCTGTGATTCTGTTCCTGTTCTAGCTGTTTGATTAGTTTACTTTTGTTTTCTTTATGTTCAGTTGTTAATAGTTGTGAGTTTTGTTGTCATTTTACTGTTCATATTTTTTATCTTCTATTTCTTAGATAAGTCCCTTTAACATTTCATATAATAATGGGTGGGTGATGATGAATTCCTTTAACTTGACCTTATCTGGGAAGCACTTTATCTGCCTTTCGATTATAAATTATAGCTTTACTGGATAGAGTAATCTTGGATGTAGGTCATTGCTTTTCATGACTTGGAATACTTCTTTCCAGCCCCTTCTTGCCTGCAAGGTTTCTTATGAGAAATCAGTTGGCAGTCTAATGGGAACTCCTTTGTAGGTAACTGTCTCCTTTTTTCTTGCTGCTTTTAAGATCCTCTCCTTATCTTTAATCTTGGCTAATGTAATTATGATGTGCCTTGGTGTGTTCCTCCTTGGGTCCAACTTCTTTGGGACTCTCTGAGCTTCCTGGACTTCCTGGTAGTCTATTTTCTTTGCCAGATTGGGGAAGTTCTCCTTCATTATTTGTTCAAATAAGTTTTCAGTTTATTGTTCTTCTTCTTCTCCTTCTAGTACCCCTATAATCTGGATGTTGGAATGTTTGAAGATGTCCCAGAGGTTCCTAAGCCTCTCCTCATTTTTTTGAATTCTTGTTTCTTCATTCTTTTCTGGTTGAATGTTTCTTTCTTCCTTCTGGTCCACACTGTTGATTTGAGTCCTGGTTTCCTTCCCGACACTGTTAGTTCCCTGTAGATTTTTCCCTATTTCACATAATGCGACCTTCATTGCTGCCTCAGTCCTTGGTTCTTTTTATGCTGTTGAAATTTCCAGTGAGTTCCTGGAGTATCCTGATAACCAGTGTTTTGAACTTTGCATTTGATAGTTTGCCTATCTATCTCTTTGTTGCTTAGTTGTATTTTTTCCTGGAGCTTTGAACTCTTCTTTCATTTGGGCCTGTTATTTTTTTGGTCTGGGCATGCCTGTTACATAGTAAGGAGCAGAGCCTTAGGTATTCACCAGGGTGGGGCAAGTGGCTGGTTGTGATGCTGTATGTTGGGGAGAGGTCCAAGAGGGAACAGTACCACTTGCTCCACTTTCTGCTGGTTTTCAGTCAGTTCCTTGGCTACCCACAATCAAATTGGGCCCTTCTGATGCTGATTCCTGAGTGGGTGGGTTTGTGTACATTCTAGGAACCAGTGGGTCTCTCCAATGAACTCTCCTGTGAGATTGGGAGTTTCCCCCACTGCTGCCTCAACCCGCTCAGGTTTTTTCAGTCAGAGGTTTTAAGGCCTTTTCCCCCTGCACTGGAACCCTGGGTTGTGTCGTCTATCTTATTCCCTAGTTGTTCCTCCCAGTTTATCTGCATGCAAATGTGGGCCCACCCAGTCTGCAACCTGCCACCTCATCCAGTCCACCAGCCACCGTCTTGCCGTCCCTGGTCCTCCAGCCACTGCCTTGCCACAAGTCCTCTCTGCCTGGCTGTGCACATCTGCCCCTCCTACCGGTCTGGATGAATGTTTCTTCTTCAGCGCTTTGGTTGTCATACTTCCATATAGTTCAAGTTTCTGAAATTTCTGTTTTTTCTTTGTTCTTAAATTTGTTGTTGCCCTTCTTTTGGTTGTGCAAAGGAGGCATAATGTGTATGCCTATGCCTCCCTCTTTGCTGGAAATCCTGAATCTGTTTTTTCAATGATAATTTTATTTGGTTCTAGGATACAAACAGGAATTACAGTTGTAATGGATCAATTATCTATCTTTTAAATATTGATGATTTCCTAGTTAAAGCATTATTTTAAGGTGTAGATTCAAGATATTAGTTTATGGTTGGTAGATTATTTTAATTCCTCCACATGAACAGGTTCATACTCCCTGGTACTCATGTTTCCCCGCACATAAAATTCCTTTTTGGACTTAAAGATCTTAATTCTTTGTGTTTTTGTTCCTCTTTGGGCTCATTTCTTTGGGGAAGAACTAGTTTCCATGATTTTATGTCTTCTAAATCATTCATTTGAAGGAATTTTTAGCACATTAACTTAGAAATTCTTTTTTTATAAATTTTATTTTAATTGATGTTGCACAATTTTCTGTCATTTACTTCCATCCCAGCCCAACTCCCCAGCCCTCCCCACCTCTCTTCCATTTCCACACCCCTTAGTTTGTCCCTGTGTCCTTTATACTTTTTTCCTGTAAGCCCTTCCCCTTTTCCTCTGAAATTCCCTCCCCTTTCCCCTCTGGTCACTGTCAGCTTGTTCTCAATTTCAGTGTCTTTGGTTATATTTTGCTTGTTTCTTTATTTTTTTGTTTAGGTTCCTGTTAAAGGTGAGACCATATGGTATTTGTCTTTCACCGCCTGGCTTATTTTACTTAGCATAATGCTCTCCAGTTCCATCCATGCCATTGCAAAGAATAGGAGCTCCATCTTTCTGCTGCATAGAATTCCATTGTGTAAATGTACCACAATTTTTTGATGCATTGATATACTGATGGGCACCTAGGTTGCTTCCAACACTTGGCTATAGTAAATTGTGCTGCTATGAACATTGGGGAGCATAGGTTCTTAGGATATAATCCCAGCAGTGGAATTGCTGAGTCAAAAGGCAGACACATTTTCAGTTTTCTTAGAAAATTCCATACTGTTTTCCATACTGGTTGTACCAGTCTGCAATTGTACCAACAGTGCACTAGGGTCGCCTTTTCTCCACAACCTCTCCAACACTTGTTGTTTGTTGCTTTGTTTATGATGGCCATTCTGACTGGTGTCAAGTGGTATCTCATTGTGGTTTTAATTTGCATCTCTCTGATAGCTAGCGATATTCAGCATCTTTTCATGTGTCTCTGGACCCTCTGTATGTCCTCCTTGGAGAAGTGTCTGTTCAAGTTCTTTGCCCATTTTTTAATTGGGTTGCCTGTCTTCTTAGAGTGGAGTCGTGTAAGTTCTTTATATATTTTGGAGATTAAACCCATGTCTGAGGTATCATTGGAAAATATGTTTTCCCATACTGTTGGTTCTCTTTTTATTTTAATACTGTTTACTTTAGCGGTGCAGAAGCTTTTTATTTTGATAAGATACCATTTGTTTATTCTTTCCTTTATAATCCTTGCTCTAGTGGACATATCCGTAAAAAATGTTGCTGCGTGAAATATCTGAGATTTTCCTGCCTATGTTATCCTCTAGGACTTTAATGGTGTCACAGCTTATATTTAAATCTTTTATGCATCTTGAATTTATTTTTGTATATGGTGTAAGTTGGTGCTCAAGTTTCATTTTTTTTGCATGTAGCTGTCCAGTTCTCCCAACACCATTTGTTGAAGAAGCTATTTTTACTCCATTTTATGTTGCCTCCTTTGTCGAATATTAATTGACTGTAGAGACTTGGGTTTATTTCTGGGCTCTCTGTTCTGTTCCACTGGTCCATATGCCTGTTTTCATGCCAGTACTAGGCTGTTTTAATTACAGTGGCCTTGTAATACCATTTGGTATCAGGCATTGTGATCCCTCCCACTTTGCTCTTCTTTCTCAAAATTGCAGCAGCTATTCAGGGTCATTTATGGTTCCATACAAATTTTCAAAGTGTTTGTTCTGTAACTGTGAAATATGCCCTTGGTATTTCAATAAGTATTGCATTGAATCTTTGAATTGCTTTGGGAAGTATGGACATTTTGATGATGTTAATTCTTCTGACCCATGAACACTGTATATATTTTCACTTGTTTGTGTCTTTTTTGATTTCTTTCTTCAGTGTTGTGTAGTTTTCTGCATACAGGTCTTTTACCTCATTGGTTAGGTTTATTCCTAGGTATTTTATTTTTCTTGTTGCTATATCAAATGGGATTTTTTTTCCCTTGATTTCTGCTTCTGATGTTTCATTGTTGATATACAAAAATGCCTTTGATTTCTGTATATTGACTTTGTATCTGGCTGTTTGGCCATATTTATTTATTAGTTCAAGCAGATTTTTGGCTGAGTCTATAGGATTTTCTATGTACATACACTATCATATCATCTGCAAACAATGATAGTTTTGTTTCCCCTTTTCCAATTTGGATGCCTTTTATTTCCTCTTCTCTAATCACTTTGGCTAAAACCTCCAACACTATGTTCAATAGAAGTGGTGAAAGTGGATGACCTTGTCTTGTTCCTGATCTTAGTGGAAAAGATTTTAGTTTTTGCCCATTGAGTATGATGTTGGCTGTAGGTCTCTCACATATGGCCTTTATTATGTTGAGGCATGCTCCCTCTATTCCCACTTTGCTGAGTGTTTGTATCATAAATGGGTGCTGTGTCTTATCAAATGCTTTTTCCCCATCTATTGATATGATCATGGGATGTTTGTCTTTGCTTTTGTTTATGTGATGTATTACACTTACTGATTTGTAAATATTGAACCATCTTTGCATCCCTGGGATGAATCCCACTTGGTCATGGTGTATGATCTTTTTAATGTATTATTGGATGTGGTTTGCCAATGTTTTGTTGAGGATTTTGGCATCTATGTCCATCAGCGATATTGGCCTGAAGTTCTCCTTCTTTGTTGTGTCTTAACTGGTTTTGCAATTAGGATGATGCTGGCTTCATAAAAAGAGTTTGGGAGTCTTCCATCATTTTGGGTTTTTTGGAATAGTCTGTGAAGGATAGGGGTTAGCTCTTCCTTAAATGCTTTGTAGAGTTCTCTTGTAAACCCATCTGGTCCAGGACTTTTGTGTGTTGGGAATTTTTTGGTTACTGCTTCAATTTCATTTGATGTTATTGCTCTGTTCAGGCTTTCTGCTTCTTCTTCACTGAGTTTTGGAAGATTATATTTTTCTAGAAATTTCTCCATTTCAAATTTCTTGGCATACAGTTCTTCATAGTAATTTCTTGCAATTCTTTGTATTTCTGTGGTGTCAGCTGTAATCTCTCCTCTTTCATATCTAATTGTGTTTATTTGGGTCCTCTCTCTTTTTTTCTTGATGAGCCTGCTTACAGGCTTGTCAATTTTGTTTATCTTTTCAAAGAACCAGCTCCTGGATTCATTGATCTTTAAAATTGTGCTTTTAGTCTCTATGTCATTTAGTCTCTCTGCTCTGACATTGGTTATTTCCTTCCTTCTACTTGCTCTGGGCTGTCTTTGTTGTTGTTCCTCGAGTTCTTGTAGGTGTAGGGTTAGGTTTTTTCTTTGAAATGTTTCTATCTTTTTTAGGTAGGCCTGTATTGCTATGAACTTCCTTGTCAGGACTGCCTTTGCTGTGTCCCATAAGTTTAGGGTTGTTGTGAGTTCATTTTCATTTGTTTCCAGAAACTTTTTGATTTCCTCCTTAATTTCATTCTTGACCCATTCATTGTTGAATAGCATGCTATTCAATCTCCATGAGTGTTTTCAGTTTTTCCCCTTAGGATTAGTTTCTAGTTTCAGTCCCTTGTGGTCGGAGAAAATGCTTGGTATGATTTCAATTTTCTTGAATTTGTTGAGGCTTTTTTTTGTGTCCTATCGTGTGGTCTATCTTTGAAATGTTCCATGTGCATTTGAAAAGAATGTGTATTTAGGTTCTTTGGGATAAAGGGTTCTATATATATCCATTGCCACAATATCTTTGTTGATATTTTGTTTGGAAGATCTGTCCATTTTTGACAGTGGGCTGTTAAAATCCCCTACTATAATTGTGCTGCTGTCAATATCTTTCTTGAAGTCCTCGAAGATTTCTTTCTGTATTTGGGTGCTGCTATATTGGGTGCATGTATTTTTATAATGTTTATGTCTTCTTGGTGGATTCTTCCCTTGAGTATTATGAAGTGACCTTCTGGATCTCTCTTTATGGCTCTTATTTTGAAGTCTATCTTGTCTGATATGTGTATTGCTACCCTGACTTTTTTCCCCTGTACATTTGCTTGGAAAGTTTGTTTCCAGTTCTTCAGTTTGAGTCTGTGTAGGTATTTTGTCCTGAGGTGGGTCTCTTGTAAGCAGCATATGTGTGGGTCATGCTTTCTTATCCATTCAGCTATTCTATGTCTTTTGATTGGAGCATTTAATCCATTTATGTTTAAGGTTATTATTGATAGGTACTGATTCATTGCCATTTTTGTACCTGTATTCCTCTCTCTCTCTGTCTCTCTCTCTCCCTCCCTTTTTTTTCCTTTCCTTGAAGCAGTCCCTTTAGTATCTCTTGCAGAGCCGGCTTGGTGAAGGTGTATTCTTTTGGAGTTCTTTTGTCTGGGAAGGTCCTTATTTGGCCTTCTATCTTGATTGAGAGGCTTGCTGGGGAAAGTAGTCTTGGTTGCAGGCCTCTGGTTCTCATTACTTGGGATATTTCTTGCCATTCTCTTGTGGCTTGGAGCATTTGCATTGAGAAGTCAGCTGCTAACCTTGTCGGGGCTCCTTTGTATGTTACTTCCTGTTTCTCCATTGCTGCCTTCAAGATTCTCTCTTTGTCTTGGATTTTGCCATTTTAATTATGATGTGTCTTGAAGTGGGCTTCTTTGGGTTCCTTTTGATTGGAACTCTCTGTGTTTCCTGGATTTGTATGACTTTTTCTTTCATCAAATTAGGGAAATTTTTCATCATTACTTTCTCAAATAGGTTTTCTATCTCTTGTTGTTCTTCTTCTCTTTCTGGTATCCCTATTATACAGATATTATTATGTTTCATATTGTCTTGCATTTCTCTTAATCTGTCTTCATTCTTTCTGATCCTCTTTTCCTTTTCTTGCTCTTTCTGAGTTTTTTTTGTACTTTGTCCTGCAACTTGCTGATCTGATCTTCTGTTTCATCGATCCTGGTTTTGATTCCTTCTACTGTGTTCTTTAGTTTGGAAACTGTATTCTTCATTTCCTCTTGGCCCTTGTTGATAGTTTCTATTTCCTTTTTTCATGTTGATATAGTTTGCAGTGAGTTCATCGTAGCTTCCCTGTATTTTCTGGTAGCCATTGAGAACTCATTGAACTTTCTGATAACTATTGCTTTGAAGTCAATATCTGATAGTCAAGTTGCCTGTATTTCATTTAGCATTCTTTCTGAGGATTCCTCCTTCCCTTTCATTTGAGGATTATTTCTTTGTATTCCATTGTTTGTGAGACTCTTCTTGTTAGCCTCAGCTTCTTAAATTGATCTGTTCTGGTTCCCCGGGTTTATGGTGTGAAATTCTGTGGTAGAATACCTGTGAGATTCAGTAGTGTAGTCTCCTTGATCTCCTGAGCTCACTGGTCTTGGGTTGTCATTTACGTTGGCTCTGTGTTTGTCTTTGGGTTTTTGTTGTTGTTGGGTCATTCTTTGTTGGGCCCTTCCCACCAGGTGGTTAACTAAGGGTCCCTCTGTCCATCTCCTCCTGTATTTTGTTGTGCTGGTGAGGGCATATTGTTTTGAAACTGGTTCTTCCATGCCTACAAGGTTTTGAGGATTCTCTCTGGTTCTTGTTCAGTTGTTTGTACTAGGTAGTTTCTCCATTATTTAGTTGTATTTCCAGATAAGTCCTGGATTGAGGTTTGTGTGGTTTCCACTCCCTCCTTTACCTTCTTCTGTTGTTATCTGTTGGTGGTTCCTTTGTTTTTGGATTTCCTCTTCTAGTGGGGATCCTGGTGTTCATGCCTTCTATCTACTCTTTTTGTGATGAGTTGGAGGGGAAAGTCAAAATGGTTTAAGACAGCAAGAGAGTATTCTATGATATTTACAGTAGCAGCTGGTAGGGAGGAGACAGGAGGTCCTTTGACTATGTATAGTGTTAACTATGATATTCCACCCAACTAGCCAGTTTTTAGAAAGAATGTAAAGAAGAGAAGACTCTTGTTGGGGAGAGAAGGATTGTGAGTTGGATCTAGAAAGAAGTGAGATTGTGAAAGCTCAGATTCTGAGTTAAGGTGAGAATATAGGATAGTAAATAGGTATAGTGTGTGAGAGAATAGAGTTAACCACTACAGTAATAGAGTTAAGGAATCTGTGAAGTCGGCTAAGATCTGGGAGGGGTATTGTGTAATATTTACAATTTTATGGAACAGATATTATTTACAATAATATTAGAGCCACAATCATATGACAGAATCTATGTGATTTGGATAACAAGAATAGGGAGTATAGGACCTTGAATACTGTGCTAATGGAACACTAAATTAGCAAGGACAGTAAAGGACAGTAAATTAGCAATACACTATGAAAGAGAGAACAGGGGAAACTTGTCAAATGATACAATATAACCAGCCAAGCAAAGAAGACTATACAAAAAGAAGAGGAATACAAAAATACTATTAAAAATGTAAGAATAATGGAAAAAATAATAATACAAATATGCAATAACTTGCAGGTTCTCTGTAATAGAAAAGTGAAATTTGTCTCACTGTCACAGCTGTTGGGATGTCCCATCTTTGGATCCAACTCTGGTCTTTTCACAGTTCCAGGTTTTCATCTCACTTGTGGGTATTTTAAAGCAAAAAGCATAAGAAGGAAGTAAGATGAGATGAAATTGGAAAGAAAGAAAGAAGGAATAAAACAAGAAAGAAGGAAAGAGAGGAAAAAGGAATTCAAAGATAAAAAATAATAAAAATTAAAAAATAAAAAATTACTTAAACAACAACAACAGCAACAACAACAATAACAAAGGCACAACCCAAGAGCCTCTGGTTGGTTTCAAACTGCCCAAACCGGTTTTTCTGGTCTTGTTGTCTGCAGCAGGCTGAGGAGCAATTGATATGGCTTTTCTCCCTTCCTGATCTGTGCAGCCTGGTGCCCACCCTTCCCGCACCTTGGGTGTGGGACGGGGTTACCACTGTGGTCTGGGGTTCAGGCACTTGCTTGCCCAGGCTGCCTTAATCCCATGGCTTTGGGAGCACACCCTTTCTTCCCTGTGCTATGGGGGTGCACAGGGCCTTCTGCTCAACCTTGGGATTGCTGCCCAGCTGGATAGGGAGCTAGCCGGAGTGGCTACTGCAGGAGAATTCCCCAGTGTCTCTCTTTTCACTTTTTCTTTTTGAAAAATTCCTCCTACTCAATCCTGCCACTCCGTACAATGGCCTGGCCTGTGGCACAGTCCAATTCTCCAGCCAGACCAATGATTATCAGGGTCAGAGACTATCATTGCGCCACTCTCAGCTCTCCCCAACCAGTGTCCACGGACTCTGTGGGTGCTCATGGACTCTGTGGGTGCTGTGTGTTTGCCATTTAGTCTTTATTCCCCTCTCTGTGACTTCAAGCAGCCAGGTCTCTCCTGATACTGCTCAAACCTTGTTTGGCTGGAAGGGAGCAGTTGACTCAGCTCTCTCCCAAGGACCCTGTGGCAGACCCAGTGGGAGCTGGGCCTGGGGCTGAAGCCACCTTGGTCCCCACACCTTAAGTTCCTGGGACCTTATTGTCCTGAAGCAGTCTCATTACCATCCGGTTTTTCAGTGTCTGCTACAATTTTTGATCTCTTATTTTCATATATGCTGGGGTACTGTTAGCTGTTTGCTCTGTTCCTCCATAGATTGGCGAGGTTTTTCTCCCATGTGTAGGGGGAAGTGGAATCCACTCCCTGCTACCATGCCACCATCTTTCTCCCCTAGAAATTCTTTAAAGGAAACCCAAAGAGTCATAAAGTTTTTGTTGTAGGTGTTTTTCTTTGTGACTAAACAACTGCCTGGAGATAGAATTTACTATTGTTATTTTAGTATAAGTACTTAATAAATAATCTCTAATAGCTATTTACTATGTGCTTTTACCATTCTAGATGCTATAAAAGATAGAGAAATATATTACATCCCATATCCACCATGAATTTAGTGGAATAATCAAAATATATATTAACAGATTAGGTACAAGCAACAAGGAACTGAAGAAGGTGCCGCCATCCTACCTTCCAGGCCCAGCAGAGGGAATCACATGCTGCGCATCACTAATAGCTTGAACAGGTTGACTAGAACCAGTCACAAGCAGCATATGACAAAGGCCTAGACTAGAGACTTTGCAGAACCACCCAATACATAAGAACACAAAAAATCAGCCAAAATGGGAAGACAAAGAAACCGATCCTAAGGGGAATAACAAGAGAATTCTCCAGAAGAGCTAGATGAAATGAAAACAAGCAATTTATCAGATAGTTTAGAATAATGATTATAAGGATACTCAATAGCATGAACAAACACATAGAAACCATAAAAAAAGGACCAGTCAGAAATACAGAATGCAATATCTTAAATAAATAGTATACTAGAAGGAATAAACAGTAGGTTAAATGGAACAGAAGATTAAATCAGTGATATAGAAGACAAGATAGAAAAAAGCACTCAGGCAGAGCAGAAAAACATTTTAAAAAATGAGGAGAGCTTAAGAAACTTTTTGGACAACATGAAGCATAACAACATCCACATCATGGGAATACTGGATGGAGAAGAAAGCAAGCAAAGAATCAAGAAACTCTTTCAAGAAATAATGACCCAAAACTTCCCTAATCTGGTGAAGGAAAAAGACAGTAAGTCCAAGAAGCTCACATAGTCCAAACAAGTTTACCCCAAAGAGGCCTACACTGAGACATGTCATAATTAAAATGACAAAACTTAAAGACAAGGAGAGAATCCTAAAAGCTGCAAGAGAAAAGCAGGTGTTTATAAACCAGGGAGCATCAATTAGATGGTCATCTGATTTCTCAACAAAAACATTTCAGGCTAGAAGGGAGAGGTATGAAATATTCAAGGTCATGAAAAGTAAGGACCTACAACCAAGTCTACTTTACTGAGCAAGGCTACAATTTAAAAATCAAAGGAAAAATAAGGAGCTTCCCAGATAAGAAAAAGCTAAATGAGTTTGTTAACACCAAATCAGTACTGCAACAAATGTTAAAGAGCCTACTTTAAGAAGAATAAGAAGAAAAATAGATGAAAAAAAAGAACAGAGGAGAATACTCTAACAATAAAATGGCATTAAATATGTATCTATCAATAATCACTTTAAATGTAAATGGCTTATATGCTCCAACCAAAAGACTTAGGGTAACTGCATCGATAAGAAAATAGGACACATACATATGCTGTTTCCAAGAGACCCACCTCAGATCAAAAGATACATATAAACTAAAAGTAAAAGAATGAAAAAAGATATTTCATGCAAATGGAAAGGGAAAAAAGTCTGGGGCAGCACTTATAGCCAACAAAATAGGCTTTAAAACCAAGGCTATAGTAAGAGACAAAGAAGGACACTACATAATGGTAATGGAACAATCCAACAGGAGGATATAATCATATAAACATTATGCATCAACACTGGAACACCTAAACATGTGAAGTAAATTTTGATGGACGTAAAGGAAGAGATTGAGAGAAATACAATCATAGTCAGAGATTTTAAAACCCCTTTGACTTCAATGGATAGATCTTCTGTACAGAAAATCAACAAGGAGACAGTGGCCCTAAGTGACACAATATATAGAATGAATGAAATTGATATCTTCAGAGCATTTTTCCCCAAAGCAGCAGAATATACATACTTTTTAGTGCACATGAAATGTTTTCCAGGATAGATCACATATTAGGACACAAAAATGGTAATGGAAAAAAAATACAATGAAGATTAAATAAAAAAATTAAAAAAACACTAAAACGTTGTATTTATATATTTAATGCAATACAACTAAACCTAAGTATAAAAAAATAAGTCTCCTTCTTTCTTTCTGCACAGTATTCCATTGTGTAAAGGTACCAGTTTTTTGACTCACTCATTTACAGATGGACACTTGTGTTGCTTCCAGCACTTGGCTATTGTAAATTGTGCTGCTATGAACACTGAGGTCCATAGGTTCTTTTGAATTGGTGTTTCAGGATTCTTAGGGCACAATCCTAATAGGGGAATTGCCAGGTCAAAAGGCAGTTCCATTTTCAGTTTTTTGGGAAATTCCATACTGTTTTCCACAGTGGCTGCACCATTCTGCATTCCCACCAACAGTGTACTAGGGTTCCCTTTTCACCACAACCTTGCCAGCACGTATTGTTGATTTATTTATGATAGCCGCTCTGACAGGTGTGAAACTGTATCTCATTGTGGTTTTAATTTGCGTCTCTCTGATGGCTAGTGATGCTGAGCATCCTTTCATATGTCTCTGGGCCATTTGTATGTCCTCCTTGGAGAAGTGTCTGTTCAGGTCCTTTGACCATTTTTTAATTGGATTGTTTGTCTTCCTGGAGTGCAGTGGTGTGATATCTTTATATATTTTGGAGATCAGAGCCTTGTCGAAGGTATCCTTTGTATATGTATTTTCCTATGTGGTTGGTTCTCTTTCATTTTGCTGATTTTTTTTTCTTTTTGCCATGCAGAAGCTTGTTGATTTGGTGTAGTCTCATTTGTTTATTCTTTCCTTTTTGTCCCTTGCTCTAGGGGTCATATTGATAAAAATATTGCTGTATGGAATATCTGACTTTTTCCTGCCTATGTTCTCCTCTGGAACTTCTGTGGTGTCACAACTTATCTGGAGAGCATTATGTTAAGGGAAATAAGGCAGGCAGTGAAAGACAAATACCATATCATCTCACCTATAAGTGGAACCTAATCAACAAAATGAACAAGCAAGCAAAATATAACCAGAAACATTGAAATAAAGAACAAATTGATGGTAACCAGAGGGGAGATGGGATGGAATAATGCAGGGGGAGCATTCTCAAGGAACATGTATAAAGGACACATGGACAAAGCCAAAGTGGGGTAGAAATGAGGGTGAGAGGTAGGGGTGGGTGGGATGGAGGGGAGTGGTGGAGGAAAATGGAGACAACTGTGCTTGAGCAAGAACAAAAAATAGTAATTAAAAAATAAGTATCAAAAAAATTAAGAAGATTGAAATCCTATCAGGCATTTTCTCTGATGACAATGCTATGAAACTAGAAATCAATCACAGGAAGAACACTAAAATACATGCAAGACATGGGAGCAAAATAATATGCTATTAAACAGTGAAGGGGTCTACAACAAATGAAGGAAGAAATAAAAAGATACCTTGAAACAAATGAAAATGAGGGCATACCAATCCAAAGTCTTTGGGACACTGGGAAAGCAATCCTAAAAGGAAAATTCATAGCACTAGTGGCCTATCTCAAAGAACAAGAAAAAGCTTGAATAAACAATCTAACTGTACACTTAAAGGAACTTGAAAAAGAATAACAAACAATGCCTGAAGTGAAAAGGTAGGAAATAATAAAGATCAGGACAGAAAAAGAATGACCTAGAGTCTAAAAGTATATATATAAAAGATCAATGAATCCAAGAGGTGGTTCTTGAAAAAGATAAACAAGATTGACAAACCTTCAACCAGAGGCATCAAGGAAAAAAGACAGAGGACCCAAATAAATAAAACAAGAAATGAAATGGGAGAAATAACAACTGATGCCAAAGAAATACAAAGGATTATAAGAAAATATTATGAACAATTATATGCCAACAAATAGGACAACCATGACAAAATGGATAAATTGCTAGAAACATAAAGCCTTCCAAAATTCTGTAAGGAAGAATCAGAGAATCTGAATAAACAAATTACATCTAGTGAAATTGAAGCAGTATTAAAAAACTCCCAACAAACAAAATCCAATACGTATTTATGATAAGAACTCTCTGCAAAGAGTGAATAGAGGGAACATACCTAAACATAATAATAGCCATATATGACAAACCCACTGCCAGCATCATAGTCAGTGGGAAAAAACAGCATCATAGTCAGTGTTCCCCTTAAGATCAGGAACAAGAGAGAGACATCTGCTTTCACCTCTCTTATTCAACATAGTACTGGGAGTCCTAGCCACAGCAAACAGACAGGAGGAAGAAATAATGGTCATCAAATTAGAAAGGAAGGCATAAAACTGTCATCATCTGCAGATAACATGATAGTGTACATAGAGAACCCCATAGATTCCACCAAGAAATTACTAGAAATGATAAATGAATTCAACAAAATAGCAGGATACAAAATTAATACCCAGAAATCATTTTCGTTTTTATATGCCAATAACAAACTAAGAGAAAGGGAAATTAAGAAAACAATCCCATTAACAATTGCTATAAAAAGAATAAAACACCTAGGAATAAACCTAACCAAGGATGTAAAAAATTTGTACTTGGAAAATTATGACACTGAAGAAACTGAAGAAGATACAAATACGTGGAAGTATATACCATGTTCATGGATAAGAAGAATTAATATCCATTCTACCCAAAGCATTCTATAAGTTCAACTCAATTAGTATCAAGATTCTAACCACATCCTTCACAGAACTAGAACAAATATTTCAAAAATGTGTATGGAACCACAAAAGGCCCTATATAGCAACAGCGATACTGAGAAAGAAGAACAAAGTTGTAGGAATCACAGTACCTAATATGAGACTATACTCATATTAATCAAACAGCATGGCAATGGCATAAAAACAGACACATAGATTGATGAAACAGAATAGAAAACCCAGAAATAAACTTGTACCTTTATAGGCAATTAATATTTGACAGAGGAAACAAGCACATACAATGGGCTAAAGACAGTTTATTCACTAAGTGGTGCTAGGATAATTGGACAGATATGTACAGAAAAATAAAACTAGACCACTTTCTTACACCATACACAAGAATAAACTCAAAATGGATCAACTTAACTGTTAGACCCCAAATCATAAAAATAGTAGAAGAAAATATAGGCAGTTAAAATCTTAGACATTACTCATAGCAATATTTTATCAGGTATATATCCCCAGGCAAGGGAAACAAACAAAAATAAACTAATGGGACTACATCAAACTAAAAAGATTTTGCACTGCAAAGGAAATCATCAACAACATAGAAAGACAACCAGACACACTGAAATTAAGAACAAACTGACAGTAACCAGAGGAGAGGCATGAGGGGATAATGGGGTAAAAGGGGGGAAGGGTTTTCAGGAACAACTATAAAGGACACATGGACAAAACCAAGGCGAGGTAGAATCAGGGAAGGGAGGTCAGGATGGCTGGGGTGGAGGGAGTAGTGGGGAAAAAAGGCAGATAACTTTACTTGAACAACAGTAAAAAAAATTGAAAAGACAGCCCACTGAATGGGAGAACATATTTGCTGATACACTGGATAAGGATTTCATATCCAAAATTTATAAAGAAGTTACAAAACTCAACACCAAACCAAAAGAACAAATAATCCAATTAAAAAATGCTCAAAGGACCTGAAGGCACTTTTATAAAGAGGACATACAGATGGCCAATAAACATAATAAAAAAGGTTCAACATCACTAATAATCAGAGAAATGCAAATTAAAAACATGATGAGATATCATCTCACTCCTATCAGAATGACTATCATCAATAAATCAACAAACAGCAAATTCTGGTGCGGATGTGGAGAAAGGGGAACATTTTTGCACGATTGGTGGGAATGCAGATAGGTGCAACCATTGTGGAAAGCAGTATGGAGTTACCTCAAAAAATTAAAA
Organism: Glossophaga mutica; assembly: GCA_039655065.1. Taxonomy (NCBI): domain Eukaryota; kingdom Metazoa; phylum Chordata; class Mammalia; order Chiroptera; family Phyllostomidae; genus Glossophaga; species Glossophaga mutica. The sequence continues at coordinate 91,388,476 of CM077307.1, read as the reverse complement.
ATGGATCTTTTTTTACCCAACTACCCCACTTCTGGAAATATATCTGAAGGGACCCAAAACACTAGTTTAAAAGAACGTAAGCACTCCTATATTCATTGAAGCATTATTTTCTTTTTCTTTTTCTTTTTTTTTTAAATTTTTATTTTCATTGTTGATCTTGTACAGTTTTCTGTCTTTTATTCTCACCCGAACCTGCCACCCCAACCCTCCCCACCTCCCTCCCATTCCCACCCCCCCGCCATAGTTTTTGTCCATGTGTCCTTTATACTTGTTCCTGTAAATCCTTCCCCTTTTCCCCTGAAATTCCCTCCCCTCTCCAAAATATACAAGCAGCCCAAGTGTCTATCAGTAGATGAGTGAATAAAACAACTATGGGATATTTACACAATGGAATACTACGCAGCCATAAAAAGAAGAAATTTTTGCCCTTTGTGGTAATATAGATGGATCTGGGGAACATTATGCTAAGTGAATTAAGCCTGTCGGAGAATGACAAATACCTTATTATTTCACTCTTGTGTCAAATATAATGAACAAACTGAATTAACAAGGAAATAGAGACAGATCCACAGATGGAAAGCAGGATGACAGCTAAAGCTGGGGGGAGGTTTGAGGGCGGAGAAATTGAGCAAAAAGGAAAAGGGACTCATGGACATGGACAACAGGGTGGTGATTGCTGGGTGAAGTGGGTATAAGGGGACTAAATGGTAATGGAAAAATACAATAAAGATTAAATTTAAAACATTAAAAAAATAAGTGTCTTTGGAATTGCAAAAACATATAATAACAGATTAACTAAATAACAATTTAATGCTTTATCATGAAACACCTATATTTAAAAAAATTAGGAGCTTTGGTGGGTAACACAAATATATGGTATAATTTTTGGTGGCAATTTCAACTTTCTATCAAGTGAGATTGAATAAAGTATCTAAATAACTCCTGAAGAAATGCCATCAAACTTAAAATTTAAGTAATTCCAAAGCATGTTTTAGTGGTCTAAAATGATATATAAATCAAATATATTTAGATGGATTAATACAAATCTCTCATATATTTAAAAGAATTTTAGCAATCTTTAATTTAATCTAGAATTTTAATTATTAATTGAAAATACTAACACTGGCTTTGATTCTGAGAAAACAGCAAGTGGGGAATGACATGGGTGCTATGGTAGGTCCCCCAGGTCCCTGGGGCCCTGAAATGGGAGGCCACAGAGGCTTCCATGAAGAATTTGGCAGCTGGCATGCAGACTTGAGTTTGTAGCCTGGGTTGGGTCTGGTCCAAGGCCATAGAGCTCTTAGAGGCAAGGCTGAAGATGAGGGTTGGATCCCTGTCATCAAGCTGGGCCACCTGGTCAAGGATATGAGGATCAAGTCCCTGGAGGAGATCTCTCTTCTTCCTGCCCATCAAGAAACCTGAGATCATTGACATTTTTCTTGGGGGCATCCCTCAAGGACAAGGTTTTGAAGATTATGCAATTGCAAAAACACCCATGCTGGCCAGAATACTTGGTTCAACGCAATTGTCACTATCGGACACTACAATGGATGTGTCAGTCTGGGTGTTAAGTGCTCCAAGGAGGTAGCCATTGTTATTTGTGGGGCCATCATCCTGGCCAACATCTCTATTGTATTTGTGCAACAAGGTTACCAGGGGAATAAGATCAGCAAGCCTCTCACCATCCCTTGCAAGGTGATCAGACACCATGGCTCTGTGCTGGTGTGCCACATTGCTTCTCCCAGGGCAACTGGCTTTGACTCCGCCCCTGTGCCCAAGAAAATGCTGCTGATGGCTGGTATGGACAACTTGTACACCTCAACCAGGGGTGCTGCATTGCCACCCTGTACAACTTTACCAAGGCCACTTTTCATGGCATCTTTAAGACCTATAGCTATTTCACCCCTGACCTGTGGAAAGAGATCATGTTCACTAAACACCTCCTATCAGGAATTCACTGTCCATCTTATGAAGACACACACCAGAGATTCTGTGCAGAGAACTCAGGCTCCAGCTGTGACTACCATGTAATTTTATACAAAAAAAAAAAAAAGTGAATTAAGTTTGTTTGAAAAATACACTGAAACTTTGATTTAAAATACCCTTATTGGTACAAGAGCTACAGAGCTAAGAAATATGAAATGAACCATAAGAAAAGGTGCTTTAAATTGATGACTATCATAGCTGGATTTTGTTCTTAAGGTAATTAAATCAATTAATTTCATAATAAAAAATGAGTTGAATTCACTTAGAGATTTGATGACATATCTACTTTCTCTGAGTTTCGCTCTAAGGTTTTCCTGATTACTCTAACCTGTGAATGCAAAGCAACATTTTGCAATTTCAAAATATTTCATCTACATTGTTGTGAAAAACCATGTGTGAATTGATATCAAGGATTTCCAGGCAACCATGCTCTTACTATTGTTAATTAAAAACATTGGAGAAGCGTATAAAAAAAAAAAGGAGAGAAGAGTTTTAACACAATGATCTTATAAATACAAGTCATACCTAATTTTCTTCTGTAGGCTAGTAATTTTCAAGTGGCTTTTTGCAGTAGCATTTTGTAATAAAATCTTACAGGAGACCTCAATATATAAACAGTTGAAAGTTGAACAGTTTTGGTGGAAGAGGGAAGAAAAGCTCAATTAGGTTATTTGCTCCCTTCCCCTCTTTCCACCATAGCAGCACTCCTAAGAATGTCTTGTTGAATTATAGGGCTGAGTTTCTCCAATGGGACAATGTGTTTTCTGGACACATCAACATCAGCCACACAATTTTCTCAAGTTCTAATAAATTAACTCCATAGACATTGTATGGTTCTGAGCTTAAATTTGTGTTTTTGAGAGTCACAGACTGTAGAAGTCAGGAACTTTGGTGAGTACTAGAATGAAGTGCCTTGAAGAAGCAGAGAGAAGATGTCAACCTTCAATTCTCTGACTCCTGTGTTCCTGAAATCCAGCTGTCTTCTTTCCTTCTCCTTAGGCTAGTAGTTCAAACCTTCCTTCAAATTTCTTTTTGCTGGAAACTTGTTAAAGCTGCAATTCCTTTATTTGCAATCAATAGTCCTAACTTAATACAAATACCATGATCATATTTTTTTCTAACATTTATAGTTGTTTCATTTGACATAATACAAATGTGTACATGACAGTTTGCCCTGGTTGACATGAAAATTCAGTGAGAGAATCTGGACTGTAAAGCAATAATTTCAATGCAAAAACACAGTTAACTATGTTTCTGCTTGATCAATGATTCTATAAGTCATTCTGTGGGAAGTGTTACTAAAACTAGGTAAACTTTCTATCTGCTGTCTCCTAAAATACTTCATTTTTCCCATTTATTTAATTTCATTGATAAGGGAGAGAGCCTGACTGATCATTCTGTGAAAGAAAAAACAACTGCTTGGATAACTGGAGAAATTAAAGATTATTCACAGGATATATCTTACTTGGAGAAATTGGAAAAACACAGATTTTCAGTTTGGTGAGTAACTATATGCTATTTTAAAATTTACAATTATTGAATTCAACAAGTCCTTATTCATTCTATTCTTTTATTATTAATTTATTCAGCAGATATTGATTATATACCTATTACAGGCTATACCATTTGTATCCTGATTTGAAAAGTTCATAGTCTGATGAAGTATATGGATGTTAAAAACATTAATATGATTTGATAATGTTATTTTTAATGAAAAAATTGCCACATTTACATGTGGAGAAAATGATGGCTAAATTATTTAGAAATAGAGAAAAGTTTTCAGTAAAAGTTTGAGCCAAATCTTGGGGTGGGGAAGACCACAATGGAAAAATGGTGAGAATTTGGTGTGGACAGTATCTGGAGATGAAATTGAAAAGGGTGGCTGGAGTTGACACAGGCTATAAACCTTAGTTCACTTGGGAATCTAAACAGATCATAGTTGTTCTCTTTACCTGGTGGTGTGTACACAGGTATATTTGTCTATGCCAACATGTATATAACAAATATGAAAAAATGTTTAAAAGAATGAGCAATGGAGCTTCTCAGAAGTTATAGTTATAGGATTTTGCAATGGTGGGATTCATCAAATGTAGGGGAAGGAACAACAGTGAGTGATGTGTGGAGTAACCTAGGAAAGGAGAAGAGATGGAGTAGCTAGTCACAGTCATCTGTTCCAAACCTCTGCTCACCTCAAGATTCATTCCCTGAATGGTTTTCCCACTGGCTGTTTATCTGCCTTATGAATTGCTTCCCAAAGAGTTTTCTCTTACTCTTCCATCCTAGAGTCATCATTGGAAAGACATGGTTTCAGCTGAAGTTTTCTTTATCCAGTCATATTTTCTGCAATTCCTACTGGTTTTCACTTACATTTAAAAGTCTGAATACCTTCACCAATGCTTTCCTGTAGCAGCTGAGGTGTGGTGTCCAGACTAAACAGTGAGTTCTTCTCTGGGTCAAGAGATGCAGGCTTGTACTTAAGGAATATCAGGTGGGGAAGGGAGCCCAGGAGCCTCAAAGACAAGAATATACATACCTATTCTAAAAAAGAAATAATATACAATTAATGCAATTTTCAAGAAAGAAAAAGACAAGGTCCCTCTTCTTAAGAAACTCTCAGTTTGTGATCATTTCTTGGGGGAGGATGACAAATACACATTCAATTTCATTCAATGAAATAACAGCAAGAGCAGATACAAGGTACTGACTATGGTGTGCAGATGAGAGAGATGGATGTGCTAAACTCTTGACTCCTGTTTGAGATTCACCTGGACTGCAGAAGCAGCTCAGTTAAGCTCTCAGGCTCCCAGCTCCTCCTTTTGTCCCTGTTGTTGCCCCTCCACAATTTCTCTGATGATTCAGGTCTCTATTGGCCTACCTCAGTTGGGGTGACCTTTCAGAGTGTAGTGTATACAATTTCACATACCATTATTATTTTATACTTAGAAATAAAGGCTTAAGAGTTTCCAAGGTTCTCAGAGCTTCAGTTTCAGATAAATCCTTTAAGGTGCAACTCCGAGGCATTACTCTTTTAGTAAGCACTTCCTCATTCTCAAAGTCAAGAATAGGAACTGGCAAATTCCTATTCCTATTCCAAGCCAAATTCTGTCCTTTGTTTGTTTTAGTAAAAAGAGTTTAATTGGAACTCAGATGCACTCACTTGGTTATATATTGTCTTTGGCTATTTTTCCCAGAATGGCAGACTTGAATAGTTAAGACAAAGACAATATGGCCTACAAAGCCTACAATATCTAATGTCTAGCTCTTTACTAAAAAGTTTGCTCACTGTTGTTCTACACAGACTAAGATGCTTCTCTGTTCTCTCATGACACTCACATTATTTATAAAATATTTTTATGCTTGTCTCCTTCACCAGGCCGAGTTCTTATGTGTTTCATTTTTTTTTGCTTCATGATGAATCACTAAAGGTTTAGTAACTTGAAACAAGCATCTTATTTGCTCAAAACTCTATGGATTGGGGATTCAGGCAGTACATATCACGGAAAGTTTGTCTGTTCTCCATTAAAGGCTTCAGCTAAGGTGGCTCAAATAACTAGGATCTGGCTGAGATGCCTTAATTGGGACCATGTATCTGGGGCCTCAGGTTTGCTCTCAATTAAAAACCTTACTTTTCTGCATGGGCTCCTCTCCAGTGATGTTTGGGCTTCCTCACAGTATGGTGCCTGGGTTCCAAGCAGCATTCTTGTAAGACCAGAGCTGGACATTGCAGACATTTTTAATTAAATATTTTTTATTGCTGTTCAATTACAGTTGTCCACATTCTCCCTCTCAGGACTTTCCCTGTTCTACCCACTCCCACCTCTCAGTCAATCCTCCTCTCCCCACACCTGTTTTCTTTGTCCATGGGTCCTTTATACATGTTCCTTGACCTGACCCTTCTCCTTTTCCCTGTTACCCCCCAATCACCTCCCCTCTGGTCACTGTCAGTTTTTTTTTTTTTTATTTCCATGTCTCTGGTTCTGTTTTGCTCATTTGTTTGTTTTATTGATTAGGTTTCACTTGTAGGTGAGATCATATGGTATGTGTCTTTTACTGCTGTCTTATTTCACTAAGCATAATGCTTTCCAGTCCATTTATGCCATTGTGAAGTGTAGGAGTTCCTTCTTTCTTACTGCTGCATAGTATTCTATTGTGTAAATGTAACATAGTTTTTTGATCCACTCATTTACTGATGGGCACTTGTGTTGCTTCCAGCACTTGGCTATTGTAAATTGTGCTGCTATGAACACTGGGGTGCATAGGTTCTTTTGAATTGGTGTTTCAGGATTCTTAGGGCACAATCCTAACAGGGGAATTGCCAGGTCAAAAGGCAGTTCCATTTTCAGTTTTTTGGGAAATTCCATACTGTTTTCCACAGTGGCTGCACCAGTCTGCATTCCTACCAACAGTGTACTAGGGTTCCCTTTTCACCACAACCTTGCCAGCACTTATTGTTTGTTGATTTGTTTATGATAGCCACTCTGACTGGTGTGAAGCTATATCTCATTGTAGTTTTAATTTGCCTCTCTCTGATGGCTAGTGATGTTGAGCATCCTTTCATATGTCTCTGGGCCATTTGTATGTCCTCCTTGGAGAAGTGTCTGTTCAGGTCCTTTGACCATTTTTTAATTGGATTGTTTGTCTTCCTGGAGTGCAGTGGTGTGATATCTTTATATATTTTGGAGATCAAAGCCTTGTCGAAGGTATCCTTTGTATATGTATTTTCCCATGTGGTTGATTCTCTTTTCACTTTGCTGATTTTTTTCTTTTTGCCATGCAGAAGCTTGTTGATTTGGTGTAGTCCCATTTGTTTATTCTTTCCTTTTTGTCCCTTGCTCTAGGGGACATATCAGTGCAAATATTGCTGTGTGGAATGTTCAAGATTTTCCTGCTGATGTTCACCTCTAGGACTTTTATTGTATTGCAACTTGTATTTAAATCTCTTATCCATCTTGGGTTTATTTTTCTATATAGTGTAAGTTGGTGGTTGAGTTTCATTTTTTTTTGCATGTAGCTGTCCAGATGTCCAACACCATTTGTTGAAGAATCGATTTTTACTCCATTTATGCTTCTGCCCCCTTTGTCGAATATGAATTGACCATAGAGACATGGGTTTACATCTGGGCTCTCTATTCTGTTCCACTGATCTATGTGTCTTCTTATGCCAGTACCAGACTGTTTTGATTACAGTGGTCTTGTAATACAGTTTGATACTAGGTATTTTGATTTCTCCTACTTTGTTCTTCTTAAAATAGCTGAGGCTGTTTGGGGTCATTTATGGTTCCATATAAATTTTTCAAATGAATGTTCTGTATCTGCCAAAAGTGTCATTGGTATTTTAATAGGGATTGTGTTGAATCTATAAATTGCTTTGGATAGTATGAACATTTTGATTATGTCACTTCTTCCAATCCATAAGCATAATACATGCTTCCATTTATTTGTATCTTCCTTAATTTCTTTCTTCAGTGTTATGTAGTTTTCTGAGTACAGGTCTTTTACCTCCTTGGTTAGGTTTATTCCTAGGTACTTTATTTTTCTTGTTGCTATATCAAATGGGATTTTCTCCCCTGATTTCTGTTCTGATATTTCATTGTTGATGTACAAAAATGCCTTTGATTTCTGAATATTGACTTCGTATCCCGCTGTTTTGCCTATTCCACTTATTAGGTCAAGTAGTTCTTTCATGGAGCCTATAGGGTTTTCTTGTACACTATCATGCCATCTTCAAACAATGACTGCTTTACTGCCTCCTTTCCAAATTATTTAAAAGTCAAGACTTCAAAGTTACACAGTGACTTCCACCATATTCTGTTGGTCAAAACAGGTCACAAGGTTAGACAGAAGAGGAATAGACTCTAACTCTTGATGCCAGGATAAAAAGGTGACATTGCATATAGGCATGTTTGGATGAAATATGTTGGAGGAATCTTTGGAAACATAACCTACTGAGTTTTGCTTTCTTAATTTCTGTGTGCATAACTTCTAGCATAGGGTTCAACAGATATTTTTCAACAAAAACAAACAAGCTAAAAGGAATGAAAGACTGTAGACTTTGAAAATAAACCTAAGTATGAATTCCAGTTTTGCCACTGCTCTGTAGCTTTGAACAATTTGTTTAAACTCTATGAGGCTGTTTTATTCTGTATCAAATTGGAATAATAATGCTTGTATTGTGGATTTTATGTTTGTTATACAAGTTGGGAAATAATGTATATAAGGTAGCCTATACAGTGACTGGAAGATATGGATTTTTAATAAAGGCAACCAATATTATTAACATTAATAATAATAATACATTTTGAGGAAAATGTCTTTTCCAAATGTTAAAGTCAGGGTGTAGGTCACCCAAATATGATTTCTCGCTTTCAAATCTGCCTTTCTCTCTGTTCCTTAAACATGCTAAGTTCTTAATCACATAAAATCTTTCACACCTGGTGCCTCCTTCATCTGGAATAGTCTACCAGTTCTCACTGGTGTGGTTGACCACACACATTGCAGGCTGTCACCTCATTTTTACCTCTAGTGAGTCCTTTCCTACTATCCTACATGAAGTAGTACTCATCCCTTTCTGGTTATTTACTTTCTCATCACTCTGTTTGTTTCTTTTAATGTACTTGTCATAATTTAAATTAATTTTTTATATTTATTGGGTTGGCCAAAATGTTTGTTTAGTTTTTTTCTGTAAAATAAAAGACAAATTTTTTTTTTCATTTTTACCAATGACTTTATTCAGTTGGATATTTTTAGTATGTTGGCTATCTTCAGCATGGTATAACATTGATCGTTCTCAATTATTGTCTTGATTTGATCACCATCAACTTGAACTGGTCTACCTGAATGGGGAGCATTGTCCGGTGAGATACCTCCAGCACAAAACTTTATAAACCATTTTTGACATACTCCATCAGTCACAGCACCTTCTGCATACACAACACAAATCTTTTTCTTGTGTGTTCTAGTTGTGTTTTTACCTTTCTTGAAATAATAAAGCATAATATGCTGAAAATGTTGTGTATTTTCTCCATATTCAATATAAAAATGGCTACACAAAAATTCACCAGTTTTGATAAGCTTTGTTAATGCACGCTGATACGACAGCTGTCTACAATACAATCTAATAAAATTGTTTCAAATGAAGTTAGATAACTAAATGCTATAAGAGCCATGTTATGGAAAAACAAACAAACAAAATTTTGGCCAACCCAATATTTATTTATTTGCTTATCTCTCTTTTCTCTCACTGAATAGAATCCAAATGCAGACAAGAGTCTTGCATGCTCAATCCTGGGTCTCTGAGCCCTAGCTATAACATACAGGTTTATAATAGGCAATCAGCAAATATTTATTGAACTAATAAAGAAAAGGATGAATGAGATATCATTTATTCCATCACTTTCTCTCTCTCTCTCTCTCTCTCTCTCTCTCTCTCTCTCTCTCTCTCTCTCTCTCTCTCCCCTCTCTTGGCTATTATACCTATTTATTTATTTCCAACCTCTTGTTTCTCTTGAGATTGCTAATAATAAAATAAGGTAACATGAGATAATTAACCACTATAAAGATTTCTTTTTAAACCAGATTTGAGGATATGGGAGGTGGGTGCTGAGACCTTTATAAACTTATGTTTTAAATGGTCTGACATACAATGTGAACAATTTTCTTGATGTTTTATTAGAGCTGGCAAATCATTTATTGAGTCAGCCTTTACCTAAATCCTCCCCAACTTCCCATAAAATGCTTTTAGCACAGAATACTGTACTGCCTATCTTCAAAGGTGTATGTGTGTGTGTGTGTGTATGGTTGGCCAAAAAGTTCATTTGTTTTTTTTTTCCATGACATGCTCTAGTTACACTTAGTTGTTTTGAACTTCATTCAAAACAATTTTGTCATATTTTACTGACAACTGTCACATCAGCATACATTAAGGAAAACTTATTGGAATTGGTGAATATTTGTGTAGTCGTTTTAATATTGAAGATGGAAGAAAATACACAGCATTTTCAGCATGTTATGCTTTATTATTTCAAGAAAAGTGAAAACACAACTGAAACACACACAAAAAGATTTATGCAGTGTGTGGAGAAGGTGCTGTGACTGATGGAACTTGTCAGAAGTGGTTTTCAGAGTTTTGTGCTGGAGATTTCTCACCAGGCAGTGCTCCATAGTCAGGTAGGCTAGTTGAAGTTGATGGTGATCAAATTGATACATTAATTGAGAACAGTCGATGTTATACCATGTGGCAGATAGCTGACATACTCAAAATATCCAAATCAATAAAGTTATTGTTGAAAATGAAAACTGTGTCTTTTATTTTTTGAAAAAACATACATACTTTTTGGCCAAATATATACATATATATATTTGTGTGAGAAGTATGTGCTGAAATACAGCAACCTTAAATGTATGCGTTTTCTGCCCCCCACTCTAATCATATGGTCTGTCTCACACTTTGACCCTCCCCCCATCCATGCCTCAACTGAACTTGCTGATTTGTGTAAATTTGGTAAACTGCTAAAATTTCAGTAAGTCACAGATTCTAATTTTTAAAAAATGTATAGGACCTTTAGCTAATTGATTGTATGTTTATCTCATTGTAGCTACCAATAATTAAAGAAAATTCCTAAATATAATTCTAAGACTGTTACATTTTCTTAATCAGAAGTACCCAACCAAATCCCTTCACCTTTTTAACACAGCACCCTGACCCCCTCCCTTCTGGCAGCTTTCACTCTGTTCTCTGTATTTATAAGTCTGTTTTTATTTTGTTAGTTTATTTTCTTTATTAGCTTTCACAAAGGTGAAGGGATTAAGACCCCCCCCCCAAAAAAAAAACATACAGACAACAATATGGTATTTACCAGAGGGAGAAGGGTACAGGGAGGTAGAAGAGGGTAAAGGGGAGATAAATGGTGATGGAAGGAGACTTGACTTGGGGTGGTGAGCACACATGCAGCTTCGGTTTATGTAGTATAGAATTGTATACCTAATACCTATATAATTTTATTAACCAATGTCACCCCAATAAATTCATTATCAATGATAAAAATAAATGAAACAAAAGGGAAAGATATCCCACTAAGTTGCCTGTGAGTGTGTAAAGGGGAACACTATTCTGGAACATCACGTCTGGTGGGCCTGCTGCCAGCAGTGTTAGTGATCGTAGGCAAGGGTCCTCTTAGATGTTCCTAGTGGGCTTTGAATCATGGCCATCTTTTCTTGGCCATAGGATGTTTACATATTTTTTTAGGTATATAATGGTGTAATAGAGTGACTATCTTTTGCTATATTTTAGACAACACAAGCTGTCAAAAGTATGCCTCAATAGTTTTGTAGTAGATACTTTATTTCCATCTTTCATGTGCTTCTGTTATACACTGCATGTAGTCTTTGTGAAACTCAACACATGATGGTTTAGGTGTTCAATAGCTCCACTCCCTCATCAGACTGTAAGTTTAACAGATTTTATAGAAATAGGGAATAAGTCAGTCCTAGTCTTTCTGTTCTATTTGCATTTATTAATAAATCAGAAACAGTTAATAAATATTTATTAAATTAATACATAAAAATGAGGGTAAGATAAGAATATTGACATTTCCAGAGAAAGGTCTGGGGAGAAGACCAATGGGATAAAACTTAACTTACTATTTCTTGGACTAGTTTATCTACTGGGGCTATTGCTTCTACTTAGTGAGCATGTTTCCTCCCTAAGAATTCTTTCACTGACTGTCATTTCTGATAACAGAGCACCACACCCACCCACACACACATGCACCAAGGGGTTGGGCTGTGATGTGTATTATGTTTTTATGGCCATATGATTGGTTCGGGGCTAGGCACCTGATCTGAACCAGACTGCCCAAGCCTTTTCCCAGCATTTGATATTTTGTTACTTGGAAATGAGACTCTCTCTTATTTCCACAGTTTTAGCCTGGAATGATTTAAGGTTGATATTCCCTGTGGCCATGACCACCCTTTTTTACCAGCCCTACTCTCTGTGCCTCCTCTTGTTAACATTTGTTGTTTATGGCCTGTTTGAAACAAATACATGAAGGAGTCTCATGATGTTTTGCAGGTGACACATATGTATTCTGTTCAATACACAGTAAAACCAATAAAAGCTATATCAGAGAGACCAACTCAAATTCACATTAATGATGAGTCTATGTGGATAAAATTATATGTACCCATAAGAAAGTATACTTTAGGTAAAAAATATTATTTACTGGGAAATTTTTATTTTATTTATTTTCCTATAAGGAGACAGACTTCAATGAGAAAGTTTACAATGTCCATTCAGTTAATTGTGTAAATAACCACTCATTTGCCTGGGTAAAAAGAACTATAGGACCTCATTGCCTGTGGAGTGAATTGGGTTACCTGCTTCCTAATGCAGTACCTTAATGATTGCACAATGGTTTAGCAAAAGAAGTCAGTCAGATTATGTGTAAAATTCCTCTGCAAGTAGTGCTAATGAATGCTTCAATACAGTAGATATCACTGCAGTGCTTTAAAAAAGTTAACATACTTTTCAGAGGTACCTAACACCCAAATGGGGAGAAGGTTCAGTAACAAGACAATCTTAAAATGTTTCCATTACTATTCAAATACAACTAGGTGGGTAAGCGACCAGAGAATCACACATTTTTGGAGCAGGAACTCATTTTGGGGATTCTTTAGTTCAGCTTCAGACCTGTCCATTTATGCAAGCATAAAACCAAGACCTATAGAAGTTAAATGACTTGCCTTAGGTCATACAGCTAATAAGTAATGGAAATAGTACTAGAACCCACTTCCTCTCCATCTCAATTCAGTCCCATTATAAAAAATAAATTCTCCTTAGCACTCTGCTAGTGTTTTATGGTTTCCTGTTTTTTATCAAGCTGTTTTGATATTTATCAATACATGGATGAGAAAGTGCTGATTTTTGAGAAAATGAATATAATGGATTAATATGTTTTCTCTTGCTGTGGGGGTGGGGAATGGCAGATGCCAAGATGTTTGCCAAACACACATGGTGCTGACCACACAGACTGACATCTTTGTGTATTCTCAGCCAGTAATTTATGGGACTGACCTGAATTTATTGCTGAAAGAAGATATGAGTTAACTATAAATGTCACAATAGGAAAGTTATTCTTTAATAAAGTGATACACTTTTCTTTTTATAACACACATGTGATTTGACATTGAAATAAAATGCAGATGCTACTTTGATTGGCATATTCCCTATTGTGCTTTTCCAAAACACCTTCACATATGGTCTGCCTCATTCCTGAGAAATGACTTGTTGTTTATGTCATACAAACAGAACAGATTGATTTTACAGTGAGTAAGGAGAATGATGAATTGTACATTGGAGAGAAATCCTTGTCTCAGCAACCTAAACACTTGAAAATAAATGTTGCCTTTTAGAAAAGAATCTCATCCACCCATGATCCTTTTATTTCATGCCCCCTTTCTAAGGGTTAAATAGATATGATATACAGTCTCAGAAAATAGAAAGGGTAGTTCCAATCACCAAAAATATATAACTTCTCTTCACCATTTAAACATATCCTGAGACCTAACAGTCAAACAAATGGCAGAGTTTTCCCAAAGAATGAACCCCAAATATCTAGTACTTTAATACTGTATCTGTACTGTTCCCAGAATAAAACATTACTCATCTGGATTGGAGAGCAGCATTATTTCTTTATTCCTCAGGTGAATTTCAAATATAAAAATCTTATTCTCAAAAACTTTCCTGGGATCTCCAACTTTTATCCCTTCAGAATTATTCTGCATCATACAGAGAAAACATATTCCGTCCTCACTCCTGTAACAATAGGTTAACCATATCTATTTCTGCAGAATTTTGCAGTTTATAAATCTCTTAATCTTGTCCCCATGCCTTTCTCTTTTTTTAATCTGGTGCTTCCAACAGCTTTGTGATGTGATATTGTTAACTTAATTTTACAGATTATATAACAGAAATCCAGAGTGATTAGATGGCTTTTTTTACTAACACTCAACTAGTTTATCTGTATCCCTATCCAGTTCTCCTTCCACTAGAATATGATACCTACCTCAGATGCACATATAGAGTTTAGTTTGTGCATTAAATTTTTTTTAATTTATTTTTAGCGAGGGGGAAGGGAGTGAGAAAGAGAGAGAGAACATCAACAGGTGGTTGCCTCTTGCATTCCCCCTACTGGGTACCTGGCCTGCAACCCAGGCATGTGCCCTGACTGGAAATCAAACTAGCGGCCCTTTGGTTCACAGGACAGTGTTCAACCACTGAGCCATTCCAGCCAGGGCAGTTTGTGTATTTTACAGCTTTTAAAATGTAATGGTTTAAGTCTTTACCTCTTGCGTATCTGAGAGAGTTGGATGGGTATGGAATGAAGATATGATGCTATGGAGGGGAAACTAACCAAATCAGCTATAGAATAGCCATCAGAGCAAAATCTACATGGAGGGATTTTCCTGAAAGTAATTTATCAATGACCCATATACAAGTACATATTTATTGACTGATTCCTTTATTTTATTAGATGTGGCAAAAACATGACCATCTATTCTTGTTGAGAAGGAATAGATTCTAGTGACTAAGAATATAGGCTCTGGGTCATAATACCTAAACTCAAACAAATTAGCTTTATGAATTACTAGTTAAGAAAACAGATAAGTTTCTCAAACTCTTTGTACCTCATTTTCTTTAAAAATAATTTTCTGTAAAATTGAGCTAGTAGTACCTACTACTAGTGAAATGCTCATAGCAAATAGTAAATGTTCAGTCAGTGCTACCTGGTATTAGTAACTGAGGCTCCCTTTTCTCTATTATCACCACTATATACTCTTCAGCTTTATTTATCTATCAAAGCAACTACCTGTATTTTGGGGGTCGGGGGAGGAAACAAAGTATTTGCTGGTAACTAAAAGCCCTACAGTTGGAAAATAGGATGTTAATAGTAGAGAAAAGGTACCAGGGGAGTAAACACAATGTGTTAGTTTTCTTTGCTGCATAAAAAATTACACAAATTTAGTGGCATAAAATAATACTTTTAAAAAAATCCCACGGTTTCCATGGGTCAAGAGTCTGGGCCAGCTTAACTGGTTCTCTGACCAGGATCTTACCAAGTTATACTCAAGGCATTGGCTGGGCTATATTTTCATTTGGAGGCCTCATGGGGGAGGAACTACCTTCATGCCCATTCAGATTGTTGCCAGAATTTATTTCCTTGTTGCTGTATGAGGGAGATCCCAGCTTTCTGCTGGTACTTGCCTGGAGTTTGCCTACAGTTCCTAGAGGCCTCCTGTAGTTCTGAGCAATTAGAGCTTCTTCACCATCATGATTGCTATTCTGTGAACCCCACAGGAGAGTCTCTCACCTGGAACCCTATGGCTTTTACCTGATTAAGTCAGGACCTCACTGTATAATCTCTCACTTGAGTAACTCAAAATCAACTGATTTGGCATCTAATTATTTCTACAGAATCTCTTTACCTTTCCCATTTTCTATTGGTTAGATACAAGTTATGGGTCCAATTCACATTCCAGGAGCATCATACAGACCATGAAAACTGAGGGGCAGGAGCCCTGGGGAGTGGCTCAGGGGATTCTCATCTGTGCATATAAGAACATGATCAGACAGTCTCCTGATCTTTGTAGTGGTACTGGGTAATTTTCTCTCTACCAGAAATTAAATGAATGACTGCATATCAGAGAGTCTAATCTAGTTTGCCTTTTAGTTTAACCTTGCATCTGCTACTTTCCTATGTGTAGGTCTGAGGCTGAAATGACTTGTGTCCATGGTTGATCTCCCACAGCCCACTATGCTCTATAGGCTCCGTCCTTCTTAGAAGATTTTTCAGCTTTACTCCATTGCCTTTACGCTTTGACATGTGACAGTGGAATTTTTTTTTTTTTTCTATCTAGGCCCTCTCTTGCCTGTACCTACTATTTCTTATACAGGTTAATTTTTATATTTTTATAAATAGCATTTTCCTTTTTGGGTTTTAAGTTTCCTGTTTACTTTTTATAGTGCTCTTGGTGATCAATTAACTCATTTTAAATATTATTCTCTAATAGAGTTTCTTCCTGGTAATTTTTTAAATATAAGAAGCAGTAAAAACTAATAAATGGTCCCATTTCTTGGACCCCATAGTCCACCAGATTGGTAAGAAACATCACATTACCTTTTTCCTCATCTGTGTCTACATAAGTAAATGACGATGCATAATTTATTACCAATGGCATTTCCTAGGTTAATGTAAAGCTTTGACTCTTCTGACTTCCCCTACAATAAGAGCAGAGTTGTACGTCATGATGGGCATTCTTGGTTGTGCCATCAGCAGCCATTCTTTTTTCCTGCCATTCTCTTTCTAACTGGTGACACCATTTCCAATGACTGAAAATGGTAGATGCTTCTCCAAGCTCTCATTCGCTATGGGTGGTCATGTACCCCATTCTGGCTGATAAAATTGTAAGAAGCCGCTAGCTTGGGCTTTATTCCTTTTAAAAGGGAAGCAAGTGAAAAAGGAAACTCTCTTTGCCCTCCTCTCATTCCTTTCTATTTTGGTCATTGCTGCAAAGATGTGATGCTGGCAGCTTCTGAAGACATTTTGTAGTATGAGAGGAAGAAATTAGGATAGAAACTAATTCAGCACCCTATTACATTGAGCCATTGCATACGACCTCTTTCTACCTATCTCACAGTTTCTTTTACATGAGATAATTAAATGCACTTATTATTTGATACTCTTAGATGAACATTCTGTTGCTCATAGCTGAACGCACTCTTACTCAGAGGATGAACCTTTATGAATGTAGTCCTGATGCACTGAGGAACAGATGTTCTTTCTTTCATTCAATATTTATCATGTTTACATGATGCCCTAATTCTGTATCAGAATAATAATCAGAATACATTCTGTATCAGAATTTATCATGTTTACATGATGACCGAATTCTGTATCAGAATATCAAGACAATATGATAGTATTCTGAAACAGAATACTATCATATTATCTTGGATCCTCCAAAGCATAATGTGTAAGTGGTTGCTTTTTAGTTTAGTACAACTTGGAAAATGGGCACAGTATGGTGCAGGAGATTCTCCATGGATACCACTCTGATTCAGTTGAGGAGGTGGAGAATGAGGTGAGGAAAATTAATTTAGCCAATTGTCTGGAAACCAAACGTGACATCAGTGATAAGGTTTAAATGTCTAGGAGCTTCAGATTATGAGTTAGTCCAAATTCAAGCTGCATGATTGAAATGATGAAAGGGCAATTCTGGGTATAAAGCAGTGTGGGTATTTATTTGATGTAAAAACTCAAATGACCAGTAAAATAGATAATGTTCTGTTGTAATAGTTTGCAAATAGCATCAAGGAAACAATTGAGTGGGTGTGTTTTGAGCTTCAGGCATTGTAAATTCTTTCACTCTCATATACTTTATGCCTTCTTTAATAAACTGGAGAGTCTTGGGCCAACTTCATCGGTGACGGTAGGTGGTCATTCATTTCACAATCCACTAATTTTCATGATTATTCAGTATTTTATGTTACCTAAACTGCTTTGAATTTTGTCTTACTCAAATTGTAATATGGCAATAGCTTATATGATTTCAGAATCATTAATTCAATTGGTGTTCTCAGCATATAAAATTTACATTCTTATCTCTTCAAATACAAACAAAAAACTTAAAGGTCTGAAATATGCTGATAGTATATACAATATTTTTGAAATGCACATCAGTGGCCTGTTAACCTATTGTATCTTGTTGAAAAGATGCAGAGTGAGTAGAACATTCTTAGGAAGGAAAAACAATTGACATTAATTATTGTATAATCTAATTCAGCCTTAAAGAGGCAATTGTATGTTTACCTTAAATTTATTTCTAGCTTTATAACTGAATCTTACATTTTATGGGAATAATAATAATAATGTAGCCTTTAAGATTTTTTTGTTTTTAAATATTTTCTTCACCTGACATTTTATAGGTTTTTTTACAGGAGTATGGTATAAGGCATACAACACTATGCTCCACCTCTCTGTCCCCACCTAAAATTGATGCTTGTTGACAACTTCCTGATGAATCGTCATAAAAATCCATGCTAATACTTTAAGGAATTGACCACTTACTATATTTCAAGGCTACCTAATTTATTATGAACATTTTGACAGTTTAAAAGTTTCTTCTGATATTACAGTTTTTTTCTGAGTTAAAATCCATGTCTGTTTTTGACATTATTAGTACCAGTTTGATTCATTAAAGTCCCAAATAAGAAGCAATCAACTTACTGCTCTATCTCCTTCCTTCCTTTCTGCCATCAATCATCTATCTATCTTTTATATGTTTATCTCAGAATTTAAAGATTTGTTAAACATATATAGATCAATTAGTTTCAGATTATCACATCTCAATTTCAATATCCCTCACCATCTTACCCAATTATCTCTTATACTGATGAGCAACTTACCACTAAATAAGTAGGACTCCACAGAGAAGCTTTGGAAGAACTCGAGGTTGTAGTTCCCACATCATAGGAGCTCAAAGAATAGTGTATATTCTTTTTTTTTTTATCAAACTTTCTTATGTTTATTATTTTTATGATCTTTTTCATTCTTTTTCTTTTTTGTATTGTCATTCAAGCACAGTTGTCACCATTTCCCTCCCCTCCATTCCCCTACAACCCTAGCCATCCCTACCTCCCACCCTCATTCCTACCCCCCTTTGACTTTATACCTATTCTTTGATGACCCTTCCCCCCTTTTCCCCATTATCCCCTCCCACCCACCCCTCTGATTACTGTCAGTTTGTTCTTTATTTCAATGTATCTGGTTACATTTGCTTGCTTGTTTGTTTTGTTGGTTAGGTTCCACTTATAGGTGAGATCATATGGTATTTATCTTTCACTGCTTGGCTTATTTCACTTAGTATAATGCTCTCCAGCTCCATCCATGCTGTCATTTATTGAACAAAAATATTATTATTTAGTCTATTTATGGATTTGGTAGACATTAATTGGCTTCTAAATGTCTAGTTCTCTCCTTCAAGACTCACAGAAGATTGCATTCTCTAGTCCCTTTGCATTAGGCCAGTTAATTTGAATTCTTCTGGCCAAGAGGTTAAGAGCAAAAGGAATGTGCTGCTTCCTGTGCAAAGTATTTAATTGCTAGTGTGAGGTCTGCTCTTTCCCTTTCCTTGCATGGTGGTATGGGAGAGGCCTTCTGTAAAGATGGCATGATAGACAAAGCAACTTGTAATACAGAGTTCTCATATTGAAGAAAGCCATCCTGGGAACAACTGTCCTGTTGTAAACTTTGCATGTATAACAAATAAACTTTTGTTGAGTTAAGTCATTGAGATGTGGGGTACTATAGTACTACCTAGTCTACCACAGCATTTCTCAAGCTACTACAGCATAACCTTATCTATGTTAATTAATAAAATGATCAACCCTAAGGTCAGCATCCCTGGAAATTTATAATTTTCTTTTTTTAAAAATATATTTTATTGATTATGCTATTACATATAGTTGTATGTAATACAACTGTATTCCCATTCCCCCGCCCCCTTTCATTCTCCTCCCACCTGCATATTCCCCCCGTTTA
Organism: Glossophaga mutica; assembly: GCA_039655065.1. Lineage (NCBI taxonomy): Eukaryota > Metazoa > Chordata > Mammalia > Chiroptera > Phyllostomidae > Glossophaga > Glossophaga mutica. The sequence goes on along the minus strand of CM077307.1, from coordinate 91,368,893 downwards.
GTTCATTTTCATGGGTCGTACATATAAGTTCTTTGGCTTCTACATTTCCTGTACTATTCTTACTCTCCCCTTTCTATTTTTTATCTACCGTCTATGCTACTTATTCTCTGTACCTTTTCCCCCTCTCCTTCCACTGCCCTGTGAATAATCCTCCATGCGATCTCCATTTCTGTGGTTCTGTTCTTGTTCTAGTTGTTTGTTTCATTTGCTTTTGTTTTTGTTTTAGGTGTGGTTGTTAATGATTGTGAGTTTGCTGTCATTTTACTGTTCATATTTTTTATCTTCTTTTCTTATATAAATCCCTTTAACATTTCATATAATAAGGGCTTGGCTATGATGAACTCCTTTAACTTGACCTTATCTGAGAAGCGCTTTATCTTCCCTTCCATTCTAAATGAAGGCTTTGCTGGATAGAGCAATCTTGGATATACGTCCTTGACTTTCATGACTTGGAATATCTCTTTCTAGCCCCTTCTTGCCTGTAAGGTCTCTTTTAAGAAATCAGCTGAGAGTCTTATGGGCACTCCTTTGTAGGTAACTCTGTCCTTTTCTCTTGCTGCTTTTAAGATTCTCTCCTTATCCTTCATCTTGGTTAATGTAATTATGATGTGCCTTGGTGTGTTCCTCCTTGGGTCCAACTTCTTTGGGACTCTCTGAGCTTCTTGGATTTCCTGGAAGTTTATTTCTTCTACCAGAATGGGGAAGTTCTCCTTTATTATTTGTTCAAATAACTTTTCCACTTGTTGCTCTTCCTCTTCTCCTTCTGGTACCCCTATAATTTAGATGGTGGGATGTTTAAAGATGTCCTGGAGGTTCCTAAGCCTCTCCTCCTTTTTTTGAATTCTTGTTTCTTCATTCTTTTCTGTTTGGTTGTTTCTTCCTTCTGGTCCACTCCATTGATTTGAGTCCCAGTTTCCTTCCCATCACTATTGGTTCCCTGTACATTTTCCTTCATTTCACTTAATGTAGCCTTCATTTTTTCATCTAATTTGTGACCAAATTCAACCAATTTTGTGAGCATCCTGATTACCAGTGTTTTGAACTGTGCATTTGATAGGGTGGCTATCTCTTCATCGCTTAGTTGTATTTGTTCTGTAGCTGTGATCTGTTCTTTCATTTGGGCCATTTTTTTTGTCTTGTTGTGCCTGTTACATAGTGAAGGGTAGAGCCCTAGGTGTTCACCCAGGCAGGGTAACCCAGTTGCTGGGTTCTGATGCTGTATGTGGGGCAGGGGTCTGAGAGGGAACAATGGTGCTTGCTCCCTACTCTGCCAGATTTCAATCACTTCCCCTGCCATTTCCAAGCAAACTGGGCCTTTCTGGTGCTGTTTCCTATGTGGGTGGGCTTGTGTATGTTCTAGGACCCTATGGGTCTCTCCAACAAACTCTTCTGTGAGGCTGGGAGTCTCTTCCAGCACCTCAACCCCCACAGGTGTTTTCAAATGGTGCTTCGAGACTTTATTTCCCTGCACTGGAGCTCTGGGTTGTGTGATCTGTCTCACTCCACAGTTTTGCTTGGTTTATCTATACGTGAATGTGTGACTGCCTGGTCAGCCAGCTGCCTTTTGCACTGCACCCCTCCACAATCTGCTATTTGCTGGGTCTGCCTGCTGCTGCCTAGTGCACCCTGGGTCCTCCAGCCACCGCTTTGCCGTGACCCCTCTCTGCCCAGCTGCTCGACTCAGTCCCTCCTACTGGTCTGGATGAATGTGTCTACCTTAACTCCTTGGTTGTCAGACTTCCATAGAGTTTAGTTTTCTGTGAGTACTGATTATTTTTTTGTTTCTAAATTGTTGTTGTCCTTCTTTTGATTGTGAGAGTAGGCACAGTGTATCTACCTATGCCTCCATCTTGGCCGAAGTCTGTAATTTTCTTAAGAAAGTCTTTGGAACTGACTTGTGATGGGACTGGAGTATGGGAGTGAGTCTCCCATACTCCACATACTGTTAATATGATATCCACATTACAAATATGAAAGTGATATAATTTTCTGTGGAAATATTTTTAAATTTGGAAAATTCCCCAAATCTCTGAATGTATTATTCAAGATTGTCCAGTGTACATTGCAGTAAGAGAAAAGTAATGAATATATATGGTAGTAACATTCTTATATTAATCAAATGTTGATGTCTTTTTTCCACGCAAGATATGTACTCAAAAGCCATCTCCTTCTATTGGTTTTAGAAAAAGAGTAGTCATTTCACTTCTGTTTCTAAGTTGTCATCTATGGCAAAACTTTCCAAGATAACCATGCTCCTGTTGGAGCTTCCCAGGCCCCTTTGATCTCGTTCACTCTGCTGTGCCTGTCACCACCCAGCCCTTCATGTCACTGTATTCCTGGGTTGAGCTACTTCTGTGCTGGCCTCCTTGGAAAAGTAATCTGGTTGAGGCCACACCTCTCATCTGTTTCATAAATTCCCCATAATACAAGCACAAAGGTTTATGGATATAATTGATTCACTAACAGTTTGAGGTAATTGAAGAGAATGCAATAGAGAATCAATTAAAAACTTAATGCTAAATATAACTGCTCTCAAACTTCAAAAGGGAAAAACAACTTTTAAATTAAACCATTTATAGGAAATTCCCACATGAATATTCCTCACTTCCTAATCTTGACCTTGGTTATAAGGTCAATCCTTCTTTTTGAGAAAATCTTCATTATGAACCTTCACAGTGTCTATTTACACTCTAGGGAAACTCTACCCTCTACAGATGGGGCCTTCTCTCTCCACTCAGCTAATCCATAGGCCCCCATATACCTTAGGAGGAAGTTTCCCAAAGATGTAGAGTTCAGTGTTGGTTTGATTTTTCCAAGTGCATTTCTCTCTTAGGCTTCTATAAGCTTGAGGTACAGCTTTGTCTCCTCTATTGCCTGATATTCTGCAAATAATGGTTGTATCCAATGTAGAGAAAACACTGTATACAGACATATACATTCACCTCAGAAACAACTCAAATTCTTAGAAACAATTCAGTTTAGGTATATATTAAGGAAAGAGAGCGTTTTTTAAACTAATATCATCCTCACCAATTTCTTACTCTCAAGGATGCTAGTAATTTGCAATGCTAGGCATGACCATTGTGGTTCTCAGAAGCATATTTTCAACTTTTGCACAGGATCACTCAGTACTTGAGAAATGTAATCCATTAGAGTGCCAGCTACCCAGTGGTGCTTACTTTTTAGCTGTATTAAAACCCAGATTACAGCTTTTGTTTACCTGATACTCAGGAGTATTCTTATGTAGGACACTTTTATTACTTCCCTATATAGACCATGTGCTGAAATTTAGAGCAAGAAAAGTTGGCCTTCAAATCCTGTTATAAATCTACCATTAATTTTAAAACAGTTATGGCAAACTTCTCTTATGTAGACAGAAACTGATAAATACGTTTCTTCATATTTTTACATTATTTGATAATAGCTTATAAAATTCTATAAATGCATCAATGTGCATGAATTAGGGGTAAGCATTAACTTTTCTGTTTGGCTGTAATGAGAAGAAATTTTTTCATCAATCCACTCCCTAAATAAAAATAAATATTTTACCTTCTTCCTCCTCTTCTCCATATTTCAGTCATTGAATTTCATTCTCTTTCTCATACTGTTTTGAATTTGAAATAGCAACCTGTCCACCCCCACCTCCAATCTCCATGTCAGATCAGTGCCTAAGCATTCTGTACAAGTATTCTTTCCTCATAATACCATTAGCAAACATCCCCTTTCTTCATTGCTTTTTTTGTGGCTAAATTATTATGGAGTTTCTTTCTCCTGAACTTCAGAAGCTCTACCTTATCCTGTATCCTAGTCACTAACTAAAAAGATGGATTTCTTAAAGCATGAATTTCTTCATGCCTTCCTTTTGGTGTCAGTAATATTCAATGTTCCCTCTATATGACACTATTCTAACAGTACTGTGTATATCGTTTCTCAATCCAGTAACAACCTGTGATATTGGTATTATTATTATCCCCATTTTATGATGATGAGATTAATGCCAAGGTAGATTAATTAATATTGTCACAGTCATACATCTGGTAAGTGACTGAACTAGCGTTCATAAACCACACAGTTTGCACACCAAACCTGAATCGCCAAGCTGTGCTTTCTCCAGCTAAAAGTAAAGATAAAAAATGATCGCTTTAATAAAATTCTCCAATCTAGCAGATAATATGCTAGGACTATTTAGGAGACAGCCCCTCCAAATGTCAGTTCTTAGACATAGCCAGTGAATGATGTGGCATAGACCTGCCTTCGGAGAAAAGCCACGAACTGCACTGAGGCTTTTAGGAATGTGGGATTTCCTAAAAGGCACAGGTTAAAGAAGTCCTTTTCTTTTTTTTCTTGTTTCTTTTTATACTCCTTCAGAAGAAACATTTGTTTCACCCCATGGATGTAGAACAAGAAAATTTGGCTCAATAATAGTAAATCTCAAATTTATTCTCATCTTGGGTACCTTTCTGATACTTGCTGATAGCAGATTGGAATCAAGGGAATAACTTAAGCAATGTGGTTCTCAGGATATTAAATTAAAGTTGTTTGGGGATTTATCAGGCCTCTGAAGTCTCCTCTAGATAATTCAGTTTATGGACTTGGGAATGGATTTTTATTCTTATTTTTAGTTTGATTTTTGACCTTTCTGCTTGCAAGCACTCCCCCATCTCCCCCAACTCTCTCTCCTTAAATTTATCAATTTTAATTTTGCTCCTCAATTTAAGGCAAATAATAGGACAAGTAGTTTGAAACAAATGGCTTAACTTATTTTGGGGTCTTTCCCAAAACAGATTTAATTTAGTCTCACTCTCTATGTACCGCTGTTACTACTAGTTCCCTCTGACAAACCCACCTCACCCGTCCCTCCAAAGATGCTAGCCAATAATTGTTCTGTCTTTCCTGACCAGTTCATTCTTCTTCTCAAGCACACACCACCTTCTACCATCTTGTACAATTTTAATATGTTTGTATTACTTCTTCCCATTGCCCATCCACTTGCTACTTTATTTTTTGCCCTTTCACCTCTAAAACCCATCTATTGAACCAAAACCCAAATCCAAATACCTCCTGAATTCTAGACCAAGACTGCCTGATAGCTGCTTATTTGTCCTTCAAGTCAAAAGGACCTAACCTGAAGTCACTGACCTTCTCCATCAACAAGATTTCATTTCCTAATCTGAGAACCAAATAATTTGTAAATGGTTTCTGTTATTATACTCACTCTAAGGTTCAGAACGTCTAAAATTCCCTGTTCTTTGTTTTCTGTATTGAATTATTGATTTACTCAGAAAATAATTATTGGGCACCAATCATTGTGTTCAATTCTGGAGATACACAGATGGCTAATACACAGATATTAACCATCGTAATATGTTTGGTGTTTGTTCTTGAATTTTGGTGTCATATTCCAGCATGTATTCTTAAATTTTTTCATTCAGTTTATTGGGGTGATATTGGTTAATAAAATTATATTATAGGTTTCAAGTGTACAATTCTAAAATATGTCATCTGTATGTTGCATTGTGTATTTACTACCCTAAGCCCGATCTCTTTCAGTCACCGTGTATTTGATCCCCTTCATCTTTACTACCTCCTCACCCCCTTCTCTCTGGTAACCACCATACTGTTTTCTGGGTCTATGAGTTGTTTGTTTGTCTATCTTGTTTGTTCATGTGATGCTTTCAGTTTTATATCCCACATATGAGTGAAATAATTTAGTTCTTGACTTTTTCCATCTGACTTATCTTGCTTAACATGATATTTTCAAGATCCATTTGTGTTGTGACAAATGGCAATATTTTTCATCTTTTCTTTATTCAATCATCTATTGAATGACACTTTGGTTGTTTCCATGTCTAGGCCACTGTAAATAATGCTGTACTGAACATAGAGGTACATACATCTTTACAAATAAATGTTTTTAAATTTTCTGGGTAGATACCTAGAAAAAGCATTGCTGGGTATTATGGTAGCTCTATTCTTAATATCTTGGGCAATCTCTATATTGTTTTTCTATGGTCGCTGTACTGGTTAACATTCCCCACAGCAGTGTGTGAAGGGTCCTTTTTCTACACAACCTCTTCAACATTTGATATTTCTTGTCTTATTGATAATAACCATTCTAACAGGCACAAGGTGGTATCTCATTGTAGTTTTGATTTGCATTTCCCTAATAGCTAGTGAATTTGAATATCTTTTCATATATCTGTTGGTCATTTTTATATCTTTTAGAGAAAAGTGTCCATGTCCTCTGTTCATTTTTTAATTGAATTTTTAAAATATATATTTTGGATATTAATTTTCTATCAGGAGTGTTATGTGTAAATATTTTCTCCAATTTAGTTTGTTGCCCTTTTGTTTTGTCGACAATTTCTTTTGTTGTGCAGAAACTTTTTAGTTTGCTAAATAGTCCCGTTTATTTATTCTTACTTTTACTTTCCTTACCTTTGGGGTCAATTTCATAAAATACTCTCTAAGACAAAAGCCCATCAACTTAGTACTATGTTTTCTTTTATGTATTTATTGTTTCAGGTCTTATATTTTGGTCTTTGATCAATAGTGAGGTTTTTTTAAATATAGGGACAAATAACAGTCTTAGATTCATTCTTTTGCATGTGGCTTTCTTATTTTTCATCATCATTTATTGAAAAGGCTTTTGTTTTCTTCATTGTGTATTTTTGACTCCTTTTTTGAAATTATTTGTCCATTTACATGTGGGATTATTTCTGGGCTCTAAATTCTGTTCCAATGTCTAGGTGTCTGCTTTTCTGCCAATACCATGCTGCTTTGATTATTGTTGATTTGTAGTAGTGTATAATTTGAAGTCAAGGAGTATGATAATTCTGGCTTTATTATTTTGTTTTGTATGGTTTTACTTTAAAGGTATTGGGTAATAAATGTTTTGTTTCTTATGTTTTTAATCAGCCCTATGCCTTTCAGATTGCTCCATATTGATGTGTAAAATATTCTAATAACTACTATAACACATGTAGAGTTCTAACAAATTCTAATAGCTGTGCACTATTTCATGATGCACACTTAGATTATTTTTGTTTTGCTTTGTTTCACCCTGATTTTTGTAGACTATTTCCAAAACCACTATCAGCATCAACATCGAACTAAATGTACCCCTCACTGGTCCAATGTGAAATTTTTTTTTGAGAAATATATCTAGAAGTAGGATTGCCAAGTTATACTGTATAATTGTGCTTATATCTACAAGTCTTATAGCTATCAAAGGCACATAAGTATCCTGTTGTCCCTCATATCCTCCTACATGTAGTATTACCCCATTTTCTAATTTTTGCTAATATGATCCATTTTAAGTAGTATTTTATTGTTTTGATTTTCTCTAATTACAAATAAGTTGAGGTATTTCTTTCATACACTTATTGCCACTTGGGTTTCTCCGTCTGTAAAGCTTCTTCACATATTCTGTTCATTTTATATTGAGTTTTCTTGTTAATTTGTGGAAATTTCGAGTACATTCTAGATATTAGATGCTGCTAGTACATTTTTCCAATCAGTCACCTGTCTTTTTTTTTTTTTTTTTTAAGATTTTATTTATTTTTAGACAGTGGAGAAGGGAGGGAGAAAGAGAGAAAGAAAAATCAATGTGTGGTTGCCCCTCATGCACCCTCTTCTGGGGACCTGGTTTGAAACGCAGGCATGTGCCCTGGTCTGGGAATCTAACCGTTGACCCTTTCACAGGTTGGCAGTCAATCCACTGAACCACACCAGCCAGGGCAGTTATCTGTATTTTAAATTTTCTCTGTTGGCTCTTGTTAAATTAAAATCTTTAATTGTAATATTCTCCCAATCCATCACTATTTTACATTATGGTTTATGCTCTTTTGAGTTATGCTTAAATTTTTTTCTGCACTGTAAATAAAAAATATTATCTTACATTTTCTTTTTCTAGCATTATAATTTACATATTAATATACATTAATATATTTGGAGCTCACAATAGTTTTATTTTTAATCCACATAGGAAGCCAATTTCCCCTTTTCTATCTATTAAAGAGTATGTCTATTACTTACCGCTTGTATGAGGAAACTGAAGCTTGGGCATTTAAGTAATTAGCCTTGTGACATAAACAAGGAAGAGTCAGAGCTGTGAATCTCACCTAGATTCCTTACCCTCAATGTTCATAAATGCTCTTTCCTCTATACTTTCTATAGGAGGTCCTTTCTGTATTGCACCTTTTTTGAAAGCAGAAGCTGTATGTTTTCATGTTTTTATGCACAATATCACTGAGAACAATCACTGGAACATGTATTTGCTCAGTAACTATTCATCGTAGTTGTGGTAGATTTTTCTATCATTCTCTATTCTTTTACCCTCTGTAGATTATCATAAAAGCTGTAGAATGAGCTTTTCATCCATTCTGCTGACAAACCCTTTCCCTAAAGTGCTGCCATTTGATTAGATTGGCCTCAGCCTCTGAGGCTGGACACACTCCAGGGCTCGCTGGTGGTGATTTGACACTGCCATTTGACTTTGAGAGTAGCACTTTGGTGGCACTAGTGGAATAAGTCCAAGGACTAATGGGAACATCAATGATGAGTTCAAATCTGGGACACATTAATGTAATTGTGCAGATAGGACAGCTCTGGAGACATGAATTTACGTCTGTATCTTGATGTTACGTTTTTGCCACATCCTGACTGACAAGTTTCACAGTGATGTACTCACAAGCTTAATGAGAGCTGCTATCTCCTTATCCAACTGTTCATTGTTGTGGTAGGGAGAAAATTCAGCTCCAGTCTTTGGTTGTCTGCCATAGACAGCAGTATCTGGATGTGTCTGTGATTTTTCCAGGTGTTGGCTATATCTGACCTAACTTCTTGCCAGCTCATAATGATGTGGCTCTGGGAAGGAAACTATCAAACCATCTCTAAGCCTGTATACTCATGTATTTCCACACAATCATTTGCATTTGTCTGGAGGATTGCCTCAGAGTTTTTAGTGGTGGCTGACTGTCTAGTAGGGCGGAAAAAGCTGTCAACGAAAACATAATTTAATTTTTATTCTTTGAGCTTTGATTGTATTATTAGTTATGGAATAAAAACCAAAAAAGAGAAAATATCAGTCAAATCTTCAGTACTCCATATTACTTTGCGAGATAGCCCCAGCTCCAAAAAACCTGCACCAATACTAATTTAGTCTCAGATGTTACAGTATGACTAGGATTTAGAAGCCAATGGGACATGGTAGATTGGATAAGTCTGGAATTTTGTTTTAGGAAAAACCAAAGAATCAAAAGGAAATTGTTCATTCATTCTTTCATGTATGGATACAGCACACACTTAGGAACATTGACTATAGAGAGGGTACTACAGATACGAAAAATGCATCGGGGCAGCCTCTACAAACACAGTACCAACAGTTTACTCAGGGCCACTGCTGTATTATTATGAGTACTAGTATCTTTCAGATGTGGTAACTAAAATTTAGGAGAGTTGAGTAACTGACTAAAGTTTACTCAGCTCTGTCATATCTAAGAGTTAGATATAGCCCTCTAATTCTAAGTCATGTGCTCATAATGATGCAGCTTCCCCAAGCCAGGCCAAGTGCTCAGTTGGTTGGAGTGTCATCCTATATACCAAAAGGTTATGGGTTCAGTCACTGGTCAAGGCACATACCTAGGTTGCAGGTTCAGTGCCCAGTTGTGGTACTTATGGGAGACAACTGATAGATGTTTCTCTCCCGTGTACATGTTTCTCTCTGTTTGTCTCTTTCTTTTCCTCTCTCTCTAAAATCAATAAACATATCCTTGGGTGAGAGTTAAAAAAAAAGAAACTGGAGGAATAGATAAGGAACTTCATTCAGTGGGGATGGAATTTTAAGAGAGGATCTTGAGTCACTGAGGAACCAGAGGAGAGAAACTTTTGTCTTGTAGAAACAGTTACTAGAGAGGGAAGGGAGAGTTCTGGCCAAGATAGAGGCATAAGTAGAGATACTTTGCTTCCTCTCACAACTGAAAGGATAACAACTAATTTAAAAACAACTGGAATTGCAAGAAAATTAAACTGCATAGAAGTCTGATAACCTGGGAGTTAAAGAAGAAATGTTCATCCAGACTGGTAGGAGGGGCAGAGATAGGCAGGTGGGAGGAGAGGACATGAAGCAAGGCTGTGGACAGTGTGGGTGAGGCATGGGCTAGCTGACTGGAAGGTCCCACATTCTCTCACAGATAAGCTGGGAAGAACAATTGAGGAGAGAGACAGACCAGGAAATCCAGGGTTTCAGCACAGGAAACTAAAGACTCAAAACCTCTGGCTATAAAAATTGTGGTCATTTTGGTGGCAGGAGAAACTCCCAGAGTCTGTTGGAGGGGCCCTTGGGATACTAGAACATACACAAACCCACCAGCCTGTGAATTAACACCTGAGAGTGCAATCTGCTTGTGGGAAATGATGGAAGTGACAGAAAGTGGGGTAAGAGCCAGACAAGCAGCATTGTACCTCTCAGACTTCTCCTCCACAGACAGCACCACAAAAAATTGACATGGGTTGCCCTGTCCTGGAGAATACCTAAGGCTCTACCCCTTACAATGTAACAGGTATGCTGAGACAAAGAAATATGGGCCAAATGAAAGAACAAATCAAAACTCCGGGAAAAAAAATGAAGTGACAAGGAGATAGCCAACCTGTCTGATACAGAATTGAAAACACTAGCAACCAGGATGCTCACAGAACTGATTGAGCTCTGTTGCAAAATGAAGAAAGAAATGAAGGCTGTGCAAAGTGAAGTAAAGGAAAATATACAGGGAACCAACAGTGAAGGGAAAAAAACCAGGACTCAAATCAATGATTTGGAATAAAAGGAAGAAATAAACATCCAACTGGAACAGAATGAAGGAATAAAAATTAAAAAATATGAGGAGAGGCTTAGAAATCTCTGGGATAACTTTAAACACTCCAACATCCAAATCAGAGGGGTGCCAGAAGGAGAAGAGGAAGAACAAAAATTTAAAATTTATTTGAACAAATAATGAAGGAAAACTTCTCAATCTGGTGAAGGAAATAGACTTCCAGGTAATCTATGAATCCCAGAGAGTTCCAAGGAAGTTGGACTCAAGGAAGAAACACACTAAGACACATCATAATTAAGTTACCCGAGATTAAAGATAAGGAGGCAATCTTAAAAGCAGCAAGAAAAAAGGAGACAGTTACCTACAAAAGAGTTCCTTTAAGGCTATCAGCTGATTTCTCACTAGAAACTTTGCAGGCAAGAAGGGACTGGAAAGAAGTATTCCAAGTCATGAAAGACAAGGACCTACATCCAAGATTACTCCACCCAGGAAAGCTATCATTTAGAATGAAAGGGCAGATAAACTGCTTTCCAGATAAGGTCAAGTCAAAGGAATTCATCATCACCAAGCCATTATTATATGAATTATTAAAGGGACTTATCTAAGAAATAGAAGATAAAAAATATGTACTGTAAAATGATAACAAACTCACAACTATCAACAACTGAACCTAAAGAAAAACAAAAACTAAGCAAATAACTAGAACAGGAACAGATTCACAGAAAAAGAGATCACATGGAGGGTTATCAGTGGGGGAGTAGGTGAGGGAAGAATGGGGGAAACAGTACCAGGAATGCAAAGCATAAATGACAGGTACAAAACAGACAGGGGAAGGTTAAGAACAGTATAGGAAATGGAGAAACCAAAGAATTATATGTATGACCCATGGACATGAAGTAAGGGGGGGATGCTAGAGGGTGGTGGTGGTGCAGGGCAGAGGGGAGTAAAGGGGGGAAATGGGATGATTGTAATAGCATAATCAATAAAATATACTTAAATACATAAAACAACTAAATTTCAAAAAAATAGGAGAGAGAGAAATAAGTACCAAGGACAGATAGAGCCCATTGCAACAATTCCCTATGTCAAAGCAAAGGGCATCTTTCATCAGAATTTTTATTATAAACCCATTCCTTGTGGCAGGGTTGATGTGCAGTTGGGAGTGGGACTGGTGGTGAGCCAGACCATGGGGATTTATAAATGCTCAGTTACTATGTTAGAAAGATAGGTTTAGAAAGCACAGAACAAACTGGATCATTTAATTCTTTACCTAGTTTCTTTCAAAATGTATGTTTTTGAATGATTTCCTCAAAGTATTTGTGTACAGATTCAACAGAATAAGTGCTTTTATCAAATCAACATGCACTATTTCTCTTTAAGAACTAAAAGCATCGTCAAACCTCAGAGTTGAAGAGGATACTTTACTAAACGAACATTTACAACCACAAATGAACAAAACATATTATACTTCATATAGACCAACTGTAATTATGCAAAATAAAACATTTAACTCACAATTGCCATTGGTTTGCGGTGATTTTATTCTTTTGTACTTTTGTGGGATGTTCCTTGGAGACATTTTAATCTAGAAATATAGCTTGCCTCAGTAATTAAGAGCATAAGTTATGCAATTTACTACTTGTGTTTAAATCTTGGCTTTATCAATTAATAATGTCCTAGAGTACTTTTAAACTTTTTGAGCCTCTGTTTTCTGAGACATAGTGAAAAGTCTCTATATCATATGTGGGTAGAGAAGTTCATTTGTTTCCTCTAAAAAAGTTCATTTGGGAATCAGCATTTTAATGTGTCAGAGGTTCTTGATCAATCCTATTACTTAATGATAGAGGATGAACCATTTTTAATATATTTTATTGATTATGCTATTACAGTTGTCCCATTTCTCCCCCATCATTCCCCTCCACCCTGCACACCCTCTCCCACCCACATTCCCCCCATTTAGTTCATGTCCATGTGTCATAAGTTCTTTAGCTTATACATTTCCCACACTATTCTTGCCCTCTCCCTGTCTATTTTCTACCCACCGTCTATGCTACTTATTCTCTGTACCTTTCCCCCCTCTCTCCTCCTCCCACTCCCCTGTTGCTAACCCTCCATATGATCTCCATTTCTGTGGTTCTGTTCCTGTTCTAGCTGTTGGCTTAGTTTGCTTTTGTTTTAGGTGTGGTTCTTAATAGCTTTGAGTTTGCTGTCTTTTCACTGTCATATTTTAACTTCTTTTTCTTAGGTAAGTCCCTTTAACATTTCGTATAATAAGGGCTTGGTGATGATGAATTCCTTGAACTTGACCTTATCTGAGAAGCGCTTTATCTGCCTTTCCATTCTAAATGACAGCTTTGCTGGATAGAGCAATTTTGGATGTAGGTCCCTGCCTTTCAAGACTTCAAATATTTCTTTCCAGCCCGTTCTTGTCTGTAAGGTCTCTTTTGAGAGATCAGCTGACAGTCTGATGGGAATTCCTTTGTAGGTGACTGTCCCCTTATCCCTTGCTGCTTCTAGAATTCTGTCCTTTATTTTAATTTTGGGTAATGTAATTATGATGTGCCTTGGTGTGTTCCTCCTTGGGTCCAACTTCGTAGGGACTCTCTGAGCTTCCTAGACGTCCTGGTAGTCTATTTCCTTTGCCAGACTTGGGAAGTTCTCCTTTATTATTTGTTCAAATAAGTTTTCCACCTGTTGCTCTTCTTCTTCCCCTTCTGGGACCCCTATACTTCGAATTTTGGGACATTTAATGATGTCCTGGAGGTTCCTAAGCCTCTCCTCATTTTTTTGAATTCTTGTTAAAGCCCCAGAGCCAATTCCTCTAAGCCGTGAAGAGATAGCCAACCTATCAGATGCACAGTTCAAAGCACTGGTCATCAGGATGCTCACAGAATTGGTCGATTTTGCTCACAAATTAGATGAAAAAAATGCAGGCTACAATACGTGAAATGAAGGAAGATGCATGGGAAACCAATAGAGATGGGAGGAAAACTGGGACCCACATCAATGGAGTGGACCAGAAGGAAGAAACTAACAATCAAACAGGATAAACCATTTTTATAGGGCTTTTAACTAGCTATTCATGTAATTTATTATGCATTGTTTAGCAGTTAATCCACAAATTACTCTTAACTTTGAAGTTTTCTTTCAATAAAGGAAGACATTTTGACCTTACATGTCCAGTATTGTATTTTTCAAAAGGGAGAAATGCCAAATGTAAGTGACTGTAAGATTTCTCTACTTAGCCTGATCATTTCCATTTGTATTTATTACATTTTTAAAAGAAATGAGAGCAAAATTTGTAAGGCTTTCTGAAATGGATTCTTGTTCTTTGCACTCTCTTCATTCTTGGGAAGAAATTTACATGTTTTTACAAATGAGTTCAAACTCTTACTACAGTTTTCAAAAAATAAAACAAAATTTTAAGGTTTTATGAAATAAGTCACTATTCTTGAACTTCTCCCCAGTCCTGTAAAGTTGTTTTTATATTTTTATAAATGAGTTTTAAGATTATTACCTGAAAATTAGAAGGAAATAATAAGTGGGGTTGAGGATGACCATGGATAATGCTAAGAAAGAAGCCTTTTGTCTTTATCTCCATCATCATGTGTGAAATACTGACTGCCACATCTTTCATTCTACACCCAGTGGTACCCCAGTAAATCCAAGAGAGAATGCTTTTTCTCTTTTCAACTCAATCTGATGAGCTAGTGGGTTTACATCCAAGGCTAGGAGGAGACATTTTGAGTATCAGTATTTCTCAAAAAGACTTCTCCTGCCTAACATTCACAAAGTTAACATGGCATGACTATATCTGGAAGTCATAATTCTGATCAGAGCATTCATTTTTTTGTTGACTAGATTACAAAATTCTTTTCTTATGCAGCATAAGAATCTTCCTGATGCATTGTTAAACTATAGAGGTAAGAGAAATGATAAAGAAATTGCAAGGCGATGTGCTTTGATAGCTAATGATTAGGTGCCCACAGTAACACCAGTAAAAGTCAGGTCTTGATAACAGGCAATTTTAAAATCATTTCCCAAGTAAGATAAAATATTGTTGATTCCATGTACACATTGTGTAATAGTATATAAATAAAGGTGATAATAGAGTGATGATGTTGATTCTTTTATTAATGTTATGTAGTATTTGTATAACACTTCATAGTTACACTAACTTTCACATATATTATTGAATTTTCTAAACAATGATAGAAGAATGTGTTTTAGTTTTTATTTAGCAAGTAATAAATTGTAGCTCAGAGATAATTAGTTATGTGCCTTATTTATACAGGACACTTTTTGTCTTCATAAGGCTTGCATTTACTATTTAGGTTTATATTTATGTATGCTTAACACTTGATTGGAGAAGACTACTGTAATTTGATTAGGTAAGTACTTCCTCAGCACCATTTTTTCTTCTCCCTTTCAGGTTAAGATTTCTTAATTTGAAAAAACTGGCCTGGATTATGTGACACTAGTTTCTCTTCATAAGGTCCATAATTAACTTAGAAAATCTTCCATTTTTTCTCACCAACTCTCAACATTATAAACATCCTTTTGAGAGAACTGATTTGTTTATAAGAGACCCATGGGTACCCCTTATATCAACAGGTAGCAGGTATTCTTTGGAGATATTATCTGGCACATTCACAACTGCATTTCCAAAATCTCAGTAATCTTTAAAATATTGACAAAATGCCACATGATATGGCAATCTTGTCAATGGATAAAAAAAATCTGGGTCAATTTCCAACTTTCACTTGTCAAGGTTAAGTATACAACTTTAATTTTTATGAATACTATTGTAAATACTCAACACATTTAGGCATTTTTTCATTGTACATTCAAAAAATTATGTAACTTTTTGGTTTCTAATCATGATAACCTTGAATCTGATATGATACACAATGTGGCAACATTAACAGTGGATTCTGAGTGTCATATTTTGTCAAGGTGTAGAATCTGAACTTTCTGTTACTATATTTTATTTCTGCACTTTTGTATAAATCTTTGCCTCATGAGGAATGTTGATTACCTCAGATATAACATGTGCATATTATTCTTTATAATTAGAAAGAGTTCTGTTTCTTTACTTAATGGTCAGAAAACTAATTCTATGACTTATTTCCATTTAGTCTCAATGATGAAGAACTTCCTGTAAATATTACAATTGAATCTCAACAGCAATCAATAAAGTTCTTTACATGGACTGTCAATCTCTATAAACAGGGCAATTTTTCAAAAAAAATCACAAGCCAAACTCTTAAAACAAATATTGCATTTGTTTCTTATAAAAACAACTTAATATTTATTTATAAATTTTGTTTCTAAATAATAATGATAAGAAATAGATCTTTCCAGCTTATTAAATGTCCCCTTTATCTTAGTAAATAATAGGGCTGTAAATATTTTGGCAAATGACTACGCTCAACCTATATTCAGGGGTCCATCATACTTCTGTTCAGGACTTCATGTTTTATTTACTTTAACATGGAAGAATTTAATTGTTTCTAAATATGAAATTTGAAGAACGAGACTAATGGTCATTATGTTCTTTGCTTTGCTTCAAGACCATAGTTTTGAGCAGTTAGGCCTTTTAAGCTTTAGAATTGAGACTGTCTACTGGCAGTACCAGGGAATAACTTTAACTATTGATGGTGTTTGGATTTTTTTCAAAAACATCAGGGTTAGACATATGTTTTGCTGGGCCCTGCCTCCAGGGGAACTTACCAGGTGACTCCTCTGTTTAGAAATTCTCCCTTCTCCTCTTGACCTGTTGCCTTCTACTTAATCTTAGTGTCTTTCCTAGATCCCTATTTTGATTGTCATAACACCATACATCTCTCATTTTTAATGCCTACCATTGTTGCAATTTATCCCTATTTGTAATTGATTTTGTTAATATTTCTCTACCCTCACTAGACTCAAAACTTCATGATGCAATGAACTGAATCTGTTTTTTCCTATTATTTTGCTCTAACCACTAGCATACTGACCCAAGAACTATACATGTACACCAGCTGGACAGATGTATCAATTACTTAGTGGAAACCATCTAGCCCTGTCCATTCTTTGGTCATAATTATTCACATACTTTTCACATACAAGTACAATCACTGTTTCCCTAAAATACACTCACCTTCAACCACTTTATTCCATTATGACATCAGAATCAAATTATGCAGGATCTCCTTATATAAATCAGAACCAGATCTGAATTAAGCTTCTTAAATTCAGGTACTCAAATATAGTGCCTCTTGACCCAGTGACCAGTGAACTAAAAGTTCTGGTTATCTGCATCTTGCCTCCACACACACACATTTGGAATGGTAGCATAACCATTATAGATATTCTCTTCCAAAGAGGAGGAACAGTGGCCCATATCAATAATGGGCCCATAGTAATTTTGAAATCCAGCACGGTAAATGTTGGTGTCATGTCCTGTTTTCTGGGGCAGGGAATATTTCTTGAGTAGAGTTCACTTATTTTCCTGTAAGTAGTTCCTTATACCAGTGTTCTCTTCTGCTCTTAGTTCTCCATCTAAGTACTGGGCTACACCCTCAGAATGTCTTTTCTGTTTGATAAGAAATTGCTCATGTTGCAATCAAATAGCGTTCTCACATTGCTTTCTCACCACAGAAAGTTGGTGGCCCAGAAGCCACTTTTATTTTCAAGTGTTTTTCTTCAATGCTTTTACCATGCTGGTAAAAGTTTCCTGAAAATTGTATAGCAGATTAAATATGTCCACTTTTGTTAGACTCTTATATTAACTAGCCACACCCACCATTCTTTATGATACAGTGATGTTCTGCTTTGGGTGATAGGTGAGAATGCTGAGGCACAATTTCCCTAAGATTCTTAGAGACCCTCTGTACTGTGAGGGGATCTACTAATGTCATTTTCAGGTCTTAACAAATGGTCTTACAGTCATATCCTTGATTCTTTATTCTGAAGCTTTATTATTTTATTTTATTTTATTTTATTTTATTTTATTTTATTTTATTTTATTTTATTTTATTTTATTTTTTACTGAGAGAATCTTCTGCTGGCTGAAGAGAAAGAAGGTGAGAAATATTTTTATTTATCAATGAAGCAAGTCTTTGCACTCCATATTTCCAAACTGAATAATCCCTTCTTGGGATCCTATCTTTCTGGAAGTACTTTTTTTGTTTTGTTTTGTTTTGTTTTTTAAATGAGTGTCAATTTGTACTGGGGATCTGGCCTGCAACCCAGGCATGTGCCCTTACTGTGAACTGAACCAGCGACCCTTTGGTTCATAGGCCCACACTCAGTCTACTGAGCTACATCAGACAGGGGCTGGAAGTGCTTTGTAATACACAGCTAGAAGCACCACTGAGAAGTTCATCATTCTTTCTTAAGTTCTCCTTAGCCAGATCTGGAAGTTTCCTATGTATATTTTCTACCATATTAACTACAAGTGATGGTTTTGAAAATTGTTCAACTTCTATGTTGTATTAGGGACCAGTATCCTCTATCAGTTTTTCTCATGGCTTTCCCCTATACAAACAGTTTCCTTGTTACTTTTCCAGACTTCACTCTTAGTCCCATTTCCTACCAATACTGATGCCAAAGAGTTTATATATATATTTTTTGTTATGGGAACACATTTTCTTGTAGTACATTTTTTAATTTGTTATGTATTACTATGTCACTTCTGCCATAGTCTGTTGGCCAAAGCAAGCTTCAGGCTACCCATGATTCAAAAATAAGGAAATAAACTATGTATTGATGAGAATAGCAAGAAAGTCAAACTGCAAGGGGATATGTGTATAAGTATGGGAAAGATTTTTGCAAGGAATTATTCAGGAAAGCAGTCACACTGAAATACTAGGGATATGGGATTTATGATAAGAATTATACTGTGCACAAATGTGTGAGAGCTGGGGAAGTGGAGACCTGAAGCAGAGAGCTGGAGGAGTACCATAGGAGAATTCACTTTCCAATTAACCTGAATCATGTACTTAGAGACAAGTCAAGGCACAGAAGAAAATCTGAGAGGCTGAGCATAGCCAATTACTGATGTGGAATTGCAAGAGGAGCTTATGGAAGCACTTATGACAGATGTGGCTTTTTGGGTCAAATAACTGGTTGTTAGTGGGGAACCACTGTTGGTCAACAGGGTCAGCACTCCATAAGAGGAGCCGTCCTCAGTGAAGAGAAGAGTGAGAACAAACTATATCACACTAAGCACCTTTGTGCCTCACTATCACCATGACCAGCCATGAAAAGACTTTCAGAAAGTAATAACTGTTGCTCTGGGGCCTGGTCAACTTCCATATCCCCACCCTACCCAGTGACCGCAGCTGCCCTCCACTGCAAGTGGTGATCTGGGCACAGGGACTCAGGTGTCATCTCTAGGCAGATTGACTTTCTTGCTACTAGCTGGGTTTTGGTGCATTGGTCCAGCAGATGGCAGGAGGGGGAACCTGCAACTGGTGGGCAAGTGTGTATACAAGCTGAGTCATGTCACAGAGTCTCTGGGAGCCTAGGTGATTCTGCATTAAGCCAGAGTTTTCTATATCCAATGAAGTGCACCATTAAATAGCAAAGTAAAAATTATACCAGATTGAGTGAGAAAGATGGCATGAGAAAGGAAATGTTTTATATTTTAGTGCCTTTGACACTTTTTTCTGCTCTTTCAACAAGGGATCTGTTATTGGCTGAATTGTGTCCCCCAAAATTTGTATGTTGAAGCCCTGGCCCCTAGTACTTGAAATTGTGACTGTATTTGAAGATAGCATCTTTAAACAGGTAATTAAGTTAAATTGTGGTTGTTAGGTGGGCCTTAATTCAATAGCACTGGTGTCTTTATAAGAGGAAATTGGATACACAAAGAGACACCAGAGATGCATAGACACAGAGGAAAGACCATGTGAGGATACAATGAAAGAGGAGGCCATTTGAAAACCAGTGCTGAGGGCACCTTAATCTTGAACTTCCAGTCTCCAGAAGTATGAAAACAAATTTCTGTTGTTTAAGTCACCCAGTCTGTGGTACATTGTTATGACAACCCTAATGAACAAATACAGGGCCCTATATTTACATTTTGCATTTTGCACTGGTCCTTGAAAATTATGTAGCCAGCTCTGACTTTTTAATGGATAAATTAGCTGTGCTTTTGGGTAATTCTAACCTAAAACTATATAGGGAAAGAGATCTACAAAATATAACTCATAGCTTATTCATGTTGATAGCCCAGCATAGGAGAACATAAAGGGTCCTAGAAGAGCAAATGCATGCCATTCCGTGCAATGGCAATGATATTTGTGGAATGCTAATCACATATTTGATATTTGTCTGGATACAGAGATGTGAACAAAAGTAAACATATGTACCCTAGTTCTGCTGCTTACTGATGCTTGTTCGTGGTGTAGTATTTGGCACACAGGCCAAACTTTGTCATAAGTGTTTGTAATTAAGATTGGATTTTGATGATGGTTTCCTTTGCTGTGCAAAATTTTTTTAGTTTGATGTAGTGTCATTTGTTTATTTTTTTCTTTTGTTTCAGGAGATATGCCCAAGATTTTACTGCCTATGTTTTTTTCTAGGATTTTTATGGTTTCAAGTATAACATTTAAATCTGTCTGAATTTTTTGTAATCTATTTTGAAATTATTTTTGTGTGTGGCCTAAGGAGGTAGGTGGTCTAGTTCATTTTTATGCACATATCTGTCCAATTTTTCCAACACCATTTATTGAATAAACTATCTGTAACCCATTATGTGCTTGCTTCCTCTGCCGAATATCAATTGACTGTAAAGGTGTTGTTTTATTTCTGAGCTCTTTCTTCTGTTCCATTGATCTCTGTGTCTGTTTTTAGGCAAATACAATGCTGTTTTGATTACTATGGCCTGTAGTACAGTTTGATATTAGGTAGCATGATTCTTCCAATTGTGTTCTTTTGGAATTCTTTATACTTACATCAGATTGTTAATACAGTCATCCCTAGGTATACATGGGGGATTGGTCCTAAGTCTTCCCCCATCTCAGACACCAAAATTCATGGATGCTCAAATTTTTACATAAAATGGTGTAGTATTTGTATGTAAACTATAGACATCCTCCTGCATCCTTTAACTCATCTCTAGATTACTTTTAATATCTACTACAATGTAAATGCTACATATAACAACAGTGTAAACAGTTGTTGTATGGGATTGTTTAGGGAACAATGACAAGAAAAAGTCTGTACATGTGCAGTACAGATACAGCCATTGTAGGCCTAACTACATATGACACGTCAGCAGCTTTATAATTTTCCTTCCAAATATTATAAATCCATGATTGGTTGAATTCAAAAGCAAATGGATTTAAAATTAAGATGCAGGACCTATTGCTATGAAAGGTGGTATGGTTGCAACTCCATTTTAT
The DNA here is from genome assembly GCA_039655065.1 of Glossophaga mutica. Classification (NCBI taxonomy): domain Eukaryota; kingdom Metazoa; phylum Chordata; class Mammalia; order Chiroptera; family Phyllostomidae; genus Glossophaga; species Glossophaga mutica. The sequence continues at coordinate 91,347,685 of CM077307.1, read as the reverse complement.
GTTTTTCCCTTTCCTCATGAATTGGGTCATTATCTTATGAAACTTTTCCTATACTAGAAATTTGTTGGAAAATTGTGCAAAAGGGGAAGCCATAGATGCCCACATAGGGTGTTCCGCCATCCTCTCAGTTATCCCAGAGACAACTTTCAGCTACTTGAAGCTTCTTGTTTCTCCAGTTTCAGTAGGTAGCCTTGTAAGCATGTTCACTTTGCAGTTTTCACATGTAGTGGGAGCTCTAACAATATTTATTAAGTGGGTAGGTAGTGATTCAATTATTTTACTGTTACAACAAGAGAGTTTTGAGTCAGCATTGCTATTTGTCTCCAAGATTTTTCCTCACTAGAAACTCTTTCAGTCATGCATTAATCCAGTTTTTAAAGAAGATAAAGTTGACATTCAAAAGGTTAATTGATCTGCCCTCTACTTCATGCCTGGTAAATGGTTAAATTGTTTTGAAACCAAATCCTAATTGAAGCTAAAAATCCACAATCTTTCCACTATAGAAGCAGAAAAAATTGAAAAGCTTCTGAAAAGACAACCCCAACCTTCATTTTTATTTTCATACTATTCCAAAATCCAGCACAAATATATGTGGCCACATTAAGTGACATCCATGCCATTGGTGGTTTGTCACATATTTACACTCAACCACAATCTGTGAGTCAATATTTCTAATTGGCCCACTAATAAACATTGTGATGTGAAGCGATTCTGCATCTTGTTTTCATCTATGTCTTGAGCAGTGACTTCATGGAGGTACTACTACACTCTGGGTTTAGCTTTTAGTGTAATTGACTATTTGACTTGTACATTAGTTTACTAAATCAGACTTTTCAAAGAAAGTCTTAACTTTAAAGGGGGATAAATTTTCCTTAAAGGCTGTAAGTTTGAAAGTTCTTAAGAATTAATTCTCCTGTGTATATAAGTTCTGAAGGAAAAACAATAATTATTTGGAACAATTATTAATAAACAAAAGAGCATTATTTTTTAAAATGGAAAGAATAGTTTTTTCTTATTAATTTTCTTTTTAAGAAGTATATAATTCAGGATATTAATAATATAGAACACATGGGTCTTTTAAAGATTTATTTTATGCAGCTTTTTTAGAGGGAAAATATTTTTTCCCTTTGTAAAAAAAGGTTGGGGGAAGCTAGAGTTTCTCTGGTCACTTGCCACTACCCTCTTTTTGAATTCTGCTCTTATATTTTCACAATTCTCAAACTAGTCCTTCAAAGTTCACCTCAGGATCCATTTTCTCAGCAGATGGGCCCTAAGTATGCCTGGCTACATGGGCCTTTTCTCTTCTCCAAACTTACTTAACTTTCCAATTAGACCATCAAGAATTGGGGCATGTTTCTTTCTCCAGGGAAAAGAAGAACCGAGACCATGCTATTTCTGCTTTGTTGGTTCTCAGTGTCTAAAATAGTGTTGGTTGAACTGTAGGTGATGAATAAAAGAATCTCTGAAATATTCAAACAGACTTTAGTTGGCAGAGGCAAGAACTGTCCCTTCCTACAGTGTTGAGGTGAGGTATAACTTCCTGCTTAGTGGTATTAATTTCCAGATGGTATGGTTTGCAGGATGAAAAACTACCACAGCAGAATCACAGAGGGCTTTATGCTTGCTCAGGGGACTTGGGGATTCGAAAGGAAGTAAGAACCTATGTTGGAGACAAAGGGAGATGTTACTGACAGTAGTAATGTAAGCAAATGTCACTTGTTATTTGTTAATCCTGTACAATTAACACTGACATGAGGAAAATATGGTTTGCAGGACTATAATGTAATCACAACATATCCCAGGAAATCATGTAGGATTTAACAGCAGGTGTGAAATTAACCAATGCTATTTTCATAAATGCTATAATTAACCCAGATTTCCAGGAAGGGGGTCTTTAAAGTTCTGTAGGATTGTCTGTAGTCATCCCACCTTATGCTTGTGCTCATTGAATGACGGGTGTGCCCTCAAACAGATTTGCTCCATGAGTTTTTGACCTGATCCTAATTCTAAGCAAAGAGGTGAGTATCAGAACCAGGTTCATTCATCTATGGTTATTCCTCTTTGCTTTCCTATGATTTTAAAATGTGTGTTGCAGGTTTCTGTTAATGTTTAATTTTGCTTCCAGTAAAAACATTCCCTATATTTAACTTTGTTGTATTTGCCACTTAAGAATGCAGAATTTATTATTATGTGCTTAGAGCAATCATTTAACACTGACATTTTAAGTATGACAATAATCCAAGTAATTGTCACCCATTCAGTTAACTGAAAATATCTTTACTTCCTGAGACAACTAATTATAATTCAGTGTTACTATCTTTTAATTGTAGACATGTTTGTTTTTGTGTTTATTTTGGTTTAGGCTGTCTTCAAGGACATCCTTAGTCTCAAACTTGGCCATCTGCCCTTATTCTCTCTCTGCTGCTTTCTGAAAATAAATGGAAAAACTACAGTACCAATCTTAAAGGAAAACAAGAGGGTATTTATTTTCATAAGTTTTGCTCATGACTTCAGGATGTTGGATGCTGAGTTGTTTTTAAAACAATGTGATGAGTTACTATATAAATAAGGGTTAATTTCCAAACATACTCAAAGATTCTAGAAGATGAATTCAGATACCTCAGGTACTATTCTTCTATGCAGATCTTTGCCATGGGAGAAAGGGGTGTATTGCCCTTTTGGCTTCATTAACTTGGGTTCAAGTTTCCAGTATTTCTTGTACCTGACTTGGTTTTCTATTATGATTGCTTTACATAGGGATTATTTCACTGCCCCTTACTTTGAAAATCCCCTAAATTCAGGAATTTATGACTTTCTAACTTAGTATTTTATGTTTCCACTCAAACTAATTCAGAGGGCAGTTAAATATTTTATTAATTTGTGTCATATCAGATACTTTTCATTTAATACACTATATTCTTAACTTACCTATTGAGAGCTGTTATTCCTTTTTTTGACTGAGTGGGATCTAATAATTAATGTCATCATTGTAAGGAATAGTACTAGAGGAAATGTTACAATTCACATAATAACATATTTTCACCCTATTTTTTTTTCTAAAGTTATTGTATGTGCATGTCTGTGATTGCATCCAGAGAGACGCAATCCAGTGCTGTGAATTGCTTTGGAATAGACACTCACACACACACCCTGTGGCTGGGAAAATGTTTTGTGGGGAATCTCATGGCAACTCCTCTAAATGACACTTGCTGCTCATGATGTGGGCAATGTAGGCATTTCACAATTACCCTGTCACCTGCAAAAATATACTAACATGTAGCAGCAACCACAGTCCCAATACCTAAATCAATATATAATTAATTATTTTTCCACCTCTGTCATTCAACTAAAAAGTGGTTTTGAATATTGAAAACAAAGCTAGCAAAACCTTAGGTTCTTTGTTTTTTTTCTTTGTTTTTTTTTTCAGTGACTTGAGTGACATCATCAAGGCAAACATAATGTGTTCCACTTCCTTATGGTATTTTTTAACTCACTTTAATTTTGTTTACTTAGTATATTTTACGTCAATTCCTATTCTAGGTTTTCCAAGAGTTTAGAAATTAAATGTATTAAATTGTCAGTATTGGTAAAGGATCATTTAAAATTGCAAATAATTTTAAAAGGAAAGCCAAATACCAGTGGCCTACATAATAAGGAGTTTTAGTTTTTCACATAACAAGGAGTAGAGAAGAAGGCAGTTGCTATATTGTTTCAGCAGTTGAGCATGGGAAGGATTCTGGCTCAGCTTCTTTGTGAATATCTCTTTCTAAACCTCACCGTTTCAAGAGCTCTAGATATCAAGGTCACATTAAACAACATGAAGAAGGTCCAGGTAGGAGTGAGCTTCCTCTTTTTTAATCTCTCCTATTAGGGAGATTATTAGGATTCTCAAAATCTCTTGAACACCCTTCTCTTTGAATCTCATTGCTGATAACTGAGTCACAATGCCAGCCACTACATTGCAAAGGGAGTTGGAGAAGGGAATGTGTAAAAAAAATTTTTTCCCTCTATAGTTGTAAGTGGGCAGGAGACAGATTGGAAAGTACTTTTGGATAGCCAACTAATCATTGCTATTTGGTCCATGAAAATCTTACAATTATTTTAATTGCCTATTTTGATGATTTACAGAAAAAAGGTTTCCCCTCAACCCTCAAAAATGGTATATGCTGAATTCATATTAGGGTTTATATTAAGTTTCTTTGGTCAAAATGACATCTTTATATAAATTTGATCAAATTAAAAAGAAAAGCAGCAGTGGATGGTGGTAGAAGGTAAAGAATAGAACTCACCTACTGGCCTTGGGGATAATTCTTGACCCAGGGACTTGGTCATTCTTTCTAGAACACTTTTCCCCATTGTCATAATCTGATGTGGAACGATAGCTGATTCCATCTCACTTAGGTCTCATCAAATGCCACCTCCACACCAGTGGCCTTCCATGTTCACCCAATAGTCACATACTATCTCATTATCTGTCCTGATTTGTTCTTTTTGTAGCACAGTTTCTGATTATGATCTTAATTTTTAAAGTAAGCCATATAAAAAGATACATTGGAGTTCTTTCCTTAGCATAGGGGAAGGTTCCCTGATTTACCAGCTAATAGAAGAGGATAAAGACCAATTATAGTTCACAGATAATAGGTACAAACAGCAAATGGATTGCTGCTCTATACAACTCACTCAGGAGTGCCCTGCTAGATAGCAAGCAGTGGGTAGAGTTTTTCCTAGTGCAACTATTTATCATCTTTTTGTTGAAAGTGAGTAACCTGAGGTAAACATATATAAGGTCTCAAGGTAGAGACAAAGATCTTGTCTGGTTGGACAATGTCCCAAAGGGAAAAGATGAGAAAATATAGAATGAAGAATTTTTGGAAGAGGTATGTATATTTACTTTTAAGTAGATAGAAAGTGTGAAGATTTTTGTATTGCATGTTAATACCCATAAATGGCATCCACTCTGCAAGAGGCACTAAACAAACAAGAAGACAAAATTCAGCTATTTAACATGCCAGTCTCCATTACTGACCACCTTAGTGCTGGCACAATGGACTCAGGATCCAAACAGGCATGTGGAAGAGATGGAAGTTATATATTGGCCTAACTAATTGTACTTCTATTCACTGTGACTTAAATTACTTACTGCCAGTAAATGTCCAACCTGCCACCAACAGAAATAAATCCTGTCCTTGATATGGTACCATCCCCCAAGGAGACCAACCGGCCACTTGGTGGCAAGTTGACTACATAGGACTCTTTTCCTTGGAAGAGTCAGCATTGTAATCAACACATTTGTCAGATGCAGGTTTGCTTTTATTGCCAACTGAGTCATGGCCAATATCAATATCTGAGGATTTATAGAGTGTTTATTAACCTAGAATTCTGTGTAACATTGCCTAGAACAAGGGGCTCGCTGTACTTCAAAGAAGTTGCAGACATGGGCACATGATCCACTAATCCTAACATTCCCCATCCACTATCCAGATGTTTCCAATCTGACAGACTGATTAAACATTCTGTTAAGAGTACAGCTGAGATGCCAGCTTGAGGATATTATTCTGTAAGGCCAGAGCTCCATTGTTTCAGGTTGGAGAATACACCTTAAATCAGTGACCATGATACAGGGTGTCCCAGTACATAGAATATTGGGGAATGAAGAGCTGAAATGGAAATGGCCTCACTTACAATTACTCCTAGAGGCCCACTGGAAGATTTGTGTTTCCTGACTTAACAACTTTAAATTTTATAATCCTAGAGAACCTGTTATGCAGAAGAGGAACATTTTCATCAGGGAAAACAGACCTTTAAGCTGTAGCCACCACCAGGTCACATCAGGCTCCTCATGCATGGAGACTAGCAGGCAAGGAAAGGAGTCACCACAACAGGCAAGATTAATTATCCTATAGCATCAGTGGTAAAATGAGGTGCTGGGGGCAGGGAAGAATAAGTTCAAACTTTGGATGATCCATTTAGGGCACTTTCTGGTCTTCTTATGACCAGCTTTAATTGTCTACCCTGAGAGGAGCATGCTATCTAGTAGTACACCAGGCAAGCCATCTAGATCAGCAGAGGTACTGGTGAGGATGAGGGGAATCTGTGTTGTATAGTGGAGGAGGGTGATAGTTTCAATTATAACCTGGAGAGCAACTGGAGCATCTCACTGTAGTTGTCCTCACTAACCCTTCTGCATGAATCTTCCCAGAACACAAGACTGACCATGATCCTGGAGGAACTGTTCCTATATGGCATGAGTTTACTATAGAAGCAAAAGGATCTGAGCAGCAGAAGATGTGGAGTGTGATGAATACTGACGTGTTTCACCCAAATACCTCCTCAGGCTAATCTCGTATTGTTCAATTCCTGGGAATATTGGCTATTAATGTCTCAGACCAGAATCCCTCTTTGACAACTCTCCTTGGCCCCAGGAAACACCTCATCCAGATCCTCCCAAAACACAACTTGCAGTCATTGTCTGACTGCGGTGGAAACACCAAGGCTTTGCCTCCTTGCTTCATTATGGGACAACTCTCAAGAATTACTCCAACTGTAGATCATTAGCTAAGTCCTCTGTTACATTCTCTTTGTGGGTTAAGGTTTCCTTTTGCTTAGTCCTCTTCCTTTATTTAGTATAGGTACAGCTCACAAGATCTCTTCTCTTGAGATGACCTACTGCATGCAACTCTACTTCGCTGTGGAAGGCAGCTACTTAGTAGGAGAGAACTAAACATTTCTGTAACTTGTATTTTCCTTGCTGTTATAAACAGCATTATGTTTTCAGATGTCCCTTTGGAAAAAATACTTCGGTGGTACAAAGATTAAGAAACTACCATTTTTATATGTCAGAGCTCCAACTGATCAAAATAGCAAATTCCTTGAAATATAGAAGTACACTGAATATACACTATCAGTCATCAAAGTCTTTTGCAAGCTGTGAGGACATTTTTGTTTCAGGATGACATCCTGAAATTATTATATAAGATGTTGCTTTCCTTAAATGCTTTTATATATTTTAAAAACTCCTTTTGAAAACTCCATTTAAAATATTTAAATATATTTTTAAAAATATTTTAAAAATTCCTTTTAAAAATATGCAGAAGATCTTGTTAAGTGGCTCCTCTGGGTAAGGCCCATCTCAGTGGAGTGCATTGGACTCCCCACAATCTCCATGACTGCCCTTCTCTCCATCCCCCTAGATCACTCTGCCCCAAGTTACTGTGGCTGCTCTGCTGTGCCTTGAACACACCAAGCACCCTTCCACTTCAGGGCCTTTGCACTTGCTGTTTCTGCTACCTGTAAAAAAAAATAAAATAAAAATATGCAGGCAAATTATTTGTAAGAATGTCATTTCAATTGAACTTTGAAGATGTCAAACCATTTATAGAAATAGCCCATTAGTTAAATGTTTTATAGGATATTTATAATTTTTTAACTTAATGTTATAAAGACTCTCTAAAATTTTTTAATAAATAAAAAATTCACAAAAAAATAGGTCAGTTTTTTATTACATCTCTCTCTAATTTTGATCATTTCTGACATTCCAGTTTGGTTTTACCAGGTGCATGATCTATTATTCCTTTGGAAATATGGCTCAAAAGTTATATTTTTTTCTTCCAGGGGAAGTGGTTAGTTCAAGTAGATATCATGGAAGGTCAGTTTTCAGAAACACCCAATGGTATTTGGCTGTTTGTAGGTATTTGGATGTGAGCATGCATATATGTGTACTGATACAGAAACTCAAAAATTACTAAGAAAGAATTTAATTAGCTCTATAGTTTCTAGATTTCCTCAGACCTGTCAACACAAATTACTTTTTGGAATAGGTGCTGAATAAAACAACTCAGGATTTAATTGGAAAAAAAAAAGAATTAATATATTATGTATTTTGTTGTACTAAGTTATGAGGATATACGTCCTTCTGTTTTTAGGTATTTATTTTGTAGTTTTAAAAGAAGTTATGGATTAATAATTACTAAAATTTCTCTAGACATAATTGGAAGGATTTAAATTTTATTTCTACAGCAAGGGCACTTCTCTGTAAGCAACCAGGGAGAAAAGAGTAAAATTCATATTACTCTTAGAAAAAAATACTGTTACTATTGATGATAATAAAAAAATAATTCTATTAGTTCATCTTAATTAGGCAGCTATTATGAGACTAACATTATCCTTTTAATTTCTTTCTGAATATTTGGAATAGGTATTATCTTATAGGCATAGGTATCTTATAAGTATTATCCTGTTTTAGGAAGATTAAGTACTTTATTCATGCTCACTCAAGCAAGTTGTTATGGAGCTAATATTCAAATTGAGTATGTAATTTTGAAATACCAGACTTCAAAAGCCATAATATACATTTTCTTTTCATATTTTATAAAATATATGTGTATCTGCTATCTAATAGTGCTAAATAAGGCTCATTCTTTATGTTATGTGTATTTTTCAATTCAATTCAATTCAATTCAATTCAACCAAATCTTCCTGAACAATAACTAGTAAGACCTACTCATTGCTTCAGACAGCAGAAAGAAAGGACAGGGATAACACCCTTAGATTTCTTGTCAACATTTGGTCATTATTTTCTCCGAATTTGTACTCATCTTCATTTTAACTTGATTTATATTTGAATTAGACTGCTATGTTGGAGTGAGATGATGTGAGACACAATTTATTTGCTGTGTGCCCACATTTTGCAAAAAAAGGCAAAATTAAACTTAAAACAAAAACAGAATATTATGATTCTTTTAATGGTTGTTCATAGTTTAACAACCTCCTGTTTAAATTCTTTTGTACAGTGAAAGTATATATATTTTTTCTCCTGTTTTCAACACATCTCGTATTCTCAATAATTTGGGTTGCATTTCCATTTCTTACTGCAAAAATACCATTTTTCTAAAACACACTATAGTTTTAAGAAAGGTATGGGGAAATAAGCCAGGCAATGAAGGACAAATACCATATGATCTCATCTTTAACAGGAACCTAATCAACAAAACAAACAAGCAAAACATAACCAAAGACATTGAAATTGAGAACAGGCTGATGGTGACCAGAGGGGAGAGGGGAGGGAATTTCAGGGGAAAAGGGGAAGGGATTAGAGCAACAAGTATAAAGGACATGTGGACAGAAACTAAGCGGGGTGGAAATCGGAGGGTGGTGGGGAGGGCTGGGTTGGTGGGCCGGGATGGGAGTAAAAGACAGAAAACTGTACAAGAACAACAATTAAAATAAAGAGAAAAAAAAAGAGAAAGGTACGGGGAATCCAAAGTTACATCCTTTTATTTAAATGTCTGATCCACCTAGAGATGCCATTAGAAGAATCACAATGTGATTCTTCAATTAAGATGTGTTTTCTATTGTCTACAATAATAGAATCAAATCCAGAAGCCAATTCTGTAATTTGAAATTTGTCTTTAGTGACTTCCCAGCTTTGTCCTCCTTTAAAAGTGGCAAACTCCTTCCTTGGAATCTGATATGCTCTCTTGTCTAATCATAATAACTTGAAAAGGTAGACATTACAATCTCTTCTTAGTTTTAGAGAAAATATGTGAGGCCCAGATTAGATAATTTGCAAAATATCACAAAACCACGAAGTGGAAAAGCAAGGATTTAAAACAGGCTGTCCGCTCTCAGCCTGTATGGAGTCCTGCCTCTCACCCCTAGTTGTGGGCAGCCTGACAGGTGCTGAAGGCTCCTGATGACATTCTTTCACCTTCACCAGTGAAGCTTTTCTTTTTTTAACTTATGCCACTCTGCTTATGCATTATTATGCAGCTCATCAATGCAATTGTTTTCAAAGCTAAATGCTTTTACATTTTTGTTCCAATTATTAATAAACTTTCATTATGCTAAAGTAATTTGCCGTTTTCACTTAAGAAGTGCTTTGTAAACATTTTAACTAATTAAACCAGACAAATACCAAAAAGGTAAATGTTCTCCTTCTTGCTAACAATTTACTTGTAATGGTAAGTGACTTCCTATAGCCAAAAGGAAAGTTTCAATAATAATTGTGACAAAACTCATACATTTCTGCTTCTCGCTCCTGTGCCATTGCTCAGAGACACTAGGTGTCCATGCATCTTAATTATCATGAAGCACCAGCAAGCTATATAGTTCCTCATTCTTGACCCTCAAAGAATTTCTCTTAGAAAAATATGTGCATTCTAAGATCACATCCAGTATTTATTACCATAGAGTGTTAAAGAAAATGTTATTCTTAAATGGTAAAAGTTGGTGTTCTAAAACAGAAACACATATATATTGAATAAAATACAATATTTTTGAATGACAATTTTGGTTTCCTTGCTTCCAAGTGGTGACTTTGTTTTCGAAGTTTGACTTCATATTCTGTTTCTTCTGTGGGATACATTTTGTCTGTCCCTTCCCCCCTCCCAGTCTTCTCACTCCCATTCAGAGACTGTCATTGGAAATAACAGCCTAAAGAGTTTGGGAGTCTCTTTGGATTCCTTCAACATACTTCAATCTCTGTTTTCTCATTAGAACATTCACATTTTTGTGCCTCAGTGGGAATGATCAATTATTTCAATGTCAGTAGTGATAATATTACCCCTAAGATTTAGCAATTTTCAAAGATCTTTTAACTTAATTAGAGGCATTTGTTGTAAATTGAATTAAACCTGTTAAAAGTGCAATGTGTTATATTAAAAGTATAATAACCAAATTGGCCATGGAGACACAATTTGAAGAAAAAAATCTACTTAAAAATGTTAACATTAAGATAAACTTATGAAGTTTTCCTTTACATGAAGTTTTCTAAAAATTGAAAGAATCGGTAACAATTTTATATAAAACATTTTGGTAAATGTGTTTTTAGAGATACTTTTGTAAAAGTAGTTCCCCCAAATACTTGAAATGATGACAAAGCAATAGCAAGTTTCAGCATTTTAATAACTTGGATAAAAAATAAAACTGATGCCATATCTACTCCCTCTTTATATTAATCTGATAATCAGCAATGCTTATAGTATTGTAATAACTTATTTTTTATTAATGCTCTTTCTTTCCAAATAAGCATTTCCTTATCTTGACATATTTTTGCCTCATCTTCTTTCTGTTTTCTTTTTTTTATATCCTATTCTGAGGACATGATTATTGTCTTCTCCTTCTCCTTCTCCTTTCTTCTTCTTCTTCTTCTTCTTCTTCTTCTTCTTCTTCTTCTTCTTCTTCTTCTTCTTCTTCTTCTTCTTCTTCTTCTTCTTCTTCTTCTTCTTCTTCTTCTTCTTCTTCTTCTTCTTCTTCTTCTTCTTCTTCTTCTTCTTCTTCTTCTTCTTCTTCTTCTTCAGAGAGAGAGGGAAAGGGAGGCCAGGAGAGGGAAAGAAAAAGTGATATGACGGAGAAGCATCTATCTATTGCCTCTCCCATGTGCCTGGACCAGGACTGAACCACAACCTAGGCATGTCCCCTGAATGGGAATCCAACTCACAACCTTTCAGTTTATGGGAGGATGCTCCACCGACTGAGCCACACCAGCCAGGGCTGGGCTATTTTTACCTCATTTTCTTTATGCCTGCTATCACAGTGTATTTGCCCAAAGATTTCCTACCAGTCAAGTTATTTAATTACATACCACTGTGCTCTTATGAGACATTTTTCAGTTGCCACTTAGAAAATCTTAGTGGAAGTTTTCTAAATTCTTAGGCACTAAACAAATAAATTGGATTGGAATCTATGAATACTGATTGAAATGGGTAAGTTAAAGGTATAGAACCCCTGACTGAAGCAGATCATTTTTTTTTTACCTAAACCACTTAGAAACTATTTATCTAACAAATGCTTGCTTTTTTTTGTTATTTTTTTATTGTTGTTCAAATACAGTTGTCTCCATTTTCACCCCACCATGCCCCCCTGCCCCACCCATCCCCACTTCCACACTCAAACCTACTCCCCTTTTGACTTTGTGTGTTCTTTTTACGTGTTCCTTGATGGCTCTTCCTCTATTTCCCCCTGTTATTCTTTTCTCCCGTCCCCTCTAGTTACTGTCAGTTTCTTCTTAATTTCAATGTCTCTGCTTTTGCTTGCTTGTTTGTTTTGTTGATTATGTTCCACATCTAGGTGAGATCATACGGTATTTCTCTTTCACTGCCTGGCTTATTTCACTTAGCATAATGCTCTCCAGATCCATCCATGTTGTCAAAAAGGGTAGGAGCTCCCTCTTTCTCTCTGCTGCATAGTATTCCATTATGTAAATGTACCATAGTTTTTTGATCCATTCACTTACTAGTGGGCACTTAGGTTGCTTTCAGCACATGGTTATTATAAATTGTGCTGCTATGAACATTGGGGTGCATAAGTTCTTTTGAATTGGTGTTTCAGGATTCTTAGGGTACAGTCCCTGCAGTGGAATTGCCAGGTCAAGAGGCAGTTGCATTTTCAGTTTTCTGAGGAAATTCCATACTATTTTCCACAGTGGCTGCACCAGTCTGCATTCCCACCACAGTGCACTAAGGTTCCCTTTTATCCACAACCTTTCCAGCACTTGTTGTCTGTTGCTTTGTTTATGATGGCCATTCTGACTGGTGTGAGGTGGTATCTCATTGTGGTTTTAATTTGCATCTCTCTGATGGCTAGTAATACTAAGCATCTTTTCATCTATCTTTGGGCCCTCTTTGTTTGTATACAAATTTTAAAGAGTTTTCCAAAGAGAGAGGAAGGGAGGGAGGGAGGGAGAAGGGGAGAGAGAGAGAGGGGAAGTGGGGGGAGAGAGAGAGAGAGAGAGAGAGAGAGAGGCATAGATGTGACAGAAAAATTGACCAGTTTCTTCCCAAGTGTGCCTGGGCAGGGTACCGAACCCATATCTTAGGCATGTGCCTTACCAGGAATGGAACCCATGAACCATGAACTTCGGGTTTATGGGATGACTCTCCAACCAACTGTGGCACATTGGACAGAGTATAACTTTGTTCTTTTAAAAAATTATTATTACTATACTATGTAGAAATCTCATTGATTTCAGGTCTCTATAAGGATTGGGCATGGAAGGGGGATATATGTGTATGCAAATGTGGCTGAAGTTCAGAACAATAGGTTTTATTTAAGAACTAATTACTGGATGACCTCACTATTCTTTTCATCCTCTGGCAGCTCACCCCATGAGCAATAGAGGAGCTGTCTGCATGAACTGAGGAGTAGCTACTGGCCACAATGTGATTTTGCAATGATCTGTGTGTTCTATGGCTTCCTTCATAACGAACAAATCAATTCTTTCTGTATGTATTACACACCCGAGTGGCAGAGGCCATTTATTATCCTTTTGATGGTCATACTCTGTACATAACCAAGAAAGATTACAGAGAAAGGGAAGAACAGTTGAAATGTGGGTGAAGGTATTGCACACTGGCACTGCATTTTGTAATAGACCTTGCATGTATACAACAACAAAGAAGGTGCTTTCTTTAAAGGCAATTTTGAGACACAGATGCAGAATTTTCCTTTGAATGGAATGTACATTAGGAACAATATATGGAGAGTTAGTTGTGAATAACATTCTATATCAGCACACATTTAAATTGATTAAGAGGAAAGGACTGTCACTGCCATATTTTCTTTTCATGTGGGATTTATTTACAAGGCTATACCTAACTAGCTTTTTTCAATTAATGAGCTTTCAATATATCCTTTATTTGACATCATCTAGTATCAGCTAATTCTTTTATTAATTTCTGATTTTGCAGTATATATTTTTAAACTTGAAATGATTAATTCCAAGTTTTTCCTAATTCTTTGAAACCAGATGCTCTAGCTATTATTGTTAAACAAATACAAATAAATACAGAGTTGCATTGACTAGGTACAAGAATACTGAATATTTTGAATTATTATAAATTATAAATTATAAACACTACACAGTGAAGCTTTAGTGTTACTTGTGCTAAATCAAATGTTCCATAAGTAAATATTTGTATCTGAATGTGGGTGGGAAACATTTTACCAGTGAAACTAATGGTAAAAGCATGACTTTATGGTGGGTTCTGTGCATAAACATTGAAACTGCTAGTCATTGATGTCAATGGATATGAAAAGAGCAGGAAATTTCCAAAGGTCAAAGAAGCTACTGTCTTTTCTGTTTTGCATCATTTGAGATTTTCCAGTTTTTTGCAAACAACACAATGCTAAATCTGTATTTGATTTTCTCTTCTCTTTGAAGAGGCAAAACAGTGACAGAATAATTAACTGAAGAGGAGATCATGCACAGAATATTTTGCTTTAGCAGTATAGAAAGTTCTGGGTTTCATTTCACATGATGGTAAACGTAGTTAGGTACTCTGGAATCCCTCTATAAGAGAGTCAGTTCCTTGACTATATTGCCATTGGTAAACCATAACCTCTTGGGGGCCTGTTTCCTGTGTAGCTGTTCCTCATTTATGTAATTGAAAAGCATGCTCACTACAAAGACTGCATGTAGTTTTCAGTTAGATGATGCTCTGCACCTTCATGGCAAAATACACACAGGAACAACAAAAAGGAACTGTCAATGTCAAGTTTGGTGCCTCCTTAGGCCTATGCAAACCAAAACGCTAAAGTACTGGATTGAAATTCTATGGGGAAAAGTGAGTTTATTTTTTTAATTTTTAACTTTCTGTTGTTAGTTTTTTCTTCCCTCCCCCAAAGACTCTTGTTTCTTTAATTTTTAAAAAAGATTTTATTTGTTTATTTTTAGAGAGGGGGTAAAGGAAAGAGAAAGAGATGGAGAGAAACATCATGTGTGGTTGCCCCTTGTGCGCCCCCTACTGGGGCCCTGGCCTGCAAAACCCAGGCATGTGCTCTGACTGGAAATAGAAGTGGCAACTGTTTGGTTCACAGGCCCATGCTCAGTCCACTGAGCTACATTAGCCAGGGCTCTTGTTTCTTTAATTTATCTTCTCTTTCTTATTGTATGATTTTCGTCATATCTGATTGTCTTCAGGCGGTGGGGGGGAGAGGGGGGGAAGATGAGCTTTTAAATGTAAAATCTGTCTGTATGAATATCTATAAATTCCATTTCTGTTATGTTCTCACATTGTCTCCACATGCTATGGTTAGTCACTAAGTCACTGAACTACTTACTAAGGTACTAGCTTCTTCATTGGAAATATATTTATCATCAGGACTATTTTTGGTAGAAATTTACCAAATTATTCTAGAATATCTTTTAAGAACACATTTAGAAGAGCTAATTCAGGAATTTGGAGCCTAATTATTATAAAGATTGATTACTACTGTAATAAAACATACATTTTTATTAAATTGATAATGGTATATACTGACACTATTTACAGTTTTAAATAAATAACAAACATATGCTTATCTATGTTTATATTTCTTTAAGAATGAAAGGAACCACACCATCTTTTAGACAGGTCTCTTACACTTCTTGAGGTTGATGGAAGGCCAGCCTATTTCAAAGTAACTTTGATAGATATTGGGAGAGGAGAAAAAGGGATAAGCAACAGATTGTGTGTTTATTAGCTTGTGATGATAGCACAGGGTGAGCACTCTTCAAAGGGTTTTACATCTGTGAACTTAGTTATTATACTGAACCTGGGATATGGGTGCTATTGTCATGTTTCTTTTTTATATAAGCAAACTAAGGCATGGCGAGGAATTATACCCAAGCAGTCAGGTTCCAGAGCTTGTACTGTTAGTCACTGAGCTAGGTAACTAGTGTATATTCTCTGAACAAATTCTTGGTACTAAGTAGAGAATGGGTTCTGACTCTACAGGTATGTTCAGATGGACTTTTTATTTTCTCTCCTGCAAATAACTAATTTTAGAAACTTTGTAAATATCTCTTGCTCTCAATAACAAATCTGGAGGCAACCGGAGCTAAATCAGAACACCTTGTATATTTAGTTTCAACAGAAAATGTCAGTAATGTGTTAAGAAGTAAGAGATTGTTTAAGTTTTAAATTTATATAGTTTTTGGTCAAAAAGTTCATTTGATTTTTTCCATACGAGGGCTCTAGTAGTGCATAGTTGTCTTTTACTTCATTTGAAACAATTTTGTGAGATTGTGTTGTAACAGCTATCATATTAGCGTGCATTAAAAAAAGAAAAACTTACTAAAATGGGTGAATTTTTGTGTAGCTATTTTAATATTGAGGATGGAAGAAAATATGCAACATTTTTGGCATATTATGCTTTATTATTTCAAGAAAGGTAAAAATGCAACTGAAATGCAAAAAAAGATTTGTGCATTTCATGGAGAAGGTGCTGTGACTGATCGCACATGTCAAAAGTGGTTTGCAAAGTTTTTGACTGTATAGTTCAGTAGTGTTAACCAATCTCTACGACATTTATCTTGCAAATCTGAAACTCTATACCATTAAAAAAAATAACTTGCTATTTCTCCTCTTCCCACCCTCTGGCAATTACTATTCTTCATTCCACCCATAATGCATGAGAGTTCCAATTTTTCCACATCCTCATCAACACTTGTTAATTTTTGGCTTTTAAAAAATGTGTATAGTAGCCATCTTAATTGGTGTAAAGAAACACCTCATTGTGGTTTTGATTTGTGTTTCTGTATCCATGGTTCTTTATGCCCCCCTTTAGTCACCCATTATAACAAAAATAAACATAAAGTCCTAAGTCTTTAAGAAATTATTTCATTTTATTTTATTTATATAAAGTCTATTATTATTCTCAAAATATTTTACTTTTTGTTGTGCATTAAGGCCAGAATTCATCTATTATTTCTCTGCTTGTAGCTGTTCTTCAGTTGCTGGATCTAGAGAATTCCTCAAGCATCTCCATTTTACACTGGTGTCAGTGTTTTCAGAACTTCAATTAGCTCAATGGCGAAGCCAGGGCTTCTGGTACATTATTCTGCTGATGGCTTCTCTCTGGTTCCTGAGGCTCTACCTGCATTACCTTGGCCAATGGCTTTTCCTCCAGGCCATTTCAACTCCTGTTACAAAGTGAGTGCTTTTCCCCAAGAGTGAAAGGAATGCATTTTCATCGTGATAGGCCGAATGAAAGTACAAACCCCTCTCCCCTCCATTTACCATAAGACCTAAATTGCAAGTATAATTTGAAAAGACAAAAAGTGTTTTTATCTAAAAGCAGAAATGTCTGTTACAATTACATTCACATCTTATGGACCTGTATATACAAATACATAACTGGTACATCAATATATATTTAAATTTTAGCAGATTCAAATATGTTCTAATACCTGAGCAAAATATAAAAGGAGTTTAGCAACAATATATTATTCTATTTTGATTTTATCAGAGTGACTTAGGCTAAAAGTATTTTACAAGTAATGTAAGTAGGATTTATCACCTATAGTCAGAGAAGCAAAGATTGCTTCTTCTGCAAAATGATTGAATTCAAACAATTACCAAACTCAAGCCCAGGCAGCTGTCTGAGCCATTATCCTCTGGGAAAAGATGATACTTTAAAGGTTATCTCTCCATAAACATGATTCCGTAGACACTATAGGTATACAAACAGATATCAATACTAGTAAAATTCATTTTCTCAAATGTGGATGATACAGATAAAAATAAAGATGCATGTATATTTTCAATTAAGAAGATCAATGTGGTGGAAGTGGAGCTGAGTGGAGAGGGGAAAGGGAGGGAAAATGGGAGACATCTGTAATAGTGTCAAAAAATTTTTTAAATGTAATAAAAAAGACTACAAACAACTCTGAGACACTGTGAAAAAGGAGTGTATATGTATATCATCTATCTACACATATATAGTAGTTTTTGATTTTTTAAAAAAATTGAATAAGAAGTATCTGAATATTATAGAATATGCAAATTTATGTATTCTAAATAACTATCTTCAAGGGAAATGTTTATATAGATATTATATTCCTTCTCTTCTTTCCTTCTATTTTCTCTTTCTTTTTTTTTCTTTCTTTTGTGTGAGAATTTCCAAAGCAGAATGAATGAATGTTACATGCTTGTCCTAGTTAGTTTTTGCTATTTACCCTTTTACTTCTTCAGTAGAAAAGGAAGCTCTATCTTTATTGGTTGTTAATGAAATAAAACTGCAAACAATATCTTAACAGCTCAGCATATTCAATTTCTTAAGCAATGTTATAGGATATTTTACTGGCTATTGTCTATGTTCACCAGCTTAAATCACATATTAGCTCTATATCACAATGTAGTTATGAGATATGATGATAACTATAGCAACAATAAGAATATCTTCTGCTCTTACTCTATTTTAAGTTCTTTGCTAAAAAAATGTACACACTTTACTTGATATTCACAATGGCATAAGAACAAAGCATAAAAGTTTCTTAAAACAAAGATTAGGAGTGGATTAATAAATAACTCTTTTTAATAAACAGCTGATAAGTAGAATCCACAAGCCGGAGGAACTACAGAACCAGTTTTATAAAGGCTGCAATGCAATGGAGGGAAAACCTCAAGTGCAATGAAGTCTCACTTTGCATAGAAAGAATTGCCAAAGCCTGGTCTAGGCCACTGGCATTACTGGGCTCAGCATGGATTTACACCTTAGGTCCTTAGGTTGTGCCAAGCTGTCTCTTTCAGAACAGCTAATAAATTTGACAGTTTTCTTGTTAGTGGTGTTGTTATTGTTGTACTTAGCAGTCTATCTAGAGAAATCACAAGCAAAACTCTGAAGAATTATTAGATTTACTTGTACATCTAATTTGTTAGTAAGTCTGCTAGTATATTTTTTATTTCAAATAACCTACCTGTGAAAGTTCTTAGTCTGAATTATCTGCCCAGTGGATAAAATTGATATCCTTTCCATGGTTGCATACACAAGAACAATGAACAAGGTAGAATTTGCCTTTTTTCTTGAAAGTCAGCTGTTAAGGTAGTACTAAGTGCTCAGAAAAAGATGAAAACTGATACTTTATTTTAGAGTACTGGTAAGTTTCACATAAAAAAATGAAACAAAGCACGTCATTCTTTTAACGTTTTCTGTACCTGGCATTTTGTATAATTCCTCCAACACACATGTTTGTTTTGTTTTCCACAGATTTCATTTTTCTGCTCTAACAGTGGAACTTTGCTACCCACCTTCATCACTTCACATCACAGAAGAGTTGCTTGTTGTGGTGGCAGGGCCTTTAATGCTGAACGCGATGATACTTCCTTTGGTTCTAATCAGATGGGGCTGTCAGCTGCTGTTTGCCTACTGCCCTGATGTCTTGTCAAAGTTAATTATTACCATGGGGTTATGGACAGTTCTAGACCCATTGGCAGTGTTTATAGTGGATGCTGTCCTGGGGGTAAGTCAAGTAAAATAATTGGGAGATGAATTCTTGACATAGAATTTAGCTTTAGCGCATAAATCAGTTGACATGGGCCATTTCAATAATCATGCCTAATTCAATATTTGTCTTAAAGTGAAGTTTTTAAATTTTTCCTCATAATAAAATTTATGGATGTCTAATGTAATCAATTTAAGTATAATTTTAACTATTTTAAATTAAACCTTACTAAATAGGCAAGAAATAATCTTGGAGATTAAATCCAAGCTAGTTGGCACATTTTCAAAGAAGCTTTATTTTGGAACTTTTTTTGGTAACTATTTTTAATATTATGGATTTTCAGAGCAAAACTTTAGAAGAAAGTAGTTCCTTTAGTTGTTTAGGGTATGTATTTGCTTTAGGATGTAATACTTACTCTTCTGCAACAAATATAGTGAAGAAGAATAAAAGCTATTTAAACATTTCTAAGTAATAACAATTTTTAAAATTACCCTCTAGGCATTTATTTTGACTTTTGGATTCTTATGATATGACAAAAACTTTCACCTTGATATATATATATTATAAGGATTTAATGTTTATGAATGATGAACTGGGGTACATGATGATAAATAAATAATAATGATTCTAATATTTGAAGAGCCTTTTTGCACTTTAAAGCACCTTGAAAAAATTTATTTGATTACATATTTATAATACCACTGTAAGCTGGTGGGACACGCATTTACTGACTCTACATCTGCAGGATGTAGACATAAAGAACTGCTTGATTTGTCACCAGCTCCATAGCCATCACACACCACAACAGGACTAGAACCCAGATTTGTGAATTCCAAGGCTGGAGTTTTTTTTTTTTTGTTGTTGTTGTTAAAATCTCTACTTTAAAGTTTGAATCAATATATTGTTTTGTGAAATCAAATGTATGTTATTCCTGATGATAATTATTTGATTACAATAAAATGTTTAATTTACTAAGGAATGTTGGGACTATAATTTGAGGCCAAATTAATGTAAATATTAATGTAAATTTACTGCCACATCCAAATCTCTTGTTGCCTTGAATTTTAAGTACTAGGATTTCCTGGTGAGTGTTATTGGTTGGTAGGTCTGGAATAGGGTCCAAGAATTTGCATTTCTAACAAGATCCCAGATGATGCCAACACTGTTGTTGGTCCAGAGACCACAGATTCCAAAGTACTGACATCATAGAAAAGATCTGGCAAGTAAGCTGGGAAGATCTCAGAAGGCCAATATAGCTTGGAAGGGCCAAAGTTCCAGCAAGGCTAGGTTACATGAAGAAGCTTTACTGTCCTGCCTATTAAGCACCATACAAAACCTGACATTTATTTCCTTTATCTAGTTTCATTGATGTTGGCAAAAGATCTATATAAGATTATCAAACCAAAAATTAAAGATACTAACAAATAATGGAATGACTCAAGCCAAAAAAACACTAATTTTAAGTCATCAAATTTGAAGCCATTTCAATAGAAAAAAAGAAATCTGAATTTTAATTAAATTTTTGCACTGTAGATCTGGCTATGAAATACAGCTCCAAGCAAGGGAACAGATGGGTACTATAAATAATCAATATGATCAAATATTCATTTATAAAATTATCTTAATTTATGCAATAAAATTTTATAGTGAATATATTTCTCCTTTTAAGAAGAAAATAAAATGTTTTACAACTGAGATCTATAGACTATATTTGTTGTGCCAAGCAGATCACAGTACTGGGATGTTTTGATGAACTCTACTTGTTACCTGTATTTGAATGGATTCTACCATTAATAGTATGCTTTTAGAATTAAAGACCAAAGTGCTTCTAAACCACATTCATGAAGGTCTTGTCTCAGGTGCCATGGTAAGCTGCTAAGATCAGCGAAGTCAGTCGCTACTTTTATTTCTATCTACTTTCGCTGTCTTTAAGAGCATTTAAAGCTGCACATAATCTATAGATGAGCAGCACTGGAGACACACTTGGACCCTCCAACACTTCATCAAAATGTGTACTTTACCATGCTTTCCAGTAATTTACCAGCATGTTGAACTTTGAGAAGTACTGCTCTAAAGCAGTGATTCACAAAGTGAGGTCGCTGAACCAACACAAATAATTTCACCTGGAACTTCATAGAAATGCAAAATCTCAGGCCCTGAACCAATTTTTCTGAGTCAAAAACTCTGGAAAGGGGCCCAGTATCTGGGAAGGGGCTATGTGTTTTAACCAGCTGAGGGCCACCTGAGTTTGATCCAGGTCAGCCAGCCAAAATAGATACTAATTTTACTGATAATTTTGTTCTAGATTAATTTTTTTCATGGCAATCTAAAGGCTTCGGTCTAATTTTATTCACTTTTGTCTCTAGACATTAATGATACATAGTAGGCACTCAATACAATACAGGTAGGTCAAATAAATGATTAGCATCTATTGATTAGATTATTTTATTAACATCAAACATATATCATTACTTTTGTTTGTTTCACTGATGAATCCCTTGTCTATTTCTTAACTTGTAAAAACAGCAGAAAGGTAAGATATGGAATAGGAAAGGTGTATGACGGTCCTTGTAGATCTGCTGCCTGAAGTCTTAGTGACAGACTCAACATTTTGCAAGGTAGACCAATTAACAAGTACAGATATAGAAAGAAAGTTGTGTTGAGGTGGTGGAAAAGCAGTAACTGCAAGTAGGAGCATCTAAATTTTAGTCACTGCTCGATCACTAAAGGATACTTTCGTGTAGGGAAAATACAGATTAACCTCTCCAGGCTTCTGTTTTAACCCATTCGTATGTGATTTGTATTAGCTAGTTTTGAACATGCCCTTTGAAGCTATTTTTATATAATTGTCAGTTTAAAAAGTAAAGAAATTCTTTCTTCTCTCTTACATTGGAGAAAAGTATCATATTTTATATTTATATTGTATATTACTTCCACTTGATATCATGAGTCATAATTAAATAACATTCATTTTTTTATAAAACTTAAATGTCAAAGATGTCATATGGCAATGCTTTCATTTTATAGTTTTTTATATTTGTTTTAAAGACCTCATTGCCGTGAATTTATTTCAAACCGAACATATATATGTTTTTTTCTTGCCTAAAATAAGGACTTATTGTTAAATTGACCTAATGTAAACTTTGATTTTCATGCCCATATTGAATAGCCTATTAACATTTTATAAGTTTCTAAAATAAGCCATCCATTTTGTGCATAGCAGAAATTAAATTCCCTTCAAATCTGCTACAGAGAAGAATCTTTCTATCACCATATTTAATTTCTCCATGTCTTGTGTTCATTAAATTCAGAAGGTAATAGTACATAAATAAAAGATGGCTTTTACTTTATGAATTGCATATACAGTGCACATATTTAAGGCTTACAGGGAAAATGAGAGAAACTTGGTAAACCAGCCATGCAAACCCAGTCTTTCTTCTTTTCCTTTGTGGCAGCTAAAGATCTGGTGATCTTCAGTACCTTGAAAATTTAATTTAAAAACAAATTATGGTTTCATATGGTTTTTGTGTATTTAAACTAATCTAACTTGATGATCAGTGTTTTCATACTTACTTTTTTAAAATTTATATTTTGTTTTGTCAGCGGCTTACACGTAATGGGGAGGAGACTCCTATGGCTGATGCAGCAAAACTGTACTGGGCATTTATAAGAACCACACAATCAGGAATTCTTGGGGCATTGCTCACAGTGCTGGTTTACATTATCCTCTTCATCATTTCTTCTTTGATTGTATATTTGTATTGTCTCAGGTAAGGTGCTTCAGTATTTTGTTCTTTCCAGTGTTCAGCTTCTAGTCTTGTAGTGATATGGTTAGGCTAAAGCAGAGAAGATGGCTAAGGTAGAAATCTTCTTAATCGTATGTAACCACTATTACAAAAATCAGCCAGGAAATTTCTTGACTTTTGAGGAAAAATTTTCTTTCTTTCATAATAGAGGTAGCTAATTTTGCTGTAAATTTGTTTGCTCTATACTTGTTTCTCCACACCAGGGACCAACAGAAAATAAAGAGTAATCCCTTAATATCCAATCACATTCTGGAAAATATTTTGAGAAGCTTGTATAAAATTTTCTTTCCCTCCTCCTTCCAATCCACTTTCTTTCCACTCTCCCACCCCTGACAAAATCACTAACAGAGAAATCATTCTTCAGCTTTGATCCTAAATATTACAGAGTTTAGCTTGCCAGGTCATTAGTACAGCAAGCAACGTATGTTCTGAAGAAAGGCAAGAAAAATAACAACTGCGAAGCAGTATAAAAAAACTGCTAGAAAGTCTTTTCACCCTTGATGGTTCCTTTGCTGTGCAGAAGCTTCTTGGTTTGATATAGTCCAACTTGTCCAATTTTGATTTTGTTGTCTGTATATTTTGTTGTTGTTGTTGTCTGTATATTTTTTAAAACATTTTATTCATTTATTTTTAGATGGAGGGATAGGATAAGAGAGGGAGGGAAACATCAATGAGGGACAGAAACATCAATGAGCTCAAGAAACGTTGATTAGTTGCCACTTGCACACCTGCAACCCAACATGTGCCCTGGCCAGGGCTGGTTCTCTGGCTGGCCCTCAATCCACCGAGCCACACCGGCCAGGGATGAAGTCCTTTTCTGACCCTCCCATTCTTCTTGTTAAAATCAACTTTTTCCTCTCTCCTTCTGTAGTGTTTATAACTATTTAGTTAACAAATATTTCTTTAACACTAGGCTTGTGTTTCAAATAAAGGATTCAGTAATATATAAGAAAAAAATCAGTCAGTTGCCTCTCATACATGTCCCAACCAGAGATGGCTCAGAACCCAAGCATGTGGCCTGCTGGGGAATGCAACTGGTGACATTTTGCTTTTCAGGACAACATTCAACCAACTGAGCCACACTGGTCAGGGCTGTTGTCTGTACTTTTTTTTTTAAGTTTTTATTTATTTATTTATTTATTTATTTATTTATTTATTTTTAGAGAGAAGGAAAGGGAGAGAGGAAGAGAGGGAGAAAAACATTGATGCACAAGACATATATCAATTGGTTGCCTCTCGCCTGCTGCCAGCTGGGGACCTGGCCTGCAAGCTAGGCATGTGCCCACTAGGAACTGAACCAGTGACCTCTGGGTTTGCAGGCTGGTACTCAACCCACTGAGATGCACCAGCCAGGGCTATGTGTACTTTTTAAAAGCCATTTTTATGTCCATGAAATGATTGCAAATACTAATGTCATGAAGCTTTCCCACTATGATTTCTTACAGCAATATTAAAGTTTAAGGTCTCACATTTAAGTCCTTAGTCCATTTCACACACACACATACATACATATACAAGTGGGAAACCCCCCTCCCCCAAAACAGAGTTATTCTGGAGGGCGGGCCCTTTGTAGTACAGGCTTCTTCTGCTAGGTGAGTGTTCTAGGAACCCATCTGTATCAGTGTAGCGGCCGGTGTTGTTGTGAGAGGCTGCATTCGGCTTCAGTGAATTTTTTGAAAGATTCATTCAACACATTTACTCATTTTATTATGTGTAATTTACAAGAGTATCTTCCCACACCTCACTGAGTATTCAGCAGTTTTTTACCAAAATTCCATAACCGCATGCCCCACCCTCCCTATTCACCCAATCTGTCCCCTAGTGACTTTTTTTTGTTGTTGTTCCTTTGAATGAAAAAAGTCCTCAAAGGAAAATGTTTTGCTGATGTAGAAGAGGTAAAACAAGAAAAATGGCAGGAGCACTTAAAAGGCATCAAAATCCATGAGTTCAAAACTGTTTTGAACAGTAGAAAAAACTTTTCAATAAGTGTATTGCATCAAATGGAGAGTACTTTGAAGGTGACTGAAGTTTAAATCTGTAAGAATAAATACACAATTTTTTATAAATAAATTTTGTTGTTTTGGATCCTTCTTCATATGAAAATTCTAAAAGAGAGAGGAATATTGAAAATGCCTAAGCAAGCGAGAATAATTGATTGCGCAAGGTCTCTGAAGACACAAGGTAGGGTGCATGTGGAGACAAACCTTGTTTCAGAAAAAATATTTTGTTTCTTGATGTGATAGGGAAAGAGATAAGGGTGAATGAAAATGCATGGGGGTTCTTGGCAGGGTGCTGTTGGAGTTCACATGTGCTAGCCATTATTATTATCTGTGTAATGGGAAGCAAACTCACTCCTCAGTTCTTCCGTCAATAGATTGAAGGGGCACTTACATCAGTAACATAGTGGTGGTAAAATAATCATTCTTTGGGGGCTTTATGCTATTTGGGCACAAACTTGCTTTATATTTTGACATGTCATAAGCACTGCATGTCATCTTTCCAGAGCACTTCTTTTCTTGAGAAAGGGAAGGAAGTCTTCCATGATCATTCAGTTTTCACTCACTACTAACTTGCCATATGGCCCTAGGAAAAGATGTCCATCTGCTAGATTTTCAGGCCTTTTCTTGTGTATCATGGTATAGATAACATATATGTTTAGATCTTACAAAGGCCCTACATGAGTCATTATTATTTTAAATTACTAGGATTTCCTAGAGAAATTAAAGAAATAAAATAGTAAATCACATAGTGCAGACTCTTGTAGGGTTAAAAAATTATCAGATAATATTATATATAATTTATTTTCACATCAATACATCTCTTTTCACTTAAAATAAAGTGAATGTTTACAACCATAATTTTCTTTGTCAAAGGTCTATATTTTTATTGTCAGGATAACTTGTAAAGTATGAAAACATAAGCTCAGAATATTTGCATTAAAAACTGGATTTTAACTTTTTGCTAAGACAAATAGCTGTGTTTTAAAAATAGTTCAGAAACATTGCTCCATGGGGAAATGTGGGCATGAGAAGTGGGAAGCCTTACAATGGATGGAGGACTGATTAAGAAAAAAGCAAAGGTAGAGTGTCTGGGCATTGTAGAGAATGAACCTGAAAAACTCCAGGATGAATAAATTAGTATTGTTCACCCTTTCAACCTGGCCAATAACTGTGTTCCATGCTTACCCTATTCTATTCAGAATTAGGCATGCTCAGTAACCTGAAGCAGGTTTGCCTGTGTTATAAAGACAGATGCTCTTGAGATTCTTTTGGATCATGATAGAATTACAGTAATCTCCCACGGAGAAAATACCTGTATTTTCCATGTGAATAAATAAAGTCACTCCTATGTGTCAGCTGAAAATTCTCTCTTTACTGATGTTTGCAAAATATTTTTTTTCTGATATAGTAGACAGTGAGGTAGCTCAGTTCTTCCATGAACCACATACTGTCCTTATTGGATGCATGTGGTCGATGAAGTGGGGTTTTGCACTGGCATAAAACAGGCAAAGAGACATAGAAATTGTTTTAGTGATAAATACCGATGTGGATTTGTGTCTGTGGACTGATTTAGGTTAACATTCTTAATCCAAATGTTAAAGCAACAATCCTACCTCTTTCTGGGCTCTCGTATCAGTGCTGTCAAAACATGTGCTAGCGTGGTTAGAGCGTGGAGGGGATGAAGTCTATTATGCAGGCATTAGTAGAGAATGCTGTCTGGCTCTGGGCACTGGGAACTCCACATTATGCGGATGGCTGTGCAAGCTTCAGATTCGATACTATTGAATTTGGCTGATTTGGATTGCATTCTCCCAGGAGCTTGAGTAACTTCTTGCTGAAGCGTTTCCACTAGAAAAATTCTCACTCCCATAACTGTAATACGAGATTTGACTAGCATGCCAGTTTCTTGCTTCTGTTCAAGAACGTTCTTGAGCTGGGTGTACTTATTGGGCTGAATTTTATGGCTTTTAAAACAGCATTAACCTTTTGAATTAACTTTCCTTATTATAAAAAATATGTGTTGTTTAGAAAAAATTAAAACTATAGAAAATAATTAAAAAGTAAACTAAAAAACATAAAAAATCTTACCATCTAGAGAAAGCACTGTTAATCTTTTGGTAAATCTATTTCACCCTTTACCCCATGTATATTTATTTTTACAGTGTTGAGATTATACTGTAAGTATAACTTTATCCATTGATGTTAAATTTAATGTGTGATAAATATTCTCATATTCTTTAGTTTATGAACATTTAATGCCCACACAATATTTTATACTGTATAAACAGTATAAAATATTTAAATATTTCTTTATTCTTGGGCAATAGATTGTTTCTCACTTTTGTGCATCTTATAAATAATTCTTTTGGACATATTAAGACTCAAGGGCATGCTTACATTTTAAATTTTTCTTTGAATATTGTCCTAGACACCTAGAGATGCTGTTTTAGAGTGTGTTATTTCTAAGACACTAAATAACTGTTGCACAATTCTTTCCTAGAGAAGTTATATGGATTTATACTTCCACAGCAATGCATGAGGGAGCTCACTTAGCCTTGTTCACATCGTGTGTTAACCTTTTATAATCTAATATAAGGAATCTCATCCTTTTCTAACTGTGTATTTCTTGGTTTACTAGTAACTAAACATTCTTAATATGCTTGTCATTAATTTGTATTTCTTTGTGAATTGTTTTTTAAGTATCCTTTTACCTTTCTCTTTATAAAGTATTCCAGTGTTTTCTTACTGAGTTGTGATTTATATATATACAATATTAATCTGTTATATTTTTTAGGCATTTTCTCCATTTGATAATTACATTTTAAATGTATTTTATACTTAAAAATAAATATTTATAATTCTCATACAGTAAAGTATTTTGATCATTTTTATGACTTATTTAAATATTTCTTAAATTAAAAAAATCCTTCCTCATTCAGAAATTTTACAACTATTTACTTCTATTTTTATAAAGTTTGAAGTTTTTTTTTCATTAAACTTCTTTATAAGCCATGAAGAATTCATCTGATGTGGACAATGTCAAGATCTAAATGAGAAATCCTTTCATCTTTTGTTTTACTGGTTTGTTCTGTAAGTTGGTATTATCTTTAGATATTAGCTGTTTAGCCATTTAGTCTTACTGGGTTTTATTTTAAGTAATTTTAATTCATCAGCTTATGTTGCCAGTGTGATGGATAGAGCTTCTCTTACCTAGAACTTCTTTCAGAAATTTTACCTTTTGACCAGACTTTGTAGGTGGCCATCTACAGGCAAAGGCATCAGGAAAACTGTGAGGACCCTCTGCACCTCTCCTGGAGATTGCTTCTGGTGTGGCCTGGTGGTGTGCCCCAGAATCCTTCGGAGTCAGGCTTGGGCTGATGTTACATGCACCCGTTAACTCCTTTTCCTTTATCTGAATAGTCCAAAGATCTACAGGCTCTTATATTTTTCTTTACAATGTGCAGGGAATGAAAAAAATCACTATTTAAATGTCCATTTTGTTTCAGCTTTTCTGTTCCTGGAAACTGTACACAAACCTCAAAGACTGGTACTTGAGTTAATTAGTTTTGGGGGTGCTGATGCCTTCTTAATCATTGATTTAATAGTTTCAAATAGCCTTATAAGTTTTAGGTGCTTTCATTTATTACTTAGAAAAATTAATTTAGATTAAAATAATTTAAAGGCAGGTTTTGATGAGAATGTTATGAGCATATTCACTGTCTAGGGAATATGTATCAGATAATCAAAGATTTTCCATTTTCTGAATCAATCTTCTTTACAATGTTCCTTACTAAAGGCAAATGTTATTTATCATGTAGAGAATAAATTCTGAAAATTATCTAATTAATATAGAGCTAAACAGTTGTTGTCTTCCTGAAACTGTCAC
Organism: Glossophaga mutica; assembly: GCA_039655065.1. Taxonomy (NCBI): domain Eukaryota; kingdom Metazoa; phylum Chordata; class Mammalia; order Chiroptera; family Phyllostomidae; genus Glossophaga; species Glossophaga mutica. Next base: position 91,318,792 of record CM077307.1, on the reverse strand, counting down.
CTAGTCCAAGATGCTCTCTGGGTGATGGACAGTAGTACTTACACACATTATGGCATGTTTGTGTAGGAACAGACTATTTAAAAGATGCTGATGTTACATTGTGTCAGCTCCACTGAACTGAACGATTATAGCCAAAACAGATTATTGGTGTGGCGCAGACAAATTCTCTGATTGTCCTTTTGCCAAAATCCCATTAGTACCCCCTGGCTGTCCCTCGGACCCTAAGCTCTCTGGTGTGGGCAGCTGACTATATGCTGAGTCCCCTTTCGTCTTCAGCAAACAGAGGGATCTATTGCTACCCAGAGATACTCGCTGTGGCGGCAAGAAGCTGGGTCATAGGTAAACTGAGAATTCCTTGATATGATGTTCTCTTAAATAGATAAAACAAAAGCTGATCAGTTAAGTGGAAATTGTTAATTGGTCATTTCATGAACTGATTTTTGGTAAATTAGCCTGCTTCCAATACCTCTAGGATGAGGGAAACTAAAAACAATTTACAAGGACTTCTATTTTAGCCCAAGACTATACTTTCAGGGATAATTTCTATAGTTTGTTATTTTAGCCCAAACTTGTGGGAAACTGGGCATGTGAATTTTGAACAAAGGCAAGCGCATGTCAGGAAGGTATGTGTATGGACTTATGGGAACAGTTTGAATCCCTGGCTTGAGCTTGTTTTAGCTGCTGGGATGAGTAATTGCCTTTCCCTTCCTTGTGTTTGCATCTGATAGCGTAGTGCATGCTCAGGAACCAGAGTCAATCCCTGCTCCTCTGTGTCAGCATTATGCCTAATCTGTGAAGCTCTTCCTGAAGGATTATTTTACCATAATTATCACTAAAATAAGTGAACAAACAAATAATCAAACAGAAAGAACAAAAATTTTGGTTTGTTGCCACAAGCCAGTGAATATTTACTTGTACATAAAAGAGTATGTCAAACTCTCTGAACCATGTATTTTAAATATTGCATAAGGAGTCAAGTCAGAATAAAAAATAATACAGTGGCGAGATAACATGAAACTCTGCACCAGAGATGAAGGGCAAGATTGTTTTGACTCTAGAATTCACCGTTCCCTTCCCCATGAAAGTGCCTAGCACACAACAGAGATGCAGCAAATGTTTGTTAAATTAAAAACATGAATGAATAAATAAAAGAATACATTTTCTTTATGATGAAGATGCAGCTTCTCTTTCAAACAAAATTTGGTTCACAGGCTGTATGTTAAAATGATACTAGTTCTCAATTATTTTTCGTTTTGAACTCTCAGCTGGACTATGATAAAGAAGTGTGAAAATATATACACACAGCTCCCATGTATGTTAATTTGACTTATCGAAGTGATCAAAACAGGTTCTTAGTTTGAATGCTTTAGCAGCAACCATCTTTAAAAATTGCAGTGCAGTATAGAAGGAGAGGTTTAAAAGGGCCACACTGTATATGTAGCAAGAGGAATGAACAACATTTAGGCACTCCATGTAAAAAATCCAAAGGACCTGGGGAGATGATAAGTGCATCACAGATGCTGAATGCTCTCTAATTCCCATCTTACCAATTCTCTGCTCTGACTTGGTATTACCAAATCTCAGTTTCACTATTCCCATATTCTACCTTCCTCCGTAAGTAGTCTTTTCTCTTTAATGATCTGCTAAGTAAGCTGAGACATGGTTGGGTGCTCAAAACTGCAGATGGGTTCCTAATGATCTTGGTCACGTGTGCAGAGGAGCAGTCATTCTGCGACGGCACAAGTGATAGAAGGTGTCTCAGCCTTTACTCTAGGTTAAGTGCTTAAAAGCAATTCTTTGCCATAGACACTGATATGAGACAAGGACCTTTTGTTAGCCCCGTGACTTTCCCAGTGGCTAATATCTCCCAATGAGCTTGACTCGAGAAAAGACTGCCATAGTTCTAGTTCCACCTTACTCTTTACAGTTAGGGTTTCCCTAGTAAAACCAATCCATCTACATAACCTGAGTCAGCACCCACGTGGGAATATAAAACTGATGCTTGTGGATTAGAAAGGAGAGCCTCCTAACCCTAACTAATATATTACTGGCTCTCACAACCATCTAAGTAAGTATCTACAGGTATAGGTTCAAACAATCTTCCATTATATGCCATGTAACTTGACTCATGTTGGAGGCGTTTTTATTTTTTTTCTTTCAGTTACTGAATAGTAATTTCTGTCATTCTGCCATTTATCCAGCACTTAACTGTGCAACAAACCCTGGTTTGAATGCAGTGTGAAGGCTCCTTCATTTAATCCTCACAACAAATCTGTGATTCAGGACCCATCAATGTCATCTTTTATACATGAAGAAACCAAGCCTTAGCACCTCTAAGTAATTTGCCTAAGATTACACAGTAGGCCAGTGGCTCAGTTGATACTCTCATGCATTCTTGGCAACTCTAAGAACTGAAGTATTACTTGTATATCATATTTTTTATTTTTAACAAGATTACTTAAAATTCACTTTTGAGTTTAATTTTCATCTAATGAATGAGTATGATGTGTTGGTCTCATTCCTGGGTGAGAGACAGTGAGGCCAGGCTTGGGTCTTGACTGTCACTTACACACTGTGACTTTTGGCCATAGTTTCTCCTCTGACTCTGTTTCCTTACCTTTAAAATAGAAATACTATAATCAAACATAAAACTTTGATCTTCTCCTTGTGAATTAATTGATTTAAATAATGTATTTCTAATAGATTTATAATTTATGCAGCTAAATTTATTTCTAAAATTTAGACTTAAATTAAGTTTAGTTCTTTAAAGGAAAACAAGCATTTAGTTAAACAATTTAGAACTTTTAATTAACTTTGGTAAGTTCAAATGTATATGTCAACAAGACTTAAAATCAACATTCTGGGGAGGAACTCATATTACCTCTTCATCAAGGGTTCCCTATCTTAGTAAATGCCAAGATCACTCCTTCTGGGGGAGAAAAATGAAAGGAAGAAAGGGAAGGAGGGAGGGAGAAATGGAGGGAAGAAAGAAACCAGCAACTGTCCTCAAATGCATCCTCTCTTTCACCCTCCATATCCAGGTTTTCCAGGTTCTGGCAGTTCCTTAGCTCTTGAATTTGTTTATCTCATTGTACACACAGGCTCCTTTCCCTGTCCAATATACCCTAATCTCTTCTGTGATTTACTGTAACATTAATCTTCTAACTAGTCTCCTTATATTCCCTCTTATCCCCTTTAATCAATTCTCCTCACTATAACCAGAATAATTTTTATGAAAAAAAAAATAAACATCGTGGCCCTGGCTCGGTTGGTTGGAGTGTCATCCTGTACACCAAAAGGCTGAGGGTTCAATCCCCAGTCAGAGCACACACATATGTTGCAGGTTCAGTCCCTGGTAAGGGGGCATAGAGGAGGTAATGGATTAATGTTTCTCGCTCTCATTCTCTCTCTCATTCTCTCTCTTCCTTCCTTCTTCTCTCTCTAACATGAATAAATATATCCTTGGGTGAGGATTAAAAAATAACACTATGTCACTTCTTGCCCTAAATCCATTTAATGGCTTCCTATTGTTCTCAGAATGAGAGTTTTCTTGACTTGAGCCCTGCCTTCTCCAGATATACTACCCTAATACTGTGTGCTCCTCATTGCCCTGTCATCTCCGGGCCAGCAGCAAGGCCCCTTGCAGGCTCCTCTCCACTCCCTTCCTGGATTCCTCACCTATCCCCTCCCCTACTGGAAGCACTTAGCAAGTACTTGGCATTTGGTAGGCATACGTGGATGTTTATGGACTGAGTGAACATATAATGAGGAATGAATTAACAAGATTTGCCCCTTAAAAAACATGAGGCTACATATTTATTGGTGGAAACATACTTCATAATTGAGGAACCTAGAGTAAGACTCTCTTTGGAAGTAGGGTGCAGGTTTTGACTATATACTTCCCTTTGTGTGCACATTTTTATTTTCTATAATTTTTTTCCTTTTTCTGAAATTATTTCCCCATATTTATTTTCCTTCTTCTTTTTGTTCCTTTTTTGTATTTCCCTTTCTCTCTATGTGGTACAATTTCAAACCAAAGCCATTTGAATTTCAATTATTATTGGTGCATTCTCAAGGGATTCTAGGAAGTCAACTTTAATGTCATTCACCTCATCTAAAGTGCTCACATTCTGCTAAAGAATATTCTGCTATTAAAAAAAATAAGAACAAATTTTAACTAGCACATGCTGGTCAAGCTAAAATGAATTTTGACTGTTTATATGCTGTCTGTTCAAAGCTATACCAGCAGTATTCTAATGAAATTATAGCAGTAGATAAATAATTTCCCAACTTACATCATAAACACATCGACTACAGTAGCTATATTGCTAAAGTTATGTGTCACTTTTGGAGTTAGAAATATATAATCATATTTGATTCTTCTTCATTTTTACATATTTTTGAATGTAAAGCAATTAAAGTTATATATTCCATCCTTTTTGTGACTCTTATAATACTATATTAGCTAAATGTTCACACTTGTCCTTTTTAGTTTTAAAACAAATGTCGCATGCTAGGTTTCTCTAAATGACCTACATTCAGATATGAACCAAACATTATAGCTTCTGCCACTCACCAAGCAAATGTAGGACACAGGGCAGAGGACTTTGTAAATTACTTTGTTGTATTGGCCATCATCAGAACTGTGGCATAATATGTGACCGATTTCTAAAAACAATAATTTCTAGGCTTTAAGGACAGGTAGAATATAGTTTTTTTTAATTACATTTTTTTAAATATATTTTATTGATTATGCTATTACAGTTGTCCCATTTCTCCCCCATCATTCCCCTCCACCCTACACACCCTCTCCCACCCACATTCCCCCCTTTAGTTCATGTCCATGTTTTTTAATTACATTTTGAGAAAATAATTTGAAAATTCTCAGACATATTGAATAGTTATATTGTTAAAAGAAATACAAACTTTCAACTATCACCATATAATGATGTATGTTTCAATAGAATACTGTAAGATTTTAGCATTACATTAAAAAATGACTCAAATATACAAAAATTACAAATATAGTACAATGAACTTACAATTTTTTCCTAGATTCACTAATTATTATTTTGTTTGCTTTTCTTTCTCTTCTATCTTCCAAAATTATCCAATATCTTTAATTTTACATAATTCAATCTTATATTTAAAGACACACATTTCCCCCACCAAATGGCATAAAATGCATGAATATACATGTGTGTGTTATTTTTGAACTATTTGAGAATAAAAAAATTTCATAACTAAATAGGATCATGGGAAGTTTAAACAGTATTTATTCAATTACTCTAATGTTGTATATAAGAAAATAGTCTCTTATCAGTGTCTACCAATGTTCAGTTTATTTATGAAGTTGGAACTGTTTTTACAATTTTTGTCTTTATATAAATTTTCCTAACATTTAGTTGGAATCTTTAATTTCCTATGAGAACCAGAAAAGTGAAAGTTCAATAGATATACACCAATTTTGATCAGTATGAATTGTGTAAATATTCAAAAGGATAAAATAATTCACTTTTTGATAGATGTTATATTGTTCGACTAATTATATTATCAAATGAATTGTAAAGTTACCTACATTGAATTGATTTTTTAGATTTTGTATGTACCATTATTTTCTGCTCCTATGTGTAAGCTGGTTCTTTTGAGCTGATAAATGTGCTAAAAACTAATGAAGGCTGCTATGTTAAATCATTAACATCCCATCATGAAAACTTTCACTGGAAAATGCCACTAAAAATGTCAAAAAAATTTTTTAACTAAAATTAAAATGCAATTAATCTTTGTATAGCTTTCTATATTCCAATGTGCTGTTTTATTATCTGTTAAAACATTTGTTTACTATCCTGTAGGTCCCTTTTGGATGTTTACATAATTATTCTTTCACACAGAAAAGGAGATATAAAGAGGAGACAGACATTTTCTGGGCAAAAGGAACAGAAGCTAGAAGAAACAGGACTCTGATTCCTAATTAATTCAAACTTAATTGCATTGTTGATAATCCTGCACTTACAATCTTCATATAGAAAATGTTTATGGCAGCAAATTGACAGTAATTTAACTACATTAAATCTTATCACCATTAAAAGAAAAAAGATGAATGTTACATTAAACAAGCTTAAGAGAATGGTAAAGACTAGTTCTTGTTTAACAATGAAACTAGCAAATCATTCAAATGGCCGAACTAGAATCTCAAAGCACAGTAAGAGTAGTAGTTGCATTTCAAGATGACACCAAGCCAGATGGCCTATCTTAGGCCATCAGTGATGCTTAGTGGCAATTTTGTTTTTATTTTCACTCTGTGATGAATGAAAAACAGTTGGGAAAAGGAAAGACACATAGATCTTGTTTGGCTGGCAGAATTAAAAAAAAAAACCTATTTTACTCATTTGGAAAGGATCAAGATAGAGATTGTTAAATGAAGATATGTGTTATATCAGTTATTTTCACTGAAGATTCAGATAATGGTTGAAATAAACTTTGAAGTTAGCTCTGAAGTTTAAATTTTATGTCTGTAACATAAACTGTGGGACTGACTGTTTTGATTTTAGTGTTTCAATATATAAAAGACAAATTAATTAAGGTTGGATAACACAATGAATGTAAAGTTGGTTGCCATTATAAGGGTAAATCAATGACTTTCAGTTTTAATCATCTAGTCTATTTTAAGCAAAATATAATTATTCTGATCACTTTATGTGACAAGGAACTTTCATATGATGTTTATCTATCTTGATAGTCCAATTCATATTTTGGGAATTTTGTAAAAACTTACTTCTCAGATATGGGGTTTATTGACACGGTGATGCAGTAGGGTTCTTGAGCTGACCTACAGACTGTTTAATGGCACAATTCTGTGCTTCTTAAACTAGTTACAGGTATATATGGTGAGGCAAGTGTATTCTAGGTCAGAAGAATGAATGTATGAGTAATATTTCTCAAGAGTTTTAATTTTACTCAAGTAAAAGACATATTATATCAAAACAAATACACTGATAAGGAATAAAATACACAGATTTCTTCCCTGAAATTAGTGGTATTTAGTGCAAAAAAGTTTTATAAGCATTGGACTAATTAATACTTCTAATACTCATCCAAATGTTACTAATGAAGTAGTGATACTCTATTTTTAGCATCATACTTCATTGTCACCTTACTGGTATTACAGGAAAAGCAGTGCTTTACAAATTAATATTTGGAGTTTTTTTGAAAGTGGGAAAAGATTAAATAAGTAGTTCATTAGGTTAGATGCTTTCCCAAATCAGTCTACTTATCATTCATGCTGGAGAACAGCCAATGAAGCAAAACCTCTGGGCAGACTGAGCTGGTCCAATGGTGTTTCTATTATAGGACACTTAACACCAACTTGCTGAGAAAGAATAAATCAAAATTTAAACATCTTGTGACAAATCACTCATATTTAAACAAATTTGGGTAGGCATAATACAAATTAATGGCTAAATATTTCTCAATTTTCTACAGTCTATTACTTAGACATTAAAAATCTGAAAGAGTAGGTTTATTGGAGATAACGGCAAAAATCTGAATTGCTGTTGTTAGATTATGATATTTGCTGGAGAAAATTATTAAATAATTTCAGGAATCTTAGTCAAATAACTTCTGAAAAAGATAGAAATAATAAACTAAATGAGTAGAAATTGATAAAAATCATAAATTGTTTACATTTTTGGAGACAAAAGTAAACAGTATTTGGGGAAAAAACAAATAACAGATGCCTTTGTCCATAGATTACACAATGATTCTCGGATATTAGACACATTTCAGCGAATCCACAGTGAAGAAACCAAGTTTTTCATGCCGTATGATCTGGAGATTTCCAATCAGAATCTAAGTTACATAGTGAAAAAATCTCAGCAATGGAGAGGAATTAACGGTGAAAGAAGGAAGGTGAGTTGGTTTGAAGTAGACTTGGTTTTTGATTGAACGAAAGAAACACAGTCTGTTAGCGTATAGCTCTTCCCTTTTAGATTCAGGTATTCTTTTTTTTTTTTTTTAATATATTTTATTGATTATGCTATTACAGTTGTCCCATTTCTCCCCCATCATTCCCCTCCACCCTACCCACCCTCTCCCACCCACATTCCCCACTTTAGTTCATGTCCATGGGTCATAAGTTTTCTAGCTTCTACATTTCCCATACTATTCTTGCCCTCCCCCTGTCTATTTTTTTCCCATTATCTATGCTACTCATTCTCTGTACCTTTTCCCCCTCTCTCCTCCTCCCACGCCCCTGTTGCTAACCCTCCATATGATCTCCATTTCTGTGGTTCTGTTCCTGTTCTAGCTGTTTGCTTAGTTTGTTTTTGTTTTAGGTGTGGTTCTTGATAGCTATGAGTTTGTTGTCTTTTCACTGTCATAGTTTTATCTTCTTTTTCTTAGATAAGTCCCTTTAACATTTCATATAATAAGGGCTTGGTGATGATGAACTCCTTGAACTTGACCTTATCTGAGAAGCACTTTATCTTCCCTTTCATTCTAAATGACAGCTTTGCTGGATAGAGCAATTTTGGATGTAGGTCCCTGCTTTTCAAGATTTCAAATATTTCTTTCCAGCCCCTTCTTGCCTGGAAGGTCTCTTTTGAGAAATCAGCTGACAGTCTGATGGGAACTCCCTTGTAGGTGACTGTCCCCTTCTCCCTTGCTGCTTCTAGAATTCTCTGCTTCATTTTAATCTTGGCTAATGTAATTACAATGTGCCTTGGTGTGTTCCTCCTTGGGTCCAACTTCTTTAGGACTCTCTGAGCTTTCTGGACGTCCTGGTAGTCTATTTCCTTTGCCAGATTGGGGAAGTTCTCCTTTATTATTTGTTCAAATAAGTTTTCCACTCGTTGCTGTTCTTCTTCCCCTTCTGGGACCCCTATAATTCGGATGTTGGGACGTTTAAAGATGTCCTGGAGGTTCCTAAGCCTCTCCTCATTTTTTTGAATTCTTGTTTCTTCCTTGTCTTCTGTTTGGTTGTTAGTTTCTTCCTTCTGGTCCACTCCATTGATTTGAGTCCCAGTTTTCCTTCCATCTCTATCAGTTCCCCATGCATCTTCCTTCATTTCACGGATTGTAGCCTGCATTTTTTCATCTAGTTTGTGAGCAAAATCAACCAATTCTGTGAGCATTTTGATGACCAGTGCTTTGAACTGTGCATCTGACAGGTTGGCTATCTCTTCACTGCTTAGAGGAATTGGCTCTGGGGCGTTTATTTGTTTTCCGGTTTGAGCCATTTTTGGTGGGTTTTTTTGGTTGTTGTTGTTGTTTTGGTTTTAGTCTGGTCGCGGCTATTACGTAGTGAGGGGGTGGAGCCTTAGGTGTTCCTCAGGGCGGGGCAGCCCAGTCACTGGGTTGTGACGCTATAGGTGGGGGCGGGGTCTGAGAAGGAGCAATGGCGCTTGCTCCGCTCTCTCCTGGACTCCGGCCCTTTCCGCTGCTTCCCCTTCACCTGGATTATCTGCGCACGTGCGCGTGCTGTTAGGTAGTGAAGAGTGGAGCCTCTGGTGCTCCCCAGTGCGGGGCAGCCCAGTTGCTGGGTTGTGATGCTGTATGTGGGGGTGGGGCCTGAGAGGGAGCAATGGAGCCTGCTCCACTCTCTCCTGGATTCAGTCCCCTCCGCCACTTCCCCTCTGCCTGGACCGTCTGCGCGCTCGAATGTGAGACCACCTGGTCAGTCAGCCAGCCGCCTTGTGCGGCCTCACTGGGTCTGCACAGTTGCCCCACTGTGCCCGGGGTCTGCCAGCTGCTGCCTGTCGGCCCGGGGACTGCCAGCCGCCGCCTGTGCACCTGGGAACTGCCAGCTGCTGCTGCTTGCGTTCCTGGGTCCGCACCTCCACTTTCTCCTGCCACGACTCCGCCCCTCTTACCAGTCTGGATGAATGGTTGTTGGACTTCCGTACAGTTCAGTTTTCTATAAGTTCTGGTTGTTTTCTTGTTTCTAAATATTTGTTGTCCTTAATTTTGGTTGTGAGAGGAGGTACAGTGTGTCCGCCTACGCCTCCATCTTGGCCGGAAGTCCTAGATTCAGGTATTCTTATAGAATAGGTGATTGGCTTCTTTATCTGTGTGTCCTCAGTCTTTAACAGGATCTGCAGCATGTGGTACATTTTTACTGTCTATTTGTTTATTACATAAGTAGATGCATACTTGAATGATTGAGTAATTGAACGTAGTTAGTATGCATATATAATGAATATATAATCTATCCCATCCTGATCTCTACTTGATAGAACCCTAAACAGTGGCTTTTTAAGAATTCCATATGGGCTTACTATCAATATACTCAGTATATATTGAATTCTGTTAATGTAATAATTAATATAACATTATAGCAGCCATTTGAAAGGCCACAGTCCCTAACTTGAAAAAACAAATTTGACTGTACCATATATTCATTCTGGGTTCTTCTTCAAAAATTTTTAACTAACAGTATGATCTTTAACAGGCCAAAATTGTGAAAAATTATGTTAAAAATTAAGCAGAGAACACTTTCTCTCTAGGATAATTACAAAGTGCCTGAGGTAGATAGAGTACATTTTATTTTATTATTAAGTTTCACAACATGGAAGTTTAGCTATTTGGAAACAATCTAATATCGTGTATCAAAATAATTTGAGTTGAACAATAGTAATTAACAGGAGAATACAAAGGAAGATAGAAAATTATTTAAGTATTTATTATCTTAGCCAGGGAAAGTGGGTGGTGAGGGTGGGGGTCAAGGGAAGAGGGAGGAAAGGGGAAGGAACGGAGGATGGGGAGGAAGGGAAGAAAGAAGATAGTAAAATTCCTTAACCCTGCGGAGGTCATGGTCAAAGAATTTACAGTGTAGGTCCTGTGTATCCACAAAAAATACTTCCTTACTAGTGCTGAAATGCAAAAAGAAAATAAAAAAGCACTGCAAATTTGCACTTATTATATTTTATAATAAAATGCACAATTTTTATTTATTTTCAGTTACGATCTAGAAATTATTAAACAAAAACTTAAAGAATAAAATGATCTTTTCAAATAACAGAAACATAGATATTGCTAAAAAATGCAAACAAAAATGTCTTTAACACTAATTAATCAGAATCGTCAATAGCTGGCTTTGCAAAATGTTTGTAACAGGCATTGCAAACAATATTGCTGTGGTCAAGACATACAAACTGTCCACAGCACTTACAAATGTATTTTGATAAGTGACTCATTTTGGACACATAGCACCTAATGCATCTTTTTCTTTTTCTGCTTGTCAAGGGAACCGTATCTATGTTGTCTAGGATTTCTTGCAATTTGTGTGTGAAGATGATGAAGTTTCAGGTATAAAGTCTTATGCACACCTGTAGAGATTTCTGAATGCCTTTTTATTTGTTCTGACACTAACTATGTTATGGGATTTATAATAAATATTCCGTGCCTTATTTTCTCATTGCTGTTTAGCATGTGAATAGTCTGAGCATTTATTCCTGCAATATTCAAAGTCATGTAGAATATAACCGGAGGCCATCTTCTGATGTCCCTGTCCACGTTATGTGCACCTATCATTTGGTCCACAGTGTCAACTCCTGACTCCATTTGGTTATAATATTCTATTATGTCAGGCTTTTGCAAATCTGCCATATTTTGCATTGTATAATGCATACTTTTTTGCTCACATTTTTGAGGGAAAAATAAGGATGCACATTGTACATGGGCAGTACCTGAAATACCTTGTATCTGTTTTTGCGTTTTCTAATTATTTGTTACATAAAATTTCTTATACCATAATATGTTCAAAAATACGTGCTCAAATTCCTTTATAGTAGAAAAAACAAGTATTTAAATATAAAAGAATAAAAAATTGAATTGAAAAATTAAAATGAAAATTCTTTTCCTGGAAGTTTGGGGCAAAAACCTGGGTGCGAATTATACACAGCAAAATATGATAAATTTAGGGTGTAATGTAAATGCATATGTGAAACTAAAATTACATTTTTTCCCTTTTTGGGTATATGAGATACAAGTGTACAATCTATGCCAAAAGCAAATAAGTTGGATTTTTCAGGCCTGTTTTTAGAAGACACAACTTTAAGGAGTTGTTGGGGTTTATTCTTATGAACAGTACCTACATATGAAAGTTGCTTCTTTTTTAAGTTGGAGATAAGATTTTGTATCAGTAAACCAGTTATCTGCACAATATTATATCCTGATGAGTAAATGGGTTTGTCTCTTGATACTGTCTGCTGGTTTATGCAGTAAGGACCTTGAGTTGCTTATATTTCAAGATTTCTTGTGTGAAATACTTTGGAATCAACCATAGCAATTTTTTTTTACCATATTTACTGGGCTTGAATGGAATATACTATTGTCTAAACCTACAATCTTCCCCTAAATCCAGGTAACATTTTGCCTATTGTTACATTCTGTACCATAGAGTAATATAATTTACAATTTTACAAATGGCAAGAAAATGCCTCTCTCACAGCCACTAATTTCTCCATTTTCAGGCATTCTCAATGGGTATCATCAAACCTGATATGATCATGAATACATCTAAATCTCTGTAAAGATATAGTCTAAAAAGTTTAATCCCACTACCATCTGTAGCCCATAAATCCTGCAAATTTAGCTGATTGCTGCGATGTAAACCAGCTAGATATGAGGACTAAAAATGCTTTCCATTTGGATTTGTCTATCCCTTTAGCATATCTTTCATGTGAAAACTGGCTGGAGGTAGACTGGATATATTGATTTGCATATAATAAGATTAGACATAAGATATCATTTGTGATAAAGCAGTGCCAAGTTTCAAGTTCTGTGCTGGCATGTTTTTTGCATTTGGCCAAACTTACAAAAGTTGACAGAAAATATTCTGCAGCTATTTTCCAATTTGTCTTCTTACTGGATTTTTCCTCAATTTTTATTCTTTATCTTTTCCAAAAAAAACAGTGCTCTTCATTCTTGACTAATTCATTATCACTTTATTCACTAGAAATATCTTGCTCAGTATCCAAATCTTCTGAATGAACTTCCACATAATCTTCATTTTCTAAATCACTTTCATTTTCACACTTGACTCTATAATTCTCATCATTGGACTTGAGTAGCATTCACTGAAGTTCTTCAACATCTATTATATCATTGAATCAATATATTTTTCCAAACATTTTCAAAGGTAAACGAAAAAAAAAACCCACAACAATGACTTCAAAGTTCATGAAAAAAACCACTATACCAACACTGACTTCGGATTTCGTGGTATCTATCTCTCAGAAACAATTTGCTATCAAATATCACACATCCTTACAAAACATGTGTTATAAACAAGGTAATGACTTAAGTGTTATGGCTTAACATTAGTCACATATAAACATGCAGATAGTCATGACCTTGAACCTAAGCACCTGATATATGTAACAATATTTAAGAAAATAATTTGTATCTCTCAGATAAGCCATGACTTCTTCAGAGTTAATTGCTTGAAATTAATATTTATTTTTTTCTTTGTAAAATGTCTTAGCTGACTCATGATGGACAAGAGTAGAACTTAGGACAAGATCTCAAACCTGGAATGTCTAATATTCTATGTGTACACATTCAAATAGGTAAAAGACAGTTTGATTAAATGTAATTAAAGTAAACAAGTTAATCAAACACACTTGTGTTTTAAGTAAAATATTTTGGCTTAGGTTCTGTTGGGCCATAGAAATTAATATGTTTAGATAAATTAGTACATCTGGATAAATTACTGCTGCCCCAACAGGTATAGACTCAGCACCAATCAGTGATGAAATTTTAGATGCTTATGCAAATCATTTGAAAAGCTCTAAAGCACATGTTATTTCCTGTTGTTGGAGTTTTGTTTTATAGGCATACAGAAACATTCTCAGACTTAACTGGATAGACATACATATTTATTTGTTTCTTGTGTCTCTTCATGACTTGGCATTTACACCATGAAAGCTTCCTCTTTTTTATAATTAACTTTCTAAAAGATTTTATTTATTTATTTCTAAAGAGAGGGGAAGGGAAAGAAAGAAAAGAAAGAGAAAAACATCAATGTGTGTGGTTGGCTCTTACCTGCCCCCTACTGGGCACATGGTCCACAACCCAGGCATTTGCCCTAGACTGGGAATCAAACGTGTGACCCTGTGGTTTGCAGGCCCATGCTCAATCTACTGAGCTATACCAGCCAGGGCTAATTTTAAACTATTTTATGTTTGCTTGTTTTCTTCTAGATATTAATTCAACTATTAATAATAACTTTATTTTTAAAAATTTACTATAAATTGCAGTTGATGTACAATATTTTTTAAAGATTTTATTTATTTACTTTTAGAGAGAGGAGAAGGGAAGGAGAAAAAGAAGGAGAGAAACACTGATGAGTGAGAGAAACATTGATCAGTTGCCTCTTGCACGCCCCTCAATATGCGGTCCTGGTCCTTAACCCAGGCATGTGTCCTGACCATGAATTGAACTAGCACATTTTCAGTTTGCAGGATGATACCCAATTCACTGAGCCATGCCAGTCAAGATGCACAATATTATATCAGTTTCAGATGTGCATAAATTTGGCTTGTTTAGTTTATTTCAACAGGTAACCCTTTTGAATAATTGATGTACTAATTTCAACATGTAATGCCAGTTTAATTGAGAACAATTATCTGTAATCTAACATGCTAAATTAAGAGTAGAGCAGATATTTTAAGATAAAAGCATTTCAAATAAGTCATCTAGAGTTCTCACACTTGAAAATTTTGATCTAAATCTTTTCCACATTAAGCATGTGCTTCTTATTTTTATGCTTTGGATTAAAAATTGTCATGTAAATGGACACTTTATACTATACTTAATCTCATTTTATTAAATTGATAAATGCAAAAGAACAGAATACATTTACAGTATGATGAGAATTTAGGATTATTGCATTTTGTAATTTTTATATTGTTCTTACACATAATTTGTCATTTGCGCAAAGACATCCAGATGATATTTTCAAAGTATTTTAGCCATAATTCTAGAAGGAAAAGGTCACTTTCAGTAGTCAGAAAAGACACCATTCTATTAAACTAATTTGCCTACATGCAAATTTTGTCATTTTTGCCTCATTAACTATTTATCATGGAGTAAAAAATATATATATTCATGAAGGGGCAGCTCACAGCCTGATGGAGCTGGAACTAATATTTTGCAACTCTAATGATTTTTTGCATTCTTAATTAGATAGCATAAGGTTGATATGATTAGGTCAGGATATAGTGTTATTCATTAAAATACATTTTAGAAGCTGCCCTTGCAATTAAATAATGAGCCTATGAATTTAATATTATCGACCCAATTATTATCCCATGCAAATGTATACTTTTAATAAATTTGTGCCGTAGGACGTTCATTAGCAACAGAAGAAATGATATTTCTAGGTGCATAGATTGAATGGGTATGGTTAAACTTATATAATAGTTTTAAACATATCAAGAAGCAAAGCTTCAATACTTGGGAATTTAATTCCAAAATATGCCTTACTATTTGTTGAAGACTAATTTGCATTGTAATTATTTTCTTAAAGAAACTACCACTTTAAAATGGACTATCAGAGCTTATAAAAATAGCAGGATGTTAGGCAGAGATGGAGGTTTAAAGAAAGTTTAGTGCATCATGACACAGTGGAGTAAAAATTTAGAGATTTATTTAAGTAGTATAACTGGAAAACATAAAAACTAAAATGTCTATTTCTCTAGTATCTATGTTATCTGAGAACTGCCATATGCAATCAATGAAGATTATTTTTGTTGTGTTAGAATAGTTTTTATTAATAGATGCCTGTACAGTGGAAGTATGTGAGGTACTCTGACAAGGAGCTGTTCACTTCTTATCCTATATGCGTATAGTGCAACACATATGCATGGAAACATACCCTGATCCCTCAAGTTTGCGTAAGAGTTGCTATTTATCTGCTACTGTTGTGTGCTGTGGATGACCACAATTACTTGAATTCTTTAGCTCATTCTTCATAAAATTCTGTTATTAAATTATGAAAATTGTACACAATTTACAATTTTTAGTAAAAAGAGATAATTAAAGAAGTTGAACCTACATTTAGTACTAAATTATATAGAGAAGTAAAACTGAGCATTTTTATTGACACAGCAAACTATGGACAGTGTGTCTTTGACTACAGTGTTTTCCTGCAAATACTGCTCATTTCTACTTGAGGAATATAGTCAGGGAGGAGAGCAAGCTTTGATGGGGGTCATGGATGGCAGGGTGAGAGCAAACAGATAATATGGAAGCATGTTGATGGGGATTTTGGGTGGAGACACATGATAGACTTTTCTAACACAAGGAGACAGTGAGTAGAAGAAAAGTAAGAGGAAATACCAAGGTAAGTTTGAAAATTGAAAGCAATTTGTTTTGGCTAGAACAAAGGACAGAAGGGTAGAAGAAGGGGAGAGATCAGCCTGGAGAGGTAGGCTGAAAAGTGGCAATGTGCACAATTAGTAGAGACTATATATTTATCATAGGAAATGGGAAGCTATTGACATTTTAATGAAAAGAAATAACTCATTAAGTTAGAATTTGGCTTGCCATTGAATTGAACTCTATAAATTGTTTATTTCAAAGCTCTAATGAATACTTTTGCCTCTTGGGAAGTAAATAGTTTAATGCACTCTGTCTAACATGTAATTCAATTTTCCATCATTGAGAGTTGTTTATTCACAGAAGGTCTAAGATATCCACGACATTTCTAACTTCCTCATTCAATTCCCTCCATAATCATGTATACATTGTGTTCTCTCTGCCACCAAATATTCATCATCCTGACTCATAGCAGCAGAAGAGTTCCATGGTTTTGAGCATTTTGTAAGTTTGATGGAAACTTGAAAGTAAGCAAAGATAAATAACAAGCTAAATGGGACATAGCCATATTTAAAATTAGGAATGGAATGTGGGAGATAGTGGACATGGAAACCAGGAGTCAAAGTGAATCCAAAATGGTAGATGACAGAGTGGTGACTACAGAAAGAAAGCTTGCATCTTGTTGGTTCAAAGTGTAAACAGGCTGCTTTGATTATAGGAAATGGGAAGCAGGGGAATAACTGAATTAGAGCTAAGGAGTATTTTAATTCCTTATAGCAAGAGAATAAAAGGTGGTCTCTCGAACCATCTACATATCTGGTCCCCTGACTGCAATTCCATTGGACTTTCACATTCACAGCTTTACCTCTGGAGGTTCCTACTTTCAAATTTACTGAAAGGCTTTTTACCCTAAATGCTGGGCACTGAATTAAATATCTACCACTAAGAAATAAACATCTTGTAGTCCACGAGAGAATTTTGAGTGAAAGAGACTTAAGAAGGAATGTAGGAGATAAATAAACTGTTGGAAAGTCAGTACACCACATGTTAAATATATAAATTTGTTGCATTGAAGAAGAATATTAATTTTTTTCAATAAAAAAGGAATAGGTGAATACAGCCAAAAGTATGCCTAAATTATATTAAATAAATGTGTTTCTGCTCAGTAATCAAATACATATTCTGAACTCCATGTCCAATGTCAGGTTCTTCCAGCACTGAAAAATTTTCCAATTCTACAGAAATATGAAGACAATTATCTTTGAAAGGTTTTTACATAAATGTGGACTGCAATTAGAACTATTAATATTATATAAATTTTAATTCCTAGACAATGGAGAGATATATAGGTGTGTATATGTGTGTGTGTGTGTGATTTTAAAATGTGTATGACAATTTGAGCAGAATTAAATGACATAGTGACTAAAAGCACAAATCGAGGATCAATGAGTCCAGGAGTTGGTTCTTTGAAAAGATAAACAAAATTGACAAGCCTTTAAGAAGGCTCATCAAGAAAAAAAGGAGAGAGGACCCAAATAAACACAATCAGAAATGAAAGAGGAGAGATTACAACTGATACCACAGAAATACAAAGGATTGTAAGAAATTACTATGAAGAACCATATGGCAAGAAATTTGAAAAGGTAGGCGAAATGGAAATTTCTAGAGAAATATAATCTTCCAAAACTCAGTGAAGAAGAAGAAGAAAGCCTGAACAGACCAATAACAGCAGATGAAATTGAAGCAGTAATCAAAAAACTCCCGACACCTAAAAACCCTGGACCTGATGGTTTCACAGGAGAATTCTACAAAGCATTTAAGGAAGACCTAACCCCTATCCTTCACAGACTATTCCAAAAAATCCAAAATGATGGAAGACTCCCAAACTCTTTTTATGAAGCCAGCATCATCCTAATCCCAAAACCAGATAAAGACACAACAAAGAAAGAAAACTTCAGGCCAATATCGCTGATGGACATAGATGCCAAAATCCTCAACAAAATATTGGCAAACCACATCCAATAATACATTAAAGAAATCATACACCATGACCAAGTGGGATTCATCCCAGCGATGCAAGGATGGTTCAATATTTGCACATCAGTAAGTGTAACACATCACATAAACAAAAGCAAAGACAAACATCACATGATCATATCAATAGATGGGGAAAAAGCATTTGATAAGGCACAGAACCCATTTATGATAAAAACACTCAGCAAAGTGGGAGTAGAGGGAGCATTCCTCAACATAATAAAGGCCATATGTGAGAGACCTACAGCCAACATCATACTCAATGGGCAAAAACTAAAATCTTTTCCACAAAGATTAGGAACAAGACAAGGTTGTCCACTTCACCACTCTATTCAACATAGTATTGGAAGTTTTAGCCACAGTGATCAGACAAGAAAAGAAAATAAAAGGCAACCAAATCAGAAAGGAGGAAACAAAACTATCATTGTTTGCAGATGACATGATAGTGTACATAGAAAATCCTACAGACTGGGCCAAAAAGCTGCTCGACATAATAAATGAATTTGGCCAAATAGCTGGATACAAAGTCAATATCCAAAAATCAAAGGCATTTTTGTATACCAACAGTGAAACGGCAGAAGCAGAAATCAAGAAAAAAATCCCATTTGATATAGCAAAAAGAAAAATAAAATACCTAGGAATAAACCTAACCAAGGAGGTAAAAGACCTGTATGCAGAAAACTACACAACACTGAAGAAAGAAATCAAGGAGAACACAAACAAATGGAAATACATACCATGTTCATGGATCAGAAGAATTAACATAATCAAAATGTCCATACTACCCAAAGAAATTTACAGATTCAATGCAATACCTATTAAAGTACCAATGGCATATTTCACAGATATAGAACAAACACTTCAAAAATTTGTATGGATCCATAAATGACCCTGAATAGCTACTGCAATTTTGAGAAAAAATAACAAAGTAAGAGGGATCACAATACCTGATACCAAATTGTATTACGAGGCCACTATAATCAAAACAGCTTGGTACTGTCATAAAAACAGGCACATGAAACAGCGGAACAGAACAGAGAGCCCAGAAATAAACCCAAGTCTCTGTGGTTAATTAATATTCGACAAAGGGGGCAGAAACATAAAATGGAGTAAAAATAGTCTTCAACAAATGGTGTTGGGGGAACTGGACAGCTACATGGAAAAAAATGAAACTCGAGCACCAACTTACACCATATACAAAAATAAATTCAAGGTGGATAAAAGATTTTAATATAAGCCATGACACCATAAAAGTCCTATAAGGGAACACGGGGAGGAAAATTTCAGATATTCCATGCAGCAATATTTTCACTGATATGTCCCACATAAAGGAAAGAATAAACAAATGAAATCTTTTTTTTCTACAATTCAATTGCATTTATTTATTCATTATTCACCATTATAGTTGCTTTATACAATATTTGGAAAACTAACATAAAAAGTAAATATTCATGATATTTCACCTTTACATCTTTACATTTTGGTCTATTTCATTCATTTTTTTAGTCATAATAAAATTACTAATTTATTAAAGACTCATGACAAATGGAATCTTATCAAAATAAAAATCTTCTGCACAGCAAAAGAAAACAGTATTAAAATGAAAAGAGAACCAACTATAGGGGAAAACATATTTGCCAATTATACCTCAGACAAGGGTATAATCTCCAAAATATACAAAGAACTTTCATGACTCCATTCTAAGAAGACAAGCAACCCAACTGAAAAATGGGCAAAGGTCTTGAACAGACACTTCTCCAAGGAGGACATACAGAGGATCCAGAGACACATGAAAAGATGCTCGATATCACTAGCTATCAGAGAGATGCAAATTAAAACCACAATGAGATACTACTTCCCACCAGTCAGAATGGCCATCATAAAGCAACAAACAAGTGTTGGAAAGGTTGTGGAGAAAAGGGAACTCTAGTGCACTGTTGATGGGATTGCAGACTGGTACAACCAGTATGGAAAACAGTATGGAATTTTCTCAGAAAACTAAAAATGGATTTCCCTTCTGACCTAGCAATTCCACTGCTAGGATTATATCCTAAGAACCCTAAAACATCAATCTAAAAGAACCTATGTACCCCAATGTTCACAGCAGCACAATTTACAATAGCCAAGTTTTGGAAGCAACTGAGGTGCTTATCAGTAAATGAATGGATCAAAAAACGGTGGTACATTTACACAATGGAATTCTATGCAGCAGAAAGAAAGAAAGAGCTCCTACCCTTTGCAACAGCATGGATGCAACTAGAGAGCATTATGCTAATTGAAGTAAGCCAGGTGATGAAAGACAAATACCATATGATCTCACCTTTAACAGGAACCTAAACAACAAAACAAACAAACAAGCAAAATATAACCAAAGACATTGAAATAGAAAACAGGCTGACAGTGACCAGAGGGGAGAGGGGAAGGAATTTCAGGGGAAAAGGGGAAGGGTTTACAGGAACAAGTAGAAAGGACACATGGACAAAAACAGGGAGGGCAAGGGATTGGAAATAGGAGGGAGGTGGGGAGGGCTGGGGGGTTGGGCTGGGATGGGAGTAAAAGACAGAAAACTGTACAAGAACAACAATTAAAATAAAAAATTAAAAATTAAAAAAGTAAAAATGTATATGAAAATTGACATTTAATTCTCTCTTTCTCAGTTTTTTTGAATTATAATAAGTGAGCAGTAGAGGATAATGATCTGTATTGGTATAGTGATTTGCATTCATTGATACACATTTCTCCCTTGATCCTTTTTTAATCTCTGAAGTATTGGAATTTTGTTTCTAACTTGCTTGATATATTCTTAAAATTTCCAAAGGTCATTTGTTCATGAAGAAATTGCTCTCTTCTATTAAGTGAAAATGATAGATAACTAGCAGTTTTTTCAAGATACCTCAAATGTTTGTGTTTTGATTGACAAAGATATTACATTTTGTTAAGTACTTTACCCTTGATTATAAAATCATTTGTATTTGAAGTGAAGTGTAATCCATATGTTTTTGATTCATTAACACTTAATTTGTTAGCATCCCTTTACTGGAGTGCTATATAGCAGCCTTTCATCTTTTTTTATAAGCTTATTTTCCTGAGACACAGGAAATCAATTTTTTCTAAGAGTAAACAAACTTAAACTCAAAGAGACATGAGAGAATTTTGTTTGTGACAGAGCACCTATTAGCTTTGAATTACTTCTATACTCAATATGCAAATTTCTTTTTTAGAGTTTCCTAAGAATTCACTGCGACACAATAAGGGTTTCTGTTTTATTATTTACTGAATTTTCCTACTATCTTACTCTAATTTCTCTTCATGATAAAATAGCCAATTACTAATATATTAATGAACAAGTCATTAATGAGAGCTATTTAATTGCCATCTTATTATTTATTCTTCTTAATAATGCAGGAGCTACTTATCTTTTAATAATTATGTAGTAGGAAATGGAATTTCATGTAAAGCATTAAGCAATGTTTTTTTTTTTTTCCCCCCTTTGGAAGTACATTGTTCTTGACCAGGAAGGATGAAAGTCAAATCCTGTTCCATATCTTATTGTTATTTGATAAATGCAAGTTCTCCAACATTACTTGAATCTCTATAGGCCTTTTTTCATTGCTTTCAGGGAGAGAGGAAGGGAGAGAGAGAAACTTTGATGCAAGAGAAAAGCATCAATTGGTTACCTCTCTAAAGCAACAAGACTGGGGGATGGCGTTGGGACCTGGGATTGTGCACATCCAGAGGGAGTGACACAAAAACCCTGCACCCAGACCAGGAATCAAACTTTTGCAGCCTAGGTATGTGCCCTGACCAGGAATCAAATCAGCAACCTTTTGGGTATGGGTTGATGCTCCCACCAACTGAGTCATACTGGCCAGGGCACATCTGTATAGGCTTTAAAGAGACTAAACTAAAACTACTGAAATGGTATCTCTCTTATTACCTGTTTTTTCCTTCAGGGCTGTCCAACTTCTTGGTGTCTCTATGCCACACTGGAAGACCAAGAGTTGTTTTGGGCCACATATTAAGTACATTGCAACATGTAAGCACACACACAAAAATCTCATAATGTTTTAAGTAAATTTACGATTTTGTGTTGAGCTCCATTCACAGCCATCCTGGGCTGCATGCAGCCTGTGGGCTGCAGGTTGGACACCCCTGCTGTCAAATTTCTATAGGGTGTTCTTTGGGCTTTTAATAGTTGCAAAGCTTGAATAAATTAGTAGTGCAAAAATAACACCATATTACTAATTACTTGTTCGGATAAATTATTTGTTTCACCCTCAACACTCACACTTTTAGCAGATCCGTCAAAAAGAATTTTAAAAAGAACAAATATACATGCTTTATATTATTTTCATTTTATAGATTAAAAATGGGGCTCAGAGAGATGAGATACCTTCATTCATTCATCCATTTATTTGTTCATTCACTACATTTTTGTTGGTCATGTTTTATGAAGCAAGCCCATTTGTCAGGTACAAGTGAAAGTAAGATAAAACAGTGTCTGTTCCCTTACAGTCTAGTAAAGAAGATAACAGGTAAATATATAGCAGCAATACAGTAAGATAGTGGAGTATTAGAGCTATGCGCTGGGTGCATGGTGGTAGCTTGAACAATGATAGTATTAACCTGTTTGAAGGAAGATTTCCATTTGGAAGATTCTGATTAAAAATCTTCCAAAATAAAATGTAATTAAGAAAGGTATTTGAAGATGAAAAGTAGTAAAGGACAGAACAGGAGTAAAGCCAAATGGGTAGCTAAAGAAAGGACACTCCAAGTAAAGGATGTACTACCATGGTATTTTGGAGAACTGAAAAGCTTTTAGTACAGCTGGAACATAACTGACATGGGTGATAGGGAGCTCTAAGTTTGGATAAATAAACAGGAAATGGATACATGTTAGTATCTGTCCATTCCAAAACCACAGTTCCCAGTAATTCAATATGAACTTGTGCAAAAATGTCTGTACCATGGCGGACTATAGAGTGGAATAAAAAATTACATAGATTTACATAAAACTGTCATAATGGTTATATCTTCCTTTGATGTAGGATTACAGGAAATTTATCTTATCTTCTTTGTACTTTTCTCATTTCTTAATAATTTTCATGATGATTTTTTCATAATTATAAAAAGAGACATATGAAAGTGATCTTTGAAAGGGAAAAGTATCAGACACAATTTAAAATTCCTTACAAGCCACTATCTCATACCACTGAGGACCATCTGTAAAAAGAAGATGAGACAGACACAACTAGTAATTCATGTTATGCTCACAAATAGGTGTCTGAGCTGTGACAATCTGTGTGTAATGGCCTCATGATCTGTCTTTAGACAGGGAGGCAAGGATATCAGAGACCATCCTTGTTGTAAGAACATATTGGCTAACGTGTTCACAGTATGTCTCTATACATTCTGATTACTTTCTTTCAAGATTTGATGAAATATGCACCTTGCTTAACTTGGTGGCAGAATCTGGTCACACTTTGTTTTACCAGATGAGAGATGTAGTTGGTTGGTTCCCTTGTCTCCAATTACTCCTTTCTAATTAGAAATGCCATTTGGTTTCCACTGTCACTGCCAACAGCAGCCGTTGTGGTTTATGCCTCGATTAGGTCCTAAAACACAGCTAAGCTTCTGTGACTCTTCCTGCTGCACATTTGGCAGGAGCAGAGTAACCATGGTGCACTCCAAGTGATACAAACTGCCATCTACATTTAGTTCCTGGGTTCCAGGCTGGGCCTTGGCTTCTCAGGCAAGCTGTTAGACAAGCTCTCATTGTCACTTTGCAGCCTTTCACCAAGTCAGTTTGTGACTCATTTGTTCCCTTGCTTTAGATACTTGCTTATTTTTAATTTCTCGGTATGAAAAGTATGTTACTGATGGGGGTTGGTAAATATTCCATGATTTACTAAAAAATAAATCTTGCCCCACGTAGACATCTGACTTTTCTAGATTGCCTTCAAATCCTTGGTTTTTCACAGTTAGATGACATTCCTTTCCTGGATCTCTTCTAATTGTCTTAGTCACATAAAAAAGTTAAAAATCATGAGCAATAAGTCCATTTTCATCATTAGGACTGAATGAACTATGTCAATAAGTTTATTTTTCTTTTTTAACAAAGAATGCAGTGCTTTAACTAAACCTTTAGTTTTTTGTTTTGTTTTTTTTTTTTTAAATGCTATGATTGCAAAATCTAAAACAAAATGTCAATAGAATCTAAGTAGGGAAAATTAATTGCCCTTTACTGACTTCAAACTCTGGGCAGTCTACATAGAAAATAGTCACAATTTACTTGGAGATAGGAATCCTGATATATACAGACACAGTATTGGTTCTAACCATAACACTTCTCTATAGCATATATTGCCTCCCCAAAACCCTTAAACCAAATTTTCTCTGTTGCCAACTTCTTTTACAATCAATATTTACTTTTAATATCTGGAGTTTTCACTTCTCAAGTTTCATTTTTTGTCTGTATATCCTAGGAATAATCTAAAACTCCTTCTAAAGGAGTCCTTGGGCATCTCTTAAAGTATAGCTAAGACCCTCACAGTCAGCAGAACCAAGAAAAATGTTAAGTAATGAAAGTCTTAGTTCATTATTTTAAAATACATTTGCCTCTTTAAGATGAGTAAAATAAACTTTAGCTGCATTATTAATATATTATTTGTATACCATAATGTTCATCTAATTAGTGCTTAATTTGGTGATGTTCATAGCAATCTTCACCAAAATTTTATTTTAGAAGATTTTAACACCTTCAAATGTTATCATGGAAATGAAAACTATAATCTAGAAGTAAAACTCATAGAACTTGAGATTTCTGAGAGCACATATTTGGATCCCAGTTTAAGGAACAATATTTTAGCTACTTAAGGGTATGGGACAGACCTCGGTTGACCTCTAGAGAATTCAGCACTATATAACCTTCTTAAAGCGAATACCTGGACATTTGCTTTCCTGCAAATATACACTGAGTATTTCTACACTAGGCCTTTGCAGTCCTATTTCCTTTATGGAATTCCCTACCCCACAATCTTATCTCACCCAAATCCTCAGTGTTCAATGGGCAGCCTGGATATCAGCTCCTTTGTAAAGGTTTCAAGGAGCTGCCTCTCCAATCCAACAGAAATCAACTTCTCCATCTCCATGTATTCAGAACCACTGAGAGCTTTATATTGACCACATTCTGACTGTACTTTATTTTTTCAATGACTTTCATCTAGTTCTTTTCTTTTTATATAAACAATTCATATTGAATTTTTATTTTCTTTTTTAAAAATTTTATTTTAATTGTTGTTCTTGTACAGTTTTCTGTCTTTTACTCCCATCCCAGCCCACCACCCCAGCCCTCCCCACCTCTCTCCCATTTCCACGCCCCCTAGTTTTTGTCCATGTGTCCTTTATACTTGTTGCTCTAAACCCTTCCCCTTTTCCCCTGAAATTCCTTCCCCTCTCCCCTCTGGTCACTGCCAGCCTGTTTTCTATTTCAATGTCTTTGGTTATGTTATGCCTGTTTGTTTGTTTTGTTGTTTAGGTTCCTGTTAAAGGTGAGATCATATGGTATTTGTCTTTCACCGCCTGGCTTATTTCGCTTAGCATAATATTCTCTAGTTGCATCCATACTGTTGCAAAGGGTAGGAGCTCTTTCTTTCTTTCTGCTCCATAGAATTCCATTGTGTAAATGTACCATAGTTTTTTGATCCATTCATTTACTGATGGGCACCTAGGTTGCTTCCAACACTTGGCTATTGTAAATTGTGCTGCTACGAACATAGGGGTGCATAGGTTCTTTTGGATTGGTGTTTCAGGGTTCTTAGGATATAATCCAAGCAGTGGGATTGCTGGGTCATCTAGTTCTTTAGAAATCAAAAGTTTCTTAAATTTTCCTATTTTCCCTTTTCTTCATTATGTTTCCCTCAATACTAGACTAGGAACCTCCATACATTAAACATTCAAGTAATGTTTACTTGAACTAAATATACCTTTGCGAAGGCCCACGTCCTCTCGAGAAAGTCGTCTCTGGCTCTTCTGTTGTTTGGCTGGAATGCCAAGGCTTAGTAAGCAAAAAAAGAATCCCCTCTCCTGCAAATTCCCATGATGCTTCCATAGTGACCTAAATATATACTTCTTTCTGCTCCCTTACATCTTCTAGAAATAAGACTACTAAATAGGGTATTTATATACTCAGAATTCATGAGAAACTATATGTGCACATAATCTATATTCTTTTCCTTTAACTTGAGGAATCCAAGTAGTCTTTTTTTTTTCCTAAGATTTTTTAAGGGATTTTAGAGCAACATAGCCTAGAGGAATTTGAACCCAAGGTTCAATAATAAATGCCAAGAAAAGAAAAAGTTATTAATAGTATGAAGTTTTTTCCTCTTGAGCCTCATGATAACTCTTATGATGTTCTATTGTTGCATACCATTATAACCATGTAAGAGGAGATGATGCTAGAGATCATCAGGATCAAAAGAGAATCGGCTTTGTTATGATAATAGTGCTTTATGAAGCTCTCATGTTTGCCATAGCTTCAAGGTCATAGGTAAAATCTACTATAGTTTTTTTTCAAACACCAAAAGTTTACATCATTATTTTTTTCTCTTTTTAAAAAAATATAAGACAGTTTGTATGGGGAGATAAATGGTGATGGAAGGAGACTTGATCTGGGGTGGTGAACACACAATACAGCATACAGATGATGTATTATAGAATTGTAGCCTGAAACCTATTTAATTTTATTAAGCAATGTCACTCCAATAATTCAGTAAAAATAAATAAATAAATTGCTACATAAATACATGTATTTATGTGTATTATCTGTGCATGTGATTATGTAATTTAATAAATTAAATTCATACCATTAAAAATAGAACAATTTCAATGTTGTAATTGACATTAATTATGTGTAAACAATGTTGAAAATTAACCCAATTAACATTATTCTCTTAATTACCATACCTGGAAGGGAGCCGTTGTTTTCTGCAATACTTCAACAGATAGACAAAGTGCTTCATCAGAGTCTAGGGACAGTCATGATGGAACAATGCACTTTACTGAAAATTGCCATAGCTCATGAAGAGCTTTATCGTCACAAACTAATACACTTGATTGCCCTCAAAATTATTTGATAGCAGTGCTCAGCAAATGCTGTATCTCTATTTGCCTTCCATTTTTCTCAACTTCTCTAAGATTATTTGCATTCATCAGGCAAACTATTGAAAATTCATCAAAGGAATATTTGTCACCAAGGGATTGTTGTAAATAGGAGACAGCTCTCAAGTTTTCTGTTCTGTCTGCTATGCCAAGTATTTTGATTATTCTCGGCAGGGCATACTGCATATACTGTCTCATGTAACTTAAAACTTGATTTACTTTACAGTTTAATTCATTTGCCTATCATTCACCAATGATAACTGAGATCAAATTTAACCTTGAAAATAAAATGTGATATTCAGTCATCCTGAAGAGTAACATTGACATCATGTATTTCTAAAGTTTATTTTACTTTTTTTGGTGTAGGGATTCTACCATCAGGATAATGTGTATTTGATGTGTTGGATTCACTGAAAAAGCAAATATTCTCCTATCTATATGAATCAATGCTAGAGAAAAGTTTAATTTTTATCACTAAGTGGAAGTTTTATAGATGAACTAAGTCGCTTAGTAGCTCAGACAGTAGTAATGCTTCCCTCCTTCCTTAATTTCTTCCTCCCTCTGTCCCTTCCTTCTTTCTTTCCTTTCTTCTTTTCTTCACTCTTTGAGCAATTCTCTGCATAACAACTTTCTTGCTGTTGGATAGAAATCAAAGCTGTAATACATAATCCTCATACTCAAGGACTGTTCAACCCAGTCTACAATGATGATACTGGGAATGCCTACACATTCTTTGAAATGATCCTGTCAGCCACAGGTATTTCCCATTTACAGTATTAAGGAAAATTGCCTCTAAGAAAACTTTTTAAGAGGAATATAATGAAAAAACATGATGGCAGTTAGCTAAACAATTTAATTGAGGAACTTCTTATTAATTGTGGGTTCCAACCTCCAGACTTAGCCAATCCTGACACTTGTGAATGTGAATACAATGGTGAAAGACACTTTGGTGTTTATATTTTTATCTAAACTTAATGATTATGAATTTACAGACTTAACAAATAATAGTCTGTAGAGTATAAATAGACAAATTGGTTTTTCATTCATAGATATATGAAAATGGGCATAAATATGATTTTCACATGTTATAAAACAGAAACACTCATCAAATATTTACTTATGTAGTTCACTTATGTTGTTTCTGATAAAGGTTTTGCCATCCTCAGCTAAATTTATAATTGCTTTGCAATGAGTGATGAAACATGGGAAGTTATGCTCTTATGTAATTAGAGTGGAGGGACATGTTTATATCTGCTTGGTTTTTGGTGAAGAATCACCTATTGTAGGGATGTCATACAATTGTATGGGTGGGAACATTGCTTAATAATTAATTTAGAGCGCTGAAGCCTAATTATAAGAAAATGGAGCTTCTTTAGAAAAGGGTATGTCTTTCCCTTGGTCTTTTAAAAAATTTTACACCTAAAAGATTTACTTCTCTCATCTAACAAATGGTTATTTGGATATTCCATGTAAATATAATCAATTTGTAGATTTTAACTTAAAATAATTGAAGGGAATAATAGCACCTTACACTAATATTACACATTAGAGTCTTCAACATGTTGTCAACATAATTATTTGCTGCTTAAAGAATCCTCGAGGTAATTAGGTCAGGAAACTTCACAGGTGAGGGAAATTAGTGAGATTCAGAGAGATTACTTGCCCGTGATAATAAATGTCACAGCCAGGACTAAAATCTAGGACATTGTTCCAAGCATGTTTTTTGAATATGTGAGAATGTTTCAGAAACAGGATGAAAAACCCCTGAATAAGAACCTTTTGCCTTTAATTTTATGCTTTTCAGTAAATAATATGTAAATAGGTTATATGACATTTTGCCCTCAATCTGAAATATGAAAATGATAAATGGTAAAATGGCCTCTGTTAGATTTTCAATGCAGGAATCTCAGCTAATCTGCCAAAACATGAAAAGTCAAGCAGTAGGGAGTGGGTTTTTCAGTTTTTTATTCTACATCAACTTGAAATTGCAATATTGCTTCCAAAACACTGATCGGGGCAGGGTCTGAGCCTGTGGTAAGATGTAACAAAGAAGTACTCAAATGACACCAATGAGGTTCTATGGGTAGGAAGAGTTGTCAGGTTATAGGAGACCACCTAAAGGACTAAAATAGCATGTTTTACCTGAACCCTGCAACCTTGATGGGGGAAGATTTCAATGTCATATTCATGATTTATGTGTCTCAACTTATTTAAGTAAATATTTTTTGATAATAATTTCTGTTTATTTTCTACTTCATGGTTCACAGAACAATTTCCTGCACCTGCCCTCATTTGATCTTACAATATCCCTAGGATGCAGGTGAGGGAGAGATTCATTCCCTCCTGTGCACTCATTTCTTCATTCAACACCAGCATTTCTTTTTTTAATTTTTATTTTAATTGTTCTTGTACAATTTTCTGTCTTTTACTCCCATCCCAGTCCACCGCCCCAGCCCTCCCCACCTCTCTCCCATTTCCACAAAATTATTTTACTGAAACAAGAAGTCCCTGGAAAGGTTAAAAACTTATTTCATGCACAAAAAATAAATTAAAAAAACTGAAATTCAATATTAAAAGAATGGCCAATTTGGTGCAAAGGAAGAAAATCAAAGTAGATATCTGACTTTAATGTTGTCATTCATACAGTCACTGTCTTAATTGGAAGTTGAGAACTCTCACAAAATGTACTTTGGAATCTGGATAATATTACTGTATTTATTTTTATTTTTTAAAAGTAAATTCATTGGGATAAAAATATTTGATAGGATTATATATGGTGACAGAAGATTAGAATAGTATAACTTGAGATACTTCTTATCTTCTCTACTTTCAGTACACCCTTGTATCTTTGTGTCAATGACAAAAATGTGCAGCATGAAGTGTGTGCGTTGGCTTCAAGGCCCAAGAAAGAAATACCCATTAAAATGCATGAAATCACACAGTGCAGTTGTCTTCAGTCCCTTTACCTTGAAATATAGAAGATTCTGTGGAAATGTCACTTTTCCCAATAATCTTCATTAGCCTTTCACCACCCCCCCACACACCTCTTCCCCGCAAAAGTAACTTCACTCAAAACTTCACTCAGAACTGCTTATAGTTTCAAAACACAGACCTCAGCCAACTTCCAAGCAGGAAATACCACCAATTCCCTTCTATGTATATAGAAAACCTGCAGTTGCACTCCGTAAGTGCACTCTCTCTCCCCATACTGCTCTAGGATTTTTAGCATATTTACAGATACCACATGATATTTTGGGCACAGTCAAGTAGTTTCCTGAGACAAAGGTCTCTGAGCTTCTTTCTCTTGAATCATCTGATTCCTCCCACTATTTTTTTTCCATGACAACACATTTCTCTTTCTTTCTTTTTGTCTCATGTCTCTCTCTCTCATATACACACACACACACATACACGCAACCCCTTTGAATGTTCTCTCCTTGTTTATACTGTTTCCTTAATTCCATTAGATATAAATCACTGCATAAACTACAGGACTGAAGACCTGGGAACCCAAAACCCCTGCTGTTATGCACAGGTTTATAGACTTGTTATTTCTATTATTGCTTTATAAACAACAGTGTTTGAAGCAGTGTGCAGGTTAAGTAAAAGAACGCTGAGGGTTTCAATTGCTGGGATATTTGGAAGCCATGTCTTGGAAAGAACACTTGTACTTTTGCATGTGAAGCAGCCAGACTTGAAACATATCAGACTGCTTTCAAGATACAGTTTTAGCTCAAGAAGGGAAGTTTCATAGCTGACACAGATGAGTCTTTTTAAGATCTGCATATCACTGAATTTTGAGCAATAGCTTGAGCACCTAATACAGTGTGTAAGTAGAATTGGCCCATTGGAGGAGCAGGGGCACTTTCATTCATAGTTTAAAGGGTTCTTGCTTGACTGTTTTGCCTTTTTGTTTTTATCATTAGCTTTCTTGCTTATTTCTAGATAAATCACAGCTATGTTTCCTTTTATCTTTATAATTTGAAATTTGTAATGGGGAACCTCATTTGGATTTATTCTTTAAGCCATTTGCTATCATTGAATGTGACTATGAGTATTTCCAGTTTATAGTATAAAATACATATAAGATGTTCTATATTATTTTCTTTTATAAAGTTTAGTATTTAACTTGTAATACTTTTATATCTTTCTATTAAAGAACAGCTCTAGCTAACCTTATAAAAAATCTTTTTTAGTTCCTGATGTAATTATTAATACAATGATGTGGCTACTACTCCCACTGTGTATAATTTAATAAAGCACTTTTACATATATAATTTCAATGAAATACTATAATTTAATAAACAAATTTTATTTTCCTATTTAATAATTAAACAAAGACTTCAAAGAGGCTCTAAGACTTGGACAAGTTTCCAGTAAGCGTCAAAGCCTGGAATGAAACAGGTTTTCGTCTCCAGCACTCTTTCCTCTACGGCTAGTGGAATTTGATAATAATACATGATATAACATTAAGGTATATTACATAAAAGAGTTTATTACTTTGTTGACTGTGATACAATTTATTAAATTTAAACTATTAAACATTAAAGTAATTTTTTAAAATGTAAATTACTATCTACCCATAAAAATGTTGAATACTTATATATTAATCTTCATGCGAAAATAGCAAATTTTATGTCACATTCTTAACTTCAAAGAACCTATTGTTCTGGTAAAATAGCTAGAAACTATAAACATTTTTAAAATAGAAAACAATTTAAGGCAATTATTAATGTAATAATGTCAGTTTTGTAGAAGTTGAAGCATTGGGGACCACATTAGTTTGGTCTCGCAGTATGAGAGAGATTGTTTACTTCTTAAAAGGGGAACGGTTTAGAGCAACAAGTATAGAGGACACATGGACAAAAACTATGGGGGGTGGAAATGGGAGGAAAGTGGAAAGGGCTGGGGTAGTGGGCTGGGGGTGGGGTAAAAGACAGAAAACTGTACAATATCAACAATTAAAAAATACTGATTAAAAAAATAAAAATAAAAAATAAACCCATTTGAAGTGAAAAAAATTACACATGCACACACACAAAAACTTTAGAGGTTTTACCATTGAAATTATTACCCACAGAGATAGACAGTGTTTGAGTATGTGACACCAGAAATGTCCTTCCTAATGTGATCTTCCTCTGGAGATTCTCACAGGAGAGACAGCTGCTACCAAAGGCTACAATGCGGAGGTGCCTTCCTCCCATGTTCAAATCAACAGCTGTCTAGATGAGCTTTCTTTGTCTTGGGTATTTTAGCACAGGTCTAGCGGCTCTTAACTTACAAAAATAATTGGTTAAATACTTAAAACAATGGAGAAACAGGATGAAAATGTGAAAGGTGTTGAGCTTACAAAGTACTTTATGACCCTACTACTATGGCTAATTTGCTAGGTGGGAAGACTCTGACCTATTAAACCTCACTTCAGAGTCACAGCTACCACGCCTTTATCCTGATGAACACATAAATTTTTAGGAACTTCCTACTTCCTTGCTGCTTTTTAACTCTCAGTTCGCTGCTAAACAGAGGAAACTCTTTACAGCCAAAATGAAATAGAAAATGATCCCCCAGGGTCCTTGATGTTGGCAGATTAGGATGTTTACTGAGTTCGTTTTCTGGTCTGAGACAGTCTTTCCCCAGGTGATCTGCAAACCTATGTTGACTGGCAGGATGAATGATCCAAATTCAGGGAGAAATTCAAGCCTTCTTTTTCTGAGAATAGAATTATCCCATAACAAACTCAGTGATATAATGTTACCATCTATGGACTTATGATATTTGTACAATAGGGTTTATATATTTATATTACCAGGAAACAGGGAGAGGTTACCATGCTGTTAGATCATAGTAAGGGGACAACTAAAAAAATGAAAAGTTTTAATATGCTTCCTGAAAAGTACAACATAAGCGAGAGGAAGCACTAATATTTAACATGATACATTAAGCCTGTTAGATGTCTGAAAATAACCTTATTTTTCCAAATATAGATAATGTTGTCTACTAATGAACTTTAATCAGCAGGCTTCTTAATTAAAAGAATGTGAAGAAAGAGAGGAGGGGAAGTGGGGTGGTGCTTTTAGCCAGGTCATCCTTCATGCCCCAAGAGGCATCAGGTTGCTTATAACATCAATAAACTTTCATCTTTAAAAGAATTATTTAGTCTGCAAGCAGCAAATAAAGTTTTATTTTTTTCCTCACACATAAAATTTAGCCCAGACAGACCACCAGCCTGTAGTTAAAAAAATAAAATAGCAAAAACCTCAGGGTTTATTT
Source organism: Glossophaga mutica (assembly GCA_039655065.1). Taxonomy (NCBI): domain Eukaryota; kingdom Metazoa; phylum Chordata; class Mammalia; order Chiroptera; family Phyllostomidae; genus Glossophaga; species Glossophaga mutica. The sequence continues at coordinate 91,285,009 of CM077307.1, read as the reverse complement.
GATGTTATAAATCAGAATATTAAAAGTCACATGTGGGAATAAGATTATAAGTGTGTAAACTTCCTTTCATAAAAGTTGCTACAGAAATGTGAAGCCTGTATATTCTCTTTATTTACATTTATATTTGGAAAGTTAAAAAATATGTAATGTTTACTAAGGAATCTGTAGGTGTTAGATATTTGACAAAAACCTTTCAAAGGATCAATTATAAAGTTAACCCAAATCATAGGGCATGTGACTAAGAAGTGAAAGAAGAGATCCAAACCTTTGCTGCACAGAACACAGATATCAGAAGCTTTACATACAGGGAGGGCAGTTTATCCAGCAAAACCATCTTCTCCCTGTTGGTAAATGGGTGAATATTTATCAAATGCCTACTAGATTCGTCAGAATAGGTATTAGTGGGAGCTAACAATGAGTATTTGTTCTGTGTCAAGCTATGCCCAAGTGCTTCACGTGGATTATTTAGTTCTCAGAGTCATACTGTTAGAAAAGTACCATTACAGATGAGGATCCTGAAGTTCAGAGAAGTTAGATAACTTGCTCAAGATCACACAGCTAGGAAGAATGGAGCTGGGATATGAAATTAGGACACACTAAGAAATGCTTCTCTTTAAATTTATCATACAACTGGGAGATTCATTCTGGATGTCTATCTAAAAATATAAAAACAGACTAATACAGTAATCTTTATAGTTCTGTTGTTCCCAAGACCAAAAATTAGAAATAATTAAAATGTCCATCAACTGGTGATAGCAAAGGTAAAGGGATTATGCAGATATACCTAGATTCCAGATCACATGTTTCTGAATTAACCAAATGGGAGATTGTGGCCCTGACCTAATTGGGTTATTTATTCATTCATTCATTCATTCATTCATTCATTTATAAATGTATTTTGGGAGGATTCTCAATTTTTAAATTTTCATAATTTTCTTATTGTTAATTCCATGAATCCATATTAATTTAAGTACTTTTAAGGTTTTATCTGTGGCACCCAGCAAGCATACTGTGTCTTTTTGCCATCTTGGAACAGGTGGTCATGGATACGGTCTATGTCTAGTCATTATCATTTCAAATAGCACTTTTAAAATTTATTCTCAGATGACATTTTTTATGTTCTATTAAATGTATTGGGGTTACATTGGTTAATAAAGTTATAAAGGTTTCACATATACAATTCTATAATACATCACCTATATATGGCATTGTGTGTTTACTACCCAAAGTTAAATATTGTTCTGTCATATGGATGAAGTTTTTAGAGTGAGTCTCAGCCTTTCATGAAGGAGAGATTCAAAGTGATAGAGATTTTCTTATTGTTCTTGAAGAAACATATTTTGAACTACCTGTGAAGGAGGCCAGGTGTCAAGGACCTAAGGAAATGAAAGTAGTCCCCCACTGACTGCCAGAAGGCCGAATGGGCATGGAAATGGATTCTTCTCCAGCCAGGCCCCAGAGGGGAGTGCAGCCTGGCTGATGTCTTGACCATAGCTGACATTACACTGACCAAAATGGCCCAACTAGCCTGGACTTCTGACCCAGAGAAACTGCAATTGATTTAAGCTAATAAGTTTGGAGAATTTGTCATGTACTCTCTCATTATATTTATATGAAACATCCAGAAGGGGTACTTAAAACCCTTAAGTTGGGAGGAAACTATGGCTCTGGATAGAGAAACAAGTATATGAAGAGTATGCAGTGTGTATGGAATCTTGTGTATGAACTGACATAATTCTGAGCCCACCACCAAGATGTGTATGTGTGGAACAGATTCAAAGAACTAAAGCAAAGGCTTTTTAGAAATTAACTGCAATATAAATCCAAATCCTAGACGGAACTCTGAATGTCACACTCACACACACACACAACATTTCAAAATAGTGTTTGCAAGATCTAAGGAAGTTTAATTGCCATCAGCACTACCACACAAAAGTGAGATAGAACTTGCATTCAGACCTTGACTGGGCTGGCTGCTTGATATGATGAAACAAAAGCAAAAATACATATTCTTCAGAGATATTTTAAAAAGTCAAGGATAAAATGCAAAATTACATAATCTACAAGGAACCAGGAAAATATAATCGATAAATTCATACCTTATGACCCAAATATTGGAAGGACTTTGAATTAGCTATTTTGATCATCCTTCATGAAGTACAGATGAACTCTTTGCAATAGATGAAAAGATAGATGTTTTCATGAAAAGGTAGAAACCATAAAAAATTTAAAAAGTTGGAAATTTCATTGAAAAACACAATATCTGCAATAAAAATTTACTCTATAGTCTAGATTAACAGAATTGAGATGAGAGAAAAAAAGAGTAAATGCATTTGAAAAATAGTTCCACAGAAATTATACAATCTGAATGACAGAGAGAAAGAGATTGGAAACAAAAATATGAACAGAGCCTTAAGTACAGTATTAAAAGATTAAAAGTTGTGTAAAACTGAAATCCCCAAAAAAGAGGGGAGATTAGTGCATGAATAAAAGAATCAATAATGGCTAAAACCTTCCCTAATTTGGTAAACAACATAAATGTAAGATTCAAGAAGCTCAGAAAACCCTAATCAGGATAAACTCAAAGTGAAACACAACTCTAAACATAATTAAATTGCTAATAATCAAAGATAGAGAAACAAAGCCTGAAAATAGACAGAAAAAATAGCATATTACATATAGGGGATTACTTATCAGAAACAATGTAGACCAGAATATTGCCAAAGAATACCTTTAAAGTGTTGATAGAAAATAACTGTCAAGCCAGAAAGATATTTAATTAAAATATCTTTCAGTAATGAAGGTTAAATGAAGCATCTTGTTTTGTGGAAAAACTGAGTTCATCTAGCAGATCAGGTATAGGAGAAATATTGAAGTGAAATGATATCTGAAGAAAACTAGAAAATTCAGTAATTCCGGAATAATGGTATAAAACAACAGAAATTCAATATCTTGGCAAATATAATACACTAGTTTTAGACTTTAAAGTTACATAATATATGCATGACTGTTAAAATGAAAAAAGGTATAACATTGTCTTGAAGTGTTCAAGGTATGCAGGTGTAATAAATATAACAACAATATAAAAGATGAAGAATAAAGGGGTCTATACTTTTTATAAGGCTTCTATGTTTCACTGTAAATGGTGAAATATTAACTGTAACAGATTACTAAAATATTAGTAAAAAATCCAAAATGTAGATTAAAATGGAAAACAGAAAATATTCAAATAATCCAAAAGAAGTCAGAAAAGAAGTAAGACATGATAAGACAAAGTGATGACATAGAGAAAATCAATAAAATGGTGGACCTGAACCAAAACTAATCAATAATCAAACTAAATTTAAATGGTCTAAAGATACCAGTTGAAATCCAGTAATCATCAAACTGAAAAGGAAAAACCATATCATATCCAACTATATGCTATCTACAAGAAACCTACTTTAAAAATAACAACATAGATTTCAAGTAAAATGATGGGAAAATATTTTATAAATTGTGATTTTGTTTTGTTGTGCTGTTTAGAATAAAAGCAATGAGAATTATTCTTTACAAATATTGCTTTATTACTACATTGTTGTGGCTTTACACTGACTGTCTATAAAGAAAAAATAATATTGGAATTAAGGTATTGACCACGTACGCAAACCAATCATAATTCCTTGACTCGGTCCTAAAGTGCTTTCGGTTAGGTGATGATTGATATTGATGCAGGCAGGTCAGTCATTGCTTTGAAGGGTAGGCTTTGAATAGCTTCATTTATTTAAAAACCCATCTTACTGGGCCACGATGGCCGGAGGAAGCCTTCTGAAATCTCCACTTATGTCACTTTCAAACATTGTGCGCAGGGTCTTCTGATACATCTGATTCAACATCTGTTTCATTTGTACAAGAACAATCTCACTTCAAGTGTACAAACACTACCAGAAAAACCACAAGTGATTATATTAGCATTATTACATCATCATTCATAATGGTACCATACTGGCATAAAAATCATAGCTGATGTTTATTTGCTACATCACCTAAAAAATTCTTCTCAAGTGTACATGTAATACTGTAATAGCTTATATTCCCAGAAGTTCAAGTTGTCTACCTAAATTTTTAAATGCAGTATCCTCATTTAGTTGATAATATTAAAATTCACACTCTAGATAATATCACAAATACCTTATAACTATTTATTGCCATGCAATTACAAGAGTGCGGAATTTTTGAAATGTTTCCTAATTTAGCCTCCACAATGAATAAGCTGGTTTCTCTCTTCAGAACACAATTCATATAAGCTCAGTTTTGCAATAAGATTTGGAATAGGGGAAGATATTTAAAGAGGATAAAAACCTGAAGCTTGTCCCTTCTTGTTCCTTAGGAACTGGTAGGTAGGAGCGGAAGGTATACCATCAGAACAAACAGAGGCAAATTCTATGACATGTAGTTGTCTATTTTGTGTGTTAATCTTTGTTCCAGAGACGAAGTGGATTAAAGCAGCTAATGGAAACTCGAATAGAAGCCTCTATCCCTCCATATGCCACCTAAATTTAAGCTTGTATTAAGAATGTAGGGAACAAAGCATGTGGTAGAAGTGAGATTTTTCTATTCCTGGGAGCACAAGGGCAGACCTGGAAAGGTTTCATGTCCTGATGGGAAAAGCTGGAAAGACAACTGTGTTGAGAGGCAATAATCCTGCCATGGGGCCTCCATGGAGATCCGCTGTGGCCATTCCACCACCATCAGCTGCAAGGTAAAACAGCAAGACCAGGCGTGGGATGAAGACAATGACAGAAACCTGGTGGGCACAGCAGCATCAGTAAGACCACTGGGCCTCCACCACCAAGCAGAGAGCCATTTCTTGAATTACATCAGCTGCTAACCTCAGCAGGGTGAGCAGTGACCAGGCAGTAAGGAGGATTACTTCCACGGCCAGAGGGCATAAAAGAATGCTAAGAAGAGCCAAGGGCCCTTTGTCCAAGCCATCACATTACCTGAAACATTTTATTCCCACAATCTTCCAGAGTATCTCTTCTGACTCTGACTCTTCAGAGAGAAGCAATGTTACAGGAGGAAAAAATTTAAAAATAAATAAATAAGCCATTGAGAAAAGTCTCTGTGAAGTAGTTTTGGTGGATTGGATAGATTTAAAATATGAGCAATAAGGAATGGAAGGTGACATCCAGGTGTAAAGACTGAGCAAGTAGGAGATGGTGCAGAGCTGTTCACTGTGGTGCTAGTGAAGACTTGAGGAACTTACTTTTCCAAGGGGTGGGGTGGGAACTGATCTATTCCAGCCAGGTGAAGTTTGAGATATCTAGTAGATCTACATGTCCAGATGTCAAATTGTGGAATACAAAGTCTGTAGTTGCTTGGGGGAGAAGTCTGGAAAAACAACATAAATCTGAGTGTCATCAACATGTACATGGTATTTGAAGTCCGGGAAGTGTATGTCAAGAAAGGGTTGAGCATTGACAGGGAGAAGACCACAGTCCTAAAGAAAATGTGGAGACATCTTGTGAAAGAAAAGGAATGAGCAAAGGAGACTGCATGACTGTGTAACTATTGTAAAATCAGTGTATCTTCTCAAGGAAAGGATTAAAATATTTGAGGTATTTATCACAGTTTGGTGGCAAAACACAGACTCAGTGGAGATAAAATTCTGTAGAACCGAGGATATTGAGAGCATTTGCAATTTGGGTGATGTTTTGACATAAAAGAGAGGAGAGATGAAGAAACCATGCTCAGACAAACTGTGAGAATGAGATATTCACATTCTGTTTATTTCCACTAGAACTTGATGAATCTGGGACAAAAGCTTCCAAACTGAACAGCTGGAATATGATATCCATCACACACACTGTGGAAGCTCGAGCTCCCATAGCTTTTTATCCTGTGTATTAATAAGTCTTGAGTATGAAAAAGGAGAAAATTTAGTTAGGGTAATGTTGTGTACTTCTATGTGGGATTATGAATCCTTAATGTTATTGTCTCTACTGATGATTGTTGGACTAGGAAGAGGCAGCTGGCTCTCTGTGGTTTTCACAAGAAGATATCCACCTCACCAGGCTATCACAGTGAGAAAAATTTTAAATGCATAAATGAAGATGGATCATTTTCCCAGTCCCATTGCTTCTCTTTGTGGTGCTTTTTGCCCCGAGATTACACAAATGGATGGTTTTATGGCCACTAAACATAGCACAGCTGTAGATACAATATATAATACAACAAGAAATGGTTCAGAAATGGAGGGGGGTTATGGAAACATTATCTGTGTAATGCTGTCAAGTTCAAAAGCTGCACGTGTCATTCAACCCCATATAGTACATACTGGTCATAGATGTTAGAAATCCCCTAGAGCTACTTCTAAATTACAGGCATGACTCCTTAGAATATTCTTGGCATTGTGCTTTTATTTTTTTCTTTTTAGAAGAATTAGTTTATGCGAAATGCCAAAAAAGTTTTTCATGCTTTATCATTTTCTGCAGATCTTTTCCCCAAAGCTAGGGTCAATTCAGCATGCCTCTGTGTGAGGCAAGGCCACCCGTATACCAACCCATTACACCCGAGTCATCAAAGGTGGAATTTTCTTTGTGATCCACTGATTTTCAAAACTATGGAGTTTTATAGTCATTCATAAGGCAGCCCCAGGAGCACAAAACATTGAAATTAAGCTTAGTGTGTGAAAACATTATGTACTTTTCTTCCAACCCCTCTGCATTTATGTCTCTGTTCTCTGAACGATAACATTGCTATAAAACCTTGCAGCTACACTGAAGTGTGTCACTTTGCTTATACCTAAGGGTGTGAAGCCCTTGTAAATCTTGGCTCTTCCATGACTAGAAGCTGATTAAAGTGTGCTGGCTTGCTCTGGAGCTTGGTTTCTTCCTGTGTTTCCATTGTCATTGCCAAATACCAGCAGTCGCTGACAGGCCTCCCTGGTCTGCCTCTGCCAAGTGAGATGTTTTGAAATTAAAAATCTAAAGAAATGGTGCAATGAGTGCTTGATCAGGTGGTTTCTCCTTAGGAAACTGCTTAATGGGGGAAATTCAGCAATACTTCCCAGTGGCAGCCCAACATAAGACTGGAACTTAAAGAAACAGGATTTCTTTCTTAAATTACACAAATAAGATCAGTGCCTCAAAATAAGGACCTTTGTTCCTTGAAAGAAACATTTATTTTTGAATATGCTTATTGAACTTCTGATCAGTGTAATATATGCTCTATCTAGAAAAAACTGGACCACAAATAAAAAGTATAAAGGAAAAAATAAAAAAAAATCCAAATCTCACCAAAATTGGGGTCGTACAATATGTATGTTTCAATAGACTTATAACATTTTCCAGTGTTCTTAAAGGCTCTGTAAAAACATAATGTTAATATTTGTATAGACTATTCTGTTGTACGGATGTACCAATATTAATATAATTTATTTCCTATTAATTAGCATTTAAATATTTTTCTCCGACTTTATACTATTATGAATAATAATAGACATTTTCATACGAATATCTTTCATATATGTGATAATTTTCTTAGGTTCATTTTCTAAAAGTAAAATCAGTGAGCCAAAAGGTATAAAAATTTAAAGGACCTGTTATGAAATTACCCTCTAGAAATGTAATGATTTACATTATCACCAGTGGTGTAGTACAGAGTACATTTTAACCTATCATCACCAACACCAAATAACTGAGTATTATCCTTAAAAAAAAAACCTTTACCAGTATGAAGTAAAATTTCATAATCTTAATTTGTATTTCTCTGATTGCTGATGACTCTGTAGTATTTCACATGTTTAATGCTTACTTGCATTTTTCTGTGAATTTTTCACATGACATTTGCTATTTCTCTATTGGAGTGTTCTTTTTTAGCTTATCAGACATCATTATTGATTACAGCTATGTTGTTTTTGCTCTGGCCATCATTTATTGGATCCAAACACCTCTCCTATTTGTCACTAAAAGTCACTTTTGATAATAACTATGAGATTCTTAAATGATCTTTAATTCTTAGTGACTTGAGTTTTTCTTTCTGAGGTTTTTATTGTTTTTATGAGCTTTAAGTCTTTCTCAACATCCAAAATTATTTAAATAGGCTAAGATCATGTTACAGTTTTACAAAATGGTTTTAATTTCCACATATAAACCTTCGATGTATATTGGAATATATTTTGATGTGTGCATGGCATCCTGAGAATCTAGTGAAGAATCTGTTACTTCCCTATCAGTCAACTTCCTCTTAAATATTAAAGATGTGTATACACTAGGACCTACTTGGGGGCTAAATATTCTACTACATTTATTACCAATCCTTGTAGACCATAGGATTTTAATTGTTTATCATTAATTCTTATATCTAATCACATTCTTATTCTCATTGTTCTGCCATTTCAAACTTATTACATAGATTGCATGTTCTTTTAGATGAAATTTAAAACCATGTTATCAAGGTTAGAAAGAAAATGTCATCAGAATTGTAACTAAAATTGCTTTAAAATTACAGAGAGTTCTCAATGTGCATAGTTAACTGAAACTCATACCACAAGACTGTAGAGCAAGGATGTGTCAGATATGGAATTAACACAGCACTGTGAGGAGGGAGGACTACATATATAAATTAGTTTATAAATATATTTTATTAATAGTCTTATCCAGGAGCATTATTCATCTCAAAAATATTTATAATTTGCAATTTATATACCAGGGATATAAATTAAGTAAATACTTTCATTTTTAGATCTATCAAGAAAATAATGTGGTGTCTACCCTTTAGCTAGGGTAGATACATTTTAAGATATTTCCTAGTTTTAAAGATATTTGAAAATTTTAAATTATTTATTTCCTAGTTTAAAGATATTTAAAATTATTTAAAATTTTATTTTAAGTACAATTTTTTACATTACATCTTTTAACGTCTTTTGACCTTAAATAGAAAAGTTACTGATAGTAGGGTATTTATCTTGTGTTGATTTCTTTTCTGAATTCTCCTATTAATTTAAAAATAACTTGATTTTTTCCGTTTATTATCTTTAGTTTTCTAGAATAATAAGGCAACTCTTTCCCACCTCTATTCTCCAATGATGATAGTCCTTATTTTCATTCATATTTTATAGAATTCAAATTGTACATAATTTCAGGATAATTTATACAGCACTAGTGATAACAAATATCATTTACTATTTTTTGTTAAAATTGGAGTGCCTCAGACTTCCAATCAAGACAGTGGAGTAAGTAAATGCTGCAATTGCTTTTTCCTACAGACACAACAGATTTACAACTACAGAGCAACCATCATTTAGAACTGCCTGAAGTCTAGCTGAACAGAAGTCCTACAACAGAGGATATAAAGAAAAAGGCACATGAGATTGGTAGGAGGGGCAGAGACACGGAATGGGCTGGTCCCACACCCATGTGTAGTGGATAAAAATCATGAGGGATATCATCAGTATCGAAAGTTCACCCTGAGGAGTGAGGGGCCCAGGCCTACACCACATTCCACAGCACAGGACTCCAGTGCTGGGAACAGAAGTCCCCAAAGCTTCTGGCCGTGCAAACCAGCAGACTGCTGCTGAGTGAGGTAGAGAGCATCTGGAGTCCCAGGTGTTCCTCTTAAAGGGCCTGCACATGTGCTTTCTTGCCGATGGACTCATGTTCTCTGAGCTCCAGTATGGGAACTCACTGGACATACTCATAGAGTTCAATGGACATGTGAGGAAAAACTGAATTTCCCAGATTCAGGGTGAGAACTAGAGTGGCAGCTTTCTCAGAGACAGAAGTGCTGGCAGAAACCATTGTTACTTTGCTGAAAGCCCTGCCCCATATAGGCACAAGAAGGCACCATATCTGGAATCTGAATCAACCAGAATAACACTGTTTAGTTCACCATGGTGATTCCCTGAGACCCTGCCCTACCCCACTTGCTGGTCTACCTAAGCCATTTCCAGTGGCTTTTTCATACAAATGACCTACCTTGGCTCATGCTGCAGGCATTCCTAAAATCTCTCAAAGGTTCACAAATCCCAAACAAGCAGCATTTGGCCTTAGCATGTTTAGTATTTCTGGCTAAGTGGCCCCAAGCCTGCCACAAGAGGCAGCCAGCCTCAATTTAAAGCTTAGCCTCTCCCAGGCACCTTCAAGCCAAGTACAAGTGGCAGCCATTTGCAAATCACTTTGTAGCTGATATCTAGTGACCCTAGGCAGGTCAAAGGCAGGGATTGATCTTGGTCTGCACCAGAGCCCCTTCAAAGAAGCCCCAGAAACGACATACCTGGTGTCCATATCAGAGCATCTCCTAACCATCTCCAAAAATGACACATCCAAAGGGCAAACTCCTCAGGCACCAGAGCCCTATTAAAGTGAATCAGACTGTTTGTGCTAATCCCCTACACAACAGCTCCTCCATTATAGTCATGGCCAGTTCTCACAGCCAATCAGCCTGAAGGTCAGTCCTTCTCATCGCTGTGCTAACAGCAATCAAGATTCAAGTACAACAAGAGGGCACACACAGACCACACAAGGAAAACACCCAGAACACTCATCTTATGTGATCAGGGAGACTGTACCACTGGGCCCACATATGTACCCACCATATATAGGTACCGCATCTAATATGACCACATCTACTTGGTAGAGTGGTACTTGGTAGACCACTCTACCAAGACCAAGAGGTGTAGCAGCTTTACCTGATTCATAGAAGCAAAGACAGGGAAGCAAGCAAAATAAGGAGACAAAGAAACAGGTCCCAAATGAAAACAGTTACCTATAAGGCACCTCTTGTAAGACCATCAGCTGATTTCTCAACAGAAACTTTGCAGGCCAGAAGGGATTGGCTCAAAATATTTAAATTAATGAAAAGCAAGGATATGCAATTAAGATTACTCTACTCAATTACTTGAACTTATGTGTTTTTTCTAATGTCTTTGAAGATCAATGTAATAATAATGCAGAGACTTTTATCTATCTCTATGTAACATGAAAACAAAGCACAATTTATTCCCCCTCCCTCATTCTGTTACATTTGTCTATATGATCTTGGGTAACAGAAACAGATTAGTAGTTTTATTTTAATGTAATTTAGCTTTTTGTGCTATTCTATATACAGTCTGGTACCACACTGCCATAAGTACTTCCTCAGGAAACTCCTCAGTTCCTCTTGTACATAGAGTTCCGTAATCTGAGAATAATGCCAATTTGCTAAATAGCACTTATTGTCAGACACTATTTAGTGTACAAATTGCATTCTACTATATTCTACAGATCTCATTTTTTAATTTATAGTTTAAATTTCATTTATTTTGATCTCTCATTTGTTCTTTGCATGAATTAGAGAATTATTATCTATGTTGTTTTGTTCTGTTCAAACAGTTTTATGTATCAATTTAGTTTTCTACTTTTGCATTTATATTTTCTTTAAATGTGATTACTTTCACTTTTTTTGGTTGGATTTTTCATTAGACATTCAAAGCATTTGTGTTCATGAATCTATCTGTAACATTTAATCTGTGTTTACATGTTTGACCCATTATCTTATATTTCATTGTGTGTTATTCTACTGTTATTTTAAAGTATAATTAATTGTAGTTTTAATTCATTTTTTTACCTAATATATATTTAGAAGCTACTATTTGTTGTTGTATTGTTATTTTTTTAGATTTTATTTATTTATTTTTAGAGGGAAAGGGAGAGAGAAAAAGAGGGAGAGAAACATCAATGTATGATTTCCTCTCACATGCCCCTATTGGAGACCTGGCCTGCAACCCAGGCACATGCCCTGACTGGGAATCAAACCAACCAGTGACCCTTTGGCTCATAGTCTGGCACTCAATCCACTGAGCCACACCAGCTGGGGAGTACTGTTATGTTTTTAATTTCCAAAATTTTTTATATATTCCCTTAAAATATACACAGTTAGTTCCTTATTAATTGTAATGTATAATATTCTAAGATTGCATGTGGCTTACATATTTTTTTCACTGAAAATTTTATTGAGGTTTACCTTAATTGTTTAACACATGATTATTTACATGAATATTTAATGTTCACTTGAAAAGATTATTTTTTATTTGTGGGATTTATAAGTTGATATACCTTTGTTTAGAGCACCCATTGACTTAAATATTTTTGTAATGTATTAAAATACCTTAGTCTTTGTTTTGAACACTTGATATATTAAAAACTGAAATGAGCGCTTATCAGTTCTACTCTAATGAGATTTCAGTTCCCCTATGCATTTAAGGATTTTGGACTTATATTTCTAGAGCTAATTAATAATCCAGTCCATAATTTTACCTTTTTAGCACATGAAATGATTCTTTTTTCTTTTTTTTATTATTTTATTAAGTTAATTTTGCAATTGGTATTTGCACAGCTACTGTTTATGTTCTTCTGTAAATCTTAGTATATTATACTAACTATAAGTACAAGTTTTGGGGGGAAAGCATATTTTAAAAACTGATTTTGCCCACTTAATTCTTTCTTCGTTTCCTTATCTGTAAAGTGTGTTAGGCTCTCTAGCTGACTCCACATCCAATTAGTTTGGCTTCATTCTGCTTCATTTCTTTGAAATGCCCTGTGCTGTGTCTCTTTTATATGTTGTCCTCATCTTCTAGCTTTCTGCACAGTTGTCAGGAGATTACTACAGTTTAAATCCTCACATCCATAAACGATGATGTTTCATCTCTGGGAACAACAAAACTTTTTTTTTCTTTTTTGTTAGCTTCTTTTTACATCTCATAAGTGACAGATTGGGTAGTATTTCCATGAGGCTACTTATAGAAGCTGGAGGTCTGGTCAGATTTTCCTGAGCAAGGCTGCAAAGGGAGGTCTGATAACTTAATAAAAATTAGGTCTATTAGGACAAAAAGGGCAGAAATCAACAATGAGTGACAATAATACCACTTACATAGTATTGGATTGGGGATTTTGCTAAAGCAATTAGAAGTGTTGGGCACATTGGGAGTGCCTAATAAATAAAAATGCTATTAGTACTGTAGTTTAAAAATTCTGTATTGTTCAATTAAAATTTTTTTATTGTTGTTCAGTTGTCCCTGTTTTCTCCCATTGTTCTCTCCTGCCCTCCCCACCCTCCTTTCCCATATTCAACTCCCTCACTGTCCTTGTCCATGGGTCCTTTATATATATGTTCCTTGACTTGGCTCTTCCCCTTCTTTTCCCTGTTATGCCCCTCCTTCCTCCCCTCAGGTCACTGTCAGTTTGTTCTTTATTTCCATGTCTCTAGTTATATTTTGCTTGCTTGTTTGTTTTGTTGATCAGGTTCCACTTATAGGTGAGATCATATGGTATTTGTCTTTCATCGCCTAGCTTATTTCACTTAGCATAATGCTCTCCAGATCCATCCATGCTGTCACCAAGGGTAGGAGTTCCTTCTTTCTTTCTGTTGTGTAGTATTCCACTGTGTAAATGTACCAGTTTTTTCACATTGCTTTTTATTTTTTTTTGTGAGTGGCTTGTAGTTGCATTTTTAAAACCTAGTCTGAATTTTATTCCTTCAATAGAATTTATTCCATTCTCTGTTATTCTCAGAAATTTCTTTTACTACTAGATTATGCCTTCAAGTTTTCTAACTGTTAAATATATAAACTGTCTTCCTTTAATTTTTTTTGGAGGTGTTTGTGTCTTTCGCTATCTGAACTCTCTATATTTTCTTATTTATTGGTGATTTGTAAATTATAACTTTTTTATTTTATAAGTGGCTACATTTAAGTTTAAAAATTCTTGAGCTTATGTGTTTTTTCTAATATTTTTAAAAGATCTATGTAAGAATAATGCAGAGACTTTCTATCTATTTCTATGTAACTTGAAGACAAAGCACACTTTATTCCCCACCCCACACACCTTCTTACTTTTGTTTATATGGTCCTAGATAATAGAAACAAATGATCAGTTTTATTTTTTAATATAGTTTAGCCTTTTTTTGCATACCTCCTCTATTCTACATACAGTCTGGTATCTCATTGCCATGAAACTCACAAAAAGAAATAAAAATAGTCTCCAAAGGAAACAGCCTGTGAAATGCAACTCTGTACAATGGAAACAACAGTGTGTATTGCAAGGCTTGGCAGTTGTCCCAAGTATTTTCAGAGACCTCCATTCCAAATGGAACCATACGTTACCCATTCAATAAGTAATGGTTCAATTAAAAGATTTCCTGAAGACAAAGAGTAGTTTCATTTTTATTCTGAATTTAAATATGTGCATTAAGAGAAACACAAAAACAATATGTAGGCTGTAAATGAAGCATTCCTTCTCATTGTTCCCACTAAAAGTGTGGGTGTGCAGTAGCAAATCAAGTAGTTTTTAAAGGGGAAAGAATCTCATTTTAAAGAAGTCATTAAAGATGGCCTCATCATTTATTGTTTCATCTATTTGCCAAAGTCCTGAAGCCTAGATGATATGATAAGATATGACCTGCTTAGGAAACCTACCACAGTAGGTGAGATAAGACATTAATGCAATGGCCTCTACTTCAAAATTCTTTTAGAATGGCACAAGTGAGGTGAGAGATATTTTTAAAGTGACTGAGTTGATAGTCATTAAGCAGATTTTATATATATACACACACCATATTTTGCCATGTATAATGTGCACTTTATGCCTAAATTTTTGAGGGAAAAACAAGGGTGCACATTATACATGAATAGTACTAATTCTGTATCTATATAAATGTTTTTAATTCTTTTATTTATGCTTATGCATTAAAAGTGTATCTCTAGAAAGCAATAACAATATCCATATGTAAAGTAATACCCTGGAATAAGATAACCAGTTTTGTTCCTAAATATAAATAAATAAATAATTGAATTAAAAATTAAAATGAAAGGTTTTTTTTTCCTGAAAGTTTGGGCCAAAAACGTGGGTGCATATTATATATGGGATCATTATACACAGCAAAATACGGTATACAGTATAGTACAAATAACACCCTTTTTTATTACAAAATATTTTATTACAAAGTCATAAGTATGTAATTCTGTAATATAACAATATCATACTCAAGCACACTATATGACATTTTAAGTGAAATGTTCAAATTAAAACTGTAAATTATCACACTCATATTATTACCCTACCAACCATGTGCACTAAGGTGTTACTTCTGCTGGACCCTGTGTGTATGTGCGTGTGTGTGTGTGTGTGTAATTAGCACAAAACACCACCACTACAAACCTTCTACCATTCTTCCATGTTGCTAAAGTGGGGCATCTTATGAGAGAGAGTAGATGGGCCTTTGTGTCATAGGGGTGCATAGTGACCCTTGATATACAAATGTAACCCCAACAGACAGCCTTCAACAGAGGAAAACCAGAGTTCAACATGCAACTAAAACTATAAAACTTAACTCAAGAAACATTGTCTTGAGATAAACATTTAGGGGAAATGTGTATAAAAGTAACAGTTGCTTTGAGGGCAAGTATCCCAAGATCCACTATAAAGAGACTACACATCTATGTCAATACTGATAGAGTGTTTTGGTGGAGGTCTATTTAGGAAAAAATTAGATTATAAATGTCACTTTGTTTACTTACTCTAAATTATTCTGCAAACAAAATTTCAACTTAAATGTGATGCATTAAATAAATGTTTACAGTTTCAGAAGCCCATGGATTATTAAAAACATGTTCAGTTGCCAAATTACTTAAATATAATTATCTATTTCCTAAGAAAAATTAATGATTGTTTTAAAATAATGAAAACAAGAATTATAATTGTAAAAAATCAACACAACAACTTCACTTGCTTTGTCATATCTTTGTAAAAGTATGAAACGTAGGGTACAATTCTCATTTTCTTAATGGAGAAATTGAAGCCCGGGCAACTTAAAGTGAGGCACTGAAATGCTGTTTCCAACTTGGCCATCCTGATCTGAGTACACCTGATGTTCTTTTCACTGCATTTCGTCAAAATAGTTCAGCAAAAATGATTCATTTTGTCTCAGAAACACATGCTTTCCAATAGCCATCATAATAAAACATAGCAGCTACTCACAAATAATCATATCACCTGTGCCCAAGCAATATTGATCATTCATATGGCAGAAAAAGCAGAGATTAAAAATATTTAGAAAATCCAGAGTAAGATAGCTCATGATACAGCAGTGTTTGAACAGCGTTATCAATAATCATGATTGCAAAATGAATGCAAATCCAGATATGATGTGCTGCGAATTGATAAAGCCCTTTTCCTACTTCTCACTTGCCCTTTCCTGACATGGTTGCAGTTACCATGAATTCTTCAAGGTTACATTGATCACATAGTTGATATGGCTGGAAGCTGTGTTTTGAATGTGCAATTTTAGCTCATTAGTGAAAGGACTCTGCAGGTCATTACAAGGGGACAATGAAACCAAAATACTGCTAATAAGACATCGCAGGACTATATACCTGCTTGAATCTTTAAAAATCATTGAAAAGATCAAATATCCTTGACAGTGAGTTTGGCATTTATCGGGCCACTGCTCTGTCCAACACTACAGTAAATACCTCGGAGGATATAAAGACATATAAAGTATGTAGTAAAGGACCTCACTAGCCAGGAGTGTAAGACAAAGATTAAACACATAAAACAATCACAGAACAAAGAATAGTGGTAATTAATTGCTCAATTTGTTTGGTATGGTTTTGAAGTGTATATATAACCCTTGAGGAAATATGTGTGCCCGTATGATATCAGACATATCTACATATCAAAATTTCAGAGGCAACATCACTTTTTAAAGAATTTGTTTATATCAGAGAATTTATTTGCCCCCAAACGAATCAGTTTTATTATTACCTGAGGAACTGTTGAAACCCAATATCCCTAGAATTGAGGCCAATAAAAAGAGTGCTCTGATAAATTTTTCTGGCCCGTTGGCACAGCTGCTCTGCCTGTGTGATATGTGACCAGAAGACTCAGGGTCATATTCCAAATGACTCTCTTCCACATCTACACAAGAAACCCAGTCTATGGGTTTGGTCTATTCTTTGAAAAATGTGAGGTTGCTTGTTTTGCTTTCAAATCAAACATCATGGAAATAAAACACACGTTTTGAAGATTTTTTTGTGGACTGTTCTAATTCATACAACAGGCTTTGGGAATGTGTCTGGAATATAATAGAATGCTCAACAAATACTGTTTAATTAAGGCAAATACTAGTAAATAGCATTGGATTATTTCTAATAATGTCTTCAGATATGTAGATATTTTATGATTAACTGAAAGGCACGGATAAAATATAGTAACTTGGTTTTTAGAAAATCATTAAAAGAAAGTTGGTAGTAAAGAGATAATAGTTGAGAATTGGTGAAACTCCAACTTTTAGGTTAAAAGGACAACAAAATTGCCCTAGCTGGTGTGGCTCAGTGGATTGAGTGCCAGCCTGCAAACGAAAAGGTCACGGGTTCAATTCCTAGTCGGGGCACATACCTGGGCTGTGGGACAGGTCCCCAGTAGGGGGCATGCGAGCGGCAACCACACATTGATGTTTCTCTCTCTCTCTTTTTCCCTTCTTTCCCGTCTCCCTAAAAAATAAATACAATCTTTTTTATAAAAGGAAAAAACAAAATTATTTCTTTAAAATGGAAATAATAACCTATTACTTAACAACCACATGAGGGCAGTCCTTGGATCTGTTATTCGTCAGGGTTATGGGGTGCAGAGAACAGAATTCCCCTGGCTAGTTTAAGAAGCAAACAATGTATAAAGAGACTTGTGGTTGAAAGGGAATCTGGGAAAGTAGCCTCAAGTTTTTCCTTATTGTAAAGAGTCTGGAGTGTATGTTGAATGAGTCCATCTGAATGATTTGATACACAACTCCATACAATATATTCAATTGCCCTAAATTTAGGTTAATTAAAATCTTGATGTACAAGAATCATTAATGAAATTTTTAATGTTTTCTATAATGTTTAGCTTTTGCTTATATATCCAATAGTAAAAATAAATGTATAAAACTTTTCTTTGTTAAACACTCATTGATCTAACAATTATGAGTCAAATAAGTAATTTTGATGATTTGGAAGGAAACAAAGAAAACTAAATAAAGGTTTTGCCTTTCAGATGTTTCAATAAGGAGATGTTGAAGTTTGAACATTTTGGTAATTAGTCTCCTGTATCTTTGTAGCTGACAGTAATGAACTCTCTGGCATTCTATTCACATATATTTACTCTGGGATGTAGTAGAAATCTTCCCATTGAACATATGATTTTGAATATGAAACTTGATGGAGATATTTTGAAAGAAACACAAAAACTGTTTTCCTGTACAATAGATAGTCAGATTGTGTCTTTGATAACACTGGTTGAAAGTGAAGTATTGTCATTGTATCATGAGTTGCCTCACTAAGTTATTTAAAATTTACCAGTTATTATTCACTGCTTGAATGTTAAAAATGGGAATTAAATCTGTCAAGTTTGGAAGTCAACTAATTTCTCTCATTGCTTTAAAACTGACTCCAGACCAAGTTTCCTTCAAACTGATCAGATTCAGGGTTTCTGGCCAACCTATATTAGATTCTAGAGCATATAGTAGGCTGATTGGGCCACTATGGATGGCAAAAGGCGGTGGAATAAAACTGTAAGCAATAGGCTTGGCCACACACAGTGCTGAACTGTCAGGTTTTTTCAGGTTCTGTGGCTCAGGCACCCGCCAAGTAGGAGATTTGCGATGAATAGTGCCTATATTGATTTTTCCATAATGGAGTGTAAAAGAAAAATGGACAGGTTTTGTTGCAGGTATTTTCATGGGGTACTAAATTGGTGGATTAGTTGCAAACAGCAGTACTGATAAAGTCTGCTGTCCATCTTGATGGTTGGGTCTTTCTATTAAAATGACACATAAATAACCTATTATATCCCCCACCCATGGAAATTCAAATGCACCTGTCAACTTGATAAAGCACTTGCCTGCAGGGAAGCATTGTTTACATTTTCACTCTATTCTTCAGAAAAAGTGAGATTCTAATTATTTCTCCCACTGTAAATTAATGCTGACTCTGATGGTTAGCATATCTCTGCATTGTTACATCTTTTGGAGAGTTAAATAATAGAACTGATCCATCATGTATGTTGCAGTGTGTATTTTGTGACAGCCTTTTCTGAGCTCTTCCATACCATCTCTCTCTAAATGCTCATTTCTTCTCTAACTTGTATGCTTTCTTCCTGTCTTTCTGCTCTCCACCCCTTGAGAAATCTTTGTAGATACCTGGTAGTTCCAAAATTTTGAACTTTCATGCTCTTTAGCCTGCCTTGTCCTTCCCTTATTGAAATACACATTTACAATTTTCAACCCACAGCTACCGGTTTTCAATGGTCATACTCTAATATCATTTTTATGTTCCTCCTGGGATATTTTTTCTATTATATATGTCATGTCAGAAGACATATCATATGTTTATATTCAGAATTTTCACTTTATAAGTAATTGGGTTGATTTTCTTCAGAATAACTTTTTTTCCTTTTTCTTCATGTTACCCTTTGGTTAATACTTGTAACGATAATTACCTTAAATAATGCCTCTAATAGTAAGTTCTTACCAACTTAGTATCCCCAATTTATTCAATATACTTCCCCTTCAACTATTCCATTTTATCATCCTCATCTATACATTTAAAAAATGTAATTTATATGGGCAGGAAACATATACAAATATACAATCTCTATGAATTTCTATAACTTAATTACAGTTATCTAAAGTAAACTGAGGTATAAGATTATCTTAAAATCCTGAATCCAGTGTTTCCTATTGTTTTCTATGTATAAACTCATTAATATAAAAATTATTTATTGAGTATTGTTCTCAATAAAGTCTGTGTGTCCACTATGTGACCTTGTAATTAAAAGCACCTGAAAAAAATTCAAAATATGAAGTGCAGCTGCCAATTTGAAGAGCTCTGCACAGCTGCTTCTAGAATCCTGGCTGGGATGGAATGCCCTGTTCCCGGTCTTGATGCCCAGCCTTGCAGCTTTTTTCTTAAAGTATCTCCAGGGAGTGAACTGATTCCCAATTGCTCTTCTTCCCCAATTTATAAATCTCAAGCCAGGTTTTAGATTAATCTTCTATAACGCCTGTTTTTCCACAAATAAATTCCTGCCTTATTTCAATATCTTAGACTACAAAGTCACTGGCAAATTTATTTTTTTTTAAAGATTTTTTTTCCTTTTAGATTTTATTTATTTATCTTTTTTTTAGAGGGGAAGGGAAGGAGAGAGGGAGAGAAACATCAATGTGCGGTTGCCTCTTGTATGTCCCCTGACGGGAACTGGCCTGGCAACCCAGGCATGTGCCCTGACTGGGAAGCGAACCGCGATCTTTCGGTTTGCAGGCCCGCGCTCAATCCACTGAGCTACACCAGCCAGGGCCACTGGCAAATTTAAATTGGTCATTTTCAACAAAAACAATTTAAAAGTCTATAAATATCCTCCATTGAGTTAATTCAGTGTAAGTTAAATTAATGACATCACCTTTTAGCTAAAATAGTAAAGCCATTTAGTAACTTCACTAGTTTTACCTCAGTTTTGAAATACTTAAAAAAAATTTTTCAATCACAGTTTATGTTCAATATTATTTTGTGTTAGTTTCAGGTATACAACATAGTGGCTACACAATCATATACTTTACAAAGTGTTCCCCCTGATTTTCTGGTAACCACTTGACACCATGCATACTTATTACATTATTATTGACTATTTCCTATGCTGTTTTTACCTTTATTATTTATTTATTTATTTATTTATAATTTTTATTGTTGTTCAAGTACAGTTTTCTCCATTTTCCCGTCACCACTTTCCTCCACCCATCCCCACCTCCACCTCCCACCCTCATTCTCTCCCCGCTTTGGCTTTGTCCATGGGTCCTTTGTACATGTTCCTTGATTACATTTTCTCTTCTTTCCCCCGTTCTTGCCCTCCCCACTTCCCTCTCATTACTGTCAGTTTGTTCTTTATTTCAATGTTGTTGGTTATGTTTTGCTCGCTTGTTTTGTTGATTAGGTTCCACTTATAGGCAAGATCATTTGGCATTTGCCTTTCTCCCCCTGGCTTATTTCACTTAGCATAATTCTCTCCAGTTCCATCCATGCTGTCGCAAAGGGTAGGAGCTCCTTCTTTCTGTCTGCTGCATAGCATTCCCTTGTGTAAATGTACCATAGTTTTTTGATCCACTCATTTGCTGATGGGCACTTAGGTGGCTTCCAGCACTTGGCTATTATAAATTGTGCTGCTATGAACATTGGAGGGCATAGGTTCTTTTGGATTGGTGTTTCCGGATTTTTAGGGTATAATCCCAGTAGTGAAATTGCTGGGTCAAAAGGCAGTTCCATGTTCAGTTTTTTGAGGAAATTCTATAGTGTTTTCCACAGTGACTGCATCTGTCTGCATTCCCTCTGACCATGTACTAGGGTTCCCTTTTCTCCACAACCTCACCAGCACTTAGTGTGTGTTGATTTGTTTATGATGGCCATTCTGACTGGTGTGAAGTGGTATCTCATTGTGGTTTTAATTTGCATCTCTCTGATAGCTAGTGATGCCGAGCATCCTTTCATATGTCTCCGGGCCTTCTGTATTCCTTCCTTAGAGAAGTGACTGTCCAGGTCTTTTGACCATTTTTCAATTGGATTGTTTGTCTTCCTGGAGTGGAGTCATGTGAGTTCTTTATGTTCTATGCTGTTTTTACATCCCCATGATTATTTTGTAACTACCAATCTGTTCTTCTCAATCATTTCACCTCTTTCACCAGTCCCCCAAGCTCCCTCCCTTCTTGCAACCATCAGTCTATTCTCTGTATCTATGAGTCTGTTTCCATTTTGTTTGTTCATTTCCACTGTTCTTTAGATTCCACACACAAGTGAAAATCATATGATATTTGTCTTTCTCTGACTGACTTATTTCACTTAGCATAATGTCTTCTAAGTCCAAGCATTCTGTCACAAATGGTAATATTTTATCCTTGTTTATGGCTGAATAATATTCCATTCCATATATGTACAACTGCTTTTTGTACATTCCTCTATTGATGAGCATTTGAGTTGCTTTCATACCTTGGCTATTGTAAATAATGCTGTGAGGAACATAAGAGTACACATATTCTTTTGAATTAGTTTTGGGTTTCTTTGGATATATATCCAGAAGTGGAATTACTGGGTCATAAGGAAGTTCCATTTTTAATTTTTTGAGGTAACACCATAGCACTTTCCACAGTGATTGTACCAATCTGCATTCCCACCAACAGTGCATAAAGGTTCCCTTTTATTCACATCCTCACCAGCACTTGTTTGTTGTTTTATTGACGATAGCCATTCTGACATTGTGGTTCTGACAGAGATATCTCATTGTGGTTTAAAATAGCATTTCTCTGATGATTAGTGTCATTGAGAATCTTTTCATATGTCTATTGGCCATATTTATGTCCTGTTTGAAGAAGTATCTATTCATGTCCTTTGCCCTTTTTTAATTGGATTGTTTGCTTTTTTTGGTGTTGGAAATTAACCCCTTATGAGATATAGTATCGGAGAACAGTTTTTCTCATTTGTTGTTTTTTCATCATGTTGATGTTTTCCTTTGCTGTGCAAAAATTTCTTAGTTTGCTGTAGTCCCATTTCATTTTTTCTTGTTTCCCTTGCCTGAAGAGGTATATCAGGAAAAATAACTAAGAGAAATGCCCAAGATTTTACTTCCTATATTTTCTTTTAGGAGTTTTATGGTTTGTAGTGTTACATTTAAGTCCTTAATCCACTTCAAAATTATTATTGTGTGTGGTATAAGAAGGTGGTTTAGTTTAATTTTTCTATACATACCTGTCCAATTTTTCCAACACCATATATTGAATTAACTATCTTTAGCCCATTGTATGTGCTTGCTTCTTCTGTCAAATATTAAATGACTATAAAGGTGTGGATTTATTTCTGGGGTCTGTATTCTGTTTCACTGATCAGTATGTTTATTTTTATGCTATTACCCTGCTGTTTTGATTACTATGGCCTTATAGTATAGCGTGGTGGACTCCGGCCTGCAGAGTCCACCTGTTGTGACTGAGGATGAGAATAAATGCACAGGTGACAGCAATCTTGTGGAGAAAAGGGGGATGGCATGGCCACTCTCTCAAGGGGAGAGCACCCTGACCCTTGCCTAGACAGGCTTTTATTGTTTTTCTTGGGTCTTACATCGAAGAAGGATTTATTATCTATTACATAGAATATTATTGTCTATATTTTAGGTACAATCAAGGAAGTGAAAATAACATGCAGAAGGGAAAGGTGGTGAGCTGATGAGTTCTGTCCTTGGGAAATTCACACAGGCTTTGGAAACTACCTTGACGATAGACAATTCACATCTACAGTTTCAGACCAGGGTGAGGGAGTTTTAGCAAGAGTAAGCCGTAACAATCTGTATGTATTTTCTAGGCCTGATTCTCACGGGAAAACTCGATTTGAAGGTCTGGCTCCTGCCCACCACCTTGCTTCTGTAGGTTTTCCGTACAGAGCTGAGTCACATTTGCCATACCAAAACCAGCCAGTCCCCTACAGTATAGTTTGATATCAGGTAGTGTGAGTCCCCAAACTCTGTACTTTCTCAAGACTGCTGTGTTTATTTGGGATCTTTTTGGTTCCTGGAGGGATCTAGCCAAAAAGAAAAAGAAGTCATAGGCACGGACAGCTATGTGGTGATTGTGGTGGAGAAATGGGGGTTGGAGGTGGGAGTGGGTATAAGGGGGATAAATGGTAGTGAAAAAATACAATAAAATGAATTATTAAAATAATAATAAATTAAAAACATTTTTAGATTATTTGTTATAGTGAATACATCATTGGTGTTTTGATTGGAATTGTTTGAATATATAGATTGTTTTAATAATGTGAATTCTCCTTATCCATGAGCAAAGTAATTCTTCCATTTATTTGTATCTTCTTCAATTTCTTTTTTTTCAGTGTCTTATAATTTCTGAGTAAAAGTCTCTTACCTCCTTGGTTAAATTTATTACTATGCATTTTATTTTATTTTTTGATGCAATTGCAAATGAGACTTTTCTTTGTTTCCTTTTCTGACCACTCATTATTGCTGTATAAAAATTCAATATATTTCTGTATATTTATTTTGCATTCTCCTACTTCAATGAATTTATATCCTGCTGCTTTACTGAAATCAGCTGACATTCTTATGGGAGCTCCCTTTTAAGAAACTGTCTTTCTCTTGTTGCTTTTAAGATTCCCTCTTTGTGCTTAACCTTTGGCATTTCAGTTATGATGTGCCTTTGTATTGGATTTTTTGGGAGGTTAATCTTGTTTGGGACTCTGTTCTTCCTGGATTTGTGTGTCTTTTTCCTTCTCCAAGTTAGAAAAGATTTCAGTCATTATTTCTTCAAGTGGTTCTCAATTTCTTGCTCTCTCTTTCCCTTCTGATACCCCTATGATGCAGATATTATTATATTTCATGTTGTCACAAAGATTTCTTAAATGTGAACACTTGCTCTCTGAACACTTGTTCTCCATAGCCCAGCCTTAATAATAAGCAGCACAGATAAAGCTGTTTAATATATATTTGTGTGTAAATTTAATATAGTTTTCTAGTTCCATTGAAATGGGTATGTTGGCAATATTTTCTGCCTCCTTCAGAATTTTAAACTGTGTCTTTCAGAAAGACACTGGAGAAAGTATAAAAGCTTGGATTCTGGGGTCAGATGGCCTTGTGGCCATATTTTGGCTCTACCGTTTGCTAACAAACTCTTGTCTTAGATAAACTACTTGATTCCTCAATACTTGAGTTTCTCTGCCAGAAACTTGGGATAATAATAACCACCACCATTTTTATAATGAGGATTGAATGCAACAATTAATGTAAAGTGGGTCATCGCCTGTGTTAGTTTTCTGGGGTTACCATTACAAAGTGCCATAAACGGTATGGCTTAAACAACAAAAACTTGCTGTCTCAAAATTCTGGTGGCTCAAAGTCCAAGGTCAAGATGCTGACCAGGTTGATTCCTTCTGATGGTTATGAAGAAGAATCTGTTCAGGTTTCTGGTGGTTTGCTGACAATCATTGGCATTCCTTGGTTTATAGGTGCATCAACCCAGTCTCTGCTTTCATGTTCAGATGGCATTTCTTTGCGTATACATTTCTGTCTCAGTGTCAGATTTTCCCTTTTTTTACAGGGACAGTAATACTGGATTAGGGCCCACCCTACTGACCTCAACTTAACTGACCAACTCTAAAAGTTCTATTCCCAAATAAGATCATATTCATAGATACCGGGTGTTAAGACATCTATACCTTTCAGGGAGACACAATTCAATACATAACATTTCCCCCACTTCAATATCAGCCAAGAGATATTCTTTTAATAGTGTCAATTATGTTATTCTCCTCAAAATGTCCAATGGTTTCCTAATTTACTCAGAATAGAAGCCATATTCCTCAGTGATCTACACCTTATGTTCTGGTACTACCGCAACTCTCTCTGCTCTTATATCCTATTTATCTCTTTCTCACTTGGTTTCAGTTATTTGGCCTATTGCTTTTTCTTGAATATAAGGCAAGTGTACTCCCTGCAAAACAGTTATTCTTGCTGTTCTCTTTATTTTGTTTTATTTTATTTTAATAGTTCATTTTTATTGCATTTTTTCTATTACTATTTATCTGCCCTATACTCTTTTCTGCCTCCATATCCCCCGCCCCTTGCCTCCCTGCGATTATCACACTGTTGTCCATGTCTGTGAGTTCTTTTTCTTTTTTGTTCCCTCTTCTTAGGCTATTCTCCCAGTTATACACATGGCTTATCCCCTCATTTTATTAAGACATTTGCTCAAATGTCTCTTTCTCAGAGAGGCTTTCCCTTAATAAAATAGAAATACAGAATAAAATAGCAACAAAATAGTCCTTTATCCTCCACCATGTCCCTCAACCCCACCCTGTTTCCTTTATGTCCATAGCACTTATGATATATTTAGTTCCTTATTGTCTGTTTTTTTCCCCTTGCAAGCTTAAGCAGAGCAAGAGCTTTGTTTCTTGGGCTCAATTCTGCGTCTCCATATTCCTCTGGAACAAAGTAGGATTTCAGTAAGTAAGTTTGAGTAGAGACTGGTTGAATAAATGAACTAACGAATGAATGTCCTTTGAACAAAGGTTTTTACATAATGAGCCCTAAATATGTTTATTTAGAATTCTATTCTTAATTAATTTTTCCCAAATAGTTACTGCTGGGGTCAATTTTCTGTGTGCTATTTCTTTCTTTTCTTTTTATTCTGCTCTGAAAATTTCATGCTCAAAGAGAAAACTACAACCGAATAAAGTGTAAGATCTAACATTCAAGTGTGACAGTAAAATGGGAAACTGACACTATCCTTTGAATCTCAAAATAGTGTTAACATTCTGAAAACTTCGACTCACTGAAAGTCACTAAAGAAAAGATGAATGTCAAATTGCCCATTCTTTTTATTTTTTAAATAAAAAATATGTGTCTTCACATATGAGGTATTTTTTTTCTCTCCCTTCTTCTAAGTCCCACCTGGAAGAGATCTCCAGCATGAGCCATCTATGTTTAGCATTCTCAAATGTGACCTATACCCCCTCAAATGCCTTTAAAAATTTTAATCTCTTAGAGGGCACTTAAAACTTATTATTTTAAATTATAGTTACTTGAGTCTGTGTCTCACTTCCTTATTAAATTGGAAATTTCATGGAAGCCAAGAAAATATATTTTCCTGTGCATCTCAAGACACCTAGCTTGAAAATGAGTTACTCAAAAATATTTTTGAATAATGAAAGATGATTTAGTCTTAAAACACAAAGGACACATACCCATATATTTTATAGTTGTGAAAAATAACCAGAAAATAATCCCTGTTTCTGTAAGAGGAACGAGGAATATTTAAATTAAATACAATCTTTTTTTTTGCTATTAAAATCTTAGCATCCCTATCAACTCTTTACATGAAGATGGACTTAGTTCATCTTTTCTTGCCTCTTCAATATTCTTATAAAGGTAGGAATGTGGCTTGTATTTACTTTTAGAGTTACTATCCATAAAATCAAAATAGTGGTTTCTTACTTGTAGGGCTGTTTAATGAGATGATTAATTATCATATAATGCATGGCAGCTCTGGAGTAAAGATTTGATATGCGTGCAAGGGGGTATTATTTTAGGAAAGGTATGACATGGATCATCTTTGGTTTGTGGGTGGAGTTGGCGGGGTGATGTAATAAGATAGCAGTGGAACACGCTCAGTAAATTAAGGAATAGGGGGTTAAAACTTGCATTATGGAAAGTTGGTAGAGTTCACCTCACTGACACTTCTGAAGGAATGGCCTTAGTATTATTAGAAAGCTGACATAAAAGAGCAGTTGCTCTGCATCTCAATTTTGCAGTTGGCATGAATGAATCATTTCATCAACTTCGATGATAGACATGACAAACACAAAACAAAACTGAAAACAGATTGCCTTAAATATTGAATCCATTTAAATCACATACTTCTTTTATTTTTTCTTTCAACAAAGTGTATTTAGAGCCTCTTATGAGCCAGCCTCCTATTCCCTCTTCTCATGAAGGTTTCATTTGTGTGCAGAAAGACAGACATCCACAAGGACATATGTAGCATGGCTGGTAGTAACACACAGTATGAGGAAAAGAAGGCATAGAATGTGGCTGAGGGTTGAGGTAGAATTTCATATCAGAGTCAGGAAACCCCCACTGATAAGGTGACATTTGAGTCTCACCTTGAAAGCAGGGAGTGTGCCCAGCGTGTGGTTGGGGAAGATTCATGCAATAGCCATTGCAAAACCTCAAGGAGCTCGGTGTTAGTGTTTGGTAAGTTCACTGTTGCTGCTGCCAGCGCTCCCTCCTAGATCTTCAGCCAATTTATATAACTTAATTTAGTTTCTGGGATAAATTTGGTTAATGTGTAAAGAAATTATAATTTATATAGTTCCCTTTATTTCAGTCAACACAAAAATATTTGGACAACAAAATACCGTTGTTTTTTTTTTTTTTTTGTCCTGAAAATAAGATAAAACACACACACACATACATACACATAAAGACAACCCTTCCCGCCATCTTCCATTTGTCTTACACTTTGGTATTTTTCTGTCATTAGAGAAAAATTAGACCAAAAGATGGGCTAAGAACCAAGTATTAGTCACCAGCATGGTGGTAGCCACCCTTGTGGATGAATATTCCGCTGACACAGAAGAGGCACCTTCTGCTTCAGTGCCTTTTGCATCAAAGCAGATGGAGAGGTGCTGGCTGAATAATTATTTTAAAAAGAAAAGGCAAATAATCTTCATATCCATGGACATGTGAAGCCCAATTTACCAATGATTTAATGGCTTAGTGACTTTAAAGGATTTGAGAAAACTTTAGCCAGGTCTATGGAAAGCCTGTAAAGAGAAGGACTTTTCTTTCCTTATCTGTAAAGAAAAAAATTGGTAGTCAGATTTCTTTCCTTCTGATAATTGGACTTAAACTGGTTGTTTTAACTAAGTCATTATTTTCTTCAGTTCTGTCACACCAGGAGCTAAAATATTAGAGCAAATAGATAAATAACTTCCAAACTTTATGGTTTCTTTTCTCTGGAATTCAGGGGAAGGAAAAGAATCTTTTTTCCCCATTTGAAAGTCTGGGTATATTGTGCAATTCTCTGTCCATGATGTGTATCTTTTATATCATACCATCAGACTTTAAAATTAAAAAAAAAAAATGTTTGTCCTGTGTCAGCAGAATAGAGCATGGGAGTGGAAGGTACTGCTGACCACGCACGTCAGGCCATGCACATCATCGCAGCTACTTTACATTTAAACAGTACATTTATGGCCTGTAGGGTTTATCTCGAAGAGCCATGGATGGCCAGTGCAAAACAAGTTTTGCTTTTTTTTATTTGCCTTTCTCCTCTCTGTCATCCTTTGATTCCTGTCTCAGTTCCTAATTTCAGATATGTAGTGGGGTGTTTGCACTGTGGTCCTCCACAATTTATACTGTAGCCTATACTTCTCATGCAGAGTAAGGAGACATGAGAGGAAGAGGGGGTTGCTCTGTGCTTAAACTCACTCTGAGACAAATCTATAGCTTGTTCATATACAGGAGTGGTCAAAGTAAGTTTACAGCTGTGAGTACACAAAACAGAGAGTTCAATCTTGTGTTGTTATTTATTATTTTATTATTTACCATACACGCAACTGTAAACCTACTTTTGCCCACCCCTGTATAATGGCATTAATACTGTTACTAACATTTGTATACATATATATGAGGTCTGTCTGGGAAAAGTCCAACCATTGTTAATATAACAAGAATGGTCTCACTTATAAGTGGAACCTAATCAACAAAACAAATGAGCAAGCGAAATATAACCAGAGACATTGAAATTAAGAACAAACTGACAGTAACCAGAGGGGGAGGAGGAGGGAAATAACGTGGAAAAGAAGGGAAGCGGTCATCAAAGAACATGTATAAAGGGCCCATGGACAAAGACAAAGGGGAGTAGGACTGAGGGTGGGAGACGGGAGTGGGTGGGGTGGGGGAAAGTGGTGGTGGGAAAATGGAGACAACTGTATTCGAACAGTAAAAAAAAAAAAAAAAAAAAAAAAAAACATTTAAAAAATGGTTGGAATGACATTGATGTAATCTGGCAGCACAGGAGAGTGGACTGGAATGCCTGTGCATGAACATTGATGACGTCACTGTACTAGTCAGTGGGGGCGGTACATACTATTGAGTGAGCATGTGTACTGTGTAACTGTCATATTCAAAATGACTGAGTACAGCAAATCAGTCATTTTGAATCTGCATCAAATTTTGTGTTAAGCTTGAACATTCTTCCATGGAAACTATTTGGATGATTCAGAGGCCACAGCTATGGGCAACTGGTGATTGGCAGCTTCATCACAACAATGCACCCACTCATTCATCACATCTCATGCAGAGTTTTTGGTGAAACATCAAATCACTCAGGTGATTCAGCCCCCACATCCCCCCACTCCTACAGCCCAGTTTGGTGGCCTGTGAATTCTGCCTTTTCCCAAAACTAAACACACCTTTGAAAGGGGAAGAGGTTTCAGACCGTTGATGAGATTCAGGAAAGTACAACAGGGCAGCTGACGGTGACTGGGAGAACTCTGTGAGGTCCCAAGGTGCCTTCTTTGAAAGGAACTGAAGCATCATTGTCCTATGTACAATGTTTCTTGTATCTTGTATCTTCTTCAATAAATGTCTCTATTTTTCATATTATATCACTGGATACCTTCTCTACAGACCTAGTTTATGCAAAACTGTGGGAATATTGTTAAGACCTGTGATTTTCTACTTGCATGAAGTAACTTGGATCTTTCCCCTGCATTTATTTCTATTTCATAACCAGAAATAGAAATTTCTGTGGTTTCCTTGTGTGTTTCTTAAAATTTTACAGTAATGTAAAAGCACATCTTTCTGCTAATAGATGCAAGAAATAAATTGCTGGGGTTACCAAAATTAGAGATGTTCACAATCACAAAATTTATTACACAATGTTTATATAAAGACATATGGATATACATTAGCTTTTCCCAAATTGCATAATTTCTATCTAAATTAAGCACATGTAATTTTGTTTAGAAGTATGTCTTTCTGGCAAAGTAACATAGTTTATTACCTTTTTCTAAACTGGTTCAAATTTACTTAAGTGTTTATTTTATACTGATAATGGTTATATTAAAGAAAGAACCATCAGAACACAATCATTTTATTTACCTAATTTATTTGTAAGTAATCTTCTATTAATTTTTAGCTCTTTTATGTAAGCAACACACAAAATAAAAGAATATATAAAATTGCCAATATACACAGGCTGCATGGAAATATAAATATATAGATGAAAATTGAAAACATAACCACATATATTTGCTTCCAAAATTTCTGATGTTATCCACAGTTTCAGTGTTTAAGTCAAGGCCATAGGTTAAAGTCTTCTGTGAATCAGTTACATCTTTGTCTAAAAAGTGGATCACGGAAGAGCATTAATTTTTACCATTTGAAAAACTAATTCTTATTATGGCTTTCCATTTTGTGAACAGAAACTACAATTTTTTATTGGACACAAATATCTGAAATTTGACATTATTTTATTTATGCTGAAGTGTATGATTTGTGGAACTACAAACAGAATTTTATTCATACATTTGCACGCATTAATTCTAAAGAAGGCATTGATTTCTATGACAAAACATAGCACTTATGGGTACAATGACCATTTTACTGAGACCCAGTTTTCTAATGGCATGTTTTCTCCTTAAAGGATGGTGCATAAAATCACAATCATTAAGGTACAACATATTCAGAGTTTTAAGCTACAAATACACAGGAGAACAACTGGATAATCCAGTATGACCTAATTTTCCGACCCTGGTTCCTTCTTGCCAACTTCCCACACTTGTAAATAGAGTGCAAATTTGAGAGAGGAAAGAACAGAAATCCACCCAAGAGATGTCAAAATTGTATCTATGCAGTAAATCGATGTAGCACTGTGTAATTATAATAACATAAACAAATCCACTGTAAGGACATTCACATCAGACCTAATTTCATGCTGAACTATTACAATGCAATTAACAACCTCATAGTCCTGTTTTAATTAAGCTCTGTTGTGAAATATGCAGCATTTGAACCTGTACTGGCCTGTTTTGTCTGCCATTGAATTACTGCCCTTAACATGTTTTTCTGCTGAACGATGAATATTGTTTAAGGGTTACTACTTGTGGCCTGGCATTTTGTGGGTCCTTCAAAGCTTTTGTGTCTCCAGATTGAGGCCCGCTTTAGCTTCTCAGACATGTCCTATATGTGTAGTCTCTGGACTCATTTGTCTCAAAAGATTTACTAACTCACTCTGGGCTCTCCTGAAATGAAGGGAGAGATTTGATTGGCTTAATGAGAGAAATTTCAGATGACAGGAGAGTTAACTTGTGCAGCTAACTTTAGATACTCTAGAACACAGTAGCTGTCTTCTGGATTATCATTTTGCAAAACTATTGAGTGAACTCAAATTTCCAGTGGACGTTATTTAGGCTGACAAATAGTTTAATCGTTATTCACTGGAAAAGAGAAAACAAAAGCATCTATAGAAAATGCAGTTCATACACAAATCATATCCTGCTTCTTTCTTTTTATGCTTCACCTACTCTAGTGGAGCATTTCTAGGTTGTCTGGTATTTGCCTGAACAAATCTTTCCCTTTCTCTGTTTGGATTGCTTTAATGGCCTGAAATAAAATCAAAAGGAAAGTATTACATGTGAACATTTAAATTGGTGACCAAATATCACAATCTGTTTGATGAGCACCTTGTTACTCAACAGCCACTTGTAAAGAAATAGAGTTAAAAGTCAAAAGAACATAAATTATTCAGAAATGAACCTAAGGACCTAAGAAAAATCTGATGGTGATTTCTTCATCATTCCTTACCTCCACATCCATCCTCTTATCTGCCTCTCCTCAGGTTTAGTTCCTGTTATAAAACATCCATCATGTCGTCGTCGTCTTCTTCTTCTTCTTCTTCTTCTTCTTCTTCTTCTTCTTCTTCTTCTTCTTCTTCCTCCTTCTCCTTCTCCTCCTTCTCCTCCTTCTCCTCCTCCTCCTCCCCCCCCCTCCTCCTCCCCCTTCTTCTTCTTCTTCTTCTCCTTCTTCTTCTTCTTCTTCTTCTTCTTCTTCTTCTTCTTCTTCTTCTTCTTCTTCTTCTTCTTCTTCTTCTTCTTCTTCTTCTTCTTCCCTTGCCCTACTTTCTTAACCCTAGGGAGAATTTTAAGAAGGTTTCAACGCTAAGCATCCCCAATTGCTTCAGGCTCCCTTTAGTTGTAAGTCAGAATATAAAGCAATTACCCAAAGGGTAAAAAGTGTTCATGGCCAATGGGAGAATGTTCAATATATTAGCAGGTAACTGAAAATATTCTCTTCTGTGTGAGCATCTGGTTCAGATTCTTAACAATTTCTGTGAGGTTTTAGGGTCACTCTTCACTTCTTTTGGGTTCTACCTTCTTTCCCAAAAGGATGTGTGTATTTATACAGTGAAATAATAGGGCTTAACGTGATCTACATACCTCATTGTTGATTATTCCAACTATCTCAATAACTGCTAGATAGAAATTCTGAAAATGACCACAATTGTTTTAGTATTAGTTATTAGTACTTTATGACCCTCCAAAGGGGAGAAAAACATACTCCTGTATTTTTCTAATTAATCTTTAATTCAAAAAATCCTTGAGAACCTTCCATGGGATTATTAGTAAAACCAAATGTCTATAATAATTTGGATGCTGCCTCTATTTCTGTTTTCCATGAAAAACTACATTACATTCCTTTTGAGTCAATAAAGATGTTTGCAAAATTCCCACTCAGACCAAGGACAAAAAGCATCTTCCTTCAGATTCTTCTATATAAACAGTTCACTGAAGGGGAAGTTCAGCATCCAGAATCACGATCAGACCCGTTCTCATTCGGCACCCACACTAATGCATAACAATGACAGCACACTATGTGATCAAATAGTGTACCATGTGGTGTAATTGTAGAGTCAGACCAACCTGGGTTCAAATATCAGAGCTGCCTGATTATTGTTGGGATCTCAGGGGGCTGCTGTTATAGGCCTCTTTTCCCCGCCTGTGCTATTTGAGAAAATTAAGGAAACACAGGAACCCAACCAAAAATGAAATAAAAATGTCAGCCTCATTCCTGATAAAGCTGTTTGGAAATTGTGGCTCTAGGTCAGCAGCCAATTGCACTTGCTAATTCATCACTCCATCATGAAGGAGATGCAGTGCAGATACGACTGGGATGCAAAGTTATCTCAGAAGAGGCCTACTCTTGTTAAAACTAGACTATGGATGAGCAGAGAATGTGGGCACTGCCAGGGGCCACCTGGATACACACACACACACAAATACAAAACATGGGAAAGGGTAAGGGGCACTCCTCTGGTTTCTTGTTTCAAAATCCCTAGTGGGAGAGTAAGTAGAGCTTGGCGAGTGATGGCCAAGAGTGTCAGGTAATCTGAGATGGAGGAATAAGGACTATCTGTTAGTAAATATTGTCATATAACTGTGTCTTTGGGCACATTATTAAGCATTTCTAAACTTGAGTTTCCTTATCTATGAAATGAGAATAATGAAACAAACCAGACAAAATTGCAACATTAAATAAAACATATTAACATATGTGTGTGGACATGTATGTGCATTTGTGTATACGTATGTTTGTTAACTGCCCACCTTAAGGCCTGGGACAAAATACTACTAATTTTCTTTCTAGTCTAGCCAAATCTTTTTCTCCAAAATCAGTCAAGGATGTCTCTGGAAAGAAGACAATTTACTCCTCTCTTTCCGAGGATTAGAAGTGGTTAAAAAGGAGAGAGAGAGGAAGTACATATCAAAGTGAATAGGAATTATTAAAAAAAAAAAAAAAACTACTCTGTACAGTTTACTGCCCAAATTTCAAGGTCACTTACCTTCAAAAAAATCAGCTTCCAAAACAAGCGTTGCTTCTTCTCAGACAAATATATACATCTTCTTAGTCCTTTACACATGTAAATGGTGTCCAGGGATGCAACCCGAGTTTGTTTCATACTGCATGTCTAAGGCTCAGAGGCTCCCATCTATCAAGGATCCCATCTAACTCATGTCTCCCCATACTTGGTATAATAAGCAGAGACCCCATGGCTCTCTAAGACATAGCATGCTTGTTCCCACCTCATTCCTTTTACTCTGCTTCTCCTGAAGTTAATCCTTTTACATCATAAGGCTGTAACATCAGTGTATAGGCTGACTGCAATGGAGAGAAGGAGAGCCTTGTGTAAATACCTGGCCTGAAGCTATGTGTGGAGGGTGGGGGGCTAGGTGGCTTCTGTTCTGATCCTGTCTCAATGCACCTTGTTCTCATCTACCTCAGGATTTTACCGGGGGATGTATGGTGTCATTTAACATCCTCACTAGGCTGTTAGCAGATTACGAATTAGTGATATAAATTGATTATGTTTCCATAGGTGTTACCATAGTTTTGACATAATCAGTGAATTTCTCCTTCAGATATATTCGGTGCTAAATTGATTATCGTTCTTCTTCAAGCTTGTCCTGCTTGCTTGCTACAGTCACATTTTAGTGGCATTACTGGGCACTGCTCTCTCATGATCATTGTCACTTTTCAGGTGTCTCTGTCACTCATAGCTCATACCTAGCTAGCAACCAAACTCTATTGATTCTACCACACACACACACACACAAATCATAGACTCTGTCTCCAATTCATCTCCCATTGCCCAAATGCAAGATTTCTTCATCTACTTTTGGTGACATGATCTCTAATCTCTTGTACTTCTTGTCTACTCTTCACACTGTCTTCACCTCATTACTCTGAATACAAGTCAAATCAAGCCTCACTTCTGCTCAAAAATTTCCAGCAGCTTCTCCCTTTCATGAATTACATTAAAAATACCTTAGCACAGCACACAGCACCTTCACAATATAGAGTGATGTTTCTAGACTCATATCCCAGTCCTCATGTGTCTCCGATAATTCCACCCCCAGGATCTCTCACTAGCCCTGGAGTTGCTGTGTGCTTTTGCATCTCAGTGCTGGGCCAGTTCTGCTCCCTTGCCAGAAGCACTCATGTCTCTTTTCTTACCTATTGAAATCCCACTAAGTGTTGCTAATGTATACAAAGGAATATTACTCAATCATTAAAAAAATGAAATCTTACCACTTGTGACAGTATGGATGAACCTAGGAGGTATTATGCTCAGTGAAATAAGTCAGAGAAAGACAAATACCATATAATTTCACTTACACATGGAATCTAAAGAACAAAATAAATGCACAAACAAAATTGAAATAGACTGATAAACACAGAGTGAACTGGTGGTTGCCAGAGGGGAACTGGGTAAAAGAGGTGAGGGGACTGAGAAGCACAAATTGCTAGTCACGAAATAGTCACAGGAATGTAAGTACAGCATAGGGAATGTAGTCAACAGCATTGTAAAAGCTGGGTATGGTGCCATATGGGATACTTGAAACATTGAGGGGAACACTATGTAAAGTATATGACTGCCTGACCACCGAGGTGTACACCTGAAACCAATACAAAATTAAATTGAAAGAAAAAATTTAAAAAAATAGCTAAAATTAAAAGGTCACTTAAAAATGGGGGGAATTCTGCTAAGGTTTTGAGAGCCAACTCAAACCTCACCTCTTCAGTAAGGTTCCTTCTATGACTATGACTCATCACTATCAAACTTGTTTAAGTGAAATGTAGGCCAAAGAGACTGTCAATTTCTGCTAATTTATTAGTTCTCGAAGAATGTTTATATTTTCTCAAAAACCCAACATAGAATGGGGCCTCAGTTAACTTCTATTTTTAATTGTAATAAACCTTGGTCTTTTTTCTAAGTCAACACATCAGGGTATTTACTGCTTCTTTACCTGTTCATCCACAATTTATTCTTGCCTTTTTATTTTCAAAGAAAAAAATCACTAGCTAGAATCTTCGGAGTTTATTGTCAATTATAGATTTTAATTAAATAGTAACTGGCAAGAACTTCCTTTCATATTATTAAATCTTTCTATGTTTCTGAGGTTTTAAAGTATTTGTAAATAATTTTAGGAAGAGTCAACTTTGGGGAACATGTTTGATACAGACTTTCTGAAAAATCTGATAAATGTTCTCTGCCTCAGAACGAAGCCATGAGGAAAGGAATGCATCAAGTATTTTCCTCTGCTTCTGAGACTACCAGCATCTGCAAATATGAAACTGGAAATTCTAGAAAGCACCTTTAGAGCTCAGTGGTTGTAGTAAAAGATGATGAAGGTATCTGGAGACCAGAAAGTTTATCAGTCTGAAACAAATTTTAGAGCAGAATAGCCTAATTTTCATCACCAATATTTTAAACAAACAATAGGACAGTGTCTTTTCAATTCATTCATAAATCAAGTTACATTAACACTGTATTAGACAGTGGAATTCCAGTAAAAGAAATCCAACTAGAAAATAAAATCCAGTGAAGTACAACAAAAGCTGTGTTGTCAGGTTGCCAAGAAGGAAAATAATAGGTGAATACATAAAGTATGCAAAAATTCTGCCCAGTGCTCTTCAGTACAATGTATTTTTATCTGTTACACTCTTTCAAGGATTCCAGAAGACTTAACATTTATCACAGGAAAAAAAGAGCAAAGATGCTTTATTTTGGATGGGGAAGCACAAACACCCATTCATAAAATGATTCAGAAATTTTTCTTTTCTTTCTTTTTTTTTTTTTTTAATCAACACTGTCATTGTCGCAGCCTGCTTGATCTTCCTACTTTGGGTTAATATGGGAACCAATTACAGATTCATCTGTGTAGAATTAACTTTATGGAGCACACACCGGGGATTTCTCTATCTTCACTATTTAGATAGATGTCATAAAAATATGCATGGAATGGAGTGCAGACACTGCAGATGGCAGAGATGTTCAGATTTATTGTAAAATCATTTAAAATTGGTTATGCTCTTCTCAGAAGTTAATTAATTTTTTTCTCTTCTTTTCTGGGGCTGGGGGGCTGTGGGGGGGATTTGTGTCTCACTAGGTGGCAGTGTATGATTATATCTGGAAAAGCCACGGTGTCAAGTCCGGCATCTCCAGCTGTGACCTTCAACATCTAAATGAAATTTCTGTGCCTGCACATAGTCCAGGAGACATTACTTCTCACGTATCTATATACACCGTTTATCCCAGTGGGTTCCAAGAGCTATACCGCCATTTTCTCAGACTCCCTGGTGGGGCTATTATTGAGGTATGTATCTATGAAAATATTTAATGCAAATGCTGTGTATGTTGTAGTGCGCAAATGTATATATGTGTGTTTATACTTCATTTTCAAGGTTTTAAATTACTTGGAAAACATATTGTAATTAATGCTTCTAATACCATAGTGGCCTTGACAATGCGTTTTAGTGTTTCATAAGAAACAAAGCTATGGCATAAGAAAAAACAATGTTTCTGAACATAGCTATGTGAAAGGTAGGAAACAAATCAAGTGAAATAATTGAGGATTCAGCCTGTGATAACTGTGACTCAGTTAACATTTGTAAACATCAGCATGTTAATATAAAGGGGTCTTCTGAGGTCATGGACACTTCAATGCCTCAGCAAAGTGCACAGCCCTTTGCTAATGTGATGTCACACAAAATAAGGTGAGATAGTGGCATTTCTCTTTCATTTTTTCTATAAGACAAATCTTTTAAAAATGAAGAAAAGCCCCATCCCTAAATATTAAAAACTTTTTAAAGTAATATTTGAAAAAGATCTTGAAGTAATGTTTCCTCCTAAATTGTCAGTGTTTAGGAGAACTGAGTGATTGGGGAAAAAAAAAATCTCTCAAATTGCATCATATTCTCAGAATCCAAATTGCAAGGCGTGTTAAAATCAGACTTGTTAAAATGACACTATTAGCATCAATGGTGCTGAATCATGGAGGCTGAAAGATTGTTTTTATCCCCTACTATTGGGTGGAAATTAAGGGAAATTAAGGAAAATTCAGATATATATCAGGGTTTGGTTCCGTGGTCTTGTTGGCATGTAAATCACTTAATAGTGGCACAATATTAGTTGGTAAGAACTTGCAGAATAAAAATATTTCTGTTCCCACCACATTTTCCCTATTGGCTTTAGCCATTGTTGATTTTGTTATGAAGTTGATAAAAGTGTGTCCTCATAAAAAAATCCCTTTTGAATATACTTTGAAATAAATTTCTAACTGTTTCATAATCAGTCTTGCAGCTAGGGAGATTCTTTGTACTGTATCAGTCCAAAACAGCGTTTGGGTAATTGGATAATTCACATAGACACTTTATGTAAAAAAGCACAGATATGCTTGCAAGGTTCCAATCGGTTCACCTTTTCTCTTACATGCTGAGGTAAGATGTAAGAGGGAATTGCAGATATTGTAGTGGAACAGCAGGCAGGCAGATTATGGCTGCATCTGATGTACTTCTCTGGGGGCTTGGGTTAAGGCTACTGTTGGTGCTTCTGCATATAACCCTTTCCAGAATTCTGCAACATTTGCTTTAGAAACCTCCTTGTGGAACAAAACTGCTATCACTTAATTTTTTTAATTTGCACTTGCATGTGCTTAAATATCTGTACCTACCATGTGCTCAAATAATTCAAGAAGCCAGGAAGCCAGGATGTCTGCCATTCTGCTATAAAATATTTTGTAGCTCACAGGCAGGGGACCTAAGTGGGAAGCCTGGGTGTAGGATGGCCTGTTCTCACAGGTAGAGCAATCAACAGGGCCTTTTAAATCACTCACTCAAGTGTTTGCTTCAGAACCTTGGCTTAGTCATTTCCTACTCTGCCTACATCCCTATCTGAAAAACTGGGTTACGAATATTTATACTACCTGTTTTACAGGGATTTGGAACAGATTAATTAGATAACATCTGCAATGTACTTTCAGCTTTTTAAAAAGAGTGCAATAAAGATTACAAACTAATATGGATCATGCACAGATTTATTTAACTTGTAAACCTTTTCCCAAGTACTAATAGTAATGTGCTAAAAATAAAGTAAACTCACTTGTGGAAGGGGTAAATGGTGGGGCAGTAGGTATTATCCACGCATCTGACTTTCATTGCCTGTTTTCAGTAATGGCGGAGGTGCAGCTGGGCACTTCAGAGCCTCTGTGCAACTGATACTAAAGTAGCTTCCCTCCTCTTTCAGGTCTCAGCTAATGCACTGGGTCCTGCTCATTCCTGAGCCTACAGTCTAAACACTTCCCATTTATTTTCTCATATTTATGTGGCCTGCTTTCTGCACTATGAAATCTATGAAATTAATTTTGAACCAACTTATCCCCTTTACACCTTCTCTAACACTTATCTCAGGCACTAAATTTTATCCCTTATCCTTTCTAAACCTCTTTCCAGCATTGAATTGTGTCTCCTAGATGGCAGGAACCATAAAGGAATACCAGAGCATATTAAAGATTAGGCAGATTTTCTCTCAGCCACCTGTCTGGCTCTTCAACAATATTCCTTCTTTCTTTTATATATCTCCTGACCCCTAACAGGTACTGCCAGACCTATTTATTGGCTTTTCAAGCTATAAAACCTGAAATTGGAAGGGATTTGAGAATGATCTTTTGCAGGCTTAGTGAGAAATGAAATTCCTGTATTATCTTTCACAAAGATATATGCATTGGAAAGAAATTTCAAATATTAACACCTAGGTAGATTATATTTTCTGGATTAAAAATCAGCTATTAGATTTTTAAAATTATGGTTTATAAGTAGTCAACTACTTGGATTAAAGTTGACTTCTATCCTTGAATTCCTTATTTCTGTATTAGGCACATTATTGATGCTCAAGGAAATCTATTAAATGCATTGAATTTCTGAATGATGAAGTGCACTATATGATTGGGAATTAGGCACCTCAGTATCCTTGTCACATATGACCACGTAACATGAATTGAGGGAACTTACACCTAGGAAATGACTCAGACCCACCTAGAGTTACCTGTAAGGGCCATGCCACATTTTGATTAAATATTCTGATATGGGAGGGAACAGACAGCTATGTCTGGGTCTAATTTATTTACAAATTACATATGGCAAGAAATATAAAAGAAAATGAATAGAATTTTGATTTACTCTTTTAAATTGAACTCTAGTCTCAAAGGTTTTATGGTGGGTTTTAATTAAATAGGGTATCTAAGTTCCTTTTGCATTTAACACAGTTGAACTTGTGATGAGAGTGATTTCTAAACCTCTCCTTATTTTAATATGAAATATAGGTCATATATTAACCTTTTATTTTTTTCTCAATAAGACTTTAGTAGTCTGAATTTCAGCAAATTGTGTTGAAGTTTTTATTATTGTGGAAAGCCACACTTTTAGAGTAGAGTGATTTCTGCACTAAAGAGGTCAGATTTTATGAGTCTGAAATAGAAGTTATATTACAAACAATCTTCCCTATGGATTTGTGTTTAGCACATTTTTTCGTCCAGGTCTGTGACCCAAGATGGAAAGGCTCTTACAGAGTTCTACATATTTTGCCCTTAAAAATAAAATCCCCATGTTTGTCAGCAATGGTCATTGGTCAATCAAGTGGTGAGTCCCTCTTTTTAATTCTATTTATATCAGCTTCTCTGAGGTCAGCAATTACACAGTTTCTCAGCAGAGCAATGCTTTGTCTCTGTTCAGTAAGTAGGGATATCTTGAGGGTTTTTTTTTTTTTTTTTTTTTTTTTTTTTGTAAGTACAAAGTTACTCTAAAGTTTTTAGTGCTACAAAACCTAGAAACCCAGGCAAGACTAGAGCAGATTCATCAAGTCACAAATAAGCTTCTCAATCCCAGGGTATCTGTCGCAATTAAGAAAGTCCTTGGAGCATTAGTTGGGTGGAATGGGAAAAGGGTTTTTTGTCATTAGAGGCAGTGTCGCCTGGTGGTCTGAGCGGAGAAGTGGGAGTCAGGAACTCAGCGATCTAACGAGGCTCTGTGAGGCCCTGCTGCGCGGCTTCAGGCAAGTCTCTGGGCCTCAGGAGGACGGGCTCACCTACTTTGAATCTCCCATCTGAAGAGCTCCTTACCCAGAGCCAGGAGATACACAGCAGGAAGCCTCATTCCTTGTCTGCAAAATGAGAATATTAAAATTTGCCTAAATAACAGATTAACCAATTAGTGATTGTTAAGTGCTCTGCTTATAGAAAGCAGCAGGAGAAGAAAGGTAAAAATGAAAAATGGAAACATGATTTTATTATTAGATGGGTTTTACTCAGCTCTGGATTTCTCTTCTGCTCATGGAATTGAGTGACCATAAAGTGCCAGCAGCAGTTGTAGGAAGACTGGACTCACCGTTATACCCTTAATGAAAAGCCAGCAGATGAAACTGACTGCATGAAGCTTTGAGTACATGGGGAGGGGGAGATCATATTTTGTCCTTGAGTCAATGAACTGCAAGGCAAACTTTATACAAATAGCTGCAGTTTTCATCGTTAACTCTTCTTTTTTATATCTTTCAGGAAAGAATAGTGTATTTGTAAATTCCTGTATCCATCTTCTACAATAACCTGTTTGAGAGAGGTGTGTGTGTGTGAGAGAGAGTAAGAGTGAGAGAGAAAGAGAGAGAGAGATACATAAAAATGAGAAAGTGAAATCAATAGGTAAAATACAGAAAAATTAGAATAGATAAATACAGAAAAATTGGATTCTATAGAAAATATTTATTAAATGTATATGAATTATTGATGATAGCTTGCTTACATTTTCAGGGGGAAAATTTCTTTGTCCAATTATTTATTTTGTTGAAAGTCATTGTACACGGGAAAGAGCAAA
This sequence comes from Glossophaga mutica, assembly GCA_039655065.1. Taxonomy (NCBI): domain Eukaryota; kingdom Metazoa; phylum Chordata; class Mammalia; order Chiroptera; family Phyllostomidae; genus Glossophaga; species Glossophaga mutica. The sequence continues at coordinate 91,242,710 of CM077307.1, read as the reverse complement.
AACATCCTTGTGTTTCTCATTGCACATAGTTTTAGGCTGACCCAAAGAAAATAGCAAAATTCATCCATTTTTGCAAATGAAAGAAAGTCATGTTTTCATTTCCCAAATTTAGAACACTTTATGTTTTGGGCACACCACCTGCAGAAAAAATGCAGTAAGTCCTCTGGGCACTTTTGCTTATGTGAAAATATTGGAAATATATATTAAAATGAAGTAGTAATAGCAATAGTTACGGCTATGCAAAAATGTTGCCGAAATATCAAGTCCAATAATGTCTTTATTTCTGGTTTTCAAATTCAAACTTAACAGTTGATGTTTTTGTTGATTATTAAATGTAAGTTCCTGATACAAGTTTCCTTTTACTAAGAATGATTAGCTATTTTAGTGAACTGTAGAGGGTCATCATTTCATTATATCTAAAATGTACATCCTATTATTAGCAATATCTTTAAAAAACACAATGCAAAAGCAAAGATGAATTTAATTATCAGAATAGTATTAGATTATAATGTCACTTTAAGACATTTCCAGTCACTAAGAGACTTAGACACACTTACTACTAATAATTTAAATATATATAAAATTTATCTGTCTTTAAAAATTACTTGAGGAAATAATTGTACCCATATATATGTGGTAAAATAAATTATTTTATTTGTCCATAATAAATGGTCAATGTAACTGGCCATGAAATGGTTTACCTTTCAAAAAAGTTATTTATGTAATTCTCTCCTCAGGCTTGATTTATCATTTAGATATATTATTGGTAACCAATAAGAGGGAAAATAGCACAGTTTTTAAAAACTAGTACATCATAATTTAGAAATAAGTAAAAAAAATTTCATACATTTTCAGGAAACTATTTTAATCTTTAATCATAAGGTCAAAATTAACTGTTAGTGAACATATTAATTTTAGCATAACAACTATGCTCAGTTTCCTCAGAAAATCATGAAGAACTGTTTGAGTCTACTTATTATATACTAAGATATGATTTTTAGAAACATGTTAGAAATTCTATAGGTCTATTTTAAATACTGGTCTTGTTCAATATTATAAAATATTAAATGTCTCTGAACTTCATTTGTACTCATAATTTGAGACAATCATTTATTAACAACTATCCTTTTTCACAGACCTCATATTTTATGTGTGCATATAAGTAAAAGAATAATCAAATGTATATATTTGAAAATACTTAATAATCCTTAGCCTCTTAGATTTCTTTTGACTTTCCAAATAATTAGAAATTACAAAAGCCATTGAAAATATTTGTTCTAGTACTATAATCATATATTTACCAGAAATAAGACACATATATGCTATATTAGAGAAAAATGTTATTGGGATTGTAAACCATAGAACATGTTTTAAAAGACATATTAAGTGTAAAACAGCAGTCTAAAAAACTAAAGCCTTGACATACAAACTAAAACAGAGGGTTAAATGTCTAACATCTATAGAAGTAATGCATTGTAGAATTAAATCTTTATTGCACAGTTAGTAAGATTAAATGTTTTACCGTCCATAAAATTATGTCCACTTTCATTCTGTACATTTGTATCTTTTATTGGGTTGGATTTTGGAAACTGTATCTTGAAAGGTGATCGTAGAGACAACTGTATTCAAACAACAGTAAAAAAATAAAATAAATAAAGGTAGGAAAATATCTTTATGGTTCTCCTTACTTATTAATTTTGTTATTATAAAGTTGGAATGTTTTTCAGTTTTTTCATCATAAGCATATTTTAAATTCATGCATCCAAAGCGCAACACTTGAGATGAGCGCTTTTAGAATATGCCCTGATACTACTAATCAGTGATTTTTATCTTGACTCTGTTTGACAAGGCTAAGGCTGTTTTCTTAAAAAGTCAAAGACAATTCATTTGTGAAAAAACAAGCAACAAAATTCTTACCATAATTATTTTCTGTCTATTTATATACAGAACTATCATGAAGAGATTTAGGAAGTTTTTGTAATTGTGTCAATATTAATCTAAAAACTATCTACTGATGTATTGATTTATTCTCTGTGAGAATCCATAGATATAGGAGTATTAACTTCTCTTTTTTAGCTTATGGAACAAATTGTTCCATAATTACCTCCCAAAATTATTTAATGATAATGTGATCAATGTAAAAACCAGTTGCTTACTGTCAGTCATTTTTACATACTTGTATCCTATGAATTATTTTTAGTTTAACATTTTCTAAAACACTGACATAAAATCATGTAAGTTTATGCCCCTAATCACATATAGCATGCTTAATGACACTTAAAAAGAATGAAGAAGTAGCAGTAGCTTATTTTCTGAAGCAATCTTGACACTAATGCTAAATTTCAACAAGGAAACGTCTAGCATTTTTACCTTTATAAGAAAAGGCTTTTTACATATTTAACATAATTCCAGAGAAATAAACTGGAATTATGTATAAAGATATGTACACTGTAACCAAAGGGCATTTATATTCCCCTGTAGAATACTTAAAACGATTTTATTGCCATTTTGTGTCATTTTCTAAAGGATATAAAATACAGTCAGTAAACAAACTAGAATTTAGATTTAAGGTGACAGCTGCTCCTTCAGAAACAATATTCAGGTATTTAATCTTAAGAACATTGAATATTTTACAACCAAGTAAAGTATACTTTTGCCAAATATTAAAAGACTGTCTGCAGTGACTTATAATTCTGCAGCTGTGGTGACCAACAGGGCCACCACCACCAACATGCCGTCATCACAAAGTCACTAATGTCTGCTCTGAATGAACTGACTGAGGAAATGAACATTTGTGCTATGCTTTTTCAAATGCAAAACATTCTTTCTCTAAAATAACATTGATTCAACTATTACTTACACAATGTCAGTATTTCTAGTTCTATTTTTGAAATTTACAGTTGTGATCGAATTTTAACAGCCCCTTTATTCCTAGTTCAGACTGATGTACTTTGTGCATAGAATCTGAATTCCATTGGGGGGAAATTCCATTTCATCACAGAGCCGTGATGGGTTTAACTAGGCTCCAAATATCTCTGGGTTTCTGCGTTCAGTGCATTAGTGTTATACATACATGGGTCCTTTGTTAAGTGGGCAAAGTAAAACTTATCTGGAATGTTAAACTATTTTATTATTCCTCCTCTTTATCCTTCTTACTTTATTCATAATGTCCTCTCACTGAAGCTTTATCAATCTGCATTTTTGGCAGCTGGATATAACCCATTTCACCAGCTAGACTGTAAATAAAAATCAACTTTATTATTTCAATTAGATGCTTGAGGATATATATATATATATATATATATATATACCCTTATTAGCAGAGAATTCGCTCTTTCTTAATGCCTGTTTTAGCCACACAATTTCTAAGAAATCCAGGGACTTCTTTACACAAAAGTGAGCCAGGCCTGCTTCAAGCACAAGACAGAAGGAACTCAGGTGCATGGTTGTCACTGTGGTGGTGGGCATCACTATTGAATACTGATGCCACATGGTCTGAAGTGTATTTGTGTGCCTCTGCAGAAGTCGTTACCCTTCCCAGTGCCCTGGAGATATTCCAGGTTTCCACTCCATTTGTTCAAAAGCATAAATATCTAACACAGGGGATAGAGTCAAGTCCTAGATGGCTTCAGCCTCTTTCACATAGTTTGCAGAACTAATTTTCCTCCAGAAAATTTGTTATGAGAGGTTTTGCCCATTTTTGTGTTGTTTTTATAAAAGGAGAGAATTTAGAGTTTCTAGTTACTTGGCCATTTTCATTGAAGTTCCTGATTATTTCTAGAAGCTAGATTCTGGCAGTAAAATTATTCAGTCAAAGGGTGTGAGAATTGAAAAGGATAGATATGTATGTGTATATTTGTTATATACTTATGTGATATATATATAATTTTACAATTATAAATATGCTAAGGAGGATAATCTCCAAATTGTCCTCCAAAAAAGATGAACAAATACATAGTCACAACTGCAGTGAATGGAAATGTTGCCCTAACATTTTGATAGTTTTTTTGCCTATAGCCACACTGATTATGTTGTCTATAACTTAATAAGCTAGTGCTGTGCTTAAAATATGAAATACCATAGGTAACTGTTATTTTGTCTCTAAAAAATTCTACATGATGAAGTTGTTTTTGTGTACATTTATGTGACACATTTAAATACAAATATGTCATGAGATCTTAGTTGTTTGTAATATTTATTTTTATTTTTTTCCATTTTTTGTTTTATTTTTTTAAATCAGTATTTTTTAATTGTTGATATTGTACAGTTTTCTGTCTTTTACCCCGCCCCAGCCCCCCACCCCAGCCCTCCCCACCTTCCTCCCATTTCTACCCCCCATAGTTTTTGTCCATGAGTCCTTTATACTTGTTGCTCTAAACCGTTCCCCTTTTCCCCTGAAATTCCCTCCCCTCCCACTCTGGACACTGTCAGACTGTTCTCAAATTCAGTGTCTTTGTTTATATTATGCTTGTTCTCCAAGGAGGACATATTTTTAGTAACATTTCTTCCAGTAATTGATGCAACACCCAAAATAAAATAGTTATATTATTTGCTTATTTTTATAACACAAATGATTTGAAATGACTATACAGATTGACAAAAGAGAATAGTGTTCTAACGTCACTTTATGATCACATAGTAATTAAAAAGTTAACTGTCTTGCACAACAGTTAACTCAGAAGTGATAACAAATAAGCTTCTTTAGCAACTATAATTAAGGTTTGTTATATTTTATTTCTTCCTCTCCACACCTCTCAGGGAAAACTATATTTGCCAATTTGATGTATATTCACACATGCATACCAATCATTTACAGAAGTACATTTTGCTGTTTTATGATGGCAGCTGTGATGAGGACAGGGGGAATAGTTAAAATTGTAGGAGCAAATTAGAAGAATCAGTGTGACTCAGAAGCTACATGCTGTTGGTCCACGACCCTGCTGTTGTACAGCGGGGTAGAGAAATGCTTCTGGGTAATTAGTCCAGATAATAGTGGGTTTTTCCTCAAATCTCCAGCAAGCATTACCGTTCCTGCTCCCATGTCCCTTCTCTGCTCACATACTATGGATTCTTTGAAGAACTCCTCTTAATAAAGACATACTACTACACAGTATGGAGATATCCTAATACCTCATTTCTTAGAAGATGAAGTGGTGACTGAAGTTGTTACTCTGAATCTAATTCTCAACAAAAAAGGAAGATTGTAAATGACAGAACACTTAGCAGAAAGTAACCTTGTCATTTTGGAATTCCTGATTGTGTTGAAGTCTGAGTGTTACCAAATTTGATATTAAGAATGTACATTTCAGAAGTTCTGAGAACAATTGCATAATTTACCATGTGAAGATCTAAAAGGGAAGGGCATCTCAAGAGGCATGGACAAAGCTTGAGAACTGTGATTCTGACTTCCATTTTTAGATATTCTTGATAAGAAGGAAAAGATGTTATCTATATAAATGCTATTACAGCACAGAATGTTTCACAACAAACTTTAAAAGGTCATATACAAATAAGTACAAAAAAGGTATACAAAATATAACTTTTTATACCTATTTTATACCTTTTATACCTATTTTTATACCTATTTTTATGTAATCACAAAAGGTATCTATTAACTCACAGTACAATAAATATTTTGAAAAAAATGGCTAAATCCAGTTCAAGGAATCCTTCTCTCTCTCCTGTTTTTATCTATGTTGGCTTCTTGTGTCTGTTTTTTCAAAAGGTAGCATAGCTCCAGGCTTTATTATTTCTATTACTTGGTATCTTGGAAGGGCATTTTCTTTCCCCAGTATCTCAGTCTGTACCTTTCTGTCATTTGCCTACCCCTAGAGAGAGGCTTTCTGATTTTCTAGCTACATGATTTACAGCCCCGGTAGGAGCTGGAAAAGTAGCTATAGAAAGAGAAAATGGCTTCTTTAACCAAAAGAAAAGCTTATCTGCTAAGCAGATATCCTCTATTATCCAGAGAAATGTATTAAATTTGCCAGTGTAGTTGTAGACATGACTCCCTGCCTTTCTCATCAGGATAGCCTTCGGTTCAAGAGGCAATGAGTTCTGTGGAAAACAACTCTTCAGCAGAATGCTTGGGAATGTTAGATACCTTCAAGATGTAGAAAAGACATATGAAGTCAGTGAAATTGATGATTATTATAAACATCCCAGGAATAAACCCAAACTGTGTGTGACAAGTGAAACAGAATGTTGGCATAATTGCTAGTTGTGCTCAGAGATAATTAGTCTTGTGTATACAAAGAGCTTCTCTAGGGACAATGAGTTCCTACTAAAAGGAATGTTGTCCTGTATTTTCCCTCAGCTGTCTTTTTTTAAAATTTCTATTCAGTTCATCACACAAATGTTATTTAAGGCTAAAAAGAAATCTTAGTACTATATTTGGTTTTGGATTTTTGGTGGGTTTTATAGATTAGGATAATTCACTTTTCAAATGTGTCATAATGGCTAAAGACCCTATGTTCTATATATTAGCAAATATTATACAAAGTTTAATTTATATTTTTGTGTGTGATAGAATTATTGCAAAAGTTAGAAATGAAACCAGGCTTCTGGTTCAGGTGGCTGTGTAGGAAAATGCAATACCAGCATCTTCCCACAACCACGTCAAAATTATAAGTGCCTAGATCAGGTGAATGGGAAAGTTTTGCCACAGAACATTACAGAACACCTACTACAAAAGGCCACTCTACTAAGCCTCGGAGGTGTTGCAGATTTACCTAATGCACACTAACAAACACAGGGAGGCAGTCAAATGAAGAGACAAAGAAACATATTCCAAATGAAAGAAGAACAAAACTTCAGAAAAAGAAACAAAATGGAGACAGAGTTCAAAACACTGGTTATAAGGATGCACAAAGAATTTAGGGGATGAGTAGACAAACTTAGAGAAAACTTCAACAGCATAAAAAGGACATGAAAATCATAAAAAAGAACCAGTCAGAAATGAAGGATACACTAACTTAAATGAAGAATAATTTACAGGGAATCAACAGTAGAGTAGAGGAAGCCAAGAATCAAAACAATAATTTAGAATATAACAAAGCAAAAAAAAAAAAAAGAAAAAAGAAAAAAAAAGAACAACATCCAATCAGAATAGTGAAAAGAAAGTATAATCCAAAAAGTGAAGATAGTGTAAGGAGCCTCTGGGACAATTTTAAAGTTACCAATGTTCACATCATGGGGTGCAAGAAGGGGAAGAGAATGAGCAAGAAGTTAAAAACCTAATTGAAAAAATAATGACAGAAAATTTCTGTAACCTAATGAAACAAGTAGACATACAAGCCCAGGAAGCACAGAGAATACCAAACAAGATGAACCCGAAAAGGCACACGCTAAGACACATAATAATTAAAATGCAAAGTATTAAAAACAAAGAGAGGATCTTAAAAGCAGCAAGACAAAAGCAGTTAGTTACCTGCAAAGGAGCTCCCATAAGAATGTCAGCTGATTTCTTAACAGAAACTTTGTAGGCCAGAAGAATTGGCAAGAAATATTTAAAGTGATTAAAAGCAGGGTCCTACAATAAGATTACTCTACTCAACAAAGATATCATGTAGAATTGAAGGACAGATACAGAGCTTCTCAAACAAGAAAAAAACTAAAGGAGTTCATCATCACCAAACCATTATTACATAAAATGTTAAAGGATCTTCTTTAAGAAGAAAATAAAAGATCAAAATATGAACAATAAAATGGCAACAAATACATTAAATACATATATATCAACAATTAAATCTGCAAAACAAAATAAATGAACAAGCAGAGCAGAAACAGACTCATAGACACAGAGAACATTTTGATGGTTATCCAAATGGGAGGAGGGTTGTGGAAATGGGTGAAAAAGGTGACAGGATTAAGAAGTGCAAATTGTTGTTACAGAATAGTCACGGTGATGTAAAGTATAGCCTATGGAACATAGTCAATGATATTCTATTAACTGTGTATGGTGTCTGATGGGTATGAACTTTACTGGGATGATCATTTAGTAAGTTATATAATAACTAAACACTGGAGTATACACCTAAAACCAATATAATGTTGTAAGTCAGTTGTATTGGAGCATAAAAATGAGTTAAATAACTTAAAAAGAAGTTAAAAAAAGAAATGGAACCAAGCCACAAAACCTAAATTGTCCACTTCTGTTAAACTGTAAAGTTAGGTTAACAATATGACATTTCAGGGGATTTTTAAGCTGTATTTTTTTTTCAGGGGGGAATAGAAATAAAATCACAACTTTTATTCATTCCACCTAAATATTTCCCTGAAACATGGTAAGATAATGCGCTGTTGTATCACCACTTTTCAGGTGTTTGGTGTTATCAGTGACTTAAAGTTTATCCCTAGTGAAGTGGTCACAGCTATTCAGGAGCATATAAATGAAATGGACAGCACAATGGAAGACTCTTTTGATGCTCCATCAAGAAACACGAAAAGAATCCATTAAAATTAAAGGTGAGTTTTCCCCACTGATTGCTGTATGTATGGGAAACAATAGCTAGAAGTCATTGTCATCCTAAATATATTTTCAGACAGAATAAAATTCTGCTAATCTTTGTTAATTTAGAAAGAGCTGCTTGGCTACTGTGGAATTTGAAGAGAGATAGAATATCATTTTTCAAATTCTTTTATAGTAGTACTCTTTTACTTGGGAGGAATAAGGAGAATGGCTAAAAGATAATGTAACCAAATCTAAATAAATCCCTTCTTCATTTGGCTGGAGATTTTCACATTTTTTTCTTAGAATCAACTTCAAAAAAATAAAATTAATATATAACAAGGAAATGAAGTCACTTAAATGAGTTGTTTTTCAAAGCATATATTTTGCATTCTAAGATAACAACAACCAATCCTAAACTGGCTGACTCAGATTTGGACTGTTTCGATATACCTCGGCTCTTTTAAAGGGATCAAAGTAGCACACCGGCCTTTCCAGTTCTTATATTACCCATTTTTGTCTTTACTCTCTTGCTTTCCTCTCTTTCAACTGAAGGTTTGGCACAGGACTTATAACCACAAATGGGCAATAAACCTCAGAAGTTTAATAAATCTTACATCATTCTTTGTTCTCATTATAGAGCAACACAAACAGTGGATATGCAGGCCCCCTGCTCTTCTTCTGCACCTTTAAGAAAGGTGAGCAGGCATTTTAGCCCCTTCTGTCAAACAGAAAACAATTTTTATTAGAGGGGTCAGATTGATAGCTATAATTAGGAAACATGAGAATTCATGTGATCCTGGTGATTTTTTAATCCCCAGGTTTAATCATTGTACAATTATTGTGAAATCTTCTGTCTAACATAAGACATTTGCATTAAGAATGACTCTAGCTGTTCCCTTTATTGGCAGAAATTAGCATATGTATTTATGTCCATATCATTTATCCTCTATGGCTATTAATGAAGGCAGATCAACATATTAATATCTGTCAACAGACCTCAACTTTACAGAAACTAATAAATATTTTGAACATGTTTGAAGAGTCTAATTATCACGCCTATAGCACCCTATGCAACCAGACTCTTCCTTCTGGACCATACTTGAGTGTCACTATCATCGACCTCTTTCCTTCCACACACCCACTCTTGCAACTATAATTACTCATAACTCTGAGCACAGCACTTACCTCCACTTTCATGTAATACATTTGTATTCTAGTTCCATGGTTTTGCATTCCTCATTAAAGCATGGGTGACCTGTGCAAGGATTTTTTTCAAATGTGTCTTCCTATTAACAAAACTTAGAGCTTGGTACTATTCATGGGCTCAAGAAATATTTACTGGGGGAAAGCTGATGTGAAGGAGAAAGGAGTGCATATTAAGGCCAGGTTTTTATTGTGTTCTTATTTAGAGAATAAAGAAGCCCTCCTCCCTAAAATAAGTGGGGTCAGATACAGTAAAACAAATTTTATGGTAGACCTGTGTCAGCATTAAATATACTGAAACCATGTATACATATAAGTACATTTCTGCATCTTAAGCTGTATTTCATTAAATTATTAGTTCAAATTGATAAATCAAAGTAAGCTGAATAGTGATATGGTAATATTTTTACTGAGCTGACATTTGATTAACTGAATTAATAAAAATACCTACCCATTTTGTTGGTCGGTCACTTTTATTTTCTTCCCTCACTAAAATCTAAGCTCCATGAGAGCAGGAGTTATGGCCAGCTTTCTTTACTGTTCCTCTCCCCTGTCCTTTAGTACCATACTTAGAACTAGTAAATGCTCAATAAATTGTTGTTGAATTAAAGAATAAACTGATAGGCCAAGTTTTGTTTAACTTTATATTTGATGTGCTATATGACAGTGAATTAAATGAATAATACAGAGATCAGCAATCAATTGATACTTTTCTTTTTTGTGTGTTTTCTTTAGGAATTGGTGGCCCCAGTTGAAGGTTGGGTATAATTATAAAAGAAATTATTTTCTGGTCCCTGAAAGATGACTACAGCATATTTTTTAATCCTAGGATTCCCCCACTACACTATTGCAAAACATGAGTTGTTCGTTATTTTAAAATGCAAGTCTGTAGAGTTTTTTGTTGCTCTTGTTTTATATTTATTTTCCTTGCTATCAAAACAAGCTTACTGAACACTAAATATCAATAATAGATACAACAAATAAGTTAGTTTAACACTTTAAAAACATTAAATATATACAGGTGTGTGGTGGGTAGAGATTTAGTAACGTTTTTTTTTTTAAGAGTTCTCGCTTCTTGTTGAAAAAGATCACTCAGTTCTATAACTCACCCCCATGTTAAAATAAAATTGTGGCAATATATTGCCTTTGAAGTAAACATCACATTTGTATTGGGATTGAAATAACCTATTTAATTTAGAATTTTGGGTGCACATGTATGATTAGTTTCTTAATAGAAAAATAAGTAAATAAAAAGACCTTTTAATTTTTTTTATCAAACCATTATTTTAAAAATTTGATTACATTTATAGATAACTGATTTAACATATTTTTAAAAATTTGTACTGACTTTATTGAGGTGATATTGGTTAATAAAATTATATAGGTTTCTGGTGTTTAATTCTGTATGTTGTTTTGTGTGTTCACCATGCCAAGCCAAGTCTCCTTCCATCACCATTTATCTGTCTTTACCCTCTTCTACCTCCTCTGGCTCTCCTTTCCCTCTGGTAATCACCATAGTGTTGTCTGAGATTTGGAAGCAGCCCGAGTGCTCATCAGTACATATGTGGATAAAAAACTGTTATATGTTTACAGAATGGAATACTATTCAGCTATAAAACAGAAGGAACTCTCATCATTTGCGATAGTATGGATAGATCCGCAGAGTACTATGCTAAGTGAGATAATCCAGAGAAAGACAAGCACCATGTGATTTCACTTATATGTGGAATCTAATGAACAAAATAAACTAACAAACAAAATAGAAACAGACTCATAGACACAGAGAACAGACTGACAGCTGTCAGAGGGAAGGAAGATTGGGGGTCTAGGTGAAAAAGGTGAAGGGATTAAGTAAAGAAAAAAAGAAACTTTTTATTTTTATGATAATTCTCCTTATTTTCTATGGCCCTTTATGAACTGCAAAAAATAAATCCACAGGGAAGGAGTGATGTGTGGTTTTTGTAAATAGATGATCTACTAAAACAGAGCTCAAATATAATAGTTCTCCCTATAATATTCCCTTAGCAATATACACATATTTATATAGAAAGCAAAGCATTATTTCAAAATCAAGATAGGTTGCTGGGAGATTATATACATATCGGCAAATTCAGCCGTGAGTTTCTCTCAGTATATTGAAGATAATTTATAATGCTACTAATTATTTTTAAGAATATACTAGTAAAGTAAGCTTTGCTTTATATAATAGCAATTGGCTTGTGCCATTCATATATACATATATATATTTATATATATGAAATATATTTCTCACTCAAAGACTTTTTTTCATTGTTTTTAGAGAAAAAAGGAAGGGAGAGATGAAGGGAAAGAGAGAAACATTGATGCGAAACAGAAACATCAATATTTGTTTGCCTCCCATATACATCCAGACTGGACTGGGAGTCATACACACCCAGTGGAATGTATGTGCATAGACTGGGATTGAACCCACAACCTAGGTATGTGCTCTGTCTGTGAGTCAAACTTGCAACCTTTTGGTTAAAGGATGATTCTCCAACCAATTGACCCATACCAGCCAGGGCCATACGGATATGTTCATCACACAGAGATAACACATGATTCAAAATGATTTTAATTGAAAACTGTATCTTAAAAAATCTTTTTAGTATATTATTTTTATTTAGTACTTACTGTTCTTATTGCCTAAATGTATTATCTATTTGACATTAAATTTTGTTGAATAAAAATATAAACAAAAAAGGAATTAAAATTTTAAATGCTTGCTGTAAATTTAAAAGCGGGACCTATTAAATGCTCTTTGTCTTAAACTCAGTGACAATACATAGATTATACAAATTATACTCAGTGTCAGTTAAGCAAGTGGATGAAAAATGAGTGATTTTCGTCCTTTAGTTAAGTATGGTGCTAAGTGGTATGCACTAGCATTAAAAGCAAATTGCTTATCACTTCAACAATCACAGCATGAGAGCACTCTAGTGGAAGCTGTATTTTCTGTCTTTCTTGGTCCTCTGTTTTATTAAATAAATCAACTGATAATGGTTGGATAAGCAGAGGAAACATCCTCAATGGCATTATGGCATTTCCATTTTAAAAGTGCTTTTTCAAGATGTCTCCAAATTGGTCTTTTCTAGTCACTAAGAATTCACACACATGCACACACACTATATATAATATACTTTATATAGTGTTTATGTGCGTGTATATATACATATATGTATATATACATATATATGTGTGTATATAATCTCATACAATTTCATGTGGTCCAACCACCTACGTGAAGCACTTACCCTTTCTACTATATCACTTCCAGTTGTCCATACAGTTTAATCTTAAACACCTTTACATATAGGGAAATCACCACTCCAAATGAGAACTTGAGAAATCTTACTACTAGGAATTTCTTCTAATAGCATGAAAATAGCTATGATGGGTTTGAGCTCCTTGAGAGAACCTACTAAATATAGCAGCTCAGAGCCTTGGCAGATGGTAGGTCCTAACTAAATAATAGTTGAATGGGTGAAATAAAGCAAAACAAGCCTTTTTTAAGTAAAATTCTGTTCTTTTGAATACAATGTAGTTACACATAAATTTTATTTATTTATTTTTTTGTGACTGATGAGGAGTTGGAGCAGGTGAAGAAAGTAGATATAACTTCAGGGTGAGGAAGGTAACACTGCGTACTCCCTAGAGTGATCCAGGAAAAGCTTCATTGCCTCCCTGCTCACTGCCTCCCCACCCCTGCTTCTTCCTCCCCACACCACACACTCTGTAGTAATCCCCCTTATCTGCAGTTTCAGTTACCTGTGGTCAGCTGTGGTTTGAAATTATTTTTAAAACTTTCAAGCCTTGAGGATGTCCAGCCATCAACATATTCTGCTTCTGACATCCGACCACTGATATCGTCATGGTCGGATGATCCTCCTTCTGGTGTGCCCTAATGGTACATCACAACACCTATGTCATTTGCCTCACTTGTCTCAACAAGTAGGCACTGTATCATTCACAACATTACAACATCATGACAGTGATGGAGAGTGAATACAGCACAATATGCTATTTCGAGAAACCGCATTCACATATAATAGTAGACTGTTATAATTGTTCTATTTATTAATTATTATTGTTAATCTCTTATTGTGTCTAATTTATAAATTAAACTTTATCATAGGTATGTATGAACAGGAAAACATAATATATACATATATAGGGTTCAGTTCTATTCATGACTTCAGGCATCCAGGCAGTCTTGGAATATTTGCCCCATGGATAAGGTGGGACTACTGTATTTTTCACCTATTACCAAAGCATGTAATGCTTTAAATAACATCAAATACTTACATTATACAATAAGATATTTTATAATATCTTGTAAGATAAGGTCTTGTGTTATGAACACAGAGGTCTGCTGGGTGGAAGCTCTGCTTGATCTCTAACAATGAGAACATTTGCAGAACCAGCAAAGATGGGAATTTAAAGGTCTTTGTTTTATTGATTTACTTATTCTGATGAAATACTGGGACAAGCAGGGTTTTTTAAATGGTGTAAGTTCTTTAACAATAACCTCTCCAACATCTAGGTCATAATAGGAACTCAGTAATTATGTAGAAATGGATAGATAAATGAATAAATAAATGAAATAGTGTAGTGGTTAAGAGTTGGGACTCTGGCATTAGATCCAGAGTTGACATCCTGCTCTGTAAGTTACAATTTGACCTTGGACAAGTTACTCAAACTCATTGAGAGATGTGAAATAGTATTTGCTAATCTAGTGACTTAATTAGTATAGGTCATTTTGAAATAGCATGATTGAAGAGAATATCTGAATATCTGATTATCTGATGTACTCTGTCTACCTAGTCCTAGGAAAGGCTATCTCTCAATGGGGCTCACCTGGTTATGAGTTGACAACATGGATAGGAGACCTACTTGATCAGGAAGAGCTTAAAGGATATTGACTGAGCTCAAAGAGACAGATTACTATCAGCCAATTAAGTAGAGGTTCCTTATCTTCTGAAGCTGACTGTATACTTTCAGTTCAGCCTGTCCGAATAACCTTGGTTGTCCTGATTTAGTTATTCAACTAACTCTATGCTGGACGTGAGTATGTAGCATGATTTCTTAACATTGCTCTTCATGAGGCATCGAAAATAGTTCCAATCAACCTCTCATGTGAGGTTTTCAAATATGACCATTTTGCAGGGTTGTTGGGAGGATAAGAGATAATGAAGGGGATATACCAGCTATTGAGATTGGCTAAATAAATTAATTAGAGAAAGAAGAAAAGAAAACAGAACGAAAAAGTAAAGATGGAATAAATGATGGAAGAATGAGAGGAAAAAAAGAAGAATGAAAGGAAAGAAAAATAAATTTCTAGAAGATAATTAAAATCAATGGATAGCTAATTTAAAATTTTAATACATACTAATTTTATTTCAGTAATATTGTACCAGGTTCCATTCCATCCATCTATCGAGATAACTTCTTTCTCCGCACTACTGCTAATAATAGACGTTAATAGTAAAAATAGCTTCTTACTAAAAATCTAATATTATTTTATTAGAAACGTTATCTTATATGATTAATGAAACTTGGTAGTTTTACACTTGGAACTCACATTTTCTTATTTATACACAAAGTGTAGTGAAAATCTGTTGTGGACCGTTCAGCCTGGTTTCAGGAGTTGTAACCCTCACCCCATGGTGGGCTGTGTAAGAGCCCAAGGGACCCACTTCATCTGGGTCTGTTCTGTCACAAGGACGTGACCTACTAAGGAGACAAAGCTTATCTTCCTGGCAGGAGTGCTGCTTCTGCCTCATCCATCTCTGGCCCCAATGCTTGGTTGGCAGTCAATGATGGGTAAGACTCCTCATGGGAGAGGCAACCTAAGCCAGACGCAACTACTTGAGAGGCCTCATGGAAGGACTTGGGGGGCTGCAGCAAAGAGGATGTGATGGACCCTCGCCCCCCGGCTATTCTGACATAGTGCGAGTCCTCATGTCCATCTGAGAGATGTCTCCTGCTTCCTAATAGGCTTAAAGCCTGAAACTGTGAGGGCAAGCGGTGCAGCCCTGTACCAGCCAGGACGGCTCCCTGGGTGATCGGGCATAAGAAAGAATTCCTAAAGCCCTGTGAAACCTGCTTTGCTAAGAGTGCTCTCACTTAAGTGATAAGTGTCCCAGGAGGAAATGAGTATGTCTCCCAAAGCTTGGCAGCCCCCTTTCCGGACAGACATTGACTCAGATTAAGCCCTCAGATTGCTTTGAAATGTTAACCATTGTTTGATCCTTATCGCCTGACATACCTGTATCCCCGTGTATTTGAGCCCAATAAAAACCTAGTGAGAATGGGGCTCTGGGTCATTCTCCTCTGAGAGTTTGACCACCTTTCCTCCCCAAGCAGTCATGTCTTGGTAGTTTTTATTTTCATCCGTGATGGAGGGATGGGGCTCTGCGGGCTGAGCCCCCCCACCCCCACATCTGGCGCCCAGGACAGGGGCCTCCGCAAAAATCTGTATATATTTCTTGTCACCAAGAATACCAAAGTTGCAAGTTTTTTAGTTTGCTTTAACATATACTTTGCAAAAGAACTTTACATTTCGTATGTAGTTTAATCTGTAAAATTCTTTCTTTGTTTTCTTAACATGATATATTTAATGATTTAGCAATTTTCTTATATTTTTGAAGTGCCACTTTTATTATATAATTGGCACATAAAGGTTATATATTTTTCCTAGAAAATGTTGTTGTTCTATTGATTTATTGTCTATTCCTAGTCCAGCATCAGGCTCCATTAAAAAATGTAGTTCATGGATGATTAAATTGCATACTACTAAGAAAGATTTTCTGGCAACAAAGGAAGAATGAGAATAAAAAGAAGAAAGTATAGCATTAAGAGAAATATTGTAGACCTAGGTAACAGATATATGAGAGTTCATTAGATACTTTTTTCTCATTTTAAATATATGTGAAAACTTTCATAGTAATACATTAAGATGAGTGACACACAATAGGAGAAGGTGATACTAGATAGTCTTGTATTAGATGTGAACATAACTCTACTTGATCGAGAAATATATAACCACAAAAGTAAAGTTATTAAACTCCCTGTGCACTCCATATATGATGTTTATACAGAGATGAAGCTACAATACATATTCCCGTTCAAAAAGAGACATGGTCACCTAGCCATTCAGAAACCCCAGACAGCTGGGAAGGTCTCTTACTTTGGTTTCAGGGAATAATTATTGATTGGTCTTCAATTTTGCTTCATGGGGTAATTTTATCCAGTTTACTCTCCTCTAGGACTCTTGGCTCCAGCTTCTGGGTGCTTCTTCCTTTGAGATTTTCTTCTGTAGTTACATCTGAATAGAGCTTCAGATAATACATCCTCTTTGGAGTCTAAGCAGCTTTGTCAAACTACTTCCTGATCCTTGAGGCCTCAAGGTTATTTTAATCTCATACAATCAGTTTCTTTTACTTTAGAATAATGGCTCTTTTTGACAGCACAACTCTCTCAAAAGCCTTTGAATTTTTAATTTATTTGATTCCAATCAGTTCCATGTGCCAATAGCCATACTTAAAGTTCTTTTTGCTACATGACTTAAATTCAGGTGCCCTGAGCTCGTTAAGCATTGTGGGAAGGCTACATCTTTTTCCTGAGCCATTTTCTGCTAAATTACTGAGTACCATCATAATCTACCCAGAGGGAGTAACGGTGGGAGTGAGGGGTTTACCGTTTATTTGATCCTTGCCAAAAGGCTTTTTTTTGCTTTAAGATATTCTCAAGTTTATTTTATACTGGTAGGTAGTGAAAAACAATTGCCTATCCCAGTCTTACAAATCTCCAAATTTTCTCACTCCCCTTTCATTCCCTTTCATTTATGTTTGCTAACCAGCAAATTATTTTTAATCTCATCCTTTTGTAACACTTGTCAAATGCAGCCAGTAGTATCTAACACAAGTTACTGCTAATCTGTTTTTCCCATCTTTTCAGATCCTAGAATACTCAAGCTCATTAGATATAATTTCAAGGGATTGCTGGCAACAATTGCTAGTTTAAAAAGAAAAGGTTATTTCCTTTACCTGCTGTTAAATATCCATCATAGGTCCCCTGGGCACTCTGCACAATATCATCATCATGCCTACTCTGTGCCCAGGTTGGTTAAGCAACAACTTTCTAGAACACCGCTGTGGTCATACAGTGGGGGGAAAAGGAACAGAAGGCAACGTGATAGGTTCTTAAAGCTTCCAGAAAGACATAAAACATGTCCCTTCCACTTCCATGGTCAAAGCAAGTTGCACAGTCGCAGGAAGGTGGGAGTGTAGACATGAGGTAATCAATTAGATGGAAAAAGCTGTACTAACTCCAACAGCTCCTCTTGGCTCCACAGCAACCATTCAGAAACTCTGTTGGATATGCTTTGGAAACAAACCCAGAATCTGAGTACTTACCATCTAATTTTCTGCTATAACCTCTATCAGAGTCACTTTTACTGCTTTCCTGAATTTCTGCAAGTCTCCTCACCCATTTCCATGCCTTACTTTCACCTCACTTTGATTCATTTTAAGTGCACTAACATGATCCATTTTAAAATAAGTCAGATCATATGACCCCTTTGCTTAAACTTTCCATTATGTCATCATAAAGGTGAAGTTCTCACAATGACCTCAAGTCACACCTAATCACCCTAGTCATTACCCTTCCCTATCTCATTGACACATAATTTTTCCTTTATTTACTATGCCCTATCATCCTGGGTTTTTCCTGTTCCCCAAACATTTCTGTTCTTTCAGCCTAAAAGATCAGTCCAGGCTTTCTGTTAAAGCTGGTATCCACACTGTAAATTTCCTCAAAGGTCCAAATAATTAACTCTTTTGCCCTTACCTTTGCTCAAACGGCACCTTCTCATTGGAAGCTAATGCTGAATTTCAGGACCACCAGTTAGAGAGCTCTCTAAATCTGATTAACTTTTTCTAGTCCCACAGACCCTAAACTTGTATTATTTCTCTTGTAGATCAACTTAACTCCTTTTATTTATCACAGCATTAGGCTCTCCCAGGGGCACAGCAGCTGCAATGGTGACCCTGGAGAGGCTGAGAGGCTGTTAGAAGCATTTGCTCACCAGATAGTCTCCCTAGAAGGGATCCTTATACCAGCTCCTGGGAAAGTTCGTACAGGTGAAGCAGAGGAAAAAACAAACAAATGAAAACAAACTATAAAACCCCAACTTCACTGAACCATGTAGAAAGCTTTTAACAAATATTTCCAAAATCAACCCTTAAAGACTATGAATTAGGAGGGCATGGTGATTCATGGAAATCTGTATTTTTAAAAACATTGAATGTAATTATGACAAACTTCCAGGTATCCACTAATATATATGGCATGAATAATGCAGTAAATTAGGATAATTGGGTAGAAGGATGTTAGTGCTTTATAATGTCAACATAATATGTTTTCCTGTGCTCATGGTATATTTATAAGATATACATTAGGATTTCCAAACAAAAAAGAAAATCACAAAATCACACACAACAGAAGTTGTACAATATATATACAGACAATAATGCATGAAAACAATGAAAAATTATGAAAGGTTATATCGAAAGGCTACATATTGAGGAAATTTTAAAACTACTTGTGGGCCAAAGAGGAAATAAAAATTACAATCACAAGTTATTAAGAAATTAATGATAATAAAGCAATTAGAATACTATATTTGAAAACTTGTGAGATATCACCAAAGCCATATTCATATAAAAACAATTTTATTATTTAAAAAATTAAAATCAAGAAGCAAGAAAAATATGAAAAAATAAGCCTTCCAAAGCTGAAAGTCATTTAGAAAATATAAACACACATTAATATTAATGTTTTTTAAAAAAATGGTAAAGGTCAATATAGCACTGGCTGGAGGGGCTCTGTTGGTTGGAGTGTCATCTGGTATACCAAAAGTTTGGGGGTTCAACTCCCAGTCAGGGCACATGCCCAGATTGTAGGTTTGATCCCCAGTTGGGGTGCATATGGGAAGCAACTGATGAATGTTTCTCTCTCACATCAATGTTTTTCTCTCTCTCTCCCATCCTCTCTCTCTAAGAGCAATGAAAAAAATGTCCTTGGGTGAGGAAAAAAATTTTTTTAAAAGCTCAATATTAGTTTCCTTTTCTGGTGAAACTGAAAAATGAAAGTAAAAAATTGCAAACACACAACATTTAGAGAAGTATGACATTACCACAGATGAAGGAGAGATTAAAATATGAATTTAATATACATAGCTCTGTGGGGATAATAACCAATATTTTAATGGGATAAATAGTAATTTAAAATACCAAATTGATTTTAGAGACACTGAATTCCTAAATTAATAAACATGAAAAATATTTTAAAAGTATTTTGCAAAATATCTTTCTGAAAATCATTTAGACAAGAGAGATTTGTGGTTCATTTAAATAAATTCATTAAGGAACTGATAAATTCCATGCTATTTAAATTATTCTAGATAACCGAAAAAATATGTGTTGCTAATCATTTTACTTTTATATAAGCTGTATCTGTATATATAACACTAATGGCTAACCGATAATAGTAATAATAATATGTATACAAACCCCCCACACACACACACGAAGTACAAGCGTTAGAAAAATATTACCGAGTTTTGTATAGAACTAAATTAAGAAAAATATCCTGTTCCTAATAGAGTTTACTCAATCATTGAGCAATGACTTACCATTTAAAAATGTCAGTATAGTGCATGACATTAGTAAGCAAAAATAAAAACAATCTTATAATTGAGAGAATTTATTATTCATTCAATTTTTTTTGTAAGGGAAGAATGATTCATTAAGTCCTGTCAGGAGGATTTAGAAAAGTAACATCAGCATAAAGGTGGGATCGGACTTTTCTACCACATTCACCCCAAAAGACACAATTTTTACAATTGAACACAGGGAAAAATAGCTTGTGGAAGTCCTGAAGTCCAGTGGAGAAGTTCCAACACACTGCTGGGGAAAAAATATCCAAGACTTACTCATTTCAGAGGGGAAGAGAAACAGTTTCATTTTACATGCAGCACAGCTCAGTGCCAGGAGAGGCTCTCTTGGCCAGTGATTTGGCCCACAGGAAAATGAGTTTGCAAATGAGTGCCCAGCTTCCCCAGCTGTTCACCACTGTGCCAAAGAGGCGTATTCCTTCTTGTCCCAGCCAAAATACTGAGGGGCACTGCACAACTGCAAGGCAAAGAAAGGTGGAGGAGAATAGCAGCTAGGGCTTAAATATAATCAAAAGAACACACATTCGAATTGCTTTGCACTCAGTCAGGAATTCTGCCCATGAATCGCTGGGTATACCTCACCGATGGATCTTCCCAACTGGCCCATGGCCACTTCCAGTGCTCCACACCAGGGGGTTTGTCTCACCTACAAACCCTCTCCTCCTGGTTGCAACCCTGTGTGTTCTCCCAAGAGCAGGCAGTGCAAATATTTTCAGGCAGTTAGTGAGCGTATGCAAAAACCGGTCAGTAGGATTCAGAGGAAGCATACAAACTTGAGCATTTATCTCCATCTTGGAGGAAGCAAACAGAAGGATGTCAGAACCTGGCCTTACTTTTCAAATTCCAGAGAAGACATACATTCTTTTTTTTTTTTCTTTTTTTTTCTTTTTTAAAGTATATTTTATTGATTATGATATTACAGTTGGGGAAAAGGGGAAAAATTAGGACAAATTAGGAAGACATACATTCTTAAGAATTTCCCCCAACAAAAGGGAAGAAGTGTGGAGCAAGCATATCCATAGAAAGTTTAGAAAACTGGGGAATTCCTGAGAGGATTGACAGAAGTTATTTCTCTCCTGAAGTCAACGACTAAAGACTGGATGATGTGACTGCTTCACGTGCAAAGGCAGCAATTTAAGACTTTAAGGAACATAAGAAATCAAGTAGTCAAAACATAAAAAAAAAACCCAGCTTTTTCAGTAATTGACACCAGCAAAATAGAAATCTGTATTTTGCCTGACTAAAGCTCAAAATAGTTGTTTTGAGAAAGCTCACTGACCTATTAAAAAAACAGAAAGAAAATTTAATAAAATCAGGAAAACAATACATGAACAAAAACAGGAAGATTGACAGAGAGATAGAAATCATTAAAATAACTAAATAGAACATCTTATGCTGAAGAATACAATGGATGAAATAAAAAAAAAACAACAGTGAGCACCAACAACAAACTTTATCAAGCATAAAAAAGAAACACAGATGTAGAAGAGAGGTCATTTGAAAGTATCCAATTAGAAGAGAACAAAGAAAAAAAGAATGAAAAAGAATGAAGAAATCTCATATGAATTTTGATGTAACATCAAGTGAAAATATATATGCATATTGTAGTCCAAGAAAATAGAAGAGAGGGAAAAAAGGGCCCAAAGCTTATAATGAATTAATGGCTGATACTTTCCAAATCTGAAAAGAGATTTGGATATCCAGGTTGATGAAGCTCATAAATTCCTCAAAAGATTCAACCCAAAGATATCTTCTCCAAAATGCATTATGTTAAAAATATCTAAAATCAAAGAGAATTTTAAAAGCAGCAAGCCAATAAGATTTCCCACGTACCAGAGAACTATGAAGCTGCTCACAGATTTCTCATCAGAAACCTTGCAGGCTAGAGGAGAGGGGTAAGGTATATTCAAAGTGCTGAATGAAAAAAAAAAAGTCACTCAAGAATACTTTACACAGCAAAAGTGTCCTTCAGAAATGTAGAAGAAGTGAGGACTTTCTCAGATAAAAAATAGTTGAGGGAGTTCATCATCACTACACCTGCCTTACAAGAAATTCTCTACAGAGTGTTTTCATGCCCAAATGAAAAGACACTAATTAGTAACAATGAAACATGAAAATATAAAATATGCTGATAAAGATAAGTATGTATTCAATATGTTACTGGCATAAAAATAGACACATAGACCACACCAACAAAAAAGAATACAGAGCCCAAAATTAAAATGCGACACACGCAGTTAAGTAATATTTGACCAGGAAACCAAGAATACCCAGTTGGGAAGGGATGGTTTCTTCAACAAATGGTGTTGGGAAAAGAAGTACAGAAAATAAAGTTGGATTTCCATATTAGACCACTCACAAAAAATTAACTTGAAATGTTCCCAAGCCTTAAACACAAGATCTAATACCATAAAAAATAACCCCTCCAAAAAAAAAAAAAAAAATCCCATAGAGAAGCTTCTTCTTGACTTTGGTTTTGGCAATAATATTTTGGAAATGACACCAAAAGTATAAACAAAAAATTAGTAATCAACAATTGAAATCACATCAAACCTAAAGTCTTTGGCACAAAAAAGAAAGCCATAACAAAAGGAAAAGGCCATCTATAAAATGGGATAAACTACTTGCAAGCCATATATCAGATAAGAAATTAATGTTTTATGTATATTATATAAAATATATATATTCATACAATTCAATAGGAAGGATACAAATAACTTGATTGAAAAATGGGCAACAAAACTAAATACACCTTTTCCCAAAGAAGACATATGCATGCCAATACGTACATGAAAAGGTGCTCAACATCATTAATTGTTAGAGAAATACAAATCAAAACTACAATGAGATATCACCTTACACCTGATAGAATAAACAACAGATAATAATTCCTACCAATGGTGTGAAGAAAGAAACCCTTTAACACTGTTGGGTAGGCTGTAAATTGGTGCAACCACTATGGAAAACAGCATGGAGAGTCTTCAAAAAATTAAAATAAAACTACCATATAACCCAATAATCCCACTTCTGTATTTATATATCTAAGAAATGCAAAATCAGTATCTGAAAGAAATATCTTCACTCTCATGTTCATTGCAGCATTATTTACAATAGCCAAAATATGGAAACAACCTGTGTTTACTGATAGAGGAATGGATAAAGAAGATACGGTATCTATACAATATAATATTATTCATCCATAAAAAGAAGGAAATACTGTCATTTACAACATGAATGAACTGAGAGGATTATCAAGGAACCTATTCACATTATTCTAAGTGAAATTAGTCAGACAAAGACAAGTACTGTATGATTTCAATTCTATGTAGATTCTGGAAAAAAAAAAAAAAAAAACCTAACTCATAGACATAGAGTACAATGGCGGTTACCAGGGGTTGGGAATTGGGGAGAGATGGGGAGATACTAGTCAAAGGGTATTAGCCTTCAGTTATAAGATGATTAAATTCTGAGGATCTAATTTACAACATGGTCACTATGGTTAATAACAGTGCATTGGGCATTTGAAATTTGCTAACAGAGTAGAATTCAAGCATTTTCAACACACACACAATATTAAATAAGGTGATGAATGTGTTTATTAATCTGGCTGGAATAATTTAACAAATATGTGCATGTCAAATTATCACTTGTATATTTCATGTATATACAATTTTATTTGTCAATTTTACCTCAGTGAAGCTGAACAAAATAAAAGTAATGATGCAATGTCTTAAAAATAGTATTGGAATAATTGGTTCATCATTGTTACAGAAAGCATTGAAAATTATAAACAAATTACCACAATACAAATTGAAATATAAACCTTTTAACAAAGCAATTTAATTATTAGCTAATCATTCTAAGAGTTGCATAAGTACAGAAATAAAATATATAAAACAGAAATAATGTAAATATTCAATCAACAATAAAGGATTTGTGAAATAAATTGGAGTTATGTTCTTATAATAAAATTATTCACAGTCTTGAAAAAGACAGATGAATACAAATCATCCATACCATACACAAAAGAATGTTTCTCCTTCACTGAAAGGCCACCGTATTGTGCCTATTGTATTTGGTAGTACTGAAATGGAAGAAAAGATAGCTGAAGATTTATACAGGTGTTCTTTTATCTAAACCTGGAAGGGGCTGTTTTAATTCTACTTATGTCTCATTGTCCAGAATTCAGTTACATGGTCCCAAACATTCTGCATGTTAGGAATATAGTCTTCCTAAGGAGAAATTGTTTAGTCCAGGGGACTCATTTTGTTTTCTGTAAAGGATGAGATAATAAATCTTTTAAGTTTACAGACTGTATGGTCTCTTTGACATATATTAAACTCTTGTTATAGCACAAAATTCATCATAGATGACATGTAAAGAAATGGTGGTAACTATGTTCAGGCAAACTTTGTCAAAATAGGTGGTGAGCTAGATTTGAACTGTGAGGCATAGTTTTCTGACTCCTTGTTCAGAGTGCAAAGTATTGTTTTTGCTACCATACAATAATTGACTCAGAAGTAGATCTGTAATTTATTTTACAGAAAGTACATATATTGTTATTAGTAAGCTAAATATATTTTTATAAAAATTTATCTCTGTAGAATTTACAGATATAAATATATATTTACATTAAAATTAGAGATGGATATGTACCAAAATTTCAGCACTTGTGGTTTGTTGTTTTGGGTGATTTGATTTCCTGTGTATCTACATTTTTGCAATAAACATGTGGTGCACGTAAGCATACCATTTCATCATGCTTCATGTTCTTGCACTCTACAGATACCATGTTTCTTACAAACGGAAGGCTGGTGGCAGCCCTGCATTAAGCAAGCTGCCACTTTTCCAACAGGTTCAGATGATGGGTAGCATTTTTTAGCAATAAAATATTTTTTAATTAAGAGATGTACATTGTTTTGTAGACATGTTGCTTTTGAACACTTAGTAGACTACAATATAGTATAAATATAACTCTTATACAATGGGAAACCAAAAAATTTGTTTTACCAGCTTTATTGCAATATTTACTTTATTTCAGTGCTCTGGAAAAACACACAAAATATCTCCGAGGTATTCCTGTATATAATTGATAAATAGAGGAGACAAGAGTGAAGAAGAAGACCTGGTCAAACAAAATTTAAAATGTATTTTAAAACAGTATTAATTTCAAAATATTTTACTGGAACAGATTTAAGTAGACAAATTGATCGAATTAAATAATCACAAGCCAAGTATAAGAACTCAATGTTTGGTAAAGAGTTTTTGTCTGTATTACTAAGCATACAATTATTTATTTTCCTGATACATATATATGGATGTATGTATCAGAAAAATGAATAAATAATTGTGTGTATATTAATGTATATGTGTATCAGATAAAATGCCTGGCACATAGTGTTGAATAAATATTTATTCAATGAGTAGATGGATTACTGATTAAATGATTAATTCAAATATATTTACTGTGAATATTATATCTCATTTATTTTTTAAAGGTATTGGTGATTATATGTTACATAGTGAGTTTTTATTGTGTATGCAGTCAAATATAGTTTTTTCCTATATCTACTCCCTATCTTTACACTAAAAATGTTCTAAATCATGAGATCATATTCTTCCCACGTTATTCCACAGTTTTACTTTCAGAATTAACACATTTATTGCTGGAAAATTTACTTGATGGATAAAGATTTAGCCTCATTTTCTTTTCATTTAACCAATTCTCCTTAGACCATTAATTGCATAACACTTCCTTTCCCAACCAACTACCCAGGTTACCCTCTATGGGTTTATGACAATAAAAACTCTAACCCCTCAGGTCAGATAATCATATGTATGATGATTAACAGTATGAGTAATTATTGTGTTATGCAAATAAACAATGCAGATGAGTCATTTCATTAAACAAGCACCATGGGGTCATTAGGCTTTGATCTCTGTCCTAGTCTTTTGGGGGAAAATAGTTTCTCTGAACCACTCTCCTGAACTGGCAATAAAACATCACTGGTAAGCTCACATTAAGCTGGAAAATATGCAGACTGCTTGATTTGTATTGAATATGCGTCTGGTGGTTGGGGCCCACCATAATGAACTAGCCCACAAATCACAGCTTAATGGGAATCTACTTTTACATATTGCTTAATTAAAAGTTGTGAGCTTATTAACATGTGTCTTTGGCACTGAGCTTTGGGGATGTAATCTCTGTGCAAATAAGACTAGGTTGTAAAAGTTTTATAGATTGACGATGACATTATAGTCCATACCTTAATAACCCATCATTTCCCCAAAGAACTTTTCATATCTTACATTCTCTTATCTAGTTGTAATGGATTCTTTTGTTTATGTTTCAGTGTGTAGGATCCACTGTAATATGGACTTGCACCAAAAAAAGGGGGTTATATCTTAAATATTTTATCTGAACACCCTTTCATCATTTAATCTTATTAGCGAAGTTTACTGGAAGAAAGTCTTAGAGCCAGCCTTTCATTACAGAGGCTCCAGGTAGTAGAGATCTATTAGGTACAGGTTTCCAGAATTTCCATTATAAATCTCTATTTTCAGGGATTTATAATTCAGCTATAAAAATGTTGCCCTAGGCTTCAAGTTGGAATACAAGGTCTTAGCCTGAGAGAGTACATTGTTAACACATAAAAAAATGTGTTGTTGTTTTCATCTTACCAAAGTGAAAAAATAATGGCATGTAACCATTTTCAAATACTTTCTGATAAGCCACTGTAAGATGGTGTTTGGAGCTTTTTGTTTTGTTTTGTTTTGACATGACGTTTTACAGGATGTTTGTTTGTAATTTTAACTGAGCCATTTGGTGGCTTTTTTAAAATGTCAGAATAAAAGATGTCTTTCACATGCCTGATACTCCATCCAGTCTTTAGACTGTGCACCTCTGACCATGTTTGGTGGACCCTCTGATGAGAGCATTTCTCAAATCCCCACACTGAAATATCTTCATTGACTCACTTCTATCAATATTAGAGGGAAAAATTTGTATTGTTTTAAACAATTGAACTGTTTTGAGCAATCATAGGTCCATTTTAATTAAAACTTTAAGTTGACACTCCAGGATATAAATTGAGCAGTGACCAAAGCCCACTGGGAAGAGCTGTGGCAGAAGACCCAGCTCCAGTTCTGCTGCACGATGGCCAAGGAACTTCAGGAGACTTACTCCAATGCTCTGAACCTGTGTCTACGTCTACTGGATTTGAGGACAAAATGATCATTCTTTCAGGATTTGAATTTTTTATATATCCACTAATTAATGGCAACCAACTTGCCAAGTTCATCAATGATGTCCATGTCACTAAATCCAATAGACTTTTTTTAATGTTCAATTTCATCTCCTCTGAAGAGATGACCACTCACCATATATTGACATGTTAGGTTCTAAATTACCTTCATGTCAAGTACTTGTGATTCCTTTTCTGTTTGTTTTTACCCCCATTCATCTCCTCTTTCTCTCCCAGGTTAACTCAGTTACTGAATGCTGACATTCACAGGCTTGGTTCAATGTATTCCTCTTTTACTGTCCTGTACTCACTTTATAAGGGAGCTCTTGAGAGGCTTCCCGGTGGCTTCACATGCCATCCACATACCTTTTCCCAAATGTTTATGTGGGTTTCAGATCTCTATTCTGCACTAAAGACCTCTTAAATTCAAATGTACTCATGCATTTCCAGTGTTACTCATACATTTCCCCACCTCCTTGTCAAAGCAGCTCCTTCTCCTGGCTATTAAATATATAGCTCCACCTTTCATGCAGAATTCAAGATCCTTAGTTTCATCCTCTTCTCGCTTTACTTCTCCTTCTCTGTATCAGAAACCATATTTCCTTTTCCTTGTTCAGATGTACAAATGCGTTCATGTTATTCCTAATGTTACTTTCTTCATTTAGGGGACTAATATCTTCTTTGGCGATTAATCCAATTTTTTCTCCCTGCCTCTACCTCCTATCTTGCATTATTCAATTCAATTTGAAAATTGTAGCCAGAGGTACACTTAAAGTAAAAAAAAAAAAAACAAAAAAAAACCTATATTGTCACCAGCTAGTTTACAGCTTCTAATAGCTATTTATTCCACTGAGGCTAACAACTCAAATCCCTGCTACACAAAGCCCTGTGTGATATGGTGTCCAGCTTTCTCCCTGGAAACACTCCCAATTACTCTGTTTGGCGTTCCTGGTTTCTTCTGTTTCCTGGAGAGCATCTTTGCCTTTTGTGCCTCAGGCCAGGGCATGGTGTTCCCTCTACCTGGAGGACTCTTCTGGCTCTTCAGTACCTCTCTCAGGTTAACGCTCCCCACATTCTTTTTGGGTGACAGAAGTCAGTTGGTCCTCGGGATATACTCTCCATGCCTTACTAAATGTCCCTCTTTATCTCTGGTCAGGGACCAGAGGTCAGGGACCTTCTCCATCTTTCAGGAAATTGACCTAAAGCCTGCATTGGCACATGCCAAGTACTTAATAAAGGCTTACTACCTGGCCCTGACCCATGTGGCTCAGATGGTTGGGTATTGTCCTGCAAAGCAAAGGGTTGCTGGTCTGATTCCTGCTCAGAGTACATGCCTGGGTTATACGTTTGGTCCCCCGTTAGGGTGAGTGCAAAAGACAACTGGTGCATGTTTCTCTCTCATATCACTTTCTCTCCCTCTTTTCTCCCTTCCTTTCCCTCTCTCTAAAAATAAATAAATATACAAAAAGTTTTTTAAAAATGGTATCTGAAAGCCTGAAGAGACCGAAGTGTGGCAAAAGCAGAGGCTAGGTCCAGGTCATAGCCATGTCTGAGACTCTGTAAGCAGTAGGAATTATACCCTCCCAACTCTTACCACTATCTAAAGTTATTATGTATATGGCCTATGATTTCACAGGGCTGTAAGAAAAATTGAGCAATAGCTATTGATGATACGGTCTGGGCCACTGCTTTATAATAACCAAGGTACAGGGGGAGGACTTACATAAGGCTATCAGGCCTTTCAGAGTGTCTGCAGACCAGGCTAGTCCTGCAGTTCTAAAATTTCCATTTATTATTCACTATGTTTTAGACAGGCACCTTCTCTCTGGATTAATGTTCTCCTCATCCTTTAGGTTTTGGTTTTTGTTGTTCCAATTCTTTATACATTGGCCAGTTATTCCTGTAAGAAAGAAACTCTTATGTATATATAAAATTTCAGCAACTTTGTGCACAAAACTTTTCCATCAAATTTTTAAAGTATTTTATTTATTTATTTTTAGAGAGAGGAGAAGGGAAGGAGGAAGAGAAACATCAATGTGTTGTTGCCTCTTGTGCAGGGGACCTAGCCCACAACCCAGGCATGTGCCCTGACTGGGAATTGAACCAGCAACCCTTTGGTTTGCAGCTTGGTGCTCAATCCACTGAGCCACACCAGCCAGGGCTCCATTCATTTTTCTTATAAAGAGAAATTAAAGGCTACACTATAATAAAATGAAAGATTCTCCAAAGGTAGAATTTAGAGACTTGCAGTTTGAATAGAATAATTTTTTTCTGTAGGGTAATTACATTATCAAGTTTATTTCTTTTAATTTTTAATGTATTATATTGATTATGCTATTACAGTTGTCCCATTTGTCCCCCATCATTCCCCTCCACCCGCACACCCCCCTCCCACCCACGTTCCCCTCCTTTAGTTCATGTCCATGTGTCATAAGTTCTTTAGCCTTTACATTTCCCACACTATTCTTGCCCTCCCCATGTCTATTTTCTACCTACCATCTATGCTATTTATTATTTGTACCTTCCCCTTCCCCCACTCTCTTCCTCCAACTCCCCTGTTGCTAACCCTCAATGTGATCTCCATTTCTGTGGTTCTATTCCTGTTCTAGTTGTTTGCTTAGTTTGCTTTTGATTTAGGTGTGGTTGTTAATAACTGTGAGTTTGCTGTATTTTTACTGTTCATATTTTTTATCTTCTTTTTCTTAGGTAAGTCCCTTTAACATTTCATATAATAAAGGCTTGGTGATGATGAACTCCTTGAATTTGACCTTATCTGAAAAGCACTTTATCTTCCCTTCTATTCTAAATGAAAACTTTGCTGGATAGAGCAATCTTGGATGTAGGTCCTTGCCTTTAAAGACTTCAAATACTTCTTTCCAGCCCCTTTTTGCCTGTAAGTTCTCTTTTGAGAAATCAGCTGACAGTTTGATGGGAACTCCTTTGCAGGTGACTGTCCCCTTCTCCCTTGCTGCTTCTAGAATTCTCTCCTTCATTTTAATCTTGGCTAATGTAATTATGATGTACCTTGGTGTGTTCCTCCTTGTGTCCAAGTTCTTTGGGACTCTCTGAGCTTCCTGGACTTCCTGAAAGTCTATTTACTTTGCCAGATTGGGGAATTTCTCCTTTATTATTTGATTGAATAAGTTTTCCACTTGTTGCTCTTCTTCTTCCCCTTCTGGTACCCCTATAATTTGGATGTTGGGATGTTTAAAGATGTCCTGGAGGTTCCTAAGCCTCTTCTTATTTTTTTGAATTCTTGTTTCTTCATTCTTTTCTGATTGGATGTTTCTTTCTTCCTTCTGGTCCACTCCATTGATTTGAGTCCCAGTTTTCCTCCCATCTCTATTGGTTCCCTGTACGTTTTCCTTAATTTCACTTAGTGTAGCCTTCATTTATTCATCTAATTTGTGAGCAACATCAACCAATTCTGTGAGCATCCTGATCACCAAGGCTTTGAACTATGCATCTGATAGGTTGGCTATCTCTTAGTCACTTAGATGAGTTGGCTCTGGGGCTTTGATTTGTCCTCTGACTGGAGCCATTTTTGTTTTTTTTAGGGGGGAGGTCTGGTCGAGGCTATTACATAGTGAGGGGCAGAGCCTTAGGTGTTACCAGGGCAGGGCAGCCCAGTTGCTGGATAGTGACTTTGTATGTGGGGGCGGGGTCCAAGAGGGAACAATGGTGCTTGCTCCATGCTCTCTGGGATTCCAGTCTGTTCCTCCGCTTCCCCTTCGCCTGGATTATCTGTGCATGAATGTGGGACCACCTAGCAAGCCAGCCATCTTGCATGACCTCACTGGGTCTACACTAGTGCGCAGGGTCCGCTAGCCGCCTGCCTGTGCACCTGGGATCTGCCAGCCTCTGCTGCCTGTGCTCCCCTGTCCACCAACCTCCATTTTTTCCTGCCACACCTCCACCCCTCTTACCGGTCTGGATGAATGGTTTTTGGACTTCTGTACAGCTCAATTTTCTATCAGTCCTGGTTGTTTTCTTGTTTCTAAATCTTGTTGTTCTTAATTTTGGTTGTGTGAGGAGGCATAGTGTGTCCACCTATGCCTCCATCTTGGCCTGAATAGAATAATTTTCTGGGGCCATGGTAGCCTTCTCTGAGCTGCTTGAGTCACAACAAAGAGATAAGACAGAATCTATATCAATTTCTATTTCTTAACTGAGAAACCACACTTTTAGGAAATTGGATATGCTTAAGCCTGGGAGGAAAGTTCCCAGGTTTTTTTTTTTTAATTAGCTCTGTCTAGGCCTTCTTCCAAGGTGTCAGGGCTGAGTTTAAATGAAAATGGACTTCACTAACTATGACATGGAAAATGACATAGACCGAGAAAGCTGAATAATACTGCTATTCCTTACACATGAACTTAAATGAACTAATTAAAACTTTCCCCCAAAATCTCATGAGGACTTGGAAAATATTTTGTGGGGTAGAGGGGCAAGAACTCCACAACTGAAACATCAGCTAAAATAAATGATCCTTGAGTTCCTTTCCGATCCTAGGATTCCATTAACCTCACATTTCCTTCATAGCATAGTGATAACATTTCTCCTTCAAGAGAGGATTCATTTAGCACCTACAACATTGCAAGAAGTTAATATTATTGATTCAATTGACCTGAACAAGGAACATCCTGTAGAATGGCCTAGAAGGCTATGACCATTGAAGCATGGCGACTTAGAGACATTAAAGAGATTGTAAAGAAAGTGTGACTGTTTTCTAGACCACGTGGAAATCCATTCACATCTGAAAATCATTTGAGTCCATTTTCTTTTTCAACAGATCCCCTTTAAGTAAAGCAAGGAATGCTGGTTTATGGCAAATAAACAGAAACAATTTTATTCCTACATCTCAGGCCAGATTTCTTTAATTCCAGTTGTATGCATAAAGCTTTAACAGGAAAGTCATAATTTTCATGATGTTAAAAACAAAAATGAAATAAAACCCCAAACAAACACTTATTTTAGTAACAAAGGCTGGGCAAATGACAACCAGTCACTTGGCTGCCTATCTTGGGTAGTGACCATGTGACAGTTTCCATTTATCCTAATCTTGTTCTTTTCTGTTTGTGAAGAAAAACATTTTAAATTAGAAGAATTATTTCAAATACATTCCTAGTTTAGAATAACTAGAGATATTAAACAGGTTTAGTGTTCATTATATTAACTACCTTTAATAATCCCAACCTAAAACCAGCTGGCCTCCCCTGGGATACTTAATAGGGAAGCAACAACTAATAATTACAAGTGTGAATATTTTTTGGTGAATCATTTAAAGTCACAATTGTGGTGTGGAATTACAAATATGTGTATGACAAGACTTCTACTTCTAAATAGAATATAAATTTGAGCAGTCAAGATATATGAAAAATAGAATATGTATCTATTAAATAGCATTTATAAATTGTAATAGCTAAATTCTAATGGTCGTCAAGTGATCAGTGAAGCAGCGATGGAAATGTTTTCTTTGAGGCTGATCCCATGAGCACAACCAAACAGAAAACAACCTACTGTAATTATCTGATAGGTCTGGCATTGGATAAAAAGATATTGAGATCAGTCAAATAATGTTACATTTCTTTCCTGTATCTTTTTGCTGTCTGTCCTTAACTCATAGCATGACCAGGAGTCAGAGTGTTGTTAGTGGTAGGGCAAAGGACCACTTCAGACCCATAGCCACTATTACTGAAGTTCTTGGCTTAGGGACCTAGGGAGGGAAGATGCATCAAATACTATATCACATAAATCCTTTTGACTATTTGCTTATATGTGTTTCATCATCATGCAGTGTATACTGTGAATGTGTAATAAAAATTAGATCTGAAATGTACCTGAAAAATTCCCTGAGGGCTCATCTCTAAAAGGATGCTATTGTTGAAATACATATGCCAAAGTGTGCTTGGAATGCTCATTAGAAGGCATTTCTGTAGCCAACTGATATGAATACAGGGAAGCTTGTGCTCCAGCTATTATCACTTTGTTTCATATTTCTTTTTTATTTTGTCTTCTTTCCTTCCTGTTTCATTCTTCTTAGCCAAGTTACCTTTTAAAATATTATGAATCTTAACAATTTCTCAACTGTATTAGAATATACATTCAATTATAATATGAAAAAATTCTAAGAGTATAATAAGGGAAGTCTCCATATTGGTAGTATTTTATTAAATGAACCATTTTAACTGAGATTTCACAATTTGGTTGTTGTTTTGATACATGACAGCAATATTGATTCATCTGAACTTCGAATGTATGTGAGGTGTATATGCTTTTTATTCTAGTTAGGGACATAATATAAATGCATGTTTAAAATTTTTTTTCAGTATTTATTTTTAGAGAGAAAGGCAGGGAGAGAAACATCAATATGTGGTTGCCTCTTGTGTGCCCCCCTACAGGGGGCCTGGCCTGCAACCCAGGCATGTGCCCTGACTGGGAATCGAACCTGTGACCCTTTGCTTTGCAGGCCGGTGCTCAATCTATTAAGCTACACCAGCCAGGGCTATAAATGCATTTTTGATTAATTTAATATTCATATGAAATATTTTCATTTTATTGGAGTCTGTAGTTGTTCTTCTGGGAGAAATCATCAGTTTTATGTGAAATTAGGTGTATATTGCTTAATCAAGTCTTTTTCAATTCAATTTACTCACAATAAGTTTTCATGAGGGTTAACTTTCCTGAGACCCTTTCTTTTATTATAGCTAATAATTTTTGATACAGTTATAGCTAATTATCAAAGAAAAAAACTAATGAGGCTTCTCATGACATAGTAAGATAATTACTTCTGTTAAGTAACTTAACTCTTATTAGTATGGTATTTTCAGGAAATATCACAAAATATTTAACATGTTTTAAAATTTAGAAAGTACATACCTGTTCGACAGAGTAAACTCAAACATGTATTTGACCTTAGTTTTTGAATTTTAATATTTACTATGTAAATTTCCTCCTGTTAAAAATGCAATGGGAAAAATATAAATACCAGTCTTGTTACTCTGTTACTTTTAAGCCATTGTGAGTTTTGAATGTATATCATACATAAAATTTTACTACTAAATAACCAAGATAATTATTTAAAGATGTATGAGTATATCCAGAATACTTTTGTAAAAGGCAACTGAACATTTACAATTAATTTTTGTGTTTTTTGAAATATACTTGGATAGTAACATTTTCTTTTTTTTAAAGTTTTCATACATTTTCCTGCATAGATAAGAAAATTAACATTAAATAAAACTAGTGACCATGTGGAAATCAGATGATAGAAAAGATATACTAGACAATTACTATTAATGATAACTGAAATGTATTTAGATGACTTATGTGTGTATGGCCTAGTTAAATCAATATATAGTCTAATGAAATTAGTAGTATTACTTTTACTATATTTTCCAACCAGGAAACTGAGATTCAGAATGAAGTGACCTGCCCAAGTTCACAGGGCTTAAAAGTTTGGCAGGGTTCTATGTTGAATTGCATCCTTCCAATTTATATGTTGTAGTCCTAACCTCTAGTACCTTAGAATGTGACCTTATTTGACAATAGGGTCATTGAGGATGTAATTAGCTAGGATGGATTTATAATGTAGTAGGATGGAGCCCTTACTCCAAATGAACTCGTGCCCTTAACAAAAAGGGGACATTTGGAGACACATACACAAGCAAAATACCATGTGATGATAAATACAAGAGATTAGGGTGATGTTTACACAAGCCAAAGAATGCCAAGTGTTGCCAGCAAACCAACAGAAGCTATGAGAGAGGGATGGAGCACATTCTCTGTCATGGCCATCAGACAAAACAAAGGATGTCAGCACCTTGATTCCAGACTTCTGGCCTCCTGAATGGTGGGATAATAAATTTCTACTGTTTAAGCCACCCAAGCTGAAATACTTCATTATGGTGGACCTAGCAAATAGGCAGTTAAGATGACACAAGATGTGTTGATGCCAGGACATTTACTGCTTCTTTCACATTTTACCATCTGCTGATAGCTGAGCCACTCCTCCTCTGTTCAACCCCCATTCTAAAAGAGGAAGTTAAGTGCAATAACCAGCAGGGTTTAAGTCACTGGGGAAAAGGCCCCTGTTGGACCAAAAATGGCATTCATCCAGAGGAAATATATTAATTTTATGTAAATTAGAAATAACTTTAATTCAAGCTATTATTTAGAATATGTATATTAATTATAAATATGGTTTAACATTTGAAATATTTCCCTTTGATATGTTAAATCTCTGAAACACTGAATAGAATCAGTTAACTAGAAAATAGAATGCATATCTTTTTTTTTTTTTTTTTTGGCCTTTATTTTTTTTTAATTTTTTTTTTTTTAAGATTTTATTTATCTTTAGAGGGGAAGGGAAGGAGAGAGGGAGAGAAACATCAATGTGCGGTTACCTCTCGTATGTCCCCTGCCGGGAACTGGCCTGGCAACCCAGGCATGTGCCCTGACTGGGAATCGAACCGCGATACTTTGGTTCGCAGGCCCGCGCTCAATCCACTGAGCTACACCAGCCAGGGGTAGAATGCATATCTTAAAGAGGTATTGATCATTTTGGGTAAATATGGATAGCATTTTATGAATGGTTAACTACTGTTAAGATGCAAAATACAAGCAAACAAAAAACATAAAACAAAAAGCTTTTTTAAGGCTCGGCATAGCCAAAATAAAACTGAATCATCTTATCACATTGAAATTTAAAATGTAGTACAAATTTATAAATAATCCCCGAGATTAGCTACTAAAAATGTTAATTATGTTAATTGTGGAGGATTTAGATCACTATGCTCCATAGTATGACTTTGGTAAGGAAGATTTCAGAGGCAGTTTCCAGGTGATATTAGGTCTATTTCCTTCAGATTTCTAGCACCGCAAGCATTAAATCAACTATGGCAGATTATGGTATTCTATTAGCAATCAGGAACTTAATTCCTCCCAGCCAAATATCTCAGATATTTTGCCGTCAAAACTATTTGGAGACTGTTAAGATGAATGGGTTATACTTCTTGCCAAATGTTGGTTTATAGCAACTTTTTAATATAATCATTTCTCAGCTGAAAACATCATCTACCAACTGCAATACTGCAATTATGTCTTCAATACTTTAGAAACTAGTTTCTAGGATAACTATTAGAAGTTTATGTCTGCTAATGACTTAAATTATTTACATGTTTTGCATCATTTTAATAGTTCAGTTATTAATCACTAAAACTCCCTCTATCTCCATTTCAAAAACTCTTCTGAAATCTAGTTAAGCCCCTCTGAGATTTTCATTACCTTTTCACTGATTTTGGCTCTGTGGAAAGAAATGTGCTGTGTTCCACACTATTTAGGTTCAACAGAAATGCATCTCTGAATTCAGAACCTTATAAATTCTAAATTTTTAGCTTCCTTACTCAGCAGGATGAACAGAATTACCTCCTGAAATATAACATAATAATCTCAAGCAGTTTAAAATTTTGTATATATCCTGTTTCCCTTAAACTTATCTGCTAACTACTTGAACCTACTTTAGATAAACTTAATATTTGTCAGGTAAATTAATTTAGGTTTTCTTTGGAAATGGATATTCAGATTAACTTAAATACACATACTAAACAAGTATTCCAAAACACTTTATGAAAATAATTTAGATTTAAAAGTGTAGAGAAAGGCATTTATCTACACTGATACTCGTTAAAGTAATAACATAGGCCGACAACCTAGAGTAAGTCCTGTAAAAATATAGTGAAGGTGAGACAGGAAGGAAAAAACTTTCTAGAAAGAAAGGACAGAAGGAAAGAAGGGAAGGAAGGAAGGAAGAGAGGAAGGAAGGAAAGAAGGGAAAGAAGAAAGAAAGGAAGGAAGGAAGGAAGGAAGGAAAGAAAGAAAGAAAAAGAAAGAAAGAAAGAAAGAAAGAAAGAAAGAAAGAAAGAAAGAAAGAAAGAAAGAAAAAGAAAGAAAGAAAGAGAGAAAGAAAGAAAGAAAGAAAAAGAAAAGGAAGGAAAGTGTAGGGAAAAAAGGAAGGGAAGGGAAGGGAAGGGAAGGGAAGGGAAGGGAAGGGAAGGGAAGGAAAAAAAGGAAAGGAAAGGAAAGGAAAGGAAAGGAAAGGAAAGGAAAGGAAAGGAAAGGAAAGGAAAGGAAAGGAAAGGAAAGGTATCTGTAGTACAAATACCTTGTCTCAAATGTGGAGGGTAAAATTGGATACAGGGTCATATCTGTTTTTCTCCTCTACCTCATAAAAGAGCCCAAGCCAACAATCACCATTACAAACAGGGATCTCACTGCATCATTTTGGAGGGAACATCATGCCCACAAGAATTAGAGTCATTGCTGCACCTGTCTCATAAAGGGGGCAGTTTAATTGGGCAAAGGCTGTGGGCCATCGTTTAGGTAAAATATATTTGCCATATCATATATGGCAAAGAATTGTCTCCTAAAATTACATCTTCAGAGCTGCATATTATTGTGACTCCTTCCTACTTCCAATGTTTACTTGAATTTCTTACTAGGCTAAGATCAACTAAAGGGAAACATGGGTTTAGTGTAGTTTAAATTTTCCCTGAAAAGTTCGAGTAACGAGCACTAACTCTTTGGGATTATTCATTTCATCTCCCACAAAGTATGTGACACGGGTCTTCTTCCTACACCTGAGTAGCAATTTGAAAAATAGGCCAAGCATTTGGAAAGATACTACAGTCCCAGTGAACAGGACTTAGTAATAAATAAGAGGAAGGGTTTCAAAGTTATAAATTTACTAGCAGAAATAAGCAAAAAACACAAAGAAATCAATATAACCATTGTGTTTTTTAAACAAAATAGGCAACAGAAAAGACACAAATTTGAGAGGCCAGATATGATTTTTAATTTAAATAATTATTATGAAGACAAAAAAAATCTAGATTTTGAATATTGTTGAAATCTGACATGGTAAAGTAAAAGACAAAGTGAAGTAACTCTGTCACAACTGATGAGAAAAATAATAAAAAGATTAACTTATTAAAGTTAAGAAATATGAAGTACAACCTAGAAAGACCATTATAAGGATCCTATAAATTGCAGAAACAGTTAACAGAGTGAATAGAAGAGAATAAATATTTTTAAATAATAATAATAATTTGGAAAAAAACCTTCTGGGCTGACCACATCTCACGTTTGTAAATTTTAAGGACTTGTGCAATATTCATTATAATAAAAATGAAGACCTAATCATGTCCTGGAAAAAGTCTTAAATTTTAAGGGACAAAATCACATTTTACATGTGATTAAGACACACTCCATCGTATGTTTCACATACTTTGTCAAATATTAATTTATCATAAGAACATGGGTTTATTTCTGGGCTCTCTATTCTGTTCCATTGATCTATGTGTCTATCCTTATGCCAGTACCAGACTGTTTTGACTACAGTGGCCTTATAGTACCGGTTGATATCAGGTATTATGATCACTCCAACTTTTGTTGTTCTTTCTCAAGATTGTGGTGGCTATTTGGAGTCTTTTATGGTTCCATGTAAGTTTTTGGAATATTTATTCTAGATCTTTGCCATTAGTGAAATATACCATTAGTATTTTAATGGGAATTGCATTGAATCTATAGATTTATTTGAGTAGTATTGACATTTTAATGATGTTAATGATTCCAGTTAATGAACATGGTATATGACCATGCTTCCATTTGTATCTTCAATTTCTTACTTCACTGTCCTATAGTTTTCCAACTTTTACATCCTTGGTTATTTTTATTCCTAGGTACTTTTTTGTTGTTGTTGCAATAGGAAAGGGGATTGTTTTCTTAGCTTCACGTTCTGATGGTCCATTATTGGTGTGTAACAAATGCCATCAATTTCTGAATATTGACTTTGTATCTGGCCACCTTGCTGAATTCACTTAGTAGGTCAGGTAGATTTTGGTGGAGCCTGTAAGGTTTTCTATGTACAATATCATGTCACCTGCAAATAATGATAGATTGACTTCCTCTTTTCCTTTGGATTCCTTTTATTTATTCTTTTTTTCATCTTTTTAAATTGTCATTCAAGTATAGTTGTCCCAATTTTACCCCACCTCACCCATCCCTGCCTCCCACCTTCTAACCTACCTGCCTTGGCTTTATTTATTCTTTGTGTCTGATTGCTGTGGCTAGGACTTCCAGTGGTATGTTGAATAAGAATGGTGGAAGCAGACACCACCCTTACCCCTGACTTGTTCCTGATCTTAAAGGAAATGCTTATAGTTTTTGCTCATTGAGTATGATGTTGGCAGTAGGTGTTTTGTATACAGCCTTTATTACATTGAGGAATATTTCCTCTATTCCCACTTTGTTGAGTGTTTTTAATCATAAACAGGTGCTGGATTTTATCAAATGCTTTTTCTGCATCTGCCAGTATGATCATGTGATTTTTGTTTTTCCTTTGGTTTATGTGATGTATCATGTTTACTGATTTGCAGATATTGTACCATCCTTCCATCCCTGGAATAAATCCCACTTGATCATGGTGTATGATCTTTTTAATGTATTGCTGGATCTGGTTTGCTAATATTTTATTGATGCTTTTTGCATCTATGTTCATCAGAGATATTAGCCTGTAATTTTCTTTCTTTGTTGTGTCTTATCTGGTTTGGGAATTAGGATAATACTGGCCTCATAGAAAGAGTTTGAAAGTCTTCCCTCTTCTTGAATTTTTTGGAATAGTTTAAAGATAGGTGTTTTTTGATTGATCGGTAAAATTCCCCTATGAAGCCATCTGGTCCAGATGTTTTTGTGCTGAGAGTTTTTTTACTGCTTTGATTTCACTAGTTTTTATCAGTCTATACAGGTTTTCTGCTTCTTCCTGCTTCAGTTTTGGAAGATTGCATGTTTCTAGAAATTTATCCATTTTGCCCAGGTTATCCAATTACTTGGCATATGGTTGTTTATAGTAATTTCTTACAATCATTTGTATTTCTGTGACATCAGTTGTTACTTCTCCTCTTTGATTTCTAATTTTATTTATTTGGATACAGTATCTTTTTTTCTTGATGTATGTGGTTAAAAGTTTGTCAATTATGTTTATCTTTTCATAGAACCAGCTCCTAAATTCATTGATTTTTTTAAAATTTGTTATAGTCTTTATGTCATTTGTTTCTGCGCTGTTCTTGATTATTTCCTTCCTTCTACTCATTCAGGTTTTTGTTGTTTTTCTAGTTCTTTTAGGAATACAATTAGGATGTTTATTTGAGACATTTCCATCTTCTTTAGGTAAGCATGTAATGTTGTAAACTTCCATCTCAAGACTGTCTTCGCTGTGTCCCATAGGTCTTGGGCTGTTGTGTATTCATTTTTGTTTACCAGGTACTTTTTGAATTCTTCCTTGATCTCATAGTTAACCCATTCCTTATTTAATAACATGTTTTTTAGTCTCTACGTAGTTGAATGTTTTCGATTTTTTTCTTGTGGTTCACTTCTAATTTTAAGACATTAGAATCTTAGAAAATGTTTGATATAACTTCAATTTTCTTGAATTTGTTAAGGCTTATTTTGTATCCTACTGTATGATCTATCTTTGAGAATGTTCTATGTGCACTTGAAAAGAGTGTATATTCTGCTTCTTTGGGGTGAAATTGCCTGTAAATATCAATTGAATCCACTTGATCTAGTGTTTTATAGTGTTTTATAGCACCATTCAATGCTGCTATATTTTTGTTTATGTTTTTGTGTGGAATATCTATCCATTGTTAACAGTAGGATGTTAAAATCCCCTATAATCACTGTATTGCTACCAATATCTTTCTTAAAGTGTTCCAAGATTTTTTAAAAATATATTTAAATGCTCCTATATATGTTTACAAGTGCTCTGTCCTCCTGTTGGAATGTCCAACTCCTGTTGGAAGTGCTCTGTCCTCCTGTTGGAATGTCCCCTTCTGTATCATGTAGTGACCTTTTTTGTCTCTTGCTATGGTCTTTGCTTTGATATCTGTTCCGTCAGATAGAAGTATTGCTACTCCAGCTTTCCTTTCACCTCTCTTTGTACCTGATATTTTTTCCACCCCCTCACTTTCAACCTGAGTAAATCTTTGGTTCTCAGGCGGGTCCCTTGTAGACTGAATATATGGAGGTCATGTTTTCTTACCTATTCAGCTACCCTATGTCTTTTGATTGGAGTATTTAATCCATTACATTGGAGTACAGACAGTCTCTTCAAAAAATGGTATTGGGAAAATCAGACTGGTACATGCAAAGAATAAAAACTAGACTACCATTTTATATCATATACCAGAATAAACTCAAAATGGATAGAAGACTTAAATATAAGTGATGATACCATTAAAATCCTAGAGGAAAACATAGACAGTAAAATTTAAGATATCCCATGAAACAATATTTTTGCCAATATATCTCCTAAGACAAGGGAAATAAAGAAAAAAAATAAACAGATGGGGCTACATCAAATTAAAAAGCTTCTTCACAGCTAAAGAAAACTTCATCAAAATAAAAAGGGAAGTGACTATATGGGAGAACATATTTGCCAACATACATATTGCAAAATATATATAGGAACTTATACAGCCAGGAAGATAAATAATCCAATTAAAAATGGCCAAAGGACCTGAATAGACACTTCTCCAAGGAGGACATAGAGATGGCCCATAGACATGAAAAAGTGCTTAACATCAATAGCCATTAGAGAGAAGCAGATTAAAACCACAATGAGGTATCACCTCACACCTGTCAGAATGGTTATCATTAATAATCAACAAACAAGTGCTGGCAAGAATGTGGAGGAGAGGGAACCTTAGTGCACTGTTGGGAATGCAGACTGGTACAACCACTGTGGAAAACAACATGGAATTTCCTCAAAAAACTAAAAATGAATTGTCTTTTGACCAGTGTTTCCATGGTGGGAATATATCCTAAGAATGCCAAAACACCAATTCAAAAGAATTTATGCACCCTTATGTTCATAGCAGTGTTATTTACAATAGTCAAGATTTCAAAGCAGTCTAAGTGCCCATTGCAGATGAGTAGATTAAAAACCTGTGGTACATTTATACATTTACACAAAGAAGTAACTCCTACCTTTTGTGACAGCGTGGATGGGATTGGAGACTATTATGCTAA
This sequence comes from Glossophaga mutica, assembly GCA_039655065.1. Lineage (NCBI taxonomy): Eukaryota > Metazoa > Chordata > Mammalia > Chiroptera > Phyllostomidae > Glossophaga > Glossophaga mutica. Next base: position 91,199,974 of record CM077307.1, on the reverse strand, counting down.
GTGAAATAAGCAAGGTGGTAAAAGACAAATTACATATAATCTTGCTTACAACAGGACTCTAGTGAACAAGTAAACTAATGAGCAAAATAGAACCTGAGGCATAGAATAATGGAAAAGACCAACAACTGTAAGTGGGGAGTGAGGAGGTGGGGACTGATCAAAAGAACATAAAGGGATTAGCCAAACAATATCTATACATGGTGCATGCACATGGACAATGGTGAGGCGAATGATATGAAAATGGGTGGGTGAGCTTGGTGGAACAGGGTGAAGGGGTAAAAAGTGTGGCAACTGTAATAGCATAAACCATAAAATAAGAAAGTAAATTTAGAAAAGCTTAATTGACCCGAAAGTAAAGCCCAAATCAGACTAATCCATGTTGCAAATCCTGGAATTATTAGAAAATGGATATACCTTTGAAAGTGGAGACTGAAAGTCTTCATATGAAGCAGTTAGGACCCTAGAGGTCTAACAAGAGTTTGTTCTCTCAGAAATGAACCTGAAGAAGAGACTTTGATTTTGAGAACATCAGATAAACCAAGTGTGGGTAGTATTATTTATCACACAGGTAAATAAAAAAAAAAAAAAAGACTTAATACTGAATAGTGAAATATTTGGGACTGCTTCTAATATCTGGCTCTGAGACCACTACCAGCTAGGCATATTCCAGATTAAAATAAGTTTAAAAAAAGGAAGACATAAAAATAATAATAAGCATTGGAGGTTCCCTTGTTAAATGGCTCAAGCAGATAATTCTGCAGTGAAGCCTACCTTTTGAAAGTCCTCTCAATGCATACAATGCTTTGCAGCCCCTCAATCTGTTACTTAACCTGCTTGAAGTTTTCTGAGCACCTTGGTCACTGTCATTTTATGTCTTTCATTATTTTTGGAAACTCTGTACCATTATTTCTTCAAATATTTTTTTCTGCTTTCTTCTCTCTCCCTTCATCTTATAGGACTCCAATTATACACATGTTAGAGCATGTGATATTTTCTCTAGATCTTGAATGCTTTGTTCTTTTTATATCTTTAACTCTTTTTCTCATTATGTATAGTATGGTAATTTTTATGGTCTTATCTTACCGTTCATTGATTTTATCTTCAGTTGTGTCAAGTCTACTGATGAACCCTGTTAAATTAGAAGCTGTGAAGTGTCTGAGATTTTATCCTATGTGCAATTTAGCAAATTAGATCATCACTCTTAAATGTAGATATACTGACAGAAGAACACAAAATGCCTGGGTCAGAGAAACATGCTATTTATTTATTATTCTTGGCAAAAATGGCAGCCAGAGAAATATCTTGTGTTGGTTCTCCATGCCCCAGTTCTCACAGAGTTATCTGGGAGGGGCCAGGCATTTACCTGCATAATTGTGTGCACTACAGGTAAAAATTTTTGAAATTAGATGATGTTAAGCTTTTATGGGGCTATTAGCACACTGCCTGTCTTCCCCTCCCGAGAGAGATTACTAATTACCCTGGAATATAAGCATATTTTTCTGGTGTGAGGAAGGCAGGGACTTCATTTCCACTACCATGACACATCTAAGTGAGTCTTCAAATATCCCTGAAGTGTTATGCTATCTCTAGTTTTCAACACTATTTTCTTTTTTAAACACATCATTTTTTATAAGACCCAGGCCATGTAAGAACTTAAGAAATCCAACTTCTGGCCAAGATGGAGGTGTAGGTAGACACACTTTGCCTCCTCACACAACCAAAATAAGGACAACAAAAATTTAGAAACAAAATAACACCAGTACTGACAGAAAATTGAACTGTATGGAACTCCAACAACCAAGCAGTTAAAGTAGACACATTCATCCAGAACAGTAGGAGGAGTGGAATCCGGCAGCCAGATGGAGAGGGGTAGAGGCAAAAAAAAAAAAAATGTGGCTGGAAGACCCTGGGCCCATAAAGCAGCAGCTAGCAGACTCCAGGCATGCAGTCAGTGGCTGGTGGACCCAGTGGGCGCACAAGGCAGCAGCGGGCAGACCCAGAAAGGCAGCGGATTGTGGAAGGGCTTGACATGCAAGGTGGCTGGCAGGCCAGGAGGTCCCACATTCACCCTCAGATAAACCAGGCAAAACTGGGGAGCGAGACAGACCATGCAACCCAGGGTTCCAGTGCAGGGAAATAAAGCCTCAAAACACCAATTGAAAATACCTGTAGGGGTTGAAGTGTAGGAAGAGACTCCCAGCCTCACAGGAGAGTTAGTTGGAGAGACCCACAGGGTTCCAGGACGTACACAAGCACACCCACATGGGACTCAGCACCAAAAGGGTCCAGTTTGCTTGGGGGGAGTGGCGGAAGTGACTGAAATCTGGCAGAGGGTGAGTGAGCTCTATTGTTCCCTCTTGGACCCTCCCCCACATACAGCATCACAGCGCACAATGTGGGATGCCCACCCTGGTGAACACCTAAGGTTACACCCCTCACTACATAGTGAGGTGCATCAAGACAAAAAAAAAAAAAAAATGGCCCAAATGAAAAAACAGATCAAAGCTTCAGAAAAAATACAACTAAGCAACAAAGAAAGAGCCAACCTATCAAATACACAGTTCAAAGCACTGGTGATCAGGATGCTCACAGAATTGATTGAATTAGATGAAAAAATGAAGGCTATGCTAAGTGAAATAAAAGAGAATGCACAAGGAAACAATAGGGATGGGGAGGAAACTGGGACTCAAATCAATGGAGTGGACTAGAAGGAAGAAAGAAACATCGAATCAGAAAAGAATGAAGAAACAAGCATTCAGAAAAATGAGGAGAGGGTTAGAAACCTCCAGGGCATTTTTAAACATTCCAACATCCAAATTATAGGGATGTTGGAGGAGGAGAAGAGGAAGAGAAGCAAGGAGAAAAATTTATTTGAACAAATAATAAAGGAGAACTTCCCCAATCTGGCAAAGGAAATAGACTTTCAGGATGTCCAGGAAGCTCAGAGAGTCCCAAAGAACTTGGACCTGAGGAGGAACACACCAAGGCACATCATAATTGTATTAGCTAAGATTAAAACAAAGGAGAGAATCCTAGAAGCAGCAAGAGATAAGGAGACAGTTACCTTACAAAGGAGTTCCCATCAGACTGTCAGCTGATTTCTCAAAAGAGACCTTACAGGCAAGAAGGGGCTGGAAAGAAGTATTCCAAGTCATGAAAGGCAATAACCTACATCCAAGATTGCTCTATCAAAGCTTTCATTTAGAATGGAAGGGCAGATAAAGTGCTTCTCAGATAAGGTCAAGTTAAAGGAGTTCATTATCACTAAGTCCCTATTATATGAAATGTTAAAGGGACTTATCTAAGAAAAAGAAGACAAAAAATGTGTACAGGAAAATGACAGCAAACTCACAGTTATTAACAACCACACTTAAAACAAAAGCAACTAAGCAAACAGCTAGAACAGGAACAGAAATACAGAAAAGGAGATCACATGGAGGATTATCCACAGGGGAATGGGAGGAGGAGAGAGGGGGAAAAGGTACAGAGAATAAGTAGCATAGATGGTAGGTAGAAAATAGGGGGAGGGTAAGAATAGTATGGGAAATGTAGAAGCTAAAGAACTTATAAGTATGACACATGGACATGAACTAAAGGGGAGGAATGTGGGTGGGAGAGGGTGTGCAGGGTGGAGGGGAGTGAAGGGCAGGAAATGGGACAACTGAAATAGCATAATCAATAAAATATATTTTTTAAATTAAAAAAATATCCATAGACAGTTGTCTTCCAACAAGCTTATTAAAGATATCCCTAATATCTGGTATAGCATATCTTTATTTCTAGCAATTTCTCTGATTTTTTCTTAGAGTTCCCATCTCTTTTTTGAAATTCTGCATTTTCACAGACATACTATCTAGATTTCCACTAAAGTTTTTAACATGTTAATTATAATAGACTTAAATAACCTGTCTGATATTTAAAACACCTGGGCCATTTTTCAGTTTTCTTCTGCTTGTTACTTTGTCTCTTGACAATACGTTATTTTTATTTGCTTCTTTTGTATGTATTGAAATATTTGACTGAATGAATGACCTTACTTATAGAATACTAGAGCTGAGGTATATAAAATTTACACATAAATACGGGCACAGTACTCTTCTAATATTGGTATGGTACATTGAGTCTGAGTGCTACAAAACCTGAATAATAGAAGATTCTGAAATAGAACAAAATAAAATGAGACTGAGAAAGAGGAAAATTAACTAATAAATAATTTAAAGAAAATTCCCCATATTGAAGGATGTATGTTTCTAGACAGTGAGGACCCGATGAGGATTCATACTATTTATAACAGAGACATAAGCATGACAGGATTTATGAAGTATAAAAAAAAGAAAAATTCTAAAAATATTATTAAAAAAATTAAGAAGTTGATCACATGTGAAAGATCAGGACTCAATATTACATTAGATTTTGGTAGTCATACTTGTAGCTTGAAGATAGTAAATCATCAAAAGAGATTTGAATAATGACTCTTGAAAAGTGATGTTCAAATTAATGCCCTAACAAATTATGAATTAAGTGAAAGGGTAAACAGGAAATTTTGAAACATAAAAGTTGTAAAAATTATATTTCATGCATACTTTCTCAGGAACTAAACTGAGAAAGAATAAAAGAGGAATAGAGATTCAACACAACAGACAGGGGAAAAGAAACCCCAATAAAATTGTACCTCAGACTTGGTGAACAACCAAGCCAGTGATGAGCAATAATGAGTGATTCTGTAGGAGAGTCACAATTTAAAAAAATACATTGAAATATTTTTAGATCTTTAAGTGTACCTAGAGGAAATGAATTAATGATGGCTGCATAGAAAGTTAAATAGATGAATCTAACTAACAAACTGAACTAACAAGCAAAACAGACAGACTCATAGATGGAGAACAGATTACAGCTAGTAGGGGTGGGAGGTTAGGATGTGGAGGAATTGAGCAGAAAGGAAAAAGGACTCATGGACATGGACCACAGTGTCGTGATTGCTGGGGGGAGGAGGGTAAAAGGGGACTGAATGGTAATGGAAAAAATACAACTGTAAAAAAAATAAAAAAAGTTAAATAAATAAAGAGATGATTATCTCCTATAAAATGAAAAATTTTACAGACACACAAAACGTAATTATAAACACTACCTGGTTCATCTATACATAATATGTACAAAGTCATAATAATGTAAGTAATCAATATTAACTTAACCGATTATATTTCAATGACTTTATGAGAGTCAGAAGGAGAGGAAAGGAAGGATGTACATGTTTGTGAAAGTAAGGAATGAATGTCAAAAACAATATTTTTTCTTACTGATTTTTAATGAAATGTAAGACAAAAAAAATACGCATTCATTAGAATTTGGAAAACAATATTTTTTAATGTCAATAAATAATAGCTGAAACTAAAGAACCATGTAACAGTCCTTACTGATATGGCTCAGCTGGTTGGCGCATTGCTCCATACACCAAAAGGTTGGAGGTTCAATTCCTCTAAAGGGCAAGTTCTACTCTCTCTCTATACGTGTGTGTGTACATACACACATATGTGTGTATATAAACATATGTCATGTGACAGTAGTGTGTGTATGTGTGTGTATATATATCATGTAACAGTAGTACAGTATAGGCATATTAATAGAAGAGTTGAATAAAAGTGGTTGCTTTTGAGGGGTTGAAATTAAAGGTGGTGACTGAGGTACTCTCTGTATGTTTTTTAGTTTATAACTTGAAAACATTATATATTTCAACAATATATATGATATTTAAAGAAGACTAAATTGTGAGTACAGGTTCTGCCAGAAGTAAGGCTTGCTTCAGTGTATCAGTAGGGTAATATTATGGGTGTAATAATTTATAGTTTTAATTTGAACATTTCACCCAAAATGTCATATTTTGTGTTTGAGTGTGTTATTGTTATGTTACCAAATTACATGCTTATGATTTTGTAATAAAAAATTTTGTAATAAAAAGGGGTGTTATTTGTGCCAGACCCTGTACATATTGATATTATAAGCACATCAACACATTTCCAAGAAATATAGTCTTTCATCATTATTTTAAAAAGAAAAATAGTTGCATATGTTGTGAAAGTAAAGAAGTAAAAGAATTCTGGACATCATTCCAGTAAAAAAATAAAATGTGCATAAAACTTTAATTTACTAAAAAATATAGTCCCTCAAAAGTATAGTTCTTACAGCAAAATATGGAAATAAGAGGAAAAGTAGGATAGTAATTAAAACAACAACAAAAATATATGGTAGACTATCAGATGATTGGCATAAGACCAATGATACTAGTAACAAAGAATCATTAAGCTCAGCTTTTAAATTATATTTAAGTTGGAAATGTTAATAATTGTTTTTAAGCTTCTTTTTAACTATCCTTTTAAATTGAACAAGTAATTATTCATGTTATTAAAGTGTAGAACTTCAGGTATTCAGTGACACTTTCTCCAATATTTAGTAAAATACCTGGAAATATTAATTCTATAACTACAACCAATTAATGATATACATCTAAAATTTTACTGTCAAAATACTTTATATTTGGTAATATTATTAAAGCAATTTAGTTTGATGATCTTAGAAATTGTTTCTAGTTAAGAAAATGAAATTGTTTCAAAATTCAATAAATTCAAATAGTTGAAGAGAGGAAGATTGATGTGAATATTTTAAAAGATCTTAAGTTTCTGAACTCTATTGGTTTTTGTTGCAGATATAATAATGTTTTTCATTTACCACACTCTTTCTCACAGTTTTATTTACATCTCTGATATGTATCTTCTTCTTTTTTTAATCAGTATTTTTTAATTGTTGATATTGTACAGTTTTCTGTCTTTTACCCCACCCCCAGCCCACCACCCCAGCCCTCCCCACCTTCCTCCCATTTCCACCCCCCATAGTTTTTGCCCATGAGTCCTTTATACTTGTTGCTCTAAACCGTTCCCCTTTTCCCCTGAAATTCCCTCCCCTCCCTCTCTGGTCACTGTCAGACTGTTCTCAAATTCAGTGAATTTGTTTATATTATGCTTGTTTGTTTGTTTTGTTAATGAATGGATCAAAAAACTGTGGTACATTTACACAATGGAATTCCATGCAGCAGAAAGAAAGAAGGAGCTCCTACCCTTTGCAACAGCATGGATGGAATTGGAGAGCATTATGCTAAGCGAAATAAGCCAGGCGGTGAAAGACAAATACCATATGATCTCACCTTTAACAGGAACCTAATTGACATGTATCTTCTATATGGAAGAAGGTATAGTAAGTTGTCCCTTGTAGACTGTAATGGACAGTCATCTAACCTCCATTATCAGTGGAAGATTTACGTGTGTGAATATCTTCATGTAAAGATATTTCTGAAATAGTGACAGTCTTATATATTTTCTGGATATTTTTGCTTACAGGAAGGAAAATGCTTAGGAAAAGTTAGCTTTTATTGAAACTTTATAATTAATGATCTTCCACTAAGTGGCTGGTTTAGAATTATGATCAAATTACACACTTTCTCAACTAAAACTAGACTGTTGTAGGGCTTGAATTTGGAATTTAGGACCTACTTGTTTGATATGTTATTTTTCTAAATTTGAGATTCTTCTATAAAAAGGATACAATACCAATAACAATAATACCAATCTGAGTTAATTCATATAAAGATTATAACATTTAATAATATCTCTTTTAAAGCAATGTTTAAATCTTGACACTAATCTTTAAGTATTATTCCAAACATTTTAGTGTCTACCATGATGATGTAACCTTTGAGCTAAATCCGACCCACATTCCAAAAATTTTAACAAATTTTGAAGAACCTGGACCAATAAACAGAATTTTATTAGTGGAAGAATATATCTATTAAAAATAGAGACTCATTTAAAGGGAGGTATTAAGAACAACATATTTTAAGAAGGCAGGCATGGGTGTGAACATCTATGCACCTAAAGGTGAAAATAATGGAGAATAGCAATGATTTAAACATCTTTTGAGCACTGATTAAGAATCCTCTTGACACCACATCTTACTTCAACCACTGTGGTGGCAACCAGTTTTGTGCAAGACTTGAGAAGCTTCATGCAGTACTAGCCTTGCCTCAGGGCTGTCATTCAAAATTTTGCATACTGCTTTGAGACTACTCAAATGACACTTCTGAGGATGCTCACGGGAAACTCCGTACAGTAATCAGTGATTAACCCAGTAGTAGGGGGAAGTTAATGCTCTTAAAGTCACCCTTGACCAGGAGGGGAACAGGATTCTGTGGTTAAATGCTTCCTAGGTGTGATTGAACCTAAATTGACTGTTCTGTGACACATTTTGTAAGCCACTCCAGAAGGTTCTAGGGGATTAAACATAATTGCCATTAATAATGGCCACAATCATCATGCATTCTTTTGTTGTTTTTCATTAATATCCTTTTTTAAAATTCTTTCTGCCCTAAATTCCTGATTCCTGGAATCCCTCTGTCCCCAAAACTACCTGCTCCTTCATTTGCAGACTTATCTTTTGGAGAAATTTGAGCAAAAGAAAGAGTATCTGAATTGGTCCTAGAAAACAAACCTTTAGAATGTGATTCTGGAGCTGCGATTCACCAGTTAGATGTGAATATCAATTCCTTTACCTGTGGTGAGCATGTGCTGATAACCCCTGGCATTTAAGCCAACCCGAACACAAAGAATTTCCTACATGTGGATTGGAATGAGGTAGATGGTAAAATAAGGGGTTATGAAGTGGCTGTGTCATTTGACACATATCAGGGCAACTATAATTTTAAATATTGTAAAATCAACAAGTTTTTCTTTACTATTTTGGAGTCCTTGAAAAAAAATAAGCCAGTAGGAAACAAGAGGAAAGGCTCTCTCACCATCACTTCCAGTGCCTCTGTTATGAAATTTGTGTTTCCACAGCCTTAGGGTTTTCTGGGTAAGTGGATCTGCTTTTCAGAGATGGAATGAATTTATTAGCATATAGATCCTAATTATTTAATATATGAGTCATCCTACTAAGAAGAAAGTTAGGCCAGTTAAAATGCTGAGCAATGATGAGAGAAAACTCAGGAAGAGTGGCAGAGGGAGATGGTGAATATTATGGTGTTGGGAATGTAGGTATTTCCATTAACTCTCTTTATGTTGAAACCTTGGCGAGAATATAGCAGATCTTCCTTAAATAGTAAGTCTACAATTAATTAAACTTTATGAAGGATATGTGAACAGCGAACAAAATGTGCACTACATCTGATAGCCTTCAGGTACAATTTTAATACCTCCTGAGCCATAGCTCTCACTCCAGCCACTTCTGAATTCACCAGTTCCATTCAGGATTCAACCAAGTTTGTGCAGAGGGCAATGGAATAAGGCCTCACTATCATCACTATCAACCAACACCTGCGCGGTGTATCTCTCATCGTCTTCCTTGTTGTTTTTCTCCATGATGAGGGACCTCCACAGGACCCAGCTAGGTACTCGTGCAAGTGAAACGTAGAGATGTAGATAGTTAATATGAAGGTGTCAGTCTGAACAAGATAATATGGGACATATTAGATAAATGTTTCTTTTTACATCTCCCAGTCAGGCAGTTCTGAGATGCATTCCAACCCTCCTTACTAGGTCCTGGTATATAAAGCACCAGTTCCTTGCAGTAGTGGTGGACTTTTTGATGCATCTCTTTGGCGCACTTTTTTTAAGGATCGAAATATTTTTTTATTTTTAAGTATATTTTATCAATTATGCTATTATAGTTGTCCCATTTTTTTCTCCCTTTTCTCCCCCTCCACCCCCCTCCCTCCAGCATTCTCCTCCCCCTTAGTTCATGTCCATGGGTCGTACATATATGTTCTTTGGCTTCTCCATTTTCCATACTATTTTTAACTTCCCCTGTCCATTTTGTGCCTACCAATTATGCTTCTTATTCCCTGTACCTTTTCCCCCGTTCTTCCCCTCCCCTTCCCTGCTGATAACCCTCCTTATGATGTCCATTTCTGTGATTCTGTTCTTGTTCTAGTTGTTTGCTTAGTCTGTGGTGCTTCCCCCTACTACTTTTCTGTTTCATTAACTTGCTTTGCCTGTCTGCTCACAAGGATTATATTCCAGATTTGTCAAAAGTTCAGCATTTTTGTGAAGGGAGACTCTGATGATTATGATGATGCTAAATGGGAGAAAATAATAGAACCAATGATACCACTGGATCCTGATTAATCATGCAAGCTGGAGGATCTGAGACCTGCTTTTTAATTAGAGAATCCGTCTAAAGATGGACTAACAAACTTCAACCCAACATCAAGAATTCTCAGTCCGTTAGTATCTAATAAATTGTTGATTACCTTTATTATACACTGACTTCTCTATTAATTTAAAAATATATAGAATCTGTGACTTAATACTTCTAAGAGTAAGAACTGGTACATACAAAGAAATGGGACTCAGGGGAAAAGGATAATTCTTCTTTGTGCTGAAAAATACTAAAGGAATTTAATGGTGGGTTGAGTCAAATAGACTCCAAAATTTTTAAAAGCAGTTTACAAAATTCTCACATTAAAATTAAGTGTAATCCTTTTACAGAAACCCTAAGGGGATGAAATTTAAAAATTGATGAAATCTTTAACATAAGTAAATATTTATAAATAATGTTAAAAACAGAAAAAGAAAATTACTTATAGTGATTGTACAAAGAAAGTGAGGAAGAAAAGGATGGGGCTTCTGTCTGATAAAGATGAGCCAAATAAATAGAAGACAACAAGCTAAGAATGAAACAGTCACATATTTAAAAAACTAGAAAAACTTAATCAATATGGCAGGGAAGAAAAACTTGTCAAATTACCTTTGGATATACTTCATTTCCAAAGATTAATTATGTTATTAGCTTCTTCTGGATAATCAAAACTGTTTCTCTTTAAAAATATTTGATTGTGTGTGTGAATTATTAGACAATTCAGACACATTGATGAAATAAAAATATTTTTAGTTTCCCAAGCCACTAGAATTGAGTGACATTTTATTTAACTCACAGAGGTAAACAGAGTTTTTAGAGTTTGCTAACATAGAAGTATAGGTGCTACATGTGTGGGCATATAGAAAACACCCACATATATATGTTAACACAGGCTGGTATACTCTAGATCAAAAGTAAGTATGGTTTATATGCAGGAGACCAAGAGAGGCAATATACTGGGGACAGACTAAAAAGAGCCAAGGGATTTCCAAGTCAGACGAAGGGGTGTGGGAAAAGGTGTCAGGCTTCTCTGAGCCATCCAGGAAGTCTTTGTGAGGCGGACAACTTAAGGGATGCTAAAATGTCCACAGATGTGTAAGCCTAGTCATTGCAAGCATGTATTTATCCCTCAAATTGAACCCATGTGTGTCCAGTCAGTGACTGTAGATTTCAAAGGGAAACAGGACTGAACATTTCTGTTCCAAGCAGGTTTTTTTTTTTTTTTTTTTTTAAGTTAGCAGCTGCAATGATTTTAAGATAAGGGCTTCTTTATCCAGGCAGATGCAGCAGTCATCAGAAGTTAATTTGCAGGGATATTCATATATGCAAATCACGTCACAATGCTGAAATGCAACCACGTAATGACTGGAAAATGTTATACTCATAAATCATACCACCACGATCATCAAAATTTCCACTCAGCCAGGACAAATTCAACAACATTTATGTCTTTCCAGATTTTAGCCCATAAAAACTGTGTTTTTGGAGAGTGTGTTACTCTGGTGATCTTAAAACTCCCAAGTCTGATATAATGAGTCCTCAAGTGCGTTATAACTTACCAGTAATTACATTTCAACATATCTGCGTTCAGCAGTTAGTGTTTTATTCATAAACATTTAAACACTGAATTAGGCATAAAATAAGAATGTTGGCAACAATCCGGCTTAATTTCATTAACTATTAGGTAAACTTAGTATTTCTTCTTCAAATAAACCTTGGTTTTGAATGCTAAAGATGTAATGAACTTCATGGTTCACAGCATTTGACATTGCTTAATTAATGGGTGCATTTATAGTACATAGGCCTTGGTAATTGATTTATATGCATGATTTGCACATACAGCTGTTAGTTCCTGTAGGAAAGTCATAATTCAAATGTGTGCATATTTTGCAGATATGGGAAAAGAAAAAAATTTGAACTTGACAAGTCCCCCCAAAACACAATAGTAAATTAATAGCTCAGAAACAAAACTTACAGGATGAAGCATTAAAGTTATAGTCTTGAATTTTAACAGCATGTACATTTCAAAAACTATTGAGAAAATGCTTTTGTTCCATTTAAAATACTTAGCTCATAAGAAATAGAAATTTGTTTGCATACCCTTCTGTTCAAATATACATTTTTGAAGAAAAATGTGGTTAGGTTATTACCTGAGTGACTTTATTAAAATGTATCAAAAAACTTGAGACATGCATCTACATAGTAGGTGGTTCTCTTACTGACCGGTATGTACATAAAATGACTATACTATAAGCATTTAAAAGTATTATATATTCTCCAGATATGAAATGCCTATGCTATCCATAACATTTGGAATTTGCGCAACCACGTTTCCTCTAGAAGTAATGATAGATTGTCATTTACATTCTCTTAGCCAGTTCTCTAAATTACAACACTACTAATTTATAAGAAACCTGCCTTTAAGTGAAGGTACAGTTCCAGATGTTGAACAGGGAGAAACTGTTAGGTCTACTGAGTAGAAATGGCTGCTTCCTTCTATAAGGAATGATGTGTGAGATATTGTGAGTGCTGTATCTATATTTCTTCCATTGCACCCAGGGACCTGTACTATCAGGAAGAAACTATGATTTCTCTCTATTCAGGGTCCTGGGGTAAGTCTTCTCTAACTGGAAGACACATTTTATGGACAGGCATGGGAATCCCATTTTTCTACATTGTCCAACTGATTACTTCTGAAAGCTCAAGTAGCAAATCAAGGGGTCAGAACTGAAGAAAAACTGAGCTCTAAGGGCAGAAGTCTTCTGCAGCAGCTAATAAGACTGAGGCAGAGACACAATTGTTTCCGGATTCCATAATATTCCAAGGGAGGAGCAGCATCCTGTGGATACAGTCATGTTCTGTGTTATCACCCCACACTGCTCCCCACACCTTCCACTTACTGTGCCATGTGCCAGTCATTTAGCACCTTTCCCCATATCACCAATGATAACTAACCCTTTCCCCTTTGTTAGCTGCTGGAGGTATTTCAGTGAGGCTTTCAGGAAACACTTGAAAACATTACCAGTCCTTTTTTTAAAGGCAGCTATCAAAGTGCTTTATTGTACATTAAAACCTTCACAGCCCAGGCAGCATGATTGTTTTCACCATGCTGGCCCCATTTCCTGGTGCTCTAAGGCAGTGCTTAGCTTTTTACTTTCTAGCCCCATACTCTACATCTGCTATTCTAATGCTTTCATTCATCAGAAAACCGGCAGTTGTAAATCGTTTCAAAACCCTTCCCACACATGTGCGTCCACACACACACTTGTATACACACACACAAGCGTGTAAAGTGTCATTTCTCTAGCACCCATCTGCACTGGATGGAGAAGAGAATCTGTGGACAGTAAATAGAGTTGATTTCTCCATTTGTTGAGGCCCTTTTAAATCTTTCAGTGGTTACTTGATTTTTAACTACTCTCTGAAGATTTGGAAATTATAATAATTGTACCATTTCCTCGGTGTAGAATTAATTGGTTTTCTCTAGCAAGGCACTCTAGTCTGAGCATTGTAACAATGTATAGCCAATGTAAGAATCAACTTTCATCAGCAAGTTGACATGATGAAAGGTAGAAGCTAGACTGAGTTGCTGTGGCTTCTTCTGATAAGGCAGTCTTCAAGATGTTGGATAATTCCTACCCACATACTCTATGCTTTAATTTTTTTTTTTTTTTTTTTGTTAAAAAAGGAGTACAAACTCCTGCTCTGTTAGGGCTGAAGATGATCAAACAAGAATAAACAAAACACATCCATGGTTTGTCTGAAGAAAACCCTAGGCTTGCATCTCATTACTTTTACATACTGAACTTTTGCCTTTGATCCAAATTTTTTAGTTTTAGAATTAATTCCAATCTTTTTTCTCTTGCTGTCATTAATAATTTCTATTATGTAGTTAATAAAGAGACCAGAAAGATAACCTGGATGAGATGTTATGTCCTTATTAGGGAACAATACAAATAATTAATATTAGGTGAGTGTTTCAGCACCTAGAGAATGACAGTAATTTATGTAATTCTGCCCAGTACAGGGTTAATCCTTATACCTAACCTAGGGTCATTATTTGGTAGCTTGGAAAGTTATGGATAACAGTAACAACTATTCTTCATATGTATACCATGTCTAACTTTAAGAACTACTTTCCTAAACATTAACTTATTTAAGCCTCAGAACAATTCTATGACACATATAGTAATATATTAGCATTATCCCTTCTCTATAATGATGGAATTGGGGTTTAAAAGGTAAAATAAATAGAGCTAGTACAGTCATTTAATTCTTTAAATTTCAAATTATATAACTTGTTCTCTTTACCCAACTGTTATCCATCATCATCCCCATGTCTTACATATTAATTTTAAAAAAGCATTTCATTATAGATATTTATAAATTTTAACATTAATCACTTAACCATAAAAAGTAAAGTGTAATTCTCTTCTTTATAAAGTAAATGGGAAGGAAACTTTGGAGTTTTTGCCAGCACTCAGACTTACATGAGAGATTGTTAAACTCGACAGTAGAGTGAACTATTGATCTTACACACACACACACACACACACACACACACACAAGATAACGTATTCATTTATGATCTCTGTCTTCTTTCATTCTACTTCCTCCCTTCCTTCCTCCTTCCCTCCCTCTTTTTATTCCTTCCCCATTTAAAGTGATAGCAAAATACTAACACTTTGAGACGACACTGGTGAATGTTTACTTAATATATCAGTAGAGAAGTGGCAGAAAGAGAAGTTCTTCAAATTGAAAAAGTTATGTTTTAGTTAGATAAGAATCATGTCTCTCTGACTATTTCTATTTGTTTATTTTTAAACTGAGAAATTAAGAACAGATTAGAACATCTCCAAGAGTTTTGCAACTCCAATATTTTAATAAATTGAATTTCTCTGAACAAGTTGAGCCTAAATATTATGCATGGGTCTTAATAAGTGTTCAATGAAAAATTGAATGTGTTCTTTAAAGTATTGAATGAGCCACTGATAAAAACCTATGAAATTGTATAAACTATATGCACCATAACAGTATAAGCCAGTTACAAGGATTCAACTTAGTAAAGGTTTTCTAGGGAAAGGTACTTTTATTTCCCTTTTTCTAAAATTTATAAATATTTGTAATGAAACATCATTTGCAATTAAAGTGAGGTTTGCCTTACCAAATTCAAGACTTAAACATCAATATATCATAAAAGTCTTCTCAGCAGAAATTTTACAGTCCAGAATGGGGTTGCAGGACATCTTTAAAGTGCTGAACAACAAACAAAAAAGGAACCTACAACTTAGAGTAATTTGGCAAGGTTATTATTCAGAATTGAAGGAGAGATAAAGAGTTTTCTGAATAAGTAAAAACTAAAAGAATTCATCCATTAAATCAGAAATGGTAAAGTGTCTTCTTTTAGTAGAAAAGGTCACAATCAGCAATAAAGAATATAAGAAAGGAAAAATTCTCACAGGTAAAGACAAATATTTAATAAAAATAGTACACAGACCATTATGAACAACAAAATCAAAAGAAAAAACATCAGATTGAACTAAAGCTACAATAAATATCTAGGAGATACACAACACAAAAATATCTAAATATTGACATCAATAACATAGAGCATAGAGCAGGGGATAAAAATGTAGTCCTTGTAGAATATACATGAACTTAAATTCCTTTCAGCTTAAAAATGAATTGCTATAGACAAATAATAATATACAGGAATCTAATGGTAACCAGAAATCAAATGCCTACAAAGACATAGAAAGAATAATGAGAAAGGAGCCCAAGTAAAACACTACAGAAAACCAGCAAACCACAATGGAAGAGAAAAGATCAATGAAGAATACAGGAATAGAGAACTATAAAAACAATAAGAACAATCAAAAAAAAAAAAAAAAACCCCACCAAAATGACAATAAGTACACAGTTATCAATAATTACTTTAAATGTATTTTCCATTACCATTTATCCCTCTTATATGCTAAAATACAAAAAAACTATTAAAATAATAATTACTTTAAATGTTAATGGATTAAATAGTCCAATAAAAAGACATAGGGTGGCTGAGTTGATTAAAAAACTTGACATATCCCATGTATATGAAGCTTACCAGAGACTCACTTCAAATCAAAAGACATATAGACTGAAAATGGAAGGATAGAAAAAGATATGTCATGCAAATAGAGGAAGAGAAAGCTGAGATAGCAGTACTCATATCAGACAAATTAGACTTTAAAGATGTAAGAAATAAAACAAGGAAGTATACTACATAATAATAAAAGGGTCAATCCAAGAAGAGGACACAACAATCATACATGTCTACAAACCCCACACAGAAACAAATAAATATAGAAAGCAATTCTTAATGGACATAAGGGAGACATTCAGGTAATACCATATTAGAAGAGGATTTTAATACCCTACTCAAATTAAATGGATAGATCATACAGGCATAAATTAATAAGGAAATAATGGCCTTAAATGTCACATTAGACTGGGTAGACTTAATAGGCATTTATAGAATATTTCATTAAAAAATTGCAGAATAGACTTTTTTTTTCATGTGTACATGGAACATTCTCCAGTATGAATCACATGTTAGGGCACCAAACAGGCCTCAATAATTTCAAGAAGAGTGAAATCATATCAAGCATCTTTTCTCACCACAATAGCATTAAACTAGGAATCAACTACAGAGAGAAAACTAGAAAAAAAAAAACACACACACAAATTTGTAAGAACATAACCATGTGCTACCAAACAACCAGTGAATCAAAAAGGAAATCAAACAGGAAATCAAAAACTATTTTGAAACATTTAAAATCAAAACAACTTTTCCAAGTTTTTGAGATGTAGCAAAAGCAGTTCTAAGAAGGAAATTATAGTTACAGAGCTCTACCGCAGGACACAATAAAAATCTCAAGTAAAAAATCTAACTTTACATCTAAAAATCTAGAAAAAGAAGAACAAGCAAAACTCAAAGTTAATAATAGGAATAAAATAGTTAACATCAGATCAGAAGTAAATAAAACATAAATTAAAAATAATACAAAAGATCAATAAAACTAAGAGTTAGTTCTTTGAAAATGATCAAATTGACAAATCTTTGGCCACTCATCAAGAAAAAAAGAGAGAGTCCAAATTAATAAAATAAAAAATAAAATTGGAGAAGTTATGAGTGATAGAAATACAGAAGATTATTAAAGAATACTATAAACAATTATATAGCAACACATGTGACAATCTAGAATAAATAAATTTCTAGAAGTACATAAACTCCCAAGACTGAAACAGGAAGAAATACGAAATCTAAACAGATCAATTACTAACAACAAAATTGAAATTGTAATAAAAAAATTCCCAGTTGATAGGAGTTCAAGATCAGAATGTTTCATAAGTAAATTCTGCCAAAAATTTAAAGAAAAATTAATACTTATACTTCATAAAATATTTCAAAAATTGAAGAGGAAGGTACATTTCTAAGCTCATTCTATAAAGCCAGCATTACCCTTATACCAAAACAAGAAAAAGATATTACAAAAAAAATGAAAATTATAGGCCAATATCCTTGATAAATATAGATGCAAAATATTCAGCAAAATATCATCAGACTGGATTCAACAATACATTGAAAAGATTATACACCAGGGTCAAGTGAGATTTATCCCAGGCACACAAGGGTGGTTCAATATCTACAAATCAATCAAGGCGATACATCACATTAACAAAATAATGGATAGAAACTATATTACTGCCTCAAAATATTCAGAAAATGTGTTTGACAAAATTCAACATCTTTTTATGATAAAAACTTTTCTATATCAAAGTGGGTATAGAAAAAACATATTTCAACATAATGTAGGATATACATGACAACACCACCATAAATGTAATACTAATAGTGAAAAGCTGAAAACTTTCTCTAAGCTCAGGAATAAGAAAAGGGTGCCAACTATCAGTACTTATATTCAAAATTGTATTGAAAGTCTTACTATAGCAATGAAAGAAAAAATTATAGGCATTCAAATTAGAAAAGAAGTGAAACTCTCATTATTTGCAGATGACATCTACTATATATAGAAAACCCTTAATACCCCACCAAAAAACTATTGAAACTAAAAGATTAATTCAGTAAAAATGCAGGAAACAGAATTTATATACAGAAATCTGTTGCATTTCTATACAATAATAAATAATCAGAAGGCAAAATTAAGAGAACAATCCCATTATAATTGCATCAAAGAGCACAAAAGATATTAAAAAAAAACAGATTTAACAAAAATATAAAAGACCTGTACCTGTAAAACTATAAAACACTGAAGAAAAAAATTTAAAGGAGATATAAGCAAATGAAAGGATATATCTTGTTCACGAGTCAGAAGGATTAATATTGTTAAAATTCCCTTACTACCTAGAGCAATATACATATTCACTGTGATCTCTATTAAAATACCATTGTCATTCTTCTCAGATTTAGAACAACTAATCCTGAAATTTTTATGGAATCATAAGAGACTGAAAATAGCCACAGAAATTTTGAGAAAGAGCAAAATGGAAGGCATCATTGTACCTGATATCAAACTTAAACAGTATGATACTGATATGTGTGTGTGCATATATACATTTATGTGCACACACACACATATATGAAATATTCTATATACTATTACATGTCATAATATAATACATTATGAAATAATGTGTAATTTATATAATATAAAAATAATATATTATTTATAATATAATATACTGTATTATATTAGTATATAGTATATCGTATACTTCATATAATATATATCAATGAAATATAATAGAGAGCCCAGAAATAATTCTTTTCATATATGTGTCAATTAATTTATGACAGAGGAGGCAAATATATACAAAGGGGTAATGATAGTCTCTTCAATAGGTGGGTTGGAAAGACTGAACAAATACATACAAAAAATGAAACTGGACAACTTTATTATACCACATACCAAAATAAACTCAAAATTGAGTAAAGACTTATATATAAGACCCGAAACAACAAAATTCCTAGAAGAAAACATAGGCTGTAAATTCTTTGAAATCACTTTTAGCAGTATCTTTTTTGATGTGCCTTCTTGGACAAGAGAGACAAAAGAAAAAGTTATTACAAGTGGGATTACATTAGACTGAAAAGGTTTTGCACACTGAAGAAACCCATTAAGAAATTGAAAAGACAGCTGACTGAATTGGAGAAGACATTTGCAAATGATATATCAGATAAGGGGTTTATATTCAAATATATGGGGAACTCATTAAAAATAACTCCAGAAAACAAATAATCTAATTTAAAAATGGCCAAGGACCAGAATAGACACTTCTTCAGAGATAGCCAACAGACATATGAAAAGATGTTCAACATCACTAATCTTCAGGGAAATGCAATTTAAAACCATGATGAAAAAAATAAAAATAAAAATAAAACCACAATGCAGTGTAACCTCAGACCTTTCATCAAATAATACACAAATCACAGGGACACATGTGTATGTAGGAAAAAAGGAACCATTGTGCACTGTTGGTAAGATTGCAAACTGATGCAGCCACTGTGGAAAACAGTATGGCAATTCTTCAGTAAATTAAAACTAGAGCTGCCATTTGTCCCAGCAATTACACTTCTGGGTATTTATTTGAGGAAAACAAAAATACTTTCGCAAAAAATATAGATGTACCCCTATGTTCATTGTAGCGTTACTAGCAATAGCCAAGATACGGAAGACAACTAGATATCCACCGATTGATGAATGGATAAAGAAGATGTGAGTGATATAGATATCAATATATAGGTGGACCTAGAGGTATTATTTAAGTGAAATAAGTCAGGCAGAGAAAGACCAATACTGTATGATCTCACTTATGAATAGTTAATACTAACCACTCCATATTATTTTCATCTTTCTCCCAACACACTTACTTTGCTGTAGTCATATTCTTCTCTTCATTTCTTCAGCCCACACATTCACTACCTCTCTCCCTCTGTCCCTTCCTCCATCCTTCTCTCTCGCTTCCTCTTCATTTTGTCCTGCTCTTTCTTCCTTCAATACATATTTATGAATCATGTATTCATATGTGCTGTGAATACATCAGTGTACAAAGTCTCTGATCTTATATTTAATTGGAGGCCATCACTAATAATGTATATAGAAATATGCCAAGATTATTTTAGTGCTATGATAAAAAATAAAACAGGGTGAGGGCACAGATAGTGAGTGTTCTTGTCCAGCCTCTGTCCCTCCTCTGTATTTATTATCTACCTGTAAGGGTTGACTTCTCTGTTTCTGGGAATTCGAACTATACCTCAGTGTCCAGTTCAAGCCTTGCCCACTCAAGCTTATTCAGCAATTGGGGTCCATATGCATGTGTTTTTTATTTTTTCAAACTCTGTTTTTGCACTTATTGTTAGAACTTATTAGTATTTAGATAATGATTTTGCTTCATTTGTTTTTATAAGTCATGGCTTGGTCAACTCAGCTTGGTTGCAAAGTCTTTGAGAGTAGGGACCATTACCTTTGTATTTCCAAGCACCTTGCTTAGGGGTAAACATATATTGAGTACTCAACCAGTTCTCAGAAAATGATGCATTAATACACTTTATAGAAACATGAAGATAGATCTTAAGGAAGACAAAGATACATAATAATAAGCTTTAATGAAGCCACAATGTGTTAGGTTGTACAGAATGGAAAGTGAACATATTTTTTCCACATTGAAACTGAAATGTCTCAGTGATATACATTTTTATAAACCTGAAGCAGGGTTTCTTAACCCTTCTTGAGTCATTAATTTCTTTGGCAATCTAAGAAACCTATGAATCCATTCTCAGAATAACATTCTTAAATGCACACACACAAAACACTCAAGATTACACAGAAAACAGATGTATTAAAATAATGTTATCAACATTGAAAGGATTTTGATATAAGTGAACATACTTCATTATTTACTAAATTACAAGATCAAGTGTTAGATCTAATAACCACCACAATGTCCAAAGAGTGATGGACTCCAAGTCCGAGGATGACTGCAACCATGTGACATGGATATGCCTGTGATTTCTGCTGGTGACAAAATCACAGGTGCAGCTAATGCTACCTTTGTTTGTTAACTCTATTAAAAATAAAAGAAAATGCTAAGGGTTATTGACACATATTAGTAAAAATAAAAGAGTTGTTTTTCCCACCTAGGTTCTCTTGAGGGATTCTGGGGTTGTGTGCATGCAATGTGTTACTTCAAACCTCAGGTAAAAAAAAAAAAAAAATCAAAGTATAGTTTCTGTAACAGAGAATCTTTATAATTCCAATTTAAAAACAGCTAAGTAGTTAAGAATCATAAGACCACTTTAATTTATAGCACAAGATGCATAAACATGAATAACTTAGAACATTTTGATATACTGAAGAAAAACAGAATCAATCCAGAATTGTACACTGACGTTAAGCACAGCAGGTAGACAAATTCTTTGTGGATTTCAAATGATATCACATATCACTGCACTGACATTCATGATCTTTGTATCTATTTCTTCTGCAAAGAGTTCTTATTGGAAACAATCAAATATACTAATGAGAACTAATAAATAGAATTGAAAATTTATAGATTATTTAGCCTTTTGTTATCTTATAAAATCTGTCTAAGTTTTGGCTTCTTAACAGCACGTTCTACCCTGAATTTAGATCCCAGGGATTCCAGTGGATTAGATTACATTTACTTAATGTGATCAAGTTTTTCTCTTTTTCTCCCCAGAATGATAGATATTATCTGTTTTCGAGATTTCTCTAGTTTGCTGTCAAGTCACAGACCCAATTTATTCTAGGTAAGTGGATATCTTGTTACTCATCTGTAATACGAGGACCAGGCTCAATTTAGAAACCTAAAAGCTGTAAACATGGTGAAAGTGAAAGAACAACAAAGGGACCAAGAGGAACAATTGTCTAATCCATAGTGGAGGGCAGACTCCTTACCGCACAGATTTTGGTGGCAGTACTGCGCAAACTTCAAGTCTTGAAATTTGCCTTTCCTCCAGGAAGGAAAACATGTTTCCTAGGGTAATTACGTTTAGCTATATTTTTGGTGAAAGTTAAGAAACGTGTGAAAAGTCAGAAAAAAGGATTATTTAGAAAGAGAAAGAGTCCACCATGACGTTCCCCAGGGGCCCTGTCCCCCGGTGGGCTGTGGGGGATGGGAGGTGGCTGTGCCGCAGAGATCTTTTGAGAAAATTTGTCTTCATGTGAACATCTAGACAAGATCCAATAAATACAAATCCGGAAAAGGTGTGAAAATTTCCAAAGTAATCAAAGTAAAGCACGTTTTTAGATAGAGGTAAGATAAATTTCTCTCTTGGTACTAGTTGAATTAATGAAATGAATTATGCAACCACTAAGGTGGTACCATGAAGAATAAGTAAAATTATGAAAATTATTGTAATTTAATATCACATGAAAAAAGAAGACTATAAAATTGTAGGTATACCTAAAAGATAAAAAAACACACTCAAATTAAGGGTTTAAACTATTATGATATTAAGACAGTGGGAAAATTTTAAATTTTGTTGAGTGCACTGTTAATATAAAATTAAGTCACATGTCTTTTTTTCTATTAAATTTCATATCTATGGTAACATTTTCTCCTAACTTAAAAATATGATTATACTATTATATCAAGCCCAAAGGAATAATATTTTATTACAAATTTGGTAACTGAAATCAAATACAACTGGTTTCTGTCTAGATGCTATCTAATATTGTTAGATTTCTTATCGTGACCTACTCATTTCATCTCTCTGAGTCTTAGTTTGCTTACTTTGAAAGCTTCTGTAAAAACAGCTATTATGAAGATTAAATGTGTTAGAACATGTTAAACACAATGCCTATCACTTAGCAAATCCTCCAAAAATGTTTAGTTCTTATATGATTATCTAAACTGTATACTTCAGAAGGCATATGGTCTTCACGGCCAGCATTCTAATATAAAAGCCTCTGGGACTTGTATTCAAAAAGTAATTTTTTTGTGTTCAGTTCATTCAGGGAGCCCTCTAGGCTGTACTAGAAAAAAATGTATTATTACAACAGAACAAATTTTGTTACAAATAAAATAAACAGACAAAAAGCAAATATTCTCAGACTTGATCAGCTCCTGCCCTAACATTGTTTAGCTAAATATTGCTGGTGGTAAATATCCATTTGATAAAGGCACCAAGAACTCTAGAAGAGTTTCAATAATTATTTCTGGAAGTCTCTAGGATGACCTCATTTATGGTTGGGATCAAGTATACACCTTGTGGGTGCTTTCTCTGTCTCTCTTACTAGAGGCCTATGGGGCATGGTCTCTACTGCCTAGATATGCTGTGCTGCTCTGTGCGCCTGACAGTCCACTGGGAACATGAATCAATTCAGTCAGATTCTCTAGGCTTGCCCAAGGTGCAAACCTGAGCAGAAAAAAGGAGACTGACCCACTCTCAATGGAGCTCAGATCTTGTTTCTGGGTATTGCTGTCCCATTGCTCTAACCTGTTTAAGACTTTACCTCTCCCTTCCCTTTCTTCTTTCTATTTCATGCCAAACAAAGAAAACAGCAACAATAACAACAAAAGTAAACTGGGATATTTTCTCTTTCCCAGCCTCCCTTTCCTCACAGGGCTCCTAGGTTTCACTGCACATTCTCAGATGAGACTATGTGGCCTTGTCCTTCTTTTCTGGAGTGACTGTAAAGAATAATGTAGGTTCTCTGTCAGGGTTCTGCAGAATTTTCTCCCCACCCTCGGTCAAGTTCCAATCTGGTGGAGACAGTTCAACTGGAAGATGGAGGCATATTGGATTAGGATTTTCTTTTCCCTAATCTGGCTACATAGAATGGGCAGTACTTGCTTGTTCATGGAATACAGATGTCTCGTTTTCTAGTCCTAGAAAGTATTGTGATATCATTCAGAAGGAGAATGAGATGATGCTGAGTCTGTGATTAAAAATAAGTTTGAAGTAAACAGGTTTCTGGGGGAAGACTCCCATGGCTATGCAAAGGAATTACAGCTAATTGTAAACATGACGGACTTTAAAACCATTATGAGACAGTAATTTTAGCAGTTCTACAGATGATTAAAAAGCCATTTTCTCAAATATTCTCACTGGAGCTTTTTTTTTAAAAAAAGAAAACATTTAATTGCTTCAATCAAGCATAACTATTTTCTGCTTATGCTATAATTTGTATACTCTGATCACACAGTTTGTGACTGTTTGTCATAATTTTATAAGTGTACATTCCCCATTGTACTGACTGGCTATCATCAATTGTGAAAAATTCCTTGCTCGTTAAAGTACTGCAAAAGATGAAAAAACAAAGCCCAGCAAACAGAAGTAGGATGGGAAGGAAACTTAGTTTGTATACTCTTTACAAATGTGAATTAACTTTCTCAGGACTTTATAAACTACAGCCATTTGGAACACATTCATAAATGATACAAACGAGTGATAAAAAACAGCTTTTCCAGGTTTTTTTTTTTTTTTTTTTTTGTAAAAAACAGTAAGATTAAAAAAAAAAAACTGAGCATGACAGATGCTTTCTCTGCTTCAGGTATCAATTACTTTATGCAACTCCAACTAGCTTTACTCTGAAACATTTAAACCTGCTGCAACTCTTCTCTCTTCAATGTATAGGTTAAACCATAGTGACAGGAAACAGGAAACTACATAAGGATTGTCCCAAAGGGATCATTTCCGAATATAGTAATTCCATTACCTAGTTAGGGAACATGAAATCCTTACAATATGCAAATGCCTCATAAGGTATAAAATCTAGAAGTAACGTCTATATAAATAGCTTACTAAGCTCCTTAGTGTGGTAAGTTGTATAAGGCTAATAAAAACAAAAACAATGTAGGTTTACATGGAATAGAGCAGAGCTCAGGACAGTGAGAATAGAGTACTGTGCTAATCATAAACATCTGCTGTCAGCTGGCTGTCATACTTCATTGTCCTGGTATAATAAAAACATCTTATGTATTTAAACCTTATATGGAATTGCGTACTCCCCTGTCTGTCGTCTCCATTCCTTTTAGGTGAGGTCTTCTGTCTGTTCTTCCCACTCCCACCTCTGCTTTCTGTGCTTCTACTGTGGAATGCACTGTTCTGCAAACTCCCCACCCATCATTCAAACTGTTTCTGAATTCCCACCACTCTCTCCATAAAACCTTAAATAAATCAAACCAGAAGAGTTCACCAAATGTTTTTAGCCTTCCCAGTGAAGTGACAGGGAAAGAGGTGGTAGTTTTCTGGCCGGTGACAGACATGCCACTGACATGGCTGCCTCTGTAGGCCTCAGTCCAATTAACGCACTGCCTCCACATGCACCTTTGAAAATATTTTGCTTACTCATATAATATATGTATTTGTTGGTATTCTTTAACTTACATGTTTGTTAACACTTTCTCATTTTTCAAATCTAATTAATTATTATCTTCAAGGTACTTTTATCAAAATTAATGTTAAATATTACTAGCTTTATATATAATTTTCCATAGCATCTTGAGCAAAAAGGCTCACATCATAGTTACTGCTACTAGTCACAATATCATTATCAAGTCCTGATGTCCTGCACGCAGATCAGACAAAGAACAGCATTGAAGACCCCATAAATTCTGCCAATTGGTCTTACATATCTTAATATAAGTAAGACATCAGAGTTTCCTCCATGTTGACACTTCCTTTGTGTATACACATGCATGCATGCATGTGTGCTTATTGTTGTTTCCACTTGACATATTAGCACACAGAAGTAGCACCCCACAAACCAACCTCCAAGTGCTCCAATTTACAAATGTTCATATCTCTTGACTGTCTCTCTTTATCCGTCCTTTGCATCTCATCATTGCCTTGTTGTGCACTTACTGAATTTTTGGCCTCATATTTGGCTCCTGTTGTTTCCACACTTTGTCTTTAGAATTGACAAACAGGCATGTGTTCTCTCTGGATCTAATTCTCATTTGTCCTCGAACTTAGATGACCCTTGTGCTCCTGTTCAATTTTGCACTGGCTGTTGCTGGGCATTCCACAGCAGCATTTATTCTCACTTTCAGAGTTCCACATTGTCTAGTCCTGAATTGGAATACTAAGGAGGTGAAGAGGCCATGATTAAGCATTATCAATTAGCTAGTTAATGAATATACAGATATCAATAAAACACAATCCCTGTTTCTATGGATTTCATGGTCCAGTTGAAAAGATAAATTTATAAACATTATTTGTTAAGTAATATGGTAATGCTACTTCAAAAGGATGTACACATTGCTATGGCTGTTCAGGAGCAGATAGCAGTGTCTTAGTAAAGGATATTTAGAAAACATTTAATTAAATGAAAGGGAAAAGTTTGCCCAAATTGAAGAGTTATCTTAACTACATAAATATTTAAAGTAAAACAAAATTTTTATTATAATTATTATATGTTGTCCAGCTTTTTCTTCATCAATTTACTTACAAAACATCTTTATTCAAATGCTACTGAGAGAGTGGTATTTTTTTGTTTCATTTTGTTTTTTAAAAGAAGAAATCTAGTAACAGGTTTATGGAGTTGGGAAGAGTGGTGATCACATTAGATTTTACTCTTCAGGATATACAAACAGGCTGAAATACTTTCCATTCTGAAACAAAACCAAAGCAATACAAAATACTATTGACCTTGTATTCATGTCAACCTATGCCATTTCTCTGTTCTTTATCTGATCTAAAAAATTCTCAAGAGTGGACAAGGGGGAAAATCTCTTTTTGTGAAAAGAGTAGTCTACAGTTAAGGTCTTTAATTCCTTGCTTCCCATATGATACTCAACACAGCAAAGGTTCTTCTGGCCACAACTCCATGTAAACTGATCTCCTTACATTCTCAAATGAAGCAGGAGCTTGCAGCTGTTACCTTACTATACTATTGATTTCATTAACTGCTATTGATAGTTCTCTTTGAAACTGTTCTCTTGATTTTATATCAGATTTTTTAAAAAAGATTTTATTTATTTTTAGAGAGAGGAGAAAGGAGGGAGAAAGAGAGAGAAAGGAACATCATTGTGAGAGAAACATCAATCGATTGCCTCTTGTACATGCCCTGACCAGGGACTGAACCCACAACCCAGGCATGTTCCCTGACCAGGCATGGAACCAGCCATCTATCACTTTGTGGAATAGTGCCCACACAACCGAGCCATACTCGTCAGAGCTTACATCACATTTTTAAAAATTTTTTACTTCTCCCATAACTTCTATTATTCCCTTGTGAATCCTTTTTCTGCTCACCATTTTATACATGGTATTCCTTTTTCTTTTTCCCAATCCTATTTCTTTTCCCATTTTTTTTTCTCCTGGACAAATTCATGGCTATAGCAATCATTTATATGTAAAAAAAAATGTTTTACACCCACAAAAAAACACATTGTCCTGAGATCAAAACCTTCATATCCATGTGCCTGCCTGGTATACTATGTAAAAAACTCCAAAGCCATTTAAAATTAACAATTTTAAAATGAAATAACTCAACTCCCTCCCTGAAAATATATTCTTAATCTTGTGTTCTCTATCCTTGTCATTCTCACCCAAGTAACAAGTTTGGAATCATTATCCACTCCTATATCTCCTAATGCCTAATATTATCAGTCAATATTAGCAATCCGTTATGATTTTTAAAATAAGTTTGTACTGCTTGCACTTTTTCCCCACCCCATTTACCACTGTTCAGCTTAGACCGTTAAGATCTTTCTCACAGCTGTTATAGCAGCCTCTTATTGGTTCTTTGTCTGTATTCCCAGTCCATTTTAATCTGTATTTCATGACCCTTACACAATAACAACACCCAAGCTAAAGTCAAACCTCTCTTACTCATGTCACTGGCTTCCCAATGGTATAAAATTCAAGTTTCTCATACTAGTGTGAAAGGCCCCCTTCTGTCTAATAATATCTACCATTGTTCTCATCATCTTTTATGCTGCAAATCAAATAAAAGTCTTAGCTTCTCTACAACCCATTTATAGATACCTAAAAATTCTCTACAGCTTCTTATTTGTATGCTTTTCTTTTTACCTTGAAAGTACTTTATTCCTTCATTCTTCTTCATTCAGCTGGTTCTGATTCATGCTTTTAATTAAGATACAACTCTAGGTACAACTCCACCATAAACTTTCCCTTTCTTCTCTGGACTCCAGTAAGCCTCCCTCTGTGTACTTTCAAAGTGGCCCTTTTGCAGTTCCTTTCTACATTCTAAATTCATTTCATGTATGAGGAACTAAATAGTAGGGCCTTTTTCAGTGATATATCCAGGAACTTAAACAGCAAGAATTTTTTTCACAAAACTTAGGCAATATCTTTTTACTAAAGCTATTGGTGACAATTTTTAAAATGATGGTATGGTTTTTACCAGTGTTTTCTTATGAAAGATCAAAGTAAACTTTTTGATGGTGTTAAAACTAAAACTTTCAGTTATGAAATAAATAAGCCACAGAGATGTAGGGTACAGCATAGGTAACAGTCAATAATACTGTAATAAATTTGCATGGTGACAGATGGTTATCAGGCTTAGTGTGGTGATGGCATTGTAAGGTATATTAATGTTTAATCACTATATTGTACACCAGGAACTAATATACTATCATATGCCAGTTACACAAAGGATTTGAACAGACACTTCTCCAAGGAGGACATACAGAGGATCCAGAGACACATGAAAAGATGCTCGATATCTCTAGCTATCAGAGAGATGCAAATTAAAACTACAATGAGATACCACTTGACACCAGTCAGAATGGCCTTCATAAACAAAGCAACAAACAGCAAGTGTTGGAGAGGTTGTGGAGAAAAGGGGACCCTAGTGCACTGTTGGTGGGATTGCAGATTGGTACAACCACTATGGAAAACAGTATGGAATTTTCTAAGAAAACTAAAAATGGACATACCTTTTGACCCAGCAATTCCACTGCTTGGATTATATCCTAAGAATCCTGAAACACCAATCCAAAAGAATCTATGCACCCCTATGTTCATAGCAGCACAATTTACAATAGCCAAGTGCTGGAAGCAACTTAGGTGCCCATCAGTTAATGAATGGATCAAAAAACTGTGGTACATTTACACAATGGAATTCTATGCAGCAGAAAGAAAGAAGGAGCTCCTACCCTTTGCGACAGCATGGAAGGAATTGGAGAGTATCATGCTAAGCAAAATAAGCCAGGCAGTGAAAGACAAATACCATATGATCTCACCTTTAACAGGAAGCTAATCAACAAAACAAACAAACAAGCATAATATAAACAAAGACACTGAATTCGAGAACAGTCTGACAGTGTCCAGAGTGGGAGGGGAGGGAATTTCAGGGGAAAAGGGGAACGGTTTAGAGCAACAAGTATAAAGGACTCATGGACAAAAACTATGGGGGGTGGGAATGGGAGGAAGGTGGGGAGGGCTGGGGTGGTGGGCCGGGGCAGGGTAAAAGACAGAAAACTGTACAATATCAACAATTAAAAAATACTGATTAAAAAAATAAAACAAAAAATGGAAAAAAATAAAAATAATACTATTTTTAAATAATAAAATTAAATAAAAATCTAAAATGATTTGAAAATGCAAACTTTCAATAAAGCATTTTAGGTCACATAAATCGAAGTTCATATTTGCTTTTTTAACTCTGTTGCATAGAAACAGACATACATTTGATTGTCCACAACAAAATTCCCCAAAACTGTTCACCAATATGCACTTCAATACTTCCAGTATTGAAAGACTCACTTCTCCAAAGATGAACGAATCACAAGTTCAAGCACTTCCCCTATTTAATGGGTGTTCCCTTGAACAAATCAAAATCTGTCTTCCTGAAAAGCCTGTACATTACCCCATGTCTCTTCAGCTTATATTCAAATAGCGTCCCTCTGCTTCTCTTCTGTTTGACCTTCTCAAAAGGAGTCATCTCTTAGGTGCTGTAGGATCGTGTCTTTTCCAGGCTTTCTTTTAACTTCTTTTTGGGTGATTCTATTTTAGGTTCCTGTCACTGAGCTGATCATCCTCCATAATACATTACACTAAGTGTCTATTTCCCCTTTTAAAAATGTCTAACTTTACACCTGAATCAAATGCTTGGGGAGATTCTGATTGCACAAAGAAAAACAGGTCCATCACCTCCCCCATTCTAAATGCTGCAACTATATCACTTCTCAAAGGTGCATAAGATCTATATTAGTAGGTATATTATATTATTGATACCATACATAAAATAATTAATGTGAAAGCAGTCTCTTTTATCTAAATGGGTGATATAAAGGCAAGGGATAATCATTTACGATGTTTTTGCTCTGTTGATCATTGTAGGAAGAGGTCTGTGCTACAGAGAATATCAAGTAATCCTTAGACTTCTTCTTTTCCAGCACCCAACTCTTCCACTCCATTCTCTTGTGTTCCACCCTATTTCTACTACCCCTGCCCATACCTGTGACATTCCCCTTATCTCTATATCACCACCACTTTACTTCCTTTTTCATAATCTACCATTCAAATTCTCCATTCTGTTTACATGCACTGCTTTCTATCTTCTCTGACCTGCTTCCTACCATTCAATAAGCCATGTATTCAGTAAATATGTTTTGAATTCTAACAGCGTAGTATAGTACTGTTAGCATATCCCTGCAATAAACACAATGGATGCTTTTATCTTGACAAATCAGATCAAAGTCATTCAGCCCATCAAAGATGAATACTTGTTTGGTCAAAAAGTGAGAGTAGGGCTGAAGCAAATATGCCAATGATAAGAAAGAAACCTGGAATGTAAAGGAAAGTGGGTGAAAGAATATGATGTGAGTGATGATGTGAGAAGAGAGTAATTGGACCACTAAAAATAATGTCACTCTCAATCACACAGTGTTCTTACAAAACAACAGGGCATGTGAACAGGTTAATTGGAGAGGAGGTTATGTGCACAAACTAACAAGTTAAATATAATATGGTATATCCATAATTTGGAGCATGATGAAGCCAGTAACAGATTTTCTAATAATATTTAATATTAATAGGAGTAAATTTCCAGTGTCATTTAAAGGTAAAAATCATTAAATACCATTACAAAAGATCCTAATTTTGTAACTTGCTATAAACATGATGAATATGATATATGAGAATATTTTGTATGGTTTTATAAATAAAAAGAGAAAAATGGACATTAACCAGTACAGCATCAATATTTAGAATAAAAAATTTAAGTACAATAAATCTTTGCAACTCTCTTACCAAAGGAGGATGTTTTTCTGCTATTTAAATAAACTCTACACTTCTCTACAAACTAAAAGTAAAAGCAAAAGGCAAAAGATTTTTGAGATCTGAAGACAAACCATATGTAAAAGAATAACACTGGATTACTGCTAATCCCCACATACAATAATTAATTCCAAATAATTCAAAGACCTAAATATGAGACCTAAAACAATAAATTACATAGAAGGAAACATATGTACTAAACTTATGGACCTTGGTCCTAGAGATGATATTATGAATTTGATTATCAATGCAAGGGAAGTAAAGGCAACAATAAATGAGGGGAATTATATAAAACTAAAAAGCTTCAGCACACAAAATAAATTGCCTATAAAACAAAATGGCAACCAACTGAATGGGAGAGGATATCTGCAAACAACAACTCCAACATGGCGTTAATATCCAAGACATATAAAGAACTCATGCAACTCAACACCAAAAATCCCCCAAACAATTTCAATAAAAAATGGGCAAAGGACCTGAACAGAGACTTCTCCCAACTAGGCGTACAATTTGTCAACAAACATATGAAAAGATGCTCAGCTTCACTAGATTTTAGGAAAATGCAAATCAAAACTTCCTTGAGCTACCACTTCACATCTGTTAGAATGTCAATTATCAACAAGACAAGTAATAACAAGTGCTGGAGAGGATGTGGAGAAAAAGGAACCCTCATTCACTGCTGGTGGGAATGCAAACTGGAACCTCAAAATATTAAGATAGAGTTATCATATGACCCAGCAACCCCTTTTCTGGGTATTACCTGAAAAATTTAAAAACATTAATTCACAATAATATATGCACCCCTATGTTCTTTATAGCATTATTTATGGTGGCCAAGACAGGGAAATAACCAAAATGTCCCACCATAGATGATTGAGTAAAGAAGGTGTGGTATGTATATACAACAAGATACTATGCAGCTTTAAGAAAATATAAAACACTGCCATTTGTGACAACATAGATTGGCCTGGGGAATATCATGCTAAGCCATATAAGTCAAACAGAAAAAGTCAAGAACCATATGATTTCACTCATATGTGGGAAATAGAACCGAAAGCAACAAATGAACAAACAAGACAAACAAAAACTCATAGGCACAGGCAACAATAGGGTAATTACCGAAAGGAAGGGGAGTGGGGGGTAATAAAGGTTAAAGGATGTCAAATATATGATAAAAAAATTTTGACTTTGGGTGGTGGGCACACAATGCAATATACAGATGATACATCATATATCATACATCATCACTTTTAAAATTGAAACCTATATAATTTTATTATCCAATGTCACCCAAATAAATTTAATTGAAGATAAAAATGTGAACCAAAATATTAGAATTATGGATAATTTAATAGCCTTTATATATTTATGTATTTTTCATATTTTCTATAATGTAATACAAAATGATTTAAATTTTTGACAAGAGAAATTAAATGTGATTAATTATAAATGGACTTCTGGCTAATACAGAGGCATAGGTAGATGCACTGCCTCATTGCACAACCAAAAGAAGGACAGCAAATTTAAAAACAAAAAGTAACCAGAACTGTCAGAAAATCAAACTGTATGGAAGTCCAACAACCAATAAGTTAAAGAAGAAACATTAATCCAGACCAGTAGGAGGGGTAGAGACAAGCAGCCAGAGTGGAGAGGACATGCAGCCAGGTGGTGGCTGGAGGACCACCACAGGCAAACCACGGCTGGTGGAGCAGGCAGTCCCACATTTGCATGCAAATAAACCAGGAAGAATAACTGGGGAGCAAACAGACCATGTGACCCAGGGTTGCAGCACAGGGAATTAAAGCCTCAAAACTTCTGAATGAAAAACCCTGAGGGGGTTGAGGCTGCAGGAGAAACTCCCAGCCTCATACAAGAGTTCATTGGAGAGACTCACAGGGTTCTAGAACATATACAAAACCACCAACCTGGGGATGAGCACCAGAAGGGTTCAATTTGCTTGTGGGTAGCAGGGGAAGTGACTGAGAGCCAGCTGAAATTTGAGCAAGCAGCATTGTTCTCTCTGGGACCCCTTCTCCACATACAGCACCATAATAGTGGTGTGGGTTGCCCCACCCTGATGAACACCTAAGGCTCCGCCCCTTACTATGTAACAGGTGCACAGAGACAAAAAAATATGGCTCAGATGAAAGAACAGATCAAAGCTCTAGAAAAAAATACAGTGATGAAGAGATAGTCAGTCTGTCAGATGCATGGTTTGAAACATTGGTAATCAGGATGCTCATACAAAAATGGTTGAATATGTTTGTAAAATAAATGAAGAAGTGAAGGCTTCTTCACTCCAGAAGTAAAGTGAAATAAAGGAAAATATACATAGAACCAACAATGATGGGAAGGAAACTGGGACTCAAATCAACGGTTTGGAGCAGAAGGAAGAAATAAACATTCAACCAGAACAGAACAGAGTGAAGAAACAAGAATTCAAAAAAATAAGGAGTGGCTTAGGAACCTCCAGGACAACTTTAAAATGTTCCAAAATCCAAATCATAGGAGGTACTAGAAGGAGAAGAGGAAGAGCAAGAAATTGAAAACTTATCTGAATAAATAATGAAGGAAAACTTCTCCAATCTGGGAAAAGAAATAGACTTCCAGGAAATCCAGGAAACTCAGAGCGTCCCAAAGAACTTGGACCCAAAGAAGCACACACCGAGGCACATCATATTTACATTACCCAAGGTTAAAGATAAGGAGAGAATCTTAAAAGCAGCAAGAGAAAAAGAGACAGTTACCTACAAAGGAGTTTCCATAAGACTATCAGCTGATTTCTCAAAAGAAACTTTACAGGCAAGAAGGGGCTGAAAAGGAGTATTCAAAGTCCTGAAAGGCAAGGACCTACATCCAAGATGACTCTATCCAGCAAAGCTTTCATTTAGAATGGAAGGGCAGATAAAGTGCTTCCCAGATAAGGTCAAGTTGAAGGAGTTCATCATCACCAAGTTCTTATTATATGAAATGTTAGAGGGACTTATCTAAGAAAAACAAAGAAGATAAAAATATGAACAGTAAAGTGACGACAAACTCACAACTATCAACAACTGAACCTAAAAACAAAAACAAACTAAGCAAATAACCACAACAGAAACAGATTCACAGAAACAGAGATCACATGGAAGGTTATCAGTGCGGGGGCAGAGAGGGAAAAATGGGGATAAAGGTACAGGGAATAAGAAGCATATATTGTAGGTACAAAGTAGACAATAAGAGGTTAAGAATAGTATGGGATAGGAGCTCCATCTTTCCTTTGCGACAGCATGGATGGAACTGGAGACCATTATGCTAAGTGAAATAAGCCAGGTGGTGAAAGAAAAACACCATATGATCTCACCTTTAACAGGAACCTAATCAACAAAAGAAAAAAGCAAGCAAAATATAACCAGAGACATTGAAATTAAAAACAATCTGACAGTAACCAGAGGGGAGGTGGGAAGGGATAATGGGGGAAGAGTTTTCAGGAACAACTATAAGGGACACATGGACAAAACCCAGTGGTGTGGTGGAAGCAAGGGAGAAAGACAGGTTTGGCTAGGGTGGGTGGGGAGTGGTGGGGAGTAAATGCATACAACTGTAATAGAACAACAATAAAATAATTGTAAAAAATGAATAATATGGGAAATGAAGAAGCCAAAGAACTTAAATGTATAACCCATGGACATGAACTAAGGTGGGGGAATGATAGTGGGAGACTGGTGCAGAGTGGAGGGGAATAACAGGGAAAAACAAATGGGACAACTGTAATAGCATAATCAATAAAATATATTTAAAAAATATAAAATAACCCCACTGACAAACTCAAATAATACCTAAAAATATCAACTGAATTACATGTTAGATATCATATAGAGCATAACATGTAAAAACTGAATTCATAGTTTAATTTCATGTTTCATATTCTATCATATAAATTATTATAGTGTCAAACAGAAGTAAATAAAAGATGTGAATTTAACATTTCTCTTTATGAAGAAATCACCACCTATCCTTATGAAGAAATTACCATTCCCCTCCCCATCTCTCTCTTATAACATAGCTCAGGCATTCAAGCATACTTTTAAATAGCATTCTTACATTTGAAAAGTTATTGAGTAATCCAACAGTGACCTTTAGTGCTTTACCAAGAAATGCAATTCAGCTTTGTATGGCATCCAAACTAATCAATATCTTATTATGATCACAGACAGAAATTTTACAACTGAGACACAGCAGCTAGGGTGTCAGATATACCTTTATTTTCTCTAATGCCAGAAATCTGGTGGCCTTGCATAGAAAAAAAAAAAGCATTTTAAGTAAGGATATTTGTTAATTTCTCTTTTTGAAGAAATGATATTTTAGCTTTTGATTGTATCATGATGTCAAGAGAATAAGGGTATATTGGATATCATTACCTCATACAGAATTATTAATTACAAAGGATGTAAATACATGTGTGAATCTCCTTTCATCTAGTCTATACATTCTAAATGGATCTATAAAAATTGGTGCCATCCTGCCCATGAATCAGACCACAATAATGCTAAGAGATATTCGCATGTAGAGCTAATTTGACTATTAGGCTGTACTAACTGTCTATACAACCAGTTATTAAGGTAATTGATTAGTTCATTAATACTGATTAAACCAGTTATGTAAATCAATACACATATATTTGAAATGTTTATAAGACACATGAAAAACTGACAGTTTTAGAAATGCAATCCAGGTGAAAGGTTGTCTGTTGATTTTAGCCTAAATGCACTTCCAAGGCAAAGTCAGGTTTATTAAATGTCCTGGCACAGCCTATCTGTTAGCTCACTGATGAATTCATATCACTGCTGAGAGCACCAAGGATGAATTATTATAAATATTTATTTGAAACCTTAGATAACCAAAAATTTATAACGCTTCTTGTAACTGAAAGCAGGTCCAGCTGCCTGTTGCTATGAAAGCCAATCCTCAAGAGGCAGGTGCTGATTTAAAGGACAGTGGTTTATTTGCAGATGCTGGCCCCCTGGAAAATGGGGGACTCATATCTCAAAGCCCACCTCCTGGAAGATAGGAGACCCATGTCCCAAAGCCCATCTCTACCTCCCATTGTAGACAGAGGATTTTATAAGGAGAGAGAGGGGAACAGAACAGAGAGATTAAGGGAGTGGGTTGCAAAGTTCTCTATGTGCAGATGAGCACAGTCCATTTCGATAAGGCAGGTGATGGCCCAGTGTGCATCGTCCTGCTTTAGTCATCCTGGCTTCACATCATCCTGACTTCACGTCATCCTGGCTCCATGGTGGAAGGTCAGCAAATCTCCCAGAGCTGGGATGCTTAAAGGTTGGGGTCTGTAGCTTTTGAAATTAGTTGCTAGGATTCTTACACAAATATGTTTATCTACAAGCCACATATTAGTCAGAGTAAGCATTTACAGAAACGATGCCTAAAGAATAGTGGGATGGATTACAATTTCCCACCATTACAATTTTCCACTGTTACATTCTTACTTTGTTTCTGAGTAAGTCCTGCTTTGGGGGTTCACCATCAGTAGATGTGTTTCAGAATATTATGTAAGCAGTTCTTTTTGAGCATTTGAAAAGAATCTTTCATAGGTTTACTTAAAAAATAAGTATGATGTTTGTGGTGGGAAAATTGAGACAACTGTACTTGAACAACAATAAAAATAAAAAAAAAAGAAAAGCTTAAAGATGTAGCTTCACTCACCCAGGTGTGAAGTGGAGGACAGTGGAAAGGGCCAAAAATAATATTATTATAAGTAACAGTGTGTGTGTCCATGTGTATTTATAAGAAAGGTAAGGATAAAGAAGAGAGACGGAGATAGAAGGTAGAGTAGGAAAGAGAATTTACGTTGAGTGTAAGTGGAAATGAGTACAAGGAAAGGTACAAGATTGTTGATATTGATATATCAGAGTGTCTGTGAAGGAATTCCAGGAAGAAATGGGCTGAGTTTTGTAATTTCTGTAGAATAAACCACCCCCTTCCAAGTAAATAAATATAAATATCAGGAGGAGAAAGGAGATAGAGTATTACCACCACAACCATCACCAAGATGAATATTTGGAGGAAAATGCATGAGACTAATTTATTTCCTTCCAGTTTTGTTGAGATATAATTAACATACAACACTGTATAAGTTTAAGGTATATAGCATAATGACTTACATGTGTATGTATATGTGTATATATACATACACATACATATATATATCCACAATACATTTAGTTAACATCCTTCACCTCATATCAATATAAAAAATGCTACTAGCTAAATTAACCCTGAAAATGAGCCTACAAACACTTGAACATCATGATCAGACACAAAAATTTATCTTTACAAAAGCATATTGGCCCTTCTAGCTACTAAGTCTTAGGGAGAAAAGTCTGTAAGGCACTCTACTACATATAGCATTTAAAAAACAGAAAAAAAAATAAACAAAAACTACTGCATTTTGCCATATATAATGTGCACTTTTTTGCCCAAATTTTTGAGGGAAAAATAAGGATGCCCATTATATATGGGTATAATGATTACATACCATGGGTATAATAATAATGAGTATAGTAATCCCATGTGTAATGTGGACAAAAACATGGGAATGCATTATACATGGCAAAATATGGTATATATGGTATATATGGTATATGAAGAAAGACCAATTTCTATCATGTATATTCATTTCTGTGTATACGTTCCTATAACAAGACTTTCATTACAATAAATTCTAGATGTTTGGAGCTTATTGCCTAAATGTGACAAAAAAAGTAAAACTACAAAGTTATCATGTCACTCTGAGTTTAAAGAGATTTAATTGCCATTATGATATCTATTACATCAATAGCATAAGCTTATTTAAAAGTACTTGGAGCAGTATCTCTTCTGTATAAAGGAGTTCTGTATTTCTCTCAGAAAATCTGAATAAAGGCTTGCCCATTTGAGTCATCAGTATTAAAGGATAAATCCTAGATACAGGAGTACATAATCTTTACTGGGGATTAGGTTCCAAAAAAGATAAAAAATGGTAATAAATAATATTTACTGAGTGCTTGCTATAGGCAGTCCCTGTTCTATCTAATATGTACTATTACTTTCCATTTTCATAACCACACTATAGAGCAGTTGTTATTATCCTCATATTACAGATAAGATAACTGGGATACAAAATGATTAAATGATTTGCCCAACGTAACACATTCAGGAAGTGCCTAAGCCATGTTTGAACTTGGGAAGTCTGTCTCATAGCCCACCTATTAACCACCACCACCCCTCCATCATCCTGAGCACATTGGGTACCCTCTGTCCAAGAACTATGTAGTAAGGAGCAAACCACCTGTTCCTCACAGTCATTGTCTCCGTTTTACAGGAACAGTTTTCTCTCCACAGGTAGTGAGTCAAGGGGAAAATTTTAGAGCATGTAGGTCTTAGAGTTGACTCCTATTACAAGTAGGAGTGTGATTTAGTTCCCTCTAGAAATAAAAAGAGGAGATTATGGGCCAGGTAGGGTTTTGTTTATTTTTTTCCCAGACAAATAAGCAAAAAAATTGCATTAAAAATATGGACACAGGTGTTTAAAAAACATGCATTCCTATTATTAAGTCTCTTTCTCTCTTTCCCTCTTTTGGTAAAGTTACTCATCTTCCTGCAATGGGAAAAGGGTAATCTACTTTTGGTGTTGTGCAAATGCATTGTAGCCAAGATGATATTAAAATAAAGAGCACTAGAGAATGTACAGTAAAATATCAAAATGTCAAAAATAATCATTTAGGTAGTACAATTTCACAGCTCTATGATTTGGAAGACACCAAACATTAAACATACTCAAATAAAAGGGGACATAATTAGTGAAAAATCCGTTGTTTTTTTTTCAGGGTGCCTTGGTATCGCTCCAATCAACAAGAAATCAGGTCATCTGCATAGTGCGTAGAAATACATACCATGCACCAAAACCTGTCCTTTAAAAAAAAAAAAAAGAAATCTGATCTCTCTAGAAACCAGTGTTTTGTGGATGCTGAAAACAAAGAGATTTTTTTCCCTCTAAGAGAAAATTGTGCCACTAATATTTTAGATAGTTGGTACTCATTAAATACTTGATAAATTAGTGAATGAATTCTGGTTCTAGTTAGACTATAAAGGTCAAATACTCTTTAGCTCTTTTTTTAATGTATTGTCTAACTCCTCACCCATCTTTGTTGTACTAATGAAATGAAGATATCCATCATGATGTAACTGTGAGCTGGGGGGATCTAAATTACCTTCATCTGGCACCATTCCAATATACTATAAATGAGGTAATTGTCCTTGACTATAAAATTTGCATTTTCAAGACTTAATTGCTATCATTACATCTTTTTGTAATTCTATTAATTTAACTGAATGGAGCATTTGGTTTTTATGGTTAAAAATTTGCATTAAAACATTGTACATCTAAATAGAATTTTAATATTTTTATCAGAAGCTCTGTATAGTTATCCCAAAGGGGCTAAATAATTTCTCAAGAAAAAAGTAAGAAGCTGTCAACAAGCGGGTTTTACCTTCAGTGATCATTAACAGACCTTCAAATCGCCTGGCAAACACTTCATTCCGGGATTTGAGAAATCACTGAGGCCTTGTGCTCCATAGATTCCTCCTACTTAATCATTAACAGGAAAACTATTAGCCATAGCCAAAACATGGATGGGTGCCCTTTCCTATGATCGCCTTGGTGTTTGAGGCATTTTTTTCTTTCCTTGGTGAATAGGTCCTTCTTTGTCTGCCTGTGTTTGGGTCCTGTTAGAACATACTGTTCTGACTGCCCTCTCCCCTCCCGAGTACGGTGTTTACATTTACATGTCTGATCTTCCGGCCACGGTTCACTGCAGAGACTAGTTAGGAAAATGTTATAATTCTCACTTCTACTGGAGAGTGCAATTAAGAAAATTTTCCACCCTTACCTTTGGAATCTTTTCAGTCAATCCCCAACTATGCAACAATTCCTTCATGAATTTTAATGTGAATGTGAAACCTTTCTAATAGATTAACTAAAGCACTTTCTTAAGTAAAGTTACATATAATTGCAGTTAATAAAACTGACGTTTCACTTAACGATTATCCAGTCCTTTAGACCTCTCAAAATTGTCAACTTCTTGATTTTCAGGACTAGCGAGACTGGTTAAAATCAGAAGAGGCTTGGAGCACAACTCCACAATACCATTTGGGAGGAGGAGTGAAAGCTCAGAAGCAGCCGTCGTGTGGAAGGTTTTTGGATAGTAGTTGATTCTCCCTGTTCTGCTAGCAGTGAGAAAGACACCTTCATTTACACCACAGAAAGATGACAAATATTTGCAGGCATTGGACCTGGAAGTGTCATTAGGAACATGAAGAACTTTAGGCATACTTTATGTCAAACACTCATTTTGAAGATGGGGAATTTCAGCCCAGAAAATCTCTGCGACTTGACCAAGGACCCTCGTTTCATCAATGTCACAGGCAGATCTAGAGGGAAAAATGTTCAGTTTCAGTATGTGTATCATACTTTCCCTGAAAAAAGCTGTCCTCCAGAGGAAATCATTGCAGACTACACATGAAGCAGCAGGGCCTGGGAAGGTTCAGTGAGAATTGGTTGATACTGGCTCTGGATGCCTGGATGCCTTCCCATTGACCAATCTTTCTACCTCATGGGTCTTTATCTACATATTCCCAGACCCATCCCCCACAGCCCAGTAAACTGAAAGGTGTGTGTCTAGTCAACCACAAAGCTATTGTGTGTCACCTCAGTTTCCTTAGCCACCAAATTGACACCTGCTGATCCTACATGTGATAACCACATACAACTCACTCAGAGGTATTTTACGAAATGTATCAACTCCCACCTCAACATAAATTCAATGTGCTCTCACCAGAAATACAGGACTATATTATATTATTGAGCACCTGTAATGTGTCTACTTAGTAGCAGCATCAGGTGTGAATAATACATGAAAAGAAAAACATCAATTAGCATATACAAAATACATAGCTATGCCTATCCAAGAATACAGTATGAGCCTTTTTGATTGAATTGAACACATCATTCCAATTATATAACACATTTGACCAATATTAATGAAATCAGCCAATTATTTATTGTATTAATATTTACAAGAAAGATATTTCTTGCAAAAACAGGAAATGAATTTCTATTATCTCTACCTTCATGCCTAAATCCTCCCCCACAATGCAATTAGTCATACCTTAGTATGCAACATACTTTATATCCTGAGTGCATGATATTTTCTGTTTGTCCATGTAAAAAAGGGCATATAACAATCACAAATTTATTACCAACAAGGGCCAAGTGAAAAGACTTCACATGAACTTTGACTATGTTTCCTCCCTCATTTGCACCAAGCACCTCAACTCAAAGAAATCCAAGTCATGTTAACAAATATTTAATAGGTTTCTACTATATTCCAGACAATCTATTAACTATGGGATTTTAGAAATGAATAAAGCATCTCCTTCTGCCTAAGGAATATATTTCTGTCATCTGAATAGCTATAGCTGTTATTGCTTACCTATCTCTTCTATGCCACTTTGAGGGGGGTTTTGTTTGTTTGTTTTAACTATATTTCTACTCCAGAGCTATTTTCTAAGGAAGCTGGAGTGTGAAAGCAGGCTTTATTCTTTTTATTCTCACCAATGTGAACCTATATTCTGCTAGGTCTGAGTTACTTTCTTGTCACAGCATAATTGATAAAAGCACCCCTTCTCACCCACCAATATATTCTGCTTTGAATGATAAATTCTGCCCATGCAACATAGTCCTTGGCTGTTTGCTGGCTTACAGATCAAATAGAGAAAGACAGGAAGAGTAGGGATTCATAGTCTGAAACCTGTGTCAAGTATCTGCTCTGCACTGGCAAACTTATCGCAAGTTAATCCACCAAGCGCCCTAAATTTCCGTCCCTTCACCTGCAAAATAAACAGGGTGGCACCAACTCTATGGAGTTGCTATAAGACCAAAGAGTTACAAAAGTTTAAAGAAACTTGTAAAAATAAAATACTGCTATATAACCATTCCAATAAATAATTGTGTTCAGTGAAGAGTCACAGATCTTAGGAACAGAAGTACTCTAAAGGAGTATTTAGGTCTTTTCTTCTTAAGTCTTACCAAGCAGTTAATGAAATATAATCGAATAATAATAAGAATGGTGATAATCACCACAGCTATCATTTATTGTATCTGTACTATGTGTCATGAATTATATCAGGTGCCATGCCTTCTATCACACGCGCGCACACACACACACATCCCTGATATAATGTATAAATTATAGTATATGTGCTATTACTAATTTTCATCTTTTTCATTTTACATATGGAGAAACTGAGGTTCAGAGAGGTTGAATAATTTATAATGGGCACAAGTTAATGAATGAATGGCTGAGTTAGATTTCAGATAAACAATTCCCACCACTTCCAAATGCCTTTTGCTATGTATCAGCCCTGGTGAGAAATTCCCAACACAGATATAATAATATAAATGTATGCTTAGTATGCTTACACACAAACTCACACACATTCACCCACGCACACCAAGTAGCCAGACAATGCAACAAAAAGCATAAACACACACAGTACGCGTGATTCTCTGTCCCAAACAACACTGGCAAAAGTCTCAGTTTCCCTGAAGATACCTTTAACAGCAAGTCTTAGGGGTATATTGTTTTCTCTAAAATCACAGTTAAAAGATATAACAAAATATTTTCTATAAGTGTTTAGTATAATAATTGTCATGTATTTTAAATAATTGTTATTCGTGTTATTTTAGGTAACTTTATTTAGATAACTAACCACCAAGTAAACATTAATTAATTTTCAATTTAAAAGTATATTTTAACTTTCTATTAAATCAGAGAATTAGCTATTATTTCCATGGTTGTACTATTGTATTATGTTCTCGGTCTACATTATCTCTTCTCTTTAAAAAAATAACATTTATTGCTCTTTGTTCAAAATATGTCTTATTAGGCAATAACAACATGTTTTCTCTGCATTTTGTTTCATTTATTATTTCAATTACTTTATTTAAATATTAAAGCTGTCAACATTTTGTGAAAAAGCATAGAGACATCATATTAATCATTTAAACTCTTTACATAAAACATTTTTTCTGAATCCTTAAAATTATTGCAAATTGTCAACATTATATCACACAACGTTGTACTTTACACACTATTTGAAGAAGATTGTTTGAAATCATCAGTTTCAGTTCTCCCATCTCTCAATAACGCAGCTGTTTCTGAGGCACCAGGACCAGTCTTGCGGAAGACATTCAAGTGTATTCTGCTGTGAGCAGCACCCCTTGTGTGCCTGACAGGGCCAGGAGGACATGCTATCTCTTCAACACATTTTTTGTAGGCATTTTCAAAGTGAAAATTGTGATTTTTTTCACAAAGAGTTAGTGAGCAGCTTCTCTATGACAGAAACTCTACTATACCCTGGGGACAGAAGCAATAATTTAAAAAGTAATCATTGTCATCATCATCTGCACCCTAAAACAACTTAGGTTCAGGATGAAGATGCACAGAAAAAAATAATAAATTAAAGTGCAGTGTGATAAATGCTATGATGGTAATAGGCATGAGACTGTATAGGGCCCCGGATGTAGGAGAGGCCTACAATTCAGACTGTTAGGGACACTTTGAGGTCATCCTGTGTCACACTGTGGAGTATGGTTAGTAAAGCTCTTTCTTAAAAATTGCAGGTAGAAGATAGGGTGTGAGACAGGAGGACAGACAAAGGTCCAAAAGTGAGAGTGGAAGCAGTTCCAATGTGGGTTTTATGACGTCTTCCTTTAAAGATGTCATGATCTCGAGACAGTCCACATGCCTGGCCTACAGGCTTCTTCTCTGAGCTTGGCTTCCCTTAGCTGTAGAGTCTCGATACGTTTCATAACACCTCTGAAACACAGAATGTTCATCACAAAATAAAAATCATCTCTGCTTCTTACCATTCAAAACTATACGGATAAAATGAGGTA
Organism: Glossophaga mutica; assembly: GCA_039655065.1. NCBI lineage: Eukaryota > Metazoa > Chordata > Mammalia > Chiroptera > Phyllostomidae > Glossophaga > Glossophaga mutica. Next base: position 91,155,518 of record CM077307.1, on the reverse strand, counting down.
AAGCAAGTGAAGCAAATGAGGCTGTGCTGGTCCCTGCAAGAACTGGTGCAGAAACAGTCCTAATGGAAGTGGGATAGCAAGCAAGGACTGAGAAAGGGGGCAGAGTGACTCAAACTCAGTGTTTTACTGTAAGCCAGAATCCCACCATCCATGCCTTGTTCCAGGCTAGCTGCTTCTGTGACCCAAACCTCAGCCAATTCCCTGCTGGGAAGCATTCCCACTTTTTGGAACCTCTACAACTTAGTTATTGTCAAGACCCATATGTCTGAAATGTTAGAGTCAATTTCTAGTACTCTTGTACAAACTGAACTCAAAAGAGGTTAAAAGGAAGCAAAAAATTCAATGATTTTGCTAAATTTAACTATGAAAATGGTGTCCTAATTTAAGTTAAAAATCTACCATGCCTATTTTTGTTTTTAGATGGTGATGGTGTGAACTATGGTTGCCTTTTACAAGAGGTGGAATCACATATATTTTAGAAGTATATTCTCTAAACCAAGACTATCTAGGTTTAATCCTGGATTCCTCACTTGCTATATGAAGATCTAGAATGAATTATTTAACTTCCCTTTGCAACTGTTTCACCACCTGTAAAATGGGCTAATAACAATATCTATCTTATAGAGTTCTTGGGGTAATAATACAGCTGTCAGAACAATGCCTAACACATAGTAAATGTTCAATAAATGTCGGCTATTATATCCAGCACAAGGGTCAAGACAGGTGGCCTTGTTGGCACTCAATAAAATCTGTGACAGAAACAAATGAATGTTTGACTCAAATAATGACATAACACTTCATATAAGTTCATATTAATAAAGTTACTCCTACACAGAGCATACCTGAGAGCAAACTCAGATATTAGTGTGAATGAAATGGACACACATGAGAATTACAATATTCAACAGCGAATGTTTTTAATGCGAGGTAATTTCTGTCAGTGGGCTGTTGCAACAAGAACTCAGTTAAATACCTTGCCTGTTACATAGTTACAGAGTGAGAAATTGTCACAAAGGGAAAACTTCAAGGTGTCAGAGAGCATGTAAAATATTGAGTCATGGGTGCCACTTCCAAGGAAACAATACTCTCTGCTGTTTTCCACTTGTACTTAAAATATTAAAACAAAATAGCAATGATGAAACTTATTTCAATCGTGTCCACATTAAAATCCCACCTGTCATCACTGGTCAAATGTCACAGCAAGACTGGTTTTGGTATTCTGCTCCCACGTGTGTTGAAATAGTCTGGTGTAAAACGTCACCCCAGCAAACAAAACTCTGGGTATTTGGAAACAACTAAGTGGCTTGATGAGTGCCTGGCTTACATCTGGTTATTTCGTGTGTAGATCTGGTGACTCAGCCAGGGGTTCAAAGCATCTATACCATCCCAACTGGCTGCGTGGAAGGAGGCAGAAAACAGCCAGCATTGCAAATTTGCTTGAAAGGGTCAGCCCACATAGTCAACATTTCATTTTTGAAGAAAGTATTCCATTCATTACATGATGTTTGGGACATTCTGCTCTCAGTAATAAGATGCCTCCTCCTGCACGCAGGCATTATAGATTGTTCCCCAATGTGGTCAAACCCACTTATTTTTCCAAACCCATTTTAATAGTACATGACTTCTCCCCTCTAAAAAAAAAAAAAAACTTTTGGTATTCTCTTTTTAACCATGTAACTTTTACCACTTGGATAAAAGTTAGGTTTATTGTTTTAATTCATAATTTCTTTATGAGTAGTTAGATTGATAACTGTTTCATATAGGCATAAATGAATGTATATAAACACATAAAGAGACCACAGGAACACAACAGGAACTGCAGAAGCAGATACTTCTGTCTATATAGATATATACCTACAGATATGTATAGTACATGTGTATACACATAAATATAGTATGTATCTATATGCTATGTATATATGTATGTGCATACTATATTACATATGTCTATACTGTGAGTATATGTGTATGCTTGACTACATGTATATAGTATAGACATATGTAGTATAAATAGATATACTTTCAGATGCAGTATATATATAGTACATGTACATATACACGTATCCATACTCTATATACATGTGTATACATAATATACAAATACATGTGAAGCATGTGTGCACATGTGCCTCTGTTTGCAAATACATGTACTGGTGTCTGTTTCTACAGTTTCTGTTCTGTTCCAGTGGGGGTTTTGTTTAATATGGAGCTAATAGTATAGTGTTTTATATACTATACCTTCAATATATGTCTTCAAAAATTTCTCCCACCTTGCTCTCCTTTTATGGTGTATTTTTTGATGGGTTATGTACTCATTTATTTGTCTACAGTTCATGCACTCTTGGAACTGAAACTCCCTTGAGACATTTGTATGAAACTTGAGTATGGTACAAAGAGGGCAAGTCTATCAGAATGTCAAGATAGCCACCCTGGATGATTGTTCCATGAAGCTGTCAATAAAAATTTTTGTCAGGGGCAATGTTTTGACTGCTTGTATCCATTTTTATCTCTTGCCACTACCCTACTTTAAATAGCAGGGTGTTAAATCCCATGAAAACTTTTTTTGGCTATCTATTAGCTTTAGATTAATTCAGAGATTAAAATGGAAATTATGGCATCTTTTCTGATATTAAGTCTTACTAATGTGGTATATTTCTCCATTTATAAAGACAGTTTTTTGTCTTTCAATAATATTTTATAATTTTCTGCATAGAGGTCTTGAGTATTTTTTGTTAGATTTATTCCTAGGAATCTGGTAGTTGTTTTTGCCCCTACTGAGAGTTAGCTATGCGTTTTCCTAGTGTGTTTCACAATAATTCATCAGGATGTTTCAAATATGTCATATTTTTAGGTTGCATTTAGCCACTTATTTGACTTTCTTACTAGTTCTAAATGTATGCACATTATCTTGGATTTGTGTAGAAAAATATACTATACTCATGTACTTTCATCTTTTATTTTCCAATATGTATGTATTTATTTATTTATCCTCACTAGAAGACATTTTTGCATTGCCTTTTAGAGAGAAGAAGGGAAAGAGGGAAACATCCATGTAAGAGAGAAGCATTGATTGGTTGCCTCCCATTGGTGCCCACAACAGGGACATAACCCACGACCTAGGTATGTGCCCTGACCAGGAATTGAACCCACAACCTTTTGGTTAAGGGTCAATGCTCCAACCAACTGAGCCACTATGGCTAGGGCTTATTCTTTTCTTTTCTTTTCTTTTCTTTTCTTTTCTTTTCTTTTCTTTTCTTTTCTTTTCTTTTCTTTTCTTTTCTTTTCCTTTCTTTTCTTTTCTTTTCTGTCTCTCAGTGTGTTGATTAATACCTCCAACACAAGTGTAAATAGAAGAATCCTATAACTCCTCTTTAGTGGACATGTTTCCAAAGTGTCTTCAGTAAGCATTTTCTTATTGTAGTTTATGTAGATAATTTTTTATTATTTAAGAAGTTCCTTTCACTTCATAAATTTAAAGTATCTTTTACATGAATAAATGTGTTCCTACATCTTTGAGATGATTATGATTCTTCCTCCTTAATTTTGTTAATATGCTGTATTAACATGGATTCTCAGAAGTTAATCATCATTTTACATTGGGGATAAACCTTATTTAACTGCAATACTTTTATTTTTAAACACTGCTGACTTTGATTTGCTAGTATTTTATCTAGGATTTCTGCTTATGTCTTCTATATATTTCTTTGACAAATCGTATCCAATTTAGCTTCAAAGTTACATGTATTGGCATACTGTTTAAAATTACTGAATCTATTGTTAGCATTATCTTTTATGTTGTACTAATATTGTGTACTTGAGACATTTGACTTCTGTTAGTTTTGCTTGAAATTTGTCTATTTTATTACTCTTAGAAACATCTTTATGTAGATCCTGTTGTGGTTTTTATTTTTAACTTTAAAACTTATCTGTTTTTATTTGATTCTTTCTCCTCACTTTATGTCCATCGTTTACTTTCTTCATTCATAATATTTTAAACACATCATTTTCTCAATGTCTTTGTTATATTTCACTTTCATTGTTGTTCAGCTCAAAATATATTGTATTCCCAACATTTCCACCTTAATCTATAAGTTAATAAGAAGTGCATTTGAAAACTTCTCAACATCATCAGCTTTACACTATCTTTAAACTTTTGTTTTTAAACAAACCACACTAATGTCCTTCTGCTATAATAATTCACAATGCCCCAGACCCCGCTGTGTGTCAGGTGGGCACTAGATATGTTGGGGTGACCATTTCTTATGGTATATAAATATTTAATCACTGTGTTCTACACCTGAAACTAATAGAATATTGTATTTTGACTATAATAGAAAAATAAATTCATAAATAATTTTAAAAACACTTTATTGTGACCTAATAACTGATAATTTCATAACTTTTTATGCACTTGAAAAGACTAAATATCTTATATTTGCTTGATATATACATATATGCATAATATGTCATATATGTGATTGAATGCATTTATGTTCAAATTTCATGTTTCTGTACCATTTTTAAATCTACTTAGACTGTAATTTCTGAGAGATGTGTGTTAACATTTCTCTCACTTTAATTGAGAATTTAGATATTTGGTCATTTTTGCCCTACATTTTTAAGACGTATTTGTATATGCTTACTAGATTATGACTAGTATAACTTATGGGTAGACTGCTGTTTTTATAGTTACCTAGTTTTCCTGTGACTATCAAATCTCTTTCCTTGAATTTCATTTTCTTGCAATAATTTTGCATTACCATCTACCTTTTGTTTGGTGTTTCTTTTTTATTCCCTTACATTCAAACTTTAAGTATGTTTATTATGTAACTATATTCCTTGTAAACAGGGTAGGGACTAGATTTTTAAAATCCATTATAGAACATTTGTTAACTGAGTTTAACTTGTTTAAATTTATTGGATGATAAATATATTTGGACTTATTTTTATCATTTATATTAGTTTTGCTATTGATATCCTTTTTTCCTTCATTCTTTGCCCTTTTTCACATTGGTAAATTTTTAATATTTTCTCCAGTTTGCATCCCCAAAGCTATAGATTGTATTTTTTTATTTTGAAAGTTAGATTTTTAATATTCATGACTTAGCATCAATTTTTCTACATTTGTGTTTTCAGTATTTTTTCCATTCTTGACATCAGGAGAACCTTAGTACTCTTTGATCATACTTTTGAAAATCTTCAAAATCTAAGTCTCGTTATTTAGTTTTTCTTTAAATTTTTCAGCACGGTGCACAGTAATTATGTCAATCATTTTTTCTATCAGTTTCTACATTTACTATTGTTTCTTTTATCATACTGTTTCTTTTATCATACCATCCCACTGAAAGGAATTCTTCATTGAGGATACAGTCAAGGTCATCCCTCTCAATCATTTTACATGAAAAACATGTGATTTGTGAGTGATTGAAAGCTCAGACTCCGATGACAAACTGGGCTCAGATTTGACCAAGTAGTCATTGTTACATGACACTAAGAAATTACTTAACATTTGTTATCTTAGTGTAAAAGAGGAATAACAATTGTTTCCAGGCCATAAAGATTGTAAAAATAAGGTATTGGAATACACATAAAGGGCTTAGGACAGTGTCTGGAATATGACAAACATGGAATAGATGTTTACTATTGTTATTAATACTTTGCTTTTACCCCTTAAATTGATTTAATTTGGAAGTAATCTTGAATTTGTCAAAAAGTTGCAAAACTAGAATGCCATTTGAGAGCGTATTGCTGTAAGACTTCAGCGTATATTCCTATAAACAGGAATTTTCCTACATGATCATAACTCCATCATCAAAATCAGAAAATTAACATTGATATATTACCATTCTAAATCTCATACCCCATTCAGGTGTTCCCAATTGTTGCAAAATGTCTTTTGTACCAAAAATTCTAGTTGAAAATCATGAGCTGCATTTCATTGTGATACATTTTAAGTCTCTCAGTCAGAAACAGTTTCTGACTCTTCCTTTGATTTTAATATCCTTCACAATTTTTAATCTTATGGGCCAATTATTTTGAAGAATGTCCTTTAATTGGGAATTGTCTGATATTGCCTCACAATTCAGATTACAAATCCTTGACAGGACAATTTCAATAGAGATACTGCTCATTACATCCTATCAGGAGGCACACAACCTCAATTTACCTCCTTACTGATGTTCATGACACTAACTTGATTAAAGTGATATTTGTAAAGTTTCTCCATATAAGGTGACACTGTTGTGCGTGTGCGTGTGTGTGATTGTGAAGGCTTTGTATGGTTTCACCTTAGCTCAGCTTGAACTTTGATTCACAGAATTCCTTTCCCTGTTTGGTTCTGTCGACCTGGCACAGTTCCAGCAGGAGTAGGAGGACCTGTGGATTCTGATGCTAGCTCATGCTAACCAGATGAGGAAGCAGGTTGAGAAAGTTCATGAACTGTCGCAGCATTTGACACTACACTGGCTTCCAACCATAAACATGGCTGCCACTTCCTTCGTGCCTTTCAGATCTCACTCACGTTTCTCTGTGGACACTTCTAAAACCTGCTTTCCAATCTGGTTGACATTAGCTGGAATCAGAATCCACAGCTCTTCCAATTCCTGCTGGAGCTATGCCAGGTACGTGTTGTGTTAGTTCCATGTTGAAGGGCATCCTCTCCTCCTGCAGATCACTGCGGACTCAGTTTTGGAGTAAGTGAAGGGCAAGCATGGGCTCATCTTCATGGCTTCCACTGTCCTGGCCTCCTGCCTCACAGCCCTGTCCTTTCCTGACTGCCTGCTCTGCTCACTTCTGACTCAGCATCAGGGGCAGAAGCAATAGCCGTATGTAAACTGCACAACTAAATGTCCTGAGTATATGAGTTTTAACCTCCGCAAGATGTTCCTGGTATATGTTATTCATAGTACTTCTGTTTCTCTGATCAGACCCTGATAAAAATATTATCTTTATCAATTTATCTAGAAAACCATATATATAGTTCCCTTTGTAAGACAAAACCATGAGGTTTATCCATGCATTCTTTTTCCATGTTTATAACTGTTTTCTAATAGTAAGAAACATAGCTCCCATTAGAATTAATGTTTACTTATTTGATCAATTCCCTTGAATATTACCAATTTCCCATAGTCATCCGAGGCAGACACCACCCTCAATACACTCTACTGAAACTCTTGGCAAGCTCACTTCTCCAGGTGGGCACACTCCTTACTCTGCTTGAGTCTTCTCACCCTCCAGGGTGCTGGCACCTTCCTTATTCCTGAGCTGCTCACTACCCTTGCCCTGCCCTATGCCTCCTCTTTCCTCATTCTCCTCTGACTCTAACACCCCCATTCTCTGTCCTCCACCCCATGCCAGATGTGGACACTGGTGTTGCTCAGCCCTATCTAATGGCTGTAGGATTGACATTTTCAGGAAGAAAAGGAGGAGGAAAAGTACTTGGGAAGAAACAGAAAAGCTTACTCTTGGGTTTGTATGATATTCAGCTAAAATAGCTTCCTACACTAAGAGGTTATTTGTATATTTTTTTCATGCAAACTTTAAAGATATTACCCCTTAATTTCTGGGGGTTTTGGTTGCAAAGAAGAATGATGTTGTTCCTAGTTGCCTTTGTACTAGGTAATATATTTCTCCTTGATTGCTTCAGACTATTTACTTTCCCCCCCTTATGTTCTGCGCTTTTGCTACAGTGTGTTTATATGTGAATTTATTTATTTATATTCTGTTGGGTTCTTATAAAGTACCCTTAATTTTGTTTGGAAAACTATGTATTTCTTAAATACTGAAAAGAAGCCCATAGAGATGTGAGATGATAGAGGTGATAACTAAACCATCTGTGGTAGTTGTTTTGCAACATCATGTTGTGTACCTCAAACTTATAAAATGTTAGTTGTCAATTACATATCAATAAAGTTGGAAAAATAAATATAAAAAAATTTAAAGTAATGGTCTTTCATGTAAAACCATTTACAGATGATTTGATTTTTACAATTAATATTTGCTTTATTAAAATTAAATTTAAAAGCCAGACCAAGAGCCATTTCTAAAAATACTGCTTCTTCAACATATTGTATATTCTTTTCTTCTAGTTCCTATACGACAAATATTGGCTTTCTTAACTAATCTTACATTGTACCTTCACTGTTTTCCCCCTTTTCTTTGTCTTGAGTTCTTTTAGATTATTTTAGCAGAACCTTATAATTCAATAATTATCAACTCTTTTGTGGATGGACTAGAGTCTACTCCATTTATTTAAAAAGCTTTCTTCAAACCTTCTGTGATTTTCAGGACAGACTATTCTGCCATATACTAACTGTGTGACCTTAGATAAGTTACTTCTTCACTATACCTCTGTTTTCTCATATTTAACTGAGGATAGCATTACCTACCTTACTCAATTATTGAGTTCTCGTCATTAGCTGTTATTATTTTTTATATTTTTAAAACTTTTTGTTGTATTTTTTCATTACCATTTAACTCCCTTATACTGCCCTACTGGCTGCAATCACCACACTGCTGTCCATGTCCATGAGTCCTTTTTTCTTTTTTCTTGATCCCTCCACCCCCCAATCTCCTCCCCTCAAGAGCTGTCATTCTTCTCTCCATCCAAGAGTCTGCCTTTATTTTGCTTATTAGTTCAGTTTGTCGAATGGATTCTGTGTATAAGTGAAATCATGTGTTAATTGTCCTCCTCTGGCTTATTTCACTTCTCATAATATTTTCCAAGTTCATTCATGCTGTCTCAAAGGGTAAAATTTTTTTCTTTTTATGACCAAGTAGTATTCCACTGTGTAAATGTCCCATGGTTGTTTTATCCTCTCATCTTCTGATGGGCATAGAGGTGCTTATGTTCTTTCAAATTAATGTTTTGGGGTTTGGGGCTATATTCCCAGAAGTGGGATCGCTGAGTCAAAAGGTAAATCCATGTTTAATTTTTTGAGTTATATCCATACTGTTCACCACAGTGGCTGCGCCAATGTACATTCCCACTAACAGTGTAAAAGGGTTGCGATTTGTCCACATCCGCCCCAGCACTTGTTGTTGATTTGTTGATGATAGCCATTCTGACAGGTGTGAGCTGGTATCTCATTGTGGTTTAATTTGCATATCTTTGATGGCTATTGATGTTGAGTATTTTTTCATATGTCTATTGACCATCCGTATGTCTTCTTTGGAGAAGTGTCTGTTCAGGTCCTTTGCCTATTTTTTAAAAATTGTATTGTTTGTTTTTGGTGTTGAGTTTTTAATTTTTACTTTTCTTATATTTAAAATTATATAATTATGAACATTGGGGTCATAGCAGCACAATTTACAATAGCCAAGTGTTGGAAGCAACCTAGGTGCCCATCAGTAAATTACTGCATCAAAAATCTGTGGTACATTTACACAATGGAATTCTATGCAGCAGAAAGAAAGAAGGAGCTCCTCTCCTTCAGGACAGCATGGATGGATCTGGAGAGCATTATGCTAAGTGAAGTAAGCCAGGTGGCAAAAGACAAATATTTGATCTCACCTGTAAGTGGAACCTAATCAGCAAAAAAACAAGCAAGCAAAATATCACTGTGGACATTGAAATAAGAACAAACTGGCAGTAACCAGAGTGGAGAGGGAAGGGAGTAATAGGGGGAAAAAGGGGAAGGGTCATCAAGTGTATAAAGGACACAGGGACAAAGCCGAAGGGGGTAGGATCAAGGGTGGGCAGTGAGGATAGGTGGGGTGGGGAGAAAATGGAGACAACTGTACTTAAACAAAGATAAAAATTATATAATTATTTTATCTACCTCTTCTTGTTTTATTTGTGCCTGTTTTTGTTCTATAATTTAAAAAATATGTAAAACCTATGTTTTCCTTTTAAATATATAAACCATATATCAAAGACTTGTCAGAATTATCTGTACAATTATTGTAATCTATAATGAATTTTTATTTTAAGTGATTTTGTTATCTTCTTTTTTTAACTTAGAAATTTGTTTTATGTGCTAGACTTGAGTGTAAGCTTCCCAGAGCCTTTCCTCTACGTCCTGGTGCCAACCCCTCCCCACCCTACCATCCTCTGCTCAGATCCATGATCTTAGTCCAGAACAAGCTGAATCATAGAAACAGGTTTTGTGACTCAAAGTGATGCTGGACAATCTGTACGTCCAATTAGGGAACCAGACAGCAGCTTGAGTTAGTTTCTGGAACAACAAACTGTACCAGTGGCCCTGGTTTATGGTTTTCTAAAATTGTACCTTCAGACAGATGTTAGCAAGGATTTGGGAAAGCATTTTTCCCAATTATAAATGGAACACATTTAATCTCCATTTTTTTTAGAGAGACAAGCTCCCAGCTGCCTCTTGCCTGCATTTGGTTTTTACTCCTTCCTTTCTGTTTAAGTTTCTGTTTTCTTTCTTGCCATGGAGAGGTTTATCTTGTTTTTGATCCTGGCTATGTCCTCTTAACTTTCCTTGGTTTATTATTACTAATCATTATTTTTATTATTTTCATCTTCTATTCACCTATGTTTGAAACTTTACTTGCCTATTTAATTTCCAGGTAGCTGTGTTTCTTTTGTTTATACTTTGGTTCTATTTTTCATTTTAAATTGACATTAACTGTCAGTATATATGTTGGCTTTTTACATGGTGGATGCCAGTGCACACATGCACACACACCTAAACATGGATTACTCACTCATGCTCAGAATACTGAACATATGAACTATAAATATACTGTTAACAATACAATGCTTACATATTCCCAAATCGATTTCCCAAAACTAGGTTGAGTTGTCTCATTTTCTTCAACTGAGTTCTAGGAAACATGAAAATGTGTTCCAAGTTTAAAACAATTTGTAAAAAAAAAATCACTTTTGTGATTATTGTTTACTGAATTGATGGAAAAATCTCTTCTTTGTGGAAATAACCAAGGCTAGTGGCACATCTTCCAACAGACAATGGTCTCTTCATTTTGTGAATGCCAGAACCTACTGCTGTTTTGTCCAGATTATTATTAAGTTGAACTATTGTGTTTCAAATACTTTGAAGATATAACAAGTTACAAAATATTTTTTGAAAGCAAAAAACAATACTGGCAAAACTGTGATGATTTTCAAGGAGTGAATTATATTACAAACCCACAGCTCTGTTTTGTCAGACAAAAGTTAGAAAACATATTGTCATTTTTAAAACAGCTAAATCTTTATTAATTTTTTCATGATGTTTTGAAAGATAATAGCATGTTAAAAGGGAATGATTTTAGCTATGATTCCAGTTAATAAATGATACATAACAAAGTGATGTTCAGGGCCTCAGAGGTGGGATTTTCAGAAAAGAAGTGGGGAAACCCATTTTTGTTGCACTTCTCTTACCATGTAGATCTGTCATAAATACAAGAGTATGAAGAAAACTTTGGACTGCGTTTTGGATCCTGTGAGCCTCATCACTTCTCCCTGGTGTGTGTGGTTCACCTGGAAGAGCTGGGCTGGGGTTGCCTTAGATCCTGTTTGTGGTAGCCCCCTAAAGAAGCAAAGAGCAATTACCAACAACGTTGTGTGGTAGTGCTGTGACAGCAGCAGGCATGAGATTCTGTGGGACTGTGTACTCAGGAGAGGCCTCTGTAACGTAGGTGATCAGGGTCACGTTATTGACTGTGATGATTCAAGTTCTGACTTCAGAGTAGCAGGGGTAAGCTAGGGTTCAATGCAGGAGGTCAGCTCAGTGTCCAGTGGTAACAGATGTTCCCACACGCTGGGGAAGTAGCCAAGTGACCTGAAGGAAGGGATACATTTTCCTCAATCAAGGGAACTGCTGAGAGAAATCAACAATGTAGGGGATAGACTAAAATTGGCCCCCAGAGTCCCACAAAATGTTGGCCAAGTTCAGCGAGAGCCAACACAATCTTACAACAGTGCTTATCTGATAAGACCTTTCTGCTTTCTTCCTCTGTACCCATCCTTCTCCCTCTGTCCTTGCCTGATCTCTCCTGGAGGGTGAGAGATGCCAACCTCAGCAGGATGGGGAACAGGAAGAAAAGTATAAGGCAGGGACGGGGGAAGAACAAACCCTGTGTTAAAGGATATGAAAGATCAAAACAAAGTCCTTTATGATTATGCATCATAGGTTGTGTTTATTTGAAGCAACATTTATACATGTAAATGCAGTTTATAGTAACACACTCACAGTTGTGGTGAGAATCAAGAGAAGCATCATGTTAAAATCACTACATGCATCTGATGTAAAGAAGTGCTTCTTGTTAAATTATTTTAACAAGAATTAAATTGTCTTCCTTTCATACCTCTAGCCTATACAATTATATGACTTGGGTGGAGAACTGAATAAAGTAATAAAGGGGAGAAACAAATTATGAAGAGACAGAGATGGAAAATTCCACCGATCTGGTAATTCTGTATATTTTGTGGGGAAGTCCTGCAGATGGAAGGAGGCTGAGAGTGGCTCTGGGGATGGGAGAAGGAAGTCACTGTACTCAAGGACAGTAAGAGGCCTCACATCCTTCAGGCATCTGTAACTAAATATTACAAAATTTACCATTGTGGGCCTGGTTACTTTATCTATTTTGCCTTTAGTTTATTTATGGAACTAAAACCGTTGGTGGTTTTTTTGTTTTTGTTTTTTTTGTGCAAGTCTGAGAAAAGATCTCAGAAGTTGGAGATCAAATACTCCTGATAGAAAAAAAGTACTCAATGTCAAGTTCGCTGACTCATTTTCTGAAGACTGGCTCATAGATAGGTGGTATTTAAGGATATGACTCATATTCCTGACTTAATTTTGGATTTGTCAGCTGAACATAGAAGAGATGAAAGGTATGCAGAACAAGTTTTCTGAAAGACTACTGAGACCTCTGTTTCTATGGCAACATGGTCACCACGGCTTTGCTGCTGCCTGGATCTTAGAGTCAAAAGGTATAACCAATTGTGACCATGTTCTCATCTATATTTTTCTAAAACATCCAATCGATTCACTTCACATTTTGATTTTTTTCTCTCACATATATAAAGTATTTAGTTAACTGAATTCTGGATTGAGTCAATACTATAATTTGATATCATTTGGGTATATTCAAGCCTCTACCATGTCCATTGAATTTTTAGTTCAATTACTCAAAAGGATACTTCATCTTCAGTATAAACTTGAGAGTATAAAACAGATAGGAGTTTGCTCTACTCTGCTGATTTTAATCTAATGTATTTATACATTCAGTTCACCTTGTTGCAGGAAGCAGTGTGCTTATTATAAAAAGAAAAAAAGCTACTTTCAATATCCATCTCCATATATGGTATGTTAAAATTTATAACAACCATTTACAAATAAGGTTTCAGTATTTATGTTCATGATTTACTATACTGTTTTTCATTAATATGTTTTATTAAGACTGATGGTAAAAGCTCTGGGATGTTGAGATTATTTTGAATTTTTGTTTACTAAAATACATCACTACATTTAGTCATGGCTAGAAATATATATCCAAGTGGCTTTACTTCAATGTTTAGAGGCTAAAATTCTCAATGCAGAAAAAAATCTCTAAATAAACTTTTTAAGTATAATCAGCATAATCTGAATATGATATTTGAAAAGGGCTGGAGTGGGGTAAACATTGATAAAGACAGATCATTGAATATCATTAGAAATGTAGATGATTGGAGAATTGTAAAGTAAAATTCCTATTCCTGTGGTTATGCATATTACTAATTGTACCTATGGCAGTACATATATAATTTAAAAAAATTTTGTTTTATCTATTGTCCAAAGAAGTGGCAGTTTGGCATTTCCCTTAGAATACCTAATTTTACAAGTGTTAATTTTATTTATGCCTGTGTAAAAACTAACTGTACAGAGAAGATAAGTAACAGTTTATAACCAGTTAAAATAAATGCTATTATGTGTAAATTAGGGGAGGTGATAGTTAGAATATGATTAACTTTCTTACATAGTTTTAATATATCTGATCAGGAAGTATCTTAATAGTCTAGAAAACTGTAATGTACACATTCTGCTTTATTTTGAATTTTCATGTCTATGTGATGTCATAATGTATGCTTTGAAATATAAACTATTTATTTAGTCCATGGGTTAAGTGATTCATATAAAAATAGAAATTTTAAACCTGTATATGTATGGATATATGTGATATAGATATTATTACATATATGATAGTTTTATATATAGATATAGAGATTATTACATATAAAATAGTTGTATGTGTCTTTCAGAATTGACTTAAATCCAAACAAGATATCCTAAAGAAGATCTTAATAGGAAATGGATGACTTAATACTTCATTACCCTAGTCCCTAAATACTATTTCTCAGTCTTTTTACTCCTCAGAAGTTAACTGTTATCTAAGTGGTATTTTACACCGGAATCTCAATCTGCGTCATGATGGCCGAAGCCCAAGTGGAACTTTGTGATTCCCTGTTGCTAAACTGTGCAAATTAGCTGACAGGGAAAGCCTATTTTAAGAGGATATGGTACAATCGATATCCCTTCTAGATGTTAACCATACCCTGTGATATTTAAATGTGGCCACCCTAAGAGTTCTGACAGTGTGAACTATTATTGCAATTAGAAACACTGATCAAAAATATTTATCCAGGATGTATTTATAAAATATAGTTGGTGTTTTGATCCTGTGTTATTCATCTAATTACTGAAAAGCATTTCTTTGATGATCAACTCACTCTTCCTTTTGGGAAAATTGAGGCATTAGAGAGCTGTGTGTAAGAACACACCCTAGACTTAGTGTATAGCCTATCAAATCATGCTCTGTCATGGAATATATATTATTCTACTATACCATTCAGATTAAATAGAAACTTCAGGTAAATATTGATATAAGTTATATGGATAGTAAAGCAAAGGTGATAATTCAAATCTTCTATTTATCCAGATATGCATTTTAAAAATAGCATTTATAGATGCCTAGATACTTAGAAGAATTATTATCCTGAGCAAAAATAGCAACATTACCTCTTTAAACAATTTCATCCTGATCTAAAGATCTGATCCTTTTTCCAGTATATCAGTACTTTATTCTTCTTCTACTTCATATTTGATCTAGGAAAACACATTTTCACTTGACCTTTAATCCTGTGAACCTGGAGAAAGAGCAAAATTAGTAACATAGGGCAAACTAGTTTCTACGGTAACTTTCTTTACCTTCTTTTCATATAATAAAATATCCACATTCAAATTTAAGAATCAGAAGAAATCACCAGAAAGTCTGACTTTGAGTTGACAGTGACTTACTCACTCATTCTCTCACTCACTCACTTATTTGGTCATTCACTCCTTGAGCACTAACTCTGTGCCTGCTGCTGTAAGTATAACCAGACCATTGACACACTCCTGACACAGGCAAAATGAAATTTGATGACATAAAGATCATCACAAGGTCACTGGCACCTGGAAATAGAGGAGACAGTGTCACTGAGTTTACTTCCAGGGTTTACTTGGGGCTAGGAAAGTTTATCTGAGGTCTTCTCTGTGAGGTCCTGAAAGGAAGTGAAACACACAAAAGAAGTTGCCACTCCCTCTTTGTCCACATTTTTAGCTCATTTTAAGGAATTAAGGCCACTCAAATACTGCTTGCTCTTCAAAGCTAAAAAAGGTAGTTTTAAAAACCTGAGAAGTGATTGACTTCGATTATTGATACTGAAACAAGAAGTAAACAATTGAGTTCTAATTTCAGCAAAAAGAGAGAAACAGGGAAAATGAAGACAAATCTTTTTATAGTTTATACACCCAAATCCCTTGGCTCAGGGACGGATCACAGCAGTTTAGACGTTGCTAGGTGGAGTGGAACCTGTGTTGCTCCTGTTGGGAAGGCTGACTATGTCTCCCCGAATGCTGACTCACATGCGAAGGAATGGGATGATTCCATGCCCTGAGTACTGTCATCCTGCAATGCCAGCCGCCACGGGCGTCTGGTTTACGCTGGCCCATGGCTGGCCACTTAACAAGAGGCCCATTTGTGGCCTTAGCCCCCATTCTGGCAGCAAAATGAGGTACAGATCCCTCATGTAGAACTTGTTATTGTGCTGCATTGGCCTCTATTTAAAGCTGATCAATCCTGGTAGTGCCCCTGTCACTATAAACTGCACTTCCCAGAGCTGTATTTTTAAACAGGGAAATACTTACAATAGCCATTTACAACTGTATGCTGTTTAATTAGCCAGTCTGGGCAGTGCTGCGGGCATAGATCACTTTGCTTTAAATATCTGAGAATGTTAATAGTACAGTATATCATTTTAATTATTACTCGATTAATGTTGCATCTCAAAGAACACCTAATGCAAATCATGAGAAATGGTCTGAAGTGACCCAAAGGTTGTGCATTATTAGAAAAGTAATAGTTCTGATGCTTAAGTATAAGGACATTTTCTTTGTTAAAATGTCAGTCAGCATTCAGCGATAGAGCTTTGGGAAAAGAAAGCTTTTGTTACGTTTATTGGTAGGAGTATTCTGCAGTTAGGCTCAGCAAAGCCAAAGAGCTGGTTTAGACCTGCCTGTCCAATATGGTAGCCAGCCACACATGCTAAGGAGCACTTGAAAGTGACTAGTGCATAGTGAGAAGTGCTGTAAGTATAAAACACATGCAGGGTTTCAAAGATTTAGTACAAAAAAAAGCAATGTAAAGTACCTCATTAATAGTTTTTCATATTGGTCATGTTACTATTACAATATTTCAGATATATTTGATTAAATAAAAAAATTACTTAACCTGTTTCTTTTTCCTTTTGTAATGTAGTTACTATAAAATTACAAATTACATATGGTGCATATTTGTGACTGATTACATTTCTTACGCATAGTACCGGGCTAGTTGTCTAGGAGAAAAGGGATAAACTGGCCAAAAATAAAAGTGTGCTTTAATTTTCTTTCCTGTGACCATTACCGACTGTGTATGGAAGAGACTGTTAGTAAGAAGAGACTGTTAGTAAGAAGGCAAATGAAAAAGAGGCAGACGAAGCATCGTGGTGTGACAATATCATGTAGTAAAATCAGGAAACATATGAAACAAACACAAACAAGCTTTTCTTGGAGTATGGTAGCACATCAGTCAAAATATAGCCACATTCTAGACACAGGGTTTACAAATATCATTCAAGAGATACAAATATATTATTAGAAGCCTGACTTCTCTGATAGGAATCTATGTTATGCACCTTGAAGTATATCTTCTTGCTGAACTTATAAGTGTCTAGAGCTAATGTGAAGCTCAGCTTATTCAAGGTTAACTTGAAATGTACTTGCTCCTAGAATAAAAGGGGTTAGAAAGACACCAGACAGTGCACACACGCGGTATACAAGATAATTGGTAGGGAAGCTATAGAATCTTCTGAATTCCATTATATAAAGAATTAAGGTAAAAACAAACTGAAATAAAAACTGGCAGGGTCTTTTAATATATGTAAAGTGGGTGAAAGGTTAGAGAAGCAGCAAACAAGCTTGTCAGAAGGTTATGAAACTCTTTCATTTCAGCAAAGTTCTCCTAAAACCTCCTCCCCGAGCCTCACCTCTGCCATGCTCATGTTACTACTTGTTGTAAAAGCTTCATTATACCAGCAGTGTCTTAAAGCTCATTGTTATAAATACTTTACAACAAACCGTGATTGAGCCTGTCGAAACATATGCCTACATAAAACACAGAAAAAACAGCTTTGACTTTACAACACTTGAATTTATTATTTCAAACAGATTTTAGCAGCGGACACTATGCCTCTTCACCTCTTTCTACCCCTGCACATACTTTTTTCCAAGTGCACATTTTTCTTAAGTACACAGGAGAGAAAAAAGTTTAAGGAAGGAGGGGGTGACAGGTCTGTCCTCTAAAGGAGATAAAAAAAATTATAAAGGTGTTAATTTGAGCAAACACTATTTAAAGACATATTTTATAAGTCCTTGGCATTTGTAATTCTCAATGAAAATTTCCAAGAAATCCTCACACAGTCATCTGCTTTTTTCCCCACTTTAAAAATTTTTTTCAATTACACTTTATATTCAACATTATTTTGTATTAGTTTCAGGTGTACAACACAGTGGTAACATTTATTAAGTGTTCCCTCAATATTTCAGATACCCACCTGATACCATACATAGTAATTAAAATATTATTGACCATATTCCCTATGTTTGGCTTTATATTCTGGGGACTATTTTGTAACTATCAATTTGTACTTTTTAATCCCTTCACCTTTTTTACCCAGTCCATTAATCCTCTCCCCTTTGGCAACTCTCAGTCTGTGCTCTGTATAACTGTTTCTATTTTGTTCACTTACTTTCTTCCTTAGATTTCACATATAAGTAAAATCATTGAAAGATAGATTTCTTTATTCAGGCAATACTAGCCTATTTTCTGTGTGGTGTTATGTGAAGGTGTGAAAATATACTAGTTGCTGCTGCTTTAGAACTGTACAGATGGTTTTAAGAGCATTTGTCTTACATATACTGTAACTGTGCTTCTATTTAAAACAAATGCTCAAATGTATTCTGTTACTTAAAATCAATGAGAAAATAAGACATATGCATTTAAATGGAACTCTCCTAAGATTTCGTACAAATCTCTGTTACCAAAACATTGCCATAAAGTGGACACCTTTCTGTTCATCAGCCTCAAGCAGATCTTTATAATGGTCCTAATTAATGATGATCTAAAACACATCCCTTAAAAATTGTACTGGCTATTCCACATGTAGAGAAGAAAACATTATCAACATAAAAAAGCACTTACAAGACAGTTTGCATGGGGTGCTTTGTGGATCTCCCACACATAGTTTATCTAATTGTCAATGATTCATCTTTCCAGCCAGGATCCAGAAGGACTGGACATTCTCCTTGTTTATGAAGACTTGACAACTTAAGGGTCATTAAATAATCATACAAACAATGATAAATATAGAAATAGTTAACTCTTACTGGGTGGCTACTATATGCTAAATACTGTTCTACACAATTTACATCTATTTAATTCTCACAACACACCCAACAGCTGGATACTGTTATTTTACTTTATGGATTTTGGAACCCAAGGCTCAGAAATATAGCCCACTTGGCAGAGATGTGATTATGTCCACGATTTGTATGACTCCGGGTTATGCTCACTTTATCTGATATTGCAGTTTCTTCCATATACACTATACTCAAATAGTTTACAAAACTGATTGTGTATAAGGCTGACATTCCCATCTACTACTTCTAGCAAAGTTATCTCTGACAAATACAATGTAGTGCCTTTTCCAGAAATTATTTATTTTTACTTATTTTTATTTGCTCTAATTATCTCTGAATCTGATACCATACCTATGTGACATATAGAAAACCAACTGACAAGTGAAAGCAATTGATAATCAGTGCATTCAGAACACAAACACCTATGCTACTGAGCAAAGTGAGATTCGGCCGTCTGCCATCAAACAAAAGCATAATACAAAGATTGATAGGGAAGGAAAAAGGTCTTTATTAAAAGGTTGCCAGTTTGGGGGAACTGGAAACTTCCTGGCTCCAGGCCAATCTCTTCTGCGAAACACAAAAAGGGTCCAGCCACTCCCAGAGCCGGAGTCAGTGGCGGGACACCCCACTCCAGTCTTATCTGTCCTTCTGGGACCCAAGGCTATTCCTGGAACGAGTCTTTGGCTTCAGGCTCTCTCTCCGGGACTGGACACTTGAGACAGCATCGCTATTGTCTCATTGCAGCAGCTTTTCTCTTCTAGGGCCCAGGGCTGCTGTCAGACCACAACAGGCAGTCGTGCCAGGACTGTTCTGTTCTTGGGGCCCCTGGCACCTGAGGCTGCTCATGCCCTTGTGGTCTGTGAATGTTCCAGACCTCACATTTGCGTGCTGATCCCAGAGTGAGAGAGGGGCGCAACCTGGGACGTATGCTGCATGGAGCTGCAGCAGGCCGCATGCCACTGCCAGTGGGGGTGGCCCAGCATGATCAGTTTCCCGATCAGGTGAGTGACAAAAACAGGAGGGGAGAAGGGGAGAGCAGGGCCAGCATCTGCTGTGTCACACAAGCACTCTGGCCCCCGGTAAGTGAATAGAAGGAAAAAGGGGCAAGTTTCCCCATGCCCTCCATTTAAAAGTACAGGTCTCTAATCCCATGCACATGTACAGCAGAAGCATCCAAATTCCCAGCTTAAAGTCCAGGCTAGCATCCCTCACGCTCATCAGCTTGCATAGTATCTCTGCCCCTCCTCCCACCCATGTTAACCTCCATACTGCACGTGTTGTGACCTTTTCAGCCTTCATATACTCTGTGCAAGCTTCCTCCTGCTGGGCCATGAGTCCCCCTAGTATGATTATCCTACCTGGGGTATGGAAATCTATCAGGCTGGCAGCTTTTCAAATCTGCCACCTTTGGCACTTGGGGACTCCTCCCCCACTCTGGGGAAGGCAGGCTCTTTCATGCAACCTTGGGGATCCACTTCTGTTTCCCAGCGATTTAGTCAGATCCCCCCTGTAATACATACAGTGGCTTTAAGAATAGTTTTCGTTAATTCACCAGCATGGAGAACTACCTGCTCAGTCCAATGTGCAGCCACTAGCACGTATGGATGCTGAGCAAATAGATGTGGCCAGTCTTCATTTAGAAATGCTTTTATGTATAAAATAACAAATTTTGAAGACTTCAACAAAATTAAATGATCTTTATAATTTCACATATTGAATATGTGCTGAAATAAAAATATATGTATATATTTGTATTGGGCTAAATAAAATATCAAAATTAATTGTATCTGATGGCTTCTTTTTACATTTTATAAAATATAGCTGCTAAAAATTTAAAATTGGATTGGACTTGCATTATATTTCTATAGGACAACACTGGTATAGAACAGTCCAGAAAATAACGTTATGACACATTCCAGTACTGGAATAATATTATAAACTTATAAAATATGTTTTCCTATGTCATAGCACTCTGCAAGGCAAGGGGACAATAGGATGAAAAAAAATCAAAATATTTCCTGGCTGGTGTGGGTCAATGGATTGAGCGTTGACCTCTGAACCAAAGGGTCACTGGTTCAGTTCCCAGTCAGGGCATATGCCTGGGTTACTGGCCAGTTCTCCAGTATGGGTGCGTGAGAGGCAACCACACATTAATGTTTCTCTCCCTCTCTTTAGGCTCTTCGCCTAGCTCTAAAAATAAATACAAACTTAAAAAAATACAAAAATAAACAAGGCCTTCAAAGGAATTTACAAATTTTCAATTTAGGAAAAGATACAGAAAACTTCATAGTGAGTTCAAGAGAGGAAGTGGTGAAACAGGGAAGGACATTTGCTGAGGAACGAAGTAGCTCAGTAGTCTGACTTAAGGTTGTAAGCTGACATTACCCCTGAATCCTGTTTTAGTCCTGGTCATTGTCAGAAAACTCACCCAGTCTTCCCTGCAGGGAAATTAGCCAGACACAGGGCAGCCACAGCCAGCAATTCTTAAACAGTCCTTAGAGCGATGTTGCTTCACCAAAGTTTTTAGGTTATCAACAAAATGAACTTATTGATTTGCTTTGCTAGAGAGAAGTATGTGGACTATTCTTTACAGTTTGGGGTTCATTAGTAACCAGGAACTTGCTACTCTAAATGACAAAGAGTTTCACTGTTGCAAAGATAAATTGCTGACGTTAGACCCTTTTTTGGAAAGTGGAATAATGGGGCATAGGGCAGAGTTTGGTATTTGACCGAATCCTTCACAATTATCATGCATGTGTATATAATAAAATTAATTCGGTGTCTCTGCACTGTAGCCTGCGGCAAGAAGCATACAATCAGTTTTGTATGTATAATAGATCACAGAGTTGTTCATGAATAATACAAATGCATTGAACAGATACTAGTGAGAGAGGATGTTTGTCTTTGCATGGAATCGAAGTGAACATGTAATATTGTGATAATATATATTTGATGAATTCAGGTCTGACTTGCCTTTGCCATACTCTGCTAATTCCCCGACAAGGGTTGCCACAATAATTGAGTTTCCAATAACATTATGATTATTTTCACATGATAATTTAATTGTGGGTATTTTTTTAATATTGTAATATTGTAGATTTGTGATTATTATGCATTTGCATGCAGATTCTCATGGTGACTTGGAGCACATCCCTACATTTATAACTTAATTTTATATATTATTGCATATATATTTGGGGATGAACTCATTAATGCAAATAAAAAAATGTAGATCTGTTTAGTCATTCAGCTTTTATTATAAATGGCTGAAAGCCTTGCTCATTTTTTATAACAGTCCTTACAATACTATGAATAAACCAAAGAGAACCCTAATTCAAGAATGGATTCATTAAAAATAATGGTAATAGCTATAATAATTACAAATTGTCACATATTTGTTTCACCTAATTTGGATACAAGATACTATATATTATTTTTTTCAAGATGTAAAAGTTCTATGTGTGTTATTTACTGACTTTATCACAAGAGCTCCTTATTATTAAGGTTGTAAATGTTAGTGGAAAGTAGGAGAAAAAGAATTTTAAAGTAAAATTTCATCTAATGTTCACACTATACATCTTAAAATTCAGAATTAAATTCCACACTAAAGATACTTAATTTTCCCAAAAATTCAAATTAAAAGTAGAAAATCAGAGTTAGATTTATAAAAAAGAGAGTGTAATGACAGAAGTGAGCTCTGAACTACTTCTTTAGATAAAATAATCTTAAATATAAAAAAATGGTTTTAAAGGTTTGTGTCCTAAAATACCAGATGCAGAGAAATAACATACCTGCTTCCACTTAAAGGCAGTAGAAATAATTATCAGCATAGATTTTTTTTTACAAAAAACTAAGACAGAGAACTAAAGTAATAATTAATAAACAGGCCAAGAAACACTTTTAAACAAATATATCCAAAAATATAGGCAATGAACTTATTTTACTTAAGTATTATCTTGATTATCAAGAGTAGAAAGAGTGTTTTTTTCTGGGATTAACCTCACTTTTATTTCACTATAGCTAGTCATGCACCAAAATTGAGAAGGGAGAATGCAAACCATCACTGACACAATAACTGAATTTGAACTGATTGATTTCAACTAAATGTGTTCAAGTTAAATGATTTATCAGAGTCCAGCTATGTTTTTAATGCAATGTAAATTTCAACTCACATCATCAGAATCAAAATAGTGAATGGAGAGGCCATGCAAACTTCAACTTAACTTCAATTTTGTTTTAACTTTTTTGTTCCACATTTAACCAACATTTGAGAATTGATTTTAAGTGGAGCTTTAATGTAGTTACTATGGGAGGTAGAAGTGTTTCCAAGAACAGTGACCACCAGAAAGTTTCCTACATTACATGCTTTTTAGGCCTCAGATACTGAGGTGGAATGAAACAGTGTTACAGTGGAAATGCAGCCAATGGCTCTCCAGGGGGTGACTAAATGGAGGAAGTCTCTTGACTGGCCTTACAAAGAGATCAACAGAATTCTGAGCAATGGAGAAATGGAAGAATGCCATGAGCAGATTATATAAAGGGGTTCCTTAATTATTTAAGGAAAAATGTATATTTTTGAACTAAATAAATCAGATAAGAAATTAATCTTTATAAGCTTCAACTTCATCTATTGAAATGGGTATAAAATATAGCTACATTACAGAATTATGGTAAGAGTTAGAATTAACACACATGTCATCTAAAAGGCAACTCATAACAGCAGTAGCTAACATTAATTGAATGCTTACAAGGAACCAAGAGCTCATGCTGTCTTTAGGTGGGAACATCCTATAATTTCTTTTGTACAACTGAGAAATCTCAGATGCAAAACACTGAGTAAACCATTCCAGTATACAATGTTTTTAGGGTCTAGAGGCAGGACTTAAACCCAGGTGGCTAACTATGGAGATTTCTAAACAGTAAATGGTATAGTATTAAATCGTATGGCATATCACAGAAATGAAAAGTATCCCATTATACTTAATTATTTTGATTATAAATTACTGGGTTGGCCAAAATTTTCATTTGTTTTTTTTCCATAAGATGGCTTTAGTAGTGCTTAGTTATCTTTGATTTCATTCAAAACAATTTTGTTAGATTGAATTGTGATAGCTGTCCATCAGCATGCATCTAAAAAAAACATCAAAATTGGTGAATTTTTGTGTAACCAATTCAATATTGAAGGTGGAAAAAATAAGCAAATTTTCGGCATGTCATTCTTTATTATTTCAAGAAAGGTAAAAACATAACAGAACACACAAACAATATTTGTGCAGTGTATCGAGAAGGTGCTGTGATTGATCACGCATGTCAAAAGTGGTTTGCAAAGTTTCATGCTGTTTCTTGCTCAGAGATGCTCCATGATTGGATAGACCAGTTGAAGGTGATAGCGATCAAATTGAGACATTAATTTAGAACAATCAGTGTTATACCACATAAGAGTTAGCCAACACACTCAAAATATCCAAATCCATGAAGTTATCGGTGAAGATAAAAAATGTGTCTTTTATTTTTTGAAAGAAAAAAAAAACATGGACTTTTTGGCCAACCCAATAACTTAGTGACATGTTAATTAGGGTTAAGAATTAGAATATATTTTTCTAGGTAAATGGTTCTCCAAGTGTGATATTGGGGACCAGCATCATCAGCATCACTTGGGAACTTGTTAGACATGCATATTCTTAGACCGCACCAAGACCAAATAAATCAGAAACTATGGGGGTGGGGCCCAGCAATCTGCGTTAATAAGTTCTATTGATTTCAATGCACAATGAGGTTTGGAAACCAATGCTCTGAGTAAGATGGGAACCATCATGACATAGTTTGATCTATACTTTAGGACAGTGACTGCAGACAGACCAAAGGCAGGAAATGCGTTGGGAGTGGGGGGAGCTATTTCAGTCATTCAGAGGAGAGACACTAAAGGATTGACACCAGTATTATCAGCAGGACAGCAAAGATAGAGAGGTAAGCAGTAATAAGAATCAAAACATGACAACTGGCTGAATAGAACAAGAGGTAAAGGGATAGCAAACATTGAAGATATGGATATTTCTATCCTGGGAGACAGATGTTGATGTCATTGATAAAGAGAAAAGAAAATAAGGGAAAACACGTATTTAAGCTCCCTTAATCATATATGTGGTTTTAGAGCAGTTTTTAAGCTCTTTTCAACTTGTAACTTATGAGTCTAACAGTTTATTTTTACATAATTCTTCCAATTGTCTTTGAAAATGTACAAAAAGATAGACAATTTTCCTCTTCTACAAACTTTCATGAGCCTAACCTCCTTTTATGCCTCCATCATAGGATTTAGAGTCTGAAGAGAGATTTTTTAAAGGCTGTGTCTTGTGCTATTATCTTCCTGAAGGTGACAGAAAGAGCCTGCTCTAGTGAGAAGGTTTCAGCTAATTTAAGTTCTATACTAGCTTGCCCATCACTTGTTACTTTTTTATGTATTGGAGAATCCTTTAGTTTTTCCTGGTTTAATGTTCTCATCAGAAAAAATGTTAATAAGGATATTTTGGATTATATAAGAAATTGTTCAAAAGTCATAAAATGCTATTGAAGTCCAAGCTAGTACTATCAGTCATTTTTTAGAGCATATCACTAAAATCAAGAGAGATCCCACAGGTAGAAAATAGTTGGTGTGTGGGCTAGGTCATTTACATTCACAGAAAATGTACTTTCTTCTTTGTCACATGGTCTCTGAGATAATGAAAGGATTTAAATTGTTCTTGCTTAAAGTAGGGATGCCCTGAACAATGAAGAAAGCTACAAAAAGTTTGTCATTTAAAGTAAAGATATTTGAAAAAGAATTATTCTACAACTTCAACTTTATGATCCATTTTCATTATTGGTGTTTGACCCCTTTAATGGATTTGTGTCGGAATATTTTAATCCAAAAAGAGACTTTTATGAAAGAAAGGCTGGTGGAGATGGGGAGGGGAGTCAGAAATTCTAAAGTGAGCTCAGAGTATTTCTGTGAAAGTTCATTATCTCTTCATGTTATAGTTATATACTTCCAAATACCAACCTAGTGGTTCCCTCAATGTAACAGAAAAATAGTAAAAATGTCAATTCATCAATCCTTCATTGTATCTGATGAATTATCAAAAATACCTGTGTAATGTTAGAAGTATAGGTATTTGTCATTAGAGATAAAAATAACAAATGCAATTATCATGTGGAAACACCAACCTTTAATCCTTATGTCTAAAGTCATACTCAATGACTACTGAACATGCTCATTAAAACTTATATTTAGATATTACCTGCAATTATCACCCTTCTTCCACCACAGCCAGACTGTGATTAGCAAATACTCACACACATGTATGTTCACCCTATGGGAATAGTTGTTAATGATAATAATCTCCTCCCTAATATATTTTTCTTCACCTGTAGGTAAGGATTAATACCAGTGACTACACATTAGGCAAAGAGTCAAGTGATACTTTTTGCTTTTGATGTTCTGCAATTATTCAACAGACTACTGAAGGAAAAGATGTCCAGGCAGGTTGGCAAATGCAAATCTAGGTTTCACAAAATGTTGAGCTTAGAAGTACTGTAAGATATTTACTAGTAGATTTACTTGGTAAATTCTACTTACATTCTGACTCTAATAAATACCCCAAGAGATGAGTTTTTTTTCCTGTTTTGTTTTTTGTTGTTTTAAAGTCTGTGCCTAGAGTGTTGTCTGTGTAGCACCATCCCCTTGTTCTAGAGGGAGCAGCAAACCACAGGTTGGTTCATGTCAGTGACTGAGAGGCAGAGATTTTCTTCAGGATGGATGACTGAACTTTGTTCTGTACCAAAGTAACAAAACTCCAGCTAGTGATTAATCCCAAGGATTTTATACTTATGATTTTAAAAGCTGAAAAAATACATGCCTCATATGATTTACTTATGATGAAAAGGTTTCATTTATTCTTATTAGTAATAATAAAGATATGCTCCCAAGGTGCTTTTGTGACATCTGTTTCTTGCCCTTCAGGTTCTTTATACAGAACAAGAACAAGAGGAAGTATACTGATTTGCATCAACTTCCCATGGGGGTTCTACAGACAAGGAGATTTTTTTCACTTCTCTGAGGGAAGTACAAGATCTCCCTGAGAATGGAATGTCTAAGGAATTACTGCCTTGTATGTTGGCCAATCAGATTTCCTGAATAATTGCCCAACATTCTATTTGCCTTATTACACTGTATATCATTTTAATTACCTTCAGGTAATCACATGATGGATCTCTCATGCATATAAGGCACTGATTTTCTCCTGTGAAACAGCTATAAACAAAGGAATACATGTTCAAGAGAAGAAATCAAAAATGGAGGAGTCAAAACATATTAAACAAGCTTAATTTGTTTGAACATATTTTATGCCCATCATCATCCCCAGTGGTTTCCTGTTGTGAAATAATGCATTTTGTTTCCCAAATTACAAACTTGAGATAAAAAGAAGGCATTTTTACTGTGAGGTCACATTCCAAGCATATTATCATATGTCTATTTCCTATGTGTGGCTTTTCCCAGAAGAAAGGCCCACTTTGTGAGCTTTTGTATTTTAGGACCATGTGATGGCAGAGCCATCTTGAAATTCTTTCCAAAGAATTTGCTACTTACCAAAATTCTCTGAAATATCCTGACAATCAGCCACTCACTTTGTCCATATAATACAAATTAAACCTTTGGATGTATAATTTCCCCTCAAATTTGACTTTTGGGCTTAAAAGTGTATGACTGTTTAGAATTTGTTAAAGGATCATTGTTTTATTTAGGACACAAAGGGTTTCTTCCAATTAGAAAAAACAGGCA
Source organism: Glossophaga mutica (assembly GCA_039655065.1). Taxonomy (NCBI): domain Eukaryota; kingdom Metazoa; phylum Chordata; class Mammalia; order Chiroptera; family Phyllostomidae; genus Glossophaga; species Glossophaga mutica. The sequence goes on along the minus strand of CM077307.1, from coordinate 91,127,759 downwards.
ACAACTAAGGAAAGTCATCCTTCAAAAGCAGAACAAATCACAGACTGAGTTCCCATTGCATAGTTATAACAGCAGTCATAGCTAACGTTTGTGAGTACTTATGATGTGCCAGACCCTGCTCTACATACTTAGGATTTATTAATTAGTACTTATAGAACACATTTGGGGTTCTTATTAGCCAACCTAAAAATCTGGATTTCAGTTCCACTTTTGTGAAGAATAATGACACTAAATTTTCTCCATGAAACAAATTTAATAGACAAATATACAATGAGCTCTGTCCAGAAAAAGTCCAACCATTGTTAATATAATGAGAATGGTTTGCATTACATCCATGCAACCTAGCAGGTAAAGAGAGTGGACTGGAATATGTGTGTGTGAACAATGATGACTTCAAATTATGGACTAGTCAGTGGGGGTGTTAGATAACGTTGAGTTTGCATGTGTGCTGTGTGGTCGTCACATTCAAAATGACTGAGTAAGTAGAGCAATAAATTTGCATCAAATTTCACATTAAAGCTTGAACATTGCTCTGTAGAAACTAGCCAGATGATTCAGAAGGCTGCAGCTGTGGGCAGCTGATGAGTGGCAGCTTCATCAGGATAACATGCCTGTTTATGCATTACATGTCATGTAGAGTTTTTTTGGCAAAACATCGAATCACCTGGGTGCCTCAGCCCCCTACAACCTTGACTTGGTGCCCTGTGACTTCTGGCTTTTTTCAGAACTAAAATCACCTTCAAAAGGGAAGAGATTTCAGACTATCAATGAAATTCAGGAAAATATGACAGGGAGCTGATGGTAACTGGGAGAACTGTGTGAGGTCCCTAGATGCCTACTTTGGAGGGGACTGAAGCGTCTTGTCTTAGGTACAATGTTTCTTGTATCTTATATCTTCTTCAGTAAATGTCTCTGTTTTTCACATTGCATGGATGGATACCTTCTGGGCAGACCTCGTGCATTCTTCTATTTTACATTTCTTGTAGAAATGAAGTAATTGTCTTATAAGTCAGGTATGGGATTTGGAGTTTCTTTTTATTTTACATAAAGTAAACCATTAGTTATAAATCATTTTAAATTAGACATGTACTGTAAGTTCCTTTAGTACAAAGACAATAGTGCAAAGAAAGACAATCACCTTCAATTGAACTGTTTTAAGCATCAACTTCAGAGTAAGAGTTGGGTTCAGGCCCTAGTTCTATTATGGTTTGTAATTTTCAGCAAATTGGCACATTAAACCTCAATTCTGGATCTGAAAAAAATGAGTAAAGTAGCACCAACTTCTGAGCATTCTTCTGTGATGTCAGTCAGTTTTAAACTATGAAGAGAGGCTGGAACATAGTAGATGCTCAAAAAAACACACTTTGGGTTTAATTTTTTCCATACACACATATTACTGAGTGTGTATAATTTGAAACCCTAATGTCTTCTTCATATTCTACATTTGTAAAGTTTTTATAACCACAGCTTTCAAAGTTCTAAAAAATGAATATCTTACATTTTTTAATTCTAAATTAATACCATTCATCTTAGATTCTCTTTGGGGCTGGTTTTAAAATTCTCTTTCTGGGAACATCCTGGTTCTTCAGAGGTGCCTTACAGGCAGTTGGGGGCACATGGTTGGACATTATCTAAGCTCCCTTGCTTTTATGGGCAGTGAGGTTCACTGTAATGGTTCTGTTTCTTCCCATAATGTTTTTAGTGAGATGAGTTAGTATCCCATGTCTAATTAAGTATTACTGGATACATTTGTAACAACCTGGCCTAGGAGAGAGAGCACAGGCTCTAAAGGCAGCCATTTCTGGCTTGGCACTCCAGTTTGCCTGCTCTCTGGTTGATGGACTTGGAGGAACCACCTATTTTCTCTATGTATCAGTTCCTTTCTCTGCAGAATTAAATGACTACTGCTCATGTTTTAAGGCTGTTGTAAAGATCAAAGAAAGCAACTTCAAAGAGTTCTTGGCATTCCATAGTTTCTAACGTTCCTTTCCGGTACACTAACATCACGGTTATTTACAATGGCTTATTGTTATACTTCTACATGGATATATATATGTGTACATATATATGTATATATGAACACATATGTGGTTATAAACATGAAGCAGAAACAATAGACAACATTGATTTTTAAAGCTGTTGATATGTGGCTTTTCACGCCAGAAAATACAGAGACATGACCTATGAAAGAATGACTTTACTAAATAAAATTTTCTGTGGATCTAACACCAAAAATTTTGGCTCAGTCAAGCATGGCAGAGTACCCTCAAATAATTAACCTTTCAAAGCTACACATTTGTTAAAAATTATATTTAATTAAAAATATAACACATCTAAAATGTTTCAAATACCCTGCTCCTCTTTATTGGGTGTATATATCTGCTAGTTACCAGACATTAACAATTCTATTCCAAAGAATCTCTGGGAACCCAAATGTAGTGGAGACACATTTTCTTTACAGTATCAATTTCTAGTTAGTTCCATTTATACAGTAGATGTTCATTGTTTCAAATAATACAATGCTGTGTTGGTATGATTAATGAGCTTGAGATTCGAAGTTGAAACTAAGAAATTTGGTTCTTGTTTATCAAGAGAGGCTTGTGTTCCACCAGTTTATATGAAAGTGACTACTGTGGAACACAGTGGCTTTCAGTGGGGCAGTACCACCACCCCTTGGGACATTTAGAATATCTGTAGGGCATTGCTGGTTGTCACAATGATTTAAAGGGTGGTGTGGTACTTAAAGGGCAGAAGCCAGAAGACTTAGTTATCACTACATTGTGTGGTTCAGATTTATTCTATAGGGCACAGGTGGCAAACACAAGGACTGTGGGCTGAATCTAGCTCTCCACCTTGGTTTATCTGGCCCTGCACCTTGCTTCTACCTGGCAGCAGTGCCAAACTCTTGTTTAACTGTTAAGGAGTAGTTACATTTATACAGTCCTAAAATTACATTAGGTTCTTTGAAGGCAACTGTGAGGCTGATGTGGCCTGGGTGAAAATGAGTTTGATACACCTGCTATGGGGAATTGCCTGTATATCACATGACTTCTGTTTCTGTTGTTGGAAATTATTATAGATAAAATTCCATTTTCTGAACCTAGAGCTTAAGTCAGGTAATATGTGAACAAAAAGTTGTTCCTATTGTTGATGTTGTTTTAATTTTTTAATTTAACTTCAATCTACAGTAAATGTTCTAGAAATGCAACTTTCACATAAATTGAGAAAGACATCACTTTGTTGCATTTGGAAAATTACCATGATTTGTTCACCAGTTTTGAAAATCACATCACTGACTGCAATACTACTCTTCATCACTCAGTCACCAATATAGCCCCTCTGTGCTGTGTCACATTTAAATTTGTCACACTGATGGCATTTCAGCTATAAATATCTGACTTTTTGTCATGCCTTATTGCATTGTTGTGCTCGAATATTTACCATACATAATGGAATGCACATTTTTTCATTTTATTTTTTCTGTCAAGTATTTTTTTTTATCTTTACTCTTTTAGAACACTGGATTAATTTTTAAATTACAATTTCAGGTGTAATAGAATTTGAATTTCGAGATAATATAATACAATTATATTATCTATGAGTTTTATTTCAAAATGGTGAAGGACAAATTGAAATATCCATTGTTAAATAGAGTGCTAAATCAAGTGGGGCTGAGAACCACTCCTCTCCTGTTCTGGGTATGCAGGCTCTGGAGTGAGTGCCATTCCTGGGTTCTCATTTAGTTCTTTGTAGCTCTGTGGCCTTAAACAAGTCTGTTATCAAATCAGAATTATAAGGCATTACTTGTAAAATAAGATTAATAAAAGAACCTGCTTTATATGGTTGTTGAGAAGTTAATTCAAGTAAGCCTTGATTCATTGTTTGTGTTCCATGAACATTACCTATCATTACATCCATCATGAGAATGTTTATTCCTTTCATGCTGAGACGGATTATATGTTCACTTTTTCTTTATCATTTTGTTTCTCACTTCAAAATTATCTCTGCAATGTAGCCTTCTTGAGGCTATCATCGACAACATGAAGATAATGACCTTCATGCAAGCTACTGGATATTTTCCCAATTTCATCTTTCATCCCCCTGTCAAGTAGGGACTGTGTAGTCACATTTCTGATTGGGATAAGAAAATGATGATTTCACATGCTGCTTTGAGACCCGACTAAAGAGTACTGAAGAGTATGTGTAAAAATCCCACTTAGAGCAAGCCATCCCCTGAGTCCCAGGGGCAGGCTGGATTAGGCAGCAGTTGTGCAGGCATGGAGTGGGGTTGTGGGGAACATTCTTGGCAGATATTGGAAACAGCAAATACAGCAAGAGGATTTGCAATGGATTAATGAAAGGTGACATAAAGTAGAGGAGGATGACAAGTTTGACCCTAAACTTCTATCTTGGAGAAGTGATTATAATAGTTGGTACACGTAAGCATTCAATAAATGATAAGTGGTATTATTATGAAATAATAATAATAGGCGGTAGGTGACAATTTACAAGTAATTCAAAATAATCTCAAGAACAGAGAATTTATCTAATTCATTAACTTCTCACAAATCTTTCTCTTCCTCACCAAAAGGAACATGAAGGATCCTTGTTTATTTTATTGAACTCAGACTAATAGAAGAGTAATTTTATCTTAACAATTGTTGCTTTTACTAAATGGTTTGTATATCTATGTGTCATCCTTACTGTTTACTGTCAGGATATAAATTTCATTTTTTTGCAGAATCTTTAAAAGTCTTTGTTTCTTTTGAAAATTTTTAATCATTTTTTAAATGTGACACTAAAAGAGGAACACATTTTCAAAGAACTATTGTTTTTATATTTCCTCAAAATTGCTATGTGCAGGGCATTGCAGTTGGTACTGTCATGGTTTGGCAAAAGACTAACAAATATCTCCTGACCTCAATTGCTCATAGTGTTCTAGCTATAGAAATCATTTACTCTCCTGTATTACTGATTGTATACTTTAAACTTGCATATAAATATCAAGCTATTCAGTAATTATTACTCTAAAGAACCAAGAGAAAGAATACATCATTATGGGCAGTAAGGGGGCTTTATTGAGTAGGTCAGACTTTGCTTTGTGCCCTAAAAGATATCTAACACTTAAATATGCAGAGACAACTGAGGAAAGCATTCTGTTGGAAAATATGAGAGCTAGACATCATTTTTTGCTATGAAGGCTGCCTCTTCTAGTGTTTATGCATTGTGAAAGGCGCGATCAGTGGGGAAGGGAACTGGAGATAACAGTGGTTAATACTTAGTGATCATTACTTGGTGATTTGTGGCAAGAAACTTTCTATAAGACACAAAAACATTTCTTCTTAGTTCCTGTCAATACTTAAGGGAACCCTATGATATCCTGAAAACTAAACATCCACCCTATATCAGTTGCTATTACTAGAGCTTTTTTACTTGCAGTGCTGTGGCTCAGGCTAATAAAACTCACTTATTTCTGTTCACTGACATTTTTAGCACCTGCCAAATATTAATTCCTATAATAAGCATGCCAAGTTCCTACCCACAAGAAGCTCAACATCTAATAAAGGGGGCAGATATATAAGGGTTATAATGTTTATATTTAAATATAGGAGGGTATAAAGAAGAGAGGTCTTTAAGCTTCTCAAGAATAAGTTAGATTTCACATAGAGGGTGACCACTGATTTGAATCTTCACACAGATAATTTTTTAGACAGAGCTCATGTTGGGAGGGCACATGGGCATTCAAAGAGACATACAAGGTCTGTTCAGAAAGTATCCAGCCCTGTAATGTGAAAAATGAGACATTTATTGAAGAAGATGCAAGATACAAGAAACATTATGAGACAGGAGCAGGGCTGGGCTTGGGACTGTGCTGGCTGACACATGTTTAACTTAAACTTGTTAAAGCTGAGAAGGCTTTGAGCCATTCAGGAGTAGATGTTCAATAGACCATTGGTTAAATGGGTCTTGAGTACAGAAGAAAGGTATGAATTGAACGCATGCATTTGGGAATTAGCAGGTATAAAGATAATCGAAATTGTGTATGCAATAGACATTGCCTGTTGAAGATATAGATGAAGATCAAAACAGGCTCTTCTGCCTTCAGGGTCCTTATTGATCACCTTGTAGGGTAATTATCAGATTACAAGTGCTGATTGCCTACTACGTTGTCCTGGCACTGTCTTTCTAGAATGGTGGTTTGAGAAATGATTCCCCTCCCTCATCCCAGTAGCTGCTGGAAGCATTATGCGGTATAACACACAGGGGCCGACACCACCACACACCCCAAATCCAAGGTGAAAAGGAAAAGCCTTCATGGGCAATTTACTCTGGGGCATTGTGCAGGAATTCTATTTTTGTAGCTTTTTTGAAAAAACAAAATCAAGGTACTATTACATTGGCCTTCTGACTTGGTGTCATAAAAATATTTTTGTAAGGAAATGCTGACCCAAAATTCAGAATTGTCTCCCTTGACAGGTTTGCTTCCATAGCCATATTTTTGTTATCATCAAGTGGCATGCCTCACTCCAGTGTGGGCTTGTGTGCTGGAGTCGAAGGATCAGGGCAAAGCCCTCGACTATGCCAAAGGTAATCAAAAACATTTCTATTTTTGTTCTGATTATATGAGACAAATCCTAAAATTACCACATGGATTTCAATGCTCATTATCATGTGAGAAACACATCTTCAAGTTGGTAATTATAATCGTTACACTGTGGATTCTTGATTCCTTCTATTTCCCTTTCCTAGTACACATTGCATTTGAGGCTTTTAGGGCAATGACTATGCATATATATGCCATTTTGTTTAGTCTTGGTAAGGTGAAGGAAAAGTTTCTGTGTGTTTCATCACTAAATTCCAGCCTGTCAAAGGGTATGCAAGTGAGCACCAAGGCCACATAAAAAGGGGCCCATGGATCTTTAAAGAAAACTGCAAGGGAAATCCTAACCTCTTCTAATTTACATATGGTGACATTTTGCAGAAATATTGAAACATTAGCAGTGACATAATGAAATTCTGCCTATCAGCCATGGAAGGAATAATGTTACTGTAAAGGTAACCTGTCCACAGTTTGTTACCAAGAAAATATTCTTACCAAGAAACATATATTTAGTAAGGCGTGATAAAGAGGGTTTTTTTTTCTCTTTATATTTTCTCTCCCGGGCTATCCATCTTCCCCTACAGATTTACTGTGCGATCACTCCCTTTACATGCTAATTATGTGCAGGTCTGGTGAATTTGTTAGTGGTGACACTTCTGGGACCCAGTGGGACTACAACTCATTATGTGGCAATGTCCAGATATATCAGATATTATTAGCTGTCATTAATCTGCTGTGGAAACACTGAGTGCTGAGCCAGGGAGAGAGCAGAAAAGGGTGTGCAAATGAAGCCTAGGAACAGTCTGAACCCCAAAAGGTCAAAAGGGAAATCAGCCAGAAGGGGACGACAACCAGCAATGGACGACACTTGGCTTCCGATTTTTTTTTTTTTTTTTTTTTTTTTTACCCTCAAAGCTAACTAGGTATATCAGGTGGAAGGAGCAAGGAAGCACTACTTAGCTCTTTGTTATTTTAATATCCCTTGTGGCCATTTTACAGGCACTAACCTTTACTGTAATTATGTTCAATTATACACATTATCTGTTATCTAATCTGAGTCTCAAAAAATAACAGAGGTAAGCATTGGACCATAGGAAATATTTCAGCTACAACTTTGTATAATAATTTTTGGGCAACTAATTTTGAAATGCAAACCTGCTTGTTGTTTTTATTATATTTTAGTTGTTATATTCTTTGAACTCATTACTTAAGCTATTTTCTCCACATGGAGTGTCTGTTCTGTATCTTTTCCCCAATTTTTCCCATCTCTGCATGCCCAATTCTAATTGTTCTTTTAATGCTCAGCTAAAATTCATGTAATTGCACCACCTTCTGAAATGCCATAGACCTTTTCATATTTTAATGATATATAACTATAAAACTTCCATTCTTTCTACCTATCTATCTAACCATACATCCATCTGTTCATCCAATTTCCATTAGATCATAAATCATTAGAAAGAAAGTTGAGATCATCACGTTTGAGCTGAGTCTTAAATAAGATGCTTTGGATGTAACAAGAAGCACACAAAATTAGTTTTTATAAAAAGTGCAAAAATGTACATATATCAATGATTTTATAATGGATATAAGCATTATGAATGTATATATCATTTTATTTGACACACACATAAATACACATGAAAATAGTATACACATGTATCAAACAGAAAGAGTAAGGAGTTTAAAGAGTATGTTAAAATGCTTCATTTTCTCTACTTTCATTCATTCTTTATTGCTACCGGAATTCACTTGTACTTCTTTTTTTAAGTTCATGAATTTTCAGTGATTTTATAATCTCTAAGCATGAGCCCATCCTTACATCTTATGATTCAAACCTCCAATTCGAATGTCTTCTTATTATTGTTCATTTACTATTACACTTTATTCTGTTTATATTCTGAAGAAAGACATTGCAGGGATTCCTAGGATTATGCCAAATATCTTTAATCTATCAGCTAATCAACTTTATATTGTCAAATATTGTGAAATACCCCAGAGTGTTATAAGTATGAGTTGGCTATAAGTTTTCTTCATTGATGATTAGCTTCATGGCTCTAGTAGACATTATTAGTAGACCACCCATTTCTCTTGAATTAATCCCATTCAAAACCAATGGCTTTTTACAATTTTCTACCCCAGAGCATTCTCTGGTTATGGAAGTAGCCAGAAGCTTCAGAAACTTAATGTCCCCAAATTGAAAGATGTGAGTTGCTAGATAAACATGTCAACACCCCTGACTGCTGAGGTGAATCTATGTTCAACTTAGTCTCTATTTAAAAAAAAAAATATTGTTCAACTACAGTTGTCCCCATTTCCCCCATTACTTAATCTCTTAAATGGATGATCCAATAGTTGTAAGCCCCAATTTCTCACATCATTCTTTTCCTGACTTCTTCGATACATCACTATGCCTCCTATGGCACTTCCTAAATAAACTACAGGGAGCACAGTCCTGTTTTAACATCTGCTGCTGAGGAAATCCAGACAAGATAAAATTTACATTAGTGCCCCAGAAAGCAAATCCTTATGATAAGAATTCTGGAGCTGAATCATTCATTGACAGGATGGCCGTAATGACTTATCCTGGTGGTAATAAGAGTGGTGATAACTCTGTGTCACAGTTACTAACTCTCCCATCTATGCTGAAATACAATGAGGTTCCAGGTAAAGGGAATCTATCAGCTCTTGGACAACATAGTGATAAATGGTCATTATAAGGAACATGGTGTTGACTTCTGTTAATTGCAATAATAATCTTAATAAAAATAATAATACGCTTGTCTAACTCTCACCTCAGAATTATGTTGTGAATGTTAGCAGACTTCATGGCAGGGTTTAAAGAAATCTTCACCCCACATGCAGAGAATAGACTACAATGAAATCAGGCCCCAGATTTGAGCATTATGTTGGTGATGTTAACAAGGATACTCAATTTACTGTCCCAGCAAGTTTTCTAAAAAAGTCAAGTCTTATAGGGAAGGAAAGGGGTCTTTAGACCTAAGATAAAGGCATTTGGGGAGTGATTTTGAGAATCTTGTCTACCCAGGATCATAGAAATGACACTACTTATAAGTCATACAAAAAGCTCACATAAGGCAGATGCCACAAAAAATACTTCATATTTTCCTCAAGATCTAAACCCCATCTTCTTTATTATTTCTAGGCCAATAAATAGAATCAATTCTCAACATTAGTTAAGTAGGAAAGTGTGTTTCTACATGGAGTATTCACCACATTCATAGGTCCTTGGTAATAATGTACCAGGAGGAACAGAGAGGAAATGAAAAAGAAAATGAACGACAGTATTGACACAGGAGGACCAGAACATAACATTGGATAAAGTGATTATTATTATTGGGTACTTTTTGTGACATACTATTTAACATGCTACCATGGACATCTTAATGAGTCTGCCTTAATTAATTGAAGGGATGGCTGCCAAGAGGCTTGGGTGTGGCATTGTCCTTTTGAAATGAGGTGGAAAACCTGAAAGTACCTGGTAGTTGTAAGAAGGGAATAGAAGATGTAGAAAGGGGGGCATGGTAGGTTAGATCTACTACAGAAGGTCAGCGAACCCACTAGGCTGCTAGGTTCGCAGGAAGGGCCCCATGGACACTTTCTTCATCAAGCAATGAAGGATAAACAATTGTGGGAGGCAAAACTTCATTATATCCAAATGGGTGCCTTCTCTGAAGGCCTGCATCACTGCTTTGGAACTGAGGTCCTTAAGTCCAAGGGCATGAGAAGGTTATGGACCCTTTTTCCATAGAAAATTTTATTTTGGCCATTTTTATGTTGTTACTGTATATATTTAATTTTATATTTGCTTTTTAATGAAATATTATATTATAAGCAATTATATGTATTATGACATAATTTTAAGATAACTTTAGTACTTGAATAACACTATTAAATTAATTATACTAACCTAAGTTTTCTATTTTTAATATTTAAGTTGTATTATTCTAACACTAAACATGTTGTGATGAATACTTTTGTCATTTAGTGTTCTTAGAGTAAATTTCACAATACAGCATTACTTGTTCAAATTATATATTTTTAAGGCACTTGGAATGCATTGTAATTTATTTTCAGAAAATTTGAATAAATTTATATTACCAACCACAATACATAAGTTTCTTATCATTATTGAAAGAAATAAACATTATCCTGTAATATTGTTTGCTCACTTAAATAGAAATTTGAACTGGTACATGCAAAAATGAAACTCGAACACCAACTACATCACACAGAAGAATAAAGTCAAAATGAATAAAAGACTTTTTATAAGTCATGATACCATAAAAATCCTAGAGGAAAACATAGGCAGTAAAATTTCAGGTATTTCATGTAGCAATATTTTTGTCAGTATATCTCCTAGGGCAAGGGAAATAAAGGAAAAAAAGTAAACAAATTGGACTATATTAAACTAAAATCTTTTGCACAGCTAAAGAAACCATCATCAAAATGAAAAGGGAACCGACTATATGGGAGAATATATTTGTCAATGATACATCGGACAAGGGTTTAATCGCCAAAATATGTAAAGAACTCAACATCATGAGGACAAACAATGCAATTAAAGATGGACAGAGGACATAAATAGACACTTCTCCAAAGAAGATGTACAGATGGTCCATAGTCATATGAAAAGATGTTCAACATCACTAGCCATCAGAGAGATGCAAATTAAAACCACAATGAGATATTATTTCACACCTGTCAGAATAGCTATCATTAATAAATCAACAAACAAGTGCTGGCAATGATGTGGAGAAAAGGGGACCCTAGTGCACCATTGGTGGGAATGCTGACTGATCCAGCTGCTGTGGGAAACGGTAAAGAATTTCCTCAAAAAATTAAAAATAAAACTGCCTCTTGACCCAGCAATTCTGCTGATAAGACTATACCCTAAGAATGCTGAAGCACCAATTCAAAAGAACTTGTGCACCCCTACATTCATAGGAGCATTGTTTACAATAGCCGAGATTTGGAAACAACCTAATTGCCCGTCAGTAGATGAGTGGGTTAAAAAACTGTGGTACATTTATACAATGGAATAGTACCTAGTACACAGCAGGAAAAAAGAAGGAATTCCTACCTTTTTACAACAGCATGGGTGGAACTGGAGACTATTATGCTAAGTGAAATAAACCACGCAGTGAAAGACAAATACTATATGATCTCACATATAAGAGGAATCCAATGACCAAAATAAACTAATGAGCAAAATAGAAACAGAAGCATAGAATCATGGAATAGATTTACAGCTGTAAGTGGGGAGGAGGGAAGTGGGTACTGATTGAAAGAGAATGAAGGGGTTAGTCAAAGGACATATATAAAAGACCCATGGACATGGGTAACGGTGTGAGGATTGACTGTGGAAGTGGAGGACAGGCTGGGTGGAGGGGGAGAAGAGGAAAAAATGGGACAATTGTAATAGCACAAACAATAAATCCTTTAAAAATAAATTTGAGATATAAAATTTAAAATTAATATTTGATCTAGAGATAATATAATCCAGCTCTCTTTCTTATCTATCAGGAATTTCAGAGGCCATAAAAATTTAATTAATTGTCACAACATAGTCAGCTAATAGTGACAATGTCTAGAGATTACTTTTTCTATCCAGATCTTTTTCTTACCTCAGTTTGAAGTTTTATCTGCCTATGTCCAGTGCTTGAAAACTTTTTTAGCATGTCTTCCAAAATAAGAAATTATTGAAGCTGAAAGTAACATGGGAATTATATTTAAATAAAGATTTTAGGCAGAAGTGTTCTGAAGGTTATAATTTAGACACTTATCCTTTCAAAATATCTACCATAGTTCTTTATACATGGCTTGGAGGATATTCTCTCATTGCAGGGAGCAAGGTCACTCAATTTTGCAATCTTTCAGTTGACTTCTGGCTACAAATTTGAAAGATTTCTTTGAAATAATAGTTACAGTCTTCTTCACCCATACTATGTTCTCCTCTTCCTACTCCCCACAGCCTCTCCTTTCAGCAGCCCCTTACCTCTTGCTTTGCCTACTCCACTCTCATTCTGTATAAAATGTCAGACTTGCATGTCTCTTCATACTCATCACTGTAACAGGACAGAGTGCACATGGTTAGGAACCAACCCCTTTAAGCTCAGTTCTGCTCTAGTTCTGGAGCCACTCTCATTATCGCCAGGTCATATATCACTCACTTCTCTAGAGTTAAGGCATGCTGCTGTACATTGGACTTGGAGCTTCACTATTACAAATCAGTTTTACAGTAGTGCCCACTTATCCACAGAGGACGTGTTTCCAGACCCCCATTGTATGCCTGCAAACCTGGGCAACAGTGAATCCTGCTCCATTTACTGCTTGGTACTGCACTCAAGTCCAATATCTTCCACGATATTTAAGAGGGATGATCTTTGTAGTAAAAATTCAGAGTCCTTTGCCAATAAGAAAGTAGTTTTCTCACTTGGATAGGACTTATATATTCCCTTTTTATTAAACAAACAATCAAGAAAAATTACAAGCTTGAAATGTCCTTCTTCTCTCACACCATGATTCTCAATTTAATTACAAATCTCTAATGCACAGTTTAAAGTCTCAGAAAAAGACACTGAAGAGTGTCCTGCATGGTGAATGGGTTCATTAAGACTGCCTTATTATTGTTTTCTCAATTGTATATGAATGTACCCACAGGTGTTGTCCAGATGTCTTTTACCAAATTGTTTTTTGTAATGCCCTTCATATTGGTCATTTGCATATCTACATATCCATGTGTGATAGTTTTTGCAATCTGCCTCAAAAAATTCTTCAGTGGACTTGCTCCCCTAGATAGGCTTGAGAGAATTTTTGACGAACTACAAACTTAAGTACGTTTTAAATTTTTTAAAGGTATTACTTTCATTATTGTTCATGCATATCTTTTTACATAAAATGACACTTTGTATATTTGAGTGTGTGTCTTGTTTAAGCAAGCTATGTGCAGTTCAATTGAGAACAATAACAGAATTTCATGTAAATGCATATGTGGGCAAGGAATAGACAAGAAAAACAATAACTGCACAAATATCCAGGGTCTTGTTTCCTATATATTAGTAACATGAATTAGATATTAAATATTATGGATGATCTCCACACACATACTCCCAGCAATCAAGAAGAACCAGCTAAACCAAATATCCAAAGGGTTATGAAATAGCAGGTGTTTCTTTGACTCAAAACCTAGGGCAACTTTAAGCCTATGTCACTAACTAAAATGCCTATAGAGACTAGAAAAAGTAATCTAAATGAGTGAAGCTGATGAGGTGAAAAATAAAATATCAGTTGACAGTCTCAATACTGAGAATTACTAAAGAACGACAGGGCTATGGTGTACTGGGTAGCTCTAATTTAGTCTAAAGGAGTTAACTGCTATTTAGGGAGGCAAGCCTACTAATGCCAGATCTTCCAGTTTTTGAAGAGAAATCAAAATTGTGGTTTTCTATGTGAAATGTCCTAACTTTTAAATATTGTAATTATTGTAAATATAAACAACAACCCTGTAGGCTAACTCACCTATACCAAGGACTGTGGGGGCCCCTGTCCTGGGCGCCAGATGTCGGGGTGGGGGGGCTCCGCCCGCAGAGCCCCATCCCTCCATCACAGATGAAAATAAAACTACCAAGACCTGATCTGCTTGGGGAGGAAAGGTGGACAAACTCTCAGAGGAGAATGACCCAGAGCCCTTTCCTCACTAGGCTTTTATTGGGTTCAAATACACAGGAATACAGGTTTAATCATTTCAAAGAAATCTGAGGGCTTAATCTGAGTCAGTGTTTGTCAGGAAAGGGGGTTGCAAAACTTTGGGAGACATACCCATTTCCTCCTCGGACCCTTTAAATGAGAGCACTCTTAGCAAACAAAGCAGGTTTCACAGAACTTTACAAATTCTTTCTTATGCCCGATCACCCAGGGAATCATCCTGGCCGACACAGGGCTGCACTACTTGTCCTCATAGTTTCAGGCTTTAAGCTGATTAGGAAGCAGAAGACATCTCCCAGATGGAAATGAGGACTCAGGCTATGTCAGAATAGCCGTGGGGGCGGGGGCGAGGGTCCATCACATCCTCTTTGCTGCAGCCCCCTCCCCCCCCTGCCCCCAAGTCCTTCCATGAGGGCCTCCCAAGTGGTCGTGTCTGGCTTAGGTTGCAACTCCTATGGGGAGTCTTACCTGCCATTGACTAACCGACTAAGCATTGGGGCCAGAGATGGATGAGGCAGAAGCAGCACTCCTGCCAGGGAGATAAGCTTTGTCTCCTTAGTAGCTCACGTCCTTGTGACAGAACAGACCCAGATGAAGTGGGTCCCTTGGGCTCTTACACAGCCCACCATGGGGTGAGGGTTACAACTCCTGAAACCAGGCTGAACGGTCTGCAACGAAGGACAGACCTGGAGTGAGAATAGCAGGTTTGGCTATTTTCTTAAGTTATCACTGGCATGTAGGAAACTCTGGGATGAGGAAGCACCCATCTAGCATGAACAATTGAGGAACTGTGTCTAGGTACCACTCTGTTCCATTCTCATTCCCTGATAAGTCTTTTCAAGTCTCTCTTTAAACCTATTTCCTCCAGGAAGCCTCCTCTGTCAACTCCCCCACCCCAGACTAGGTGAGATGCTCCTCTGTGCTCCCAATGTAACTTTGACATCCATTATTAAATTTAAAAACATTGTTACTATTTTCTTAACTTTCCATTTTCCTGGCCTGATTAGAAATTCAGTGTGCAGGACTTTTGTTTATCCTATCCATCATTTTATCCTCTGTTCCTAGAATATCATACTGAAGATAGCATGTATTATAGCAGATACTTGATAAACACTTGATGTGTAAATAAATAAATAGCACATAAATGATAAAATATGAGAATTAATAGTTATCTTGTTTTGTTGATAAAAGTATGCTGGGCCTACACAACATAAAATAGAGGATAGGAAGATTACTAAAACCAGGGAAAAGAACATTAGTGTTTTAAAAAACTAAAGTTTTAAGCCTAAATCATCAAAATTGATATATGTATTTGGATATATAACCAAGTTATAAAGTGATGTGAGGAATCTTTATATTAATTTAGCTTTGAATTTAATGTCTGTGGGACCATGAGGTCAATTGTTTTACCTGACCTCATCAGTTAGTTTATTTCTTTTTTTTTTAAATAAGAGTTTTATTCATTTATTTTTAGAGAGAGGGGAAGGGAAAGAGAAAGAGAGGGAGAGAAACATCAATATGTGGTCTTCTCTCATGTGGCCCCTACTGGGAATCTGGCCTGCAACCCAGGCATGTGCCCTAACTGGGAATCAAACCGGTGACCCTTTGGTTTGCAGGCTGGATTCACAACCTGCCCTCAATCAACTAAGCTTCACCAGCCAGGGTCAGTTAGTTTATTTCTTAATTTGAATTGTTTCTTGATGAATTGAATGCCCAATTGACTTCATTGGTCTAATTGGTAACAAAAGAGTTTCAGAATAAAATCTGGCCCTCTCCTCTTCCTCAGAAGTGCATAGGAAAGCTGTCTTAGTTCACATCCATACTTAGCAAGTGAAATGAGTTAGTACTCAGGCAACTCTCAGGTTCATTTCATGGGATTCATTTATGTAGCAAATTATTACAGTAAGTAACTGAATATATTCATGCTTCACAGTGTATTGTCACCGTTGGACTATTCAGCTGACCTAATTTTCCAGTCCTGTAACTTATATTATAATGCTTCTAATTGGCCCAATTGAATCAAAGATTACACATGTTTTTAACAAAACAGTTCTAAAAATCATTGTGACAGCTTCTTTTAAGTTTCAAAATCAAAATAATTGATATAAAATGAAGTCTTCATCACTTCTATTACGGATTGGGACCTAAAGCCTTAAATAAAATCTAAGTAAGTTGCTTCAGTTTTTTTTCCAGTGATATTATGTCTTAAGTGAATGCAAAAAGTTGGTAACAGGTTACCAACACTATTGTATGATGCAAAAACAAACAAAAACTAAAACAAAACACAAACATGCAGTTAAAATGGGTTGTTTATGGCCCCAGATCATCCTAAAAGTTATTTAATAATAAATAACCTTAACATAGAGAGGATGAAGTACAAAAACACTTATTTTCTTAGGGATTAATTGATTAAACTGAGGAAACTGGTAATCTAGGCATGAGGGCCCCATCTGAATTGTCAGATAGCAAGTGAAGAACTGTTCACATGTGCTTCAAACGGGTTATTAGCCGATGTTATGAGCAACAGCAGTGTTGATTACAATAATTATTTAGGGCTTCAGTTCCTATTCCCTAAAAGGTTTCCTAAAAATGTGTCTCTAACTTCACTTAAGATGAACACTTTATCTAATTAAACAATCAATGCAGATTGTTTCACAATTGGTAATAAGTGAGAAGACAACATGTTATGGTCACATTTAGCAATCATGAATAATTCTGGCTTCACTTTCCTTGTCTGAGGGAACCACCTCAAGCAAAATGTATGTTATGTCTTGCACACACAAAAACAATATTACTGAAAGGAAAACCAGGGACAATTACCTTTTAATTCATAACCTTAGCTAATAATATAACTTTGTCCCTGAGTTGAAGTTGGCCATATCAGAATGATTATAATAGGCCATGAATGTCCTAAATTAAATAGATAATTGATGTTTTTAGCACTCAATGCATTCCTTTATCCAATGCCTTAAGCTGCCAAATGGAACATGGAAAGTTCTTGCGATAATTTCGGTTATCATCATTCAGCTGTGTGAATGCTGGGTGTTGGAGCAAGTGAAAAAAATTGGCCTATTTAGAGTTTAGGATTTTGAAAAAATTCCACAACTTTCACTTTTAAGACTACTTCTCCAGGAACATTGTAGAGCTTATGAAATATTTCTGGAGCCATACTAAAAGTCAGGATTAAAATGGTTACATGATTTTTTCTTATTAATGATCCTCTATGCAATGAAGCATATCCATTGCTGTGTATCGACAGCATCCAATAGAACATGTTGCATTGTTTTGTTTAAATAATTCAGTTTACATAGATCCTGTAAGTAGCACATGTGCGGCAATGAGAGGAATCAAGGAAGCTCAAAATGAATCTGCTTTCTGATACTTTTGAGTCATGTAAAATGGACTAAAGCAAGAGTGACTGTATCATTCATTTTCTAAACTATTTAAGTTTTAGAGTGAAATTAATACTTACCCCAGGGAAAAATGCATAATCTATCACTTTCCAGGGCAAATGGGGACAGTCTTGTGAAATTTGGAACTTACTCCCAAGGAGTTTATAGTTTGCGTCTCTCCCTTTTGTCATATTTTATTGATGATGCATGCTACATTTCTGATGTGACAGCTTTCCTCTATTGCAGCCCTCAGAATTGTTTCTAGAGTTATGTTGATGATTCTGTGCTATTTCATTTGGCCCCTGTGATAAAAAGCAAACATTAATAGGTGGCTGGTGGGGATTTGGGTTATAGACTGTGACAGTGTGAATGCCAGCTTCTCATTTAGCAATCACGCTCGCAATCTCATTCTCAGCTGCATTAGCCTCTAATCAACTGAGCTAACTGTTCATTGTAACAGCACTTCATGACTTTACATGATATTTTATGATTCAGCTTCTCTAAACAGAGCTCCTTATAGTAACCTCGAACTTGAAAGGGAGACTCAGAGAGAAGTTAGTTGATCATGGACTGAATAAGAGCCAAAAATTCTGCAAGATTTGTTTTTCTTTTCTGGAAGCTTTGTTACCACAGCACAGATCTTTGTGCAAAGACTTCCACTAAGTCCTGAACAACAAATTTCAGTGAGTCATTATGAGTAATACTAGGTGGTGTTTATGCTTTGGCCTCTTTGTTGTATCCTGTAGGCTGGCAAAAATCAGGCCAACTGAGTAATTGCTATAATGCACTCCCTTTTCACAATATCTGTACTGAATCTTTGTTGCTTGGCACTTCAGTTTGCATTCCAGCATCCTCATGCCAAGCCTGGTGATTACTTTGGGTCCCTGAGCTACAGGCATAATTATCTTCCAAGAATTCACTGGGGACTTCAGAGAGAAAGGAGGAAGGTAGAGAGAAGATTTCTAGATGGAAAATTAAGGTATTTCTTTGTTGATACGGGCAGGGAGGCAAGATAAAAAATGTTTATTTACCAAGTGTTTAGAAGGTCAGGGGCCTAAAATTTAAACCCTAATATTGACCAATGGTGTGGTCAAACATTAAGAAATTAAATAGCTACATACATACACACTTAGTTATGGCATAGAGAAGCTTTGCCAATTCACAGATTCCATGTTATTTAAATTTAGAGAGTACTTTGTTTTAGTTCAATCAAAACATGTGTCAATTTGTTAATTCATGATTTGTCATATGTTGAAGGAAGATATGATTTCCAGGCCTCCTTAAGATCATGCTCCCTAACAGCAATGAACAGTTATTCTACTCTTACCACATCCATAAGGGTTGCTGCTTGGCCTATGAAACTACATCATATTAAGTAAATGAAAGATATAGCACCTTTGGCCAAAGAAGGCAAAACGGAGTTAACTAGTAACAAATATGTATCAAAATGTACCAGATAAACAAACAAAAACAATATACATCAGATGAAAAATAAATAATAAAAGGTGAGGTCACCATTATTTCATGATTATTGCAAAAAGTAAATAAAAATCTTTTGATTATTTACATTTCTGGCTTGCTTTAGCGATGTGTCATCTATTACCAGTTTTGTTTAGAGAAAACATTGCTTTTATAAAAACATGTTTGTAATGAAATATAAAATCCGAGAAAAAGAATTGAATGCAAAATAAACTTGTAGACTCATTACACTTGGCAGTGTTTTCTACTATGGTTTCATGTTTCTCAGACACAAAAATATAGTGGGTATTTTTAATTTTTTTAATTTTTCTTTTAACAAGCCACTTAATGTATTTATCTTTCAAGGCATCAAGAAAAAAATCTGGGACCAATCAGCTTCCGTTTTATTACAAGCTAATTTATTACTGTGCTAAGTGTTGCATATTTTTTTTCCAGTAAAAAAACTAAAATTAGGATTGTTTCTCAAACATTGACATATGTGATCAGGCTAATGTAGTAATGTGTGCACTCCTTATTCTGATATAAATTACTACAATCCAAAATTCAATCTGTGTGTAGCCAGCAAATAGGACCACTTGACTGTGGGGTTTCTGGGCTGCATTTTGCATTAGAATATATACTGCATTCATAAAGCTTCTTTTCAGAAATGTAATTAGCTTTTTTATGAACTGGTAAATATAGTATATAGAACACCCAAGGGATTTCCTTATAGCCACTTTTATTCCCACATGTCTCTGGGAATCATAAATGGTTGTCTTCTTCTGAAATGTGTTAGGACAAATTATATTAGGACATGATTGTGAATCTGATTATGGTGGGATACAGTTCGGTTTCTTTTACTCCTTTGGGATGCCAATGTTTTTGTATAGCTACCAGAAGAGGAAAAAAAAAACCTTTGGCAAGATGTTTCGAAGGCATATTCTCATAATATACAAGAAAAAAGAATTTCATGCTTGTTCAAAAATTGGTCCATACCTTTAATTTCTGTCTCTAGCCAAGAGAAAACTTGAAGCACAATCTTCACATTTCAGGTACTGATTCATGGTGTCAATGAAAGCTTGTAGAAAAAGAATTTCCAAGCATAATTTCTCCTAGGAGAGGAGAAACTGTTTGAAAGGATTTTTGTTGACTAGAAATTTTAAGAGAGAAAAATGACTTCATAAGTGGTGGTAATGCTTTATGGCAATATAAACTCTTCACCCTACTTAGTGAAATTAAAGGTCAACTATAAGGAAATAAATTTAACCAGTCTTACAAAACAAAGAAAGGTGACAAATATTTGACATTGATCAGAACTTGGAAGATGAAGGGTGGTGAGAGAATTTTTTGAAGTGATAATGGGTGGGTAATAAGAGTAAAAATGGTAATAAATGAACTTGAAATCATAGTAATGATCTATTAGAAACTGAAGTAAACTATTTTTAAGTTATTGATAACAAATGTGTCACACACATGTGTGAGCCTACTTTTTGATTCTTGGTCTCATTGTGTAATGCTGTATCAGTGACTCTCACACCTTACTGCATAGCAGAATTACCTAGGATGCTTTTTTTTTTAAAGATTTTTTTATTTATTTATCTTTAGAGGGGAAGGGTAGGAGAGAGGGAGAGGGAGAGAAATATCAATGTACGGTTGCCTCTCGTGTGTCCCCTGCTGGGAACTGGCCTGCAACCCAGGCATGTGCCCTGACTGGGAATCGAACCAGATCCTCTGGTTCGCAGGCCCACGCTCAATCCACTGAGCTACACCAGCCAGGGCCCTAGGATGCTTTTAAAGCCACTCTACCCCAGCTACACTCCAGACTCATTAATCAGAATCTCTAAGAAAGGGACCCAATAATTATCAGCATTCAAAGAAAAGGCACAGTTGATTCCAATACACAGACATGTTTAGGAACCAGTACCCTAAAATGTCATTACAACTACAATGAGAAATTATCTCTTGGCATAGCAAAATTCTCCAAAATTTGTTTCTTTAGCTACAAGCAGTCTTTATTCTGGTCGGTTTATAGCCATGTCATACTGATTATTAAATATATTTTGAATATAATCCTTGTTAAAGTTTCTGTAAACATGTATATGTACAATGATACCTAATAATATTTGGTCAATCAAAGCTGTAGATTTTCCCTGTTCTTATAGTTGGTGCACTTCACCTTTAATGACATGAATTTGGTCAGGAATTCCAGCCAATTTGGCTAGAGCCCTGGAAAATTGTCTGTTGTTTTTGTTTGTTTGTTTGTTTTTAAATAAACTCCAATTTCCTCTGAGAGTTGTGTCTCACCTTTGACATTACTGCCATTAGTTATGGCCCTATTCTCCAGCAATGCTACCTACCTAGATGTTTGACATTTTTGAGCAGCTACACCTTTGTTATTATGCCCAGCCCTGTGATTGGAATTCCTTAGGTACTGACACTGGCCCAGAGTTGCAGGGACACTGCATAGAATAGTCTTTAACTCTAGACGGGAACCATTTGTATCTGTTGTCACTGTAGGTTTCTCGCTGTTGTTCAATAATCTTCTTTAATCGTTTCTCCAGCCCCATGCTGTCTTGGTTTCTTCTTGGTCTACCATGGTCTCACTGCTCAGGATTCAGTTGGTTTTATGATCAAGGTATCCCTGAGTTCTATATAACACTGAAAAAATAAAGTTCTCATTTTAGATAAGAATTTACATTTTTTTGAATTTTTATAGTGTACAGATATTAAGACAAAGTAATGAGTAACATAATAAAGAGAAAAATATCAAACAGAAAATATATACCCTATAAAAATGAAGGTGGTAAGAAAAAGAAGTTCATGACTAATTTTTTTCTCAATCACTTCTTGACTCAGTCTGCCTGGAGATTAGTAGAAGATCCTTGGAAGAGATCAACTATGAGCTGATTTTGAAGGATGTGTAAGAATTGGGGTGCCTGAGGTATGGATATGGGAAGAGATTTTTCACACAAAAAGAAGAGACAGAGCAAAGTTTCAGAGCTGCAGTAGCCTTTGATCTGCCCTCAGAACCAAGGTGGAGTTGAACCCCTTCAAGGAGAAGATTGAAGGTTGAGAGAAAGTGACAGGAATTGATGCAGCATATGTAGACAGGGTTCAGATCATAAAAGATCTTACATGCCAAGCTAAGGTTTGGGGGATTCCTAAAGAAAAGAAAGAAAGAGGGAAGTCATTTAAAGGTCCTAAGTAGAAAAATTAAAAAGAAAAATCATTTTATATCTAACATCCTGGTAGTGTGGAGATAAGATTGCAGGAAAATAGGGACCAAATTGTGAAAAAACTATTAGGAAGTGTTTTGTATTTCAGTGACCATAGAAGTATAAGAGAGATATTTGAGAGAAATATAAGAGAGGAATATAAAAGAGAACTATTTGAGATATATTAGAATAATTGAACACACATAAAATTATTACAGATTTAATTTGGACCTTTAAGAAGAATAAATAAAATTTACGCCTACTAGTATTCTTTTTTGGATATCTTAATGGATGTTTATGTCATTCAATGAGATGGATAGAATGAATTTGGTGGCAGAGCAGAGCAGGGGGAGTGGCAATCAGCTCAGCTCATCCAGGCTGAATTTGAGCTAAGACCTTCACAGTAGGTTGCATTTATGGGCTTGGGGTTCAGAAGAAAAAGTTAGAGGCTTGGCATTGAAAAACACTATCTTAAGCTATAGAAAAAAAATAAAGTCTTCAAGGAAAAATTGTGTAGCTAAAAGATAAGAAAGCTAACTATAGAATCTGTGAAACGTATATTTTTAAGGTAATCATGAAGGTCACTATGTGACAAGCTAGAAATCAAAGAACAGCCAAAACAACAATAACAACAAAAAAGCCTCAGTCGGCAAAATAAGGGAGACAAGAAGAACATTAAGGTATTCTGTTTCTTGCAAGCCACAGACAGTAGCTGTGTATATTAAAGAAACGTTAATTGTACAGGTAATATGAATAAGTAATTAGAAATACAAGTTAAATTAATTAAATAAATACATCTTGTAGAAAGCGAACCAAATTTACTTTATAGAATAAACAGAATACCCTTTATATCACTGATTTCAAAAATATGATAATTTATTTCATATTTCACAGATCTAGAGCAAATATTTCAAAAATTTATATTGAATAAAAATGACCCTGAATAGCCTTGGCAACCTTGAGAAAGAAGAACAAAGTAGGAGGGATGACAATATCTGATACAAAACTGTACTACAAGGCCACTGTAATCAAAACAGCCTGGTACTGTCATAAAAACAGACTCATAGATCAGTGGAACATAGTAGGGAGCCAAGAAATTAACCCATGTCTCTGTGGTCAATTAATATGTGACAAAGACTGCAAGAGCATAAAACAGTAAAAATAGCCTCTTTAATAAATGGTGTTGGGAGAAATGGACAGCTACATGCAAAAAAGAAAAAGAAAAAAAAGAAAAAAAAAAAAGAAACTAGACCACCAACTTATATCATATACCAGAATAAACTTAAGATGGGTAAAAGTCTTAACAATATCATATTCTGTCATGTATAATGTGCACTTTTTGCCCAAATTTTTGAGGGAAAAGTAAGGATGCACATTACACATGGGTAGTACTAATTCCATATCTATATCATGTTTTTAACTATTTTATTTATGCTTATGCATTAAAAGTGTAACTCCAGAAAGCAATGATGATATCCATATGCAAAGTAATACCCTAGAATATGATAATCGATTTGGTTGAACTGATTTTTTATCTAAATAAAAATAAATAATTGAATAAAAATTAAAATAAAATATTTTTTCCTGAACGTTTGGGCCAAAAACATGGGTGTGCATTGTACAAGGCAACACATACCATAAAAGTTGTAGAGGAGAAAATAGGCATTAAAATTTCAGATGTCCCACACATCAATATTTTTGCTGATATTTCTCCTAGGACAAAGGAAATAAAGGAAACAATAAACAAATGGGACTACATCAAATTTAAAAAGCTCCTGCTGGTCTAAAGAAACCATCATCAAGATGAAAAGGGAACTAGTTGTGTGGAAAACATAGGGTTTTATCTTCAAAATATATAAAGAACTCATATGACTCAACACCAGGAACACAAACAATTCAGTTAAAAAATGGGCAAAGGACCTGAATATATAATTCTCCAAGGAGATACAGATGGTCTATAGACATATGAAAGGATGCTGAACATTAAAACTACAATGATATATCAGCTCACACCATTCAGACTGGCTATCATTAATATATCAACAAACAACAAGTGCTGTCAAGAATGTGGGGAAAAGGGAACTCTAGTGCACTGCTGGGAATGAAGACTGGTCCAGCCACTGTAGAAAACAGTATGGACTTTCCTCAAAAAACTAAAAATGGAACTATTTTTTGACCTAGTGTTTCCACTGCTGGGAACATATCCTAACAATCCTGAAACATCAATTCAAAAAAACTTATGCACCCCTACGTTCATAGCAGAGTTATTTATAATAGCCAAGATTTGGAAACAGCCTAAGTGCCCATTGGTAGATGAATGATAAAAAAACAAAAACAAACAAACAAACAAACAAAAAAACCAAACCTGTGGTACACAGTTTTTTATAATGGAATAGTACACCGAAGAAGAAAAGAAGGAAATCCTACCTTTCATGAGAGTGTGGATGGAAATGGAGTGTATTATGCTAAGTAAAATAAGCTAGTTGGTGAAAGACAAATACCATATGATCACACCTATAAAAAGAACATAATGAATAAAAATAAACTAAGGAGCACAATAGAACCAGAGGCACGGAAACATGGAACAGTCTGATAGCAACCAAAGGGGAGAGGGGAGGCAAATAATAGTGGAAAGAAGGGGAAGGGACTAGTCAAAAAACATGTATGAATGACACATGGATGTGGACAACAGTGTGGGGAATGACTGAGGGAATGGATGGCAGACTGGGTGGAGGAATGCAAAGGGTGGGAAATTGGGACAATATTAATAGAATAACAATAAAATATTTTAAAAAATAAGTACAACAAGAATCTTTTTGAATAACCTTGTCAGAGATAAATGATTGTGTTTAAATATATTTTTAATCTATTTCTCATCACTGAAAACTTAAATCCATGGTATTTGAAAGCATATTTTGTCCTTTCAGGTACCTATAACTTTTTGTAGAACATAAGTTCAAAATTTTCCATTCTAAAATTTTGAGAATCATTTTACTAAACTTAATAAACATGGTAGACTTAAGCTTAATCGATCTTGAACTTGTAGGAATTTATAAATATTACTGTCAAGCTGATATATTGCTTCATTTTAGAGTAAAGACACTAAAATGTTTTATTTACATGAAACATTCCATTAGACTCATTGAAATTCTCTTTCCACATTCAAATTGTAGCAGTTCATGCCTATGTACTACTTGCTTCATTTCTCAGAAAGATCAAAAAAAAAAAATACACAAGTTCAGTAAGAAAGAAAGCCATTTCAAATGTTATGCTTTCTTAAAGATCCCAGTGGATGTGGCTAGCAAATCAAATTTTTCTATTATATCTGTAAAGCAGGGGGAATCATTAGTATTTTTGAATTGCTTCACTAGTTTGTATGTTGCTGTGACACCAAATACGTAATGACTCTGAGTCTCAATTCATTGGCCATAATGTGGGAAACTACAGAAACAAATAAAAAGTGATTTCTCAAGCCATTCTGCCAGGACAGTTCCTTTTGGTGTGATTTAGGAAACTACAGGCAGTCAAAAAGCCTCCCTTTTAAATGTCAAATACAAGATTCATTTCTGTACTGCTTTAATCCAAATGTCAGAGTTCTGAGCTGAACCATCAATCTCACCAGAATTTTCTAAGGTTTACACAACAAAACTGCTGTTTTTAAAGAGATAAATCCTGACTTCTGGGAATACCCAATATTCAAATCGCATGGTGCTGAGAAATGCATGCATCAAGAGCTGGATATGTTCGTTAACCTGTGGACATGTGACCGCTCAAGAGTGGGGTTAGGGACTAGTCAATCTTATCATGAGAGTGACTAAACTAAGTGAAGAGCATTTCCTTCTGGAACAGAAAGATAATCTTTCTCTCAGGGCCTTTTCTCTTGTCTTTTTTATTTGTTTTCCTATACCTTATTTCCTCAGTATGGAACTGTGTTCTTTGTTCCCTCCCTAAAGCCTTTTATACTTGTCAATTCAAAGTTATCAATGTTTACTTTTCATAGTTTAAATGTCCGTATGGAATTCACTGTGGACTCCAAAGGGCATGTAGGACTCTAATTTATGTAGAGATGCACAATGAAGCAAAACTCTCCAATTCCAACCCACAAGGACCAAGGAAAAAAAAAAACATATAAGAGATCTGAATGAACAAAACATCAAGGACATATAACATGTAAATAAAGAATGATATGAATAATGCACCAACACATCCAAACACATTTTGTTATGTGTTTTCCAAATTCAAGTTAATATTGGAAGCATTTTATGGTATTAAGAAACTAGACTATCCCTTTGGATTCATAGAGATCCATGAGATAATCCTCGCCTAAACATGAAATCATTCAGTCTCAGAGCAGAATATGCAGCTCAGCTTTATCCTGTCCAGCTGTGAGATGTATTAGGTGACTACAGAAAAGCAAGAAAAGTGACTAAAGGTTTAGGATTCAGTGGATAAATGCCATTGGAACACAGATCCCTGGGAACAGTGATGTTTTTCCTGGGGAAGATGTTCTTTCAAGGATAACTTGTTTCATATGTCTATATGACAAACTTGTCCTTAGCATATATACACACACACACACATATGTGTGTGTGTGTGTGTATATGCTGTGAAAAATATATATATATTCACAGTAAACAAAACAATTTCCAAGATCGTGAGTGCATGGAAAAAACATTTAAATAAGAATAAAATTTGAAAAAGTAGCTTTAATCTTCAGTTACAATATATGAAGTAATTATTTACAGAATAATGATTGTCTCCTCATTTATGAAATTCAAAGGAGGCATTAACAAAACTGTTTCAAGTGAGTGTTTCCAAAATAAATAAACAAATATTCTGAAATCTGATTTCTCTAGATACTTGGAGTACTCATCAAACGGGAAATTTTGTCTTTAGTGGGTATTTGGGAGTGTGTAAAATAGACATGTGACATGGAAACATGTCCCCTTGTTAGTTCCTTGTACTGTTTTCTTGTTGATACACAATGTGAATCTTAGCTCTAATGAGTCTGTGTGGTATTAGGGGGTGGAGAACTGAAAGAGTTATTTTTCACTGAAGCTGCTAGGAGAATGCACCAAATGGAATTATTAGGGGTCAGGGGAGAGGATGAGCATACTTTAGGGGGAGTGCAAGGAGGACATATTACCCAGAGACCGGTAGGAATTCATAGTCATCCAAGTCTCAGGACTGAGAATGGACATGCTTTGGCACAGCACAGATGGCTTCACTCATTAAACCCTAAGCTTTGTGAGACCAGAGGACTGATTGTTCTATTCGTCAAGGCAACATGACCATGGTAGATATCGCTTCACATAGATCAGACACTCAACACATGTTTATTGAATTAAGTAATAGTCATCGATGATGACTTCTTTGTCTGTCCAAGAGAAAATATTTGGTCTATTTTGATAACTTGGAGAAAGAAATAATTTTTGATGGAAGTTATGTTAATCAGGAGAAGTAGCTCAATAAGTGGTATCTGGTAAGAATGAAGCATTGTCAAAACATTTCTAAAGAGGAGGCTATAGGGTTTTCTATAATATCATGTCATCTGCAGATAATGACAGCTTTAGTTCTTCTTTTCTAATTCGGATGCCTTTATGCCTTCTTGTGTGATCTTTATGGCTAAGACTTTCAGTACCACATTGAATAAGAGTAGTGATAGTGGAAACCCCATCTTGTCCCCTATCTTAAGGGAAATGCACCATACACTAGAATAAACTCAAAATGGATAAAAGACTTAAATAAAAGTCATGATACCATAAACATCCTACAATAAATCTCAAGCAGTCAAATTTCAGATACCTCATGCAGAAATATTTTTGCTGATATATCTCCTAGGGCAAGGAAAATAGGAAAAAAAATCAACAAATGAGACTACTTCAAATTAAAAAGCTTCTGCATGGCTAAAGAAACCATAATCAAAATAAAAAGGGAACCAACTGTATGGGAGAATATATTTGCCAAGACAAGGATTTAATCTCCAAAACATATCATGAACTTATAGGACTCAACACCAGGAAGATGAGTAATCCAATTAAATATGGGCAAGGGCCTGAATAGACACTTTTTCCAAGGAGGACGTACAAATGGCTGATAGACATATGGAAAAAAATGTTCAATATCACTAGCTATCAGAGATATGCAATGAGATATCACCTCACACCACTCAGAATGGCTATCATTAACAAATCAATAAATAAGTGCTGGCAAGAATGTGGAGAAAAGGGGACCCTAGTGCACTGTTGGTAGGAATGCAGACTGGTACAACCACTGTTGAAAACAGCATGCAATTTCCTCAAAAAATTAAAAATGGGACTGCATTTTGACCCAGTGATTCTATTGATGGAAATATACCCTAAGAAGTCAGAAACACCAATTCAAAACAATTTATGCACCCCTATGTACATAGTGGTACTATTTACAATAGCCAAGATTTGGAAACACTCTACGTGCCCATCAGTAGATGGGTGAATCAAAAAACTGTGGTACATTTACATGATGGAATATTATGCAGCAAAAGAAAGAAGGAATTCCTACTTTTTGCAATAATGTGGATGGAACTGGAGACTTGTGCTAACTGAAATAAGCCAGTTGGCATATGATCTTATTTATAAGAGGAATCTAATGAACAAATAAAGTAATGAGAAAAATAGAACTAGAGGCCTAGAATCATGGAATAGACTGACAGGTATAAGAGGGGATGGGGTGGTGGAGCTGATTGAAAAGTGAAGGAGTGAATCAAAGAACATATATGAAGGTCCATGGACATGGACAACTGGACAATGGTGAGGGGACTGATTATGGAAGTGGAGGTGCAGACTGGGTGGAATGGGGTTGAAGGGGAAAAGTGTGGGACAACTGGAATAGCATAAAAATAAAGTATTAAAAAATAAAGAGGAGGCTAATATTTGTTTCTTCCCACAGAATACTTCTGACATCAAATACGTGGGAATTTTCCCCCACACCATGAATTCTCCATCTCTCTGGATACCAACTGAGGATCCTACAATTCAGTTAAATTTTAATACTACTCAGAATTAGTGAAAACCCCATAGGATTAGGCTTCAGTCCCACAAGACTGCCCCTATTGCAAATGCTCAGGCCACCCTTTCTTCTGACTGACCACATGCAAATCAGGGTTCCATGACCCTCACTTCGATAATTTGCTGTAGAATCTCATAGAGCACAAGAAAATATTTTAATAATCTTTGTGGGTTTATTATAAAGAATACCTAACAGGAAAAGTCAAGTGGAAGAGATTCATAAGCAAGCTATATATGGAACAGATGCAGAGCTTTCATATTCTCTATGGCTGCATCATTCTCCAAGCACTTTTAAATCCTAGGGAAAAATTGAAACAGTAAGGAACTGAGAAATTTCCATATTTCATCTTAGATTATAACCATTATTTCATGAATCTTACTCTCCTTACTACATTGACTAGCCCATTAAGGTACAGATGGGCAAAAGTTTCCCTTCTCTAACTGGTCAGCATTCAGTAGAGTTCTGACCAATACTAGGTACTGAATTATTTGTTGCTATAGTTGAGTATCTTTGCTGTCTTCAATTAGAAGTAAACAAGGACAATAAGGATAGAGTATGGAAGTAAACTCCTTCCCAATTTCCATTATTTAGTGTCTAATTATCATGTTTCTCTTGATGCCTTGTACTTCCTATGCCTAATTCATTTCACTGTTCATTAGCACCTCCACCACACCAGAGGGTAGACAGGAGTTAATAAAGTGATTATAAGAATAATATGCAAATTAACCATGCTGGTTTGGCAGGCAGGTAGTTTGCAATTCTTGATTAATAGGAGGCTTTGGGATTACTTTGGAATTTTCACTGTTACACAACCCCCTATTGGTGACCATACACAATCAGGAATATATATTTGGTCTACAAGTCTTTAGAATAAAAATCAGCAGCCATTGGCTATCCAGACACCTGACTTCTTGTAGGTGCTGGCACATAAGAGAATATAGATTTATAAGAGCTTAGCAGGCTGAAAGTTCTTGAAGAAAAATTGTATTGTGATTGGCAAGCAGTTTAATAAAGCAGAATTGGAGTGATGTGTGTACCATATGATACTACAGTAGCATCCTTATGTCAGCATTTTGTACAGCTGCAATCCGGTAATTGTGCAAGAAGGAGGACAATCTTAAGTGTCATTACTGAAATTTAAAAGGGGACAAAAGCCAGGATAAAGATCACTACCTCAGCAAAAAAAGGAAAAAAGTGAAATTTGGAATATGACATTCACCTAGTGTTTTTTTTTTTTTTTTTAATTTCAAACTGATGCTGAGAAACTGAGAACAGTTGATAAAAAGAAAAGAAGTCAATGAGAGGCCAAATTATTTATAAGTTGTTAGATAAAACCAATAAAACAAAGAGAAACTATAAGAACTGAAGGGATTGAAGAAATGATCAAGTCCAGTGATTTCAGACTTGACCACACATAAGAAGGAATTGAAGGACCTCATTAATTAATTAATTTAGCTATTTATTTATTTTTATTGAATTTATTGAAACAAATTATATAGGTTTCAGATGTAAAATTCTATAATATACATCATCTGTATATCGTGTTGTATGTTCATCACTCAGTCTAGTCTCCATTTGTTACCATTTATCCCCCTTTTACCCTTCTTACCTCTCCCCTTTCCTTCTGGTAACCACCATACTATTGTGTGTGTCTGAGTTGTTCTTTCTTTCTTTCTTTCTTTCTTTCTTTCTTTCTTTCTTTCTTTCTTTCTTTCTTTCTTTCTTTCTTTCTTTCTTTCTTTCTTCTTTCTTTCTTTTCTTTCTTTCTTTTTCTTTCTTTCTTTCTTTCTTTCTTTCTTTCTTTCTTTCTTTCTTTCTTTCTTTCTTTTTCTTTCTTCCTTTCATTTTCTTTTTTTCTTCTTTCCTTTTTTTTAAATGCCTTTACTTATTTCACCCAGCCCCTGAATGACCCTTTTCTGGCAGCTATCAATCTATTCCCTGTATCTATTATTTTGTTTGTCTCATTAGACACTCCATATAAGTGAAAGCATATGGTATTTATCTTTCTATGACTGCTTATTTCACTTATTCCATCCATGCTGTTGCAAAAGATAAGATTTCTTTCTTTTCATGGCCAAATAGTATTTCATTGTACATGTACCACAGCTTTTTTTATCCATTCATTTACTAATGAGTACTTGGGCTACTTCCATATCTTGGCTATTGTAAATAACTCTTCAATGAACATAAGGATGCTTATAGCCTTTTATATTGAATGTACTGGGGTGACATTGGTTTATAAAATCATTCAGGTTTCAAGTGTACAACCCAACAAAACATCATCTGCACACTGTATTGTGTGTCCATTGCCCCAAGCAAAGTCACTTTCTATACCCATTTCCCCCTTTTTGCCCACCACCTATCCCTCAATCCCCTTTTCCTCTATCACCACACTGTTGTCCATGTGTGTGTATGTGTGTGTATATATATATTCTTTTATTAATATATATTCTTTATATATATACTATATATTCTTTTCACTTAATTCCTTCAACTTTTCATCCAGCTTCCCAATCCCCCTACCCTCTGACAGCTGTCAGTCTCTTCCATGTATTTATGCTTTTGTTTCTGTTTTGTTCATTAGTTTATTTTGTTTGTTATATTCCACATATAAATGAGATCATACAGTATTTATCTTTCTCTGACTGGTTTATTTCACTTAGTATAATAATCTCCACCCATGCTGTCACAAAAGATAAGATTTATTTTTTTTATGGCTGGGTATTGTTTCATGGGGTACATGTACCACAGTTTTTTTATCCATTCATCTACTGATGGGCACTTGGGCTATTCCCAGATCTTGGCTATTATAAATAACACTGAATTAATGCAGGAGTACATATATTCTTTCAAACTGGTGCTTCAGATTTCTTTGAATATAGTCCCAGAAGTGGGATCACTAGATCAAAAGTCAGTTCTATTTTTAATTTTTTGAGGAAATTCCATGCTGTGTTCCACAGTGGTTTCACCAGTCTGCATTCCCACTAACAGTGCACTAGGGTTCCCTTTTCTCCACATCTTCACCAACACCTGCTGTTATTTGCTGATAGCCATTCTGACAGGTGTGAGATGATATCTCATTGTGGTTTTAACTTGCATTTCTCTGATGATTAGTGACTTTGAGCATCTTTTCATGTATCTGTTGGCCATCTATATGTCCTCTTTAGAGAGGTGTCTATTCAGGTCCTCCGCCTTTTTTTAAAAAAATTGAATTGTTGATTTCTGGTATTGAGTTTTATAAGTTCTTTATACATTTTGGATGTTAACCTCTTATCTTATGTTTCATTGGCAAATGTTCATCAATCCACTGATGGGATGATGTTCTCCCATCATTGGGTTGTCTTTTAAATAAAATTTCTTAGGCCCTGTTCCCACAGTTTTTATAACAGTAAAAGATGTGTAAATGTCTATGTCTATATATTTATACCTATCACACTCATATTATCTGCAGACAAATAGATAGAATATTGATAGATATGTAATAGATAGATAGTAGATAGATTTAAAATAGATAAATTTATAAATAGATAAATCTACTTATAAATTTATAAATAGATAAATAGATAAATCTACTTATCTTCTACCTCTCATCAATCTACCATTCTCTCTATCTATCCTCATTGCAATCACTGGAAAATTTCTTGGTCTTTGGATTAAAAAAAAAAAAAAACAGTTTCAATGTGAAAAGCGTATGGAAACAATAAGGTAATGTAGGTAACAGGAACAAAAGCAATTAATTCTTCTGTTTTCCACCTCTAAGAGGCAGGCTAATCAGTTGTAATTAGAGGCAAAGTAGCAGTCTAATAAACTGCACTTGTCACCAGTTGTCATCTTAGTAATCAATTCACACCTCCATCACAATGACAGCAACCCTTCAAGTAGTCTAATAACCCCACACCTTGGAGCTGTGGAGGATTAAGAAACAGATAATGGATTGCTAAGGATCTAATGAAGTGAAGGATAAGGAGATAAAACCTCTCAGTTGGGAGGTCTGGAGTAGTAAGGGGTGGATAGAGACTTGCAAGAATAAACTTTAGTTAGAACTTTGCCTTATTTTGGTTTCTCATATTTGAATAAATAAAGTTAAATTGAGTTATAAGTCTTTTCTTCCTACAGAATTTATTCTTCTTAGCTTTTTCTGACATTCATTAAAAATCTTTTTGGTTAACCCCTACCCTGAACTGTTTGTTTTTGATAAATTACATTTAGAAGTACATTTTCATTTTAACTTCTGTCATTTGCTTTTATTTGTTTTCTCCCAGTCATTTATATAAAATATATTATAAGTAAATATGAAATCAATGCTTTCTTTTTCACCACTTATATCAGTTATATGTTTGAACATTAAACAATAATAAAAGCAGTGGTATTCTGTGCCCTTATGACACATCATTTACTGACTGTAAGAGGCAACAGGGTCTTACATAAGTAAAAGAAAATACAAAAAATTCTGTGATTTATAGAATAAGCCAATGCAACTATTAAATTCTTTTATAGCTTTGGCTAGTGTGTAAAGGTTATCCTTTTAATAGCCAATGTAAACACACTTTTTAATGTTTTAAGCAATTGTTTCTCAGCATTGGCAAGTAAAAAATAAAGTATATGGTGGAGCTAAGTATCCACTGCCCAGGTACATGAAAAGCTGTTTGGATGACTTCTAACCATCACTCCCTGTTGACAGGACAGGGTGTATAATTACTGAATCAGGCTACAAGAAATAGGATCAATCAGCCAATCCCTCCTTTGCTTTGGGTTTCATTTCATTAACCTGGCCCTAGACCAGAGAAACTGGTCGTTTTAAAAATAAATGTTATCTTCTTTGATTATATAGTCCAATAGTCAATAATTTTCCATTTTTCATTAATCCAAGACTGGGGCTTATTTATGTGTATACAGCTATTACTTCATATATAGTCATTTCAGCAGAATGCATTATTCATTTGGTTGAATCAAAACCACTGCAGCTGCAAGTGTAAGCTCATTAACTCAGAATTTTTTTGTTTATTTTTCTAAACAGAAACACTCTTTATCATGATCCTTTTATAAAAATCCACTACACAGGGTCTTGGTGCTAGAGGACTGGAATGCATAACAGGTTACAGAACTCTAAGATTGGGGTAATCTCGTACTATTTGGGAGTTAAGATGTTAAAATTAATGTTTTTTTTTTCCCTTTGGAAGTCCACTCTAATCCAAATAGAGGTTAAACTGTCCTACTATGTAAAAAAAAGTGATCCCTTATTTTTTTGACTCAGCCTCTCACTGACTGGCTGAATAATGACAGACACAGTATTTCAGGTGTTTTATAATTTGAACAAAATTTGAAAAAATAGGAATTAAGAACATTAGTTGTGTACATCAGCAATCAAAAGTCATTAATTTCCATTCTTCTAAAAAATGTCAGTTTATCCAGTGGGGTGTGACAGAATCTGTGTATCCATTATCAGTCCCATTAGGAATAATGAGACTTCATTTTTTTTTCTTTAAAATCAAATCCAAGGGGCAAGTGGTAGTGTCTTGATGAGATCCTCTTTTTCAATTTAGTTATTTTAAAATGCTGTATGGAGTAAGAATATTTCTCACCACCCAAGCACCCCATTTATTCTTTTCTCCAGAGCCCCACTTAAAGAATACATGAATAATATTAAAAGAACAAGATCAACATCTCACAAGTTTTTATTTATTTTTCTTTTGTGTTCAACAGATTGTTGTCCACACAATGGCAAACTTGAGGAACATGAGCCTTGCTTCCTCTTAAGATGTCTTGCTGTGAAATATTAGGATAGTAAAAGGCTAATATATGCATCCACGGGGCAGAGGGGGCCATTTCAGCCCACATTTCACACTGTAGTAATCAATTCATTGGTTTAAAAAAAGAGAGAAAGAAAGAAGCCTGCTCTTTCCTTGTCCAGCTGCAGCGGGCAGGAGCGGGAACATATGCCTGTCTGAAAGAGGAGGAGGGGGTAAAGGCCTCTTAGGAGACACCACACAAAGAAAGCCAATCTTCACCACAAAGCATGGAATGACTTAAACACTCTATTGTATTAAATATGAATGAGTCCTCATTGTGGAGCACAGTGTGTGGGGACCCGTGGTGTCCTCCCATTAGCCACATGATTAACCAGATTACACTGGGAAGCTACTAAGGTAAATAAGGGGAGCCTTCTGTCACTTCCTCCCTCAGGCCTGGCCAACAAGGGGCCCAAGAGTTGGACCCTTTGTAGTCAACTGGGTGAAAAGAAGAAATAACCATGAATGTCATGCTTGGTAATTAAAAAAAGAGAGAAAGAGAGAAAGGACAGACAGAGAAAAAGAAGTTGTCTCTAGGGACTTTCTATGAGAAACAGTGTGAAAACATCTTTCTGATCAACTAACATGTCAGTATTGTTCCCTTTGACCACATAGGATTAATTTAACCCTCTCTTAAAGGGGGTCTTATATTCCCTTTTGTGGTCAGGAAGACAAAAAAAAAATAACATGAATTAGGGTTGCCTGATTCTGCTCATTACGGGTGAGACCTGATTATTCTGTGTCTACAAATCTGCTAGCCTGTTAACCCAGCTTCCCTCCTCCTCACTGTGTGGGTGTCTCTTCCTTCTACTTCCATCCACACCCCCTTCTCATTCTTGGAACAGATAAACTCCCATAGTTAATTGGTTTATGGAAATTACACCAAAGTTACAATTCTCATAGCAGCTTGTGATTTCAGAAAATGCATGGAAATGGGTAACACTTTGGCACCAATGACAGAAGCATGTATTATCTGAGTTCAGACTCGGAAAGTCAAACATCTGATGTATAAAATGTTTGATGGAATATTTTTTATTTTATTGCACTGTAATAAGTGAAATATTTAAGTGATAAATATTTCTAGAGATTAGTTGCTTAAAAACTAAGTCTGAATTTCTGTTAGTTAAGAAAGCATTTCAGTGCCTTTAAAAAACATAGATATATTGCTACAAAATGGAAATTTTGGTAAACAAATAAAATGATGTACAAACTAATAAGCAATAAAGACTATTTTGGCAAACCTTAGTAATACTAAGTTAAAGCTTGTTTTAAATAAATAGGAAATAAAGCCATTGGCAAAACCTTTTAAACATAGTATTGTGAGAAGTAATCGTTAATTTAGTTTTTATATAATTTGTCTGCCTTGGAGTTGCTTTATCATTAATCATTTAAAAATAATTGGTTTTATTTCAAATTTGTTCATTGGAAATGACCCTTCTCTAAAAAAGTGTAAAACAAGCATGCAAGATGTAAGTCCATATGGTATTAAAAACAAAAAAATGATTCCCAAGCTCACTTTGAGAGTAATATAAAATACAGTAATAAGTTAAGATCTTTGGGGTTTTCAAAAAATATATTAAACCTTATCTATATTGATCTCAAGTGTAAGATATAATACCTTTTATCTTCTATTATGCATTTTTCACTAACATAAAATTATGGTGTAGAAAGTTGTCCCAAGTGATGATAGCAAAATTCCACCTTGAGAAATAATTTTTATTTTAACAATTCAGGCAAATGTCAAATGAGTAATCTACAAAAGAAATTTGTTAACATAATCAAATAATAAAGCTTGTGTTGTTAATTGAATAATTTTTTATTAAATAAGTTTTTATTTATTTGTATGTTAGTTCCCTCTCCTCCGGTATTTTCTACCGGCAAAGCACAATGCTGATAATAGAAACTCCCATATAGTCACAAAATACAGATTCCATTTTGAAAGGCAGGGATCTCAGGAAAGGATAGAGACCACACTTAATAAACATTAGATATTTTCATGGACTATTTAGGATTGAACTTCTTTTAAAAAAATACATTATTTTACTATTTTAATGGAGTTTTAAATACTCAGATATTTATTTTTTCTTGTCAATATAAAACAACTTAAATTATTTTTGTTTCAAAAACATTCTTAATGTGAACCATTATAGCTTTTTAAAAAATTTTCCATCAGTAAATGAATGGATCAAAAAACTGCGGTACATTTACACAATGGAATTCTATGCAACAGAAAGAAAGAAGGAGCTCCTACCCTTTGCAACAGCATGGATGGAACTGGAGAGCATCATGTTAAGCAAAATAAGCCAGGCAGTGAAAGACAAATACCATATGATCTCACCTTTAACAGGAAGCTAATCAACAAAACAAACAAACAAGCATAATATAACCAAAGACACTGAAATTGAGAACAGGCTGACAGTCACCAGAGGGGGAGGGGAGGGAATTTCAGGGGAAAAGGGGAAGGGTTTACAGGAACAAGTATAAAGGACACATGGACAAAAACTATGGGAGGTGGAAATGGGAGGGAGGTGGGGAGGGCTGGGGTGGTGGGCTGGGGTGGTAGTAAAAGACAGAAAACTGTACAAGATCAACAATTAAAATTTTAAAAAAAGATGGAAAAAATAAAATAAAATCATAACAAAAATTTTATTTTAATTGTTGTTCTTGTACAGTTTCCTGTCTTTTACTCCCAGCCCACCATCCCAGCCCTCCCCATCTCCCTCCCATTTCCACCCTCCCTAATTTTTGTCCATGTGTCTTTTATACTTGTTGCTCTAAACCCTTCCCCTTTTCCCCTGAAGTTCCCTCCCCTCCCCCCTCTGGTCACTGTCAGCCTGTTCTCAATTTCAGTGTCTTTGGTTATATTTTGCTCATTTGTTTACTGGATAGGGCAGTGCCTGATGATGGTGGATGTAGTTATCCTAGTTTGGAAGAATTTTGATTTCTCCTGAGCCCCACCAACTATACCAGTGAAAATTCCTTTGAAACAGTGCAATGATTTCCTAGGAGGCAGGCATTGGAACTGGCCATGATTATAGTTATAAACTCTAGACTGTTGTCTCATTCCTTCTGAAATACCCACTGCAGAGATCTGTAGATCTGTTGTTGCTGCCATTGCCCTTTATATTCCTCTTTCTCATCTGTTTTGCCTTTTGTTGCTTATGTCTAATCTTTTAACACTTTTTTATGTTGATGATTATTTTATGGATGGAGTCTGAACCTCTTTTCAGCTAGTGAACCAACTTTATAACTAGTGAACCCAGCTCTATGATTAGTGTTTTTATGATTCTTACCTCTTTTCTCAATGCCTGAAGCTTCTTTGTTTCTTTTGTCTGGTCTGGCTCTAAGACACCCTGAAATTTGAGGAAGTCTGAAATGA
Organism: Glossophaga mutica; assembly: GCA_039655065.1. Lineage (NCBI taxonomy): Eukaryota > Metazoa > Chordata > Mammalia > Chiroptera > Phyllostomidae > Glossophaga > Glossophaga mutica. The sequence continues at coordinate 91,089,150 of CM077307.1, read as the reverse complement.
TAGTTTCCAGCAAAAATTTTATTTCAGCCCTGACCCGTATGACTCAGTTGGTTGGGCATAGTCCCACAAAGCAAAAAGTCACTGGTTAGATTCCGTCAGGGCACATGCCTGGGTTGTGAGTTGGTCAAGGCATGTACAGGAGGCAACCTATTGTTGTTTCTATCTCACATCAATGTTTCTCTCCTTCTTATTCTCTCTCCCTTCCTTTCTATAAATGAATAAATAAATAAATAAATCTTTAAAAATATCATTTTAGAATGAGGGGGAAACAATGTCATATATCTCTCTGTTGTCAGTGGAAATCTTAAAATTTAAGATACTTATTACCTTAGCTCTTGCCTTGAATTCCATTGTTCTTGGAAATCAACCCAAATGATAAACGAGTCCAGTCATTATTTCTCTATCATTGTATGAGAAAAAGGTGAAAATTTGTCTCTCATGGTTTGTGCAGAGTTGTGCTAAATAAGCTTTGAATAATGGATGAGATGTTTTCAATCTCAAATTTCATATGTTTGGATATGGAGAAATAAAAAATTGAAATGATAAACTATGATGTTTCTCTATGTTGTTTATATTTAACATACTTTGTGATTTCCTGTTAGATCACCAATGGCATAAAAATTCATGTGTTATTAAAACATTTGTCAGTCCTTATGGAAACTTTCATTCTCTAAGATTCTGAATGCTTGTTTTATTTATTTATAGCTAGGATTCAAATCATTTATCATATAAGGAACTATGCATTTGCTTTTTAAAATTTCTTCCTTGTAAACAATAACAATTTTTGGTAAGCTAATTACATTAAAATCTTAAGTTTAGCATAATTATTTTACCATTTTGGATTATTTTGTCTCAGTTCTGCAAGACTATTCAATGCAGCCTGATGAACTAGATTTTCTCAGGAGTGTGAAACCATGGCAATTTTGTGCTTTGCATTTAGGCTTCTTTTTCAAATGATTAATGTGGAAGAATACTATTTGAACCTTGGTCTGAGGATAAGAAATAATGCTATTCCATAGACTTTACATATCATTATGAAAAACGAGGAGTGCATCACTATTTATAGCAGGGCCTGGTTTGAAATTTATAATAATCAAATTCCTAATAGAATAAGGTACTTAATATTTTATTTCTTTATAGTAGTATTTAAAAGTAGTGGATATATTTCCTATTCTGTGTTAGGTAAAATATTCAGGCAGGACAATAGAAAATTTAATAGGAAATTATAAGGGCCTATACCTAACTCTAACAGTCTTATAAGAGCCAATTCTTAAGAAATATTTTAAGATAAGTTTGATTAACTTTAAACTTGGACTTATTTTTTGATTAGATATTAATATTTAAATTAAGAGCTGAAAACTTTAAGTATCAAAATTACTTTCATAAAGCCTTTAATCTTTTTTCCTTGAAAGACCTTTGTGTGGGACGACCTGCTGGTATCAATATAATGGATCATGACCAAAGGATATTTTTACTGGAGTAATATTTTATCCCATCTTTTACCCACCACTATGATTTATTCTTAGGACTATCATATTTCAAGCTATTAATCCACAATAATAGCATAACAATAAGAGAAATAAAAACAAACTTAAAAATACCCAGATTCCATACTAACAGCTATTTTTTAAAAGATTTTATTCATTTATTTTTAGAGAGAGGGGAAGGGAGGGAGAAAGAGAGGGAGAGAATGGATGATGTGAGAGAGAAACATCAATTGTGGCCCATTGCATGCAACCCTAACAGAAGGGAAAGGGATACATATTTGGCCTGCAACCCAGGCATGTGTGCTTATTGAAAATAGAAATGAGATCTTTCAGTTTGTGGGGCAATGCCCAGCCCACTGAGCCACACTAATCAGAGCTATACTAACAACTATTTTTATGCCTTTATTTTAAACTTCTGCTGGCCCCTGCCAAATTGTACACACAGCTTTATGTATTTTAATTATGAAATTGATATAATATTGTTTCCTGTTTCTGTTCACATAAGTGTTTAACATGTGGCTACATAAACTTTTAATTAATGCTTTATGTCTTATCTAATATTTTCAAACATATTTGCCCAATTTCTATCTTATGGTTGCACATTAAGTTTATTTCTAATTTGCTAATTTCAATATTTCAACAATTCTCAAGTAAAGAATTGCCATGTGTTTAGAAGAATATTATTTCTTCCCCAGGTACAATAATAAAACCTCTTAGTTTCACACACTAAACTTTTCATTAAAGACTGATTTTATGTGTCACTTTAGAAACTCGTGTTCATTTACAAACTCTTCAGTAATTTTCAGTACTCTCTCTGACTTCCTGTAAATTCTAACATTAAAGAAAGTTTCTAAGGCAGAAATTGCTACTTCGGTCTATTTACTATCTTTGGTTACTTTAGGCCATTTTGAATTTATTTTTTCAGCATATTCTTGGTGTCTTATTCAAATAAAATTATAAAATAATACAAGGCCTGGTAACAAAGTCCTCTTGAACACATTTCTTTTTTAATTAAAAATTTTTTGCCCTGGCTGGTATGACTCAGTGGATTGATTACTGGCCTGCAAACCAAAGGGTCGCTGGTTCAATTCCCAATCAGAAACATGTCTGGTTGTAGGCCAGGTCCCCAGTAGCGGGCATGTGAGAGGCAACCACACATTGATGTTTCTCTCCCTCCCTCTCTCCCTGCCTTCTCCTTTCTCTAAAAATAAATAAATAAAATATTTGACTTTTTTCTTTAATACGAGAGAGAGAGAGAGAGAGAGAGAGAGAGAGAGAGAGAATCAGTGTGAGAGAGAAACATCAATTGGTTGCCTCCTCTATGTGCCCTGACTGGGAATCAAAGCCACAACCTTTTGGTGCACTAATGATGTTCCAACCTAATGAGGCACTCCATGCAGCCAGGGCAGAACATACTTTTTAATGTTGCCTTATTCCTGAAGTTCTCAAAGTGTAAACCGTCTTTTAATGACCTATCCTGTAATTATATGATATAAAATATCCATAATTCTATAATTCTTGAAGTATATGCCAAATAAAAACATGATTTTAAATTTGGTTATTCAATATGAGGTTTCTAAAGTGAAAATGCATTAAATTCAAATCAAACCACGTAGTTTTTTATTAATGGGTATTTTAGGAATATCTATTTCTTATGTGCACTCATGGATCTGATCCATTTATCTCAAGGTGTAAGAAACACAAGTTCACTCTTTAGTATTGACATGAGATCAACATATGACAAAGGCTGAACAATGATAACTTCACTAATCTTGAGTATATTTTAGTACTTATACTAAAATATAAGCTACTTATATTTATATTTTAGTATAAGTAGTAAAGAGCAGCAGAAATAGCTTATGTTTAACGTTATGTGCATTTTTACATTTATAAACCACAGTAATTTTATGAGATGGTCACCATTACTATCCTTGTTTCACAGATTAAAAAAAAATCTCAGAAAGATTTGAAACATTTTCCAAAGTTTCATGGCAAGTGATTGAACTAGGATTTGGACCCAGATATATCTAGGCCAGGTCCATATATATTTAAAAACTACCATACACTGGTAATATAATAACTAAATCAAGATCAGTGGTGAAATTCAAAATTTTGTTTTCTAGACTCTGCTTTAGACTAAAGTGGAAAAGTTTGTAACAGGTTAATGCTTCCTACCAGAATAACTATAGAAGCCAGAAGATATACAACAATCATCTGATAGAAGATATTAAACAACCTCCATTGCAGTTAGGACTTTAAAGAACAAAACGAAGAAAAAGAAAAGTAGATCAATATTCTGCATCACATTTATCTCTGTAGAATATTTTCCAATTGTTGTCATGGGATCTGGGAAGAGGATAGCAGAGAAGTCAACAGAGGGTGGCTGTTAGGTGACAGCTGACTGGGGATGTTCAAGAGCAGTGGCATGAATTCTGGCACCCAAGGCAATTCAGACCTAAAGGGCCAAAGTCCCTAAGAGAAAAGATACAGAGCAAAGAACTGCATTTCCTGAAAGTTTAATTTGTACAAGGTAATAGATTAAGAAGGTAGGCAAAAACAGATAAACACAAATAAACAAACAAACCAGGAATCCAAAGTGAAGTCTATGTTTGTTCTTTTATTTTTACAGTGCTTTTTAGCAATAGAGATTCATCTATCATCTATCTATCTACAGAGATAAACATCATGAGTTTATAGTTATACCTCTAATTCCATTCCATTATCCCAGAAATCAATCTGCTCTGCTATTTTTCCATTGTATAACTCAGTATTCTCAATGTTTACTCACTTGCTCATTCCTAGAATATAGTGAAAGTAGTTTCATAACTGCTAATCCATACCAGCACAGAAACAAATATACCAAACAAATAAACAAATAACTAGAGTTAAAAACATATTTAGTGTTCTTTCTTCTACAGTATTTAAATAAAATACTGTGTTCAAAATCTACTTAGATTAGTTTTACTTTATCCCTCCAGTGTGATTGTGCTGCTATTCATTTAAAATGTGTGTATTCAGAGAGTTCCAGCCAAGATGCAGGTGTAAGTAGAAACTGCTTCCTTGCACAACCAAAAGGAGGATAACGACCGCTCTAAAATCAATAAACAATAAGAAGGTCCAGAAAATCAAACTGCATGGAATTCCAGTGACCAAGGAATTAAAGAAACAGTCAACCAGACTGGTAAGAACCCAAGTGGAGGCAGTGGACCGTGTGGGAAGGGCTGGCTGAACAAGAAAACTGAGACTCAGAGCTCACCGTGGACTAGGGTTGCCGAGATGAGAGAAACTCCTAGTCTCACACAAGAGTTCATTGGTAAGTGGGCTAGAGCCCAGCAGGCAAGCTGCATTGTTCCCTCTCTGGCCCCTCCCCTGCAGTGCAGCAAAGAGGGTTCCTCTTTGAATACCTAAGGTGAATACCTCAGGCCCTGACCCCTTATAATTCATGAGGTGCGCTGAGACAGAGAAATGTGGCCCAAATGAAAGAAAGGAAGAAAACTTCAGAAAGAGAGCTAAGTGGTGAGGAGATAGCCAACCTCTCTGATGGAGAATTTAAAGTTCTGGTCATCAAAGTGCTCACAGAACTGATTGAGCTTGGTTCAAATACGAAAAAACAAATGAAAGATACCCAAAATGAAATAAAGCAAAATATTCAGGGAGCCAGCAGTGACAGGAAGGAAACCAGGACTCAAAACAATGATTTGGAACAAAAGGAAGAAATAAACCTCATACCAGATCAGAAAGAAGAAACAAGAATCCAAAAAAATGAAGAGAGGCTGAGGATTCTCTGGGACAACCTGAAATGTTCCAATATCTGCATTATAGGAGTACCCAAAGGAGAAGAACAACAGCAAGAAGTTGAAAACTTATTTGAACAACTAATGAAGGAAAACTTCCCTAATCTGGTGAAGGAAATAGACTTTCAGCAAGTCCAGGAAGCTCAGAGAGTCCCAAAGAAGTTGAACCCAAAAAGGAACACACCAAGGCACATCATCATTAAGTTGCCTAAGATTGAAGATAAAGAGAAAAATCTTAAAAGCAGCAAGAGGAAAGGAGAGAGTTACCTACAAAGGAGTTCCCATAAGGCTATCAGCTGATTTCTCAAAAGAAACCTTGCAGGCAAGAAGGGGCTGGAAAGAAGTATTGGAAGTCATGAAAGGCAAGGACCTAAATCCGAGATTACTCTATCCAGCAAAGCTGTATCATTTAGAATGGAAAGGCAGATAAAATGCTTCCCAGATAAGGTCAAGTTCAAGGAGTTCATCATCACCAAGCCATTATTATATGAAATGTTAAAGGGACTTATCTAAGAAAAGGAAGATAAAAAATGTGAATAGTAAAATGGCAACAAACTCAAAACTGTCAACAAATGAACCTAAAAGAAAAGACAAGCAACAAAAACAAAAACTAATCAAACAACTAGAATAGGAACAGGATCAGAGAAATGGACATCACATGGAGATATTTCAGTGAGGAGGGGGAAAGGAGGATGGGGGGGAGATATAGGGAAGAAGAAGCATAATTAGTATGTATAAAATAGATGCAGAGACATCACAAATGGTATAGGAAACAGAGAACTCTAAGAACTTATATGTACAACCCATGGACATGAACTAAGAGGGGCGCAATGCTGGAGGGTTGGGAGGTGCAGGGCAGAGGTGGGGTAAAGGGGGAGAAATTGGGAAAACTGTAATAGCATAATCAATAAAATATACTTAAAAATAAAATGTGTGTTCATTTACTTATGTTTGTGTTTCACATCTGGGATTTCCCCCATTCTTGTTGATTTAATTTTATAGTTTTGAAAATGTAAAATATAAGGTATGTCAAAAAAATTTGGCCATTGTTATTATAACAAGAATGTTTTTCATGATATGATATTGATATAACCTAGCAGCCAAGGAGAGTGGACTGGAATGTGTATGAATGAATAATAATAACTTCACTGTACTACTCGGTGGGGGCAGTAGATGCCATTGAGTGAGCATGTGCATTCAATATGACTGAGCAAGTAGAGCAACAAATCTGCATCAAATTTGTGTTAAGCTTGCACATTCTCCCACTGAAACTATTTGGATGATTCAGAAAGCTGCAGCTACGGGCAACTGGTGATTGGCAACTTCATCATGACAACTCACCCACTCATGCATCATGTCTCGTGTAGAGTTTTTTGGCAAAACATCAAATCACCCATGTGATGTAGCCCCACTACAGCCTACATTTGGCACCCTGTGACTTCTGGCTCTTCCCAAAACTAAAACCACCTTTGAAAGGGAAGAGATTTCAAACTATTGATAAGATTCAAGAAAATATGACAGGGCAGCTGATGGCAACTGGGAGAACTACGTGAGATCACAAGGTACATATTTTGAAGGGGACTGAGGCATCGTTGTCATATGTACAATGTTTCTTGTATCTTGTATCTTCTTCAATAACTGTCTTACTTTTCATATCACATGGCTGAATACTTTTTGGGCAGACCTCATATTCTGAATATTAATAACTACTTAGATATATGATTTACAAATATTTTCTTTATGAGCTGGGTTTTACTCTGTTAATAGTATCTTTTATACACAGTTACTTTTTAATATAATGTTTATCTTTTTATTAATTCTTATTCCCTATAACTTTTCGTGTCACATTTGAGAAATCATTGCTCAATCCAATGTTGTAAAGCTTTTGCTTTTTGTTTTTTTTCTAAGAGTGTTATAGTTTTAGGTCTTATATTTTAGTTTTTGATCTATTTTGAGTTAATTTTTGTGTTAGGTAAGGGCATTACTTTATTCTGTTGCTTATGGATATTCATTTTGCCTTGAATCATTTATTGAAAGGACTGTTCTTTCCTTATTAAATAGTTTTAGCACACTTGTCAAAAATCATTTGGCCGTACACATGAGGGTTTGTTTTGGGGTTTTTCTATTCTGTTTCTTCTATTCCATCAGTCTATGTGTCTTTAAGTTATTGCCACACTGCTCTGAGTGCTGCAGTTGTGTAAGAAGTTTTTAAATCAGAAAGTATGAGCCCTCCACCCTTTTTTAAAATCAAGGTTGTTTGACTAGTTGGAATTCCCTTGAGAGTGTGAATGAAATTTAAGATGGGTTTTTCTATTTCTTCAAAAATGTCATTGGGATTTTAATGGAGATTTCAAAGAATCAATTGATTACTTTGGGCAGTATGTCTATTTTAATAATATTAAATCTTCCAATTCATGAAGATGTTATCTATTACCATTAATTTATGCCACCTTCAATTTCTTTTAGCAGTACTTCATCATTTTTATTGAACAAGTCTTTTATATTCTTGGGAAAACTAGTTCCATAGCATTTTATTATTTTTTAGGTTATAGTAAATGCAATTATTTTCCTAATTTTGATTTTAGAAACTTTATATTTGGTGTCTTGGTCAAATTCATTTATTAGCCCTGGCTGGTGTAGCTCAGTAGATTGAGTGAGGGCCTGCGAACTGAAGGATCGCGGTTCGATTCCCAGTCAGGGCACATGCCTGGGTTGCCAGGCCAGTTCCCGGCAGGGGACATACAAGAGGCAACCGCACATTGATGTTTCTCTCCCTCTCTCCTTCCCTTCCTCTCTAAATATAAATAAATAAAATCTAAAAGGAAAAAAAAAGTACTTAAAAAAATCTTTAAAAAAAATTCATTTATTAGTTTGAGCATTTTTTGTGGAATTTAGGTTTTCTGCATATGGGACCATATAATTAGTAAACAAATAATTTTGCCTTTTCCTTTCTAGTTTGTTGTGTATTTTATTTCTTTTTCTTCCCTAACCGTGCTGGCTAAAACTTCTACTATTATGTTGGATAGAGTGGCAAAAAAAAAAAAAAAATGGCATTCCTGTATGATTCCTGACTTTGAAGGAAAAACTTTCAGTATTCACCACTGAGTATAATGCTTACTGTGCAATTTATATGTATGGCTTTCATCATGTTGATATAGTTTCCTTCTATTCCTAGTATATTGTATATTTGAAAAAATATTTTATTTGTTTATTTATTTTTAGAGAAAAGGGAAGGGAGGGAGAAAAAGAGGGAAACATCAATGTGTGGTTCCTCTTGTGTGCCCCCTACTGGGGACCTGGCCTGCAACTCAGGCATGTGCCCTGATTGGGAATCAAACTTTGGTTCACAGGGTGGCAGTCTGTCCACTGAGCCACACCAGCTAGGGCAATACATTTTATATTTTTATCATAAAATGTTGTTGCATTTTGTCTATTACAGTTTCTGCATCTATTGAGATGATCATGTGGATTTTTCTTTCACTCTGTTAATGTGGTATATTATATGGTTCAATTGCTATATATTCAACCATCCTTTCATTCCAGTAGTAAAACCTACTTGGCCACAGTGTATAATTATTTTAATATGTTTCTAAATTAAAATTGCTCATATTCATACTTTGATAAAGATTTTTGCATCAGTGTTCATGAAAGATATATATCTATAGATTTCTTGTAGTGTCCTTGTTTATGGTATTCATATATTATTGGACTCAAAAGATGAGTCAGAAAGTATTTCCCTCTCTTTGATTTTTTTGAAAGAGTTTAAGGGATTGGTGTTATATCTTTAAATGTTTGGTATAACTCACCAATGAAACAATCCTGTCTAGAGATTTACTTTGTTGGGAGGAGGGGGATTGATTGCCAATTTGATCTCCTTATTAGCTACATTCTATTTAGATTTTATATTCCTTCATCATTCAACTTCTCTAAGTTTTATATTTCTAAAAAGTTATCCATTTTATTTAGGTTATCCAATTTTTTGTGTACAAATATTCATACTGTTTTCTTATAATTCTTTTTATATCTGTACAGTTAATAGAAATATCCTCACTTTTTTCTGATTTTAGTAAAAATGATTGAGTGTTCTACTTTTAAAAATTCAACTAAAGATTTGTCAACTGTCCTAATCTTGTCAAAGAAAAAGTTTTGATTTATTGATTTTTCTCAATTTTTTAAAATCCCCTGACACTTATCTCTGGTCTAACCCTTATTATTTTCTTCTTTCTGCTAGCTTTGTATTTATTCTTTATCTATTTTCTTAAGGTGGAATGTTAGGTTTTTGCTATTGCATTCTTTCTTGTATTTTAATGTAAGCATTTATAGCTATAAATTTTCCCCTTAGGATTACTTTCTCTGTGTCTATAAATTTTAGTATATTTTGGGTTTATTTTAATTTGGTTCTAAGTGTTTTTGATTTCCATTGTGATTTGTTCATTAACTAGCTGGGGCTTAAAGTGTGCTGTTTATTTTTTTTGTTTATTTTTTTATTTTTTTTCTTTTTTCTTTATTTTTTTTAGTTATTTATTTTTTTTCAGTATTTTTTAATTGTTGATGTTGTACAGTTTTCTGTCTTTTATCCCATCCCAGCCCACCACCCCAGCCCTCCCCACCTTCCTCCCATTTCCACCCCCCATAGTTTTTGTCCATGAGTCCTTTATACTTGTTGCTCTGAACCGTTCCCCTTTTCCCCTGAAATTCCCTCCCCTCCCACTCTGGACACTGTCAGACTGTTCTCATATTCAGTGTCTTTGTTTATATTATGCTTGTTTGTTTGTTTTGTTGATTAGCTTCCTGTTAAAGGTGAGATCATATGGTATTTGTCTTTCACTGCCTGGCTTATTTTGCTTAGCATGATACTCTCCAATTCCTTCCATGCTGTCGCAAAGGGTAGGAGCTCCTTCTTTCTTTCTGCTGCATAGAATTCCATTGTGTAAATGTACCACAGTTTTTTGATCCATTCATTAACTGATGGGCACCTAGGTTGCTTCCAGTACTTGGCTATTGTAAATTGTGCTGCTATGAACATAGGGGTGCATAGATTCTTTTGGATTGGTGTTTCAGGATTCTTAGGATATAATCCAAGCAGTGGAATTGCTGGGTCAAAAGGTATGTCCATTTTTAGTTTTCTTAGAAAATTCCATACTGTTTTCCATAGTGGTTGTACCAATCTGCGATCCCACCAACAGTGCACTAGGGTCCCCTTTTCTCCACAACCTCTCCAACACTTGCTGTTTGTTGCTTTGTTTATGAAGGCCATTCTGACTGGTGTCAAGTGGTATCTCATTGTAGTTTTAATTTGCATCTCTCTGATAGCTAGAGATATCGAGCATCTTTTCATGTGTCTCTGGATCCTCTGTATGTCCTCCTTGGAGAAGTGTCTGTTCAAATCCTTTGCCCATTTTTTAATTGGGTTGCTTGTCTTCTTAGAGTACAGTCTTGTAAGTTCTTTATATATTTTGGAGATTAATCCCTTTTCTGAGGTATCATTTCCAAATATGTTTTCCCATACAGTTGGTTCTCTTTTTATTTTAATACTGTTTTCTTTAGCTGTGCAGAAGCTTTTTATTTTGATGAGATCCCATTTGTTTATTCTTTTCTTTATGTCCCTTGCTCTAGAGGACGTATCAGTGAAAATATTGCTGCGTGAAATATCTGAGATTTTCCTGCCTATATTATCCTCTAGAATTTTAATGGTGTCATGGCTTATATTTAAATCTTTTATCCACCTTGAATTTATTTTTGTGTATGGTGTAAGTTGGTGCTCCAGTTTCATTTTTTTGCATGTAGCTGTCCAGTTCTCCCAGCACCACTTATTGAAGAGGGTATTTTTGCTCCATTTTATGTTGCTGCCCCCTTTGTCGAATATTAATTGACTGTAGAGACTTGGGTTTATTTCTGGGCTCTCTGTTCTATTCCACTGGTCCATGTGTCTGTTCTTGTGCCAGTACCAGGCTGTTTTGATTACAGTGGCTTTGTAATACACTTTGGTATCAGGTATTGTGATCCCTCCTACTTTGCTCTTCTTTCTCAAAATTGCTGCCGCTATCCGGGGTCGTTTATGATTCCATATAAATTTTTGAAGTGTTTGTTCTATGTCTGTGAAATATGCCATTGGAACTTTAATAGGTATTGCACTGAATCTGTAAATTGCTTTGGGTAATATGGACATTTTGATAATATTAATTCTTCTGATCCATGAACATGGTATATGCCTCCATTTGTTTGTGTCTTCCTTGATTTCTTTCTTCAGTGTTGTGTCGTTTTCTGCATACAGGTCTTTTACGTCCTTGGTTAGGTTTATTCCTAGGTATTTTATTTTTCTTTTTGCTATATCGGATTTTTTTCTTGATTTCTGCTTCTGCTGTTTCACTGTTGGTATACAAAAATGCCTTTGATTTTTGGATATTGACTTTGTATCCAGCTATTTGGCCAAATTCATTTATTACATCGAGCAGCTTTTTGGCCGAGTCTATAGGATTTTCTATGTACACTATCATGTCATCTGCAAACAATGATAGTTTTGTTTCCTCCTTTCTGAGTTGGATGCCTTTTATTTCCTTCTCTTGTCTAATCGCTGTGGCTAAGACTTCCAATACTATATTGAATAGAAGTGGTGAATGTGGACAGCCTTGTCTTGTTCCTGATCTTAGTGGGAAAGATTTCAGTTTTTGCCCATTGAGTATGATGTTGGCTGTAGGTCTCTCATATATGGCTTTTATTATGTTGAGGAATGCTCCCTCTATTCCCACTTTGCTGAGTGTTTTTATCATAAATGGGTGTTGTACTTTATCAAAAGCTTTTTCTGCATCTATTGATATGATCATGTGATTTTTGTCTTTGCTTTTGTTTATGTGATATATTACATTTATTGATTTGCGAATGTTGAACCATCCTTGCATCCCTGGGATGAATCCCACTTGGTCATGGTGTATGATCTTTTTAATGTATTGTTGGATGCGGTTTGCCAATATTTTGTTGAGGATTTTAGCGTCTACATTCATCAGTGATATTGGCCTGAAGTTTTCTTTCTTTGTTATGTCTTTATCTGGTTTTGGGATTAGGATGATGCTGGCTTCATAAAAAGAGTTTGGGAGTCTTCCATCTTTTTGGATTTTTTGGAATAGTCTGTGAAGGATAGGGGTTAGCTCTTCCTTAAATGTTTTGTAGAATTCTCCTGTGAAACCATCTGGTCCAGGGCTTTTGTGTGCCCGGAGTGTTTTGATTACTGATTCAATTTCACCAGCTGTTATTGGTCTGTTCAGGCTTTCTGTTTCTTTTTCATTCAGTTTTGGAAGGTTATATTTTTCTAGAAACTTGTCCATTTCACCTAGGTTTTCAAATTTCTTGGCGTACAGTTCTTCATAGTAATTTCTTACAATCCTTTGTATTTCTGTGGTGTCAGTCGTAATCTCTCCTCTTTCATTTCTGATTGTGTTTATTTGAGTCCTCTCTCTTTTTTTCTTGATGAGCCTGCTTAAAGGCTTGTCGATTTTGTTTATCTTTTCAAAGAACCAGCTCCTGGATTCATTGATCCTTAGGATTGTGCTTTTAGTCTCTATGTCATTTAATTCTGCTCTGATCTTGGTTATTTCCTTCCTTCTACTTGCCCTGGGCTGTCTTTGTTGTTGTTCCTCGAGTTCTTGTAGGCGTAGGGTTAAGTCGTTTGTTAGAAATGTTTCTGTCTTCTTTAGGTAGGCCTGTATTGCTATGAACTTCCCTCTGAGGACTGCCTTCATTGTGTCCCATAAGTTTTGGGTTGTTGTGAGTTCATTTTCATTTGTTTCCAGAAACTTTTTGATTTCCTCCTTAATTTCATTCTTTACCCATTCATTGTTTAATAGCATGCTATTCAATCTCCATGATTTTGATGATTTGGGAATTTTCCCCATCAAGTTGGTTTCTAGTTTTAGTCCCTTGTGGTCGGAGAAAATGCTTGGTATGATGTCAATTTTCTTGAATTTGTTGAGGCTTGTTTTGTGTCCTATCATGTGGTCTATCTTTGAAAATGTTCCATGTGCGTTTGAAAAAAATGTGTATTTAGTTTCTTTGGGATGGAGGGCCCTATATATATCAGCTAAGTCCAATTCGTCTAGAGTACTGTTCAATGCCACAATATCTTTGTTGATAATTTGTTTGGAAGATCTGTCCATTTTTGACAGTGGGGTGTTAAAATCTCCTACTATAATTGTGTTGCTGTCAATGTCTTTCTTGAAGTCCTCTAAGATTTTCTTGATGTATTTAGGTGCTCCTATGTTGGGTGCATATATATTTACAATGTTTATGTCTTCTTGGTGGATTCTTCCCTTGAGTATTATGAAGTGACCTTCTGGGTCTCTCTTTATAGCTCTTCTTTTGACATCTATTTTGTCTGATATGAGTATTGCTACCCCGGCCTTTTTTTCCTGTCCATTTGCTTGGAAAATTTGTTTCCAGCCTTTCACTTTAAGTCTGTGTAGGTCTTTTGTCCTGAGGTGGGTCTCTTGTAGGCAGCATATGTGTGGGTCATGCTTTCTTATCCAGTCAGCTACTCTATGTCTTTTGATTGGAGCATTTAATCCATTTACATTTAAGGTTACTATTGATAGGTACTGATTCATTGCCATTTTCGTATCTGTGTTCCTCTCTCTCTCTTTTCCTTTCTTTCCTTAAAGCAGTCCCTTTAGTATCTCTTGCAGTACTGGTTTGGTAGAGGTGTATTCTTTTAGACTTCTTTTGTCTGGGAAACTCCTTATTTGTCCTTCTATCTTGATTGAAAGCCTTGCTGGATAAAGTAGTCTTGGTTGTAGGCCTTTGGTTCTCATTACTTGGAATATTTCTTGCCATTGTCTTCTGGCTTGGAGCATTTCCATTGAGAAGTCAGTTGCTAACCTTATCGGGGCTCCCTTGTATGTTACTTCCTTTTTCTCCCTTGCTGCCTTTAAGATTCTCTCTTTGTCTTGGAAGTTTGCCATTTTTATGATGATGTGTCTTGAAGTGGGCCTGTTTGGGTTCCTCTTGATAGGGACTGTCTGTGTTTCCTGGATTTGTGTGACTTTTTCTCTCACCAAATTAGGGAAGTTTTCCATCATTACTTTTTCAAATAGGTTTTCTATCCCTTGCTCTTCTTCTTCTCCTTCTGGTATTCCTATTATACGGATATTATTACGTTTCATGTTGTCTTGCATTTCTCTTAAACCCTCTTCATTCTTTCTGAACCTCTTTTCCTTTTCTTGCTCTATCTGGCTGTTTTTTTCTACTTTGTCCTCCAACTCACTGATCCGATCTTCTGCTTCATCGATTCTGCTTTTCATTCCTTCTACTGTGTTCTTCAGCTCAGAGATTGTATTCTTCATTTCCTCTTGGCCCTTTTTGATAGTTTCTATTTCCTTTTTCATGTTGATATAGTTTGCACTGAGTTCATCGTAGCTTCCCTGTAGTTTCTGGTAGCTCAGTGAGAGCTCATGGAGCTTCCTGACAACCATTTCTTTGAATTCCTTATCTGAGAGTTGAGTTGCCTCTGTTTCATTTAGCATTCTTTCTGGGGCTTCCACCTTTTCTTTCATTTGGGGATTGTTTCTTTGTCTTCTCATTGTTGGTCAGACTCTTCTTGTAAACCTCTGCTTCTTAAGTTGATCTGTTCTGGCTACCTGCGTTTATGGTGTGAACTTCTGTGGTGGAATACCTGTGAGATTCAGTGTTATAGTCTTCTTCAGGTATCCTGGTGTTCACAGCTTCCACTGTCTCAGCTGTGGGAATACCCCGTCTTTTGGTCCAACTCTGGTTTTTTCACAGTTCTAGGATTTCTTTGCCCCACTCGTGGGTATTCAAAAAGAGAAAAGAATAAAGTGAAAAAAGAAGAGAGAGAAAAAAGAAAAAAAAAAAAGAGGAGGGAAGGAGAGATAGAATTGGAAAGAAAGGAAGAAGGAATAAAGCCAGAAAGAAGTAAAGAGAAGCAAAAGGAATTGAGGGATAAAGAAGGTAGAAGTAATAAAAAAATAAAAAATATATAATCAAAACAAAACAAAAATAACCCCACAAAAACGAAAAATGAACCAAAACAAACAAACAAACAAAAAACTCAACTAAACAGACAAAAAACAACTATCAAAAAAAACCCACAAAACAAAATGAAACAAAACACCCCCAAAAAAAAATAATAATAATAAAAAATCTCTTGCTATTTTCACACAGGCCAAACTGGATTTTGTGGACTTGCTGGCTGTAGCAGGCTGCGAGGCGACTTGTACCGCTTTTCTCCCTGTTCCTCACAGTCAGCTTTGGGCTACTGTCCTCAGTGCCAGCCCAGCACTGTCCCCAGGGCTAATGGCGTACTCTCCATGCAGGGCCTTGGGTGTGATTTCTGAGCCTCCTGCAGGGGGCGAGCTTTCCAGAGTTTATGGGTTTCAGCTGGAATCTCTTACAGATCCATCCTTCCCCGAGCCTATTGCTGTGAGCTCCGGGTCTCCTACAGGGTGCAGGCGCCCGCCTGAGACTACGGGCGTGGGCTCGGAGAGTTTCCCGAGTTGCGCGCACTCACCCCAGGATCACAGATGTGAGCTCCGGGTCTTCCAGAGTCCCCTTCTCTAGTTGCAGGGTCGCCTCTGGCCGCAGGGCTGCTTCCAACCCGGTCGCAGAGCCGCCTCCGGTCGCGCGGCCGCCTCCGGTCCGTTGCAGAGCCGCCTCCCGTCTCGCGGCTTCCTCCGATCGGTTGCAGAGCCCCCTCCGGTCGCGAGGCCGCCTCCGGTCGGTTGCAGAGGCCCCTCCGGTCGCCGGGCCGCCTCCGGTCGGTTCAAAGTGTGCTGTTTAATGTTTACTAATTTGTGACTTTTCTAGTTCTACATCTGTTGTTGACTTCTAACTTTATCTTATTGCTGTCAGAAAATATGTTTTGTATGATATTTTTTTCTTAACAATTTATTTATTTATTTTTAGAGAGGGGAAGGGAGGGGAAAACACATCAATGTGTGGTTGCCTTTTGCATGCACCCTACTGGGGACCTAGCCCACAACCCAGGTGTGTTCCCTGACTGGGAATTGAACAGATGACCCTTTAGTTTTCAGTCCAGTGCTGAATTCACTAAGACACACCACTCAGGGTGATATCTATCTTTTTAACTATATTAAGACTTAATTTGTGTTCTAACATATGATCTATTATGGAAAATGTCCCATGTGCACTTGAGAAAAATGTGTATTCTGTTATTGTTGGGTAGAGTGTAGTATTCTATATATGACTTTTATATAAAGGTGTTTTATTTCATTATTTGAATTTTCTGTTTCCCTAATCATCTTCTGTCTGATTGTCCTATCTTTTGAGAGTAGGGGATTGAACTGTTCAATTTTTATCATTGATCTCTCTATATATCCCTTTGATTTTGTCCTTTTTTTCCCAAATGATTAATGGTCTGTTATTATGTGTGGCAAAGCTTGTAGATATAAATCTTCTTGCTATATTGAATCTTTAATTAATATATAACATCTTTTTCTTTATCCTATAACAGTTTGATTTAAAGTATATTTTATCTATATAAGTATAGCCACCTTGCTCTCTTTTCATTACTATTTGCATGAAATATCTTTTCCTATCCGATCACTTTTGGTTCTGAATTGAGTTTCCTGCAGACAGTATATGATTGCATCATGTATTTTTATTTATTCTGCCTTTTGATTGGAGAGTTTATTCCATTTATATTGAAATAATTACTAATAAGTAAAGACTTCTTTTTTCTATTACTTGTTCATATATCTTATTACCATTTGTCCCTCATTTCTCATGTTACTATCTTCTTTTGTGTTCATTTCTTGAAGTGAAACATTTAAATTTGTTTCTCATTTATTTTTGTGTACATTCTTTTTTTTTATCAGTATTTTTTAATTGTTGATATTGTACAGTTTTCTGTCTTTTACCCCGCCCCAGCCCACCACCGCAGCCCTCCCCACCTTCCTCCCATTTCCACCCCCCATAGTTTTTGTTTGTGTACATTCTTTAGGGTATTTTTATGGTCACTATCAAGATTACATTGAACATCCTAAAGTTTATAACACTCTAGTTCAAATTTATACCAGCTTTACTTCAATAGCATTTAACAATTGTGCTTCTTTACAGCTTATTTACCATCTCTCAATTGTGATGTCACAAGGTTACATCTTTATACATTGTGTGCCCCAAAACATAAACTAATAATTCTTTGGAATGCATTAGCCTCTTTTAAATGTACCATGTTCAACTTGTGTTGGAAATAAAGTAATGAAGTAACAAACTATGATTACAATAATACAAATTTTCTTAATTTCCCACTTATTTGCCTTTATTAAAATTTTCATTTTCTCGATCTGTTACGGAACAGCAAGTGGGGTCCTGCTGCATGCCACCACCCTCTAGGCAAAATTCTGGAGGCAAAAGTTTGGTGATTGTAGGGTCAGTGGAGGCAGTCTGGCTTCCGCACCCAGGTAGCTAAGGGAAACAGTGTTCCCATGGCCTTGGAGGAGCCTGATATTCAGTATTCTCATAGCCTTGAGACTGGGTCCAAAAACTGTTCCCGTAACATGAAGTGGGCTCACATGTGCAGAATTATGTTATGCTATGTAATGTTCTGGCAGTTTTCTGGCTTTGTTCCCCTCTAGTATTTAAACTGGTGGGGACTCCCTGCTGGGGCCAATGATCATGAGGGGCGCGCAAGGGAACAGGTGCCACGATGGATGCCTCACTGGGGAGCAAGGGCCATGACATGAGATATGCAGATAGACATGCAGCTTGCAGCATGCCTGGCTCGCCCATCTGAGAATAAAGGCATGCCAGACATCCCAACAGCTCTGTAAATAGTTTTTATTCTACACGAATACCGTGAACCTGCCTGGCATTGAAGGGTGGCAAGACAGTGATAAAGGAAAGGAGTCTTTATTTTAAAACTACACAATTTTGGAATAACAGCTTTCCACATGCATTAGTCACTTAAGCCTATCAAATAAGGCTAAAATCTTTAACTCCTGAGTTCCAATATCATTCCCCCTGTTAGTTTTTAATTATCTTATTTCTATAGGATTATTTTACAAAGTACAATGACATAAGATACAAAAGCTACACAATTTTGGAAGAATGGCAGACCTCTGTCTCTGAGCTCATCCCCTCTAGAACACCCAAAGAAGAATAACTCTGCCATCATCTGCCGTGTCAGCCTGATCCTAGGCTGTGCCCAGAGTTTCTTCTGCTGTCCTTTGGGAAATGCAGGCAGCTGCAGCACAATCATCCAGGCACTCTCCAGGAAGAGAGCCAGAGAGAAGTCTCTTCCTTCCTTTTATTTTAAATTTTCTGGCCCATAATCCCATGTGCTTTGGAGGCATTCTTTTAGCTCCTCAGCCAATCCACTCGTAGACTGTTTACTATCGTCGCAGGCAACCTTCTCCTATGGCCCCTTTCCTCCTGCCCCACAATGATCTGATCAGATCTCCCTATCAAAACAGCTTCAAGTAATTGTCTAATATAATTTCATTTCAACTTAAAAACGCATTTTACCATTTCTTAGAGGTCAGGTCTAATGGTAACAAATTTCCTTGTTTGTTGTTTATCTGGGAATGTTTTAATACATTCCTTTTTGAAGGGTAGTTTTTCCATATGTAGACTTTTGGTTGGCATTTTTTTTCTTTTAGAATTTTGGAATATATTAGCCCACTGCTTTATGGTTTCAAAAGTTTCTGATTGTAAATCTGATCATCTTATTGAGGACTTCTTTTATGTAATGAGTCACTTCACACTTGCTTCTTTCAGGAGTATTTCTTTGTCTTTGTTTTTTGAAAATCTGATTGTAGTGTGTCTCAGTGTGCTTCCGTCTGAGTTAATCTTTCTTTGAGTTCATTAAACTTTGTGAATATTTATATTTATGTATTGCATCAAATTTGAAAACTTTTCAGCTATTATTTCTTCAAATAATTTTTGTCCCCTTTTCTCTTCTTTTTCTAGATATTACTTATTTATTTTTAGAGGGGGAAGGGAGGGAGAAAGAGAGGGAGAAAAACATCAATGGGCCTCTCACATGCCCCCTACTAGAGACCTAGCTCACTAACCCAGGCTTGATTCCCTGACTGGGAATTGAACCAGTGACCCTTTGGTTCACAGGCCGGCAATCTATGCACTGATCCACACCAGCCAGGGCAATCTTCTCTTTTTGAGAGTCTCACAATGCCTGTGTTGGTTCTATGTCACATAGGTCTCTTAAGCTCCATTCACTTTTCTTCAAACATTTTTCTTTTCTTCCTCAGAGTTGATTTGATAATTTTCCTGGTTTTATGTGGAAATTTACCGGTTCAGTCTTCTACCCACTGAACTCTGTTTTTTAATCCTTCTAATAAACTTTTACTAAAGTTATTGTACTTTTCAGTTCCATAATTTACTTTTTTTGTTACTTTTTTATTTCTTTATTGATATTTCAATTTTCTCTAGGTACCTTATTCTTCACTTTCTATACATTCAAAAAAATTTCTAAGCATTTTTCAAATCACTATAAAATCTTTATCCAGGAGATCCACCATCAGGTCTTTCTCTGTGACAGTTTCTTTTGATTGATTGATTGATTTTTCTTTCATTGAGCTATACTTTCCTTTTTCTCTATGCCTCATCATGTTTTGTTAAAATTTGGACATTTGAATCTAATAACATGGTAATTCTACATCTCCAATTCTTCTTTTCCCCAGGGTTTTCCATTTTGTGTTATTTTTGTTTTGTTTTACTTTTTATTGTGTGTGCATGTATTGAGGATCAGTCTGAGGTTTAAACATAGGTCTTCTCGGGTCTTTTCTGAGGTTGTTCCTTTTCCTGTTTTTCTTCCCAGTAACTTTATTATTTCCCCTACATATACTATTGTTTTTGATGTCTTAGTTATAAGTGTCTGGCTCCCAAAAGGAGAAAATCAAAATGTAAAGAGGGGATAAAAGGATTACAGATATTTAAATCCTCTCAGATATCTCTTCAGCCAGAGGGAAGGGGCTTGTAAACATGTAGGAAGTTAAAAAATAATGGCCACTTCTGCCTTTGCCCATATCTTTGAGATTAGAAGCAGTAATAGTGATCTCTTACAGTTTTTTTATGAATGGAGGACAAGGTTTTATTTTTCTTGTGCTTCCCACAAGCTATATACAAGCTGCCACAGTAACAAATGGTCAGCTGCTTGCCAGGGGCTGGAGGGTGGGAGATAGGTAGTCAATGCCTAGCTAAAAGCTCCAATTGACCAAAATTAACCTGTTTACTATCAAAGGCTTCCCCTGGAAGTTTTAAGACTTTAATAGTATTCAAAGTTCCAAAATATTTACATGAGATAGATTCTATCAATGTAATATTTGTCTAGGTGGGAAGACAGATTCCTGGTGCTTCCTAATCTACCATCTTCCCAGAGTTCTCCATACATTGTTTTCAAAAACTTTGATGACAAGCATGGATGGGCCTAGAGAACATTATGCTAAGTGAAATAAGCCAGCCAAAAAAAAAGACAAAGAATGATTTCACTCATATGTGAAATCTAATGAACAAACTGAACTAACAAGTAAAAGAAGACACAGACTCATAGATAGAGAGCAGGTTGACAGTTCTTGGGAGGGGTGTTGGGTGTAGAGGGATCAGGCAAAAAAAAGGGACTGATGGACACAGACAATAGTGTGGTGATTGTGGGGGCTGTTTGGGTGTATAGAGGTAAAAGAGAGTATAAGGGAGATAGATGGTAATAGGAAGAAAAACAAAACTACTTTTAAAATAAGTCTGATGACATCCCTGACCAATATGGCTCAGTGGGTTGCACATTGTCCTAGAAAGCAAAAGGTCATCTGTCAATTCCTAGTCTGAGCACATGCCTAGGTTGTAGGTTCAGCCCCCTGGTTCGGGTGTGTACAAGAGGCAAGCTACTGATGTTTCTCTCTCATATTGATGTTTATTTACCTCCCTTTCTCTTTCTCTTCCCCTCTTTCTTAAATAAATATTTTTAATTAAAAATGTCTATTGACAGTACAAATCTTTTATATTTATTAATTATTTCACTATTTTGCCTTGAGTTCCTAAACTATTTTTTTTTATTTTTAAAGTAAAATGGGTTAATTTTATATGTGGAAAAATTTAGAAGATGTTTTCAATCAATAGATTTATTTATTTAGTTTGTATATATATATATATATTTTGCAGTATAATTTTTCTGTTAGCTGTTCAACTTTTCTTTAGGAACTCCAATTATACATTTAATAGATCTTCTTTGCCTGGCTTCTGTTTCAACTAACATTTTTCTAATTCTTTCTACTTCTTTCTTTATGCTTTTTTGCATTCCCCCAGGTTGTCCTTTCTCTTTAATTCATCTTATTGGGTTTTATTTCAATTTATTCATTCTTTGAAATTTTGCAATTTTTGACATGCTTTTATCCTTTTGTTTCAATTCTTGAGTTAAATCTTCTGTTTCTTTTCTTCCTTATTCTTTTTGTTTATATTTTTAATGTTAATATTTTTTATATCTCCAAGCACTAGTTTATAATATAGTTTATTCTGCTACATGGTTGTCTTTTTAGCATTTGTTTTTGAAATATTTTGATCTTGGTTTTTCTGCAATCTTCTTATGTATTTTTATTTAATGATTTTAGGATGAGAGAGAAAGGTAAAGAGAGAGAAGAAACATCAAATCACTGCTCCACTTATTTGTACATTCATTGGTTGATTCTTGTGTGTCCTGACTGGGCTCAATTCCACAACTGTGGTGTATCAGGATGATGCTCTCTCCAAATGAACGAGCTGGCCAGGGCTATCTTCTTATACTCTTACAGTAGCTTTAATTCTGTGCACTTAATACAGTTATTGGCAAGGTATACGATTTTTATTTCAAGAGCATTCTTACCTATCAATACAAAAATAAATTTTGTTAATGATTTTTCTTTTGACATGCTGTTGCTGAGGAAACAGCAGGGGTCATTGATTATTATTGGCTCTCTTATGACTTACAGATTTCTAAATTTCTCCTTCTTAATATTTCCCCTTCAATGCTCATGAAAAATGCCTTTCCCTTCTATCACCTTAAAGTCTGTGCATTGTACAGTACTATTCCTGTAATCAGGCCATTATTTACTAGGAAACATTTTCAGTATTTTTACACTTAGGGTAAACTTTCTCTTTTGAAGGATGGGATATTAGACCAATTTTTTTCCAACAATATATTTTACTTCAGTGAAATGTTAATTTAAAATAAAAAGATCATCCTATTTACCACTTCTTTTTCTCTTCCCCTTCGCCAAATCAGAATCTCATGTCTCATAGCTGTGGTTATTATGGTCATAGTTTTAATACCACTTATATTTCTGTGTCAATAGATTCTTACCAGGCCAGGGAGCAAGCCATAGGTTTAAAAAATATTGAATTATCTTTTCATGTTAGTTATGTCATAATTATGTGGTAAGACATTATAAATAAAAATTTTATATGTACAATTATCAGGGATTGTGTCCCCTAAACAACTATGTTTTAATTTCAAAATAACCAGATAATTTAGAAATGACCACTAGGTATATTTTCCTTATATTTTTTAAATATAAGTGCTCCCAGCCCTGGCTAGTGTAGCTCAGTGGATTGAGCGCGGGCCTGCGTACCAGAGGATTGAGGTTTGATTCCCAGTCAGGGCACATGCCTGGGTTGCAGGCCAGTTCCCGGCAGGGGACACACCAGAGGCAACCGCACATTGATATTTCTCTCCCTCTCCCTCTCTCCTACCCTTCCCCTCTAAAGATAAATAAATAAAAATCTTTAAAAATAAAATAAAATAAAATAAATATAAATGCTCCGAGTACTCATCTTTATATGTTTAATATATCACTTTATTTGGATTATCAAAATTAATTATTTCTCAAATTTTCATAAATTTATTATTTAAAAACCATATATAAAATTATGATTTGATTAAAACATTGTTTTATGTTATTTTCAAGAAGCAAAACTCACAATTCAAAATAGAAAATAAGAAAAGGGGAAGGGTTTACAGGAACAAGTATAAAGGACACACAGACAAAAACTGGGGTGGGGCATGGAAATGGGAGGGAGATGGGGAGGGCTTGGGCGGTGGGCTGGGATGGGAGTAAAAGACAGAAAACTGTACAAGAACAACAATTAAAATAAAATTAAAAAAGAATTTTTAAACATGTATTGGATAATATTAAAGTTTTCTTCTCTTTCAGTATGAAGGTACCAATGTTCCTCATCTCAAATTATGCCTATTAAAAAGAAGACAACAGTTAAATTGGCAAAAACTTTTTCAAAATTTTGGTGTTTTATTTTAAAAATGTAAAAGTATAGAAATACTAAGGAAAATGTTCATTATTAAAAACAGGACACAACTCTGGCTGGTGTGGCTCAGTGGATTGAATGTGGGCCTGCAAACCAAAGGGTTGATGGTTTGATTCCCAGTCACAGCACATGCCTGGGTTATAGGCCAGGTCCCCAGTAGGGGGGCGCACAAGAGGCAACCACACATTAATGTTTCTCTCCCTTTCTTTTCCCCTCCCTTCCTTTCTCTAAAAATAAATACATAAATTATTTTTAAAAAGCAGGAAACCAAGAAACCGAGTTCTCTTTCTGGGCTTAATGTATAAATATCACAAATGGAGAAAGTATTTTGTTGGAGATATTTTCTCAGCTGGAAAAGATATATTTAAATATTTAATGCAATCATTATAAAAATAAAACTTAAACATTTCATTACTGCCAAAAGTGGAAAGAAAATTAAAGAAAAAGTTTTATACTCTGGTTTAGCAAATTTGGTTTGAGTGTGCAAGATTGAATCTCTTCTCTGCTATTCCTCCTTGTATGATTCCTCTTTGGTAAATGTTGAAGCACTCCCAGACTTCACTTTCTAAGGCATAAAATGGTCCTCTTTCCCTGACTTTCCATGCAATGATCTTAAAGACAGCTATCCCTTTAATAAAAAGGAAAGGTACAGCCCTGGCTGGTGTAGTTCAGTGGATTGAGCACAGGCCTGCAAACCAAAGCATTGCCAGTTTGGTTTCCAGTCAGGGCACATGCCTGGGTTGCAGTCCATATCCCCAGTATGAGGTGCGCTAGAGGCAACCATACATTGATGTTTCACTCCCTCTCTTTCTTCCTCCATTCTCCATTTCTCTAAAAATAAATAAATTTTTTTTTTTAAAGAAAGGTAAACCATTCAATGACCTCTCTCACTACAGGTCTATCTTTTGTTTAGTCCTTAAGATAAATAACATGTAATTTCTAGATTCTAAATGGTCCTTAAAAACTCCCAAAATACTATTTCAGAAACTTTTCTCAGCCAGAGTAACATTTAACGATAATAAGATATATGCCAACATTTCCTTTTCTGAATTCAGCACAGACTTCGGTATTGAAGAGCACAGGTATTTTATCTCCTAAACTCAGATAGAGGTTCTGTATCATTCCCAGCTCATCATTCCTGGCAACACTGATGGATTTCACCACTTTCCAGCCTTACTCAATTTAGAGCTGGAGCTTCCTATTTCATACAATATCTAACTCTCTGAAAAGATGCTTTCTTTACTTTTTCTTTTGAGGGAGAGTAGATGGAAGTGGGTAGAAAAGCTCACAGATATCCTGGCCTGCTATTAAATGTATCTGCATTGATTCCAAGAAAGTGCTGGAGGATGAGGAAATGTCTATCTGACATCAATAAAAGATATGCATACGGTTATAAGGTATGTAACCTCCTCACATCATAGAGCCAGCATGAGTACACTCAAATGGTGAGGGTGACCTTTGAGTTTCCTTGTTGCTGACCACAGACTCAGCAGTTTGTTATCTTTATATTTTGAAGGCCCCCAAACTTCCATTTCCTCTCCAAAGTTCAGGAGTCCTTTTCTCCAGGATCCCAATTTTCCAATTTGACATTCATGTACTTTTCTTCAATAGTTGGTAGAAAGAATAACAGAATAACATGTAGTATTTTCCTTAATTTTTCTTTTAATTATTATAGCTTACAAAAATTCTTTTTCAATTCTCAAGTCATATAAGTGAAAAAACTGAACATTGACTTTTCTATTCACATTATAAAATATTCATTTTCATTCAAGTGTGCTAAATATTCTAACAGAATAAATAAAAGCTTGATGTTAAGGAAATATAAAACAGAAAATCATAAAACATATGTATATTACATACACTTATATAATAGTCTATATACATCTATAAATACATATATAATATACATATATACATGTGTATCTATCTGCCTATCTATCTATATAGAAAGAAATCTATTTGAGTGACCACTTTTTCCTTACAGACTACAAGTAGTAAGCCCATTACCACAAATTTGAGGGTACATAATTCACACTGGTAACTCTAAAATGTTATTTTTTAAATGTTGTTTAATTTATTTGGGTGACATTGGTTAATAAAATTATGTAGGTTCCAAGGGTACAATTCTGCAATACATCATCTTTATATTGCATTGTGTGTTCACCACCCCAAGCCTCCTTCCATCACTGTACCCTCTTCTACCTGCCCTGTTCCCCTTTCCCTCTGTTAATCACCGCTATTGCCAGCCTATGAGGTTTAACCTATATTTTTTATGTTAAGCAGGTTTAATATTTTTTTATGTTAAACAAGATTTTTTACTGCTCAAATACTTGGGAACTTAGGTATGAAAAAAATGTGTTGTAAATTTCCATTAAGGAGATAATATGTTATGTTACAAAATTTATTTATTTGACCATGGGAACTTTTATTTCATTGGACTAGTATTCTCTGGGACATGTTTTGGAGAAGCTGCTTTCAAGGTTTGAACATGTTCCCTTGTTTCATTCCCAGACACATTAAACTGATCATTGGTTATACATCCAGTCTGACTGTGAATCCAGAGGCATGCATAATTGAACTTAACTAGGCTTTCAAGTGTGAATAAAACATTCTTTTAAGGCAACTCATTAAAGTTCACATTTCATATCAGGGTTCTTAGACAAATGTAATTCTTCTTTTGAGTAGATTTATAGTTAGCTTCTTAGTACACCAGTAAATAATTTGACATCATTAACTTAACCAAATTTTGTAGAATGCTTTAAAATTTATGAAGCCCATATGTTATTTCATCTTATCTTCACAAATCTTTGTTAGAATACAATTATTTTACTCCCATTGTGTAGATGAGAAAACTACACAGATGTAAAGAATGAAGTGGAAACTCAAGTGCGTTTCTTCAAATTCTAGTACTTCTAAGTTACTATATTAATTGTTTTCCCCCAAATCACACACTTACTACCTTCAAGACTGGCTAGAGAATATACTCTGCATTTTCTTCTTCCAACTCAACAAGAAGATCAGAAAATTTCTCTTGGCATTTCAACTTAACTCTGCATTTACTTTGTCCATCCCAACCTTTTTTCCTTTTTCTTTTCCTCTACTTTTACACATTTTCTAAAACCCCTAGATGTACCGAGATCACTGTATTGTTCCATCTTATCTATTCACATATTATCAACTTCAGTTTCATTAGCACTGGAATTCCTAGCCCATGAATTTTTTTATGACAAATCTGAAGAAAGTTTCTTTCAGTGTTTCAGAGAGGTTTGGTTTTTCTTTCTCACAGGTTGACTGTTAAATTTGTACTGTACATTTATCAGGGATGCAATAAATGGTACTAAAGCTGACAGAGAACAAGCAGGGTCTGACAGCTTCACTCCAGTTACAGCTGATTAAAGGCTGCTGAGGCCTGAGGGCCTAGTTTCTAAAAGAAGACCACTAAAACTTGGCCAAACGATGCTAGTCTGCACATTTTACTCAGGCTATAGTGGGATTGTCTGTGTCTTGCACTAGCATAAAGAGTTATCCAGAATGAAAGCCAACAGTTTAATAGCATTTACTAGAAGAGAAATGCATAGTTAGATTGGAAAATACAATTAATGAACATACTAATGCACAACCCAAGTTTTCAGGTGTGCTATGTACACAAACACAAAGACTGCATATAACAATGTACAGACATGCCTACATTTCTAATGATGCCCCTTAATGATTAGGATGAACTATTATGGTGATAAGTAATTGGTGCACAAGAATACATAACAATAATAGGCCTTACATTTGCATAGCACCTTTAAATCACAGTGTTTTCACATCTGTTTTATCATTTGATCCTATATAATAATTGCACACCAAGAAGAATTAGTACCCTAATTTTACAGACGAGTACCTCAAATTTACATAAGTTTAAATGCTAAAGCATGGCAAAGCTGAAATTTAATTATTTCAACATTCTGTCCTTGCTCTTTCTGTAAATCTTGTGCTTATATTGCATAATTATAAATTTAGGCCACTTTCTGCAAGCATTAGCTAACCTACAGAAACCACTTTGCTTGTTATTACATGTGACAAATATGTTTATGTACCTATGACATTTGAAAGTTCTAAGTCCCTGGAAGGCAAGGAGTATGGTTTCTATGTTATTTTTAATCTTTGTATTTTCACATCATGGAACAAATATATTTAATAACTACCTGTAGAAGGATTCCTTAAAAAGCAGGTAATTATAACAAGCACTACTTTTCAAAATGAGATGAAAATAACTTGACTAAATTGACAAGCTATTTCACTATAAAGTCAAAGATATCATCAAGAAAGTGATAAGACAACCTACAGAATGATAGAAAATATTTACGAATCTATATCTGATAAGTTTTATATCCAGAATATATGAGATATTCCAACAACTCATCAGCAACAAGACAAAAAAGGTAAAGGACTTGAATAGACTTTTCTCCAAAAAACATATATACTGGTCAATGAAAAGATGCTCAATATCATTAGTAGTTCAGAAAATGCAAATCACAACTACAATAATATAACGCCTCACACATACTATGATGGTTATAATTTAAAAAAAATTAAAAACAAGTATTGCTGAGGATGCAGACAATTCAGAACACCTTTCTATTGCTGGTGTGAATGTAAAATGGTGTAAACACTGTGGAAACAGTTTGGTGTTTCTTCCAAATTCTAAAGGTACAGTTATTGTATGACCCAGAAATTCCAACTTTAGGTAGTCAAAAGAAATGAAAAAGGAACTGAGACAGATACTTATATGTGTTCATTGCAGCATTATTCATAAGAACCAATAGATGGGGAAAAAAACCTATGTCCATCAAAAGGTGAATAGATAAACAAAAACTAGCATATACAGTGAAATATTATTCAGCCTTAGAAAGGAATACAATTCTGATACATGTTACAACATAGATGAACCTTGAAAACATTAAATTAAGTGAAATAAGCCAGATGCAAAAAAACAAATATTATAAGACTTCTAATTTCATGTTCAACTTCTAGTGAATTTCTGATTTTTTTACTACATAAATATTCTTAGGTAAAGCAAATATTAATATACTCAAATAATGGATCCTATTTATTATATGCTTTTAAATGTTACTTTGTATAACTATTCTTATTTAGGGTGATCTATTTAATCCTATTAAATCCATATTTTATTTAACAAGAGCTTAAATTTACTTAATCCAGTGAGAGTAATCAGTCAAATTATAATTTCATGACACATAGTGATTAACCTATTTTTTACTTTTAAATCAAGTGCTTTATGAAGCTTAGGAAACATTTTTATAAAAGCTTTGAATTTTAGATGTATATTTCAGTCAACATTTATGTTATTCTAGTGATCATTTGTGATTCTAGTTTCCTGTTTAATGTGCCTTTCATAAGGTCTTCCATGGAAAGAGATATCTAATGAATATAAAACATTTTATCTCTTTAGTTTTTATTTTCCTTTCAGGGATTCTAGGCAAATTTTACTGTGCAAAATTAAATGTTGGCCAAAAATGTAAACATTAGAACATCTTTCCTCTTCATTTGTTTTTTTTTTCAAGTACTCAGGTACTTTGTGATGGTATTTATGCATTAGGAGAAGTGTTCAATAGTAGATATGTAGGTTATTTCACCTCTTCAGTTGATTTTATTTGATACTGTAATATGACCATTTGAAATGTTCATAATTTTCAAATATTCATAAAGGGTGTGTATTTTTAAATGTTTTTGCTAAAATTATTAGAATTTTCTTTTACAGTTTAACCAGGAGCTTTTCATTAAACTATCCCACCACATTTTCATCCTTAAATCTCAGCCTTCATTTGTTAGCACCTGAGGCGTGGTTCTCAAGAATGCTGATAAAAACTCTCCATATAATCTTTGGGAGAGCTTAGCTTAATACAGTACTTATAAAACATGCTTTAAAAGAGGAAATTATTGCTTATGGTTTGAAAATAATGTCAACTATAACTATAATATGTCAAAGAAAAATGAGTTGTGATTTCCACTTAACTTTAGGTTCATTATTACAAAATTCATTTAGAGTGGTTTTTAATTTTTGTTTTAATGATAAATCTGAGGAAATTGTATCCAAGATATTTTAATGTACTTACTAAGAAATTATATTTTAAAATATGAAGATGTAACCTTCAAAAATACTTTTTCTAAATATGACAGTCTGTAGCTACTTTATTATTAAATACAGTATTATTATAGTTCTTTAAAAATTATTTTTTAAAAAGAAAAAAGTTTCAGAATACTCTTTCAGTTATTTAATTTCACTTACTTTAACTTTTTAACTTACTCATTCAACTAATATTAGTCAAGAGCCAAATTGTGTCCTCGATTCTGTGCTAGGTACTTGTGACAAAAACAAGCTGCCTCAAGAGCCCTGGTGCTCCAACTGAGGAGGCGGCTAACTAAATGTTCTGGGACATGGGCTTCAGTCTTAACAAAATGCCTTATGGGATCACATAATTGATTCCTCCTAGAGTCATGGGTAGTTTCTTCATGGAACTGATGTTTATGATGTGTCTTATCAGGCTGAATAGGGTTTTGTCCAGTAGTGATGAAAAGAAAAAAAAACATTTTGGGTAGAGTACCTGGAATGAACAGAAGTCTGAGGACTGTATGCACATGGAATATTTTGTGAATATGAGGGGTTTGACATGTAAGAGCACAGGAAGCTATAGGGACAAGAGTGGGATATAAGGCTGGGCATTGGGTGTGAGTGTAGTTCAAGAAGAGCATTTTTATCTTTATCGGTACAGATCATCCTGAGAGTTTTCTTCCAACTCTTCTCTCCCATTGTATATCCTTGCAACTAGAAAGCCTTATAAACACACATCCACCCAAAGTCAGTTGTTAAAAATCAATAGAGGCAGCCCTAGCTGGTGAAGGTCAGTGGATTGAGTGTAGGCCTGTGAACCACAGGGTCTCTGGTTTGATTCCCAGTCAGGACACATTCCCAATGGGGCACATGCCAGGCCAGATCCCCAGTGGGGGGCATGTGAGAGGCAACCACACACTAGTGTTTCTGTCTCTCTCTTCTTCTCTTCCCCTTTCTCTAAAAATAAAAAAATAAAATCTTTAAAATAATATATAGAGGCAAATTCTAGGAACCTGCAGCTCTTTCCTTAACAAAGTATTTCCTCCTTTCTCCTCTTATATCCAACCCTGCTTTTCCCAGAACTGACCCCAAGCCTCTATAGAGCTACAAAAGACAATGAAGCAGAGAATAGTGATCAAGAAACAATAGATTGAGAATAAAGTAAATCTCTAGGGGAGCAGTAAATGGTTTAATAAAGGGACATTGGAAATGAGGTAAAGAAACCCAGAATCTAAACCAAACTATAAAAGCATCTAGGCATATGGTTTCAGAATTTGCTTAAACTTTCAGAGATGGCATTTTCTTTTCTGAACCAATTGAGTTGACTTGACAAATTTGAAAGTCCTTCTAATTATAATGTCCAATGGGTATAAGATTTGTGATATGAAGAGAACATTGGAAATTGGGAAAGGAAATTTTCAATCATTGCTTCACCTTTCATTAAGTGCATATCCTTGAAAATCTTCACCCAATTTTATTACTTATGAGTTAATAATAGCTGCAACTATTATGAGCGTGTCTCTTTGAACATAACTGTGGGAAATTTCATAGACTACAAATGCTGCAGTTTTCTTTCTGTCTTACTTAATTTAACTAAGTATAAAATCAGTGTGGAAGTGTGTAATCTAATAGGCCTGGTATGCCTACAACATGAAAAAAATGAGCAACCTTTGAGAAGCTGAAGTAAAAGTGATCAAGGTTAACATCAGGTAAATTGGACATCTCTTACTGGAAATGCTCTACTAAAGATCATGTCCGCAGCAGCCAGGCTGAGGACAGTGCTGTCACATCATCAGAACAAATCAGACATAATCATAATCAGGCCCATAAGTTATGACCATTTAAAAAATATTTCCATGGTCAGACTACCTTGCTTTACAAACAATTTTCTGTTGACTAAGTCAGCCATTTTTCCGGGCCATTTGTAACCTCACGTACGCTCGTTAGGAATTTTCTCCAAGGACAGAATAGCAAGTACAGTGCTATGACAAATACTGTTAGAACAAACATTATTTCTTTTCAGCTTCTCAGCAACTCAGAAATGTAGGCTTCATTGTTCCCACTACAATGATGAGAAGATATTGAGACTCAATATGTGAAACATTTTCCCAAAGGCATATAACTAGTACTGACATAAGGGGGCTTTGAATTTAGTTCTATGCAATGAAAAAAATTAAATGTAAGTGTACATGCGTTTGTGTACACACACAAATGAATGTGTGTGTGTAACTTACTGAATGATGAATGCACAATAACATCTTGATTACATAAGTTTAATGTGGATTTAACAATACATGGTTACCTTTTGTAAGTAAAATACATGATTACCTGGTAAGTAAAGAAAGTGATTTGTTAGTTTTAAAAAGGCCTTCTTACTCTAATAAAATTATGTTGAAGATGGAATCCATTTATTAGTAATCCACACATAAATGTTACTCATCCTGAAAATGTCTATAAACTAGAGGTAGTAACCAGAGTGGGAAACATTATTTTAAAAGAAAAAACGATGGATGTTTGTTTTGCCAACTGTGTTCAAAATATCCCAAATGAAGTCTCCTCTCTCCTACTAATGATTTTCCTGCGCAGTTCCATGTTTCAGCATTTCCATTTAAATGATGGAAGTAGCAGTAGCTAAGTACAAGTGCACATGTCTCCTTATTGTCTACTCATCTTCCTGCCCAGTAATCTAGATTTATGGGGCATCTATCCTTCTCCCTCACCTGCAAAGTCCTAGGACATTCAGGTAGCCAATCTGCCCTTAAATATGTCTCTAAGGAAATGGTGGTGCTAATTAGTATTGGAATTTATTGCCTTCCATTTTATTGACTTGTCCTACTTTCTTTGATAATTAACTAATGAGTAAAGTAATGAGCTATGTTAGTCAGTTATGCTGTTCAATTAAATGGCAAATCAATTATTGAAAATAGTTTCGGACAGCTTAATGCCGGCATGATGTGTGTGTATATGTGTGCATATTGAATGTGAGTGCAATTATGTCCTAAATATTACAAAGTCAGTCTTTGTGAGGATATGTGGACTGAAAATGCCCTTTCACACTATAGTACAAATATGATCTGATACCAAACTGCAAACAAATCATTGTTTGTCTATATCCATTCTACAGTTTTCATTTTTACTTAATGAAGACATCGTAGCTTACTTAGGCTTATGTGAAATACATTACAAAGCAATACATAGTAGATATATGTTAAGAAAGCTCACACAGAAAACTGAAATCAACTTTTTTAATTTAAAAGAGTGTTGAAGTGGAGGATAAGTTGATCTAGTTGTGATTATAATTTTTCCTTTTAAGCTTAGGTTGTCATCTTAGATCTTTTCCAGTTTTTCTTTAATCATATTGGAGACATCCTTACATTTGAAGATATTATCTAAAATGTGGCATACAAATATTTACTGGGCATCCATTCTTACTGCAGAGTGGAGCACAGGCGTGTGCAGGCATATCACACTCACACACATCTGGAGACTGAAGAGGCCAGCCATGCTCTTCAGCACACTGCCACTTCTGGCCTTCACAAGTTTCAGTTTCTCACTCAGTTCTTCAGGGCGTGCCTGTCACCTGCACATCTTCTCTTAGTATGATCTTGCATTGGTAGTTTATTGAGTACTTTAGATAGAACACCCTACAGTTTTTCCTCACTCCTGACCTGGTTGCAATTTAATATATTGACATACATAACTGGTTCAGCATAGTGCATTTTTTAAAACATGATACGTCTTACTTAGCTTACAGTTTGTCAAAGCTACTATCAGTTATAATACCATAAACCTATCCATACTTATAAAAACCCATTAGTAGTTTAAAAAAAGAATTTTTAGTTTGGGATTTGCTCCACTCTTATTTGATCTTCATGACAGTCTGTTGTCAGCAATATAGTAGAATAATTATTATATTTTCCTTTAATACAATTTATGAAGACTATAATTTTAAAGTCCTTAAGATCCTTAAGAATATCTTCTTTCACAGAAAACTTGAGTAAACTTTTAAACGGTAAGATTTCTGTTAACATGAGAGAAAGCAATTTGCACCTTTAAATATCCTTAAATTCTTTAAAGGTGTAAAAATGGTTTTTATCCCTTAAACTACAGTTTAAAATATTAACCTTCAAAGTAAGCTCTGTTATAGGAAAAACAAAGCAAAGAAAATCAAAGCCAGGTCAAAAAGAAGGCAACATCAAGTTTTTATTTCCAAACAGTTCTAATTCTGTATTTCTGTTCTTGCCTGAAATGAAGGAACACAAACATTCCCATATGAATCAAATTAGAATTTACATATGAATTACATTAGAAATATGAGCTCCATCAAAGCATAATTAGCACTGTCCTGGGTTATTCGAAGGCGAACAAAATTAAATAAGAACAATTTCAAAGGCAAGTTTTGTTTTGCCTCTTCAACTAAGCCAGTTTAATCAGTGATAATGATGGAAATAAATCCACTCTATCCAAAGTAATGTACAGCCTACCATATTGTGTGAAATTTCAGAAGTGACTTAGTAAATCATAAAGTCAATGTGAGGACATCACTCATGAGTCTTTGACGAGGTTACTTTGGGCTTAATGCCAAATGTAAAGGTGGGAGAACTTGATCCAATCAGAAAGCCCAGTGAGGGCTAATGTTACAATAATATTCCAAGAAGACATCATAAAAGTCAAGCAGACCCTTAGAATGATAATCATACTCTTTGTGTCATGCATTTTTCATTATTGTTATTAGAATTGTTGTTTTGTGCTTGCAGAGGACAAAGACTAAAATTCCTCTCTGCAAAATGGTAGTGCTACTAAAGAAACGGAGATGGAAATACTAACTGGAATCAGCCTGGTGACTAGAAGTGCTTCAGCCACTAAACAGGGCTATGGTTTATGAGTGCCTCTCTTAATGAGCTAAACTCCAGTGACCATAAAACTGAAATATAATTATGACATTAAAGATGCCTATATTTGAACTTAATTATTAATTAATTTAATGAGAGGAGAGGAGGCTGTAAAATTGCTAATTAAATGGCTCTGTAAAACTGCAGACGGTGGAGGACTTACCAAATGATGAATCCCACAACAGTGTTTTTGCTATATCAAAATCCTGTTAATGTACAGTATGTCAGAAGTACTAGTCAGAAAGTGTGCAGTGCAGAATAACCTAAAATTCCAAAGGACAACAAGCTTGAAGCTACTTTAGTCCCTCCATTTAGAACAGGCACTAGGGTCTGTTAATGAACTGATGAGATCAGGGGATAGCAGGTGAGTCAAATGAGAAAGCATTTGTGTGGATATCAAGGGGTTTTTGTTGTTGTTGTTGAGTCACTCCCTATCTTAGATCTTGTCTTGTGGTAGGAGTGTTAAGGTCAACTTGCTTTGCACTAACCAATGGATAAGTTTGCAATAAGTCTAAATATTAATCCATTCTAAAACAAAGATAATACCTCATATAACGTGCTTGTGGAAATACAGTTCAATTGAGAATACAATTCTTGCCAATTAATATATTGGAATGAATGAACATGGATATTAGCATTAGATAGACTTAGGTTTAAATTCTTGCTCTAATTTTTATTAGCTAGGTGACCTTGGAGGAGCAGAAACATTTCTCTGGGCTTTAGTTATTCATCAGTAAAATGGGATAAATGTTCCCATAGGTCTGTTGGGAGGATTGCAATAATAAAACATGTAATGCACCTAGCATAGTACTTACTCACAGAGGTTATTTAAAAAGAAAAATAAGTGAAACACTGCATGTTGAATCAGAACATTAGAGGGACAATTTGTGAGGTGCCCACATCACATCATTGTATAATACAGTAATATAACATCAGCACCTAAGAAGCAGTATTCAACTAATAATAGGCTTTCAACATAATGAATTCATGAGGAGAAAAATGTCCCTAATTATTTTAAAGTCTAATCAAGAGGAATGTTTATTGAAGCACTACTAACCCTACTAGGGTCAAACATGAGCAGGAACGATAATATTTAAGAACACTTTCAAAGAATTGTTAAATGATATTTGAAGTAATTAGTACGATATGCTAATTTTTATACAAGCTTAAAATTGTCCTTATCAATATGCAAAGTAAACAGATTTTCTTATTATGAAAAGATGATTAAAATGGATACAAATTAAATGCATGATATTGTTTGAATTACTTAAATAAATTAAAAGTTCTTGATTTTTTTATCCTATCTTATTGTGAAGGTTTTTCCAGTAAACATGAACTTCAATTTTTTTAAAAGCCAGTGATAATTATAAAAATAATAATAATCAATAAATGATATATTGAATCCTAGAGTGGACTTATGATTAGAATGAGTGCCTGAAAATATTAATTAGCTAATCTTCTATTAGAAAACTTCAAACTAATTGGACAAGGAAAATAATTCAACTCCTCAGCCAATTCCATGGTTGGTGTCTTATGGCACAAGACAATATTGTATACCATGACATAAGAAAACAGTAAAAAACTTCAAAGGCAAGGGAGGACCATTGTTTTTAAGTTTGAATATGTGAAAGGATTTATGATTAAAAAATCAGTAGATCTTTAGTAAAATAAATACGGAAAATATAAACAGCTAGGATTAAACATAGTATTTTAGTCTTTCCTCTCCTTGCATGCATGTGCACACATATGAGAAAGTATCCAGCCAAGTACTATGAAGAATAGAGACATTTATTAAGAAGACACAAGATACAAGAAACATTGTACACAGGACAAGGATGCCTCTGTCCCCTTCAATATGGGCACCTTGTGATCTCACACAGTTATTCCAATCGCCATCAGCTGCCCCATTTTATTTTCCTGAATCTCATAGACAGTCTCAAATCTCTTCCCTTTTAAA
This sequence comes from Glossophaga mutica, assembly GCA_039655065.1. Lineage (NCBI taxonomy): Eukaryota > Metazoa > Chordata > Mammalia > Chiroptera > Phyllostomidae > Glossophaga > Glossophaga mutica. Next base: position 91,052,626 of record CM077307.1, on the reverse strand, counting down.
GATGATTTTAGTTTTGGGAAAAGCCAGAAGTCGCAGGGCACCAAATCTGTACTGTAGTGGGGCTGAGTCACCTGGGTGATTTGATGTTTTGCCAAAAAAATTCTGCACAAGATGTGATGCATGAGCAAACATGTTGTGATGAAGCTTCCAATCACCAATTGCCCATGACTGCAGCCTCTGAATCATCTGAATAGTTTCCACAGAAGAATGTTCAGGCTTAATGTAAATTTGATGCAGATTTGCTGCTCTACTCACTCAAACATTTTGAATAGGATGGCCACACAGTACACATGCTCCCTCAATGGCATCTACTGCCCACACTAATGGGTAGAATGAAGTCTTCACTGTTCACACTTGCTCATTCCAGTCAACTCTCCTTGGTTGCCAGGTTACATTGATGTCACACAAGCCATTCTTGTTATGATAACAATGGCTGGAATTTTTCCGGATAGGCCTTGTATATACACACTGATATTGACACTCAAATACTGAATGAAAGAATGTGAATGTCAGAGTAGTGAACATTTATTCTAAGATAAAAAAGTGTTCCAAGAAACTTAAAAATCTTACACCTATCTATGTTTATATTTTGTTTCAACTAAGCATAAACTTTAGAATGCGTAATTTTTCTACTAGTGTTTTTATTATTTATAGGAGAATTTCTCCAAATCTGTAATTGAATATTAATGTATGTATTTATCAAAATATACTGTTTTGTATGTTTTTCTCACTGTAAATTTTAATAAAATTTTCAAGTATTTAGCTTTTAAAACAATTAAACGTGGTTTCTGGATTTTGTAACATTCATAAAAAGTTCCCACATTTTTGACATTACAAAAATATAAAAATTTCCCACATATTGTTGTTATTTTAAGTCATTAATGTGCTTACAATATTGAGTAATGAGAAAGACAGCTGTATTTTTTAGGTGGACATTCTGTACATGTAACACCATGCACTTTACCCCAGTGATATGAATAGCATCTTTATGATAAACTATTGTATTTGTAGGGATCTATTATTGGAGTCCATTATTTTCCATCCAGTTCATATTAAATATTTGTAATTATTTATATCTTAATTTTTTTTGGAAAATTGATTTGTTCGTTTTTTTAAATATTTATTTTTGAGTAGCTGAAGTAGTGGTAAAAATAATCATTTTTATTGACTTTTACTACTTGTGTAGATTAAATTACAGGTAATTTGTGTTGTAACTTAGGCTTACTTCATCAGATAAATAAAAGTTTTATTTATTTAAATTCTTAAAATGTTTTCAGTGAAATTATAAATTTTTGTATTAAAATTACACTTTTTTGTTGAATTTATACAAGGCACTTCATAGTTTGGCTACTATCATACATTGAATCTTTTTGTCCATCATATATTTTCCAATTTTATTGAAGTATGACTAAAAAATAACATTGTGCAGATTTAAGGTGTACAAAGTGTAACTGATATACAAATAGGTTGGGAAAGGATTACCACAATCAAGTTTGCTAATACATTCATTAACTCACAAAATTTCCATTTTTTTTTTTGTGGTGCAAACACTTAATATTTACTCTTTTATTTACATTTCAAGCATCCCATACAATGTTGTTAACTATACTTACCACACTGTACATTAGATCCCCAGAACTTATTATAATTGCAAGTTTCACCATTTGACCAACATCTTTCCATTTTCTCCATCCTCCAGTCCTTGGCACCGACCATTCTACTCTCTGCTTCTATGAGTTCAACTTTTTTTTACATTCCAAATATAAATATAGATTATTTATCTTTTTCTATTTTTTCTGTCTAGTTTATTTAACTTAGCACAATGCCCTCCAGATTCATCCATGTTATTTTAAATAGTAGGAATATATTTTACTTTCTATTTTATATCTGTATATTATGTATATAAGCAAAAGGAGGTTAATAATAAATAATACAATGGATAAATATGTAATATAAAAATAACCTCTGTGTTTTGCATAATCATAACTGTAAATCTACTTTTTCTCACCTCTGTGTGTATATATGTACATATATAATTTTTTATCAATTATATTTCTAACCGTTGAGTTTTTTACATGAAAGTCATTGATTTTTTATTTTATTTAATATTTTAAAATTTTTATTAAATTTATTGGGGAAATTAGTTAATGAAATTATGTAGGTTTCAAGTGTACAGTTAGATAATACATCATCTGTATTTTGTGTTCACCACCCCAAGTCAAGTCTCCTTCCATCATCATTTATCCCCCAGTTTACCCTCTTTACCCTACCCACCCCTCTTTGTATTCACCCCTCTGGTATTCACCTTGCTGTTGTCTGTATGAGGTTTTTAAATTTGTTTGGTTTTGATGAATCCTTTTACTCTTTCCACCCAACCCTACAACTCCCACCCCAACAGCTATCAGTCTGTTCTCTGTATCTATGAGTCTGTTTCTATTTTGTTTGTTTATTTGTTTGTTGTATTATTTAGATTCCACATATAGGTGGAGTCATCTAGTACTTGTCTTTCTCTGACTGGCTTATTTTACTTAGCATAAAGCTCTCCAGTTTCATCCAAACTGTTGCAAAAGGTAAGATTTCCTTCTTTTTAAGGGTGAAGTAGTATTGCATCACATCAATGTACCGCAGCTGTTTTATCCACTCATCTACTGATGGACAATTGGGTTGCTATCAAATCTTGGATATTGTAGTAACACTGCAATAAACATAGGAGTGCATATATGCTTTCCAATTAAGTATTTCAGGTTTCTTTGGATATATGCCCCAAAGTGGAATCACTGGGTCATAAGGCAGTTCCACTTCTATTTTTTTTGAGGTAACTCTATACTGTTTTCCACAGTGGCTGTACCAATTTGCATTCCCACCAACAGTGCAACAGGATTCCCTTTTCTCTGTGGCAGACCCTTCTGCATGGTGTGGGCCCAGCTCCCACTTGGAGATGCACAGGACCCACACCCACAGATAGGTTCTCGTGTGGGTAATCAGATTTGCAATATACCTAAGCTGCTTTTTGCTGAAAACTCCCTCACCCTGCAAATACTTGTTGTAACTTCCTAAAATCCATGCTAAACCTTGCAGGGACCAGTGTAACAGGCTCAACCACTTTTGCCTTTTCATTTGTTAATATCCTTCTGTGATGTGATTAGGGGCATTGGCTCCTTTGTTGTAACTGGGATATGGTGAGTGAGGACCATCTGGTAATGTGAAGAGATATAGAATAAAGTCCTGTCATGGGGGAGGCCGCGGCTTTTGCTCCACTTGAGAGAAAAGCCATGCTGTCGTCCTTTCTCCTCCACCGGACTTGGTAGTCCATGTGTATGTTTTTATTTCATCCATAATGACCCGGACACTGCTAGCCGGTGTCAGCATCATTTCTCCACACCCTTGACAACAATTCTGTTTGTTTATTGATGATAGCTACTCTGATGTGTGAGGTGATATATCATTGTGGTTTTAACTTTATATTTCTCTGATGACTAGTGATGCTGAGCATCTTTTCATATGCTTATTGGCCGTTTGTTTGTCCTCTAAAGGAGTACCTACATGGGTTCTCTGCTCATACTCATTTTTAATTGAATTGCTTGGTTATTTTTTGTTTGTTTTGTTTTGTTTTGCTATTTTGGTGTTGCATTTTATAAGTTCTTTATAAATTTTGTATGTTAATTGCTTATCAAATGTATCATTGGCAAATATCTTCTCTCATTCAGTGGATTGTGTTTTCATTTTGTTGAAGGTTTCCTTTACTGTGCAAAAAATTTTAGATTGATACAGTCCCATTTGTTTATTTTTTGTTTTTTTCCCTTTGCCAGAGGATATATATCAGAAAAAAATATATTGCTATACGATATGTCCAAGATTCTACTGCCCATGATTTCTTGTAAGATTTTTATGGTTTAGAGTATAACATTTAAGTCTTTAATACATTTTGAGTTTATTCTTATCTATGGTGTAAGAAGTTAGTTTAGTTTAATATTTTTGCATGTATTTGTCCAATTTTCCCAACATCATTATTTGAATAGACTATCTTTAGCCCATTGTATGTTTTTTTCCTCCTTTGCCAAATATTAATTGACTATTAAGGCATCGGTTTATTTGGGGGGAGTTGCCATTTTGTTCCATTGATCGCTATGTCTGTTTTTATGCCAGTACTATGCTGTTTTGAATACTATGGCCTTGCACTATAGTTTGTTAACAGGTAAAGCGATTCCTTCAACTCTGTTCTTTTTTCTCAAGATTGCTGTGGCTTTTGGGGGTGTCTTTTCTGGTTCCATATACATTTTTGGAATATTTGTTCTAGTCCTGTGAAATAAGCCAATGGTATCTTGATAGAAATAGCATTGAATTTATAAATTGCTTTAGGAAGTATGGACATTTTAATTATATTAATTCTTCCTATCAATTAATGTGGTGTATATTTTCAATTATTTGTATTTTCTTCAATTTATTTCTTCATTGTCTTATAATATTACAAGTACAAGTCTTTTACATCTTTGGTTAAATTCATTCCAAGGTATTTTTTAAACATTTTATTTATTTATTTTTAGAGAGAGGAGAAGGGTAGGAGAAAGAGAGGAAGAGAAACATCAATGCATGGTTGTCTCTTGTGTGTCCCCTACTGGGGACCTGGCCTGCAACCAAGGCATGTGTCCTGACTTGGAATCAAACCAACAACCCTTTGGTTCACAGGTCGGCGCTCAATCCACTGAGCCACATCAGCCACGGCCATCCCTAGGCATTTTTTGAAGGAATTGTGAAATTGATTGTTTTCTTAGTTTCCCTTTCTGATAGTTTATTATTGACATATAAAATGCAACCAATTTCTGAATATTTAATTTGTATCCTGCTTGTCTATCATATTTTGGTGGAATCTTTAGGGTTCTTCCTACATAGTATCATATTATTTGCAAATAATTAGTTTACTACTACCTTTTCAGTTTGGATGCCTTTTATTTCCTATTTGCTGTGATAAGACTTCCACTAGAATGCTGCACAAGAATGATAAAAGCCAATGTCTCTTTTTCTCTGCCTTACGGAAACATTTGTGGTTTTTGACTATCGAGTATGATACTGGTTGTGGGTTTGTCGCATATGCCCTTTAATATGTTGAGGTATGTTCCTTCTATTCCCACTTTGCTGAGAGTTGTTTATCATAAATGAATGCTGGATTTTATCAAATGCTTTTTATGCATCTATTGATATAATAATGTGATTTTAATCTTCATTTTGATTGCGTTTATTGATTTGTAACTATTGTACCAACCTTGCATTCTCAGAATAAATACCACTTGATTGTGGCATATGATCTTTTTAATGTATTTCTGGATGTGTTTTGCTAATAATTTGTCAAGGATTTTAGTATCTATGTTCATCAGGGACATCGGCTTATAATTCTTTTTCTTTGTAGTGAATTTTTCTGGTTTTGGATTGCAGGTAATGCTAGTCTTGTAAAATTAGTTCAGGAGCCTACTCTTCCCTTGAATTTTTAGGAATAGTTTGAAAAGTGTTGGTTTTAGTTCTTCTTTGAATGCTTGGTAAAATTCACCTGTGAATCCATATGGTCCAAAACTCTTGTCTGGGGGAGTTTGTTTTTAAATTACTGATTTTATTTCATTGGTTGTAATCTGCCTATTCAGATTCTCTGATTTTTACTGATCAATTTTGAAAAAATTGTATGTGTCTAACAAGTTACTTATTTCACCCAAATTGTCCAATTTTTGGCATATAATTTTTTGTAATATTTTCTTACAATTCTTTGCATTTCCTTGGTGTGAGATGTTACTTTTCTTCCATTTCTCATTGTATTTACTTGGGTCATATCCTTTTCTTGATGAATCTGGTTAATAGTTTGTAAATCTTGTTTAACTTTTCAAAGAACTAGCTTTTGGTTTCATTGATCTTTTGAATTTTTTTAGACTCTATTTCATTTGTTTTTGTTCTGATCTTCATTATTTTCTTCATTGTGCTCACTTTGGGCTTTTATTATTTTTTTTCTGCAATTCCCTTCAGTGTAAAGTGAGATTGTTAATTTGAGATTTTTCTTGTTTCTTGAGATAATTTTCTTCTTAGGACTGCTTTTGCTGTGTGATATAGATTCTGGGGTGTTGTATTCTCATTTTTATTTGTTTCCAGGTATGTTTTGATTTTTTTTCTTGATGTCATTGTTAACCCATTCGCTGTTTAGTAACATGTTACTTAGCCTCCATGCCTTTGTGTGTTTTTCAGTTTTTTCCCCGTGATTGATTTCTGCTTTCATACCATCATGGTCATAGAGGATGCTTAATATGATTTCAGTCTTCTTAAATTTATTGAGAATTGTTACATGTCCTATCATGTGGTCTATCCTAGCAAATGTTCTATGTGCATGTGAAAAGTATGTATATTCTGTTTCTTTGGGATGAAATGCTCTAAAGATATTATTTAAATCCATCTGACTGAGTATGCTATGTAAGGCTCTCATCTTCTTGTTGATTTTCTTTCTGGAAGATCTATCCACTGATGTGAGTAGGGTGTTAAAATTCCCTACTATCTCTGTATTACTGTAAATCTCTCCCTTTATGTCCATCAAGATTTACTTTACATATTTAGTTTCTCTTGTGTTGGGTGCATAAATATTTATAAGGGTTATATTTTCTGGTCGGATTGCTTTCTTTATCATTATGTAGTATCTTTCTTTGTCTCTTACTGTAGCCTTTGTATTAAAATCTATTTTGTTAGGTATAAGTATTTCTACTCCAGGATTTATATTTGCATAAAATATTTTTTCCATCCCTTTACTTTTAGTCTCTGTGGATCTTTCATTCTGAGGTGGGTATTTTGTAGACACCATATGTATGTGCCTTGTTTTCTTATCCATTCAGCTACCATATGTCTTCTGATTGGAGCCATTAAACAAATTTTAAGTGATTGTTGATAGGTATGTATTTATTGCCATTTGATTCTTTTAAGTATATCCTTTTGGCTTCTTCTTCTTCTTCTTCCTCTTCCTCTTCTTTAAGATAGCCCATTTACACTTCTTGTAATACTAGTTTGGTGTGAATAAACTTCTTTAGTTTTTTTCTTGTAAGGGAAGCTCTTTATCTCTCCTTTAATTTTATTTGTGTTAAATACTTCATTTATTATTTTTAGAAAGAGGAAACGAAGAAGAAATAGGTGAAGAGAAACTCTGATGTGAGAGAGAAACATTGACCAGTTTCCTCTTGTACACACCCTGATCAGGGACCAAACTCACAACCCATACATGTGCCCTGACTGAGAATTGCCCAGTGACCCTTCTCTTTGTGTGATGATGACCAACTAACTGTGCCATACTAGTCAGGGCTCTCCTTCATTTAAATCCTAGCTAGGTAAAGAAGACTTGTTTTATGTCCTTGCTTTTTTTCATATTGACTATTTCATGCTAATCCCTTGTGGCCTGATATGTTTCTATTCAGAAAACAACTGACAGTCTTACGGGAACTCCCTTGTAGTTAACTAAGTCTTCCTCTTGCCACTTTTAAGATTCTCTCCTTGTCTTTAACCTTTTGCATTTTAGTTATGATGTGTCTTAGTGTGGGCCTCTTTGCATTCATTTTGCTTCAAACTCTCTGAGTCCTGGACTTGTGTGCCTCGTTTCTTCACCAGGTTAGGGGAGTTTTCAGTCATTATTTCCTTATATAGGTTCTCAATACTTCGATCTCTCTCTTTTTCTGGTACCCCTATATGCTAATGTTACACTTCACATTGTCCCAAAGATCCCTTCAGCTATCCTCACTTTTTCATTGCTTTTGCTGCTTTGTTTGGGTGTTTTCTGCTACTTTATCATCCAAATTGCTGATTTAATCCTCTGCTTTATTCAACCTATTCTTTATTCCTTCTGGTATGTTTTTCATTTCAAATATCGAATTCTTCATTTCTGACTGTTTTTATGGTTTCTATATCTTTTTCATACATCTAAGTACCCTGTAGTTCTAAATTCTTTGAGCATCCTTATAACTGTTTTTCTGAACTCTATATTTGATGAGTTGTTTGCCTCCATTTCATTTAGCTCATATTCTGGATATTTCTCCTGTCTTTTTATGTGGAACATATTTCTTTGTCTTTCTATTTTGGCTGCCTCTTTTTGTGTCTGTGTGTGTTTTATGTATTAGGTAGATCTGTTATGACTCCCGATGTTGGTAGGATGGCCTTGTCGGCATCCTGTGGAGTCCAGTGGTACATTCTCCTTGCTTACTTGAGCTGTGTGCTCTAGGGATGTCCCTTGTGTGGGTTTTGTGTGCCCTCCTGTTATAATTGTTTGATTGCAGTTGGCTTGTTTGTTGGTGGGATCAACCCACAGGCTGTCTGACTGTGCTACTCAAATAGACCACAATATGCTAGGGGCTGTGCAGGTGCTGACCACATGATGCAGAATTTACCTCAGCAGGGTGTGGTACCAACTGAGATCTCCCTTTGTATATGCCACTTGTAAAACTTATAAATCTTGCTCTGATCTTGTCTGAAGCTGACCACTATGTGTGTTGGTTGTGGGCCTCCAGGTGAGGCTTTGGTATAGGCCAATGTCAGACCCTGCCTGTGACTGGCCCTGGCAATCTACTTGGAGTTGCAAGTAATCCACAGTTTGTACCTGCCTCTGCTGGGCCTAGTTGTGTGAAGGACCAAGCTGAATATCAAAGCTGGCTATTACCAACACCATGCCCAGGGGATACTCAGCAATGGTCTGAAAACACACTTTTCAGACTGAAAGGCAGAGATCTTCCTCTGCCTGTCTCCATCTACCAGCTGCCTGTTAGGCTCAGTCACTGAAAAAGCCACTTGAGTAACATAAAGTAGAGTCTCAGTGAGTCACCAGGTAGAGGCTAGTGGCATTCATTAGACTGATACGTGTTCTAACTCAGTGACAGTGCTAGGTTAGAGGCCACTGAGGAAATTACTCAAGGCATACAAAGTTTAGCTGCCACCCACTGGGTGCTTACACATCTTTGGGTTGGGGTAGGGTCTCAGGGAATCATCAGAGTGAGGCCAACCAAATGAAGACAGACATGTGAAGGGACAGCTATTTACTGCTTGGGTGTGTGAAGAAAAAAGGGTCCTAGAGCTACACAACTTAGTATGTCCCATACTCTCACAGGAGGGGCCGTAGTTCAGCAGGGTGGGGCAACTGGGAGTCTGGTAGATGGGTCTAGTGGATGTCTTAGGAGGAGGATGTACTTGTCAGGCTTCAGGGAACATGGTGGCTATGGCCTTTGTCCCAGAGCTGCACAACTCAGTTTGTCCTGGATTTTGTCCAGGGCAGAGCCACCAGGAGTCAGGGTGGATAGGGTGGCCAGAGCCTGGAAGGTGGGTCTGCTGGGACCAAGGCTGGGGCTAGTAGATCTCCCATGAGGGGGATATGCCAGTACAGATCATAGAAAAGTAGAGGGAATGGCGTTTGCCCTAAAGCCATACAGTTCAGTCACTGACACCTCCTAGTTCGTCCAGACCTCTACACCCCTGCCAATGCTTATGACTGCTTATCAGGCATAAGCTCCTCAGCAAGGGGTGAGAAGTCTAGAGGTGAGAGGTAATAGGAGTCTAGAGTCTGGGGTGAGGGCTATTGCATTCGTCCAGGCTTATGCCTTCTGGAGGGGCATGCTCCACCCAAGAAAGAACACATCTGCAGTATGGCAAAATGACTCAGAACAGGGATCCTGGTGGCAGTTCCTTCTGCTCTCCCCAAAGCATCAAACCCATGACTTCACTGACTCTAGTCGGGTCTGCCCACCTACTAGTCATATGAGAGCCAAGGGAGAGTGGCTGCAAGCAAACATTTGTGCATTGGCCGTTTTAAAGGGGTGCTTGTTTCTCTAGCAAACTGTGGTCTCTCCCTGACAGACAGAATGCCTACAGATTTTCCCAGGCAGATGTTATGTGAGTGCTTATTCCAGGCTAGCACTCTGGGCTGGGCAGTTTGTCTTAGGGTTTAGACTCCCCATGGTTGAGATATCCCTCTAGAACCTCAGCTGCCACGTGTGAGAGCAGGACCAGTCCTCTTCATGTCTCTGAGCTTCCTAACACTCTTGATGTGGCTTCTTCTATAAATCCTTGGTTATAACACTTCTCTTCAGCTATTCCTCAGTTGGTTATTCAGAATAATAGTTTTATAATTTAATTGTATTACGATTTGGTACTGGGAGGAAGTGAGTATAGCTTCCACCTACTTGGCTGCCATCTTGAATCTCTTCTTCAGTTATTGAATTTTTAAATTAACTTTATTAACCTATTGGATTCTCTTCTTTTTTCATTTTTTCAGTTATCTTTATTGATTTTTCTAAGTAGAAAAGATTACCTGAAAAAATAATAGCATTGCTTGTACCTTTCCATTTTTATAGGTTATTTCTTTCCCTTATCTAATTTCATTAGCTAGTACCTACAAATTTTTTTTTAAATACAAAAATGGTAATTGTATACATACTTTCTAACAATTAATTAAATGTTAAACTGCAACTGCATGCAAAGGATATTTTGATGCTTTAAGGAAAGGTAAAAGATGCCTTGTGATATTTGGATGGTGTTACTAAAAATCATTACACAAAAGAAGAGTTATAAGTTAATAATTCTAATTTGAAATAAAAGCTCTAGGTAGATTAAAAACCAAACAGCATTAAAATTTAGTTTAATAGAGATATGTTCTTCTAAGTAGATTTGCTAAGTTTATAAGTTTATATATTTGCTAAGTTAACTCCAGATTTGATATTTATTGTGGACACACATCAACTCAATAGTTACATACTAGTATCTTCCTCTGTATTCAGACATTTCATTCCTTGTCTTTATAACTTGGGTGGTTCTTTCTTGCATTTTCATGATTAATAACATTTATTTGTTTGTTTGTTTTTCAATTGTCTTTCCCCCTGTTTTTTTTTTTTTTTTTCCTGATAAGGGAAGTCTATGAAGCTAAAATAAAGCTCACTTCCTAAAGATCTGTGTTACTCCTGGAGGAAGAATCTGCAACTTTAGAAAAGAAGATCTTTTGAAATAGGAGCAACAAAATCTCATGCAATAAATTCTTCAGTTAAAAAAATGAGATTAGTTCATTGAGTGAAATAAGCATGCTTAAAGTCATCACACAGTCAGATGTAATAAACTGGTGATAGTTGGAAATGGGAGATATAGTGAGTTGAGACCTGTATTACTTTAAGTGAAGTAAGATGGATGTAAAGATAAGAGATTTTGGAGGTCTCATCTCAGCTTTAGTACTGACCAGTAGATTCAATTTCCACATGTACCCCATTTCTTACAAAAGTAAAGGAACAAACTTAACCCACTTTTCTTGTAAAGTTAAAGGGACATTCAAGTGTATATGTATATCAAGTACTTTACAAATAAATCACAAATGTGTAACCACAGCAACAGACATTCTGAGTTACAACACATGTTGTTTTTTATCTATGGCCCACTGCCATTTAGAAAGAGAGCTTTATTTTTAAAAGCTATGATTTTTTTTTAAAGACATATGGGAACTCAATGCATTTTCAACATATAAAAAGCCAAACATCTGGTCTACCAAATGGAGAGGGAGAAGAAAATGGGCTATTTAGGGACACCATCTTTTAACAGTGCAGGTGTATACTGATAATCATTTGGCTAAAAAAAATGCTCTGCCAAATCTGACTCCAGATTTCTACTTTGAAGGAATTGTAGATAATTGAGAATAGGTTTAAAAAGGCTTTGCTCTCCATTCTTAATTATGACATAAACTTTCTACATACCAGGTTGTTTTACATTTATAGTCCTGCATTTGTAATCTGAGAAGTGTTAAATCTGCTTTGCTTTACAAGCACTTGATCCATCATAAGTTAAAGGTTGCATTGAAGAGGTGATGAAATGCCACATAATATGGGTTCATAAAGAGAAGATGGAGTCATTCTTATATAAAAGAGAATAATCAGGAGGGATTTGATCAAACTGTTAAGCCAAGAAAAAATTAAAAGAAATTTGGAGGGTTGAGATTACTACTTCCTTGAATGGTTTCAAGTCACATAGACTATCAATAAGTAATGTAATCAAGAAAGGAATGATATCTCATCCATCTATCATCTATAAAGTCATACAATAATATAATAATGTTCTTACACAAATTTCAAATATACCGAGGAATTTGAAAAGGTGTTACTTTTCAATCTTTATTGGTTACTTAATAAGAAGTATTTTTCTTAGAATTAAATATAAAACATACTTTTACAATATATCAGTAGTCAAGAAAATATGTATCAAGGAATTAAAGGATATTATGTGTCATGCCCCCAAATAGTTCTGTGATATAAATTTTTCAGGAAATCCTAGGAATTTATTGATAGTACGAATTCAAAGGATCTTTACTATATTAATGTGCATTCTGTATCTTCTAGAGAAAAGAAATTTTATGCTACAGTTACCAAAGTTATTTTATAGCAGAGTGCTAGTAAAATGACATAGTGGGTCAAAGGCTCTGAAGCTCTGTGTAGGCCCAATATCATAAGGTTCTATGAATTTCTATTTATTCAGAAGACTATTGAGGTTCACTTTGTGTGGAGCACCACAATAAAAGCTGTAGATAAGCACAAAGAAACATTAAATTAAGTTATTACCCTCAAATACCTGGCAATCTACACAGTAAAGAGGTTGACTAGAAAGTAATTTTTGGAAGGTGTTGTCTTTTTAAACCACTACTATATTCCTAATATTGTACTAGAGCCTGGTACACAGTAGGCACTTAATAAATAAATAAATATTTATTGAATGGATAATGGCAAGGTTGTGAAAGGTCTAGAATGCTAAATGAATGTACTTAGACTCATCTGTTTATTTTGCAGTACATAGGAAATGATTTAAGGTAGTTGAGGAGGAAGTACTGAGTTATCTCTCTTTTTCAAAAAGGATTGTACATAAGCAGCCTTAGATCTTGGCAAAAATGTTCAACCTAGAGTCATGTGTAGCTAATAGAATGGTTTAAATAAGTGCACCTATTTTATTATCCACAATATGTAATTTTAATTAACATAAGCAAAATTTTCTATACAGAAATCCAAGATGGCTGCAGAGTAGCCAGAAGCTCTGTCCACTTGCTCCCAGACCCAGACTGGCCTTGCAGCTAAACCACAGAGAAATCAACTCAAAAATCTGGTAGAGATAAAAAATATGAACACTAAAATGACAGCAAACTCACAGCTATTAAGAACCCCACCTAAAACAAAAGCAAACTAAGCAAACAGCTAGAACAGGAGCAGAAACACAGAAATGGAGATCATATGGAGGGTTAGCAACAGGGGAGTGAGAGGAGGAGAGGGGAGAAAAGGTACAGAGAATAAGTAGCATAGACAGTGGGTAGAAAATAGACAGGGGGAGGGCAAGAATAGTGTGGGAAATGTAGAAGCTAAAGAACTTATGACACCTGGACATGAACTAAAGGGGGGGAATGTGGGTTGGAGGGGGTGTGCAGGGTGGAGGGGAATGATGGGGGAGAAATGGGACAACTGTAATAACATAATCAATAAAGTATATTAAAAAATAAAAAAAACCTGGTAGAGAGTGAGTTGCAGCACATTTGAGTGAGTGTGTATGAAGATGAGAGTGTTGGGAGTGTGCATGAGTGGGCAAGAGTTTGCTTGCCTGCAGGGAACTCAGGAGTGGGCTGCCAGGACTCTCCTAGTGGAGTAACTGCTGCTGCTGCTGCCCAACTCAGACATTCTGGCTGCAAAGATTGAGGGTGGTTGAAGATTAGCTCAGGAGCCACAAGCTCCAGGGGAGGAAAGAAATGTTTGGGCAGGTGCTGACTGCAGAAACAGTGTGGTGGGAGCAGGCTACCTGAGGTTGATAATCACTGGAGGGAATGGGGAGAGCATCTCACCACTGCCCATTGTTAGAGTATCACCGCTGCACTCTTCCCAGGACCATCTGGGAGAGAGCCAGAGAGAAACTTTATCTGAAACTCTCAAAGGCCCTGACAGTCTGTGGCCAGCCCTGGTTGAGAGAGACTTTGTGATTTGCGGGGAAAGGAGTGTATGGAAAACAGGCTCCCCAGGGTTCAGTGTTGCGGAGCACTGGGGAGCCACACAGAAACTCTTTTAAAAGAAGATCTGAGGCTAGACTCCAGACTTGACAAGGACCTGTGCTCGCATGTGCCTGTGTGCATGTGCCTGTGCATGTCCCAACAAAGAACTCAGAGGGAGAGAGTCATAGCAAAGGGACTGTGGGACCCAACCCAACACAGCTGGTGAGCAGGGGACTGTACAGAGTGGACAATTCAAGCCAGAGGCTCCTGCAAGAGAGCAGGACTGGATAGTCAGGAGCCGAATGCCTTCAATTTGCAGCAGCCAGGCAAGTCCCCTCAAAGATAAACATGCCCAACCCCCACCTGTGGGATTACTGGTTCTGCAGATCAGTGAGGCCAGGCTCAGGAGCCCCCTAATGGGTACATATCTATAGAGGAAAGAAGGCAAAACTATGAAAGGGTTCTTTCTACCACACACTACAAGTTCCACTGCTCCTAGGGTCCTGATCCACTGAAACAAGCAGAGCAGACAGATTAGAGACAGGTGCAACGAAGGGTGTTCAGGGACCTGCCCAGCCTTGGCACCTAGACAGAGCTTCTGTCTGCACCAAGCAGGAAAGAGCTGCCCCCTCCCCTGGCTGGTGTAGCTCAGTGGACTGAGCACGGACCTGTGAATCAAAAGTTCACTGGTTCGATTCCCAGTCAGGGCACATGCCTGGGTTGCAGGCCAGGTCCCCAGTGGCGGGGGGGTGGGGGGGGCGTGCATGAGAGGCAACCACACACTGATATTTCTCTCTCTCTACTTTCCTTCCCCTCTCCCTAAAAATAAATAAATAAAATATATATATTTTTTTTTAAAAGAAAGAAACCACATTTGGGAAAAAAAAAAAGAGCTGCCCCTTTACACAGATTGGCCCATCACAGGAAACTGACAGCTAATGCATCAGAAACCACACATTATTGGAAAGAATTTGGACAGATCAAGATGTGTGGTGAGGGGATGGGGAAACACTCTCACTATTTTCCCTGAAGATTGAACAGTACTGCTAGGGGTGACTTAGAGTTCTCACCCTTCCAAAAACACAAGAGGCCCCCTCTGAGGCAGGTGGAGAGGTACTGGCAGTCCTCTCAGAGCATTAAATGAACCACTGCTGGGCTCTAGGCTGATGAAAAGCAGTCAGGGTAGAACACAAGGACACAGCCACAGACTGTGGATTGCTTGTAGTCTCGAACAGGCTGCTCAGGGACACAGTAGGACACCACCTGACAATACCATGGGCAGATCAAAAAAAAAAAAAAAAAAAAAAAATTCAGAAAGGTAAATCCTGGATTCTACTGAGACAAATTCCACCATGGTCTTCTTCATTATTTGTGTTACTTTTTCTCCTGCATAGTTTTTTAACATTCAGTTTTTTTCCTTCAAGTTTGTGCCTATAATTTCACTGGTTTTTATATTTTAGTTTATTTCAAATCTCATATTTTGTTCCTCCTTCCTCTTATTTCATTTTACCTTCTTCCTTCACCTTCTTATCTTTGTTTTAAATTGTATTTTTTCTTTTTCTATGCCTTGTTTCTATTCTGCCCTCTTATTATTTTTCCCCTTTCTAGCCTCTCAAAATCACTTGTCATATCATTAGTCATCTAACGTTCTATTTCCCATTCTTAAAATACCTTTATTTTCTCCCTACCTTTATCCTTTGTTGTGCATTGATCATGGATATGGTGGTTGTTTGGTGCATTTCTTCAATTTTATTTCTAGATATAATTTTGTATTTCAAATCCCAAATTTTACTCTCTCCTGCTCCATTTTGCCTTCTCCCTGCTCTTCCTTTTTTTCATTGTACATTTCAATTATTCCTTGTCTTAGCCTGGTTTTCTTTCCTCATTCTTAGTTTTCTTCTTCTATCCTCTCCAAATCACTTTGTCTTCCTTTAGACATCTCATAAGCTTTTCTTTCTTTCTTTTTCCCTTCTCTTATTCCCATTTCACTTATATTAATCTTTGCTCATTTGTTATTGATATTGCTGTAGTGGAGCTTTTTCTCCAACTTAGTTCTTAGTCTCTCTCTCTCTCTCTCTCTCTCTCTCTCTCTATATATATATATATATATATATATATATATATATAGTTTAAGCCTAATAAACTACATATATATATATATATATAGTTTAAGCCTAATAATATACTCTTCCCTTTTCTTACTCCATTCTCTCTCCTTCACTCCCTTTTTCATTTATGATATAAATTTTGTTCTTTCTTTCTTGCTCTTGTTTTTATTCCCTACTGTTATTCTTCTTCTCCCTCTACCCTCTTAAAATAATTTTCTTTCAGTGATCTCATATTCATTTTTATTTTCTTGAAATGACTTTAATCTCTTTATACCTTTATTAATATTTGCTCATTTGCTGTTGATAGTGTGGTTGTGGGTGGAAGTTATTTTTGTAGGTGTGGGTTTGTTTCCTGAGTTGTTTGGTTTTGTTCTCCTGGCACCTGTACAACAGCATGCAAGATGTGGTGGGTGGTATGATGCTCAGTCAGCCATCTGGAGAGAAGTTCCCACCAAAGAATGAACCAACAGCAAGCAAACCCCATTACAAGCAGAGAGCCTACATAAACATCATAAAAGACATCCCAAGAGCATCCAGCTCAGCAGATCAAGGAGACTGCACTACTGAGTACCACAGGTCTCCTAACAAAGTTTACACCATGAAGACATGGAGTCAAAGCATGGCATCTAATATACAGAAAAAAGCAAGAATAGTCACCTACAATTGGGAGACAAAGAAACAACTTCCAATTGAAAGGAGAGGAGGAAACCCCAGAAATAATGTTAAATGAAACTGAGGCAAGTGAACTGTCAGACATTGAGTTCAAAATAATGGTCATAAGGATTCTCAAGGAACTCAGTGAGAACTACAAGGGACTCCATGGAAACTACAAAGAACTTACTGGAAACTACACCGGTATGAAAAGGATATAGAAGGTATTAATAAGAGGGGTGAGGAAATGAAGAATACAATATCTAAAATGAAAAATAGCCATGGCTGGTGTGGCTCAGTGGATTGAGTGCTGGGCTGCAAAGCAAAGTGTCACTAATTTGATTCCCAGTCAGGGCATATGCCTGAGTCTCAGGCCTGGTCCCCAGTAGGGGGCACATGAGAGGCAACCACATATTGCTGTTTCTCTCCTTTTTCTCCCTACTTTCCCCCTCTCTAAAAATAAATAAATAAAATATTTTAAAAAATAAATAAATAAAGTGAGAAATACATTAGAAGGACTTAAAAGCAAGGTAGATGAAGCAGAGAATTGAATCGGTGAGCTGAAGGACAAGGCAGAAAAACACTCCCAGTCAGAGCAAAAAAAAAAAAAAAAAAATACTGAGAAAGAATGAAGATGCTTTAAGGGAGCTGCAAGAAAACATGAAACATAATAATATTTATATCATGGAGATACCAGAAGGAGAAGAAGATGAGCAATGGATAGAAAACCTGGTTGAAAAAAGTAATGACAGAAAAGTTCCTTAACTTGAAGAGGGAAAAAAGGTCACACAAGTCCAGGAAGCACAGAGGGTCCCAATCAAGATGAATTCAAAAAGGTTCACCCCAAGACACTTCATAATTAAAATGGCAAAGAAAGAATCTTAAAGGCAGCAAGGAATAAATAGCTAGGAACATACAAGGGAGTTCCAAAAAAAAATCTATCTGCTGTTTTCTCAACAGAAACACTACAGGCCGGAAGGAAATGGCAAGAAGTATTCCAAGTAATGAAAAGCAAGGCCTTCAACCAAGACTACTCTACCCAGCAAGGCTCTCATATAAAATGGAAGGTGAAATAAGTTTCCCTGACAAAAATAGGCTAAAAGAATATATCTCCACCAAATCAGTACTGAAGAGATGTTAAAGGGACTCCTTTAGGAACATGTGACGAGAGAGAGAGAGAGGGGGAGAGAGAGAGAGAGAGAGAGAGAGAGAGAGAGAGAGAGAGAGAGAGAGAGAGAGAGAGAAGGATATGGACACTGGTACAAAGGGAAAAATGGCAATGAATAAATACCTATCAATAAAAACCTTAAATGTAAATGGATTAAATGCTCCAATCAAAAGACCCAAGGTAGCTTAATGGATAAGAAAACATGACCCATGTATATTCTGTCTATACGAAACCCACCTCAGAACAAAATATCTACCCAATTGAAAGTAATCAACAAAACAAACAAACAAGCATAATATAACCAAAGACATGGAAATTGAGAACAGGCTGACAGTCACCAGAGGGGAGAGGGGAGGGAATTTCAGGGGAAAAGGGGAAGGGTTTACAGGAACAAGTATAAAGGACACATGGACAAAAACTATGGGGGCATGGAATTCGGAGGGAGGTGGGGAGGGCTGGGGTGGTGGGTTGGGGTGAGAATAAAAGACAGAAAACTGTACAAGATCAACAATTAAAATTAAAAAAAAAAAGAAAGTGAAGGGATGGAAAAAAACATTCCAATCAAACAGACAGGAAAAGAAACATGAGAACAATACTTGTATTAGACAAAATAGACTTCAAAACAAAGCCCATAAAAAGGGACAAGAAGATTGCTACATAATATTAAGTGAGTAACCCACCAAGAAGATATACGCTTTGTAAACATATATGCAACTGAAATAGGAGTACTTAAGTATAATAGAAAAATCTTGGAGGACTTCAAGAAAGATATCTATGGAATCACACTCAATGTAGGGTATTTTGACATCCCACTGTCAACAATGGTGAGATCATACAAGCAAAGAATCAGCAAGGATATTTTGGCATTGAACAGCACTCTAGACAAATAGACTTAATTGATACACACAGAACTGTTCACCCCAAAGAAACAAAATATACATTCTTTTCAAATGTACATGGAACATTTTTAAAGAAGGACTACATGTTAGGACACAAAATAAGCCTTAGCAAATTCAAGAAAACTGAAGTCATATCAAGCATCATCTCAGATCACAAGGTATTGAAACTACGAACCAACCTCAAGGATAAAACTCAAAAGCATTCAAATATACGGAGACCGAATAACATGCCTTTAAATAATAAATTGGTTAATAGTGATATCAAGGAAGAAATAAAAAAATTTCTAGAAACAAATGAAAATGAGTACACAACAGCCCAAAACCTATGGAACACAACAAAGGCAGTCCTGAGAGGGAAGGTCATAGCAACACAGGCCTACTCAAAAAAGATAGAAAAATCTCAAATAAACAACCTAATCATACATCTACAAGAACTAGAGGACCAACAACAAACAAAGGCCATAGTGAGTAGAAGGAAGGAAATACTCAAGATCAGAGGAGAGTTGAATGATATGAAGACTAAAAAAACAATTCAGGGGATCATATATATTCAGGAGCTTGTTCTTTGAAAAGCTAAACCCAATTAACAAGCCTTTAACCAGACTCATCAAGAAAAAAGGAGAGGACCCAAAAAATAAAATCAGAAATAAAAGAGGAAAAATTACAACCAATAGCATAGAAATACAAAAGATTGCCAGAAATTACCATGAACAACTATATGCCAAGAAATTAGATGAATGTGGGCAAAATGGACAAATTTGTAGAAACATACAATTTTCCAAAACTGAATCAAGAAGCAGCAGAAAGCCTGAATATACCAATAACAACTAGTGAAATTAGAGCAGTAATCAAAAACTCTGGGCAAACAAAAGCCCTGGAATGGACTGCCTCATGGGCAAATTTTACCAAATATTTAAAGCAGAACTAAATCCTATCCTTATCAAACTATTCCAGAAAATTCAAGACAGTGGAAGACTCCCAAACTATTTTTATAAGGCCAGTATTATTTTAATTCCAAAACTTGGTAAAGACACAATAAAGAAAGAAATATACAGGCCAATATCTCTGATGAACAGAGATGTAAAATCCTCAAGAAAATATTGGCAACCTGGATCCAGCAATACATTAAAAGATTATACACCATGATCAATTGGGATTTATCCCACAGATGCAAAGGATGGTATAATATTTGCAAATCAATAAATGTATTGCACCACATAAACCTAATGAAAGACAAAAATTACATGATCATATCAATAGATGCTGAATATGCAGTTGATAAAGTTCAGCACTCATTTATAATAAAACACTCAGCAATGTACAAGTTAAGGGCACATACCTCAACATAATAAAGGCCATATACAAGAAACCTACAGCCAACACCATACTCAATGGGCAAAAACAAATTTTTTCCTTTAAGATCAGAAACTAGACAAGGGTATCTGTTTTCATCACTTTTATTCAACACTGTATCAGAAATTCTAGCCACAGCGATCAGACAAAGAAAAGAAATAAAAGACATCCAAATTGGAAAGGAGGAAGTTAAATTGTCATTATTTGCAGATGGCATGATAGTATACATAGAAAACCATAGAGTTCCCACAAAAAAACTACTCAACCTTATAGTTTGGCAAAATAGTGGGATACAAAGTCAATATGCAGAATTTGAAGGCATTTTTTTTTACACCAGCAATGAAATATCAGAAACAGAAATCAGGTAAAAAATACCATTTGCTATAGCAACAAGAAAAATAAAGCACCTAAGAATAAACTTAACCAAGGAGGCAAAAAATCTGTACTCAGAAAACTAGAGAAGACTAAAGAAAGAATGCAAGGAAGACACAAATAAATGGAGGCATATATCATGTTTATAGATTGGAAGAATTAACATCATTAAAATGTCTGTACTACCCAAAGCAATCTATAGATTCATCACAACCTCTATTAAAATACCAATGGCATATTTAACAGATATAAAACAAACATTTCAGAAATTTATATGGCACCAAAAATGACCTCAAACAATCTTGAGAGAAAAGAATAAAGTAGGAGGGATCACAGTACTTGATATCAAACTATACAACAAGGTCACTGTAATCAAAATAGTCTGGTACTGGCATAAGAACAGACACATAAAGCAATGAAACAGAATAGAGAGCCCTGAAATAAATCCATGTCTCTATGGTAAATTGATATTTGACAAAGGGTGCAGAAGCACAAAATCGAGTAAAAATAACCTCTTCAACAAATGGTGTTGGAAGATCTAGACAGGTACATGCAAAAAAATGTAACTTGACCACCAACTTACACCATACACCAGAATAAACTCAAGATGAATGAAAGGCTTAAATGTAAGACCTGATGCCATAAAAGTCCTAGAGGAAAACATAGTCAGTAAAATTTCAGATATCCCATCCAGCAATATTTTTTCTGATATACCTCCTAGGGCAAGGGAAATAAAGGAAAAATAAATAAATGGGACAATATCAAATTAAAAGCTTCTAAACAGATAAAGAAAACATCATCAAAATGAAGAGGGATCCAACCACATGGGAAAACATATTTGCCAATGATACCTCAAACAAAGGTTTAATCTCCAAAATATATAAAGAACACATACAATTCCGCACCAGCAGGACAAATAATCTAATTAAAAATGGGCAAAGGAACTGAGCAGACATTTGTCCAAGGGGGACAATACAGAGGGCCCAGAGACATATGAAAAGTTGCTCAACACACTAGCCATCAGAGAAATGCAAATTAAAACCACAATGAAATACCACCAATCAGAATGTCCATCATTAACAAAAGAACAAACAAGTGTTGGCAAGGATGTAGAGAAAAGGGAACCCTAATGCACTATTGGAGGGAATCCAGACTGTTCCACCACTGTGGAAAACAGTACGGAATTTTCTGAAAAACTAAAAATGGAACTGCCTATTGATCCAGTGATTCCACTGTTGGGATTATACTCTAGAATCCTGAAAGATCAATTCAAAAGAACTTATTCACCCCTATATTTATAGCAGTGTTATTTACATTAACTGAGTGCTGGAAACAGCCTAAGTGCCCATCAGTAAATGAGTGGATCAGAAAGCTGGTACATTTTACACAGTGGAATACTATGCAGCAGAAAGAAAGAAGGAGTTTGTGCCTCTTCTGATAGCATGGATGAAGCTGGAGAATATTATGCTAAGCGAAATAAGCCAGGCAGTGAAAGACAAATACCATACGATCTTACCTATAAGAGGAACCTAATGAATAAAACAGATGAGCAGAATAGAACCAGAGGCAGGGAAACGAGGAAGGAACAGACTGACAGCAAATAGAGTGGTGGAGGGAGGGGGATAAGGGTGGAAAGAAGCAGAAGGGACTAATTAAGGAAATTGTATAAATAACACATGGACGTGGACAACAGGGTGGGGATTGACTGTGGGAGGTGGGGGTCAACTGGGCAGAGGAGAGCAAAGGGAGAAAAACTGGAGCAACTGTAATAGAACAATAAAGTATTTAATAAAAATTTCTCCACACAAAGTCTGTTCATTTTTCACAAAACGGTAAGATCTCAGATAGATGAGTTTATTCTATTTTTCAAAGATCTTCAAGTGACAAAATATCTCATCTTTTTTTTAAAATGACATTGCATGTCATAAATGGAATCAGGGGCTTTACTGTGTAGTAGAACAGAACTAAAATCTTAACTCTCCCACTCACTGTATCATTTTTCTTACATTAATTTTTTTACTAATGTTTCAATAAACCAATTATCCAGGGAATTCAGCCTGCAACTTTTATTCACACTGTAAATCCCTTTCTTCTTAATGTGTCAGTGAGGAGGAGGAGCTAGTTTCCATTCTCTGTATTTCTTTTTTTTTTTCTTTTTTTTTCTTTTTTTTAAATATATTTTATTGATTATGCTATTACAGTTGTCCCATTTCTCCCCCATCATTCCCCTCCACCCTACCCACCCTCTCCCACCCACATTCCCCCCTTTAGTTCATGTCCATGTGTCATAAGTTCTTTAGCTTCTACATTTCCCATACTATTCTTGCCCTCCCCTGTCTATTTTCTACCCATCGTCTATGCTATTTATTCTCTGTACCTTTTCCCCCTCTCTCCTCCTCCCACGCCCCTGTTGCTAACCCTCCATATGATCTCCATTTCTGTGGTTCTGTTCCTGTTCTAGCTGTTTGCTTAGTTTGCTTTTGTTTTAGGTGTGGTTCTTGATAGCTATGAGTTTGTTGTCTTTTCACTGTCCTAGTTTTATCTTCTTTTTCTTAGATAAGTCCCTTTAACATTTCATATAATAAGGGCTTGGTGATGATGAACTCCTTGAACTTGACCTTATCTGAGAAGCATTCTCTGTATTTCTTAATGTTTCTAAGTATTTTAGTATCCTTTCTAGTTCTTTCCTTATATCTTAGTCATAGATTATGTCTTTATTTTATTCTGTTCATTTGTTTTTCTAGCATATTCACATTCTAACATTGATCATCTTAGTAAATAGTTTTATCACACATGGTTTCATGGATCCAACATTCACAAAAGGCTCCAAATGTATGCATGTATAACCAGGACAATTTTAGCAATCACAACTCCAAAAGCAATGACAAACAGACTTAAAGACAAAAATAAGACCTATAGAAAAAGTAAATTAAATAAATTATTCATAATGTGTCCAGCTCAAGCACAAGCACCTTATGCAGTTCTGATCTAGTGGCACAGAGTCACTCAGATAAAAAACTCATCATCTTAGGCAGACATTCCCAAATTGGATTTTCATTAACACACCAAGATGCCTGCAAAGTCTCCTCAGAAACCTCATGTATCTCCATTCGTATTTAACAATAATAATGAATAAAATAGGAGATATTTCCATTGTTAAGAGGAAACAGTGATCATGTAGAAAGAAAAGAAAGTTGTTTTGATGTTCAAAATAAATAATACCTAATATTAATTAGTGCTTATTATATACCATATATTCTGCCTTATGATTTATATTCATAATTTTATTACAGATTTATAACACCTCAATAAGGTAGATTTAATTAACCCCATTTTATTATTTCTAAGAACTGGATCTTAGTAAGTCACTTGGCTGAGATTATTTGTCTAGCTAGTAGTTGGTCTGAGATCTGAAGCCAGATTGTGAGAGTGACTACACTGACATATAATTCTTTTCCATATAAAAGTAGTTGTTTTTCATGAATTTTGAATAAAAAGTTCATATAAAAGATGTGGCAAGAAAGAGTACTATAGAAACAAACTCAGTGAGGTTTTCAGCACTATATCTACTCAGAATTAAATATGAGCCAAATCTGCAAAGTGGTACTACTATTATATACATGGTACTAACTATTGCATTTGCTTATTTTATTTACCACTTCTCTGTGGTGTTTCTTGCTTGTTGTTTCTGCTTTCAATTATACCAACAGAAGAAAAAATATTTTCTGTTGTTACAGACTCACTGTGTTGTGGTGGATTAAGAAGTACAGAAAAGTGAGCTTGAGTTTCATAAAGACATGGTGGTTTTAGGTCACTTAATTAGAATGATTTATCCCAAATCAGTGATTCAGTGCTTGTGTGGTCTCTGGAAGAGAGGTACTGCCTTTGATTTTTAAAGAAGTTTAAAAGTACATACTATTATATCTTAAGAAACATTTCTGTGGATTGCTAGCATAGGGTAGTTTAAAGCAACAGAAGGTTGTTTCTTCACATTCTGTTGCCTCTTCTATTTTCTGGTGGCTGTCAGCATTCCTTGACTTGTGGATGCATCATTCTAATCTCTGCCTTTGTATTGACATTGCCTCCTTCTCCTCCTGCTGTTAAACCTTCCTCTGTCTCACTTTTGTTAGGATACTTGGCATTCAATTTAGAGACCTAGGTTAGAGAATCTGGAATAAATCTTCCACTCAAAATTCTTGACTCACATCATTTGTCATATAGGGTGATAATTCTTTCATTATATAAGGTAATTGTATAAGTCATTCAGAGTTCTCTAGAGAACATGATTATGGGGGCTGTCAAGTCCAAAATATGCATGGTGTAATGGCAGGCTGGAGACCTAGCAGTCTGTTGTAGAACCAGGAGGAGTTAATGATACACAAGACCAGGGTAGTCTGCTGGAGAATTCTCTTTTATTCTGGAAATATCAGCCTTTTATCTTTTTATTCAGGCCTCCAACTGATTAGACAAGGCTCATCACCATAGAGAGGACAATCTGCTTTACTCAGGTCCCCCAATTCAAGTGTAAATCTCATCCAAAAATACTCCAAGTAGACACATAGTATTAATAAACACAATACCGTTTATAGGTTCTGATGTTAAGAAATGAATATATATTTGTTGGGGGGGCCACCGTTCAATACAGTAGATGCATTTTCAGAATGCAGAGTGGTTGAGAAAAAGCACTTCCTATTATTCTGTATATGCAGAGAATCTACATGTTTTGCATGATAAGATCACCCAACAGCTGTGGCAACAGCTCTTTTAAAATTTCTGATTGTTCCTTTACCTGGGAAAACTAATATGGATAAATTTAGTGGTGAAATTTCAGGTCTGATGCTGCAGTTGGTCTACAGATTACAATGGATACTCATCTTCTCTCATTTCTATTACTCAGTTTAGATTCCCCTCAACTTTGGACATCAACTGTGTTGATGGAGGTGACTTACCTACTAGGGTTACCTGAATCTTGATCCTTGAGGGCCTTGAGACACTGATCACCATGGTCTTACAATGAAGTAGCTGAACATGCCTCTTTTCTGTCAAAGTTGATTAAGAAACTATCAAAAGTTGAAGTAGTGGATTATTTTAGGGCCAACATGTTCTTCTTTGCCATTTTTGTGAAACAGCAAAATTACTTCTTCTCAATGAGAGTAAGTAACTTCTGGTGAGATTGAGACTCCTTTTCTTGACTGGATCTCTTGGCATGGGGATTCTGAAATAAATGGGTGAGAGTCATAGTTTAAAGTTTCTGAGACTTTGGCTCTTTTCCATAGTGAGAGAATTTCCTTTCTGGAAACCAGGACCTTTAGCCTCATAGAGCCCAAAATTGCAGGAAAAAGAATCACAAATTGCCTAAGTGGATCTTTGGAAGTGAAAGTAAGTAGAACCCATGTCTTCAGACTTCTATACTCTACCAAATTTGAGGCATAGTATCATATAGTATTTATTGATTTGGGTGCATATTGCATCTGGGGGATGGCATCTTATCCTTTCTGGGTGTCATCTCAAAGCTGAACCTTAGGAGCATCTCTAAAAGTTTTTTTTTTATAATTGTATTCTAAAAGTTTACTTCTAAAGAACTAGTTCTAAAACTCATCACTTCTATCTGACTAGCAAGTTCTTCCATTTGTAAGATTGTGGGGGCCCCTGTCCTGGGCGCCAGATGTGGGGGGGTTCCACCCGCAGAGCCCTATCCCTCCATCACCAATGAAAATAAAATTACCAAGACATGATCTGCTTGGGGAGGAGAGATGGTCAAACTCTCAGAGGAGAATGACCCAGAGCCCCTTCCTCACTAGGCTTTTATTAGGTTCAAATACACAGGAATACAGGTTTAACATTTCAAAGAAATCTGAGGGCTTAATCTGAGTCATTGTCCTCAGTGTCCGTCAGGAAAGGGGGTTGTAAAACTTTGGGAGACACGCCCATTTCCTTCTCAGACCCTTATCTTTTAAATGAGAGCACTCTTAGCAAACAAAGCAGGTTTCACAGTACTTTATGAATTCTTTCTTATGCCCGATCACCAGGGAACCATTCTGGCTGGCACAGGGCTGCATTGCTCGCCCTCATAGTTTCAGGCTTTAAGCCAATTAGGCCCAGGAAGCAAGAGATAAGGAAGACATCTCCCAGACAGAAATGGGGACTCGGGCTATGTCAGAATATCCGGGGGGTGAAGGTCCATCACCCCCTCTTTGCTGCAACCCCCCGAGTCCTTCCATAAGGGCCTCCCAAGTAGTCATGTCTGGCTTAGGTTGCCCCTCCCGTGAGGAGTCTTACCCATCATTGACTAACCGACTAAGCATTGGGTCCAGAGATGGATGAGGCAGAAACAGTGCTCCTGCTAGGGAGATAAGCTTTGTGTCCTTAGTAGGTCACATCCTCTTGACAGAACAGACCCAGATGAAGTGGGTCCCTTGGCTCTTACTCAGCCCACCATGGGGTGAGGGTTACAACTCCTGAGACCAGGCTGAACGGTCTGCAACAGTATATGATAGAAAACTAGATTCCATGATTATGTACCCATTGCTCTACCTCCTCTGCCAGAAAGAGGGTCCTTTTGTGTATCTCACATGGGATTCCAATAGACTAAACACCTTGCAAGCTCTAGCGTAATGCCAGTGGCTGAACACCTGCAGGAAGGAAAGACAAACTGATACTTGAAATCTATGTCAATTTCAGTCAAGATAACTTTATGTTTTTTTCAGACTAGAGTCAGACTAATCAATACACAGATATGGTGTTGTTAGTCTCCTGAAGGTGCCATGCAACTTAAGGAGTTCAGTAGAAAGAAAGCTTGGTCATTCAGAAGCACCACTAACAAGATCAGATTTGTTGAATAGAAACCCATGCACTGGGATAGCCAGTGACAGAGGATGACTGATGTGTACTGGCTGAGATATTCTGTCTACCAGTTGTTTAGTGTCTCTTCATTGTGATTGCCCATTGGTGAAAGCTAACATGCGAATCATACAAGGGTCATCACACTTTGAGCCTCCATTTCCAATTTTTACCCACATTATTCTAGCTCAGATCTCCTTGTCCTAAATCTTCCAATATTAATACTCCCAAGGTCCTAACCAACCAGTCAGATCTGTTGCAAAGTCTCATGAATTCATACATATCCTTTCCATGAGTCAGTCCCCTTTCCATGCAAGGGGGTTGCCTAGATGCACTCTGTGAAGGTTCTCCTACTGTGGGCATTTGCCTCCTCTCTATCTTTCACGGCACCATTGACTAGAACAATAAAGCAGTAGCAATATATATATATATATATTTTACTTAGCAAGCAATTCAACCCATCCTTGAACCAAGTTTAGACTTCTTCTTCTTCTATCAGATGGTCATCAGCAGGTGCTCCCAGCACCAGCATCCCCAATGCAGCCATGGATGGGAGGTAAGGAAGAGTTGATCAGGGATACAAGGGAAAGAACCCTGGTGTATCTTCTAGTCTCATTCAGGACAATTTCTATATGTAAGTACAAAGAAATCTACATATTTTAGCTTATGAATGTATGTGAACACATATAAACACAAAAACAAATACAGCATATTCCAGAAAGTTGAACTCAGAAACTTTTTACAAAAGGTGAAGAATATCAAAAGGTAGCTTTAGCAAACTCTTTATTATGATCAATGGGTAGTACAAACTTCAAATCTAAGCGCAGAAAAATTTAATTTATATGACTTTCTTTTAGTTTCTAAACTGGAAACATTTACTATATAAATAAGAATAGTTGATACTCAAGTATTGTAAAGAGATTTCATAAAATGAAATTACATCACCCTTGGGAAATAATTTTACTTAAATTAATAATCAGGCTCTGATGTACAAAAACTGTTTACTTTGGCAGAAAATAGAAAATTTATCTTTTTCATATGTTAATAGTATTTCCCTTAAAAGAGAGAAATTAAGTTTTATATCTCTTTTCTTATATACAGAGGGAACATACATTTTAGAGAGAACTGTATTGGACTTTAATTGTTTTCAATTCCAGTTTACAACTATTGTGTGCTTTGCTCCTCTGATCTGATCCATCATCACCACAACTGGAAAGTTCTCCATCACCACCCCCCATAGCTCCATGTAGTGGTAGGTCAGTATTTCTTGTGTTCTTGGCTATCAGTCTCAATACCAAGTGTGCGAAGAAAGCTAAAAAGACATCCTGCTAGGAAGAAAGAGACTACCTCTACTCAAGGAATACTTGGTATCATGTTGAACAGTGACATCTCTTGGGACAATGGACATAATAGGAATGAGGAACTGTGTTTCAGGCTATATTTTTAAAGAAACAAAATCATGTATTCTTTAAAGTGTATTCTTTAAAATGTATTTTTTACAATCGTATTCTTTAAAATGGATTTTATCAACAGAAAAAATTAAAACTTTCTTTCATTCATTAAAAGTTAAAAAAATCAATTATACTTGATATGCAATATTATATTACTTTGAGGAATACAAAATTATGATTTGACAATTACATACCTTACAAAATGATCACTAGGATGTCTCAAATTCCTCTGGCACTATACATAGTTATCACAATGTTATTGACTCTATATTTTATAGTCTGTGTACTTCACATCTCAGGACTATTTTTATAACTGGCAGTTTATACTTCTTACTCTTTTTACTTTTTCATCCATTCTCCCTCCCATCTGGCAACTGTCAGTTTGTTCTCTGTATCTATGAGCTTGTTTCTATTTTGCTTGTTCATTTATTGTTTCTTTTTTAGATTCCACATATAAGTAAAATTATATGGTACTTATTTAAAAATAATCATGCATTTATATCATTTTAGACTGATGTAAGCATACTATGTAAAAAACTATAAGTTGTTGTTATTGGCAATTGTGTGCTACTGGTTTCCTAATCTACCAAAGTAATAATAGCAATTAGATTTAGGTACTCTAAATATTTGGAATTGGTTAATAAAGGCATGGATAGTTTGAATAAAGTGCATCACCTACATAAGAAAGTCTGCATATTTCCAGAACCAAGGCTGATATAATAGAGTGGCCTATTTTGCTGTTCTGCAACAGGAAGAAATATATACTATGTTTAATTATAGTAATTATTTACAGTTACAGATATTACTATTTTTCTCCTGAAATTACTGGGCATCCTAACAGTTATTAGATTTACTGTAGCACCTTTCCACCTGTGTCATTGCACTCAAGGTACCCACTTGTTTAATATTTTAAAAATTTATTAAAACAATTCAACATATTAATAACATTAAAATATTAAAATCTTGATACTTTGGTAAACTCTATAAAAACGGTAGCATTTATTTAGAAATTCAATTATTCTAATAATAAATACTAAGTTGATTCAATTTATAATATCTGCACAAAGTGTTTAGGAATAAAATAAATAAGAAATTTACAAAATCCACACAAGTAATTCCAAAAATCAGAGAACAGTGAAACCCAATATTCTGCTCAATACATTTTTAAGTATAGTATATTTCTAACATTCAGTTTTGAAGAGGGGCAAAATATAAATAGACACAATAATGATGTTCACAGTGGCCTCATGTTAACCAGGTAAGTCCTGCTCTAGGACTCTGTACCCTGCTACTGATAGGTCTTAAGTTCACATAAGAAGTGAATATGCAGACCAGCATTGTTGGCTAATACACTATATTAGAAACAAAGCAGATGATCATCAATACAGTAATGGTTTAATAAATATCAATTTATCTATTCAATGGAATATTACAAATATATGTTTTTCAAATGAACAAACTCTAAATGCACTAACATTGAAGAATGTTGGTAATATATTATTAAGTAAAAATACTAAGTTGCAAAATATTATATGATTTGATAAATCACATTAAAATTAAACTGTTTCTCTCCTTTCCCTGTGTGTGTTTTGTAGAAAGAAGGAAATCTACATTCACTTCTTAAGAATGGCTACTCTGGGAAGTGGGACTTGGGGAAAATAATTGTCATATTTTATTCTTTACTATTTTGTTTTTTTTTTTTAATATTTAATTTATTTATTTATTTATTTTTATTATTTATCTTTAGAGGGGAAGGGAAGGAGAGAGGGAGAGAAACATCAATGTGCGGTTGCCTCTTGTATGTCCCCTGCCGGGAACTGGCCTGGCAACCCAGGCATGTGCCCTGACTGGGAATCGAACCGCGATCCTCTGGTTCGCAGGCCCGCGCTCAATCCACTGAGCTACACCAGCCAGGGCTATTCTTTACTATTTTGGATTTCTTTAAAATAACAATGAGCATCTATTATTTTAGCATTAAAATGTTGTAAATAAAATAAACAGATTTAAAACATCTGAGAAACAGATCATATAGGGCTCAAAAGAACAGAGTCAATTTTATTCTGGATCTCTTTTGTTTTGTTGTACTCATAAAATAGCCTTTGCTCCCAGCCATCCCTGAGACATTGTGCCTCCCAGCACATCCCCTCCATTGCTGAAACAGTTTCAGTGTGGCAGCTCAGCACAATGCCAAGGAGTAGCATTTTTTAAATACTGAAATATTCGAAACCTATTAACATATATGTAAGCAGGGATTCTTCAAACATTCATTAGTGAAATTCTGGTGGTAGATAAGAACATGATTTTGTGTTAAAGATTACTAAAGATAGGTTAAAGAAGAGAAATGGATGATATGGCTCTTGATTTTGTAGTGAGAAATTTGAGTTTTGGAAAGCTTAAAGACTTGCCTCAAATCACATAACTTGATTTTTAGCATAATTCTCTTTACATAAAGGTCTTGAAATACTTCCTTTTCTCTTCTCAGTTATTTCCCTTTAACAACCCCTAAACTGATAGCAGAATTTGAAAATGCATTTTATTTTTTTAATTTTTATTTTAATTGTTGATCTTGTACAGTTTTATGTCTTTTATTCTCACCTGAACCCACCACCCCAGCCCTCCCCACCTCCCTCCCATTTCCACCCCCCCCCCATAGTTTTTGTCCATGTGTCCTTTATACTTGTTCCTGTAAATCCTTTCCCTTTTCCCCTGAAATTCCCTCCCCTCTACCCTCTGGTGACTTTCAGCCTGTTCTCAATTTCCATGTCTTTGGTTATATTATGCTTGTTTGTTTGTTTTGTTGATTAGCTTCCTGTTAAAGGTGAGATCATATGGTATTTGTCTTTCACTGCCTGGCTTACTTCACTTTGCATGATGCTCTCAAGTTCCATCCATGCTCTTGCAAAGGGTATGAGCTCCTTCTTTCTTTCTGCTGCATAGAATTCCATTGTGTAAATGTACCACAGTTTTTTGATCCATTCATTTACTGATGGGCATCTAGGTTGCTTCCAACACTTGGCTATTGTAAATTGTGCTGCTATAAACATAGGGGTGCATAGGTTCTTTTGGATTGGTGTTTCAGGGTTCTTAGGATATAGTCCTAGCAGTGGAATTGCTGGGTCAAAAGGTATATCCATTTTTAGTTTTCTTAGAAAATTCCATACTGTTTTCCATAGTGGTTGTACCAGTCTGCACTCCCACCAGCAGTGCACTAGTGTCCCCTGTTCTCCACAACCTCTCCAACACTTGCTGTTTGTTGCTTTGTTTATGAGGGCCATTCTGACTGGTGTCAAGTGGTATCTCATTGTGGTTTTAATTTGCATCTCTCTGATAAGTAGCGACATTGAGCATCTTTTCATGTGTCTCTGGATCCTCTGTATGTCCTCCTTGTAGAAGTGTCTGCCCAAGTCCTCTGCCCATTTTTTAATTGGGTTGTTTGTCTTCTTAGAGTGGAGTCGTGTAAGTTCTTTGTATATTTTGGAGATTAAACCCTTATGTGAGGTATCATTGGCAAATATGTTTTCCCACACAGTCGGTTCTCTTTTTATTTTAATATTGTTTTCCTTGGCCATGCAGAAGCTTTTTATTTTGATGAGATCCCATTTGTTTATTCTTTCCTTTATGTCCCTGGCTTTAGGGCACATATCAGTAAAAATGTTGCTGCGTGTAATAGCTGAGATTTTCCTGCCTATGTTCTCTTCTAGGACTTTAATGGTGTTACGGCTTATGTTTAAATCTTTTATCCACCTTGAATTTATTTTTGTGTATGGTGTAAGTTGGTGCTCGAGTTTCCTTTTCTTGCACGAAGCTGTCCAGTTCTCCCAACACCACTTGTTGAAGAGGCTATTTTTACTCCATGTTATGTTGCTGCCCCTTTGTCGAATATTACATGACTGTAGAGACTAGGGTTTATTTCTGGACTCACTGTTCTATTCCACTGGTCCACGTGCCTGTTTTTATGCCAGTACCAGGCTGTTTTGATTACAGTGGCCTTGTAATACATTTTGGTATCAGGTATTGTGATCCCTCCTGCTTTGCTCTTCTTTCTCAAGATTGCTGCCGCTATTCTGGGTCGTTTATTGTTCCATATAAATTTTTGAAGAGTTTGTTCTATATCTGTGAAATATGCCATTGGTACTTTAATAGGGATTGCATTGAATCTGTAGATTGCTTTGGGAAGTATGGACATTTTGATGATGTTAATTCTTCCGATCCATGAACACGGTATGTGTTTCCATTTATTTGTGTCTTCCTTGATTTCTTTCTTCAGTGTTGTGTAGTTTTCTGCATACAGGTCTTAAAATGCATTTTAGTGTGTGAAATGTGACTCTCTCGTTGAAAAGAGGTTATACTGTTCTCCCACTTACTGAAATCTGAGATACAATATTGTATAATTTTTACTTGAGAAATGCTAATGAAATTTGTTGGTTCACATTAAACTCCTTTTGGCATTTTGTAGGAAAGAAAACATCTTCAAAATTATATTTTATAATTTGATACATGCTTTGGAGAAAAAAGAGTACAGATCATTTAGCTATTTAGCTATAGTTTTAGAACAACCTAAATAATGAGTTGTTGATTTAAAAACATGCAAGGAGATGAAAGAGAAAAGGACTGGTTGGTTGAGTTCTCAACCAATTTAGGTTCTGACACTGGAATACTAGTGGCAGGTGTTTGAGAGTAAGGAGTGACCTTCCCTGAATAACTTGAGGAGGTTTAGGATAATGGATAACTAGGAGGAGGAGAAGTATGGAAAGGAAGAATAGAGCACTTCAGAAGGAATGACAAATTATGTTTGATTTTAATGCTCAACATTTATGAAAAATTTCTATATGTATTTTTTTTACTTTCCATATTTTTTTAAAATAATTCTAAGTACCTCCATTAGCTGTGGATTCTTCTACCAGGGAAGGAACGCAGCTGAGAGAAGACCAATGGCAGGGAAGGCACGAGTGTATGCTGATCCAGGGTCAATGCATTTTAAAGATAACAAACCTCTCTATTACATCTCACACTTCAAATCATCCTTATAAATTTCTAAGTCAAAGGGGAGGGTAATCAGATGCATTTTGAAACAGCTGAGCACACAACACCCATCTGTCCTATTACCTTCCTGTCATTTCCATTTAATATTATTTTAAAATGAAACTCTAAGAGATTTTTTATCCATCCTTGCCTCAATTTATTTATGCAATATAATTTATTTATCCAACAAATAGATATTGAATCATTTGCAATCTGGGTGGCATATGGTTGGGGAAGAACATAAAACAAGCATTGAAGGCCTAAGCTTAAAATAAAATTGGATTGTTTATTGGGGACAGTGCAACTTCAGTAGACAATGACCTTCCAAACACACTGTATGTTATACCTGGTAAACTCAGAAAAGTAATTTTAACTAAATTTTTGTAATATGCTACTATAAACTTTGCAAATAATTCAAATTTGTTGAGCAGAAAACAACTGTGTGTTTTCTTTGTAATATAAAGATGACACTATAGCAGATCTTGTGATCTTCCTATATTTTACTTATTCACTTTATTTATTTGAAAAAATCAAAACCTCATCATTGTCAATAACAAAACATAGTAAGTGTAATGACTGAATGTTTAACAGGCAATGTTTAGAGTCAATTGTTACTGAAAGGGGATTTGACCAATGCTTACGAATTCTATTAAATGCCTGTTCTATGACAGATTCACACAGTTGAACAAATGTATAAATATATAATTCATTGGATTAAATTAAAAAAGTATTCTGTGTTTAATGACGCATATTCTGGAACTTCAAATACAACTTTAAAACCACTGATAATAATTGACTACAATGACCATTCATCTATCATTACCTGTGCATGGCAGTCTTTATTAAACAATTGGCAAGGTTTAAAATGATCATTGATTACTTGGCATTCATTGCCTAGAGTGAGAAATGAAAAAAAATCCATGACATAGACATAGATCACTGACAGGCAAATTTTGGAAAATATACTTAAAACAACACACCCAGATGAACCTTGAAGAAATATTAGCCTTATGAATGTGTGTGTGTTCAATTATGTACTAAGTATACAATCTTGAGAGGTTAAATACATTAGATACTTAACTTCATTTAATTTATACACTGACCTACAAATTCAGTATTATTTTTATCATATACAGAGAAGTAAACTGAAGCAACAAAATGTTGTCCAAGAAAGAAGTCTTTGGAAAAAAACCCTTAAAAACTGTCTCTGACATCAACAATAATAATTTTGTTTTATCATAGGAGTAGATGGATCACTGTACTGCTGTTGCCTATTCTTTGTAAGTGAGCTATGACAGCTTTTCTCTGGGTGGCAGACTTCTCATTGTATCTGCATATGGCAAAAGGGGCCAAAGATCATTCTGGAGTATTTTTTTTAATATAAGGGCATTAATCCTACACATGAGGGTGCAAGCCTCCTGACCTAGCACTTCAGAAAGCCTTCACCTTCTACTACCATCACATCAGACATGAAGATTTCAATATATGAATTTTGGGGGCACACAAACATTCAGACCATAGCAGGAATGCCTACCAGATTGTATTGGCAGAGACTTGGATGCTTGGAGTCTTGTTTATTCTACTGTTCTAGATCACTTTTACACTGGAATATTTCTGCACTCAGGGAAAAGACAGTTCTCAGTGTAATCCTCTCACATTACTGGACACTCAAGTTGGCAGGGACAGCTGTGGTCTGTGGTCTTGGTTGATTTCTGTCTCCTGGAGGCCAATGCCATTAATTTTCTCTAAGTATGGCAAAAAAGTAAGACATACTTTTTTTTTAAGGCAAATTGAGGGGTGGGAGTTGGGGGCATGGCTAAAAAAAAGTGAAGGGATTAAGAAATACAAATTGGTAATTACAAAATAGTCATGGAGATATAAAGTATATAGGAAATATAGTCAATAATATTTAGTGCATAGGACATATAGTCAATAATGCTCAATAACAATATACCATGCCAGGTACATACTGGATTATCAAGGGGAACACTTTATAAAGTATATGATTGTCTAACCCCTATGCTATACACCTGAAACTAATGAAAAATAATATTGAATGTAAGCTTTAATTGAAAAAAAGTAAAAAAAAAATAAAAAGGCAAATTGAAAGAGTCAAACTGCTGGAAAATACAAGCCTTCAATAATCCTGTTCTTCATACAGTAATTTTTTTGTCTTCACTATTTTAAAACTTGAAAAGGGTAACAAATGACAACTTTTTGAAAATATTTTTCTCCAAATGAATACAATTTTTAATAGTTCTGATAAGACACAATTCAATATGCTGTGTAGTACATAATTCTATTACCAAAAGTTTAACTCTGCAATCAACACACAGAAAATTACCAGTGAAGCTTCTAGGAAAATTCTGTACCCTGTCTTTAGATATACTATCCACATCCAAGACTTGTCAGGATACTGA
The DNA here is from genome assembly GCA_039655065.1 of Glossophaga mutica. Classification (NCBI taxonomy): domain Eukaryota; kingdom Metazoa; phylum Chordata; class Mammalia; order Chiroptera; family Phyllostomidae; genus Glossophaga; species Glossophaga mutica. Next base: position 91,016,355 of record CM077307.1, on the reverse strand, counting down.
GATTCAGTATGAAAAATCAGCAATGTGGTATCATTGACATTCAAATGGTTAGTGTCATTTGTTGGGTCCATTTGTAGCCACAGAATTGTGATAGCTGAGCAAATGTCATCAGGTCACTGAGAAATGCCATTGTTCTGTTAAATAAACCTTTGAAAACATAGTATTTAAGAGAAAAAAATTAATAATCATAGGATCACTGAAATAAATGAATAATATTTTAACAATGAGATATAAGGAAGACAAATTAGGGGCAACATTAGAGTTGGCTATTTCTTAGTTTTTCCTTCTTCTATGGTTTCTTATACATTTTTTATACAAAAAAAAAATTGTACAGATTTTTTTATTATCCCAAAAAATCAAAGAATGCCATGGTAAGGACTACTCTATATGAATGACTCAAATAATTATTTATAATTTAAAGAACATATTACAAGTGAAAAGTGTGAGAGGAAGCTACAACTTAATTGTTTCCATAGAAATTAATACAGTGCTCCACGGATCATGCTAAAGACTGCGTTAAAAGGATACAAGAGCCAATTTGAAAGAGCCCTGACCAATAAAATCTAGATAACTTGAACATCTAGATTTTCAACAAAATAAATTATAAAATGGATTATAACTCATTAAAATCTTAAAAACTTTATCTTATATAAATAAAATTAAATAAATAGAGAAGGAAAATCAAGTCCCTAAGTATAGAATATTGACTAATACATTTATAACAAATACGTGATTATAAACATTAATAAATAATAAAATTGGTGGTAAAAATTTGATGAGGGACAAGATACTTACATAGACTCATAGTGTCTCCCAATAACTTGTTAATTATGGGGGAATATTAACTTTATAATGTAAAAAGCTAGTGGACACTATATTACTCTAGTCTTCCAACAATATTTTGCTAATATTTGGACAAACTGAGAACATGCACCTTCCAGTAAACTGAAAAGGAAATGTTACCTTTGTGACTTTCCTGCCAAAAATGAATAATCTGAGTTGAATTATTAGGAAATATTATGAAAATCCACATTAGGGTGCATACTACAAAATAAGAAACACAAAGAGAAAATACTCCAGATTGAAGGTGATTAAAGAGATGTTATTAAAATAAATGAAATACATAATCATGGCTTTGGTCTTTTTTTAATTTTTTTTTTTATTTTAATTGTTGTTCTTGTACAGTTTTCTGTCTTTTACTCCCTGCCCTCCCCACCTCCCTCCCATTTCCACCCCTCCCCCTAGTTTTTGTCCATGTGTCCTTTATATTTGTTGCTCTAAACCCTTCCCCTTTTCCTCTGAAATTCCCTCCCCTCTGGTGACTGTCAGCCTGTTCTCAATTTCAGTGTCTTTGGTTATATTATGTTTGTTTGTTTGTTTTGTTGATTAGGTTCCTGTTAAAGGTGAGATCATATGGTATTTGTTCTTGAACTGGTAAAAAAAAGCTATAAATGACTGATAATATTTGAATACAGACCGTAAATTACATGAAAGTAAAACAGGGTGGGCAAAAGTAGGTTTATAGTTGTGGATACACAAAACAGAGTTTATTCGTGTGTTATCATTTATTTGTTAATTATTGTTTTATTATTATTAGTAGTAGTAGTATTGTTATTATTATCACTGTTATTATTTTACATCTTTACTATTATCACTGCTATTATTTTACATAGTTTACATCTTTTATTATTATTTTACCTATCTTTTAGGTAATGATGGTTGATAATTTAACCTACTTTTGCCCATCCCTATATATCATTGTTAAATTTCCTGATATCTATATTCATACATGGATATATCATAGAATGTTCTTTGTTCTTTTTTTTTTTTTTTTTTAATATTTATTTATTTTTAGAGGAGAAGGGTAGGAGAGAGGGAGAAGGAGAGAAATATCAATGTATGGTTGCCTCTTGTGTGTCCCATGCTGGGAACTGGCCTGCAACCCAGGCATGTGCCCTGACTGGGAATCGAACCGTGATCCTTTGGTTCACAGGCCCGAGCTCAATCCACTGAGCTACACCAGCCAGGGCTGTTCTTTGTTCTTAAGAAATAAAGACTAAAATATTTTCAAGTAAAAGGACTTGCTTTTTTCAATTTAACCATTTTGTTCAGAAAAGTAAGAACCTATCTATCTGTCTGAATATCTACTTAATCTCTCATCTGTCTTGCATTCTGAGGCATCGGAAGAGTGAAAGAGAAGGAGCAGGCAAACGGGGCACAGTGCAAACCAACAGTGAATGGTCGTAGTGAATGGTAAAGGGTCTGTGAAAGTTCACTATAGATTCTTGAAACTTTTCTGTAAGTTTGAAATTTTGTCAAAACAGGCTATCTAAACAATATACAGTGACTTGAACTGCCTGTATAATGCAGGTTGAATTTTTTTCTTGTAAGTAGTAACCAAGTCATTCCCTTGTTGTTTTTTAAACCAGTGTTCTTTGTTCATGAGTTTGAACTGAGAAGTTTTCATTTTGTTTCAATCCTAACATCAAATATATTTCTTACTTTTATCTATGGGTAATTATACTATTTGATTAAAGACTTGTTTTCCATATCCATATCTTATCACACGTGCAAACAGAACCCTATCAACTTTACTAACAGCAAACACTCTAAAATTCAGGTTTTAGGCACACGTTTGAAGTTTTTTTTTTTTAAACTAACCCAGAAAGCTTTATAAAAGTAAATAAATGTGAGAGTACTTCGAATAGCAAATACAGAAAAATACATATGAAAATTAGGTGAAAATGTCAACTTTCTAGTAAAAAGCAAATAACTAAAAATGATCACAGAAATGCAGAACAATATAATAGTGGGAACAGATGGTTTTATCAAACAGGACAGTTTTGTCAAAATTCAAGGAAGAGATCATCTATAACTTAGGCACACTATTCCAGAGAACAGGAAAAGCGAAACTCAGAAATCTTTTAACATATGAGCCAAGATACCCTCAGTATCTAACCTAACTAAGGACAGTACAAGGAATGCAGTCACCAATTTACTTCATAAACATAAATAGAAAAAAATTAAACAACTATGAGGATAAAGTGATTATAAAGTGAATTTGAGATATTAGAAGTATTCTATGTAGCTTTTGATCTCTTCATTGGGTGGTAATTACATGGCTGTATACATACCTAAAATTGCATTCAGTTTTATACTTAAGATTCATGCAATTTATGCATCTACCTACATGCGACATTGTAACCCAATAAGAAGTTTTTCAATGTTAGTGTGGATGAAGTGAACAGTATAACACCTTTGCTAGTGTAACCACTTAATTTTACGATGTTTTAATATACGTTTTCTCATTTTAGTTGTTTCATGGGATTTAAAAAAGTTTTATCCCATTTCCTCATGTGTTCCTGTAAAAACCCATTTAACCTTTGCTCACAGGCATTAAATAGTCTAAATATACAATCCTAATTGCAGATGTTGAAAGACTGTGAATGAAAAAATCAAAAGGATGAAAGATGTTTCTTTAGTTTGTGTAAATGGCATTTTTGGTTGCCCAAACTTTATTTTCCCTTCAAATTTCCAGTCTTTTATAACGGGCTGTATGGCATGGCAGTCGTCCAATGCACTTAAAAAGCTCAGAGGAGCCATTCAATGTATATTAATCTACTGTGAAAACAAATAACGTGAGCGCTTGCTCTCCTGCAGTCTCAGCCATTAACGCTGGTGGTTGGTATTGATGGTATGATCTGAGTGCTGCCAATGCAAAAACTTGTGGAAGGAAACTCTCCCTAAACATTTCAACAACTTTTTTTTCTCCTGGTCTTGTGCACAAGATACATTTGATATCAGTTACCTTCTCCTCAGTGCAAATCTTATCTTCCTTCTTCAACTGGTAAAAGAGAACTATACCAAAACAACAAATGGTAACTCTTCTTGATTTAGGCAGTTAGACTTAGGAAGGATCTGATAACACCAAAGAGATTATCTTCATGGTTGGAATGCATCATATAAAATGTAGTAAAACAAAGCAAAACATGGAGTTCTCCTTGCTTTTCAGCATTACATCGACTGTGATGTATATTCTGAAAACCACCCAAGTATAACTATTTATTTTAACTAAAGTAATCGAGATTAATGTCAGCAGTTATGACACACACTGTTTGCTAAAGAACACATAGAACAATTGCTCAGGGCAAGCTTCATTAAGAAATCAGATAAAATTAGCAAAACTGATTATATTTCAAAACTCAGCAGCAGCTAAAATTGCCATTCAGGAGCTTCCAATTAACACAATTGGTCTTGTTCACAATCAGCTATTGTAATCTCATTAGCTTATTATATTTAATCATTGTGATAACAGCACAGCAAAATTTATTTTATTTTGCATGGGTGGAGACTGGCCAAATTGAGTGTGTAGCCTTTTTAACATTAGACATGCACAGGCTTTGGGGTCTTGGCATTTGTCCCACTCTTTTGGGGAATTATCCTGATCAAGGGTCAAATGCACATACGTTTCCCCACTCTAGCAGGGAGAGGGCATTATGGAAGCAGACATCTAATTTGGCACCCACTGATGGGAGGATTAATTATATATCTGAAGCCATACTCAAATCATTTTGAAATGGTGGTTGGAGAATTGACAGTTTATGTAAGAGAAAGAGAAAGAAAGAGATTGAAGAGAAAAGAAAAAAAAGGAGATAGAATTCTCTGAGTTCCTGTGTTTAACTACTGTACCTCTTTGTTTTATTACCTTGTTATATAAATGTGTCCTGAAAATACTAGTCATTGCAAAAGCACGAAATCTTTTTTGTCCTTTAGGTAGGAGCAGTGTGCACATATCTATAAAATACTCATGTTTCATTGATACCAAATATTGCCTGCTGCAATGAGATTATGTTCTATTGATGGGAACTGGGGTATAACAGCCATCTACAGAAAGCAATAGGTTGCCCTATTTTCTGGCTGAAAATGCTGCGTGTTTTATGAACTGTCTCTATCGTGCACACCAGGGATGTGTCTGTGGCTAAGGCCATAATAGGATTTTCCTAAATGATACCAAAATACAAATATTCAGACCAACCTTGTAGAGGTTGCTTATTTTTTTAGCAAGTATTAACATTGCACTTGCCACCATCTTTAAAGAATATGTTTTATTTCATTTTTACATTATGAATGCTTTCTGTAAAGGCGTCAATAATCACTAATTGTGTTCTGGGAAAAGGAAAACAACAGAGGCAGTGCGCCAACATACGTGCAAATCCTTGTTCTTGGCAGGCCCCCGGACAACTGGAAGACATGTAGAGGTAAACAGGCATACAGTACACACTGGGAAATTCAGGAATCCTTCTGCATTCACAAAGCCCTACTTTCTTTTTTTTTTTGCATGATTGACACTAATTCTATCTTTAAAAAAACAGCCACTCAACTCCTGATACTATTGTCATGTCCATAAATAAGTAAATGAGGAGAAGCGCCCTTATAAATCTCAGGAGAAAAAATTAAATGAAAATGAAAGATAGAGTCCTTCTGTGACTCTCATATTACCATACCTAAGCACTAAAAAGGTGAACGTTCATCATTATTAAATTCATTCAATTTGTGTCTTTAATTATAACTTTTGGGGGCATGAATGGCTCCAGAGAAATTAGTCTTCTATTTGCTCTATGAAAGAATTTAATAAGTAATACATTATGTTAACTGATTTTTAAAAATCCATTTAATTTTTCCCTGAGTTCTATTTTAGGATGATGAGTTTCGATATCACAGAAATTCTTGTCCAGCATCTTCTGCTTAGATAGTTATAAATTTTCGTCTCTTAAATCACAAGTTCCTGGACTTTGTATATTTACAGTTTGACTCATAAAATACTTGTCAGTCCTTCATAATTTGAGCCACAGCCAACTTAATCATGTATTAATTAGAGGCAGTCTCAAATTCTCTTTGTGAAAACTCACAGAACTTGTTTCAGGGATGCTGTCACGTTGCCTCCAAGTCATTCTTTGTGTCCAGTGGTGACACTTGCAGGTGTAGAGCAGCTCCAGCTGTACAAGTAACGAGTCTCCTCTTCTCTCTCTGTGCCTGATTTGCAGATTGTTATCGATGTGGTGGAATCTACATTGGATTAAAGACAGAAATAACTTCTATAACTCTTCTTATTTATTCTGATGATAATAGATAATCATGTTGACTTTCCATGTGCTACAGCGCTTAGCACATTTAAGAAGATGGCTTTGTAAACACATGATAAAATTCCTATACCGAAAGCAAATAAATAAGAAAAACATATTACTTTATGCAATTTTAGATAAAAATGCCCTTTTTAGTAATGAGATTATAAGTGTACTTATCAGTATAAATATGTACGCTCATGTTATCTCTGGCTGGTGTGGCTCAGTGGATTGAACGCTGGCCTGCAAACCAAAGGGTCACAGGGTTTGATTCCCAGTCAGGGCACATGCCTTGGTTGCGGGCCAGGTCCCCAGTAGGGGCGCATGAGAGGCAACCACACATTGGTGTTTCTCTCCCTGTCTTCCTCCCTTCCCCTCTCTCTAAAAATAAATGTGGAAAATCTTTAAAACAGAATTAAAAATATCTATGCTCATGTTAAAGAAAATATATTGTTTTAACTAGTAAAGAAAACCTTTTTTTTGTTACATTTGATAAAGAACAGCAAAGCATATTTTATTGGGTGAAGCAGGTATCTTGTTGGATATAGGACCACTACAATAGCATCTATAGTGAAACACAGAGATTGTACTCAACTTCACTCCAGTAAAGTCAAGGAGGGATTTACAATGAAAGATTTGGGTGGTGCCCTGGCTGGTGTGGCTCAGTGGATTGGGCACCAGCCTGAGAACCAAAGGGTCGCTGGTTTGATTCCTGGTCAGGGCACATGCCTGGATTGCAGGCCAGGTCCCCAGGAGGGAGCGCATGAGAGGCAACCATACATTGATTTTTCTCTCCCTCTCTTTCTCCCCTCTTCCCCACCATCTAAAAATAAATAAATAAAATCTTTTTTAAAAAAAGATCAGGGTGGCAGTTGGCAGATGAAAAATTACTAAGAGGAGACATCGGGAGTAAGGGATATTCTTGTTAGAAATATTCAGCAGAATTCTTGCTAACGCCAGGCCAGGGTAATATGATATCAACAGTAATCAAGGGTGTAGGACTTTTCTGAACCAACTTAGCAGGATTCTTACTCAACTGAATTCTAAAAAAACAGACTAGGAAGCCGAGGTCAGGCCTAGCTCAACAGAGAGCTCAAAGGAACTCAAGTAAAGTAAGGTCAAAAGGAGTCTTCACTGTGCGTGCATATATGCAAATTTACATATTTGAATATGCAAATATTATTTGGTAAAATTTTTCCAAATCTAAAAATACCAAGTTTTAAATATTTAGCATAAATATTATTACTATTATCAACTGCCATTTATTCAGTGCTTATTATTGGCCAAATCTGTTTTGTTCAATAACTACCCTTTGTTTTTAAGAATTATCATTTATGTGTGACAACAAAGACTTCATAAAAGTGTCACAGGCAGATAATTTCAGCATCACATAGCAGTGATTGTCAAAGGATATTGTTTTTGTTGCTGTTGCTGTAGAGAACTTTCATTAAATGAAATTTTACTTGGGAGATCAAGTAAACTATGAAAACAAAGTTCCATATTTGAGGTGAAGCTGGACTCAGAGTCTCATTTTCTTCTCTTCCTCATTTTTCTCACTATGAAACTTTAATGAAATAATAGTTTAGTGCAAATTTGAGGATCAGCAAAATATCATCCACTTAATGAAGGTGCAGGATGCTGTTGAAGAAAAGAATAAGAAGGCATTGAGTCTAAACACAGGGTTTGGTGTATGCTACATGGAGAAGACGATGTCTGGATTATAGTATGAGTGAGAGTTGATCAGAATAGTAGTCAGGAAAAGAGAAGAGTATGAGGAAAAGATTTGGAGGTAGGAAACAGCACGTGTGGGCAGGAAAATGATAAGATATTATCAGTATAGGAAGTGGCTAAAGATTAGGAAACGCAGGAAGGGAATTTTGGGATTAGAGATGGTGTGGAACACAATACTAAATAACTGAATTTTAGCATAGAGACAATGGATTTGTGATAAATATTCTTGGTAGAGATATGCCTTGATTAGATTTGTGTTATAGATAGGTAGCTCTGGCTAAAACATTAAGAATTAATTTAATGGAGGTAAGAGTCTTCTCTAGGGGACATTATTTAAAGATTTAATGAGGTTAAATAACTAATCCAAAGTCATAGAGTTAAACATTTTAGTGGCAATGGAAAAGCAAGAACATACTTAAAAAATATAAGATGTGAACTTAATTTTGCCAATGGTATACATAAAGAAGGATAATGAATAACAAATTGATGGTGGTGAGGAAAGGACTTAGAGATTGAGATGTTGAGTTAACTTGCAAATATATGGAATTAGAGGAATTAGATATATTGACTGTTCATGTCTGGAGCCCACAAAAAGTATAAGATTTGAAAAAACAGAATAAGGAATCATTAGTGTACAGTATACTCTTAGAAATAAAATTATGACTATAGCATGAGCTGGTCTTATTAAAACTATAACAGGAAGAACAGATTGCCAAGATAGTTTTCTGAGAAATCCTAAGGTTAAAGGTCTAAGGTAGGTAAGGAAAAGCAGTGGTTAGGGAGCTCAGAGGAGAGAAGGAAGTGAGAACTGACACTGAGGTTCAAATAAGAGTCTTGAGAAATGGTTTGAACTCACCTTTTATAGTTTCCTAAATGTTCCTTATGAGGTCTGTTCTGCTTTGCTTCATGGTTTTGCCCAAGGGATTCTCACTGTAAACTAGAGCCCGGCACTTATTCATATTCTTCTCAAGTGGGATTCTCCAAGCAAAACTCAATACTATACCTGAAGTTACAGTAAATACTACTAATATCCAAATTTCCTAAGCCAAGCATAAGATCCAAATATTCTCAGATCTACATAACAGACTAGAACTGACCTTCATTAGCCACAGTAGGCCCTTATCTATGGCAGGGTGTTCTACTCCCTTTGGACTAGAATTTCTATTTCTTTTTCCAGATTGTTTTCTCTCCTATCCCTTATTCTCTCCCAGTACCTACTTCAAAACTGCATTGTAGAATAGACAGGGTGTAGCAAAAGTACATTTACAGTTGTTCAAATGGAAAATAATAAAATAATTAATAAATTGTAATAAAAGAATTAACTCCATGTTTCATGTTCTCACAACTGTAAATCTACTTTTGCCCCACCCTGTACACATATTGGTCTACTGAGACTGACTTTGGATAATCATGATTACTAATTAGGAAATTTGTTCTATACAGTTTGCACAAAAATATTTTATATATTTTACCTTATTTATCCTAAACTTAAACTTTCATTTATGTTGAACCATATAAAATTCAGGATTTAATCTAACCAGCTGTGTGACCTTTTAACACATAGTTTATTATTACCAGATAATTTTTAATACTTTCCAAGTGTTAAACTTTCTATCTTTTCCAAGGGTAGAAAAGCCCTGAAAGTTCCTTTAGGTTCAATTCACCTAAGTGAACCATATGACAAGGCTAAAGCCCTTGTTCAGTTCCCAGTTTTTACTGAACTGATGGTTCTGGCCACTTCCAGTATCACCTCCCTACTTTCCCTCTCCCAGTATTTGACATGAGTCCTCATTTTACCATTTTCATCTTTTAACTAGAGTTTTTCAATATTTGATAATACCCTGTCACTTGGAAGACAGGGCATTATCACCCCCCCAGTTAAGAATACTACTTTAGATTCAATGACAATGGTGTTTTCTCACAAAACATAATTCAAGGGTCTTCCTCATCTACATGACCTGAAGATACTGCAGGTAAACACCTCTTCTCATTCTACTTAACTTGTATTCCTCTATCTCTCAGGCAAAGCATATGCTAGCCACACGTGATCTGGAAAGCTACAAGCAGAATTAGTGCATAATCCTTCATAACGTGTATACTGCAATGGCTATGAAAATATTTTTTAATTGTCATTTTATTGGAAGCCAGAATAGAGTGATCTCATGTCCTGAATCAAATCAAATAATGTGCCTATATTATTTTAGTTAGTATAGGGTAGTATAGGCTGACCTTGAACCCCTTTGTGAGTAAATCCAGTTGCTCTAGTTTGCCATGTGTCAAACAGTTGTTATCATCATGAAGCATGATGAGACAATCTGTGACTGCAGATCATCAAATATCCTTCTCTCTCCTTTGTTAATAAAATCAAAGCTGTACAAAAGCTAAGCTCTCAAAGTACAAAGCAGTTTAATAGTTTGCTTGGGCAAGCTGGGGCCATAATCCCATCTCAAAAATGGACCCTTGCACAGCTTCCAAGGGCTATTTAGACTCCTGAACATAAGCTGAGATCTACAGGAGAAAGAAGAGCTACATCAAAGGACAAACCTTGGTATCCCATCCTATCATCTCTCACAACTTGACTCTATGACATTTTTTCCTAAGGAAAACAAAATTAATTTGGAGTCTTTGAAAAATCTTGGCATGCAAAATAATGCAACAGAACCCCAATTTTGGGACTGCTGTGATTGCATTCCCTAGTTAAACACCCTAGATATCAATACTTAATGGTATTCTCTAAACTCACTCAGTGAAGAAAACAGGGTTGTTATCTATCAAAGCACATTTTCATTTCTGACAAGTAAAAAGCAGCATGGGGAATCCAGGAAGGCTGAAATGAAAGCCTAAAAGAAAACTCATATAACATCTGGTGTCCTTTATCCCCTGTTGGCCTTTCATAGTATGATATGATGAGCTTGTTCTGATTTAAGACCTGATGATTGGGTTTGGAAAAACAGGAGGAGGGGGCTAGAGGCAGCCAGGCTGGCAGCAAATTGGGATACAAAAATCTGCTCAAATAATTGAAAACATGACAGATTTTTCATAACTGATGCCAGTGCCATCTTAGTTTACCCATCTCTCTCAGTTGAATTTGTAAAGTGCATTATCTTATTGGTTTTAAAGTTTCTGTCTCAGTTATTTGCAGGGGGAAATATGACCAAATCAGTCATGATGGATTGCCTAATTTTCTGGGCTGAATAAGCCAGTATTATTAGATTGTTGATTCCTAGCTTATTAGTTAGCAGAAACATTGATCAATCTTTAACCTAACAGAAAACTTATCAAGTTATTGTTTTAAAAATGTTTCATTATTGTTACCATAATATGGGTAATGAATATGTGGATTAAATATTTGAGAAGGATTCCATAAAGGAGTTTGTCTTTGCTTTTTCTATTTTTGATGCAAATGCTAAAACTGTCCTGAGACACAAATGTTGGAAGATTAGTAATTACTCTACAAAATATTATCTTTGATCATAAAGCCAGAGGAAGGGGCAGAGAAAGATCATTTTCTACCTAGAAAATATAGGTTCTACATAATCCATTGCAAATTTATTACTGCTTCATTTACCAGAGCCAGAAAACAGGAGAACTAAATACTTGAGAGCCACATTTTTTTAATTAAACAAATCATTTAAAGGTCCTTGGCTGTGAAAGTACATTCGATGATTAAGAAGGAGAAGAAATTTTATTTGTTAATCTGAACCTTTGACAAGGAGTTGTTTTCATGAATACTCCAAATTTTAAGGTTTCAAAAACATAGTTCTTAAATATCTTTAAAAATATCAAAAGTACCTTATATATTTATTAATCAAAAACTATGTACCCAGGTAAAAACCCAAAATGGAAAATATATCAACACTTTCATCACTTTTTTCTCAAATTTGAATGGAAAGGCAGCCATAAAAATAAAACTTTTGGCTTTGTTATCTTAAAACAGAGTTATAGTAACTGCCACAATGGTTCAGGAATAATTGACACAAATTCAGGCATCATTTATTGACAAAATAAGATGTTCCTGTTTTTGTTTTGCTTTTTAAAAATTTTTTCTATTTTTTGTCAACTTTTTTCATGGGTTGCATCTTTGTGAATAAAAACTCTTCCTAGTCAGAATTACAAGTGAAGGAACTAGTTCCTTTATAAAAGGATAGAAGGGAGTTAAAAACTTTTATGCAAGTAGACTTTACTGTGAAATGTTATCTTTTGTTAGTTCAAAGGTTCCCAAAGATATAAATTCTTCAGAACTGCCCTGAGGTGCTGGGGATGTAAATTGAATACTTTACAATTTGTAGACTGTTCCTGCAGTAATGTGTATCTCCTCTGTGAGTGAGTGTTTGGGGATTTTTCAATTACTGGAGTCTGGAAACTCTGAGATTCTTTAGGGCAGAAAAAGACTCTTCTCCAAGTTGACTCACTGATGTTCAAATTAGCTGCCAAAAGCACTATAATGATCAGTGTTCCAGATTTCGCTAAACAGGAAAAAATGGCCCATTTTTGTCAGGGGGAAAATAACCTCTTCTAACCACATCCATGAATAACTTCAGGATGGGTTATGTGATGGGTTAAAAGTGAAATAAATTGTTGATATGTGCCGTATACAATAGACCAGTGTTTTTTCTAAAGGACTCAAATGATCTTCTCTATAAATTTTTTTAGAGTGATAGCATAAATATGGCCTTTAGGTTTACTGTTAACAGCTTTCTACAAAATAGTGAATAAAAAAGAATAAAATGGTATATGTCCATTTAAAAAGTAAGCGTAGTTCAGAAGCATATATAGTAGAGCAAGCTCAAAATATGGGGTACCTGAAAGTTATAATTTCTAAATTTCCATCTAATTCTTCCAACCTTTTTTAACTAAACATTTCTTCCTCCCAGGCCCAGATTAAATTAATTGCCTGGCTTAAGTTTCCTTTTTTTCCCTCATAGTAGAGTTGCTAAACATTAGTGAAACACAATGCTCTAAAAGTCAGTGCGAAAGAAAAAGCCCTGAAAAATGAAGAAAGACATAGTTAACACTGATACCTTCTATCCCTCTAAATAGGAAAGAATTGTAGGCCACAGCAATCTGAATTGGAGTAACATCTATTGTGGGCTTTTTAACCAACTTAAACAGCGTTACCAAGGAGTCATCCTTTTCTTGCTAAATGGAGGATCTATATCTGAATGTATTTTATTATCATGTAATTTTAAATTTAAAAAGATGGCTCCATATTGTTTTAAAACAGCTTGTTCTCCTAAGTAGGTCAGCTATCCTCCTTGTGTTATCATTTGCATGTTTTGCATCTTTTATATTTGGAAAAATTGCCACAAATAAAGTATTCATTGAATTAGACCTATGTTTATGTCAGGTCCTCAGGAACACAATTATACTGGGCAGATCAGGTTTTATTATACCAGAAAGGAATAGAGAAGTATTTTAAAGCATACAGAGAATGTTTTGTTCCATACTGATGATTTAAAATTTTTTATTACTTACATAATCATTGCCTCAGTAAATTTCAGGTACACATCTTAGTCCTAAGACTGAGATTCTTAAGTGTCCCAGGGTCATGATTTGAGAATCACCTTTCTGCACTCAATTAGTAGACGGCATTTTTTAATTAGGTCAGATTGGCAGTTTTCAATAATGACTTTGGCTTCCTAGGTGCATTCAAAATTTCAAAAGCCTATTTAACAAAAGTCAGTTTGACTGTAGGTTATTTACTAAATAAGTGGTGAACCAAATGACCAGCTCACCAAATGGCAATTCATCAGTTTTCCTGAGTGAGCCAGTTTTCCGAACTTCCCAAATATATTCAAGAATAGGAAGATGAAATCACCTGTAAACCTTAGATTTTCATAAACTGCACACTGTTTAAAATGAATATTCCAGAAAAAGTCCTTAAGAATTTGAAAAATTGAAAAAAAAAGTGGCTAAAGTTGTCATATTGTCTTTGGGAATATGGAAATTATTAAACCATATATTTATTTCTCATATTGATCAATTGATCAATAATCATGTGTATTTAATAGCTAGGTCTACTGAAATAATTTTTTCTAATGTTTTATTAAAATTTACCAAGTCTGGTTAAATAGATGTTAACAATGTAAAGTTCAAAGAAAAAAATCAGACATGTCAATTCTCTACTACAAAAGCAGGAATGCATCTTAAAAACATTAACTTTCTGTGGGTTTGGAAACTTCCAATACAAAATAATGTTACCAGTCTTTTAATTAATAAAAATTCATTAAATCAGTTTTCATATTTTAATTGTGACCCCTTCCATCTGTACATCTACACTTAAATCATTTACATTGTAAAGTTATTTTAAAAGAAATACATATGTATATATAATTTGAATGTGACTACATGTACATTATATAGTCACATTAGTAAACTAGTAGTTTATGTAACACGGGTTCTTAAAACATATCAATAACATATTTCCCATGTCAAGGGCAGACTATTTTTTTCTCCAATTAATGTTAAATTTTGAAAATCACAAACCATTTTCTGTACTCTAAGATTTGTTCTGCAACTGGTAGAGGATTCTGGTTTTGTTGTGTAAAGCTCCTGCCAAGCAGTGCCAGGTTGTGCAAATTCTGAGCAGAGCTGGAAGAAGATGTGCTGAGCTGTTCGGTTTCCTGAAAGTGCCAGCGTCTTTCTCCCTGCTAGTTCTCTGACTATAGAGGTGACACAGCAGCACACACTGGTGTTTCTGGCAAGTATCCCATTCTTGGCTGTAGTCTCTGCTCACATTCATTCGGCCTCAGTCCCACTGCCCAGGCTTCCCAGTGTAACAAACCGCAGAGGTTCTTGCAAGCTCGTTAGCGGGAGGCGGCTTTCAAGCATTGCTGCCAATGGAATCCTAGCATCCTCCAAGGATGCAAGGGAAGGAGAGGAGGGGAGGGTGTGGAAAACTGGAGGATAAATGTCAAGGCTGGGTTGTTAAAGGCCAAAGTGGCTCAAGCTCTGCAGCTGACCACTGAGAGCCTTACCTTATATCTGCTATTTCTCAGCCACCACACCTACCCGCCCTTCCCCAGGCCTCTGCCCCAGCCAGGGCTAGACCTCCTGCTCCCTGTGAAGTCTGCAATGCACAGTGACAGTGCAAGAGCTCATCTATCTGTGAGGAAAGAAGCCACGTTGATGGTTCCCCAGTGGACGTAATTGTGCTCATTACTGCCCATTTACATTTCATCACTCGATTATCGCAAATGCCTCATTACTGTTGAAAAGGGTTTTCTGGTGAACTACTTGCTAACTATTCATTCCTCAGCTCCGATGTCACTAGACAGGCTGATTGGAAAGGGAGGGGGAGAGGAGGAGCCGAAGAGGGACGAAGGTGAAAAAGGTCCTCTATCAGATTTGATTAAAGGCTGTGATTTAAATCGATATTTAATAAAGTGGCTGCTACCACATAACACGGGCAATTCCCCATGCAGTCAGAATCATGATTAGGAGCCCCTCACTGCCTGCTACATAACTCAATTGGGTTTTGTGCACTGGTCTGGCACCTGTGTCCCTCAGCACTGAGCCTCCAAGGTAATAGGTTTATGAGCCGATGAACAGAGCTGATAGGTTCTAAATGGATTAACTAGGTGTCTGCAGTCTGGTGATGAATACATCAGGCAAAAAAAAAAAAAAAAAAAAGTCTGCATAAGCAGGCCAGTGATAGGGAGTGTTGACAGACATTGTGTGTGTCATGAGCCCCACAGGGTAAACACTGGCTCAGTGCCTGTCATTCAAGTGCTCTCTCAGAGTAATGGGTGAAGATATCAGGCTGGGCTGCTTAACAAGCCTGCAGGTGCCAGGGAGCAGAGGACTGTCGTTGAAAAAGCTTCCACTGGGCGCGGCTGGCCCACCAACCACATAGCCAGCGTACAAATATGCCTCTGAATAGGCATGCTTTTTTGTGTCCCAGGAATGACAAATAGATTGAAATTGCTGGGCTAACTCTAATGCATGGTGTCTAGAACATGAAGTTAAGGAAGATTCTGAGTTTGTATCTAGATTTAGCAGGAAACAATGAAAAAATTAGCACTGTCTGCTATTTGGACACAACAGGGAATTGCCCTTTCTTCATTGATTCCTAGATTCCTGAAATAGCTAGGTCCATATATTTCATGGTTTCAAGATGATAATGCAAATAATTCCGTACATATATAGTTGAAAGAGATTCAAATTCAAATTCAATTTAATAATCCTTACCAGGTACTCATAAACAATAGTATGATGCAGTGGGTTGTATCATGGATTTCCAATATTTCTAAAATATTTCAAACAAGGCCAAAATGACATGTTGTACTAGGGTAAAGCAATATAAATATAAAAATCAATTATAAGATAACTTTTCTCACAGTATTACCCAGCTATTAAGTTGAGAAACAGTGCCATTCATGCAAAAAGGGGGAAAAAACTAACTTTCAGATATGTTTCTAACACAAAAGGCAATTATTTGCATTGAGAATATAATCATGAATGATTCAATAGATTTAGTCAGAATGCATACTGACATAAAAAGCAATGAATGGTATGGCCTTTGAGGATTATTATAAACACAATCCTGAAAAAGTAAACAGATAGCTATCATTTGGTGAAACTGTTAACTGTATAATGTGTAATTATCTAAGAAAAAAATGTTGAAAAATCTATTCTATATTTGGTCCCAATGCCATCTGAAAAAGAATTCGATTTTAAAATAAAAACAAAATACATAATTAAATGGCTTCACAGATTTGGGGGAGTCTCAAGTGCAATGTGTCCTTACAGTGAGTCCGATATCACTGTTTCATCAATTGCAGGTTCAGTCACTTTTTATTTTGTGATTTCAATTTTCCATTAGCACCAAAATACAGGTATGTGCTGAAAAAACGACAGATAGCTATAACATCTGTGTTTCCAGTATGCATGAAAAATATGCTAAAGAAAATAGTAGGATGTCTTCAGGACCTAAGAATTCAAAAGAAACCGCAGATACTCATGAAAAATATCAGTGAAGCAATCTGAGAATAGCTGTTAGTTTCGGGATGCGCACACAATCCATGGAGCACGAATATGTTTGATCTGAAGTGGCATGAGCACACCAGGCTGAATGGATTCTGGGAACCCTCACTGCTACCCAGCCAAAGTTCCCCTCCTGGAAATGTATCTCACATGAAGGAAAACTGCTGTAAATAAAACTGAACTATGAAAGGTCAATGACAATAGAAATAAAGGAAAAAACATACTTAAATAAAATTGTAAATGTTTAGGAACATGTGAGGAGAAAGAACAGACTAAGGAGATCTTAAAAAGTAGGGTGTTATATTTTTAAACATTTTACAAGAACAAAAGAAGAGAGAATTCTAGAGTACCTTAGAATGTTCCCAGAAGTTAAGTATCTTAAAACAAGCTTTTTTCTAAAAGCTAAGGAAAATTAATTTTATTTAAAAATAAGCAATGTAAATTATTAAGATCACCCATACAATATTACTTTAAAGAAAAATATATTAGGTAGTGAAGGAATTTTTTCGTACCCATCAAAATGGTTTCTAAAATATTGCATTGGATTTTTTTGGACCCTAAATGAGAATGAATTTCTCATAGACAATGAAAAATTTCCTTGAAAGGTATGTCCATAAAACAGAGGGAAACTATTGCTAAATATTTTTTAAAAGAAGTAAAAACTAAAAATCTTTAAGAAACTGAGAGAAACTATGAAAGATTACAAATAAAAAAAATTTAAACTCAGATATGAGCTGACGGATCTCCAGAAAGCATGAAAAATAAATGTTGTTTCAAAAATGAACACTAAACTAAAAAGCTCACAAAGTGAACAAACTCAACAGATAATGTTTTAAAGTATGGAGGATAAAAGAAGAAAAATATTTAAAATAAAAAAGAACAAAGATTAAAAATGCTGAAGAAGAAGTGGCACATAGAAACTGGGAGATTAAAATTCTAACACACAGATGATGGAAGTCCCTAGAAAAAGAAACCAAAACTAGGAAATATAACAATTATAAAAATCACACATCTAGAAAAGCTTTTCTGAAAATAAAAAGATTCAAAACAAAATATTGAATAGGCATAATGCATTCCGGGAAAAATAAATTGATAATGACCAGAATTAACATGTAATCTAGTAAAATTATCATATTTATAAAATTGGATACTAAAGAAAAAGAAAGTAACTTAAGTATCCAGTAACTAATAAGATAAAGAAAATCAGATTGTTGACATATTTTCTTTTTTTCAATTTTTATTTTAATTGCTGATCTTGTACAGTTTTTTGTCTTTGACATATTTTCTAACATCAGTTTATAAGAAAAAACAAAATAATATTAAGTATAAAATAACCAATAATAGAAAATATGAATAAAAGATATGATGTTCAGATAGATACAGGCCACAGACAAATTTACATCACATGAAAAACATCAAACAATGTCATTTTCATGAGCAATAGCTCATGATTCCTTGGGAATCAATCAGAAAATAAATTTTAGACTACCAAAATGCATGTAAAGATAATGAACATAAATACTAGCTGTAAATTTAAGTAAATGTTTATTTATAGAATTGAAACTATAGACTTGACATTTATAAGATAGAGGTTATAACTAAGAGCTATATGTATATACAATATAATCATAAACAATATGGGGACAATGGGAGCATTATATGCAAAGTTATTTTAGTGTTTTTAATAATTATATTGTGGTGGTAGCACTGGCATCTTATTTTGAGGATGTTTATGTAATAACATAATTTTGGCATATCGAGAATCAATATGGTAAGGGAACAAGGAGCTACAGTTGTTACATAGAAGGGGTTATAAAACATGCTACAGTCCTGAATTCTAAATGAAAGTATGAATATGAAAACATAACCTTTCTCTTAAAAGTAAGGAAAAATTATAATTTAGAATTCGAAGTGAATACATGTGTGTATATTTACACACACATTTTCAAATTCAAATTTAAATTTAGATTTTCAAGGTGTTTTCTTCACTTAGAAAGACTAGCAAGGATGACCAGCCAATCCAGTAGCAATCAGCATCTCATCCCTAGTGCCCATTCCACATATGTTTCTTGGAAAAATGATTGATTGCAAGTGTGGAGCAGAAAATGTGTAAGTCGAGGAGCCTGGGGCACGTTATCATTCCATTTAACAAGAAAGTCTTCAGAGATTATGAAAAGGATGTGGGAGTCTACTTGGAAAGGATCTTGCTGGCCAAATATTGGACAAATTAAGCACCAATTGGGATGATAGCAGTAGCTAGAAACACATCATATGTTAAATATATGAGTTTATAATCACACACATGCATGAGGACACACATGCACACACACACAAACCAGACAAAAATACTCATATGTCACTTTGGAAGATGTTAAAATACCTATTATTAGAAAATGCAAATTAAGAGATATAATCAAGAATTTATTCTCCATTTCCTTTACAAAGTATATCCATTGGTAAACCAAATGAAGGATGGTCAAAAATTCCTCTTTGTAAAATTCCCCCAGCAAAGGAAGCGTTTTCAGTTAGCTATCACCACTAGCATAAAGCATAATAAAACACCTCTGCAAATCTCCAAAGTCTTAAAATAACAGTCATTTATTCTCATGAATCAGTGGCTCAGCTCAGTATTGGCTGGCCTAGGTTGGGCTCAGCTCAATGCTCATCTTCCAGCTGCAGGTCTAGCTGACCAGGTGTGCCTTCAGGGGAAATTCTTCTCATGGTGATGGCAGAAGCATAAGAGGGAAAAAGGAAACAGGAGGCTCTTAAAACCCAGGTATGTAACTGGCATACTGTCAATCCCACTCACATACTGTTGGCCAAAGCAAGTAACAAGGTCAATGTCAAAAGAAAGGAAATATAACTGGCCTTTGAGATGTCATGGCAAGGATTATGTGTGGATACAGGAAAGGGTGACAAATTGGGACTGATATTCAATCTTTCTCAGATATTAAGTAGAATATTATCATTTCACAACCACTAACAAATTAAAGATCTAGACATAGATGTCAATACTGGCAACAGACAGTCAGACATTGTACAGCTCTTATTGAAGAACACAACACTCGCTTCGCACAAAGTGACTTTGCCCTTCCCCCAAATCAATCAAATTGTATAGGATTAACTCTAGATATAATAACTAATTTACAGGAAATGTAGAATGAAGAGGAGGAACAGGTTAAGCTATATTGTCATAATGTAGCTAGCGAAATCCAAACTTAAAAATTCTACAAGAAAAATAATCATTTCTTTAGTAACTACATTAGAAAGGTAAAAGTAAAACTTAAAGTTTTTTGTATATAACTATATACATGCATGCATGTTTTATGTATATAATTATATATACACATTATACATACATACTTGTACGCCCATCAAGTATACTGTTTTTATTTATCCTAGAGAACTACAGATGTATTATGTTCACATAAAAGCCTTATGTTCACACTATGTACGCAAATGCTCATAGCAACTCTGTTTATAATAACCACAAAGTTGACCACAAAATTATATTTGGGTAAAATGTAGACTCAGATATTTGGTACATCTATACCATTTAATACTACTCAAGAATACACAAGAAACAAAATATTGATGTGTGCAACAACTCGGACAGATTTCTAAGTAGGCTGCATTTTAAAAATCCAAACTTAAAAGGTTAGATACTATAAGATACTCTTTGTGCATCATTCTCAACATTACAAATTAAAGAGAACATATTAACGATTTTCAAGGTTTAATGATAGGGGGAGAAGGAGTTTATCTGAGTACAATGGAGATAATTTTTGGAATATTTAAGAGCCAGAACATTTCTTCATTTTGATTGTGATGATGCTGACAAAAATCTACACATTTGATAAAATTGTATGCAGCAAATGAACAAATACACACAAACAAAGCAGTGTGTGTAAAACCGGTACGATAAAACCAAACCTATAGATTACACCAATGCCAATTTTCTAGTTTAATATTCTACTGAACTTATGTAAGATGTTACCATTGGAGGAAATGGAATAAAGACTATCTACATGGGACTTCTCTGTTCTACTTTATTTTTTTCATCATGCTATTAATCAGTAATTACTTTAAAAAGTGCCCTTGGAGTTCCTGGCAGCTATCTCTTGCTTCAACAGGGTTTGGACACAACAGACCTAAGGATGCCCCTTCTTTCCAACTACCCCTCAACCTCTTTTCTAATCACCACCTTCAAAACCACCTCAGCCATTCTCAGCCTCCAAGACCAGGTGATGATGCGGATCCTGGGTGGCAGGATCCATGTGTTGTGGCCTAGAGAGACAAATACACACAGACTACAGAAGTCCTGTGGAGAAAAAGGGATGGCATGGATGCTCTCTGAGAGAGAGTGAGAACCCCAGCCCCTGCCTGGACAGGTTTTTATTGCTTTTCTGAGTACATTACATTGAGGATGGTCCTCATTTACTATGCACAGGTTCACTTCAGGTGATTACCTTTTACAGATAACAAAGGAAAGAATGTTACTAATTACTTCAAAGAGAAGGATGTTACAGATCAAGGGGAAAAGTGGTTGAACTGGTTACACTCCCTACTTGGGAGGTTTAGCACAGACTTCAGGAAGTTACAGTAAGCACTTGCTGCCTCAATTCAGGATGAGGGAGTTTAACAAAAGTAAGTCTCATAACAGCCTAGGTATAATGCAGGCCTGATTTCCCATGAGAAAACCTCTTCATGGGTGTGGCTCCTGTGTGTCATTCACTCCCCACTGGTTTTTCACGTGGGGACTGAGCTACATTCCCACACCATATGAAACGGCGCCCTGTAAGCCAACACCGTTTCGTTGTTTTTTGTTTTTGTTTTTGTTTTATTTTAATTCTTCATTGCCAAATGACCATGAATTATTCCACCAACGTGAATGTTCCCTTCAACTGCCTGGCCGATCTTCATTTGTGGACCTCCTACACCTACCTCTCTCTGGGCTTCTGTTCCAACTGTGACGACATGGCTTTGCAGGGCATGGGCCACTTCTGAGAGTCAGCCAAAGATAAGCATGAGGACTCTGAGCATCTCTTAAAGCTGAAAAACGAGGACGGTGGCTGCACTCTTCTCCAGGACAGTCAAACCTTCCAAATATGAGTGGAGTAAAATTCAGGATGTCATGGAAGCAGCCCTAGGCCTTGGAGAAGGACCTGAACCAGGCCCTTTTGATCTGCATGCCCTGACTTCTACCAGCACAGACCCTCATCTCTTTGACTTCCTGAAGAACCACTTCCTGGATGAGGAGGTAAAACTCATCAAGAAGATGGGCAACCACCTGACTAACATCTACAGGCTGGCTGGCCCAAAGGCTGCTGTAGGAGAGTATCTCTTCTAAAGGCTCACCTTCAAGCATGACTAGGAAGCCTCTGAAGCCCAGAGGCCTTTAAGGGGCCCCTCTGCATTTCCCTGGTATTTGGCTCTTGACTGAACCTCTCCCTGAAGCAACACCCTGTAACACTCTGCCATGCATCAGAACAAATGAAAACAATAAAACTTTTTGAAGCAAAAGCAAAAAAAAAAATTATTTTGAAGAAAAAATTAAGAGAAAAATACAACAGTATTTAAAGACATGCTGGTGATAAAATTAAAAGGAAAATAATAAATTGAACAACAAAAGTCAGAAAGTTGTTGCTTGTTTGGGGAGAGAGAAGGTTGTCATTGGGGGCCAGTATATGAAAGGCTCCGAGGTACCTGCAGTGTCATTTTCTCATGAATTGGGATTATTGCAAGAGTATTTAACTTTTGATAATTTGGAAAGCTGTACATTTGTTTTATGCAGTTTTCAGTACTTGAGTTATGCTTACCAATAAAAAAAATGTTTTAAATCTCAGATACAGTAAGTTCTGCTAGCCAGAATGATTATTTGGCTACAGAGCAGTAACCACAACACCATAAATGGTGTGGTTATTTTCTGAGGTAGGGAAAGAATAGGATGAGTAGCAAGAAAATAGTTTCAGTTTGGAAGGGAAGTAAGTACTTGGAAACATCACCATCTATCAAAAAAGTGGTCCTTGAAGTCAGCCAGTCATAGATTTGAATCCTAATCTGGTCACTTTCTACATGTGTGACTTAGGATAATTAATTTCATAGTTATAGTGTTCTTAATTATATATTAAAAGTGATAATATTCTATCAGATTTTCAGGAGAACTAAATAGTGTATATAATGTTTTTAAACATTACTAGTATTTAGTAAGTATTGGGTTGGCCAAAAACCCCGTTTAGTTTTTTTCATAAAATAAAGGATACATTTTTCATTTTCACCAATAACTTTATTGATTCGGATATTTTGAGTATGTTAGTTATGTCCTGCATGGTATAACATTTATTTTTTCTCAATTAATGTCTCAGTTTGATCACTATCAACTTCAGCTGGTCTACCTGACCATGGAACACCATCCAGCAAGAAATCTCCAGCATCAAACTTTGCAAATCACTTTTGACAAGTTCAATCAGTTACAGTACCTTCTTCAAACACTGCAAAAATCTTTTTTTTTTTTTTGCATTTCAGTTGTGTTTTTACCATTTTTGAAGTAATAAAGTATAATATGCTGAAAATGTTGCATATTTCTTTCTTCTTCAACATTAAAATGACTACACAAAAATTCACCAGTTTTGATTTTTTAAATGCAGACTGATATGACAGCTAATACAATCTAACAAAACTGTTCCTACTGAAGTTAAAGGTAACTAAGTGCTACTAGAACCACCTAATGAAAAAAAAATTTTTTTGGCTAGCCCAGTATTTGAGATTGTGTTTTGTAATTACTTCTTATGTGCACTGCTTAGAATCACGAAGATGAAGCTCTGGCTGGTTGGCATATTGAGTAGGTTGGTAGCGTGAGAGTAGATGAGATTATCAAAGAAGAGGGCAGACAGTAAAACAGAATAGTCAACCAAGTATAGGACCTTGAAGATCATTAACAGTTAAGTAGCAGTGAAAAAAGTAGAGTCCACAAAATGAACCAACAAGTGTAGGCAGAGTCAAGAGTGCCAGAAGGAAATAGTTTTGTGGGTACCAAGGGAATGGTGTGGCAGCTTTTCCTCATCAGGCACCGGACTTTGTCTCTGAGGTCATCTCCTAATAGCAGGACTGTCACATAGAGTAGCGCAGGTTGTGCACTGCACAAATGTAGGGAGGGGAATCCTACATAAATGGCATCCTCAGAGTGATTCCACACATATCCTGTATGACCATAGACAGGACAGCCACATCATTCCTCACTGCAATATGTTATTTGCACAGACATTTACTCTTTTCTGGATAAACACTTAGTCTTCCCACAATTTTTTTTTTGCCTTGGAATCGCAGCAATTTCATACTACTCTGTGAATATTTTTTTGAAATTCTACCAAACTTGAATTGAATAAGTTTCTTATTAATGTTTGCAGGGTCTCTCAAGAAAATAAAAATCTTTATATTTTCTCATGTTTTCTTTGTGCATTTGCCTTGATATTAGGTTGAGAACTTCTTGAACACAAGGTGATATCTTAATATCAGTAACCTCCAGTATTGCAACATCAAGATTCAATAAATGTTTTTTTACAATTTTTATTTAGTTTTATTCATTTTTTCTTTATTGTTGTTCAATTACAGTTGTCCCCATTTTTCCACCATTATTCTCCCCCAGCCTACCCACCCCCACCTCCCACATTCAATCTACCCCCAAGTTGTCTTTGTCCACGGGTCCTTTATATATGTTCCTTAACTTGACCCTTCTCCTCTTTCCCCCATTACCCCTCCCCTTCTTCCCTTTGGTCACTGTTGGTTTGTTCTTTATTTCCATGTCTCTGGTTCTATTTTGCTTACTTGTTTGTTTTGTTGATTGGGTTCCACTTATAGGAGAGGTCATATAATATTTATCTTTTGCTTTCTGGCTTATTTAATTTAGCATATTTTCCAGTTTCATCCATGCTCTCACGAAGGGTAGCAGTTCCTTCTTTCTTTCTACTGCATGATATTCCATTGTGTAAATGTACCATAGTTTTTTTATTCATTCATTTACTGATGGGGACTTAGGTTGTTTCCAGCACTTGGCTATTATAAATAATGCTGTTATGAACATTGGGGTGAATAGGCTTTTTGAATTGGTGTTTCAGAATTCTTAGGGTATGATCCCATCAGTGGAATTGCAGGGTCAAAAGGCAGTTCCACTTTTATTTTTTTGAGGAAATTCCATAGTGTTTTCCACAGTGGCTGCACCAGTCTGCATTCCCACCAACAGTGTACTTGGGTTTCCTTTTCTCCATACCCACACCAGCACTTGTTTGCTGACATAAGAACAAACACAGAAATCAATGAAACAGAACAGAAAGCCCAGAAATAAACCCATGTCTATGTGGTCAATTAATATGTGACAAAGCGGGTGGGAGCATAAAATGGAGTAAAAGTAGCCTCTTCAACAAATGGTGTTGGGAGATCTGGACAGGTACATGCCAAAAAAAAAAAAAAAAGAAAAAGAAAAAGAAAGAAATTCGACCACCAACTTACACCATGCACAAAAATAAATTCAAGAAGGTTAAAAGACTTAAATATAAGTCATGACACCATAAAAGTCCTAGAGGAAAACATAGGCAGGACAATTTCAGATATTCCACACAGCAGTATTTTCACAAATTTGTCTCCTAGAGCAAGGGACATAAAGGAAAGAATAAACAAATGGGATCTCATCAAAATAAAAGGTCTCTGTACCATTAAAGAAAACATCAGCATAATGAAAAGGGGACCAGCTGTGTGGAAACATATATCTGCCAATGATACCTTGGACAAGGGTTTGATCTCCAAGATATATAAAGAACTCACATGACTCCACACCAGGAAAAAAAACAATCCAATTAAAAAATGGGCAAAGGACCTTAACAGACATTTCTCCAAGGAGGACATACAAAGGATCCAGAGACATATGAAAGGATTCTCAGTATCACTAGCCATCAAAGAGATGCAAGTTAAACCCACAATGAGATACCACTTCACACTGGTCAGAATGGCCATTATAAACAAACTAACAAATAACAAGTACTGGGGAGGTTGTAGAGAAAAGAGGATCCTAGTACACTGTTGGTGGGAATGCAGACTGGTGCAGCCACTGTGGAAAACAGTATGGAATTTCCTCAGAAAACTAAAAATGGAACTACCTTTTGACCTGGCAATTTCACTGCTGAGATTATACCCTAAGAATCCTGAAACACCAATTCAAAAAACCTATGCACCCTAATGTTCATATCGGCACAATTTACAATTAATGTAAGCAATACTTAGCTATTGCTTACAATAGCGAAGTATTGGAAGCAACCTAAGTGCCCACCAGTAAATAAGTGGATCAAAAACTGGTACATTTACACAATGGAATACTATGCAGAAGAAAGAGAGAAAGAACTCCTACCCTCTGTGACAGCAGAGATGGATTTCAAAAGCATCGTGCTAAGTGAAATAAGCCAGGTGGTGAAAGACAAATACCATATGATCTCACCCATAAGTGGAAACTAATCAACAAAACAAACAACCAAGCAAAACATAACCAGAGACATTGAAATAAAGAACAAACTAACAGTAACCAAAGGAGAGGTGGGAGGGGAATAATGGGGAAAATGAGAAGGGTCATCAAGGAGCATACATAAGGACACAAGGACAAAGTCAAAGTAGGGTAAGATCGAGGGTGGGAGATGGGGATGGGTCGGGTGTGGGGAAGTGGTGGTGGAAAATGGAGACAACTGTACTTGAACAACTATAAAAATTGGTGAATTTTTGTGCAGCCATTTTAATATTGAAGATGGAAGAAGAAGATATACAATATTTTCGGTGTACTATATTTTATTTCAAGAAAGGTAAAAATGCAACTGAAAAGCAAAAAAAATAGATTAGGATGGTCTATGAAGAAGGTACTGTGACTGGTTGAATGTGTCAAAAGTGGTTTGCTAAGTTTCTTGGTAGTACTGATATTTTGGCAAAACAATTCTTTCCTGTGGGGCTGTCTTATGCATTGGAAGATGTTTAGCAGCACCACTGGCCTCTACCAACTAGGAGCCAATAGCGGGAGATAATTGACATACTCGAAATATCCAAATCAATAAAGCTATTGGTGAAAATGAAAAAAAATGTGTCTTTTATTTTATGGAAACAAATGTAGCAGACATTTTTGCCAACCCAATGTATAAACAACAAGAGGTCTATGACCTTGCTCCTATAGAAGCTGAATCAAAGTTAGATTTTGTTTTGGTGCATTTAGAAACAATCCCTGAATGAGCTATTGAAATTCCCTCTGGTAAAATAGCTTAATATAATTTTCTATTTCTAGGGCCTAGAAAACTCAACAGTGGGACAGGAAAACTTGAACTTAATGAACACAGTTTGAATGCCTACTACTGTGTTTTTTCACATGTTATTCTTTCTTCTAATGATACCCCTTTTTCTTCTTCAGATATGTTAATATCACTCTTGGTACCATAGCTCAAAGAAGTAAGTAGGGATAATTCCAGAGATTGATGTTTCAAAGGAAATGGCATCAACTACCCATTTATCATGAGTTTGTTAGGCTGATTATTTTGTAATTACCAATTACTCAGAAATAGAAAGGATTTTGATTTCTTTTCGGGATATTCTTCTCTATAGACCTTAAGTAGCTCCACTTTTTCACTTCTTGTTCTTCTGAGTAATTTCTTTGAAAAGGAGCTTTACCAGAGCAACAATTAATTTTTTTTGAAAAGCTGTTTTTCTAATGGCTTAGCAAATACCAGAGGGATGGGAAGATGGGAGTAAAACAGAAATTTGGGTGGGAAGTGGACAAGTCTGAAAAAGCAGTTCAGTCTCGGGATCCTCCAAGAAGTCTTTGGAGGCCATATCGCCCTCTGAGTGTGGTTCATGGAACTTCAAGCATTTACTTTGTCTTCTGAAAATCTCCATTTTGGTGACTCTTGAAGGCACCTATCCGCAGCTGAGTTCATCAACTTCCACTCTCATATTACATTCAGTATCTTCTATCTCAATGAATATCATGTACCTTCAAAATCTGGCCCAAGCCAGAACCTGGGGGTGAGGGTAGTTTTACCTCTTTGCTTTCCCTCCCTCACAGGGATAACATATTTTGTCTTCCTCTTGGTGCCATCTTCTCTTCATGCTCACTGCCATTGTTTCTCAACCCCTCCTCATCGGCTGCCTGGATTGTAGCAGACCCCAGATTGTTTCTGTCTTCTGTTTTACCCACTCCAGCCCATTTCCTACACACAGAAAGCATACTCCTTCTAAAATGCAAATATTACCATATGCTCTTTGCCTTCAAGATAAAATAAAAATGTCTCTTCCTGGATCACAAGGCCTTCCAGCTCCTCAGGCATACTCTCCTGCCTCTTTGTCTTCATCACATGGTTTTCTTTCCTGGGAATATCTTTCCTGCCCTTCCTTTACTTCCCAAGAGAATCAGGTAGCCCAGTTGGCATTTCCCACAATATATTTTATATACTTGTATAATCATGGTTAACCCATCGCATTCTAATTATTTGTTAATTACTTCCCACCTCTCCTACTAAGCCCATCTCTTTTATGCAATGAAGTTTCAGATCAGAAACCAGACATATTCACCTTTGTGTGCCAGTAACCAGTACACTATCAAACACATAATGTCCACTCAGTAAATGTGTTTAATAATTTATATTTACTAAATGATTGTATACCATTATTTTTAGTTCTCTGCTTGATTTCCAAGTATTGGTACTAATTTCCTGAGAAAATTTCTTCTAAATTCTTCCACTACTCTTCTCATATTCAATTACTGAGGAATATTGTTCCAAAGCTGTCAGGAAGATATACCATGCAACTACCCAAAGTATGTATGTTTCAATATAAAAGAATGTACATATTAATTGTTATTTTTCTAATGTCCAAACTTTCCCTCAGTCCAGTTGGTATCAATGATTGACTAAGACTAAAAATATATTTAAAATAATGTTATTTATCAATAGTGATGTTTATTTGTCATCACTTTTGTTAAATACAACACGTATTTACTTTTTATGCTTTATGACTATTAAGAATATATAACACTTACCTGTTTGGATATAGGTGCACGATTAGTATATATACAAAGAGTGCTAGATTGAACACTACATGTCTTTACCACAACTGGAATAGAAAGTGGACTCAGGAACCATTGTCTATTTCTGGTACTGTCTTCTTTTTTTGTTTGATGCACCTGTAGCTTTCTGAAACTAATTTTTTCCCACTCTTCCTTTGCTACCGCCCTTTGACTATGGCAATAATAGTTTGGGGAAGACACCCAAGTCCAGAGCCAGCATTGTGTCTCAGTTTCCTTTGGTGAGTTTTGCCATATTTGTAGCCAACATTTCTGAGCTGCTATGCCATAAATGCACAGAAAAGGCAAATGCGTGAACTCCTGCCAGCACCATGTAACTGCTCTCATGTGAGTCGAGTTGAAAACAGTAGTCAAGATGTACAGGGAAATTATGCTAGATATATTTACAAAAAGCATTTCTGTTGAACTAGCAGTTTCCTATTGTGTCAGCAATTTTCTATTACATTTATTTGTTACTACAGTACTTGGCAAAAGTACAATCTTATTAAACCTGTACAATACATTACACAAAATTGTAATCATTTTATATAATAAAAAGAACTGTGAAATTTATACAATTGTGGAGTTTTAATAAATTTCAAGACAAAATGCATAGTCTTGCGTAAGCTAGTTCCAAATGCACTTTTGAGTTCTTTTTTATGTCACTTCCAAAGTTTTCTTTTTAGTTTATATGAACAATAACTTAGCTATGTGAGTCGACTTCATGAATCAAAATGAAGAGAATGAAAGCCCCGAAATCAAATACTTTCCCTCACCTTGGAATATTGGCTCAGCTAATTTTTCATAAATCTAAACACTTATTATTTTAAAACATAATCTATTGGTATATTCAATCTTAATACAAAATTTGATATAGATTTCATTGCTTTGCTCACTCAGTCATTTTGAATGTGAGGGCCACACAGTACAACCAGCATTTACAGCTCCAACTGACTAGTACAGTGAAGTTGTTATTGTTCATGCACACCATTCCAGTCCACTCTCCTTGGCTGCCAGGTTACATTGATGTCATACAAAACACTCTTGTTATATTAACAATGGCTGGACTTCTCCTTGACAGACCTTGTAAATCTGATATATCTGCTGCAGCAAGCCTAGGTTCCTATCTGTCAACAAAGCTTATACCCTCCTATGTCCTAGTAATTTGGTACAACCTAGGTAAAAAAGACTCCTAGTTTATTTCCTGCATGTATTTACCTCTGAGGCTTGAGTTCTTCCCAACAGTAATGCACTTCAATGTGTCACTGACTTATTGTTCAGGTTTATAATCCCTGCTCCCAAACTATGTAACTAAAATATTTGGGAAAATTAACTCCATTTTTCTGCTTTCCTTTAATACCTCCACCATTAAAATGAACTAATAATACCTCCTTTGTTATGAGGATTTCATTTATATAGATTATATTAGATGTTTTTATTATTCACAGTATGCATACTGAGGATTAAGCAAGATGTAGCCAACTAGTAATTTCTACTATGTAATATGTGCTGAGTTCATGGTTATTGCTGAGGTGGAGATGGTTGACATTGCTGATGAAGGATAACAAGATGTGCCACCCCAAAATATGTCATTTTGATATAATTATTTGGAGATGAAGTTTTTTGGAAAACAGTAAACACAGGGAGTAGTTTTCTGTGAATGCCTTTATCTGCCTAAAGACAGGCCCTCCAAAAGTAACTCAGTTGTCACAGAAAACCTCCAAGGGAGTTTTCTCCACCTGAGAATACTGACTCTTGTCATGAGGAAAGGAGCCCAGAAGTTGACATCACACCCAGAAAAACTTTGCCACAAACTATAATATCTCCCACTTACTCTTCTACCAGTTGATTCTCCATCCTAAAAAGCATTTACTCTTAATAAGAGACCTACATGCCCCCTCCCTTTTTCCTGTTAAAATGATGTTTAACTATAAATTCTAAGCCACTTTAAATAGTTCCTCATTTTTCCCTGGGTATCTTCCATGTATGCATGATGTATCTATGTTAATAATTTTTGTTTGTTTTGCTCTTGTTGATCCATTTTTTCATTACTTGGAACTCAGAAGGATAGAGGGGAAAGTATTTTTCATCCCTACAATGATAACATTATTATTACCAGACTCTTCTTGTATTCTTCCATAGTCTATTATTTTTCTAGTCCTGGACTGATGTCTCATTCTAAATAGCATTGATGGTTTAGAAAAAAAAAGGGTATTTCAACTTTAACAATTATTATTTTCTGGAAATCCCTGTACATTTTTTCTGTTCATCTCTCATATATTAAACTCAGTGAGAAGGACTGGATAAATGTACTGCCACTTCAGATTACAGTTAGGTAGTTTCTTCCGAAACTAAACATACTTTTACCATATGATCCAACTTCATGATCCTTGGTATTCGCCCAAAACTTATGTCC
Source organism: Glossophaga mutica (assembly GCA_039655065.1). Taxonomy (NCBI): domain Eukaryota; kingdom Metazoa; phylum Chordata; class Mammalia; order Chiroptera; family Phyllostomidae; genus Glossophaga; species Glossophaga mutica. The sequence continues at coordinate 90,985,022 of CM077307.1, read as the reverse complement.
ACAAACAACCTATATGTGAATGTTCACAGCAGCTTTATTAACTGCCAAAACTTGAAAGCAACCAAGATGTCCTTCAATAGAAAAATAGATTAACAAACCGTGGTACGTTCATACAGTGGAGTACTATTAAGTAAGAAAAAGAAATGAGTCATTGAGCTGTGAAGAAACATGGAGGAAATTTAAATGCATATTGGAAAGTGAAAAAAGTCAATCTAAAAAAGTTATATACTATGTGATTCCAACTATATGAGATTATGAAAACAGTTTAGAGGCAGTAAAAATCTCAGTGGCTGCCAAAAATTCAGAGGGAGGAAGAGATGAATAGGGAGCATTCCCTGGAGCACAGGGAAATTTTAGGGCAGTGAAACTGTTATTTTGTATAATCCTGAAAATTTAGATATATGTCATTATATATTTGTCAAAAACCTATGAAATGTACAACACAGAGTAAACCCTAGTGTAAACTGTCAAATTTAGTTAATAACAATGTATCATTGTTGGCTCATTAATTGTACAAGTGTACCTCGCCAATGCAAGATGTCAATAATAAAGTGATGAGGACTGAGGGAGTATATGGGTTCTCTCTATACTATAGAATAAATTTTTCTGTAAACCTAATACTTCATTGAAAAATCTATTTTTAAAAAGTGAAAAAATAATATCCAGGACAAAATGGTGTACACACATTTTCTCTTGTTCTTCTCCACAAAACACAACTCTGAACTCTAGCAATGGCACAAATTACTAACAAAGGAAAACTGAAAGATGACCTGGTCTGGGACCCCAGAGTTGGAAAAACAGCATAGTAGAGTGTCTTTGTCTACCAACCAACTTAGAAATATATAGATATATCTTTTCCCTTCTCCAAACCTAGCGACACAAAGCATTCCAATTAGACATATTCCCCCCTAACTCAAATGGACATAACTCTGACAACATCAAACGAGGCTCACCTCACCACCAGCAAGGAAGATTGACTGGGAGTCCTGTCAGAAGTATATGTCTAGGGGAGGTGCTCCCTTTGTTACCAAGCTTGAGACTCCCTATACCCATTACAAGATAACAAACCAAGAGGAGAGTGCAGAGATAGCAGAAAGGACCGAATTAAAGCAGGTAGCTTCATCTAGGAAGCCTCCTTCTTGCTGAGGGCCCAAGCCTTCTTCTTCTGCCAAGAAACATCAAACCAAGAAGCACACTTGTATTGAAATTCTACACATACTTTTTCTGCAGAGAAATACCCAAATGCCTGGCTAGGTAATACTCTTTCCAGAGTTAGCAGGAGCCCCAACAGCACCAGATAAACCAAGCAGGCCAAAATAAAACCGCAAGGACTTAGAAATGTAAACATTTGTTGGAACCACAGACTACAAAACAAGGGCAAGATCCATGTGCTAAACATAAATGTGGTGACTATTTGCTAAAATAAGATATTTACAACAGGACCCAGAGTCTCCCAACATAATAGATAAAATGTCTAGACAGTTGTCATACAAACACAAGAAAATCACAATTTGAATGTGATAAGACTTTCAACTAATACGAATAGTAATGTCAATCAGAATTTGGAACTATCTACACATTTGAGAACAGCTGGCATAAAAATGCTTCAATAATCAATTACAGCCCTGATCGGCATAGCTCAGCTGGTTGGATGTCATCCCACAAAGTGAAAATTATGTGGGCTGTGATCTTGGCCCCTGTTTGGGGTCCTTCCCCAGTGAGGTCCCTGGTTGAGGGTATGAGAGACACAACCAGTCAATATTTCTCTCGCACATTGGTGTTTCCTTCCCTCTCTTTATCCTTCTCTTCCCTCCTCTCTAAAAATAAATAAATAAAATATTCACAAAAATAAATTACAAATTGTCTTGAAAAAATAAAAAATTAAGAAAACTCAGCGAAGAAGTAAAAATTATGAAAACTATAGCACTAAAAAATACAATAACATAAATTACAAAGAAAATCCAAAAACCCTAACTACATGGTCTCAATGCAAGTATATGGAGATGAAAGAGGATAGAATCAGTAAATTTAAGTACAGATCAATGGAATTTACTCAGTTTAAAAGAAAGCAATTAAATAGACTGAAAAGGGATGAACAGAGTCTCAGGAACCTGTGTGACAATAATAGAAGATGTAACATTTATATTATCAGAGTCCTGGAAGGAGGGAAGAAGGAGAGTAGGGCCGAATGAGTATTTGAAGAAATAATGACTGAAAATTTCTCAAATCTGGCAAAAGATGCAACATTCACATCCAAGAAACTGAGCAAACCCCAAATATCAAATCCAAATAAATATATACAAAGACATTGTAATTATAGTTTGGTGAATGAAGATAAATAAAAATGCTTAAAAGAAGCCAGAAAAAATTATGTTTATGTAATCTGTCATATTTCTTATCTAAATTCATAGAGGCCACAAGAAAGGAGCATAATTTTTCAAATGTTGAAGGAAAATAATGGTCAACTATGAATTCTATATCTGGAAAAGCTATTGTTCAAGAATAAATAGGAAGAAAGACCAAAACCAAAAAAGTTTGTCTGTAAGTCTATTAGAGACAAACTTACTTTACAGACTAAAATAATCTTTTTGAAAAAAAAAAGAAAGAGATATGGAAAGGAAAGAATTTTAAAGAATGAGGATGGAAGGATTGATAATTAAATAAATTTTTAACATTGCAATAGTTCCCTTTTATCTAAAGTTTTAATTACACATGGTCACCTGCAATCTGAAAATATTAAATATGTTTTAAATTGCCCACCTTTCTGAGTTGTGTGATGACATATTATACCATCTTGCTCCATCTCACCAATAACTTTGATCAGCATCTCCACACTATACATTCTCCCCCTTTGTTAGTACTTAGTAGCTACCTTGGCTATCACATTGACTGTCCTGGTGTTAGAGTGTTTGTGTTCAAGTAACCATTATTTCACAAAAAATTATTGATTATGATCCTTAGATGGCAAAACAGCATTAAGGCCTCATATATGTTCACCAAAGGTATTACAATCTCTACAACAACACTTATAGGGGTTTAAAAGAAACACACAACAACTATGGATTACAATGTATTTCAAAAGTTTTTTGAGGGGAAAAATATGTATTGTCTTCTCCTGACATTTAACTATGCATATCATATAGTTCAATGATCCAGAAATACATGAAACAAATTATTCTACTTCTGTTGTATTGTCAGAAGATTAATAGTAGCCTAATGCTATATCATAATGCCTACATCATAAATCTTAATTCATCTCATGTAGGTTATTATCATCTCACATCATTGAGAGGAAGAGTACATACAATAAAATATTTGGAAAGAAAGAGCACATTTATGTAACTTTTATTATAGCTGTTATAATTATTCTAATTTAGTATCAGTTTTTGTTGTCATTCTCTTACTGTGCTTAATTTATAAATTAAGTTTTACCATAGGCATATATGTATAAGAAAAATTTCAGTGAAAATAGGGGTCACTAATACTTGTGATGCCAGGAATCCACTGAGGGCCCTGGAACATATCCCCCGTAAACATAGAGGGGCTACTATACCTGATATCTAAAACAATAATATTTAAAAGATGAAAAGGTAAATGGACCTAACTATGAGTAACTTCACTTTGAGTAGTAAAATGTTGATGCTAATAGACTTGTGAAAGTCCTATGTATATGTTGTAATGCCCAGTCAACAGTATGAAAACTATGCAAACATATACACCCCAAAACACTGCAAATAAATCAAGGCGAAATCCTAAAAACTAATTTTGGGTTCACAGGAACCCAAAAGAGATGAACAGATTAGCACAAAGAAAATGAAACTAAATAGAAAACACATAATCAGTGGCAGGTGTAAGCACTACCATACCAATAATTAACCAAAATATAAATAATCTAAACACAAATCAAAATACAAAGATTACAAGAGTGATAAACAAACAAACAAACATGATCTCACTATATGCTGCCTACAAGAACCTTGCATTGAATTCAATGATATATGTAGGTACCAAGTAAATTCAATAACTTGGAAGAAATGGACCAATTTTTCTAAAACTATGAACTAACATACTTAGCCAAGATTGAAGAGGCAATCTCAGATTGAATTTGAATACCATCAAATAAATAGAATTTGTAATTAAAAGCTCCTAAAAACAAATCTCCAGAAACAAACAGTTTTCTTGGAGAATTCTACCATTTAAATAAAAATCTATGCCAATTTTATACATTCTTCCAGAAAATAAAATAGATACTTTTAACTCATTTTAGGAGGTCATTGTAACTTGTATACCAAACCAGAAATTGGTAGTACAAACAAAACAAAGCTATATAATAATATCGTTTAATAACTCAGCAACAATTTAATCAATGTGGTAAAATACATGTGCTTGGAAAACTATAAAACATTGAATAAAGAAATTAAGAAAGATACAAATAAGTACAAGCATACAAAGTATGTCCATAAGGTATATAATCATGCAATATGAAAAATAGAGTCAGTTATTGAAGAAGATACAAGATACAAGAAATATTGTACATAGGACAATGACGCCTTCAAGTAGACACCTTACAATCTCACACAGTCCTCCCAATCACCATTAACTGCCCTGTCATATTTTCCTGAATGTCATTGGTGGTCTGAAATCTCTTCCCTTTCAAAGATTATTTTAGTTTTGGGAAAAGTCAAAAGTCACAGGGTGCCACATCTGGGCTGTAGCAGGACTGAGACACCTGGGTGATATGATGTTTCACTAAAAAAATCTGCATGAAACATGATGCATTAGTGGAGCATTTTCGTGATGAAGCTGCCAATCACCAGTTGCCCATAGCTGCGGCCTTCTGAATCATCCAAATAGTTTCTGAGGAGGAATGTTCAAACTTAACGTAAAATTTGATGTAGATTTTGGTTGCTCTACTCTATCAGTCTTTTTTTGGTTTCTCTACTCTCTTTTTTAATACAAAGGTCCACACAGTACACACACTCACTCAATGGTATCTACGACCCTCACTGACCAGTACAGTGAAGTTGTCATTGTTCATGTATGCATATTCCAGTCAACTCTCTTTGGCTGCCAAATTACATTGATGTCACTCAAACTCTTCTTGTTATATAAAGTACATTGTTACATTAACAATGAACATATATGTTCATTGAAAAAGTATAACAATACTTTTTCTAGACAAACCTTGTATACCATGTTCATGGATTGGAAGAGTTAGCATCATTGAAATGTCCATACTACCCAAAGCAATAAATAGATTCAATGCAATTTCTATTAAGATACCAATGGCATAATTCACAGATCTAAAACAAATATTCCAAAAATTAATATGGTGACACTGATCCTGGCTTCTGGGGTCCGCGGTATTATAGATGTGATGAGACAAATTCACAGGGACTACCGAGTCCTGTGGAGGAAAAGGGATGGTATGGCTTCTCTCTCAAGGGGAGAGTGCCTCAGAGAGCCTCAGCCACTCTTTCAAGAGGATAGTGCCCCAACCCTTGCCTTGACAGGTGCAAATTGGGTTCAATTTGCACAGGAATACAGGGTGTATACATAAAGCTCATCAATCATTATCAGGCGGAAATGATTAAACAATAGATACTCTGAGGGCTTATTTTGACTCAGGGTCAGATAGTTAAAGGGTCATAAAACTTTGGGGAACAAACTCACTTCCTGCTTGGACCCTTATTAGTTAAACTGAGGGTATTAGCAAAGTAGGTTTCATAGGATTTATGCATTCTTAGGCCTGATCGCCCTAGGGAACCCATCCCTTTCAGCACAGGGCTGTACCCACCTCCAGCATTGTTTCAGGCTTAAGGCATTGTTTTAGGCTTAAGTCAGGCAGAGGCAGTAAGGCAGCCAAGAGATTAGGAGACTTCTTGCAAACAGAATGAGGAATCAGGCTATGTCAAAGCCAAGGGGCGAGGGTTAATTAACTCCTTTTTCTATAGCTCCCCAAGTCTGTCCCTGGGGGCCCCTGGTGATTGTGCCTGTCTTAGGCTATGCCTAAGATCCCTTTTGAGGAATCTTGCCTGTCATTAGCTAACCATCTACCAGGAGCCAAGCCAGGTGAAGAGAAAGGGGGCAGAGGTGGTACCCATACAAGGAAAATAAGCTTTATCTCCTAAATGGCTATGGTCCCATGGTCCTTTATTTAGCCTTAGCCATGGGGGATTACAGCTTCTGAAACCAGGCAGGGCAGTTCCCAACAATATGGAACCAAAAAACACCAAAAATGGCCTCAGCAATCTTGAGAAAGAAGAACAAAATTGGAGGTATTAAAATACCTAATATCAAACCATACTATAAAGCCACGGTAATCATACCAGGCTGGTTCTAGCATAAGAACAGACACATAGATCAATGGAATGGAATAGAGAGCCCAGAAATAAATGCATGTCTCTATGGTCAATTGATGTCCGACAAAGGAGGCAAGAGCATATAATGGAGTAAAGGTAGTCTCTTCAATAAATTGTGTTGATAAAACTGGACTGGTACATGCAAAAATAAAAAATAAAAACAAAAACTGGACCACCATGTTATATCACTCACCAGAATAAACTCAAAATGTATAAAACAATTAAATATAAGTCATGATACTATAAACATCATAGGAAAACACAGGCAGTAAAATTTCAGATATCTCACATAGCAATATTTTTGTTGATTTATCTCCTAATGCAAAGGAAATAAAGGGAAAATAAACAAATGGGGCCACTTTAAATTAAAAAGCTTCTGCACAGCTAAAGAAACCATCATCAAAACAAAAAAGGGAACTGACTATATGGAAGAACTATATGATGTATTCATACAAGGGTTTAATTCCAAAATATATAAAGGACCCATATGACTCAACACTAGGAAGATAAATCCAGTAAAAAAAAAAAAAAATGGGCAAAGTATCTGAACAGACACTTCTCCAAGGAGGACATAAGATTACCCATAGACATATGAAAAAAATCTCAACATCACTATCCATTAGAAATGCAAATTAAGATATTACCTTACACCTGCCAAAACAGATATAATTAATAAATCAACAAATAATGAGTGCTGGTGAGGATATGGAGAAAAGAGAATTCTAGGACACTGTTAGTGGTAATGCAGACTGGTGCAGCCACTGTGGAAAATAGTATGGAATTTCCTCAGAAACCTGAAAATGGAACTGCTTTTTGACCCAGCAATTCCAGTGCTGGGTACATACCCAAAGAGTCTCAAAAAAAAAAAAAAAAACAATTCAAAAGAAATTTATGCATCCTCATGTTCATAGTAGCACTACTTATAGTAGCCAAGATTTAGAAACAGCTTAAGTGCCCATAAGTAGATGAGCGGATAAAATAACTGTGGTACATTTGTACAATGGAATACTACACAATAGAAAAAAAAAGAAGGAATTCCTGCCTTTTGCAACAGCATGGGTAGAACTGGAGACTATTATGCTAAGTAAAATAAGCCAATCAGTGAAAGACAAATACCATATGATCTCACTTATTTGTGGAATCTAATGAACAAAATAAACTAACAAGCAAAATAGAAACAGAGTCATATAGATACATGGAACAGACTCATAGCTATAAGAGTGGAGGAAGGAAGGGGTACTGAATGAAAGAAGGTGAAGGGATTAGTTAAAGACATTTATGAAGGGCCCGTGGACCTAGACAATGGTGTGGAGATTTACTATGGAAGTGGGGGGCAAGTTAGGTAGTGGGGGCAAAAGGGGAAAAAGTAGAATGATGGTAATAGCATAAATAATAAAAAGAAAGAAAAGAAATCAGCAACAAAATATTAGCAAACTGAATTCAACAATGTATTAAAAATATAAATATTATGACCAAGTTGAATTTGATCCAATCATACAAGGTTAGTTAATAACTAAAAATAAACTAATAAAATTAATCAAATGGACAGACTAAAGAAGAAAAATAATATTTCAATTATTATCAGTTATATTATTATCATAATTGAAATAGAAAAAGCATTTGAGCAAATCCAATACCAAGTCATGATAAAATAAAAAACAACTCTCAGAGAGTTAGAAATAGAAGATAATTACCTCACCATGATAAAGCACATCTTTGAAAAATTTTTGCACAATTAATATCATACTTAATTATACTCCTTTATTTTCCTATAAGTATTTACTTTTTTCTTATTTAATTCATACTTGACAGTATTTACTATCTGACAAGCCATGATTTCTTAACATGTTCTGAGTGGTTAGAAGTATGGTAATAAAGGAATATCATGAAGCTATTCTGTTCTGTTCTCATAGGTATTCAAGCCAAGTTCCTAATCTAGTTGATTTTATAAATCACTTCACTGCACCTTTTATTAACTGGAGCAGATTATTTATACATAATTATTTAAGTATTTAGAGTTCTTGCCAATGAGTGAGTATATATAAAACTGTGCCTTGGATTTTGAATAATCATGAGACTTTTTAATTTTTTTTATCTTTGATTTTGGCTATAACTCAAGTCTGTTCATTTTCTTCCTTTTGCTCTCAATGTTTTATTAAACCACATCCTCCGAAAGCATTCCTTCTGAGCCTGAATGCAAATTGTGCATTTTGCTACGTAGTGCTATTCTGCAGTTTTGGTTTGTTCTTCAGAAGGAAATGACAGGGAAGTGTACAGCATCTGTGTTTATGGGATTGAACTTTATACCCTGCAAAAGAACCCAGTAAAGATTATCCCATGGAACTCATGGGTCAAGAGCAGCAATCACCAGCCTCACAATCTCAGTGTTATTACATCCAAAAATGAAAAAATAAAGGAATATGTTGAGGAACTGGTGTCCCTATTCTGTATAGGACTGTAACCACATTCTTGCTAGAGCCCATGCAAAACAAAACATAACTGATATGAAATTACCAAACTCAAACAATTGATTTTAGTGTATGGTCACAATTGAGGAGATAATTACTTTACTTTCCATTGACAATATACTACTAGCCTTGGAGTCTGAATCTTGAAAGTACCAAAATCTTTGTTTAAACATTGTATTAAATCTATTTCAGGGTTTTTTCTCTTTTTTATATAGGAACATTTTTAATTATCTGGTCATACACTTCAATATCTAGAAAACCATGTCTATAGAACTTCTATCTAGCAGATATTATTTTTGTCCTAAGTTCCTGAGTACAAAAAAATAAAGAAAACATAAAATAAATAAAAAATTTCAATTGTAAAATTCCATTTTCATTAAATTGTTTTCTGTGTGGTCATTTTTCTGTTACTCCTATATAAAGAACATATAAATCTACCAAAGCAAAATAGTCTCTTTTTGATATTAAAAAAATAGAAAAGAGTTTACTTTTATGAGGTAGTAAGAGACAAAGTATTATTTTATCTTTAATATATTAATCTAAAAAGTTTAACTTTGTCAGGATGGTATACTTTAAAAGGAGATGAAGGAAAAAAAGAAAAGAAGGAGGGATGATGGAGGGTGGGAAAGAGGGATGCCAGACAGAGAGAAGGGAGAAGAGAAGACTGTGGATAGGAGAAATAAGGAAAGAAAAATTGAAAAATGTCTATTTGAAACATTATAGGAGAACTTTTAAATCAAACTTAATGTTGATAATCTTTGGTTTTGTGGTGTTAAGGATGCATAGGGCAATATAAAAGGTGTGATATTTGAATTCATAAAGATCTACTGTAGAGGTAAATGAATTGAAAACATTAGCAGCAGGTGTTTTCCCTACCAAATATCTATCTTGCAGCATTAAAACTGCCAGTCTAAATATTCAAATGTTTTCCCCTATGGTTGAATGTTGCACACAAAAATTATTAGCGCTAGTTGGATTGATCTTATTTGCTTATATTTCTTTTACTTTAATAAATTATTATACAAAGCAAGGTGCATGATCATATGTTTTCTCTATTAGTTCTTTTATATATTTTTAAACACTTAGCCTGGAATGTTAAACCTCATACAGAAGAAATAACATGTAAGTATTGAAGGTATTTGCAAACATATATGCGTATGAATCATGTGTTAACATGATAATTATTTCCACACACACAACCTGCAACAAGAGTTATTAAAATAATTTAAGGGAAAGTCATATCAATATTTGGGTGCATTTTATTTTAAAACAAACACTTATTTGAGTACTTAGTAAGGGAAGAATTAAATTTGTAAGTTTTTAAATATTTATTTATGCTAAAAAGTCTCATTTTTTTAATAATCTCCCACAAAACTCTATGACTTTAGAATGTTTTTAATTATGACCCCCCAAAACAGAATGTGGTGAAAAGTACTGAATCATTAACTAACCAAATTAAAAAACATTTCCCAAGACCCTGCAAGTTAAATATTTCAGGTTCTAAAAGAGCACAAGGAGAAGGAAATCCTAGAAAGCATTCTATTTTATCAAAATTGAGAAGTCTGCAACTTATCCCCCATCTCACATATTTTTTCCACTCACCTGCCCCTTATGTTACTAGAAAAACAAGAAAAGGCCTTTGGGTCACCAATAAGATCAGTTTTTAAAAAAGAAAATTAAAGCATGTTAACCAATAACATATGAAGTTGCACAGCACAAGCATTCTCTGATGGAATTTGAGCCAAGGACCCTCTGGGTTCAAAATATTAGTTTTACTAAAATATGTATTGTCTTTCTAAAGATATAGGCAATAAGATTCCATTAAGTTTTATAATATTCATTAAGCAAATCAAGAGCAAGTTCCAGTTATGAAATTATTTAATTACTTGAGGAAAACATGGCATAGTCATTTTAAAGATAAAACAACATGTTTGAAGTTCTCATTTAGTTACTGAGACTTCTGTGTGAGGGTGTGTTTGGCTTTTTGTTTTTATTTCTTCATTTTACTGTGATCAGGGCAGGGTTATAAAAAAAGGAAGGCCAAGAGAAAACCTACTCTTTCATTTTGATAATAATGATAGCAAAACAGGCTTACATCTTAACATTAAGAGAAATATAAATTTAAACTAATATGGGGAATCATATTCATCCCTTTTTGTCCACAGAATCTTTATATACATCATATATGATATGGTCAAGTAGCTAACATAACTGACTTTTAGAAACTATAATTTTTCTCCCAGTCTTAACACCAGTCTTAGGCAAGTCTCTATATTAAAATTTCCTCAAATCTTTGTATACATAAGAAAATGCCCAGTCATTTTTCTTAATTCCTTGGACAAAATTTACATAAACCAAAGGAAAGGGAGAAATAGAGCCAAGAAATCTAAAGAGTATCCTGAGAAAAGCAGAGTAGATGAGGAATGTAATACTATAATATTTTTGACAGCAGAAAAATCTCTAGATATGGCCAGCCAATTGCTCAGAGCTAACTGAAAGCTTCTCAAAATCTCAGATTCTTTTCAGCATCCTCATCTACCATCTTTAGCTTGTGGCTCTTGTTTTCATGTTCACATTATAGGTGCTTCACTTCCAGGCATTAGAGCTTCCAGGAAGGAAGATGGAAAAATGGTGTTCTACAGTATGTTGATCATGTCTCTTTATCAGGAAAAAAATGCTTTTCCAGAAGCTCTTCCCAGTTGAGCTCTACCCATTCTGTTTGCATGCCATTAGGTGGGGCTGAGTATCAGGATCACCACAAGCTGCAGGGAGAAAGTAAATATTTCAAATAGAATAAAGTCAAGGTTCTGTACATTATGGAGGAAGAAAGAGTGGCCATCAAGAAATACATGTATATGTTCACTCCCAGGAATGAGATTACATCCTATTGACTTGCATTGCATCAGTCATCACTCTATGTTTTTAGAAAAGGTAAGTTAGAGGAAGGCAAGGATATGTGAATAAGTGATGAAAGAATCAATAAATTGGATATTCTCGAGAACAGAGCATATTATTACTCTTTATAACTCTCCATAGCCAAATGACTGGCTCAAAATAGACTCTGAGCTGAGTACTTCTTTTAAGAATTGAACTGTGTAAGAGTGAGTGCTCTTTTAAACCCAGCACACACTAGTCCAATCTTGAGGTTCTTTAAATTTAAAGTTGAAGTCAAGGCAGATGCTTGAAGGCAAGGAAAGAGACTAAAACAGAATGAGGGGCTGAGTTCCTAACAAAATGTTCATGTTATAAAAGCACATATGCACATGATTAAATGTATAAAAACCTCAGTTATGTAGTTGGGGGTTACTTAATGGGATACACTTATGAAATTTCTAGTCTTTACCTCTTTTAGCTTAATCTAGCAATAATATAAAATATGACATTAATCTTATGTTATTTATTTTTAAATGTAATTTCTTACTAAGTCACTGTAGGCTTTTAGTAATAGTTCATTTTTCTTGAATCATGTACTGGCTAAAAAATTGAATTTTGTATTTTTTAATATTGCAACAATTATTTCTATAAATGCCTTAGATGAGCAATGGAAATCTTCAGTATGATTTAAAAGTGTAGAACAAAACAAGTAGTTTATTAATAAATACTGATTTCTGATGCTTTAAAATTTCCTACCCTTTTGTTTCTTATAATTTACTATAATCATAGAAAATTTGTATTAATAAAATTATTGACTTACATTTTCCACAATTTCCATAATGACTGTATTTATTTATTTATTTATTTATTTATTTATTTATATCCTCACCTGGGAAATTTTTTCACTGTTTTTAGAGAGAGAAGAAAAGAGAGTGAGAAACATCAATTGGTTGCTTCCCATATCTGTCCAAACCAGAAATCTAACCTTCCTCCTTTCCATTATGGGACAATGTTCCAATCAACCAAGCCACATTGCCCAGGGCTACAGTGACAGTTTTTTAAAAACACTATGTGTCTTAATATGTATTCCTTAATATGAAGGATATTGAGATGTGGCATATTTATATTTTTTCAAAATTTAATCCTGATACAATGCAAACTAGTGATTTTAAATATCTTAAATTAATATTTAATTAAATATCTGTATTTCCAAATTGAAGTAATGATGAGATGAATAAATTTGGTCTTAAACACACTTAGGGGTGATAATTTGTTCCTCAAAAATTACTTTATTCTGACTTTAGCAAGCTGTAGAAGCTCAGCATCTAATAATAGGCTCATCATCAATAAACTAAAAATAATATCTCTAATGAGTTAAAATAGTTATGATTAATTAGATGTATCATGCAAGGTCTTTTTCCTTCTCCCCACTCCCAAATTACATAAACCTAGCCAATAATATTTAGGCATTAATATACTAGCTCTGTCCAGAAGGTATCCAGCCATACAACATGAAAATAGACATTTATTGAAGAAGACACAGGATACAAGAGATATTGTACATAGGACAATGATGTCTCAGTTGCTTTCCAAGTAGGCACCTTGGTATGTGATGCAGTTCTCCTAGTGTCTCTTCCACTGTTCAAAACATTCTGCAAAATCTTATGTTGGAATCGCCATCTGCTGCCCTGTCTGATTTTCCTGAATCTCATCGATGGCCTGAAATCTTTCCTTTCAAATGTGATTTTAATTTTGGGAAAAGCTAGAAATCTCAGGGCACCAAATATGGGCTATAGTGGGACTGAGTCACCTGGATGATTTGATGTTTCGTCAAAAACTCTGCACAAGATGTAATGTGTGCATGGGCACATGAGTGGGTGCATTGTTGTGATGAAGTTGTCTATCACCAGTCGCTCATAGTTGTGGCCCTTTTCATCATATTGCATCTCTCAACAAATGAAAGACATTGAGGTTTATTTCCTATTAATCCTTTGGCTTGGAAGAGAGTACTCATGATGGACAACACCTTCCCAATCAAATAACCCAGTTAATGTGGTCTTGATCTTGCTGTGACTTTGCCATTTCTTCTTCTGGTGTGGAGAACCAGGTGATCTCCACTGGGATGGGCCTTCATTTCTGGATCATAGCCATAGACTCACCACTCACCTCTGGTTATGACCTTCTTGAGGAAATCTGGTTTCTTGGTAGCAGTTTGAATCAAGTCATTAAGAACTGCAGCATGATGTTCCTTCTGCTCTGGTAGCAGAAGCTCAGCATGAATTTTCTCAAGACAAGTTTCATGCCAACATCCTGCATCAAAATCTTAGACATAGTAGTTTTTACAATTCCCACATCAGCTTTCAGTTCTTGTCCTGTCAGTGCTGATCTTTGTTGATTGCAGCCCATATACGTTCAACATTCTCAGGTGTTCTGCTTGTTGCAGGCCTTCTAGAATGTGGATCAGTTTCAACAGATTCCCAACCATCTTTGAAGTATTTGGCCACATTTTTATATGTGTTACATTCATTGCATTGTCCCAGAAAGCCTTCTGAACCATCTGAATAGTTTCCACAGAGAAATGTTAAAACTTAACACAAAATTTGACGCAGATTCGTTGCTTTACTAACTCAGTCATTTGGAATGCAATGGCCATACAGTATACCTGCTCACTCAGCAGCATCTACTGCCCCCAGTGACTAGTACAATGAAGTCATCATAGTTTAAGCTTGAGCATTCCAGTCCACTCTCCTTGGCTGCCTGGTTACATTGATGTCATGCACACTTTTCTCGTTATATTAACAATGGTTGGACTTTTTCCAGACAGACATTGTACATGCTGATATTATAATATCTAACAGAAGGAAGAAAATCAAAGACCAATTTCTTTCTAGTTATCCCATTCTTCAGATAAAAGCTTGAAATTTAACAAGGTAAACAATCTATCAAAGAACCTTTGGGTCATTTTAGTAGAAGTCAAATCTTCCAGTATCATGACCTTTCCTCTACACTTTACCTCCCCATTAACCACAAGAATGTTTAAGGTTACAGAACCTGGAAGTCAAGGGAGTCATTGGAGTCATCTGTTTCCAAGGTCCTCAGCCATAACCAGGCTAACAGGTAACATCCAAATTACATATGTATCTCTTCATTCCCAAACATCTCTGGTTGAGCTTTGGGGTTTCCAGATCCTGTGGACAAGTGGCCTATGCATATCAACAGATTTCTCTATTCTCTACAGTACACTGAACAAATAACATAATTTTCTGTGTGTGCTGTGGTGGGAAAAATTTTGGAAAGCAGTAATCAATTTTAAAAACTCCAGAAAAAGAATCCCCTTTATGTTATACCTCCAAATGGTAACCATTTATTTCATATGGCCATATCTATTAAAGAGCAAAATGGCCTGAATGATGCAGGTTTAATAGCAGACACTTTATCC
The DNA here is from genome assembly GCA_039655065.1 of Glossophaga mutica. Classification (NCBI taxonomy): domain Eukaryota; kingdom Metazoa; phylum Chordata; class Mammalia; order Chiroptera; family Phyllostomidae; genus Glossophaga; species Glossophaga mutica. Next base: position 90,969,879 of record CM077307.1, on the reverse strand, counting down.
AGGTCCCTGCCTTTGGCCAGGGTCCCTCCAAGTGTGTTCTCTATGCAAAAAAAAAAAAAAAAAAAAAAAAATGTGGTATGTGGATGTATAAATGATTATGGGTCTCTTTAACAGACCTGTGTAAATTTAACCTACCTGAAAGACAATCCAATGGCCATTCCCAGCTCCTTAAGGAATATTTCAGCCTGGAATAAAGAAGCACTGTCAGTCAGCACAGTGAAAGGTAATACTCTAAACAAGTAGGAAAATCAAACTGATGTCCTCTGCAGCATCTCCTAGACTGATGTGGTCTGCATAAGAGGGTAAACATCATCATAGACCAAAAAAATAACTCAAAAGGCAAGCAATCCTAATGGTGGCACATTTTGATAATCAAAGGTAGCAGTAACACTTAAAGTATAAATGTGCTTAAGTTTTCTTATAAATTAAAAAATTAAGTCTTGTGACCATGATTATGGGGAAAGAATACCTAAGATATACATCAGTTAGTGCTTGCTGCCAAATCAGCCACAACAAAAACTCAAGTGACATACCAGAGTGAGCTTAAACATTCTGGAAAGTTGACTAGACACCTGCACTGATTCTAGCTGTACTTTTAGAAAGGTCCAGGGTTTGACTAGCTGGAGGTTCATCTTGGAGAGCCCAACCATGGAGACTGGGGCAATGGGGCCATTCTTCATGTCTCTCCTCTAGCCAAAGTGATGAAATTAGGACCAGTTTTTCAATTTGTCACAAAATATAGATTTTAATTATATTTTAAATCTAGAACACTTTGAAGAAAGATATTATTGGTGCTTATTGTGTAAGAACACAATGAAATGACAAACCTGAACCATGAAAATATATTTGCTTTACTTGTAGAAGCACTGTTCTTCCCTTTGTTTGGCAACGGGAATCATGTAACCAGTTTCAGTACTCCTGTGCTTTAGTTGCCATGAAATGCAAAGCTAAATGCAATTTGTTTTACAAAAGTATAGTTTTGTTATACTTCCTTTCTTTCTTTAATGTGATTTTCAGCTTGTAGTTTTAATCATATGACCTTATATCTCTTATGGTATGGCAGTTGATTTTAAAACATTTAATGAAGGAGGCAGATTATGTTTTGTAAATGGTTAATGTTCTATCCTATAATACTGTGACAAAAGGCCATGTCCTGAGTGTCTCATTGGCATTTGACTTCTAGTGGAATAACTAGAGTGTTTCTATAGGAATTCAACTGATATAACAGCATCATAATAAAACTCCTTTATACTTCTGTAGTTCATTCCTCTTTTGTCAGAATATTAACTGAAAAGAATCAACCAGAGACTCTTTCTGGATTCAAGAGTTTACACTTTTAAATTTTCATTGGTTTGAAGGAAAAATCCATGTTTTATTTCTCATAAAGGGTCTGCAAAACTCTTCTGTACTGTTAAACTCTTGTACATGAGGAAATTTAGACATGCTAAGGCCAAGTGATTTACCTCCATCATACAACTAATCAATAGCAGAGCAGGAGGAGGCCAGAATTACAGGACTCATTTAACGTGCTGAGCCTTATTAAACAATGTGGACTTATGCATATCTTATACTCAACCTGAAGTCCTGAAATTGGACCACTACCTCTCACAGGTGGAAATGTGTGTACAAGGTCTGTTAAACATGATATATTCCTAATGTGCTGCAATTACTGAAACACCTGTGTCATAGAATGCACTCTGTTCTTGAGGGAAAATGTGTAGCTCATTCAAATAGTTTACTTCACATTTCATTGCCTTTACCTGAGCTTATATGATCTAGTGGTTCGATGTTAGGGTAAGTCACAAGAACAATTTCTTAATTACAGTGACTCTGAGGTGTGACTGTGTTGATTTGTGGGTTTTATTTTTCTTTCTTAGAATTTTTTTCTAGTTTCAGTAGCCTGTTATGAACGAAATGTGTTTTGACTGCTCTGGGAAAGCCATCTGCCTAAGTTATCAATGAGTAGAAAATACTCCATACTGAAATAGGATTCAACATCCACATAGATTGTGGAAATTTCCCACCTAAGTTCTTTAGTTCAACCACACACTGAAGGCACATGCTGCCTAACAGGTGGAAATCGGATTGAGAGAGCCATTGACCTCAGGGACACTAGTGCATGTGTTTATACAGTTAGATAGGTTCAATCCCTGATTGTTTCTAAGGGATAAAAGAGTAAGTGGGAAAACCATAAATAAAGAATATGATGACATTACAAAGGTGAGAAGAAATAATTCTTGCAAGTCAATCTTCTGCTCAGAGGGAAACAGAACATTTGTAACTATATTGTTCTTAGGTTTAATTATAGTTTTCAGATTTTCAGAATTCTTTGTCTTGCTAAACAGTCCTATGTAAATGGTATATTTATAATGCATTTAACTACATTAAATAAGAAGAAATGAGAGCACATGGATTATGAACAAAGTTCAAAGATTTCTTTAGCAGGAGATAGAATACCATTGATGTTAAGCTTTAACATTATCCATTACAGTACCTATCAGATATTGGAACACAGTTAGTGAATAAATAAGTTAGAAACATAAATTACTAGGCTGTAAAAAGGTTAAATATAACATAGAATAGTAAATGTCCATTTCTGAATCCCAATGCCTTTAAAACACACATACACACACACATACACACACAGCACCTGTGGGAGAAAAAAAATAACAACCCAGAAAAAATAATTTGCTTCCTGGTTTCATAGTTTCTTTTCTTTTATACCAGTTTCCTTCATTCCATTGAAAAGGAAAATACAGGAGAAACAAAAAAGAGAATACCTAAAAAATTCAGAGTGGAGGATTTAGCAGAATCTATTGCGGGACTCAATCAGCTCCTTAAAATGTTTGAAAATATGAACCCGAACACCTAAAGGTTTTAATTAATGGAGAGAAATGTTAATGATGTATTATTTGTTTACAAGCAAATCTATGATGACAGAAAGATGCAAACCAAGCAAACCATCATGGACCTACTTCTGAAAAGAGTGACACTCTCTCAAGGAGGCTCAGGCAGATCCTGCAGGAGATATTCCACAAGAAGGCATTGTTATCATAGGAGATGACAGTTTCATGTATATTATTGCCCTAAAGACCTTCAAGTGGGTCAAGATGTGGAAGATGAAGGTGGCGATATTGGATCCTGACCCTTTGTGGGCCTTAGCTAATGTGTATTTTTGTGTCTTAGTTTTTAAGAAAAACTTTTTAAAATAATACATTAAAAATATGTTATTATTTATTTTTAGAGAGGGGAAGGGAGGGAGAAAGAAAGGCAGGGAAACACTAATGTGTGGTTGCCTTTCACACACCTTCCACTGGGGATTTGGCCTGCAACCTACGCATGTGCCCTACATTGGGAATCAAACCAATGACCCTTTGATTTGTAGGCTGGCACTCATCCACTGAGCCACACCAGCCAGAGCTAAAAATAATAAGAAGAATTTTTTAAATAAAAAATTTTATAGAATAAGAATATAAAAAAAGAGACTTCTGGCCAAAGTGGAGGTGTAGGTGGAGACACACTGTGCCTCCTTGCACAACCAAAACAAGGATAATGACCAATTTAAAAACAAAAAACAACCAGAACTTACAGAAAATATAACTGTATGGAAATCTGACAACCAAGGAGTTAAAGCAGAAATATTCATCCAGACCGGTAGGAGGGGCAGAGACAGGCAGTTGGCGAGAGAACTTACAGCAAGGTAGCAGCTGGTGGGCAAGACAGCGGCTGGTAGACAGAGCAGTCCTACATTTCTGTGCAGATAAACTGGTAGCAACATCTGGGGAGCCAGATAGACCACACAACTCAGGGCTCTAAAGGGGAAATAAAGCTTCAAACCTCTGATTGAAAACATCTGTGGGGGTTGAGGCAGCAGTGGGAGAAACTCTCAGCCTCACAGGAGAGTTCATTGGAGAGACCCACAGGGTCCTATGATGCACACAAAAACACCCACCAGGGAATCAGCACCAGAAGGGCCCACTTTTCTTGTGGGTAGCAGGGGATGTGACTGAAAACCAGCAGAGAGTGGAGCAAGTGGCATTCTTCCCTCTCAGACCCCTCCCCCACATATAGTGTCACAGCACAGCCATGTGGGTTGCCCCACCCTGGTGAACACCCAAGGCTCTGCCCCTTACTATGTAACAGGTGCACACCAAGACAAAAAAAATGGCCCAAATGAAAGAACAGATCAAAGCTCCAGAAAAAAAAATACAACTATGCGATGATGAGATAGCCAAACTATCAGATACACAGTTCAAAACACTGGTTGTCAGGATGCTCCAGGAACTCACTGAGTACTTCAACAGCATAAAAAAGACTCAGGCAGCAATGAAGGTTGGATTACATGAAATGAAGAAAAATCTACAGAGAACCAACAGTTATGGGAAGGTAACCAGGACTCAAGTCAACAGTTTGGAGAAGAAGGAATAAAGAAAGATTGAACCAGAACAGAATGAAGAAACAAGAATTCAAAAAAAAAAAAATGAGGAGAGGCTTAGGAACCTCCAGGACATCTTTAAACATTCCATCATCTGAATAATAGGGATGCCAGAAGGAGAAGAACAACAGCAAAAAACTGAAAACTTATTTGCACAAATAATGAAGGAGAACGTTCCCAATCTGGCAAAGAAAATAGACTTTCAGGAAGTCCAGGAAACTCAGAGAGTCCCAAAGAAGTTGGACCCAAGGAGGAACACACCGAGGCACATCATAATTACATTACCCAAGATTAAAATGAAGGAGAAGATTTTAAAAGCAGCAAGAGACAAGGAGTTACCTACAAAGGAGTTCCCATTAGACTGTCAGCTGATTGCTCAAAAGAAACCTCACAGGCAAGAAGGGGCTGGAAAAAGGTATGAAATGCAAGGACCTACATCCAAGATTACTCTATCCAGCAAAGCTATTATTTATAACAGAAGGGCAGATAAAGTGCTTCTCAGATAAGGTCAAGTTAAAGAAGTTCATCATCACCCAGCCCTTATTATATGAAAATTATATGAAATTATATAAAAATTTTAAGGCACTTATTTAAGAAAAAGAAGATAAAAATATGAACACTAAAATAACAACAAGCTCACAGCTATTAACAATCCAGCCTAAAGAAAACAAAAACAAACTAAACAAACAACTAAACAGGAATAGAATCACAGAAACGGAGATCACATGGAGGGTTGTCAGCGGGGTAGTTGGGAGGAGGAGAGAGAGAAAAGGTACAGAGAACAAGTAGCATAAATGGTAGGTAGAAAATAGACAGGGGAGGTTAAGAATAGTATAGGAAATGGAGAAGCCAAAGAACTTATATGTATGACCCATGGACATGAACTAAAGGGGGGAATGAGGGTGGGAGGGGATGTGCAGGGCAGAGGGGAATAAAGGGGGGGGAATGGGACAAGGGTAATAGCATAATCAATAGAATATATTTTAAAAAGAATATTAAAAATTTGTACATTATGTTTTGTGTTTTAGGCTAAATATCATTAAAAAAGGCAAAGCTAAAAAAATTTAAAAAGGTGATAAAGTAAAAACATTATATTAAGCTAGTATTCATTTATTACTGAAGAAAGAAAATTATTTTTATAAGTTTAGTGTAGCCTAAATACACGATGTCCATAAAGTGTGTGGTAGTGTGCAATAATGTCCTCAGTCTTCACATTCAACACCACTCACTCACTGACTCACCCAGAGCAACTTCCAGTCCTACAAGCTCCATTCATGGTAAATGCCTTATACATTTTTTAATCTTTTAGATTGTATTTTTACTGTACCATTTCAATATTTACATATATTTAGATACATAAATATAATTGTGTTATAGTTACAGTATAACAGTTACAGTACATAGTTCAGTACAGTAACATGTTGTACAGGTGTGTAGCATAGGTGTGTAGTAGGCTATGCCATCTCAATTTGTGTACGTGCGCTCTATGAATTTTACACAAGGAAATTGCCTAATGACATATTTCTTAAGTATATCCCTGTTGTTAAGAAACACATAACTATAAATATAGTTCCTTTTATTATCCACTCACCTACTGATGAAGAACTGTGTTGTATATGTAATGAATTAATACTAACTCAGGAATGTATGGCTTAGCAATATTTGTTGGTCTATCCTTCCTCAGTGATATTTAATGGAAGTTTTTCATAAGTTACTTTTTTGTATAGATGTGTGGTTTTGTTTCAATGTTCTGTATACAGACTTAGCATACCATTGTAATTATTATGCATTTATAAGAAGTCTTGATAGCTAATACGGCATAGATGTTCACCCCCTTATTTTAGACTGTTGTGATCTTATTGCTCTTCTACAGAAAAGATTTATAATTTTGACCCCTCCAGGAAAAGTTTAGAGTTTTGATTGAAATTACATTGACTTCACAAATTTAGGTAAAACTGGCATCGTTACACTAGTATTTTTTTTATCCATTACCATGGTATATTCTCCATTTATATGGGCCTTCAATATCTCTAAATAAAATTTTTAATTTTTAACACAAAGTTCTTGTACATATTTTGTTCACATGTTTATTTTGTTATTTGTAAATTGAGTCACTTTAAAATTTTATTTTAATTGTTATTGGACTATAGAAATCAAATGATTTTTTTATATTCATTTTGTTCATAAATTTGTTAATGGCATGAGACCTAAATGTAACAGTTACTTTACGTATACAATATATGTATCCTTAAGGGTGGTATCCCTGAGTGGAGGTCCTGGAGGAGGGAGAAGGGAGAATTCCTACACTTAGAGGTCCGGTCAAACAGAAATGTGGCTGGTCAGCTAGGAGAAAAAGCAAAAGAGGTTGTTATCACAACAAAACAGGATAGTATTTCAAAGAAGAAATAGGAACATCAAATGCTACTAAGAAGCCAAATAAAACAAATAACAATATTTTGATAGAAAGGGGCAGAAATCATACTGAAATATATTGATGAATGAACAAGAAATTAGAAAATAGAAATATTATTTGTAAATGTTTTTAAGAAGTTTGACAGTGAACAATAACAATATGAGTGAAAGTTTATATGTATATGTTATAAAACTTGCTAAACTATTATGATTTGATTAAAGATTCTTTTGTTTTCTGTGTAGAAAAACATTTTCTGCTAATAATCACAATATTTCCTTTCCATCCTATTAGTTACCACTGGTACTAAATGCCATCTTATTGCTCAGATGAATACACCAATACCATGTGAAATGGCTGTGATGGTCATGAACTGCATCCTCTTGTTCCTGCTTTGAGGAGTACCCTTGTTAGCTTTCACCATGATGCTTATTATATACCTTTTATCAAGATAGGGACATTCCCACCTAGCCTTTGATTCCTAATTTACTAAGTATTTTATCACATTAATGGTATTTGAATTTTATTGAAAGATTTTTGTACCTTTGAAAATAGAAATTGTTTTTGCTCTTTTTAGATGTATAGTGCTAAATTACAATAATGGTTTGTTAAATGCAAATATATCCTTGAAATTCCTAAGCTAAACACGTATTAGTCTAGATGAATTCATATATTTATACATTATTGGTTGATAAATTTAGCTTGCTAATATTTTTAAATATTTGTATACATATTTATTAATAAAGAGACTGACCTCTAGTGCTTTATTGTCCTTATGTAGTTTTGATATCAAAGTTATAAATCTTTATTAAATGAGTTATTCAATGCTAATTCTTTACTTTCTTAGACAGCTTGCATTAATAGTGTTTAGTTCTGTGAAAGTGAGGTAGGACCCAGCACTAAACCTGACCAGTGGGCGAGGCAGTGTCAACACGCTGTGTCACCATTAACCTGCTGTCCAGTTGTAAGTTTCTTCCAGGAGTTTATTTCTTACTGACATATTTTTGGCAAGTTATATTTTTAGTAAATCCTTCATTTAATGTAAATTTTCAAATTATTTTTGTATTTTTTATAATTTCTACTTTCTCTTCACCTTTTCTAAAAACTACTTTATTGTTGTTTAATTACAGTTGTCTGCATTTTCTCTCTACCACCCCACCCCCCTGACCTCAGCCAAACCCACCTCCCTCCCTTGCTTCCACCCACCCCCTTGGTTTTGCCCATGTGCCCTTTATAGTAGTTCCTGAAAACACTTCCCCTCATTGTCGCCTCTCACTTCGCCTCTGGCTATTGTTAGATTGTTCTTAATTTCAATGTCTCTGGTTATATTTTCTTTTCTTTTTTCTATTATTGATTATGTTCCAGTTAAAGGTGAGATCATATGGTATCTGTCCCTAACTGCCTGGCTTATTTCACTCGCTTAGCATAATGCCCTCCAGTTCCATCCATGCTGTTGCAAAGGGCAGGAGCTCCTTCTTTCTTTCTACTGCACATTCACCTTTTTAATTCTTAATGCTATATATTTGTGCTATCTCTATTATTTTTTCTTGATCATAAGTCAGTCTACTTACTTAATCTTTATAAAGAACCAACTTTTAGTTTTGTTGACTCTTGCCAATTTACCTTTGCATTCTGCTCTAATCTTTATTATTATTTTCTTTCTTCTAATTTCTTTGGATTTGTGGTTTGTTTTTTGCTGATTTGTTCTTGTCAGCTTGTTACTTTTGACAATTAGCTAACTAATTTTAACCCCTCTTTTCTAAATTAATATAAATATATATTTAAATATATATCTATATGTGAAGATACATTATGTTGTGTTTAATATATTGATATATAATTACATACAATTGGCATATATAATATTTAAAATGTTGTATATAATATATAATAACATTTCAATGTAAGTGATAACCCTTATATTGTCAGAGTTGATATTGTAGTATTATTCAGTTCTACATATTTTCAGGTTTTCAGTTTGATTTTATTCATTGACCTTGGAATTGTGGGGAAATGCACTGATAAATTTCAAAATGTGTTTTACTAGTTTCTGAGTTATTGTGTTTATTGATGTTCTTGAGAATAATATGTATTTTCTGGACCTAGAATTCAGTTACATTATCACCAGTTCTTTGGTGTCCAATGCACTGACTTTTGAACATGGCAATTTATTTCCCTGTGTGTTTTGTAATTTTGGACTGTGAGTTAACTCTTGATACAGCTTTATCTATGAGAATCCTTGAAGCATAAGGGCTACTGCATTCATACTGAGGGACCCGGTGTTTGCTTTTTCTAGTCACCTCATAATTATTTTTAATGTGCTTAAAGTACACCAGAAAAAAAGTGACACTTTGAGTTGAGATTTTTGGTTTGGGTTTCTTTAATCATGTGGGTACTATACCTCACTCCAACTCATTCAAAGGTATTAACCATCAATCAAAGTTCTTTTTTAAAATTTTTATTTATTTATTTATTTATTTATTTATTTATCTATCTATTTATAATGTTCTGGATCTCCTTATTTATTTCCTTTTTTATTTTTACTTTTTAATTTTTATTTTAATTGTTGATCTTGTACAGTTTTCTGTCTTTTACTCCCACCCCAGCCCACCACCCCAGCCCTCCCCACCTCCCGCCCATTTCCAGCCCCCATTGTTTTTGTCCATGTGTCCTTTATACTTGTTGCTCTAAACCCTTCCCCTTTTCCCCTGAAATTCCCTCCCCTCGCTCCTCTGGTGACTGTCAGCCTGTTCTTAATTTCAGTGTCTTTGGTTCTTAAGGAACAATTTCATTCCTGCCCTGAGCCCAGGCTCTGATTGAACTGTCTTTGCAATATCTCTGCAAAAAGAATAGTGATTAGAAAAGTTACAATTATCTATGTTGGATGTGTTTTCATACTAACGTTTCATTTTTGCAGGCCTAAACATTTCTTATTGCCCTTAAATAATTATTAAAATCTAAAAGTCTCCATTATTTCTATTGGCAAATCCCCTCAGTAGAAAAATAAAATTAGCAGGAGATGTGACTACAGCTTTTAGTTCCTCTGTCATACATGGTCTCTAAAGATTTCCTTTACATCACTTTCAGATAATGGATTTTATAAAATGTAACTGCCTTATGATGCAGGGATTCTAATTCTAGGAATATAGATGAAGAAACCCAAAACACTAATTCAAAAGAATATATGCACTCCTGTGTTCATTGTATCATGATTTACAATACCCAAGATATGGCAACAATCAAAGTGCCCATCAATAGATGAGTGAGCAAAAAAAAAAAAAAAAAAAAAAAATCTGTGGTACATGTATATAATGGAATATTATGCAGCCATGAAAAGAATGAAGTCTTACCATTTGCGATGGCATGGATGGGCGTATGGGGTACTATGCAAAGTGAAAAAGTCATTCAGAAAAGACAAATACCATATATCACTTATATGGTCTAAAGGACAATATAAACAAGTAAAAACAAAAATAGACTCATAGATACAGAGAAAAGACTGATGGTTGCCAGACGGAAGGGAAGTTCAGGGACTGGGTGAAGGGACTGAGAAGTACAAATTGGTACTTAAAAAAAATAGTCAAAGAGGTGTAAAGTACAGCACAGCATAGGACTATAATCAATAATATTATAATAACTACATGTGGTAGAAGGTGAGTACTGGAAATATATGGGAAACACTTTAAGTATATGGATTGTCTATCCACTATGATGTACAGCTAGAACTAATACAAAATAATATTGAATATAAAAATAAAAATTAAAAAAGACTTTATTTTTTAAGAGCAGTTTTAGGTACATGGCAACAGTGAACAGGTTTCCCATATATTCCAAACTCCGCACATGCATAGCCTCACCCATTATCACATCCTCCACTGGAGTGATACTTCTATTACAATTGATGAACCAGCACATCAGTATTATCCAAAGCCCATGGCTCAGATCAGGATTCAATTTTTATGTACTCCCTTACATCTTCAAAACTCAAATATGCATTAAAAGAAGAGTGTGCTACATAATATCCCATATTTCTATGGCTTCCAAAGTTGGAGTTTTCAGACTATTTAATTGATCATTTTAAAATGAATGAAAAAGAAATTACAATGTCATTGAATACAGCTTCAAATATTCCATCGATCAAGCTCTCTTTTAATAGAGGTTCATTAGGTATTAGAAAAGTCAACATTCAAACAAACAGGAAACAATGAAATGAAGCAATTGCTATGAAATAAGAGAATTCACTGATCAGCTCAGATCTCAGGCAGCCAGTGGACCAGGGATGTGCAGTATGTATATTCCACACATCCATCAGTAATAGAAATGCAGATCTCTACAAGTACGAGTTAGGAATGAACCTCATGAGTGCCAAGTTCCTTTTCTATTTGGCTTGTCATATTCTTGCTGAGCTGGGAGCACACTAGTCATCCGCGATAGAAGAGAAAGAAAAATTATCAAATTACACTGTTTATGATTGTTCCAACTTATGTATCAAATGTTTAATGAAATATTTAGGGTTTCTAGGCTATGTTTTTTAAAAAATAATGTGTAACAAACTATGGAAATATTGCTTAGATATTATATCTGAATAACATTTCAAGCTTTTTTATTTTTGATATTAATTCAATTATAGCTGTGTAACATTAGCACTCAGATCACCACATTAAGAAACAAAAAATGAACAATAGTTCTGTCCATGAACTAAGTGAAAGGTCATGGTAGGAGAGATGAAGGTAACAGTTAATGGAGAAAGTCTAGGCTAGCCCCATAAATTCAAATCCTTCCTCCCCCAATTATTACTACATGCTTGACACTGGGCAATTTACCTCACCTCTGTTTGCCTCAGTTACCTCATCTGAAAAATGGGCATAGTAATAGTGGCTACCTCTTAAAGTTGTTATAATAATTTAATGAGTTAATGACTTTAAAGTGCTTAGAACAGTGCTCATCATTGAACAGTGCTTGTCGCACACTCAGTAAAATAGCAGTTATAATTATTAAACATTATGTAGAATGACATCAGAGCCAGATATTTCTATAAGAGTTTTCTGGTGATCCTAGGAACCTAAGAAGACAAGTAACTGAAATCAAAGAGTAAGGAAACAGTACATACATAATTTTTATAACACACTATAATCTATCCAATTTTACCATTATTAAATCTCACATTTTTAAAAAGTAATGCTTCTTATTAAATTTATATCCCTAGTTATTAACAATACTGACACAGAGCTGGAACTCAATATAGAACAAGTGTGTGTGTGTGTGTGTGTGTGTGTGAGAGAGAGAGAGAGAGAGAGAGAGAGAGAGAGAGAGAGAGAGAGAGAGAGAGATTCAGACTTGAGTACCACAGCAGGTAAAGAATAATCACCGCTGAGCCCTCTAGATCCCATTGAGAATACATTCCTCTGTCTATACTAGCAGACTTATTGGCTGGAATCCATTCTTTATGACCTCATTCCATTTAGGGGTTTGCTTATTACTTGTTTAATAAAAAAAAAAAAAAAAAAGAAAGAAAGAAAGAAAGAAAGAAAAAGCTTTTATCAGTACCAATGTGCTGTTGATTATCTTTTGGCATAAAAACAATTGAAAAAGAATTAGCTCCTGGTTCACATTAATTTATACAGAATGCCTTAGACTATATTTAATGAATGGAATTGCTTTAAGAGTATTTGAAATATTATATATTTTTTATTTTTATATGCACATATTGGTCATTATTTTAATTAACATCAAACTTTAAAAAATTTGCTTTCTAAGTCTAGAAAAATGGAAACCTGAGTATTCTAACTAACCACATTTCAAGGTAGATTATATGTATTAAATTCAAAACTACTAATGTACATCAAAAAGTAAATCAGTAGCATTACATAATTATACAGTGCAACTGCATTGTACATTAAAATTACAAAATTGTTTTAGGAATGAAGTTTGGATATTTTATGTGCAGAATTTTGAATATTTTTGTACATCTAGTACAAAGAGTGTGGCTATATATACAAAATTAATAAAATCAATAACAAAGGAAGCCTGGAATAATAAGCAAATTATATCCATACATATCATTGCGAAATATTTTAAAGAATTTTTAAATAAAATACTATTTTTAAATTTTATTTTAATGAAAACGTCAACCAATAAGATCAAAGGAGGACTCTGTCATTAGTGACTACCTCTACCACTCACAAGTAGAGTGTTACACTTCTTTTGCCAAAGTTAATGGCAAGAGAACTCCATTGCTGCAAATTAATAAATTTTGTTTTCATATATCAAAAAATTTTCAGCAAAACAAATACCTATAATCATATGTGGTCTCAGAGCTTTCAATCCCCTTGGAATAAATAATATTTACTAGTCTTAAACTTATGGGGACTCAAGAGAATCTAGTACATTTCTTTTTTTAATTTAAATTATTTTATTGTTCAATTACAGTTGCCAATATTTTCTCCCACCCCTCCCCCCACCCCCTCCAAACCCACCCCCCTCCCTTGCTTCCACCCTCCTCCTTGGTTTTGTCCATGTGTCCTTTATACTAGTTCCTGAAAACCCTTCTTCCCACTGTCCCCTCTCCCATCCCCTCTGGCTGTTGTTAGATTATTCTTAATTTCAATGACTGGTTTTATTCTGTTTGCTTTTTTCATTTGTTGATTAGGTTCCAGTTAAAGGTGAGATCACATGGTATCTCTTCCTCACTGCCTGGCTTATTTCACTTAGCATAATGCTCTCCAGTTCCATCCATGCTGTTGCAAAGGATATAAGCTCCTTCTTTCTCTCTGCTGCGTAGAATTCCACTGTGTAAATGTACCAGTTTTTTAATCCATTCATTTACTGATGGGCACCTAGGTTGCTTCCAGTACTTGGCTATTGTAAATTGTGCTGCTATGAACACTGGGATGCTTAGGTTCTTTTGGATTGGTGTTTCAGGGCTCTTAAGGTATAATCCCAGCAGCAGAATTGCTAGGTCAAAAGACAGTTCCAGTTTTAGTTTTCTGAGGACTGTTCCATACTGTTTTCCACAGTGGCTGCACTAGTGTGCATTCCCACCAACAGTGTACTAGGGTTCCCTTTTCTCTGCATCCTCTCCAACACTTTGTTGATTTGTTTATGTTGGCCATTCTAACTGCTGTGAAGTGGCATCTCACTATGGTTTTAATTTGCATCTCTATGATGGCTAGTGATGCTGAACACCCTTTCATAGGCCTCTGGGCCCTCTGTATGTCCTTCTTGGAGAAGTGTCTGTTCAAGTGTTTTGCCCATTTTATCATAGAGTTTTTTGTCTTCCTGGAGTAGAGTCATGTAAGTTATTTACATATTTTGGAGATCAAGCCCTTGTCTGAGGTGTCATTGACAAATATGTTTTCCCATACAGTTGGCTCTCTTTTCATTTTAATGCTGTTGTCTTTAGCCATGCAAAAGCTTTTTAATTTGATGAGGTTCCATTTTTTTATTCTTTCCTTTACGTCCCTTGCTTTAGGGGACATATCAGTGAAGATGTTGCTGCCTGGAATGTCTGAGATTTTCCTGCCAATGTTTTCCTTTAGGACTTTTATGGTGTTACAATTTATATTTAAGTCTTTTACCCACCTTGAATTTATTTTTGTGTATGGTGTAAGTTGGTGATCGAGTTTTGCATTTTTTGCATGTAGCTGTCCAGTTCTCCCAGCACCATTTGTTGAACAGGCTATTTCTGCTCCATTTTATGCTTCTTCCCCCTTTGTCAAATATTAATTGACTGTAGAAACTTGGGTTTATTTTAGGGCTCTCTGTTCTGTTCCATTGGTTTATGTGCCTGTTCTTATGCCAGTACCAGGGTGTTTCCATGATTACAGTGGCTTTGTAATACAGTTTGATATCAGGTATTGTGATCCCTCCTGCTTCGTTCTTCTTCCTCAAAATTGCTGCAGCTATTCAGGGTTGTTTACAGTTCCATATTAATTTCTGAAATGTTTGTTCTATATCTGTGAAATATGTCATGGGTACTTTAATAGGGATTGCATTGAATCTATAAATCGCTTTGGGTAGTATTTCCATTTTGATTATGTTAATTCTTTCAATCCATGAGCATGGTACATGCTTCCATTTGTTTGTGTCTTCCTTAATTTCTCTCTTTAGTGTTGCGTAGTTTTCTGAGTACAGGTCTTTTACCACCTTGGTTAGGTTTATTACTAGGTACTTTATTTTTCTTGTTGCTATATCAAATGGGATTTTTTTTCCCTGATTTCTGTTTCTGATGTTTCATTGTTGGTGTACAAAAGTGCTTTTGATTTCTGAGTATTGACTTTGTAACTGGCTGTTTTGCCAAATCCATTTATTAGGTTGAGTAGTTTTTTGGTGGAGTCTATAGGATTCTCTGTGTACACTATCATGTCATGTGCAGACAGTGACAGTTTGTTTCTTTCTTTCCAATATGGATGCCTTTTGTTTCTTTTTCTTGTCTGACTGCTGTATCTAGGACTTCTAGTACTATGTTGAATAGGAGTGGTGAAAGTGGGCATGCTTGTGTTGTTCTTGATCTTAGTGGGAAAGCTCTAAGGTTTTGTCCATTGGGTATGATGTTGGCTGTAGGTCTCTCATATATGGCCTTTATTATGTTGAGGAATGTTCCCTCTATTCCTACTTTGCTGAGTGTTTTTATTATAAATGAGCGCTGTAACTTATCAAATGTTTTTCCCACATTTATTGATATGATCATATGATTTTTGTCTTTTATTTTGTTTATGTAGTGTATTATATTCATTGATTTGAGAATGTACTACATTTCTTATTGTGAAGTTAACAAAATATATAGTTAAATAACAAATTTAATGCACTCTTTTATTTCTGCAAAAATGTATAACTATTTATTCTTTACTTACAAAAAGCCTGCTGTAGGCCTTCAAATTGATATTTTTTAGCTGTTAAAAATTGTTCTCCATTTTCACCTGTGCTATGAAATTTAAAATAAGTCTGTTGTCAATAGTTAACATAGTGAGTCTCATATTGAACATCATCTGCCAAATGTACATGAAAACACTATGGTACAAATGAGCCGATTAACTCTACATGTGTATGTTCAAATTATTCTAGATTTAAAGTGAACTATAAAACCTTAAAGATGTAGTAAAAAATTCCACAACCAATGAATAAATATGAGTGCTCTCCTGATTAATTCTAGTTCTGTTTAAAAACCTTTTAAAAGCAAATGTCACATTACAAAAAGATAAAAGTTTGAAGACATAAGGATAAAGATACTTTTTTCTTCCACAGTATGTTAGTTAAAAGTGATATCTGGGTGCTCTAATGAAATCCCACAGTGGCTTAAACAAAATAGAAATTGACCATTTTCCATGTAACACTCTAGCAGTAAGTAACGTAATACTGATGTGGTAGTTTCATGGTGCTATGGAACCAGACTCCCTCTAATTTCCACTTTGCCATCTTCAATGACTGACTTCATGTCCTTGTCCAAGATGACTTCTCCAGACTCTACCACTACATTACATCATCTAAAGGGAAGAAAGGCAGGGCATGCATATGCCAATTGCATTCCACAGGCTAGAACTTGGTTGTGTGTCAATTTCTTGCTGTTGTTGCTGCTCCTGTCAGATGTTATCTTGAATCTGACTGACCAAAGGGCTCCCCCAAAATGGAGGGCTTTATTGCCACTGGAATGTAAAACTGGATATTTGGGGACAAATAGCTGTCTTACTATAACACAACTAAAAAAAAAATGATGTGTCCAGAATATCTCTTTTACCTAGCTGATGAAAAATACATGTGTAGTATTTATATAAAGTCACTTTCTACTAAACTTGCATGGCAATTTTAGATTTATTGTTTGCATTCTCAGTATCTAAGTATTAGGCATTTGACTTTTAAGTGTAGTTTTCATTTTTCAAGAATTCTTATCAGATTAATCTTGACTTTAATTTTGAATACATTGTGTGTTTTGTTTTTTTTTTTAGTTTTACTCTTTATGCATCAATGAGACATTAAATACAAATAATACAATAGCACGAATAGTAAAGTTAGATGTTAATGATATTCTATTGGTTTGATTACACCCTACAATTCACTTTTATTTAAGCACCACACTTAGTACATTACACAAGACAAGACACATGTGTTAAGCAATGCATGCAACATTTTACCACAGAGAGATATAGAAATTTGGGAAAAGTCCAAAATAGTATAGAAAAGAATGAAAAAGCTAGGAAATAGCTTATTCAATAAAGTGTAAAAGAATTGGAAAACTTTAGCAATAAAATGAGACATGTATTTATCTTTTAATCATAGTGTTTCCCTCTATGAGGGGGTGTCTGTGTGTGTGTTTTAAGGCAAAAACCAGATGTCATTGGCTCTTGGTCTCAAGTAAGAATGAAAGGGAGTAAGACAGAAGTGAAACACACAGGATTAGAATGATCTAGAACAACAAATACCATATTTATCCTGGAGGTCAAATAATTCAGTTAAGAGAAATGGATTTGAACACCTGGAAGACTGTTAAAAGAATATACAAAAACCAAAATACTTCAAAACCTTGGGGTTGGGTAAGTGGATATGTAGAGAAAGGTAATGTATAAGATATACTGATGTTTAGATTGTGAAGAAATCCAATGGATGCTTTTGAATTAGAAACACACTTGAATATCTAGAATCCTTTAGATTTTGTTTTAACAAAAGAGAAATAGATTGATCAAGATAATTTTTTTATGAAAACTCTGATCAGTTTTTAATGGAATGTCTTTATAAAAATGGTTATAAAACAAAATGAAAATATTATCTGGAGCTCAGGTTTTGAACATTGTTTTCTCACTTGGATATAGTTGGAATATAGCAGATAATGTACTGCAAAAGAGTGAATATATTCATTCTTTTGTCCTTACTCTTACTTATTTGTTCACTTCTCAGTTTACATATTTCCTAAAATACTTTGGATCTAAATTCTTAAGCAGAAATCACAAACATTAACAATTTTGCATTTAGGCTTTATTAGCCCCCCAAACTGGCCATAGCATTTAAGGCTCCTTTAACTTTCCCATGCCTTGTTTCCTTGGCTCTGAGTGGAGATAATAAAGGTGACCTGTACAGATAGGTGTTATGTGGACCAAATTAAATCACTATGTTAAGGGCACTATTATTTATTTATTTATTTATTTACCCTTTGTATTGAATTTATTGGGGTGTCACTGGTTAACAATATTATACAGGTTTCAGGTGCACAGTCCCACAGCACATCTGTACACTGTATTATATGCATCTGTATTATATATTCTTCACACCAAGTCAAGTCTCCTTTCATCACCATTCATTCTCCCTTATACCCTCCTCCACCACTCCCCTCATCCCAGCAATCACTACACTTATCTGTGTCTATGAATTTTTTTCTCCTTTTTTTCCTGCCCAATCTCTTCACTCCTCAGCAGGAATTACTATGCCCCAACCTATGTGCTTAAGCCAGCCTGCTGATTATAGCTTGATTAGAAAAACAACCGATCAGTTTAATGGCTGATTAATTTAACAACAAGGTGGAAAATACAAAGCAACAAAATGGGAAGACAAAGAAACAGACCTCAAATAAAAGAACAAGTGAATTTTCCAGAAGGACTAGATGAAATGGAGGCAAGCAATTTATTAGATAGAGAGTACAGAATTATAAGGATATTTAACAGCATGAAAAAAGACATAGGAACCATAAAAAAGGACCAGTCAGAAATAAAGAATGCAATATCTGAAAAATAATACACCAGAAAGTATAAACAGTAGGTTAGATGAAACAGAAGATAGAATGAGTGTTTTGGAAGACAAGGTTAAAAAAATACCTATGTAGAGAAGGAAAAGGAAAAAGGAATTTTAAAAAATGAGGAGAACTTCAGAAATATTGTGGACAATGTGAAGTGTAACATCATCTGCATCACGGGAATACCAGAAGAAAAGGAGAGCAAGCAAGAGATTGAGAAGCTATTTGAAGAAACAATAACTGAAAACTTTCTTAGCCTGGTTCAGGAAAAAGTCACACAAGTCCCTGAAGCTCAGAGAGTCCCATACAAATTGGAACCAAAGAGGCCTACAACACAACATATCGTAATTAAAATGACAAGGTTTAAAGACAAGTAGAGAATCCTAACAGCCACAAGAGAAAAGCAGGTAGTTACCTACAAGGGAGCACCAGACAGAAATCTGAATACTTAACAGAAACATTTCAGGCCAGAAGGGAGTGGTATAAAAAATTCAAGGTGATGAAAAGCAAAGACCTACAAACAAGGCTACATTACCCAGCAAGATTACCATTTAAATTCAAAAGAGAAATAAGGAGCTTCTCAGACAAAGAAGAGCTAAAAGAATGTGTTAACACCAAACCAGTGCTGCAACAAATATTAAAGGACTTGCCTGAAGAAGAAGAAAAGAGGGGGAGAGAGAGAGAGAGAGAGAGAGAAAGAGAGAAAGAGAGGAAGGAAGGAAGGAAGGAAGGAAGGAAGGAAGGAAGGAAGGAAGGAAGGAAGGAAAAAAGAAAGAAAGAAAAGACAGGCAGGTAGGCAGGAAGGAAGGAAGATGAGAAAGAAGGAGGGAGAGGGGGAGGAGAAAGAGAATAATTAAGAAGAAAAAAACGAAGAAGAAGAAAAGAGAAAGAAAAAAAAACAGAGGAAAAAAGTCTAACAGTAAAAGTGCACTACGTACATTTCTATCAATAATTACCTTAAATGTAAATGGCTTATTTGCTCCAACCAAAATAAAGAGGTAGCTGAATTGATAGGAAAAGAAGACCTATATACATGCTGCCTACGGGAGACCCTTCTCAGATCAAAAGATACACACAGACTAAAAGTTAAGGGTTGGAAAAAATATTTCATGCAAATGGAAAAGAAAAAAAAAGTTGGGGTAGCAGTACTTATATCCAACAACATAGACTTAAAAACTATGGCTATGGTAGAAGACAAAGAAGGATACTACATGAGGATAAAGGGAACAATCCAACAGGAGGATATAACCCTAGTAAATTTTACACACCCAACATAGGAGCACCTAAATATGTAAAGCAAATCTTGATGGGTATAAAGGGACAGACTGACAGAAATAGTCATAGTTGGGGACTTTAACATCCCATTGACTTCAATGGATAGATTTCCACACAGAAAATCAACAAGGAAATAGCAGCCTTAAATGAACTGGATTTAATTCACAGAGGAAATGGATTTAATTGATATCTTCAGAGCATTTCACCCCAAAGCAGCAGACTATACATACTTTTCAAGTACACATGGAATATTTTCTAGGATAGACCACATTAGGGCACAAAACAAGTGCAAGCAGAAGAAAGGAAATAATAAAGATTATAGCAGAAATAAATGAAATAGAGTCTAAAAAATGATACAAAAAATCAATGAATACAAGAGCTGGTTCTTTGAAAAGATAATCAATATTGGCAAACCTTTAACTAGACTTATCAAGAAAGAAAGAGAAAGTTCACAAATAAATAAATTCAGAAGTGAAAGAGGAGAAATAACAACTGACACCAAAGAATACAAGGGATTGTAAAAAAAAAAAAAAATACTATGAACAATTATATGCCAACAAACTGGACAACCTGGATGAAATGTATACATTCCTAGAAATATATTATCTTCCAGAAATAAATCAGGAAGAATCAGAGAATTTGAATACACATATTACCCCTAATGAGTTGAAGCAGTAATCAAAAATTCCCAACAAACAAAAGCCCTGGACCACATGGCTTCACAGGCAAATTTTGTCAAATATTCTGGAAGAACTGACACTTCTCCTTCTCAAATTATTTCATAAAATTCAAGAGGAAGGAAGTTTCCCAAACTTGTTTTACAAAGCCAGCATTATCTTAGTTTGAAAACCAGATAAAGGCACTACAAAAAAAGAAAATCATTGCCCAATATCACTTATGAGTATAGATGCTAACATACTCAACAAAATATTGATGCAGACACAGGCCCGAAGTGTCTGTGGCATTATGGATGAGACTAAATAAATTCACATGGACTACCAAGCCCTGTGGAGGAAAAGGGAGGGCGTGGCTTCGCTCTCAAGGGGAGAGCAAACCACAGAGTGCCTCCGCCACCCTTTCAAGAGGAGAGCATCCCAACCCTTGCCTTGAGAGACTTTTATTGAATTCAATTTGCATAGGAATACAGGGTGTAGTTGTAAAGCTCATTAATCATTATCAGGAAGTAAGGATCAAACAATAGATAACATTCAAAGAACTCTGAGGGCCTATTTTGAGTCAGGGTCAGAGAGCTAAATGGCCTTAAAATTTTGAGGAACAAACTCACTTCCTGCTTGGACCCTTATTTAATTGAGAGCATTCTAAACAAAGTAGGTTTCACAGGATTTTACATATTCTTTCTTAGGCCTGATTGCCCTAGAGAACCTGCCCTTTCCAACATAGGGCAGCACCCACCACCACATTGTTTCAGGCTTAAGTCAGGTAGGGGAAGCAAGGCAGCCAAAAGATTAGGGGACTTCTTGCAGACAGAATGAGGACTCAGGCTATGTCAAAGCTAAGGGACCAGGGTCCGTCACCCCTTTTCTGTAGCCCCCAAGTCCTTCCCTGGATCCCTGGTGATTGTGCCTATCTTAGGTTGTCCCTCCCTTGAGGAATCTTACCCTTAATTGGCTAACCAATCAAACATTGGGTGTCAGGCAGGGTGAAGTAAAAGGAGTAGAGGTGGCTCCCCAGCCAGGGAGATAAGCTTTGTCTTTTTAGTGGCTTATGGTCTGAAGGTTATTCATTCAGCCTTAGCCATGGGGGGGTTACAGCTCCTGAAACCAGGCAGGGCAGTTCCCAACAAATATTAGCAAGCTGAATACAGCAATGCATCAAAAAGATCATATATCACGACCAACTGGGATTATTCTGGGAATGCATGGTTGATACAACATTTGCTAATCAATTAATGTGATTCACTACATAAACAAAACGAAGGATGGACATCACCTGATCATATCAATAGATGCAGAAAAAGCTTTTGATAAAATCCAGCACACATTTATTATCAGAACATTCAGCCAAGTCAGAATAGAGTGAACATACCTCAACATAATAAAGGTCATATATGACAAACCCACTGTCAGCATCATAATCAACAGGCAGAAACTACCAGCATTACCCTTAAGATCAGGAACAAGACAGTGATGTTCGTTTTCACCTCTCTTATTCAATATAGTACTGGAAGTCCTAGACACAGAAATCAAACAGGAAGAAAAAATAAAAGACATCCAAATTGGAAAGGAAGAAGTAAAACTGTCTTTATTTTCAGATGACATGATACAGTACATAGAGAAGCCTAAAGAGTCCACCAAGAAACTACTAAAACAGATAAAGGAATCCAGCAAAGTAGTGAGGTACAAAATTAATATCTAGAAATCAGTTGCATATTTATATGCCAGTAACTAACTAACTGAAAGGGAAATCAAGACAATTATCCTATTCCCAATTGCTTCAAAAAGAATAAAATACTTAGGAATAAACCTAACCAAGGATATAAAAGGCCTGTACTTGAAAAATTATAAGACACAGAAGAAAGAAATTGAAGAAATGACAAATAAATGGAAGCATATATTTTGTTCATAGATAAGAAAAATTAATATTATTATAATATCAATACTACCCAAAACAATTTATAGATTCAAAGCAATTCCTATCAAGATTCCAATGATGTATTTCACAGAACTACAACAAATATTTCAAAAATTTGTATGGAACCCAAAAGGCTCCACATAGCAACAACATTCGTGAGAAAAAAGAACAAAGTTCATGGAATCATGCTACCCAACATCAAACTATACCGTAAAGCCATAGTAATCAAAACAATTTGGTACTGGCATAAAAAAAAGACACAGACCAATGGAACAGAATAGAGAGCCCAGAAATAAACCTGCACCTTTATAGTCAATTAATAGTTTGACAGAGGAAGCAAACACATACAGTGGGCTAAAGACAGTTTATTCAATAAATGGTGTTGGGAAAATTGGACAAATATGTGCAGAAAAATGAAACTAGACTATCTTTTACACCACACACAAAAATAAATTCAAAATGTACCAAAGACTTAAATGTTAGACCTGAAACGACAAAAATCATAGAAGAAAACATAAGCAGCAAAATCTCAGATATTGCTCATAGAAAATTTTATCAAATATATCTCCCCAGGAAAGGGAAACAATAGAAAAAATAAACAAATGAGACTATTTCCAAAAAAAAAAAAAAAAGTTTGCACAGCAAAGGAAATCATCAACAAAATGAAAAGGCTGACCAAAGAATGGGAGAACATATTTGCTGATATATCTGATAAGGGGTTGATATTCAAAATTTATAAATTACTTGCAAACTCAACACCCTCCCCCTGCTAAAATCAATCTAGTTAAAAAATAGGCAAAGGACCTGAATAGACATTTATCCAAAGAGGACCTACATGAGGCCAATAGACATAATGAAAAGATGCTCAAAGTCACTAATCAGCAGAGAAATGCAAATTAAAACCATGATGAGATATCATCTCACACTTGTAAGAATGGCTATCATCAATAAATCAACAAATAAGTACTGGTGAGGATGTGGAGAAAGGGGAACCCTTTTGCACTGTTGGTGGGAATGCTGTTGGTGCAGCTACTGTGGAAAGCAGTATGGAGATACCTCAAAAATTAAAAATGAAACTGCCTTTTGACCCAGAGATCCCACTTCTGAGAATATGTCCAACAGAACCCAAAATGCTAATTCGAAAGAACATTAGCACCCCTATGTTCATTTCAGCATTATTTACAATCACCAACATATGAAAGCAGCCCAAGTTTCCATCAACAGATGAGTGGGTAAAACAACTATGGGATATTTACAAACTGGAAGTCTACTTGGCTACAAAAGGGAAGAAAATTTTACCCTTTGCAACAATATGGATGAACCTGGAGAACAGTATTCTAAGTAAAATACACCAGTCAGAGAAAGACAAATACAATGTGATTTTACTCATATGTGGAATCTAATGAATGAACTGAACTAAGAAAGAAAATAGTGACAGCCTCACAGATGGAGAGCAGGATCATAGTCCGTGTGTGGTAGGAGGTTAAGGGGTCTACCGATAGAGCAAAAAGGAAAAAGTATTCATAGACATGGACAATAGGGAGGTGATTGCTGGGGGGGTGGGGGGCAGTATAAGGGGACTAAATGGTAATGGAAAAAATACAATAAAGATTAAGTAAAAAAATCACATACTTATCCATTTATCTTTCTAGTTTTTAGCATGTCCAGCCTCTATTATTTTATCTTTTTTAGCTTTCCATGTATACTTGGCCTCTGTGCATTCATATTTCTAGCTTTCAGTTCACTCAATGTATGAATTGGCCAAGGATGGTGTCTCCCCTGGTGCTCCAACTGACTGTTTTACAGTAACAATTCCTCCCTTCAAAACTCTGGACTTTCATAATCTTACAAGGATAAATGGACAAAGGTCTGAGATTTCTGTAGTTCCTTTCTCCTGGCAAAGAACATAGTCTTACCTACTCCCAGGTTCAGAGAGTCTTATTATGTAACAGAGAAAGGGGGTTCAGGAATGGAGGGAAGTCTTTATATGGCACATGTGGTGTCTTAAGTGTGGCCCTGCTGAACAATCAAAGCTGGTAGGCTGCTTTATGTTTCAAGAGAAGAGTTGCAGATGAGCTTCCAAAGTGAGACCTATCATGCAATCAAATAAGTGTCTAGTGAAGGGTATGACTAGTAGTATAGGGGCAATTATAGTGAAATCAGAAACTGGAGAGACTAAAGGATCCCCCTGATCTAACTCTGAGCAGAGGCACACCCAACGGAAGAATGAGTAAATTTGCTGAAGGTTCCACTGTCTGGGAAATGCATTGCAAAATAAAAAGAAACATTGCTACTTAGCTTTGGGAGGCACTGTCCCTTTTGGAAAGAGGAACTTTAAATCTCTTACAGGAGTGCAAGTCTTGCTTTCTCTTACAGTATTTACAGCAATAGATAGATCCGAGTTCTCCTTAGGTGGTGCCCACTTTATCTGTGTGTGGTGAATCCAAGGTTTGACTCATGTGACCTTTAGGGAGGTGTGGTTGTCAGTAGGACATCACAAGGACTGAGCAATTACTATGCTAACTGCTGTTCAGGACCTTGAGTCTCCTGGGTCTCCCAGATGGAATTGGTATAAGGCAGGGGTGTCAAACTCCTTTTCACCGGGAGCCACACCAGCTTCTCGGTTGCCTTCGAAGTGCTGAAATAATTTTAAGACTGTATAAATGTAACTACTCCTTAACTGTTAAGGAGTTGAAATTACATTCAGCCCTTTGAAGGCAACTGGAAGCTGATGTGGCCCCTGATGGAAATGAGTTTGACACTACTGGATAAGGGATCATCAGGTGGGTAGATAGACCTGAAATAAGCAAACTTATACAAAACTGTTAGTGTTTGACCTAGATGTTGTATATGTTGTTTCATTTCTGATTCATGTTTTAAATCTGAAGTGGGTGCTTCTAAAACAAAAACTTGGAAGGGACTTCTATAATCTATAAACTGTTTCAAAAAAGTTTAATTTAAGCTTACTTCGAGGTACTACCCTAATCCAGAGCAATGGGAGTTCCCGGTCCCATTTCAAATGTGTTTCCTAGCATATTTTCACCAGGGTCTTCTTTGTTGTGTGGTTCATTTTCTTAGTCTTTCCCATAGACTGAGGTCTCCAAGATGCATGTAGTTTCTCTTGAATCCATAGTGCCTCTCCTATCTTCTGGGGGATAAGATTTCTGAAGTGAATAATGGTGCACTGCCATTTTTTTTAAAGATTTTATTTATTTATTTATTTATAGACAGAGGGGAAGAGAGAGAGAAAGAGAGGGAGTGAAACAGCAATGTGTGGTTGCCTCTAGCACACCTCATACTGGGGACCTGGCCTACAACCCAGGCATGTGCCCTGACTGGGAATCAAACTGATGGTGCTTTGGTTCACAGTCCCACACTCAATCCACTGAGCTACACCAGCCAGGGCCTTGTTATTTTGAATGGTATAATGGAGTCCAAACCCAGGAATTATTTCCTTCAGTAGAAGTGTTGTCTTCTCAGTTCTAGTGTGGTATGACTCTGCCCATCCAGAAAAATTGCCTACAAAAACTGAGAAAAAGTTTCTGATGGTTTTAGTTATCTGTGTAAAGTCAACTTGACAGTCCTAAAATGGGCATATCCCTTTAATTGTACTCTCTTTCCTATTGAGATACCTTCGTTTTAGAATTGTTTTTGGTGTATATTTGACAGGCTTGGATAATCTTCTGAATCATCCTTTGTAAATAAGGGCACTTTAAGTGTAGTCTAATGCAGTCCATTAAAGCATCCTTTCTATAATGGATCCCTTTATGTAGGTGTTTGAGGATGGAATATACTAGAGCTTCAGGGAGTAAGATCATACCATAAGTGTTGACCTTCTGTGTAAAATTAGGGTCCCTATGAGAAAACCTCCATTCACAGGACCAATGCTCATCTTGTTCTGCATAATGGGGTTTAAATTCTAACAAGTCTATGTGGGAAATCAAAGCCCTAAGAAGTGGCAGCCCTCTGGCAGCTTGCATTGAGGCTTTAACTGCGGTTTTGTTTCTCTGGCCTGTTTGGGAACCATTCTGCTGGTGTCCTAGGCAGTGCATTATGCAATCTGGTTTTGTATATTCACTGCCTCTAGTGTTTGTAAAATCTCTTTTTCTTGTTTGATATCCTTATTCTCCAACGTTAAGAGGCCTGTTTATTTCTATATTGCCCATGGGCAAGGACTACCCTGAAGGTATATTTAGAGTCAGTGTAGAAGTTAACATTCTTTACTAGGACTATTTTAAGGCTTTTGTGAGGGTTATCAGTTCAGCCTTTTATGCTGAGATTCCTATGGCAAGGGCTGGGGCTTCTACCACCTTGTCTATGGTAAGTACCATGTATCCGGCTCATCACTAACCATTCACCATGAAGCTGTTCCTATCTGTATGTAATGCCCAATCATGTTCTGTCAGCAGATGGTCCAATAGATCTGATCTGCTGGAATAAACTTTGTCAATGATTTCCAAGCAATCATGCTGGAGGACTGAGCATCCCAATGAGTATGGGAGTAGTGGTAGTTTGTATGGTGACATTTGGGTTGTCTAATAAAATAGCCTGATACTTTCCCATGTTCTCTGCCAGCAGCCAATATCCTCCTCTCTATTCTGATAGAGTTAGAAGCTGCCATAGTAAAAATGCCATATAGGTTGTCCCAGAGTGAATTTCTCTGTTTCTTATAAAATGTCACCGGTATCTGCTACTGCCCAGAGGCATGGTGGGTATCCTTTTGTTGTGTGGTCTAATTCCCTTGTGAGTTAAACTGTGGATTGAAGGGTATTTACCAGGGTCTGGGTCAGTATCCCAAGTCCAGGTCCTTGCTTTCATGAATAAATAATTCCAAAGGTTTGTGTAAATTAGTCAATCTTAATGTGAGGAAACAAAATAGTTTTTCCTTCACGTTGTCAAATGACACCTGATAATTTCTTGTCCATTCAAAAGTTTCAGAGTCTAGTGCTGCCAAAGAATTATACAATGTTTTTGCTATAAATCCAAAGTTTTTAATCCAAATTTGGCAAAACTCTATAATCCATAAGAATCCACGAGGCTGCCTCTGGTTCTCTTGGATTTTTATTGTAGCAATAGTTTGTTTTTGATCAGCCATCACACTCCCAGTGCCTTGTTTCAGTTGGAATACTGGGTATGTCACCTTCTGTTTGCAAATCTGGGCCTTGTGAGGTAATTCTTCATATCCCTTTTTTGCCAAATGATTCAGCACTTTGATGGTGTTAAGGAAAAAGCCTTCATAAGTATTCCTAGCTATTAGTAAGTCATCCACATATTGTAGAAGAATTCCCAATTTCCGTTGCATATCCCTTAAATTTTTTGCTAACATTTACCCAGACATGGTCAGGGAATTCTTAAATCCTTGTGGCAACACGGTCCAATAGTATTGGAGCATGGCTTTAGTCACTGGATGCTGCCGTTCAAAGACACGTAATAGTGGAGACTGTTCATCTATCAGGATGCAGAAAAAAAGTATCCTTCAAATCTATGTCTGAAAATGATTTGCTATCCCAGGGTACCATTATCAAGAAAGTATAAGGGTTGGGTACCATAGGAATAATACCTTGGACAATGTCATTTATGGCCCTAAGATCCTGTACAAATTGATATTTGTCAGACTAAGCCTTTCTGACTGGAAAAAAGGGGAGTGTTATAGGGAGATTGGCATGGCTGAATTAATCCTGATTTTAAGAATTTCTGCAATACTGCTTGAATTCCTGTTAAAGCTTCCTTTTTAAGGCAGTATTGTTTCTTCTGTGATATTCGTACCTCTTCTTTTAGGCTATTTTTTACTGGTTAGATGTTAAGTGCCCTACTTCAAGTTTTTCAGCCCAAATGGTTTGATCAATCTTGTGTAAAAAGAATTCAGCTCCAGGTCCTACCATGCAAGTCAGGAGCTCCTGAAGCTGGAGAGACTTGTATAAATTATTGCTTCTTCTTAGGAGAAAAGATTATTTGTGCATGCAATTTGCAAAGTAAATCTTGTCCCAACAATAGAATGGGGCAGTCTGGCACGCAGAGAAAACTCTATATAAGTTTTTGATTCCCAAGCTCGCACTCTAGAGGTGGAAGGAATGCCTGTTTTTGTAATTGTCTGGTCACTCGCATAATTGTTACTACAACTGAACTTTCCTTGGTTAGTTTTGTATTTAGCACTGAGTATGTAACTCTGCTATCGCTAAAGAAATCAATTAGCTTGTTCCCCACTGTCAATTGTACCCAGGGCTCCTGTGGGGAAGTAGTAATAGGTCAGGAGATGTCTAGGGGAGCCCCTAGGCATCCTCATTGGGTTCATTTCTTTTTAACATTTATGAGTGAGGGTTTTTATCCTTTTTATTTTTCCTTTTGAGTTCTGGGCAATTCTTTCACCAATGGCCTTTCTCTTTGCAATAGACATATTGATTGACACATAGTGGGCCTTACCCTTTTCCTTTCAGGCCCCCCTCTCCTGGTTTCTCTGAATTGTTTCTAAGAAAATAGTGGCACCTTTTTCATTTCCTTATTTCCTGGGTATGTTAAACTTTAAAGGCTATGTCCACCAGCCAGAAAGGGATTCATTCCCAGTGCTCTATATAAACTTCCTTTTGATATCTGGGTCACTCTGTCCAATAAAAGTCATGTTTACCATTTGAACATTGTCTGGTTCCTGTGGCTAACCATCAGTGTGCTTTTGATAGGCCTGATAGATCCTTTCTAAATATTCAGACGGATATTTATTTGCTTTCTGTTCTCCAGCCTATATTATATTCAGCTTCTTTTGTTTAGGCATACTTTTCTTAAGCCCTTCCAATATGCACATTTTGAAGTGTTCTAGGAAGGCTAAATGCTCACTATTCATGTCCCAGTTGGGTTTTCTCAATGAAATCACCCTGGCTGTGTTGGGCATTCTGTTTGGATTTTTTTAGTGGAGGCATTGAGCTTCTTCATTAGCCTTATTTATAACTAGCAGCCTTTTATCTGCTGTTAGCAGGATGTTAGGAAGAACCTGTATATCTACCCAGTTTGGACAGTGTGTGGAAAAAATGGAGGTAACAAGATCTTCCATTTTCCGAGGATCCTCTGTATATGAGGGGTTAGAATTCCTCCAATTCAATAAATCTAAAGTGGAAAATGGAATATGAGCTCAATATTAGCCAGTGGGATGGGTTTCCTGATTTATTCCACCTCCAGGGTATTGTCTCAAAGAGAATTGTCTTGTTCCAGATAGGGATGCTCCCTGGCCAATTGGGTTCCTGCTGGGTCTTTGAGAGGGAGATGATCCCTTCATCATACAGGCACTCTTGGCCTTATTTCAGGCATATCTATCAGTGGAGATGGTGGAAGACGAAATTTTTCTGCTGCCCAGGGAAATCTTGGGTTCCCTGGACACTAAAGAGACTCATCTCCTCATTCATTTTTCTTTTCTTATTGTATACGACTACCAGGAAAATGTTTTAAAGCCAATTTCCTTCTCTTTATAATTACTTAGTTCCCTTTCTTTGCCAAATCCTTATTGTGTAAAGACATAAATGTTTGGATATAAAGGATTTTATCCCATTTCTCTGACCTTTGGCAAAACAATTTAAATTACATGATGGTGTAGTAAATTAGGGAACTATTTAGGGGGCATTTTTCCCCATAGGCTAAAGTATACATAGGCCAATGGTGTTATAATAGAAAACCAATTTTGTCTTAGACATTGGATAACAGCTGTACATGGACCAATCTGCTAAAATTTGGCCCAGTGTGCTCTCTTCAGAAGTCAAAACAGAACAGTCCCTAATGGCACAAAAATACAAACCCAAAACCATTACTATGAAAAGACCCCAGGAAAACTGGAAACATATAAACAAAACTTGAATCCACAATTCCAGTATTCCAAGTGAGTGCTCTCAAGAAAGTCTTAGTGCCTGATTTCCTGTCAACTGATATTGCAGTCTGTCCTAACCGAATCTAAAAGGCATAAGGCCCAAGTGGTAGGGATAGCCAACAAACCAGCACCAGAAATGGTCCTAACTGGACCCAAGTGGCACAAAGTCCAAATAGCACAAAGCCCAAGTGACACAAGGCCCAAGTGGCAGGGGTAGAAATCCTCAGTGTGCACACAGGTCCAAGTTACTTAGTCTTGGGGGTCCATTTCTTCCCCAAATCCATTTTCTTTCACTAGCCTGCTGTTTCAAGTGAGCAGGAGGGCAGGAAAATTTTATGAGAAAAGCTCTCAGTAGCTGTTGGGAAGTCTCCACAGTCCTGCTCTCCTGGGGTCGCATGCCACAAGCAGCTGGGACCCTAGCCCAAGCCATTTGAGACTTACTGACATCCACACTGTCCTATCTGGAATCACCAAAATTCTTGCAAAACAAAACAAAACAAAACAAAACAAAAAAAGGGGGCGGGGGAGGTTCAGCTGCCTGTATGCACAAAAGCTAAATTTGTGAGGGAGGTTCTGGTGCGAGGAAAGAGGTTTATTCAGATGCTGCACAACCTGGGAGAATGGTAGACTTCTGTCACAAAAACGATCTCAATCTTCTTATGCAAGCCTTTAGTTCTTATAGGGATAGGGAGGGGAGGGCTTTTTTCTAATCCAATTAACTTTCTAGCTTTTTTCAAGCTCAGGTTCTATATATTCATGTTTCTAGCTTTTAGTATGTTCAAGCCCTATCCTTTTACCGTTTTTACCTTTCCATGAATGTTTGGTCCCTGTGAATTCATATTTCTAGCCTTCGGTACAGTCAGTGTAAGAATCTCCCCCTGCTGCCCTCTTAGTCACTGGTACTCCATTGTCAGTCTATTTTATTGTAATAGAAAGATTGTATGTAAATTAAAAGCCAAGCTTTTCTTCAACTCTGTAACTCTTCTATAAATTCATCTTATGTATTCTCAATATAATATATTCTCAAGATTTCAGTGAGGGTCAAGTATGTTATAATAAGATCATAAAAGTGGAATGCAAGACATACTAGTTTGTTCCTAATGATATATTCAATACATCACTTATTAAAATTCTTGAAATTTCAACTTCCCATGTACTCAATATAAACCAACATGTGTTCACCTGGTCTCATAGATCAGTGGATGATACAGCAGAGGTGAGGATGTTAAGGGCTGATGTTTCAGTCATAAGTGTAAACCTACAGGGTGTGTTCAGAAAGCCAAGCCCCAATATAGGAAGCTTATTTTGCCTGTCAATATGGTGAATTTCTAAAATAAGCAAGTTTCTAATTTAATCCACCCAACTATGTTCCTTTGCTCAATCTCCTGCCTTGGTCCTCTACACCATCACAATAAAGATGTATTTTCAGTAATAAATAAGAGGCTTCATTATTATACTGTACAAGGTGCCAAGCAGTGTTTGTAACCATTTAAATAAGCATAAGCTTAATTAGCATTTACTACTTATTCAAGATATTTGAAAGATTGCAAAAATTGCTAATATCACAAGGTTGAAAACTTGTTAGTGATTAGTGGGAGCAATGGTTTAAATATTTTTTGTTTGATATTAATAATAAAGTTATTAAAGACAGTTGTATTGCTATTTGGCCATGTTTAGCCAGTATTATTTCTTACTTTATGATCTTTTCATTTATTTTTGATAGATAGTTCAAATAGATTAAAACTTTCTTCAGTAAGTCAATATTAAAATATATTTTAAGTGAGAACAACCTTGCTTTGATATGTAGAATTACCATGCAACAAGGTAAAAAAAAAACTTTAAATACAATCTTAAGCTAAACTTTATTCCTCCAGAGTCACTAGAATATCAAGTATGACACAATCATTTATATCAATAAGCATCATATAACATTTTAAGTGACTGCATAAAAACTACAAGAATTATTTTTCCAAAAATAATTTTCTACTCATTTATGAATTTATTTGAAATTTTATTATATCAATATTATTAAATACTAAATATTAAAAACATTTTCTTTTTATTGGTTTGGCCAAAAAGTCCATATGGTTGTTTCCATACAGTAAAAAACACATTTTTTTCAGTTTCACAATAAGTTTATTGATTTGGATATTCTGAGTATGTTGGCTATCTTCTGCACAGCATAATGTTGATTGTTTCAATTGATGTCTTGATTTGATTGCTATCAACTTCAACTAGTCTATCAACTTCAACCAGTCTACTCAACCATGGAGCAGAGTCCACTGAGAAATCTCCAGCAGGAAACTTTGCAAACCACTTTTGACACATTTGATCAGTCACAGCACCTTCTGCATACACTGAACAAATATTTTATTTGCACTTCAGTTGTGTTTTTACCTTCTTAGAAATAATAAAGCATAATATGTTGAAAGTACATATTTTCTTACATCTTCAATATTAAAATGGCTACACGAATTTATCAATTTTTATGTTTTAATGCATATTGATATGACAGCTGTCACAATAAAATCTAACAAAATATTTCAAATGAAGTTAAAGAAAACTAAGGACTTCTTGAGCCACCCTATGGGAAACCAAATGAACTTATTGGCCAACCCTATAGTAACGTGTAGAGGTATTCCCAAATGTACTCAAATCACATTTATACTAAAACAAGTATTTGCTAAGGCAAGAATTGTTGCAACAAAATATATATTTAAAGCATGTTTGACAAAAATTTTCTCAATGAAAAATGAACATATTTAAATAATATACATGATTATAGAAAAACAACATTATTATTTTGAAGATGCTTATCAATGTAAAGACAAGTCTAGAACCCATTTTCTAACATATGCCTTCCATAAAATACTTTTTAGGGACTGGACAACACCTATTTAAAAAAAATGTCAGACAACCAGCAATCCCCCTTCATCATTTCCATTTTCCTGTGGTTTTCTGATTGCAGGGATTACAACTTGGTCAAATAGCCACTGCCCTTGTTTTTAGGATCACAGTTGTCAAGCTATAGCCTACCTTGAGGAACTTCAGGTACAAGCTTATCGTGTTATTTTATTTTAGTTTTTCAGTTTCATTGAGATGAATTGACATACAGCTCTGAATATGGGTTAGGTGTACTACATAATGACTTGACATGTATACTGGCAAATGTTAGTTAACTAAAATCCATCTTCTGATTTAGTTACATTTTTCCCTTGTGCTGAGAATTTTTAGGATCTGCTCTCTGAGCAACATTTAACATACCATACTGCCGTGTTAACTAAGCTTATAATTTTAGATATAAGAAAATGAGCTCTGAGGGAGATTAATCTAAAAGTGTAAAATTTTTCTCATGACAGTTTATTCCATTATTCCTATCTATAAGTTTGGTTATGCTCCTTCATTTCCAAGGTCAACTCTGTTTTTCTAGTCTAAGTTCAAAGTTTTGTTGTCACCATCCAGAAGGAAGTAGAAATTCTTTTTCTTAACTATTCCCATGACTGATATATATTCGTGACCATGAATGACATCACTTATACACATAAGATGCACTGCAAACCCAAAATTGCTTTAACAATGAAAATTCAAATAAAAACATAGGAAATTCCAGTAAAACTTCTCTTTTACTATACTTGTCATTATAACAGTAAAAGTTACAGTGTGACATCAGGAAAGTTACAGGTACTTTTTGACTTATAATTAGTGAGCAATTTTATTCTAACATATACTTTGCTTGCTTGTAACAGGAAAAATATGTCTCAAGTTGTATTGTCTCATCTTTCATAGATGTGATGTAATGTAAAGTGCTGCTGATGCCAGGAGCTTTCCCATAAATTAGGTGATTCATATACAAATGCATCATCTATTCACATAAAAACATGTTATGTACTTTAGAAATGCTACTCTGAATATTAAAATTCAAAATTAATTTTATTTTTTGTGTTCACTGTTTGTTGGCATATATTTTAGTACATAAATCTCTGCTTACTGTTGTGTGGGGGTGGGTAGTATGATACAGTATTGGAATTCCAGCCTAGTGCAGTATCATTATACAATTTACCAACTTCTCCGAGACTGGATTTTAATAGCTTGGTTTTAGGAGCATCATATAGAATATATGTGACTATAATACCTTCTGTCCAGAAAGTATCCATCCATGTAATATGAAAAATAGGGACATTTACTAGAGGAAGATACAAGAGACATTGTACATAGGACAATGATGCCCCAGTCCCATTCAAAATTATGACATTCTTGAGGAATCTGGTTCACTGGTAGCAGTTTGAATCAAATCATTAGTAACTGCAGCACGATATTCCTTCTGCTTTCACAGCAGAAGCCACAGAACAAATTTTGTCAAGACATGTTTCATGCCAATGTCCTATGTCAAAATCTCAGACATAGTTGTTTTTGGAATCCCCAGATCAGCTTTCGTGACACACTTTATTCATGCTGCACTCACTGCATCATCCCCAAAAACCTGAGTTGTCTGAATAGTTCCCATGGAGGAATGTTCAAGGTGAATGAAAAATCTGATACAGATTTGTTGCTATGCTAGTTCAGTCATTTTGAATGTTATGGCCACACAATACACATGCTCACTCAATGGCATCTACCTCTGCCACTGACTAATACAGTGATGTCGTTATTGTTCACTCATATGCATTCCAGTTCACTCCCCTTAGCTTCCAGGTTACATCAATAGATTACATCAGTGTCACACAAACCATTCTCATTATATTAACAATGGATGGACTTTTTCTGGACATAACTATAGATAATGTTTGTAATTAATAAGCTTGTACCCTATGTTTCACAATGTTAAATAGTCATTTAAAAAAATATCAAGATCTTTATTTTTGGCAATAACAACCACACGAACAATACCCATTATCTGACAAGATGATTAATAATTAGAAAAATTATGCAAAATGTAAACAAAAGATAAAAAAATCTTCAGTACTCATGTGTTTACATAATTAAAAGAATATTCAGGCCAAGGCCAAATATTTCACAATTTTTTACAAGTAGATTAATTATTTTTTCAGTAGAGGGTTTCTGTTTCCTGTTGTACCAACCATTAGACACAAATGAAATGTAAATGTAGGAAACTGAATTTTTCCTCCAAATGACATGGTTGTGCTAGGGGATATACTGACCTTACCAAACAACTAGTGTATGGTCTATTACTGTAAAGTACACTTACATTTTCAAATCTATCATTACTTAAAAAATGACACAACTGAATTTATTTTAGATCACTCTGACATTTATAATTTGTATAAAACTTGTAAAATACTTTTCCTTTTTAAACTTTTAAATATATCTATTACTTTTAAGCATTAGTGTTCTCTAATTCAGATATCCTTAAGGGACATAGGGCCACTGACTATACATGTTTCATTACTTCCTTGGATATCTCACAACCTCTGGGGCCTCTTCCCTAAAAATTAAATAGAGAATATAAGTTAAACTGGTTTCACAGTCAGTTGAAGAAGTAAATAAGAACTTTACTCTTTCACTTATTCATACCTGTTTTGACTCATTCAGTGAATATAAGTGATGCACCTACCATATCAATCATTAAACGAACTGGCATGAAAAGCATTCGTTTTTCCTGTCCTTTATGAGACCATTGTGGGTCACCTCATGCCACATCTCAGCGTGTGTAAAAGAGGTTATAAGAAAGCAAGCTTTTTTAAAAATCAAAATTAGCATAACATGCTTTTTATATAGAATTCTTTTGTATACTTTATTTTAGCAAGCCATATTAAGCAAAATTTATAAAACAGCATTTTAAAATGCATGTTCAAATTTACCATTATTTTGATGAAAATCTCTAGATTTAAAGCCACATTTTTAAAAGTAGCCAATAATCTGAAGCTTAGTTTTATGTCACAGATCAGGAGAGTTATTACAGTTTTGAACTTGTCAAGTTCAGTGTAGCTGACAGATTAACAGAACCTGGTAGCCTGTAAATGTGAGCCACAGAGTCTTCTCCCTTTGTATTTACATGTTTGACCAAAGGACTTACACTAAGAGCAGGAGTCTGGAATTCTCAAATCTAAAAGAAGAAATGGACTCTGAAATTCTCAAGGGCTCCCATTCCAGTTTCACCACTTGCTGTATGGTCTTGAGAAAGTCATTTAACTTCTCAGAACTACTACTCTCTCTTTAAAAATGGAAATAATAATTATATCATTGGTTATTATGGTAATTAATTGAATTATATATGGGAAAGGGTTTGGTCAACATCAAACTGTCAGTAATTATCCCTTAGTTAACCATGGAAAACTTCCCAGAAAGTATTGTGTATCCTCTTCCCTGCATCTTTCATGCTCTGTTCCCCTGCCTGTCCCCCACCCCAAAAAAAAATTACCAAACATTTTGTTACTTGAGATTTTAAGCAACCGAGTTGTCCCTGAAAACAATGTGAAGAACACAGCATTTATCAATTGCTTTCAACTTTAAATAATATATGACTGATCTTTCTGGATATAAGTGGCTATAGTGAGAGCACAGCTCATCTTGAATTTTGTCAAGAGCAGATGGAGCTGATGCGGCTGGCAGCCCTGAAGTAGCTGTCATTCATGAATCCATGTTACCACTGAGATGGCATTAGGTGATCTTAGGCAGCTGACAAGTCATGGAAGCAAATTAACTCCATGGTGTGAATGGGTGGAAATCTCTACAGTCTTTGACAATAGTTGTAGGAATAACTCCGGACTGTTAGCTCCTAAGGCTATGGAGAACTCATCATACCACAACATAGTTGAAAAGGGGGCTGTAAAAGGAGGCAGCACAGGGCAAGTAAAAAGAAGAGTAATCAAATCTGAACTTTACACAGTTTTAACTCTTATCAGATGTCCCAGGAGCACTGATTGACAGGGAAGAAAACAGACATTGCGACAAATATTAAGTCATAAAGTCAGGATGATGTATCCTTAAGACTTGAGTTAAAGTAATGGTCTGCTCTTCTCCAGGGCTTACTAGAGATAGCATTTTAATGATCAGCATGTGTGATTAGGCCTGGCATGTTTAAGATAAATGGTGATGCTCTAATGCACCAATCATATACCAGAACTTACTATCTTGTTTTTAACAGAAAGACGTTGTACAGACTTTAGTCAGGTGGGGTGATGGAGATGCTGAGAAGCATACAGAAGCAAACAGTCATTCTTCCTTGCATGGTGCTCCAGGGCAAAGTTCTTGAGTTTCTCTTTGTCACATAGATAATCTCAAACTGGTCTAGCTTTAGTCTCTAAAATCATGAAGGCAGAGATTTTGTATCATTGATCTTGATGCCCAACCTACATTTCTAACATTCAATTTTTCTCTGCTGTCATCTGTCACATTTACTAGAAGCTCAGCATATGTAGTAACTTAAATTTAAACTGAGCCACAGAAGTTCCTGTTTTGAGGGGTGACTTGTGGGCATACTGTTGCTATTACTACTACTACTAATGCTACTGCACTGCTAAATCACCAAAGAATCTTCTGCTCCTCTTAAAATCAGGAAGCTGCTAGTTACCGGATGTATATGGAAAAAACACTACAGTTTAAGGTTCAAGGCCCATACTTCTCTGCTATGATTTGTATCAATAAAATTGGTGTCTCATACTCTTCCTCCCACTTGGCTCTCTTCTGATTTCACTTCTAATAAAACCTGTTTCATTAGCAGCATTGGTGAAAGTAATAAGTAATTGTTAGCTTTTCAGTATGAGAAACACACTAGAGGTGTGTTAATGATAATATCCATTAACTCAATAATGCCAAAATAGTCTGGTAGAAAGAATTTTATACTGGATATGAAGCCACATGTGAGAAGGATGAAATGTATGTTGTGTTTTTAGAACATAGCTCTGCTTTAGTTAAAGCAAGAAGGTTAGAGAACATTCTAAGCTTTAGTTCCTCTTCTATAAACATCATATTAGTATCTAAGATATAAGTTTATCATGGGGAAATAAAGTAATGTAGTATGTGAACCACCGATACAACCTGTATTCTACCTCCAACTATCTCTCTGCCTCTTTTACCATGCCCCTCCAAAAAACAAGAGCCTAAGATAAAGACTTGTGTGCAGGATTTTAATTGAGAAGTGATTCCCAAGAGCAGGAGACACCATGTGGGATAGCACACAAGAGGAATCCAATACAGTGTTCTTATTTTACTCTTCAGATCTGCCTTGTTTTCCATTAAGTCTAATCTATTACAATCAAGTGTCATTGAATGTGGTGGACACCTTTAATCTTTTCAAGGGTTTGTTTTTACCTTTCTTAAGGTATAATTGATATCTAACATTGAATAAATTTAAGGTGTACAACATGCTGATTTAATGTACTTACATATTGCAAAATGATTACCACCATAGCAGTTTACTAACACCTGCATCATGTCACAAAGTACCATTTCATTTTTGTGGTAAAAACATTTAGGATTTACTTTCTTAGCACCTTTCAAATACATAATCCTAACTATATTACTAACTATAATCACTATGCTGTACATTCAATTCCCAGAACTTATGCATTTTATAATTGGAAATTTGTACTCTTTGACTAATAGTTCACTTTTACACCAGACCTCATTTCCCAGCAGTCAATATTCTAGTCTTTCTTTCTACGTATAAGTTTGGCTTTTTCAGGTTCCACATATATGTGATATTATACAGTGTTTGTCTTTCTCTGTCTGCCTAATTTCACTTACCATATACACTCAAGGTCTACTCATGTTGTGGCAAATAACTGGATGTGCTTCTTTCTCATGGCTGATTAACCTCCATGTTTATGATCTCTATGTCTATGCATCTATGTCAATCTATATAATTATAAGATATTTTACATTTTCTTTTTTTATTATATTTCTAACTTTTTGTTTTTTAATAAGAATGTAATTTATTTTTAAAATTAACTTTATTATCTTACATTTTCTTTAACCATTCATCTGTTCAGAAACACAATTTATTTGCATATTTGGGATTATTGTGAATAATATAATGAACATTGTAGTGTAGATAATCTCTCTGAGTTTCTACTTTTGTTTTCTTCTAGAAAAGAATAAAGTAAGCCTAAAGATAGTGGAAGGAAGGAAATAAAGATTAGAACAGAAGTAAATAAAATAGAGACCGAAGAGACAATAGAAAAGATTAATAAAAATAAGAGCTGTTTTTGAAAAAAACAAACCAAATAGAAATACCTTTAGCTAAGCTCATCAAGAATAAAGAGAGGGTTCAAATAAATAAAATTACAATGGAAATAAGAGTCATTAAAAATGATATCAAACAACTACAGAAGATCATAAGAGACTAAAAAATTACATGCCAACAAATTGGACAACCTAGAAGGGATTCATAATCTCCTGGAAACATACACCACACCAAGACTAAATTATGGAGAAATAGAAAATCTTAACAGACACAATACTACTAAGGAAATTAAATCAGTAACCAAAATACCAACATAAAGACCAGATGGCTTCACTGGTGAATTCTATCAAACATTTAAAGAATTAATACCAATCCTTCTCAAACTCTTCAGAAAAAAAAGGAGAGGGAATACTTCCAAACTCATTTTAGGGGACCAATATTTTCCTTTACCAAAGCCAGTCAAAGATACTATAAGAAAAAAGAAATTACAGGCCAGTATCCCAGTGAATATAGAAGAAAAATCTTCAAGAAAATATTGGCAAACTACATTTAACAGCACATTAAAAGAGTCATACACATGATAAAGTGGGATTTATTTCAGGGATGCAAGGATGGTTCAGCCTCTGAAGGTCAATCAATAGGCTGGGGTGGGAGTAAAAGACAGAAAACTGTACAAGATCAACAATTAAAATAAAAATTTAAAAAATATATGACAGACCACATTAACAGGATAAAGAATAAGAATCATGTGATCATCTTAATAGGTGAACAAAAAGCATTAAAAAATCAACATTCTTTCTTTATAAAAACTCTCAACAAACTGGGAAGAGAGAAAACATACTTCAACATAATAAAGGCCATGCATGACAAGCTCATAGCCAATATTATGCTCAATGATGAAAATATGAGAGTTTTCCCTCTGAGATAAGGAACAAGACAAGAATGCTGACTCTACTTTTATTCAACATAGTTCCAGAAGCCCTAACCAAAGCAATAAAGCATGAAAAATAAAAACCATAAAAAATCAGAAAAGACGTACCCTTGTCTCTATTTGCAGACAATGTGATAATATATGTTAAAAACCATTAAGTTTCCACAAAATCTTGTTAAAATATATAAATTCAATAAGCTTTCAGGATATAAAACCAATATACAAAGCCTGTCACTTTTCTATCTACTTACAATGAACTTTTGGAAACAAAAATTAAAGGAAAAAATATGCTGTTTTACAATAGCATCAAAAACAATACTATATTTAGGAAAAAATTTAACCAAGAAATTGCAAGCCCTTTGTATAAACCATAATACATTGGTGAAAGAAATTGTGGAAGACATGAATAAATTAAAAGACATCCTTTGTTTATGTTTTGAATGAATTAATATTAAAATGTCCATATGGTCCAAAACGACCTACAGCTTCAATGCAAGCCCTATCAAAATCCCAAGAGAAGATTTTTACAGAAATAGAAAAAAACAAAATTTGTACACAACCCAAAAATATTCTGAGTAGACAAAGTGATTTTGAGAAAGAACAAAGCTGGATGCAACACATCTCCTGATTTCAAGCTATATTACAAAACTATTATAATCAAAACAGTATGGCACTGGCATATAAAAAGACACATAAAGTAATGGAAAAGAATAGAGACCCCAGAAATAACCCATGCACACTGAAATTGAGAACAGGCTGACAGTGACCAGAGGGGAGAGGGGAGGGAATTTCAGAGGAAGGAGGGAAGGGTTTGAAGGAACAAGTATAAAGGACACATGGACAGTAACAAGGAGGGGGTGGAGACAGGAGGGAGGTGGGGAGGCCCTGGGGGGTGGGCTGGGATGGGGGTAAAGGGCAGAGAACTCTACTTAAACAACAATCAAATTTTAAAAAAATAGAAATAACCCATGCACATGTGGTCAATTAATTTATGATGAAAGAGCCAAGAATATACACTGGAGAAAAAAAATATTCTTTTTAATGAATGCAAAGATTTAAACATTAATGGAACCAATTTCAGTCCTTATTGTTTTATTTGGTCTACAGGCCATAACTGATATTCATGATCTCTCTCTCTCCTACTGCTCACTCTAAAAATTCTACTTTCACTGCTGAGTAACTTTACTGTTACAGCACCCAGATCCTCATTCCTGAATAAACTAAGATCATTATATTTTGCCTTTGTTAGGCCATAGTTGCAACAACTTTTCATTTACCATTATCACTGGGAACAGAGGACCAAAAGATATTCTGGTGAATCCAATGCGTTACAGTTTTATCCTTCCCAGTCCTCATAGTATAGTAGCAATATTATCTTGTTAAGACTATTAGAATGAATTATCTTAGCACTAGGAAATTCTTTTTCTTGT
Organism: Glossophaga mutica; assembly: GCA_039655065.1. Taxonomy (NCBI): domain Eukaryota; kingdom Metazoa; phylum Chordata; class Mammalia; order Chiroptera; family Phyllostomidae; genus Glossophaga; species Glossophaga mutica. Next base: position 90,928,099 of record CM077307.1, on the reverse strand, counting down.
CTAAAGTGACCAGGTGGTAATCATAGCTATTAGTTCAATGCAAAACATACTGTGTTTCTTGGCGGAAGCATTTTCCATTTTTTGAACTGGGATTTCTTTCTGTTGGAGGTTAAGAATTGAAGGTAGGACACACACATTCTAAAAGTAGTTTTCTGGGAGCAATACTGGGAGTTTACAAGTAAATATACATATATATTTATTTGTGGAAAAATATATAGTAAGGATCTATTGAGCATAATAAGCCTGGATGGCTAACAAAGGCAAAGTAATGAAGGCAAAATGTTACTGTTAGGATCCCATAGCTTTTGTACAACCCAGCACTTGATCTTGTCCTTGCACCTCATCCTAATACCTCAGGTATTACCCCATAATTTTGCTGTTACTGCTTGGCAGAAAGGATCACCACCTACTATCCACTGCAACAAGATTCCAGTTATTCTCTGACCAGCACATAAATCCAACACCAGCATCTCATTAGGAGGGTCTGTTTTCTAAGGACATGTTTAGTACCAATTTTCTTAGCCTTGCTTCTCCCAAAAGTACACCCCAAGACAAAATCTTGAGTGTAGATACTTTATTTGTGAGGAGATGTCAAGAAGCAGGAACGAAAGACAACAATGTGAAACAGGGAAGGAAGGCTAGTCAATACAAGAATACGTTTGTGATCTCACCATCACTCAAGATGATGAGCTCTTATTCCTGCGGGCTCCTAACGCAATGTGTCTCCGAATGGTTCCCTCTAGGGATAAAAGGGAGAAGCATTTATGCATCAGCTCCCAAGCTCTCCTAGTCAATTTGGTGCACATGTGAGTGCAGAGTGAGTTCACAGGGCTGTTTCATGCTGCAAAAACCAGAGGAGTTTCCAGGCAGGAAAAAATCCTTGATCTTGTGTCTGAAGTCAGGTCTTCTCAGGTGCCACCTGGGCAAAGCTTATTTAGGCCTTGTTACTACAGCAGTAGCTCTAGTAATAGATGGCTGAGGGGATTTTTAAGAAATGCACAAATGTGTCCTAAGACAGGCAGTTATCACTATGCCTAGGACTATTAATATTTATTAGTGATTTGAATTGAAATCCAGGCCAGGCTGTTAAAGTGTGTCCTGTACATACATATTCTTGGATGTACATTCATAAAGATAGATGGGAAGGTTTAGACTTAATTTTCTTTCTTGCAGCAAGAGTTTATATATTTTATTTTGTAAAATTGTCTATTCTGATGGAAATTTTATTATTTTCAGATTCTGACTGAACAAATGGAATTGTAAGTTATTTTTTTAAATGAAGGTCATTAACTGCCCCAAATTTTAATGACTTCATAATGTTTCTAAGGGATAAAGTATTTTTGCCATACTACACTCACTCCCACCCATGATGAGATACTTATGCCTATGAAATCAACATCTACCTGTCTGGGGTCTCTAGCACTACACAAACAACCTCATTACTGTGGCATGTCACTATTTTAGCTTGCCATTATGTTGAATTTCTATGAATTCCTATGGCTTCAAGGAATAAAAAATATTTTTATTAAACATCTACTATATGCTAGGCACTACATTTTTACGTATATGTATAAAATAAATCATCTGCAAATAGTTTTTGTATTTTTATTGATTATGCTATTACAGTTTTCAATTTTCCCCCTCTATCTCTCTTCCACCCTGCTCCCCGCAGCCCTCCAATATCCCCCTCCTTAGTTCATGTCCATGGGTTTTACATATAATTTCTTTGAGTTCTCTGTTTCCTTTACCATTTTTATCTCTCCCCATCCATTTTATGCCTACTAATAATGCTTCTTATTCCCTGTACCTTTTCCCCCCTATTCCTCCCTTCCCTCACCCCACTGAACTCCCTCTGTGTATTGTCCATTTCTCTGATTCTGTTCCTATTCTGGTTGTTTGCTTAGTTTTTGTTTTCATTGTTTTTCTTTTCTTTTAGGTTCATTTGTTGGTAGTTGTGAGTTTGTTGTTATTTTATTGTTCATATTTGTGATCTTCTTTTTCTTAGATAAGTCCCTTTAACATTTCATGTAATAATGGCTTGGTGATGATGAACTCCTTTAGCTTGACCTTATCTGGAAAGCACTTTATCTGTCCTTCCATTCTAAATTATAGCTTTTCTGGATAGAGCAATCTTGGATGTAGGTCCTAGACTTTCATGACTTCAAATACTTCTTTCCAGCCCCTCCGTGCCTGTAAGATTTCTTTTGAGAAATCAGCTGATAGTCTAATGGGAACTCCTTTGTAGGTAACTGTCTCCTTTTCTCTTGCTGCTTTTAGGTTTCTCTCTTTATCTTTAATCTTGAGTATCTTAACGATGATGTCCCTTAGTGTGTTCCTCTTTGGGTCCAACTTCTTTGGGATTCTCTGAGCTTCCTGGACTTCCTAGAAGTCTATTTCCTTTGCCATATCGAGGAAGTTTTCCTTCATTATTTGTTCAAATAAGTTTTCGATTTCTTGTTGTTGTTTTTCTTCTTCTGGCACCCCTATAATTTGAATATTGGCAAGTTTCAGGCTGTCCCAGAGGTTCATAGGACTCTCTTCACTTTTTTGAATTCTTGTTTCTTCATTCTGTTCCCGTTGAATGTTTATTTCTTCCTTTTGTTCCAAATCCTTTCTTTGACTCCTGATTTCCTCCCTGTCACTGTTGGTTCCCTGAATACTTTGCTTTATTTCATTTTGGGTATCTTTCATTTGTTTCTTCATTTTTTCAACCAAGCTCAATCAGTTCTGTGAGTATTCTGATTCCCAGGGCTTTAAATTGTCCATCAGATAGGTTGGCTATCTCCTCATCATTTAGCTCTCTTTCTGAGGCTTTGCTCTGTTCTTTCATTTGGGCAATATTTCTTTTCTTGGTGCGCCTGTTAAGTTGTAAGGGAGCAGGGTCTTAGATATTCACCCAAGCAGCATAACCCTCTTTGCTGTGCTTGTGTGCTACCTGTGGGGGAGAGGTCAGAGAGGGAACAATGCAGCTTGCCTGCTCATCTCTAGTCCACTTTTCAACGAACTCTTGTGTGAGACTGGGAGTTTCTACCACTGAGGCAACTCCCACCATAGTCCACAGTCAACTCTGAGTCTCAGTTTTGCCTTCAGCCAGCCTGGCCCACACGGTTTGCTGACTTGCCTTGGGTTTCTACTGGTCTGGTTGTTCTGGTTGACTTTTTCTTTAGTTTCTTGGTTGTCGGAGTTCCATGCAGTTTGATTTTCTGGCCTTTCTAGTTGTTTATTGATTTTAGATTGTTTGTTATCCTGCTTTTGGTTGTGTGAGGAAGCAAAGGGTTTCTACCTACACCTCCATCTTGGCCAGAACTCCAAATACAGTTTTTTAATCCTTGTAACAACCCTGGAGGTAGATACACTCTTTATTTTGCAAATTAAAAAAAATAGCCTAAAACTGATTATAATTTCTGTAATTTCACTCTATAAGTGCAGTGATGAGATTCAAACTTCCTGTGTATTGCTCTTTTCTATACACTGTTATGAATTAATTCTTATAGCTTCAGTGCCTAACAAGGTGCTGTGTTAATGATTTATTTTTATTCTGTATTATTGATGCTTTAACATCTTGGAGCTTAGGTGACTCTGAAGGGACTTCCCTTCCAAAGCCTAATTCCTAGACATGTTTGAGAACATGGCTTTTTTTTTTTTTTTTTACCCCAGTATGAAACGCAGTACCATCACTTTAATTTTCAAAAATGTACATCTTATTATGCATAATAATAAAACTTGGAAAAAGTTAAAAGCTCATTTATTAGAGGGAAAGGGAATATATTTATATGTTTTGTTATAACTAAAAATGACGTTGTAGGAAACCATGAAAATCAGGTTTGAAAGAATAATTTATAAAAATGTTTAGAGAAAAAATGGAAAATGTAGTTATGCACATATTTATATATGTGCATCTGGGTGTGTTCTGAGTCCAGTTTTGATTCTATATGACATAAAATACCTTGAAATCAAATACATGGCTTTTATATGCAAATTACCAATCCAGAGGCTTTACCCCAACCACTTCTTTTACAGAGCTCTTAACTCTGGGCCACTACTCCCCTGCCCTAATTACTCCAGAGGCAGGCACTAGTCAATGAGGGACAGCTCTTATACCCCAGAGCCTGGTAAAATTATTCACAGTAGCCTATTCTAAATCTGCTTACTTTATCTCAACCATTCCTTTTCTCAGCAAACATAATAAAGACTCTTGCCACAGTAGTCCTCCCTCTGCCTTCTGTCTGTCCGGGGTGCTTCTCCTGTGGTACACCTCATGTTTTCTCCCCCCTCCTGTTGGGATCTGTAAGTGACAAATTATTTTTTCAATGACAATTGTATTCTGATCTGGTGACCTGAATAATATAATAACATATAATAATATAATACAAATACTATATTTTAAAAGAGGTACTTGGTATGTAGCAGATAATAAATAAAGCCCTTTTTCTGAAATAAAGTAATAGAAATAGTTGATAAGAAAGGCCAAAACAGTAAAACAATGTCTAGTATCCGTCCATTGTGTATGTGGTGATATTTAGGTGTATGTGATAAAAAAAAAAAAAACACAATAATTCTTCCGATCCATGAACACGGTATGTGTTTCCATTTATTTGTGTCTTCCTTGATTTCTTTCTTCAGTGTTGTGTAGTTTTCTGCATACAGGTCTTTTACCTCCTTGGTTAGGTTTATTCCTAGGTACTTTATTTTTCTTTTTGCTATATCGAAGGGGATTTTTTTCTTGATTTCTGCTTCTGTTGTTTCATTGTTGGTATACAAAAATGCCTTTGATTTCTGGATATTGACTTTGTATCCGGCTGTTTGGCCAAATTCATTTATTAGGTCGAGCAGTTTTTTGGCCGAGACTATAGGATTTTCTATGTATACTAACATGTCATCTGCAAACAATGATAGTTTTGTTTCCTCCTTTCCATACCCTATGCAACAGCATGGATGGAACTTGATGGCATCATGCTAAGCGAAGTAAGCCAGGCAGTGAAAGACAAATACCATATGATCTCACCTTTAACAGGAAGCTAATCAACAAAACAAACAAACAAGCATAATATAACCAAAGACATGGAAATTGGGAACAGGCTGAAAGTCACCAGAGGGGAGAGGGGAGGGAATTTCAGGGGAAAAGGGGAAGGATTTACAGGAACAAGTATAAAGGACACATGGACAAAAACTATGGGGGGATGGAAATGGGAGGGAGGTGGGGAGGGTTGGGGTGGTGGGTTCGGGTGAGAATAAAAGACAGAAAACTGTACAAGATCAACAATTAAAATAAAAATTAAAAAAATACAATAATAAAATCCATCAGTTTTATAGATTTGTAAATCTGCATTTGCATTTATAGAAATTTCACATTCAATAGTACAACTGCTTACTCCCTCCCCCACCACTTTTACTGTGGTGTATGGCATAGGATCATGCATATTCTCTCCTCCTGTACTGATGGATTTTTTTTCAGGACATGCCATGTTTGGACTTTCTATATATTCTCCTCTAGAAATCCTCTGTTATCCTGCTGAACATTTGCTAAGTTATTGATGTCTAGTACCCTTAGAATTGTGGTACAAATTCTGAAATCTACATTCTTGCCTGTCTTGAGGGAAAAGTAGCTATCCTCTCCAGTGCTAAAAATACTGGTTTTCAGCTTCTCATTTTTCTCATAAGAATCATTGGCAACTTGAATACATAAGGACCCCAAGATATAATTTCTACATAATTTAAAGCTATTTAGAGGCAGCTCCCATGATTTGTTTTTACAACACTTTGGACACCAAATATGTGTTTTTTTTTTTTTTAAACCAACAACTAATTCTTAGCTCTGGTCACCACTGACTGTATAGGGATTTAATTCAGATGCTACTTGGAATTAGCTCAGACTCCACAGATAAAATTGGACACCCACAAGATTGCTCCTACCCCTATTTCAGATACTAATCAAAAGTCTTGAACCTTGCCTACTTCTGACTGACTATAAATTAAGGGCTCTCATGATTCCATTCCTTGGTTAAATAATTTGCCAGAACAGCAGACAGAACTCACAGTTCTGTGCTGTTCTAGCAAAAATAGTAAAGTGCTTTACTTAACTATTACTGGACTATTAGAAAGGAAAAGACTCAGGAACAACCAAATGAGCAAAATGTGTAGGGCAAAGAATTTTGGTGGGGTTAAAGGGTCATGGAACTTTCATGCACTTTCTTGACTCACCACCTTCCCGGAATCTATGTGTTCACAAATGTGGAATTTCTTTGACCCTTAATTTTTTGTATTTTTTAAATAAAAGTATGGTTGATTAAGTCATTGGCCAATTATGATTAACTCAGTCTCCATCCCTTTATTCCCTGGAGTTTTGGGTTAAGGATACAGGTTCTAGAATCTCTAATCACACAACTGATTCCTATGGCAATCAGCCCCATCCTGAAATGACCCACCAAGAATCACATCATTTGTAAACTCAGGTATGGTGGAAAGTAACTTATTTTAAATAGCAAAAGATGCTTCTCTCACCTCTGTCACTCAGGAAACTTCAAGAGTTTTAGCAGCTCTTGTGCCAGGGATCATCAAAGAAGGTCAAAAACATATTTCTTATATCACAATATCACAACTTCCAATTAGGAAGCCAGTTAACCCACATTCAAGGATAATTTCTTTCTAGTTGAAATCAAAGAAGGTATTTCATAAATTATATATTGATCTCATTGATTTGTTCATGTTGCCACTGGACCAGTTCCATGCCAGGGTCTGACCCTGCCCCAGCAAGTTCTGAGACCTCTAGGCTCTTGACTAGCACTAGAAAGAATTCAAGGACAAGTCTGAGTGAGAGCAAAAGGGTTTTATTCAAGTAGAGAAAAAGAGGTTAAGACATGGGTTCCTGGAGACAGGATCAGCATGTTGTGCTACCCACTGCTCCCCTGGTTGCAAATCTCACAGGGTGCCTCTGTGAAAGAAGTGAAAGTACACTTCTCAGTGGATGCTGGCAAACTCTTGAGTGAGTTCTGTGTTGGGTCCGTCAGTTCTTAGGATTTTGTGTGTTTCCAAGAGTAGGTCATTTCTGAATTTTGTGGCACCAAATTCTGACTATGCCTTTGAGTTGGGAGGGGGTCATTTTTTATATAGTATGTTCCGGAAGTGTTATAGCAGTCAACCCTCTCTTAGCCCCCCATTCTACTTGTGGTGTCAGTTTTCATTATAATGATGATATAACTACCTTTGGGGACAATCTCTGCTCATTTTTTTTCCTCCACCTTGGAATGATCTGGTTTTCACCAGTTCTTGTTGTTGACTTCTGCGACCACCATAGAAGTTTTCCTGCCATAAACTGTTTTCTCTTTGATTATGCTTGGAGATAGGGCTCTGGTGAGAGGATGCCAGCTCCTGCTTCCTCATTCCACTTATTGGGAGCTTTCTTTTAGCTTCTCTTTATCTTGCCTCAAAACCACTTACTATGAAACTTTTAAATTGTTGGAAACATATATTTGTTAACTATATTCCTACAGAACTTAAATTCCTCTTTCAATCAACTATGAATCTCCTACCTACTACATTTATAGAATTGCTATGTCCTTTCCATAGTTTTATGTAGCTCAATCAAGTTTGGCATTATGTCTCTGAAAACATTTTTTTCACTTGAAAATTTATTTTATTTAGAATATAGTTGACAAAAAATGCAGAAAGAATTTCACAGTAAGAACCTGTCTTTTAATAAGCAAAAATAAACCAGTTGTTCCTTATTTCTCATTTTTATGGCTTCTTTGTCTTGTAATGAAAGATTAAGTATAGTCCACATTCAGAAATAGTCTGAGATAAAAAAGTTTCCAGTACAGCAACTAACAAAATACTCAAAGGAATTGGGCTGCCTTATAGCCCGGTAACTGTGGGACTGATGTATACCACTAGCACAACTACTGTGTCAGTCAAATACCTAGAAACCTGTTCCCCTCTATTTCTGCTTTGAAAATTATGGAATTATGCTCCTGCTAGTTCATTTATACACAATTAAACAAAATGTGTGTGATTTCCCAAGTGCAATACTTTGTTTTCACTAATTTTTTGAGTAGCACAGTTAACTTGAATAAAACACTTCTGAGATGATTCAGGTCTCCACAGACTTTGATTTGTATACATTTTAGAGATGGGTTTGTTTAAATTCAGGCAGGCAAAGGGGGTTTATGATTAAATGGCTTTTTTTTTTTAACTAAAAACACAGTTCATATGGGTGTAGAGCCACAAGTGAGAGAGAAGATTAAAACACTTGGTTTTACACTCTTAGCCATTACATTCTAGTAAAAAATTCTTTTTCAAAGATGAGGGAAATTTCCCTCACTTAAAAAAATCACAATGTTTCCCATGCAAATAGAAATTCTATGGTGATATCCTATGGTAAATTAACAACCATAGTACCATTTATGTGCACAATCCATTTACCTTTTAGCAAATAGATTATTTGTTAATCTCAAAGGAATTTCTGAGAGCAGAAAAAGCAGAATGTGTATGCAGAAGAAAATAACAATTTGTGCCAAAGAGAGTATCAGAAGTTCAGTTTACAACTTTACAAAAGCTTGTAAATACAACTTCAACATACCTGTTAAACTTATTAAAATAGCTTGATAGTCCCCATTTCAATGTGAATCATTCCCCAAAGTACCTGGTATACTGCAGATGGTGTTGTACATATGGATATTCTTTAATTCCTTTGTAGATAAATTTAAAATAAAAAATAAGATTAACTGTGTCTTTTATTTCGTGTGAGAGGACAGCTGGGAGGAAAAGTGCATGTATGTATACACAAACACATACACCCCCCAACAGTAAGATATTGCAGGAGCCAGAATGTTTGTTTGTGACTCTTCACTGATAGACAATGTCTTTTAAACATATTGTGGGCAACAGCCATCTGTATCAATCTGGGGACACTTAGGTAGGGCAAAAAGTGAGGCAGTGAGGGGGCCAAAGAAAATAGAATCAAGAGGTTAGCAGTCTTGGTTCCAAAAAGCTAGAGACACATTATCTGTCATAGATCACACAAAGATTTCTGAAACACCAGTTTAAGAATTTTGGGGAAAATGGCTTCCCCCTGGAAACAAGGTAATGCCTGATGTTATCTTTACATTCTCTCAGTAAGTATCTTATCACAGATATCCTTCTTCTCAGTCTTTCTGAGGGTTTTTATCATTCTTATTCCTAAATCAAATTAATCAGAATGGAGAGTCAGTGGCCTCTCTTTAAAACTTCAGTTATTGCACTGACCCATGTGGCTCAATTGGTTGGGCATCATCCTGCAAAGCAAAAGGTCACTGGTTCAATTCCAAGTCAGGATACATGCCTGGGTTGTGGGTTCAGTCGCCAGTTGGAGAGAAACTGACAGATGTTTCTCTCACACTATGTTTCTCTCCCTCTCTTTATCTGTCCCTTCCCCTCTGTCTGAAAATAAATAAGTAAAATCTTTAAAAAATCAGTTATTTGCGATGCACACTGTGGCTCATGGGGTCTGCCACATTGTGGATGAGATACAAGAAATTCACATGGACTACCGAGTCCTGTGGAGGAAAAGGGACAACATGGCTTCTCTCTCAAGGGGAGAAAAACTGCAGCCCTCACTGTGACAGGCCTTGATTTCTTTTCTGGGCACATTACATGAAAGTCTTCATTACTATTCACAGGTTCGCTTTAGGTGGTTACTTTTTACAGAAAACAAAGGAGCCAGTGCCACTAATCACATCAGAAAAGAAGGATATTTGCAAATGAAAAGGGAAAGGTGGTTGAACTGGTTACACTCATCCTTGGAAGGTTTAGCATGGATTTTAGAAAGGTACTTTATAATAAATGTTTGATGCCTCAATTCAGGGTGAGGGAGTTTTAGCAAAAGCAAGTCTCATAGCAGTCTAGGTACAATGCAGGCCTGATTCCCCATGGGAGAATCTATCCTTGGGCGTGGAACCTGTCTGGGCCCATGCCACGCAGAACGGTCTCCTATAGTTTGGTCAACCATAGGCATCGAGGTTGTTGAATTATGTCCCCCCAAATCACCTGAACAGTTGGGTAACACCAACAATAATGTGTTTAGAGCAGCCTTCCTATGCAACACCTTCTCTGTTCCTTACTCATTCAAGGTCATTTTGAAAGTGGCATCTTACAACTAACCCTAGTCTGACTCCATTTATGCATATTTGACAAATTGTTACACAAAATTTTCATTGTACTACTATTCCTAACATGTATTTAAACTTTTTTGTTCTTAATGAGATAAATCCTAATAATAGAATTCAAGGAGCTTTTGTTATTGGGGAAAACAATGATCAAAGTCACATTATTGCTATTTTATTTTCTCAAAAAATGTATGCTAAAATAAGTTATGTTCTTTCTGACCTTAATTGTCCTTTTCCCTAGATTAGACATTAACACCAGTATCATATTCTCTCTTTAGGAGACAGATCTCTAAATGAATGTGATAAAGGTCATTTAGGAGTCCCCTTTATCAGTCACTATAAGTGACTAAAAGCAGGGCCTCTTATTTTTCTTTCTCTTTCCTGAAGAAAGTTTTAGAGGGTTTAGCACAGAGCTATTATTTTAAAAAAAGGTTTGATTTTATTTGTTTTCAAATTTGTGTTAAACTATTATCCTAGAGAAGTGCTTCCAACCTGGGTTTTACAAACCACAAAAGGTTTCCAAGGGTACCATGATTCCATTTCTTTCTTCTGACAGTGACTTTTTGCTGACTTTTAATATTAAAGACTATGTTTTACATTATCCCTCGAGAATGAGAAAATATCACTCAAAACTTTCAAATAGTCTGGTATATTTGTTTTCCTATTCTGGAGAGTAAATGCAATTTTTAAATCAATAAGTTCTTTTACAGTTCATACTATCCAGAAGATCATGACATGTAAAGTAAGAATGCTTATAAATAGTTCCTAAAGGTGATCCTGCAAAACGCAATAATCTTCCATTCTTACTAAATGTCAATCATCTTATATGGGATCAAATATGCCTTTAAAAGTCAGTCTCGTTATTTTATAGTTACAGTTTGTATGGTTGGGCTCACTTTATATAAAAAGCTGTTATTGCAACATTGAATTCCAATCAATATATCAATGTATAAAGACAAATTTACTGGTAGGAATCTGGGTAGCTACAACTAGAACAGTAGCCAGTATCTGATGCATATTATTCAATGAATATATGCCACATGAATAATAAAACAAGTTATTAAATGAATGAACCAATGTAACATATGATCCAGATTATGACCTTACTTAACAATAAATTGGCAATTTTGAAATTAAGAATTTAGAATCAGCAAATGCTTATATTCCTGGTTATATATTTTAATAGATAATGTGTGTGTGTGTGTGTGTGTGTGTGAGAGAGAGAGAGAGAGAGAGAGAGAGAGAGAGCGAGCACGCGCTTATATAATGACTTAATACCAGTGAAGTGTTCCCTGCCTTCAGAAACCAATTTGTCCAGGCCACAACATTAGGAATACTACTAACACAAGTTTGAAAGTGCTTAGCACAAAATTGACAGTCATCCTCTGGACCTGAAAATCATAGCAAAACAATGAACTCTATGCCCTCTTCTCTCACAGAGTATAAGGTTCATTCATTGTTAGGTATATGCATTTTTTTTCAAAAAGGTATAAACAGAAAAGTCCAAGAACATATGATTTACCGTGATTTCTAAAATATCCTCACTCAAGGATATGTTTCTTGATTTGAGAGCAAGAGACAGAAAGGGGGAAAGAAACAACAATGTGAGAGAGAAACACCTATTGGTTGCCTCCTATACACACCTCAACTGGGAATGAAACCCACGGTATTTGCCCTGACTGAACCCACAACCTCTTGGGCATGGGATAACACTCCAACCAATGGAGCCACCCAGCCAGGGCTAATTTACTGGGTTTTGAAATGCAAGGTTAATTACTGTTGAACTTTATAATTGATATACAGCAGGACTCACTGCTATATAGCTCAATTCAGCAGCATTAAAATATTGTGTTTCATGTTCTCCTATGCCTAGAAAACAAATATTACCCAATTATTAACCAACTTCCTAATTATCCTAAGGAGTCTTTTCTTTTAAAAAGAATAACATAATACCGAAAAAACATGATGAACTATGACTTTTGTCCAAGCCAATGGATCATATAATCTTTGGCATCAAACTTTCCAATGGGCAGATTAACATTTTCTGAGACATTAACCAAGTCATACGATACATAGCTTGATTACTAGATGTAATGAAAACCAGGCCTGCTGTTTTGGACCAGAATTTCCTAGCTAGATTAAGTACTATTATTGCTTACTTTTTTCCCACCTGTTCTTCATCTGATTCACAGGGCAGGTAAACAAGAGAGTGAAGAATAGGTGAAGAAGGAACCTGTCATAAATCTGGCCTCATTTTTGCCTTACCTTCTTGTATCACAAATGCACCCCAGAGAGCAGGCATCAATGGTATGCAAATCTAATTGCAAAAGTAATAAACAGAACCTACATGGATATTTCTCTCATAGTTAACTCTGTTAATGTCAGACTGGCAGTTGTCTAAACGTCTAATCTCTCATTGAATCAATAGTAACACATTTTAGACGTAAGAAAGGGTTAGGGAGTACAGGAAAGGAGTTATGGAAGACTGTCATTTCCACATTTCAATAGCATTCTCAGAAGACTTTATTAATATATGCTGGCATGTTAAACAAAACAAGCTAAAGAATAGGATTTTTTGGTCCATTTTAGGCTTCATTTTGGCTTACATGTTTCATCAAAATTAAATAACTATCTGGCTTGATTATTTGTATTAAAAGAAAGTGGGGAGAATGAAAAAAAATCTAATGGTGAAATTAGAACATTACACAGTGATTCTCATAGTGAGGACCCCATCAGCAGCAGCATCCACATCTGTAAATAACAAGAAATACAAATTCTCTTGCTCCACACCAGACCTTCTGATCAGAAGCTCTAGGAACAGAGCCATCAATGTTGGAACAAGGCTCCAGGTGTTTTTGAATCACACTGAAGCCTGAGAACAACTGAATGAAAATATATCCCTCAGTTTTTAAGTAAAAAGGTTCTTTTTCAGGCCTAGTATTCCCAAATTTGATCCAAATAACTTCAAGTAATAAAAAAATAGTAAATACAATTAAACTATTATTACCAGTTTTCATTTATTTTCTAGTTGAAGCAACTTATTTTATTATATCATTTAACCAGATGAATTCAAAGTGATTATGAAGATGGAATTAGTAAGAATAAATTATTTTTATAAGTAAAGGGCAAATAACTTGGTAATCATGAAGGATCTAGTCAGGCTTTCCTCCTCTCAGCCCCATTGATAATATAAGCAGAATAATTCTTTGTTATGGGAGGCTGTCCTGTGTGTAGGAAATGTTAACAGCATCTCTGGCCTTTATCCATTAGATGCCCCTAAGTAGGACCTTCTTCCCCAAATTGTGAAAATTTGAACTTATAAATGTCTTAGTGGGGCTGTGTGGCAAATTGCCCTCAGGTTGGAACCACTGATCAAGTTGATCACTTGCAAATATTTTTTTGTTGACTTTAAAAACATTTATTGCATAGTGTATTCCATTAAAGAAATGCATTCCATGGCAGTGTAGAAATTTGGATACAGCAAAATGAGTTGTGACACTCTCAGAGAGAGTGATCTGGTATGAGGCACTGTGGTGTACTAGAAAGAGCTGTGATTAGAACTCAGGCCACATGGCTTGTTGTCTGATCTCCATTACTAATTTATTTTTGCAGTGTTAAGAAATCATTAAATCTTTTGGGGCTATTTTCTAATATGTAAACACAGGCTAGTGGGCTATATTATCTCTATGGTGACCTCTACTGTTTATATTGCTATCAATTATCACATACTGGTCATAATCAAGTGTAACTGATATTTAGCTAACAGTTTTTAAGGATGATACTAAGTTCATATGTTATCTCTTCAACCTTCCCATCAACTCTGTGAGAAAGTTGATACTGAGCTACTTTCAAAATAGAGTTACTGAGACTCAGTCCTATTGTATAACCTGCCAAAGTCACACAGTAGTGTCTAGGCATTCCAGCCATAGCCAAGGCCTCTCCTACTGCATCACATCTGTCTTCAGTTGTACCAGAGCTGACTGCCAGGAGGACAGAAAATGATCACAAGGAGGAGAATAGAAGTCAGTACCAGCTATCTTGCAACAACATGAGGGTTTTGGGGTTTTTTTTTTTTCCATTTCATTAATCAAAACTAAGACAACATTCCACAGGTTTGGGTATACTCCAGATTGCTAGGTTTCACTCCGTAAAACATTTACAGAGTAGTTTTGGAGTACTTTTGATTTGTCAATCACTATAAGTGCTCCAGGAAATAAAAGTATCTATCTAGATCTTGTCTGCCCACCTAAAGGACTTTAGCAGTCTGGTCAGCTCACATCCCCTGGGGAAGACCTTGGTCGACAGTCCCTTCAGCATCCATGAAAACAATGCAGGCAGCGGCCTGCAGGACAGGCCGTTCTCTTCTGTCCTCCTGAGAAAGCAGATAGAGAGGGAAACTGAAATAAGTGAAGACAATCACAAACGGGTTTATATTGAGCTCATTTGCATTCTGAATCCCCTTTTGGATGAAAAGCATATGGAATAAAAATTCTTAGGTTTGTTAATAGACATTTATTTGCACCTTATCCTCATTGCTTTCAGAGGCCTAACCTATTATGGATGACATATATCTGCCTATCATTTAAATAGTGGCTCAGGAATCCTACTGGATTTGTTAAGAGGGATTTTCAGTTTCCAGTTTTAACTCCACCAGGTATCGCTCATGAGAACTTGAGAGAGTAAGTTTTTATCCAACTGCATCTCTCAAATGGTACTGAGGAAACAAGTTTATTCCACTTCATGAAATCACAGCCAAGTATTTTATTCAAATTTATTCCTGTCAAATTTGACCCTAGAAACATATGACAGGAGAAAAGTAGGGTCATTTCATGTTTATCTACTTTTAACATTAGGGACAAGCACAATAAGTTGCTGATATGAAACAAAATTGTTAGAACTGACAGTATTGAGGATTAAAAAATGAGGTGAGGACTTCCGGCCAAGATGGAGGCATAGGTAGACATACTGTGCCTCCTCACACAACCAAAATTAAGGACAACAAAGATTTAGAAACAAGAAAAAAATACAGAACTAACAAAAAATTGAACTGTACAGAAATCTGACAACCATTCATCCAGACCAGCAGGAAGGGTGGAGTCTCAGCAGGAAAAAGTGGGGGTTGGCAGACCCAGGCGCACAGGATCCCCAGGCACATAGGTGGCGGCTAGCAGACCCCGGGTGTGGGGTGGCAACGGGCAGACCCAGTGAGGCCGCACAAGGCAGCTGGTTGACCCGGCGGTCCCACATTTGAGCACAGATAATCCAAGCAAAAAGAGGGAGTGAGACACACCTCACAACCCAGGGCCCCAGGGCCAGGAAATAAAACCTGAAAACACGTGTGGGCATTCAGGTGCTGGGAGAGACTACCAGCCTCACAAGATAGTTCATTGGAGAGACCCACAAGGTCCTAGAATGTACACAAGCCCACCCACACAGAAATCAGCACCAGAAGGATCCAATTTGCTTGTGGAAAGCTGCAGAAAGGACTGAAATATGAGAGAGAGCAGAGCAAGAGCCACTGTTCTCTCCGACCCCACCCCCACATACAGCGTGACTATCCAGTAACTAGGCTGCCCTGGGGAACACCTGAGGCTCCGCCCCTCACTCTGTAACAGGCACAACCAGACCAAAACAACAACAGCAAAAAAAAAAAAAAAAAAAAAAAAAAAAAATGGATCAAACAGAACAGATCAAAGCCCCAGAGCCAATTCATGTAAGCAACCAAGAGATAGCCACCTATCAGATGCACAGTTTAAAGGACTGGTGATCAGGATGCTCACAGAATTGGTTGATTTTGGTTGCAAATTAGATGAACAAATGAAGGCTATGCTAAGTGAAATGAAGGAAAATACACAGGGAACCAATAGTGATGGGGAGAAAACTGGGACTCAAATCAATGCAGTGGACCAGAAGGAAGAAACAAACAACCAAACAGAAAAGAAGGCAGAAACACAAATTTAAAAAAGTGAGGAGAGGCTTAGGAACCTCCGGGACATCTTTAAATGTCCCAACATCCGAATTACAGGGGTACCAGAAGGGGAAGAGGAAGAGCAACAAGTGGAAAACTTATTTGAACAAATAATAAAGGAGAACTTCCCCAATCTGACAAAGGAAATAGACTTCCAGGAAGTCCAGGAAGCTCAGAGAGTCCCAAAGAAGTTGGACCCAAGGAGGAACACACCAAGGCACATCATAATTACATTAGCCAAGATGAAAATGAAGGAGAGAATTCTAGAAGCAGCAAGGGATAAGGGGACAGTCACCTACAAAGCAGTTCCCATTAGACTGTCAGCTGATTTCTCAAAAGAGACCTTACAACAAGGAGGGGCTGGAAAGTAGTATTCCAAGTCATGAAAGGCAAGGACCTACATACATCCCAGGTTGCTCTACTCAGCGAAGCTTTCATTTAGAATGTAAGGGCAGATAAAGTGCTTCTCAGATAAGGTCAAGTTAAAGGAGGTCATCATCACCAAGCCCTTATTATATGAAATGTTAAAGGGACTCAATATAAGAAAAAGAAGATAAAAAATATGACAGTAACAAGACAGCAAACTCACAGCTGTTAACAACCACACCTAAAATGAAAGTGAACTAAGCAAACTAGAACAGGAACAGAATCACAGAAATGGAGATCATATGGAGGGTTAGCAAAAGGGGAGTAGGAGGAGCAGAGAGGGGAAAAGGTATAGAGAATAAGTAGCATAGATGGTAGAGAGAAAATAGACAGGGGGAGGGCAAGAATAGTGTGGGAAATGTAGATGCTAAAGAACTTATGACACATGGACATGAACTAAAGGGGGGGAATGTGGGTGGGAGGGGGTGTGCAGGGTGGAGGGGAATGAAGGGGGCAATGGGACAACTATAATAATGTAATCAATAAAATATATTAAAAAATTAAAAATGAGATGAAATTACTTAGCCAATTCATTACAGAAAATTAAGTTCATCTCAACAAATATTCCATTAACCTATATGTCAGAAATCACAATGTGTTTGTTCTTTCATAAAAGCCATGGCTTATTTAGCATTTCTCAGACTTTGTCTAAAGTGATTTACTCAAAATTTAGCAGAGCTTTAAGGGTTCCTGTTTTGTTAGTTTAACAAGAAGGATCCTAAAAACAAGAAGCAAAAGTCACACATGTGAGTTTCAATAGTTTTATTTTTTTAAACTTGAGAAAAACTGCCAGTCCGAACGCAAACTCCAAGAGCACGTTGAAGCTTGGCCCCTGACAGAGTGCTACAACACAACACGCTTCCAGCAGTATTAGTGTTCCTCGTGGCTGTTGGTTGTCTTCTGGGGCAATTATCTTGCTTTAATTTAGGTCACTAACAATATTATGAGATAGTTTGATGGTGGTATAATTTCTCTTTATGTTGCTTTTGTTGCTGTTGCTCATAAAAACTCAATTCTGCTTTCATAAAAGACTGAGTTCTATACCGACCAAGGGAGGGAGTGTGGCTACAGAGGGCAGAGGGGAGTGGAGAAGAGGGTGGTGGTGGTGGATGTTGCTAGGGGCAGTGCTGGGCATCGGGATCAGGCTGCAGAACTTCCACCATGACAATTTTCTCCAGTGAGCTCTGCTTCTGTCCCAGCGTGAGAGCTGAAGGCTGGGAGATCACACTGCATTGCTCAGTGTCCTGTCAGATTTGAAATGATTTCCGACAGGCTACCAACACAATTTGTTCCCTCACTTCAGCAGCTTTTCCACTAGTTGAAGTCTAATTCATAGAATAGATCATTCGCTTCAGTGACACCATCCCTGATCTTCCTAAGGTGTCCTCGGCAGAGCTCTCATTGGAGAGAAGTTTGGAACTTTCAGTTCCACCCCTTTGGACCTTTGAGGAAGAAAGAGGAGCTGGGTGTTGAATCAGTGTCCAAAAGCTAATGGTTTAATCAATCATGTCCATGTAACAAAGCTTTCATAAAAATGGAAAAGAACCCGGTTTGGAGAGGTTACAAGTTGGGGGACACAAGGAGATTGGGGGAGAGTGGCATTGCCAGGCAGGGCATAGAAGCTTTAGGCCCTTTCCTCAAATCTTCCCATATGTACCACTTCCATCTGGCTGTTTCCGAATTACATCTTTTTATAATAAAAACATAATCTAGTGAGTAAACAGGTTTTGAGTTCTGTGAGCTGCTCTAGCAAATTAATCAAACCAAAGGTTTGGGTCCCAGGAACTTCTGATTTACAGCAAATTGGTCAGAAGAACAGAAAACTTATGTTTGGCATCCAAGGTGGGGAGCGGTCTTATGGGACTGAGACCTCAGCCCATGGGGTCTGATGTTAGCTCTGGGTAGAGAGTGTCAAAATTGAGTTGTAGCACACCTAGTTGGTGGTGAAGAGCTGCTTGGTATGGGAAAACACACTCTGCAATTGGTATCAAAACTGATAATGCCTTAATCTCATGTGATTTGAGAGGGAGGCAAGATGGTACGTTAAAAGCAGCAGTAACCTAAAATTAAAGAGAGCATCATCCTAGTAAGTGTCTTTCATGAACAGTACTTTATAATTTCATCCAGCCACTTTGCTTCTCTGAGTGTTGGCTTTCTAGCCTGTAAAATAAATAGTTCAATTAGATGGTATCTAATGTCACTTTCAATTCTAAAGTCTTATAGTTCTTTTAAAATCAGTGTGTGTGTGTGTGTGCGCGCGCACGCACGCATATATATCTTGCCTGGCTGAGTTTGTTCAAAATTGAGACTTAAGCAACTTTTATTCTTGGTGTCAGTTCCCTAAACCTTCATATCTATTGGAAACTTTTTCTGGTTGTGTAATAATTTATCCCAATGTTACTAACAACATTATGTCAACAGATGAGCCAAAGTAGAACAGAAGAAACAGGTATTAGATACAGAAGTACTCCAAACTAGGTTGGTTTTAAGTAGTGTTGTTTAAGGAGAACTTCCAAATTCCAGCTGTGCGCACGTGTTTAAATGTTTCCTTAAATGAAACTGACAGGGGGAGAATAGGATCCAATTAGCAAGAGTTTCCTTTCCTTGCATCTGATAAGTTAACATCTGTGCCTTCTGATAATTTTTTAAGTGGCATTTGCACTATTCATTAGTTCCTTTTTACTACAAATAGCTGACTCTGAAAAATGCCTCAGGGTTGCAGTGAATTGTTAGACAGGTGGCAGGGAGGCATCACCTGAGAAGAAAGCCTATACAGGTATACATTTGGGTTTTCACATTAACAATATATATTGAAATGTGAAAACAAACTCTGATAGTAACACTGGGACCTTTAATAGTCTTAAATAATTATTCAGTTAATATAAGAATAGGATAATAGTGATGATGACAAAGTTAATTACTAATTTGTATATATCTTCTGATTCCCTTAAAGGTACATTTAGTATTTTAGAAAAGAGTGTGTCATATAAGTGTGTGTGTATTTACGTGTAACTGTTTGGGGGATGAGAGAACATCTTTCCTTTTACCTTCATTCCCAAATGCCAGGCGCTCCAGTTATATATTTGTTTGGGGGATTCACACCCTTCCTTTCATTTTTCTGCCAACTTTTCTTGCTCTGTTATGTCTGACAATGTCCTCCGGAGCCTCCATCTGTCGGCAAGTACCTCTGTCCTGTTTCTTCACACAAACTTCCTTTCCCTCTGTGTTAAATATATTCAGAAAACACAAGTTTTGTTATATTCTGCCCTTTTACTGAAAGGCTTCTGGTTCTCACAAGCCCAACCCTGAGCACCATAAAACCAAAAGGTATGTCTCCTCAATCCACATGCAAACATCACTTCTTTTATGAAACTTCTGTACCCAGATACTTCTGAATATTCATCACTACCTCCCCTCTGATTATCCACAGAATTTTTTTAAACTACACAAGCTTATTCTAACACTGACAAGGCTACTAAGAGCTTTTGTCCAGAAGTTTGTGTTTGAGCTATTTCCTTCCTCACCTATCTCACAGGTTCTGAAATATAGTCCAATTCACCTGCCACTTGTCCCAGGGCAGATCCACTCCTTTTAATCACAGGAATATTGTTACAGCAGGAACCTTCCAGGAAGTTCAAAGATCTGTTCCTGTCATGATCATGTTCTTCTGCCACCAGTCACTGTTTGGTGAAACACACCTTCCTTTTCTGGTCATTGCTGGCCAGACGATGACAGCCCCATATGTTACCCACAGTGCATCAGAAATACAAAAGAACTACAGGGCTGTTTTTTTTTTTTTTTTTAATTAATAGTGATTTACTTAAATGTCTATACAGAGTTCGGATCACTGTGATTCAATCATGGTGGTAGGGAATCTGTTCTATACTCTTTGCAGCATTAGAAGGCTCTCACTCAAATTATCAGTCAGTTATTGATCAGGGAAAATACATTTAATAGTTTTCCTACCATGAGATAGCAAGCAGAGCAGACATAATGCAGACATACTGCTTATGGACATACATAATTTGATGTATAGACAAATAATGTACACATTAAGTTCAATGCACTAACAAGGACAAACACAAAGACATTCACATCTACCATATCATGGTTAAATTATTGAGAGACAATGACAAAGACAAAAATATTAAAAGTATCAAGAAAAAAAAGACTAGCTGTGCACAGCAGTACAATGTAATTAAAAGTTGACTTTTTATCAAAAATGATGGAAGTCTTAAGGCAGTGGAAAACAAAGTCTTGGAAACCAAACAAAAACATACTCGTCAACTAAAATTTTTATGTCCATCAAAACTGTCCTTCATAAATGAAGGGAAAATAAAAGCATTCCTAGAGGAGCCATGATTGAGTGAATTGATTACTAACAGAATTGCTTAAGAAGATATACTAAAAAAGACCTACAGACTGAAAAAGTATCAGACTAAATGGTAACTCAAATCAAGGGAAAAAGATAAAGACCATTGGAAATGGAAAATATGGGGGTAAAATGAAAAATAGTTATTTTCACTTTTTTCTTAATTTCTTTCAAAGTCATAAATAAAAATTATAGCATTACATTTATGGCTCTATAACATATGCACCTATAATATATGGAAATATATGACAATGAGGAGGAAAAGAAACCATATGGGAGCAAAGTAGCTATACTGAAGCTATATTAGAGAAACTAATACATAATTAGCCTATGAAAAGTTAGGGCATATTGCAATTCCTACAGCAATGATTATAAAAGTAACTAAAAACATCAACAGGGAACAACATTTTGCAAAACATATAGTTTAACATAAAATAAGGCAGTTAAACTGAAATAAAAATTAGATATTTAGAAAATAAATTAAAAAATTGACAGATGATTCTAACCATATCAATAATCACATTAAATGTGAATGAACAGAGCATTCTAATCACAAACAACAGATTACAAGACCAGATAAAAAACATCAAGCTCCAACTATCTACAAGAGAAAAACATTTGAATCAGATACACAAAAATAGGTTGACTGCAAAAGAATAGAAAAATGTATACAATGTAAATGGTAGCTATATCAAAACTGGAGTATCTAAATTAATATCACAGAAGATATCCTCTAAGACAGAAAATGTTACTATAAATAGAGACATTTTATGTTGATAAAAAGTATCTATATATCAGAAGATACATAATCATGAAAGTATACATACCTAAAAGAAGAACATCCAAAATACATGAATCAAAAGCTGAAAGAAATAAAAAGTGAAATAGACAGTTTAATAATTAGGATCAGAGTTGAATATCTAACCTACAATATTGAAAGAACTAGACATAAAATAAATAATAATCTCAAGCATCATGAATTTATTGGTATTTATAGAACACTCTACCCAGCAACAGCAAAATACATTTAAACAAAACAGCACATATAAAATAGTGATTAAGCTAGACCAAAAAGTAGGGTATAAAATGACTCTCAGTACACTTAAAATTATTCAAGGTATGTTTTTCAACCATAATAAAATAAAATCATAAATGAACAATGAAAGACATTTAGGAAATTCCAAAAAATTTGGAAATCAGACAGTATACTTCTAAATAATCCATACATCAATGGAGAAACAGCTGGGAAAATTTGAAAGTATTTTAAAGTAAATAAAAATAAAAACTCATATATCAATTTATGCAGCATACTGAAACATAGATGAACCTCAAAAGCATTATGCTGAGTTAAAGAAGCCAAATACAAAATGCATGTAATGCATAATTCCATTTCATATGTCCAGAAAACTCACATTTATGGTGATAAAACACAGAAGAGTGGCCTGAGGTTGGGGGTCAGAGAGAGAGCTGGGGGTAGAAATTGACTGGGAAAGGGTGTAAGAGAACTGTTTGGAGTGATAGAAATATTCTAAAACTAGATGTGATAATGGTTGTTAGATTTTCTAAATTTTCTAGAAATCATTCAATTGTACACTTAAAATGGGTTAATTTTTTTTTGCATCTGAATTATACCTCAATAAAGCTGTTACATAAACAAATTTATTAAAAAATTTAACAGGTGTTCAAAATCTGGAAAACTTGTTTTATAATAAATTGGCATACTTTTGTTTATTTCTGAGAAATAACCCTAATAAGTCTAAATTAAAAACAAAGCCCTAGACTAAAATGTCCTGAGTTACAGAGCTCCTTCCTCCTAGGCTAACATGCAGGATAGTTATTGGCATTTCAGGCATTCAAAATGGGTGACTAGTTGTTATATGTTTCTATTTAAATGGATAGGTAGAAGCTTTCTTAGTCAAACAATTTGTCATAAAAACAAGTTACATATATTTAAAATATTTGTTTTAGTTTAAATATTTAAACATAAAAATAATTTACAATAGTTATTCTACAGTCATTCTGATGTTAGGTCAATTATTTGTGTTTGGGTCTACTTACTCAAGGTCTGTGTTATTTTCTTGGGTTAGCTGCTGACATGTTTTGACTTTATTAAGGTAGAGCATGAATTTGTCAATTAATTTCAGAATTAATCTTAGATTTTTATTAAATTTCTTTATATATTACAGTAAAAACTTAAGGAAAAGTCAAGAAAACACATTTTCTAGACTTCAAAAAACAGTAAAATGTGTTTTCAAAGAAACTTGAACATATGGGCTTTTTATATACTCAAGTGTCTTCTATTTACAAAGTAGATAATCAAGTACTCAATGATATTCAAAGTAGATAAGTATAATAATTATACTAACATTACCAGTTATAGATAAAAACATATGAGATAAGCCTAGAACTGAAGCAAAGGTGCATCAGTTTCAATTAATCTAGCCAATAAGTTAAACGAATGTATTTGTAGCAAGCGTTTAAAAACAGTGTTGCCACCTGCTTGGTTTCTAGATATCTACCCCACCTGGGGAGCTCCTTTTTAGCTGTTTATTGCCACAATGATGCTTCCCAACAACTGCAAAATTTCAGTATCACATAAAAAATAAGCATTTACTCTTTACTCATCTGTGCCAGCAGGGACAGCCGAGACTGCTCTATTGATCTAGATTGAGTTCTTCATGCTGTTAGCTGTTCTCCAACAACCTCAGTTAGTCCATGTGGGGCAGCTCAGCTCTGCTCAGAATGTCTCATCAACCAGTAAGTTGGCATTGACGTGTTCTCAGGGAAGAGGCAAAGAAGCAAGAAAGGGAAAGAATAAAGCATACCGTCTTTTTCAGTTTCAACTTGTGTCACATTTTCTAACATTTCATTGGCCAAAGCAAATAATGTAGCAGAGCGCAGATCAAGTTACTGGCAGAATGCCCCCACTCACAATGGAAAGATCAAAGGGTAATAAGAATAGAGAGTATATATACATTTTAAACTTATTGTTGCTCAGTTACAGTTGTCCCACCTTTTACCCCATTGCTCACCCCTACCCTGCCTCCCCTCCCACAGTCAATTCTCCCCCCACTCCATTGTCTGTGCCCCTGAGTCCTTTATTCACTATCCTGGGAATAAAGTTTATATGCATTACTTTACACCCTAGACTCACAGTGCCTTCTCTTTTTGAGTCATCACAGTATTTTTCAGCTCTCCTACTAATTCCTATAACCTCATCCTACAGCTTTTATTGTCCCAACTGTCCATCTGAACTGCAAGAACACACTTAAGGAATAAATCATTTTACCTGATCCAACTTTATCCCTCCCTGATGATGCTTTTCCAACCTCAACGTGAATGTTCTTTCCTCCAAGTGGGTTGACTTTCCATGGATTCATTTCTTTCCTCCACATTTTGGCCCTCGGTTATTACTAGTTGGACCTTTCTCTTGTTACCATTGTTCTTCCAAAATACCATAATCCCTTAGAAGAATTAAACACAAATGAAATCAACTGGCCACATTCTCCACTATTACCCTAGAGGTATTTAGTGCTTCTGAAGAAAAACAAAGCAGAGGTGGCTATGTGCTGCCTTTCCGAGGTGCCAATTTATTGACGTGAACCAGCTTCCTGGCCAAATTATACATTTTCCAGTATTTCTCTTTCATCTGTATGTGTCCATGTCCCTGAGGTTTCCAGTGGGATAAAATCAACGTACCACTTCTAGACAGGACAACTAAGAATATCTTCAGTGTTTTCTGTGATTCCCCAGGCTCATTCTCTTTCTCTACCTGTAAGCTGGCTGCAGAGTATCCAGCAAAGAACTCTGAGGTCCCAAGTATGACAGAGCTGCAAGGCAGAAAAAGGTTGAGTGACAAGAAATGTGAAAAAGGTCAAGATACCACAACAGGAATCAGTATGAGCAGGAAATATGTTTACTGTGTTAAGCTCCTAAGATTTTAAGGTAGACATTTCAGTAACTTACATTATATAACTTAAATAATTGATACATAGTGCATTGAGACGTGTGGCCTATACTTTCATTGGAACTCATAATATGTTCCTGCAGTCCTGAGCCAGGTTCCTGACAGCTTTCTTCAGTCCCAGTGTGACATTTCAGCCATGGTCCCACACCATTTTTCTCTCCTCACATCACAAACTATTCATGCCCCCACAGCTCCATCATTCAGAAGATAAACTTTCTTTTTCACAAAAATAAAATTCTTTCTTCCTCCTCTAAAAATACATTTGCCAAGAAAATATAAAGTATGCCAAATTTTATAGTGGCTAAAAATGAATCAAATGTTCTTTGACAAGTATATAAACATGAAAGAAAAATACATGGATGTGCCATTGAACTATGGGGATACATTCTGAGACATATGTCAGTAAGCTATTTTGCAATGAATATCATAGATTCTATGGACATAAACTTAGAAGTTATAGCTTACTGCTCACCTAGACTATCTAGTATAACCTGCTACTCTCAGGCTACAACCCTGTGCAGTGTTTTACTATACTGAAAACTGTAGACAATTTTAATACAATAATAAGTATTTGTATACCTAAATATATATAAATGAAGTCTAAAGTAAAAACATGGCACAAAAGATAAAAGATGGTATACCTATGTGGTCACTCACCATAAATGGAGATGCAGGAGTAACTGGAAGTTGTTCTGTGTAAGTCAGTGAGTGAGTGATGAGTGAGTGAGTGAGTGTGAAGGCCTTGGACATTACTGGACACTACTGCCATCTTTATAAACACTGTATGCTTAGGCTACATTAAATTTATTTTCTTCAAACATAAATTAATCTTAGCTTACTATAACTACTATAATTTATAAACATTTCATTGTATCTTAAAACACAAATACATTATACAATGTACAAAATATGTTCCTTAAATCCTGATTATATATGTATGCATATATATACATATACACATATACACATATACACATACACACACACACACACACACACACACACACACACATATATATATACTTTTAAATGTTTTTGCTACAAACTAAGACACAAACACACATATTAGCTCGGGCCTATACAAGGCCCAGATCCGATCATTAATAACACTGTCTTCCACCTCCACAAATTGTCTCACTGGAAGGTCTTCAGGGCAATAATGTCCATGGATTTGTCATCTCCTAAGACAACAATGCCTCCTTCTGGAACACCTCCTGAAGGACATGACTGTGGCTCTTATTGAGTAAAAGTCACTATTTTCAGAAATATGACCATGGTGGTTCATTTCCTTTTTTTCTTTTCTTTTTTTTTTTCATCACAGATTTGCTTGCAAGCAGGTAAGACACAATGTTTATGCCTCTCTGCTAATAAAAAGCTTCCCCCATTGGGGTCCATGGTTTTAAACACTTTAAGGAGTTTAATGAGGTCTGTAAAAGCTTCTATTAAACACTTCATTGTGAATTTTCTTGGAGGTTCTCCTTCTTTTCCTGCAATTCCCTTTTTTCTTTTGCCTCTTCTTCAGCTATTCATTCCTAGTCTTGTTCCAACAACTTCTCAACTCCTCAATATCCCAGGAACCACATCTAGGAGTTCCTCATGTCATCCTCATCCACATCCACACCCCAGTTGTTTACCATCTCAACCACAACCTTGTTGATTTCTCCAACTTCCTCATCTTTTGTAAATCCTTTGAAGTCATGGACTAACCTTTTGAGTGCCTTCTTTCTCATGCCATTGGGATAAAGATCACCATAAAAGGAGGATGTCTGGGAAAGTTATAAAAAAACAAGTAAGATCTTAAAAGGTATGTTATTCTTCAAATAGTACTTCTCCTTTTCATTGGCATGGCAATTCAGAAGGGCATGGTGGAAGAGCTATGTCATCCATGACTTCTTACTGCTCCTGTTGGACACTGGCAGTGTGTGCTTGCTGATGTGCTTGAAAGCTCTGGGGCTCTCACCATGCCAGATCACAGAGGGTTTCAATGTGTAGCCTGCAACATTGCCCCCAAGCAAGACTGTTTTCTGGTCCTTAAAAGCCTTGAAACCTGGCATTGACTTGGCTCCCTTGAGGATGAAGTTCTTTCAGGCATCTGTTTCCAGAATAGAGAGTTTTCATTCATAATGAGTATTTCCTCTGGCAAGTAATTTTTCTTCACAGTTAGCTTATCTAAATTTTCCAAAAATTCTTTAGCTGCATTCACATCAGCACCCAGACTCACCACTCACTTTCACATTATGTAATGAATAACAATTCATGAACCCTTCAACCACCCAGAGCTAGCAGTAAATTCATCATTAGTCAGGTCCAGATTTTCTTTCAAATAGCAAACAATCTTTTTGCTTTGGCTATAATTATCATGGTGCTGAGAAGGCTATGCTTCTGGGCCTGGTCTTCCACCCAGAACATTAGAAGCTTCTCCATGTCTGACAGAGGTCGTTTTCAAATTGGTTTAGTCTCATTGTCTTCAAGGAGGCAAATCCTCTCACAGCTTATGTCATTTCATTCTTCAAGGTCATAGGTCAGATGGAATGGGACATGCTTGACTGGCAATCAATAACTGTCACTAATTTTCCACCTTCATAGTCCTCGGTCACTCTTAATTTTGTTTCCAGGTCAGTCAGTCTATGTGGCTTCTTACTAGAAATGTATCAGTGGATATTGTATGCTTAGGGCCCATGGTAAAGAAAATGACATGAAATTAAATCAATCACAAGGGAAAATGATGCAATTAGGACACTTGTTAAACATTAGGTTTTATGGTGCTGCTGCTGGTATAACACAGAATACTGTTTTGCAACAAACTGTTTTTTATAAGTATAAATATACACTGTAAAATAACAATAAAAAGTATCATGTGATACATGCATAAACCAGTAACACAGTCATTTATTATGTATTGTACATAATTGTATGGGTTATCCTTTTCTATGCCTGAATGCACAGGTTTGTTTACACCAGCACTGCCACGGCTGTGAGTAATGCATTCTGCTATGACATTAAAGTGGCTGTGAGGTTACTAGGCAATAGGAGTTTTCGGTTTTGTCATAAGCTTATGGAACCACCTTTATATTTGCAGTTTTTTGTTGACTAAAACATTGTTAGGTGGTGCATTATTGTCAACTCCTTCAACAGGTGGTGATAGTATTGTCTTTGATTTTCAATTGTAAAATAAATTACTTGTAGGAAATGTAAGTCATAAGACACTGACTAAAACCAGTTACAAGTGTCATTTCATTAAAAAGCTGTACGCAGGCAAATAAAAAAGACAATTACATAATAAGATCTTCCTTCTTTAGCAATTGTCTTCTAGATAAACAGGATTAAAGTTTGCTCATCTTGGTGAGTAGTAGTTCTCAACATTTTGGAATTGGTGGCAATACTTTCAAATATTAGTTAGCAGAGCTGAAATCATATAAAGTCTCAAAACAACACAAAATAAGCAAAAAGTATATAACCATATAGAGTGTCCTAAAAAATTCTATAGTTATTTAATTATTTACTCTTTCAAAACCACATTGATCTTACATTGAAGATTTTTTGTCTTGAACTTGCTCTGTTGCAATCACGAGCAATGTTTCAACTACTTCTGGTAAACACCAGACTCTTACTTTGATATCAGCTTTTCTTTAGACTAAAATGAGGCCTCTTGCCTTTTGCTTACTTACAATACACAAAAGATTGAATTTTGCTGTTCTTCACTTCACTGGATATACCTCCATAATATGTTCTGTCTGAAAAACATTATTCTAACACAATAAATACTTAAAGTATCCCCCACCCCCAAATCATTTCACATGACTAGTACATTTACTGAGGGCTCAGTGCACACATGTGAACTATAGGACTCTGGCTAAATATGACTCTTGCAGAGAAATTAGAATAAATAATCCAAATTTTAAAAAGACTCTTTGGGGGTTTAGTC
Source organism: Glossophaga mutica (assembly GCA_039655065.1). Classification (NCBI taxonomy): domain Eukaryota; kingdom Metazoa; phylum Chordata; class Mammalia; order Chiroptera; family Phyllostomidae; genus Glossophaga; species Glossophaga mutica. The sequence continues at coordinate 90,899,302 of CM077307.1, read as the reverse complement.
AAATATTTCTTCACAAATAAGTTCTCCTGTTAACTTCTTTTTCTCTATTAAAATAATCTTTTTATTTTTCAATTACAGTTGACATACAATTTGTATTAGTTTCATGTGTACACTCCAGTGATTAGACAATATATGTTACCATCTGACCACCCTAATAAATCTAGTACCCACCTGGCACCATACATAGTTTTTAGAATATTATTGACTATACATTCTGTGCTGTACTTTACATCCACATGACTGTTCTGTAACTACCCATTTGTACTTACTCCTTTCACTTTTACTCATATCCCAACCCATCTCCCATCTGGAAACCTTCAAAGTGTTCTCTGTATATATGTGTCTGTTTATGTTCTGCTTGTTTGTTTATTCTGTTTTTTCAGATTAATTTGTTGATAGATATGTATTTATTCTCATTTTATTATATATATATAATATATATTATATATATATTATAGATATATTATATATATTATATATATATATTAAAATGTCCTTTCTTCTTAAAAAAGACCTTTTAATATTTCATGTAATACTGGTTCAGTGGTGATGAACTCCTCTAGCTTTTCCTTGTCTTGGAAACTCTTTACATGTCCTTTGATTTTAAATGTTAGCTTTGCTGGGTAGAGTAATCTTGGTTGTAGGTTCTTGCTTTTCAACTCTCCAAATATTTCTTGCCAATCCCTTCTACTCTGCAAAGTTTCTCTTAAGAAATTAAACTGACAGTCCTATGGGAGCTCCCTTGTAGGTCACTGACTGCTTTTCTCTTGCTGTTTTTATGATTCTCACTTTTTCCATTTTAATTTTGATGTATCTTGGTGGGGGCCTCTTTGGGTTCACCTTGTTTGGCCCTCTCTGCACTACCTGGACTTGTGTGTCTACTTTCTTTACCATGGTTAGGGAAGTTTTCTGTCACTCTTTTTCAAATAGGTTTTCAGATTTTCAAATTTCTTGCCCCTCCTCTCTCTTCTCTTTCTAGCGCCCCCATAATGTGAATGCTAGTATGCTTGAAATTGTCCCAAAGGTTTCTTACAAACCTTTTTATGGATTCTTTTTGCTGTTCTGATTGGGTGTTTTTTGCTTCAGTATATTTCAAATTGTTGATTTGATTTTCAGCTTTATCTACTCTACTGTTAAATCTTTGTAAATTACTCTTTATTTTAGTTAGTGTATCCTTGATTTATGACTCATTCTTTTTCTATGGTTTTCATGTCTTTTTTTATATCCAAGTCTCTATCAATCCAGCTTACACTGTTTACCCTGAGCTGGTGATTCCCTGAGTCCCTGCCCCACCAAACTTTCGGGCCCACCCAAGTTGTTTTCAGTGACTTTTTTATTTCATATGAATGGCCATCTTGGCGCATGTTTCAGACTTTCCTGAAATCTCTCAAACAAGCATTCTCTGGAACCACTGTGCCCTGTCCCTCTCTCTAAGTGGCCCCAGGCTTGGCAGTAGTAGCAGCTTGCACTCTTTTGTGGACCTCTAAGCCCATCACAAGGAGCAGCCACCTGAAGATTGCTTTGTAGCTCAAGCTGGGTGGCCCTGGACAGAACAAAGGCAGTGGCTTATCTTGACCTGCATATCTTGCGAGATGCCAGAGCCAGCACACCTAGCAGACAACTTCAGACCACACCAAAGCACCACTCAACCACCTCCATAGTGACACGCTCAAAGGGCAGATTCAGCTGGCAACAAAGAAAGCTCCCTGTGAAGTAAGTCCTCCTCTGAGAGTTGGGCCCCTGCACAGCTGATCCTCCATGGTGGTTGGTGGCTGCAGCCAGTCCTTGAAGCCAATCAACCTAGGGGTAAATCCCTTTCATTGGCGTGCCAATAGCAATCAAGGTTCAATTGCAACAAGAAGGTAGGCACAGCCCACATGGGGTAGGGGTGGTCCTGGAGTGTCTAGCTTGTGTGGTTGGGAAGGCTGTGCCACTGGACCTTAGAGAATACCTACTACATAAGGACATTGTACAAAGTCTGAGAGATATTGCAAATCTATGTAAACATAGAAACAAACACAGAGAGGCTGCCAAAATGAGGAGACAAACAAACACGTCCCAAATGAAACAATAGAATAAAAAACTACAGAAGAAAACTAGACAAAATAGAGATAAGCAATCTACTTGATGCAGAGTTCAAAACACTGGTTTTAAGAATATTCAATGAGCCGTCTCCTGCCGCTGCTGCCGCAGGATTATTTTCCTGGCTGGCCTCCAGGTTCATTTTCCAGACTGTGCCAGATAGTGATGATGGTATGAAGTCTCACTCAAGTGCGAGTGTTTCCTCCTGAGTGATGGAACTTTACAGTTAAAATGACCATGGAAGAGGCTGGAAGATGGCAGCGTGGTAGGAGGAAGCAGACCCCATTTCCCCTCTACACACGGGAGAAAAACCGGGCCAATCTACAGAAGATCAGAGCAGACAAGGAACAGCAACACAGCATATCTGAAAACAAGAGGTTGGGAATTGTAGCGGACACTGAAAAACCAGCGGTAAGGAGAGCTTTTCGGAACAATAGGAGCCCAGGGTTCCAGCGCGCGGAGAGCCGGGCGACTGAGGCCCCGGCCCGGCGCTCCGCCAAGCCCGCCCCAGGGCTCTGGGGAGGGAGCTGGGTCAGCCGCTGAACCGGCTGGGAGATCTCAGGGGCCACCGCGAGACTGCAGCAGAGCAAAAGTGGGTGCCCCCACGCCAGGTCACTGCGAGACTTTGAACCGAGTTTTCGTGGTCGCCGGGCGACTACAAAAGCACAGTCGCTCCAACCGCTGACAGAGGCGCGTGTGAAGTGAGACAGCTGCATGGAAATAGGCACCCTCAGGGGACCGCACACGGTCACGGGATAGTGGACACTCGTGAAAACATAGGCGCTGGCCACTGGAGAAAGCTGTGGAGTGCCCGTGCCAGTTCATGGGCCCGTGCTCGAACTCGGACAGCTCAGATCCCAGGTGCAGGCACGAAAAAGCCGCTGGAGTGTAGGCCGCGCTCAGGGGCAAAGACATGCTGTGACACCCGAACACAGAAAGTCTCCCAGGGGCAAAGGCAGGCAACTGCGCATGACTGGAGAACCTAGCACACACCCATAAACTCGGAGAGGTGTGCGCACACCAGGAGGCTCAGAACACACGCTGGAAACCCTGTGCAGAGAGGCGCCCACTAACGCTGGGATACATAGCACAATGAGGACTGAGTTCTGAACACAGAGAAAAGCAGTAAGATCACCCCTCGGCCATTGCAGCCAGCAAGACCAGAAAAGCCGGCTTGGCAAGTTTGAAAAGAATAAGAGGGTTTTTTGTTGTTGTTGTTTGTTTGTTTGTTTTAAATATATTTTTTATTTTTTTATTTTTAATATTTTGTTTTGCTTTGCTTTTTTTTTTCTTGGCTGTTTATATTTGTGTGGGTGTGTCTGTTTTTTGTTTTGCCAGTTTGTTTGTATGCCTGTCTATTTATTTGAGTTTTTAACTATTCCTTCTTCTTTATTTTTATCTTCTTCTTTACTCCCCAACTCCTTTTGCCTCCCTTGAATTCCTTCTTGTCTTATTCCATCTTCCTTTCTTTCCAATTTTATCTCTTATACCTTCCTCTTTTTTCTTCTTTCTTCTTTTTTCATCCCCCCCTCTTCTTTTTTTAAATACCCACGAGTGAGACAAAACAAACAAACAAACAAGCCTGGAACTGTGGAAAAAAAAACAGAGTTGGCCCCCAAAAGAGGGTATTCCAGCTGATGAGACAGTGGAAGCTGCGAACAACAGGATATCCGAAGGAGAATCCACCACTGAAACTCACAGATATTCTACCATAGAAGGTCATACCACAAACCCAGGGAGCCAGAACAGATCAATTTAAGAAGTTGAGGCTAACAACGAGAGTCTTACAAACAGTGGGAAGACAAAGAAACAACCCCCAAATGAAAGGAAAGGAGGAAGCTCCAGAAAGAATGCTAAATGAAACGGAGGCAACTCAACTATCAGATACAGAGTTCAAAGCAATGGTTGTCAGGAAGCTCAATGAGCTCTCAATGAGCTTCCACAAACTACAGGGAAGTTACGATGAACTCACCGCAAACTATATCAACATGAAAAAGGAAATAGAAACTATCAACAAGGGCCAAGAGGAAATGAAGAACACAATCTCTGAACTGAAGAACACAGTAGAAGGAATGAAAAGCAGAATCGATGAAGCAGAAGATCGGATCATCGAGTTGGAGGACAAAATAGAAAAAAACACCCAGAATGAGCAAGATAAGGAAAAGAGGCTTAGAAAGAATGAAGAGGGTTTAAGAGAAATGCAAGACAACATGAAACGAAATAATATCCGTATAATAGGGATACCAGAAGGAGAAGAAGAAGAACAAGGGATAGAAAACCTGTTTGAAAAAGTAATGATGGAAAACTTCCCTCATTTGGTGAGAGAAAAAGCCACACAAATCCAGGAAACACAGAGAGTCCCAATCAAAAGGAACCCAAACAGGCCCACTTCAAGACACATCATAATTAAAATGGCAAAATTCCAAGAGAAAGAGAGAATCTTAAAGGCAGCAAGGGAAAAAAAGGAGATAACATACAAGGGAACCCCGATAAGGTTAACAGCTGACTTCTCAATGGAAACGCTCCAAGCCAGAAGAGAATGGCAAGAAATATTCCAAGCAATGAGAACCAAAGGCCTGCAACCCAGACTACTTTACCCAGCAAGGCTTTCAGTCAAGATAGAAGGCCAAATAAGGAGCTTCCCAGACAAAAGAAGTCTAAAAGAATACACCTCTACCAAACCAATTCTGCAAGGGATACTAAAGGGACTGCTTTAAGGGAAGAAAGGAAAAGACAGAGAGAGAAAGAGAGAGAGGAACACAAGTACGAAAATGGCAATGAATAAATACCTATCAATAATAACCTTAAATGTAAATGGATTAAATGCTCCAATCAAAAGACATAGATTAGCTGAATGGATAAGAAAGCACGACCCACACATATGCTGCCTACAAGAGACCCACCTCAGGACAAAAGACATACACAGGCTCAAAGGGAAGGGCTGGAAACAAATTTTCCAAGCAAATGGTCAGGAAAAAAAAGCTGGGGTAGCAATACTCATATCAGACAAAATAGACTTCAAAAGAAGGGCCACAAAGAGAGACCCAGAAGGTCACTTCATACTACTCAAGGGAAGAATCCACCAAGAAGACATAAATATTGTAAATATATATGCACCCAACGGAGGTGCACCTAAATACATCAAGAAAATCTTAGAGGACTTCAAGAAAGATATTGACAGCAACACAATTATAGTAGGTGATTTTAACACTCCACTGTCAAAAATGGACAGATCTTCCAAACAAAATATCAACAAAGATATTGTGGCACTGAACAACACTCTAGAGGAAATGGACTTAACTGATATATATAGAGCCCTTCATCCCAAAGAGGCTAAATACACTTTCTTTTCAAATGCACATGGAACATTTTCAAAGATAGACCACATGATAGGACACAAATCAAGCCTCAACAAATTCAAGAAAATTGAAATCATACCAAGCATTTTCTCTGACCACAAGGGACTGAAACTAGAAACCAACCCCAAGGAGAAAAACCCAAAACCCTCAAAATCATGGAGATTGAATAGCATGCTATTAAACAATGAATGGGTCAAGAATGAAATTAGAGAGGAAATCAAAAAATTTCTGGAAACAAATGATAAAGAACTCACATCGACCCAAAACTTATGGGACACAGCAAAGGCAGTCCTCAGAGGGAAGCTTATAGCGATACAGGCCTATCTAAAAAAGACAGAAACATCTCAAACAGACAACCTAACCCTACGCCTACAAGAACTCGAGGAACAACAACAAAGACAGCCCAGAGCAAGTAGGAGGAAAGAAATAACCAAGATCAGAGCAGAATTAAATGACATAGAGACTAAAAGCACAATCCTAAAGATCAATGAATTCAGGAGTTGGTTCTTTGAAAAGATCAACAAAAATCAACAAACCTTTAAGCAGGCTCATCAAGGAAAAAAGAGAGAGGACTCAAATAAACACAATCAGAAATGAAAGAGGAGATATTACAACTGACACCGCAGAAATACGAAGGATTGTAAGAAATTACTATGAAGAACTGTACGCCAAGAAATTTGAAAACCTAGGTGAAATGGACAGGTTTCTAGAAAAATATAACCTTCCAAAACTCAATGAAAAAGAAACAGAAAGCCTGAACAGACCAATAACAGCCGGTGAAATTGAATCAGTAATCAAAACACTCCCAACACACAAAAGTCCTGGACCAGATGGCTTCACAGGAGAATTCTACAAAACATTTAAGGAAGAGCTAACCCCTATTCTCCACAGACTATTTGAAAAAATCCAAAAAGATGGAAGACTCCCAAACTCTTTTTATGAAGCCAGCATCATCCTAATCCCCAAACCAGATAAAGACACAACAAAGAAGGAGAACTTCAGGCCAATATCGCTGATGAACATAGATGCTAAAATCCTCAACAAAATATTGGCAAACCGCATCCAACAGCACATTAAAAAGATCATACACCATGACCAAGTGGGATTCATCCCAGGGATGCAAGGATGGTTCAACATTCGCAAATCAGTAAATGTAATTCATCACATAAACAAAAGCAAAGACAAAAATCACATGATCATATCAATAGATGCGGAAAAAGCATTTGATAAGGTACAGCACCCATTTATGATAAAAACACTCAGCAAAGTGGGAATAGAGGGAGCATTCCTCAACATGATAAAGGCTATATATGAGAAACCTACAGTCAGCATCATACTCAACGGGCAAAGACTAAAATCTTTTCCACTAAAATCAGGAACAAGACAAGGCTGTCCACTTTCACCACTTCTATTCAATATAGTATTGGAAGTATTAGCCACAGCGATTAGACAAGAAAAGGAAATAAATGGCATCCAACTTGGAAAGGAGGAAACAAAACTATCATTGTTTGCAGATGACATGTTAGTATACATAGAAAATCCTATAGTCTCGGCCAAAAAACTGCTCGACCTAATAAATGAATTTGGCCAAACATCTGGATACTAAGTCAATATCCAGAAATCAAAGGCATTTTTGTATACCAACAATGAAACAACAGAAGCAGAAATCAAGAAAAAAAATCCCCTTCGATATAGCAAAAAGAAAAATAAAGTACCTAGGAATAAACCTAACCAAGGAGGTAAAAGACCTGTATGCAGAAAACTACACAACACTGAAGAAAGAAATCAAGGAAGACACAAATAAATGGAAACACATACCGTGTTCATGGATCGGAAGAATTAACATCATCAAAATGTCCATACTTCCCAAAGCAATCTACAGATTCAATGCAATACCTATTAAAGTACCAATGGCATATTTCACAGATATAGAACAAACTCTTCAAAAATTTATATGGAACAATAAACGACCCAGAATAGCGGCAGCAATCTTGAGAAAGAAGAGCAAAGCAGGAGGGATCACAATACCTGATACCAAAATGGTATCAGGATTACAAGGTCACTGTAATCAAAACAGCCTGGTACTGGCATAAAAACAGGCACGTGGACCAGTGGAATAGATCAGAGAGCCCAGAAATACACCCTAGTCTCTACAGTCATGTAATATTCGACAAAGGGGGCAGCAACATAACATGGAGTAAAAATAGCCTCTTCAACAAGTGGTGTTGGGAGAACTGGACAGCTTCGTGCAAGAAAAGGAAACTCGAGCACCAACTTACACCATACACGAAAATAAACTCAAGGTGGATAAAAGATTTAAACATAAGCCGTAACACCATTAAAGTCCTAGAGGAGAACATAGGCAGGAAAATCTCAGCTATTACATGCAGCAACATTTTTACTGATATGTGCCCTAAAGCCAGGGACATAAAGGAAAGAATAAACAAATGGGATCTCATCAAAATAAAAAGCTTCTGCATGGCCAAGGAAAACAATATTAAAATAAAAAGAGAACCGACTGTGTGGGAAAACATATTTGCCAATGATACCTCACATAAGGGTTTAATCTCCAAAATATACAAAGAACTTACACGACTCCACTCTAAGAAGACAAGCAACCCAATTAAAAAATGGGCAGAGGACTTGGGCAGACACTTCTACAAGGAGGACATACAGAGGATCCAGAGACACATGAAAAGATGCTCGATATCGCTAGCTATCAGAGAGATGTAAATTAAAACCACAATGACATACAACTTGACACCAGTCAGAATAGCCCTCATAAACAAAGCAACAAACAGCAAGTGTTGGAGAGGTTGTGGAGAAAAGGGGACACTAGTGCACTGCTGGTGGGAGTGCAGGCTGGTACAACCACTATGGAAAACAGTATGGAATTTTCTAAGAAAACTAAAAATGGATATACCTTTTGACCCAGCAATTCCACTGCTAGGACTATATCCTAAGAACCCTGAAACACCAATCCAAAAGAACCTATGCACCCCTATGTTTATAGCAGCACAATTTACAATAGCCAAGTGTTGGAAGCAACCTAGATGCCCATCAGTAAATGAATGGATCAAAAAACTGTGGTACATTTACACAATGGAATTCTATGCAGCAGAAAGAAAGAAGGAGCTCATACCCTTTGCAACTGCATGGATGGAACTTGAGAGCATCATGTTAAGTGAAGTAAGTCAGGCAGTGAAAGGCAAATACCATATGATCTCACCTTTAACAGGAAGCTAATCAACAAAACTAACAAACAAGCATAATATAACCAAAGACACAGAAATTGAGAACAGGCTGAAAGTCACCAGAGGGGAGAGGGGAGGGAATTTCAGGGGAAAAGGGGAAGGAATTACAGGAACAAGTATAAAGGACACATGGACAAAAACTATGGGGGGGGTGGAAATGGGAGGGAGGAGGGGAAGGCTGGGGTGGTGGGTTCGGGTGAGAATAAAAGACAGAAAACTGTACAAGATCAACAATTCAAATAAAAATTAAAAAAAAAAGAAGAAGAAGAAGAACGCTGAGCCATCAGCCAGAGGCTCTGTGACTTCCGGTGAGTCCACAGGCCTCTCCGAGCTGTGGTTTCCGCACTAATTTCATAATAAAACGTAAAAAGATTTCTGGACTTCTGGCCAAGATGGAGGCGTAAGTGGATACACTGTGCCGGCTCACACAACAAAAATTTTAAAAATGAAAAAACAAGCAGAACTGACAGAAAATAGAACTGTGTGGAAGTCCAACAACCAAAGAGTCAAAGTAGAAACATTTACCCAGACTGGGAGGAGGGGTGGAGACAGGCAGGTGGGCAGAGAGGACACACAACAAGGTGGCAGCTGGAGGAATGGGGCGGGCGAGTTGGTGGCTGGCATACCAGGCAGTCCCACCTTTGTGTGCAGATAAACTGGGAAGAACAACTGGGGAGCGAGACAGACCATGCAACCCAGGGTTCCAGCATGGGGAAATAAAGCCTCTAAACCTCTGGCTGTAAAAATCTTTGAGTGTTATGGTGGTGAGAGAAGCCCCCATCTTCACAGAAGAGTTCATTGGAGAGACCCACAGGGTCCTATAATGTGCACAAATCCACCCACCCAGAAATCAGCACCAGATGGGCCCAATTTGCTTGTGGGTAGCAGGGAAAGTGATTGAAAGCCAGCGGAGAGCCCATCAAGTGGCATTGTTCCCTTTCAGATGCCTCCCCCACATACAGGGCCACAATACAGTAGCGTGGGTTGCCCTGCCCTGTCAAATACCTAAGGCTCCACCCCGTACAAAGTAACAGGTGTGCTTAAACAAAAAATATTATGGCACAAATGAAAGAACAGATTAAAGCTCCAAACACAAAACTAAGCAATGGAGAGATAGTCGACCTATCAGATGCACAACTCAAAACACTGATAATCAGGATGCTCACAGAAATGGTTGAGTATCATCACACAATAGAAGAAGAAGTGAAGGCTATGCCAAGTGAAATAAAGGAAAATGTACAGAGAACCAACAGTGAAGGGAAGGAAACCAGGACTCAAATCAATGGTTTGGACCAGAAGGAAGAAATAAACATTCAACCAGAACAAAATAAAGAACAAGAATTCAGAAAAAATGAGGAGAGGTTTAGGAACCTCCAGGGTAACTTTAAACCTTCCAACATCTGAATCACATGGGGAGCCAGAAGGAGAAGAGTAAGAATAAGAAATTGAAAACCTACTTGAAAAAATAATGGAGAACTTCCACAACCTGGCAAAGGAAATAGACTTCCAGGAAGTTCAGGAAGCTCAGAGAGTTCCAAGGAAGTTGGACCCAAGGAAGTGCACACCAAGGCACATCATAATTACATCACCCAAGATTAAAGAGGAGAGAATCTTAAAAGCAGCAAGAGAAAAGGAGACAGTCAACTACAAAGGAGTTCCCATAAGACCATCAGCTAATTTCTCAAGAGAAACCTTACAGGCAAGAAGGGGTTGGAAAGAAGTATTCAAAGTCATGGAAGGCAAGGACTACATCCAAGATTACTCTATCCAGCAAAGCTATTATTTAGAACGGGAGCGCAGATAAAGTGCTTTCCAGATAAGGTCAAGCTAAAGGAGTTCATCATCACCAAGTCCTTATTATATGAAATGTTAAAGGGACTTATCTAAGTAAAAGAAGAAGATCAAAAATACAAACAGTAAAATGACAACAAACTTACAACTATCAAAACCAAACCTAAATAAAACACAAAAACAAAAATAAACTAAGCAAACAACCAGAACAGGAACAGAATCATAGAAATGGAGATCATATGGAGGGTTATCAGTGGTGAAGGGGAGGAGGGAGATGGGGAAAAGGTACAGGGAATAAGAAGCATAAATGGTAGGTAGAAAATGAACAGGGAGAGGTTAAGAATAGTACAGGAAATGGAGAAGTCAAAGAACTATATGTACAACCCATGGATATGAACTAAGGGTGGGAATGCAGGTGGGAGGGGGTGTACATGGCGGAAGGGAACAAAGAGGGGAAATCTGGACAACTGTAAAACATAATCAATAAAATATATTTAAAAAAATAAATAAAGTCTGTCCATTATAACACTGGGTGTAGAGACAAATATTTTGAAGGCTTAACACATTTTTCAAGCATAGAATATGTACTCAAAGCTTCCCACAGTTATTATTATAATTTTGTTGTGATCCTTATTAAATATACCTTTTCAAACCATAATTCTAATCCCCTAAGCCTTTTTGCTTTGTGATTCTTCAGAAAGTTACAGTATCATATGTGTATTTTGGTTTTCTTTTTTATAAATATATTTTATTGATTATGTTATTACAGTTGTCCCATTCCCCCCTTTATTCCCCTCTGCCCTGCTCCCCCAACCCACGTTCCCCTCTTTAGTTCATGTCCATGGGTCCTACATATAAGTTCTTTGGCTTCTCCATTTCCTACTACTCTTACCCTCCCCCTGTCTATTTTGTACCTACCATTTATTCTTATTCCCTGTACCTTTTCCCTCATTCTCCACCCTACACTTCCCTACTGATAACCCTCCATGTGATCTCTATTTCTGTGATTCTGTTCATGTTCTAGTTATTTGCTTAGTTTTTGTTTTCTTAGGTTCAGTTGTTTATAGTTGTGAGTTTTTGTCATTTTACCGTTCATCTTTTTGATCATCTTCTTTTTCTTAAATGAGTCCTTTAACATTTCATATAATAAGGGCTTGGTGATGATGAACTTCTTTAACTTGACCTTATCTGGGAAGCACTTTATCTGCCCTTCCATTCTAAATGACAGCTTTACTGGATAGAACAATCTTGGATGTAGGTCCTTGCCTTTCATGACTTGGAATACTTCTTTCCAGCCTCTTCTTGCCTGCAAGTTTTCTTTTGTGAACTCAGCTGACAGTCTTATGGGAACTCCTTTATAGGTAACTGTCTTATTTCTTATAATATAGTTTCATTTATTATTTTATAGATATATTTCTCTGTAGGTATTTAATAAAATAATTATTTATGATAGTTGAAATGAATATACTCTATTTAGCATTAGGACTGTGGAGATAACTCATTGTCTCCTGGTATATATAATGGGAATTGCCAAGTTTTAGATGACTTAAGTGCCCAGCTACAGACCTCATGCACACATACACAAACACAGACATGCACAAAACATCATACAGACACACATAGAAGCATACAAAAATATACACATGCATGATCATAAGACACAGTACTGAAGAAACTAAAGAACTGCACGGTTGTTATCTCTTGGTAGTAGAAATACTGAAATTCTCTTATTTATTTTTGTTTTATCTCTTGCTTAATTATATTTGGTATTTCTTTGAAAGTTCAATTTCTAGGTGTGGTGCAATAAAACAGTATTATTATTATTAAGTACATACAATATGAATGCACATTTTAAAATGGCTAATGGAATAATATCAGTTTCTATTTTAATTTCCATCAGTGTAATAGACTTACTAGAGAAAATAGACAAATATTTAATGGGGTAAATTTTTCCTCTTAAATTGTATTTGTGTAAGCTGGACTAAAATGGTATAAAAGTATAACAAATAAAACATGATAATATCTTAATAAAAATGGATCACTGAAGAAAAGTCCATTTGTTGTAAGATGCCATTAACTTCTTTTGTAAGAAGGGCATGTAGAGCCCTTGATATTCACTCAATCTGTTTTTAGAAGGTAATCAATCTACATATAAAAAATGAGCCATTATCCTATTATAAATGGATTCTAAAAATATTCCATGATTAAGAGACACAGAGACTAGATTTTAGGGGAAGAAATACGTATGTGCAGTTTAACAACCCAAATCCAAACAGGATTCTTCTATATTGCTAATTTCCTTCACTGGCTGAACTGAGATTTGATGTCAGCATTATCAGAATTTAATAATAAATGAATATTGTTATTTCATTCTTGGAAAGATTATGCATTCACTTTAACAGAGAAACATTTATTCTCTTTGATTATGACAGTACTCATCAATTTTTCATTTCTCTCATAAGTGCCCATGATAAGGATAATGAAGTTGAGATAGGCAATTCATCAGTTTCTGATAAAGATTTGTTGAGGACTTCTATTATTCCAGAAACTCACCCTCATTTATTCAGTGCAACACTAATATTAATTGCTCTCTTTGTCTTAAATTTTTCTTCATTTAGAAATTGATAAATGATATAATGTACATAAAAGTGCTTTGTAAACTCTGAAGTGCTCCACAAGTATAAGGTATTATTATTTAAAATTATGATGCATGCTTGGCATTTCAAATTGTGCTTTTTGCTTAATAATGATGTCTAGTTTTTCTCAATTGCTTGCAGGATCAACCGAAATGGCTCATTGATTGGTAAATCAATGCTACAGTATTCCATTTGTACAGGCTTCTGAGATAATCATTTTTCCTGTCTGGAGGGTTTCATGTGATTCAGAAAAGATAGAAACATTGATTTATAACATTTCATGACTCTACTTTGCCAGATAAAAGGGCATTACTTTTAGACTCACTTCTGTGCCCTTTTTATTCCATCTCTCCTTAAATTCTTTTGAAACTTAAGGGCATTTAAATGCTCTATAGAATCTCATCAGAAAAAAAAAAAAAACTTTATCTATGGGGATCTAATTCTTCACAGTATCTTGCTGTTTATCATATTTAATCAGAATATATTTTAGTAAGATAAATAAACAGAATCTTCCCCATGCTGATTTTTCATGCTGAAAATATCCTTCTCTTTGGTATCCAGATATTTTAAATTAATTTGCATTCTGAAAATCCTCAGTAGAATCTTATGGAATTGTCTCTAAGGCAAGTCATCTCTCTAAATTCATCAATTTTCCCCTTAATTTCATTGAATATTCTTTTTTTATCCATTTTTTAAATTTATTTGAATTGTTGATCTTGTACAGTTTTCTGTCTTTTATTCTCACCCGAACCCACCACCCCAGCCTTCCCCTCCTCCCTCCCATTTCCACCCCCCCCATAGTTTTTGTCCATGTGTCCTTTATACTTGTTCCTGTAATTCCTTCCCCTTTTCCCCTGAAATTCCCTCCCCTCTCCCCTCTGGTGACTTTCAGCCTGTTCTCAATTTCTGTGTCTTTGGTTATATTATGCTTGTTTGTTAGTTTTGTTGATTAGCTTCCTGTTAAAGGTGAGATCATATGGTATTTGCCTTTCACTGCCTGGCTTACTTCACTTAACATGATGCTCTCAAGTTCCATCCATGCAGTTGCAAAGGGTATGAGCTCCTTCTTTCTTTCTGCTGCATAGAATTCCATTGTGTAAATGTACCACAGTTTTTTGATCCATTCATTTACTGATGGGCATCTAGGTTGCTTCCAACACTTGGCTATTGTAAATTGTGCTGCTATAAACATAGGGGTGCATAGGTTCTTTTGGATTGGTGTTTCAGGGTTCTTAGGATATAGTCCTAGCAGTGGAATTGCTGGGTCAAAAGGTATATCCATTTTTAGTTTTCTTAGAAAATTCCATACTGTTTTCCATAGTGGTTGTACCAGCCTGCACTCCCACCAGCAGTGCACTAGTGTCCCCTTTTCTCCACAACCTCTCCAACACTTGCTGTTTGTTGCTTTGTTTATGAGGGCTATTCTGACTGGTGTCAAGTTGTATGTCATTGTGGTTTTAATTTACATCTCTCTGATAGCTAGCGATATCGAGCATCTTTTCATGTGTCTCTGGATCCTCTGTATGTCCTCCTTGTAGAAGTGTCTGCCCAAGTCCTCTGCCCATTTTTTAATTGGGTTGCTTGTCTTCTTAGAGTGGAGTCGTGTAAGTTCTTTGTATATTTTGGAGATTAAACCCTTATGTGAGGTATCATTGGCAAATATGTTTTCCCACACAGTCGGTTCTCTTTTTATTTTAATATTGTTTTCCTTGGCCATGCAGAAGCTTTTTATTTTGATGAGATCCCATTTGTTTATTCTTTCCTTTATGTCCCTGGCTTTAGGGCACATATCAGTAAAAATGTTGCTGCGTGTAATAGCTGAGATTTTCCTGCCTATGTTCTCCTCTAGGACTTTAATGGTGTTACGGCTTATGTTTAAATCTTTTATCCACCTTGAGTTTATTTTCGTGTATGGTGTAAGTTGGTGCTCGAGTTTCCTTTTCTTGCACGAAGCTGTCCAGTTCTCCCAACACCACTTGTTGAAGAGGCTATTTTTACTCCATGTTATGTTGCTGCCCCCTTTGTCGAATATTACATGACTGTAGAGACTAGGGTGTATTTCTGGGCTCTCTGATCTATTCCACTGGTCCACGTGCCTGTTTTTATGCCAGTACCAGGCTGTTTTGATTACAGTGACCTTGTAATCCTGATACCATTTTGGTATCAGGTATTGTGATCCCTCCTGCTTTGCTCTTCTTTCTCAAGATTGCTGCCGCTATTCTGGGTCGTTTATTGTTCCATATAAATTTTTGAAGAGTTTGTTCTATATCTGTGAAATATGCCATTGGTACTTTAATAGGTATTGCATTGAATCTGTAGATTGCTTTGGGAAGTATGGACATTTTGATGATGTTAATTCTTCCGATCCATGAACACGGTATGTGTTTCCATTTATTTGTGTCTTCCTTGATTTCTTTCTTCAGTGTTGTGTAGTTTTCTGCATACAGGTCTTTTACCTCCTTGGTTAGGTTTATTCCTAGGTACTTTATTTTTCTTTTTGCTATATCGAAGGGGATTTTTTTTCTTGATTTCTGCTTCTGTTGTTTCATTGTTGGTATACAAAAATGCCTTTGATTTCTGGATATTGACTTAGTATCCAGATGTTTGGCCAAATTCATTTATTAGGTCGAGCAGTTTTTTGGCCGAGACTATAGGATTTTCTATGTATACTAACATGTCATCTGCAAACAATGATAGTTTTGTTTCCTCCTTTCCAAGTTGGATGCCATTTATTTCCTTTTCTTGTCTAATCGCTGTGGCTAATACTTCCAATACTATATTGAATAGAAGTGGTGAAAGTGGACAGCCTTGTCTTGTTCCTGATTTTAGTGGAAAAGATTTTAGTCTTTGCCCGTTGAGTATGATGCTGACTGTAGGTTTCTCATATATAGCCTTTATCATGTTGAGGAATGCTCCCTCTATTCCCACTTTGCTGAGTGTTTTTATCATAAATGGGTGCTGTACCTTATCAAATGCTTTTTCCGCATCTATTGATATGATCATGTGATTTTTGTCTTTGCTTTTGTTTATGTGATGAATTACATTTACTGATTTGCGAATGTTGAACCATCCTTGCATCCCTGGGATGAATCCCACTTGGTCATGGTGTATGATCTTTTTAATGTGCTGTTGGATGCGGTTTGCCAATATTTTGTTGAGGATTTTAGCATCTATGTTCATCAGCGATATTGGCCTGAAGTTCTCCTTCTTTGTTGTGTCTTTATCTGGTTTGGGGATTAGGATGATGCTGGCTTCATAAAAAGAGTTTGGGAGTCTTCCATCTTTTTGGATTTTTTCAAATAGTCTGTGGAGAATAGGGGTTAGCTCTTCCTTAAATGTTTTGTAGAATTCTCCTGTGAAGCCATCTGGTCCAGGACTTTTGTGTGTTGGGAGTGTTTTGATTACTGATTCAATTTCACCGGCTGTTATTGGTCTGTTCAGGCTTTCTGTTTCTTTTTCATTGAGTTTTGGAAGGTTATATTTTTCTAGAAACCTGTCCATTTCACCTAGGTTTTCAAATTTCTTGGCGTACAGTTCTTCATAGTAATTTCTTACAATCCTTCGTATTTCTGCGGTGTCAGTTGTAATATCTCCTCTTTCATTTCTGATTGTGTTTATTTGAGTCCTCTCTCTTTTTTCCTTGATGAGCCTGCTTAAAGGTTTGTTGATTTTTGTTGATCTTTTCAAAGAACCAACTCCTGAATTCATTGATCTTTAGGATTGTGCTTTTAGTCTCTATGTCATTTAATTCTGCTCTGATCTTGGTTATTTCTTTCCTCCTACTTGCTCTGGGCTGTCTTTGTTGTTGTTCCTCGAGTTCTTGTAGGCGTAGGGTTAGGTTGTCTGTTTGAGATGTTTCTGTCTTTTTTAGATAGGCCTGTATCGCTATAAGCTTCCCTCTGAGGACTGCCTTTGCTGTGTCCCATAAGTTTTGGGTCGATGTGAGTTCTTTATCATTTGTTTCCAGAAATTTTTTGATTTCCTCTCTAATTTCATTCTTGACCCATTCATTGTTTAATAGCATGCTATTCAATCTCCATGATTTTGAGGGTTTTGGGTTTTTCTCCTTGGGGTTGGTTTCTAGTTTCAGTCCCTTGTGGTCAGAGAAAATGCTTGGTATGATTTCAATTTTCTTGAATTTGTTGAGGCTTGATTTGTGTCCTATCATGTGGTCTATCTTTGAAAATGTTCCATGTGCATTTGAAAAGAAAGTGTATTTAGCCTCTTTGGGATGAAGGGCTCTATATATATCAGTTAAGTCCATTTCCTCTAGAGTGTTGTTCAGTGCCACAATATCTTTGTTGATATTTTGTTTGGAAGATCTGTCCATTTTTGACAGTGGAGTGTTAAAATCACCTACTATAATTGTGTTGCTGTCAATATCTTTCTTGAAGTCCTCTAAGATTTTCTTGATGTATTTAGGTGCACCTCCGTTGGGTGCATATATATTTACAATATTTATGTCTTCTTGGTGGATTCTTCCCTTGAGTAGTATGAAGTGACCTTCTGGGTCTCTCTTTGTGGCCCTTCTTTTGAAGTCTATTTTGTCTGATATGAGTATTGCTACCCCAGCTTTTTTTTCCTGACCATTTGCTTGGAAAATTTGTTTCCAGCCCTTCCCTTTGAGCCTGTGTATGTCTTTTGTCCTGAGGTGGGTCTCTTGTAGGCAGCATATGTGTGGGTCGTGCTTTCTTATCCATTCAGCTAATCTATGTCTTTTGATTGGAGCATTTAATCCATTTACATTTAAGGTTATTATTGATAGGTATTTATTCATTGCCATTTTCGTACTTGTGTTCCTCTCTCTCTTTCTCTCTCTGTCTTTTCCTTTCTTCCCTTAAAGCAGTCCCTTTAGTATCCCTTGCAGAATTGGTTTGGTAGAGGTGTATTCTTTTAGACTTCTTTTGTCTGGGAAGCTCCTTATTTGGCCTTCTATCTTGACTGAAAGCCTTGCTGGGTAAAGTAGTCTGGGTTGCAGGCCTTTGGTTCTCATTGCTTGGAATATTTCTTGCCATTCTCTTCTGGCTTGGAGCGTTTCCATTGAGAAGTCAGCTGTTAACCTTATCGGGGTTCCCTTGTATGTTATCTCCTTTTTTTCCCTTGCTGCCTTTAAGATTCTCTCTTTCTCTTGGAATTTTGCCATTTTAATTATGATGTGTCTTGAAGTGGGCCTGTTTGGGTTCCTTTTGATTGGGACTCTCTGTGTTTCCTGGATTTGTGTGGCTTTTTCTCTCACCAAATGAGGGAAGTTTTCCATCATTACTTTTTCAAACAGGTTTTCTATCCCTTGTTCTTCTTCTTCTCCTTCTGGTATCCCTATTATACGGATATTATTTCGTTTCATGTTGTCTTGCATTTCTCTTAAACCCTCTTCATTCTTTCTAAGCCTCTTTTCCTTATCTTGCTCATTCTGGGTGTTTTTTTCTATTTTGTCCTCCAACTCGATGATCCGATCTTCTGCTTCATCGATTCTGCTTTTCATTCCTTCTACTGTGTTCTTCAGTTCAGAGATTGTGTTCTTCATTTCCTCTTGGCCCTTGTTGATAGTTTCTATTTCCTTTTTCATGTTGATATAGTTTGCGGTGAGTTCATCGTAACTTCCCTGTAGTTTGTGGAAGCTCATTGAGAGCTCATTGAGCTTCCTGACAACCATTGCTTTGAACTCTGTATCTGATAGTTGAGTTGCCTCCGTTTCATTTAGCATTCTTTCTGGAGCTTCCTCCTTTCCTTTCATTTGGGGGTTGTTTCTTTGTCTTCCCACTGTTTGTAAGACTCTCGTTGTTAGCCTCAACTTCTTAAATTGATCTGTTCTGGCTCCCTGGGTTTGTGGTATGACCTTCTATGGTAGAATATCTGTGAGTTTCAGTGGTGGATTCTCCTTCGGATATCCTGTTGTTCGCAGCTTCCACTGTCTCATCAGCTGGAATACCCTCTTTTGGGGGCCAACTCTGTTTTTTTTTCCACAGTTCCAGGCTTGTTTGTTTGTTTGTTTTGTCTCACTCGTGGGTATTTAAAAAAAGAAGAGGGGGGGATGAAAAAAGAAGAAAGAAGAAAAAAGAGGAAGGTATAAGAGATAAAATTGGAAAGAAAGGAAGATGGAATAAGACAAGAAGGAATTCAAGGGAGGCAAAAGGAGTTGGGGAGTAAAGAAGAAGATAAAAATAAAGAAGAAGGAATAGTTAAAAACTCAAATAAATAGACAGGCATACAAACAAACTGGCAAAACAAAAAACAGACACACCCACACAAATATAAACAGCCAAGAAAAAAAAAAGCAAAGCAAAACAAAATATTAAAAATAAAAAAATAAAAAATATATTTAAAACAAACAAACAAACAACAACAACAAAAAACCCTCTTATTCTTTTCAAACTTGCCAAGCCGGCTTTTCTGGTCTTGCTGGCTGCAATGGCCGAGGGGTGATCTTACTGCTTTTCTCTGTGTTCAGAACTCAGTCCTCATTGTGCTATGTATCCCAGCGTTAGTGGGCGCCTCTCTGCACAGGGTTTCCAGCGTGTGTTCTGAGCCTCCTGGTGTGCGCACACCTCTCCGAGTTTATGGGTGTGTGCTAGGTTCTCCAGTCATGCGCAGTTGCCTGCCTTTGCCCCTGGGAGACTTTCTGTGTTCGGGTGTCACAGCATGTCTTTGCCCCTGAGCGCGGCCTACACTCCAGCGGCTTTTTCGTGCCTGCACCTGGGATCTGAGCTGTCCGAGTTCGAGCACGGGCCCATGAACTGGCACGGGCACTCCACAGCTTTCTCCAGTGGCCAGCGCCTATGTTTTCACGAGTGTCCACTATCCCGTGACCGTGTGCGGTCCCCTGAGGGTGCCTATTTCCATGCAGCTGTCTCACTTCACACGCGCCTCTGTCAGCGGTTGGAGCGACTGTGCTTTTGTAGTCGCCCAGCGACCACGAAAACTCGGTTCAAAGTCTCGCAGTGACCTGGCGTGGGGGCACCCACTTTTGCTCTGCTGCAGTCTCGCGGTGGCCCCTGAGATCTCCCAGCCGGTTCAGCGGCTGACCCAGCTCCCTCCCCAGAGCCCTGGGGCGGGCTTGGCGGAGCGCCGGGCCGGGGCCTCAGTCGCCCGGCTCTCCGCGCGCTGGAACCCTGGGCTCCTATTGTTCCGAAAAGCTCTCCTTACCGCTGGTTTTTCAGTGTCCGCTACAATTCCCAACCTCTTGTTTTCAGATATGCTGTGTTGCTGTTCCTTGTCTGCTCTGATCTTCTGTAGATTGGCCCGGTTTTTCTCCCGTGTGTAGAGGGGAAATGGGGTCTGCTCCCTCCTACCACGCCACCATCTTCTCATCCCCTGAGACTTTATTATGTAAGAGTTGAAATATCTCATTTCACCTTGCGCTCAAATGCCAGGCAAAGGGAAATTGAGAGTTGGTAGAAACTTAGGGTTTAAAATTGACTGAATATTTACTCCGAAGTAGAGAAAATAATTTTATTCTTTTGGCAAGTCACTTAGGTAGGAGATCAGAAAGATGTTTAAAGGTCATGGGGATCAATTTCTTGAAGGACTTTTAGTCTTTCAAGTATTTTATAGTAAAGGTTATGCAGCATATAAAAATTTCTACTTTTACTTGCGAAAGCTAAATTGCCTAACAAGTTAGATTTCACATCCAAAGTTTGTAATTTTCACAGAAAACATAATTTGTAACCAATTCTGTTGCCTCTAGCAGATCTTTCCTCATATTTATTCAGAAAAGAAAAATCTTTTAGGTAATTTTGCTATGGGAAGTACACATTTATCTTAGTTCAGAATATTTTCCCTTCTTAATATCAAATATTGAAACAAATTTTATTTCTTTAATCTGAACAAGTTATTGAAAAACTAAAATATTGAATTATATATAAATTTGAGAAGGTAGAAGACCAAAAACATTTCATTATCACCATCATCTTTCCCCTATTTCTTGAGTTATGTCAAAGCAAAGCACAGGAATGAGCTTGGTTTTCTCTTAAGGAAATCACTGGCCATTTAAATATCCTTGTGATTGCTAAGTAAAAGTGTGGCTTTAATATTGCATGTGCTCATGATATGTTCAACTATTTACCAAAATGATTATACAATTATATTTAGATATTGAAGCTTGTTTTTTTTTTTTCTGGTTATCTAAACTATTTCTCTTTTCTTTAAAGAGAATATTTCCTGTATAGAAATAGAATGTTCTGACTTTTTAAATGGAATAAAACAATAACTTACTGTTTATGTCTTTTCAAAAAGTTGGAAATCTTTGCCTTAAAAACAGAACAAAACAAAAAGGACAATCCATCATATATAAATAAGTAAACACATACTTGATGTTATACCAAATAAGAAATTGGAAATTGGGGATTATTTGCCTGAAATGATATTGGAATTATTCTTTTATCTCAGGCCAGTCTACACATCTTTCCTTTTCTCTATTTACCTTTCCTTAAACCTTGTAGTCAGTCACAAATTTCCAACAGACACTTGAATGTTCAATATTGCTGAAATTCTGACATGGTACTCAAAAGTCAATGAAACCAACCAGAACATAGCAGTTAGATTTGCCTCAAGTCATCAAGCACAACAAAACTCAGTATAAAAATCTAAACTAAGCAATTGATATAAAAAGAGTGGTACTCTTGAAGTTTAGGGGAGTTTGCAGGTCAGGATCACTGCACTGCAAGTTCCCTTTTCCAGCATGTCCTCAGTGGAATAAAACACAGGACTCAATACAGGGCAGCAGTTCTGCAAACACAAGAGGGCAGGACATTTTCAGAAGGAAAAACTTGAGAGCTTCAATTGCTTATGATTTTTTTCCTTTCTCTTTTTCAAGTTTCCCCTAAAGATTAGGAGTGTCAGACATTGACATCAGTCTCAGAGAACTGACCCATAAAGTAATTAGAAAAGGAATTTCCCCCATGCCCCACCCTTTTGTCTCAGAGCTGGGTCAGATGAAAGGCACCTCTGTTTACTTCCTGATCCTTCTAATTTCTGTAACAAGGACCATCCCTAACTCATCTCCCAGCAGCTGCTATAACTGAAACTCAAGAGACTGCCCCAGGCACCATGGCACCTTAGAGCTGCTCAACACTAATGGATTAGCTCTCCCTAGCACAGGTGGCAATTTAACAGGAGACCAAACTTTTATGCTAGTAAGAGACCACTGAAAATTACTTCAAAGGCCATAGGCCTAAAGCAGAGCTAAGAAAACACAGGGTTTTTCTGAAATGTGTATCAACTGCTTATCCTCCTACCCATATTCCCCAAAGGAAAATGATTATGGGTGTAGTGGGAATGACAGGAAGCAAGATTAATATAATTTCAAAAATGAAAATGTAACACTTTTTCGATTACTTCTAAAACTACTGCTTTTAATCATGAAATACAAATGTAAGGGCTGCATTTGCATAAAGACTGATTATATTTCAAACAAAATATTATCTTTTTTTTTTTTTTGGCCTGAGAAACTTTCTAAAATAATACAAAAAGCAGTATCAAGGATTAATTTAGTCTTTTTTAATGTAGAACATTTTACAATTATTTTAAAATACTAAAACCTTTAGAAAAAGTAACAACTCATGCCACCCTTTTCACAATGAACCAGCATTTTAATTAAGTTGTTTGCATAAAAAAGGTTGGTAAACAGACCATAACACACATGCATGATATTTCCTAACTTGCACTGAATACTCACAGAAGAATTTAGAAAGCAGATGAGTCAGATAGTTAGACAAAGGCCAGATTAGTTGAAAGACAGATTGGAGGCTGAGAAAAAATGTCTCTAAAATGCTGACAGAAGACTCTAAATTACAGGATAACGCACATAAAAGCACATTGACACATGTAAGAACAAACTCTATCTATTATTAGAAGATTAATAATTAAAGGAGCAACAATACTCCATATACTGGTTTTCATGTATGTATGCATATAACACCATGAACTACCAAAATATTTCTTTAGTTTTTCTAACATAGGATTTTGTGAATTCAACCTCAGAAATTAAAGAGATTTAGGGGTTGGTTTCTTTTTGCATCTTAAGATAAAATCTGAGTTGTTAAAATCAATGGAAAGAAAAAAATATATAAGCTTAGCTAGAATGTTGAAAAATGTCAGCTTTGTCTTATGTTTTTAGATTTTAATCTTGCACTGGCTGACCACGACCTAAGTATGTGCCACTATTGGAAAGAATTCTTTACAAAAAATGGAACAGATATGGAAAAGAAAGTAAGAACGGAAGTGGGGGGTTTTGCATAAGAACAAATAAAGTCTCAAAATGCTCCATAGGTCATACTGATTGAGATTTTCTATATTGTATAGGATAAAAAATGGAAATAAAATATACGGTGTTTAATAAGGTATTTGGCATCATAATTCTTTTTATGACTATACAATTTTACTTCTACTTTTCAAATAAGTCTACATTTTTCTATACTGTTAGGACTTTCTCTAGTATTAATTTTTTAAGTAAATTAAACATGATTTCTGTCATATACAAGCAAAAGCATCCTAATGGGTTTAATAATGACTTAAGTAGGAGCTTAAGACTGACTGCAAATGGCCCCTTTGGGATGGATTACCTTTTTCTTTTTTGTACCTCATTTGTCTTTTGGGAAATATTTGAGTTCCAGTTATAGACAAAGCATTTTTCCAGGCATGATCCAACATGGATCCCAGAGTGCTGTCTACTTTTTAAATCTCCCAGTGCTCATTTTACGAGGTTCCATGATGTTTATGACTAGTAGCAGGAGAGAAATATGCTGTGAAAAAAGTACTAATTTGAGAATCAGAAGGCGTGGCCTTGTGAGCCTGGGCTTGTCACTTCATTTCTATGGACCTGATTTCTCATTGTTAAATGAGGAGATAGGGTGGATTTAACTTCAAAAGTAAATTTTAAGATTAACATTGCATCATAAGGGAAATTACATTTTAACATTTGGAACGCATGTCATATTTCATCATATTACTGTAATTTGTATTATTTTCTGTTAAAATTATTTTCACAATTATTGGGGGTGGAGGGAGTAGGAGGAAGATAAAGGGGTAAATAATGGTAATGGATGGAGACTTGGGGTGGTGAACATGTTTCAGAACATAGGTCAAAGGGGGGCAATTATCGACCTACCCAGGGACACCAAAAACTGTTACTAACATAAGAACTAACACACACAGGTTTGTTATGTCCACAACCTTAGAAAAGACATCTCTCAATGTCAGAGATTTGTGAAAAGGAAAGGAAATGTTTATTTAAAGCTATATAGACTTAAAGTAGTGACCTACCATCTTCATTAAGATAGCAAAGTCCTTTTGGATACCCACAGACGCCCACAGACGCCCACAGTGCTTCCTTCTCCCCCTGCCCCTAATTCAGGGTACCTTAACTCAGGAAAAGAAATAAATGTCCGGGATCCAGGCTCCTGACACCGTCAGCTGTGCTACTGTCCAGGCAGGATCTGATTAATCCAAAGCCATGTGGTACTGGCATGTCCTACTGCCAAGAGTTCTTTCACCCTTCTTCCAGGCAAAGTCTCTCCTGCTTCCCAGACCATGCAGCCAAAGGGAGCACCCTGAAGCCACATGGTCCTCTTCTACCAAACCTGTGGGGGTCTGCACTCTGGCCCAAATCACGTGGATCTCTCCACAAAGCTGCAGAGAGGGTAGGGTCGCCACTCTGGCTAAGCCAAGTGGTGGTTCTCTGCTAAAGCCTCATGGTGATTCTACCCCTGGCTGCAGGGGTCCCCACTCTGTCAAAGCCATGTGGCTCCCCTCAATGGCTGCCATGCCTGGGTTTTAAATCTTTGTGCCAATCTTCCTCTGCAGCCCCATTTCTGACTCCTTCTACAGTCAGTTACACTTGCCAGCACTCCGTATCCTTCCAGCTTTACTGGGCTGCCATAGTGAGTGTGGGCAGGTGTGGCCCCATGGCGTGGAGCCAATCATCTTAAAGCTCTCACGCAGGCGCCATAAACAGGGGAAGTTGCCTCCCAGTTACCTCTTGGGTAGAAGTCACTCCCTTCTCCCTAGCCCAAAGCATGGCCACAGCTATTCAACATATCTATGAAACCAGTTAAAGGTTATAGATATGTTAAATGACCATGCCAGAGGTTAGCTGCAAAGCTGTTGCTATGCAAAACAACTCTCAATGGCCCTGCTCCATTTGTCCCTTCCCCCCATTCGCATCTGAGAGGGAAGGGGTGAGGACATCTTATATGTCTTTCTAATATTTCCTGGACATCCTGAGTTCTGGGCCCCATTCCAAATCCCTATTTTGGGGCCCCCTTCTTGGCTGCATCCTGTAACAAACACACAATATAGTGTATTGATGATGTGTTGTGGAATTGTGCACCTAAAACGTGTATAATTGTGTTAACCAGTGCCACCACAATGATTAAAATAATAATAAAAATAAAAGCATCAAAAAGTAGAATAAAAAACCCCTAGAACCTTGCATATGTTGAAAAGAAAGCAGAGACCACTAAAAAAGTATAAATAAAATTATCTGCACAAATGAGCTGAGTAGACATGAAATGGAATATATCAGTTACTTTTGTTTTCCTATTTTAAAGGCAATGGAATAAAGACCCTCAAAGTTTGTGACTCACTGAAAGCCAGGCAACAACTTTGTGACAGCCTAGAGACAGGAAACCAGGAGTCCTAACTTCCTAATCAGTGTTCTGAATTATATGCTCAGCACATACTTAAATACTTCTAGAAATATACCAGGTGGGCCAAGAATATAACAAATAGCCTAAACCTCTCTCTCTCTTTGTCTCTCTCTCTTTCAAAAATAGCACACATTCTCTAACACCCAAAACGATGCTTACATAATCTATGAAGAATGATCAGAAATGTCTTCATGCTTTCATTTTAGTACTTACAACCTTATCTTATTTACTGTAGACTTGTCTACTATTACTGTATCTGCTGAGCATAGCAGAGAGCTTTTCATGTATATAATGTATGCTCAGTAAATATATGCATGGATTTACCCATAGCATAGATGCTCATATTATTTTCTATACTAAGAAAGACCTATATTTAAATCCCCACTTTGACACTTAGCCAGGTGACCTTCAGCAGATTACTCAGGTTTTCTGAACCTTAATTTTATCATTCCTACCCCACAGGGTAATCATAAAGATGAAAGGAGAGATTAGCACAGGCTTGTTAGTTCTTCCCATTGTTTATTTTCACACACCTATTTCTTCTTTTCTCCCCAAAGACAGAGGCATGGCTTAATCATCTTCATGTGCCATACCAGGGGATTTTAATTAGTTTCGCATTCATTAATACATAATCATTCTCTGCCTATACTAAAACTTTTATTAGATGTTTTTTACTTTTTCTTAGTAATAGCTCCTGCCTGCGTTTCCTGATTGTGTATCCTAGTTCAGTGGGAGGGTCCGATATGGCCCAGTTAGGCAAATGCCAGGTAGATGAGAAGTGGGAAAGTACGCAACATCTTTTATTTGATTTTTTATTTGATTTTTAGAATTTATTTATTTTTATTGTTTTTCATGTACAGTTGTCTCCATTTTGCCAACACAACGTTCCCTCTCCTACTAACCCCCACCTCCCACCCTCAATACTTCCTGTCTTTGACTTTGTCCATGGGTCGTTTATACAAATTCCTTGAAGACCCTTTCCCTTCTTTCCCCCATTATCCCCCTCCCCTCTCCCCTCTGGTTATTGGAAGTTTGTTCTTAATTTTGATCTCTGGTTATATTTTGCTTGCTTGTTTGTTTTGTTGATTAGGTTCCACTTATAGGTGAAGACATGGTATTTGTCTTTCAATTCCTGGCTTATTTCATTTAGCATAATGCTCTCCAGTTCCATCCATGCTGTTGCAAAGGGTAGGAGCTCCTTCTTTCTTTCTGCTGCATAGAATTCCATTGTGTAAATGTACCACCATTTTTTGATCCACTTATTTACTGATGGATACCTAGTTTGCTTCCAACACTTGGCTATTGTAAATTGTGCTGCTATATACATTGGGGTGCATAGGTTCTTTTGAATTAGTGCTTCAGGTTTCTTAGGGTATAATCCTAGCAGTGGAATTGCTGGGTCAAAAGGCAGATCCATTTTTAGTTTTCTGAGGAAATTCCGTAGTGTTTTCCACAGTGGCTACACCAGTCTGCATTCCAACCAACGATGTACCAGGGTTCCCTCTTCTTCAAAACCTCACCAGCACTTAACTGTTTGTTGATTTGTTTATGATGACCATTCTCACTGGTGTAAAGTGATATCTCATTGTGGTTTTAATTTGCATTTTTCTGATGGCTAGTGATGTTGAGCATCCTTTCATATGTTTCTGGGCCCTTTGTCCTCCTCCTTGGAGAAGTGTCTGTTCATGTCCTTTGCCCATTTTTTTTTTTAATTGGATTGTTTGTCTTCCTGGAGTGGAGTCATGTGAGTTCTTTATATATTTTTGAATTAAACCCTTGTCTGAGATATCACTGGCAAATATATTTTCCCCATACTGTTGGTTCCCTTTTCACTTTGCTGATGAAAGAGAGAGCCCTCCACCCACAATGAAAATATTAAAAAACTGAATCACTGGGAAGATGCCCGTGTCATTGGTAGATTTCAAAATTGCAGAGAGAGGAAGATTAGGTGGGAAAATTGAGAGCTCAGGTGGGGTCTTTCAGCTATGAAAACCTTCACATGCTGAGATAGTAACCCATCGGGTAAAAGTGTAGGACTCACACCTGGAAGACCAGTCAGCCTGGAGTTGTCATTTGCTGAAGTTTTTAGTTGAATTAATTTAATTGAGTTTTTAGTTTAAGCTAATGTAAGCTTAAGTTAGGTCATTTATGGAAAAAAAATAATTGGAGAAAAGATTATTGAAAACCTATCCCTGGAAAAATATTTATATTTAGGAGTTGTAAGGTGAAGGAAATGTTATTCTTTCAATAGAGCTACTAAGTACTATGCTCAAGGGTTATATAGCTACTTTATAGTTGTAAAAAATGGGAATGTGGTAAAGGAAAAAGAGTGTTATATCTTAAAGTATTACTAATGTTAAAATCACTAATGGGAAAATATCACTTATTTTTATTTTAAATACAGTTTTCCTTACTTCCTCTGTGATAGATTCTTTATTATCTGTGAAAGAAGTATTTATTCTCTCTTAAATTATGTTGTTTTAAATAATTCCTGATTTGTTGATATATCCTACTCTCTATCTTTCTTCATTCTTCTATATCAGGTTGGGATATGTTGGTAGTCAACACCTAATTATAACTCCTAACTCAGGGGAGTCAAACACATTTTCACTGGGGGTCACATCAGCCTCCTAGTTGCCTTTAAAGGGCTGAATGTAATTTCAACTCCTTAACGATTAAGGAGTAGTTACATTTATACAGTCCTAAAATTATTTCAGCCCTTTGAAGGCAACCTGAGGCTGATGTGGCCCCCAGTGAAAATGAGTTTGACACCCCTGTTCTAACTTCTCACTTGCCTTACACTAACATCACTTAGGGAACTTTTAAAACTCCTGTTGTGGAGGTGGTACCACACCCCCCCTCCCCAGCAATTAAATCAGAATATCAGGGGATGGAAAGCAGGCATTAGTAGCTTTAAAAGATCCTCAGGTGATTTTAATATGCAACCTAGGCTGGGCAACAGAGTTCTGAGAAAAGTGTGAATGAAGGAAGCTTTGTGCTTGGGAAGGAAGTCCCAGCATGTGTTTTATGAAGAAGGGTCAACCGAGATTTCAATAAGTGAAATAGGAGTTTCCCAGATCTGCCTAGACCATATCCTGGTTTATCAAAACTATGTGGAACCATTAAAATCTCAAGCATGTGTATTGCCTTATATAATGAAAGCTGTTGCAGAGACTTTAAATTATCTGGATTTAGGAGCATTAAACTGATATCTGACCTTAAGAAGCAGTTATTCTGGTTCAGAAGATGAGTATCTGCTACCTGACTTTTGGGAAAGTAATAGATTATTTATCTATGCCTCTATGATAAAGTTTAAAGAACTTTGAAGACTTTGCTCTATCTAGAATTCACTAGAAATGATTCAGAGTAAAAAAATAAATAAAACCCAGAAAATGATACATTCTCAGTACATAGGGAATTTAGGACAAAGAAATTTTTATTTCAAATGCCATTAGACTCAACACAGATTAATGGAAAAATAAACATCAATGCGTAGAGTGTTTTTTAGTGGTTTCATTTTTGAAAGGTAGAAAAAAATGTATATAACTTCTTCATATGTAGATAGTTTTGCAAATTTAATTTTTAACTTAATGCTATACCATGAGCATTTTCTTTTCTTGTAATTTAAAACAAAACATTTAACACAACTAAGTAATGTCTGACGTATCTAATAGTACCATCGTCTATTTTACAAATCTAGATATGTTAGGTTACTTTGTTTCCAAATTTTTGGCATAATAAACAATATTACAATAAATATCTTTGTAGAAAATCCTTTGTGCTTATTTTAAATAATTTTATTAGGATGGATTCCTCAAAGTAGAATTACCATGAATACAGGAGGGAAGATAAAGGATATCAACTCTCCAATGGTCCATATACTTATTGACAAAATATTTTCCAAACAAGTTGTACAAATAAAAGGTTTCACTAGTATTTCATGAATGTATGTTTCATTCTACCCACTGTAATAATAGACTATTTTAGTTTAAAGTCTTGACTAACTGCAGTCCTTTAATTCATATCTAATCAATTATTAGAGATTTTAATCATGGAGAAACTGATTATAACTTCCTGCTTCAGCGGCACAGTTAGAAAAAGAAAACTGACAATCTTCTATTTCCTTAATTCTTTGAATTTCAGGGAGTAGAATAAAAGTATGCCAATTGAAAATGCAAAAAAACATTTAAGAAGGAAGAAAATAAAAGTGACATTTTTAAACATGTAATATATATATTCTTGTAACTACTTTGGAATTTCATTGTTATTGTACTGAGTAAATTAAATCTCAGAAAGTTTAAGTAAGGTTTGTAGGATTTTGCACTTACTAAGTAGTATCATTGTAAGTCAACATCAATTTTGACTTCAAATTCTATGTGCTTTTGATTGCATAATTTTAAATAAGTAATGGTTTTTCTTATCTAATGGTAAAAGATAATGTGGGAGGGCATTGTCCTATCAAAGGTCTACCATCTTAGAAAGTAAGTGTTAAAAACCAAGCATATCGTAATGAATTAATTTAATGAATAACAAAAGAGACATTCACCTAAATATATATTTTTATAAATCAATGGCAGGGCAAAAACAAATACTTTAAATTTTGATGAATCAGAAAGGGTGCTGAATTTATTTAGAGAGTCCAGGTATTTTGTTTTTAGGTTCATTTTTCTCTTAAAATAACAGATACTTCATCACAGAATGCCAAGTTATATCCATAAAACTTTGAGGTTTGATGTTCATAAACTACAATACAAATGTGAAGGAAATTGTTATTTTTAAGTGTAAAGAAGTGTTTTATTTTTTAAGTTCCAAAGTTGCCAAAGTGAACACTAAACTTCAATACTGAGCCTGGTATTCCTAGGTTATGGAGAAAATCAGCTTTTTATTCTCATATAACTTTTTTGATATAAGGGATATGTAGGTATGTATGTATCTACATGTATTTAGATTGTGGCATGATATATATTTCCTACATATACACGAAAGTCATTTATCTCTATGCATAAAATGGGAAAATAGTGAAATATATACTTACAAATATATAACTAAATGGCTTATAATTTCTATTACATATATACATACTTATTTACAAATTATCTCAATGCTATGTAAGGAATGCACATATTCATAACTTTATTTTTTGAAGTTGTATGAAAGTAAGGTAATTTTCTCTTTAAAAATTGTTACCCATTTTATTTAAAATAAAATTAGCTCTGGATTTCTAAAAAAGATTCTTAAATAAGTAAAACAAGGACCCAGTATATCACAGGTGGCAAACACAAGGCCCGAGGGCTGAATCCAGCCCTCCATCTTGTTGTATCCAGCCCGGCACCTTGTTTCTATCAGGCGGCAGCGCTGGACTCTCACTTAACTGCTAAGGAGTAGTTACATATATACAGTCCTAAAATTACATTCGGCCCTTTGAAGGCAACCTTGAGGCTGATCTGGGCCCTGGTGAAAATGAGTATATAAATCTAAATATAAATTTATATTTAAATCCACATTAGTATATAAATCCACAGTATAAAATCTAAGTCACACATGCAAATGTCCAAAAGTAATGTAGTATAAATACAGGACAATATTTTTAAAAGGGGGCAATGTCATTTTTTCCTATTTCTACATTTTATAGTTTGCTGCCTATGACTGGGGACAAAACAACTTTCAAAAACTAAAGGTAAAGTAAGTGTATGAAAGCAGTTAAGAGTTTACTTGAAAATAAGCCTTTCCCTCTTCAAAATATGTGTTTACACTTTATTTGAATTAAAATTACCTGATTTAAAAATTGATTTAAAAATAAATGTGAAAATAAGTGAAGAAGTACCCAAGATATGTGCATTATTTGTAAAATCTCTCTCAATCATACCTTACATGAACATTTTATTTCAAAATTTATCTGATGGTCAGGATTCTTTTCACCTGGTGCTAGAGACCGAGGCGGTGAATTCTTCCTGGTGGGGTTTGGTTCCTGACTCCATTCTCTTCCTGCACTGAAGATCTATAAAGTAGCCAATGTGACATTCTGTCTTAGAAAATCACCAAAGCGCAAGTCTATTAGATAAGGTCCTTCGTTGTACTTTCTGAAAGCAAAATTAAGTTATAAAATACTTGTTTTAACACTCAGAAACATACATCATGCTTAGGTATTGAGCTAGAAATATAAAACAGTCAAATGAGATCAAAGGAAAATTTTCATTTTCTCTTTTTCTTTAGCCAAAATATCACTAGTAACATCTTGGAAATTATTACGTTTTATCAGTTGTCTTGGCTGCCATTAGCCCTCAAGCTCACAAAAGTATTAAAACAGAGACAAAGGAATCCAAAAGAAGCTCTAAAATTTAAGCATTTGTACATTAAGAAAAAGAATGTTATCTATTTAATTAACATGTCACCTCCTGGAGGGCCAGGTGTTCTTTAGAAGTTACCTATGTAAGTATTGATCCATCCAAACCTCATACGAGTTGACAAGATAATGTGGGAACAGAAGCTTGTCTGAAGAAAGAAAAATATGTCTAAAGATTGTTTACCACTTCAACTCCTGTTTAAGAAGGGATCTCACAGTGCAGTCTTTGTTCCTAAGCAGTATAGTGCCTTTGGTGCAAGTTAATGCTTGTAGACAATTTTACTATGGTTATTTGTTACTCATTGTTAAATGTGATTAGAAATGTTATTGGAGCTTTCCCAGCTATATTCACTCTCCATATGTGGGCAGCATATTTTGTTTACTTATATTTAGAAATGGTAGGTTTAATTTTGGATAACAAAAAAATGTATAATACAGTAAAATATGTTTATCTTCCACTTAACATTTATTTGTTTAATTATATGTATTTTATATGCACATACTATAGACTTGCATGCTTAAGAACTATAAATAAATATAACTATGTATATAATTATATATTAAAATGTGTTTCATGCAGATCCATGAATTTGTTAGAATTATTAACATGATTGGAATTATTTTTTCCTTGCTATTGAATATTTTTTTTAAAAAGACTGACTCGCTGTCTTAAAAATGCTTAGAAATAATAATGATGGCTCATTCCATCATTATTATTTTTATTGCACTCATCTTAAGAAAGTTTAGTGAGTGTAATATAAATACATATACATGGGTCTAAGTACCAAGCTTTTATTACTTAAATATAAAGATGCTCCAGTAAGTACATTTCAGAAGCGAAGCTGACCAGGCCTGACTATAATAGACAGGGCTCACCACTTACAAGGAATTTTTGCTAGGAAATCACTTTACATCACAATTGGTATATGCCATTGCTCAATTTAAAGAATCAGGCAGAAAAGACTTAACTTAAAAATAAAATAAAGTATATTCAAGTTTTAGAAACTAAATGTGGAAATTCATTTTCATATTCTGCTATAGGCCACTGAATTGACTGGCATGTAATGATGGCAAAGAGAAATGGGACACCCAGCAAGCCTTGTGGAAAAGAGACACGGGAATACACAGTGGTTAGGAGGATTTAATAAGGGTAAAATGGGAGCAATTGCCCAGGTTCCACTATGGCATGAAAAAAATATTCCACTATGAATCCATTTGTTCAAATTATGTGATTTCTTAAATTGGTTCCTTTTTTAGTTGTCTATTGCTATATAACCAATCACTCTTAAGTTTAGCGGCTTAAAATGGTGATTAATATCTTTTATCATCCTCTAGGTTATCTGGGTTTAACTGGGTGAATTTTTTTGTTTTTGTGATTTGTTTGTACCTGAAATCCAATAAATCTTCTACACCTATCTGGTTGGCAGTTGGTGCTGACTGGCCACTGTGAGCTGACGTGAAACTTTTGAGAATGCCTCATTTGCCACTTGACTCCTCCATGAAGTTTGGGCTTCTCTTGTAGGTTCCAAGAAGGAACATTCAAAGTAGACACACTGCAATGCATGAAGGCTTATAAAATTTCTGTTTGCATTATTTGCTCATATGCCCTTGGCCAAAGCTAGACATCAGGCCAAGCTCGAATTAAACATACAAGAGGACTACACAGGGCATGAATAAAGAAGGCATGGATTCAATGGGGGCCTCAAAAGTAACTTTGTTTCATAGTTTCCTTTGTGAATATGTGAGTTAATAGGGGGTTGATCTCTAAAGAGATTTAGAACAGCAGGACTGGAAGGAGGAAGAAGGCTAGTATGAATAATAATATAGCCCTAGCTGGAAAACAATTTCAGGTTGATCCCATGGGAAGCTCTGATGCTAAATTCACAGACAATCAGTCCAACCTTCGGACACTGGTGCTGTGGGACTCTTACAACCAAAACAGTCGGTTTTCAGCTGAGGTCAGCTCTACCATTTAAGAAGGGTAGTAAGGAGACATACTCTCTCGGTGGGACAGAACAGGGCAATTCCATGGAGAATGGGATAACTTTTAATTATTATCACTCAAACCCTCATAGTAACTGGAGCAAGAAGTACATACAGCATCGATGTTGTATGAAGTACATACGCCGTCGATATTCACCTACAAAAGTTGGCTTTCATGTTTTCAGGAGTATTGATGACAGCAATCTTGATTCGACAAATACTTCTTGGAAAATTGTTGTTCATTCTCTGTCTTGACTTTCAGAACCCAAGACACCAAGGACTACATCCTTAACCACAGTAAAATATTCTCATGAATTTGTCTTATTGTCACAATGTTTTAATCTCTACTTTTATATTTCATTGTATTTTTACATTTATTATAATAATTATTATTTTTCTAATTGTACTCTTAGAAGAGAGATGATTTTGTATTAAATCTTTAAAATGCCAATGAAAAATAAATTTGTTTATGAAATCAAACTGGAGAGCATTATGCTAAATGAAATAAGCAGGGTAGTGAAAGACAAATACCGTATGATCTCATGTATAAGTGGAACCTAATCAACAAAACTAACAAGTGAGCAAAATATAACATGGAAATACAGAACAAACTGACAGTAACCATGTGGGAGGCAGGAGGGAGATAATGGGGGAAAGAAAGGGAAGAGTCGTCAAGGAACACAAATAAAGGACCCAGGGACAAAGACAATAGGGGGGATTGAATGTGGAAGATGGGGTTGTGTAGGGCAGGAGAGAGTAATGGGGAGAAAATGGGAAGAACTGTAATTTAACAACAATAAAAAAATTCTGAAAAGAAAAACAATAGCCAATGAAATGAAAGGAAATTTTATGTTATCCTAACAGAATGAAAATAGGCAAAATCATATTAGATATATTTGGTATATTTTAGAAAAGTCTTTATTAGAGAGATCATAAAATATATAACCATTTTGAGGAAATAGAAAAGATATTGGACTTTATATATTTGAATGGGAATATTTATATGATATCATAGCAGAAAATGCAATAACATTTGCATGCATAGAAGTTTTTAAAGAGTTTATGTTCAAATGGCATGAAATGTAATATATTTAAAATTACATCTAACATTTTAATGTCAAGTATGCATTTAGTAGTTTTATTTTAAATACAATATTTCAGATTTATTGTGTAAATTGAATGTGATAAATAAAATCACCCTTAATGTTTTTCTTTTGTAACGAAAAATGTTAAAAGATAGTGAACAAAATTTTCTCCAAAAAATACAAAATAAATCTTAATACAAGAATTACCGCCCTGGCTGGTGTAGCTCAGTGGATTGAGCGCGGGCCTGCGAACCAGAGGATCGAGGTTCGATTCCCAGTCAGGGCACATGCCTGGGTTGCAGGCCAGTTCCCAGCAGGGGACACACGAGAGGCAACTGTACATTGATATTTCTCTCTCTCTCCCTCTCTCCTACCCTTCCCCTCTAAAGATAAATAAATAATCTAAAAAAATAAAAATAAATAAAATATTTAAAAAAAAAGAATTACCTTGTTTTTGATTTTGTTATGTTGCATCTTGGGATTTTATTTTTCTATGAAAACATACTTTCATTTCTTATAAATCAGAAAAAAATCAGATTTGCTAAAATTCCATTTTTTTATCATTTCAACACGTATTAACCTTTTTTTCCAAATAAATACAAAATTACTTTGAAATGCTAGCCTAGTTGATAGGCACTCTGATAGAGTCTTGGGAGAGGGTGAATACTTTCTTTTACAAAATATACCAGAAATGATGAAAACAAAAGAATATATTTGTGACTACTTAAATGCTTCAGACAGAGGGAATGTCTGCGGGTCATTGCTCAACCAAAAATCTAATGATAACCCATCTCAGGTGACATTTACATTGCACAAGTGAGGAAAATGTTATAAAAAGGGACCTGAAGCTCCAGTAATGGACTTCACTATTTTGAATGAATCTAAATACATAATTTGCAAATGATGCTAAATTACAAAGTTACAGTATTCTACTTGTTTTGAAACTTCATATAATGTGGCTAAGGGTTATCTAATTCTGTGCATAACATTTCATCATTTGAACAGAGACTATAGTAAAAATAATCACATCCACTGCTTAGAGTGGCTTTATCTAAACTTCAACTGATTATCTAGGAAAAGTGGTAACTTTGACCCAAAGATAGGCCAAGTTGTTCTCAAATACACAAATTATATCATAGAAACAACACTTTAAGGAATTGAAGACTTAAGATTTTAGTGTTTTATTTAGAAAAATCAATAACCTGTCAGTGTTTTATTTTAGCCTTTAATATCTGAATAATAATATACCTTGCAAAGCTACAATACTTTCAGCATAAGCATGATTAGTATGCTTTTCAATAGTCAAAATATTATTTAAATTATCAATTAAAAACATAAGAACATTTATTGTTTCATTTAAAGATTCTTTTTATAACCATGAGTATATGATTTTATGTAAATACGTACATTGTGACATAAATTACATGTTGAATTTTTAAAAGTTTACCATTTTCTTGTCTCTCTGCACTAAACTCGGGACACTCTCAAATATGATGAGCCTTGTTAATACAGTTTTCTCCTGTAGAGTGTCCTTGCATTCACACTATTCTGGATAATCATCTTTTATTCTATTTGACCATATAAAAAATTTTAAACCAAATCACTTCAGTTTTCAGATAAGTACCTGTGTATATATTTTGTTTAAGGTTAAAAAGGAAAGTGATAAACAACCTGGTTGTGTTATTAATCCAATCTTTTGGAAAAAATATGCTTCCCAATTTTCTCCCAATATTCCATATAATGATATACCTCTACTGAATACTTTTTAAAGATATTTCAAATTCTTACAGTGTGCAAGGCATATGAAATTTGATGTGTTACTACAGAAATTTGATGTGTTACTACAACTTAAATGTTCTGCTAGCAGCGATTTCATTAGCAGAGTGAAATAGGCATATACAAATATTCCTAGAGTACATTTATTGAGGTATATCTTTCCATGAAGCTGCTCAAAAGTGCCCACACTTTTCCAGGAGTTGCAGTGTAGAAAGAGGCATTTAATAGCAAATAACAGAGATTCTTGACACAATATATCACCTCAGATAAAATGCTCCATATTATTACAACACAATTCTTTATTTTAGGACATCATTGAAAGAAAATAAAAGTGGGAATGCATTTGCTTGACAATCCTGTAACATATTTATTAGAAAGAAACTTGACTCTGCAGGGCTGGGAAAGAAAGGTGGTGGGTGGGAACTCTCCAATGACAGGTATTTTCAGCTTCAAGTAAGTTTATCAGGGTACCAAATAAAAATAAGAAAATGGATGATAGTTAATTGATATTTTTAAATGGATAAATTAATGAATTTGGCTTTTCAATGAGCCATGGATTATTCCTGGAGGCACAATTTTGAAGTCTTGGCAGATGGATTCTAGAAAGAACTTTAGGATTTGGGAAAGAAGAGTTATTAAGACAATTGCATTTCCTCTGTCTCTATCACATATATACCTGTTCAAAGTTCAGATGATTTCACAATAGCTAAAAGAAAAGAAATAATGGTTGTGACATAATTATTTATTTGTAAAGCAAATATAGTTCATTCAACCTAATGACACACATTGTAACAATTATGCTCATGCTATTCCATTATTTTTAAAGCCACAGTTAGATTAAAGTAATGGACAGTTCGTTGACTATTTTGATTTTGGATTTTCGGGTGACTTCTGATGCTAATATTCTAAAAGAAAATAAAATACTTTTATTATAATGGAGCATAACATTTTACTTACACTTTACAACTTCAAAAGTAAATTTAGGTATGTTTACTGTAGAGATAAATATTTCTAACAATAATTTTATTTTACTGTTCTATTCTGATTGGTAAATCAATAAAATAACAGATTACATGCTCTACTCCACATTTAATAACTATTCCTTTTCATTTAGACTACACATAGGAGAAGTGGTAGATTATTTTAACATATGTTATTTCACTTAATCTTCAGAAAAATCTTACATGTCTTATATTACCCACCATTGCACAAATGAAAAAAACAAAGATTCAGCAAGCTAGAGGTTGAACTCAGATGTTTCTTATTTTTAAGTCTGAGTTCCTTCCACTGTCTCAGACTGCTACCCACATAATTCTCAACATGTTGGTTTAATGACTGTGAAGTGTAGGCTTTTCCCCCAAAGCTCTCTTCCTTTATTCACATTACTTTTAGAGATATTAGTCAAAAGAGAGTCATTTAGTCAGTCTACTTGTACATGCAGGTTTATTCCTGTTATTTTTTTCCTGGTATTTTGTTCAGTTTTGCTCAAAAATGTTTATTGGATAAATGGTCATTTAAAATATATAATATACTTATGGACTGGAAATTTCTACTAGTCAGTAATGGTTATTTTTTATTATTTTTAACTCTCTATTCCTGCATGAAGAAAAATATACGACAAGCTTAAATTCTGTATTATCTTTTTTTACTTTCAATATAGCCATTCAGGCCAGTATAGTTGGAGACAGGTTAAATATAGAGAGATTATAGGTTAATATTGAATAAGACAACCACTATGTTCAGGATTAATAGATCCAGGAATCAAAAATGCTGTCAATAAATAAGTGTATTTCTTAACAAGCTAGCTAATTATTCAACTTTAATTTGCCCCTATGTTGTACAATCCACATTTTGTAGATTATATAAATTCAATTTTAGTTATACCCAGTAGCAAGCTAAAAAAAACCAGATTTCTCATTTTTTTTGACCTTAATATTCCAGTACCTTTATTTAAATATGACTTTGGCAATAACTTGTTCTTTACAATAGTTGTGTGATTTAAGATAAAGGAAATTTAATATAAAGACTTACTAAACTGTGATAGAATCGTTACTACAAAGATGTAAAGAGAACTCTGAAGGGTTCCCTAGAGATGAGTACCCAAGGAAGGACAAAATTACAAGAAAATCTTCCTCTCACAATTGAGCCTCATGTCTTATTGGTGAAGGTATAATTTCTGTCCACTGGATGACAAATGAATTTAGTGGTTTTCCCAGACCAGAGCTGGTCCATGATTATTGTATAAACAGGAAGAAAACCTTTAGGGTCTGAGCAATCTGTAGCCCATGAGCAAGCATGGAAAGGGAGTTAAGCTGCTCTTGTGAGTGGGAGACCAGGAGGACATGATATGCTGGTCCCCCACTGGGAGAGAGACAGAAAACAAACCACTGGATTGCAGATGAACACAGACTTATACAACTTTCAATAGTGTAGGTACTCAAGGATGGTGTGCGGTTTCTCTGTGGGAGCCAGCATATTCTGTGAGAAGGAGTTCTGGAGCATGTGGTGTCTTCACTGAGAGGGCCAAAGGCAAGGCCATTTCCGAATGAAGGCCAAAGTTGGGAAGTCACTGAGGGGTAGTACCCTTGGGTATGTAGCTGGCCAGTGCACCACCTCATGCCCTCCTCACATGCCCTAGTAACTGTGTGGTGGGATCATTAAATGCAAAAACAAACAAGCAAGAAACAAACGAAAAAATCTCACCCACCAGAAACAGAAAGAAAAGCCCTTGCCACCTAAAATGACCTTACTGTGACCCCTTCTGACTGTGGCCCCTTCTGACAAAGCTTTATTTATTGGTCACTCCTTAAGAGAAATACTTAAAGTCTAGTGCATTATCACAGAACTGGTACAAGAGTGAATTTTCAAATAAAATACAAAAAAAAAGTGGTAACAGGCACAAACCACAGATATTTGTTATTATAGTAGTTAATGTACACAGTTTAAAGATCACCGGGGAAAAGTTCCACCAGTGTTTAAAATGGTCTTTAAAAAAAATCTTTATTGTATTTTTACATTACCTTTTAGTTCCCTTATAAAATTATCTTTTAATGCTAAGTTAAGCATCCAAGGAATTGCATAAGCTCTCTGATAACACAAAATTTTATTACCTAAATCTCAAGGAATGTTGTCCCAATCCTAACATAGCCACAGAATGCTCTCAACTTCCTCCCAAAGTACAGGTTTCTCCATCAAACTATTTAATAAAACAATTTTCTAATCCTAACTTAGGAATTCTTTCAAAGAGGATAACCTTAGGTATTTCCCAATAACAATATTATTAAAGTAATCAATATAGGTGACAATTCTTTGAATTGTCAGATTCAACTCTGATAATGTTTCATAAAAAAGACATAAATCCACAGGAAAGGGAATTAAATAAAAAATCAGAAAAGTTTATAATTTTCTATTAAAATTGTATTTAAGAATCGAAGGTGACTTTGGTCTCTACTACCAAAGTTCTATTCCAACTTTAGGTTTACAAGATCTTTAACAGAACTTAGAAAGTCTATAGTTAACTTTTATATTAGTAACTAATCAGAAACTCGTTTAAATTCTCTTAATTTTTCTGAAATTGGTTCTCATTTTGTTTCAGAATTTTTTTTTTTGGAAGAATGTAGCAGAAACTATAGTTGGCTCTTGAACAACAAGGGATTGAACTGCCTAGGTCCACTTACACATGAAGTTTTTCAATAAATATATTAGAATTTCTTTGGAGATTTATTTTTTTAATTTTTACGTTCAATTTTGTTATTCAATTACAGTTGTCCCCATTTTTCCCCCATTACTCTCCCATTCCCTGCCCACCCCTTTGCCATATTCAATCCTGTCCCCATTGCCCTTGTCCTTTATACATATTCCTTCACTTGACCGTTCCCACTTTTTCCCCAATTATACCCCTTCCCCCTCTCCTCTGGTCACTGTCAGTTTGTTCTTTATTTCCATTCTGTTTCTGGTTCTATTTTACTCACTTCTTTCTTTTGTTGATTAGCTTCCATTTATAGGTCATATGATATTTGTCTTTCACTGTCTGGCTTACTTCACTTACCATAGTACTCCCCAGTTCCATCCATGCTGTTCTGAAGTGTAGGAGTTCCTTCTTTCTTTCTGCTGCTTGGTATTCCATTGTGTAAATGTACCAAAGTTTTTTGATCCACTTATTTACTGATGGACACTTAGGCTGTTTCCAGCACTTGGATATTGTAAATAATGTTGCCATGAACATTGGGGTGCATAGGTTCTTTTGAATTAATGTTTCAGGATTCTTAGGGTATAACCCCAGCAATGGAATTGCTGGGTCAAAAGTCAGTTCCACTTTTAATTTTTTGAGGGAATTACATACTGTTTTTCATACAGGCTGCACCAGTCTGCATTCCCAACAACGGTGCACTAGGGTTCCCTTTTCTCCACATTCCTGCCAGCACTTGCTGTTTGTTGGTTTGTTTATGATGGCCATTCTGACTGGTGTGAAGTGGTATCTCATTGTGGTTTTAATTTACTACATCTCTTTGATGGCTAGTGATATTGAGCATTCTTTCATATGACATCCTTTCTGGGTGTCCTCCTTAAGACACTTAGAAAAGTGTCTGTTCATGTCCTTTGCCCATTTTTTAATTGGATTGTTTGTCTTCCTAGAGTGAAGTCATATGAGTTGTTTATATATTTTGGAGATCTAACCCGTGTCTGAGGTATCATTGGAAAATATATTTTCCCATATGGTTGGTTCCCTTTCCAGTTTGCTGTTTCCTTTAGCTGTGAAGTTTTTTATTTTGATGAAGCCCCATTTGTTTATTTTTTACTTTATTTCCCTTGCTCTGGGGGCTATATCAGTGAAATATATGGAATATCCAAAATTTTCCTGCCTATGTTTTCCTCTAGGATTTTTATGGTGTCACAACTAACACATAAGTCTTTTATCCATCTTGAGTTTATTTTTATGTATGGTGTAAGTTGGTGGTCGAGTTTCTTTCTTCCTTCCTTTTTTTTTTTTTTTTTTTTGCATGTACTTGACCAGATCTTCCAACACCATTTGTTGAAGAGGCTGTCTTTACTCCATTTTATGCTCCTGCACCCTTTCTGGAATATTAATTGACCACAGAGACATGGGTTTATTTTTGGGCTCTCTATTCTGTTCCATTGATCTATGGGTGTGTTCCTATGCTAGCACCAGACTTTTTATATTCCAGTGGCCTTCTAATATGGCTTAATATCAATGATCCCTCCCATAGTTTGATATCAATGATACAAATCATAGTTTGTATTATGATACCTCCTACTTTGTTCTTCTTTCTCAAGATTGATGAGGCTATAAAGAGTCATTTATGGTTTCATATAAATTTTTGAAATACTTGTTTTATATCTGTGAAACACAGCATTATTATTTTATTTTACTATTTTTAAAGGTTTTATTTATTTATTTTTAGAGAGAGGGGAAGGGAGGGAGAAAGAGAGGGAGAGAAACATCAATGTGTGGTAGCTTCTCACATGGCCCCCACTGGGGATCTGGCCTGCAACCCAGGCATGTGCCCTGACTGGTAATCAAACCAGCAATAGTTTGGTTTGCAGACTGAGCTCAATTTACTGAGCTAAAGCAGCTAGTGCTTATTTTATTAT
This sequence comes from Glossophaga mutica, assembly GCA_039655065.1. Taxonomy (NCBI): domain Eukaryota; kingdom Metazoa; phylum Chordata; class Mammalia; order Chiroptera; family Phyllostomidae; genus Glossophaga; species Glossophaga mutica. Next base: position 90,856,736 of record CM077307.1, on the reverse strand, counting down.
TTTTTAAAGTATTTTTTATTGATTATGCCATTGCAGTTTTCCCAATTTTGCCCCCTTTATCTCCCCTCCACCCTGCCCCTTCAATCCTCCAGCATCCCCCACCCCTTACTTCATGTCCATGGGTTGTACGTGTAAGTTCTTTGAGTCTTCTGTTTCCTATACCATTTTTTATCTCTCCCCATCTATTTTATGTCTACTAATTATGCTTCTTCTTCCCTGTACAATTTCCTCTCTATTCCTCCCTTCCCCCTCCCCAGTGAACTGCCTCTGTGTGATCTCCATTTCTCTGATTCTGTTCCTGTTCTGGTTGTTTGCTTAGTTTTTGTTTTCATGTTTTTCTTTTCTTTTAGGTTCATTTGTTGATAGTTCTGAGTTTGTTGTCATTTTATTGTTCATATTTGTGATCTTCTTTTTCTTAGATAAGTCCCTTTAACATTTCATGTAATAATGGCTTGGTGATGATGAACTCCTTTAGCTTGACCTTATCTGGAAAGCACTTCATCTGCCCTTCCATTCTAAATGATAGCTTTGCTTGATAGAGTAATCTTGGATGTAGGTCCTTGCCTTTCATGACTTCAAATACTTCTTTCCAGCCCCTCCTTGCCTGTAAGGTTTCTTTTGAGAAATCAGCTGATAGTCTAATGGGAGCTCCTTTGTAGGTAACTGTCTCCTTATCTCTTGCTGCTCTTAGGATTTTCTCTTTGTCTTTAATCTTAGGTAACTTAATGATGATTTGCCTTTGTATGTTCCTCTTTGGGTCCAACTTTTTTGGGACTCTGGGCTTCCTGAACTTCCTGGAAGTCTATTTCCTTTGCCAGACTGGGGAAGTTTTCCTTCATTATTTGTTCAAATAAGTTTCAATTTCTTGCTGCTGTTCTTCTCCTTCTGGCACCCCTATAATTCGGATATTGAAACATTTCAAGTTGTCCCAGAGAATCCTCAGTCTCTCTTCATTTTTTTGGATTCTTGTTTCTTCATTCTGATCCAGTTGGATGTTTATTTCTTCTTTTTGTTCCAAATCATTTCTTTGGTTTCCTTCTTGTCAGTGTTGGTTCCCTGAATATTTTGCTTTATTTCATTTTGGGTATCTTTCATTTGTTCATTTTTCAACAAAGTTCAGTCAGTTCTGTGAGCATTTTGATTACCAGAGCTTTAAATTCTCCATCAGATATGTTGGCAATCTCCTCATCAGTTAGTTCTCTTTCTGAGGTATTGCTCTGTTCTTTCATTTGGGCCATATTTCTTTGTCTTGGCACAGCTGATAGGTTGTAAGGGGACGGGGCCTTAGGTATTCACCCAGGCAGGGCAACCTTTGTTGCTCTGCCTGTGTGGGAGGGGGCAAAGAGGGAACAATGCAGCTTGGCTGCTTGTTTCTAGCACACTTTACAACAGATTCTCATGTCAGAATGGAATTCTCTCTCACCACAGCATCCCAGCCTCAGCTCACAGTCACCTCTCAGTCTCAGTTTTTCCCCTTAGCTCAGTCCCTCCTGTGCTGCTCTGCTGAGCTCGGCAGTCTGCCCTATCCCTCAGCCACCTCACTGTGGTTTTTCTGAGTCAGTCTGTGTGGTCCACCTTACCATACCAGTCTGGTTGTTCTGGTTGATTTTTTCTTTAATTCCTTGGCTGTCGGAGTTCCATACAGTTTGATTTTCTGGTGATTTTGGTTGTTTATTGACTTTAGATTGGTTGTTATCCTCCTTTTGGTTGTGCAAGGAAGCGAAGGGTTTCTACCTACACCTCCATCTTGACTGGATCTTGCCATTAGTATTTTAATAGGGATTGTGATGATTCTTAAATTGCTTTGAGTAATATGGATATTTTGATTATGTTAATTCTTCCAAACCATGAACATGGTATATGTTTCCATTTATTTGTGTCTTCCTTAATTTGTTTCTTCAGCATTGTGTAGTTTCCTGGTACAGGTCTTTTATATCCTTGGTTAGGTTTATTCTTAGGTATTTTACTTTTCTTATTGCTGTAGCAAATGGGATTTTTTCCAGTTTCTGTTTCAAATATTTCATTGTTTGTGTACAAAATGCCTTCAATTTGTGAATATTGACTTTGTATCCTGCCACTTTGCCCAATTCACTTATTAGGTCAAGTAGTTTTTGTTTGTTTGTTTGTTTTTGTGGAATCTATAGGGTTTTTTATGTACACTATCATGTTATCTACAAACAATGACATTTTTACTACTTCCTTTCCAATAGATGCTTTTCATTTCTTTTGTATGATTGCTATGGCTAGAACTTCCAATACTATGTTGAATAGAAGTGGTAAAGGCAGACATCCTTGTCCTGTTCTATATCTTAGTGGGAAAGTTTTAGTTTTTGCCCATTGAGTATGATGTTGGCTATAGGTTTTTCATGTATCACCTTTATTACATTGAGATATCTTCCCTCTACTCCCACTTTGTTGAGTGTTTTTTATCATATAGGTGCTGTACTTATCAAATGCTTTTCCAGCATCTATTGATATGATCATGTGATATTTTTCTTTCCTTTTTTTCATTTGATATATTATTTTTATTGATTTGCAAGTATTGTACCATCCTTGCATCCCTGGGATGAATCACACTTGATCACGGTGTATGATCGTTTTCATGTATTGTTGTATGTAGTTTGCCAATATTTTGTTGAGGATTTTAGCATCTATATTCATCAGCAACATTGGCTTGTAGTTGTCTTTCTTTGTTGTGTTTTTATTTAGTTTTGGGATGAGGATGATGCTGGCTTCATAAAAAGAGTTTGGGAGTCTTCCCTCTTCCTGGATTTTTTGGAATAGTTTGAGAAAGATGGGGGTTAGGTCTTCCTTCAGTGTTTTGTAAAATCATCCTGTGAAAATGTATGGCCCAGGACTTTTGTGTGCTATGAGTTTTTTGATTACTACTTCAATTTTACTAGTTGTTACAAGTCCATTCAGGCTTTCTGCATCTTTTTGATTCAGTTTTGGAAGTTTATATATTACTAGAAATTTGTCCATTCACCCATGTTTTCAAATTTCTTCGCATGTAGCTGTTTGTAGTAATCTCTTACAATCTTTTGTATTTCTGTTGTATCAGTTGTGATTCCTTCTTTTTAATTTTTGGTTTTATTCATTTGGGTCCTTTCTCATTTTTCTTGACTAGTCTTATTATAGTCTTGCTGATTGTGTTGATCTTTTCGAATAACCAGTTCCTGATTTATTGTTCCTTTGAATTGTTCTTCTAAAGGCCATTAAATGGCCTTTATGCCATTTAATTCTGCTCTGATCATGATTATTTCCTTCCTTCTACTCTCTCTGGGCTTTGCTTGTTGTTGTTCTTCCAGTTCTTGTTGATGTAGGGTTAGGTTGTTTATTTGAAATATTTCTATCTTTTCTTAAGTAGGCCTGTATTACTATGAACTTCCCTCTCAGGACTGCCTTCGCTGTGTCCCATAAGTTTTTTGTTGTTGTATGTTCATTTTCATTTGTTTCCAGAAACATTTTGATTTCTTCCTTAATCTCAATGTTAATACAGTCATTGGTTAACAGCATGTTATTCAGTGTCCATGATTTTGAGTCTTTAAATTTTTTCCTTGTGTTTTATTTCTAGTGTCAAGCATTGTCATCTGATAAAATGCTTGATATGATTTCAATTTTCTTGATTTTTTTGAGGCTTGTTTTGTGTCATATCATACGGTCTATTTGAAAATGTTCCATGTGCATTAGAAAAGAATGTGTATTTTGCGTCTTGGGGGGTGAAAGTTTCTATATATATCAAGTCCATTTGATCTAGAACATTCTTTGGTGCCAAAATATCCTTGTTAATATTTTATGTGGAAGCTCTATCCATTGTTGACAGTGGGATGTTAAAATCTCCCACTACAATCATATTGCTGTCCATATCTTTCTTGACATCCTCTAAGATTTTCCTTATGTGTTTGGATGCTCCTATATTGGATGCATATATGTTTACAATGTTTATGTCTTGATGGATTCTACCTTGGAGTATTATGAAGTGTCTTTATCTGTCTCTTTTTATGGCCTTTTTTTTGAAATCTATTTTGTCTGATAAAAGTATCTCCACCCTGGCATTTTTGTTCCTGTCCATTTGTTTGGAATGTTTTTTTCCTTCAAGCCTTCACTTTTAGTCTGTGTAGGTCTTTTGTTCTGTTCTTTGTCTCTTGTAAGCAGCACATATGTGGGTCATGTTTTTTCATTCATTCAGCTACCCTATGTCTTTTGATTGGAGCATTTAATCCATTTAAATTTAAGGTTATTATTTATTGCAATATTACCCCTTTGTACCTGTTTTCCTCTCTCTCTCACTCCTTTTCTTCATTTTCTTAAAGCAGTCCCTTTAGCATATCTTGCAGTGCTGGTTTGGTGGAGGTGTATCCTGTTAGACTTCTTTTGTCTGGTAAATTCCTTATTTTTCATTCCATTTTAAATGAGAAACTTACTAGGTACAGTAGCGTTGGTTGCAGGCCTCTGGTTCTCATTATTTGAAATATTCCTTACCATTCTCTTCTGGCTTGGAGTGTTTCCATTGAGAAGTCAGTTGCTAACCTTACTGGGGCTCCCTCATATGTTACTTCCTGTTTCTCCCTTGCTGCCTTTAAGATTCTCTCTTTGCATTGGAATTTTGCCATTTTAATTATGCTGTGTCTTGGAGTGGGCCTCTTTGGGTTCATCTTGATTGGGACCCTCTGTGTTTCCTGAACTTGTGTGACTTTTTTTTCTCATCAAATTTGGGAACTTTTCTGTCATTACTTTTCAAATAGGTTTTCTACCCCTTGCTGCTCTTCTTCTTTCTGGAGTCCCTGTTATATGGTTATCGTTTATGTTTCATGTTGTCCTGCAACTTCTTTGATGTTCTTAATCTTATTGAGTATTTTTTCCTTTTCTTGCTCTGTAGGTAGAATTTTTTTCTACCTTGTCCTCCAGCTCATTGATTCAATCCTCTGCTTCAGCTACCCTCTTTTTAATTCCGAACACGTTGGTGTTCTTCAATTCAGAAATTGTGTTCTTCATTTCCTCCTGGATCTTATTGATAGTTTCTATGTCTTTTTTCATGTTGATGTAGTTTACAGTAAGTTCTTTGTAACTTCCATGTAGTTCTTTATAATTCTCACTGAGCTCATTGAGCTTCTTTATAACCTTTGTTTTGAACTCAGTGTCTGATACTTTACTTGCCTCTATTTAATTTATTACCCTTTCTGGGGATTCCTACTTTCCTTTCAATTGGGGGTTGTTTCTTCATCTCCCCATTTTAGGGGAGACTCTTTTTTGTTTTTGCTTAAAGTTGATCTGCTTTGATTCCCTATCTTTGTGGTGTGAATCTATGGTAGTAGTCCTGTGGGATTCAGTGGGGCAGTCTCCTTCATCTCCTGAACTTGATGCTTTGGGAATGCCCTTTATGATGTTTATGTTAGCTCTCTGGATAGAATTGGGTTTTGATTGTTGTTGGGTCATTCTTTGGTGGGTCCTTCCATACAGGTGACCTATTGAAGTTCATTCCATGTACCACATATTGTATGCTATTGTGTTGCCAGAACAAAACCACAGAGCCCAGGAAACAAACCCACACCCACAAAATTAACTCCAACCCACAATCCCACTACCAACATAATTGAACCAGTATTAATAAGGAGTATAAAGATATAAAGACTATTATAAGAAAGGAGAAGTGAATATGAGATGACTAACTGAAAGAGAAATGATTTTGAGAGGGCAGAGGGAGGAGCACTAATAACAGTAGGGAATCAGAGAAATGCGAAGAAAAAAAGTAAAATTTACATTGTAAATAAAAAGGTGAATGAAGAAGGCAGAATGGAGCAAGAGAAATGAAGCATGTAGTATTAGGTTTAAACAGAAACTTAAAACAATAAAGTGAGAGAGAAAAAGAAAAAGGAAGAAAAGTAAATAAATAATAAAAATAGAAACATAATTGGAGAGAAAAACCTACCACAGCACCATTAACAACAAATGAGCTAAGATTAATATAGGTGGGTTGAGAATAAGAGTGAAAAGAGAAAGAAAGAAAAGTTTAAGTGATATCTAGAGGAAAGAGAACTGATATCGATATTATAGAGAGAGAGGGAATACTAAGAATGAGGAATAAAAGCTAGGCTAAGACAGGAGAAAATTAAAATTTGAGATGAATAAAGAAAGATCAGGATGAAATAAAAAGAAAGAAAGAATAAAACAAAAGAAAGAAACAGGCTAAGACAGGGAAAAAGTAAAATTTGAAATGAAAAAGGGAATAGGTAGGATAAAGGCAGAATGGAGTAGGAGAGTGGAATGGTAAAATTTGAGATTCAAAATACAAAAATAGTGAAGATCTAGAGATAAATTGAAAAAAAATGCAACAGAAACTACCCTATCCATCATGAATGAGCAAAGATTGATAAAGGTAGTAAGAGAATGTGGGTATTTTAAGAGCATGAAAAAGAATGTGAGATGGCCATTGACAAGAAAGTTGTTTTTGAACAATTGTTTTTGAATTGGATGGGGGAGAAATAATAAGAGTACAGAGTAGAAACATGGTGTAGCAAAAGAGAAAACAAAATTTAAAACAAAAATGATAAGAGGGATGAAGGTAAAATGGAGCAAGAGAAGGGAGGAGCAAAATACAAGAATTGAAATAAACTATAATATAAAAGTCTAGTGTCTTAATAGAAACAAACTTGAAGGACAAGAAGTGAATGTTAAAAATGTATGCAGGAAAAAAAAATACCAGAAATCATAGAGACACCAGTAGATTTCATCTTGGTAGCATCTAGTATTTACCACTGTCTTTTCTTTCTGGATCTGCCTCTGGTGATGTCGTCGGATGATATCCCCGTCTGGCCTTAGACAGCCTCTTCGAAACTACCACAGACTGCCTCTGTGGCTGACTCCTTCAGTTGTTAATGCAGTAACTCCACACTCAGCAGTCAAGCTGAAGCACCACAGGCTCAGACAGAGCAACTCCTGGAGGCAGAGCTGCTGTTTCCCCTCAAGCTGATGCCACTCAGAGGGGAGTGGCCTGCCTGAGTAATGTGGCTCCTGCAGTATGGGGGATGATTCAACACTGGAATTCTGGCAGCTGCTCTTTCAGGTGTCTCCCCAAAGCCACCGTCCCCAGTCTCTTCAAATATCTCTAGTCCACTCTGCCCCCACTTTGCCAGAGCACAGGATAAGTGGCTGCATATGGAAATTTATGTGTAGGCCATTTAAAGAGCTCTATGTGTCTCCAGCCATCTATCTTTGACAGAAAGAAATGCTGCTGCTTTCATAGCATGATGTTATCTGTGTACTTTTCTGGCATGCTGTAGGCTGGGAAGCCCAGCTTGGGGTTTAGACCCCACACTTCTCAGGTGGATCTCTTTGGCTGCTGAAATATCCCTCTGGCACTTCAGCTGCTGACTGTGGGAGCCCAGCCAGCCCTCCTGCTTCTCCTCCACACTCCCTACCAGTCACATTTTGCTGAAGCTGCTTCTTCTGTCTGTCTATGGTTATAAGACTTCTCTCCCACTATTGTTCAATTGTTTATTCTGGCTGATTTCTCCACAATTTAATTGTAATTCCAGATTGGTCCTGGGAGGAAGTTAGTGTAACTTCCACTCACTCCTCTGCTGTCTTGGACCCAGTCTTTGGAGATTTTACCATCTTGAACTAATCATATTGATTACACCAGGATACCATAAAGCAATTAAATACTACTTGTTCATTATCAGCACACAGATCATTATAGCTATGAATAAATATGAATGTGTTTTGCACATTAACTTTTCATTTTTGTGCCTAGTATTAGTAATATGTATAACATCTACAGTGTTTTAGTACAAGGTAATATTGAAGTAGGTACTGACAATTTATCTTGTAAAATACTTACATAAATTTATGGAATCATTAAAAACATTACAATACTATAAATGTATTTTTGTGTTCTCTATGATTTCTTTAATAACATATTCTTTTCTATAGCTTCCTTTATTGTAAAAATACAGTATAACATGCATATAACATACAAAATATGTCTTAATTGACTGTCTATTGGCAAGGCTTCCTGTCAATGGTAGAGTATTTGTAGTTAAGTTTTTGAGGATTCAACACATACACAGATTTTGACTACACCCCTTATCTTTCATATTGTTCAAGGGTCAATTGTACTTTTAAAATAATTTTATTTAATATATTTGGAAGGAAATCAATTAAGACTAGCCAAATAGAAATTATAAATTTATATTTCTATATAAATTATAGATTATACTATATTATATATCAATAACTATATAATTATAAATAATATAATATTAATATATTAATATGAAATTATAATTATTTTATATATAAAATGATTATATATCATACATCAATATATGAATTATAATTTATATAGAATCTATATAGAATCTATATAAATTATTTCTACATAAATTATAAATTTATGTTTCTATAAGCTTTCCTAAGTTTTAAAATTTTGAGCCAGTTTTATGTTCTTATTATAGGAACAAAGTCCTAAGAATTCCATTCCAAATGATTATACTGTTATAATCACATTCCCTTTTCTAATTACCAATGAAATGTCAAGAGGAGGAATTTTTTAAGATTTAGATAATTTTCATCAGTTAAAATATAATTAGATATATATTGTGGGGAAATAAGGAAAGTCTGATAACTATCTGTCTTTCCCTATATCTATCACTGAATCAGGTTTCAGGTAAGTTTAAGAATTAACTACTTAAGATTTATATATCTTATTACATGGCTCTATATTTAATAGAACTTTCCTTAGTTTTATAACAATGGAATTTAGATGTATGTTAGCTACATTATATACTCAGTCTAGGTACAAAGAATCTATATGAATTATTATAACAGAATATCATGGGAATATATAATAATAAAATTTAGGAATTATACTTCTTTTAGAGGGATTTCCAAGGTTGTTCTATCTTTTTCTTCTCTCTCTCTCTCTCTAATACACACACACACACAACACAGACTCTATTATGAGATTTTACTATGAATTTAATTGTATTATATTACGATACAATTCATTTTCCTGAAACATAATCACATAAATACCATAAACATAGTTACCAAAAAAAGATGGATAGAAGAGCTTCCATCACTTTGTTTAAAAACCTTTCAGGGTTGTTTATATTTTCCTTTTATTTCTTTGCACATTAGAGAGTAATTTCACTACTAAGCAGTATAACATAGAAAAGCCCTTATAATAAACCTGTGTGAAAAGGCCTCAAAACAAGATAAGAAATTTAAAATGGATATCTATTTTATGAGATAAATAACAAATTTTGAGTTATCAAATTCATCAAAATTACAGATTTTGAGATTAAATATCAGTACTGACACTTGTAGATGGGTGGTCTTATTTTATGACTATTTTATGTCAGTTTGCTCATTTTTATAATTTGTATGAGAGTATTATCTTCCTCAATGATTGTGAGCATGAGAAGATAGAATAAATAAACAGGGAGAAGTGGATGGATGGATGGATGGATGGATAGATAGATTATAGACAGATAGATCAATCAATCAAGCCAAGCACAATGCAGGACGTCTATTGAAAGGTGTTTATTATCACTGTAGTTTTCATCTTTTCCTTTTCATCATTATAATATAAATGTTAGTGTCTCCATTGCCTGAAATGGTCTGAGTAGTCAATAAATAACCTAAAACATCTCTTGGTAAAAAATTTGCAAACTATATTTCAGTATAAATTCTTTGAAGTAAACAAATAATAAACTAATGATTATTCTTAACATCTTTTCAACATTGATGCTATGCTATAAAATCCAGAAATACAAACTGTTTAAATAGTTGAAGACATACAAATGAAGACATTTTCCCTTAATATAAAAATTAAAGTTGTGACCAGCAATGTTCCTAAGTATAGCAATTCTCCTCTTGAGAAAAATAGGGAGCAAATGAAATAGACAAAAATAAACTTCTCTCAGAAGTAATTAATGTTATTACTCATTATGACAAAAAGGGAACATTTTAAAGATTTGATAACAGTGATTTCCTCAGTGAATTGTCCTGAAGTTGGAACCTCTATTGGGTTTATTCTCCATACCTTGAAAATATTCCTTTATCTTTCATAAATGTAAAATGATAAGAGAGACTGGAGGATGGGTGAGATGTATATCTACACTCTTTAGAATATTTATTAAAATTTACCAGTTGGAAAATAATATTTGTCAAATGCTTCTGAGAGGGAAGAAATAATTAAAGATAATAAATGCAATATTCAGGATGGAGAATTATTTTGGAAGAGACATCAACTGGAGTAATAACAATAAAACTATTGAGTAATGAGTATGTGATATATAGCAGAAATTAGTGAACATGTTGTACATTATTTTACATCCACTACATGTGTTGGAATAAACTCAGTCTCATTTTGCACATAAGAAAACTGAAACTTTCAGTAGTTTATTCAAGGCACTCAGCTACAATGCAAGGGTGAGATTTGAGGTATTTCTGAATTCAAGTCTGTAATCAGAAATTTGTTTGTATTGTCGCCAAGTAAGTGCTAATAAAAAGGCCCTCCTGAAGATTATAATAATAAACTCTGAAAAATTATACTTAAAAAAAAAAAAGAAAGAAAAGCCCAGCTACCAAAAAGCATGGGATAATGAAACACATGGGCAGATTCTGGAGCTTTGCACTGGGAGGCTGCCACCAGTGCACACAAGAAACACTGAAGAAATCTGAAGAGTTTGCAATTTGGGGTGAAGAAAGTAGAAATGCTTTTTTTTTTAAAGCTGTTGGAGAAATATAAATTAATATAAAATCTACGTAATATATTACAATGTCTAGGATAAAACAGGATACAATTACAAATAGTCTGTCAACTAAGAAGAATAAAAATATAATTTTTTCTCAAGAGAAAGATTATTCATTTAATACAAACCCAGGAATGCCTAGATAGTGTACTTAGAAGATGATGCTCCCCAGCATGGAGAAAGACTAAAATTTACAGATTCAAGAACCTCAGCAAATCTCAAATAACATAAATATAGAAAACCTCCAGTAAGCACAACACAAATAAAATATTGAAACATCAAAAATAAAGAGAGACTCTTGAAAATAGCCAGAGAAATACGGGAAATTATACACAGAGGAACAGTAGTTCAAAATGACTTTAATTTCCAGGGGCAGGGTGTGGAAGTTGGGGGTAGGAGAAGGGTAAAAAGGGGATAAATGGTGATGGTAGGAGACTTGACTTGGGGTGGTGAACACACAATACAATACACAGGTGTTGTGTAATGTATTGTAGAATTGTGCACCAGAAACCTGTGTAACTTTGTTAACCAACGTCACCCCAAAAAATATAATTAAAAGGGAAAAAATTAAATGTGATGTTAACTATTAATTTAGGTATATGGAGTCCAAAAGACAATGGAACAACAACATCTTTTAAATAACTAAGGAAGGAAAAAAATCAGTTTTATATCCAGTGAAATTATCCTTCAAAAGTAAAAGTGATCTAAAGATATTTTTCACATAAATAAAGCTAAAATAATTAAAGCCAAGAAGTTATACTAAAGAAATGTTAAAGGAAGTTCTTCAAGCTGAAAATAAACCATACTGGACTTAAATCTACATGAAGAAAAAGCAAATGTCAGATGAAGTATCTGGATAAATTTAAAACACAATTCTAAAAAAAAATAAATAAAAATAAAATAAAATAATAAAATACAATTCTTTTCAATTTCTGTAAAATAGTAGAGATGATTGTTTAAAGCAAAGATTATAACATTATACCTCAGAGTCTATAGTGACGGCAGATGTAATAGTTATACAACTATGCATCAATAACGAGGCAGAGCATGGTGAACGCACCTGCGCAGTCACAGGGTTTCAACTCTGAGAAGTAGGACAGAGTTCAGTCTAACTACACCATGAAAAGTTAAGATGTATATTACAATTCAGAGATTTACCACAATAAGATAATGTTAAAGGTATGTTGGGATGGCCATTAAATAATATAATATTGACTTCTAAAAACATATTTAAGTAATTCAAAAAAGTTAAAAAAACAGAAATAGAACAGAAACAGAAGTGAAATATAGAAAATGTTGGATCTAAATTTAAAATACAAATAATTATATTAACTTTTCAAATATTTTGTTGAATTTATTGGGGTGACATTAGTTAATAAAATTACAGAGGTTTCAGGTATATAATTCTGCAATACATCTGTATATTGTATTTGTGTTCACGACCCAATGTCGAATCTTCTTCTGTCACCATTTATCTGCCCTTTAGTGCCTTCTACTTCCTCCTAACTCCCTTCCTTCTGACAATCACCGTACTATTGTCTATGCTCATGACTCTTTTCTTTCTTTTCTTAATCCCTTCAACCTTCTCAGACAGCCCCAATCCCACCACTCTGACAGTCTGAAATCTCCAATTGAAAGGTAGGAATTATTAGAATAGATAAAGCATGTTCCAACTATATACTATCTACAAAAGGCACACCAATATACAAAGACACAGTATGTTGAAAGCATATGGATAGTTACACCAGGCATATGGTAAGAACAAGAAGGTTGGAGTGGCTAAACTATTATCATGTGATAGTGACTTCAAGTAAAACTGTTGCAAGAGATAAAATGAGATATTTCATAATAATAAAAGTATTAATTCATTAGGAATACATAATAGTCATAAATGCCTAATAAAACTTTTAAATATGTGAAGCAAACATGGGCACAATGATGTAGGAGACATAGTCAATTTCATAGTGATAGCTGGAGATTTTAACACCACTTTCTGAGAAGTTGATAGAATAGCTACATCAAAGGAAATCAACAAAGATATGGATAATCTGAACTAGAGTAACAACATTGACTTCTCAAATGCACATAGTACATTCACAGAGACATATATATGCTGGACAATAACAACAAGCCTGTTTGTAATTGAAAGGACTGAACTCACAGAAATTATGTTTTCTGACAATAAATTAAACTAAAAACCAATAACAATAGCATATCTAAAACACCCTAAGTTTGGAAATTAAACAGCATTATTCTCAATAATTCATGATTACCAAAGATAAAATAACAAAGAAATTAGAAAGATTTTAACTAAATGGTATTAAAAACTCTATATCAAAAAATTTAGTATGAGGATACATAAATATTTAGAAGAAAATTTATAGCTTGAAATTCTTATGATACAAGGAAAACCTAGAATTCATAAACTATGGTTTATCTTACATAGCTAGAAAAAGAAGAGCAATGTAAATCCTAAGAAATATAGGTAAGAATAGAATTTTTTTCACTATTCAAGGTTTATTTGGTGTTTTAGTTGGTATGGCATTTCGAGTTGGCTGCATTATTTATATGTAGAACTTAATAAAATGGAAGACAGACAAGGAGAACTTCAACAAAGCTGAGAGCCATACTTTTAAGAATATTAACAAAATTGATAAATCCCTAGTAGATGGCTCAATAAATAAAAAGGAGAAGGCACAAATCACCACTATCAGGATGAAAGAGGGGTTACTCTGTAGATACCACAGCCATTGTAAGTAATTATAACTTATAAATAATTATTAAATATTAGTTATAAGAAATTATAAAGTGATAATTATACCTTGTAAATAATATTAAATAATTATAAGCTAATATTATGAACCACCTAATGAAATGTGCAACACACACACACACATACACACACATCCCATAGAAGGCTAGGCCTAGATACTTTCACTGGGGAATTAATTCTGTCAAATATTAAGAGAGTATCAGTCTTAACAAACTCTTTCAACTCTTTCAAACAATTTAAAAAGATCAATTACTTCTCAACTCCTTTGGTGAAAAAGGAATAATTATAATACCAAAACTTGAAAAATATATTACAGGAAAATAACCTTTAGCAATCTAGCCGTTAATGAAATATTAGTAGATAGGATCCATCTATGACACTATGTCATGACCAAGTGGAGTCTACTACAGAAATGCTGGATCAGTTTAATGTTAAGAATTAATCAACATAATTTACCATATTATCAGAATAAAGAATAATCATTTGATCATTTCAATAAATACACAAAAATATTGATAAATAGCAACACCCAATTCTGTTATATACTCTGTCAAACAGGAATGAGAGAATTTTCTCAATTTGATAAAAGTCATCTATAAAATACTTTCACATAACATTTTACTGTATAATTAATCATTGTACAAATTTCCTATAAACTTTTGATTGAGAAAAATAATAAATACTTTCACCACTTTTATTTAATATTTAACCAAATATTCTTCCCATTATAATAAAGAAATAAATGAATCAATAGCATAAAGATGAGACAGGAGGAAGGAAAACTCTCTAATTGCAGATAACATGATTGTTTATGTAGAAAATCCTAAGGAATTCATAAAAGTGCTTTAAAAACTAATTAATAGCCCTGGTCAGTGTGGCTCATTGGAGTGTTGTCCTCTACACCAAAGGCTGGGGTTTGATTCCCGTTCAGGGCATGTATGGGAGGCAACCAATCAATGTTTCTCACATTTACTGTGGTAAATTTTACAACAAAATTAAAATGAAAAACAAATATTAAACTTTAATTAATGTAATACATACTGAATATTTAAGGGGATGTTACTAATTTCTACAATTTATTTTTAAATGCATGAAAATAAAATACAGTGATGGCTAGGAGGTGAAAGATGGATAGATGGATGCATAGGTGATAAAACTCTTATAGTAAACTGTTAATGGCAGAAACTATATAGTATATTCACTATATAAGTATAAGTATATTCACTTCCAACTTTATTGTGTGTTTAAAATCTTCATAATACAGTGTTGGAACTATGTCTTAATTTCAATTTACTATTACATTGCTTAGGTTTGTACTCTGAGCATATTAAATGGGATAATATTGGGAATCTACTAAAATAGTGTATGGTATATAGTAGGTGCTAAACAAATGGTTTTTAAAAAACTAATTCAGGAAACACATTTTTAAAATACTAAAAATATCAAGTCATACATTATCACACCACAATATATCTGTAAATCAGGAATTATCAAAATGTTTGCACTGTGAAGATTAATTCCAACAGATCTAGAGCCAGCTTGACTTGTGTTGGCTATGGACCTGCATGGCACTTCTTCCTCGAAAGAGTGATACTGATTCCTAGTGTGACTTTGTAAGCATAGGTCCAAAGGGTGGCTCATGTGAGTCTGTCAGCATTGTTTGTTGATAATAAAATTGATGATTTATAGCTGGTCTACATGAGACTCTCAGAGAGCTCAATTGTTAGGCTGGATACATAGAAAGAATATACATGCAGAACTATCAGGATATTAGAAATGTGATATTAGATCAAAACTTAATTTTGGGCTCCCTCATTCAAGATATTTCATGTACAATTTTGTAGGTGATGATTCCAGAGAAAAGGCTCCTTTGGTAATTTCTTTACAGGGGGAGGACAATTCGAGCTCTCCCTGACTTCACCTGCCCACTGGCTGTGAGGTGCCTTTGGCTGCAATACACACCCTTATTCAAGGCTGCAGTTATAGTTTATCCAGATCCTGATATAAACTGTAGCTTTTTAAACATCAGTGTGGACTTTCTTTAGATATAGAGCCTGATGTAATTGCTACCTTTAATGCCACATATTAGTATAACTTTTCTTTAAATAAATTTAGATGAGGTACATTTTATCATACATTCTTTTTTTTTTTTTTTTTAAGAAAAGAGATGGCAGAGGCAGGTAAATTTTAGATCAAAATACCTCATATTTAATAAAAACAAATAAATTTTGACTAGGCATTTTTGATTTATCTAATTTAAAGTAATAGTTGAGAAATATAAGAAATACAGTTTTAAAGATATAGTAAAGTTTACTTCCTTGAGATATTAAAAATGTCAAATATAATTCTTCTCTAACTGGCTACAAAGGAGCATAGTATTTTATTTATCAATACTCAAAAAGTAAACCATACTTTTAAACAAATAATTATGTACTGGAATATTGTGAGTAGTGTTCCAATAATATGCAGAAGTGGACTATGCGCATGTATGTGTACACACTGTGTATACATTTTCTCAACAGAATGAAAAAATATCAGTTGCATGTCTTGATTTAATGGAAGTGATAAACAATCTAGCTTTATATCTGTTATCCATTGTACTCTGCTTGCATAAATCAACCTGGAGGGATAGTTGACTGTGGATGGACCTGGTTCTTTTATACCTTTCAGAATTCTAAAACAGCAATCACTACATATTTCAGAAGAAGATAAAAAGGAGTGCCAGATAATCACTTACACTTACGAGAAACTACTGCACATGAAGAGAAAAATAGCACATATATAAGATGTTAATAAAGAAAACAAAATAGGAATCTGGGCTGTGAAGTGGTTGGTCAAGGCTTTCTCAACATCATCTTGCAAAATACTGTGTCTCTAAGATATACATTGAAAAAAATGTTTTGTGGAATTTGAACGTTTTTCATGGATTTTCCATCTCATATTCCCTCTAGGTAGAATAACAATGAAGAGAAACAAAGTAAAGCCACAGAGAAACTCTAAAGTAAACAGGATCCTGCTTATTTTTGTTGACATTCAGTAGTTTAACAGGTTATCTCTTTTTTTTTTTTTTTTTAAATTTTTTTCTTTTAGATTTTATTTATTTATCTTCAGAGGGGAAGGGAAGGAGAGAGGGAGAGAAACATCAATGTGGGGTTGCCTCTTGTATGTCCCCTGACGGGAACTGGCCTGGCAACCCAGGCATGTGCCCTGACTGGGAATCGAACCGCGATCCTTCGGTTCGCAGGCCCGCGCTCAATCCACTGAGCTACACCAGCCAGGGCTAGGTTATCTCTTTGTTGTTATTCTTTCATTGATCATTTAACCCTTAATTAATCATAGAACCCTTTTTTCTAGAAACAATATTTATACTTTAAGTACAGCAAACCTTTGGAAGAGGTAGATTATTCTAATAAAAATGAACTGTATAATTGAGAGTTTGTGGAAAATGGCGATTGTGCATGAAGGAGGCAAAAGGAGATGACATCATATTTGGAAAGATCGTTTTTCACCTGAGTTAACCTGAAAAAAAAATTTTAACCTATTTTTCTAAATGGTATTTTTACAAGAAGCTGTGACAAACTCAATGACATACACTGAATGAATTACATTTTTAAAACTTAAAATCACCCAGAAACTAAGAACCATGCCATCTTTTCCAACAAATCACAAGTTAACAAAACAGGAGTTTCAGAAGATGATGCAAATTCAGAGTCATGGATACTTAACCATCAATGCAAGCCTGAAGTTAATTAGACTCAGCTTAAGAGTACTTTGAAATATTATATTAAACATTTTATTTTTAAAACAAAGCAGAATGTATAGTTTTTGAATATCAGCTAGAGAAATAAAACCTTACAAAAATCTTTCTGACGAAAGGTGATTTGTAGAAGATAGATTTTGAAGTGTGTATACCAGTGACTCATGACCAGTAAGAGTGTAAGGTATGCATCTCATTGATACATACTTAGAAAAGAAAGGGAAGATAAGAATTTCAGGCATTTAAGTGTGAGAAGACAAGTTAAAGTACTGAGAAACATTTTTATAGAAACATAACTGTTCTGGAAATTACACCAATTTCTCAGATATTAAGATAAATATCTACCAAGCACCTCACATATATGAATATCTTTGTTTTTCACATATATTTCTTTTCCACTTCATGTTTCCATCGATCTCTTGAGCATTTAAAGTTAGTCTCACCATAATTATTCCCTATACTTTCGGTGACCGGAAGTGTTCTTACCAGTGGCACATTAGACATCGGAACTTTAAGGACAATAGAGGTCATTATTAAGTACTTCTTAAACAAACACCATTTGTTCCACTGGTTGAGTGGTTAATTGCTAGATGGCCTGTATGCATTAGAAGAAAGGTCATATTGCTCAAACATTTAGATAAATCATCTGACACACACTCATAGAGCACCTACAACACAGAGTTTACTGAGAATCAACAGGTGGCAAAATAGTGGACACTCGACACCTGTGAAATCTTGAGCAATTCTGCTTTCTAGTATTTAATATTGCTACCTGTGTAGTAGAGAAGTGAGGTAGCTGGATTCCAGCATCACTCCTGAACTTTAAAGCAAACACACAAACAAAATAAAGCAAAGCATTAAAATTTTATTAAAATCAGGGATCTGGGTTGGAGGGGTAGTACATTTCTGTGAGAAAAACTCAATCTCTTTGTCACCTGAAGAGTATTAGTTTCATTGTAACAGTATAAATACTGGAACATAAACTTCATTCAAAACAGCACATTCAGCGTGCTAATTTATTATGGACATGTAAGGAACAGAATCTACTTTCTTAGTTCACATGAATACTAAAAATAGTCAGATAAAAAGCAACTGGTTGGTAAACAGCTGAATTTACTGAGGAAAGCAGGAGAAAAATAAAGATTTAAAGAAGTCTTTTATACCTCTCAAATATTCTTAGATATACATAAATAGATGTCGCATAACTACTAGAAGTGTGTTTTTTCCAAAGATTAAAAAAACTTTTCTACCTTCTGAGAGGCAGATAAAATTCATGGCAATAAGCAAGTCTTTATCATGCAAACTAAAATATTTGATCTAAGTTCACACCCTTAGACATAGTACAGTGGAGCTATATAGGTCATAACTTAATTTCATTCTGAATGTCCCAGATATAATAGAAACTGTGAGAGGGAAATTTAGCTCATATGTTTTGCTTTTAGATTCTCTCAGTCAAGTCTTAGATTCCCCTTTTCTATCTGATGTGATATCTTAGCATACATTCTGCAGATGATGTGACAATGTCATGTAAACCACCAAACACTGCTGGAGACCAAGGGATCCCAGGCTGAGACAGATAAACAACGTTTTGTCAAACTTCCAAAGGGACATAATACGTAGAAAAAGACAACCAAACTTGAGCGATGATTGGAAACTTAAGTTGATTATCAGTGGTATGTGACAGGCATAAAATATTTTGTAAAATGAGTGCATTGAATTAGGATACTTATGAAAACCAGCTAGCAGTGTCCACATCATTATGGATGAAATAAAACATACACATAGAGGAAAAAGGAAGACAGCATGACTTTTCTCTCAAGGGGAGCAAAAGCCGTGGCCTCTGACAAGACAGGCCTTTATTCTATTCCTCTTCACACTACAAGATGGTCCTCACTCCCTATCACCAGTTACAACAAAAGGAGCCAACTCCCTAATCACATCACAGAAGAAGGATATTAGCAAATGAAAAGGCAAAAGTGGTTGAGCCAGTTACACTGGTCTCTGCAAGGTTTAGCATGGATTTGAGGAAGTCACAGTAAAAGCAAGGCTCAAAGCAGCATAGGTACATTGCAAATCTGATTACCCATGAGAGAACCTATCTGTGGGTATGGGTCCTGTGCATCTCCAAGTGGGAGCTGGGCCCACGCCACACAGAAGGGTCTGCCACACATTGTCACCTTTAATGTAAATGCAATAAGAGAGTGAAAAAAAAAAAAAAAAAACCTGTTATAGATTCAAAACAATGTGTCCCTTCCAAATACATTTCTGAGCATTTTGAATATTGATTGGTACGCTCAGATGACCTTTGCGCTCTTTTGTTTCTTCTTTGTGTTGTGCATTGTCTCACATTTGCTGATTCAACAATCATTTATCACTTTTTAAAAATAAATATGATGCTATGGACTAAGGAGAGAAACAGACTTGCTCTTTCCATCAAAGATCATGCTGCTTTTCTTGAAAAGACATGTATTTTGTTAGCTTTATGATGAATGTGTTGAAATATAGTTAAACATATTCTGAATGTTGGAATATTGCCCTTTTCAAATGATTTTGCATGCATTTCATGAGTAATTTTTGGTCTATGGTCAAGTAATACTTGATCTATGCTAATGTTTTGATTTCCCCAATACCAAAATAAAATTAATAATGCACAGCTTTTACCTACTTTGTGGGAATATTTGGAAGTTATAAGATAGATGACTTTTGCTATTTTGAAGGATTAATACATGTTCTGACAAATTGTTATATCACATTTATCAGATGAGATATAAAAGCAACGAATTTTCATGTAAATACTTTATACCTTACACATTTCAGTTGTAATAGTAAAGTGCCTATGCAAGAGTGACTATGTGTCTAACATATGAAGTTGCTTTTTATAAAGAAACTGTGCTTCGTACCACTGAAAAGTTATTAAATATTGCAGTCTACAATGGCTTGAGAAAATAAATCAAAGAATGATTATATTTTAAATTGTTAAATAGTGAACAATTAAACTGTAGACATGAGTAGTAATTTAAAAAGTATACATTCTTTTTACATTTATTGGCTTTTCTTCTTAGGTCAATAATCTGGAAAGAAAACAATAGTAATCTAGAATGCTTACATCATATCACCTTTAAATTGATTTTTAAAAATAGCTGTGGCTGGTGTAGTTCAGTGGATTGAGCACAGGCCTTCACACCAAAGGGTTGCTGGTTCAATTCCCTGTCAGGGCACATGCCTGGATTGCCAGCCAGATCCCCAGCTGGTGACACATGAGGGGCAACCACACATTGATGTTTCTCTCCCTCTCTTTCTCCTTCCCTTCCCCTCTCTATAAATAAATAAGTAAAATATTAAAAATATATATTATCCTTTTCTCATTTCATGGAAAATAACAGAATTATTTAACATCCCAAATATTATAGTATAGATTTGAATGAATGTGATTTAAAGATTCAAAATAGGTCTCCTGAAATCCACATTCATTAAGTGATCGGTGTGGTAATTTAATAAGCTCGTAGGCTATTTACATTATCTTGAAAGTCCTGGATTCTTTTTTTTTTAATGTGTGATTATTTAAATGCCTGGTGCCTGCATAGGTAGATACTCTTCTATACATACAATATGACTTCAAGAAAAGAAAACCTATGCTATGGCACAATTTGAATGAGGAATTAAAAAAATGTTTACTATAGTTGTCATAGTTTCCTCTTACATAAGTAGAATATCTAAATCATAGCATTTTAAGCTAAAACAGCACTTTTGAAAGTTCAAGTTCTCTTGATCTATAAAAGTAATTTATGACTGCACAGTAGGCAAAACAAAGGTTACCATACCATGGCCCAAATTATTAAATAGAAAAGACCAAGATGGGCATGATTTTTTTATATTTCTGACACATGCAATTTTTCACATGTGAGTGCTCAGCTAAATGATGGGAGGGATTGGGAAAGTGGATTGTCACTGAAATGTAGGTATACTTGCAGACATTGCTTGGTGGGGTGCAGGAATGAGTTTTGATCTTTCACATCCAGCTTTCTATATTGAAAATTCAATATGTAGTATAGACATGGAAAAAACCTTTTCTGCTTGTTTTTGCTTAAAATTGCGTTTGGTCATATGTCTGAATCTTAAGTACCTGTTAAAGAAAAACAACAAAAGCATAAAAAAATGTAGTTCTCAACTATGAGCAGTTTATAGTTTTCAGGTTACTTCTACTCTCTGTCTTCCAGCTTCAGCATGAATAATAGAAAGAGGCTGGATTGCACACTGTTTAGGGTCTTTCTAGATATAAAATTCTGTATTTTTATTAGAATGATGTCTTGATGAATTGGTGAATAAATACACATGTGATAAAGTATAATAAAATATTGCTTTTAACAATTCATGCTTAAATGTTTGAAAACACAATTTTGATGAATAATATTCTATAATTGTGTACTGATATATAAAATGCATACATGTTGGTGCTGAGTCAAATGAGTTCTTTGTATATTTTGGAGGTTAAAACCTTGTCTGATGTATTGTTGGCAAATGTGTTCTCCCCTATAGGTGATTCCCTTCCCATTCCGATGATGGTTTCTTTAGCCATGCAGAACCTTTTTAATTTTATGTAATCCCATTTGTTTATGTTTTCCTTTATTTATTTTGCCCTAGGAGATATATCAGCAAAAATCTTGCTACGTGAGATATCTGAAATTGTACTGCCTATGTTTTCCACTAGACTTTTTATAGTATCTTGACTTATATTTAAGTCTTTTATCCATGTTGAGTTTATTCTGGTGTGTGGTGTAAATTCGTGGTCGAATTTCATTTTTTTGCATGTACTAGTCCACTTCTCCCAACACCATTTATTGAAGAAACTGTCTGTACCCCATTGAATGCTCATGCCCCATTTGTCAAATATTAATTGACCATAAAGACATGGGTTTATTTCTGGGCTCTCTATTCTGTTCCATTGATCTATGTGTCTGTTCTTATGCCAGCACTAGAATGTTTTGATTACAGTGGACTTGTAATATAGTTTGATATCAGGTATTGTGATCCCCGATACTTTGTTTATCTTTCTCAGGATTGCTGAGGCTATCCGGGGTCATTTATGGTTCCATATAAATGTTTGCAATATTTGTTGCAGACATAGATCTGTGAAATATGCCATTGGTACTTTCAAACAATCCAATTAAAAAATGGACAAAGGACTTCTCCAAAGAAGACGTACAGATAGCCCACAGACATATGAAGATGTTCAGCATCACTAGCCGTCAAAGAGATGCAAATTAAAACCACAATGAGATAGATATTACCTCACATCTGCCAAAATGGCTATCATTAAATCAACAAACAAAAAGTGCTGTAGAGAAAAGGGTATCCTAGTTTACTGTTGGTGGGAATGCAGACTGGTGTAGCCACTGTGGAAAACAGTATGGAATTTCCTCAGAAAATAAAGAATGTAACTGCCTTTTGACCCAGTGATTCCATTGCTAGGAGTATACTCTAAGAATCTCAAAACACAATTCAAAAGAATTTATGCACTACTATGTTCATAGCAGTGATATTTACAATAGCCAAGATTTGGAAACAGCTCAACTGCCCATCAGTAGAGGATGGATTAAAAAATTGTGGTACATTTACACAATGGAATACTATGCAGCAGAAAAAAAGAGGGAATTTCTCTCTTTCACAGAAGCATGGATGGAACTAGAGACTATTATGCTATGTGAAATAAGGCAGGTGGTGAAAGACAAATACCATATCATCTCACTTACAGGAGGAATCTAATGAACAAAATAAAGTAATGAGCAAAATAGAACCAGAAAGATTGAATCATGGAATAGGCTGACAGCTATAACAGGGGAGTATGGGGAAGTGGGTTCTGATTGAAAGAAGGTGAAGGAATTAGCCAAAGAACATATACGAAGGACTCATGGATTGGACATCAGTGTGGGGACTGACTATGAAGGTAGGGGGCTGATAGCAGAGGGGGCTGATAGGCAAGGGTAAAATATGGGACACCGATAATAGCATAGACAATGAAACATTTAAAAAATAAGATGGAACAGGAAGTCCAGAAATAGAAAAAACAAATAAATAAAATGAATACATGCATTCACATTATTTAGTTTTTATTGACATTTAAAAATAATTAAATTTTTAGAGAATTCTGGCCAAGATGGAGGCATAGGTAGACACACTGTGCCTCCTCCCACAACCAAAATAATGACAACCAAAATTTAGAAACAAAATAACAACCAGCCAGAACTGACAGAAAATTGAACCGCATGGAAATCTGACAATCAAGGAGTGAAAGTAGACACATTCATCCAGACCGGTAGGAAGGCAGAGTTGGGCAGAGAGGAGTCATGGCAAAAAGAAAAAGAAAAAAAAAAGTGGGGGTTGGTGGACCCCGGGTGCGCAAAGCAGCATCTCTCAGACCCTAGGCTCAAAAAGTGGCATCAGGGGGACCCAGCAAGGCAGCAGATTGTGGAGGGGCTTGGCCTGCAAGGTGGCTTGCAGAACCAGGCTGTCCCACATTTGTACACAGATAAACCAGGGAAACTGGGGAGCGAGACAGACCATGCAGCCCAGAGTCCCAGTGAGGGGAAATAAAGCCTCAAACCACTGATCGAAAACATCTGTCGGGGTTGAGGTGCTGGGAGAGATTCCCAGCCTCAAAGGAGAGTACGTTGGAGAGACCCACCAGGTCCTAGAACATACACAAACCCACCCACATGGGAATCAGCACCAAAGAGGCCCAGTTTGCTTCGGGGAAGTGGCAGAAGTGACTGAAATCTGGCAGAGAGCAGAGCAAGCGCCATTGTTCCCTCTTGGACTCTCCCCTACATACAGTATCCGAACGCAGCAACTGAGATGCCTCACCCAGGCAGACACCTAAGACTCCGCCCCTCACTACATAACAGGTGTGTCAAGACAAAAAAAAAAAAAAAATGGCCCAAATGAAAGAACAGATCAAAGCTCCAGAAAAAACACAACTAAGCGACGGAGAGCCAACCTATCAGATGTACAGTTCAAGGCACTGATAAAAAAGATGCTCACAGAATTGGTTGAATTTGGTTGCAAATTAGATGAAAAAATGAAGGCTATGCTAAATGAAATAAAGGAAAATGTACAGGGAACCAATAGTGATGGAAACTGGGACTCAAATAAATGGAGTGGACCAGAGGAAGAAAGAAATAGCCAAACAGAAAACAAGGATGAAACAAGAATTCAAAAAAATGAGGAGAGGCTTAGGAACCTCCAAGACATCTTTAAATGTTCCAACATCTGAATTATAGGGGTATTAGAAGGAGAAGAGGAAGAGCAAAAGGTGGAAAAGTTATTTGAACAAATAATAAAGGAGAACTTCCCCAATCTGACAAAGGAAATAGACTTCCAGGAAGTCCAGGAAGCTCAGAGAGTCCCAAAAAGTTGGACCCAAGGAGGAACACACCAAGGCACATCGTAATTACATTAGCCAAGATTAAAATGAAGGAGACAATTCTAGAAGCAGCAAGGGATAAGGGGACAGTCACCTACAAAGCAGTTCCCATTAGACTGTCAGCTTATTTCTCCTTACAGGCAAGGAGGGGCTGGAAAGTAGTATTCCAAGTCATGAAAGGCAAGGACCTACATACATCCCAGGTTGCTCTATTCAGCGAAGCTTTCATTTAGAATGTAAGGGCAGATAAAGTGCTTCTCAGATAAGGTCAAGTTAAAGGAGGTCATCATCATCAAGCCCTTATTATATGAAATGTTAAAGGGACTCATATAAGAAAAAGAAGATAAAAAATATGACAGTAACAAGACAGCAAACTCACAGTTATTAACAACCACACCTAAAGCAAAAAGAAAAACAAACTAAGCAAACAATAGAACCAGAACAGAACCACAGAAATGGAGATCACATGGAGGGTTAGCAATAAGGGAGTGGAAGGAGAAGGAAGAGGGAAAAGGTACAAACAATAAGTAGCATAGATGGTAGGTAGAAAATAGGGCGAGCGTAGGAATAGTATGGGAAATGTAGAAGCTAAAGAACTTATAAGTGTGACACATGGATATGAACTAAAGGTGGGGAATGTGGGTGGGAGAGGGTTTGCAGAATGAAGGGGAGTGAAGGGGGGAAATGGGACACCTGTAATAGCATAAACAATAAAATAATTACAAAATAAAAATAATTAAATATAATTAAAATTTTAGCTTCATTTTATAGATGTAAATGAGAAGGGAAAATACTTATCTAGGCTCAGGTAACTGGTTTGTGGGAGAAATTTTTTAAATATGCTCTGATGGGTGGATTTAAAGTTCAAGTTAAGCACTAACATGTATTTCCCCTCCATGAGGTAGTCATTCCTACTTTGGGAATGTATTAAAATGTGGGCAGCAGCACAATAATACCATACAGTTTTATATCACTTTACAAAGTAGTTTTACATATGTTGCCTCTTCTAGTTAATAAAGGTGAAGAAAGGTAGATAGGAAATATTACCTGTACGTTTAAAGTGAGGCCTCTTGAGCCAGAGAAATATGCTAACTTAACAGAACCAATAAAAATAGAAAACAGATATAGGCCCAGAACCCTGATTGTCTATGTCCTACTGGAAAGGTGGAGAACGCTGTGAAAAAAAGGAAGGCACAGACTTTACTTAAGCAACCAGCAATTGGTGAGATAAGGCATGTTCTATAAGTAACAAGAAAATAAATAAAAACATTAGTAAATGTTACTGTGATTATATAAAAACACAGCTACAGAAACTTATTTACTAATGAAATTAAATTATGAGAAAAGGCTGCTTTTACTTTCAAATGATCGCACCTAGAATTTCTGACACTTGTGTCGATTCTGAGAACTTTTTAAAAAAATTTTAGGCTTCATCAGTGTTGTTCTGATCCTCCAGCAAATTTGATGGTGTGGTGATAATGACTTTAGTCTTCTAAAAAGTGAACCTTTAGATGGGTCACATACAAACGTGACTACAGCCCCTCCATTTGTACTGAGCACTGCATAATAGTTCATTATTTGTCTATCATGAAAAGTTTCATGCCTATCACTGTGACCTCAATCTGGTCAATGTATTTTTGGGAGAAACATCTGTAACAGCATAATATAAATATTTCGGAGTTTACCATGACTTTAAACAATACAAAGCTATAATAACAGAATCTAGACAAAATAAAAAAAATTTTCAAACACTCAACAAAACGTGGTTTTGGATTAAGAAAATTAAATTATATGGTTTGAATTTCTTTTCTTATATTGATGAAACCCCAAATTGTCAAGATAACACTTCAATAAAAAGTATGTTCCTTTTTGTGCTTTCATGGAGAAGAGAAAAATAATAAAATGAGATATTTAGTATGGCAAAATAAATTTATAACATTGATTTCAATTGGTTTGTTTAGATATTATTATTATGTATGTATATTAAATAAAGGTAAGTTAGATTTTCTCTGGTGCCTGCATGCAGGTTTGATTCTAATAGTCAAATATTTATTCATTTGCCATTGGTCAAAACAGCAAAATGTGTGATTATGTCTATGAAAACATGGCACAAAATTTATATAAGGCAAAGTCTAGATGAAATCTTATGTAATTATTGAACACACAATATTTAATGTGAAGAAATCATTTAGAACATGAAACAATAAATAATTACCTTAGAATTAAAAAATACATTCAGGCTCTTAGAATGACATTCCATATTTAAGGAACAGCAAACCTGTATAAAATCACGGGATATTTTCTTTTTTCTTTTTTTTTCCAATCTCTTTTCTAATCCATGGCGAAAGGTAGAATGTCAGCACCTTAAAATCTTAGGTAAAGACATTAGGTTTTACATTCCCAGTCATTTTAATTGAATGTGTAGTGTGTATACAGAATTGTAATTCTGTCCAGAGGTTGCTTGTCAAGCCATGTTTTTATTGTAATTACCTGATTTGTTCAGCTTTAATCATATTTACTTTTGAAGGTCAGCTGTCCTGCTCAGACATGGTTAGTTAAAGTACGGCAAAATATGTAACACCCACAGGCAGAAAGCCTAAAAGATGAAAAATGGAGAGAGTATAATCTCCCCATTTGGACAAAAAAGAAAGTAAATTGTCACCTAAAATTATTATAAACAAATTATGTTATTTTTCTTTCACTTTGTTACATTTCATATTCACTTTTGCCATTTGATACTAACTGGTAACTTTTCAGGGAAAAGGTTTATAGCTCTCCTTTGATGATGTAATTATCTTTATTCTTGTTGAATGCCAGTGATGATGAATTACTTACAATTAACATGTGGGACATAAATCTGAAAAAATGTACGACACCTCTCCTCTCTTGGTTTCTACTTATAAAACTTATCAATTTTCTATCATATTTCTACATATTGCAAAAATCTTCCCAAATTCATAGACCTGGCACTTGGTCAAACTTTGGTAGGGAAGGAGAATTTTAACATTATGACTCCATTTCATGCCACAGGTATTTGAGATTATTATCATAACCATTTAACATAAATTGTAAATACAAGGTGATAGATACTAACTCAATTTATTGTGATAATCATTTCACAGTATATGTATGTCAAGTCATTATGATCGATATCTTAAAATTATACAGTGCTATATTTCAATTATATCTCAATAAAACAAAAAAACAGTAAACAAATGGACAAAATTATAAATACTTAGTTTTTTATGTATTCATGTATAATTAATACAGAGGAAACTACTTGATCATATCTTAAAATTTTTATCATCAGGAAATCACTAGCTAGTGGCTTCACATTGTTATTAATCTTATTATTAATGATATAAAAGAGAATATAACTGTAA
Source organism: Glossophaga mutica (assembly GCA_039655065.1). Taxonomy (NCBI): domain Eukaryota; kingdom Metazoa; phylum Chordata; class Mammalia; order Chiroptera; family Phyllostomidae; genus Glossophaga; species Glossophaga mutica. The sequence goes on along the minus strand of CM077307.1, from coordinate 90,828,643 downwards.
GATGAAGGGTGTTACTATTATAGAGACAATTTAAGTAGCATGTATGAATCTGTAGCAGGATCTGATGGGAAACATCTAAGACAACTGGACACTTTTGTACAAGGCAGCTAGGAGATATCCTACAGAATTATAGCCAGAAGGGGAAACAATAAATTTCAACACAAAACTGCTGTTGCTGTAAAACAAACAACCCCCAAACTGAGTAGGTAAAACACCAAGGATCATTTTATTATATATTTATTGTTTATGGGAGTTGATTAGACTCCAAGGAATGGCTGTGGTTCTGTCAAGCATTTTGCACTCTGACAATGACTAGGACTAGAGCAATTTCAAGAAAAGCTCACATGTCTGGGACCTTAGCGAGGGCTGTCAGCAACAAAACCGAAATGTGGCATCTACACATGACCTGGCTTCTGAGCACGTTTTCTAGGTTTCAAGAGCAGCCATCTTAATACCAGGCAGATGCTATATTGCCTTTTATGACCTAGCTTTGGACACAGCATCAAAGAGTAACTCTTCTACTACAGTTAAGTTCTGATCCTTACAGGGAAAGAAACATGAACCGAACTTCTCTATGGGAGGAGTATCAATGTCACACTGAAGAAGAACATGTGGATTGCAGCCATCTACAATAATGCAAAATACCGCAATGCCAAACTCTGAAGGCTAATCAGGATTGTAGTTTAAAGTGACTTCATATCAGGTGATAGTCTAAGTGAGTGTTGATTGAAGGTTACAGGGGGGCACTTTAATATCTGAGAAAATAGCTATAGTTTTCAACAAATACTCAGGAAAAATATACATGAAATCCAAGAACATATAGTACTATTTCTTGTTATTCTGATAGATTTTGCTTTATTCATTTTGATACTATGATGCTATATTATTATACATATGTTTGTGATATTCTATCTGCTTGATATTTTCTTCCTTTATACCTAGTAACTTATTTCACCTTAAAGTCCTTTAGTCTGATATTAATAATTGCTATGATAGTTTATCTTTTATTTGCACTTTTCTCTTATAATCTTTGATTTCAAATATTTTATGAAGTTGAGTTGTATGTGTGTCTCTTTCAAGAGCATAGAACTGGATTTGTTGATTTAAATACTTTTAAAAATCCAAGTTAATATTTATACCCTTAAATAGTGAGTTTAGCTCCTTTTATTTATTGTAATTGTTGTTTTTAATAGTATATTTACTATTTTTTCTGCTTGGTAAATTTTTATTTATTATTTTCCCTTTCCTAGTGTAGAACCTAGAGATTATATTACATTTTTAACTGTTATTGTTAAGTATTTGCCAAGTAGTTATAGGCAAATGTTTTTAGACAAAGTCTAAAATTATTTTCATTTTTATTTTTTAATAGCATATGATATGGAACTTAGCTTGCTTGAATTTATATTTATCGCATTACTAATTAGTAGTATTAATCAAAATTTTAATGTTTTCAACTCCAATATTTATATTAAAATGTTAATAGTTCTCTGAATTTATTAAAAATGCTGTCAATTCCTCAGTTAACTGTATTATTCTATATTTTCTATTTTTAGGAGATTCCAATACAATTAATTCTTATTAAAGAACTTTCTTCTGCAATTCTTTCATTGGTAAAATCTCTTAGTCTTACTATTTTTGAATGTCTTTATTTTGCACTGAACCTTGCAAAATAGCTTGAGCATATATCTCTAGACTGATATTTATTTTTCCATTGGCAATATAACATATTTTCCATTGTTTTCTGACATCCATTTTTGCTTGTGAGATGTCTTCCAAGAGTCTCATTATTATCTTTAAATAAAAACTTCCTTTCCTTTCTAATAACTTTTAATGTTTTTCCTCAACATTTTATTATTTTAACACCAAATATGTAGAGGTGGATTTATTTTTAGTCCAACTATTTGGTACTCAAATTGTTCTTACCATATGAGAATTCATATCTTTCATTTATTCTGGAAAAAATCACCTATTACCTCCATAAATATTGATAATATGATGTTTTCCATGTTCTCTTCTTATGGATACCTTGTTTGATACCATCAAGGTTAAGATCACAGGCAATGGATTTTGCTAATCATGTTCACTTTTGCCATTTTCTGCTTATAAATCTTAGTTTTCTCATATTTTAATAGAATATTGTTTCTAGGTCATTGGCATGTTCCTATTAAAAACCCTTTTTGAATAGACATTTCCTATGGGGTAAAACCCAATGCTTGGTGTAGCATTCAAAACCCTATCTAGGGTAGGGTAGAGTTTTCAGTCAGCAGAATCTGACTGAAAACTCTTAAATCTAAGTTTCCACTAAGCTCAGATTCAGGAATTCAGCTCAAGTCAAATGGACCTACTCGCTAACTTTTGAGTTTACTATTGGCATTTTCATTGGCACACATCTTTGAAAATTGTTTCCTCTTCTCCAAAATACTTTATTTTTAGGCTTCCTGTCCATTCTTCACTGCCTTGCAGAATCTCCCCCTTTTCTATAAGAAAAACACAAGGAAAAGTAATTTTCACTTTTTGGAATTCTTTTGTGACTCATGTTGTTATAGAATGAATACATAATGCGTAGGGTTGAAGTTCAAAGATTTTGCAACCAGATTGCTTGAATTTGAAACCAAGATCTCCCATTATGAAATGTAATATTTGAAAAACTTATGTAACTTCTTTATCTCTCACTTTTCAAGTCTGTAAAATAAAGTGAATAAAAGTACCTACCTCATACAGTTATTTTGAGAGTTAGTAAGTTAATATAAGTAAAAGTCTTTTGGAATAGTGGTTTGCATGTAGTATACACTATTTAGCATTGGTATATTTTCTGACATATCAAACTACTTTGGATATCCTTGTCTACCATATTTGGTGTAAATGTTTCTCCTCCACATGTGAGGATTCATTCTAAGCAGAGGAAAATCAGTTGGTTATAATTCCAGGCTTCTCTGTTTTTCCTGACTCACTTTGTTCTTGGGAATATGAGTTGACTCCCAGATTTTCTTCTTGGGGCTCAGGTTTCTACAGAAAACAAATGTTTTGCTTTTCCCTCTTTGAGGCAGTTCCTGCTCCTACAGAGGGGTGGGATAGAGAGGGAGGCCAGCCCTGGTCACTGTTAACATATACGTATGGGTAAATCCAACAGACACTAAATTTCACACATGTGCTCCAGTGGCTTTCATACTTAACTATGTTTTTCAGCTTAAACTTTATCAGTAATAAAGTTTATTTTTGGAGTATATATGCCATGCTTTGTCTTCTCAATGAATTAGAAACTTGGCAGGTAATAAAAGTACCCCCTTCAGAACTTTACCACTTCAGCATATCAATGCTAATGCTTGCTAAATATATGCTAGAGCCAATGAGTAACTGTGATGATATGATACTAGATTAGAAAAATTGAATATACTTAAATAACTTTAATTTAAAATTCCTCTCTGAAAAGATAAATAATAAGTTATAGAGCTATTTTCAGCAAATTTAACTGCATTAGAAAAAGAAAAGTCTATGAGGTATTGATTAGTAATTCATAAGACTTCAGAGACAGATGGATGATAGCATTGTTGATTATTAAAACTTATATCTTCTAGTAAAATATGATTACTTAAATTATGCTCATTATACTATCTACATCACATCTTTCCAGCCTTGGCATTTTTCTGGGAGCTGATACAACACTGGGGTATTAGATGAGACACCAACTTGGTGTAGCACTGGCTCAACAGAGCGCAGCAGGCATTGAAGCACTGACACTGTGAGCCATCACACAGTCAACTGAGTTATGCACCTGAGTTTCTGGCCAACTGTTTTTAATTATGAACTGTTGTAGAACCGAGTCTACAACTCATCCCATTCATTTTCCTTATAGCAGTGTATAATGAAGAGTACCAAAATAATTTAAATGTTTACTTTCATATTTTGCTGGAATTTTTATGGACAAAAACTGAAAACAACTCTTAAAAATCTTGGGCTAGTGTTTTTAAAAATATTTTAGATATAAGCAATTTAATATAGTCAATGTTTTATTTTTTGTTCAGCAACTACAGAAGGAAATCATTTGCATACCACAGGTGAAATGGGAAACTTTTGACTTCTAATATGGCTATAATTAACAGAATCAATAAGGGTTCATTAAAAAAAATTAGAAACGCTCCTATGTCTTAAAAGCAGAGGAAATTTAATGTTGTTATTCACAGTGATGATGAAAGAGCTGAGGAGACAAATGGGAGATAGTGAGGCAATGCAGAGATTCACAACATCAGCAATTGTGATGCAGGTAAAACTTAAGCATATGAACTTGGTTCCAGTCATACTGAAGTACATCGAGTTTCCCAAGCAAGCTGTGTCTTGCTTTTGTGCCTTTGCCCAAGCTGTTTACTTGATTGTAATGCTCTTCCTCCTCATCCACCTAGGGGTTAGCTAAATGGTTTTGAGTATTTGCCACTCTAAGGCATTTCCTGACCACCCAGCCCTACTCCTGACAGAATTAGATTTCATCCCCCTTTCTACCACTAGTTTACTTTTTCCATATGTCTACTATTGTGTGTCATCATTGTGATCAACATGCCTAGTCTCTCTTACTAAATAGTAAGCTCAAGAGCAAGAGTTTTACTTTCTTTATTTCAGGGTTTATGGCACTTATCACTCACATTACCTGGCCTATAATTCTGTAGTTGTTGAATGAGTAAATGACTACATGGATGTTGGGTGGGATCCCAGTATATTTTAGTAAATAATATCCTAGTGACTGAGCTTGGCAGTCCAGTGTTCCCACCGCCATTTCAAGCTCTCACTCCCTACTACTGAGAAAATTTGAAAGTAAATAATTAAATAATTGCAAAAATGACAGAAATCCTTTCTATCCTCTTAAAAATCTTTATTAAACTCCTACGTGACTATAAAAGACAATTTTGGGAGCTGATGACAGCTTGAGGAATATATAATCTAACTGAATATTTTGATAGATCTCAAAGCACTTTATTTTTGCATGAGCTAGCATTAGTATACATTTTTAAAAATCTGTGTCCAGATAAATTTATTTAGCTATATAACTGAGTACTCATTATATTTTTCTTAAAACTACTGAATGATAAGCATATCACAAGGTGTTAAAAAGTTTATATGTGTATGCCTTTCTCTGATATAAAATTGAACCCACATACAACATTGATTGTTTTCACTTATTGAGTCATTTGAGATACTTTTTCTAGATTATACTAAGATAGCATAGTTACTATGCTATTTTGAAATTTTTTTCATCATGTCTCCAATACAAGTAATGTTGGATTTCACAAATGTGTTTCCTAATAAGTATAGTATTCATTTTTAACAAACAGAAACAAACTATAATTGAAAAATAAGATCCTACAAGAATTATTCAGTTTAACATGGTAGTTTTATGTTTGTTTGCTTGAAAGATGGAAGAAAAATGAGTAAAGGAAGAGCCTGATTCTTATATATGAGGTCTGTCCAGAATGTATCCAGTTATGTCATATGAAAAATAGAGACATTTATTGAAGAAGATAAAAGATATAAGAAACATTGTACATAGGACAATGACACCTCAGTCCCCTTCAAAGTAAGTGCCTTGGGATTTCACACAGTTCTTCCAGTCACCATCAACTGCCCCATTGTAGTTTCCTGAATCTTATCAATGCTCTGAAATCTCTTCCCTATCAAACGTGATTTTAGTCTTGGGAAAAGCGGAAGTAGCAGGGCACCAAATCTTACTGTAGGAGGACTGAGTCACCTGGGTGATTTGATGTTTTACCAAAAAAACTATGCTCTAGATGTGATGCATGAACAGGCATGTTGTCCTGGTGATACAGATTTGCTCTTCTACCCATTCAATCATTTTGAATGTGATGGCCACATAGTACACATGCTCACTCAATGGCATCTACCACCCCTACTGACTAGTACAGTGAGGTCGTCACTGTTCAGGCATGTGCATTCCAGTCCATTTTCCTTGGCTGCCGGGGTATATCGATGTCAAGTGGCATTCCTGTTATATTAACAACAGCTGGGCTTTTACCAGACAGACCTCATGTGCAAGAAAATTCTCATGGACAGAGACCCCATAATATTTTTATTTTAGTGAATACATGTTTGAATTTATTATCTTGCTCACACACTTTAAATTCAGTAAATAATTCAATGATCCTCTCTTGTACCATCTAGAGGATTCTGTTGGTTTCCACAATCTGTTCCAACCAAGTGAGCACAAGCTGTCACTCCTTAGCCTTGAATCCACCAGCAGTATAATCTATACTGTTTCCTATATACTGTCCACACCAAGCACTCATGACCTAAACACAGAAGACATGCTTTTGCAAGTCTAATGCTTACAATATTCACATCCTATTAACTTATTAACATCTTAAAAAAGCCTGTATGCAACAATATTTAAATCAGTGTTATGTTGAACCATCCAAAATATGTTTGAAACCATTTAACATTTAAACATTATTAAGCATAATGTATATCATAAGCTGTGGTCTATGGGAAATTTTCACTGATGAGAATCTGCTACTCGAGTGGGTACCACTTTGGAAAAAGTCCAAAACGATACTTCTGGTACATTATGCAAACTTAATGTACAAGAAAAAATTTAATTATCAAGTAAATAATTCAGAAAAATAAGTAAAATCAAGTAAGTCATCTTCATACATAAATTAAAGGTTTGACAGTTTACAAATCTTCAACCCATATTTTTTTCTACATTCAGGGTTAATTTTAACTGACACATTGTGTCGGCTTTAACAATGATATTTCTCACCAGCATTTTTGTTTCTAAAGCCCCACTCTCTATATTAAATAGTCAAGCCAATATTATTTGCAACAAATATTGCACTTCCCTGAGGATTTATTTGCAAGCCCTTCTATTTTATCAACTCTCTATTCTATTTTGATCTTACGAATTTCACCCTTAAGTCAAATGATCTGGCAAAAGACTAAATTTGGGGGTAAGATTTAAATAGTAATGACAAATATTTTGAAATATTTAACAATCAAGACATTTTTGTCATTTTTTTCTAAATATGTAAAACAAGGACACATACTTAACAAAACAACAACAGTAAAAAGACATTGTACTAAAAAGAGACTGTCAGCAGCTGGTAGAAAATTAAATTGAAATTTATAAAGAGGCAATAGGAAAAGGAAATTAAAGGCTTCAAATTGCTTATAGCAGACCAGCGTAAATCCAACTGCTTTTGGAGGTCATTAAAACATCTTGAACACTTTTTCAAAGATTTTTTGGATCAAGAGGCTCAAAATAAGATTTTGCCAAGAACTACTTTCCTTTTATTGTATTTCATGAGAAATTTAATCCATATGTTTCTAATTCATTTATATTTAAGTCATCAAACAGTTCTTGTACAAGAGCTATTTGATTTCTAAGAAATCATTTGAGCCCTTTATGGCAGTCTGCTCATTTTCTTTGAAGTAAGTTTTGCAAAACTGAAAATACGTGACTTGATGTTCTAAACTGAGCTTTTAAGTTTTTGTACAATCATAGAACCTTAGATTTTTAGAAGAGATGTTAAATGTAACCTATCATAACCTCCAAACAAAGTAGAATATCTCTTACCAGTCATTGGCAGATAAAAATTTTGGATGCTTCTTGATCATTTTCAATGATAGGGAACTCATTAATTTAGAGGAAATCATATCCTATCAAGACTCGTCCCCTTCTTTCTTCTGTCACAATCACTTGGCATTCATAATATAAGGCTAGGTATCATTACATGTGTGTGGGTATGTGTGTGTACTATGACTTATTCCTCTTTCTTGAGTGCTTTCTATTACCTTGTCTTCATTTAGATAATTGGGAGATTTAGCTGATATTGACAAATTGTCTTGAGTTTGAAACATTATTTAGTTCCAGCAAAGTTTTAGTTAACTTTTTTGTTTAAATACATAATAGATAGATGAAGTTTGCATAAATATTTCTATTTAATCAATATCATGCCCCATAAAAATACTACTGCCCCATTTTATGAATGGAAACTAAATTTCAGAGAATCAATTAGTTTTAATGGGGAGTCACATGACTGCCTATTTAAACCATAGTCTAGTTTATTCCAAAGTCATGGCCTTTTCTTATACATTGAACCAAATTCCAATTAAAATTTTCTCATAAGGTCTTTGCTCACATGATATAGGTGTAATAAAACAACTGAGTTTTACACACCTACATATTTTACCACTTCAGAGTTGTCTCATTACATATTAGGTGAAGTCACATGAAAATACTGTTTATGTCAGTCTAAATGTTTCAATGTCTGCAATTTTTAAGACCCAGTTTAACACATAGATATACTTGAATCCATGTTTGCATTAAGTTTTATAGTAGGAAGTTTCTGGTAATATATACATAAGCTGAGTAGGATAACACATTTGCTTACATTAAAAAGAGTTTTCTTAAAAAGTTAGAAGAGAAGAAGTAGACATTTTTCCAGGATAAATACTTAAATAAACAGATATATCAAAGTGTAAGTACATAAATTAGCAGATGATTAAACTCAGGTATAAATTAGGTAGGTGATACCAAGCTTTGGAATTTTTTCTCCTTTGAATTCACTTTATTTATTGATAATCAACTATGTTCCAAGCACTAGGGTTGGTCTTTGTGATACAGAGATGAATAAGTCACTGCTCCTCTTTCAGAAAGTTTTCAGTGTTATTGATAGAGTTTATTCTCTCATATTGTGGTCCAAGTACTCACATACTAAAACCCTGGCTCCATTTTTTTTCTTTTAAGTATCTCTTAATTTTTTATAAGTAAGCTCTTAACTCCAACTTCAAAGTTTAGTATACATTATTATTCGAATTATCTGATTAATCAGCAACTTTATGTTGTCTTTGACAGTATCACTTCATCTTTTTAATGAAGTTTTCAAACAAAATGTCTAAAGTATAGAATATTTAAAAAATAAGAAACAAGCTTTGACCAACATGGTTTAGTTGATCATTGTCCTGCAAAGTGAAAGGTCACCAGTTCAATTCCCAGTCAGGACACATAGCTGGGTTGCAGGCCCTGTCTCAGTTGGAGCATGTGGAGGAGGCAAGCAATTGATGTTTCCCTCACATGTAGATGTTTTTCTCTCTTTCTTTCTCTTTCCTTTCCCTTCTCTCTAAAAATAAATAAATAAGCCATTTAAAAATAAAATAAATAAGAAATAAGGTATTTTACCATTAGACATAATTACTAAAATATCAATGCCTAAAAGTAACAGTTATAGTCTTCACTCAATATTTGAGTGACTACTTTATTAGGAACAGAAAGATGTTACAACAAAAAATTTGAGGCAATCATACATTTAAGAGCTATTTTTAAAGAGAATTAGATACCATGAAAGAAAATAAGCAACAAGGATATGTATGCGTAAGGAATATATTTAAAGTGGTAGGTCTGATTGATCATTAAAATGAAAGAAGGTGGAGGGATTAGCCAAAGAACATACCTGCATAATCCATAGACACAGACAATGGTGTAATGATGGCCAGAGCATAGGCAGCAGGGTGAGGGCATAGTGGAGGTGGGCAAAGGAGGGGGGTATTAAGACATCTGTAATACTGTAAATAATAAAAGTAAATTAAAAAAATAAAAAGTAATAATTAACATGATGAAAACCAGGAATGGTTATTGTTGAAGGAAGAATAGGCTATTGCTTGGCACAATGCAGAGGTAAAACAGCCTGGTGGGTGGTATTTTAGATAGAGTCTAATGTAGGAGTAGTTACACTTTCTAGAAATGAATATAGATTGAGATATAACAAGAGACTAAAATAAAATATTTCAACGGGAATTATAGAATCCAAAACTGTAGCATAGAAGGTGCTTTATAGATTACCTCATCTAGACATTATTAATTTACAGAGAATTAAATAAAATTTCCAGGGTTTTCCTGGTCATTTCTTATATATCTGGAATTGGACTCCATGAGCCTGAGGTCTGCATTCAAACCTTTTCCACTTGTGTTATTTATGTTGGCTGGTTTACCATGTGTTGGAGGGAATAGAAGCTAAGGGCAAAATTGAGCCTTTGAAGATTTACACTATAGCTATAATCACTAGTGAATTTTAAGCCATGCTACCATCTAAATGATACAGTGAATGAGTATATGAAATCCTTGAAATAAAAGTATGTCTATGAATGAGAAAGAATACACTATCCATTAATTAAAAAGTTAATATTTAAAAGAAAAATCCAAAGTGAAATTTCACAACTAAATTCTCAAGGTTGTAAGTGATGAGTTTAAGTGAGAATCAAAATGTGTGATTGTGAGTCAGATAAGTTCGGAATTCACACAGTAAGAAAGGTGAGACTGGGTGGGATAAGTAAAAAGTTTGGCAAAGGTATTGTTATTGATCTTGAGTATTAAAAATGGATCATGTGTATGATAGTATCCAGCCATGTACTATGAAAAATAGACATTTATTGAAGAAGATACAAGATACAAGAAACATTGTACATAGGACAAGGACAGCTCCGTTTACTTTAAAGTCGGGAACTTGGGACTTCACACCGATCTCCCAATTGCCATAAGCTCTCTCATTGTATTTTCCTTAATTTCATAGATGGTCTGAAATCCCTTCCCTTTCCAAGATGATTTTAGTTTTGGTAAAAGCCAGAAGTCGTAGGGAACCAAATATGGTCAGTAAGGGGATTGAGTCACCTGGGTGATTTGATGTTTTGACAAAAAACTGTGAACAAGATGTGATGCATGAGCAGGCGTGTTGTTCTGATGAAGCTGCCAATCAACAGTTGCCCATAGCTATGGCCTTCTTAATCATCAGAATAGTTTCCACAGAGAGATGTTTAAGCTTAACTCAAAATTTGATGTAGATTTGATGTTGCTCTACTCGTTCAGTCATTTTGAATGTGATGCCCACACAGTACACATGCTCATTCAATGGCATCTACTGCCCTACTGACTAGTACAGTGAAGTCATCATCATTGTTCATGCATGCACATTCCAGTCCACGCTCCTTGGCTTCCAGGTTATATTTATGTCACATAAACCATTTTCATTATCTCATTATAATAACAATGGTAATCACAGCTCACCTCCTCACATAACCACATCAAAATTGCAACTAAATTATAGAACAACCATCATCAGAACCATCAGAACCATCGGAAATCAAGAGAATGGAAGCTTATCAAATATGGAATTAAAGAGACCACATCCATCTGGACCAATAGGAGAGGCAGAGACATGGAACGGGCTATTCCCACATCCAGGTGTGGTGAATTAAAATTCATGAGGGGTATCTTAGCACTCTCCCAAATTTTGGGACCTCATCTGGGACAAGGAGTCCCAGTACCACATCAAGACCCCCAGCCCAGGGTTCCAGGTCCAGAAAGATTATTCCCCATAACTTTTGGCTGCAAATACCAGTGGGGATTGAGTCAGTGGGAGAAACTTCTGGAGTCCCAAGCAGTTCCCCTTAAATAACCCATACATGGACTTACTCAGGCTCACTTCCTCTGAGCTTGAGCACAAGGGTAGCAGCATGAAAGGCACCAGGGGCATATAGGAAGAAAGTGAAGTGTGTGGCATCAAGGCGGGATCTGGGGGACAGCTTTCTCTCAGACAGAAAGGCAGCAGAGGCCATTATCCCTTTTCTTAGCTCTCCACCCACAGAGCCACATAACCAAAAGACAGGATGCCATTTCTAAGACTCCATCAACCCGGCTAACTCTGTTTGCCTGGAGATGCCCTGAGACTCTGTTCCATCCAACTTACTAGGCCACCCAAACTGTTAACAGTAATATTTGCATATGAATGACTGATTTTGGTTTATGCTTCTCCCTTCTTAAATTCTATCAAACAAGTAACAGCTGGCCTCAGCCTGCCCCCAGCCCTTATACTTTTTGCTAAGGGGGCCAGGCCTGGCACAAGCAGCAGCCAGCCTAGAATCACAACTTGGCTTCACCTGGGATGCTCCAAGATCAGCACAAGTAGCAGCCATCTCAGATTCTTTACAGTTCATACAGGGTGGCCTCAGGCAGAATACAGGTAGAGGCTGACCTTGGCATTTACCTCCCTGGAAACCCCAGAGCCTATGCATCCAATGGATACCTACAGATCATGTCAGAGCATCACCCTCCTGACCCTGCACAGCTGATCCTCCATGGAGGGCAGAGGTTGGTGGTCAGTGGTCACAACCAGTCTTGCAGTTAACTGGCCTGGGTAAATCCTTCCTATTGACTTTCCAACAGCAACCAAGGCTCAATTACAAGAGGAGGTTGTGCACAGCCCACACAGGGGGCACTGCCTGAGTACCCAGCTTGAGTGATAGGGGAGGTTGTGCGCTGAACCCTAAGGACATATACTACATTAGTCACACTATCAAGACAGAGAGTCATAGCAGCTCTACCTAATGCACAGGGGGGAAAAAAAAAAAACAGAGAGACTGCAAAAATGAAGAGACAAAGAAACATAGCCCAAATGAGAGAACAAATCAAAACTCCAGAAAAAGGGCTAAACAAAATATAGATAAACAATCTATCTGATGCAGAGTTCAAAACACTGGTTATAAGGATGTTCAAGGAACTCACTGAGGACTTCAACAGCATAAAAAAGATCATAACAAAGTGTACACTAATTGAAATAAAGAATAAGTTATAGGGAAACAACAGTAGAGTGGATGAGACCAATAATCAAATTGATGCTTTGGAACATAAGGACCCAAAAAGCAACAAATCAGAATAAGAAGAAAAAAGAGTCTAGAAAATCAAGGATTATATAAGCAGCCTCTGGGACAACTTCAAGTGTTCCAACATTTGCATCATAGGGGTGCCAGAAGGAGAAGAGCAAGAAATTCGATATCTATTTGAAAAAATAATGGAAGGAAACTTCCCTAATTTGTTGAAAGTAATAGACATACAAGTCTAGGAAGCACAGAGAGTCCAAACAAGATGGATGCAAAGAGGCCCACTCTAAAACACATCATAATTAAAATGCCAAAGGTTAAAGATAAAGAGAGAATTTTAAAAGCAGAAAGGGAAAAGCAGTTAGTGACCTACAGGAGAGTTCCCATAAAACTCAGTTGATATCTCAACAGAAATTTTGCAGACCAGAAGGGATTGGCAAGAAATAGTCAAAGTCATGAAAAGTAGGGACCTATAGTCAAGATTACTTTACTCAGCAAAGCTATCATTTAGAATTAAAGGGCAGATAAAGAGCTTCCCAGACCAAAACAAACAAACAAACAAACAAACAAAAAAAACTCCAAATAAACAAATAAAAAAAAAAAACTAAAGGAATTCATCATCACCAAATCATTATTATATGAAATGTTAATGGGACTTATTTAAGAAAAAGGACATCAAAACTATGAACAATAAAATGGCAATACATACATAACCATCAACAATTGTATCTAAAAAATAAACTAAGCAAACAAGAACAGAGACAGAATCAAGGATACAGAGAGCATTTTGATGGTTGCCAGATGAGGGGGAGGGGTTTGTGAAATTGGTGAAGAGGTGAGGGGATTAAGAAGTACAAATAGATAGTTACAGAATAGCCTTGGGGATGTAAAGTACAATATAGGAAATGGAGTAGCCAGAGAACTTATATGCATTACCCATGGACATGATCAAAGGTGTGGGGATGGCGTGAGGTGGTGGGTGGTGCCAGGTACAGCGGGGCAAGGGGATAAATTTGGACAATTGTAATAGATTAATCAATAAAATATAATTAGGAAAATAAACAATGTTTGAATGTTTTCTGGACAGTCCTTATATAATACAATCCTAAATAAAATCAAAGGCAGTATTATTTGTGAAACTTTAATTATTGCTGTTATAAATTTATGATATCTGAGTGCCAGAGCTCATCAAAAAACATTCACAAGGATCAATCATCATTTGAAAGCTTTGGAAAATATGCCATAAAAATAATTGGAACTGGTTTTATTCTTGAGGCAAGGTGTTAAAACTTGTGCAATTTCTTACAGGATATTAGGGCTGATTATGTTTTTCTTCTGCCATGAATAAAGAAAGATAAATAAGTGTTATTGTGACTTCCGGCCAAGATGGAGGCGTAGGTGGACACACTGTGCCTCCTCTCACAACCGAAATTAAGGACAATAAAGATTAAGAAACAGCCCTGGCTGGTGTAGCTCAGTGGATTGAGCGTGGGCCTGCGAACCAAAGGATCGCGGTTCGATTCCCAGTCAGGGCACATGCCTGGGTTGCCAGGCCAGTTCCCGGCAGGGGACATACAAGAGGCAACCGCACGTTGATGTTTCTCTCCCTCTCTCCTTCCCTTCCCCTCTAAAGATAAATAAATAAATAAATAAATAAATAAATAAATAAATAAATAAAATAAATAAATAAATAAAAATTTTAAAAAAAGATTAAGAAACAAGAAAACAATCAGAAGTGATAGAAAATTAAACTGTACGGAAGTCCAACAACCATTCATCCAGACCGGTAAGAGGGGCAGAGTCACGGCAGAAAAAGTGGGGATGCGGACCCGGGAACGCAGGCAGCAGTGGCTGGTGGTTCCCAAGTGTGCAGGCGGCTGGCAGACCCCAGGCCCACAGGCGGCGGCTGGAGGGCCCTGGGCACTGGGTGGCAACTGTGAAGACCCAGTGAGGCCGAGCAAGGCAGCTGGCTGACCAGGTGGTCCCACATTTTCACACACAGATAATCCAGACGAAGGGAAGTTGGAGGAGGGGAGTGGAATCCAGGAGAGAGCGGAGCAGGTGCCATTGTTCCCTCTCAGACCCCGCCCCCACATACAGCATCGCAATCCAGTGACTGGGCTGTCCCACCCTGGGGAACACCTAAGGCTCCTCCCCTCACTACGTAACAGCCACCACCAGACCAAAAACAAAACAAAACAAAACAAAAGCACCAAAAAATGGGTCAAATGGGAGAACAAATGAAACCCCAAAGCCAATTCCCCTAAGCAAAGAAGAGATAGCCAACCTATTAGATGCACAGTTCAAAGCCCTGGTGATCAGGATGCTCACAGAATTGGTTGATTTTGCTCACAAATTAGATGAGAAAATGCAGGCTACAATACGTGAAATGAAGGAAGATGCATGGGGAACCAATAGAGATGGGAGGAAAGCTGGGACTCAGATCAATGAAGTGAACCAGAAGGAAGAAACAAACAACCAAACAGAAAACAAGGAAAAAACAAGAATTCAAAAAAATGAGGAGAAGCTTAGGAACCTCTGGGGCAACTTTAAATGCCTGGACATCCAACTTATAGGGGTACTAGTAGGGTAAGAAGAAGAGCAACAAGTGGAAAACTTATTTGAACAAATAATAATGGAGAACTTCCCCAATCTGGCAAAGGAAATAGACTTCCAGGAAGTCCAGGAAACTCAGAGAGTCCCAAAGAAGTTGGACCCAAGGAGGAACATGCCAAGGCACATCGTAATTACATTAGCCAAGATTAAAATGAAGCAGAGAATTCTAGAAGCAGCAAGGGATAAGGGGATAGTTACCTACAAAGGAGTTCCCATCAGACTGTCAGCTGATTTCTCCAAAGAGACCTTACAAGCAAGAAGGGCCTGGAAAGAGGTATTTGAAGTCTTGAAAGGCAGATACCTACATCCAAAATTGCTCTATCCAGCAAAGCTGTCATTTAGAATGGAAGGGCACATAAAGTGCTTGTCAGATAAGGTCAAGTTCAAGGAGTTCATCATCACCAAGCCCTTATTATATGAAATGTTAAAGAGACTTATCTAAGAAAAAGAAGATAAAAAATATGACAGCGAAAAGACAGCAAACTCACAGCTATTGACAACCACACCTAACACAAAAGCAAACTAGAACAGGATCAGAACCACAGAAATGGAGATCATATGGAGGGTTAGCAACAGGAGAGTGGGAGGAGGAGAGAGGGGAAAAAGGCACAGAGAATAAGTATCATAGATGGTGGGTAGAAAATAGATGGGGGGAGGGCAAGAATAGTTTGGGAAATGTAGAAGCTAAAGAACTTATGACACATGGACATGAACTAAAGGAGGGGAATGTGGGTGGGAGGGGGTGTGCAGGGTGGAGAGGAATGATGGAGGAGAAATGGGACAACTGTAATAGCATAATCAATAAAATATATTAAAAAATAAGTGTTATTGTAGCAAGTTAGGTAGATAATTATCTTTGATGCCTGACATTTTAAAATCCCATAGAGTAAGTCCAGTCTTTATATCTTTCGTTTATTACAAAATATATTCTCATTTTAAAAATTTACTTTTAGCAATATCAATGTTTAAAGTTTCTCCATATTCATACCATAAGACTTGTTAGAACAATATATAATTGGAGAAAATTAAAATCCAGTGATCTAGATTTCTTCATAATAGTTATTATTTATAAAACCTCAAATACAAAACCCCTCAGAAAATTAGAATCCAACTAAAAACAAAAGGAAATAAAAGGAGAAAGAGAAGTACAAGTTAAAGAAGAAAACACTTCCCTTTAAAATAATCATATTTTACTCTGTTTATAATTATAGTTAGAAACATAGAGACAAAATGGGAGAGAAATCCAGCTTCTGGGCTATAATGGAAACCTTGTGCTTTGTAGAGAAATCATTGAGGCCTGAATCTTCCTGTTAATTTGTTGGGGAGATCTCGGACAAATCTCAGGCTTCAGACCTAAATTCTAGGGCTCTTTCCTTTTTATAGGACTTCCACTTACTACATTGCTAATGGTGAGTTCAATAACACCAGCAACAATAGAAATTTGATTTGCTTTTGTAAACACAGTGCAGATAGTTGCAACTAGTGTATAACTGACGTTTTAGATGACTGTAAAGACCAGAGGGAGATTTTAAGCTGGCTTATTTTATATATCCTGATCATTATAAGTGGTAGATATTTTGCCAACACTTGCATACCTGGTAAGCAGTTTGATATATGCTATTGCATTAGATACTTTCAGCAAACCTGTGAAACAGTCAAAAGTGAATATTAGGAAGAGTAAGCTTTTTTCCTAAGGCTACAGTGTTGGTGACTAGCAAAGTTAGAATTTGAACACAAGCCTCTGGAATCCACTACCCACTCAGTGTTTTAGTCACAATAATCTAGGGGAAGTGACTGGAGAGATAGAGAATAAGAAATCATAAAATTGTTTATTATCAATGTCTATATAATTCTATCATTACTATGCTGAGAATAAAGAAATCTTCCCAATTTTTGGCAAACACAAATAGAAGAGTCATATTTTTAACTGATAAATGTATTGACACTAAAATCACTCAAATCTGGATACAATTGCTTAATTTTTACTACCTATATGAATAGCTACAGATTCTTACCTGTACAGTAGAAACATTAAAGTATCAGGCTGTAATTGGATGAGGCTCAAATCAGAGTGAATTGTCAAGGTGAGACAGCACATATGTGGGACAGCTTAAACTGAGCCTGAATCTTCTATATTCAGCATGGCTTACACTAAAACATTTCTCTACCTGAAAAAATTTGTATTTTCTAATTTCTCAAAAGATTTATTATATAAAATTATATAACATTTACAAGGAACTGGCATATTTATATTGTTTTTCTAATTATTATGTGATAATCTTCTTTTAAAATAGCATATTAACCTAACTGGTGTGGCTCAGTGGGTTGCACATCATCCTGCAAAGTGAAAGGTCACTGGTTTGATTCCTTGTCAGGGCACATGGCTGGGTTGTAGGTCAGGTCCCTAGTTGGGGATGTGCTAGAGGCAACCAATTGATGTTTATCTCACACACTGATGTTTTCTTCTGTTTCTCCCTCCCTTCTCCTCTCTCTAAAAATAAATAAAATCTTTTAAAAAATAGTGTTCCAAACTCAGGAAATCCAGGAAGTCATGTGAGAGGTTCCTTATGGAAGAATACAAGAATACTTAAATTCTGACTGAACAGCATTTACCATATATGTGTGTGTGTGTGTGTGTGTACACACAAACATATGTGAATGATTTATCACATTAATTCTATATCACACAGCTATTTTTCAAGCACTGTGTAGGATTAAGGTATACCACATGATGATTTGACATGCATATATTGTGATATAATTACCATAATAAGCTTAGTTAACATTATCTTCTCATACAGATACAAAATAAAATAAAAAGAAAAAAATACTTCTTTTTTGTAAGGAGAATCCTTAGCATCTATCTAGTCTCTTAACAAGTTTGATGCATACCATGCAACAGTATTAACTATAGTCATCATACATAAGTATCTTTAACAAATATATTTAATATGTATTTTTTGAATCTTAGAATGAAAGTCTCATTTTAATTACTTTTTGACATTAACTTGTCTGTTGTGATATTTTCTTGTATTTCTTCATTAATCTCAGAATTCATTCACTATATCTCAGAAGCTCCCCTTACTATCTTAGTCATGTATCATTGTTCAGGTAATAGATTGGCTACTTTGCTTCTCTACAACTTGAAAAAATATGCAACATCATTTTTTGCTTATTGCCTTTATTCTATTTTAAGTATTTCCTTTATTTACTCTTTCTTTTTATGTTTCCCTTATCTTTTTAATGTTTGTATTTTGTATTTTAATCCTTCAGTCAGAATTTTCTATGCTTAATTCCATGATTCTCTGGAGTGCTTTCTCCATTTGGTCAGGTCAATATTTCTATTTTGTTCTGAGACATGGAAAAGTTACAAGTATAGGTGAGACAGATGATATCACTGCTACATTCTTTCTTAATAGATGTTAAGAATATGTCCCCTCCAACTCAAAGCTTGCAAAGTTAACTGCAGTATTCATTTGGAGATTTCTTCCACAGGAGAAAAATCCACTTATTCTCATTATAAGTGTTTGTGAAGTCCTCTTATGCAACTAACATCATGTGAGAAGAAAGAGAGGATTAAAAACATCATAATAAGCACAAAAATAGGGCCAATTTTCACATTACACAGCTAAATTGGAAAGGAAGGAAATAAAGACATCAGTGGGTAAATTTAATGTAATTGGAGAATACTATAGTCAAAGTAGTTTGTTTGCTCTAATCTTGTACACGATATTAAAATGTTGTTGCAAATGGACCCCAGCTGCAAGTAATCACAGTCAGAATCTAAATGGAATCAACAGTGATGATCTGGTAGAGAGGCAAATGTCCCTGTAGCTTTTCTTGAAGGAAAATTGACAATCAACAGTCCCAAGATTAATTCATGAAAAATATGCTATAACTCTAAAAATTAATTACAAAAAATATTTCCAGCTCAACAATTATGTTATTTTAAAATTTTTCTTTACTTAAATGTCATAGTTGCAAACCTTCCATTTATTGTGAACTCATCATTATATGAGCCATTTTTAAGTATGAAAGGCATTTTAAGCCTGTGTATACAAAAATGTAGGTGAGAATCAGCCCCTCAGTGTCTTCTATGTCTTATATGGACAGAAATGTTATACTTTAAGACATTGTTTATTTTCTACCAAATTTTAAAGACCAACACACACACACACACACACACACACACACACACCCCACATACACTCGCATTTCAAAAGGATAGAGTCTTACGGGCATGTCCCTACAGCTTTGGAACACAGAATGTTATATTTACTTAAGAATTTATTATCTTTAGTTGTGAACATCTTCTAAGAAAAAGATTAAAATCACTCTAATTATATTTGGCCTTTGTATCTCTCTAGGAAAGATCTTCACAGAAGAGTGGAGGGTATCCCTTTACTAATAAGTGGATACTCACTAATCCTTTCTCAAACAAATTCTTCCTGACAGAATAAGAGCAGTAGTTGAAGTCACAGGCTAATCAACACTCAGCTTCTCGGTCACCAATTTTATTACAATATTAGAGGAGGAATTTCAGTAATTTCTATAGTAACTCAAAAGATAATTTTGCTATGAAAGTAAATACAGAGTTCCAAATTTGTATGGATACAAATATAAAATACACAATTCATATTACTTATTTAGGGTTATTTACCTTCATAATTCCTGCTTGCATAATAGAACATTACTGTCACCTGCATGAAAACGTCCTTTGTGCAAATTGTTCTCTAGAACACCACTTTTTTTATTTTCTTTGTAAGACTTCTCTCAATTTGAAATTATCTTAATGATATTTGTATTACTTGTTTATATCAGTCCCATTCCAGAATGCAAGATTCACGGAAGCCAAGTTCTCATCAGTCTTGGTCACAGATATTTGACAGAGCTTGTATCACAGCACTAGTTAGGTGTTAAGTATATATTTGTTGAATAAATGATTGGATTTATAAATTTAAAATTATTAACTTAATAAATTCCAGGCACATTTTCTAAATTATTTACTAGGGATTATACATTGTTTTGAGATTATTTCCATTTTTAAGAGAATGATTTAAGAATCTGGCAGATTAAACATTTATTCTAAAACACAGAGATAATCTTTATACCCTCAACTTAACCCCTTTTCTCTTCTTCTGTGAATTAAATTTTACAAAGATGAACTGACCTTATAATAATGCAGTGGTTAGAAGCAAAGGCTTTAATGTCAGTTGTACCTGATATCAAACTGGATCTACCGCTTTCTAAACATGGCTGTAAGTGAATTAATTAATTTCTCTGTATCCCAAGCTCTCTGAAAAATGCATAATAATTCCTACTTCTTTGAGTTATGGGAATTGATGAAATGATGTGTGCAATGAACTCACTACAGTGCTCCACACATAAGAAGTTGCCCCAAATAGTAACTCTCATTACTTGTTTGAGTGACTTGTCAAACAATGATGGGACAAAGGTAAACAAGGAATGAAGCCAGAGATAAGCATGATCCATGTGTGGAAAATATGGTTGGTTCTATGAAGGGCACTGTATGCTAATAAGCAAAGTCCATGGTAAACGTTTTGTTTAATTGTGCAGGAACTAAAGTGTTACAAACACAAATGTATTCCATTTAAATTAAATCAACATTATAAGACTAACATATTTTACAGAGTAGATACTATCTCATCATGAAAAAGTTCTTTTCATCTTAAAATCTTTACACTATAAAATCTTTCGTCTCTATTTCTTTTAAAGATACCCTCTGAGAGCAATTTATTCTTGAAACGGTAATGAAAAGTCATGAATTAACAAAATTAGTAGCCTCTCAGTTAAAATGTGAGAAGATATTAACTATAGTTAAAATTCTATCAGATGAAAAACATCTAATTTGTAGAAATGTACCTTAAAGAGAACTTGAGACACTGAATTTTGTATGTGTAAAACAATGTGAAACTAACGTAAAGGACTCTGAAATACTCAGCCCATCAGAATTCAGCTTCAAATAGGAGACAATTTTCAAGTTCCTGATAATAGCCTTCAATATTTCTTGTTTGAGGTTGTTCATCCTAAACAGATTGGATCACAATTGGGTACTGCTCACATTAAATAAATCCAAGTTCATTTAAGTTAGTATAACAAGAAGCAACCTTCTAAGCATAGTGCAAGGTCTAAGGTCTCATGTTTTGAATCAGGAGCTGTCCAAGGCCATGGAGTCATAGGGACCTGGACATGTTGCCATTTTATTTTGTGCCTACAAAAATGCCAAGAAAAAGGTTACTTTCTTGAAGAATGTAGAAAAATGAGTAACAACAATAATAAAAACAGAGAGAAAATGGGATAAACAGAGGTGACTTTGCCTGGTCTCTCCATTAGAGAGAATGCATTAAAGAATGTACCTCTGGAGGACCAGGAAAGTATTTGAATTCTTAAAACTTACATTGTCCCATATTATATGTCTAATTTGATTACCATTCAATTTTGGAAGCCATTCTTACTATTTAGTACTTTATCACAGCTTTAAAACAAATATCAGTCCTGACATGGTAGCTCAGGTGGTTAAAGCATTGTCCCCATGCATCAAGGTTGTGGGTTGATCCCTTGCTCAGGGCACATGCAAGAATCAACCCATGAATGCATAAATAAGTGGAACAAAAAATATTTCTCTCTGTCTGCCTGTCTCTCCCCACCCATGCCTCACTTCATCTTCTTCTCTAAAATCAATAAGAAGAAAAAGAAAAAAATCAACATCAAGAAAGCTAGGAACTGAGATTTTGCCACCTCTTCAGAAATGCCTTTCTTAATATTCACAGCTGTGAAATGGAACTATAATACCTAGCTTGTAAGGCTATTTTATATATAAACTGATGACTATAAAACACTGTGTAAACATTAATTGCTCTGTATTAATGTCAAAGGTTTTGTAGTTACACCTGCATCTTGCCAAGGAGAAGTCTCATTTAGGATTTTGAATAGCGGAGTTCATTTACTACTCCTCTGGGAACTATGTTGAAGTTGCAAGCTTGATTGGTGGAGTTGTAATGTGGCCATGTTAACCTGGTTTTTAAAAAGATTTCACTACTCTTCACATGGGCTGAGATTTTAACACTCCTTAAACACATTTATATTCCATTTGTGACTATAAAGCCTAATGCATAGAATATGTCTAGTATTTTGACTACAAAGAGGAAATAAGATGAATTTCTGAATGGGACATTATGAAGTGTTGGTCTTTGTACCCTCAACTATGACCAATTAATAAATGACCAAATGAATCAACTTATGAAGAGCAAATATAGTATTTCCATGCCCCTGAGTAATGTGATGACTGTTAGTAGGCATATAGGAACTATTAATGTTTTTAATAAGTCTTAAAATTCTTAGCTGAAAGCAAACCATGATGTCCCGTACATAAGGTAACATGTGAAATTTTTAAAATGAGAAATTATGTTGAAAAAGAATTTAAAAGATCTTCAAAACAATTTCTGAATAACAAAATAGCATTTACCTTAAATAGAAAAAAATGTATTTTGAACTTTCTTAACATTCTTTTTTTTTCAGTTACCAAAGATTGATCATTTATCTACAATTTACAGTGAAAACTTCCTAAGTTTTGATATTGCATAAATTATATAATGCCCAATGGACTACAAGTTAGAATTGCCTGGGTGGTCTGATGAAGCCTGTCCTGCCGGGTGGGAAAGCCCTCTGAGGCCTTCACTGTGCACCATGGCCCAGCATCCTCACTGTCTAGCACTTGCACTTCAATGCAGTGCCCATCACCACATAATCATAGAATGAGCTCAGTTGTTGCCAGGAAAAGACCAGTCAGGCTTGTGAGAGCTACTGTATCTCATTTCGGCTAATCTCATTTGTTCGATGCATTTTAAACCTGGAGCAGTAATTGTGGTAAAATGCTGCCTATGAAAAGATAGAAATGCTCAGAGGAAAGGAGAGCACACTTAGTACTCAGACATCATTGCTGCTTTTAACAAAGTGGAAACAAATTTCCTTCAGAATCTGAAGAGCCAGTTTCTCATATCTGGCTGACATTAAACAACCAATCCCCATGTTTCTTCAGATAATCTTCTTTAAATCCAAGATCCTATGTGCATTGACTAGACATGAAAAACCAGTATAGCCACACCATTTTCCATGAAAGACAAGAGGGAATAGTGTGTGACTCTCAGACTTACTATGCATCACAGGGCAGGAACCTCAGAGATCCTAGTTCCATGTACTTTCTGTTTTTTTTTTTTTTTAATCTCTCTCTTTCTTTATTGTTTTTCAAGTACAGTTGTCTCCATTATGCCCCCACTGCTCTCCACTACCCCAGCAACCCCAACCTTCTACCCTCTAATCTACCTTTCACATGACTCCATTATACAAATTCCTTGATGATCCTTTCCCATTTTCCCCGTTATCCACTCCCACCTCCCTGCTTGTTACTGTCAGTTTGTTCTTTATTTCAACGTCTCTGGTTATATTTTGCTTGCTTGTTTGTTTTGTTCCTGAGGCTCTACTTATATGTGAGATCATGTAGCATTTGCCTTTCATTGTCTGGCTTATTTCACTTAGCACACTGCTCTCCAGATCCATCCATGCTGTTGTGAAGGGTAGAATCTCCTTCTTTCTTTCTGCAGTGTAGTATTCCATCGTGTAAATGTACCATAGTTTTTTGATCCATTCATTTACTGATGTGCACTTAGGTTGCTTCCAATACTTGGCTTTTGTAAATTGTGCTGCTATGAACATTGGGATGCATAGATTCTTTTGGATTCGTTTGTCAGGATTCTTAGGGTATGATCCCAGCAGTGGAATTGCTGGGTCAAGAGGCAGTTCCATTTTTAGTTTTCTGAGGAAATTCCATACTGTTTTCCACAGGGCTGTACCAGAATCCATTTCCACCAACAGTGTACTAGGGTTCCCTTTTCTCTACAACCTTTCCAGCACTTGTTGTTTGTTGATTTGGTTATGATGGCCATTCTGACTGGTGTGAAATGGTATCCTATTGTGATATTAGTCTGCACCTCTCTGAGCATCTTTTCATATGCCTATGGGCCCTCTGTATGATCTCCTTGGAGAAATGTCTGTTCAGGTCCTCTGCCTATTTTTTTAAATTGGATTGTTTGCCTTCCTGGTGTTGAATAATATGAGTTCTTTATATATTTTGGATATCAAACCCTTGTCCGAGGTATCATTTGCAAATGTATTTGCCTATATGGTTGGTTCCCTTTTCATTTTGTTGATTTTTTTTTTTTAGTGAAGTAGAAGCTTTTAATTTTGATGAAGTCCCATTTTTAAAAAATTCTTTTCTTTATGTCCCTTGGTCTAGGGGACATATTGGTGAAAATATTGCTGTGTTGAAAATCTGAGATTTTCCTCCCTATGTTCTCCTCCAGGACTTTTATGATGTTATGACTTATATTTAAATCTTATATCCATCTTGAGTTTATTTTTGTATATGATGTAAGTTGGTGGTTGAGTTTCATTTTTTTGCATGTAGCTGTCCAGATCTCCCAACACCATTTGTTGAAGAGGCTATGTTTACTCCATTTCAAGCTTCTACCCCTTTAATCAAATATTAATTGACTGTAGAGACTTGGGTTTATTTCTGGGTTCTCTATCCTGTTCCATTGATCTGTGTGTCTGTTCTTATGCCAGTACCAGACTGTTTTGATTTCATTGGACTTTAACATAGTTTGATGTCTGGTATTGTGATCCCTCCTACTTTGTTCTTTCTCAAAATTGCTGCAGCTATTCGGGGCTGTATATGGTTTATGGTTCCACACAAATTTTTGAAATGTTTTTTATATATCTGTGAAATTTGTCATTGGTATTTTAATAGGAATTATGTTGAGTCTATAAATTGCTTTGTGTAGTATGGACATTTTGATGATATTAATTCTCCCAATCTATGAACATGGTATATGCTTCCATTTATTTGTGTCTTCTTTAATTTTTTTCTTCAGTGCTGTGTAGTTTTCTGAGTACAGGTCTTTTACCTCCTTGGTTAGGGTTTACTCCTAGGTACTTTATTTTTCTTGTTGATATAGCAAATGGGATTTTTTCCCTGATATCTGTTTCTGAAATTTTATTGTTGGTGTACAAAAATGCCTTCAATTGCCGAAGATTAACTTTTTATCTTCTGTTTTGCCAAATTTACTTATTAGGTCACAGTTTTTTGCTGGAGTCTATAGGATTTTCTGTGTATACTATCATGTCATCCAGAAATGATGACAGTTTTGCTTCCTCCTTTCCAGTTTGGATATCTTTTATTTCTTTTTTCTTGTCTGATCTCTGTGGCTAGGACTTCCAATACTATGTTGAATAGAAGTGGTAAAAGTGAACATCCTTGTCTTGTTAGTGATCTGAGTGGGAAAGCTTTTAGATTTTGCCCATTGTGTATGATGGCAGTAGGTTCCTCATATATGGCCTTTATTATGTTGAGATATGCTCCCTCTGCTCACTTTGCTGAGTGTTTTTATCTTAAATGAGTGCTGTACCTTATCAAATGATTTTCTGCATCTGTTGATATGATCACGTGATTTTGTCTTTCCTTTTGTTTATGAGATACATTATGTTTATTGATTTGCAAATATTGTACCATCCTTGCATCAATGAGATGAATCCCACTTGATCATGGTGTATGATCTTTTTATGTATTGATGGATGCAGATTGTCAATATTTTGTTGAGGGTGTTAGCATCTATGTTCACCAGCAACATTGACCCGTAGTTGTCTTTCTTTGTTGTGTCTTTATCTGGTTTTGGGATTAAGATGATGATGGCCTCATAAAAAGAGTTTGAGAGTGTTTCCTTTTCTTGGATTTTTCAGATCATTTCGAGAAGGATAGGGGTTAGCTCTTCCTTAAATATTTTGTAAAATCCCCCATGAGACTGTCTGGTTCAGGGCTTTTGTGTGCCAAGGGTTTTTTGATTGCTGCTTTGATTTCACCAGCTGTTATTGGTCTATTCAGTCTTTCTGCTTCTTCTTCATTCATTTTTCAGAGCTTATATTTTTCTAGAAATTTGTCCATTTCACCCAGGTTTTTGAATTTCTTGTCACAGAGTTGTTCTTAGCAATTTCTTACTATCCTTTGTATTTCTGTGGTATCAATTGTAATCTTTCCTCTTTCTGATTTTGTTTATTTGGGTCCTCTCTCTTTTTCTCTTGATGAGCCTGCTTAAAGGCTTATTGACTTTGTTTATCTTTTCAAAGAACCATCTGCTGGATTTACTGGCCCTAAGAATTGCTCCTTTAGTCTCTATGTCATTTAATTCCTCTCTGATTTTGGTTATTTCCTTCCTTCTCCTTACTCTGGGCTTTGTGTGTTGTTGTTCCACCAGTTCTTGTAGATGTAGGGTTAGGATGTTTATTTGAAATGTTTCTGTCTTTTTTAGATAGGCCTGTATGGCTATAAACTTCCCTCTCACGA
Organism: Glossophaga mutica; assembly: GCA_039655065.1. Lineage (NCBI taxonomy): Eukaryota > Metazoa > Chordata > Mammalia > Chiroptera > Phyllostomidae > Glossophaga > Glossophaga mutica. The sequence goes on along the minus strand of CM077307.1, from coordinate 90,801,960 downwards.
TTGCCTTTGCTGTGTCCCATAAGTGTTGGACTGTCGTGAGTTCATTTTCATTTGTTTCCAGAAACTTTCTGATTTCTGTCTTGATCTTCCTTTCACCCCACTCATTGTTTAATAGCATGCTATTCAATTTCCATGAATTTGAGTGTTTTTGAACTTTTTCCTTGAGGTTGGTTTCTAGTTTCAAGCCCCTGTGGTCCAAAAAAATGTTTGATATCATTTCAATTTTCTTGAATTTGTTCAAGATTGTTTTGTGTCCTATCATATGGTCTACCTTTGAAAACATTCCATGTACATTGGAAAAGAATATGTATTTTGCTTCTTTGGAATGAAAGGTTATATACACACACACACACACACACACATATAATCAGTTAAGTGCATTTGGTATAGAGCACAGGTGGCAAACACAAGCCCACAGGCTGAATCTGGCCCTCCACCTTTATTTATTCAGCCTGGCACCTTGTTTCTACCCAGCAGCAGCACCAAGCTCTCACTTAACTTTTAAAGAGTAGTTACATTTACACAGTCCTAAAATGACATTTGGCCCTTTGAAGGCAACCACAAGGTTGATGTGGCTCCCAGTGAACATGAGTCTGACACCCCTGGTATAGGGCATTGTTCAATGCCACAATATCATTGTTGATACTTTGTTTGGAAGATCTATCCATTTCTGACAGTGAGGTGTTAAAATCCATAGGGTATTAATAGAAAGAAAAAATATGATCAGCAATTAGTGCATTGTAGTTTGTCTAATAATGTGATTTTTCTCAACTTGTCTAGGCAGTAACAAACATGTATGCCAAGAAGATAAAAATAATAGGTAAAATGAAATCTGTAGGCATTCTATATTGTACACCTGTATCCAAAATGTAGTTGTATGGTGTGATTATTGGATACAATTCTGAATAATCAAGGTGTTTTCCATAGCTCCTTTGTTTAATGTCTGTGATTTTGAAACTTGCCACGCCATTCATGCTTTTACTTGTTCTCACCTGCCTTGTTATAATAGATAACAGAGAAGTTTTGCACCCTCCCAGTGGCAGGCCACACAGCTAATTTAAACTCACCTCGATGTGATTTATTAATACTACTCAATGCTGTTGATCCAAAATTAATTGCTTCAAATTCATATGTAGCAGATTAATGTGTTTCTATATTGCTAACAACTAAAAATGCACTTATATGAAGCACTACACATTTTCCATAAGCAAAGTAAGTTTTTGTTTCCTCAGAAACTGCATGGAATAAAATAATATTATTAAATATTTCCTTTTCTCACATAGATTGAGATAATAAATATTTCTGTATTCTATTTTTTCAATGATTTTCCTTCATTTAGAAATGTCCATGATCTTCAAGTCACAAAATATATTTTTCATGAAAATTAAGAGTTTCCAAAAGTTCTGATTGAGGAGAAATATCACCATTAGATTAACTAAATCTGAATCAGTTGAAAGTTAGAATGTTAAAATAACTTTAATATATGTAACGTAAGTTACACATTTCCTTGGTTAACATGTCTTCATTTCTTTTTTTTTTATGTCCATTTTTTTTTCAATTTTTATTTTAATTGTTGATCTTGTACAGTTTTCTGTCTTTTATTCTCACCCCAACCCACCACCCCAGCCTTCCCCACCTCCCTCCCATTTCCACCCCCCATAGTTTTTGTCCATGTGTCCTTTATACTTGTTCCTGTAAATCCTTCCCCTTTTCCCCTGAAATTCCCTCCCCTCAAAACCTAGAATATTTTCTCTCTAAATGAAGAAAACCAGCAAAAACTATAAAATCTCATGTAGGTACAATCTATTGTGTACCAATAACCAGATATTATTATTTGTTTTTTTCTTTTGAAATTCAACTACATATATAATCTATTTTATTTGTTTATTACTTATGCAATACATATTATGGTGGATAAGATTATTTCATGGTAAGGTATCTACTCAGATTCTGAGATCTCAAAAATGAAATTTATCCCAACTCTTGTTATGTATTTTATGTATCATTTTACAATTTCTTACAATTATCAATAGACAATATAAATACATGGTTTACTTTGCCAAGCTATTCATGTTTTTTTTTTTTTTAACTAAACCCTTACATTTTGTTGTGTCAGTAATTGGTTTTAAGGCTTTCTAAATGCAGATCCACATTCCCTTATTTAAAATCCTTGGTGCTGGATGTGTTTTAGAATTCCAATTTATTTTTCATAATTTTTAAAAGGGTAATACATAGCATATATTATACATTATATTACAAAACACATTCGAATTAGTCTAGGCAACATCTTGTTATTAAGCACATTAATAAACCTAAAGGAGAAGTCTGAAAGATCATCCCAAGCTAAATAAAGACTAAAAATTATTTTTGCATTAAGTAATTTCACTGCCAAATTTATTTGTATCAGTAAGTCCTGGCTGTCATAATGTATGTGAATATATGTACATATATATGCACATATAATTAATTAGGAATGTAGACAAATATGAACGTATTGAATTGTTTTTTCTTCCAATTTTAGAAAAAGTAAATCCATATGTTAACTGTTCATATGCATATGGATAACAAAAACATACTAAAGACACATTATGCCTCTCATAGGGTGATTATATATTTCCACAAGCTATCTAGAAGTAACTTATAAGAGAACCAAAGATTAACTACAATCCTTGTAAGTTTTTACTGCGAGCAGTTTTACCACAAAGATGTTTTCAGAAGCTAGGATTTTCAAAGGGATTATAAAAATAGGCTTTTGCTAATAGAAGATCTATGTCTCTTTCAAATTTACTGGTTTGAACTGTAACTATAGAATACATAACTTTTTCATTTATTAAACTAATATTTTGTAGATAGTCAAATTAGGAGGAGCTTCATTATTAGCAATAGCTGGGAATTCCTCTCCTTCTCCCTCCCTAGTTCTCTCCTTTCCCTTCTTTTCTTCTTTTTTTGTTTTCCTTCTTTTTTCTTCCCTTCCCTTCCCCTTCCTTCCTTCCTTTCTTTCTTCCTTCCTTCCTTCCTTCCTTCCTTCCTTCCTTCTTTCTTTCTTTCTTTCTTTCTTTCTTTCTTTCTTTCTTTCTTTCTTTCTTTCTTTCTTTCTTTCCTTCTTCTCTCTCTCTCTCTCTCTCTCTCTCTCTCTCTCTCTCTCTCTCTCTTTCTTCTTTCCTTTTTCCCCATCCCCCTTTCCTGTTTCTCCTCCCTCCCCTTTCCTTTGATTTTTCCCCTGGACAGGCTAACTCATTATGTTGTGGATAACTTAAAAAGCATCACTAGGTTTGTTTTTTTTTTTGGGGGGGGGGGGGCGGGTATTGAGTTTTGTAAGTTTTTTATAAATTTTGGATATTAACCCCTCATCAGATCTATCAGTGAATATGTTTTCCCATTCTGTGGGTGGTCTTTTTATTTTGTTGCTGTTTTCCTTTGCTATGAAAAATTTTTTTAGTTTGATGTAGTACCATTTGTTTATTTTTTCTTTTGTTTCCCTTGATTGGGGAGATTTATTAGATAAAATATTGCTACAAGCAATGTCCAAAATTTTGTTGCCTATGATTTCTTCTAGGATTTTTATATTTTGGGGTCTAGCATTTAAGTCTTTAATCCATTTTGAATTTATTTTTGTGTGTGGTGTAAGAAGGTGGTCTAGTTTCACTTTCCTCTACATTTCTGTTCAATTTTCCCAACACCATTTATTGAATAAACTATATGTAGCCTATGTATGTGCTTGCTTCCTCTGTTGAATATTAAACAACAACCCAAATATTAAACAACAACCCAATTAAAAAATGGACAAAGGACCTGAACAGACACTTATCCAAAGAGTACATACAGATGACCAATAGACATGAAAAGATGCTCAATGTCACTAATCATCAGAGAAATGCAAATTAAAACCACAATGAGATATCATCTTATACCTGTCAGAATGGCTATCATCAATAAATCAATAAACAACAAGTGCTGGTGAGGAGGTGGAAAAAGGGGAACCCTTTTGCACTGTTGGTAGTAATAAAGATTGGTACAGCCACTGTGGAAAGCAGTATGTAGACACCACTCAGAAAAGTAAAAATGGATCTGCCTTTGCCATCCTACTTTTAGGAATCTATCTGAAGGAACCCAAAACACTAATTTGAAAGAATATAAGCACCCCTATGTTCATTTCAGCATTATTTATAATCATCAAGATATAGAAGCAGACTAGTGTCTATCAGTGGATGAGACTATAAAACTAGCATAGGCATTTACATAATGGAATACTACTTCAATGTAAAAAAGATAATAAAGTTTTACCCTTTGTGACAGTATGAGTGGACCTGAAGAACATGATTCTAAGTGAAATAAGCTATATATAGAAAGACAAATACCATATGATATTTACTCATCTGCAGAATCTCATGAACAATCTGAACTAACAAGCAAAATAGAAAAAGTCTCATAGATAAAGAGCAAGATGACAGGTTATAGAGGAGGGTTAGAGGGTGGAGGGATTGAGCAAAAAGGAAAAAGGACTCATGAACATGGACAACAGCTTGGTGATTGCAGGAGGGAGGCGGATATAAGGAGACTGACTGGTAATGGAAAAATACAATAAAAAATTTTAAAAAGAAAGATAAAGCATCAGTAGGATAAGAAGTCTCAAGTGTTCTCAATATATTTCACACTAATGATTACACTGTCAAGATGTCAGTCACTTGGTAGTTGATTGCTAACCCCATATTACTTTCTCTGTAAGCTCCCTGGGTCCATCAAGGGACTTGGATAATTCTTCTACACAATGACAGTGTCACTCACTTCATTATGCCAACAGGTAGTATTTGCAAATTACAACAGGCTCAGAATTTTAAAATTGTGATGAAAACTAGAACTTTTCTAGTCCAAACTCTAAAGTTTTCTGGTTCAATTGTGTTTGGAGAGATTAAAGATGTTTAAAGGTGGGCTGAGAATATATTTTGAAGATTTCGATGTTTGAAGTATGAAGTTTTGATGCTCTATGTTCTTACTATATGTGATACTACATACATATGTCTAAAATTCTCTAAATCTCAGTGACTGTTTAAAATGGGGATGGTGATACATACCTCATGGATAGCTGTGATGATTAAATTAGATCATGGAGGGAAGAAAGTGTGTGGTGTAGTTGGATTGTCAATTCAGGGGTGTTAGAATTTTTAATAGAAAGGGCCATATTCCTAGTAGGTGACATAATTGTGATAATAATTCAGTTCTCTTGATATTTAGTCTATTTTTCTCTTTTACTATTCCATATGATTTCATATTTATCTGGAGATAAGTAACAATATAATAACATACAATTATAACTGCTGAGAGATGTACTTCTTTTGACTCATGGTGAACCTCAAAAGGTATAAGCATTTTTTAAAAGCCAAATTAATCTGTTTAGGAAAAACAAAAAAATTATGGCACTTTTAAAAAATTCTGGGAAATCTACAAATTAGTGCTTAAAATACAGGAAAATTTTATAATTTATTTTAACTCTGCAGACCTGAAAATACTTTGTAATAATATTTGCACCAAGAAGAATTTTGTAAATTAGAAACTGCATATCCTTGAGTTTTTAAAGCAATATTTCCTTAAGAAGAAAGCAGGGTTCGTTTTTCAGTGACACAGAAAATTCCTATCGTTTTCACTTTGTTCCAAAATTATATTAATGAAGTTTTTGTCATGGGAATAAATTAAAATGGGGCATACAGCATGAGGAACGTGATGGTATTTCTGCACCATGCAATTTACAAGAAAACAATCTCATTTAGATGATATCGCTGGCCACACAGCTCACCCAGAGCTTCACCTGCAGCTCATATGAATCCTTCTAACATGACTGGGTTCTTTCTGGAAGAAGCATGTGATTTTTAAGAGATTTTATTAAGAATTTCTCAGAAGTTTATGAAAGGTTCATTTATATTGAGATTAGAATGGGCTATCCCTTGTAGTTATGCAAATTTCCCATGGTGTTTAAGTCCTGGAGTTTTCTGACAGAATGTTAAGTTGAATGGGAGAAGTGGGGGTGGATGAGAGGCCTTAGCAAAGGAAACCCAAAACTGGGATTTTGAAATATGCAAATACCTAAGCTTTAGGATTATCTGCCTTGCTTTTTTTCTTAGATATGTGACTTATTGTGCAAAGGATAAAATATACGGTTATATTAGCCTCCATGTAATTTAATAACAGCAGTAAGAAAGAATCTAAGAACAAAGCATTTATTTGAACAAGTTAAATTCAGATACAATAATAAACAGGCAATATTAAAATATGAGAATTGGCTTTAAAGCATTTATTTATGTTCAATAACTTATAAGTTTTAAAAGAGTAGAAAATACATTTTTGAAATGTTCCTAGGATTTGTTTCGGTAGTTGCTTTAATTTTTATTGTAGACATTTCACATAGAATTTCAAATTGTGATGGGGATGTACATCTATCAAACATTTCCAAAAAAAAAAAAAAGAAAGAAAAACTTGTCTATTCAATGTACCCATAAATTAGAATCTTTCAAAATGTTTCCTCTTTTTCGGATGCTTTACAAGTAAAGATAGTGAATAAACCAAACTAACAATTGTTTTGTTTAATATTTGATTTTAACCTAACATTAAATTGGCTTAAATCTTTTTTAATGAAGAAAATTCTGAAACCACATTTTATCATATATTATAAAATCCTAAATGGATGCATGTGGGCTTGCTTGCATGTGAGTGGTGAGATATAAAGAAGGGAGATGGAGTGTGGGTGGGGGAAGGGCGCACCATAAAGGTGAAGTTATTAATGAGCATCTCTGTATTCAACAAGTTTCAAGCTGATTTTTTCTCTGGTTCTATATAGTTTATGCCTTTAGCTATAATGTTCCGAAGGAAACAGAACCACCTACTGGGTGTAACAGTCAATATCATTCTCTCTTCCATTTTTCTGTTTTTCCACTCACATTAAAAATAATAATAATAACAGTAACAGTTTCACGAAATACTTCCAAAAGGTAGTCTTTATGACCCAACAGTCACGCTGAGAAACCATCGGAGTATAGAAAAGGAAGGAAAGAGCAGGCCAAAGAGAGACGGAGAATGGAAGAGAGAAAGCAAGAATAATACATCCCGCGTTCTTAGGAGATACCCGATAGGAAATCGCACAAGTAAGGCACTCAGCCAACTGCCATATGCCCTGACAAAGATACCAACAGCAGCAGTGCGCCCAGGGAGCTGTTTTATCATTAGCCCCTCACCCAGCAGTGGTGGAAACTCATTTAGCCCCATGCTGGACTTTCATTAGGCCAGACTCGCATCAGATGGTCTCATGTTTTGGCTCCGGAGCGGTGTGGCCCTGGACTGGGGGAGGCAGCCACATCTCAGCTCCATGGGGAGCCCAGATTGGAGCATTCCTCTCTGACAGATGCCAGGGCCGCAGTGGAGGCAGCGCGGGGAAGGGGCCGGATGCAGGGCTATTCTTTATGTTTGCATTTTGTGACATGAAACCTTCGTCAAAAGAAATAAAAAAAGTGCTAACTCCTTCAAGTTTGCTTTTGAGCTACTTGTATTGGAAATAAGATGGAGTGAAGAAAATCCACGAAGCTGAAAGCAAGAGGAAATGCCAGAAATCTTCACTTGGAACCATAGCAGAGAGCTGAACTGACACTGGCATTTTTTTTTTTTTAACCTCAGTACTGTAATAAAAAGTCAACGAAGCAAGGGATGTCAATATATTCTAATAAAAAAAGATGTGAAATTTTAGAGCGCTTCTTTCTTCTTCTAGAAGTTATGTTAAAAATATACAGAGAGGATGAGTATTAAAGTTGAATAGACACACTCATAAGAAAGATATGTTTCTTAGAAAAAGAATATAATCTCATATTAAAACAGTGATAAATACTGCGTATTCGAGGAGGAATCTTCAAAATTGAATTTCAGTTTATTTGTTTTAAATCTGTAATAATCCTGGTTTAAAAATATAGAGGAAAGAAATAAGACAGCTAATGATGTTTTGTTTTTTTTTTCCTATCGGCTTTTTCAAAGAGGAAAAAATCATGTTGAATATTTGAATCATGACTTTTAAAATTATTATGTTGCTATGCTTTATTATGTTATTATGTTGTATTTTCTGAAATTTTAAAACATATAAAAGAACCCCAGAATGTATTCTTCTGTTAATATTTTAACATTTTTATAAATTATAGAATAAACAGGGGATCTAGGAAAAGCAAAATCTTTAATTTTATTCTTTTATTTCATTCATTTAATAAGTTTATTTCATACCAATGATAAATGTCATTACTTAATATATAAATTTAGTTTTATATCAATATGATAGATTAAATAACAGTTGTGCAAGTTATTTTATATTCACAGACTCTTCTGTCCAATATCTTGAAATATATCTTTTGATTTAATTTATATGAAAGCATATTGAAAGACAGAGTTCACAAAAAAGAAGTATTGTGTATTTTCTTTAAAACACCGTATTTTCAAATGGAAAACCTATTTAATGCATATTTAGAAGATTTCAAGAAAACATTAGCATATTACATAACAATATAAAATATCTATAATGATATTCTGAACTCTGTTGGGCAACAAATTGGGGGAAAATGGAATAGTTATCAGTTTATCATAATTTTGGAGATGAGTGTCTAGTTATTACTGAACTATTCTGTTCTTTCTTCATCTCTTGGAATGAAGTTCGCAGATATCTTTAGTTTAATGACCATAGAGAGCTTTCTTTTTGCAGTGAAGCTCCTTTTAGTACATTTCTCTCTAGGCATCTCTTTTCCTGTTTGTCGATGACATGGGGCTTGTCCTCCTCTTAAATCATTCTGGTTTATGTCAGTTTATAGACATGTTAGGAAGCATTGCTGCATAATGATGTCTTTTTAATAAAAAGAACTGTGGACATTTTCATATATTTTTCACTTATTTAAATAGTAAAATTATTTGAAAAAGGAAATCTTTATGTTATTACTAAGACCAAATGCTGCAAAAATATTGCAGCATTGTTTTTTAAGGAAAGTAATATGATATGCAGATATCACATAAACCAATAATCTTATCAAAATATAAATAAATGTAAAGTTGAAATTACTGAAATACTATTGAAATTTTAAGATAAATTTTCTCTGGTTTTTATTTTCAGAGGTACGGCTAGTATAGGTAATACATGAACATGTGTATATGTGTGTTAAAATAATTATCAAAGATATACACTAACCATCTTGAGTGCCTAAATGTCTCAGCTGCATTTGGGGTAGTTATTGCCGGATACAACAGTTTAGCTGCACTGTTAGCAAATTGGGCCAAGCCTCTTTGATGCACCACAGGTATCTGAAAGTTGAGTATACTTTAAGCACTGCAGCAGGTGGGCTGTGTTGAAGCGCCACCTACTGAAACACTGTGTTCTCCAGGCCTGCATATCCAAAGTTGGCATTTCCTATAGCTTTGGCAAAACTGGTTCAGGGGAAAAAAATTACAGTACAAATGAAATCCTATTTTTGGCAAGCAGGGCTCTATAAGTGTGTCAGCTTCAAACTTTACTGATTACAGCAGTTTGTCTATGCTAATGCATTTGTGATCTCCCTTTTCTACAGAAGAATAAAAACCAGTAGCGTATCAGCTTTCCTTCTCATAAATTGGGTTGTATAAGGCATATGTAAAAAAAGAGGGGGGGAAGGAGGAGGGTACAGTTTTGATGAATTTTATACATTTGTGAGATTTCGTTCAGAATGTAATAGATCCAAGTAAAAATTATACCATCTCTCACACACACAACTATAACAGATCATATCATCCTAATGAAGATGATTAAATTAACAGATAGCACTAAACTCATGCATGCTCCTATCTTTTCCAACCAACTCACTACACCCATATTTATAGCAACCAAAAGAAAAGGGGCTTGGGTAGAAATGACTATTTCATCTCACTTTATAAGTGAGAGGAAGGTTGCCATCCAGCAACATTGCAAATGGGACAACTAGCTTGTGACTGATAGGACCAACAGCTTTAGTAACTAATTGTGAGATGGGCAAAGATATTTTTAAAAGGTTTTTAAACAGAATTGCATGCTGTGGATATTGATTAAATAATACTGTTTTCTTTAGAAAACAACACCTTAAAATATAATGGAGCATTTTTTCCTATAAACTAGGCTAGACCTTAATGGGAAAAATCATTCAGTTTGAGAGCATATAAGTTTCTTTTTGAATAATTTAGGGGAGAGTATCATTTTGTTTGGTTTTTCTTCTGACCTCAATTTTTAAAGTTATGTGGGTAGCAAATCCATTCTTCATAGAAATATGTAATATCTATTTAAATAATATACAATTATTTCTGGCTAATTCTGACAGTAATATAATTTTCCAAATATGGATAATTTATATAATATATATTTTAAAATAGCCAAAGTAAAAGTTATCAGATATGATATATTTTTAAACATCTCTCTGGTAATTATATATTTTCATGATATATATATAGGAGCTACGCAGAAGTCTATACAAGCAGGAAGGTCATTTATAAACTTAACTACAATAGTAACACATTTACATGGCCTCCCTTTAGGACTGCAATCTTTCATTCTGTTGACTTTTAGACTCATAAACTTCCAGAGGTAATACCCCTTTTATCACTTACTCTCTCTTAGATAAACAACCACTTCCTTTTCACTATATAGGAAGTTTAATTGCCAAAGTCAAAATTAAATCATCTTAGGGATTGTTTTAAAGCTACAAAAAAGAGTAAAATAAATTTTGGAAAAATGATTTAATCTTCTTTCTCAAATGTAACTGTGCTAGAATGCATTGTGTTTTCAATGTAAAAAGAACTTGTAATTTAAGATTTAAAATATTTATTCATATGTAACATTTCAGGGGTTGTTCTAATTTATTTTAGGCCATTGTCCTTAATCAGAACTGAAAGTTACACCCTTAGGAGTTCTAACCCTAGCAATAACTGGGGCTCACTTTTGTGGCCTCCACTAACTTACTTAACTTTAAAAAATGGGTATACTCTGACCTATTTTATATAAAATAAGGATTATAATAACTATTATTTCTCCCAGTAATGCTATGAAAATAATATCCTTAAACCATCGAGATTTTTCATGAATGATTAAAACCAAAATTTCAGTACTTTTCTGAAAAATGCAAGTTTAATTTTACACTAAATTAATCCAAAATCACATCTGGAGACATATACCCACGTCTGTGTAAGCATGCTTCTGTCAGAAGGGCAGCCTCAGAAACGACCCTTTCACCAGCTTTGTGGAAATGATTGGCCTAAGACTGGTGCCCGATTCAGAACTCCACATTATCCAAAAGAAAGTATAAGAATATGATTTGTTAAAAGGAAGCTTGCATTTTACAGTGCAATTTCATTTTAAAGCTTTTAAAATATCCATCAGAATAGAAAAGAAAAATAAGAGCATTAAAAACCTGCAGCCCTGAAGAGGAGCCCATCTCAGTAGGCATTAGCAAGAATTAATCTCACCTAAGAAACCTTCTCTTCTTTAATGGAAGCGTATGGTTTTCAAATCTGCCTTTGCAAAAGAACACAGTGATCAAAATATGTATATCATTCAGGTCATAACAAAGAACACATTAAATGACAAAGCACAAGTGCATAAATAGAATCATAAACATATTGATAAAATGGATTAGACTTTATCTTCTACTGTGTCTCAAATACCATATCACACATTCACTAGTCGAGCCCCAGGCAGAATCCTAACAAATGTCCCTTGCCTCATGCATCTGGGTCACCACACTGTAGCTGTGTCACTCAGTGGCAAGCAAATTCCAAAAAGAAGATTTCCCTGCTCTGAGTGGGACTGTTAGTAAGCCAAGCTGGCTGGTGACTGTTGGACATACACTGCGCAAGTGTGATTCTGTGTAAAATAAGTGCCTAAATCTGCCTATGTAGTTGATAAGAAGGGGTGCATTTAGGTCGTTCTTTTCATTATTAGAATTTATTTGAAATAATTGTGTCTTTTTTTTTTTTTTTTTTTTTTACAAATCTCAAGATTGGCTTGATCTGTGTACTTTGCTAAAAGATCAGTATGTAATCAATATCTTTAAGGGATGGTTCTAATTTAACATATTCTGGATTTAATTTAAAGAAATCTGGAAGGACTTTCAAAGCAATGCGGCTTTTTCAGAGCAAATGAAAAGTATATCTTAAATGATATTTGGCAGTTAACATACCCCTAACAACACCATTGCTAACTTGTTTATAAACTATGATTCCCATGAACTGGACAGAAGTGCCCAGTTTTCTCTCAAGGGGGTCCTGTTAAGCTCAGTGAAACAAGACTCAGACATTAAAGTGAAGCCAAAGTGTTAAGCACTTAGCAAAAGACTCAGAGAGGTACACAGACGACACACATCAAGCCTAATTATCTATGTGTTTCTAGTATAAAACATAAGTCAAGCCTCTTGGGTATTATAAGAAATTACTATTGAGGGTCTATCAATATCACCTAATAATAGGGTCCTATTAGCCAATTTAACAGTGCTCTCTGTTGAGCATCTCTGTGTCCCAGAATTTCATTAGGCCCTTATATTTTGTCATCTATTCTATAAATATTGAGCCATTTTATAAATACAGAAATGATATTCAGAGAAATTATTTGCTTAAAATTAAATAATTAAATAGTAGTATATCTCTGGTTTAAATCCAGATATTTCTGATTCAAAAGTCCATGTTTCACTTGTAACTGTATTGCATGGTATTTTAAAGCATGGTACATAGTCTGGATTGTTTTATACTCTATTGGATAAAATTCTTGATGTAAATAATTCGATTCTTATATTTTTAATTGTGAAAAGTTGTGCCTTAGAATAAAATTATAAATATGACTTTTTCCCCCAGACCAAATAGATTATTCTCTATATGTTTAATTTTTCTATGTTTTCTATAAGTAACACTTTATTAAGAATATTACCACTTTAATTCCCTAAATGCTTACAACAAATTGTTTTACTTTATAACAAAATATATTTAATTTTAAAAATATAATTTTTCTGTATTTATAAACTAAGCAAGAGAGTTCTATAATCATTCAAAGACTTATTCATTCAAAGCACTCTGTATACAAAAAGAAAAGCACATTAATATTTGATAATTAACCCAAATAAAAATCAATGTGGTATTTGTTTGCAGTTATTCATATTACTTTTTTAAACTTCAAAGCAGCAGCATAAATGTTTGTCCAAAGTTCCCAATTTTAGTTTTAACTGTGGTTATTTAGCTTGTAAAGCACAAAGTTGGCCTAATTTTCAAGCTCTAGACCTTATTAGTGAACACATTTCTATATTTAGAATCTCATATTAGTACTTGATTCTTCACGTACCTAATTTTTAGTGCCAAGCCCCTGATTTAGGTTCCTAAATGCATATTTCAAGCAGCCAACTATTTCTTGTAATTGAATTAGGTTGTCAATGATAGATCATAAAGCAGATAAGATATGCCAAAAATGTTTATATAAAAGTTTAATTTAGTAAGTTAACAGAATTTTATTTAACTTATTTCTTTCATTTTATTTTTAATTGATTTCTTTCAATTACAGTTTAGATTCTATATTATTTTATATTATTTCAGGTATGTAGCATAGTAGTTAATCATACACTTTACAAAGAGTTCCCACTGATATTTCCAGTACCCAAATGGCACCGTAAATAGTAATTACAATATTATTGACTATATTTCCTATGCTGTACTTTACATCCCCATGACTATTTTGTGACTATCAAACTGTATTTCTCAATCCCTTCACCTTTTTCACCTAGTCCCTGGACTCCCCTCCCCTCTGGCCACCAACAGTCTGTTTTCTGTGTCTACAAATCTGCTTCTGTTTTGTTTGTTCTTTTATATTCTTTAGATTCTGCATATAAGTGAAATCATATGGTACGTGTTTGTCTTTCTCTGATGGACTTATTTCACTCAGCGTAATACCCTATTGGCCTATCCAAGATTTCATTCTTTTTATGGCCAAGTAATATTCCACTGCACATTTACCACAGCTTTCTATCCCCATGTCTATTGATGGGAACTTGGGTTGCTTCTATAACTTGAATATTGTAAATAACACTGCAGTGAAATAAGGTGTATATATTCTTTTGATTTTGTGTTTTGAATTTTTTCATATGTATACCCAGAAGTGGAATTGCTGGGTCATAAGGCAATTACATTTTTAATTAATTTATTTAACGTATTACCATAATCCTACAAAAACCTTAAAACTGTCATTAGTAATTGGTTAGGTTTATAAATAAGATTATAAAATCAACAGATAAAAAATGACACCAATTATATTTTCTTGAACTAAGAAACCTTGTATTTCCTAATAATTCTACTAGATTTGCAGCATAAAAATTTGGCAATCACTCAAGTTATCCGTTATCTAGATGCTTTGCTAATATAATGGCAGAACTGCAATTAAGTTCAGTAAACAGCAAACTTATCATGTCTTCTTGTCAATAAGGTCTAGTGACTTGTTCAGCATCACCCAGTGAACCCAGTATTCCTAGTTTCAGGCTCAGTGGCCTTGCTATTTTTGCTGCATTTAACTTGAAGGTGAATAAATAATAGTCCTATTGCAGCAGAGTTCTCCAACAGAACTACAATCAAGAATAATTTACCTATTTACACTAAAATTCAACTCTTTTCAAACCTGGATGTGAATCCATTTGAGAAAGAACTTCTGTACAGGGTATGGCAAAAGTAGGTTTAGAGTTGTTTGTATGGAAAATAATATAAGAATTAATAATACAAGAATAAACTCTGTGTTTTGTGTACTCACAAATATAAAGCCACTTTTGCCCTACCCTATATGTGTTTATGGAGAGCTAACTACTAGGACCAATGGTTTTGAGGGTGGATATAAATAAAAGCTATGTGTGAACCCAATGAAGGTTATGCTCACCTTGTCTCCTCACTGTGTGTCAGTTATCTGGTTTACCTATGCTGGAAACAGCAGCACTGAAGATAGTTTAATGCTCAGATTAAAATTACATGTCCAGCAGGGAGGCAGTCTGGAAAATTAGATCACTGAAAGGTTTTCCTGAGTAGAACATGCAATGAGAACATGGGAAGAGATGCAATGAATGCATCTGAATCAACCCAAGCAACTGAAAGCAAGAGGGCTGAGGTCTCCAAGATAAACCAAAGCCAAATGAGAGCACCTTCCTTTAGCTCCCTTGTTCCACCCTTTTGTTCCTACAAATAAATAGGAAGTAATTTTGTCTTGCTACATGTCATCTGCTTCTATTTGGTGCTGCTTTCAGTTTGCATCCTGAAACAGCTCCCTGCTCATTTTCTCCCTGCACTTCTTCCCTCAGACGCTGCAAAGAACCTAAAAGAACCATCTAGACTTATGTCACTCAAACAGTACCTGAATTCCCCCATAAAATAAATGGGTGGGGGACTACTTCACCTAGATCATACGCAGTCTTCAACATCAGAAAATTCATGGGAAAACCAAGGGAAAGGCTTCTGCAGGGATCTCTAATATCACATCAGAAAAACAACTGATATGGCTGCATATAATGCATTGACTTCTTTAGAGTTAATTTTTGCTGTAAGCATTAGAGATCAAAAGTCCTTGAATGTATGAAATGTCTCCTGTGTGAAGCTTCCCTAATTCCTCCAAAAAGTCAGTTTCCCCTCCCACCATCCCCCAACTTCTTCTCTGCTAACACAGAGAATGATGGTCCCATCTATCAAACACTGACTAGATTGTCTTGTAATTAGCTACTTACAAGCCTGCCCCCAACAGTCCAATTAACCAATGGCCTATTGCAGGCAGGCAAAGTTTTTCTCTTTCTTTACTGTTACAGACTCTGTCTACTTGGAATACCTATCTTCTCCCTATTCAACCCCCACAGGAAATGCACATTCAGCTTGAGAGGCCCAGCCCTGGCAAGTATGTGTGTGTGTGTCTGTTTTTCTGTTCCATGACCCACACACCCCAAATAATTAACCACATTCCAACCTCCCTGGTGTGACATTACAGCACTTTCATGAACTACTTAATATGGAGCCTGGTATATATTATACAGCATTATAACATCAAATTAAGAACACAGTATCTTAAAGTGGTCACTAGAATTTTTTTTAACTCCTGACTTAATTATTTTGTGGTATTTAGTATAGAATGTAATGGGTATTTAACAAAACAGAACAAAATACAAATTATTTTGGGCACTTCCTTGTATTAATGCTTTTAGTTTCCCAAAAACTAAGATTAAAGAAAACATTCTAAATTCCAGAGAAAGAAGAAAATATGTTAAAAATGTTTTTAAAATAACTTTATTAAATTTATTGGGGTGAAATTGCTTAATGAAATTTATATAGGTTCCAAGTATACAATTCTATAACACATCATCTGTATATTGCACTCAGTGCTTACCACCCAAGGTCAAATCTCATCCCATAGAAATCCTACTTTCATCTGTTACTTTGTATAATTGTTCTTTACTAAATGTTTTTAAAAATATAAAAAAGTTATCAGTTACTAAAGTCTCTTTGCCTTTTCAGTAGCCTATATTCAGAAGACAAAAATAGAACTAAAAATTTCTCTGATAAATCACTTTAATGAAAATATTAAGAATTAATTTGAAATAGAGAGTAGCATTTTTTAATCACTTGGTATGCAATTAAAATCTAAATGCTTTAACTGTGGGGGGAAGGGGGCAGATGGAGGTGGAAGAGGGTATGGGGGAATAAATGGTAATGGAGAAAATACAATAAAATAAAATAAAAAATAAATGTATAAAGATTTAAATGATTTAGACAATGAAGATACAAGTCACCTTATTTTGATACTCATACACATTCTGTATGGTTCTTAAAGCAGTTTATTTAACAAACATTTAAACTGTGCTTAATATATACCAGGAATCATTTTGAGCGTTTTACCAATCTATGTTACAGCTGAGGAAACTGAGGCACGTAGAAATTAAGTAATGTCCAAGTTTCCATAGTAAGGAACAGAGTTGGAGTTTCAACTCAGGCATTCTGCTTGAATTTAACATTTTAATTAAACTGATGATTAAGATGCATTCTTATATTGTAGCAAATAATCTTTTTGAGGAGTGCTGACCTATAGCAGTAATTTGCTTTCCCATAAAATACTGCCTCTGTTCATGGTTAGAATGTACAGTTAAAAACATGTTGGGCACCTGAATTTGGCAGGTGTAACTTAATCGAAATATCAAGTCAAAGCTCATCATCATTCCCCATCCTTTCCTGACTGAGTGACTAACACCACCCAGGACCTTGGGCATGAACTTCAGAAACCTGCCTTTTCTTCTCAGCTCTCTTCTCTCCCAGTTCCGTGTGTTGTCAGTCACACAACCCTTGCATTCCTTGCTATCCTTCAACTCCATTTTGCTCTCCATCCTCATTGCTGCAACCTTATTTTTATATCCCAAGCCCTCTGCCATGATCTCCCCATGGTATCCTGTCTTCCAGGCTTTCTTCATCTAGATCCAGTTCATCCTTCACAAAGCTACAGGGGTAGGTGAACTTTCTAAAGTGCAATTTTTATCTTTTTACCTTATATCCTATGTATTAACACCCTAGGCTAAAATAAAAGGCTGTAAATGACTATCTAGCCTTGCATTGTCAAATATGGTAGGCATTAGCCACATGTACATGTAGCATTTGAACTGTGAGTGGTTTAAATTGAAATGTCTCTAAGTGTAAAGCATATGTCAGATTTCAAAGATTTAGTATCAAAAATGTAAAATATCTCTAATATTTTCATATTGAGTATATATTAAATGTTAACATTTTTAGTATTAAAATTAATTTTACTCTTTCTCTTTCTTTTTACCTTTAAAAATGTGACTACTAGAAAATTTCAGATCACATATATGACTTGCATCAAAACTTCTATTAAACTGTGTTGACTAGCTGTGCTGAACTCTGGGTAGCTTCTGGAATATACCACTTTGCTCACACTACCCTCCTACTTCTCCACTCCCATAACTTATTCATCTAGGAAGTGACTCTACGTCAGTTTTCTTTTTCTGCTGTTTTGCTCATGAACTTTTACTTTGCAGAGTTGCCACATTTAGCCCTGGCTGGTGTAGCTGCGAATGAAAGTGCAGGCTGCCAAAGAAAGGGTCACTGGTTCGATTCCCAATGAGGGCATATGCCTGGGTTGCTGCACAGGTCCCCAGTAGGGGGTGCACGAGAGGCAACCAGATATTGATGTTTCTCTCCCTCTCTTTCTCCTTCCCTTCCTTGTCTCCAAAATAAATAAATAAATAAATAAAATCTTTTAAAAAAAGAAAGAAAGAATTGCCACATATAATTATCCAACACCAATTGTTTGCTTGCTGATTATATCTCCCATGAAAGTAGTGTCAAACAATGTTTTGCTAGATAACTCTGCTTGTAGCCACACAAACCCCTTATAGTTTCAAAGAGCCCATACTCGTTCATACTTCAGTAACTTAGCACTCCTCACAGACTGTTCCTTAATTTACCCAAATCTCTCCCAAGATTCAGGACTAATCCCCTGTACCTGAGTTCATGCCTCTGCAGCACTTAGTGGTGGTGTCTTCTATGATTCTTGGAACACATGCAGTTTCAGCCACTGATTCCTATTTTTGGCCCATGTACCAATGTGTTGCAGCCTGTCAATGCCTGGCCGGTTCATTCTAGGTTCGGGGAGATAGAAGAAAATGTGCAGAGCCATTGGGATATCTAGCATGCCTTTATCACAGGTGAGTGAGCCATGCATGATGCAAGCTGCTTGTCTCCCTGCCTGTCTCTGCATGGTGCATGTCATGGCCCTTGCTCCCCAACATGGCACCCAGCAGGGAGTCCCTAACCCCTTTTAAATACTATAACAAACAAAGCTGGCAAAAAGCCAAAAATGTGATAATATCGCATGATTCTGTGTATGTGAGCCCACTTCATGTTTTGGGGACTGTTTATCAGACCAGTCTCAAGGCTATGAGAATACGACTTACCAGGACCATTCAAGGTTATGGGAAACTGCTTCCCTTAGTTACCCAGACACCTGGGGGAGGAAGCTGGACTGCCTCCATTTACCCTACAACAGAAAAACACAAAATCACATGAGACTGCAATAGCGTTGACAGCATGGAGAGTATCTTATGATTCCTTGTACCATCAATGTACACGGCCAGGCTGAACATGGTTTCACCTAGTAATTCATTCACTCAGCAAACATTTATTGTGTGCCTAATATAAACAAGACATTTGACTAAGAGTCTTAGAGAAAACAAATGTAAATACTTTATGATTCTTGCTTTCAAAGAAAAAATATACAAAATGGTGTAGTTTTGTGAAAGAAGGATGAGTGCTAGTCAAGGAAAATTTAATAGAGGAAATGCCAACTGGAATTGGACCTTGAAAATAGGATGACAGGTTACCAGTAATTGGGAAAGTTTCTCTGTGGCCCTTTTAGGTTACATTATACATGTGGGTGTTTAAAGTACATGTTTTTATTATTTAAGTATTATGGAAACTAAGTAAAATTGGGCTATTTTCCCATTGTATAATTCAGTACGAACTTGGAAAGTTCCTGAGTATGAATTAATTTAACAAATACTAGTTAAGGGTCTATTGGTTGCTTAGCAATTCAGGAAATCACAATATAAATGAAATGGAGTTTAAACCCTTAAGGATTTTTAAATCTAATAAATCTAATAAATCTCCAGAAATAGTAACAGATATTGAGTATTTACTGTATGCCAGATATTGATCAAAGAAGATTTTTAGGTTTTACTTTACATATGCCCTCAAGCAGATATTATTGCCAATTTATAGATGAGGAAATGGAGGCACCATTGGAGAATTACATGGCTATATCTAATATAAAGAAATATGATTAGCATTACGGGAGTTTGCTGCTATATAACAAGAGGGCATAACCTGAAATCTGAGGATTATAACTTAAGCAACCATGCTGATTGATTGGTTTCCTTTTTGATCTCCTTAGGTGATCATAGCTGCTAAGTTATTAAGAGGAAAATATTTTTTCTTTCTTGTCCAATAATAGCATCTTCATATAATATGCCAGTCATATTTTACATAAGTGTTCCACTTTTTGTTAAAAGCATTTTTCTTTTTTTGGTTCATCAGGAAAATATAATATTTACAAATATGTATATGCCAAGAAACAGCTTCAAAATGTATGAAACGAAAGTGGACAGAATTAACTACATAAATATCACCATCATTGCATCATGCACCGTATTTTTCGGACTATAAGATGCACCTAGGTTTTATTTTTTTTTTTCCTTTTTAAATCATTTTTTTTAATTGTTGATATTGTACAGTTTTCTGTCTTTTACCCCACCCCCAGCCCACCACCCCAGCCCTCCCCACCTTCCTCCCATTTCCACCCCCCATAGTTTTTGTCCATGAGTCCTTTATACTTGTTGTGCTAAACCGTTCCCCTTTTCCCCTGAAATTCCCTCCCCTCCCACTCTGGACACTGTCAGACTGTTCTCAAATTCAGTGTCTTTGTTTATATTATGCTTGTTTGTTTGTTTTGTTGATTAGGTTCCTGTTAAGGGTGAGATCATATGGTATTTGTCTTTCACTGCCTGGCTTATTTTGCTTAGCATGATACTCTCCAATTCCTTCCATGCTGTAGCAAAGGGTAGGAGCTCCTTCTTTCTTTCTGCTGCATAGAATTCCATTGTGTAAATGTACCACAGTTTTTTGATCCATTCATTAACTGATGGGCACCTAGGTTGCTTCCAGCACTTGGCTATTGTAAATTGTGCTGCTATGAACATAGGGGTGCATAGATTCTTTTGGATTGGTGTTTCAGGATTCTTAGGATATAATCCAAGCAGTGGAATTGCTGGGTCAAAAGGTATGTCCATTTTTAGTTTTCTTAGAAAATTCCATACTGTTTTCCATAGTGGTTGTACCAATCTGCAATCCCACCAACAGTGCACTAGGGTCCCCTTTTCTCCACAACCTCTCCAACACTTGCATCTTCATATAATATGCCAGTCATATTTTACATAAGTGTTCCACTTTTTGTTAAAAGCATTTTTTCAAATGACATTTAGAGCAATAGATTTTTGCACCAATAAAACTTAAAATAATATTCAAAATTTTCTGAAGTTTTAAAAATGTTATCTTTATTTAATATACTTATGAAATCCTTTCCAACTGTTTTGCGTGCCCAAATTAATTATTTGACACATGTCAGTAGTTCAGACATTCAGTAGTAAATAAAATCAAATGCAATTACGTGACTAGGCATAATTCTATTGACAGAGAGGTTTAGGTTGAGCCAGGTAGCTGACAACAGCATTTTGGCTCTGGAGTTGGTCAAAAGGTCTTTTTATGACATTCTGCTGGCTTTGGAGGAGACAGTGTTAGAAAAACTACAAGATATTAATTTAACCCCTGTATGTAAACCTATCAAAAAAAACAGAAGAGAGATAAACCATCTAATAAGGATAGAAACAGCAGGGGTAAAAATGTGACTTAATGTCTGCAGGGTGCTCTCTAAGTGATGATAAAGAAAATCGTGGAAGTTTAAGGACTGTGGATCTAAAGTTGATTTATTACACAGTCAGAAAAAAATTTGCACAATATACTAGCTGCAAATGCATAAAAAACCTGCAGGACTTCTCTGGAAATGTTTCTGTATTGATTTCATCGTTGCTTGAGTCAGATATGGATGTTTCCTTTTATGCAAAATGCTGATGCTTACCGATTTGTGACTGGGTTGGTGCCTTAGGAATTCTCTGTAGGGTATGAAAGTAACCATATTGTAACAGTTTGAAATTGGAAGAACCTCATTTTCCATTTACTTTCACTTACTCAGCAACAAAACACTAAAGGCCAATGACAATCCTCCTCCTTCCCCCTCATTTCATTCCCAAAGAGATTCTTTGACGCATTGTATCCATTTCCTAGACTATCATCTCTTTACTATCACTGCATCAATTTTTTTATTCTTTTAAATTAACTACTTTGTAGAGCCATTGTTTATTTATCATAAAACATCGACTTCCAGGGAAGACAATTACCAGGTGATGATTCTGACACATTTCAAGTGATGTTGGTTTCAAATGCCCATATACAGTGCTCAGTAGAGGGTTAAATAAAGCAGCAGCATTAAAATTTACCTTTGGATGAAATTTATAGTGCATGTGCAGATAGTTCTTTTCCAGAAAGTCTTTTGCATTTTTCATTTATATATTTGTGTACATTTAATTTCCAGAGCCTATGTGCATGTTCGTGTACATCTTTATTAAGATGTTCTTGCATACCTATAAATATTTAGCAGGTAAGTCAAGGTTGTTCCAATCATAGTTCCAAGTTTGCAGAATAGAATGGAGCTTGTCCCAGTCTTTGAAAGTCAACAGGTCACAGTTTTGAGAAAGGGGATTTAGATGATGGGCCTGGCAGAGTCGCTGTTCGTGACAGTTCAGAATGTCCACTGTGTGGGAGAACATGGCTAAGCCTCTCTGTATTGGGTGCTGCCAAGGGAGTTGAGTCTACTTGGACTCATGGACATTTTGTGTAGTTCTGAGATATTAGAACACAAAAGTAAGAAAAAATGAGAAGAAAACACAATACAAGGAAGAAACTACCTATCGGTTTCTAAGCAACAAAAATGTATATGTATATATATTTACATATATGTTTACATATTTGTATATGCATACATATAGCTATTTATCAAATACTTTAAGAGAATGATTTCACCTAATATCACAGTAAAAGAGACCATGGTAGCAAACAAGTGTAGCTGCAGCAAATTCTCTAACTGTGTCTCTTGGAGTTTCACTGATCTCTACAGGCTGGCTTATTTGAATTACCAGTGTCATGTTGGGCTCACAGGGCACACACACTACCCCAGTAAAGACCTGAATCTAGGGAAGGCCAAACTGCATAGAGTATGGGCTAGCCTGCATTCAAACTTCAGTTCTGTTCTTACTATCGCTGTGATCTTCAGAATGTTACTTCATCTTACTAAGACTCTTTAGGAAGACTTTCTGTAAAATAGGTAACAATCATAACACCTACCTCATAGAGTTTGGGTGAAGAAGCCATATGAGGTGTTCAGCCCAGAGCCTATACAGTAGGTAAAAGCAGGATGAATATTAGGTAATATTATTTCATCAAACAAAACCATTGATTGCTTTCTTCTTATCATACTTGATGGATGAAATTTTAAAATTATATTTGTATTAAACACTAGTGCTTATTTTTGAGTCTACTGTAATTCATGAAATATTTCTGTTAACTTTAAGATGTGCACACACACATAAATCAAAACAAGACTGAGAAAAATATACATAAATAAGTAGGAGGAAGTAGAATATATATTTGAATACTATCAAGTCTGTGTTACTCAGTGTCCAGCCAAGAAGAAGAAACCACATGAGTGACTTAGAGAGAATTTAATATAAAGAATTCATAGTTATGTATAAAGTTGTTGATTAGGTAACTAAAAGATATAAACCAAACTTGTTACAAAGGTACAATATCTAGAAGCAACTACAACCCCCAGGGCTCGGGAGAAAAAGGGAAGCAGTTTGAATTACTAAAACCTGTGGGCCTCTGAGCAGGGAACTTTTTCTTCAAGTGGTGGTGAAACTGCAGACTGGATTTAGCTGCTGCTACGGGAAGGAATTGTCAGTGCTGGGATGGAGAGATGAAAAGCAGACTGGGAGTCAACAAGAAATGGAAAAGGGCAAGTCCCCTCTCCTTCCTGCAGTTTGCTATCTCCCCCAGCATATTCTATTACAGTTTAACAAGAAACCAGCTGGCAAAGAGAAATGGGGTGTAGAGTCCCACCTCGCCCCACAAAGCAGCATAGAAAAGTGGCTTGAAACTGATATCTTAATAACTGGAACAAAGTTCAATATGATTTCCCTACCTGAGTTTCAAATTTGAATTTGGGGCTTCCTGTATGAAAAAAATAAAGGAAAATGATCCAATAAAAGAATAAGTGTAGGAATTGTTCTCTGAAAGCTGTTTTCTGTAAAGTCTTCTTGTCCCTCAAGAAAAAGCTGAAATTAGGATATTGGCACACAAGTAAGAAGATTTTTATAGCTCCAAGACAATATGATTAAATTAAAGAGAGAAAAATAAAAGCAAACATTATAAAAAACATTGGGTTACAAAATATGGTGTTAAACTCTTCTCAACTAGGAAAAGCATGCCACCTTGCATCTGAAAAAGTCACACAGGCAAGTGCAGTTCGTCCTCTCAAGAGGTAGAACAACACAAGCATTGGCGTCCGAGATCCTACTTTCCAGTTCTCGAACTACTTCTGAAACAGTAATCTCTAGCTGCTAACCTCAGGTGCCAAAGGCATTACATCCTTTGTAGTCAAGCTCAGTAACAAAGAGTTACTAGACCACTCAAAACAGTTTTTATATTTAATATTTGTTTAATATTTGTGACAATTCTCATGCATTTTCATAAGTGACAGAAATTGCCTCTAAATGGAAGTGTGCACAATTTCAGATGCATCTCTTTCTTCCCCCAACTTTTCCTTGTAATTGAGACATGCTCCCTATGGCATGCAATGTCTGGTGCTCAGGTGGGATGAGTTGTCACTCACTGCAGGATCTAGTGCTCAGGGCTGGTGGCAGTGGAGTTCTCATAGGATAAATACCATGGTCTAATTGCGGAACCATTTTTATGAGAGAGACTCTGGCTTTTCCTATGTCATGATGTCTCCTTTCCTTCTCAGACATCTGACTGCTCATTGAGCCTTCATTTGTCATCCTCTGTTTCTGCTGGTCACTCCAGTTTTGCACAGCCAGCCCTGGATCTAGGTGAGCTGGTCACAAGGTACCATCAAGGTGAACATTCTGAGGATGATGGTTAAGATATCTGAGTTAGGCCATTTCTGAAGCCCCAGCATGACCACGTGAAGAGAAGTGTTACTCTGTCTTCAGGATGTTACTATTTGCAGCAGGCTGCTGGGGTCCTGACTCAGAATCTCAGCTATAGGAAGGACTAGTAGGTTCCCTCCCATCAGTCACCTACAGGAATCCTGCTTTGTATAAGCATTTTTTTCTTTTTCTTCTTCATTAACTCTAATACTGATCTAAGAAGCCCTCCTCTATCTGTTTCCCAGTGTCCGCACAAAACCTCTCATGAGAGGTGAGGTCTCCTTGCTAGGAGCCAGGGTAGATTTCATCATTTAGATTCCCATTCAGTTACCAGCCAGTGTGCTGTTAACTGCTTGAGTCCTAGGACATGTATCTTTTCTTCATCTTAATTCTTATGAAAGAGAGCTATAAATATTTGAAATTAACCAAACTACAATAAGTGTCTGGAATAAAAAAAATATGACCATGTGACTAAGATCTCCCCAATAGAAGGTAAGTGGTATACATTTGAGAGTCCCAGGCACTCTGATGGTCCTGTGGACCTCAGTTCTAACATCTGCTGAGCACGCTGATTGAATAGGCCACCTGCTCAGCCAGATTGCACTGTGATGAATGGCTTTACTCTGGCTTCTGTAGTCTCTCCTGACATTCATGTCTGCCAATGAATGGAGCCTGCCTCCAGACCATCAGGAATGATGTATGTTTTCACAGGTTCTACATTCAGGAGGAATATCATCCCATCTACATGACACTGTGAAATCTACCCTCCACCCTAACTCAGGAGATAGTATTTTAATCTCCCTTGCGGGGGCCCCTGTCCTGGGCGCCAGATGTGAGGGGGCTCCGCCCGCAGAGCCCCATCCCTCCATCATGGATGAAAATAAAAACTACCAAGACATGACTGCTTGGGGAGGAAAGGTGGTCAAACTCTCAGGGGAGAATGACCCAGAGCCCCATCCTCATTAGGCTTTTATTGGGCTCAAGTACACGGGAATACAGGTATGTCAGGCGACAAGGATCAAACAATGGTTAACATTTCAAAGCAATCTGAGGGCTTAATCTGAGCCAGTGTTTGTCAGGAAAGGGGGTTGACAAACTTTGGGAGACATACTCATTTCCTCCTAGGACACTTATCACCTAAGGGAGAGCACTCTTAGCAAAGCAGGTTTCACAGGACTTTAGGAATTCTTTCTTATGCCCGATCACCCAGGGAGCCGTCCTGGCCAGTACAGGGCTGCACCGTTCGCCCCCACCGTTTCAGGCTTTAAGCCAATTAGGAAGCAGGAGACATCTCCCAGATGGAAATGAGGACTTGGGCTATGTCAGAATAGCTGGGGGGCGAGGGTCCATCACATCCTCTTTGCTGCAGCCCCCCGAGTCCTCTTTGCTGCAGCCCCCCGAGTCCTTCCATGAAGGCCTCCCAAGTGGTCATGTCTGGCTTAGGTTGCCCCTCCCATGAGGAGTCTTACCCGTCATTGACTAACCAACCAAGCGTTGGGGCCAGAGATGGATGAGGCAGAAGCAGTGCTCCTGCCAGGGAGATAAGCTTTGTCTCCTTAGTAGCTCACGTCCTTGTGACAGAACAGACCCAGATGAAGTGGGTCCCTTGGGCTCTTACACAGCCCACCATGGGGTGAGGGTTACAACTCCTGAAACCAAGCTGAATGGTCCACAACACTCCCTGACCTTTTTACATCCTTCCTTAAAAATAAAAAAGTTTCAGCTGAAAGTTAAGTTGAACAAATAACTGATGTTTAAAAGTTCCTCAGTTGTACTTAGATGTCACTCTAAACCTTTTCCTATACTAGGAATTACTCAAAGCGTCTACTTCTTTACTTTTTTTTTTTTTTTTTTTTTTTTTACTTCTTTACTTTCACCTGCATAAGGTTTGGAGTTCTTTGAAATTAAAATGGATGGAATTTAAAATCTATTAATAAATTAATTTTATTTTAACTTAATAAAAATATTTTAGTTTTTATTTTGTCTTCCTATACTGGTCTTCAATTTTTTTAAATTGTCTGTTGCTTAGCTTTGGAGTTTTCTCAGCCTTCCTATCACAGTGCCTGGCCTGGGGTCGATTTTTAACAAACCTAAACATCTACAAAAGAATGGGAAGGGACAAAGTTAGCTAATCACAATTGCATCATATACAATATGAAAATAGGTCAAAAATTTGTTCAAAGTTGTATAGTTAATCTTACCCTAAAAACTGTGGAAGAAGATCAGGACTATGGTATCAGTACAATGGAATTCTAAGACCATTTCCAGATCTAAGTGGGGGGGGGGAAGCTAGAGTCTTAATCTCACTCATCACCTGTCCGTCCTCTGTAGAGCTGGATTTCCCAGTTCATCTCAGTGTCTGCATTTGCACAGGCCATCCTGCCATTTCCTAAACTATGGAGCATAATTCTAAAGTTAAACCAACGACATACCAAAACAGATGTTTTGTTCCCACAAACCTCACCCTTAGCTAAAGAAAGCCTGAGGATACCAACAAGTTAACATAATTTATGAGCCTAAAAATCCAATTCAATTTAAAAAATATAAAAATAAGGTTTGCAGCATTATTGTAATTATTCATTAGGGTGTTAGCTCAGTATTTTGGGGGAATAGTCTTTTAACAATACTTAGATTGTATGGTTATCATTAGAAAACTCCAGAGGGCACAATATTTTTCCCTCCTTTCCTGGAAAAGATTTCCTTCTGAGTTCTGAATGTTGCAATCCTAAACCTAAGATGACTTTGGGTGATACAAGAGGCCCACAGGATAACTTTTCAAAGAGATGTTTAGCAATATTCCCTGGGACTGATAGACTTAAAAAACTACTATTGTGTTGAATCACGTGAAATTACTGAGACTCAATTGTTTTGACATATAAAATGTCCATTTTATATGGCTCATCTACTTTGAAAGAAATATGCCATAAAACAGCTTTATGTTACATGGTACCTTATATTTGGCAGTTTTAATATGTGTTATCTTATTTGATAACTAAAATAATGACTGTGGTAGAGAAGTCATTACCATTTCCTGCTTACAGATGAGAAATCAGTGCTGTAAAAAGATGAAATGACCAGGCTGAGTCACACAACTGTGAAGAAACAGAGCTGGTGCTTCTGGCTTGGAGCGTGGGGTTCCTTGCACTGACAGGGTCTCCACAGATGAGTGTGTGGATTGTGCTTGTCCCAGGGTGCTTATACAAGGCAATGAATGCAGCTCGAAGTGGAGGCAGTGCTCTGCTCTCCAATATGGGTATCTTGGTTGATATGCCCTTTTCTAATTTACATCCAAATCTGGTCAAATGAATCAAATGAAAACAGAAACAGAATATGTATAATTTTCTGATTGCAAGAAAAATATTTCAAAATGGAATTTTATTAACGATGTTTTGAGTTATTTTTTCAACGGAGGGAATGCTGTTGATTTACTGGATTATCTGGCATAGTCCTGATTTATTACAACTTGGAGAAAGCTGAACAATCTTAGGGTCATTTTCATTGTATAAATTGCCATGCTATGTGATAAGAAGATGAGGACTATGGTAAGCAGAATTATTAAACGGTTCCCAAGGTGTCTGCCCTCTGGCGTACATGCCCTATGCATTTGCCTATCCTTCAATGTGGAAAGAATCCGTGAATATGCCAAGATATTTACTCCCATGATTCCATTATGTTATATAAGACTCTTTCTTTGCCAACTGGAGAAGACTCTCCAGCTGGTTTTCATAAAATAAGCTGTCAAGTTATACACGCAGCTTCTAGGAGCTACGGCTGATCCTCAGCTAATAACCAGAAAGAAAAGAAAAGGTAACTCAGCCCAATAGTTCCAAGGAACTGAATTATGTCAATAACCAATGAGTTTGGAGGAGAGCTCCAAACAGGACCACAGTCTCAGGTAAAATCTTGATTTCAGCCTGGTGAGACACTGTGTAGAAGACTCACCTAACTTGTACCTGGTTTCCTGATGCATGGAAACTATGAAATAATTCATTGTCTTAAGTGGGAACTTGCTATAAAGAAATAAAAAAAAAATAGGGAGAGAATCCATGAAAAAAGACTTAATAATTGAACTAGATGGGTATGAGACTTAATTACATAAGTATTCATTTTTATTGTTCTAAATTTAAACAAAGCTTGTCTTTTGCTAACTTTAACTCTTTTAATGCTCTCTACTTGCAAGCAAGTATGCTAATTTTTTAACTTTTAATTTTTTAAAATTTATTTTTAATTACAGTGAACATACAATATTATATTAGTTTAAGATGTATACTATAGAAATTAGACATTTATATGCATTGCAAAGTGATCATCCCAATAAGTCTAGTACCCATATCACACCATACATAGTTATTACATTATTGACTATATTCCCTATGCTATATTTTACATCCTGTGACTATTATTATAACTGGCAATTTGTACCTCTTAATGCCTTTTACCTTTTTTTTTAATTTTTATTTTAATTGTTGATCTTGTACAGTTTTCTGTCTTTTATTCTCACCCGAACCCGCCACCCCAGCCCTCCCCACCTCCCTCCCATTTCCACCCCCCCATAGTTTTTGTCCATGTGTCCTTTATACTTGTTCCTGTAAATCCTTCCCCTTTTCCCCTGAAATTCCCTCCCCTCTCCCCTCTGGTGACTTTCAGCCTGTTCCCAATTTCCATGTCTTTGGTTATATTATGCTTGTTTGTTTGTTTTGTTGATTAGCTTCCTGTTAAAGGTGAGATCATATGGTATTTGTCTTTCACTGCCTGGCTTACTTCGCTTAGCATGATGCTCTCAAGTTCCATCCATGCTGTTGCATAGGGTATGAGCGCCTTCTTTCTTTCTGCTGCATAGAATTCCATTGTATAAATGTACCACAGTTTTTTGATCCATTCATTTACTGATGGGACAGCTTCGTGCAAGAAAATGAAACTCGAGCACCAACCTTTTACCTTTTAAACTCATTCCCTCAACCCGTCCACAGCTGGCAAACATCAATTTGTTCTCTGTATCTATGAGTTTGTTTCTGTTTCATTTGTTCATTTTTTTTGTTTGTTTTAAGATTCCACATATAAGTAAAATGATATAGCATCTGTCTTTCTCTTTCTGACGTATTTCACTTTTCATAATACCCTCTAGGTTTATCCATGTTGTTGCAAAAGATAAGACTTCATTCTTTTTAATTATTGAATAATATTCAATTAATTATATATACCATTTCTTCTTAACCATTCATCTATCAATAAACACTTAAGATATTTCTATATCTTGGCTATTGCAAATAATGCTTCAATGAATATAGTAGTGCATATATATTTTCAAATTAGTGTTTTGGATTTCAATGGATAAATAACCAGAAGTGGAATTGCTAGATCATCTGATAGTTTTATTAATTTTTTAGCAGCTTCTATACAGTTTTCCATAGTGGCTGTACCAATTTGCAATCCTATCAATAGTGCACAAGGGTTCCCTTTTCATCATATCCTCTCTAACACTTATTTGTAGATTTATTGATGATAACCATTCTGGCAAGTGTGACATGGTATCTCATTGGGGGCTTCAATTTGTATTTTTCTGATGATTAGTGATGCTGACCATCTTTTTATATGTCTATTTGCCATTGGTATGTCCTCTGTGGAGAAACGTCTATTCATGTCCTTTGCCCACTTTTTAATTGAATTAAATGTTGTTTTTTTTAATGTGTTGAATTGTATAGGTTCTTATAAATTTTGGGTATTAGCCTCTTATCAGATGTATCATTTATGAAAATCTTCCACTCAGTAGGTTGTCTTTTTGTTTTGTTTATGGTTTCCTATTGTGTGCAAAATATTTAGTTTAATGTGGTCCCTTTCTTTTATTCTTCTTCTTATTTTATTTCCCTTGCCCAGGGAGACATAACCAAAACAAATATTGCTAAGAGTGATATGAAAAAGTTTATTGACTATGTTTCCTTCTAGATTTTTGATTTCAGGTGTTACATTTAAGTCTTTAACTCATTTTGAGTTTATTTTTATATATAATACAAGAAAGAGGTTTAGTTTCATTTTTTTTTTTTTTTGCTTGTGTCTGTTTTGTTTTCCAGCACTATTTGTAGAAGAGACTGTCTTTACTCCATTGTATACTCTTGCTCATTTCTTTGGCAAGTTGGTTCCTCTTATTTTTTGTCATATATTTTAGAACTCCTTTTCTGGTTTTGTGGGAAAAAAAGCCATTAACTATTTTGATAGGGATTTCATTGAATCCGTAGGTTGCTTTGGGTAGTATGGGCATTTTATTGGTGTCAGTTCTGTCTATCATGAGCATGGTATATCCTTCTATTTATTTGTGTCTTCTTTGCTTTCTTTCTTCAATTTCTTGAAGTTTTCTAAATGCAGGTTTTTTACCTCCTTGTTAAATGTAGTCCCAGGTATTTTGTTGTGTTTTTTTTTTTTTTAGTGATGTTTGACTAGTTGTCTCCATTTTCCCACCACCACTTTCCCCCACCCTACCCATGCCCACCTGCCACCCTCAACCCATGCTCTGTCTTTTTGATGAAATTATAAATGAGATCGTTTTCTTAATTTCTCTTATGGTTTGTTATTTGTATGAAAATGCAACTGATCTCAGAACATTAATTTTGTGTCCTGTTACTTTCTGCATTTATTTATTACATTTAATAGTTTATTGGGTATATCTCTAGGGTTCTCAATGTATTTTATCATGTCATTTTCAAACAATGACAGTTTATTTCTTCCTTTCTAATTCATATGCCTTTTATTTCTTATTGATGGATTGCTTTGGCTAAGACTTCCAACTTTGTTGAATAAAAGTGTGCAAGTAGACGTCCTCATCTTGTTTCTGGTCTTAAAGGAAAATTTCAGCTTGTCAACCATGTTAGCTATGTGTTTATCATATGTGGCACTTATTATTTTTTATTGAACAATTTATTGTTGCTCTGTTACAGTTGTCCTAATTTTTCCCTTGTTGCTGTCCACTGCCCCACCCCCCACTCCCACAATCTCCACCCTGTTGTCCACGTCCATGGGTCATTCATACAGGTTCCTTGACATGTCCTTTTCTCTTCTTCCCACCTTAATCTGCCTTCCCCTTCCCCTCTGGTTGCTGTCAGTCTGTTCCTTGTTTCCCTGCCTCTGGTTCTATTTTGTTCATGTGTTTGTTTTGTTCATTAGGTTCCTCTTATAGGTGAGAACATATGGTATTTTTCTTTCGCTACCTGAATTATTTCACTTAGCATAATATTCCCCAGTCCCACCCATGCTGTCACAAAAGGTAGGAGTTCCTTCTTTCTTTTTGTTGTGTAGTATTCCATTGTGCAAATTTACCACAGCTTTTTGATCTACTTATTTACTGATGAGTACATATACTGTTTCTAGCATTTGGCAGTAAATAATACTGCTATGAACATAGGGGTGAATAAGTTCTTTTGAATTGGTGTTTCAGGATTCTTAAGGGATAATCCCAGCAGCAGAATCACTCTATCAAAAGGCAGTTCCATTTTTAGTTTTTTGAGGAAATTCCATACTATTTTTCACAGTGGCAGCACCAGTCTGCATTCCTACCAACAGTGCTCTAGGGTTCCCTTTTCTTCACACCCTCGACAACACTTGCTGTTTTTTGATTTGTTAATGATGGGTAATCTGAGAGTTGTGAGATTGTACCACATTGTGGTTTTAATTTGCAACTCTCTGATGGCTAGTGATGTTGAGTATCCTTTCATATGTGTCTGGGTCTTCTGTATGTCTTCCTTGGAGAAGTGTCTGTTCAGGTCCTTTGCCCATTAGTTAATTGGATTATTCTCTTCCTAGTGTTGAGTTGTATGAATTCCTTATATATTTTGTAGATCAAACCCTTTCCCCAAGTATCATTGGCAAATATATATTTCCATACAATTGGATCCTTTTTCATTTTGATGATGTTTTCTTTAGCTGTGTTGAAGATGTTAATTTAATGTAGTCCCATTTGTTTATTTTGTTCCTTTATTCCTCTTACCCTAGGAGATATATAAGCAAAAATATTACTGCATGGGATATCTGAAATATTACTGCTTATATTTTCATCTAGGACCTTTATGGTGTCATGGCTTATATTAAATCTTTTATCCATCTTGAGTTTATTCTGGTTATATGCTGTAAGTTGGTGGCCTAGTTTCATTTTTATGCCTATACCTGTCCAGATCTCTCACCACCATCATTTGAAGAAGCTGTTTTTATTCCATTTTATGCTTGTGACCCCTTTGACAAATATTAATTGACGCTAGACTTGGATTTATTTCTGGACTTTAGATTCTGTTCCATTGATCTATGTGTCTGTTCTTATGCCAGTACTAGACTGTTTTCATAACTGTGGCCTTGTAATATAGTTTGATATCAGGTATTGTGATCCCTCTTACTTTGTTCTTCTTTTTCAAAATAGTAAGATTACAGAATAAGAATAGGTCATAGCAAGAGAAAAAATAAAATTTAAAACAAAAATAAGAAGAGGGAGTAAGAAGGAAATAGAGTAAAAGAAGAGAGGAGGAAAATATGAGCTTTGAAATAAACTAAAATATAAACACTAGTAACATGATAGGCACAAACTTGAAAGAAAATGAATGAATGTTTAAAAGACTTACAGGAGAGAAAAAATGTAAATCATGAAGACCACAGTTGAATTCGTTCTGGTAGAATTCAGTATTTACCACTGTCTTCTCTTTCTTGATGCAACCTTGGAATTATCATATTGTGTCCTAGTCTGGCCCTAAATACCCTGTTTGAGATTACAAATGACCTACAGTCTGTGGCTGTCTCCAGATTTGGCTGGACCCCACTGTTCTGCCCTGATGGCTTTCAATCAGCCCTGGACCCAAGAGTGGTTCATTTAATGACCCAAGAAGACTGCCAGTACCTTCTCCACCTGACTCCAGAGGGGACCTCTGGTGAGATTGGGAGGTTGGGAACCCTGGGTCAGTCTGGATGTCATTATTCAGTCTTCAGAGAAGATGGTGTAGGTATTTCCCTGGCCCCTCACCACACAACTTGTTCTGTCCCAGATTCTTTCCAATAATGTATGATTACTGGTGAATTAGCTGTCTATTTTCTGTGAGGGGCCAAACTATATAAAAGGGGCAGTTCTTTCCTGCTTGTTGTAAACAACAGCACTGTCTAGACCTCAAGTTTGGGTGGGACCCTAGACCCCCCTTGTGGTGCCTATCTCTAGTCTCTCTGCTCTACTGGGTTTAATGGGTTCCCAGGGCTCCTCAGGATCAGGGTCTGAAGAACAGTGTAGCTCATAGTGTTTGGTAAAGTGACCTTTCAGAGTTTTGTCCTCTTTCCCCTGTAGATATGCACCCAGCAGGGGGCTTCTGAGCCTGGTGTCATTGATCTGCAGAGCCCATAATTCTGCAGGTGGGGGTTGGGCTCACCTTTCAGTGAGGGGATTGCCTGGATGCAGCAAATTTCAGGTGTTCAGCTCCTGGACATTCGGTCCTCAGCTTTCCATTCTGCCACAGGAGGCTTGGGTCCAAATTTTACATTCTACAGTCCCCTGCTCACCAGCTGTGCTGGATTGGGTCCTACAGTCCGTTCAGTGTGACTCTGTTCCTCTGAGTTCTTTATTAAGAGAGCAGCTGTGCATACACATATGCACATGCAAACACTGGGTCCCTGCTGAGTCTCTGGTCTTGCCTCAGCTCCTCTTTCAAAGTGTTTCTTTGTGGCTCCCATGCTGCAGCACTGAGCCCTGGGGGGCCTGTTCTCCATGCACTCTCCCTCCCTAAAAATCACAGAGTCTCTCTGTCAGGGTTGGCCACTGCCTGTCAGATCCTCTGACAATTTTAGATAAAGTTTCCCTCTGGATCTGTCTTGGATGGTGTGGAAAGAGTCCCACAGTGATATTATAACACAGGGTGATGATGGGGTGCTGTCTCCACTCCCCAAGGAGGGCCTGCTCCTGCCATGCTGTTTCTGGAGTCAGCATTCACCTGGCTGTCTCTTTCTGCTCCAGGAGATTGTGGCTCCTGAGGCGATCCACAGCCATCCTGAATCTGCACAGCCAGAGGTGCTGGATTGGGTGGCAGTGGAAGCAATTTTTCCACTTGGAGAGACTGAGCTGCCTATTCCTGGGGGCCCTGTAGGCAGGCAAGCCCTTGCCCACTCATACACATTCTCCGCACTTTCATCCATGCATGCTTTCAATCACTCTCCACTGGATTTTCGAGTTGATTGCTCTGTGGTTAGCTGAAACACCGGTCCAGGTCTGGGAGCAAGTGGACAGAGCTTCCAGCTACTCTGCGGCCATCTTGGATCATATATGGCCCTTATTATCTTGAGGTTTCTTCCCTCTATCTCTACTTTGCTGAGAATTTTTGTTATACATTGATGCTGGATTTTGTCAAGAGGTTTTTCTGCATCTATTAACATGATCATGTTTGTCTTTCATTTTGATTACGTGGTATATCACCTTAGTTAATTTTTGAACCAAACTTGTATCACAGCAATCAATTTTACTTACTCATGGTATATGATATTTTTAATGTATTGCTGAATTTGGTTTACTAATATTTTGTTTAGGATTTTTTGCATCAGTGTTTGTCGGAGATATTTGTCTATATATTTTTGTAGTGTCTTTGTCTATTATTGGTATACAGGTAATGCTGTCTTTATAATATTAATTTAGGAGCCTTTATTCTTTTGTATATTGGGGCAAAAATTTTGAGGATAAATGTTAAATCTTGTTTGAATGTTTAGTAAAATACACTTGTGAAGATTTTTGTTTTGGGGAGTTTCTAAATTAACTGATTTGATTTTATGTGTAGTAACATCTCTTCATGTTTGCTGTTTCTTCTTGATTTAGTATTTTTCCTCTTTATAAATTTATTTATTTACTTATTGTTGATTCAATTTTATTATATTTTTTCTGTTACCATTTTTCCGCTTATACCCCCTTCCCCCAGCAATCACCACACTGTTGTCCATGTCAATAAGCCTTTTTTCCTTCTGATCCAGCATTCAAAGATTATATGTTTCTAAAATTTATCTATTTTTCCAGATTGTCCAATTTTTGGCATATAATTGTTCATACTTCTTTCATATAATCCTCCATGTTTCTATGGTATCCGTTGTCATTTCTCTTCCTTTATTTCTGATTTTATTTATTTGGGTTCTCTGTATTTTTTTCTTGATGAGTCTAATTAAAGGTTTAACCATCTTGTTTATCTTTTCAAAGAATTAGTTCTTGGTTTTATTGAGTATTTGTATTTTTTAGACTCTATTTTGTTAACTTCCTTTATGATTTTTATGATTTCTGAACATCTGCTCACTTTGGGCTTTATTTACTCTTCTTTTTCTAGTTTCTTTAGGTGTAACATTAGATTATGTACTTGAGTTTTTTCTTGCTTCTTGGGATAGGCTTGTATTGCTATGAATTTCCCTCTTAGAACTGCTTTGGCAGTGACCCATTGATTTTTGAGTTACTGGTTTTTATTTTTACTTTGATTTGCTCAAGTTGTCTATTGTATTATTTTGTTTTCTCATTAATCCACTAATTCCTTAGTAGTAAGTTACTTAGCTTTCATTTGTTGCTATTTTTTCAGTTTTCTTCTTGTAAATTGCTTATCGTTTTATACTGGTGTGACTGGAAAAGATGTTTGATAGATTTTCAATCTTATTAAATTCATTGAGAATTGTTTTGTGGCTAATTTATGGTCTATCCTAGGAAGTGTTTTATGTGCACTTGAAAAGAAAGTATATTATGCTGCTTTTTGATAAAATGCTCTAAAAATGTCAATTAAGGTCATTTATCTGATGTGTCATTTAAGGCCATTATTTCCTAATTGATTTTCAGTCTGGATATCTATCCATTAATGTCAAGAGGATGTTAAATTTTCCTATTTTGAATGGATTACCACAGATATTCTCTTTATGTCTATCAATATTTACATTAATTATTTGGTGCTATTATATTGGGTGCACACATGTGTACAAGAGTTATATCCTTTTGTTCGGTTGATTAATTTATCATTATGTAATGGTCTCCATTGTCTCTTGTTAGAGGCTTTGTTTTAATGTCTATTTTGTCTGAAATAATTATTAATATCCTAGATTTTTTTCCATTTGCGTAAAATATATTTTATTTATCCCTTTAGTTTGATTTTTGGTTTGAAGTGGGTCTTTGGTAGGCAGCATCTTTGTGGGCCTTATTTTTATCATACATTAAGCCATCCTATGTCTCTAGTTACATTTAAAAGCAACAGAGACCAGACTGAAAGCTCTGCGGGAAGTCTAAGGTGGGTGGAGAGATTGAGTAAAAAAGAAAAAGAGAAACCACTGATGGACATGGACAACAGTGTAGTGATTGTGAAGGGGTGGAGTGTGGGTGGAGATGGAAGAGGGTATGGAGTGATAAATGGTGATGGAAAAAATACACTAAAGTAACAAAAGTTATTGTTGATAGCTATGTAGTTATTGACATTTTATTAATTGTTTTCAGGTTGTTTTTATAGTTCTTTGTTTTTTATTCTCTTGTTCTTTTGTATTTTTATTGCAGTATATAATGCCATGTTCGGATTTATTACTGTTCCTTATATATGTTTTGTAGATTTTTGATTTGTAGTTACCATGTTTTTCATAAATAGCAATATATATATAACAGTTTATCTAAGTTTATGGTGGATTAAGTTTGAACATATTCTGAAATTAGTTCAACTTTTATTTACCACCCAAAACCTAAGTTCCTGTCATTACTTTTTAAATTTTGTGTGTATCCCTTAATTGAATGTTGTAATTACATGTCGTTTTCCTAATTTTGTCTTTCAACTTTTTTCTTTAAATAATGCTTTATTTTTTAATTTTATCTTGTTGTATTTATTTATTTATTTTCCCTTTTTTAATATTTAATTGTTGTTCTTGTACAGTTTTCTGT
This sequence comes from Glossophaga mutica, assembly GCA_039655065.1. Taxonomy (NCBI): domain Eukaryota; kingdom Metazoa; phylum Chordata; class Mammalia; order Chiroptera; family Phyllostomidae; genus Glossophaga; species Glossophaga mutica. The sequence continues at coordinate 90,764,229 of CM077307.1, read as the reverse complement.
CTATTACTCCCATTCCAGCCTACTGTCCCAGCCCTCCCCACCTCCTTCCCATTTCCACCCCGCCTAGTATTTGTCCATGTATACTTTATACTTGTTGCTATAAACCCTCCCCCTTTCCCCCTGAAATTCCCTTCCCTCTTCCCTCTGGTGACTGTCAGCCTCTTCTCAATTTCAGTGTCTTTGGTTACATTTTGCTTCTTTGTTTGTTTTGTTGATTAGGTTCCTGTTAAAGGTGAGATCATATAGTATTTGTCTTTCACTTCCTGGCTTATTTCACTTAGCATAATGCTCTCCAGTTCCATCGATGCTGTTGCATAGGGTAGGAGCTCCTTCTTTCTTTCTGCTGCATAGAATTCCATTGTGTAAATGTACCATAGTTTAACGATCCATTCATTTACTGATGGGCACCTAGGTTGCTTCCAACACTTGGCTACTGTAAATTGTGCTGCCATGAACATTGGGGTACATAGGTTCTTCTGGATTGGTGTTTCAGGGTTCTTAGGATATAATCCAAGCAGTGGAATTGCTGGGTCAAAAGGTATGTCCATTTTTAGTTTTCTTAGAAAATTCCATACTGTTTTCCATAGTGGTTGTACCAGTCTGCAATCCCACCAACAGTGCACTAGGGTCCCCTTTTCTCCACAACCTCTCCAACACTTGCTGTTTGTTGCTTTGTTTATGATGGCCATTCTGACCGGTGTGAAGTAGAATCTCATTGTGGTTTTAATTTGCATCTCTCTGATACCTAGTGATATTGAGCATCTTTTCATGTGTCTCTAGATCCTCTATATGTCCTCCTTGCAGAAGTGTCTGTTCAAGTACCTTGCCCATTTTTTAATTGGGCTGCTTGTCTTCTAAGAGTGGAGTCGTGTAAGTTCTTTATATGTTTTGGAGAGTAAACCCTTGTCTGAGGTATCATTGGTAAATGTGTTTTCCCATACAGTTGGTTCACTTTTTATTTTAATACTATTTTCTTTGGCTATGCAGAAGCTTTTTGTTTTGATGAGATCCTACTTGTTTATTCTTTCCCTTATGTTCCTTGCTTTAATGGACATATCAGTAAAAGTGTTGCTGCATGAAATATCTGAGATTTTCCTGCCTATATTCTCCTCTAGGACTTTAATGGTATCATGGCTCATATTTAAATCTTTTATCCACCTTGAATTTATTTTTGTGTATGGTGTAAGTTGGTGCTCAAGTTTCATTTTTTTGCCCGTACTGTACTTGTCCAGTTCTCCCAACACCACATGTTCAAGAGGCTATTTTTGCTCCATTATACGTTGCTGCCCCCTTTGTGGAATATGAATTGACTGTAGAGACTTGGGTTTATTTCTGTGGTCTCTGTTCTATTCCACTGGTCCACGTGCCTGTTTTTATGCCAGTACCAGGCTGTTTTTATTACAGTGGACTTGTAATACAGTTTGGTATCAGGTATTATGATCCCTCCTACTCTGCTCTTCTTTCTCAAGATTGCTGCAGCTATTCGAGGTCATTTATGGTTTCATATAAATTTTTGAAGTGTTTCTTCTATGTCTATGAAATATGCCACATTAATATGGTACATTAATAGGTATTGCATTGAATCTGTAAATTGCTTTGGGTAGTGTGGACATTTTGATGATGTTAATTCTTCTGATCCATGAACACGGTATATGTTTCCATTTGTTTGTATCTCCCTTGATTTCTTTCTTCAGTGTTGTATAGTTTTCTGCATACAGGTCTTTTACCTCCTTGGTTAGGTTTATTCCTAGGTATTTTATTTTTCTTTTTGCTACATTGAATGAGATTTTTTTTCTTGATTTCTGCTCCTGCTGTTTCATTGTTGGTATACAAAAATGCCTTTGATTTTTGGATATTGACTTTGTATTGGCTGTTTAGCCAAATTCATTTATTATGTCGAGCAGCTTTTTGGCCAAGTCTATAAAATTTTCTATGTAAACTAACATGTCATCTGCAAACAATGATAGTTTTGTTTCCTCCTTTCCAAGTTGGATGCCATTTATTTCCTTTTCTTGTCTAATCGCTGTGGCTAATACTTCCAATACTATATTGAATAGAAGTGGTGAAAGTGGACAGCCTTGTCTTGTTCCTGATTTTAGTGGAAAAGATTTTAGTCTTTGCCCGTTGAGTATGATGCTGGCTGTAGGTTTCTCATATATAGCCTTTATTATGTTGAGGAATGCCCCCTCTATTCCCACTTTGCTGAATGTTTTTTATCGTAAATGGGTGCTATAGCTTATCGAATGCTTTTTCCGAATCTATTGATATGATCATGTGATTTTTGTCTTTGCTTTTGTTTATGTGATGTATTACATTTACTGATTTGCAAATGTTGAACCAATCTTGCATCACTGGGATGAATCCCACTTGGTCATGGTGTATGATCTTCTTAATGTATTGTTGGATACAGTTTGCCAATATTTTGTTGAGGATTTTGGCATCTATGTTCATCAGCGATATTAGCCTGAAGTTCTCTTTCTTTGTTGTGTCTTTATCTGGTTTGGGGATTAGGATGATGCTGGCCTCATAAAAAGAGTTTGGGAGTCTTCCATCCTTTTGGATTTTTTGGAATAGTCTGTGAAAGATAGGGGTTAGCTCTTCCTTAAATGCTTTGTGAAATTCTCCTGTGAAACCATCTGGTCCAGGGCTTTTGTGTGTCGGGAGTTTTTTGATTACTGCTTCAATTTCATCTGCTGTTATTGGTCTGTTCAGGCTTTCTGTTTCTTCTTCGCTGAGTTTTGGAAGATTACATTTTTCTAGAAACCTGTCCATTTCATCTAGGTTTTCAAATATTTTGGCATATAGTTCTTCATAGTAATTTCTCACAATCCTTTGTATTTCTGTAGTGTCAGTTGTAATCTCTCCTCTTTCATTTCCAATTGTGTTTATTTGAGTTCTCTCTCTTTTTTTCTTGATGAGCCTGCTTAAAGGCTTGTTGATTTTATTTATCTTTTCAAAGAACAAGCTCCTGGATTCATTGGTCCTTAGAATTTGCTTTTATTCTTTATGTCACTTAATTCTGCTCTGATCTTGGTTATTTCCTTCCGTCTACTAGCTCTGGGCTGTCTTTGTTGTTCTTACTTGAGTTCTTGTAGGTGTAGGGTGAAGTTGTTTGTTTGAAATGTTTCTATCTTTTGAGGACTTCCAGCCAAGATGGAGGCGTAGGCGGACACACTGTGCCTCCTCTCTCAACTAAAATTAAGGACAACAAATATTTAGAAACAAGAAAACAACCAGAACTAATAGAAAATTGAACTGTATGGAAGTCCAACAACCATTCATCCAGACCGGTAAGAGGGGCGGAATCGCGGCAGGAAAAAGTGGAGGTGTGGACCCAGGAACGCAAGCAGCAGTGGCTGGCAGTTCCCAGGTGCACAGGCGGTGGCTGGCGGTCATCGGGCCCACAGGCGGCAGCTGGCAGACCCCAGTCACAGGGGGCAACTGTGTAGACCCAGTGAGGCCGCATAAGGCGGCTGGCTGACCAGGTGGTCCCACATTCTCGCACGCAGATGGTCCATGCAGAAGGGAAGTGGCGGAAGGGACTGAATCCAGGAGAGAGCGGAGCAGGTGCCATTGTTCCCTCTGAGACCCCGCCCCCACATACAGCGTCACAACCCAGCGAATGGGCTGCCCCGCGCTGGGGAGCGCCTGAGGCTCCATCCCTCACTACGTAATAGTCACGACCAGACTAAAACCAAATCAAAACAAACAAACAAAAAAAACCCACCAAAAATGGCTCAAACCGAAGAATAAATGAAAACCCCAGAGTCAATTCCTCTAACCGTGAAGAAATAGCCAACCTATCAGATGCACAGTTCAAAGCACTGGTCATCAAAATGCTCACAGAATTGGTTGATTTTGCTCACAAATTAGATGAAAAAATTCAGGCTACAATACGTGAAATGAAGGAAGGCGCATGGGGAACCGATAGACATGGAAGGAAAACTGAGACTCAAATCAATGGAGTGGACCATAAGGAAGAAACTAACAACCAAACAGAAAACGAGGAAGAAACAAGAATTCAAAAACATGAGGAGAGGCTTAGATACTTCCCGGACATCGTTAAACGTCCCAACATCCGAATTATAGGGGTCCCAGAAGGGGAAGAAGAGCAACAAGTAGAAAATTTATTTGAACAAATAATAAAGGAGAACTTCCCCAATCTGGCAAAGGAAATAGACTACCAGGACGTCCAGGAAGCTCAGAGAGTCCCAAAGAAGTTGGACCCAAGGAGGAACACACCAAGGCACATCGTAATTGCATTTGCCAAGATTAAAATGAAGCAGAGAATTCTAGAAGCAGCAAGGGATAAGGGGACAGTCACCTACAAAGGAATTCCCATCAGACTGTCAGCTGATTTCTCAAAAGAGACCTTACAGGCAAGAAGGGGCTGGAAAGAAATATTTGAAATCTTGAAAAGAAGGGACCTACATCCAAAATTGCTCTATCCAGCAAAGCTGTCATTTAGAATGGAAGGACAGATAAAGCGCTTCTCAGATAAGGTCCAGTTCAAGGAGTTCATCATCACCAAGCTCTTATTATATGAAATGTTAAAGGGACTTATCTAAGAAAAAGAAGATCAAAAATATGACAGTAAAAAGACAGCAAACTCACAGCTATTAAGAACCACACCTAAAACAAAAGCAAACTAAGCAAACAGCTAGAACAAGAACAGAACCACAGAAATGGAGATCATATGGAGGGTTAGCAACAGGGATGTGGGAGGAGGAGAGGGGGGAAAAGGTACAGAGAATGAGTAGCATAGATAGTGGGTAGAAAATGGACAGTGGGAGGGCAAGAATAGTATGGGAAATGTAGAAGCTAAAGAACTTATGACACATGGACATGAACTAAAGGGGGGAATGTGTGTGGGAGAGGGTGTGCAGGGTGGGGGTAATGATGGGGAAGAAATGGGACAACTGTAATAGCATAATCAATAAAATATATTAAAAAAAGAAAAACATAAAAGTAATGATTACTTTTTTCTTACTCAAAAAAAAAAAAAAAGAAAGAAAGAAATGTTTCTATCTTTTTAGGTAGGCCTGTATTGCTATGAACTTTCCTCTGAGGAGTGCCTTCACTGTGTCCCATAAGTTTTGGGTCATTGTGAGTTCATTTTCATTTGTTTCCAGAAACTTTTTGATTTCCCCCCTAATTTCATACTTGACCCATTCATTGTTTAATAGCATGCTATTCAATCTCCATGATTTTGAGGGTTTTAGGTTTTCTCCCTTGGGGTTGGTTTCTAGTTTCAGTCCCTTATGTTCAGAGAAAATGCTTGGTATGATTTCAATTTTCCTGAATTTGTGGAGGCTTTTTTTGTGTCCTATCATGTGGTCTATCTTTGAAAATGTTCCATGTGCATTTGAAAAGAATGTGTATTTATTTTCTTTGGAATGAAGGGCTCTCTCTCTATACATATCAGTTAAGTCCATTTCATCTAGAGTGTTGTTCAATGACACAATATCTTTGTTGATATTTTGTTTGGAATATCTATTCATTTTTGACAGTGGGGTGTTAAAATCCCCTGCTAAGATCGTGTTGCTGTCAATATCTTTTTTGAAGTCCTCCAACATTTTCTCTATGTATTTGGGTGCTCCTATGTTGGGTACATGTATACTTACAATTTTTATGTCTCCTTGGTGGATTGTTTCCTTGAGTAATATGAGGTGACCTTCCTGGTCTCTCTTTATGGCCCTGTTTTTGACGTCTATTTTTTCTGATATGAGTATTGCTACCCTGGCTTCCCCCCCACCCCCACCCCCGTCCATTTGCTTGGAAAATTGGTTTCTAGCCCTTTACTTTCAGTCTTGTAGGTCTTTTTCCTGAGATGGGTCTCTTATAGGCAGCATATGTCTGGGTCCTGCTTTCTTATCCATTCAGCTATTCTGTGTCTTTTGATTAGAACATTTAATCCATTTACGTTTAAGGTTATTATTGATAGGTACTTATTCATTGCCATTTTTGTACCTGTGTTCCTCTCTCTCTCTCTTTTCCTTCCTTTCCTTAAAGCAGTCCCTTTAGTATCTCTTGCAGAATTGGTTTGGTAGAAGTGTATTCTTTTAGACTTCTTTTGCCTGGGAAGCTCCTTATTTGGCCTTCTATCTTGATTGAAAGCCTTGCTGGGTAAAGTAGTCTTGGTTGCAGGCCTTTGGTTCTCATTTCTTAGAATATTTCTTGCCATTCTCTTCTGGTTTGGAGCATTTCCATTGAGAAGTTAGCTGCTAAGCTCATTGGGGCTCCCTTGTATATTACTTCCTTTTTCTCCCTTGCTGCCTTTAAGATTCTCTCTTTGTCTTGGAATTTTGCCATTTTAATTATGATGTGTCTTGAAGTAGGCCTGTTTGGGTTCCTCTTGATTGAGACTCTCTGTGTTTCCTGGATTTGTGTGACTTTTTCTCTCATCAAATTAGGGACATTTTCCATCATTACTTTTTCAAACAGGTTTTCTATCCCTTGCTCTTCTTCTTCTCCTTCTGATATCTCTATTATATGTATATTATTATGTTTCATATTGTCTTGCATTCTCTTAATCCCTCTTCATTCTTTCTGAGCCTACTTTTCTTTTCTTGTTCTTTCTGGGTGTTTTTTTTCTACTTTGTCCTCCAACTGGCTGATCCGATCTTCTGTTCCATCAATTCTGCTTTTTATTCTTTCTACTGTGTTCTTCATTTCGGAAATTTTGTTCTTTATTTCCTCTTGGCCCTTATTGATAGTTTCTATTTGCTTTTTATGTTGATATAGTTTGCAGTGAGTTTATCATAGCTTCTCTGTAGTTTCTGGTAGCTCACTGAGAGCTCACGAAGCTTCCTGACAACCATTGCTTTGGACTCACTATCTGATAGTTGAGTTGCCTCCATTTCATTTAGCATTCTTTCTGGGGCTTCCTCCTTTTCTTTCATTTGGGGATTATTTCTTTGTCTTCCCATTGTTTGTGAGACTCTTCTTGTTAGCCTCAGCTTCTTAAATTGATCTGTTCCTGCTCCCTGGGTTTATGATGTACAGTTCTGTGGTAGAATACCTGTGAGATTCAGTGGTGCAGTCTCTTTTGGGTATCCTGTTATTCACCGTTTCCACTGTCTTACCTGTTCGGATGCCCCCTCTTTGGGACCAACTCTGTTTTTTTCACAGTTTCAGGTTTGTTTGTTTGTTCATTTGTCTCACTCATGGGTATTTTAAAAGAGAAAAGAGGGGAAAAATGAAAAAAGAGGAAGGGAAAAGAGATAAAATTAGAAAGAAAGGAAGAAGGAATAAAACAAGGAAGAAGAGAAGGAAAAGGAGTTGAGGTGTATAAAAGATAGGAATAATAAAATAATAATAATAACGAATAATTATTAAAAATAGGAAAAAGAAAAGAAAAATACTCTTGCTGTTTTCAAATTCGCCAAGCTGGTTTTTCTGGTCTTCCTAGCTGCAACAGCTGAGTGGTGATGGTATTGCTGTTCTCTCTGTTCCATACTTAGTCATCTTTGGGCTACTCTTCCCAGGGCTAGCCTGGCACCTCTCTACACAGGGCCTGAGGCATGTGTTCTGAGCCTCCTGGGGAGCATGCACTTTCCTGAGTTTATGGGTGTGAGCTTGGGTCTCCTAGGGGGTGTGCACCTATCCTGAGTTTATGGGTGTGGGTTCTAGATTTCCTGCTTTGTGTGCACTCACCCTAATTTCACGGGAGTGAGCTCTGGGTTTCCCATGGATTGTGCGCACTCCCTGGGTTCACATGAGTGGGTTCTGTTTCTCCCATGGATTGCTTGCATTTCCTGGGTTCCTGGTATGGGCTACAGGTCTCCGGTCCCTGGTTGCTCAGCCTTCCTGTTCGCCAGTGCCTATGGTCACATAGCCTTCTCAGTTTGCGTGTGCAGCCATCTGCAGCCGCGCAGGCAACCATCTGAGGTCACACATTGGAGCCTATGTTTGCGCAGCCATCCGCAGTCGCTTGCCGGCACCTATGGTCTCGAAGCTGCAGCCATCTCTGTTTGCTCCGGCGCCTATGGTTGCACAGCCATCTGCAGTTGCTCAGCACCTACAGTCGTGCATCCTGTCTCCGGTCACGCACAGGCGCCTCAGGTCACCTGAGCTCCAGCATGCACTCCTCCCAGGGCTATGCATGGATACTCACATCCCCAGCATGTTTGTCATTCAGACCTTAACTCCTCTCTGTGAGACTTCAAGCAACCAGGTCTCTCTTGGTGCTGTTCAATCCTTGTTTGGCTGGTGAGGGAATGGTTGACCCGGCTCCTTTCCTAGAGCCTTTTGACAGGCCTGGCAAGCGCTGGGCCAGGGCCTCAGAAACCCTGATGTTGGTGCTGATCCCTGGGTTCTTATTGTTCTAAAGTACTCTCCTTACCGTCTGGTTTTTCAATGTCCACTTCGATTTTCATTCTCCTATTTTCAAATATGCTGTGTTACTGTTTTTTGTTTGCTCTGTTCTTCTGTAGATGGGCCAGGTTTTTCTCTCATATGTAAGGGGAAGTGGAATCTGCTCCCTCCTACCACGCCACCATCCTCCTTCTAAATGTACTACCTTTGTAGTTGATTGAACCTCCACTTTTACTGTGTGTGTTTGTCAGAGAGAGTTGTTTTCTTTCCTGTATTTTCTTATTCTTATTTTTCTTCTAGATTTGAAACATAAGGAAACAAAAAACAACCAATCAGAATAACAAGAAGAAAAAAATACAAAAAAAACAGGGTAGTGTAAACAGCCTCTGGGACAACTTCAAGTGTTCTAACATTCGCATCATAGTGGTGCCAGAGGGAGAAGAGAAAGAGCAAGCAATTGGAAATCTATTTGAACAAATAATGGAAGAAAACTCCTCTAATATGATGAAGGAAATAGGCAACTTCAGGAAGCACAGAGAGTTTCAAACAAGGTAGATTCAAAGAAGCCCACTCCAAGTCACACCATAATTAGAATACCAAAGATGAAAGATAAAGAAAGAATATTAAAAGCAACAAAAGAAAGCCAGTTAGTTACCTACAGGGGAGTTACCATAAGACTGTCAGCTGATTTCTCAAAAGAAACTTTGTAGGCTAGAAGGGATTGGCAAGAAATATTCAAAGTTGTGAAAAGCAGGGACCTACAGCCAAGACTGCTCTATCCAGCAAAGATATCACTTAGAATTGAAGGACAGATAAAGATATTTCTAGACAAGAAAAATCTAAAGGAGATTATCATCACCAAACCATTAATATATGAAATATTAAAGCGATTTATTTAAGAAAAAGAAGATCAAAGCTATGAACAATAAAGTGGCAATAAATATAACCTATTAACAATTGAATATAAAAAACAAACTAAGCAAATAAGAACAACATAGACTGAATCATGGGTACAGAAGCAATTTTAATGGTGCCAGATGGGATGGAGGTATGTGGGAATGGGCAAAGAGGTGACAGGATTAAGAAAATACAAATATTTAGGTAGTTACAGAATAGCCTCAGGGATGTAAAGTACAATATAGGAAATAGAATAACCAAAGAATTTACACTCATGATCCATGGACATGAACAATGGTGAGGAGTTTGCGTGATGGAGTGGCATTGCTGGGTGGAAGAGGACAAAGGGAGAAAATTGTAATAACTGTAATAGTATAATCAATAAAATATAATTTAATATCATTTTAACATTTCTTGTAATACTGGTTCAGGGATGCTACATTCTTTTAGCTTTTTTCCTGTCTAAGAAACTCTTTATTCATCTTTCAGTTCTAAATGATAGCCTTACTGAATTAAATAATCTTGGTTGAAGGTCTTTGATTTTCATGACTTTGAATATTACATGCCAATCGCTTCTGAGATTGCAAAGTTTCTGTAAAGAAATCAGCTTTCAGTCTTATGGGTGCTCCCTTGTAAGTAACCAACTGCTTCTCTTGCTGATTTTAAGATTCTCCTTTTGTCTTTAATGTTTGGCATTTTAGTTATAATGTCTTCTTGTGGGTGTCTTTAGGTTCATTTTATTTGGGACTCTCTATTTCCTGGACTTTTATATATATGCTTTTTTAACCAGATTAGGGAAATTTTCCATCATTGTTCCTTCAAATAGATATTCAATTCTTTGTTCTCTCTCTTCTGTTTCTGGTACCCCTATGTTGCAAATGTTGGTACACAGAGACTTTATAAACTGTCCTCATTTCTTTAAAATTATTTTTTCTTTTTTGCTCTTTTGGTTGGTGGTATCCACTACTTTGTCCTCAAAGTGTTGATTCAATCCTCTGTTTTGTCTAATCCACTTTTGATTTACTCTAATGTATTCTTCACTTTAGATATTGTATTCTTTATTTCTGATGGTTTTTAGTATGCTTTTTCACCTTTTTATGTTTTATATTTTTGTTGACATTCTGAGTTCATCCATTCTTACCTAAGTTCATTGATCATCATTATAACCAGTATTCTGAGCTCTGTATCAGGTAGATTCCTTGTCTCTATTTCATTTAGTTCTTATTCTGGTGTTTTGTTTTGATCTTTTTTGGGGACCTGTTTCTTTGTCTCCTTATTTTGGCTATCTCCCTGGAGTTTCTTGTTTTTGTTTTTTTTTAATGTTTTGGGTAAATCTCTATTATCCCAGCCTTGAAAAAGTTGCCTTATGTAGAAAGTGTTCTATGGAGGCCAGTGGCACAATCTTCCTAATCACCTTAGCCAGGCATTCTGAGGGAGTCACATGTTTGGGTTTTGTGTGCCCTACTTTTGCAGTTGACAATTATTTGCTGTTGACACATCTGTGGCTCTTTATCCTCAGATGACTGGCTATAAGGTCTGGCCATGACTGCATTGGATGAGCTGTTGTGTGCAGGCAGATCCCATGGAGTATTAGTCACTACAGCAGGTCTCTGGTGCCTGCCGAGTCTGCTCTTTGGTTGTGTCATTTGTGGAGATAATTGAGTGGCGCTCATGTGTGTAAATCTGGCCACTGAGTATTGGTCCTAGAGACTGTAGGTAGTGCCTCCAGTGCAAATCAAGCTCATCTGTCACTTGTGCTGAGCTTGAAAGAGCTACAAAGTGATTTGTGATTGCTTGTCACATGTACTGTGCTTGGAGATGCTTGTGATATCCTATGCTGCAAACTTAGCCTGGTTACCATTTGTACCAGGCTTGGACCCCCTTGGTGAGCATTGTGATGAGAGCTAAGGCCAGCCTTCAATTTTATTGGGCCTGTGGTCACTTATTTGAAACTATATACCGGGCCAGGACTGGCCTAGAGCCACTAGATGGGATTTACAGTGAAATTTGAGACCATTCACTGCTAGTACTGAGTTTGGGGCCACTTTTCAAGAACTATAAGGCAGGCACATTGAGGCCAGCAGCTTTTTTTAGTGGGTTATGAACCTTGAGAGATTTTTGGAAAGTGAAGAGTGCTAGCCAAGGCAGGTTGCTTTTGTGGAGGAGCCTCTGGAAGAAGCTTGGGAGAGACAGGAGCATTGGGTAGGGCTGGGTCTCAAAGAATCACCAAGATGGAGAGAATAGTATTTGACAAATTAATGGAGAGCTCAGATTAGGTGCCTGCTTGTGCTGAGCCAGCTGTATGGGAGGAGAGTTCAGCAAACAAACAATGGTGCCTGCCAGCACTTCTGTTCATGGTTAAAGTTGCCCTGACCCCTGCTCCTCCAGCCCTTCCCCTGAAATATGTCAATTTACTTCCTCCTCTTATGTCTCTGGTGCATTCTGAGTTGCAGTTGCACTGGAGCTTAGAGCAAGTAGGTTTGTGAACAAGTGATCTGTGCATGTTCCCTTTAAGAGAATCGCCTTAGTCTCTAGCAGCCCTTTGTCTCTCTGTCATGCAATTCCTGCAGGTTTTTACAACCAAATGTTATGGGGACTCCTTTGCCTGGATCTGGTGCCTTGGGTTGGGAAGCCCACTGTGGGTCTGGGACCCCTTGCTCCTCAGGGGGGACCTCTGCAGCTTAGATGGTCCTTCCAATTCTGAATCACCACACTGTAGGTATGGGACCTGTCTTCTGTGTCTCCACCTCTCCCACCAGTCTGGGCCTGGCTTCTTTAAATTTTTAGTTACAGGAGCTCTATTCAGTTAGTCTTCAGGTGGTTTTCAATTATGGTTTCTCTATGACTTAGCTATAATATTTTTTTTGAGAGAAACAGGGTTTTATTTTCTGGGGTGAAATCTTGGAGGAGCTGAGAACACTTATGTTCAGAGCCCTGTTCTTCCCTGAAACGCAGTACTTCCCTTGCTCCCCAAAGAGTTAAAAGCCAAAGCTAAGCCCAATAGTTCCCCATCTCCTTATCTTAATTTGGCTGCACAAACAGTTCTTCAGTCCCTCTGGAAAGTACACTTATAGGTCTCACAGTTGCCATCCTCTCACAGCAGCTCTCTCCTTCAGGATCTAGGGTACGTTGTCCTCAGCCTCCACGTTGAGGAATAGATGTGCCATGTTACACTGGATCATTGTGAAGTTCAGGAAAGGCACGAGTCCCAAGAGAGTGGCATCTCCATATGCCCCAAGTCCCAAGAGTCCAGATAGAGTCTGGGTCCGCAAGGCAGCAGGTCAGCATCTTGCAAGGCAGGGTCATTGGTGGCTTTGGAGTCAGCTAGAGTGGGCATGATCAGAGCAGCAGCATGCTGTTCTCTCCTTTACTACACCAGGCTGCATGGCCATATCCTGACTACAAACTGCCTAGCTGCTACATCATGGCTCCTTCTCCTCTACACTCAATCCACCCACATGGCTCCTATCTCACTACCGGCAGCATGGCTGTATCTCCCTCACATGGCTGCACTCTTCACTACAGATCAGCACTGCTGCTACCTACTCTCTCAGCTCTCATGATGGACCAGTCTCTTTTTGCTTACCCTTAGTTTAAATACTGATCTGAGCTTCCTACATTGCCTTCTGTGCAGCTCCTCTCACAATGAGCTACATTTACCAGTTTCCTATATTATTTAAATTCTTTTGGCTGCCACCTTTAGTTGGGGCAAGAGTGACTCATTAACACAGGGGGGAACTGCCTTCTTGCCTCTTGTGTAGGTACTGTACAAACCCCCAGCTATGTCACTAGTCACCATACATTCTGAAAGTCATGTATACTGATTTAGCTGTAATTTTGATGTGTTCATGGGAGAAGGCAAGCACAGAGTTTATTTACTCTGATATCTTTACCAGAAGTCAAAAACACATCTTTATGTGAAGGGAATGATCCATATTCTATTGCATATGCTTTTTTAAAATATTTTATTTATTTATTTTTAGAGAGGGAGAAGGGAAGGAGAAAGAGTGAGAGAAACATCAATGTGTGGTTACCTCTCTCATGCCCCCTACTGGGGACCTGGTCTGCAATCCAGGCATGTATCCTGACTGGGAATCGAACCAGTGGCCTTTTACTTTGCAGCCTGCACTCAATCCACTGAGCTACACCAGCCAGGGCTCTATTACATATTTTAACAAAATAAACAATATATGTCAATTTATACTCTTTTACATATTCAAACTCTGTAAAACATTATAAAAATAAACCTTCTGTGACTGGTTTGTATACATACTTGCTGTGTTAATTATTATAAACAACTAAAAATAATGTTTCTGTTTCATTTCATGATATAGAAAATTTAATTTTAGATGAAATTTTATAAGTTTTTTAACATAATAGAAATTAATTTCTGGGGATAATATTGGACTTTGTTGACATTAGCAGAGTTCTAAGAGTTGAGTGTTAGCTTCATTTTATAGATGAATAAATTACATTTCACTTAGTCAAAATAATGTGCTCAGAACTAGTAATTGACAATTTTGGACTATAAACTCAGCTTTTCTAACTCCTGAATTTAAGATTGTTTTGATCATTGCACACCTTTAAAAATAAAACAAAAGAAAAAATAAATGTAATAGAGAAGGTTCAAGAGTTTTCTTTTCATAATTAATAAAATAATATAACAAGATTTCTTTGGTTAGCAGAGATGGTTTTAATGAATATGGTATCTAAGCCTATTTCCTTCATAATTATGTTAGAATATCAGTGGTTTGGGATTAGCTTCCCAAGTAAATTCCCCTGGCTCCAACCCTTGCTAATTCTCTCAAATATACATTTTTTACTTTTTAGATGCTGATTTGATTTGCACAGGACCTGCTTCTTCAGGATTCTTAGCTTTCTGCTCATCTTTTGAGTAGACATTAAAAGATTGCCTTTAAGATTTCTGAGTCTGCTGTCTCACGACTGTGTCTGTTTTTTCTTTGCTTCTGGAACTCTAATATGCTTTATGCCTTGGATCCCCCGGAAGGTACCAAGGTCATCTTGGGTTTTCTTTTGTCCTGATCCAATTGTTCAAAATGACAGGTGAATGTTTCAAAGATTTAAATCAATGACTTGTGTCTAGTATTTGTTTGTTTTATATAAATGATGTAAAATAAATGGCTTTGCATATAGAAGTACTTGCTAATAAAATGTATATTCCTTTAAATACTAAAATGTTTTTTTCATATATAAGATATCTAATTATAATTCCATTGGTTAAAAATAATTGAAATAAATTTGTGATTAGTTAGGTAAGAGATACTATCCATTACACGGATGTTAACAATTATAGTTTCCACATTATGGAGAAAGACATAGATTGAAAGAAAACAGTAATTTTTTTGTATTTTTATAACAAAACTGAATACCACTACAATAGATGGGCACAAGGTATAATGAAATATTTTATTTTGTAATGATTTCAATAACTTCTGAAAAAATGGGTTATCCATTTGAAGCATCTATTTTAAAAATAACTAATAAAATTAGAGTTAAAAAATTGGAAGCCTTTAAAAAGTTTGATTTCTAGTCACCTAAATTCATTCTTGTTGTAATTATCTAACTTAACATGATCTAAAATAAAATAGGATTGATTATGTTGTAACACGAAAATATATTTCAAACTAATATCCATAGAATGACAATTTATCTTAAAAATTCTGATAGAAAAAAAGAATAAATACCAATATTGACTCTCTTTTAGTGGTGAGTATATAAATTATTTTTTTACTTCTCCATACCTGTAAGTTATTCTATAAGGAAAATATACTATTTCAATAACAGATAATTTAAAAATAATATTCTAACATTTAGAAGCTGTTATACATAAATATAAAAGGAAGGACTTTAAAAGTCACTTGTCTGGATTGTGTTCCTGGATTCCATATCAGAGACTCTCTGATTGCTTTATCTAATTTTCTGCCTTGGCCTTCACTTCTACTCCTTCGTAAACTATCTTTATTTTCAATGGTATCCTGGTAGTTCCTTTCAAGTTGTGGCCTTGCCTCTTGTCTTTTTTTAAAGCTTTTTAACTTTCTTTGTTTTTTCTTTATAGTATAAATATCTCTCTTATTAGTAAGTCCACATCCTTTAGTCTGTATCTTTTTTTTTAATTTTTTTTCCATTTTTTATTTTATTTTTTTAAATCAGTATTTTTTAATTGTTGATATTGTACAGTTTTCTGTCTTTTCACAGTTCCCTCATTTTAACCATGTCCTTGTTGAAACCATTAGCATTCATGCCAGCATCTTCTCCTGGTTTCTTTTCTCCCACTCTGGACAGTGTCCTGTCTCATATACCAGTTATTTCTCATATTTTCCTTTTATTTATTAAACTTTTTATTCCTTTTATTTATTAAAGTTTTATTTTTTGTTGTATTCTTTCTATAAACATTTAGTCCCCTTATATGTCCCTCCCCTCTGCAATCACCACACAGTTGTCCATGTTCATGAGTCCTTTTTCCTTTTTGCTCAATCCCTCCCCCAACCCTCCCCCCACTTAGCTATCCTCTTGCTCTCTATCTATGAGACAGTCTCTATGTTGCTTGTTAGTTCAATTTGTTCATTAGATTCCACACATGAGTGAAATCATATGGCATTTGTCTTTCTCTGACTAGTTTATTTCACTTAGAATAATCTTCTCCAGGTCCATCCATAGTGTCACAAAGGCTAAAATTTTCTTTTTTTTTTTATAGCTGAGAAATATTCTATTGTAAACAGATGACATGATACTGTATATAGATAATACCAAAGATTCCACCAAGAAACTACTAGAACTGATAAATGCATTCAGCAAAGTAGCAGGATACAAAAATAATATCCGTAAATCAGTTACATTTTTATATGCCAATAACAAACTAACAGAAAGGGAAATTGAGAAAACAATCCCATTCCCATTTGCTTCAAACAGAACCAAATACCTAAGAATAAATGTAACCAAGGATATAAAAGACCCATACTTGGAAAATTATGAAACACCGAAGAAAGTAATTGAAGAAGAGACAAATAAGTGGATGCACATGCCATGTTCATGGATAGGAAGAAATAACATCATTAAAATGTCCATACTACCCAAAGCAATCTATAAATTCCATCCAATTCCTATCAAGATTCCAGCAACATATTTCACAGAACTAGAACAAAAATTTCAAAAATTTATATGGAACCACAAGAGGCTCCACAATGCAATGGTGATCCTGAGAGAGAACAAAGTTGGGAGAATCACACTATTTCAGAAATAACCCACATCTTTATAGTCAATTAATATTTTACAGAGGAAGCAAGTGCATACAATAGGCTAAAGATAGTTTATTAAACAAATAGTGTTGGAAAAATTAGACATATACATGCAAAAAATGAAACCATACCATCTTCTTAAACCACTTACAAGCATAAATTAAAAATGGATTAAAGATTTAAATGTTAGACCCCAAACCATAAAAGTCTTAGACTAAATCATAGGCACTCTACATTAATGCATCTTTACCCTCAGACTAGGTAAGCTCCCTTAAAAAAAAAAAACTTTAATAACATATTACATCCTCAATATCTGTAATTTCCATTTGACTACACAATCATGTTTGCTGAACAATGGAGGTACATGGTAAGATATGCAACCTTAGGTGATTTTGTTGTGGTGCGAACATCATAAGAGTGCATCTACACGATCCTAGGTGGTATAGCCTACTATACACCCAGGCTACGTAGTATAGTTTATTGCTCTTAGGCTATAAGCCTGTACAGCATATTATTATTATACTGAATATTGTAAGCAGTTGTAACTCAATGGCAAGAATTTGTGTACCTAATCATTTATAAAAATAGAAAATATACAATAAAATATGGTAAAAATATAAATGGTACATTTGTATATTCACTTACCATAAATGGAGTTTGTGGGACTGGAAGTTGCTCTGGGCAAGTAAGTGGTGAGTGTGAAGGCCTCAGACATTACTGTACACTACTGTAGAATTTATAAACACTACAGTTAGGCTACACTAAATTTATTAAAACAAGACTTGTAAATACTAAATTAGCCTTAACATTTTCACTTTATTCATAATAACACTTAGCTTAAAACAGAAACACATTGTACAGCTATAAAATATTTAATTTCTTTATATCTTTATTCTATCAGCTTTTTATTTTCAATTTTATATTTACTTTAATTTTCTTTTGTTAAAAACTAAGACACAAACACACACATTAGCCTAGGCCCACACAGGGTCAAGATCAGCAGTATCCCCACCTTCCACCTCCACATCTTGTCCCACTGGAAGGTCTTCCTGGACAGTAACATTCATTAGCATTCATCATCTCCTGTGATGACAATGCCTTCTTCTGGAAGACCTCCTCAAGGACCTGCCTGAGGCTCTTCTTGTGGAGGTATCACTCTTTTCAGAAATATGTCCATAGTGGTTTGCTGAATTTGTTTTTAATATTTTTCATAATAGATTTGGTTGTAAGCAAATAATGCACCATGAACATTCCTCTCTATAAGGAAAATCTTTCGGTGCTGGGGTCCATGTTTTCCAACTTTTAAAGAGCTTGCTGAGGTGTGCAAAAGCTTAACTAAACCTTTACTGTGAATTTTCCTGGAGGGTTTCTTCTTAATGTACCACCATATACATGTGGTCTGATGATGGCTGAACTGTCATTATGTAGTAGGTTTAAAGAGGCTAAGGTCCATACTCACATTTGGTACAGTGTTTCTCTAGAACACACAACTGTAGACAACCCAACAGTGCAGTCACATTGCAGGCACTCAAAAATATATGTTGAATAACTGACTGATGGGGATACTTTGCTCTAATGGGATTGCATTGGTTCCTATATATTAGGTGTCCCCCATGTGTCCAGCTCCTTATAAGCTTGAGGCCTTTTTATGCAAGAATATGGAGGAAAGATAGATAAATAACACCACACTTCCTTGTTCTGACATGCACTGGAGCATTTTTTTTATACAAGTTGTTGAGGCTTAGTCATATTGTGTGAGAAATAAAGTAGTAATTATTCTGGAAATTCCATAGAGATTCTGCTTTCTCTGTATTCATGAGGATAATAGGCCTAAGTGTGTGTAATTGCTGGCTTTGGTCCTAATCAGAAGCTGGAAGTACTCATGACATATTTCTTGTCTTCTGTCTGAGAATTTTCGCATTGACATTAATCAGTGATCAGCTGAAAAACTGCAGACTGTGTGGCATAGAGCTAGGAAAGGAGGAAGGAATGCTCGTGTTTCATCCAAAACAAATTTCTCCATTGTTTGACAGTTGTTGAGCAATAAAAAAAGATGCTTTGGATTTTATTTTTCCACTTGTGACCTGAAGTCTTTTGGCAATGCAATATCCTAGTCAAGAACAGTAGAAGGAACATTGATTTAATTACATATACTAATGTAAACCAATGAGATAAAATATCAAGATGATTTCTAAACAGTTTCAGAAAATCCATGCTATGAATCTAATGCAATACAAAATATTTATCTATAGTTTTAATTTCTCAGGAGTTCTTATTTCTAAAGTTCTCCAATTGTAGCCTCAAACATCTGGTGTATGAAGATACAGGCTACATCCAAAGGGTGCCAAGATCATCTGGGTTCTGTCATAAGACTCTTCTTTCAAATTGTTCACACAAATTTCTTCTGAGAGACAGGCATTCTGAATAATTTACAAGATTTTTCCCAAGAAAGATACTTATAAACCATAAACAAATTAAGGGGAAAGGATTGTGAAAAATTTCAATGTCTCTGAGATTTTTACCTTACTTGCAAACTAACAAGTTAGCCTGCCATGGTTTCATGGATTTTGGCAAAAGACATGAGACTTCTGGGTCAGAGATACAAAACAGTGTGAGTATCATGTGCTGATTCCCCTTGCCACCCAAATTCCACAGGAGTGATATTGGATGGTCCTCTTGGTGGGCTTTGCATGCATAGTGGGTGTGTCACAGTTAGGACCCCCAAATTAGGAAATCAATGTTTTATAAGGGGCTACAAGCATGTCTAGCCTTTTTGCCAGAGAGGGAGTCTATCTCTAATTTGAAAGGCTGGAGAAGATAGCCCCTATGCTTACAAGAATGACAGAAAAGTGAGAGAGCCACAGAAAATTGTTAAATAAATTGAGGGGTAAAAATTTAGTGCATTCCCCCCAGCCCCAATCTGTCTTGGCTTAGACCTAGAAAGCAGAGAGATCACTTCAAATGACTAAAACCAGATGCTTGTGTTATTTCAATTAACATAAATGATTAGGCATTTAGTTATGTCTTCTGTTTTTCTTGTCTTCATCATAGTTCAGAGTAATATTTACTTAGCATCTAGTAGGAACTCATAAATGCTTATTATTTGTTAATTGCTCAGAAGGATGACAAATAAGTGTTGCTACATCTCATTTCTAGAGAACAGGCAGCAACTGTACAGATAAAAAACAAACAAAAAAACCCACTAGCCACTGGCTCACGTCTAGTCTGATTTCAACCACAGACTATTTAATATTGAATAGTATCAAGCTGTAGTTTAGAGATATCACCTGGTATAGAAAAAATATCATTATTTTGGACCTGTGTTACACTGATAAAATTAAACAATGCTATATAGCATCACTGCATTTATGCAGAGGAAAAAATAACAATTCTGCCAGAAATTTTCATGTTTGTTGTATGTGTCAGTGCAAAACCAGTGATGAATTTTTTTTTTTTTTTTTTACCTTTGGGAAAATAAACATGTGGCCTTCTCCTGTAGAATGTAGAGAATGGTAGATAAAGAGCTGTCTGATAGAAAAGGGGCTTATCTCTGTGAGGTAAATGAGTCCTTTGAAGGCACCATGGTTCTATACAGTGCTCTGGAAGAGTTCATTAACCCAACACAAATAGACTATTTACTCCCTCATAGAGGACTGTGCTAATTAAATTGCTTTGTTTACCCACCTATATCTGGATTTTCTACAAATACATTAATATCTCACATCTCATTCTATATGTTCTTGTTGAAGACCAAGATGATTACAGATTCACTAACTTGCATTTCCATAGATCTTAGACTTCATTAGATTTCCTCAAAATCAGTTTTGAAAACATTCTACAATATTGTTATACTTAGAAAGAGAGCCCAGATGGAGGAATGTAATGTTTTGTATTTTTATAAATGTCTATAATAGTTATCTATGGACATATCTTATTGTTATTTTATTTCCTTCTTGTTAAGTTCAAAAAGTAAATTCCTCCCACCTAAAGTTAATTTCTACATCTGTGCTGTAAATTTCATCTTCAAGAATCTTAAATTATAAGCATGTGTTTTCTTTTATATATTCAATTTCTCTTTCTCTGGAACTTTCTGGAGCTCTTAAATGTGCTCATGTCTCCTTCACAAAGCACCAACAATAAACAACCTCTAGGCCTCTCATCTCTTTCTGATAAATTCACTCTTTATTTTTCTACGTTACAGCCAAACTTCTCAAAAGAATTATCTTTGTCATTGTGTCTCTTTCTTTTTATTCTAATATAGATTTGTCTACTTTATAAACCACTGGAATAATGTTTATTAAAGTTAATACTCATACCTTGTTAACAGAATCTAAAAGAAATTTCCAGTCATTCTGTACATGTCCTCTCAGCTGAAAAGTTTTGACTACTTTTTAAAAAAAATTTCCCTTCCCTTTGATTAGAGCCTACCATCTCCAGGTTTTACTTCTTACCTTTCTATCATTCATTTTTCTCTTCAGGAGCATCATCATCTATCTTTGATCTGATCTGCTAATCCTAAGGATTCTCGTTTCCTATCTATATATTTTTTTCTATTTTAATGATTTCAAGCATATCTGTGGCCTGAGTTGTAACACATTTATAAACTGCCTACAGATATACTGCTCCAGCTCATGTATGTTCTTATTTCTGGTCCCATATATTCAACTGCCATTTTGACATTTTTCTTTTGGAGATTCAAAGTCATCTAAAACTAAAATTCTTCAATTAGAACTCATTAAATATCCCCTTGAACAACTTCCCCTCTCCATGCTTTTCCAAAAACACTATCTTATTAACCAAGCCAGAAATCTTGAGTCATCTTTTATACCTTCTTTTTCTAAACTCATCAGCAAATCTCCTTGATTTTTTCTCATACATTTCTTACCACCTGTAGTCCACCACTCTCATACCACACTTTCAATATCCTTCTCAAAGGTGGCTAGAGTTTGCTTCCAAGTAGTCTATCTGCATCTGCTCTGGTTTCCCTCCAAACTGCAATGAAAATAAGGGTTTTTAATATCTGTGACTCTTCAAAAAATTATCCATGTTGCTTATAGCCTTCCATTGTCCCAAGGACAAAGCAAACTTTTCAATATGGTCAACCATGCCCTCTCCAGAATCTTTCTGCATGTTTTTCCTCATCATCTGGGCTCTAGCTACGTTGGCTTTTCTTTTGTTCCTTCACATTGCACATGTCTGTTTTTCCCCCCACAGTGTTGTGCACACATTGTTGCCTCTATTTGGATCTTCTTGAGAACCATATGAGAGGCACTTAGTACATGATTGATGGCATAAGAAATGAAAAAAAGAAGAAAGAAAACTGTAGCAGATGAGGACTAGATGGTTTACAAAATAGAAAGGAATAGAAGGCTGTCATGGAACTGTGAAAGAAAGAAAAGAAGGAAGGATGTAAAAAAAAGAAAAAAATGAGAAGTGAGGAAGAAAAAGACCCTTGTTTCATTAAAAAATATTATATATTTTATCTATGCTAATCACTGTGTTAATATGTTTGTAAGTATTATCCTTAAGACAAATCCAAAGGAACTATTTTAATTTGTTATGGATGAGACCACTGTGGCATAGGGAAGTGCAGATCACAGTATGTGTAAGTGCTATGATTTGAACTGTGACTTAAACCTAGGTCTGTTTGAATGCAGTGAAATGGATTAATTTAGAATTTTCAAGCCCAAGATTACAATTGTAAATTAAAAGTTTTGGTAACATAGAAGGCCTAAAAGCTATTGTGAAGTCTACTCATGTGGTTCCAATGTATCCTTAACTAGATCAAGAAAAAAATACATAACTACCAAGTGACTTTCATTATAAAAATGTATTTGATTATAGAGTAACAATTTATGTGAGGTATGAACAATAAATATTTTTCTAATTTTAATGAAACTTAATTCACATATAACATTGCCTAAGTTTAAGGTGTACAGTATAATGATTTGATACATGTATGTAATACGAAATGATTACCATAAGTTTAGTTAATATCAATCATCTCTCATGGTTACTTTTTTTCCTCTTACAATAAGATCTGCTCTCTTAGTAACTTTTAAATATATAATACAGTGTTGTTAACTATGGTTACTATGCTGTATGCCACATACCCAGAGCTTATTTACCTAATAACTGGATACTTGCACTTTTTGACTACCTTCACCCATTTTCCCATATCTTCCCATCTGCCTCTGGCAACCATCAGTCTTTTCCCTGTCTCTGTGAGGGCTTTTTTTTTTCTTCTAGCACCAGGCAAGTACCCTCTTGTAGTTGGCTTAAACAATTGTCTTGGTCTATTGGTTTATACTCTTTAATATTCAGAGGAATAATTCTATCTCACATAATTATAGAGTGTATTAAATAAGATAATATATTTTAAAAATTTCAAACTTTAGTTGCTAATCCTGTTGAGTTTTCAGAAATGGTAACTATTGTTCATAACGATAATAACAATAATATTAAAGGGAAAAAAAAGAGAAGAAGGAGAAAAAAGAAGGGACAGGAAAGCAGAAAGCAAGCAAGATACAGTCACAGTTGCAGTTCTGCCCTACTGACATCTTTTAGGCTCCAAGGCTCCATTCTTACAACTTAACAAAATTCTGCTCTGTGCTTATATACAGGGTGGGCTCTTGGTAAAATCATAAATTTTTGTTTTTGCTACTTAGTGTACAGGTATCCTTCATCCCTAATCATTCCTTCCTTAATCCTCTACCCTTCTACAAACATTCTCATTCTCTAGAACCCGTCATTACTACTCCCATTCTAAGAGGTCAGCAATTCCCACCTTTTCCCTGATCTCTCCATGGCATATACTACTTGCCATTACCCAAATGCATCTGCTTTGTAAATTATTATACCAATCAGTGTACCACCAGAGAAATAGAACCAGTATAAGATTTATATTAAGATGCACAGTAAGGAATTGATTTACACAGGCTGACACAGCAAGTCTGAAAACCGTATGTCAGAAAGGACCAACTAAAAGTTTTGGGAACAACCTGAACTTACTGTCTGCAGGCAGAATTTCTTCTTGTTCTGGGAAGCATCAGTACTGATTTCAAGGTCTTTCAACTGTTTGAATCAGGCCCACACAGATTATCTATGATAATTTCTCTCACTTGCAATAAACTGATTGTAGACTTTAATGATGTCTACAAAGTATCTGCATAGCAACACCTTGATTAGTGTTTGATTGAATAACTAGGGATAATAGCCTAGCTAAGTGGACACATAAAAATGATCATGACGGTCCAAACCTTGTCAACCTGGCACCCATAAACATCTCAGTAAGTTATAGTTAATTTCCAAATAGAAGCAAAAAAAAAAAAAGTCATGCTTCTGTCTAACATGATGCAACTATCCTGTGTACAACCAAAACATACTAACTGCTCTCAAGAAAGGAAGGGAAGTCCTTAGGGGCATTCATTCTCCTTCTTTGATTTCTTGTATGTTAAAAACTGTGATATGAGGTTAACCTGTATCAATATATCTTATATTAGATAATAAGGGAAGAGAGTACACAAAGTAAAAACATTTTATTAATAATTATACAAATATTTTATAATAAAATAATATTCATTTTGCAACTGGTCATGTGGCCATACCTTGTATTTATAAGCACTCTTTCTACCACACATTGCATATTCACTTTGCCCTAAGAAAGAACCTCAGCTGGTTATAATTCTTTGCCTTAAGGTATGACTCAAATCTTTATTCCTAAAAGGTCTGGGCAATTAGAAGTCCTGCATGAACTGGGTTATTTAGTTTTCCATTGACTTTAAGACATAGAACATGATAGAATGCAGAGATGCCCTCTAAAGTATTTCTTACATTCCAGACATATTCTTACTTATCTCCATAGTACAGTAGCAACCCATTTTTCTGTTGGTAATTTGGATCAATAACTCCATCCAGTATTGCAAGTGTTTTGTTAGTCAGCTGTTATAGCAGAGTTATAAGGAAACCAAAGTGACTAAATGGCAGATTTAACTTCCAGTTCAAGGACCCATTGCATGTCTCATGATGGAAGCATTTCTCCTTTTGGAACTTAAGACCAGCAGTGCCCAAGATCACAGGTTTGGCAAGCAAAATTCTGCTACTTTATTGCTAGCAGTAATAGTGAGTGGTATCACTCTCATTTTTGCCTTATGATTTCTGGACCCATGAATCCTGGCAATAGGAGAAAGAACACCACATATTGGATGTTAATTTGAAGCATACTCACAGCCTTCTGAAGAACATTGTCCCAGTCCTGCAAGGTATTGTTGCAACCTAGCTGGTGTAAAACCAAGTCTTCAGATGACCATCTCATCATGATAAGATAACTGCTTCAGGATAATGGGAAACATCATAAGATCAGTGAATTTTATGAACATGAGCTCACTATCAAACTTCATTTGCTATGAAGTGAGTTCCTTAATCAAATACAATGCTGTGTGTTAACACAATGATATTTATCCATCTCACCTTCTTCTCAGATGTGGCTTTTCTTTAATAATGTCCCTGGGTCTCAAGGCCAACCTTCAATGCTGGTCAAGGCCATGTACCAGTCCCATGGCCTGGGACAAAGAGATAATTTTTCTGGTAAATAACATCACGGGGGATGTTTCTTAGAGTTAAAAAATACCTATTTACCTCTAAATTTTTCTAAGTATTCTCAACATAGGTCAAACAAGTCTTCTGGTTTAGAAATAGTCTCCATGCATTATTAATAGAAGGATGTTTTTGGAAGTACGAATCTAATTATAAACTTGTATTTTTTAGCAAAAAATGTATGTCTTGAATAATTAGCTACTTTTCTCTCCAATTATATATTCAATGCTTACCATTTTCTGTTAGCTCAAGGATACTTGTATTTTCCATTCCTACAGAGCAGAATAGGTAGAAGATTCCATGAAGCTAGAAATCCGGGCCTGTCTAAAACCCTAGGTTTATACTTCCTTCAAGATTTTACATCTTTTCTTTTCTTTGAGGATTATAAAATAAAGAATATTACCTTGCTTTCATTATTAGGGATGATATCACATCTAAATTGAGTTTTTAACACACAATAAGCAAATGTTCATAACAGAATTTCAGCATTTCTTTATAACCTTTTCTAAAAATTAAAATATATTTAATTTAGTCTAAAATTGTTGAAATAGCCCTGTCTGGTGTGACTCAGTGGATTGAGTGCCGGCCTGTGAACCAAAGAGTCTCTGGTTGGATTCCCATTCACGGCACATGCCTGGGTTGTAGGCCAGGTCCCCAGTAGAGGAAGCACAAGAGGCAAATACACATTGATGTTTCTTTCCCTCTTATTCTCCCTCCCTACCCCTCTCTTTAAAAATAAATAAATAAAATCTTTAAAAAATAAAATTATTTAAATTATGTTATCTAAGCTTCACCATGCACATTTTATAAACACATTAACTAAAACCTCCAGTTCAGAAATTATAAAAGCCATAACCAGAATAGTCAACCACTTAGTTTATGTATATATCAAAGTGTCATAGTACTTTGATGTTATATACATATAACATTGTGATTTATGTTGTGAAATATTGTGATTTATAAGATATATATATATATATATATATAATTTGACCATTCAGAAGACTGAAATACATTTTGCAGATATATTTGTTCTTCATTCACAGTTAGTTCTTGGCTCACATCTTTCAAACCCCTTGGAATTTCCTAAGTGATAAGAGCAAAAGTAGTGTCACTAGTGACGTTGTGGTGACTCTCGAACCTCACCTAAAGGTGTGACTGGTTGCCAATAAGAGCCACCTATGTGGGCAGAAGATTGAAACTTTCAGTGCCACTCCTTGATTTCCGGGGAGGGAGGAAAAGCTAGAGGTTGCATCGATCACCAATAGTCAATGACTTATTCCAGGGCTGTCCAAACTTTTGGCATCTCTGGGCCTCACTAGAAGAGAGAGTTGTTTCAGGCCACACAGTACCATATTTTGCCATGTATCATGTTCACTTCTTTGCCCAAATTTTTGTGGGAAAAATAAGGATGTATATAATACATGGGTAGTACCTGAAATACCTTCTATCTGTTCTTGTGTTTTGTAATTATTTGTTACAT
This sequence comes from Glossophaga mutica, assembly GCA_039655065.1. Classification (NCBI taxonomy): domain Eukaryota; kingdom Metazoa; phylum Chordata; class Mammalia; order Chiroptera; family Phyllostomidae; genus Glossophaga; species Glossophaga mutica. Next base: position 90,737,682 of record CM077307.1, on the reverse strand, counting down.
AACATTTCTTGTACTATAATATGTTAAAAAATAAATACTAAAATTCCCTTTATAATACAAAAAACACAAGTATCTAAATATAAGTAAAAAACTGAATTAAAATAATAAAATGAAAGATTTGTTTCCGGAAAGTTGGGCCAAAAATGTGGGTGCACAGTATATATGGCAAAATAAAGATAAATACATTGTGACATGTAATCGCAAAAAAAATTTTATAATGTTTTAAGAAATTTGCTATTTTGTGTTGGGTCACATTCCTAGCCATCTTGGGCTACATGCAGTACACAGGCCCTAGGCTGGACACCCCTTAGTCAATCATGACTACATAATGAAGCCTTCATAAAAAAGCAAAAGAACAGCTCATTGTTTCTTTTTTAATTTGTTTATTATTATTTTATTAGAGAGCTTCCACATTGAGAAACCAGAATGCTTTCATGTGCCACATGCCCAAAGTCCCATGAGGACAGATGTTTCTTTAGTCAGATCTCACTGAGTATATCTCTTCATCTGTTCATTCATATTGTTAAATATCCTCTGTAATAAATCAATAATCCAGCAAAAGAACAAATTTTCTTGAGTTCTGTGAGTTATTCTAGCAATTAATTAAATCCAGGAAAGGTGTCCTAGAAACTTCTGATTTATAAGCAGTTGGTCAGAAGCTGAGGTAAAAATCTGGGCTTGTGACTGGTATCTGAAGGAGAAGGTTATCATGGGGGACTGAGCCAGTTACCTGAGGAATCTGATTCTATATCTGGGTAGATATTGTCAGAATTTAGCTGAAAGTTCAGATACCCCTTTGATACCCAAGAATTGCTTGTGGATGCAGCAAAGAGTCCACACACACACATTGGGTCTGGGGATTCTTTTACCTAGATAGGTTGAATTTTATTTTATTCAAGTTCATTTAAATCTCTAGTTAGGCTGATATACCTTAATAAATTGTTTTATGCTAAACAAGTTTGTTTTTATAAGTAAATTTTAATTTATTCTTTATTAAATAGCCACAGATTATATTTTCAAAATTTATAAATTAGATATAAAACAGATTTACACTGCTTATTTAAGACTTTTTGCCACTATATTATAAAATTAAATATTTTATGTTAATGGAAAAGATACAATAAAAATGAACTATTCAAAAATAATTATTTTAACTTATTTATTAAAGTTTATGGTGCAGAATATCTAGTAAAATATTTCAGTATATATTTTGAATGTTTGAGGTAGAATATGTGTATCATAAATTTACTAATTTTAAGCGTAAAATAAATGTTGTTTAATAAATTTACAAAGTTGTTCAATTTACAATCCAATTTTAAAATATTTGTACCACCTAAAAAAACTTTATAACCATTTTTAGTCAATCTTTGCTACCACCCCTATATCCAGCCAAAGACTGATCAGATTTCTGTCTCTATCAGTTTCCCTATTCTGGACATTTTATATACATGAAACTATGCAATATATATCCTTTTGCATGAGCTTCTAAAATAATTGCTTTGGGGTTCAGTCATATTGTCATGTGGGAGAGGAAGACACTTTTCCCTACCTCCAAGATTCTTCTGACTAGTCTAATAATTAAATAGACATGAGTCAAGCTGGCAACGTACATGACTGCACACAACCACATCAGAATTATAACTACAATATAGAACAACCATCACTCAGGAACGTCAGAAATAGAGTTGAATGGAAGTCTGACAACTACGTAATTAGAGAAACCACATCCATCCATACTGGCAGGGGGTTCACCAAGCAGAACGGGCTGGCCCCACACCCATGTGGATAAAAATTTTGGAGGGATATCTCAGAAACAAGGAGTCCCAGACCCACACCAGACCCCCCGTGCCCCCTCCCCGCCGCCCCCCGCCACCCAGGCCAGGATTCCAGTGCTAGGAAGGCAAGTCCCCACAACTCTGGCTTCAAAAACCAGCAGGGATTAAATTGGTGGAGGAGGCTGCTGGAGCCCTAAGCATTTTTCTCTTGGGGAACCCACAATAAGGACTCACCTACTCAGACTCACTCCCTCTGATCTCTAGCATCAGGGTGACAGTTTGAAGGGCACCGGTGGTATACAGAGAGAGACTGAAGATTTGCGTAGGGGAGAGCAGAGACCATTGTTCCTTTGCTGAGACCTTTCCCCACAGACTTGGTACGCTGGTACCATATTTGAGACTCCATCAACCTGGCTAACATTGTGGAAACCAGCTTGGAGATCCACAGAGGCTCTACCCTACCCAATTTACAGGCCCACCCAGGCTGCTTTTCCATAAGAATGGCTGGTCTTGGCTCCTAAATACTATCAAACAAGCAACAGCTGGTTTCAATGAGCTCTAGAAGCAGCCAGATTAGAGTCACAGCTTGACTTCACCTGGGAATCTCCAAGCCCAGCAAAAGTAGCCGCCATCTCAGATTGATTTACATCTCAGACAGGATGCCTAAATTAAAACACAGGTGGGGGCTGACCCTGGCCTGCACCACCCAGGAAACCCAGGGTCAATGCACCTAGTGGACAGCTACAGACCACATCAAAGCACCACCACCCTGCCCCTGCACAGCTGATCCTCCATGGAAAGCAGAGGTTGGTGTTCAATGGTCACAGCCAATCCTTGCAGCTGACAGGCCTGGGTAAATCCCTCCCATTGACATGCCAACAGTAACCAAGTTTCAACTACAAGAGGATGTACTCAGCCCATACAAAGGGTGCACCTCAAGAACCCATCTTGGGTGATAGGGAGGCTGTGCCACTGGACCCTACAGGATACGCTACCGAGGACACGCTACCAAGACAGGAAATCATAGCAGCTCTACTGAATTTGTAGAAACAAACACAGGGAGGCTGCCAAAGTGAGGAGACAAAGAAACATGGCCCAAATGAAAGAACAAATCAAAGCTCTAGAAAAGGAGCTAAACAAAATGGAGATTAGCAATCAGATGCAGAGTTCAAAACAACCAATCAGAACAACAAGAAGAAAAATGAATCCAAAACATGAGGATAGTATAAGCAGCTTCTGGGACAGCTTTACAAGGTTTGACGTTCACCTCAAAGGGTGCCAGAAGAAGAGAAAGAGAAAGAAATTGCAACTCTATCTGAAAAGATAGTGAAAGAAAGCTTCCCTAATTTGGTGAAGGAAATAGACATGCAAGTCCAGGAATCAGAGAGAGTCCCATGCATGATGGATACAAATAGACCCAGTCCAAGACACATAATTATTAAAAGGCCAAAGTTCAAAGATAAAGAGAGACTCTTAAAAGCAACAGAAAATAAGTTATCAGAAGGTTGATAGATGGGAGAGGAAAGGGGGAGAATGAGTGAAAAGGTGAGGGGATTTAGAAGTACAGGGTTTCCTGCCCAGTAATTCCTGGAAGAGGCTTAGCTGGGCCTCAAGCTTTTCCCACACCTGGAAGGTGAGGGCAATAGGCACCTTCAACATCCAGAAGCAGCTACCAAAGAGAACCCCTCCCTAAGCCAACATGTGACTGCTCCAGAGTTGGAATCAGGAAGCATCCCAGCCTCTGTTTCCCTGATTGCATCATGGTACCCATGGGCAGAGCTTTGGTGGGAGGGGTCCTCCCCTGCAGATGCACTTCCTGCACCTGGGACAAGGCCATTCTCTGCCGCTATAACCTCCTGAAATCCCATCTTGCCCAAAATAATCATGGGGATATGAAGTACAGTGTAGGAAATGGAGTAGCCAAAAGCATATATGCATGACCCATGGGCATGAACAATGGTATGGGGACTGCCTGAGGGAATAGGGAACACTGGGTGGAGAGGGGGCAAAGAGGGAAAAATCAGTACGACTTTAATAGCATAATCAATGCAATATAATTAAAAAATAAATAGATTAGCAGGAGAAAATTTTTAAAATTAATTCATATATATGTATGGAAACACCACATACGTGAGAGTCAGAGACCCCACCTGCAGGAAGGTTCAGAGATAGAAAATATGAATACATAAAACACTCAGAGCTAGGGATGAGGCAATGTACCTTGGGGGCTTCAAAGAGCCATTTCAAGACAATAGATATTTGTCCTGCCTATAGATCAAAAAAGGTTATCTCTGATAACCTCTTATTATGGGCAAGGCACCAAATTCAAGTTCTTCTAGGTATATAAGGGAGGGGCAGAAGTTTCTCTTGCAGCTGTGGCTAAAATTACCTTTAGCTCAAAACAATTTGCATACCACAGAGGCACATTTTGGTATGATTCATTCTGAAACCCCACAGTTGAATGTATCGGTTAACTTACTCTTTTCTAATAATAAACAGTATTCCAACACACCTATATATAATTAATTTTGTTTACCCACTAAACATTTTGATTGTTTCAGGTTTTTCACTATTAGGAATATTGCTGCTTTAAACATTTAGGTATAAGACTTCATATGTTTTAATTTAGAAAGGATAGATTACTGGTAGTGGTCATATATTAAGTTTACATCTTTTTTGACATTTTTTCATTGTTTTTAGAGAGTGAGGAAAGGAGAGAGAAAGGGAGAGAAACATCAATATGAGAGAGAAACATCAATTGATTGCCTTCCAAATCCAAACCAGACAGCACTAGGGCCAGGGAATCTGCAATCTAGGTACGTGCCCTGACCAAGAATTGAACCCAGAATCTTTCAGTTATAGGGAAACACTCCAACTAACTGAGCCACACTGGCCAGAGCATATGTTCAGATTTTTAGAAACTGCCAAAGAGGCAGCCTCAACAGGAAGTTATGAGGGTTTCCACTGTCTCCACATAATTATCAACATTAAATAATGTCTAGATTTTAAATTATAGTCATTCTAGTGGCTATAAAGTCGTATCTCATGGTAGTTTAATTTGCATTTCTCCTTTTTACTTACAATATTGAACATTTTCAGATGCTTATTAGCCATCTGTATATCATTTTTATAAAACATCTATTTAAATCTTTTGTATACTTTTAACATTTTTATTTATTTTCAGAGAGAGGGGAAAGGAGTTGAAAAAGAGAGGGAGAGAAACATCAATATGAGAGAAACTTTGATCAGTTGCCTCTCACATGTGCCCCAACCAGGGGAATGACCCAGCAACCTAGACATGTGCCCTGATTGAGAACCAAACTGGTTGCATTTTGCTTTCTGGGAGAAGACCCAACCAAATGATACTGTTCAGGGCTCTTCTGTACATTTTTAAACTGAGTTGTCTATTATTGAATTGTAAGAGTTTTCTTTATATACAGTGGGTGTGAGTGATTTTCAGGTATAGAGTTTACAAATATTTTCTCTATTGCCTTTCACTTTTGCAAGGGTGATTTTTGAAGTGCAAAAGCTTGTATTTTCCTGAAGTCCAGTTCATCAATATTTTTAACATTACTTGTGCTTTTAGTGATATAATTAAGAAATCTTGGCCTAGCTCAAGGTCTAAAAGATTTATCCTTAGATGTTCTTCTAAGATTTGTGTAGTTTTAGCTCTTATAGCTAGGTCTGCAATTCATTTTGAAATCATTTTTGTATTATATAATGACTAAAATTTATCTTTTACTAAGTAAATATCCAGTTACCCTAGCTCCAATTGTTGAAAGATTATCCTATTTCCCCATTGGATTTCTTAGGCACATTTTTGAAAATTAATTGACCATGAATATAATGGTTTATTTATGAATTCAGTTGCTCTACTTATCTACATGCCTAGCATTATGCCAATATTATCTTTTAAAATTATTTTTATTGAGATTCAATGAACATGTGAAACTTGTACATATTTAAGATGTACAACTCAGTGAGTTTGAGGATAAATGTACATCTGTGAAACCATCACCACTAACAAAACCATAAACAAACCTATCATCTTTCAAAGCTTCCTCCTGCAGTTTTTAATAATAATAATAATAATATGATGATGATGACGATGTGTGGTAAAATATTTAATGTAAGATTAACTCTCTTAACAAATTTTGATTAATATAATACATCATTAGCAATAAGCATTATGCTGTATAGTAGATATACAAAAAGTGAGAATGGCCAACATAAACAAATCAACAAACAGCAAATGTTGGAGAGATTGTGGAGAAAAGGGAACCCAAGACACTGTTGGTAGGAATGCAGATTAGTGCAGCTACTGTGGAAAAGAGTGCAGGATTTCCTCAGAAAAGTAAAAATGGAATTGCCTTTGACCCAGAAATTTCACTGCTGGGATTATACCCTAAGAACCCTGAAACACCAATCCAAAAGAATCTATGCACCCCAATGTTCATAGCAGCACAATTTACAATAGTCAAGAGGTTAAACAACCTAAGTGCCCATCAGTAAGTGACTATCAAAAAACTGTGGTATATTTACATGATGTAATACTACACTGCAGAAAGAAAGAGCCCCTACCTTTTGCGGCAGCATGGATGGATTTGGAGAGCATTATGCTAAGTGAAATGAACTAGACAGTGAGGGATAAATACCATATGATCTCACCTATAAGTGGAACCTAATCAACAAAATAAACAATTAAGCAAAATATAACCAGAGACATTGGAATTAAGAACAAACTGACAGTAACCAGAGGGGAGGTGGGAGGGTAAAAAGGTGGGGGAGGGGAAAGTGTTTTCAGGAACATGTATAAAGGACACACGGACAAAACCAAAGGGGGATAGGATCAAGGGTGGGAAGTTGGGATGGCTGGGGTTGGGGGCATTGGTGGGAGGAAAATAGAGACAATTGTACTGGAACAAAAATAAAAATGTGGAAAAAATTTATTTATTTTACAAAACTAAAACTTTGTACACTTTGACTATTACCTCCCCATTACCCTATCCCCTCAGCCCCTGGCAACAGCCATTTTCTGATTCTATGAGTTTGACTATTTTTGATTAGTGCGGTCCGTACTCTGTTTTTTGTAATGATAAAGTACACGTCTATCAACTTGGTTCTTTTTCAGACTTGGTTTTGCTATTCTGAGTCCATTGCATATTAGGGTCATATTGACAATTTCTACAAAAAGCTTACTGTGATATTAAGGATTTCAGAGACTTCTAGATTAATTTCAAGAGAATTACCATCTTAACAATATTGAGTCTTTCATAAACATGGAATATTCTCCTTTATTTAGATGCTATTCAGATCTTTAATTTCTCATACCGGTGTTATATAGTCTTGCACTTCTTTTGTCAAATTTATCCTTTGATATTGAAAGTTTTTATTGTATTGTGAATAAAATTGTTTTCTTAGTTTCACTTGCATATTGATTATTATTAGTACACAGAAAATACCTTTGTTTTGATATATTGATCTTGTGTCCTTGACCTTGCCGAACTCACTTATTAGTAGTTTTGGGGAGGTGAAGGTTGGTGAGGGAGTTCTTTGGAATTTCTATATGCAGGATCATGTCATCTACAAATACAGATGTTTTTTCTTCTTCCTTCCAATTCAGATTATTGAATTTCTCTCTCTTGCCTGATTACACTCGACACAATCTCAAGCACAAAATTAAATAGAAGTGGTGAGAGTGAACATTCTTTCTTTGCTCCTGATCTTAAGGGAAATTAATTTAATATTTCATGGTTATACATGTAAGTTTTTTTTTAAGATGCCTTTTATCAGGTTGAAGAAATTGTCTTCTTTTTCTCAACCATTGAGATTTTTTTTTATTATAAATGTGTGTTAAATTTGCTTTTTGAATGTCTTGAGATTTTCATGTGCTTTTAGTTATTAAGACTATTAATACTGTATATCATATTTATTGGCTTTGTTATATTAAAGTAAGGCTTGCATTTTTTTGTATAAACCCCACTTTGCCAAGGCTTATAATTCTTTTTATGTATCGTTGAATTCAGTTTCCTAATATTTTGTTGAGAAATTTTGTATCTATATTTATGAGATATTATTCCATAATTTGGAATGCATTACTATTGCTTTAGTATCAGTAATACTAACCTGATAGAATATGTTTGGAAGCCTTCCTTCTTCCTCTATTTTTCTGATTGAGTTTGTAATGAATTGTAATTTCTCCTTTAAATGTTTGATAGAATTTACCAGTAAAATCTGAGCTTAAGGTTTTTTATTTTTGAAGGTAGACATTTTTATTACTAATTCAATTATTTTGTGTAATAGCTCCATCTAAATTTATTTTTTGAGTCAATTTAGTACATTGTACCTTTCTAAAAAAAGTGTTACTTTTTTTCTAATTTGTCTAATTTATTAAGGTTGGTCTTACTGACGATTTATAATTCTTTTAATTTCTTTTAGATCTGTAATAATGTCTCTTTTTTCATTCTTAATTTGAATGATTTGTGTGCTATTTTTTTCTTGATGATTCTAGCTAAAATGTTATCATTTGTTTTGATCTTATCAAAAATTCAACTTTTGATTATATTCATTTTCTCTCGTGTTTTTTACTTCCTATCTCAATAGTTTTTGTACTAGTTTTTATAATTTCTTTTCTTCTCTCAATAGTTTTTGTACTAGTTTTTATAATTTCTTTTCTTCTGCATGTGTGGAGTTTAATTTGCTATTCTATTCTATTTCTATTTTCTTAAGAAAAAGTTTAGCTTTCTAAGATGCTTAAAGCTATAAATTTCCACCTAAGCACTATCTTCGCTTTATCCCATAAATATTTATATGCTTGGGATTTTTATTTACTTAAAACAAGTTTATAATTCTCTTTTTAATCCTTGTTAACCCATAGGTCATTTAGAAGTGTTGCTTAATTTCCAATTATTTGTAGATTTCCCAAATTATAATTATGTTTTGCATTTTCAGATTATTTCCTAATTATTATTATTCATCCTCCTTCTTCTTTCTCTTCCTTCTTGTATCTCCTATGTTCCTTTCTTACTCCCTATTCTCTCATGAAAATAGAATGCTGATATCTTGAGATATAGGATCTCAGACTTTACATAAAGATAGTGACCCCAAACCACTATCAACCAGAGTTGAAAGATTCAAGACAAGATATTCGTAAAGTTCACATTGATTCATCCCAGAAAAAAAGCTGGAGAATATCTCACTTTTTTAAGTTTTGTATTATAAGTTATGGTTTGTATATGAAATACAATTCAAAATAAGGTTTTATAAAAATGAAATAAGTAAAAAAGATAATTTGATCAATTTTAAATTTATATATAATAGTGAAATATTGGATTAAATCTTTAGTATTTTTTTAATGTGTGATTAAAATTTTCTAAAATTTCACTAAAGAGATCTATTAAAAATCTTGATTTTATATGTTCTATGGACCTGATATGATACTATGAATGGGAATTGGCACAATATGCATAGGATTTGCACCTCTTCTGTATAAGAGCTAACAATCATGTACTGAAGCAACACTGCACATGACAAAAACAACAAATTACTAGGCAATGAATACTAAGCAGCAAATAAATGTGAATAGATGAATGAGAGCTTTCTCATTTGGGATGGCTAAAAATGTTTAATGTTTGAAATAATAACATTAATTTAATTTTATTTGTATTCATTGGAAATGATGCTATTTTAAGCTATTTTATTATACCCTACTATAATGAAGAGACTGGAATATTGAGGTTTTAACTTACTTGTGTTTCTGATTTAATATGTAAAATTTAGTATAATTAATATACATTTTAAATCTTTTTTATTTTATAACTTGTTGAGTATCTTGAATCATTAGTCAAACTTTGGTTTGACATACTCTCAAATAAATTTTTCCAAAACTTAATTTTCACTTAGTTTTGAAATCAGAGTGTAATTTTAAGGAAAATTCAATCCATATGTTTTTATTCATTAACTTTTAATTGTTAAAGAACATTATTGTTTCTAAATGATATTTTGTTCCAAAGAAGTCTTTTGAGCTATTTCAATAACATTTTAATTTTCATTATAAAACACAATGATTAATTTTGCCAAAGGATTATAAAACAATCTGGAATAAAAGAATCTTCTCAGGTCATGCCTGTTTGTATATCCTATTCCTTAACTGCATTGTCACCACAGATATAAGACCCTGAATACAACAGTATAAGGGATAGTAAGAGAGAGAAGAGTTGAGAACAAACCAGTACAAGGCAGTTGTGGAATAGTTTTATTTTCCATTTGTGAATGAAAAAACATGTGGATTTATGATTAAATGAAGTGAGAACGTATATGATTAGGTTTGTTATAGATCTTTATATAATTCAAATGAAATCAATTAAGATGCATTTAATGATGAAACCACATCAAAATGCAATATATTGAGAGAGAGAGATGAACTCTACTTAGTAAATTTGTGAGAGTGATTAAATGAGATAAGAATATTGGTGGATGGCCCTGGCTAGTGTGGTTCAGTGGATTGAGCACCGGCCTGCCAACCAAAGTCACTGGTTCAATTCTCAGTCAGGGCACATACCTGGGTTACAGGCCAGGTCCCCAGTAGGGGGTGTGCTAGAGACAACCACACATTGATGTTTCTCTCCCTCTCTTTTGTCCTCCTTTCTCCTCTCTCTAAAAATAAACGAATAAATTCTTAAAAAAAGAATATTGATGGATAACACCCTTATATTCTTAGTCAGGGAAGCCAGCCCTGACATAGTTGAGTGATAATAGCAAAGCTTTCAGGCTGAATCTGTGAATTAACATCTTGTATCCATTTATTCAATCACTACCTAACCAAAGTAGCCACAACTATAAAAATGTCATGTGAGAATAGGATAGCCAGAGGGACTGCATTCCATGCAGTTGAAGAACACAGTTGCTAGTAACAACAGAATGTGGTTCACCCTGAGACTATTCACACAGGCTCTCACTGAAATCTGGAAGTCCATAGTTAGATATTTATTTCTTTTAGTAAAGTCTTTTTCTCTAAAACAATTCATATCATCCTGTGAAAAGAAATACAGTAATTCTGCACTTAACATTAGTGAGCAAGTGTATCACATTCTTCTCTAGGATGATAAGTTTTAATAGGGTAGGATAGGTTTTGCTTTTTTTCAGAGTTTTGATAAGTCTAGATATATTTGTAAAAGTTATTAAGAATGTACTTTATTTGCCAAAGATCCCATCTATGTAGGTAAAAAGAAATACAGTAAAAAGGAACTTTCTGTCATTCTCACAGTCAATACCAAAAGTAATCTGTCAAAGGAATTCTGTAATTGGTTGTTATTTATAATCCAATAAAATCTTACAATAATATATTGGCACAGTTTCCGTTGGTGTGAGTTTTATGAATAAATTGTATTTTCTCCCTATTTTGAAACACAAAATGTCCAGGCAGCAGTTAGATGTTGATCCAGCTCTACCTAGTTAGGTTTATAGTTACAAAAAAAAGGGATGAGTTTTCTGTCAAAGGTGTTAGAGGGTTTTTTTTTTTTTTTCCATCAGTACTGGCTTTATTTTATTTTTTTAACACTTAAAGTATTTATTTATTTTTTAAAATATATTTTATTGATCATGCTATTACAGTTGTCCCATTTCTCCCCCATCATTTCCCTCCACCCTACACACCCTCTCCCACCCACATTCCCCCCTTTAGTTCATGTCCATGTGTCATAAGTTCTTTAGCTTCTACATTTCCCATACTATTCTTGCCCTCCCCTGTCTATTTTCTACCCATCGTCTATGCTATTTATTCTCTGTACCTTTTCCCCCTCTCTCCTCCTCCCACGCCCCTGTTGCTAACCCTCCCTATGATCTCCATTTCTGTGGTTCTGTTCCTGTTCTAGCTGTTTGCTTAGTTTGCTTTTGTTTTAGGTATGGTTCTTAATAGCTGTGAGTTTGCTGTCTTTTCACTGTCATATTTTTATCTTCTTTTTCTTAGATAAGTCCCCTTAACGTTTCATATAATAAGGGCTTGGTGATGATGAACTCCTTGAACTGGACCTTATCTGAGAAGCAATTTATCTGTCCATCCATTCTAAATGACAGCTTTGCTGGATACAGCAATCTTGGATGTAGGTCCTTGCCTTTCATGACTTGGAATACTTCTTTCCAACCCCTTCTTGCCTGTAAGGTCTCTTTTGAGAAATCAGCTGACAGTCTGATGGGAACTCCTTTGTAGGTGACTGTCCCCTTATCCCTTGCTGCTTCTAGAATTCTCTCCTTCATTTGAATCTTGGCTAATGTAATTACGATGTGCCTTGGTGTGTTCCTCCTTGGGTCCAACTTCTTTGGGACTCTCTGAGCTTCCTGGACTTCCCGGTAGTCTATTTTCTTTGCCAGATTGGGGAACTTCTCCTTTATTATTTGTTCAAATAAGTGTTCCACTTGTTCCTCTTCTTCTTCCCCTTCTGGGACCCCTATAATTCGGATGTTGGGATGTTTAAAGATGTCCTGGAGGTTCCTAAGCCTCTCCTCATTTTGTTGAATTCTTGTTTCTTCCTCGTTTTCTGTTTGGTTGTTAGTTTCTTCCTTCTGGTCCACTCCATTGATTTGAGTCCCAGTTTTCTTTCCATCTCTATCAGTTCCCCATGCATCTTCCTTCATTTCACGTATTGTAGCCTGCATTTTTTCATCTAATTTGTGAGCAAAATCAACCAATTCTGTGAGCATTTTGATGACCAGTGCTTTGAACTGTGCATCTGATAGGTTGGCTATCTCTTCACTGCTTAGAGGAATTGGCTCTGGGGCTTTTATTTGTTCTCTGGGTTGAGCCATTTTTGGTGGTTTTTTTTTTTTTTGTTTTGTTTTGTTTTGGTTTTAGTCTGGTCGAGGCTATTACGTATGAGGGGTGGAGCCTCTGGCGCTCCCCAGTGAGGGGCAGCCCAGTCGCTGGGTTGTGAAGCTGTATGTGAGGGCAGGGTCTGATAGGAAACAATGGCGCATGCTCCGCTCTCTCCTGGATTCAGTTCCTTCTGCTACTTCCCCTCTGCCTGGATCGTCTGCACGCAGGAATGTGGGACCACCTGATCAGCCAGCCGCCCTGTGCGGCCTCACTGGTTCTGCACAGTTGCCCCTCTGTGCCCGGGGTCCGGCAGCTGCTGCCTGTGGGCCCGGAGACCGCCAGCCGCCGCATGTGCACCTGGGAACTGCCAGCTGCTGCTGCTTGCACTCCCGGGTCTGCACTTCCACCTTCTCCCGCCTCGACTCCGCTCCTCCTACCGGTCTGGATGAATGGTTGTTGGACTTCCGTACAGTTCAATTTTCTATAAGTTCTGGTTGTTTTCTTGTTTCTAAATATTTGTTGTCCTTAATTTTGGTTGTGAGAGGAGGCACAGTGTGTCTGTCTACGCCTCCATCTTGGCCGGAAGTCCAGGTGTTACAGTTATTATCAACATATTAGAGGTGAAAATCTAGTCTATATAATGTATATGTGACAATTCCCCAAACTTACTCATAAGAGATTCCTTATAGTAATAGTGCCTGAATTTCTTCTTTTTTTCAGTTTGAAATCTTTTCAAATATTGCATTGATTTTATTATGACAGATTCATAAGGGAAAACATTATTGTCATCATCCATTTTATAGATGTAATAACTGAGTCTTAGGCTAACTATGTAAAAGTCAAATCTTTGAAGGAAGTGACAGTGTGTGATTGTATTCTATGATATTATAGTTCCTGACTCTATCGGCAATTCTTTTTCTCTTCCACAATGTGAGAACCATAGAGATGCTTCAAGATTTCTGTTAAGGATGTATTTGTGTGCTTTGCACAATAAAGATTCTGAAGTCTTATAGGGAACAGCCTCAGACTCAAGATGTATAAAACTATCCAGGAGATCTAACATCTATGTGGGTTGATAGATTCCTTTTAGTTCTTCATTCTTACTGCAATGAAACCAAATCAAAGTTGTAATTCTTGGAGAGTTTGGGATGGTAAATACAGTTCAAACCTGTATGTTAACTGTTCTCTGCATGGTAATAGGTAATTGAATAGGAACAAGTATATGTGCAATTGGATGTGTAGGCTGGAGGCACTAAGTTGCAGTCTCAAAGAGGTCACACTAAAATGAATATTTTAAAAGGACTATAAAATTGTATCTAAGACAGATGGGAAGCAAAAGCAATATTTAAATGAAATTGTTATGGATATAAGTCACTTTTCAGGCATTATAACTATTTCTAACATAAAATATGTTTTCACTTCATATATAAAACATTGTTATTATTCATATCTATGACATGTTAACATATTAAAACTTAAAAGTTTAATGCATATATTAAAATTTTGTGTCATCATTAACACAGCTGATAAATTTTCTTTGAAAAAAATAATAGAAAAGATATATCAAGAGAGATAATTTTTACAATTACAATAAAAATATGTAACTTAAAGTGTAGTGAAATAAAAATGTCTATCTCAAAGTTCTACACTCCTTTTTTCTGTTCATGGGAATTCTACTGCCATTTGTTTTCCTATTAAATAACATTTCAAATACTTTATTATAAACACAAATCACATATTCTTTCAAGAAGGCAAACAACAAACTGTATTTGAGGTCTTGCTTGCATTTCCAAGACTTACCCAAGACTAAACAGAAGAACAGTTGCTTTATAGATTGTATCTGAAGTAAGCAAATAGAGACAGTAGATTACAGAAAACATGTCACTTAAAACTGACGTCTGCCCTTTAATTTACTACCATCACCCTAAACTCTGCCACTTGATGTCGTTGACATCTGTTACACATCCTGTCACTTGAAGTTCTGGAAAAGCACAATCTTAGGTAGGTAAGAAAAAAATATAGAGACACATATATAAAAATGTATATGTATATGTACATATAGACATATGTATACATGGGTCCAGCAGAAGTGAGGCCTGCTTGAGTGTGGTTTATTGTTTTAATTCGAATGTTTCACCTCAAATGTCATATGGTGTGCTTAAGTATAATATTGTTATGTTACAGAATTATATGCCTATAATTTTATAATAGAAGATTTTATAATAAAAAGGGTGCTATTCATGCCAGACCCAATATATTTATATATGTATACACACACACACACACACACACACATACTGCTATGATTTATCTATAGATATGACTTTATCTTTTTAGCCCTTTTAAATGCCAAAAAACCTTGTTGTTCACATGCTGTTCAACCTAGATTTACTAATGATTGCTGTTGGAGACACTTTCAGTCCTATGTGCCCAAATTATACATCCTTTATGATATAGAACATTTCCATCATTAATTTAACTTCTTTGAATCACAGCATTTCAAAAGAACTTAATTAGATATATGCATACCTGAGATGAATAAACTATAAATATACTTATGCTCATTATCTTCAGTTATATTAATGGAGAAGAGGTCCTTTGAAATAGAAAGAGAAAGACTTACACCCTAATGGGACAATGACTTGAAGACATGCAGAGCCTAGATCTAGTCCTTTGCTATTTAAGGTGTGGTCCACTGATTAATAGTATCAGCAGCACTGGGAGGTTGTTAGAAATGCAAATACTCCAACCCTCTCCTACCACCTACTGAAACAGAATGCCTTGGAGTAAGAGGTTCTTGAGGTGATTCTAATGAGTGCTAATGTTTGTCAAGCATTACTTTAAACTTGAGATTAGTGAGACTCACCACCCCCCACCACCACAGCAAGAGAAGAGGGGATGAGCAGAGCTGGAACAGGTATTTCACAAACCACTTATAATTATTTCACACACTGATTTGCACTAATTCATAATCTCAATTACATTTACCTAAAAAAATCATGATAAAAATTAATTGGTTGGTATGAGCCCATAAATACACCTATTTTATTTGCATATACCATGATAACATAAGTAGTTTTAAAACAGTTCATCTCAAAACACACACTTAAATAGATTTTAAACAAATAGATAATTTCTAAAATTTTAGAGTATTCTCTAGGATAATGAAGATTTTAAAAATCATTATTTATGTAGCTTTTTCTATAGGTAAAGCCACTGATTAATTATTGAGGGTGAGACGAAACACAACAGAACAACCAACCCAAAAAACTCCAGATATTTAGTAATTATTTCACACATATGTGAACCATAGAAACATGGAATCAGTTGGTTTATAGGAGCCTGGGACATCACCAAGAATCTTTTAGTTTGCAGATTATAATTGTGCTCACTAAAGTCATAAAGTCTTTAAATATGTGCTATTGTTGAGTGCCTACTTGTTCAGCTGACCATCTTATTTAAATGGGGAATATTGTACATGCCTCTGCTGAATGTTATCTTGTTAGGTTTAGTTCATTGCTCAAGCCTGCTGAGAAGTTGTCAGAGCCCAATTTCATCATCAAATGAATTCACTGCTCTACTCTGTTTTAAGACATCTAGAAATTTTGTATATATGCCTATTTATATGCACAATTTTTATAGAATATCCTAGGGGCAAAATCATTTCAGAATTCATAGTTTTTTCAAATTCCAGAAATAAAATATGATGCCTATACAACATGTAGATGTTTCTGTTATTATTCCATATGTGTGTTACAGAAAGTCCTTGTGTTCTGTAATATGGTCCACTAAAATTAGTAGGGATTTGGGGAAAAATGGGTTTGTGGCAGACCACCCAAATCCTGTTGAATTGTGTAATCAGGACAATACAGTACAACAAAAACAGCACACAATAACTGTTCTAATAAAAATGTAGCACATCCCATCTCTACTGGCATTTGCACTTAGCACTCCGGTGAGTCCTTTAGAATCCAAAACCAGGGAGCAATTATTTTGTCTCTGGTGATAGAAATCCTGGTGTGTGTTTATTATTAATAGTGACAATTTTCTGTTAAAAAAATAACTTCTGGATTCAAGACCCAGTCATCTGATCTTGGCTGACCTCTTCACTATTAGCTCCCACTGTTCCTTTTAGAGAAACTTTCCTTAGAGCAAGCCAACAGGTTACAATGGCCCTAGGATGTGATTCTCATCAGATATTTTCACTTTTCTTTTCATTGTTTTACTTCTCTAGGATTCCATTCTCTACTCCTCTCTGTATCTGATTTCTATTGTCAATTATGTATCTCAAGGAACATCTCCTTTTGTGACAACTCATTCTTAGCAACTGTTCCTTCTATATTGCTATAGAACTAATTACTATTTACCCATTATAATCATAATCATATCATACTCAACATGTAAATACCTGTATTGAAAAATTATATATCAATATAAATATGGATACAGGATATAGATATACATAGAGATTCCCATTCTTATCTTAGTTCATGTCATTATAATGAAAAAATAGTAATCATTTCAATCAATGTATTCACAACTCATTTCTATTAGTCAGTATTCTCTAGAGAACAGGAATGGATAAATATAGATGATGTAGATCTAGATAGACATTGATATAGGAAAGAGAGAGAAGAATGGAGGGAGAGAGAGAGAGAAAAAGAGATACAGATTGAAATTTTGAGGAATTGGCAGGATGAAAATCCCAGAAAGAAGTTCATATCTGAGTTCAAAGGCTGCTGGAAGAATAATTCCTTCCTCTTAGAAATTTAGTTTTTTCTCTTGAGGCCTACACTGATTGGATGAGGCCCACTTACAATACAAAAGGTAATCTGCTTTACTTAGTCTACTGAACTAAATGTTAATCAGACCTAAAAAGTACTTTTACAACAACATCTAGACCAGTACTTGAAACAACACGGCACCTACCTCAATTTAGTCAAGTCGACACGTAAAATTAACTACTACATCATTTAACCAGACCATTTCATCTAGAGTATTTCCAGTTTGCCATTACAAACAATGCTGCAATGAGTAGGCTTAAAAAAGCTTCCTCATATAATATAGAATGAGTATACATTCAGAGTAGAATGATCTACTCTGAAATGATTATACATTTCATATATAATCATGTGCTGCAAAGCAATGTTTTGATCAATAGACTGCATATACAACAGCGGTTCCATAAGATTATAATGAAGACAATTTCCTGTAATAAATGGAAAGATAAGTGGTTCAGGAAAATTTTTTTTCTCTGACCTGGGGAGATATATCAGATAAAATATTGTTAATGAGCAATGTCCAGGATTTTACTGCCTATGTTTTTGTCTAGGATTTTTATGGTTTGGGGTCTAACATTTAAGTCTTTAATCCATTTTGAATTTATTTTTGTGTGTGGTGTAAGAAGGTAGTCTAGTTTCATTTTTCTAAATGTATCTATCTAATTTTCCCAACACCATTTATTAAATCAAATACCTTTAGACCATTGTATGTGCTTGCTTCTTCTGTTGAATATTAACTGACTATAAGGGTGTGGATTTATTTTGGGGCTCTCTATTCTATTGCATTGATCTATGTATCTGTTTTTAGGAGAGTACCATGCTGTTTTGATTATATGACCTTATAGTATAGTTTCATATTAAGTAGCATAATTCCTCCAACTAAGTTCTTTTTTCCTCAAGATCGTTGTTCTGTGAAATATGTCACTGGAATCTTTATAGGAATAATGTTGAATCTATAGATTACTTTGTGTAGCTTGGACATTTTAGTGGTGTTTATTCTTCCTATCCATGAACACAGTATGTACTTCCACTTATTTGTATCTTCTTCAATTTCTCTCTTCAGTATCTTGTAACTTTCCAAGTACAGGTCTTTTTTATGCTTGATTAGATTCATTCCTAGGTATTTTATTCTTTTTGAAGCAATTGTAAATGGGATTGTTACCTTAATTTCTCTCTCTGATGTTCAGTATTGTCATATAAAATTCAACTTATTTCCGGATATTAATTTTGTATACTGCTACTTTAGTGAATTCATTTATCAGTTCTAGTAGTTTCTGGGTAGAATTTTTAGGGCTCTTTATGTACAGTATCATGTCATTGCAAATAAAGTTTTACTTCTTCCTTTCCAATTTGGATACTTTTTATTTCTTCTACTTGTCTGATCAGTGTGGCTAGGACTTACTGTACACTGTTTAATAAAAGAGGTGAAAGCAGACATCCCTAACTTGTCCCCAATCATAAAGGGACTATTTCTAGTTTCTGACCATTGAGTATGATGTTGATGGTGAGTTTGTAATATATGTGTCCTTTATTATGTTTAGGTTGGTTCCCTCTATTCCCACTTTGCTGAGAATTTTTATCATAAATGGATGCTGGATTTTATCAAATGCTTTTTAGGCACCTATTAATTAATAAAAGCACGTGGGTTTTATCCTTCAAATTATTTATGTGGTGAACAACATTTATTGATTTGTGAATGTTGTACCAACTTACTTTCCCAGAATAAATCCCACTTGATCATGATGTACGATCTTTTTGATGCATTGCTGTCTTTTGTTCGCTAATATTTTGTTGAAGAAATTTGCATCTATGTTCATAAGTGATATTGGCCTATAATTTTTCTTTCTTTTTTTTTTAGTAGTGTTTTCATATGGTTTTGGAAATGATGGCCACCTAAAATGAGCTTGGGAGTCTTCCCTCTTGAATTCTTTGAAATAGTTTGAAAAGGAGAGATGTTAGTTCTTTTAGGAATGTTTGGTGAAATTCACCTATGAAGCCATCTGGTCCTTGATTCTTGTTTGTTGGAAGTTTTTTTATTACTGCTTCAATTTCACTAGGTGTAATTTGTCTATTCAGATTCTCTGATTTTTCCTGATTTATTTTTGGAAGATTGTGTGTTTTTAGGAATTTATCCATTTTGTCCAGGTTGTCCAGTTTTCTGTTCACATTGTCTTACAATTCTTTGTATTTTTTTAGTGTCAGTTGTTATTTCTCCTCTTTCATTTATGATTTTACTTATTTGGGTCCTCTCTTTTTGCCTTGATCAATCTGGTTAAATGTGTCAGTCTTATTTATCTTCAAATAACAAGCTCTTGAATTCATTGATCTTTTGTATCATTTTTTAGACTATTTTGTTATTTCTGCTTTGATCTTTATTATTTCTTTCCTTCTACTCACTTTGGGCTTTGTTTGTTTTTCTTTTTCAAGTTCCTTTAAGTGGGAAGTTAGATAATTTATTTGAGCTTTTTCTTTTCTTTTCTTTCTTTTCTTTTCTTTTCTTTTCTTTTCTTTTCTTTTCTTTTCTTTTCTTTTCTTTCCTTTCCTTTCCTTTCCTTTTCTTTCCCTCTCTTTCTTTCTTTCTTTCTTTCTTTCTTTCTTTCTTTCTTTCTTTCTTTCTTTTTTTGAGATAGGCTTGTAAATTTCCCTCTTAGGATGGTTTCCCAGTGTCCCTCAGATTTTGGGTTGTTATGTCCTCATTTTCATTTGTTTCAAAGTAATTTTTGATTTCTTCCTTAACTCATTGTTAACCAACTCATTGTTTGATAACGTGTTATTGAGCTTCCATGTTTTTGCATGTTTTTCAGTGTTCTTCTTGTGATTGAATTCTAGTTTCATAGCACTGTGGTCAGAGAAGATGATTGATATGATTTCAATCTTAAACTTATTGAGACTTGTTTTGTGTCCCAGCATATGGTTTATCCTAGAAAATGTCCTATGTGTATGTGGAAAGTATGTGACTTGCTCTGTAGATATCAATTAAAAACATTTGATCTATTCTGTTATTTAAAACCGCTATGTCCTTGTTGATTTTCTGTCTGGATGATCTATCCATTGAGTCAATGGGGTGTTAAAATCCCCTACAATGATTGTATTTCTGTTGATTTCTCCCTTTACATCCATCAAGATTTGCTTTACATGTTTAGAGGCTTCTATGTGGGGGGCATAAATGTTTACTAAGGTCATACCCTATTGTTGGATTGTTCCCTTTATTATGTAGTATCCTTCTTTGTCACTTACTATAACCTTGTTTTTAAAGTCTATTTTGTTGGATATAAGTATTACTGCCATGACTTTTTTCCCCTTTCCATTTTCATGAAATACCTTTTTCTATTCCTTTACTTTTAGTCTGTGCATATCTATTGATCTGAGGTATGTCTCTCGGAGACTGAGTGTATATGGATCTTGTTTTCTTATCCATTCAGCTACCTTTTGTCTTTTGACTGGAGCATGTAAGCCATTTACATTTAAAGTGATTATTGATAGGTATGTATTTATTGCCATTTTATTTTTAAACTATTTCCTCTTTTTTTATTCGTATTCTTCTTAAAGCAAGCCCTTTAACATTTGTTGCAATACTGGTTTGGTGTTAACAAACTCCTTTAGCTTTTTCTTGTCCGAGAAGCTCTTTATTTGTCCTTCAATTTTACATAATAACCTTACTGGGTAATGTAGCTTGGTTTTAGGTTCTTGCTTTCCGGTATCTTGAATATTTTATGCCAGTCCCTTCTGTTAAGAAATCACATGACAGTCTAATTGGAGCTCCCTTGTGGATAACTAACTGCTTACCTTTTGCAGCTTTTAAGATTTTCTCCTGTGTTTATGTTTTGCCATTTTAATTATAATGTGTCTTGGAGTGGGCCTCTTTGGGCCCATCTTCTTTGGGACTCTCTGTGATCCCTGGACTTGTGTGTATTTTTCCTTCACCAAGTTAGGAAAGTTTTTGGTCATTATTTCTTCAGATAGTGCTCAATCTCTTGCTCACTCTCTTCTTCTTTTGGAATTTGCATAATGCAGATGTCGTTATGCTTCACATTGTCCCAAAGTTTTATTAAGCTCTCTTCATTTTTTTAATTCTTTTTGCTGCATTGCTTGGGTGTTTTTTCCTACCTTGTCTTTCAAATCTCTGACTCAATCCACTGCTTCATATAGTCTACTGTTTATTCCTTCCAGTGTATGTATTTCAGATATTGCAATTTTTATTTCTGACTGGTACTTTTTATGGTTTCTGTCTTTTTTCATGCTGTTGAACATCTTTATAATCATTACTTTAAACTCTACCTGATAGATTGCTTGCCTTCATTTCATTTAACTTTTCTCTTGTTCTTTCATTTGGGGCTGTTTCTTTATCTTCCTATTTTGGCTATCTTTGTGTTTGGTTCTCTGTATGAGGTAGATACCCATAGAGTCTGGTGCAGATCTCTGTCACATGCTGCCTGTGGCTGGCCTTAGGCAACCTGTTTGGAGTTATTACAATCAACAGCTAATAGCTCCCTCTGCTGGGCCTGTAGGGGTGCAGAAGAAACCCGGTTGCATACTAAGGGGGGCTTTTATCAGCCCAGGGCCCATTGGAGGGTCAGCTAAAATCCCAGAGCTCCCAGAGGTCCACCTTAGTTGTTAGGCTTAAACACTGAAATTGCCTCCAGCTATACTCCCCTGAAGGCAGTCTTAAGCTCCATGGGGTTGCTCAAGAGTAATTTCAGTGCCTGAGGCTATTGTTTCCCCTCAGGCTGATGCCACTTGGAGGAAAGTGCACTACTTGAGAAAGATGGCATCTGCATTATGGTGAATGACTCAGCACAGGGATCCCGGCAGCTTACCCTTCAGCTCTCTCCCCAGAACTGCTGATCCAAGATTCTCTTCTTGTGGCTCAAATCCACTCTGCCCTCCTCCTTCTGGAGCCCAGGGTTAACTGGCTGCAAATGAAATTTTGTGCGTTGGCCCTTCAAGAGACTTTCTGCATCTCCATCCATCTCTCCCTGGTGGCCAGAAACCCCACTGCTTTTCACAGCTGGATATTATTTGGATTTCTTTCCTGGTTCTGGTGCTGTAGGCTGGGGACCCCAGTTTGGAATCACCTGGCTGCTGAAAAATTCTTCTGTAACTTCAACTGCCACCCATGGGAGCCCAGCCAACCCTCTTGCACCTCCATACTTCCCACCAGTCTTGTGATGATGTGGTTTCTTCTGTAAGTCCTTGGTTATAAGGCTTTTCTTCAGCTAGTGTTCAGTTTGTTATTTAGAATGATTTTTCTATAATTTAGTTGTAATTTCAGTTTGTTCCTTGGAAGAGGTTAATGTAGCTTCCACTTATTCCACTGCCTTTCTGGATCTCCACTCATAGTATTGTGCTTCACAGATATTGTGGGTTTGTGGTTGTTCTTGCTTGTTTATTTGTTTTTTACAAATTAAATGTTTGTGGCAATCCTACATCAAGCAATTCTATCAGCATCATTTTCCAATAGTATTTGTTTATTTCGTAACTCTGTGTCACACTTGGTAATTCTCACAATATTTCAAACTTTTCATTAATATATTTGTGCAATGATCTGTGATCAGTGATCTCTGAGGAATTATTTAGAAAAGTAAGAAATTGATACAGCACACCTAGTAAGAAATTGTCACCCAGCCTTCAGGAACCACCATCACAATCAGTCGTCAGCCTTCAGCATTGAGGCAAGACCTTCCACCAGCAAAAGGATCACAAGCAGATGGTTAGCATTTCTTAGCAATGAAGTATTTTTAATTAAGGTATATACATTGTTTTATTAGACATAATGCTATTGTACACTCAATAAACTGCATAACTTTTATATGCACTGAGAAACCAAAAACTTTGTATTACTCACTTTATTGTGTTGTTTTATTGTGGCAACCAGAAGCAAACCTGCAACATCTGCAAGGTATGACTGTAGTTATACCTGTATTTTAAATCTAAATAAAATACTTATTTATAATATTTAATATGTTTGTTACACATTACAAAATTATATAGATTTTTAAAAGTTACATAGAGCATGTATTCTTTAGTTATTTGGCTTCTTTTGCTCAATATTATGTTTATGAGATTCATCCATGCTATTCTGTGTAGCATTAGTATATTCATTCTCAGTGCTGTATGTGTTAATATAGCATAGTTTTCTTAGTCTGTTCAGGCTGCTATGGCAAATTGCCAGACACTCTATAGCCTATAAACAGATAAACTTATTTCCTACAGTTCTAGCAGGTGGACATCCAAAATCAGTCTACCAATTTTGTAAAGTGAGGACTCTATTCCAGATCTTGTACTTTTTGTAT
Organism: Glossophaga mutica; assembly: GCA_039655065.1. NCBI lineage: Eukaryota > Metazoa > Chordata > Mammalia > Chiroptera > Phyllostomidae > Glossophaga > Glossophaga mutica. The sequence continues at coordinate 90,714,023 of CM077307.1, read as the reverse complement.
CTTCACATAATAGAAGGGGCTAGGGAGCTCTCTGGGAACTCTTTTATAAGAACATGGATCTCTTCCATGAGGGCTCAACCCTTGTGACATAGACACTTTCAAATGTTCCACCTCTTAACACCATCACAATGGGCATTAGAGTTCCAACAAGTAAATTTAGAGGAGAAACACAAGCATCCAGTCCAAAGCAATAATTTACTTATTCATCCATTGTTAAAGGACATTTAAGCTGTTTAAATTTTTGGTTACTTTAAGAGTATATATATATATGGAATATATATAGAGAGAGATTTTATATATATATATATAATATATATCTCAAATATATGCTTAAGAGTAAAATCACTGGATCAATCACTACAACTTCAGTGAATACTATCAACAAGTGATGCAATATGATTGTAAGAATTTTTACTCCTACCAACATTTCATTGTTGTTTTCACATTAGTCATCCTCTGTTGTGATTCTGTACAGTGTGTGTATGTGTTAGAGTCTCCTGATGAGTAATGAAGTTTACCATCACCTTTTTGGAATTTCTCTATTAAACATTTATTTTAAAATTCATTTATATTATTTTACTTTTACTGTCTTTGGGTTTGTATGTGTTCTTTTTCTATCTCTTTCTTGAGATGGAAGATAAGATCATTTATTGTTAACATTTCTTTTTCTTAATGTAGGAATTGAAGGTTACAAATTTCTTTCTAAGTATGGTTAGCTGTGTTCCCTGAGGTTTGATAGTTTATATTTTCTTTGTCATTTAGTTAAGATGTTTTCCAATTTCTTTTTTTAATCCATGCATTACTTAGAAATTCATTGCTTAATTTCCAAGCAGCTGGGGGTAATTTCTAGTTTGCTCATTTGTATTAATTTCTAACTTAATTTCATTGCGGTCAAAGAATGCATTTTGAATGTCTTTCAAACCTTTGAAATTTGTTGAGGTTTGTTTTATAATCCAATATGTGGCCAATTTTGGTAAACGTTCCTTGTGCCTTCTGTTGTCATTGGGTAAAGTGTTCTGATGTCAATTAGATCAGTTAGTTAAATGTGTTTGTGAAGAACATACTCTAAGATGACCTGCAATTATCCTGGCCTCAAGAGAACGAAACCCTTACGTAATTCCTTTCCTGGTGGATGCTGTATGCTGTTATTTGTTTCTAGCCTGTAGAATAGGATGCATAGCATTGTGTCATCTGTCTTGCTAGCGGATGTTCCCTTGCTGGTTTTGATAAAGCAAGCACCAAGAGGTGACCTCATATGATTGAGTCTAACAAAGAGCTAAAAAGTGATGGTGACATCATTTTCTAATCAACAGTTGGAAAGAAAATGGGATTCTTGGTACAATTGGCTGTAAGAAACAAAACTGTGCTAAGAAATGTGTGGCACTGAAAGCATATTCCACTGAGCCTTGAGGTGACACTGCATCTCCGGGCAACAGGGCAACACCTTGACTGGAGCTTCCACATGAGGCTGTGAGGCAGAGAGAATCCAGGAAAGATGTGCCAGGATTCTTGACCTACAGAAATTTTGAAATAATAAATTGTATAGATTAACACTAAATCTGTGGTGATGTTTATGCAGCAACAAATAACTAAATATAGTGTTGTTACAACTTCTGTTCTAAACAGAAGTTGTTCTGTTTAGATTCTGTACTAGATATTTATTTATATATTTTAAAAAGATTTTATTTATTTATTTTATAGAGAGGAGAAGGGAGTGCGAAAGAGAGGGAGAGAAACATCAATGTGTGGTTGCCTCTCACTTGGACCCCACTGGGGACCTGGCCCACAACCTAGGTATGTATCCTGACCTGGAATCAAACCAGCGACCATTTGGTTTACAACAACACTCAATCCACTGAGCTACACCAGCCAGTGTTGTACTAAATCTTTAAATCCTTCTTTTATTAGCTATGGATAAAGTTATGTGAAAACTACCTCCAGCTCAGTGTGGCTCAGTTGGTTAAAGCATCTTCCTGTGCACAAAAAGTTTGTAGTTTTGATCCCCAGTCAGGGCACATACCTAGGTTGCATGTTTGATACCCAGTCAGGGCAAGTACAGGAAGCAATGCATCGAAGTTTCTCTCTCACATCAATGTCTCTCTCTTTCTCTCTCTCCCTTCCTCTCTCTCCCTAAAATCAATAAACATATTTTTTTAAAAAAACTGTCACTTTTTCTGAATTTCTTTTTCTTAGTTCTATAACTTTTCTACTTTAGTTTTCCACATTTTATTTTGCTTTATAAATTTGGAAGTTATGTTTTTGGTTACACAAAAATTTAAAATTTTTATGTCTGTCTGGTCAATTTACTCCTCTACCATTATAAAATGTCCTTTTTTATCACTAATAAAATTTCCTGCTTCTAACAGCTGTTAAAACTTTTTTTAAGTTTTGGTTTTCCCAAATCTTTCAAAGATAAGCTTAGTTGTGATTCTCTTTTTCATTGTACTTACACTTTTAAGAGTATATTAAATTTGTGGGTTGTTGTCTTTCATTACCTTTAGAATATTTTTGGCCATTAATATGTTCAAATACTGCTTCTATCCTACTTTCTCTTTTCTGCTTAGGATAGTCTACTTTCATGCACATTATCTGTTATTTCTTACATGCCTTTAATTCTCTCTTATGAAGTTTCACTTTTTTTTTCTGATTCACGTTGGATATTTTGTATTAACCTGTCTTCCAGTCCACTACTACGAGTCTTTCAATTTATCTAGTTGGCTATTAAAAATCACATCATTAATTCTTAATTTCATCTATTCAATATACATCTATTAAGTAGCTTGTTGGTGCTAGCACTGTTTTATGCCCTGAAAAAAATATATCATTTAAAAACAAAATAAAACCAAAAAACTCATGACAGATATGCTTATCTTCACATGGTTTTTCACTTTATTATAGGGAAGCATACAATTAAAAATCAATCAATAAATAAATATAGTTAGAATGCAAATGCGCTAAAGAGAAAATTGGTTGTGAGGTTGGTACTAGTAAGAAGTACAATTTTCATTAAGTTGAAGTGTGAAGAATTCACTTAAATGTTAGCATTTGTCCCAAAACTTAATATAATTAAAGTATACAAGCCATATAAATTTTTGGAGAAATGGACTTTTAGGTAACCCTGAGGCTGGAGTATCCTGACAAATTCAAGAAACAGCAGGATGACATGTTTGTGGAGCAAGGTGAGTGCCAAGGAAAGTAATCTAAAACAAAGAGGAAACTGGTGATCACTGCAAAAGAAAGTAGTAATGTCTAGGACAGACTCAGGATGCCTTTTAACACAATTATACACATTTTGATTTTTATTTGAATAAGTTGGAAAGCCACATGACAAGTTTTAGGCAGATGTGTGACGTTATCTAATACAATTTAACAGGATTATCATAGTTTGTGTTGTGAGTAGTTCTAGTGCAGCAAAGATGGGAAGCAGGGACACCAGTTAGGGGACTCATTTTAATAATCCCTGTGTGTCATGGTGTTTCAGACAAAGATGGTACAGAGGTTGTAAATTATACGGAGAACTTCTTGGATTCTGGATATACTTTGAAGGTAGAATCAGTGGTATTTAGTTTAATGCAGCCTTGTCTAATAATGAGATAATTTACATCTATATATTTTCTCTTGGTTTTGTCTTTGGCTGTCACATTTTTTATATTAGAGATCATGGGCAATTTTATTTACTGTTTTATTATTGACTCAAACAAATTAAGATAAGATTTTTTAATTCCTGAAAGACTGGATATATTTTTATATAAAACAAGCATTTTATCTTTTCTTGTTTTAATTTTTTTACATTATGGTAAAAATATTATCTTTAACAGTCTTACATTTTTAAAAGTTTTAAGATTGTCTTTTGGGCATAATATAGTCACTTTTTGGTAAAAATTGAAAGAATCCTTGGAAAGACAGTATCTTCTTTACAGGCCTAAAAATTCGATAAGTGGATCAAGTCAAACTATTAAATTTATCTTTCTGCATATTAAATCTTAACCTGATTAATATTTTTAAAAATGGTGATAGTATAAAAATCTCTGGCTATATAACATAAATAAATATATTCTTATTTCATATTTTTAAATACAGGGTCCAGCACAAACAATGCCCCTTTTTAATTATAAAATCATTTATTACAAAATAATTTATAATCAAAATCTGTAATGATATCACACTCAACACACCATATGACATTTTAGGTGAAATGTTCAAATTAAAACTATAAATTATTACTCTCATATTATTACCCTACCAACCACACTCAAGCAGGCATTAATCCTGCCAGATAATGTATATTGTAAGTACATAGATCACTTGAACTTATTTAGAATTTTTAATATATTGAAAATATATAGATGATCCAAATAGCCATTTTATTCTTAAATTTATGCTGCATTAGTTTTGAACATATTTATTTTAGTTGATGATTCTTAAATTCTACCATGTCTTACGTTTAACCCTGATTTCATTTCACATCTGCCTATTGAAACATCTCCCTGTTATTGATACTCTAATGACTCAATTCAGATTTGAAATCCTTCTTTGTAAAAACAAACAAACATGATATAGATGGATTTTTTTGCTTTAATAGTATGTTTTGAGAGTCTGTCTCTTAAGTAAGAGAATATGGCCATTTATATTTTTGTCATTTTTATTATATTTGGAATATTTACATCTTTAAAAAAGAATTTTGAATATCCTTACTTTTTTCATTTTCATAGTTTTGTTATATATACATATTGCTTGTTCTTTTATCATCTATTCATTTTTCCTTTTTAACGTTATAATTACCATTAACATCAATATTATGTTAATTTTAGGTGTACAACAGAGTGATTAGACATTCATATAATTGACAAAGTGACCACCCTGATAACACAAGTACCCATCTGATATTACACACGGTTATCCCAGTAATAATGACTCTGTTCCTTCTGCCGCACTTTATATCCCCATGACTGAAAGTCTTATGTTTAATTCATGCACCTAGTTGTCAATTAAGTGCTAATGAGCTATTATTATATTACTTTTCATGAGCTATTTATTATATTACTATCTAGAATAAGGGAAAATAAAACAAAATTACATAATCTGTCTCTACCATTTTATTTTTTAAAATATATTTTATTGATTATGCTATTACTGTTGGCCCATTTCCCACCCTTTATTCCCCTCTGCCCTGCACACCCCCTCCCACCCACATTCCCCCCTTTAGTTCATGTCCATAGGTCATACATATAAGTTCTTTGGCTTCTACATTTCCTATACCATTCTTAACCTCCCCCTATTTTCTACCTACCTTTTATGCTACTTATTCTCTGTACCTTTTCCCCCTTTCTCCCCCTCCCCTGCTGATAACCCTCCATGTGATCTCCATTTCTATGATTCAGTGCCTGTTCTGGTTGTTTGCTTAGTTCATTTTTGTTTTTGTTTTCAGTGTGGTGTTAATAACTGTGAATTTGTTGTCATTTGACTGCTCATATTTTTTATCTTCTTTTTCTTAGATAAATCCCGTTAAAATTCCATATAATAAGGGCTGGATGATGATGAGCTTTTTTAACTTGACCTTATCTGAGAAGCACTTTATCTGCCCTTCCATTCTAAATGAAAGCTTTGCTGGATGGAGTAATCTTGGATGTAGGTCCTCGCCTTTCATGACTTCAAATACTTCTTTCCAGCTCCTTCTTGCCTGCAAGGTCTCCCTTGAGAAATCAGCTGACAGCCTGATGGGCACTCCTTTGTAGGTAACTGTCTCCTTTTCTCTTCCTGCTTTTAAGATTCACTCCTTATCTTTAATCTTGGTTAATGTAATTATGATGTGCCTTGGTGTGTTCCTCCTTGGATTCAACTCCTTTGGGACTCTCTGAGCTTCCTGGACTTCCTGGAAGTCTATTTCCTTTGCCACGGTAGGAGAGTTCTCCTTCATTATTTGTTCGAGTAAGTTTTCAATTTTTTGCTCTGACTCTTCTCCTTCAGGTACCCCTATAATTTGGATGTTGGAACATTTAAAGATGTCCTGGAGTTTCCTAAGCCTCTCCTCATTTGTTTCTTCATTCTTTTCTGGTTGAATGTTTATTTCTTCCTTCCGGTCCATACTGTTGATTTGAGTCCCGGTTTCCTTCCTGTCAGTGTTTGTTCCCTGTACATTTTCCTTTATTTCACTTAGTGTAGCCTTCATTTTTTCATCTAATTTGGGACCAAATTCAACAAATTCTGTGAGTATCCTGATTACCAGTGTTTTGAATTGTGCATGTGATAGGTTGGCTACCTCTTCCTTGCTCAGTTGTATTTTTTCTGGAGCTTTGATCTGTTCTTTCATTTGGGCCATTTTTTTGGTCTTGGTGTGCCTGTTGTGCATAGTAAGGTAGTAAGGGGTGGAGCCTTAGGTGTTCACCAGGGTGGGGCAACCTATGTGGCTGCTTTGTGACGCTGTATGTGGGGGAGGGGTCTGAGAGGGAACAATGGTGCTTGCTCCACTCTCTGGCAGTTTTCAGTCATTTCCCTGGTACCCACAGTCAAATTGGGCCCTTCTGGTGCCGATTCCCAGGTTGGTGGGTTTGTATACATTCTAAGACCCTGTGGGTCTCTCCATGGGACTTTCCTGTGAGGCTGGGAGTTTCTCCTGCAGCAGCCTCAACCCCCACGGGTGTTTTCAATCACAGCTTTGCAGCTTTATTTCCTCTGGCTAGGACTGTGGGTTGCGCTGCCTTGTCTCCAGCCACCTCCTTACCCCTGTGATGCCACTCACTCTAGCTGCCCATCTCCACTCCTCCTACAGGTCTGGATGAATGTTTCTTCTTTAACTCCTTGGTTGTCGGACTTCCATACAGTTAAATTTTTTTTTCAGTTCTGGTTGTTTTTGTTTTTAAATTGTTGTTGTCCTCCTTTCGGTTGTGCAAGGAGGCACAGTGTGTCTACCTACACCTCCATCTTGGCCAGAAGTCTCTTATCTCTACCATTTTCTTATTTCTTTTCATGGAAAGTGATTTTTTTCAGACATTTAAGAATTATCTTAAATTTTATGTTTTTATAATCCAGCATATCTGTCATTAGGCTATACCACTTTTTCATCTCAATCCTCTATATTTGGTGATTTTTCCATATCTGTCCTCTATATCTCTAATTAAATAGTTAACAATATAAATTTTATACTTTATTCTTCCTTTTTGGAGATTTAGTCTTACATTTTGTGTTTCATTGAAACAATTTATACTTTATTCACTTTACTTCTCCAAAATTGCCTCAACCTATCATTTCCACCTGGGTTTTTCCTTCTATTTTACAGAAATAAAAGTATTTTTTATATCTTTGAGGATACCACACAGTTACATTATAATATTTTTTCTCATTTAGGAATTTTATTTTGATTTTTGAAAATGTACTTCTTCCCTTAATCTTTAGGATTTTTTCCTTTATGCTTCAGTGTGTTTTTGTGTTTTTTTTTTAAGAATCCCATCCCGTTACCATTTTTTTCTAATCAACAGTACTTGAATGGCAAAATAAGATATGCATATGTTTAGTACCTGAGGGGCCAACAGGGAGAACATCTTGAATGTTATTTCCACCCTTTCTAGCTGGCTGTGAGCCTCTAACTCTGTAACTACATTTGATTATCAGGTTCTTGTACATAATTCCAAAGACAACTGGTAATGTTTTGATAGCAAAATTAATTACAATTTATTAGGTTCTTCTTGCTTTTATTGTGGTGATGAGAAGTAGATACATTCAGGTTCCTCTAGAAGCAGGGTCTTATTTCAGACATAATTACAGCAATGGAGACAGGCATATCCTGGGGCTTTAGGAACAACGTTTGATTATCAAAACAAATGGAAAATTCTCTTTTCCTGAGAGTTTTTGACTATATGCTTTTATTTGAAGGAAAAAATATTCTTCAATCTTTTTTCATAGAAAAAATGCCTCCTGGTTATCTCAGTTTTCTTCTCTTCATAACTGAGTTATTCTTTCAGTGAAGGTTTCAATGAAGATGTATTTTTTAAAAGATACTTTAATTTAAAGCCACCTCATAGTATTAATTTCAATGATTTAGGCCACACCTATGCTCATTTCCACAGGCAGAACACTTACCAGTCCCCTGGATTTCTTCTTATTGGTAACATCATATATCTATATATACACATATACAAAATTTATTTTTGTTAAAGTATAGTTGACATACAATATTATATTAATTTCAGGTGTACATGTGATTAGATTTATGATATGATTACCACAATAAATCTTATAACAATCTGTCACAGTACAAAGTTATCACAGTGTCATTAACTATACTTCCTGTCCTGTACATTATATCCCTGTGAGTTATTTTATAACCAGAAGTTTGTACCGCTTATTCCTCTTCATCTTTTTCAACCATCCCACCACCCTCTTCCCTCCAGCACCCTTCTGTTTATTCTCTGAATTTGCCTCTGTTTTGTTTTATTTTATTGACCTGAGAAAGAGAGAAACATACATTTGTTGATCTACTTATTTAGGCATTCGTTAGTCATCTCTTTGACTGGTATGTACCCTGACTGTGCATCAAACCCACAACCTTGGCATATCAGGACAACTCTCTAACCAACTGAGCTACCCAGCGAGGGCCTGTTTTATTTTTTTAGATTCAACATGTAACTGATACAACATGACATTTGTTTTCCTCTGACTGACTTATTTCACTCAACATAATACACTCCATGTCCATCTAGATTGTCCTGAGTGGCAAGACTTCATTATTTTTGGTTGCTGAGTAATATTCAATTGTGTGAGTGTATATCCATATGGATATATCTATATCCATATCTATGTCTATGTCTATATCTGTATCTACCTATTATCTATTTTCTTTATGTAATCAGCTATTGATAGACAACTAAGTTGTTTCCACATCTTAGCTCTTGTAAATACTGTTGCAGTGAACATAAGCATGCATATATCTTGTTGAATTAGTGTTTTCATTTTCTTTGAATAAATGTCCAGAAATAAAGCTGCTGAATTTATGGTAGTTCTACTTTTAATTAGTTGAAGAAATTCTACATTGTTTTCCATAGTGGCTGCACTAATTTACAATCCCACCAACAGTGCATGAGAGTTACTATTTTTTTTTCACATCCTCTCCACAATTTCTGATAATTTGTTGTCATTATGATAGTACCCATTCTGACAGGTGTGAGGTGATTTCTCATTGTGGTTTTGATTTGCAGTTTCCTGATGATTAGTCATGATCAGCATCATTTCATATGTCTATTGGCTATCTATATGCATTCTTCGGAGAAATTTCTATTCATATGCCGTGCCCATTTCAAAATCAGATTGTTATTTTGGCATTGAGTTGTATGAACATTTTATATAATTTGGATATTAACACTTTAGCAGATGTATCATTTGCAAATATCCTATTCAGTAGGTTGCCTTTTTGGTTGATGGTTTTATTTGTTGTACAAAAGTGTTTTAATTTGATTCGGTCCCATTTGTTTATTTTTTGCTTTTGTTGCCCTTATCCTGGGTGACATATCTAAAAAAAAAATATTACTAAGACTGATGTCAAAGAGTTTACTGCCTATGTTTCTTCTAGGAATTTTATGATTTCTGGTATTACATTTAAGTCTTTAATTTATTTTGAATTTATTTTTGTATATATCTGTCCAGTTTTCCCAACACCATTATTGAAGAGACTGTCATTTTCCCATTGAATATTTTTCCTCCTTTGTCATAAATTAATTGACCATGTAAGTGTGGGTTTATTGCTGAGGTTTCTATATTGTTTCTTTGAAGTATGTGTCTGCTTTCATGCCAGCACCATATTGTTTTGTTTACTATAATTTTGTAGTATAGTTTGAAATCAGATATCATGATACCTTCATTAATTATAATATATTTTGGTGTGAATCTATTTAGATTCATCTTGTTTGTGAATCTCTGTGCTTTCTGGACCTGAATCCCTCTTCACTTCCCTAGGTTATAAATTTTACAGTCATTATTTTTACAAAATCAGTTTTCCACTCACTTATCTTTCTGTTCAGCTTTTGATACCCCTATACTGTAAATATTAGTACACTCAATGTTTTCCCATAGGTCTCTGAAACTATCCTATCTTTGTTTTTTTTTTTCCCTACTAATTGTGTGATTTCCACTATTTGTTTCAAAGGCATAATTTGTTTTTCTCTATTATATAATGTGCTTTTATTTTCTTTTATTATTATTTTTAAATCCATTATTGCATTCTTCAGCTCTCATTGGTTCTTTTTTGTATTTTCTAACCCTTTGCTAAAGTTCTCACCATGTTCCTCTATTCTTCTCTCAAGTTTGGTGAACATTCATATGCCATTACTTTGAATTGTCAGGAAAATTAAGTCTCTCTGTTTCATTATAATTTTCATTTGATATTTTTATTATTCTTTCATTTTAATAATTTATATCCTCATTTTGGTAGAATTAGAGGAAACAGCTCTCTCTCCTGATCTTGAAGGAGTGGCCTTATATATGAGCAACCTTAGTGTAGACCAGATGTTCTAGGGCTTTGGGAAGCTGGCTGCATCTGAAGTGGATGTGTATGTGCCAGGGATGCCCCGGGAGGTCAGCTGGCCAGGACTGGAGTGGGCACGGGCCAGGTGTTCCAGGGTACAGAGCTCTAGGGGTGCCCTGGTAGAGCAGGTCGCCTGGGTGGGAGTGGGTGCTGGCTTATGTGGCCCAGGGTGTGCTGTGGCAGCATTGCAGGCTGGTTAGAGAGCTTGGACAGAGCTGCTGCCTATGCAATGTAGGTGGAGGGGGAATGTAAACAATGGCACTCCCTAGCATCAGGTATGCTCGGGAATTCTTGCAGATCCCCACCTGTTTGGCAGGGACTTTGGAGTTAGTAAATAGTTTCCTTTAGGGGTAGTTTGGGTGTCTTTTAAATTGCTGTTTAATCTCTATGCCCCAGAGCAGACAAGTCTGCACGTAAGCACCTCAGTGGTACCCCTCTCTACTGCAGGTTGCCCCACTGGGGAAGGGTTCCTGTGGTTACTATTTCTCCTTCTCTTTTACCATTTTCTGTGTGGTCTCTCTCTCCTTTCTTGTGCAGAAGCCGTTCCATTAACCCTCAGTTGTTCTTCTGGAAGAATAACTGTATGAGGAGGTATATATTCAGTGTGTCTGTGGGAGAAAAAGTGTTCAGGGTCTTCCTATGTCACCACCGTGAACCTGATTCCTTCCTATCCATCTGTCTATCGATCGATCTGTACCTGTCTATCTATCATCTATCTATCTGACAAAGAAATTGAATCTAAGTATCTTTCTTATCTCTTCCCATTTCTTTAATTTCAGTGCTATTTCCTTTGTTCAGGTATTTGATTTCTTTCTTATATTAGAATAGGGCCTCATTTTTAAATATGTTCTTGAGTTGTTTTCTCTGTGGTCTACCCCAATTTTAAAAGTATAATATTTTTCAGTGTAACCTGAATTGCTCAAAATATTATGTTACAGTTCCTTAACATAATTTTAAGAATTTGTGCTTGGTCTCTATTTCTCTCCTTACTCCTCAAGAATGAATTGCTTAATTTCCTGAAAAGCATGATGCTCTATCATGTTTTTTCTGGCTAACACTCTGACAAAGTTATACTCATATATCAAAACTAAGATTAAATACTATTTTCTGTCACTACCCTCAGACCATTGTAATCATTTTGTTCTCTGTGTTTTATAGCATTTTGCACACATCATACCAAGCCTTGAGGGTTTTGTATTTTTGTTTTAACATTTATTTTTCTTCCTCTAGATTCTGACATTCTTGAGGACATGATTTTTGTCTTATTCTTTGTGCCATCAGCAACTAAAATACCACCTGAAACACTGTGGACAAAAAAGTAAATACATTTAATGTGTAAAATAAATGATCTGATGCTTCTGGGTCAGTATAAATCCAACATCACTTTAAAAAAAATGTTCAGGGTACATTGTTCAGATAGTGGAATACACATTTATTTTTTCATATAAAGGAAAAATAAAACTTTGTAGAGAATGTTAAATATCTTGTTCCACTGAGGTATTTATGAGGTTTCTGAATTGAATTGAAATTCCTACCTCAATATAAATCCTAAATACAAGTCAAGTGTGCTTAGGGTACTGATACTAGAAAAAGAAACAAAAAGAAAAGCAAACATTAGGTTTTAGTCTAAGAATTTGAGTGCTTTTTTAAACCCACCAAATGCAATCAGATTTATATTTATTTTTACAGAAATGTTTGCTCAGCTAATGCATTCCTAATCAAATAATGGGTGTTCCATGATGGAAATTTCAAATAAAGTTTTTAAAGCTGTCAAAAAGTAAATAAGCTAACTAGAATTATATTTCTTTGTTTCCCAGTGGATCTCATAAATGCTTGGATAGGAGTATAGTGTACTTAGAAATAGGTCAGATAAACACTCAAATGCAATTATAGTCAATGCCTTCTCCTCCATCCCTCACTGCCAACCAATGATTTAACACTTATCTTTTGAGATGTGTCTGTTTTTTAAGTGACAATAGTTCTAGGATCTATTTTTTTCATTATTCATTTTTTTTGACAAATATCACACTACTTCAAAAAATCTACAATTTAATTAACTAATAAAATGTATTTAATTTATAAAATAAAGAGCAATTTATATTTCTTCTTTGAGTTTCTATTTATGACTATCCACTGAATTTTAACTGTATTAGTGTCAATGGAGTTTGATAAAGTTAACTTACATTGTAAAGTGCACAAGAAAACAAAGTATACTGTTAAAAGTAACTTTAGATTATTTTAAAGTTGATTTTGAGTTCCTTTGTTGAGCATCCCAAAAGTATTTGACATGATGCATTTGATCCATAGGGGACTTTCTTTCTCTCTGTTAACCCTCATTCCCACTCCAGTGTTTAATGTCTGTAGGGATTTTCTAACTGAACATAATAAGCTCTTCTACTTTAAGTCTTGTGACATGAGGCTCACAGAAAACTTGTTTTTCAAGTTTTCAAGAGCACTTGCAGTGCTCGAGTACTTGTATTTAGACACTGTAGACAACAGTCTATTGCCAATGAAATATTCATGAAAAAACATGAATTTATTTTCAGTTTTATGATTCACACAAGGCATTAGTAATTAAGCCAAGTTTTGTGAGACATCATTCTGAAAGATTTGATTAAAATAGATTTGTAAGCATTGAAATAAAATGGCAAAAGTTCAGATTGTCTGTGTTTATTTTTGTTTGAAATGTCTCAATGAGCAGAGTAAGAGCAGTGGGACTAAAGTTCAATACTTGTAAGGTTGAGAATCTACTTTATATGCAAAGAATTTGTTTCAAACACTGTGAGACAATTTGAGAAAAATCAGATTTCTGCCCTCTGAGCTCATGAAATATTAGGACAATTGGCCATAAAAGGAAACAGTCAATAGGGCAGAGCTCCTCTTCAGGATCTAGAATACTGAAGCATACTCTGAGGGCTCTTTTTGTATTTTTATTTTTATGCTATTCAAGATAGAAATGTCTACACAACTCTTAGGAAAATTCTGTGTTCTAAAATAAAAATATATAATGAATAGTAAAGAAAAGAAGTTATCTAAATATTATCCTTATACTAGCTCATTTTAATTGCATTTATTTATTTTTTCTATTTTATTTTTTTTTGTATTTTAATTGTTGTTCTTGTACAGTTTTCTGTCTTTTACTCCCATCCCGGCCCACTGCCCCAGCCCTCCCCACTTCCCTCCCATTTCTATCCCCCATAGTTTCTGTCCATGTGTCTTTTATACTTGCTGCTCTAAACTCTTCCCCTTTCCCCTGAAATTGCCTCCTCTCTCCCCTCTGATGACTGTCAACCTGTTCTCAATTTCAGTATCTTTAGTTATATTTTGCTTGTTTGTTTTGTTGATTAGGTTCCTGTTAAAGGTGAGATCATATGGTGTTTGTCCTTCATTGCCTGGCTTATTTCACTTAGCATAATGCTCTCCAGTTCCATCCACTCTGTTTCGAAGGGTAGGAGCTCCTTCTTTCTTTCTGCTGCATAGAATTCCATTGTGTAAATATACCATAGTTTTTTGACCCATTTGTTTACTGATGGGCACCTAGGTTGCTTCCAACGCTTGGCTATTGTAAATTGTGCTGCTATGACATTGGGGTGTATAGGTTCTTTTGGATTGGTGTTTCAGGGTTCTTGGGATATAATCCTAGCAGTGGAATTGCTGGGTCAAAAGGTATGTCCATTTTTAGTTTTCTTAGGAAATTCCATACTGCTTTCCACAGTGGTTGTACCAGTCTGCAATCCTACCAACAGTGCACTAGGGTCCCCTTTTCTCCACAACCTCTCCAACACTTGCTGTTTGTTGCTTTGTTTATGATGGCCATTCTGACTGGTGTCAAGTGGTATCTCATTGTGGTTTTAATTTCCATCTCTTTGATAGGTAGGGATACTGAGCATCTTTTCATGTGTCTCTGGATCCTCTGTAAGTCCTCCTTGCAGAAGTGTCTGTTCAAGTCCCTTGCCCATTTTTTAATTGGGTTGCTTGTCTTCTTAGAGTGGAGTCGTGTAAGTTCTTTATATGTTTTGGAGAGTAAACCCTTGTCTGAGGTATCATTGGCAAATATGTTTTCCCATACAGTTGGTTCTCTTTTTATTTTAATACTGTTTTCTTTGGCCCTGCAGAAGCTTTTTATTTTGATGAGATCCCATTTGTTTATTCTTTCCTTTATGTCCCTTGCTTTAGGGGACATATCAGTAAAAATGTTGCTGCGTGAAATATCTGAGATTTTCCTGCATATATTCTCCTCCAGGACTTTAATGGTGTCCTGGCTTATATTTAAATCTTTTATCCACCTTGAATTTATCTTTGTGTGTGGTGTAAGTTGGTGCTCAAGTTTCATTTTCTTGCACGTAGCTGTCTAGTTCTCCCAACACCAATTCTTGAAGAGGCTATTTTTACTCCATTTTATGTTGCTGCTCCCTTTGTCGAATATTAATTGACTGTAGACTTGGGTTTGTTTCTGGGCTCTGTGTTCTGTTCCACTGGTCCACGTGCCTGTTTTTATGCCAGTACCAGGCTGTTTTTATTACAGTGGACTTGTAATACAGTTTGGTATCAGGTATTATGATCCCTCCTACTTTGCTCTTCTTTCTCAAGATTGCTGCAGCTATTCGAGGTCATTTATGGTTCCATATAAATTTTTGAAGTGTTTCTTCTATGTCTATGAAATATGCCATTGGTACATTAATAGGTATTGCATTGAATCTGTAAATTGCTTTGGGTAGTGTGGACATTTTGATGATGTTAATTCTTCTGATCCATGAACACGGTATATGTTTCCCTTTGTTTATGTCTTCCTTGATTTCTTTCTTCAGTGTTGTATAGTTTTCTGCATACAGGTCTTTTACCTCCTTGGTTAGGTTTATTCCTAGGTATTTTATTTTTCTTTTTGCTATATCGAATGGGATTTCTTTCTTGATTTCTGCTCCTGCTGTTTCATTGTTGGTATACAAAAATGCCTTTGATTTCTGGATATTGACTTTGTATACAGCTGTTGGCCAAATTCATTTATTATGTCGAGCAGCTTTTTGGCCAAGTCTATAGGATTTTCTATGTACACTATCATGTCATCTGCAAACAATGATAGTTTTGTTTCTTCCTTTCCAATTTGGATGCCTTTTATTTCACTTTCTTGTCTAATAGGTGTGGCTAAACCTTCCAATACTATATTGAATAGAAGTGGTGAAAGTGGACAACCTTGTCTTGTTCCTGATCTTAGTGGAAAAGATTTTAGTTTTTGCCCATTGAGTATGATGTTGGCTGTAGGTCTCTCATATATGGCCTTTATTATGTTGAGGAATGCCACCTCTATTCACACTTTGCTGAATGTTTTTTATCATAAATGGGTTCTATACCTTATCAAATGCTTTTTCCACATCTATTGATATGATCATGCGATTTTTGTCTTTGCTTTTGTTTATGTGATGTATTACATTTACTGATTTGCAAATGTTGAACCTTCCTTGCATCCCTGGGATAAATCCCATTTGGTCATGGTATATGATCTTTTTAATGTATTGTTGGATACAGTTTGCCAATATTTTGTTGAGGATTTTGTCATCTATGTTCATCAGCGATATTAGCCTGAAGTTCTCTTTCTTTGTTGTGTCTTTATCTGGTTTTGGGATTAGGATGATGCTGGCTTCATAAACAGAGTTTGGGAGTCTTCCATCCTTTTGGATTTTTGGAATAGTCTGTGAAGGATCGGGGTTAGCTCTTCCTTTAATGCTTTGTGAAATTCTCCTGTGAAACCATCTGGTCCAGGGCTTTTGTGTGTCGGGAGTTTTTTGATTACTGCTTCAATTTCATCTGCTGTTATTGGTCTGTTCAGGCTTTCTGTTTCTTCTTCACTGAGTTTTGGAAGATTACATTTTTCTAGAAACTTGTCCATTTCATCTAGGTTTTCAAGTTTTTTGGCATATAGTTCTTCATAGTAATTTCTTACAGTCCTTTGTATTTCTGTGGTGTCAGTTGTAATCTCTCCTCTTTCATTTCCAATTGTGTTTATTTGAGTCCTCTCTCTTTTTTTCTTGATGAGCCTGCTTAAAGGCTTGTTGATTTTATTTATCTTTTCAAAGAACAAGCTTCTGGATTCATTGGTCCTTAGAATTTGCTTTTATTCTTTATGTCACTTAATTCTGCTCTGATCTTGGTTATTTCCTTCCTTCTACTAGCTCTGGGCTGTCTTTGTTGTTGTTCCTCGAGTTCTTGTAGGTGTAGGGTGAAGTTGTTTGTTTGAAATGTTTCTATCTTTTTAGGTAAGCCTGTATTGCTATGAACTTCCCTCTGAGGAGTGCCTTCACTGTGTCCCATAAGGTTTGGGTCATTGTGAGTTCATTTTCATTTGTTTCCAGAAACTTTTTGATTTCCTCCCTGATTTCATACTTGACCCATTCATTGTTTAATAGCATGCTATTCAATCTTCATGATTTTGAGGGTTTTAGGTTTTTCCCCTTGGGGTTGGTTTATAGTTTCAGTCCCTTATGTTCGGAGAAAATGCATGATATGATTTCAATTTTCTTGAATTTGTTGAGGCTTGATTTGTGTCCTATCATGTGGTCTATCTTTGAAAATGTTCCATGTGCATTTGAAAAGAATGTGTATTTATTTTCTTTGGAATGAAGGGCTCTATATATATATCAGTTAAATCCATTTCATCTAGAATGTTGTTCAATAACACAATATCTTTGTTGATATTTTGTTTGGAATATCTGTTCATTTTTGACAGTGGGGTGTTAAAATCCCCTGCTATAATCGTGTTGCTGTCAATATCTTTTTTGAAGTCCTCCAACATTTTCTCTATGTATTTGGGTGCTCCTATGTTGGGTACATGTATACTTACAATTTTTATGTCTCCTTGGTGGATTGTTTCCTTGAGTAATATGAGGTGACCTTCCTGGTCTCTCTTTATGGCCCTGTTTTTGACGTCTATTTTTTCTGATATGAGTATTGCTAACCTGGCTTCTCCCCCCTCCCGCCCAGTTCATTTGCTTGGAAAATTGGTTTCTAGCCCTTTACTTTCAGTCTTGTAGGTCTTTTTCTTGAGATGGGTCTCTTATAGGCAGCATATGTCTGGGTTATGCTCTCTTATCCATTCAGCTATTCTATGTCTTTTGATTAGAACATTTAATCCATTTACGTTTAAGGTTATTATTGATAGGTACTTATTCATTGCCATTTTTGTACCTGTGTTCCTCTCTCTCTCTCTCTCTTTTCCTTCCTTTTCTTAAAGCAGTCCCTTTAGTATCTCTTGCAGAATTGGTTTGGTAGAAGTGTATTCTTTTAGACTTCTTTGTCTGGGAAGCTCCTTATTTGGCCTTCTAACTTGATTGAAAGCCTTGCTGGGTAAAGTAGTCTTGGTTGCAGGCCTTTGGTTCTCATTTCTTAGAATATTTCTTGCCATTCTCTTCTTGCTTGGAGAGTTTCCATTGAGAAGTCAGCTGCTAAGCTCATTGGGGCTCCCTTGTATATTACTTCCTTTTTCTCCCTTGGTGCCTTTAAGATTCTCTCTTTGTCTCGGAATTTTGCCATTTTAATTATGATGTGTCTTGAAGTGGGCCTGTTTGGGACTCTCTGTGTTTCCTGGATTTGTGTGACTTTTTCTCTCATCAAATTAGGGACATTTTCCATCATTACTTTTTCAAATAGGTTTTCTATCCCTTGCCCTTCTTCTTCTCCTTCTGATATCTCTATTATATGTATATTATTACGTTTCATATTGTCTTGCATTTCTCTTAATCCCTCTTTATTCTTTCTGAGCCTCTTTTCCTTATGTTGCTCATTCTGGGTGTTTTTTTCTATTTTGTCCTCCAATTTGCTGATCCAATCTTCTGCTTCATCGCTTCTGCTTTTCATTTCTTCTACTGTGTTCTTCAGTTTAGAAATTGTATTCTTCATTTCCTCTTGGCCCTTTTTTATAGTTTCTATTTCCTTTTTCATGTCGATATAGTTTGCAATGAGTTCATCATAGCTTCTCTGTAGTTTCTGGTAGCTCATTGAGAGCTCATGGAGCTTCCTGACAACCATTGCTTTGGACTCACTATCTGATAGTTGAGTTGCCTCCGTTTCATTTAGCGTGCTTTCTGGGGCTTCCTCCTTTGCTTTCATTTGGGGATTGTTTCTTTGTCTTCCCATTGTTTGTAAGACTCTTTTTGTTAGTCTCAACTTCTTAAATTGATCTGTTCTGGCTCCCAGGGTTTGTGATGTGACTTTCTGTGGTAGAATACCTGTGAAATTCAGTGGTGGGTTCTCCTTCAGATATCCTGTTGTTCACAGCTTCCACTCTCTCATCTGCTGGAATACCCTCTTTTTGGGACCAAGTTGTTTTTTTTTTCACAGTTCCAGGTTTGTGTTTTTTTGTCTCACTTGTGGGTATTTACAAAGAGAAAAGAGGGGAAAAAATGAAAGAAGAAGAAAGAAGAAAAAAGAAGAAGGTAGAAGAGGTAAAATTGGAAAGAAAGGAAGAGGGAATAAAACAATAAAGTAGAGCAGGAAAAGGAGTTTAGGAGTAAAAAATAAGATAAAAATAATAAAGAAATAATAATTAAAAACAATTATATAAACAGACAGACACACAAACAGAAAAAATAAAAGCAAATGAACAAACAAAACATAAAACAAACAATCCAAACAAACAACCAAAAAAGAAAATAAAAACAAAAACAAAA
Source organism: Glossophaga mutica (assembly GCA_039655065.1). NCBI lineage: Eukaryota > Metazoa > Chordata > Mammalia > Chiroptera > Phyllostomidae > Glossophaga > Glossophaga mutica. Next base: position 90,694,850 of record CM077307.1, on the reverse strand, counting down.
AACAAAACAAAAAAACACCAAACAAAAACTCTTGCTGTTTTCAAAATTGCCGAGCCGGTTTTTCTGGTCTTGCTGACTGCAATGGCCAAGGGGTGATGGTATTGCTTTTCTCTGTGTTCAGCACTCAGTCATCATTGTGCTACTGTCCCCAGAGTTAGTCCGTCGCCTCTCCCCACAGGGCTTCCGCTGTGTATTCTGAGCCTCCTGGTGTGCGCACACTTTCCCGAGTTTATGGGTGTGAGCTCAGGTCTCTGGTTGCACACAGCCGTCTCTGTTGGCCCCTGTGCAGCTTTCTGTGGTTGCTCGGGGCCTCTGATCCGAAGCCATCTCATGCCTATACCTATGGCCCTGAGTTATCTGTGTTCCTGGGCATGCACACTGGTGACTATGGACCCACAGCTGTCTCCAGTAGCCAGCGCCTATGCTCTCGCGTGTGCCTATGATCCCGTGACCATGTGCGTTCATGTGTGGGTGCCTATTTTCATGCAGCCATCTCAGTTCACACGCTCATCCATCTGCGGTTGAGCAGTGACTATGATAACTCAGCTCGCAATTGTGTGGCCCAGTCTCGGGGTGACCACGATATCTCAGCTCACAGCCATGCGTTGTTCTGGCTCAGCCTGCAGTTGTGGGGCAACCATGATCGCTAGGCCCACAGTCTTGTGGCGACCTTAATCGCTCAGCCTGTTTCAGCAGTTGACCCAGCTCCCTCCCTAGAGCCCTGGGGCAGGCCTGGCAAGTGCCAGGCCTGCGTGGGCCTCAGCCATCCTGGTCTCTCTGTGCTGATCCCTGGGCTCCTGTTGTTCTGAACTACTCTCCTTACCAACTGGTTTTTCAATGTCCACTACAGTTTTCGATCTCTTGTTCTCAAATATGCTCAAATATACCGTTCCTTGTCTGCTCTGTTCCTCTGTAGATCGTCTAGGTTTTTCTCCCATGTGTGTGGAATCTGCTCCCTCCTACCATACCACCATCTTCCAAATCCTAATTGCATTTAAAATAGCCCCAGAAAACATGTGTTACTTGCACAAGTCACAACTGACCCAGTCCTGGTAAATTTATTTTAAAAGAGCATTAATAAGAGCAGCAATCGTACCTGCCTTCAGACGGTGCCTACCTTCAGACTATTCCAGTTCCTGAGATAAATACTTCATTTAATTTTATTTCATCCTCACAAGAGATCTGAATAAACCTATTTTACAGGTAAGGGAATCGAGGTCTAGAGTCTGTAATTTGTTTAAGATCACATCTCTGAAAACTGGAGGAGCTAAAATGTGAACTCATGTCTAAAGCCTTTGATAGTCTTGGGTACGTATAAAAAGAGAGAAAAAGCTATTTCTCTTATAAGGAAAATACAAGGACTGAGAACTGAAATATACAGAAATTGGCAGCACTCTGGAAGCTAGACAGCAGCATTGGTATGAGCAGGTTATAGTTCTTTCACTTCAGGACAGGCTGTCTCCAGGGCTGGGTGGCATGACCCTGGACACCACCACTAATGCAGTAAACCATGGTTGCTGCTGCTCCATGTGCTCTTGTGACTGGTCCCCAGCTATGGCTGTACGTTCAGTCACAGGCCTCAGAATCAGTTGGTCAAGTCTTCACCCCATGGTCATGTCCTAGCTATCAAAAGTTGAGAAGGGAAAGATCTGCCAGATACTGTGTGTGCTGCAACACACTCGGTTCCACTAATTATGTACACAAATGAGAATTCTTGAAAATAAGAAAGCTTAATTTCAGCCTCTACAGACATATGATCTTGTTCACTTACCTATATATTAAAGGAACATCTTTTTAATTAGTTCCTCTTCTTATGCTCTTATCCCGTCTATCTATTCATAACAGAGTAGCCAGAATACCCCCTTTTAAACACATCAATTGCATTACATCTTTGTTCAACCCTTCAGTGACTTTTCATCCTACTTTGAGTAAAAACTGAAATACAATTTTTCAGATATGTGAACAGAATTAAAGGAACAAATAAGGAGGGGCAATGAGGAATTCTGGGCCTAGAAAATTAGGAAGCTGTCATTATTCCTAGATCTAAATGTACACATAGTTCCTCTTACATTCCAAGTCCCATGAAGTAACGTGGATTGGGCCCAAGTGGATATTGCACACACCATGGGTTTGTGTCATTGTTGAAGAACTTCAAGCTTAGGTGACCTCACCCTTATAAACAAGCTGCTGGTAAACCCACCCAAACTTTGTTCCTTAATAAAAACATTATCTTGCTTTTGCTGGATTTCAAACAAACATACCCTCTGCTTCAGAGGGAGATACCATCTCTACCCTCCAAGACTGTACATTTAGTGTAGAACAAAAGCTGTCATAAGACAAGCAGAAAAACACAGATTCATAGAGAATTGTCTCTGGACACATGATAGTGATTTTAAATGCCACTTATATATTTTGTATGTCCAAAATATTGTATCAAAATAACACAAACACTGTGCCATTGGTCCTGGGTACTACAAATGCTCATTAGATGACACTTGCTAGTTGTGTTATTTTATACCTGTATTTCCTTAATGATTATTTTTGGTTAGATATTTTTATACTGAGAGAAATATATTAAAATACTTCACCATTATTTTGGATTTTAACTTTATTTTATAATTCTTTAAATTTTGGATATATATTTATATATAATAGCAATATTTTTGCCATGTAAAAGTTTTCTTTTGTTCTAGTGAGATGTTAAATGTTATTTGTGATTCTATATTTATAGTATTTTTTGTTAAAAAGATTTTCTTGCTCTACTGTAAGCATTCTATAAAGCTAATTTCTTCTCTCGGGATATCAGTTAGGTTTCTCGCTGTAAATAGATGGTTCAGTTTAACACTTGAGGAGGTTTTAATAGAATGTTTACAAAACAGAAACAGACCCACAGGTACAGAAGACAAGCTAATGGTTACCAAAGGGAGGGGTGGATGTATGGGAATACATTTTTAAAAAGTAAATGTAAAAAACAGTTTTAGCTTTTTTATAATAAAAACAAACAAATAAACAAAACAGGTGAGAAAAAAGAGACAATTTACAAAGTTATGGACAAGATTTGAGGAAACGAAAGATTAGTGCAGTACCCTGGGGGTACAGGTGTTTTAGTTCTACCTGTTACTAGCTCTTCCCTTTCCCACCCATTATAACAGTTACAATTTTGTAGCAGAATTGATATGATTCAGTGGATTCATTAAAGAGCATTATGTTTCTTATGAAACTGCCCCTTCCCTTCTCTCCATCAAATTTCCCTTTCTTGCCTCCATTTGATGTCCCAGGTACAAGTGGTAGCTAATCCAGCCCCTTTTAGGCACTAGAACAGTCATTGTCTGCTTTAAAATATCTGGTGGGAATGTAATTTGATCTTCCCTCTCTCAAAAAATTGAAAACTTCTAACACCTATGAATTCCCTTAACTCAGTGAAGGGAAAGAGAGGTTTCTATTCTTTCACACTCTCTCCATTTATTCATTCTACTTCTCCTCCATTCCCTGAGGTACTATAAGCTCTTCCAAGAGCTTAGTTCTTTCATAGCTTTTCCACAAATCCTCTCCATATACTTGAAAAAAACCATGGAACTCCCAAAGGGATACAATCTCTGGCTGACCTCTCATACCTCCTCTCAGCTCCTGACCAGGTGCTATTGTATCCGAATAGACAGGGGCTCTTTCACGTGGAACCTTGGTGTGTTACCAATCAGTATTGGAAGGTACAGTTTTTATTTACAATATTCCAACCTTGGATGGGGAGTTCAGAGTACTTAGCTTGGAGCCCTCCTTTCCCATGAGGCCTGCCACTTCCCTTGTTCCCCACCAGGCTATAAGCCAAAAACAAACCCAATAGTTGCCCATATTCTTATCTTAAACCAGCTGCACAAATAGTTCTCCAGTCTCTTTGAAGGTGCCAAAATCACCATCCTTATGCAGAAACTCTCTTCTTCAGAATCTGGGATATATTGTCATCAGCCTCCATATTATAGTCCAGGAACACATGTACCATGGTGCACTGGATCATGGTGAAGTTCAGGAAAGGAATAAGTCCTGAGAGTTCAGATAAACTCTGAGTTTGCACAGCAGCAGGTCAGCATCTTGTAAGGGAGAGTCTTTAGATTCAGCTAAAGCAGGCACAATCAAAGCAGCAACACGTCCCCTTCCTTACTACACCAGGTCTCATGGTTAGATCCTGACTACCAATCACATAATTGCTTGTTTACTTCTCCCTCCCACAGAGCCCTTCTACTCTCTTCCAAGCCGCATGGCTCAATTCCTCATTGCTGCCTGTCCTTTCCTTTAAATCCTGACCCAGAGTCTCCTATGTGATCTCATCTCTGATTCCTCCCACTTCTCCTGTTTAGTTTACATTCATTCAGCTGCTATCCCCAGTCAGGGCAAGAGTGACTCTGATCCAGGGGATGCTGTCTTCCCTGGCTATAACACAAGTGAGGAGACACCCCAAAAGCCATGCCCACTTTGCCCCTAAGTGGTAGCACAGCTATTAACACAGATGCTAAACTAGTTACTAAGTTGTATAGCTATGCAAAGTATCTTTATCCTTTCATTCATTCACCCCATCCCCTACCAAGGTTTTCTGGGGCTTTCTCCTACATCCCTGGGCATCACTTGCCCTGTGCCCTGATACACTATATTCCACATGTATTTGTTTGCTATTTCTCTGTAACAAATTACCACAGATTTACCATCTTAAAACAATACCCATTTATGTTCTTACAGTTTCATCGGTGAGAAATCTAGGTATAGTCAACTGGATTAGCTGCCAAAATCAAAGCACTAATTAGTCTGTGCCTTTCTCTGGAAACTCTGGGGAAGAATCTGTTCACAACCTCTTTGAGCTTATTTTCAGAATTGAGTTATATGTGGTTATAGGACTGAGCTCCCCATTTTCTTGCTTTCACTAACAGGCTGACATATACACATACAGACACACCAGTGCACAAGCTTACTTTACACGAATTGGCAATATTTCAGAACAAAAGGAACTGAAAGTACAGATCCTTAAACAAATATTAGAAGAGGATATTCTAACTTTCACTGATTAGCATAAATTCCCTTTAACAAATGCAAATATAAATATAAAACAATTACTCCAACACTTCTATGGCCATTAGCTTCTTATCTCCCCATCTCATCTCTAGTTCTTGCTTTCTATTCCAAAGTTCCTGGGTGGCTGGGGAATGTTGTGGCAAAGGAATCATATCAAAATTCACTAACCTCATGCATAGACAGACTGGAAACAATGGAGAGTTAACAGCCATGAGCAATGGGTGATGGGAAATCATAAGCAATGGGAAAAGGATCAGAGAGATAACAGTCCTGTTTTCATGCCTTGGGAACACAAGGCTGAAGATCATTCTGTACAGTTTCTCAGAGGATCTCAGGGGGATTGAGTCTCAGATGTCCTCCATAGTGATCAGCTCAATAATGCACACTCTGTACTGGATTTTCCTTCATCTCCATTTCTATCTCCCTCTTTCTCTCCCCTGTGCTCAGTGATCACTTTCAAAACAAACCACCTGCACACAATCTAATGGGTCAGGCTCTGTTTTAGGTGAGGTCATAACAAGGCTGAAAATTCATAATAAAATATTCTAGAAAGCAGACATTAAAGAGGAGATTCTGGTAGTGGACCACTCACTGGCTATACGGCAAAAAGATGCCATTTCTGGTCATAAGGCAGGAGGCAATCAGTACAATTATAACTGCCAGAGCTCTCACCAGTGGTAAATTAGAATGAGTTGCAGGTAGAGGTTAACTTTTGATGGGTCTTGAGCATTATGGTAAATATAGGCTGGTTGTCTTTTGTTATTTGCTTTATAAGCCTTGTAAAAATAAAACAACAGGTTATTATCTGATAATATCAAGTTCAGACACACTGTGAAACCCAGAGGCCCTTGTGTTTAAAAAGCTTTTTATCTTCTGCACCTGCACAGCAAGTTGTACTTGAACCAGACTTCAGATTTAATTATGAGGGTAGCATAACTAATGAGGAAACTAAATGCCTCAGTGGGGTTCTATGTGAAAGTATCAAGATAAGAAAGGGCATCTGATACCTAGATGGGGCCATGAGCCTGAGGATCTTGGATCCTTAGATTCTAAACCTTTTTTGCTAGAGGAGAACTGCATGCTGATGTCTTGAGTCTCCATAAAGATCTCCCCTGAAGTAGATACCTCTCTACATGAAGACACTCATCCTCTTCAAGCCCCACTTCCTTTTTATTTATAACCTCTACTTTTAATAAATGGAATCAGGTTTCATAATAGGCCAAATGGGAAAACAGAAACTCTATTCTGGAAGAAAATGCAAAAACTCAAAAACAATGAAAGAATATGGCTACTATCTTCCAGTAAGTACTAGGAAGTAGATCTTAAGAGGAAATGAAGAAATGTGGAATATAAAAATAAATACCAAATTTATTGACAGGAGCTTGCTGTCAATACTCATATACTTTGTCATATACTCTGGGTTTAATTTTCCAGGAAGCACACTGGCAGCTGAAGATACTACAATGCTAGCAAGTCTCCTTGAAACTTGGACGTGCCAGCTGTAGTAAATGAGGTAGAGGTGCTAGAACAGCCTTGCCATAGTAAGTTCAAGAGTCTTAGAATATATGGATGTCATAAAAATTATTTTACAAGGCAAACATACTCACCATCTGATGTTCCCTGGGAGGATCTAAAATGTATACTATCATTAAGAAAACAAGAAAGTCACTAATAAAGGCATATTGGAATCTTGATAAGATTGGTGATGGTTGTATCTCATAGGCTGGAGTTGGCAATAGGCAATCCTGCCATGTAACTGGACTCCCTAATATCGTGAATGGTTCCAAAATAGCAAAGTGCAGGTGGTGGCATGCTATTCATGAAGTGCACATAATGAATGAAATGGGCAGAGAGTCCTAAGTAGCAACCAGGCTACTTTGATCCTGTAGATGTGTGGTGATATGTTGAGGACTGTTCAGCCTGGTTTCAGGAGTTGTAACCCTCACCCCATGGTGGGCTGTGTAAGAGCCCAAGGGACCCACTTCATCTGGGTCTGTTCTGTCACAAGGACATGACCTACTAAGGAGACAAAGCTTATCTTCCTGGCAGGAGTGCTGCTTCTGCCTCATCCATCTCTGGCCCCAATACTTGGTTGGCAGTCAATGACGGGTAAGACTCCTCATGGGAGAGGCAACCTAAGCCAGACGCGACCACTTGGGAGGCCTCATGGAAGGACTCGGGGGGTTGCAGCAAAGAGGATGTGATGGACCCTCGCCCCCCAGCTATTCTGACATAGCCCAAGTCCTCATTTCCATCTGGGAGATGTCTCCTGCTTCCTAATAGGCTTAAAGCCTGAAACTGTGGGGGCTAGTGGTGCAGCCCTGTGCTGGCCAGGATGGCTCCCTGGGTGATCAGGCATAAGAAAGAATTCCTAAAGTCCTGTGAAACCTGCTTTGTTTGCTAAGAGTGCTCTCATTTAAATGATAAGGGTCCCAGGAGGAAATGGGTATGTCCCCCAAAGTTTTGCATCCCCCTTTCCAGACAAACACTGGCTTGGATTAAGCCCTCAGATTTCTTTGACATATTAAACCTGTATTCCTTTGTATTTATTTGAGCCCAATAAAAGCCTAGTGAGGAAGGGGCTCTGGGTCATTCTCCTCTGAGAGTTTGACCCCTTTCCTCCCCAAGCAGTCATGTCTTGGTAGTTTTTACTTTCATCCGTGACGGAGGGATGGGGCTCTGTGGGCGGAGCCCCCCCCACATCTGGCACCCAGGACAGGGTCCCCCGCAGTAATAGCCAATAATCTATGGTGATTCTAGCAGAAAGATAGATGGACAGCCAAGTAGAATATTGTTAGATTTGTTTAATCAAAAAATAAAAATAAATAGCTGACAAGTGGAAGACTAAAATTAGTTGACATGTAGAAAAACTGAATACTTTTACTTTATTTTCAGATCTGAACTATTCCACTGATGCCCACATCCCAACAATTAAAAGTAATACTGGGCTCCCTTGAGGCTGAGCTCCCCAAGCCATGTAGCTGTGCACTGAGTAAATAGGAAAACACAGACCTTTCAATAGCTATTGGAAGCAGAGCATAGACTGACAGTAATAGTGGGGACCTGAAAAGCCACAGCAGCCCCCCAGTTAGAATGTGGCTTATGAAGATCAGGCAATGAACCAAGTCCGTCCCACTGTGAGTCCACTTGTATATAGTAGTGATTCTGGAACCTTGCTACTCATTAAAATCATCTGGGGAGCTTTCAAAAATCTTGATATGTAGGTTATGCCCTCTACCAACTAGATCCTTCAACTAGTTGTGGAGGCCAAGAATCAGTATAGGGAACCATTCCACATGCATGGGAATGTAGCCCAGCTCCCACTTGGAAAAGCCAGTGGGAATCGAGGTTCAGCACACAGGAGCCACACCCATGGATAGGTTCTCCCATGGTGAATCAGGCCTGCATTGTACCTAGGCTGCTATGAGGATGAGGCTTTCTTTTGCTAAAACTCCCTCACCCTGAATTGAGGCAGCAAATGTTTACTGCATTTCTTTAAAGTAACTTCCTAAAATCTATGCTAAACCTCCCAAGAACAAGTGTAACCAGTTCAACCACTTTTCCCTTTGCATTTGCAGGTATCCTTCTTCTTTGATGTAGTTAGCAACATCCTCTCCTTTGTTTTCTGTAAAAGGTGACCACCTAAAGTGAACCTGTGCATAGTAAATAAGGACCATCCTCAATGTAATGCACCCAGAAAAGCAATAAAAGCCTGTCCAAACAGGGGTTGGGGCCCTCTCTCACTGGAGAGTGTGGCCATGTGGTCCCTTTTTCTCCACAGGACTTCTTTAGTATGCGTGAATTTGTCTGTCACAGCCATAACAAAGGGACCCTGCAGGGTACAATCCTCATCAAATCAGCATTCTTAAATTTCCCCATTTTCTTTAGTTTCTGGGAGCATAATAGGATGGATATACTAAGCAGCTAGTAGAACTCTCATATTGGTTTTCTGACTTAAGAGTCACAATAATGGAAAGAGCCGATAAAAAGTCATTGACTGACACTGATTTCTCCAAGAATGGCAAGTGAGAAATGGCCAAGTCTTTGAATACCTTAGTAAAAGTCATGTCCACAATAGGGTGGGAGGGAAACCAGAAAAAATACTCGTGCCATTGGGAGGAAAAGATAAATCATGTTTATTCCTCATTCCTCAGGAATACTAAAGTGCCCTGGAGTAAACTGACATTTTTCTATAACATAGTTATCAGTAGTGCTTTAAACCCCAGCATGCTGTTTATGTATTTGAAACTAAATCTGTTTTGTATTTTCTCTCTGTAAATTGCAAGGAAGTATTCTTAGAAAACAATAAATTAAACAAAAATAGGCAGCCTCTCCCCACTCAAAGAGTAGGCAATATGAGAGCTTTTTAGGGATTGAATGGCGTTATGGGCTAAATATATATGTGTCCTCTAAATTCATGCTGAAGCACTAATTAATGCCCAGTGTGAGTGTATATATAGTAAAGAAATAATGAAAGTTAAGTGACCTCATAAGAGTGGGGCCCAAGATTAGTCTCATAGAAAAAGATACCAGAGAGCTTCCTCCTTCTTCCTGCACTTGAGAAGACTAAGAAAAGGCTATGAGAGGTCATAGAAGGCATCTGTCTGTAAGTCAACATGAGAATCATCACCAGAAACTGAATCATCTGGAATGTGAACTTTGATGATAGACTTTTAGCCTGTACACTGGGAGAAAATTAATCTGTTGTTTAAGACAAGTTAGTCTATGGTATTTTATTATGGCAGCCAGAGCAGTCTAGTGCAAATGGTCTGGAAGGTAGACTGAGATATCCTCTCTAAGGTAAAAAAAAACATGTGTGTGCCTTATACCTCTCAATAAAAAAGCAGTACAGTGATTAGTGGTTAATCATTGAATTTTTTCAAGCCTTTTATTGAAATATACTCTACATACAAAAAAAGACACATGTCATTAGTGGGAAATGGCTTCTGGTATGCTACTAGGTTCTGGTAGACACTAAGGATCTAATCGCTGGGAATCAATTACAGTTATTACAGTTTCCCATTATGAGTGAGGTATTATGTCATACACTGAGTCAGGAACCACAGCAATTCATTGCACAGTGGAAATGGTACATTCAGGATCAGGCCAGAATAGATCTAGAAAACAAAAGAAAACCACAGGAACTGCTAATTCAGACTCCCACAGCATCTCTCTTTTTAAAATGATATCTTTTGCTCAATTAAGACTTATTTCCTTACATATACATACATACATACATACGTACGTGTATATATATGTATATATATATGGAAAATCTCAGGCCCTTTTCTTTTCAAAGATAGCCCAGCTAAATATATTCATGCTTCTCAGAAACAGATTGCTGCTGCATGCTCTCCCACTTAGGATGAAACTGAAGGATAGAAAGAAAATTCTTCTTGTAGGCAGAGCTGCAAGAAATGTACTTGGCCTTTCAGTTTGAAGGGTAAGAGAAATGACTAAGCTACAGATACATATGAACTCTGGTTAGGACAAATGGCTATTTCATTATAAGATTGGAAGAAGCAAGATTGAAAGACAGGAAACAAAGAATCTTAGGGAAGTCATGTGGATGGATGGATGGAAGTAGTTCAAAGCCCACTCTGCCTTGTTGCATCCTCTAGAAAGAACTTAAAATGAGGAGACATTCAACACAACATATGACTTTTCAGCTACTACAGTGGTAGGACAAAGGGCTCTGAAACCAAGTAACCATGGAGGAAGGGAGGGACACTGTAAATGCATGGATCAACATGAGTGTCCTCTTGCCAGTCATGATCTAGCTAGAGCCACACTTGAATGACAAATCTGTCCTCAGAGATAGGTGCTAAATCCTCTAAATTGCAACATCCCTTGGAGAGATGATGAAGCTACTTGACGGAGGTTAGTTAAGTGGATCTCCACTATCCTTACTAGAACTGACAGTGGGTCTGGATATTGGATAACTTTACCATCTGAAGACTTACAAAATACCTGATTTTGCAGTATATTACCTCTTGCAATATTGTCTTAAATAAAATAATCCATTGTAAGGAAGTATATCACTAGTCATTAAACAGTATTCTCTGGCCTCTCTGTATAATATATCATCTGGAGGCAGCTAGTCTAACTAAATGACCAGGAAAAGGCTTAACTAAGATGTACACTTAGGGGCCAAACTCTGGGGTTTGGGTGTTATGCTTCAGGATGGGGTGCACACATCAAACTCACAGCAGATATACAGTGCTTTTTGCTAGATGTTGCCAATTGCTGTAATATATGTGCACTGGAGGCAAAGGATGAAGCAGATTAGCCTCTCTCACCATCATTTCTAACAGATTTCCCCTTTCTGAACATGAAGGCACTGTCATACTAGACGTACTAGCCTTTAGGGGAATTACTACCATTTGGGCACATAATAACAACACTCAGTGGACTTAAAGCTATGACCACCAATTGGTCACTTTGAGCTTCTCCTGCCTTTGGGTCAACAGGCAAAGAAAAGTTACTGGACTGTTAATGGTAATTGACCCTGCCTATCGTGAAGAATTAAAGTTGATATTACATAATAGGGACAGGAATGGCACATCTGGAACTCCAGAGATCAACTGAGGCAGTTTTGGGCACTTCATGCCTGGTAGTAATTGAATACAGTCAATTGCACCAAACAAAACAACATAAACTAAAAGGCAAATAGAGGCTCATTCTCTTGGAGATTAAAGTCTGTGTCACTTTACCCAGGCAGGCATCCTAAACCGGGTGAACACTGAGGGTAAGCAAGATCGGGTGGTGGATGAGGGCAGGATACATATAAATTGCTACCTCAGGACTAGTTGCAGCTGGAGAGACTACCTTGCTCCACAAACCCTACACCTGTTGCAGAGATTGCAATCTGCTACTACATAAATAGTGAGGGCATCGACTCAATAAAGAGCACAAGAAAATCTGAATTGTGTAAGGAATGAGACCCACATTTCACTGGAGCCACTGCTGTGGTAACCAGTCTTTTGAAGGTGTGATCTGGCTGCATTTATTGCCTCATATGCCCAGAGCACTTGCTTTCTATCTTGGGACTGCTCTGAAACCAGAGTGGGAAATACCTGTGAAAACCTGCTCAGTACGCACACATATACATCTTGGAAGCATGGGGGTGTTAATGCATGGTGGAGAGTCTTAATAATAGGGGACAGGAGACTGTGAATAAATGCTCCCCCTTCAATTCTCAAAAGTCATGTTCCATATAGTCTCTCAGAAGGTCATGGTAAGTTAGAGGCCAGGTGTCTACACAGCATAACCATTTAGGAAATACATCCTTTGTTTTAAAATGTTGGTTTTATTACTATTCAGGTATGGTGAGGCCAACAGATCAGGAGATAACTATCGCTGACAAAATAATTAGTTATACTTTCCAGGCTATGCAGGGCCACAGAAGGGAGCCCCTGGACTAGTTAGGAGGCCAGAACAAGGGAACAGGGGACACAGAGGCAACCCCATTCCCTGAGAACACTTTACAAATATTTTCACACAGACTCTATCCAGTTTTATACATTAATTTCATAAAGGGATAATGGGTGGTGGAGAGGGCAAAGGGTAAGGGTTGAAGGTACCCAGGATAATAAAATTCTTTCTAACTCATTTATTTAGCTTTAGATTTTATTGAAATATCTTAGATTTTGACCCTATGCCTATTCAACAGAGTCAATGTTCATGACTATATAATATATCCTTCATGTTGCATTTCAAAACAGAAATGATTTATGAAAACAAAGATGCTAAATTACGAAAACAACAGAACTGTCATGGAAGATGGTTTAAAACTTAGAAAGTTGTGTTTTTGTTTATTTAAAAAAATTAAAATAATGAATGTGGGTGACTGGAACATCTCTGATTTTTAGTAATGTTAAATCTAAAACCCTGTATTGTACTTCATAAGGAAAATGGGAGCCAAATCACATATGGAGTTTTATTAGACTATAGGCAGAAGCATGAAAGGCAATAATCAAAAATGTAATTAAATAAATCAGACATTCCTCCTAAGTGCTATGCCATTTGTTTTGCAACAAGCCCCAGAGGAATTGCTCAGGTGGTTGAGCAGCAGGAACCTCGGTGGGCATATATGTATGTTATTTTATTCTTGGCCCTTCTCCCTCAAGACCCTGTGCTGGCATTCTCTGTATGAAAGAGAAAAGCAATACTCATTTTATATTTCCTCAAAGTGGGGAAAACCAGGGCTCCCCGTTCTCCTTCAAGCACAGACTGCTTTTCCCTCTTCCTGTATCCATCCTTTCAGGCAGACTCCTTCAGTAGCATTTTCATAGACTGACCTGGGCAATGGACCTCAGCCAAAGATTGGCTTTAATAAGCCCTTTGTGTAGTATTTATTTTTTTAATGACAATTTATAGAATTCAATAATTTAAGAATCTAATTAAATAATTTAAGAATTATAGGGGTCCCAGAAGGGGAAGAAGAAGAGCAACAAGTAGAAAACTTATTTGAACAAATAATAAAGGAGAACTTCCCCAATCTGGCAAAGGAAATAGACTACCAGGACGTCCAGGAAGCTCAGAGAGTCCCAAAGAAGTTGGACCCAAGGAGGAACACACCAAGGCACATCGTAATTACATTAGCCAAGATTCAAATGAAGGAGAGAATTCTAGAAGCAGCAAGGGATAAGGGGACAGTCACCTACAAAGGAGTTCCCATCAGACTGTCAGCTGATTTCTCAAAAGAGACCATACAGGCAAGAAGGGGCTGGAAAGAAATATTTGAAATCTTGAAAAGCAGGGACCTACATCCAAAATTGCTCTATCCAGCAAAGCTGTCATTTAGAATGGAAGGGCAGATAAAGCGCTTCTCAGATAAGGTCAAGTTCAAGGAGTTCATCATCACCAAGCTCTTATTATATGAAATGTTAAAGGGTCTTATCTAAGAAAAAGAAGATCAAAAATATGACAGCGAAAAGACAGCAAACTCACAGCTATTAAGAACCACACCTAAAACAAAAGCAAACTAAGCAAACAGCTAGAACAGGAACAGAACCACAGAAATGGAGATCACATGGAGGGTTAGCAACAGGGGAGTGGGAGGAGGAGAGGGGGGAAAAGGTACAGAGAATAAGTAGCATAGATAGTGGGTAGAAAATAGACAGGGGGAGGGCAAGAATAGTATGGGAAATGTAGAAGCTAAAGAACTTATGACACATGGACATGAACTAAAGGGAATGTGGGTGGGAGAGGGTGTGCAGGGTCGGGGGGATGATGGGGGAGAAATGGGACAACTGTAATAGCATAATCAATAACATATTTAAATAAATAAAAAATAAAAACCAAAAAAAAAAGAATTGAATGTAAAGAAATTTTAATTTTTTTTTGCTGGCTTAAAGAAATGGGGAAAAATAAAGTTCTATACTAGATTAACTACCTTATATTTCAAGATGGGGAATTCTTTGGCATGAGTCATAAATTTTTCCTTTTCTGAGATTTCCCTGTGTATTTTCTTAAGGGTCTTAATTTGAAAATCCAAATACATCGGGGGCTAAATTATTTAGAAATTACCCTGAATACCAGATTAGTGAGATTATCTAAAAATAACTGAGGTAATGTAATTCAGAAGGTAACTAATGACCTGTAAATGTAGGTTTCTCTACAACTCTCCCTTTAGGGAGTAGTTAATGTTTCTGAAACGGCTTCTATGGGATCTGGATGGTTCAGAGGAATTGGTAATAAGAGATGATACAATGATTTTGCCATTATATCATGACTTGAGTAACATATAAACAAACCATCTTTTTAAACAAATATATTCATAAATGCTTAAGCAATGCACCAATTGCTGATAACAGCCCGGAAATCCACACTTCTAATCTTCTCAGGCTTACTTGTCAGAATCCATTTTGCAGAGCACCTAGCATCATTTCTTCCCTTTTCCACAGCAATAGCTGTACTATCACTCTAGTGTAAAATTTCCCTTGCAAACAAAAGTTAATCAGAAGTTCTTTCTTCACTTGGACCTATTTCAATTGGCTCTTATACAGATAATCAAGTAATTTAGGAACAACACAGAGGAAGACAAGCTCATTTACTAAAAGGTGCAATGCTATTAATATAAGATAACCACAAGAGGGAAAAAAATGAGCTATAAGGGAATTTATTTATTACCCAATTCTTTATTTCATAGATGTGCAAAATGAAACAGAGTTAGTTTAAATTGACTTACTCCATGTAAAGCACTTAAAAAATATAGCAGAAAATCAGGTCTTGTCCCTCACCTGTTGAAGTTACTTTTGCTCTGCAATGCGTTGTCTCCCCTCCAAAGGCACTGGGAAACAGGCCATAGAACTTTGCTGCAACTTTACTGATGTGGGATGCAGTAGCAGATAGTTCAATCACTACAAAGCAGGTAGTAACGGAAGTTTTCTATAAAAAAAGATCAAGGTAGCCCATTATTTGTACCAATTACATGCAACACTAATTAAGCAGTGAAAATTACAGGAAAGCAACATCAACTTCTCAATACTTTTTATTTTATCCAACACTTTATTTTATGCAAAGGAGAAAAGGAAAATAGCAATTCAAGCTGATAATTTGATCATACTTGCTAACATATTAGCTACTCTGACATTTCATAATTGCAGAAGTTTTAAGAGACATATGATATTATCGAACAGGTAAAGAGTATCTGTGAATGCAAATCAAAGGACAATGTCAATGTGTATGAATAGCACACCTGTCTTTGTTCCAAAGAATAGGTGCAGGAATTATTTACAGCCCCGTTTAGTACAAAGAATGCAGCTTTTGGAAGCAGATAGGCCTTGAGCTGCTGCCCTTCACCAGCTATGCACCTCAACTGTGTTGACTTTAGCAATCTCAGATATAGCTCAGGCCAATAAATATTAGTCTACTCATTTGACAGGGTTAAAGTCAGGACATAAAATAAATGCATAATAAGTGATAATTATGATCATTTCACATTTTATTAAGAAAAAATCAGATCTGTATAAAGAATAGTTTAGTTTGTCTATGAATCTACCATTTGGCTTCAATAATTAAAATATGTGGTCAATCTTGTTTCATCCATACCTACATCCACTTTTACCCCCTATATTATTTGGGAATAAATCCGAGACATTAATTTTCATTGTTAAGCAGTTCAATATATATCTCTAAAAGTTAAGAATTCATTTATAATATTTTGTGCTCAGCATGATGGCAAACTTTTTTCCATTAAAAAAATTAAGATATATTACAGGGATGGGAGGGAGTGCTGGGGGGGGGATGGAGACAACTGTACTTGAACAATAGTAACATAAATAAATAAATAAATAAATAAATAAATAAATAAATAAATAAAGTAAAAAAATAAGATGTAATTTAGGTAGAGCAAAACCATACACTCATGGAATCAATCACCAGCTCCATCGCCCCAGAATACCATCCCCATCCACCCACCCCAGAATTGTGGTTTTTAATTCTGACTACACTTATACTGTCTTTCAAAGGACCAACTTTTAATTTTATTATTTTTTCTTACTTTTTGATATTCAATTTTATTGATTTCTGCATAATCCTAATTAATCTTTTAATATACTTCCATTGGATTTAATATACTCTCTATTTTCAAGTTTAAGTTGATTCTTACATCTTTGATTTGAGTCTCCTCTCCTAAAATGAACATTGTATCATATATGTATATATAATTTTGTATCATTACATATAATATATTATATAATATATGTAGATAGTATATAACATAGCATATAAAATAAAATATTTTATATTCATATATTCATACACAAACATATTCATATATAACATAATATACAATATAAAATATTTTATTATACATAATGACTATAATAATTATATATGATATGTAAAATATAAAACACAAACCATTTTATATTATATAACTGATGCATCATATAATATTTAATATATAATTTATTATATAATTTTATACCTATGTACTGCTTTAACTGCATCTCATTTATTCTGTGACTTTTTGTCATTCAGTTCATTTTTTTAGAATAATTGTGATTTATCTCTGATTTTGGGGCTTTTCAAAAATACGTTTTATTTAATTTTTAAATATTTGGTGATTCCCTTAAATATCTACCTGTAATTCATTTCTATTTTGATTATGGTCTGCTAAGAAACTACACTATGTATAAGTTAAATTCTTTTATTTTGACAAAATTTTATTTTGGCTCAGAATGTGGTCTATCTTGTTCAATAGTCCATGTGCATATGGAAAATAATTATGTATTCTGCTGTCAATGGTAGAGGATCCCAGAAATGACGGTTAAGTCAAACCAGTTGTCACTGCTTGGACTTCTATATCTTTACTAACTTTCTCTTTATTTTAATGATTACTAAAAGAAAGTGTTAGAAACTACAAATATTGTGAATTTTCTTATTCTGTTAATTATATGAATTTTTAAACTGTTTGAAGCTCTGTGAGATGTTTTTAAATTTATGATATTTATGTTTCCTTGCTATTGATCCTTTCATTATTATGTAATGACCCTCTTTATCTCCAATAATATTCCTTGTTCTGAGATTTACTTTATTTGATATTGATATAACCATCATTTTAACAATCTTCATTGATGATGTTTCCATGGTTGTATAATTTTTCATAGTTTTACTTTCTAATTTTTATAAGTATATTTCACATATGTATATATTTTATATTTGTATATGTATATATGTACATATATATGTGTATACACACACACTAGTTTTCTTTTGGAAAGCATACAGTTTTTGCTTTTTCTGTATTCAAAATGATCATCTCTGTCTTCATTGGTGCAATTAGTCCATCTACATTAAAGTAATTATTGATAATATTATATAAAAAATTATATTGCTAGCTATTTTGTTTGTCCCATCACATCATTGTTTTTTTTTCTCTTTTCCTCTTATTAATCACTTTTTGATACCACTTTATCTCCAATGTTGCATTATGTATTTGATATCCTTGAAAAATGTTTTTAGTGACTTGATCAGGGATTATAATATATATCTTTAATTAATCACAGTCTACCTTAAAACAATATCATATCACTTTATTTGTATTATATGGACTTTAATACTTATTTTGCCATTCATTTTATTTCTATCTATGCATTAAACTTAGTGCTTCAATATTATTTTTGCTTTTGAATTCATGTACTTTTTGTAGCATATAAAAGTAGAAATAAGCTTCCAATTTATCTTTATTTATATCCTTTACATACCTTATTATTTATGTAGATCCCAGTTTTTGTCTGTTGTTATATTTCTCCATCTGTAAAATCTTCCTTCACTATTTTCTTTATAGCAGGTGTCATGGTAATAGTTTTGTTTGTTTGTCTGAAAAATAGCTTTATATCTCCTTAATTTGAGAGATAATTTCACTGGGTATAGAATTCTAAGTTGACAGTTAATTATTTGAGAAATCTTTCTACTCTTTTCCACAGTGGCTATGCCAATTTATGACCCTACCAATGCTACACAACTGTCCCCTTATTTCCACATCTTCACTGACAGTTATTATTATTTCTTATCTTTTTAATAACAGCCATTCTAACACATGTGAGATATTCTTTATGGTTTTGATTCGAATTTACCTGATGATTAGTGACATTTAGCACATTTCCTGTACCTGTTGGACATATGGGTTTGTTTCTTTCTTTCTTTTATTTATTTATTTTTGGTTGGGGAGGTTGTCTCTTCAGATCTGCTTGTTTTTTTTAATCAGATTATTCATTTGTTATTGAGATATGTGAGTTCTTTATATATTTTAGATATTGATTTCTAATCATACATATGATTTGGAAATATTTTCTCCCATTTGGTAGATTGCTTTTTCATTTTGTTGATAGTTTCATTTGTTGTACAGAAGCATTTTAGTTTGATGTAGTCCCATTTCTTTATTCTTGCTTTCGTTATCTTTGATTTTGGTGTAAAATCCAAAAATATTATTGCTAAGACCAATATCAAGGAACTTACCCCCTGTGTTTTCTTTGAGGAGTTTTAGGATTTCAGGTATTATTGAGTTGGTCAAAAAGTTCATTTAGTTTTTTCCATAAAATAAAAGACATTTTTCATTTTCACCAATAACTTTATTGATTTGGATTACGTTGCCAATCACCCATGTGTTAGAAGGTTGATTGTTCTCAATCAATGTCTTGATTGGATCACTATCAACTTCAATTGTTCTACCCATCCATGGAGCATCATCCAGTGAGAAATCTTCAGCATGAAACTTCACAAACCACTTTTGACATTTTTCAATCAGTCACAGCACCTTCTCCACTCACTTCACAAATCTTTTTTCCTTTTCATTTCAGTTGCATTTTTACTTTTCTTGAAATAATAAAGCATGATATGCCCAAAATTTTGCATATTTTCTTCCATCTTCAATATTAAAATGTCTACACCAAATTCACCAATTTTAATAAGTTTTTGAAATGCACATTGATATGACAGCTGTCACAAGCAATCTAACAAAATTGTTTTGAATGAAGTTAAATATAACTAAGCGCTACCAGATCCATCTTACAAAAAAAAAAAAATCTTGAATATTATTAATTATTTTTTTACCTGTGTTGTATATCTACTCTTTAGTTTACTGACAGCATTAATGTTGTTATTATTTTTATTTCTAGGATTTCCATTATTGTCTTATGATTTTCATCTCAGTGCTGAAGGTCACCATCTAACTTGCATGCTGTCTGACCTTTCTACTTGAAACTAACATTTTAACAATATTTTTTTATTGTTGTTCAAGTACAGTTGTCTCAATTTTCACCCCACCGTTGTCCCCAGCTCCACCTATCCCCACCTCCCACCCTGGAACCTATCCCCTTTGGCTTTGTCCACATGTACTTTATAATCATAATTATTTTAAATTCCTTTTATAATATTTCTAACAATTATGTCAGGCTTTTAGTACAGTAGGTTGAATTGATCTCACCAAGATTTAAGCTTGATTTTATTTTTGTTATCACTGTTGTAATCATCAGTGTATGCTGGGTTTCAGCTTCCTTTAGACTAAAATTTGTAATTAAGGAAGGATGGGTTTGCCAGAGGGTTTTTCTCACTGTCCAGTCTCTGCTTTAATTCTTTCTTTTACACCTGTGCCTTAGAGAAGTTTTCTCCATGCTCTTGAGTCCCTCCTGCCTCATTTTTTACTCTGTACTTGCTAGCCCTGGAAAAGGAGAAAAGAAACATTCTATTATTGTGTTTAGTTATCAGTCTTATCAAGGATTTTTGTCCCTAAGGCTGCTCAGTAGTCTGGCGCGCTCACTGGTATTGCACTGCCCCAGCAGCAGAAGGTTTCTGATTATATGGAGCTAGGACGTATTACTACTCCTTTCCTAAAGGCAGCAACTCCTTTATCTAGGGATACATGTCTACCAGTTTTGCTTTTGATTTTTTTCATAGGGCACTTCATAGGGGCTCTTAGGGAGACAGTGTGTCTGCCTTTCACTGGCAATTTAGTTTTTTGTTCCATAGGGATAGTAAAATAGAATGAACTGGGTGGCTTTGAAACCATTCTTACAGTGGGCACTTGGCTAGTCTGATTGAGCTGTCATAACAAAATACCATAGATTGTTTGCTTAAGCCACAGAAATTTATTTTTTTCATAGTTATGGAAGCTCGAAGTCTAAGAATAGGGTGCCAGTATGGCCAGGTTCTTGTGAGGGCTCTCTTCCTAGCTTGCAGATGGCTATCTTTTTGCTCTGTCTTCACCTGGCGGAAAGACAGCAAAAGCAAGCCCACTGGCACCTCTTCACGAAAGACTATAATCCCATCATGAGGGCCTCACCCTCATTATTTCCTGAAACCTAATTGCGTACCAAAGGTGCCATCTCCAAATGGCACCACATTGAGGGATAGACCTTGCATATGTGAATTTTGGAGCTACACAATTTAGTCCATGGCAGTACTGTTCCCCTCTGCCAGGCCCACCCAGCAAAAAAGGCTTTCTGGGCTGTCACTCTACTGCCACTCTCTATCAGCACCCAGTGAGGCCTGTGTGGACACAGCTAGTGGGTGTGAATATCCTTGGGTGAGCAGCTTCGAGACTAGCTTCTCATACTACTCCATGCTTAGACTTTAGGAATTCATTTGAAAATTTAGCCAAATTTTTCTGTTAATTTTTACCTTGTTTGGAATCTACTCCAGATAAAGCAAATAAAAAAGTGTTTGTGCACTCTCTCTGCATGAAGGTCCCCATCTTTCATTAGATTTTAAGTTAGTTTTTTTCCCTGTGATCCCAGATCTTTGATGGATTCAAAAAAATTAAGTTTTTATAAATGATTTATGTCATCTTGTTGAAATCATAGGAGCAAAGCTTTTCTAGCTTTCTATGTCTTAAGCAGAAGCTGGAAGTTTCCAACATGTTTTAAAAACTATATCTTTTATTTTTTCAAAGTAAAATAGTTTGCTATTTTATTTAAGGATATATGGCATAGAAAAAAAATTAAATGATTTCAGAAAGCCTTATAAGAAGTACCAAATGTAAGCTGCTGATTATATATAAATTAGCGAGGGATCAGAGAAAGTTTGGGCAGGACTACTTAATAAGAAAAAGAACTACTCACTATTTAGGTAAAAATCTGAGAAGTGTAATTTAAATGTATGAACACTTTATGTTCATCTCCTCACAAGCAGGAATATTTAGTTAAAAGAAGAGTACACAGTAGTCTGCAATTGAAATGTTTCACCATCTTGAACAGTGTATGACCAATAATAGGCAACTAGGTCACATGTTTTTCCCTTTCTGGTCTTCAAGATAAAAACAATAGTGAAAGAATGAATAAAAGAGTCTAAATTGTATAGAAAAAAAGCTTGTCATCCTCACAAATGCTAATTACTTAAGGTATGGAAGAGTTACATATACTACTAAATGCAATTTTAGAAAGAGAATATTAAAAAATATCGCTACTATAATTCACTTGCAGGAATTATAGTGAAAAAATTTAAATATGTCAACATTGGACATAAGAAAAAACAGCCATAAGAAAAACAGAAATCTTGATCTTTATGAAAGGATTTCAAAGTTCTAAATTAGGAATGGACTATAATTTATCATTCAGTTTCAGCAATATAGAGTATTCAGGAAAGAGAGAGATCAAATAAGTGAGCTATCAAGCTTTCTTTTCCTAAGAGTAAGGAGCCAGTTATCAGAAATTCCATGTTGGTAATCTTCATTTTACTACAGGTCAGTACAGAAGAAAGAAAACATTTTTCTACAAAGGTCTATGTGGCTGTCAGATGGCAGCACAATAAATTGTTTGAAAAATCCACATCCTGGCATGTGAGTATTTCTCAAAGCTAACTATTCATAAAATGTTGACATATCATTACTGTAACTGTCAACATACATGGATACTGGTGTGATCACATGAAATTCTATTTTTGAGGAGATGAGAAATCATAAGACTATTCTGAGAATTTTCAGAATACCAGTGCTTAAAGCAAGAAAATGGCCAGATTTATCTAAATACATAAAATATGATTAAAAGGAACAGCTTCAAAACTAGTAAGAGATTTATACAGTATAAATATAGTAAGAGATACTATATGAATCTTTTAATAGGCATTAGAGAGGCCTATTAACTATGTGTGCCCAACTTTGTAAAGCATACAGCTTTGCAGATCATTATACATAGAAAAATCATTTTTTAAACATGGAAAGTTTATGTAAATCTTGACTGCATTAATAATGGTTTCTTTCTTTCTTTCTTTCTTTCTTTCTTTCTTTCTTTCTTTCTTTCTTTCTTCTTTCTTTCTTTCTTTCTTTCTTTCTTTCTTTCTTTCTTTCTTTCTTTCTTTCTTTCTTTCTTTCTTTCTTTCTTTTGTTGTTGTTCAAGTACAGTTGTCTCCATTTTCTCCCACCCTAATCAGTGATACACAAAGTTCTTTGGTGCTCTTGGAATATGAAGTTGACAGATTTATTTATTCTAAGCTAAGCTGAAAATTTTAATATTTGTTCTTAGACATCTTGAAGGGAATTTAACCTGAGGAAGAGCATAAATTATAGAAATAGAATTCCTCTAGTTATTCTCCAGTTAGTGATTGGGGAACATATATTTAATTTAACAAATTTAAGGTAGTTTATTAAATATATTAAAATATTTGTAAAATAAAAATTATGAAATCTTTAAGCCCTGGCTGGTGTAGCTCAGTGGATTGAGTGCGGGCCTGCGAACCAAAGGATCGCGGTTCGATTCCCAGTCAGGGCACATGCCTGGGTTGCAGGCCAGTTCCCAGCAGGGGACACACAAGAGGCAACCGTACATTGATATTTCTCTCCCTCTCCCTCTCTCCTACCCTTCCCCTCTAAGGATAAATAAATAAAAATCTTAAAAAAAAAAAATTATGAAATCTTTGAATGTATATATATGTATATATAATTTTCTTTAAAAATAGGTGTTATTCTCTTTCAGTGGTTCATCCAGTGACAACATTAATTAGAACCAGTTTATTGAGTACTTATTTTGTGACAGGCAAAGAAATTGAGATTTTCTAGGTTATTTCATGTTGAATATCATACAGCTTGGTTAGTTTCAGTATTTCCTAAATAAGAAAAAACTTTTAAAAGGAAACAGAAAAAATGTATCACATTATTCTCCTCTGAGGTTGGTAACTGCAGTGGGCAAGCTTTCTAAATCCTTTGCTCATTTTTCATTCTGCTTTTGTCTTCAGCTTACTGTTAATTTCTGCAAACCTTTTTTTTTTAAATATATTTTATTGATTATGCTATTACAGTTGTCCCATTTCTCCCCCATCATTCCCCTCCACCCTACCCACCCTCTCCCACCCACATTCCCCCCTTTAGTTCATGTCCATGGGTCATAAGTTTTCTAGCTTCTACATTTCCCATACTATTCTTGCCCTCCCCCTGTCTATTTTTTTTCCCATTATCTATGCTACTCATTCTCTGTACCTTTTCCCCCTCTCTCAAACCTTTTAATATTTCCTTCCATGAAACAATTAAGCACTAACAACTTAAGACATCTTCTACATGTTGGTATTGAACTTTTTTTTGCATCTAGAATGGTTTCAATTATATACTGTTGTTGGAAGACAAGTGAGAAAATAGCACTTTAATCATTTTTGTGTTATGTGATTCATATCAGGAACCCTGGTTGAAAAAGGCTGTTAGAAAAAAAATGATATGCAGGTTGGACCAATTGATCTCCCTTGATTCCTAATTGCAGTTGGTGAGAAGCATGAAGCTCAATCACTATATATGAGATCTGTCCAGAAAAAGTCCAGCCATTGTTAACATAACAAGAATGATTTGCATGACATTGATGTAGCCTGCCATTCAAGGGGAATGAGCTGGAATGCACATGTGTGAACACTTTCAACTTTACTGTACTAGTTAGTGGGGGCAATAGAGCCTGTTGAATGAGCATATGTACTGCATGTCCATGGCATTCAAAATTATAGGAACAACTATAAAGGTCACATGGACAAAAACGAGGGGGGGTGGGGACTTTTGGGGGCGGTGGGGAGGGGTGGGGGAAGGCAGAAAACTATACTTGAACAACAATAAAATTTAAAAGTATTTTTTAAAAAACATGCACCAATAAAGATGGAGTTTCAGACTGGAAAAAAAAATGATGGAGTGAGGAGAGCAATGAATCTGCATCAAAATTTGTGTGAAGCTTGAACATTCCTTCATAGAAACTATTTGGATGATTCAGAAAGTTGCAGTTATGGGCAACTGGTGGTTGGCAGCTTCACTACGACAACATGTCCACTCATGCATTACATGTTGTCCAGAGTTTTTTGGTGAAACATCAAATCACCTAGGTGACTAAGTCCCGCTATAGCCCAGACTTGGTGTCCTGTAACTTCTGTCTTTTCCCAAAACTAAAACCACCTTTGAAAGGGAAGAGATTTCAGACTGTTGATGAGATTCAGGAAAATACGATGGAGCAGCTCATGGCAATTGGGAGAACTGTGTGAGATCCCAAGGTGCCTACTTTGAAGAGGACTGAGGTGTCACTGTCCTATGTGCAACATTTCTTGTATCTTCTTCAGTAAATGTCTCTATTTCTCAAATTACGTGGCTGGATACCTTCTGGATAGACTTTGTATGAAACCATTTAATTATGCACTGGGAAACTGAGAATGTCTACTTTCAGATAGTAGGGAAGACATTTAATAGTATTAACTCATCCAAGCCATTAATGTTATTACATATTAATTAATCTAATTGGTTATTATTCTCTTTGTCACAAAAGGAGAGTAAAACATTAGTTCAGTAATATTTAGGGATTGAAAACATTAGTTCAGTAATATTTAGAGATTGAAATATTTCAAAAAAGAACTGGAGAAAAATCCTTCATACATGTTGAATAAAATAAGCTTGACATATAATAAATTTCAAAAATTTTATTTTTTACAATGGTCATTTCAATGATTATTTAAAATGTAGGTTCATGATCCCAAGTAAGGAAACTACTTTGTAATTATAAGGTAAGACCCTGAAACCTGCATTTAAAAGTATACATATATTTAAGTTTCAGGCCCACCATTTATATTTTAATAAATTTGTAACTCTTTTTTTTATCCTAACATAACTGACAGATATTACATTAGGAGCCGTGACTTCTATTCATCCAGTCATTCTCATATGTCTTTGAATCCAAGGGTACATACCCACCAACCTAGCTTCATTCAACTGGTGGTTTTAAACTATCAAATAGAATTATCTAAAACAAGGCACATTTCTCTCACTAAACAATCTTTTCAATATATCTCAGCACACTGATTTTACTGATTTTCCTTCCACACACTAAATATATGGTTGAAAATTATTGTTGAATGCTAATTCATAGTTAGAAGATGGCATCAGCTATTATTAAATCACTTCCACGTGCAAAATTGAGACAAAGAATAAGCAACATACCTAAGATCTCACATCAGTTAGTCAAAATAAGCTAAATATTCTGCTACCTGTTACATGTTACTCCATTTTGAAAGAGAACCATCTGAGTTCCAGTTCAGGTTATGACAGTATAACTTGTATTTGTCCTTATACCAAAGAAAATAGTGAAATTAATCAAAATATAGAGGGGTCTCTTCTCATATATTGGACAAGTAGCATTTCAGATCTGTGGTTATTGAGAGGAGGGTAAAGAAGTCACCTGAGCCCAACAATAAACCCTCAATTCACCTTGGGTTTTTGCTTAGGATAATTATGCTGCCACAGAGCACAGAAAAAGCAGCTCAGGTAGTGGCATCCTTACTGCACTGAGGAGAACATCTAAGTCATGGGCTATTGAAGTAGCTGGAATGAGGAGGGAAGATATCAGAAAAGGAAGTTATGCTGAAAGAATCATCCAAAAACCTGCATGGTGAGACACAGTTGAAGGCTTGACTAAACATATATATCAAAAAATTTCACAAGGCCTACAAGATATCACAGGGAACATGATTGCGTGTGATATAAGATATTATGCAAAGCTGGAAGAATTCAAAGTTTTAGCTCAGTCTGAACAGGTAATGAGTGGAGACCGAAGAAAACCACACTAAAAAAAAAAAAGCCATAGCCCATAGCGGGCATACTATACAACTAAGTTAAAAACTAAAAATGGCCCTGGCTGGTGTAGCTCAGTGGATTGAGCACGGGCCTGCGAACCGAAGGATCGCAGTTCGATTCCCAGTCAGGGCACATGCCTGGGTTTCCAGGCAAGTTCCTGTCAGGGGACATACAAGAGGCAACCGCACATTGATGTTTCTCTCCCTCTCTCCTTCCCTTCCCCTCTAAAGATAAATAAATAAAATCTAAAAGGAAAAAAAAATCTTAAAAAAAAAATGAGAGTGTTTCACACAACTATTAAAAAAAAAAATAAAAATAAACCCACTCTAAAAAGACAAAAATAAAAATAAGCACGATAAATCCAAAACAATTCTTCAATAATTTAATTGTCTACCAAAAGAAAACTGACATTCTTTAACAGGAATACCATTGTCCAAACTTCTTGCTAAATATTATTTTAATTTCTAATGTAAAATTTAAAAATCACTAGGAATAAACTTATGTAAAATGTTACCCATAATCAAAAGAAAAAAGACATAAAAAATCCCAAGATGATGATGTTAAAATAAAAGAAAAGCTGTTTGCTTGTTAGAACAGGAACAGAACCACAGAAATGGAGATCATATGGAGGGTTAGCAACAGGGTCGTAGGAGGAGGAGAGAGGGGGAAAAGGTACAGAGAATAAATAGCATAGACGGTGAGTAGAAAATAGACAGGGGGAGGGCAAGAATAGTATGGGAAATGTAAAAGCTAAAGAACTTATGACACATGGACATGAACTAAAGGGGGGAATGTGGGTGGGAGAGGGTGTGTAGGGTGGAGGGAAATGATGGGGGAGAAATGGGACAACTGTAATAGCATAATCAATAAAATATATTAAAAAATAAAAAATAAAAAAAATAAATTGTTGAATAGAAAAAAATAAAATAAAATAAAAGGATGTTAAAAGTATATGTTATAAATATATTTAGCATCTCAAAAATATGGTCTAAATAAATGAATGGATGGTGGGGTCAGTAGAGACATAGAAACTATAAAACACCATAAAGGTGAAAATAGTGCAATGGAATTACAATACCTGTGAGGAAGAAATTTACTGAATTGGTTGACAACATATCAAAGGCAGCAAAAGAAATGGTCAATGAGCATGAAGTTATATGAGTGAAATAACATAATATGAGAACACAGATTTAAAAGTATTAAAAATTAATAGATTGTTGTGACAATATCAAGTATGAGATGAATCAGATGGATTTGGTTCTAGCCTCTCTTAGTCATATTAATCAGAGTGGCTGATAGATGGTACACTCATGTGTACAATTGCCAGAAAGAAAAGTAGAGCAAAGTTCAGGTATGTTTGCTTGTATACCATTAAAAAATGTGTCTTGTCAATTTCATGTTTCTTCAGTTGCATAGCTGCATGGCTGCCTGTCTACTGACCATTGGAACACTCTCTTTGGAGAAATGCTCATGAAGGCCCCTGCCCATTTTGTAATTGAAGTGTTTGTGTTTTTTTGGTATTAAGTTTTATGAGTTCCTTATATTTTTTAATATTAACCCCTTATCAGATATATCATTGGCGAATATTGTCCCCAGATCAGTAAGGCATCTTTTTATTTTGTTGATGTTTCCCTTTGTGGTACCAAGATTTTTGGTTGATATAGTCCCATTTGTTTATTTTTGTTTTGTTTCCCTTACTGAGGAGATATATTCAGAAAATATGACAAAGAGTGATGTCAAAGTATTTACTATTTTTTTCTAGGAATTTTATGGTTTTGGGATTTATATTTAAATATTTAATACATTTTGAGTTTATTCTTGTATATGCTGTAACGAAGCGATCCAGTTTCATTCTTTTACATTTGTTCAGTTTTACTAGCACCATTCATTAAAGAAACTACCTTTACCTCCTCATGTATTCATAGATTATTTGACCATATAGATGTGGGTTTATTTCTGGACTCTCTATTCTGATCCACTGATCTACATGTCTGTTTTATGCCAGCACCATGCTGTTTTGCTAACTGTAGCCTTTCAACATAATTTGATATCAGATAGAGTGATACCTCCAATTTCGTTCTTCTTTTTAAAGATCGCTTTGGCTATTTGGAGTGTTTTGTGTTTCCAGATAAATATTTGGATTACTTGTTCTAATTCTGTGAAAAATGTTATTGGTATTTGATAGGGATTACATTGAATCTGTAGATTGCTTTGGGTAATATGGACATTTTAACAATGTTAATTCTTCCTATCCATGAGCACAGCATATCCATCCATTTATTTATATCTTATTCAATTTCTTTCTTAAGTGTCTTACATCAGTGGTCCCCAACCTTTTTGGCACATGGATTGGTTTCATGGAAGATGATTTTTCCAAGATTGGGGGGTGGGGATAGTTTCAGAAAGATTCAAGTGTATTAATTCAAGCTCACTTCCTGCTGTGTGGCCCAGTTCATAACAGACCATAGACTAGTACCAGTCCGTGGCCCAGGGGTTGGGGACTCCTGTCTTATAGTTTCCTGAGTACAGGTCTTAACCCATTGGTTAAATTTGTTCCTAGGTGTTTATTCTTTTTGATGCATTAGTAAATGTGATTGTTGTCTTAATTTCTCTTTCTGATTATTTGTTATTGGTTTATAAAAATGCAACCAATTTTTGAATATAAATTTTACATATTTCTACTTAACTGAAATAATTTATTATGTCTAATAGTTTTTAATTGATTTTTAGGGTTCTCTCTATATAGTATCCTGTTGTCTGTAGGTGATGACAGATTGACTTCTTCCTTTCCAATTTGGATATCATTTATTTCTTTTTCTTGTCTGACTGCCAAGACTAGGAATCAATTCCTTCTTTATGAATTGAGATTCTTTTGTATTCTGCTAGCATCCATGAAACTATGGCAGGATAATATTTGATCTTGCAAGTGGACACAATCACATTCAGATCTGTCACAGTTCTGGTGAAAAGATGTGGGAAAAATCCTAAAATTGCATATTTATAAAAGGAAACAAATGAACTGAACCATATTTCAAATGGTTAACATTACCATAGTTAAAGGACTGGGGAAGTACTAACCCAAGTAACTTCTCAACATAATATTTGGATATGTGCTCAGGCTAAAAACAGAAATGACTCTAAGTAATTTATTTTTAGGGACTTCTGATGAAGATGGAAGCTTAAGAAAACACAGCTTGCCTCCTCTCACAACCACATCAAAATTACTACTAAACTATAGAACAACCATTATTCAGAATCATCAAAACTCAAGCAGAATGGAAGTCCAACAACTATGAAATTAAAGAAACCACATCCATCCAGACCGGTAGGAGGACCAGAGATGGCGAGGCATGGAACAGGCTGGTCCCACACCCATGTGTGGTGGATAAAAATTTGGGAGAGATATCTTGGGAGTGAGGGGTCCCAGCCTCAAACCATGCCCTCCACCCAGGGTTCCAGTGTTGGGAAGATGAGTCCCTATGACTTCTGGCTGCAAAATAGGTAGGGATTGAGTCAGTGGAAGAAATTTCTGGATTCCCAAATAGTTCTTCTTAAAGAACCTGCACATGGACTTATTCAGACTTACTCCCTCTGAGCTCCATCACCGTGGTAGCAGCTTGAAAGGTATCAGTGGCATCTGGGAAGAAACTGAATCATCTGGCATCCAGACCAGAGCATAGGGACAGCTTTCTCCCAGAGAAGAAGGTGGGCAGAGGCCATTTTTTTCTGAATTTTTCCCTCACAGAGTTGCAGAGCCACAGAGCCAGCAGGTGGAGGCTATATTTAAGATTCCATCAACCTGACTAACACTCTTTGCCCCACTCTGTTGATTGATTCACTGAGGTTTTGCCCCAACTACCTTATAGGCTCACTTAAGCAGTTAACAGTGGCTTTTCCATATGAACGGCTTAGTCTTGACTCATGCTTCACAACTTTCTAAATCCTCTTAAGTAAGCAATAGCTGACCTCAGCAAGGCCTAGCCCCCATACCTCTTGCTAAGTGGCCCCAAGCCCGGCACTAGCAGCAGCCAACCTAGCTTGGCTTCACCTGGGACACTCCAAGCCCAGCACAAGTGGCAGCCATCTGCAGATTGCTGTATAGTTCATGCTGAGTGGGCCCAGGCAAAACACAGGTGGGTGACCTTGGCCTACAATACCTGGGGCCTACACAACCCAGGGAACACCAAAGCCTGATATCCAGTGGACAGCTACAGGCCATATCAGAGCAAACCTTCCCTTGCACAGCTGATCTTGCACAGAGGGTAGAGGTTGCTGGTCAGTGATCACAGCCGGTCCTTGCAGCTGACTGGCCTGGGTAAACCCCTCCAATTGAACTGCCAGCAGCAATCAAGGCTCAACTATAAGAGAAGGGTATACTCAGACCACATGAAAGGCACTCCTCAAGTACTCAGCATGGGTCATAAGGGAGGATGTGTCACCGGACCCTATAAAATACCTACAACTACCAAGACAGGGAGTCATAGCAGCTCTACCTAATACATAGAAACAAGCACAGGAAGGCCACCAAAATGAAGAGACAAAGATACATGGCCCAAATGAAGGAACATATCTAAACTCCAGAAAAAGAGCAAAATGAAATGGAGATAAGCAACCTATCATATTCAAAGTTCAAAATACTGGTTATAAGGATGCTCAAGGAACTTAGTAGGACATCAGCAGCTAAAAATGATCCTGTCAGAAACTAAGGATACACAGATTGAAATAAAGAAAAATTTACAGGGAAACAACAGTACAGCAGATGAAGCCAAAAATCAAATAAATGATTTGGGACATAAGGAAGTAGAAAACAACCAATCAGAACAATAATAAGAGAAGAAAATTCAAAAAAATGAAAATATTGTAAGGACCCTCTGGGACACTTGAAGCATTCCAACATTCACATCATAAAGGTGCCAGAAGATGAAGAGAAAGGGCAAGAAATTTGAAATTTATTTGAAAAAATAATGAAAGAAAACTTTCCTAATTTGGTGAAGGAAATAGGCATGCAAGTCCAGGAAGCAGAGTCCCAAACAAGATGGATGCCGAGACCCACTCCAAGAAACATCACAATTGAAATGCCAAAGATTAAAGATAAAAAAAGAATCTTAAAAACAGCAAGAGAAAAGTAGTTTCCTGCAGGGGAGTTCCCATAAGACTGTCAGCTGATTTCTCAAAAGAAACTTCCCAGGAAAGATGGAATTGGTAAGAAATATTCAAAGTCATGAAAACCAGGGATCTATAGCCAAAATTGCTGTACCCAGCAAAAATATCATTTAGAATCAAAGGGCAAATAGAGCTTCCCAAGCAAGAAAAAACTAAAGGAGTCCATCATTGCCAAACCACTATTATATGAAATGTTAAACGGATTTACAAAAAGATTAAAACTATGAACAATACAAAGGCAACAAATATGTGCCTGTCAAGAACTGAATCTAAAGCACAAACTAAGCAAACAAGAAGAACGTAGAGAGAATCATGGCTATGGAGAGTGTTTTGATGTTTGCCAGATGGGAGGGGTGTTGGAAGAATGGGTGAAGAGGTGAAGAGATTAAGAAGTACAGATTAGTAATTACAGAATAGCTATGAGTATTTAAAGTACAGAATAGGAAATGGAGTAGCCAAAGAACTTATGTACATGACCCATGGACGTGAACAAAGATGTGGGGATTAGCTGAGGGAATGGGGGTTGCTGAGTGGAAGGGAGCAAATGGGGAAAAATTGGGATAGCTATAATATCATAATCAATGAAATATAATTAGAAATGTATTTTGTGTGTAATATTTTATTTTATTTTATTTTATTTTTTATTGTTGTTCAAGTACAGTTGTCCCCATTTCCCTCCACCACCCCACCCTTGATGCTATCCACCTTTGGCTTTGTCCATGTGTCCTTTATATATGTTCCTGAAAATTCTCCCCCCTTTTTTCCCCATTATCCTCTCCTACCTCCCCTCTGGTTACTGTCAATTTGTTCTTAATTTCAATGTCTCTGGTTATATTTTGCTTGCTTGTTTGTTTTGTTGATTAGGTTCCACTTAAAGGTGAGATTATATGGTATTTGTCTTTCACCTCCTGGCTTATTTCACTTAGCACAATGCTCTTCCACATCCATCCATGCTGCTGCAAAGGATAGGAGCTCCTTCTTTCTTTCTGCTGTGTAGAATTCCATTGTGTACCATAAACTTTTGATCCACTCATTTACCGATGGGCACTTAGGTTACTTCCATAGGCTTTTGATCCACTAATTTACTGATGGGTGCTTAGGTTGCTTCCAACACTTGGCTATTGTAAATTGTGCTGCTATGAACATTGGGGTGCATAGGTTCTTTTGAATTGGTGTTTCAGGATTCTTAGGGTATAATCCCAGCAGTGGAGTTGCTGGGTCAAAAAGCAGTTGCATTTTTAGTTTTCTGAGGAAATCCCAACTGTTTTCCACAATGGCTGCACCAGTCTGCATTCCCACCAATAGTACACTAGGGTTCCCTTTTCTCCACATCCTTTCCAACACTTGTTTGTTGATTTGTTTATGATGGCCATTCTGACCAGTGTGAAGTGGTATCTCGTTGTGGTTTTAATTTTATTAGCAGGTTTATTTTTTCCAAAGATACAGATTATCAATTCTGAAAGTTTTTGTGCATTTTAGGATTGAGCAAATGAATATATTTGAATAATGAAAGGAAGTTTTCTGACCGTGAAAATTGAAACAGAAATTAAATGGGAAGTTACTAAAACTTCATCATTGTAAACTCACAGGTTTTACTGAAGATGAATAATGCTACAGAGAATAGGTATTGAAATAGATATGTCTGCATATATATATATGGGTATATACATATTTATGCCCAGCATGTGTGTTTGTGTATGTATTCTGTACACATGTTATTTGTCCCCTGAGATGGCCTAGATACAATGATATTCCAATACCAATGAACATCCAGACCTTGGTTTATGACTTTTCTCCTGAAAAATAAGGACACATGGGTCCTTCATGTATTACCAAAATTTACATAAATATACTTATTACATATAAATATATATTTCTGAAATATATATATTTCATATATATATGGGATTGAGATGATTCATCAATTTAACTGTATCCCATAAAGTGATTAGATTTCACAAAAGATTTTGTTTTGTTGATTAGGTTCCACTTAAAGGTGAGACTGTATGGTATTTGACTTTCACTGCCTGGCTTACAAGAAAGAAAAATGTAACCAGAAACAATGAAATTAAGAACAAATGGACAGTAACCAGAGGAGGAGGTGGAAAGGGATAATGGGGTGAAAAGAGTGAAGGGTTTTCAGGAACAACTATAAAGGACACATGGATAAAACCAAGGGGGGTGTGAAATCAGAGGAGGGAGATGGGGATGTCTGGGATGGCAGGAGCGGTGGGGGAAAAAGGCAGACAACTACTTAAACAACAATAACATTTTAAAAAATGAAAAAAATAAAATAAAACAAAAAAACAATAAAAAAGAAAAAAAGATTTTGTGTGTTTGCTTTTCATTCCCTATTTGACCCTTGGATTATTTATGATATTCTAATTTTCAAATATTGAAAGTTTCTTAGTTTGTTACTATTATTGATTGCAAGTTTAATTCCATTTATTTCCAGTTTTGCCAAAGATCCTACTTTGTATAATTTCAATCTTATAACTTTTTACCATTGGGCTAGGTCTCACAAGGTACATCTTTAGCATATCACACTTTTAATACTTTTTATTTTGTTTTTATTCACTTTGTTGAGGTGAAAGTAGTTACAGTTAACCTTTAATAATATTATACAGTTACATGTATCTTTTGTGATATTGCTGTCATATATTTTAATTCTTCCAAGGCAAATATCTTTATAATATATTGTCATTAGTTTTTGTAGCTATGATAAAGGAAAAGAAAATTTATAGTCATCATATATTTACCATTTTTGATGTTTTCTTTTTTGTAGATTCATACTTCCATTTTCCTGCTCCCTGAAAATTTTCTGTTAATATTTCTTATACTATGAGGCTGAAGGCAATTATTTCTCTTAACTTTTGCTTATCTGAAAAAAAATATTTACTTTACTTTCAGTTTTGAAAGACATGTTTTTCTGAGTAAAGAAATCTAGGTAAATAATATCATTCCCCCCTGATTAAGATGTTTCTACATTATTTTCTATTTTGAATATTTTCAAGCTTTTAATTTTTTTCTTTTGCATGTTTTTCTTGGGGGTAATTTGATTTATTGCACATACCTTGGTTTATTTTTCTTTACATCTACTCTATTTAGGGTTTAATGAGCTTCTTCATCTGTGGGTTTGCAGTTTCCATCAAATTTTGAACATTTTTGTTCATTATTCTTAAATATTTTCTGTTTCCACCTCTTTTATGTCATTTTGGAACTCTACATACACATATATTAGATTTCCTAAAGATGACATACAGATCACTGATACCTAGTTCATTTTTTATTCTTTCACTCTCATTTTCTTCATTTGAGATAGTTTCTTCTTCCTTCCTTCCTTTTCTTTCTTTCTTTCTTTCTTTCTTTCTTTCTTTCTTTCTTTCTTTCTTTCTTTCTTTCTTTTTCTTTTTCTTTCTTCTTTCTTTGCCTTGCCTTCTTTTGCTATGCTGTTAATCTTATGCAGAGTATTTTTCATTTTATTTATTACTTTTATCATTTCTAGAAATTCCACTTGAATCATTTCTCAGCTATCATTTCTCTCTTAATCATAGTCATGTTTTCCTTGACCTTTCTGACCATGTTTATAACAGACTTTTAATGTTCTTATCTGTTACATTGATCAACTCTCAATTCTGAGGGTTTCTATTGGCTGATTTTCTCCTGTTTATGGGCCATATTTTCCTTGAATGCTGAGTAACTTTTATTTGGATTATGGACATCTTGAATTCTTTGATTTACTCTTCTGATACTTTCTTGCTGCATCAGTACTTGAGGGTGCCTTTAGTCATCTATCCTCTAAGCAATTAACTGATTAAGTTACAGAGTTTATCTTTTCTTTTTTCTCTTTGGGATTTCTTTCTTGTACTACCAGCTCTCCAAAGTTTAAATTCCTTGTTTCACTTATTTTGCCCAAGTTAGCTTGTTGTTTAAGGTTAGATGGTAAATTTTGTTCCTGTTATTTCATATTGGTTAGAAGTATGGCTATTTTTGAAAGAGTTTTCTCAGCTAAAGCTAAGTGTATTCAAATACTATGTGCCAGGAATTCTACTTGTAGGTATTTTTCTCCAGATAAATGAAAACATGTGCTACAAAAGCATTTGTATGAGAACTTTTGTGGTGGTTTCATTCGTAGAGGCCCCCAAAGTGGAAACAACTCAAATACCAATCCAGCTCAAATTCCAACGTGAAAAATATTAATAAGTTGTAACATATTTATAGAAGAAGTACTACTCAACAATAAAAGAAATAACTTACACAAACAGCAATATGGATAAATTTTATAGATACTATGTTGAGTTAAATAGGACACAAAATACTGCTTGCTCTATGATGCATTTTTATGAAGTTCAACAACAGGCAAAACTAATTTATGATGAAAAGCATCAAAAACTAATTGCCTCTAAAAATAGATATTTATTGAAGAGGGAAATAAGGCATCATTCTTGTAATATACAAATATCCCTTATCTTTATAGAGGTGTGTGCGTGTGTTATGAGTTTGTGAATTTGTCAAAACACATCAAATTTTTAACTTAAAATGTGTGTATTTTATTTGACATGAACTTTCCCTAAGAAAAAACTATAAATGGATGTAAAATTTTAAATATTAAGATTATTTTTCACAGTGAGATGAGTTAGCGATTCTGAAATTGTTTTCTGTAATTTTTATATATTTCTATATAGTGTAGGCTTGAGAAAAGTTTTAAAAATACTGAAGATGTTAGGAGATAGGTTTCTCATTTTTGAAGAAAAATGTTGTAAATGTGGAAAGGAGGAATATTAAATATACCCTGTGTTATTATATTATAACTGAAGATGTCAGAATAAATTCACTGTTTTAATGTAAATGTAGAAATGAATATATATAGGTATATCAATATATTCTCTGCTGAAGTAGCACTGGCATATCAATCCCATTGACAAAGACCCAGGACCCATCATGTTTCTAAATATGGTTCTCCATGAAAAGGAAATAGATATTTTGTGAATAAAAAAATGATTTAGGGCAGAAAAGTATAAGAAGATACTTCTGGAACATCATATTGAACCAGAAAAGGAGGTACTCAAAGAATGATGGAAATATGTCAAAAAGACCCATAATACAGCTTGATGAAATTCCTATTGGTCAGGTAAGAGACAATTTGATCACTAAAATAAATATAATAGGCTAGATATGGATTTTATTCTATAAGATAGGAGCCTTTGAAGTACTCATTTGTTAGGCAGAAAGGTGATCTTTTTACTTGCACTATAACACACAAAACCCAAGTAAAAGAAAAATATAGTCTATAATACCACCAAATATATAAGTTAATAAATAAAGGTGATAATAGTGTATTATAGCATATGATAGCTAGTAAACCAACTCTTTATAAAAAAGGAGAATGCTGATTAACAACACTCACTGATTTCTACAGTGCAAATATTCCCATTATGGTTTTACTTCAAACTCCCAACATTGTACCACTAAATACAAATTTGGGAAGAGATGATTAAAATCATTTTTCATGAGTAAGTGTGAGCTGACCACAGTACACCATTAATTATAGCCGTAGGAAAAAATACAGATGCATATATTTACACTGATATCAACAAAATTATTAAATCACTTAATGGAATATAAGAAAAAGCTATTGCTTATAGTAAAATTTTAATTAATAAGTATAGAAGAACAAAGGAGTAAAAAACAATCAATGGATACCAAACTAGCAAGAGACTGTTTAATGAGAAATCACAAATATACACAATTTGAGGAATCACTCTACAACTTATTTATTAATTACAAAGAGAAAAACACTGACTTCAGAGTAGAAAGATATGATGGATACCACTTTCATCTAATAATCAATGTTAAGATTTCCAGTACTGAGGCAAACTGAAATCTCTTGTGCATCTTGTTAGGATGCTCTGGGAGGACCAGCATCACTTCTTTGCCATACTCTCTGTATCAGTTTGGGTTTCCCAGAGAACCAGAACCCATAGGATATATTCATATAAGGAAATGTATTTTAAGGAAATGGTTCATGCAGTTATGGTAATGGTAAATCAAAATTCTTTGAGGCAGACTGGCAGGCTGGAAACTCAGACAAGATTTCTATATTATAGTTCCGAAGCAGAATTACTTCATTCCCAGGAAATTTCAGTTTTTCTCTTAAAGCCTCTACTGATTAGATAAGACCCATCCTCATTATAATGGGTAATAAGTTTTATTTAAAGTTAACTGGTTGTAAATGTCAATCACATCTACAAACACCTTGTCAACCTAGATTAGTGCTTAATCAAATAACTGCACCAGATCACAGCCATGTGGTCACATGAAACTTAATCATTACACCTGCCAAAATTTCATAACCTGAATGTATTCACAAAAGTAGTAGATAAGTATAAATGAAGGGCTATATTATTAAACAACAGGCCCATTAAAAATGTCAAAGTAAAAAACAAAATATAAGAAGGGCTAAAAAACTGATTTAGATTAAAGTATACCAAAAGCATACAAGCATTAAATTTAACATGGTTCCTGGATTTAATCCAGCATTGAATGAAGGACATTGTTGGGATAATTTATGAAATTTGATTAGGAATTGTGGCTTAGACAATCCTCTAATTTGATGGTTTTTCTGTAGTTATGTAAGAGAGACTTCACATTCTTAGTAAGTTCACATTGAAACGTTGGGGTCAGAGTAGCACTGACGTCATTCTGTGCAGTAGGCAGAATAATGGCCCCAAATGATGTTTAAGTCCCGGTGCCTCTGAACGTTTACCTACATGACAAAAGCAACTTTGAAGATATGATTGAATGTGGATTTTGAGATCGAGGAGATTGTTCTGGATTATCACAGTGAACTCAGTGTTATTCAGTGGGTCTTATAAATGAAAGAAATAGAAGAGTCAGAATCCAGGAAGTAAGGTCAGAAGTGGAGTGTGGAGTGATACAATTACTAGCTTTAAGTGTGGAAGGGGATCACAAGCTAAGGAATACAGGCAGCCTCTGGATGCTGGAAGAATTGTGGCAGCCTTTAGACAGTAGAAGACAAGGGATAAATGCTCCCTAGGCTCTCCATCACACCCTGCTGACACACAGTTTTACCTTCAGAAGACCTGTTTTAGACTTCTAAGCTCCAGAATTATAAAATAATAAATCTATGTTTTTTAACTACTATCTTTATGGTAATGTGTTACAGTAGCAATACAAAACTAATTCACTCTGGAATAATTCGGAAAAATTTGCATTTATTTGAAGCTATATCTAGAGGTAATGTAAAATAAATGAATCAAATATAAAACAAAAGCTAATTTTGGTTAGGAGTCGCTAGGAATCCCTTGTACTAGTCTTGCGTTTTCTTTAAGTTTGAAGTAATATTAAAATGAAAAAGGACCCCCCCCAAAATAAAAGGCTGTTGGCTTTTTGAAGAGAGAGAGAGATCACAATTAAATTGATAAAATGTGTAAAATTTGTTTCAAATAAAACAGAGAGGAGGAAATTGTGGGGTATGAATAGGACAGTGTTAACTGTGGATTAATGGTATTTAGAAATGACCAACATGGAAAAGAGTTTGTATATACTACCTGCCTGCTTTTGCATGTGTTTCAAATTCTTAAAAAGAAAAAAAAAAGAACACTTTAAATACCTATGGAAAGAAAAATGCAATACTAACTTCTCATGTGACAGTCTATTTGGGTCATTAGCAGCATCAGCTGAAAACAATAATTGGCATAAGCTCTAACAGTCAAGTCAGTTGAATATGTTTTATTTACTTGAACAGATAAACCAGGAAACAAGAAGTTTCCCTCTTAGTACGTCACCCAGCGGACAATAACCTTTAATGTCAATGCTGCTGCATGGTTTCTGCAGTTCATTTTGCTTTTTGTCATTATAATTGCAGTCCCTACCAAAAAATGTTTAGAGCACTCTGTTTAAAACAGCAGTATTTGAAGAAACTGGATGTCATTTCAAGTACGATCCTTGGGTAAACATCACATGCTGCTGGCCTCCTTACAAAGTGAGCAAGCACTGGGTTTCTTCCTGCCTGCCAAAGCTACCTTCATTCTCCTGGAGCATTCTAGTTAGCAGGTAATTTGAGGGAACCATTGGTAAAAGACAGATAGCATGCATTTGGATTATCAATTTCACCTGTTCCCTTTTCTGAATAAATATTTTAAAAGGTTAAAAAAATATTTGCAGACAAAAAAAGAGAGACAACTAATACAGTTCCAACAGTGAACCTAACTTTTTGCACTTCCCTATGAGAGAAACAAATGAGAGCATGCATTTCTTGGCCAGATCCAATGAATTTAAATTTTCCATTAGCATATAATAGGTTTAGAATATAAATCCCTCTGAGCGTGGGAATCAGTGAGGAAAAAACAACACTCTGCAAGCTAATGCTCAAATAAGCTCAAACTGTTATTTTAGAATACACTGAGCCTGTAAAGAGAAAGATAATAAGTTTTATATGTGTCAGGTTTTTCTTAATAGCAAGATTTTTTTTAAAGCCATTCCATCTTTGAGAGATTCAATGATCATGTTTGATGACAAGCCAGATGGCAGCAGTTCTCTGGACCTGGTGCCAAGAAGCATGACAGGAGCCGCAATTTACCTTCCGCAGTGAGGCTCGCTGCCGAAGCCCTCCACAGCTGCGGGCGAGCCGGCCG
The DNA here is from genome assembly GCA_039655065.1 of Glossophaga mutica. Taxonomy (NCBI): domain Eukaryota; kingdom Metazoa; phylum Chordata; class Mammalia; order Chiroptera; family Phyllostomidae; genus Glossophaga; species Glossophaga mutica. The sequence continues at coordinate 90,654,446 of CM077307.1, read as the reverse complement.
CTGCCCGAGGTGCAAGCACAGTTGGTTCCCTCCCAATTTGGATGGAGCAGGTAAGAGGCTGAATCAGTACCCAGCAATTATGGAATTGGCATGCTCTGCATTGTTTACTCACAGTAATATTCCTACTGGACTTTATTAAAACACCATCTGTTGTCAGGGCAGACAAAGAATCCAAACAGAAATTCAGAGCAAGTGAGAGAGGGAGAGAGTGTGAGTGGATGTATGTGTGCACTGGAGTCCTACCACAGGACGTGGTTGCATTTCTAGGAGGCCATGTTTGATCCTGGAGGTTATCTTTCAATCCGATATCCCCACTCTCCCAGATTTTTGTTTATTGGTTTCCATTTCTGGCTAGGCCAAAACAATTTGTGGTCCAAATGAAGTTGGCTGTCTGTGAGCCAGCCTGGACTTGAAGGCATTGAGTGCATGCATATGGGTGGAACCCAATACATTAACATTGCTACAAATTAAAACCAAAATGAGGGAAAGCAAGTCCTCTCAGCGAACACGCTCAGAGTAAACTTCTGAGTTAATGTTCAGAATATAGGCTGAGTAATAAAGGATATCTGCCAATAAAAATACCCTTAGGGCACAAGGAAAAGTGACAGTTTTTTACAATCAGCTGTTTTCTCTTTTTTTAATCCTGCAGATGGGGAGCAGATATTTCTAATACGCAGCTGGTCTGTACAAATGGCCAAGTATAATTTTTCAAATACCCCATACAATTCCAGGTGAAATTAATTAGTCAGAATTCCTCATCATATAATACACTAATAAAATGTGATGCAAGTAATTAAATATGCAAATTCAAGAAAGACAGCATTAAAACTGATGTGCATTTTCAGTTTTACAAAAAGACATCTGTTTACTTAAAAATTTAATGCAAAAAAAAAACCCCACCTTAAAATAAAAGTGGAAACAATCCCTGATTCATGTGGCAAAACTGAAGTTTCAGAAAAATAATTCTAAAACAATCATTGAATACCTTCTGGGTAAAAGAGTTGGCTCATTTATTTTTTTTTTCCAGAGTACTTTTTTTTTAAATCAGTATTTTTTAATTGTTGATATTGTACAGTTTTCTGTCTTTTACCCCACCCCAGCCCACCACCCCAGCCCTCCCCACCTTCCTCCCATTTCCACCCCCCATAGTGAGTTGGCTCATTTAAAAAATATATTTAAATATTACAGAGAAAATGAATTTGGAATATTTGGGGGAAGCCAAAGAGAAAGCTCATGCAATGTATGATGTCATCATCTGCTTTGCCCAACAGTCAGACCCTGGTATTCTTGCCAAGACAAGAGCAGTCATTTTAATTTACGGAAATTCTGTTTCGCACTTTGCAAGCCGTACCAATATTTACAGAGAATTCAATGAATGAATGAAAAGAAACAGCTGTGACTCCTTCCACCTCATTGCCCACTTTGTCTCTAACTCCTCCTCAGTATGGCCTTATTTATAGGCATTTGTTGAGCAAAGGATTGGGTTGGCAGCATTCAATATGATAATACCTGTTTGCTAAACTCTTCACAATTTCTGTTAGGAATTTTCTTTACTAATGGCATTTTACAGAGAAGACCATATTCACTGAGTACTTTCTGGATTTATATTTTAATAGGGTTTAAAATATATGAATATACCAACTATGTATTTTCCCTAAAACTGTATTTAAGATTGTTTTAAGCTTATCCCAAACCAGGATTTTGTGATGATGATATTTTGCTATTTAATAATGTACATATGACACAGTATCAGTTACTGCAGAGAATATTTTTACAAACACCTAATTCTTGCCTAGAGGGAGCTTAAAATTTAGTTGGTGAGATAAGATATATACCGAAACAGCAGACAATAATACCGGGTTACATATGGTGATGTGGACCAACTTGAAAACTTTAGAAATTCAGAGGAAAAATCAGTCAAAAAAGAGGAAGGATGATCTGGCTTACCCGGCTTTTGAAGTTGAGAAGGTTTATGAATAGGCAAAACAGAAAGAACAGACATGCCAAGGTGTAGAGAGAATGGAGGGGGCTACCTTTCCAGAGATGCAGAAGTACAGGAAGGGAATGGGGTCTTCAGGGAACTAAACTGGGTTCTTAGCCCAAAGGAGCAAAGGGAATGATGGTTTAATGAGAAACACTTTCCAAGGAGACCCCATGGTTTTTTGTACCTCACACAAGGAGACCTACCTTACTGAGAAGCATGGTAAAGATTTAATGGAGGAGAAAATATCTTTTAAAAACTATTTAGGCTCAGTTTTTTTTGTTGTATTTTTTCTATTACCATTTATACACATCTCCCCTTCCCTGCAATCACCACTCTGTTGTTCATGTCCATGAGTCCTTTTTGATCAATCCCTCTACCTCCACACCTGCCACCCTTAGTTGTCATCCTGTTCTCCATCTATGAGTCTGTTTCCATTTTCCTTGTTAGTTCAGTTTGTTCATTAGATTTCACATAGGAGTGAAATCAAATGCATTTTCTTTCTCTGACTGGCTTATTTCATTTAGTATAATGTTCTCCAGGTCCATCCATACTGTCGCAAAGGGTAAAATGTTCTTCATTTTATGGTTGAGTAGTATTCCATTGGGTAAATGACCAATAATTGTTTTATCCACTCATCAATTGATGGGCACTTGGGCTGCTTCCATATCTTGGCGATTGTAAATAACACTGCAATGAATATAGGGGTGCTTATGTTCTTTCAAATTAGTGTTTGGGTTCCTTTGGATATATTCCAAGAAGTGGGATAGCTGGGTTGAAAGGTAGATGCATTTTTAAATTTTTTAGGTATTTCTATATTGTGTTCCACAATGGCTGCACCAGTCTGCATTCCCACCAACAATGTGAAAGGGTTCCCCTTTCTCCACACCCTTGAAGGACTTGTTGTTTGTTGACTTATTGACGATAGCCATTCTGACAGATGTGAGGCGATATCTTATTGTGGTTTTAATTTGCATTTCTCTGATGATTAGTGAGGTTGAGCATCCTTTTATATGTCTATTGGCCATCTGTATGCCCTCTTTGGAGAAGTGTCTATTCAGGTTCTCTGCCCAGTTTTTAATTGAGTTATTTGTTTTCTTGGTGTTGAGTTTTATAAGTTCTTTAAAAATTTTAGATATTAATCCCTTATCAGATGTATGGGAAAATATGTTCTCCTATTCTGTGGGTTGTCTTTTTATTTAGTTAATGTTTTCCTTTGTGATTCAAAAAGTTTTTAGTTTGATGTAATCCAATTTTTTTATTTTTTATTTTGTTTTCCTTGCCTGGGGAAATATATCTAATGAAATATTCCTGTGAGCAATATCCAAGATTTTCTGCTTATGTTTTCTTCTATTATTTTTTATAATTCAGGTTCTAACATTAAAGTCTTTAATCCATTTTAAATTTTTTCCAGCCACAGCAATCAGACAAGAATAAGAAATAAAAGGCATCTAAATTTGAAAAGAAGAATTAAAACTCTCTTTATTTGCTGATGACACGATACTGTATATAGAGAACCCCAGAGATTCCACCAAGAAACTACTAGAACTGATAAATGAATTCATCAAAGTAGCAGGATATAAAATTAATATCCAGAAATCAGTTGCATTTTTATATGCCAATAATTAACTAACAGAAAGGGAAATTAAGAAAACAATCCTACTGATAATTTCCTCAAAAAGAATAAAATACTTAGGAATAAACCTAACCAAGGATGCAAAAAACCTGCACCCAAAACATTATAAAACACTGAAAGAAGAAGTAGAAGATACAAATAAGTGGAAGCACATACCATGTTCAGGGACAGGAAGAATTGCCATCATTAAAATGTCCATACTACCCAAAGCAATCTATAGATTAAATGCAATTCCTATCAAGATTCCAATGGCATATTCAGAATTAGAACAAAAATTTCAAAAACTTATGTGGAACCATAAAAGACTTTGCATAACAACAGTGATATTGAGAAAGAAGAACAAGTTGGAAGAATCACAATACCTAATGTAAAACTTCACTATAAGGCCATAGTAATCAAAACAGCATGGAACTTGCCTAAAAATAGACACACAGATCAATGGGACAGAATAGAGAGCCCAGAAACAAACCCACACCTTTAAAGTCGTTAATATTTGACAGAGGAGGCAAATGCATACAATGAGCTGAAGATAATTCATTTAATAAATGGTTTTAGGAAAAGCTGGACAGATGTGTACAGAAAAATGAAACTAGACCACCTGCTTACACCATACTCAATCATGTTTTAATGTACAACATTGTCTGCAAAATGGGCCACATAAATATTTGAAGCAAGTTTACCAAGAAAGGATGAATTGGTGAACTGATAACTGAAAAATATGTATAATACGAAAATGCTGCAGAACCTAATGCCCTTGTTGTAAATTTGCTTCTGCTATATGGTAAGACTTTTGTTTAGATTCCACACTAGTAACTGGAACAAACCACATGAGAATGCATTTTTGTGGTTACCAAGACCTGGGTTAGAGTAAATGAGCTCTTTACCCATGAAGGAGAATGATAGATGCTAAGCTTGAACCATGCTTGAAAGGAGGAGGCATAAAGTCAGAGACAAAAATACCTCTGGTGTCAAGTCTGATGGTGAGATGAAACAGCACAGAATAAAGGTGTTGTGAAGTCTGAAGCCAGGAAGAGCTGAGATAGGTTAATTGATGGATATGTAAGTAGATACCTTGACAAATATGGTGGTTATCAGAGTCTTAGCTTTAATAGGGTACCAAAGAACTGCTTCTGCCTAGTAATATTTAACCTATCCATCTTCCCTTTTTCCACTAGTGCTCACTCCTCCACTGGAAAATTCTATAGCAATAAGCTTCTGGTTTGGCGATATGCTTGGGAAGAGCAAGAAATCTTCCCCTGTTCTTTTGCTACCAGAGTCTTTCCTTCCATCTACTGTGCCAAATATGTGTCCCCTTCACTAGAATTGGTGTCTTCACACATAGATCACTGCCTTTTGACATAAATTCATGACATAGTTCCATTCATGTGCTCACCAGGATTTAGTTTAAGAACTTCAGAATCTAAAGAGAACACTGGAACTAAACATATTTATTAAAATGTTTGCTGTTTTATGGCAAATGGCTTTTCAAACAATGTGGAGTGTTTTCTCTGGGATACTCTTGCCAATCTCAGCAATTCTTTCCCTGTATACATGAGCACATGTGTGTTGATACACACTGCTCTGAGATTTTTAGCTTTTAGCCAAAAGCAAAACAGAACTCATGAATGTAACAGGGCTTTCTCTGGTCCCTATCTGTGAAATAAAGTAGTTTGAATAGTGTGGAAGTGACCATCTGATGTCATCACCCACACTGCCTTGCCACTGGCTGGCTCCCTTTGAGAAGTTTTGGAAACAATAGAATAAAAATATCTCAAGTCTTGTGTGTCTAAACCACAGAGTAGAGAGATGAGAGACTCTCTGAATCAGCTTTTTATGTCTCTTTATATCTTGGAATGGTGAAGAAATCTCTCTATAATGCTGGACTCCAAAAGGAGAAGTAGGACCTTGGCATGAAACAATTATATAAATGGTGACAGGAATAATGCTACTGGAGGTTTTCTACTGGTCCTCCCTCTTGTGTTGAGATGCCAAGAGTCCCTAAACATAAGTAAAATCTTTTATTATTTTGTTCCATTTCAAAAGGAATGATGATTATTTAGGGCAAGGGTTGCCATGGTTCTCTTGATAGGACACTGGACTAACATATCATTGTTATGATGATGAATTCAAATTTTAACACTTCAGTTCAGAAGCCAAGACTATAAAGGAATAGTCCAGCTATTACAGAGGCAGAGTTCCAGGGTCCTCCTCTTTGGGTAGTTGATCAGTAGTGATAACCTCTAAGGAAAGACTTCAAATAGAATTACACAGTATTAGAATGTCTATATTTTGAAGGTATAAATGCTAAAACTCGATTCTTTTAATTGCCAAATTTCTGTAGTAAGGAATGTACTCATATTATCTTCCTGACCTATTATATGCATAAAAGTAGGGGACTACTCCTACTCATGGGGAATGAATTGAGTTACGAGTCTCTTCATATCCTGACTTATTAGGAAGAATGAAGAACTCTTGAAGAGGATTGAGAAAACAGCCAAAAACAGGGCTTTAAAAAAGATGCACAGGTAGTTGGAGGAAGAACTACATGACAGAAAAGATAAAAAGAGGACTGAGAGAAATAACACCACTTATAGCAGACCATAGCAGATCTGAGTTTCTTTTGAAAGAGATTCATTAACATGTTCTGAGACAAGAGCAATGACCTTAGAACTTGATGTTATAAAATTATAAGGTGAGAAAGAAGACAATTATTTATGGTGTTTGGGGATGCCCTGCTAAGGAGTATGGGCCTGAGTTTGTGTAGACTGATGTAGCTCATCAATAAGTAATCTTGTCATTGGCACAGTTCTAATAAAGAGTTGACTTAATAAAGCACTTTTTTTTTTTTTTTTTACATTTAGTGAGTTATGTGAAGAAAACCAGGAATATGTCTCTATTTTATTTGACCCCTGGTTAGAAAACCCAAATATGTTAAAGCAACTTCAAATAGAATGTTGTGAATTGAGAAAATGAAAAAAAGATTCTGGAAATGAACCACTGCTTATGAAGATGCTATCAAAACAGGAATTAAATTTTTGAATTATTCCAGAAGGAAGGAAGCTTGGCAGGGCCAAGAATAGCTGGCATAAACAAGGAAGAGAATGACCAGATCAAATTGATAGTTTAAACTGAAAATTTAAGTAAGCATTAAGAAATATATTCTTGAGAAAACTTTAAGGCTAGTAAATGTGGAGGTAATATAATACTGTAGAGGCTACAAAAAGTTTCTACATATATATTGTAGAGAATAAATAACAAATTGGTTTCAGAAAAGAAGACCCCAGAGTTCAATAGATAGGATAAAACTAAAGATAAAATATGACAGACAATGGAAAAAAGTCCTTTTTAAAAATATGGAATAAAGAAATCTGAAAGTAGGACAAATTCCTTTATCAAGAAATTATATGCATATATGAAAAATCTTTTAATGTAGAAAGCACATTAAAAAGCAATAAGCAAATATAAAAAACAATAAAAACGTTTTGTTATGGAAGTGGACTTAAGACTACTTTGTCAGATGGAATTATGGATGAATTGCACCAAATATAGACCAAAGCCTGAGACAAATGTTAAATCTACTTAGAGTGAGATAATTCAATCATTGGGATGTTTGACCCTTCTTGTTCTTTTAAGAGTAGAACATCTGAGAAATTCTTATCATGCCCATATATTTTTACATCAATTAATAAAAGAAACACTTATTCCAGATTTACTTTTAAACTTTTAATAATTTGAAATAAAAGGAAAAGTGTTTAAATCATTTTAGTCTTCTGTTATCAAGAAAATAAATTAATAATGAGAATAGTCAAACAAATTCAGATATAATTGGCTTGGTGTGAAAAAACATGTCATAGGTTTAGGCAAAAGGTAGACCTGGTTTTAAATCTTCTAGGCTCAACTATTTTCTATCTGAGTGACCTTTACCAAGTCAACACGTTTTACTTATTTCTAATGAGTGGTTTACATATATCCAGAATACAATGTTGTTACTATATGTTGTACTAGGAAAAAAAAGAATTAAGTTTCAGAAATTCTGTGACTTTATACCAATAAGGTCACTGAAATAGAAATTTACTGTAATAATTAAAAATCTAGCAATTAACTATGTCTGCATATGGGGAGAGGAAATAGCATCATACTGGGCCAGTTACTAAGCAACCACTTTGTAGCACACTATCTCACCAGGCTGAGAAGAGAATAAAGAAATAATGCTTTCCCCTTAGACCCTATTAATCCCTTTTAGTGGGACACATTGCCAATGAAAAGATGGCAAGTCATTTCTTTAACAATGAGGTTTTGCATTTCTATGATTTTTCTTTTTATTGCATATTAAATTTTAATATTTCTTGAGACATAGACCACTTTGAGAATCACAAAAATAACAATGAATGGATAAATGAATACATAAAAGCCCCACAGATAGTAGTGCTTACACTTTGCCCTTGACGTTCACTTATGGACTGTCAGATAAAACTGAATACAGAAGTATATTATTACTAGTTTTTTAAATGTTCACTCATAGTCCAAAAATTTCTCTATTAAAATTTAAAGCACATAGTAAAAACCACAAAAATATGAATGTTTACTAAAAAGGAGACACACAAAAATATTCCAAAACTATTCTTAGAAGAAATATTGCAGTTGCCAAGACCTAATGGGGGTATGCAATCATCCAAGACAGTACATTCTTTTTGCCTGATTTCCTTTGAAAAGTAAATTGGACCCATGACTTCAGAAAAACTGACCATAATTTTTAGGTGAGGCTCAACAAAATAATTAAAAATCTCTACTGTTTTAAGAGAACTACAACTGTTTTTCTTGAAGATTATTCTCTAAACTACTTCATCAGATTTACCCAAGGCACTTTTGAAATGCAGATTCTTGGACTTTTTTCCATAACTACTGAATCAGATTCTTTCTGATGGTGTCCATGAATGTATGCTTTTAGACAAACATCGTAGGTGATCTTTAGGCAGACTAAAGTTTGAGAAAAATTTTCCACAGTTTTAAATGTCTTCTTAAGAGTTTTCTGATATATCATCGAAGCTCCAATCCTGTAGTGAATAAAGTGATATGAAATTTCACTTTATTAAATGAAATGTATTTGCAATCTGAATTGCCCTATTTGGACAATGGGGAATATAGGTACTTTTAATAGATTTGATTGTATTGTGCATGGGATGTCAAATATGCTGATATCCTAAGGTATAAAACTATGCCAATTGTAATTGTTATCTTGTTCAGTTAATAAGAAATAATAAAGATCATATCATCTTAGGAAGTGATGTGAATTGTGGTGACCATTTTCACCTTGAGAGCTGAATAGAATTGTAGAATCTTCAGAGATTATTTCCTGAGAAAAGGAAATACCCAAAGCTTAGTAGTGTTCAAAGTTTAAAAAAAAAGTCATAACCACAGGCACAATATAAGTTCAACAAAACCTGAGATTTATCTTTTATTTGATTCTGATTATGCAATATGTGAAGATGTGGAATAAAGTGAGATAATTTTTTCTCTTATTTGTCACTTTAATCTCTCACGTTTGTAATATTTTGCTTTTTTTCTCAGGGAAAAATGAGAAATGGAGAGGGAATGTTTAAGAAGAGGATGGAAACACAATGAAACTCCCAACTGTTACAGAAATGAATGCATTTATGGTACAGGGGTCCATTAGGGACCCAACGGAGGCATGTAATCTAATTACAAGAAGCTAAACAGCTTCCCTCCCCTAAGGATGGCATTCATGATTGACCTGCTAAAAAGATAAACACCAAACCCATTTATTATCACAGAGGTTGGCACTGACCCTGTACTAAAACAATCTGGAATCTGCTGGCACTAGCCTTGTATCTTATGCTACCTGTTTGAGAGCATCAATGCATCTGAGAACAAGTCCATCACACTGCAATGCAAACATGCCGAAGATGTACAACATCTGGGCCAAAACCTTGCATCCTCGTAAATCAATTCCCAGCTCTTGCTGGGGCAACAAGAAAGAAATTACTGGCATATAAATGTAAATTATTACATGTGCTCTGGAATAAAATAATAATCAAGTTGATTTATCAAGTATTCACAGTTCCTGAGAAAGTCTGAGAGTAAGAAGTGGTTTAATGGGGTGGAGGGGTTAGCTTTTACTGGACCATTCAGATATAATTAAAATTATAAGTAATCAGCATTATCAATCACAACTTTCTGCATAGAAATCACCATCAATCCCCAGAAAGAAATTACAGTGAGATGATGAAGAATCATCTTCGTGTCAATATAATATCTGATCTCTCATGTCCTATTGTTCCCCAAATAAAATTATTTGATCTACACCAGAAGAACAGACACCAGTGGTGCGCTCATTTCTATTATTATTATCATTATGTGTTTCAGTACTTCACAGGGGTCAAGAGAAAACCAATGGGAAAATCTCTCTGACTTTCAATTCATACTCTTGAGAAATGATGTTGCTAGGCTTGGATGAAAAGAAATGTGCCTCTAAGGCAATAAAAAAGCAATGAACTTCCCACTAATTTTGGTGGCTCTTCAAATCTATGTTTGTCTTTTCTCCCCCTCCCACTTCCCCCTTCCTCTTCATCTTTCTCTTCTTCTTTTTTCTTCTCATTTTTCTCCAGGACTGTTCATTGTGTTCAGTTCAGTCCCCATGATAAGCAGGTAGATCATTCTTGCACATGAAATACCAGTATTAGGAGAGCTCTATGCATAACATGGTGACATGCTCAGTCATCCCCAAAAGCACTAATCTTAACATTAATTCCATCAACAAAGTAACAGGGGACTACAAAGTCCTTCTTATTCTCAAAATTATAAGTTTAGTTTCTGTATTTGACAAACGACATCAGAACTGTAGGTGCAAACTTGTGAAGTTTATCTACAATTTCCTAGAATGTGATGTAAGTTATAATTGAGCCCCTTTCAAGAAAAGGAAAGTTGTCATTATTATAGACCAATGAAAGAAATATATATACACTCATATAAATGTACATAAATACCTACAATCAGATATAATAAGGTTTTATTGGTTTTATTATCACACATTCTCTTTAAATATATTTTATTGATTATGCTATTATAGTTATCCCATTCCCCCCTTTTATTCCCTTCTTCCATGCACCCCCCGCACCAGCGTTTCCCCTCTTAGTTCATGTCCATGGGTCACACATATAAGATCTTTGGCTTCTCCATTTCCCATGCTATTCTTAACCTCCCCCTGTCTATTCTGTATCTACCATTTATGCTTCTTATTCCCTGTATATTTCCCCAAATTCTCTCCCTTCTACAACCCTCGCCCCACTGATAACCCTCCATGTGATCTCCATTTCTGTGATTCTGTTCCTGTTCTATTGTTTGCTTAGTTCATTTTTTTGTTTGCATTTTAGTTTCAGTTATTGATAGTTGTGTTTGTTGTCATTTTACTGTTCATATTTTTATCACCTTTTTTTATAAGTTCCTTTAACATCTCATATAATAAGGGCTTGGTGATGATGAACTACTTTAATTTGACCTTATCTGGGAAGAACTTTATCTGTCCTTCCATTCTAAATGATAGCTTTGCTGGATAGAGTAATTTTGGATGTAGGTCCTTGCCTTTCATGACTTAAAATACTTCTGTCCAGCCCCTTCTTGCCTGTGAGGTTTCTTTTGAGAAATCAGCTGATAGTCTTATCGGAACTCCCTTGTAGGTAACCCTCTCCTTTTCTCTTGCTGCTTGTAAGATTCTGTCCTTATCTTTAATCTTGGTTAATGTAATTATGATGTGCCTTGGTGTGTTCCTCTTTGATTCCAACTTCCTTGGGACTCTGAGCTTCTTGGACTCACATGTGTATTTCCTTTGCCAGACTAGGGAAGTTCTCCTTCATTATGTTCTCAAATAAGTTTTCAATTTCTTGCTCTTCCTCTTTTCCTTCTGGCACCCCTATGATTCAGATGTTGGAGAACATTTAAAGTTATCCCAGAGGTTCCTAAGCCTTTCCTCATTTTTTTTTTTTTTTGAATTCTTGTATCTTCATTCTGTTTTGGTTGAATCTTTATTTCTTCCTTCTGCTCCAAATCATTGATTTGAATCCCTATTTCCTTTCTGTCATTTTTGGTTTCCTATACATTTTCCTTTATTTAACTTTCATAGCCTTCACTTCTTCATCTATTTTGTGACCATACTCAACCAATTCTGTGAGCATCCTGATTACCAGTATTTTGAACTGTGCATCTGATGGATTGGCTATCTCTTTTTTGCCAGTTCTATTTTTGGAGTTTTGATCTATACTTTCATTTGGGCAATATTTTTTTTTGTATCAGTGTGCCTATTACATAGTAAAAGGTAGAGCCTTAGGTATTCATCAGTGCAGGGCAACTTACGCTGCTGTGTTGTGGCACTGTATGTGGGAGAGGAGTCCAAGAGGAAACCATGACACTTGCTCAGCTCTTGGCTGTCTTTCAGGCATTTCCCTCACTACCTACAAGCAAATTGAGCCTTTCTGATGCTGATTCCTGGGTGGGTGGGGTTTTTGATGTTCTAGGACTCTGTGGGTCTCTCCAATGAACTCTCCTGTGAGGCTGGGAGTTTCTCCCACTGCCGCCATCTCCACAGGTTTTTACAGTCAGAGGTTTTGAGGCTTTAGTTCTCTGAGCTGGAACCTTAGATTGCATGGTCTTTCTTACTCCCCAGTTGTTCTTCCTGGTTTATTCTCACACAAGTGTGGGATCGACTGATCCACCAGCCATCGCTTCACCTGCCCTGGTCCTCCAGCCACAGCTTTGATGCTAGCCCTTTGTGCCCAGCTGCCTGTCTCTGCCCCTGCTGCCAGTCTGAATGAATGTTTCTTCTTAAACTACTTGGTTGTCGGACTTCCATACAGTTCAATTTTTTGGAAGTTCTGATTATTTTTTATCTTTAAATTCATTGTTGTCCTTCTTTTGGTTGTGCAAGGAGGCAAACTATATCTACCTATGCCTCCTTCTTGACCAGAAGCTCAAAAAGCATGTGTTATTATTAAACATTCTTAAATTAGCATCCTTAACACTTAACATTTGTTATTTCCACTCATAGGCATGAGAATACAGTAATGCTATCTATTGATATGTTATTGGATGGAATGACATGCTACCTGAATGAACAATTAAATTTTTTGGAAAGTAAGATAAGTCATTTTCTCATCATGGCTCTAAAAATATCTGCTCAGGTGGTTTATAGGCAAGTTATTTGCTTTTTTCAGGTATTTGTCTTAGGATAACTTCTGTGGTATGTATCAAGTGTTATAATAATCCCACTTTTCACTATTTATAATGAGGATAAATTAAAAAACTATTCAAATGGTCCATGTACAAAGACATTTACTATATTGTTTTCATAAATGAAAATTTTGAAACTGTTTAAATGCTCAACAACAGAAGAAAATCATTATGATTTATCATATTGAATATATAGCCTGTAAAATAGTTTAGAAGAACTAACTTTGAAAACTGGATGACAACTTGGAAAAGAAACCTGATGATATAACTATCACCAGGACTCTAGCTAGGACTCTATCCAGGGTCTCTTCAGGCTGAAATCAAAGTGTCCAGTGATTCTGTCATCTCACCTGAGCTCACAGTCCTCTTCTAAGCACACTCAGACTTCTAGAAGACTTGTGATTATAAGACTGAAGTTCCTACTTTCTTGACAGCCATTAGCCTAGGGGCCTCTTTTAGCTCCAAGAAGTTGCAAATCATCTCTTGGACCATGACCTGTCTTTGCTTCTTCAAGACTGGGGGGAAAGTTCTCTTTCATCTGCGCTGACTGAGTCTTATGTAATACAATATTGTCATGACAGTGGCCATCCCATCACCTTGCTTACATAAGGTAAGCCAGTAATCACATTTGCTGAACAGGAGAGGCTTCAGCAGGCAAGTCTGCTACTAGGTGGTGAGAATTTGAGGGTCATCTCAGAATCCTGTTTACCACATTACTCCTAGCTGGTCTATAAAAATTTTTTAAAATGATTTTCTCTCTAAGAGAAAGAATTATTGCATCAGATATAAATTATATGAACAAAAAACTAAATGTAGTACCTTGTTTTCTATAGAGCAAAGAGAGACAGAAATGTTAAATATTTTTAATGCAAGAGGCACAACAATTGTACTTGTGTGATTTGTAGGAGGGACAGGATTTTCTTGGTAAAGACTAAGTAATGACATATCTAAGCTTTATGGAAAAAAAAATTCTATTTAAAATATTAATTGCCAAGGAAGTAGTGTCTTTTTAAGAATGAGTTGTTATTCCCAGTCTTCAGTATTCTAGTCTGTAAGCTGCTTGCCTTTCCTCATAGCTGAGTATTGTATTTCAGGTATATCTGCAGGGTAACTTCTACAAAGTATGGCAGATGTTTCAATAATGAAGGAAGTAAGGGGACACCAAACTAAAATACATTCTGCTTCCCATCAGCTCCATTCTATATATAATTGTGTTAATATTTATAGGATAGCCCATTTCAGTTTAAGCTCTACCAAGTTGGTGAGCCCCATGGGTACACTCACCAAAGAGTAGTTATCTTCTTGTTTTCATTATGCGGATGAAATCAGGACAACTGATAAGCTAACTGCTTATTCTGAGGCTTCACAATTAATCAGTGATGCAACTGGGATGGCAATTCAGCCTTTAAACCTGTGCTTGTGCATCCATAGCCACCATAAAGGAGAAGGTGAGCACTGTACTACAAATTTGAGTTGTGATAGCAAACTGAAAATATCTTAGGCAATTATATGAACTTCACACTTAATTTTCACAATAGCATTTCTGTGGACAAACCAGGTCACATCATTCTACTCTTGTCCTCAATTAATTTACTGAGTCTTTACAAATAAACACAGATACGTAGATCATTAATGTTCCCAGCTGTCAATTCACTGTGTTAATCTCCATTCAGGAACATGATCTTGCAAATCCATTTTAGAATCCATTTACACAGTTTCTCCAAGTTGATTTCTCCCCAAGAGAGCAGACCAAAAGTTTCTACTCTGTGAGCAGTGCAACATCATTTAAGATCATTATTTAACTCTTTGTGGGTTTCTGACAAGCACCCTTCATATTGAAACACATGTGGCTTTAAACCCTTTCAGCTCATCTGTATGCTAATGAAATTTTTAGCCTAACCCTCTATTGGGATTGAATAACACCAAGTAAATATGCTTGGAAGTAAGCATTTACTTATTTATTTTTTGCCACATTGCACAGTGTTGCTTGTTTGGAAGTTATTTTTTATTTTCCACAGTTAACTCAAAGCAGATTTCCATTGGATTACGGGACATAAATATTTCCTTCCAAGAGTTAACCAATACCTTCTCAAAATGTCCCATTAGCTATATGAATGGTATTAATCCTTTCATTTCTATTATTCACTTTATGTTGTTGATCTTAGGTGGTAGAGACCTGAACATTTTCACACATTGTTTTCATTCCTTCTAGTGAAGCTTTTCAAATGAGCTCTAAAGAAACAATAATAAAGTTAATTAATTAATTAATTAATTAAAAATTAAAGAAGAAACATCTAATATCTTGGCTATAATGGAAGACTCTTTACTAAAATAATAATACCAAGTCAAAATTTTATATGAACTAGGGTCATTGTGTAATGTTGTATAAGAAAGATTCTGAAAATATAGATTAAAAATAAAATATTCAGTATGTCCATACCTAATTAATGGCTAAGCTGCAGCCTCACCAAGCATGAGATAATACTTTGGTCCACAAATTTAATCATTTTTGTTATCCTGGGAGAGTGTTGTTTTACAAATTTTTCTGTCTCTGGCCATTTTGAGATTTGGATTCAGTAGTCTGGAAAGTTTCCATGCTCTTTGTTAATGCTGGACACCACTAGGTAGATTAATTTTATCATTGTTTTTATCTGTGAAAACATGTATAAAGATTCTTGAATGGATCAAAAAACTGTGGTACATTTACACAATGGAATTCTATGCAGCAGAAAGAAAGAAGGAGCTCCTACCCTTTGCGACAGCATGGATGGAATTGGAGAGCATCATGCTAAGCAAAATAAGCCAGGCAGTGAAAGACAAATACCATATGATCTCACCTTTAACAGGAACCTAATGAACAAAACAAACAAACAAGCATAATATAAACAAAGACACTGAATTTGAGAACAGTCTGACAGTGTCCAGAGTGGGAGGGGAGGGAATTTCAGGGGAAAAGGGGAACGGTTTAGAGCCACAAGTATAAAGGACACGTGGACAAAAACTATGGGGGGTGGAAATGGGAGGAAGGTAGGGAGGACTGGGGTGGTGGGCTGGGGGTGGAATAAAAGACAGAAAACTGTACAATATCAACAATTAAAAAAATACTGATTAATAATGAAAAAAGTTTTTATTCTTTATGTATATGCTTTATTTGATGGAAAATGGAGGCATTAGGAGAGAGATATAATTATTTTTTATAAATAGAAAGCATTTTTTTTTCTTTTAGATTTTATTTATTTATCTTTAGAGGGGAAGGGAAGGAGAGAGGGAGAGAAACATCAATGTGTGGTTGCCTCTTGTATGTCCCCTGACGGGAACTGGCCTGGCAACCCAGGCATGTGCCCTGACTGGGAATCGAACCGCGATCCTTTGGTTCGCAGGCCCGCACTCAATCCACTGAGCTACACCAGCCAGGGCTATTTTTTATAAATAAAAGGATCAGCATCAGTGTACAGATTCTAATTAGAGGCTTTATCTAATTAATATCAGTAACATTCCATAAAAGAAAGTAGAAAATTTGCAAATTTTTATTACAAACTGCATTTACATAAAGTATGTTTTTTCTTTCTAGCTATCATCTATCATGTTTCTATCATCTACCCATCTACCTTTCTACCTATGTCATTTATTTGCCTGAAATTGGTTTAGGGTTGCCTTTCCTATCATGCTCCTTTAGAAACTTTCATGCAAACCCGTTTTTATAAGTATTTCTATTTCTTTGATTGATCTCCTAAAGTAAGAATAACAGCATCATCAATTTTTCAATGTAGATTTCTTATCAACACTGTCCAGTTTGCATGTTTCTCTTCATTATAAATAGTACTTGAATTTGGTGACCTTACACAGACTAATGATTTTATTCTAAAATACACAGTTCCAAAAAGAAACATACACACATACACATAATAGAAGAAATTCTCTGTCACCTAAACAGACTATTTTTTCTTTTCTTTATATTAAAGTATAGTTGACATATGATATTATATTAGTTTCAAGTATATGACATAATAATTCAATGTTTATATACCTTATGATGTGATCACTGCAATAAGTAAACCAGACTAGTCTTAATGTTGCCATTATACTTACCACCGTGAGTGATACAGTTTTGGCAGTGAACTTTTCCAGGCACAAAGACAATGGCATGGCTAAAACATACTTCAGAGGGTATCTGCTCTATATTACCCTACAGCCTCCTACCCAGAGCTATGTATGGATTCATTATAGCTTCTGTTCATAGTTTTCTTAACTGGTATCACTCAAACATAGATAGCTGGCTGAAAGCGTGACCTTGTTCACACCAGTGAATTTATTCTCCATCAAAGGAAACTGATAACAGGCATCTTTGTCATCAAAGGGTAAAGAAATGTGACAATCTGAGAACTGGTTTTAAGGCCCCATCTGCTAAACCAGAGAGAAATCAAGATTTTACAGTTCTATAAATATTTTAGTGTATCCCATCATTTATGAACTGTGGCAGCTATCATAAAACGTCTCTGACTTTTGTTACAACTGCATATAAGGCCAGAAAATTGCATCTCGTGGTAAACCATAAAAACCTAAGTAAAAGCACCATTCCTTTCACTATATTCCAAAAATATACAACCTTCCTGTCAGTACATGGCAGGGTAGTTACCATCCCAGGATGCCTGTTTCTTTCTCATTTTTTTATCTGATCTTACCCTGGTCTTTTCAAGCCCTTTTGTATTTTGCTATCTTTTTATGTTTCATAAATAACAGCCATTGCTATATAACAGCTAAAACAGATTTCACTTTGTCACAATATACTGTAAGCAAGAGACACAGATGATTATAATGCTATTATACAATAAACTTTCATTCTTGATCCAGTGTCTAATTACTCAACATGTGATTCTCATTTTGTCTCTACTGAGATTCTCTGGCATCATGATTAAAATAGCTTAATTAAGAAGTGGGCAATAGAGTTTTAAGAGACAACTACTCCTAAGAAACTACGCAGAAAAAATATAAATAAAGCTGACTCGACAATAGGTTTAAAATAGTGACTTGTGGATTACTTCATCTCTTTATTCTATATATTCTTTTTCTCTTTTAAAATGTTTTATGTAGAGGGGAGTGGGAGGGGGATAACAGGGGACAGAAGAGGAAGAGTCAACTCAAGAAAATGTATAAAGGACCCATGGACAAAGACAATGGAGTAGGGGAGAGGATTGAATATGGGTGGTGGAGGCGTAGCGCAGAGAGAGTAATGGGGGAGAATGGGGACAAGTGTAACTGAACAACAATAAAAATATTTAGAAAATATCAGTAGCTTTCCAAAAAGCAAATAAATAAAATCTTTTATTATACTTGTGTTCTGTATCTTATCTCTTCAATATGTTTTGATCCTTTTTTTTAAATCAGTATTTTTTCATTGTTGATATTGTACAGTTTTCTGTCTTTTACCCTGCCCCAGCCCACCACCCCAGCCCTCCCCACCTTCCTCCTATTTCCACCCCCCATAGTTTTTGTCCATGAGTCCTTTATACTTGTTGCTCTAAACCGTTCCCCCTTTCCCCTGAAATTCCCTCCCCTCCCCCTCTGGACACTGTCAGACTGTTCTCGAATTCAGTGTCTTTGTTTATATTATGCTTGTTTGTTTGTTTTGTTGATTAGCTTCCTGTTAAAGGTGAGATCATATGGTATTTGTCTTTCACTGCCTGGCTTATTTCGCTTTGCATGATACTCTCCAATTCCTTCCATGCTGTCGCAAAGGGTAGGAGCTCCTTCTTTCTTTCTGCTGCATAGAATTCCATTGTGTAAATGTACCACAGTTTTTTGATCCATTCATTAACTGATGGGCACCTAGGTTGCTTCCAGCACTTGGCTATTGTAAATTGTGCTGCTATGAACATAGGGGTGCATAGATTCTTTTGGATTGGTGTTTCAGGATTCTTGGGATATAATCCAAGCAGTGGAATTGCTGGGTCAAAAGGTATGTCCATTTTTAGTTTTCTTAAAAAATTCCATACTGTTTTCCATAGTGGTTGTACCAATCTGCAATCCCACCAACAGTGCACTAGGGTCCCCTTTTCTCCACAACCTCTCCAACACTTGCTGCTTGTTGCTTTGTTTATGATGGCCATTCTGACTGGTGTCAAGTGGTATCTCATTGTAGTTTTAATTTGCATCTCTCTGATAGCTAGAGATATCGGGCATCTTTTCATGTGTCTCTGGATCCTCTGTATGTCCTCCTTGGAGAAGTGTCTGTTCAAATCCTTTGCCCATTTTTTAATTGGGTTGCTTGTCTTCTTAGAGTAGAGTCTTGTAAGTTCTTTATATATTTTGGAGATTAATCCCTTGTCTGAGGTATCATTTCCAAATATGTTTTCCCATACAGTTGGTTCTCTTTTTATTTTAATACTGTTTTCTTTAGCTGTGCAGAAGCTTTTTATTTTGATGAGATCCCATTTGTTTATTCTTTCCTTTATGTCCCTTGCTCTAGGGGACGTATCAGTAAAAATATTGCTGCGTGAAATATCTGAGATTGTTTTGATCCTTTTGATGGCCTCTAAAACATCACGGCTTTGAGTGCCATTTTACATTTCAAAAAGGATAAACTATTTAAATTGTCATAATTTGACAAGACAACAAAATGTTCCTTTTATGACTAGACTATGGATCGACAGACATCCTGAAGTTAACAAAGTAATTTATATCAGGATTTGCAGTCATTTGTAGAAACCTGAGATCTCTCATTGTCTTCTAAGATATATATGATGCTATATGGATCATACTTGAAAGAAATTAAGCAATAATATTACCCTTTGATCTTAATTTTTATACAAATGAACACATGAATCTCAGTGTCCATATTCTTCCTGAACATTTATCATACAAGTCAAATATTTCTCATTTTATTTTTTAATGTTTTCCAACCTCCTAAAATTGGCCCTTCCACTCTCATTTTCTTCCCTAAAAATAAGCCATTTTCATTTGCAGTGACCAATGTCAGGCTGATACTTGGGATGGAAAAAAAAAAAAATATATATATATATATATATATATATATTTGAGAAAATGTGAAGCCAATTAATGGTCTGTGAATATAGTTTGGGCACATAGACATTCATTAGGGACTGTCTTGGGCCTGTGTCCTCAGACATTAAATGGTGGGAATAAAGTCTCATATCCTGGGCCTTCATCCTATAACTATTTAGCCAAGCTCTGACCTGGAAAAAAAACATTCAGGCACACACAACATGAGTGGAGGAAGAATGTACCAAATTCCAGGAGCACTTTTAAGGTACCAGCAGGATCTCTGTGGAAAGATGAGTGTCTTGCCAGAGTGGACCTCAGATTTCTGCTGCCCATGGCTAGAGCTTCCGTTTGGTGCTGCTGGACTCCTCCGCATAATAACAGGCACTGGACAAGGACATGTGCCTGAACCTTTCATGACAATGACAAAAGAGGCAGAGAAGATTTCTGATCAGTAAACTGGTTCTTTTGCATGCTTGGCTTCCTGGATACTATGAATGTGCTATAGAATAGAATCTGAAAATAAGAGAAGGATAAGGACTGAAAGCCACAATGATGAGAATTTATCATGATTAACAAAAGTAACACATTGATTACACTCTTTTGAAAGAGCCCTGAAAGTTTTGCCACTTGTTAGCTAAGTTAATTTAATATCCCACATATGTAATTTCTATAAAATGGGCTCCTCTGAGCTCCCAGTACAGTGTTCTGGTAGGATCATACTACTTATAAATTATTTTGAATAATATCCTTATCTACCAGTTACCATGTATATAAGGCAATGAAACTCTTAACACAGTGCCTGAAGCACAGTAAATACTCAAAAGAGTTTAGCTCTTGCTAGAATCACTGAATCAGTGTGCCTGACACATAGTAGGTGCTCATAGACTTTGGTTGAATTGAATGAAGTTAAACAGAAATGAATAGAAGTATTTTTTAAAGATTTTATTTATTGATTTTTAGGCAGAGGCGGAGGGAGGGAGAAAGAGAGGGAGAGAAACATTAATGTGTGGTTGCCTCTCTCATGCCCTATACTAAGGACCTGGCCTACAACCCAGGCATGTGCCCTGATTGGGAATCAAACCAGTGACCCTTTGGTTCACAGGCTGGTACTCAGTCCACCAAGCCATACCAGCCAGGGCTGAATAAAAGTATTTTATAGGATATCTTAGTATTTTTTCACTCATTAAAAATGGTCTTGTATGGGGACACTTCGGCTATACTAAAATAGGAATGAAATTAATGAATATTTAATAATGCCAGATGTGGTACTAAGCACTGTCTGGCATGTGCCTTACAAAATTCTTACATTAATGCTATGAGTTAGTCATTTTTCTCACTTTAATGATAAGGATATGAAATTTCAGAGCAATAAATTAACTTAATTGTGGTTTCATAAATGAATGGCAAAATCAGGATTTGAACTCAGGTTATGCGACTCAAAACCAAAAGGCAAAGACAATAGCAGGCTGAAGAAACCTAAAAGCTCCCAAGTCAGTATCTATCTGTCAATAAAACACCCCCCACATATATATAAAATAAATGCTGAGATATTAAAAAGATAGTCATCTTAAAATTGTATCTAAAAATTTCTAAACACTCTTAAAGTGTTATGATTGTGATAATAAATTCCATACTTTTAAGAAATAAGTCCTATTGTCAGAGCTCAGTGCTTAATTAGTTCTCCCTAATTTGTGCTCTTCTTCTCTACATCTGGTGGGGAGAGGACCTATGATTGTGTTGTCACCGTGCTATTCCCATGTGTTCTAAGAAAACAATTCTCAGCCACTCTCACACAAATGAATAAAAGCCCCTTTCAGGAACATTCCACTAGGGCCTTGTGTATTCTATCAATGAGGAGGGAAGCATTATGCAAGGACTTCTTTATTGTTACTGTTGTTGTTTCCCCAGAATTACAGCCAACAAGTACAATTGAAATTCTAATGGAGTAGATTGAAGTTTCATAAAATCAAAAACCTTTCCAGTCACTATAGAAGTTGCTGAGTATTAACTAGTGTGGAGAGATTTTAGCAATGGCCAGGAAATTAAACAGAAGACATCTAGGTTGCCTTTTGACTGAAATATCTATGATTTTATGGAAGAGGGCATCCTTAAAAAAGATGTTTCTAACCGAAATTCAATAATCACATTTTTAAAAAAGAAAATAAAAGAGTTTTAAAGAAAGACTTTTAAAGTGGAGAGACCTGGACAGAGGTAAATTTCTGTAATCACAAAACCTAGACTCACTGAGCACCTTGTTTTCGACCAAGGCAAATGTGATTCTGATCTTGCAAACCACACAGACCAGCAGGATCTAGTTGCAGACAATAAATCTGGAAGACTCAGGCTATATGTACAAATAAATGTCTGAAATGTAAAAGTTAAGACATTTCAAGACTGCATGGGGGGTGACATTTTAATCAAAATAAGCTTTAACATTTTTGAGATCCCTTCATCTGCTGTGCTCATCTTTATTGACCATGGTTGGTTTCGCTTGTCAAATCTGAGGGCTGACAAGACCACAGTCTTAAGATTAAGAGCTCTAAGTTCTATTTCCATGCTGCCCAACTGTATCAGAAAGCACAACCCCTCCTCGCTCTCTTCAGTTCAGTGTTTGTGATGGGCCAGAAAGAATGACTACGGACTGTGGGAATTCATTTCCGAAGCAGGAAGTGAGACTGGGAGGAAGTACAACAAAGCCCATGCATGTTTTGGTAACTGAATCCATGTCTGTGTTTAATCAAAGGGCACGGGTGAGTCATGACCAGGAGAGCAGGGCTCCCCACTTTAGTAATCAGCAGCAGAAGCCCACATCAAAATGCAGCTTCAGGGCTGAACTTCCTGCTCTCCATTGTTCCACAGACATTCTTAGACAGAGTGGAGGATGCAACAGAGATGGTCAATACTTTAAAGTCCCAGGTTTCAAGCTTCTCAGCTTCCAGAAATGCTTGCCACCAAGCCACAAACAGCATAATAGTATTTACCAAAAGAAGAGTGAGTGACCTTGCTGGATTTGGACACTGATGGTTGTCTGGAGATTCCTGCTCCAGCAGCCCTGTGACTAGACCTACGGGAGATGCTGTGTTTTCCTTTTCTCCATGCTGACATCTTGCCTGACTAAAGGGGCATCCCTTCCTCATGCGAGGTCTCTTTCTCCCCAAGATCTCAAGGGGATTCCCAGGCAACTTGGCCTAGGGTTATGCATTTTGAAAGTGTACCCTTAGAAAACATTATCTTCCTGTGGCACACGGGCCTCTGTGTTAAGTGTTTTTCTAGGGAGTGCAGATAATTCATATTCATCAAAGAATGCTGCCTAAAATAGAAACTATGAAGTGTATTGCAGAGAAATTACTGTACATGGAGTTCCAGAGTGAAAGTTACCTAACATTCCAAAACTACAAGCAGGGGGCTATATCTAGAGTTACTCTCCTAAAGGAACATAGTAGAATAGAAACTAGAAAAATCATTTTAATTTTCAGGTTATTTTCCTATTCCATAAACAGAATCTGTAATTAGCATCAGTTTGAGGATTTGGAATGACATTATTTTGCAAATTGCCTATGGGCATATCATTACACAAAATGGAGCTTTGTACCACTTTTGAATTTAGCCATAAATTCCTTCATTAATTTGGAATTTGAAATTTTAGTTACTAGAGCTTTAAAATCTATTTTAAATGTAAATATGTTCTTACATCTTCCTTTGTTTTCAATATTCATAATATATCAGTGGATTCTATAATCAGAAAACAAATCATTGCTGGCATAGTTAAATTGGTAGTTTAGTGTTTCTTAATAATAACAGTTAATACATAAGATTTATTAAATGTTCAGTCTAGATAACCTATAATTCTATACTCCAAATATGATGGAATAAGCCGAGGGAGGCTTTTCTCTTCTGCACTATTAGACAAAACGCATTTTTTATCTTCAACAGAAAAGTTTGTACAAAAAATCTAAAAGTCAATTCTTGATCTAAATCAAATGTGAGGAGAATTTGTCATTAAAATGACCATTGATAAGTCAACCAGAAACTCCCTGCTCAATGGGCAGTTTCCATTCACAATTTTAGGTGGCTGTTCTGTTCTGCTCAGAGGACAATCAGAGAAGAATGTCATTGCGAGCCATAAGTAAGGGACATTGTAGACCTTCATGTGCCTCTGTTCTTTTACAACAAAAGAGATCTGTGTATGGAAAAAGTTGTTCTGAACCGGTGTCTACTCCATGTTTGAAATACGAAAACATTTCTACTCTTAGAAATTTTCATAAGTTCTTTTACATTATGACTGTTTGCAAAGCCATTTTTTCCTGGTTATATTATTTCTTGTAGGAATCAACATGTTGACTTGAGGAAAGCAACATGATCATATAATTGCATGCAGAACAAATACTCTTGTGACCCCAAAGGCTGGCATGAGTTTACAGCATCCTATTTACACTACCTAATGGAAGACCACCTTACTTCAAAGCAAAATAGAGAATATTTTTCTTTAGATATAGTTTTCAAAACAAGACTTGGTGTATCAACAGAAATTAGAGATAGGGAGGGAATATTAAAAGGTTTCCTTTGCCTGTTTCCATTTGTTCTTTACTTTTACTTTTTTTTCATTGCAAACATAAAGAACACAACAGGAAATTGTCCTGTTCTCCTATGAAACCATAAACTTTGCAAACCCTAGAACAGAAAAGGACAGGAAAGAATATCAAAGGAAAGGGTTTTAGGTTAAGGGATAGATTTTGCTGTGGTAGAAAAAATGATATTGTGTTCTCAAAACTTCTGTTCTTGTCTGCAATGCTGTCACTGGCTCTTGCTGCTCTTCTTAATATCCAACTGAAGAATCACTGGGTGGCAGTGAACAGCATTAATCTAACAACTTGGAGTGCTTTGCCCAGGGCCACAATTTCTATTCTTATTTTCTCAGAACATAATTTGGTTTAGCCATGATTTAATTTTTTTAGAGGCTTGAGCCCAGGGGCCTCCAATAATTTCCATGTTCACAGTACCATATTGTTGATAAAAAATAAAAATCATGTAAGGATAACCAACTGACATACTATACTTTATTCATTAAACATTAGACTAAGTACCACTGAGAATTTCATTCTATACCTGATCCTTGCAATGGATATTATCACACTTAATAATCAGATTTGTTATTAATAAATTAAAGGCTAATGACAGTTTTACCATCTAATGGCATAAGAACAAAACTTCACAGTTGTAAACTACTTTGAATTACCTCATAGATGAGTTTGTTACATGCCACTAAAATGTTGACAGTAATAATATATGTGCTTTTATTTTATATTAAACTGTTTAAGTGAACTTTTCTTTTTATTAGTGTGTTGGCTTGAGAGTAAATGATCCATACCCATTTTGCATTTCCCTAGACAATGCACAGAACATTTAAGAATGGCTTTCACATTCTGACAACCTTGCAATTTTATTTAAACAAATTTTTCTCCCTCAATTCCCTACAGAGAAGCTATTGTACCCTTTTGTTGATTGTAGTGGACGTGTTGCAGACTCCAATTACCTCCCAGTGGACCACCCACCAAAAGAAGGTTTTTGTCTTGCCGGCACAGCCACACTCCCCGCCTCTTGCCTCCTGGAGACTGGAGGGAAGCCTTTGTCTCATCCCCAGTCTCCACTGGCCCCACATCTGTGCTTTCCCTGACATGGAACAACCTAATCAATTACCCCAAACCACTTAGGAATAAATACATTGTCTAACATAATAATAATTAGGTGGTAAAAAGAAAACATCATAATGTTCTTTTGGATAGGGAGTTGACAGCTTCCAGACAGATACAGAGCTTGGACAGGATGTGAACTTGTAATGGGGCGGGCAACTTGCCCTGGACGTGAATCAACTAAGTACAATAGGACAGAGCAGCTCCAAGTATTCTCCTGAGTCTCTGAGTATTCACAGTCAATACCTTAAAATTTTACTTTTTTTGTCATTTTCTGAAATAGGTGATTTGATTAGTAAAATTTCTTGCTAGTGATACAGTATATGAAAGTCCTATTTGTATTATGAGGCTTACAACATATATCAAGGTGAATTGTGGACTGAAAATTAACACATTGTGTTGGGTAAAAATCTAGGTTCTGTTTCTTCGCTTTAAATTTTTTTCCAAGGTAACTTTGGCTTACATAAGTATGATTTCTGGACGATGACCTGTTTTGTATTCTAATTTCTTCTTGGTAGTTTTTCTGCATACATAAAAAAAAAAAGTTAAGTTTCAATAATCACATGTGATTTTAATTGATATGCAAAACTATTTTGAAACTGTACACTTGTTGCTCCCATAGTCACCACTCACCATAACTTTACAACTTTATTTTTAAAAAAATAAACAGTCTCTAATATTTTATGAATTGACTATATAACAGAATAAAAATTTAAAAAACCAAAGCTACCCTAAACTTAGTAGTTTTTTTCACTAACCTAAGACTAAATTGTTCTATGACTCACTGTTTTCATCAAAGAAAAATATATATAACTCTAGGTTTATATCTTAAAGAGAATTTAAGAAAAATTTGAGATTTATGAATTTAAAATATTTTAGCTTTTTCAAATACACATGATTTAAGATGTAATGAAAATACTAATGGCTTCTTATGAAATGAGTAACAAAAAATCCATAGTTAAACATAAAATGTGTTAGCTGGCTTCAGTCATTCCTGCTTTTCATTATTATACAAGACCCAATTTTATTGCAAAATAATGGGACTTTGAATCATATACTCACAATCAAGTTAAAAATATTAGATTATTAAATTTGTGCTCTTTTTAGTTACTTACTCATTAGAATTAGGTATTGATATTATGTGTAATAGAGGTAAACTGGATTCCACATGCTTGCTCATCCTCAGGATGCCCCAATAATCCCCTCCCCTGCACACACATGCCCACACTCAGTCACTCACCCCAATCCAGGATCAGGATTATATTTAATATGATGAGTTTTTTTATGTTGCAGTGTATAGAGGCATTTACTGTGGAATAAAAAGTTGCTGTTTTGTAGTTTGGAAAGAAATGAATGTAATAATAGTATGCCTAAATACACACACACATCCAGTGTCACTACTGGGTTCTGTGCTTTTATCATCAGTGAAGGGAACTTTTAAAAAGCTACCCATTTTTTATGTAAAATTGAAGTACAATAAACATACAGAAATATACATAATCATAACTGTACAGATGGATGAAATATGACAAAGTAAACACACCTAGGAGCTAGCAGACAGATGTAGAAATAGAACAAACCCAAAAGTTCTCCTTAAGCTCAATGTTTTGTACTAAAGTACAAAACAACTTGTACTTGAGTTCTAGCACCATAAATTAATTTTGCCTGTTTTTAGAACTTTGTATAAATGCAACAATTCATAATGTGAAATTTTTATCTTTCATCTTTTGACCAATATTATGTTTTTGGAATCCAGCCATGTTGTTGCATGTAGCAAAAATTAATTATTTCCCCCTGCTTCCATAGCGTTCCATTGCATGATCATACAATAATTTATGGGTTCTGCATATGGGTGGTTTTTAGTTTGAGCTGATCAAAATAGTGCTACCATGCGATTCCATGCAAAATTTCTGGGTTCAAATATTAGGATAAATATATAGGAGTGGGACTGCTAAATCACACAGTATTTATAGTCACTTTCAGTAGATACTTCTGTTTTTCAAAATGTTTGTACCAGTTTATACTTCTCTCTTCAGTTTGTAAGAGTTACTGATGCAGACTCCAGCAAGCAGTGCCCATGGTGTTGTGGATGAGACGAGACAAATTCACATAGACTACTGAATCCTGTGGAGGAAAAGGGATGGCACGGCCACTCTATCAAAGGGAGGCTGCTCCAACCCTTGCCTTGACAGGCTTTTATTAGCTTAATTGAATAGGGATACAGGGCATATATGGAAAGATCATCAATCATTGTCAGACAGAAATAATCAAATAGATAAAATTCAAAGAACTCTGAGGGCTTATTTTGAGTCAGGGTTAGATAGATAAAGGGCAAAAACTTTGGGGAAACAAACTCATTTCAGGCTTGGACTCTTATTTAAATTGAGGGTATTAGCAAAGCAGGTTTCACAGGATTTTATGCATTATTTCTTAGGTCTGATCACCTCAGGGAACCCACCCTTTCCAGCACAGAGCTGCACCGCTTTCTGTCATTCTTTCAGGCTTAAGTCAGGCAGGGGAAATAAGGCAGCTGAGAGATTAGGAGACCTCTCTCAGACAAAATGAGGACTCAGGCTATGTCAAAGCTGAAGGGCAAAGGTTCATCACCCCCTTTCTCCATAGCCCCCCAATCCTTCCCTGAGGGCCCCCTCATAACTGTACCCATCTTAGGTAGTCCTTCTCTTGAGGAATCTTACCCCTCATTGGCTAACCGATCATGCACTGGGGGCCAGGCAGGGTGAAGTAAAGTGGGCAGAGCCAGTGCTCCTGTCAGGGGGATAAGCTTTGTCTCCTTAGTGGCTTAGGGTCCCAAGGTCTCTCACTCAGCCTTAGCCATGGTGGGTTGCAGCTTCTGAAAGCAGACAGGGTGGTTCCCAACAAATTGCAGTTGTTGCAAATCCTCACCATCATTGATATGATTGTGCATTAGTCATTTTGCAGTAGATTTACATTGTGTTTGAAATTTCAAAACTAGTAGACTGATGATATTAAAAATATATTTGTTGGCAGTTTTTGAAAACATTTTTATTATAAAGTACCCCTTTAAATATTTCATCATTTTTCTGTTAGGTTGGGAGAAGGGGTCTTTTCCCTATTGACATGTAGGAATTTGTTATCCGGTCAGAATATGAGTCCTTTATTGGGGACAAACATTTCAAATGTATACTTCCTTTATATAGCTTGTATTTCACTCTCTTAATAGTGTCTTAAGAGAAAAATTAATTCTTAACTTTCAAATAGCCCAATGTGATGCAGATACTGGCTAGCAGTGTCCACGCCATTATGGATGAAATAAAACATTCAAACGGACTACCGAGTCCAGTGGAGGAAAAAGGACAGCATGGCTTTTCTCTCAAGGGGAGCAAAAACCCACGACCTCTGCCATGACAGGCCTTTATTTTATTTCTGGTCACATCACAAGATGGTCCTCATTTACTATGTCCAGGTTCGCTATAGGTGGTCATCTTTTACAGACAACAAAGGAGGCAATGCCCCTAATCACATCACAGAAGAAGGATATTATTAAATGCAAAGGGGAAAAGTGGTTGAGCCAGTTACACTGATCCCTGCAAAGGTTTAGCATGGATCTTAGGAAGTTACAGTAAAAGCATTTGCAGGGTGAGGGAGTTTTCAGCAAAAAGCAGCTTAGGTATATTGCAAATCTGATTACCCACGAGAGAACCTATCTGTGGGTGTGGGTCCTGTGCATCTCCGAGTGGGAGCTGGGCCCATGCCACGTGGAAGGGTCTGCCACACCAACATATCATATTTTTCCTTCAGAATTAGAAGTTTCTATGTCTTGCTTGAGAAATCTTTGCTAAACTAAATATCATGAAGATATTCTTTTACTTTTTCTACTAAATGCTTTATTGTTTTACCTATCACATTTAGATCTAGAGTCTGTTGGAAAATTGCATTTGTGTTTGGTGTGAGATAAGAATGAAGATTCATCATTTTTTCATGCAATCTCCCATGAGCCAGCATTATTGACTGAAAAGGCTAGTCTTTCCCTCTACACTGCAGTTTCCTCTGTGTCATATTCACATGACTAGGTATGTGTGGGTCCTCAGATTTTATTCTCCTTATTCAAGATTGTCTTGGTTATTCTTGATTCTTCGTATTTCTTTATAAATTTTAGAGCAAACATTTTAAATTATGCCCCCAATAAACAAACACCTAAAGCCTTGCCATGTTGTGTTTTTCCATTTCAATATTGCATTATTAAGCATTATTCTCCACATAGGTTTATGGCTAATACCTTTATGAGATTATAGAATTTTTCTATCTCTATTTTCTAAAAATTGGTATTGCGAATGCTAAATAATTTAATCATTGTTGTACCTATTCTAGTGACCATATACTTTATTTTTCTGTTTTCTATTAATGTGATAAATTACTATTTTTCAAATGTGAAGCCAAATATCTTATGAGAAAAAAAGGCCTCAATTGCTCAAGGTGTATTGTAATTTTTATGTATGCATTTATTTCTTCTGACATTTTGCTTAAACTTTCTGTATCTGTGATAATGAGAAAGATTGGTCTGTGATTATCTTTACTATAATCTCCCTTTTGGTTTTCATGTCAACGTTATGCCTACCTCGTAAAATGTGTTGAGAAGTGGCATTTTTGAGAATTAACTACTGGAATTGAGAATTAGGATTTGCTTTGTGAGAAGGTCTTCAATTATAGTTTCAATTGCTATAACTGATGAAGAATAATTCAAATTCTCATTTGTTTCTTGCATTACCTTCAGAAACTTGCTTCTCATGTAGAAATTTTTCAATTTCTCCTGAATTTGTAAAGGCATGATATTAAAATTGCATGTGGTGCCCTCAGTTTAAAATAGTTTTGTGTTCTTTGGTCATTTATAATTTTACACATAGGTTATTTGGAAGTAGAATATTTTATTTCCCGATTGCTGCATCTTCCTCCTCCTCCTCCTCCTCCTCCTCCTCCTCCTCCTCCTCCTCCTCCTCCTCCTTCTTCTTCTTCTTCTTCTTCTTCTTCTTCTTCTTCTTCTTCTTCTTCGTTTTTTATTTCTAGCTTATCTCCATTATGGTTAGAGAATATCCTCTGAAGTGTTTCAGTCATTAAAAAAGCAATGAGGGGTTCATTATCACACTGTACATTATCAATCTCAGTGAGATCTATATAATCTTGAAATGTAAACTGTTTGTTTGTTTGTTTGTTTTTTTGGTGAAGGGTTCTAGCTATGTCACTTAGATCAAGTTATTTTTTGTTTTGTTTGTTCTGTTTCTTTTTGTTGTTCATGTGTTATTGAAAATATTGTACCACAGCAGAGACTTAAATGTGGTATTCTGAAATTCATCCCAACTATAGGCCGAGTTACAGGTCGAACAGACTGCTTGAGTACAAGAACTTCAGCATTTCCATAGTGTAAAGATCAGCTTCAATGATCTCTTGAGCCAGGGCACAGACACCAGGAGCATAATTATCTCACCATTCTCTCTCCTCTCCCTCCAGTCTGTTGGAGATACCTCATGGGGTCTCTCAGAATCTCTTTTTTGTTTTGTTGTGGTATTTTTGTTGGAGATAGTAGTAGAGTCCTCACACATGAGCTTGTTGGTGTGGAAGTCATTGCCCAGGTGCATATAGTATGAATTGATGATGGCACCAGTTTCCTGCTTCCCAGTCTTGGTGCAGACATGGCTCATGTTGGTGGGGCCTCA
Source organism: Glossophaga mutica (assembly GCA_039655065.1). Taxonomy (NCBI): domain Eukaryota; kingdom Metazoa; phylum Chordata; class Mammalia; order Chiroptera; family Phyllostomidae; genus Glossophaga; species Glossophaga mutica. The sequence goes on along the minus strand of CM077307.1, from coordinate 90,623,207 downwards.
GTGAAGCATACATCAAGTTTGTTAATCATGATCCTCTACACTATCACTGATATTTGTCTTATTATGCTGTCAGTTTACGGCAGAATTATGTAAAATTCTCTCACTATGATTGTGATTGTTTTTACCCTTTTCATGTCCATTTGCTTTATGTATTTTGAATATTGTTGATACATACAGATATACAGACCTGTTAGCATTCCTGTTAAAATTGCTGGTTTTATCAGTATGGGTTGTCTCTCATTATCTCCAGGAAAGTTTTTTGTCTTAAAGTCCATTTTGCTTTCTGTTAACATAGCCGTAACAACTACCTTTTGTTAATATTCAAATATTTTAAAAATATTAAAAATAAGCATATACTTTGGCATATATTCAGAATATAAGGTTGACTAAATGCAATATCATACATGCTGTCCATGTTTTATTGAAATAAAAGTACACTGTGCTGAGTACTTAGACAATAGTCCATAAAGTTGGATGTAGTAACAAAAAAAAATATATATGTATATATTATGGAAGAGGAGCCTAGAGAGAATTGAAGAGAAGGTTGAAGTGAATCTCTTTTCCAGGGCAAAGAGCTAAAGGAGACAGATAAACATTCATGTGAGTGGAGATGACCACAGCCAGAAGAAGAAAAACATGCTGGCTCAAAGGGGCCACACTGTGTAGGCTGAGAATAAGTACAACTTTCTCTTTGCAAAGGTTGAAATTATCCAGGGTATGAAAACCAAACTAGCAGTATAGACAGTGTTTCTTAAACTTTATTGCAAAATGCAATTCAGGTTAAGAACTTTTGGTGGCTGGGAGTTAAATGTTACTAAATGGTTGGTCATGGAGGTAAGCACAGAAATAGATAAATTAACTAGCATCCAAGTTTATGTTAGAGGTGGTCTCATATCCACATTTGGAAGGACACTGATTTAGGACTTGCCTGGGATTACTGAAGTCTTGTAGGCTTCACTAGGTCAGTGGGTAGATGAAAGATAAGCAGACCTCATTCAAAACTACCAAATGGAGTTAGAAATACTGGAGGACACACAAATATAATGTATTTCTGGTGCTGTCCAAACAAACAAACAAACAAAAAAAAAAACAAAAACTACCTTCCACATCTAGTGAATCTGAGGGCATTTAAAAGAAGAGAATATTAGAGTTCTGGTGGAAGTAATCATATGTTTCATGCCCTAGCAACTGACAAAATTATTACTGCTTTTTGGTATATGATTTTATTATATAGCCAAATACTTGCATTTTATTCACAAAGATTTATACTTTGGACCCTAAATAAAAACAATGATGTGTATGGATTTTTAAAACTGTTTAAATGGCTATTAGTTTTGTTTCTTTTGTTTCTTGCATCACTTTCCAAAATTAAGTTTTCTGCTGGTTTGGTTATATATAGGTTATGATTAGGTTTTGAAGCCTTATTTGCAATATCTTATTTGTAATCATCCTATCCATGTTATATCATTTAATTCACAAACAATCCTGTGAAATAAGATTTTACAGGTGATAAATCTGACGTATGAAGTCTTAATAACTTGAACAAAGGTCCTAAAACCAGTGAGAGGCAAAGCTAAGACTCAAACACAGATTTGTTTTTTGTCTGCAAAGTCTCACCTTCACTTCTATTTTTTTTTCACCACACAATTGCCCCCTTCTTTGTTAAGTAGGTATATTTTAGAGTATCTGTCTAGGCCATGATATACCTTATTTTTCCTAGAAATGCCTGTGGCAGCTGTCTGTGTTTTTACTGTACCCCCAAACTGTAGGTGATTGGGAGAGATATGGGCAGTCCTTGAGCACTGTTGGGCCCCCAAACCTCTACCTCTTGGAATATTTCATTTAAGATAACTTAAGACTAACAGTTGAAAGTTATGTCAAATGAAAAACAGAATGATAGCATAAAGGTGTACAAATTTTTGCTACTTAGATTTGTCTTGATGTCTAATTGCATTTTCATAAACTAATTTACAAGGACTTGTTTTAATAGCAGCTGGATGCTCTAATATCCTTTCCTATAACCCTGACTTTCAGGCATCATTGTTGTCATTGACCTGGTTGTCATTGTTTACCTGTGCACCGTGAGACTTCTTTTTCCTTTTATACTTCAACTATTATCTCACCAAAATGTTCACAGTAGTGATGTAATAGTTACTGCTGAGGCACTAAAATAACTACTCATAAGTCAAATAATATATATTTACTATGAACATAGAAACCAATTAAAAATCTGAAACCTGGTATACAAACCCCCGATGATATGACAAAAGTTCTCCATATCCTTGATTGCAAGAATTTTTCATTTTTCTCTGCCATGTCTATGCTTAAGCAACAAGCTAAATCCTGATTTAACATATTTAAGTACTTATATCTGAATAAATGTGAAATGTTACAATTAATGTCCTATATCAGAAAAGAAAATTAATTAATGAATCATTTTTTAAAAATATTACTTTTATTGCTACTGAAAATAGTTTACTTTTCTAAATGAAAATAATATGTATTTACCTTATATATCAATCAAATTCTGAAACAGTGTTCCATTAGGTCATAGAGACCTAATCTTAGTCATACTTCAGGTCAGTCCTTAGATGAACAACAGCTTATAAACAGCAGTTTTGGAGCATGGAATTGTTCACCTCTTTAACCATATCTACCTTTATTGAATGAAAGCCTTCAGGGAATTAGGTAGACTTCTGGAGAGATGTACTGATTCATTCCAGACTTTTCTGAGGTCTTTTCTACTGGTTGATGTATAAATGCCCTTTCAGGCATGTCAAACTTATTTTCACCAGGGGCCATATCAGCCTCCTGGTTGCCTTCAAAGGGTCCAATGTAGTTTTAAGACTGTATAAATATAACTAATCCCTAACAGGTAAGTGAGAGCTCGGCACTGCCTGCCAGTTAGAAACAAGGTGCTGGGCCACATAAAACAAGGCAGAGGGCTGGATTCTGCCAGTGGGACTTGTGTTTGCTACCTGTGCCTTAGGTTCACAGTTGAATTAATTATGTCCATCCATTCATAGCAACACAGTATCATTTGAAGATCCAAAGCTCCTGTCTTGTTCAAATCATTTTTACTTCTCATGTCCATTCTTCTCTCCTCTCCTCCTTTCATTCCCAGGTGTGTCCATTCTAATGTGTATTAAACCACAAACTCAGTATCTTTCTTTTTTCCCTAAATATTGTACAACCACAAACAGCATTGTCATGAGCTTGCACACTTAATCTCTGTGAACCTGTTTGAGAATTTCACTGGCATATATACTCAGTTACACTATACTTAAATATAAATTAAGACTATGTACTACTGAATGCTATGCAAAATGATTATCAGTCCACCCTCATACTATTAGTGCACAAGGGCGTGAAGGCTTCATTACCATCACATCCTAACACTTGACATATCCTGCTTTCCAATTGTTGTCCTCTTAATAGGTTTAAAGGATCTCACTGCTTTAATATGGAAATTTCTATGGCCAATTAATTTGTGTATATCTTCATATGTTTATTAGTGTTTAGTGTTTCTTTTTTCCCTGTTTATATATTTTGCTATTTTTCACTAATCTCATTCATTTTATTGGTTTATAATAATTTCTTACATAATCTAAATATTTGTTCTTTGTTGTTTTTAAGTACTGCAGATACCATTCCAAATCTATCATTTTTCTATCACCATTGTACATGTGTGCTTTGTTCAGCAAAATCTTTACATTAATATAATTAAATTCATTAATTTATAATGAAGTAAAACTTATGAACCCTATGCAAATAATATACACCTAAAGCAGAAATTAAGGCAGATCAAGAGAAATCCACTTCTAAAAACATGTTTAACACACTGCTTTGCATTTTTAATTAATCTCATAGAAACAAATAAGGATAAAAATGAATTTGGTAGCCTTATAAAGTATATCTTATGAATATATCAAACTTTACATTCCAGTAAAATATGATATACCTTCTTTTCAATTGCACATGGAAAATTTAAAATAGCATATAATGTCACACAGAAAAATGTCAATAAATTTCATAATGTATAAATAATTTAAACAAAAATATCTGTTTAAAGTAAATAAAATTAAAAAAAATTAATAATAAAATAAGAATATAAAAAGTCTAACTAACTTAGAATTTCTTTTTTAAAAACCTTAAATTAGTAAATCATGGGGAAAAGGTGTTTAGCAAACCAATATTGCAGAATGCATGACACTATAATAAAAGTGCATATCAAAAATTATGGAAAATAATGATCAGAGAAAAGTCTAAAGTTTCAAAAGCTTATATATTTAAAAATTACATGTAAAAATTTCTTTAAAGGATGAAGTGGGAGGGAAGAAGATTGGTCATGAAGGACATTCAGACCACAATGCACGTATAATAATGGAGAAAGGAGAGGTAGAGTGAAGAGAATACAGGTATGAAATCTCAGAATGCACAGCAGTTCTGCTCAAGTTCTGCCTTAGCTGATGGAGGATCTCAAAGCCAAACCTGTCTGTAGGTGAAATTTTACAGCAAGCTGCAATAGCCCAGTTGTTCACTCTCTGGCTGTGAACAGTCTGGGGAAGCAATAATCCTATATATCACCATGGAACTATAGGTGTGGTGACTAGAGACTGTCCAGTCAGCTCTTTAAGGAAGATCTGAGCTAAGCATCTCCACAGTCACGACCATAACTCATACTTCAGATTCAACAAAATAAAAACGTATCTTAAATTCAACTACATAAAAATACATACATTTGAATGACAGCAACAGATTTTAAAAAGTCATATATAAAGACACAACAAACTAAAGGGAAAACATTTGTTATTAATAAAGGAGTAATGTATTTAATATATAAAGTGTTTTATAGCATTGAGGTTAAAAAAAGACCTAAAAGCTAAGAAAAATAGAAATCATAACAGTAGTCTATAAGAAATATACACACATTGATAATAAGTGGAATAAAAAATAAAACTATTACTTCTCACTTATCAGATAATTCAAGACTTGACAGTCTGTTAGTGAGGATACAAAAAAAAATAGACATTTTCATTTATTAGTGATAAGATCCCTAATTAACCTAATCCATATAAAGAGGAATTTTGGCAAAACAGTATTCATTTACCTTTTAATTCATAAAAACTATTTAAAAGATGTAACTGAAGGTAAACTTCTAAATTATGAAACAACATATGCACAAGAATTATTCATTGTGGCAATAGCAAAATATCAGAAGCAACCAAAATGCCCACTAACAGGGGGTTCTTGCATAAGCTGATGAAGTACTATAGACATGAAAGGAATGAAGAAGACATAAATGAACTGAAATGGATTGATATTTACAATCAAAATGGCATATAAAGTAAGCAACATTTCTGTGTGACAAAAAATAAGATTTAAAAAACAATTTGGAAGACATCCAAAATTGTAGATCTTAATTTAATAAAAATGGGTGCCTCTGGGGTAGGATGCAGAAGAAAAATTGGGGAAGAAAATAAAATTTTCTGGCACAATGTTTATATAGTTTTAACTTTTGAATTGTAAAAGCTTTCTTCATGTTAAAAATAAAATTTAAAAAGACCTATTATTAATTATGAAAACAGCATATGTGCTAAAACATGAGAAAAGGTAACAATACAAGCATGACAAAGGTTTATATTATTACCTTTTCTCATGTGCTGGGGTTTTGCTCCTTTGATCTTCTTGAAACTTTTAAAGTGGAAACTTAATTCATTTGGTACCTGACAAATAATTTATAGGTTATTTATGAAGAACTTTGTAACTGCAATGATTCCATTACAGAGTTCAAAATAGCCCCTATTTTTGTTTTCCCAAGGAAATAACTAGTTTTCTTAAGCAACCTAAATTGCAAACCAGCCAATTCTTGGCTGTTTTTTTTTTTTTTTTTTTTAACTGTCAGATATGTTATCCTGCATGAACTATCCACTTTCATGTCATGATACCATCAGAGAAGGAGATCCATTTCTGTCTGGCTTTCAGTAGTCTTTAAAAAGGGCAGGGGATTAACTCTCTCTTGACTCTTTCTTCATATGAAACTCCACATAAATCTATATTCTATCTTCTTATCAGATGCAAGTCTTTAATTTTTTTCTTAGTTTTGCCATTTTGAAATAGTGTTAGGCCTTGATACTGAAAAACAGGACATTGGTACCTCCCAAGCCTTCTAAAATAGAGTCCCCTCTCATACACTTGTGACACTGATGAACTGCTAGATTTCTATGGATGAGGAGTAAAAAGTTTAGAAAACTACCCCTAGGCAGTCTCCACTAGTCATTTCCTTTCACAAAGTATTGAAAGATTGACAGAAACTGACTTTTTCCACTCAACTCTCCCTGCAATCTTTCTTTAATACCATTGTTTAATAAATGTTAAATAGAAGTTAAATTTAAATAATAAAATTTTCATAAAGTGAAAGAAACAAGCTTTGAGGCATTAATCACTTAGGAGAATGAATATGAGACACACAAAGAAAATGCCTATTTCTTTCCTGGCCAGTGTAACTCAGTGGATTGAGCGAGGGCCTGTGAACCAAAGGGTTGCTGGTTTCATTCCCAATCAGGGCACATGCCTGGGTTGCAGGCCAGGTCCCCAGTAGGGGGGTGTGTGAGAGGCAACAACACATTGATGTTTCTCTCACTCTTCTTCTCCCTCCCTTCTCTTCTCTCTAACAGTATGGAATTTTCTAAGAAAACTAAAAATGGACATACCTTTTGACCCAGCAATTCCACTGCTTGGATTATATCCTAAGAATCCTGAAACACCAATCCAAAAGAATCTATGCACCCCTATGTTCATAGCAGCACAATTTACAATAGCCAAGTGCTGGAAGCAACCTAGGTGCCCATCAGTTAATGAATGGATCAAAAAACTGTGGTACATTTACACAATGGAATTCTATGCAGCAGAAAGAAAGAAGGAGCTCCTACCCTTTGCGACAGCATGGAAGGAATTGGAGAGTATCATGCTAAGCGAAATAAGCCAGGCAGTGAAAGACAAATACCATATGATCTCACCTTTAACAGGAAGCTAATCAACAAAACAAACAAGCATAATATAAACAAAGACACTGAATTTGAGAACAGTCTGACAGTGTCCAGAGTGGGAAGGGAGGGAATTTCAGGGGAAAAGGGGAACGGTTTAGAGCAACAAGTATAAAGGACTCATGGACAAAAACTATGGGGGGTGGAAATGGGAGGAAGGTGGGGAGGGCTGGGGTGGTGGGCTGGGGCGGGGTAAAAGACAGAAAACTGTACAATATCAACAATTAAAAAATACTGATTTAAAAAATATAAAATAAAAATGGAAAAAAATAAAAATAAATAAATAAATTATTTTTAAAAAAGAAAAGTAAATGCATATTTCTATAGAACATATATTTCAACATATATATGTTAGATTTCTATTGACATCTAACTAAAATTGATTTGTCTAAGAACTTTGTTTTGAATCAAATGAATCTGAATGAGTCTTTTTTTTAAGGGCAAAGTGCAAACTTAGCGGGGAGAGAGAGAGAGAGAAAGATAGAGGCTTCCTTTAAAAATGCATTGTGGTGATAGAATCTCAGCAGAATTCTCAAAAAGAGTTTATAGCTCTTGCTGGTGAAATATTTTAGCAGACTCAGAACATTTTCTTATACATCTACTTCTTCCCCTACACACCACTCCAAAGTTCCCAATGTATTAAAATTAATAATTCTTAAGAGACAAAGATAGCACCTCCACTTGAAAGGTGCGTTAAACTAGTTAATGCACAACCCGTCTTGTCAAAGGAGTGTCCGAAGGACGGCCTCAAAACCAAGGCACCTTCCTCAGTTACTTTTGCAATTCTTGCCATTCTGGGTCTTGAGAGTAGTGCTTATTATTTCTGAATGTGGGGAAACTGCAACGTAATCTGGGACGTGTTCTCTGTTTCTCTTTACCCCTTCTCCTCCCATTCCAGTATACTACGCCCCTGTAACATTCCTATTTCACCACTTACCAACATTTAAATGATTGTTAAAAAGAATTTTCTGACATTGTTTAAGATAATGAGAAATGCTTCTAAATTATGGATTAAAGAATAGGCTTCTTTGAACAGTGGAAGAGTTTTACTTTTTATATAGCAAAGCCAAGAAAGCTCTTACATACCTACATAAGAATAGAATAACACTGTGTGTATTTCATCACTTATTCAACAAGTATTTGTTGTCTTTATTATACACTAGGTGCTATGATCTAATATATGGCTCCACATTCTTAATAGGCATCCAGCCTAGCAGAGTATATTCTGATATTTATTTTCCAAGCCTTCACAGCAAAAATGTGTGGGGTGCAATGGTTCAGGGTAAGGCCAAGGAACAACTACATCATGTCCATATAGTTATACAATCAGCAACCTTTCCTCATGGTAATCTTTGAAGCTACTTCAGAAAAGTGTGTATTACTAATCCAAGTGGATATTCATCACATGGAAATGAAATGCCAGATATTGGGGAAATGCACCCATTCATAGTGTTTCACTTAGTGAGCAGGTGAAGTCCATAGTATTATCTCTGCTTAGGGGCTAGTACAAAGAAAATTCAGAAAGTGGCATTAGTTTGTTGATATTCACATAGATTAGCAATTTTCAACCTTTTTCATCTCATGGTACACATAAACTACTTACAGAAATTATGTGACACCCCAAAAAATCTATTATATTTTTTCTACTCTGACAAATAATATGTATAATTTTGATTCATTCACACTGGGTGGCTATTGTATGTTAGCTGTTGTCATTATTTTATTTGACAGTCAAAGGGAATAGAGGGCAATGTCCTTGACTAAATAACCAGATATTGCATGTTTTAAAAATTCTCGCAGACACTGGTTAAAATCTCTGGCATGGATAATAAAAGATGAAACTAATATTCAAACCTGGATGAGATCAAACCATTGAACTTACTGATTCTGCCTTTTTGTTGCCATAGCAGCTGATGGGTCATTTATTTTGCAAGCCTATTTTCATATTAATCCCAGATGATTAAGACAACAACAACAACAGCAACAAATGAACCATCAAACAAAAATCTAAGGCATAATTGAAAGGGGCTAGCTAACCAGTACCATGCGGGTGAAGCAAACCTTTGCTGTTTCCTCAGCTCTTATTGTAGCCTGCATTTTTTCATCTAATTTGTGAGTAAATCAACCAATTCTGTGAGCATTTTGATGACCAGTACTTTGAACTGTGCATCTGATAGGTTGGCTATCTCTTCATGGCTTAGAGGAATTGGCTTTGAATATTTCATTTGTTCTCCGGTTTGAGCCATTTTTGGTGGCTTTTTGTTTTGTTTTGTTTTGGTTTTAGTCTGGTTGCAGCTATTATGTATGAGGGGTGGAGCCTTAGGTGTTCTTCAGGGTGGGGCAGCCCAGTCGCTGGGTTGTGACGTTTATGTGGGGGAGGGGTCTGAGACGGAACAATGGCGCCTGCTCCGCTCTCTCCTGGATTCAGTCCCTTCCACCACTTCCCCTCTGCCTGGACCATTAGCTCTTAATATTATTTTACTATTGAATAAAAATCATCTTGGGAGGATGCGTGAGATTCCCTCTGATCCAGTTTGCTCATTTGCCCAAAGTGAAAATGAATTCCTAACAGTGCTGTTGCTAGAGCTGTGATCTTTATTTTGTGACTTTATATCCACGATTTGGGATACAAGATTAAACAACAGGTAGTTTCCTGGACAGAGGAGTTACCCAGGAACCTAAAAATATTCTTGAACACCTTGAGGAAAGTGATATCAGAGATGATTATATTAAATATTTCAAGGAGAAAACTAAAACATACATTATACATGAAATATAAAGAAGTACCAATGACAATAAAATGTAACCAAAAGATTTAGCTAATACTAAAAAATAATAATAGTTAATAGAGAGCACCCTTTTAAGTACTCTGTTAATATAACATGGAAAGGTTGCTGGGCCAGTATCTAATGTAACACAACGAACATATCTTTCCACCTCTCCTAGCCTCATATTCTTTATGGCAACAAAAAGTTTGGCATGGGAGGACTAGATAATCTCTACGTTCACCTAGTGCCAATTTTCTCTCAATGTGTCAGGAAGTAAAGAACCTAAAGAAAGATACGAGATAGAATCAAACCCACAGTGGCTGTTGAAAGCTGTGTTTCATGGGCTGTTCCCCAGAAACAACATTGGACACAAACAAAGAAATATGCAAATGGTAAAATAAGAAAGTAAGAACAAATGACATAATTGTGAAAATGTTTTTCAAAAAGTATAAGACAATTATATATAAAGAAAGGTTTTAAATTAATATATATTAGCTTAAATTAGAAGAGGAGGGGACAACTTTAGTTCTTGATAGGAAAGAAACTCTTTCAAGGTAGATGAAAAGATCAGATCCAACAATTATCTGGAGTAACTCTGGAGAGTAGTAGAAAGATTGGAGGGAATATCAAGTCAGATGAGGGTATACTTAAAGACTTCAGAGATGAAATGCAAATATTTACAGCAATATGGCACCCAGGATATTTTGATAGTGAGCAGACTTTATCAAGAAGTCCATAGCCATTTGGGGAACTTTAAGAAACAAACAAACAAACAAACATGGTATGCATACATACTGAAACATGACTGTGGTTGCCATCTACCTTTCTGAGGGACTATAAAGAAAGAACTACAAAGCATGGCCTTTAGTCATATACTTTCCAGTTTACTAACTATATATTAAAAAAGGGTTTTGTGAAAGAGAGTGTGAGCAACTCTCTAACAATATGTAAATACCTATTTAGAATAATAAAAATGCATAAAATATGTGGAGCCTCTGATGAAACTTAGAGTGAAATAGGGAAAGTCTCTGAGTTATTTTTAATACATCACCATTTATTTGTAGTATCTACAACTGTGAATAAAGAAAACAATAATAATTTTTATTTTTATATTTCCTTATTTTGTATATTAAAACAAAATAATACTGAATTCAATTTAATAAGAGGAGGTTCTGCAGATAATAGAAAATAAATGTACCTTTTGTTTTGTTTAGGTATATTTTATTGATTATGCTATTACAGTTGTCCTATTTCTTTTTCCCTTTTATCGCCCTCTGCTCTGCACCCCCACCCCACTAGCATTCCCCCTCTTAGTTCATGTCCATGGGTCATACATATAAGTTCTTTGGCTTCTCCATTTTCTATATTATTCTTAACCTCCCCTTGTCTATTTTGTACCTACCATTTATGCTTCTTATTCCCTGTACATTTCCCCACATTATTCCCCATCCCTGTCCCCAAGGATAACCCTTCATGTCGTCTCCATTTCTGTGATTCTGTTCCTTATCTAGTTGTTTGCTTAGTTTGTTTGTTTGGTTTTGGGGTTTGTTTGTTTTTTTGTTTTTGTTTTTAGGTTCAGTTGTTGACAGTTGTGAGTTTGTTGTCTTTTTACTATACTTAGTTTTTATCTTCTTTTTCTTAGATCAGTCCCTTTAAAATTTCATATAATAAGGGCTTGGTGATGATGAACTCTTTTAACATTGCTTTATCTAGGAAGCATTTTATCTGTCCTTCCATTCTAAATGATAGATTTGCTGGATAGAGTAATCTTGGATGTAAGTTCTTGCCTTTCATGACTGAATACTTCTTTCCAGTCCCTTCTTGCCTGTAAGGTATCTTTGGAGAAATCAGCTGATAGTCTTATGGGAATTCCATTGTAGGTAACCCTCTCCCTTTCTCTTGCTGTTTTGAAGATTCTCTCCTTATCTTTAATCTTGGGTAATTTAATTTTGCTGTGCCTTGGTGTGTTCCTCCCTGGGTCCAATTTCTTTGAGACTCTGAGCTTCCTGGAGTTCCTGGAAATCTAGTTCCTTTGCCAGATTGGGGAAGTTTTCCTTCATTATGTTCTCAAATAAGTTTTCAATTTCTTGCTCTTCATCTTCTCCTCCTGTCACCCTTTTGATTTGGATGTTGGAATGTTTAAAGTTGTCCCAGAGGTTCCTAAGTCCCTCCTCAATTTCCAAATTCTTATTTCTTCATTCTGTTTTGGTTGAATAATTATTTCTTCCTTGTGTTCCAAATCATTGATTTGATTTCCGGTTTCCTTCCCTTCCCTTCCCTGTATATTTGTCTTCATTTCAGTTTGCATAGCCTTCACTTATTCTTCTATTTTGGTTCTGCACTCAACCATTTCTGTGAGCATCCTCATTACCAGTGTTTTGAACTCTGCATCTGATAGGTTGGCTCTCTCCTGGTCACTTAGTTCTTTTTGGAGCTTTGATCTGTTCTTTCATTTGGGCCATTATTTCTTTGTCTCGGCACAACTGTTACATTGAAAGGGGAAACATATGTACTCATTGGGGCAGAGCAACCTGAGTTGCTTCGTTGTGGCACTGTATGTGGGGGAGGGGTCAGAGAGGGAGCAATGCTGCTTCCTCAGCTCTCGCACACTTTCAGTTACTTATTCTGCTACCCACGAGAAAATTGGGCCCTTCTGGTGCTGCTTCCTGTGTTGGGGCATTTGTGTATGTTCTAGGACCCTGTGGGTCTCTCCAACAAACTCTCCTGTGAGGCTGGGAGTTTTTCCCACGGCTGCAACCCTCACAGATTTTTACTGGTAGAGGTTTTGAGGCTTTATTTCCCCACACTGAAATAGTGGGTTGCACAGTCTGTCTTGTTCCCCAGTTCTTCCTTCCAGCTTATCTGCATGTGAATGTGGGACCACCCAGTCCATCATGCTGCTGCCTCAGCTACCTAGTCTACTGCCATGCCAGGAGTCTGTCCGCCCCTCCTACTGATCTGGGTGAATGTTTGCTCTTTAAGTCCTTGGTTATCAGACTTCCATACACTTTGATTTTCTGGCAGCTCTGGTTGAATTTTGTTTTTAAATTGTTTATCATCCTTTTTTTGGTTGTGCAAGAAGGCAAAGCATATGTACCCATGTTTCCATCTTGGCTTCAAGTCCAATAAATGTACCTTTGATCCAGACTGTCTGAGGTTCAAATTCTAATCCAGTTATTATCCATCTAAATGACCTTAGGCAAGCAACAATTTCTATGGACCTAAGTTTCTTCCTTCATAAAATGATTATTATTTGCACCAAAGCAAGCTTTAATAAAAATAGTGATTATCTTTACTATCAAAATAAAGAGGAAAATCTTAGAGTCTTATACCAGGAAGACTGCAAAACTTCTGCTCATTTTCTCTGTCAATCATTCTTTTGTCAATAATTTTTTGGAGAAATTTTCTAACTTGTACTGAGCCTATGTGGGTGTGTAGTTTTCCAGACAATGCACAACAAACCTTAAGAAACAGTTTACTTTTGTCAGGAAAAAAAATTCTTAAAAGTGTATATACTGTTATGTGTGGTGTTTTCTATAGTTCTCAGAACTCTGCAATTACCTTTTAGCTAGACAATCACAATGTAAAAAAGCTAAATTGAAATTAGACATTCATAATATGTTTTATAATTTGAATAATAATGGCCTGTTTCTGGTGCAATGCAATGCTATTCGTTGACTATTAGTAATAGCAAAATAGTTTATGTATATTTCCGGGTTCTGTGGTTAAAATTATGATTGTTTTACTCATGATCACTTTATAAGCAAAACAAAATATTTTTTCCAGTGTGTGTGATTGCACTGGTAAAATGAGCTCAATTATAATGCTGAGTTACTTTTCCTTCACTACATAATGGCAAAACTTAGGCACAGAGACTTATTTGTAATTAAAGGAACAAGGTTTTTGTGTTGCAGAAACATTTTATGGATTTCCATACCAGCGGGCCTTGATCAGATGTATTAAACAATAGAAAAGTCATTAAATAGCTTGGGATGTGGTCTCAATCCAGCCCCTATGATAGCAATGACATGCTAGATATGTCGCTTAACCACAGCCCGTTAGACTCTTCTTTCATGACAGAATCATGTCAACTGTGTCACCTGTAAAGGTTTCATCAGGCCTCATAGAACCCATGATTCATGATGGGACCCTACTAGTCTGAAAGAGTTCATTTTTCTTTGTAACCCCAAACTCGAATATTTCAACCACAAATGTCCATTTCCTAAACAGTGTAGTTACATGAATGTCTGTTTATTTTTAGGAATTTAAAAAGGTAAAATAAGTAAAGTAATGTAAAAAGTAAAATGCATATATATTTTCCCTACAGATGGTGGAAAACACACATTTTTAAAAAATGTTTGCTTTTTTTCCTGCCATTCCCTTGCCAGTCTTGTGATATAGTTCTAATTGTTTTCCTAAACTTTCCTCCTTAAACCTAATAACAAATGCATCATTCATTTACTATAAACTAATTTGGCACAGAAATTTGGAAAGAAGTATGTCTTTTTGAAAATCATCGTTACTACCAATGTATATTGTTTAAAGAACAGAAACTTGTAGCTTATCTAGCTCATTTGCTCATATTAATACTTGCTTTGATTAAATGGTGTTTATTTTTATACTTCTTATTGTGCATAATAATTTTGTGATGGAAATAAGATGACCTAAAAAACTGTCGCAAGCCTTCTTTAACACAGGAGCAGCTTAGACTGTGTTCTAGGTGTCTTCTTTTTTGTTGCTATTCATTTGTTTCATTTGGTTGTGGTCATGAATCTTTTAGGGTTCATATATGTTAAGTGAAATCCTCTGAACACTCCAAAGTCAACCAAATGTTCATGAACTTTGACTTTCTTTGTCTTCACCATATGGTTTGCTGACAAATGTAGGTTTGGTCCCAGTTATAGGGCTTTTTTTCCTACTTAATGAAAAGCATAGAGAAGGCACCAGGGAAAGTAAGGTCTGAGAATTTTTATGTTTTATGGAAAACAAACAGAATCAAAAGGGATTACTTGAGATGTCAAATAATAATAATAATAATAGTAGTATTTAAGTTCTTTTTACCTTTTGCTAACAAAGTATATTCCTAGGACTAAGAAGTGGTGGATTTCTCTGTTCTTTCTACCATTTTCCTTCCCCCTTCCACCTCCAAGTTCTTTTCTTTACAATTTTTTTTTTTTTTTTTTTTTTTGCAGTAAGCATTAAGCTCATTGATTACAAGGATGGCACAAAGTGACCTATAGATGGGTCAGTTGTAATGAGAAAAGCGGCTGCATGTGATGTGGCCTGGTGTGGCCACCCCCCACTGCATCCCTGCATGTCAGACTTAGTCTCCTTTAAGAGACTAGAGCATGGAAAATCAACAGAGACCCGCCCAGTGCCTCTTCACAGAATGGACCATGTGCATGGCTATTTAGCCCTGTAAAAGAGGGTGCATTTGCACAAATGGGAATGAACATAAGGAGTGCTTCAGAAAAGAATGGGGCCTTGGCAAATTTATAGACTCCCCTGAAAGAAAGTGATTACAGATCATTATCCAATTGAGGCAGATTGATGAGTTGGGGTCAAAGTAATATTGCAGATCTCACTGAGGGGACAATGGCTGCTTGTCAGTGAAAGAAAAGAAAGAAAAAGGAAACTGCCACACAGAGAGGCAAGGCATAAGCTTTACCAACTGCTACGAAAGGGCCTGGATGTATATGTCGCTACTTTTCTTGAGCACCATGTTTTATTTTATGTTACAAAGAACATGCCATTGAAATCAAATTAGGCGTTTAAACATACCCCAATAAAGAACATACAAATGGTCTAAAAGCAGACTGAAGTTCTCATTTTTTGTTCTTTCAAAAGGCAACAAAATCAAATAGAGAGGAAAGAGGATGGACCACTGAAAAATGCCTAGTTATCTCTCTCTCCCTATCTCTCTCTGTCTCTCTCAGTTAGAACTATTTTATAAAATATGAATATTCAAAAACATGATAGTAGATTGAAGGTGTTAATGTTTATAGATAAAGTACCCTTTATCTGACAGCCAGGGCATGAACAGATTAGAATGAAACTCTGGAATATCTGGTCAAGCAAAAGTCAGCAGCCCTGAAATGAAATAAAACAGGAATAAACATGTTCCCACCGTTTCCTTTGTAATGATTCCTGGGTGTTTAAAAGTTCTTTGCATTAATGCATTTTACAAAATACGATACAATAGGCAAACAAATAGCCATCACACCACTGTGCATTTGCCTTTCATTTTACAATATATTTTTGGTACTTAGAGGGTTAGAAATAAGAAGTAAACATTTACTCAGAGGAGATCTGATTTTTGTCTATTTTGTTTAGGTACAGAAAGTATTAGCAAGTAAAAAGAACTAATTTATATTCTGAACATATTTTACCTGGAAGAAGCATAGTCAGTTTTTTCCCATTTATTCTTAAACAATATGATTATCTGGTTTCTCTAAGATACAGCCTTCTAGAGTAGATAGATAGATAAAATTTGGGGAAAAGAAAAAGAGAACAGGAAAACTAAGTTTGGGAATGTTGAATTTCTAAGCTTTTTCTTTTGTGATAATATTATAATTAAAAATTTGATCACCTGTATTAAAGCAAATGGTAATATTATCATCCCTCATATACCGTGCTTGCCTTCATCATTAGATATCATGGAAACATTTCCTGTTCTTGTGAAATATTGAGGACATTTGTAAATTAAGACTTTTTTTTCAACACTGCTCTTTTTTCTGTTTCCCCTGATCACAGGGTCTTCACTGTTTCCTAATGAGCTCCTAATGAGCTGTCAATTGCTTATGCAAATAGAGAAAGAAACAGACACAGAGGGGTTGCTAGATATTCAGTTAAGATATGACACTGTCTAACCTTTCAAAGTTATTAAATATGTAAATTGCTCCAACTTAATAACTGGCCTTGACTCTACTTTTCTTTATTATCTACTTTCTTTGGGTATGTGATTTGAAAGAATCAGATATCACCACTTTACTTCAAGAGTACTAGTTTCATGTTTGGAAATATTGTTGGCATAGTTAAGGTTTCATGCTGAAAGACCTGTACAGATCTTAGATTAGGAGAAAAGGAACTGAATGAAAATTGTTTGATCTTATTTGTAACATGTATGGTAAAAAACTAGAAGTGTTTTTGCCAAATCAAAACAGTGGTTACCTTTAGGGAAGAGAAATGGAAATAAAAGTTGATAGTGGGACTTTTTCTTTTCCAAATAAAAATGTGTATATATTACTTGCAAAAACTAACAACAAATTAAAGATAAAATTAAAAATAGGCCCTTGTCCCCTAAAAATGATTTTCCAAAAATGCCTGGGGTTCATGAGCATTTCCAAAGAAATACAATTCTTTTTATTTTTTATTATATATTTTCCTCACTTTATTTCCAAGCTACGAATGCATAAATCTGTGTTATCTTTTTTCCCTAAATATGCTGCATCCATGAACATCTTGAGACTCAAAGGGAACCTTAAGTGAAGATTGAAGTGCTACAATGCAATGCTTATACTTTATTATATTCTAGAAATGACACTACATAACTGATGTTTTGAGATCTTCCTGTCCCGATCACAGAAAGATAACTGAAGCCAGTGATGGAGCTGAGCTTCTGGATCAGAAGGAAATTGTAGGAGATTGTTTGATGGCCAATGTATGAATTGCTATAGCTTTTCACCTAGATAAGGATTGAATGGACTTCACAGGGGACCCAAATCTTTTTCTGTAATCCTGGCTCTAGGGCCTGAATTTATTGCCAGTTGGACATGATAGCCTGAATATGGCTTTTTTTTTTTTTTTTTTTTACAGACTGTCCAGACAATTAAAGTTTTTTAGGGGGATGATTTTATTAAGTATCTAAGGGGAGAAAGTTTCTGTGGAATTAAAGGGCCAGGAAAAATGGTTAAGCAGAAGTTCACAGAAGTAAACAGATCCACTTCTCCATGAATCTGGGATGGATCCTGCCTTGAAACCAGAGACATATAAAATGTATGACACCCCTTCAAGGGCAAAAATCTACCTGACAATTCACATCTATAAACAAGTGATTGTAACTCACATGTACCTAATTTTGCTTTTCACTATATTATGAAACAGTAACTTAGAAGGTAGCTGAACTAGTGTTGGTGCAGTCTGAAACCTGTCAGTGTTCTGCACTGTGTTCAGTAGGAGGTAAATGCACTTTAGGTATCTTGGCACAAAAACATTGGCACAGTTCTTTATAGCCTTGTATCAAGTTGGCAAGGTAAACTTCTTTCTATGGGGGGCCTTTTATACACTGTGAGCTTCTATAGTAAATCCAGAAATTGTGAGCCTTTCTGTGGAAGATAGGCTAAATTCAGACATGAGGGCACGAATTTTCTCCCAATCTCCATTTTCCATTGATGTCCTCTTGTTGCTCTGCAGTGCTTCTAATGGGTGAAAAATTAAGAAAATAAACAACCTCACTTCTCTTTAGACATGTGAACACTCTGTAAGTTCTTCATACATGTCAGACAATGAACATACAGGGATATGTCTGGTGCTTCGAATATTCCAAAATACATATTGGTAAAAATTCTTTTTTAAAACCCCTCAAATGCAATGCAAAAATGGCAAATAATGATTTTAAAAAGCAGTCACTTAAAACTCAACAATAGAAAAGCAAATGACCAATTGAAAAATGGATCAAAGTCTTGAGCAGACTTCTCCCTGAAGAAGAGATACAGATAAGTAAGCACATGAAAAGAGGGTCCCCACCATGTGTCATCAAAGAAATTCGTATTAAAACAACAATCAGATTCCACGGCACAACTAGTATTAGAATGGTCAAAATCCAGAACACTGAAACACCAAATGATGGTGAGGATGTGGTGCCACAGAGCTGTCAATCATTGCTTGAGGGGATGCAGAATGGTGCAACCACTTTGGAAGACAGTTTGGTGGTTTCTTAACAAACGAAGCATACTCTTCCATATGACCATTCTTGGCTCCTTGATTGTGTTCTTTGATATTTATCCAAAGGAGTTGAAACACACAGATATTTAGAGCAGCTTAATTTGTAATTGCCAAAACCCAGAAGTAACTAATATGTCCTTCAGGAGGTGAGTGTATAAACTGTAGTACATCCAGAAAAAGAACTATTTTTCAGTGCTAAACCAAAATCAACTAACAAGCCATGAAAAGACATGAAGGATACTTAAATACATTTTATTAAGTGAAAGAAGTGATTCTGAAAAGGCTACATACTGTATGATTCCACTTAAACAACAGTATGGAAAAAGGAAAACTATAGCAACGGTAAAAAAAGAGCAGTAGTGTCCAAGGGCTGGCGGGGCAGGGGCAGAGGTAGGGATGGATGGATAGGCAGCACACGGAGGACTTTTAGGGCAGTGAAAATACTCTTAACGCATTCTGTATGATACTGCAATGATGAACACATTCCATTAGATATTCGTCCAATCTCATAGAATGTACAAGTAAGAAAGTGAACCCTAAGGTAAACAATGGACTCTGAGTGATAATGGTGCATCATTGTAGCTTTATCAATTACAACAAATGCACCACTTCAGTGGGGGATGTCCACAGTGGCGGAGGCTGTGCATGTGTAGGGGCAAGAGGTATATGGGGAATCTCTGTGCATTCCTCTCATTTTTTTCTGAACTAAAGTTGTTAAAAAAAAAAAAAAGTCATTCAGGGTGAACTGTAATTGAACATCTTGACCATGTAGTCAGCCATGGATCCCTCCATGTAGAAGAGGTATAAAAAAAAAAAAAAAACATAATTATAATGTAGATAAAATTTCCAATTTGAGCATTTACTTCACCTTTCCCTTGTAAAAGATACCTATTGAACCCAATTAGTTGTTGTATTCATAAGTACACTATAGCTCTGCCTATAAAAGAGGAAAATTAAGAGTTATACGTTGTTTTCTAAAAGAAGGTTATATGTGAGCAACAAAGTACTTTGGGAGAATTGTAGCTAACTTCCTAGAGGCAGATTTATATAACATGTGTATTCAACTCAGTTAAGGTAAGGTTTTGATACTGCTTTGGCAGAAAGGATAACTGTTTTGTAAAACAAAAATGTGTCTGTATATAAATAGTTTGTAAAAACAAACCAGAAAAAACACTTTTTGGAGGTTGTGATTGCTTTTGACTAAGTGGAAAACAAGCTATAATTTCAAAAAATCTGATGTATTTCTACAGCTAATGTGGGTCATTACAGTCTGTAAAAGGAATTTGGAGCCTGGTTGATTTTGTTCTTACATATAAAATTACCAATACTTGCTAAAATACTATTTAGAATGCCTGAAATAATTTGGAGAAAATGGAAAAAAGTGATGAACCTCTATATATTCAGAGTCATTAATCTTAATTAAACGAGAATAAATAACATGTTATTTTCATATTGTAGCATTTGTTTGTTATATTTCTTATCAAAATAGATTAAGAACAAAAGAGATTGCTTCCCTTATTCAGGTGAGATCGGGCGCATTCAGGGTGGTATGGCCATAGACAGCCTCCCTTATTCAAAAGTTTTTTAGAAAAATTCCAGCCAGCTAAAATTAAATATCTTCCTAAACTGATACTTCCCTCAACTTTAGTTGACTCATAAGTTTAAGAACTTATTATATCATTGTTGTTAATACATATCTTAGAGAATTTTTATAATTATAACAGCTACATTTTAAAGTGTTATGATTTAATACTATTTTATAAATAATTTTATTTAACCTTGATTAAATACTACAGATAACATTCAGGCTAATAAAAGTTAAGCAATTTCCCAGGGAAACTCAGACATTAAAGTCAAAATAAACTTAACGCTATACCACATTACTCGAACCTGATCTAAGTATGCTGAATGACAACAGGCCACCTATTCTTAAGAGAAGAAGTGGACACATGCATTCTTGGGATGACCTTCTGACTTCTAAACTTAAAGATGACTATAGAATAGATGTGGCAACTAGAATAGGCAATCTCAGAGTTGCCTATTCTAGTCCTGTTGTGTTGTAGACACTACACATTTCAGTGGTTACTGAGTTGAAAATGATGGACAACAGTTTCTTCACCTTTAGGCTCTTATTTGCATAGTATCAAAGAAGACAACATAGAGAATGTGGTAGAAGAAGGGAGCCAAGCCATGTTTTATGACTCAGTATCTAGTCCCTCCCTACAAGTAAACTAGGTGTTCAAGCCAAATTTGATCTTATTAAAGCCAATGAAAGACTGCTTAATACACTTTCAGTAATCTAATAATACCTTGCTTAAATATTGATTATGTATATAGTACTGGTAAGACAAGTCAAAAGAAACATAACAATTTCATACATTGTTTGGCCTGAAAGAATTGATTTACTATCTACAAAATGAATAATTTCTTCCACATTGGCAACTGAAAAATGCACATCATCATTAGAAATAGAACAAGGTAGAATTTCTCAGTTATTCCTCACATAATATGGAGAACTTTTAACAATACATAATTCTGTCCTAATTATCCCCACCATGAAACAATACCATTATCACATCTCTTTCACAGCCATAACATATTTAGTTTTACATCTCCACCAGTGAATATTTTTTTTCATAAACTTGGCTAAAATTTTTCTTTTCCCTTAAAACAATAAGTCTCCACAATAGAATATCAATTTTACTCATGCAAACATATTTTTAGTAATGAAAACTGTTTTACTTCTTTACAAAGTCTTACATTAAACTTCAAAGTATAACCACAAAATCTTTCAGTTTTGCAATATTACCAAACTTAGGTTTTCCCCTCAGTTTTGCTAAAAAATAAAATTTGTTTTCTCCCAGAATTGTTTTCTCAAAGAAGTCAATTTCTCTAAGAGTCTTTTCAGAGATTCAGGAATAAATTTTTTAAAAATACTAACTAATTGCAGTATTGTATACGAGGCAGCATAACCCCATCAATGTGTTCAAAGGCTACAGGTGTCAATTTATTGTGAAAAAATAATACGACATATCTCATCACAGGCAGATTATAATATCAAAATGAACAAAGACACCTTTATGAAATTTATTCCACTTGGACCACAGTAAATACATTAACCATCCTTTATCAGGAGGGCTTTACTCTGTATCCACCCTAAGGATGGATTCTCATTGAGTGGATAACTTCCCTTTCACTGATGGTAGGTTTTGTCAAATTTAAATAGGATGGTTCTGGGTCCACCTGTCATTCCGATGGTTTAAAGAAGATATTATAAATAAATACAATCTTGCAAAGGTAAAGTATAAAAACTGCTATTTTGCTCTCTTTAGTTATCCAAAAGGATAAAGGTGAGATGAATATAATACTCTTCAAATAAACTGTATTTTTCTAACTAATAAGTATTCATGTCAGCATAATTTTTTATCACTATGAATATTTATTTCTATCAAATAAATGCCTTTCATTCTATACAGCAGGTTATAATTTGGAAAGTACTATCATATATATTTCATCATTTCATGTACACTCTGCTAATCAATAAATTAAGATTTTAACTGATTTATTACAGATTTTATGGCAATAAATGAAAATCTAATACTAGAGTTTAGATATTTGGACTCCTCTAAAGGTATCATCTTATGCTATTGTGGATGGTTGGTATTTTAAAGATATTTACCTAGATTTCAGTTGCATAATATACCTGTTAATGCCTTCATTTCAGAAGAAAAAAAGAGCCCTTTCACTTATGTCTATTAAAAATGGTATTTTCACCCTGTCCAGGTAGCTCGGTTACTTAGAACATCATCCTTATACACCAAGGTTACCAGCTTAATCCCCGACCAGGGCACATGCAAGAAACAACTAATTAATGCATAAAAAAGTGAAACAGCAAATAGATGTTTCTCTCTTACTCTCAAAATCCATTAAAATTTTCAAAAAAGCTATTTCCTTGCTTGTGTTACTGCAGTTACAATGAATAAGATATCCCTAAATGGAGCTTGGACAATCAATATGAATGCTCTGTTTACTACAATTTCAGGTCGTGATGAACAGGACTGTTATTTTGAATTCATTATTGAGATGGCTTTAGTCCTTATTTAATAACTACGTATGGTGTCAGATGGACACAGACTTACAGGATGATCACTTTGTAAAGTATATGAATATCTAATCACTATGTTATATACCTAAAACTAATATAACAGTTTATGTCAACTGTTATCTAAAAAAGTTAAAAAATAGCTTTAGTCTTAATAACAGTAGTGAATGCATAAATTAAATGGCTTTTTTAGTCATAACTAAATAATGACAGTTGGAAGTTATATTGGACAAAATTTCAAAGCTTCTGAAATAAAATTAATTCAACTAATAGCACCTCATATTAATCTCTGTCTGTAACATAAGATAAAAAGCAATTGTTTTAATAAGTAATATCGTTGAAAGTGGTTGTGTCATTTAATAGAATTTTTGGCATCATAAGACCACCTGCTTGCATTAACTGGGTGTGCTTGGTGATCTGATGGGGATTTGTATCCAGGACCCTGGTCCTTTGGTGGGGAGGGGCACAAATTGAATTCTCCTTCATCTGTCAGATTACTGAACCTCCTTCTAGATGACAACCCATTTCACTGTTCTCCATTAACCTCTGAAGAATATATGTGAGGTTAAAAGAGACTATGGCTTGTTATGATTTTCAAGCTTATGGTAACATAATAAAATTGAAATTCAGAGCAGTAAGGGACATAAAACATTTAGTCCAAATTCTCTCTTGCAGGTGAAGAAATGGCCTTAAATGTGACCTGTCCAAAGTCACAGAGCTAGAAGGCAGCACTCATTTCTGAACCTGTCTCTTCAATAAACTAATAGGATCTTAAAATTCTATTGTGTTTATTATCTAAGGAGTCCTATTGATCTTATGTTGCGGACCGTTCAGCCTGGTTTCAAGAGTTGTAACCCTCACCCCATGGTGGGCTCAGTAAGAGCCAAGGGACCCGTTTCATCTGGGTCTGTTCTGTCAAGAGGACGTGAGCTACTAGGGAGACAAAGTTTATCTCCCTGGGAGGAGCACTGCTTCTGCCTCATCCATCTCTGGCCCCAACGCTTAGTTGGTTAGTCAATGACAGCTAAGACTCCTCATGGGAGGGGCAACCTAAGCCAGCCACAACCACTTGGGAGGCCCTCATGGAAGGACTCAGAGGGCTGCAGCAAAGAGGGGGTGATGGACCCTCACCCCCCAGCTATTCTGACATAGCCCGAGTCCCCATTTCCATCTGGGAGATGTCTTCTGCTTCCTGAGCCTAATTGTCTTAAAGCCTGAAACTATGACGACGAGTAGTGCAGCCCTGTGCCAGCCAGAATGGTTCCCCAGGTGACTGGGCATAAGAAAGAATTCCCAAAGTCCTTTGAAACCTGTTTTGTTTGCTAAGAGTGCACTCATTTAAATGATAAGGGTCCGAGGAGGAAATGAGTATGTCTTCCAAAGTTTTGCAACCCCTTTTCCTGACAGACATTGACTCAGATTAAGCCCTCAGATTTCTTTGATATGTTAAACCTGTATTCCTGTGTATTTGAACTCACTGTGTAAACACTCCTCTCAAAACTGGATAATAAAATACATTATACTAATACATAGGAAATTATGTAATATGGGTAACCTATGTAGGTTAAGGTTTTTTCCTGTATGAACAGAAGTCATCAAAATTAGACAAACACTATATTAAGCCAGAAATGCAAATATTTACTCTTCCCACATGATCCTTTTTGCCAACCTAATAAACATTCATTTTAATGAGTCTTGAAAAGAAAAACACTGGGAAAATTATTTCTAATGTGTCAACACATTTGTCAGTGCCCGTTTTTACCTATTTAATGACATGATATTTACAGGGTAAGTGGTCATTGAATGCCTCCCTGTAGGAAATGCTATACCTCAAACTTAAGAATAATAATAAGTCACAGATGAGTCAGGGTTGGAAGAGGCCTGGTTGCTCATTTGTTTAACTGAAGATGTAAGTTTAAACCTTCCAGAGAGACAACAGGTCTTCCGACTGTGAGGCTTCATTGCTCTGGATCTCTCTGCAGCCTTCAGCAATGCTGACACCCTACATTTTGACCCTAGTTAATTGGGCTGCATTTCCTGCATCACTGAAGAACCTGCTTTGCCAGTTATACATCCCTAAGTTGCACTAGCTCTGGTTAATAGTTGCATCACATTGTTTCACAAATATATTTGCCTGAGACAGAAAAAAAAAATGTCTGGTTTCTTCATTTGGCATTTGGACACATCTTTCACATGGAGTTATTCTGAGTTACCTCTTAGTAGTGCAGAGCAGGTGAAAAATGCAATGCATTTGGCCAAAAATGGTCAAAAAAACCACCTAGAGATTTTGTCTGATTAGCAACAGAAAAATAAAGACACATTATTTTGCTCTTTTATATGAAGAAAATTTCTGCATAATGGACAACATCTTTATCTCATGATTGCAGGGTATGTCATTCTTTAGGCTCCTGATTAATTTTTCTTGGTAGTGACTTTTGCATTTTAATGCATGTTCTTTAAGTATTTTCAGGTAGACACATGTCAGCTGATAACTACTGTTGGCACCATGAAAAATAAAGAAAAACATTTGCTAGTAATTATTTATATTTGTACGCAAGAAAAAATTAAAGCTGATCTTTTTAAATTAAAATCTTGACATCAATAATGATTTTTTAAATGTATAATAGTGCTATCCAGACTTGAGATGCTTTCTTGTCCTTGAGCTTTGTGAGAGGGAAAAAAGCCAAGAGAGTAATGATACATCTTTAATATCCTAAAGGAAATGGAGACTAAGTCACTCACCCAAATTATATTGACCATAAAGACTTCATTGGACCATTTCATTAGTTTATTAGGTAAAATTAAATATAAAGCAACCTTAAATGAATTATACCCAGCTTGTGGAATAACAAATATATTGTGTATGAGAAAATTAGCTCCATGTGACATCCACAGCCACCATATGTAAAACGCCTATTATTTGTCCTGTCTCTTTGAAAATCATTTTATTGGAATGTATCAGCTAAACTAAAACACATGACCATCCTTCTTGGGACATGAAAGAAACCACTGAAGAAATGTTTCTGCCCAGCCCCCAGCCCTAGCATGTGAATACTCTGGGAAAGCAGCCTGAAGGTTTTTCTTTTCTTCTCCTCCTCCTCCTTCTTTTTTTTTATATCAGTTTGTGTGTAATAGCAGTGCATCACATGAACTGTGAGCCATTAGCTGATTCTGTCTAAAAGAATTTGGTCAACATTTAGGAATTCACTTAATGAAAAGTTAGCCTATTAAAGCTCTTTTGGCCACAGGAGCAGATTCTGTCTTTCTTTCCAACTTCCTGGATCACTACAAGTGATGCTGGGCAGTTCTTCATGTGATGTAGCCCAGGCCCTGGACAATAAGCCAGCATGGTGACTTTAAACTTGCACCTCTTTGCTATAGATCCTTGAATTGATTTCCAAGAGGCCATTTATTTTGCACACTATGGCATCAAATTGCACATTTTATGTGATGCACAATGTGAACCTGCTTCTGGAAATTGCCCTCGGGCGGTGTTCTGTGAAAGAAGTGTGGCTACAATACGGCAAACTGCCCAGGTCAATGATGAGAATTCTCATCAGAACAAAGCGCTGTGAATCTTTGTGAAAGACTACCTTCTTCAGGCTGATGCTAACTTGCTTTTTCCCAGAACTTTTTTTGAGGACTGGTGAAATGGAAAGATGAATCCAACATAAAAGAAGCCCTTTGACTAAGAGAGCCATATAAAAATTGTACAAAGTGGTATTTCCATAGTTTTGAGTGTAGCATGAGAGATTTCCCAAATGCACATTCTTACTTGTATTCCCTATTTTCATTTGTAAGTCCTTTTATTATTTTTAAGCACACAAATCATTATAGAAAGTGAAATTGAGCAAGAATAACATTCTTATTAATGAATCTAATAGTTGAAAAAATTACATCAAACCTTAATATACACTATTTATAACTTTACTGCTTATGACTAGTGTTCCAAAAATTTTACACACATAATTTCATTTAATATTTCCAACAAGCCAATAGGATAAATACTATTGTTATTTCAATTTGCAGTCAAGAAAAAAGGCATAAAACAATTGTTCATAGTCATGGAAAACTGTATAATTTTTTAAATTCTTATACCTGATTACTGTAGCACCTCCTGAGACTTTCAAAGACATATTTTATGTAAATGACAGGACTTGCCGTTGATTATTCTGCCAAAGATGACAATAATATCATGGAAATAAATATAATTTTATTCCAGCTTTCAAAGAATCCAAAGCAGAAGTTTCTTTCATGATGATTCTACTATATGAGTTGAGCAACAATATCTCTTTAAGTAATACCACCCATCACTGCTGACTTGGATCATAGGAAAGGACCTGAAAGGAAGGGAGGTCATGGATGGTAGTGTTATGGGACTAGTGTGGCTTCTGTTCTTGCTTTGATAGATAGCAATATCTTCAAGAGCTTATATAAATATACATACTCTGAAAAATGCTAGCACTTGTGACAGTTAAAGTTGGGGCCCAAAATACAGAAGCATGAAAGGTCATGGAGTTCTACATGGCCATCAAAGAATAGTTTCAGAGTTAAGATAACTGTTTACAATGGAAGTCTGAGGTTTAGAAGTGGCTTTAAAGAGGATCAGGTTCTCCTCATTTTTAAGATGAAAATCAAAGACTCAGAGAGGAAATATTATTTATCCAACCACACTGATTGTTAATGGCAAAAACCAATTAGAGCTTCAATTCATCTTTATGAATTAAAAATAAATGAGAACATTTATAAGAAAAAAAGAAGAAACACTCAGTGACTAGTGCAGAGAAATATACTCAATAAATATTGTCTTCTGGTCCTCTCTGGCCCTCCAAATTACAATCTAGTGCTCACCATTTCTGTTTGTGACTTGTTTGAATTGACAATAAATAAGTAATCATTTATTAAACGTATTTTCTGTCTAGAATGTTATATCAGATTTTAAGTGAAACTGTTCCACAGCCCAAAATTGTAGGAGCTAACAAGATTCTCTCAGCTTTGTGAGAGGTCTAAAGTCAAAGACATCAAAAATATATCAATCTCCATGGAACATGTGGAGGAATAAAACAATTACTTGATAATTTGAATTTTTTTAATTTTTATTTTAATTGTTGATCTTGTACAGTTTTCTGTCTTTTACTCCCACCCCAGCCCACCACCCCAGCCCTCCCCACCTCTCTTGCATTTCCACCCCCCATAGTTTTTGTCCATGTGTCCTTTATACTTGTTGCTCTAAACTGTTCCCCTTTTCCCCTGAAATTCCCTCCCCTCTCCCCTCTGGTGACTGTCAGCCTGTTCTCAATTTCAATGTCTTTTGAATGTTTAAATGGCTTACTGATCAAACCAAGAGTTCATACTTTTGGGAGAACACATTTTGGTTTAAATTGTTTGGTTTAAGTTTTTTTTTTAAATTTCTACTCTGGTTTCAGATTTATTTTATGCTTGTAATTATAGTATATGTGAATTATCAAGTTTCCAAGATAATATTGATAGGGGACTCAAGACTAGGAAAATTTTAACTTAAGGAAAAAGTTATGTCTAGCAAGTAATGTGTATGTTAAAGCTTTTGTTTCAGAAACTACAGATAAGGCCCATCCTGGCTCCTGGGAAACAGTCAGCCTCCTGGGGCACTGATAGAATATTACCACCTGGGGACATCGGAGCCTTTGTTCCAGGGAGAGCAGATGACCACCCTCCTCCCTTGAGAACAACTGTCTGCCAGAGGACAGGAATGTTGCAGCTTCTGAATCTCAAAGCCTTCGCTGCACCTTGTTTGTCCTCCCCCACCTCCCTTATAAAAGATCTGGCCAGGAAAGAGAAGGGAAGATGGTTTGGTAGGGTATGAACCCCCCATCTTCTCGGATCACGGGCCATCTGAATAAAGCTCCCATAAAAGATTCAATCTCTGTCATTGCTTATTGGGTGTGGTAGTGACAGGCAGCCCAAATGCTGGTGTCTTTTCCAGTTACAATATTACTGAGCAACTCCTAAATCTAAAAGCATTTAAAGATTCAGAACAAACTTTCGTGGATAATAGCAGCACATACAATTTTTTCACTTCTGCTTTGGGGAAGTGCTTGGTCACGTGTTTGGTACCATAAACCTCATGAGAGAGCTGATGACCAGTTTAAAAAATAAATCTTTCTGGAATAATATCAACCACATTAAAAATTCCATAAACTCTCACTATGAAAGGCTGTTTTCTTCCACTGATTTATTCTCCACAACAATTCAGTCTCCACATAATTAACCTGAGTGACTTTAACCTGTTGCTACTATGGAATTTTAACCATTTTGTGAAATCTTTGTCATGATTTAGTTTTTAAATTAGAAAAATACTTCATCTCTGGTAATAAAACATAGTATTAGTTTTGGTCACTTATATTTCTAAATATCTTTTATCTGAGCTTCACAAAGTTTGTTATAAATATCAAAGAATAGAATTTATTACAATCCTCCACTAAAGAAAAGTTGAACTTCATTCATTTAATAATAGATGAATAGAGATAAAAAACCAAATTGTGATTCTTCAATGATTTTCATAAAGTCACAGCAGAATAAATAGTTAAAATTAATTCTAATTTTATTTTACTCATGATTACAACTATTATATCAGTAGATAACTAGCTTAATTTTCCACATAATTTCAGAAAAACAAAGAAAAGTGGGAGGAAAAACTTCTCTCTGTTCAGTTATTATTGTTCATATAAAGGGTAAGTAGGAAAACAAAGAAATGGACCTCACTGGAACAGAAATTGTCCTTGTTTGTTAAAGTAGGAAGCATCTGGGGGACATCAGTACTTCCACCCCCATACAGGCACACAGAGACACCCACGTATCTGCACATAAGAAGGTATGCTTTGCTTGGTCTTCCTTCTCTAAAAATTGTGAGAATGCAAAACAGAAGACTGAGGGTTATGTACCCATACAAAACTATGCCACATCAAAGACAAGTAGCCATAAACAATACCCCATCTATCTTCATCAGTTAATAGAGGCCATTCAGATTGTTAACACCTGTATAAACATAAGCTATCAATGCTAATACTTTTATGTGAATTTGTAAATATGTGGAAGCTCTCTTTATGCTGAATTGAGATGCTCCTTCTGGAACAACAAAGCAAAAACAACCTTTACATTAAAAATGTCATATGAATTAATATATCAATACAAATATATAACCTTTATGATTTGTAAGAACAACAATGATGGCAACTTTATTTACCCATCTGCATTGGATAGATTACCTAAACACTAACTCTGAGAAATTAACATCACTTGCTAAAGTAGAGCACACATTTCAGCAAAATTTGGGTTTCTTTTTTTACATGTAGCTGTCGAATCTGTTTTCATGTTTTAGTAGTTTAATTTCTTTTAATGCTTCCATAGAAATAACATTAACATGATGATAGTGTAGAAGGCTAGTTTTATGAGTAATTAAGACTATCAGACCTCCAAACAAACGACCTATTCATAGAAGTCATAGGACCATAGAGGAGGAAGTTTGGTAAGGTCTCCTAGGTTTGAAACAAAGGAGAACTAACAGAACTTCAAGGATATGGCCTCAGTAACCCTAAGAAATGAAAAACGTTGACACAACAATACTAAGGAACTAGACGTTTCCAAGGTAAAATCAGGACACAAGCCAGGACCCTTATGTTTCCAAGGTAAAATTAGGACACAAGCCAGGACCCTTGTGTACCCTAGCAATAACCGCAACTTCTGCTTCTGTAAACTGCTTGCTTGCTAATCATGCATAAAAGGAGCTCACTACAAGTGCAGGGCAAGACTCCCATTTGTATCTCCTGCTTAGACAGTCGGGAGTTCGCCCCTGAGCAGGTTAATAAATCCCATCCTCACTTTCACCTGTCTCCGACTTGGTCATTTGTCTCGAGATTGGGATACAACAATATATTAGAGGCAACAACATGATATTCTCTGATAAGATTCTCTTATTATATAATAAACCCTGCAATGTGTATCCATCATACTTTTACTTTTTTCATCTTCTTAGCTATTATAGATAAAATTCCAACTTACATTTAACTTTTTTATCCATCTTGAGTTTATTTTTGTGTATGGTGTAAGTTGGTGGTCAAGTTTCATTTTTATGCATGTAGCTGTCCGGATCTCCCAACACCATTTGTTGAAAAGGCTATTTTTACTCCATTTCAAGCTTATGCCCCCTTTGTTGAATGTTAATTGACTATAAATACTTGGGTTTATTTCCAGGCTCTCTATTCTCTTCCATTGATCTATGTGTCTGTTCTTATGCCAGTACCAGACTGTTTTGATTACTGTTGGCTTGTAATATAATTTGACGTCAGGTATGGTGATCCCTCCTACTTTGTTGTTCTTTCTCAAAATTGCTGCGACTATTTGGAATACTACACAGCAGAAAGAAAGAAGGAGCTCCTACCCTTTGTAACAGCATGGATGGAACTGGAGAGCATTAAGTTAAGTGAAGTAAGCCATGCAGTGAAAGACAAATACCATATGATCTCATCTATAAGTGAAACCTAATTAACAAAACAAACAAGGAAGCAAAATGTAACCAGAGACATCGAAATTAACAACAAACTGACAGGAACCAGAGAGGATTTGGGAGGGAAATAACAGGGGAAAGAAGGGAAAGGGTCATCAATGAACATGAGTAAAGGACCCATGGACAAAGCCAAAGAGGGGTAGGACTGAGGGTGGGAGGTGGGGGTGGCATGGGAAAGTGGTGATGAGAAATTGGAGACAACTGTATTCAAACATTAATAAAAACAAGATAGAATTTCTATTCAGAATCTCTGTTACAGATTCAGATTCATACTTTTCTATATGATCTCATGATCACACATGAGGAGAAGTAAAATGGGACCTGGAGAAATTTCAGAAATGAAACTAAGAAAATGCAAAATGTTTTCAAAAAATTAAACTACAATTTGCACACAGATAAAAACATACCATAGAAAATACATGAAGTAATAGAATAACATTTTAAAACTAAAGAAAATAGAAGTGAAACAATGAATTATAAAGTCTTGTAGAGTGATTGATAGATATAGATAAGTGAAAAGAGATCTAATGTGTGTATAATAAAGCCATTTTAGAAAGCACTAAAGTAATGGGAATTTAAATATTTTTAAATAAAAAAGGAAAGTATTTTGATATAAAAGAATACTTGCATTAACATAGAAAAAGAGTATCCAGTGATAAAGGAACCAAAAAACTCAAACTTAAGAAATATTCTAGTAAACATTATTTTTAAAAGAAAATGAAACAATGCTTTAGGCTGACAAAAAAAGAATGCACACCTTATAAAGAAAAGAAATGGTATCAGATCCCTCCAAAGCAGCTGTCCAGAAAAAGACTGAGTCAAAATGTATAAAGAATACATTAAATATATATTAAATATTTATATTATATACAATTTATATAAGTATTTTATATAAATATATTAAATATTGTATATAATATATATTATATATGCCAAGAATTTTATGTACAACTAAGATCTTGTTCAAATATAAAGTCAGTTGGTTAAGGTTTTAAACACAAGAAACTAGAGGAATACATTTCACATCATGCTACTGGAAGCAACCATTAGAAAATAAGACCCAACCCAGAAAGACTTATAGACTAAACTCCACCATTAAATACATTTCTCTATACATCTGAAGCAAAAACAAGGATGGGGATGGGTGACTAAATTAAATATAAGTGCTATGACAATATATAAATCATATAACACAGATACCACAAGAAAGGTGAAAGAATGTAGAAAATAGAATAACCTTGCTGATTGCCTAATGGTTAAGAGCTAACAACCAAGAGGAAATCTACAAATATTTAAGATTAAATTGCAACCGATTTAATTGAGTAGTGCAGGAGAAGGAATGGAAAACAAAGGCAAACATAACTGAAGATAGAAGTAAGGAATTAGTGTGAAAGAAAGCAAACAAAAACCCCAGAAAAACAGATTCATTAAATTAAAAAAAAGTGTTTCCAAAAAATTTAATAACATAGACACTTCTTTAGAGAAATTAATTGAGCATAAAAGGAAAGTACACATATATAAAATAAGAAATAACAAAGGTTAAATAATTTTAGTATTAGTTTAACAGAACCTATTTTTGTAACTTAACGCAAATTAAATTTTAGCCATGGATAAAGGGATATTTTAAAAGAAAATGTGATATAACAAACTGACTCAGAAAACATAGAAAGTTTAAACAAGTCACTTTTTTCTAGAAGAAATAATGTTTTATTAGACCTACATCTGCTATCATCAAAAATCACCAAGACAAGCTTTTACCATGATGCAATGAGTTTAATTTACTAATGAAAGATATTCAATTTCTAGGACATGTATTAATATATTTTATCATATCAAAAGGTAAAAAATGGCAATTACAATCAATTCCATAGAAGTTATAGGGCACAAAGTCTGTGCTCTGTTTATATTCCCTCAGACACCTTTCATCATATCTGAGCCCCCACCCCCTCATGGGCTTTCGACAGCAGGGAAATGCTGTTGATGTTCAGAGGGCTATCCTTGGCTCTATTTCAATCACTTTGAACAGATAACTGAAAGTGCCTGTGAGTTTGTATTCCCTTCTCCCTATCACAATTTCTATAGCCATTAACCAATTATTGTAAAGTTTGAGAATATGAAAGCTAGTTCCCTGCTTCAGATTGGGACAACTCAGAGGCATAATTTACATTCCAGTGTTTCCCTGAAGGAAACAGCTGAAGCCCATCCTTTACAGGACTAGTGCCTACAGTTACATTCTGACTTTCTTCTTCCCGCCTTCTCTGCTCTGCTTCCTTCACTTTCTTATCAGTCTGTAGGAACATTTTCTTAATAAATGACTTACATATAGGTACTAATCTTAAGGTCAACTTCTGGAGAATTCAGTCAAAACAGTTGCTGAAAGCCCATTCAAAATTCTCTGTTTGATTTTTTTAAAAGATTTTATTTATTTATTTATTTTTAGAGAGGGGTACAGGAAGGAGAAAGAGAGGGAGAGAAACATTAATGTGTGATTGCTTCTCATGCATCCCCTACTGGGGACCTGGCCCACAACCCAGATATGTGCACTGACTGGGAATCAAACCTGTGACCCTTTGTTTCACAGGCCAGCACTCAACCCACTGAGCCACACCAACCAGGGCCCTTGTTTGATCTTTGAAAAAGTTTAAAAAAAAAGAAACAAGAGGAAAATTTCCTATCATTATAAAATATAACTATCTTGGTCAAAAGCCAGCATCATACTTAAGACGAAATAGAAAAAAACATTTCTGCTAATGATATTCATTACACTGATATTATTTAATAGTGTACTGAATGTATTAGCCACCAGGATTA
Source organism: Glossophaga mutica (assembly GCA_039655065.1). NCBI lineage: Eukaryota > Metazoa > Chordata > Mammalia > Chiroptera > Phyllostomidae > Glossophaga > Glossophaga mutica. Next base: position 90,588,995 of record CM077307.1, on the reverse strand, counting down.
TACAAAAGAACAAAATTAGTGATATATAAATTGAGAGATGATAAAGCAGCTACTATTCACAGATGAGATCATTGATCTGAAAAACCTAACAGATTAATTGAAAACCTACTACAAACAGCAGGAGAATTAATAAGATTTAAAAATATTACATAGAAAACAGAAGCATTTTATTAAACAAACTAGTTAGAAATATATATATATTTCTGTATGTATACATAAATTCTGTATGTATACATATACACACACATACACACAATTCCAGAGAGAGAGAGACCATGAAAGAGATTACTGTATTTAGCTGGGCATAATGCACTTTCCTGTATAATGTGCATCCATGTTTTTGGCCAAAACTTTCAGAAAAAAATCTTCTGTCTTAATTTTTTAATTCAATTATTTATTTATTTATTTATTTATATTTAGAAACAAAACTGATGATCATATTCCAGGTATTATTCTGCCTATGGGTATTATTATTGCTTTCTAAAGTTATGATTTTAATGCATAAGCATAAGTAAAATAATTAAAAGCATTTATATAAATACCAAATTAGTATTACTCGTGTATCATGTGCATCCTTATTTTTCCCTCAAAAATTTGGGCAAAAAAAGTGCACCTTATACATGGCAAAACACAGTAAATATTTTGAAATAAACTTTTATAAGAAATGTATAAAGGCTATGTAAAGAATAAAAAAATAAAACTATACTGAAAGACCCATAAATACATTGTACAAATAAAAGTTTCTTGAATAGAAAAACTGAATATTATAAAGGTGTTGATTCTCTTTAAGTTAGCGTAGACATGTAATGTGTCCCAAACAAATATACCAATTAAAAAAAAGTGGAAAATAAATAGGCAAGTCCAGCAACAAAAATCCTGAAAATGAAGTGCTTTGAGGATGGAGCAACCTTACTAGGTGCTCAAAAACCAAGAATTCTCAACAATTCTAACAGTGTGCTAGTGATACAAGAGTAGTTAAAGAGAACTTATGGAACTGAATAGAAAATACAGGAGTACACCCCCACACACCAGGCAATGCAAAATACAATAGAAATGTCAAATTAATAAACTGCAGATGCAAATTTAAATAATTGGTGTTGGGAAACATAGGTAATCATTTGGGGAAAGAAAGATAAAATTGCAATCATATCCCACTCTGTGAAGAGGATAAACTCCAAATGGATCAAAAATATTATGCTAAGTGAAATAAGCCAGTCAGAGAAAGACAAATGCCATGTTATTTCACTCATGTGTGGAATCTAATGAACAAACTGAACTCACAAGGAAAATGAGGACAGACTTGTAGATGGAGAGAAGGATGACAGATAGTAGAGGTCATGTTAGGGAGTGCAGGGATTGAACCAAAAAGAAAGGGACTCATGGGCATGGACACCAGTGTGGTGATTGCCTGGGGGAAGAGGCATAAGTGGGTGATAAACTTTAATGGACAAATACAAGAAAGATGAAATTTGGAAAAAGTAAAAATGTAAAAAAAAAACAAAGAGAGACTATGCAGGTCTTAGAATATATAGGCGAAAACTTTCACTACCTGAATGTAAGAGATGTCCGACTACACTTTTGAAAGGGTCAGAATGGTAAAAGAAGGAAGAGGTATAAACCATAAATCATTTCAAAATTAAAAATAGGACTTCTGGCCAAGATGGAGGTGTAAGTAGACACACTGTTCCTCCTCACACAACCAAAAGACAACAACAAATTTAAAAAACAAAAAACAAACAGGACTGACAGAAAATTGAACTGTATGGAAGTCCGACAACAAAGGAGTTAAAGAACAAACGTTCATCCAAACTGGTAGAAGGGGCAGAAACAGGCAGCCGGGTAAAGAGGAATTGCTATGAGGTGGCAGCTGGTGGACTGGGGCAGGCAAGGCAGAGGCTGGCAGACCCTGCAACATGGCGGATTACAGACTGGGACATCCCACATTCACATGCAGATAAACTGGGAGGAACAACTGGGGAGCAAGACAGACCAAGCAACCCAGGGTTCCAGCATGGGGAATTAAAGCCTCAAACCTCTGATTGAAAACACCTGTGGGGGTGAGTCAGCAGCGGGAGAAACTCCCAGCCTCACAGGAGAGTTTGTTGGAGGGACCCACAGGGTCCTAGAAATACACAAAACCACCCACCCAGGTATTAGCACCAGAAGGGCCCAATTTGCTTGTGGATAGTGGGAGAAGTGACTGAAAATGAGCAGAGAGCAGAGCAAGCACTATTGTTCTCTCTCAAACCCCTCCCCCACATGCGGTATCACAATGCAGCCATGTGGGTTCCCCTGCCCTGGTGAACACCTAAGGCTCTACTACTTACAATGTAACAGGCACAACAAGACAAAAAATGGCCCAAATGAAAGAACAGATCAAAGCTCCAGAAAAAATATGACTAAGTGATGAAGAGATAGCCATCCTATCAGATGCGCAGTTCAAAACACTGGTAATCTGGATGCTCACAGAATTGGTGGAATATGGTCACAAATTAGAGGAAGAAATGAAGGCAACGCTAAGTGAAATAAAGGAAAATGTACAGGGAACCAACAGTGACAGGAAGAAAACATGGACTCAAATGAATGGTGTGGACCAGAAAGAAGAATGATACATTCAACAAGAACAGAATGAAGAAAGAAGAATTCGAAAAAATGAGGAGAGGCTTAGGAACCTCTGGGATAACTTTAAATGTTCTCCAACATCCGAATCATAGGGGTGCCAGAAGGAGAAGAGGAAGAGCAAGAAATCAAAAACTTATTTGAAAACATAAAAAAGGAGAACTCCAATCTGGTAAAGGAAATAGACTACCATGAAGTCCAGGAAGCTCAGAGAGTCCCAAAGAAATTGGACCCAAGGAGGAACACACAATGGCACATCATAATTATATTACCCAAAATTAAAGATAAGGAGAGAATCTTAAAAGCAACAAGAGAAAAGGAGACAGTTACCTACAAAGGAGTTCCCATAAGATTGTCAGCTGATTTCTCAAAAGAATCCTTGCAAGTAAGAAGGGGCTGGAAAGAAGTATTCCAAGTCATGAAAGGCAAGGACCTACATCCAAGATTGCTCTATCCAACAAAGCTATCATTTAGAATGGAAGGGCAGATAAAGTGCTTCTCAGATAAGGTCAAGTTAAAGGAGTTCATCATCACCCAGCCCTTATTATATGAAATGTTAAAGGGACTTATCTAAGAAAAAGATAAAAAATATGAATAATAAAATGACAACAAACTCAGTTATTAAATACCACAGCTAAAACAAAAACAAAAGCAAAAACAAACTAAGCAAACAATAGAACAGGAACAGAATCACAGAAATGGAGATCACTTGGAAAGTTATTAGCAAGGGAGTGGATGGGGAGAGAGTGGGGAAAGGTACAGAGAATAAGTGGCATAAATGGTAGGTAGAAGATAGACAGGGGGAGGTTAAGAATAGTATAGGAAATGTTGAAGCCAAAGAACTTATATATATGACCCATGGACATGAAGGGGTGGAGAATGTTGGTGGGAGTGAGTGTGCAGGGCAGAGGGGAATAAAGGGCAGGAAATGGGACAACTGTAATAGCATAATCGACAAAATATATTCTTAAAAAAAGAAATACATAAATAAATAAAATATTAAAAATAATCTAAAATTTAAAATGGGGAAATATTTGCAAAACATGATAGAAGGCTAATCCCTCTGGTAAATAAGAAGAATTTCTGGAACTATAGGGAAAAAAATCCAACTCAGTAGAAAAGAAACTGAAAATAGAATTCACAGAAATAACATTCAATTTTAATTGACTTTTAAACATGTGGAAGATTACCAAATTTGCTCATAAAGAAAAATACAAATAAATACTATTAAAATACTTTTTTTCTCACCCATCAGATTGAAAAAATTTCAAAAAAAAGTCACATTATTTTTAGCAAATATGTGGAAATACAGGCACTACCCTACACTGTTAGTGAGAGAATGAAATGGAGAGTAAAGTTTATAATCACTATGGAGGAAAAGAGGGATTTATTAATTCTATCACCACATAGTCTATTTAAAATACATTTTTTCATTAAAAAAGTAAATACATCCCAAAATCTTCTCCTCCACATGCTAGCTACATGATTCAAATTGATCACATAACTTATGAGCTGCAAATTACTTATGCATAATAGAAATATAGTAGAAATACTATCTGGGATTGTTGTAAAATTTATATTTAGGAACTGTGCCTGCAAAATGTAAACTCTAATTAAAGGTCATTGTTATTTTTAAGCGATTCATTTGAGGTCTACAAGTTATATTAGATTTACAACTATAATCTGAATTTCTGGTCCAAGTACAGTGTTTGCTTCATTTATACAATAGACCCTCTTTTCTTTAGATTGTGCACAGGAGTTCCACTCTGTCCTTCACTGATTTTTCTTTAGGAATGTCATTGGGTTAGATAGGGAAAATTGAAAAGAAATGAGGCTCCAAAAACACACTATCACTATTATGACTTTTATTTTATTTCCATACAATTCCTGCTGATGAAAACATCTGAAAATTGTTTTATAAGAGCAGAGTTTCTCAAAGTCTGTACCCTGGATCCATGTAGCAGAATCAGCTTGGGATGTTTTTTAAAAATGTAGAGGTTCCCAGGCTCAACCTTAGACTTAACATCAGACTCTGGTGACGCAGAGCAGGGATAGCACATTAAGAAACAGGAATAAAAGGCCCTGGCTGGTATGGCTCAGTGCTTGAGTGCCAGCCTGTGAACCAAAAGGTCACAGGTTTGATTCCCAGTCAATGCATATGCCTGGATTGCAGACCAGGTCCCCAGTGGGACAACCACACACTGATGTTTCTCTCCCTTTCTCCCTTTCCCTGTCTCTAAAAGTAAATAAATAAATGTAAAAAAAAGAAACTTGAATAAAACATTTTGTTAGAGTAGATTCCACGTTTCAGGAAGACCAAAGATTATATTCTTCAAATTCATTGTAGTATCACAGGTCTCAACATAATGGCTGGAAAAGAAGAGGCTTTTATTAAATGTTAGATTTAACAATAGAATTAACAACAACAAAAGGAATATCTGAGCTGCAAACCACAGAACTAGCAGAGAATAATATATTCACCATTGTTCTTAACTTTTAGTAAAATTAGCTTGTTTCTCAAGGTCAATGGCCAAGGAGCACTGTGAATGATAAAATGAAGAAAATTAAACCTAGTAATTTAAACTGTGACCCTAAAGGTCTGGCAATATATGCATGCATATATGTGTTTAAGTGCCTAAGTGAGGTTCTAGTGCATAGCCGTATCCAAATTTTGCAATCTGATGACTTCACATAGATTCAGAAAGCTGATCAGGTATGTACTTTTCAGTCCTGAATTTGCTAGTTACAAGATAGGTGTGTCATGGCTCAAGTTGGGAATATTCTGGTAATCTGAAAACATTTAAGTGTTGTACCATCTTTTTAGGTTATAAAATATACATGCCTATCTCTTCTATATGTTCACAATAACTATATTATTAACTTTATTCTGTTATAATAAGATATAGGCATGCATGTCAAGAAAACATAGCAAAGCTAACTGTGGAGAAACTTTAAAACACATGAAGAAGACAAAGTAGAAGTAATTTTTCATATTACCCTGACTAAGTACAACTAAAATCCCTGGTTATTACATACAAAATAAATGTAACAAGACTGAAAATTGGAGAAAATACTGGAGAATATCTAGGGACTTCAGGATATAGAAAAGAACACAGTGGTTTCAAATAGAAATCACTCATCATACCTAGAAACAGAAAGATCTCAAATTGAATGAAAAAATAATAGATGTCAACAGCAAGATGCTGGAATTATCTGGCAAGAATTTTAAGAAAGCAATCATAAAATTGATTCAATGAGCAATTAAGAGCACACTTAAACAAGTTTTAAAAATATTCAACAAAGAAATAGAAAGTCTTAGCAAAGAAATGGAAAATATAAAAAGAACTAAATGGAAATTTTAGAACAAAAGCAAATACAACTGAAATGAAAACAGATTGACACAATTACAAAATTAAGAGGACAGAGGAAAGAATAGGGAGTTTGAAGATAGAACAATAAAAATTACTTAATCCAAACAACAGAGAGGAAACAGACTAATAAAATAAATAAACAGAATATGAGAAACACATGCAACTATAACAAAAGACCTAACGATTGTGTCATTGGTCTCCCAGATGAAGAGAAGAATGAGTGGACCTGGAAACATACTTAAGTACTTAAGTAAATAATGGCTGAAACTTCCCCAAATTTGGCTAAATAAATAAAGCTATAGATTAAAGGAACTGAAAAAATCTAAAAATAAAGCCAAATAAATCTACACTAAGATATACAACAGTGAAACTTTTGAAAATAAAAGAGAAAGATTAAAATTTGAGGGCTAAAGAGAAATCACATACTACCTAAAAGGGGAGAAGGGGAAGGAGGAGGAAGAGGATGGGGAGATGGAGAAGGAGGAGTAGAAAGACAGGCAGCAGGAATCTCATCAGAAACCATGGAGGCTAGAAAGGAGTGGCACAATTTGTAAGTGCCTAGAGAAAAGAATTGTCCATTTAAAACCCTATATCCTTTGGAAGTACATATCAGGCATGAAGGAGAAATCAATACATTCCAAGATGAATGAAAGCTAAAAAATTTTTTGCCAGCATGTCAATCTAAAAGGATGAATTAAAGTAAGTTTTCTGAACAGCAAAAAAATAAATAAACAAAGAGATAAAGGAAGAAATGTTGTAATATTAGGAAGAATTCAGCAAGAGCAAAAATATAGGTAAATATGCATTTCTTTCCTCTTAAGTTTTTAAAATTACATTTGATTGTTGAAGGAAAAATTATAACACTTGGCCCTCGCTGGGTAGCTCAGTTGTTTAGAACATCATATTGGTATGCCAAGATTGTGGGTTTGATCCCCGAACAGGGCACACATAAGAATCAACCAATGAATGTATAAATAAGTGAAATAACAAATTGATGTCTCCCTCCCTCATTCTTTCTTTTCTTTCTCTCTAAAATGAATAAATATTTTTAAAAATGATAACACTCTCTTATATGCTTTTCAATGCATATAGAAGAAATATTTAAGCTAATTATATCGTAAACAGAGGCTGGAAAAAATATTTTTAAAAAGCTGTTTTCTAGACCACTCAAATTTGAAAATACCTTTATCTACTAACTTTGATAAATTGTGTAAATATCATATAATATCCAGAGAAACCACTAACTAAAACTATATGAATAGATACACTAAGAGCATGATAAAGAAGTCAAATGGAATTCTAAAAAACTATGCAGTTAGCATGGAAAAAAGAAAAGAAACAGAGAGAACAAACAGAAAAAAAACACAAAAATTATAGCGGACTTAAGCCATAATATATCAATAATGATGTTAAATGCAAATAATCTAAACTCATCAATTAAAGGCAAAGATAAGCAGAGTGGATAAAATACTTGACCTAAAAATATGTTTTCTCCATAAAACTAACTTCAAATATAATGATATAAATAGAATAAAAGAAAAGAATAAAAAATATGCCATGTAAACATTCAAAATAACAAAGCAATGTTTACATTAACATTAGATAAAATAGACTTCAGAACAAAGAAAATTATTAGGGTCAAAGAAAGAACTGCATAATGATAAAAGACTATCCATCAAGAAGACATGACATCCCTCAGTGTATATACAACAAACAACAGAGTAACAATATATGTAAAGTAAAAACAGAACTTCAAATAACAATAAAGTCACAAACACATTTGGAGATTTCCATATTTCTGTTTCAACAGTCTGTAGAACAACTGGACAGAAAATCAGCCATAGTGTAGAACTCAACTTAATTAACTTAACAGGATCAAATTAACATTGATAAAACACTCCTTCAAGGCAATACCTTCATATCAAAACCAGACAAAGAACAGACACACACATACAACTATACAAATATCCCTTATAAATACAAAAAGATAAGCTTCTAGAGAAATCTGATAGACAATCTCAGCAACTGCCCCTCTGGTAGACAGCCTTGCCTACAATATCAATAAGAAACTGAAGTCTTATATAGTCCAAGATGGTGACACGGGAGCCTTTTGAATTCACTTCTTTCCATAGACCAAATCTATAATTGCACAAGGAACAATTCCCTCTGAAAGAAATCCAGAAACTAGCTATGTCACTCCTACACATTGGGTGAATAAGAAACTACCCATATCATCCATATCAAATTGTGTAGAACAGGTTGAGACTCACTCTCACCATAATAGCCACATGACTAGCCAAGAATCAGTTCTTAACGGGCTCAGAAAGACTAGCCACGGCCCTGCCTTGAGGCCTCAGCACAGAGGGATTAGATAAAAAATGCTCATTTTTCAGTACTTCCCTGAAAGAGGTCTATTTGGACATCTTCAAGCTCAAGGGTGATTGTTTAGTAGCAGGAAAACATATGAAAATATGAAACTCAATGGTAAAATGTGAATATATAGTTAAATTCAGAATATTCTAATGTAATGGTCGTGAGTAAATAACTGACACCACTATTAAGTAAGTGAATAAATAAAGTAATAAAAATAACTATAACTAAAAGATTTTAATAGATATACAAGGTAAAAGAATATAAATGTGATTTTAAAACATAAAATGTGGGATTTTTCTCCCAGGACTGTGGGAAGAAGAGGACTGTTAATGCCTTGCTTTAATACCCTAAGTCTCCAAAGAGGCATGTCTACAAGACCACTGTTGTGAATCTGTTACACTTAGTAGGTAGAAGCTGTGGCCACCAGGATACCTGCTGGAAGAGGAAACCCACCAATAAGGGAACCATCAACAGATAACAACAGAAGAAGGTGAAGGAGGGAGTGGAAGCCACACTAACTCAACCCAGGACCTGTCTGGAAATACAACTAAATGGTGGAGAAATTACTCAGATAAAACGACTGAACAAGAACAAGAGAGAATCCTCAAAATCTTCCAAAACCTTCCATAACTTCTTCAGAAAAATCTTTCTCTTTTTGATTTTTTGCATATTTTATATATTTTATAATGCTATCTACTTGAAATGTGTAGCTTTATATTTTATGCATTTTCGGATTTTTGTGTACTGTATTTTGTGGATTTCATGTCTTCATCAAAGTCCTCAGTCCTTGTTCATTTGAATCTTGTGCTGGGGTTTTAGCTTTTCTATGTTTTATATGCCACTGCTTTGAAAGAGAACCTAGATTCTATAGCTGTATTGTTGTTTCATACTTTAAATTTATATGGCTATGGAAAAAATAATTAAAATAATTTGAGGATAAATAGGTACACATGGAAGAACCAGCTTCAACACAACCTGCCCACACCTGTACAAGAGAATCCAAGAGGTGGGGGATGGAGTGACCCTTAGTTAAGTAGCTGGTGGGAAGGACCACCAAACAAAGACCCAACAACAATAAAAACCCAAAGACATACACAGAGCCAACATAAATGACAGCCCAAGACCAGCAAGCTAGGGAGATGAAGGAGACAGCACCACTGAATCTCAAAGGTATTTTACCATAGAAGTTCACACCATAAACCCAGGGAATCAGAACAGATCAATTTAAGAAGGAGAGGCTAATTAGAAGAGTCTCACAAACAATGGGAAGACAAAGAAACAATCCCCAAATGAAAGGAAAGGAGGAAGCCTCAGAAAGAAAGCTAAAGGAAATAGAGGCAACTCAACTATAAGATATTGAGTTTAAAGCAATGGTTATAAGGAAGCTCAATGAACTCACAGAGAATTACCAAAAACTACAGGGAAACTACAATAAAATCTAACGGCAAGCTATATCAACATGAAAAAAGAAATATAATCTATACACAAGGGCCAAGAGGAAATGAAGAATACAATTTCTGAACTGAAGAACACAGTAGAAAGAATCAAACGCAGCTCAATGAAGCAGAGGCTCAGATCAGCTAGCTGGAGGACAAGGTAGAAAAAAAACATCTAATCCATTAAATGGATTTAATGGATTAATCTATTTAATCCATTCTTGCGCAGAATGAGCAAGAAAAGGAAAAGAGGCTCAGAAATAATGAAGAGGGAATAAGGGAAATGCAGGACAACATGAAATGTAACAATATCTGTATAATAGGGATACCAGAAGGAGAAGAGAAAGGGAAAGAAATCTAGTTGGAAAGAGTAATGATGAAAAACTTTCCTAATTTGATGAGAGGAAAAAGTCATACAAATCCAGGAAGCACAGAGAGTACCAATCAAGAGGAACCCAAAGATGCCCACTTCAAGACACATCACAATTGAAAAGGGCAAAATTCCAAAACAAGGAGAGAATCTTGAAGGCAGCAAGGGAGAAACAGGAAGTAACATACAAGGAAGCTCCGATAAGACTAGCAGCTGACTTCTATGGAAATGCTCCAAGCCAGAAGGGAATGGCAAGGAATGTTCTAAGTAATAAAAAACAAACTCTTGCAAACAGTACTAATCTATCCAGCAAAGCTCTCAATTAAATTGTAAGGACAAATGAGGAGTTTCCCAGACAAAAGAAACCTCAAAGAATACAAATCCTCCAAACCAGCTCTGCAAGAGGTGCTAAAGGGTCTGCTTTAAGAAAAGGCAGAAAACGAATGAGAGAGAGGAACACAGACATGAAGTAATATGGCAATGGGTAAGTACTTATCAATAATAACCATAAATGTAAATGGATTGAATACTCCAATCTAAAGATACAGAATAGCTGAATAGATAAAACATCATAACCCACACATATAGTGCCTACAAGAGACTCACCTCAGGACAGAAGACCTACACAGACTCAAACTGGAGGGCTGGAAACAAATTTTCCAAGCAAATGGACAGGAAAAAAAAAAAAAGCCAGGGTAGCAATACTCATATCAGACAAAATAGACTTCAAGAAAAAGGCCATAAAGAGAGACCAAGAAGGTCACCTCATATTACTCAAGGGAAGAATCCATGAGGAAGACATAAAAATTGTAAGTATATATGCACCCAACATAGGAGCACCCAAATACATAGAAAAAATCTTACAGGACTTCAAGAAAGATATTAATAGCAACACAATTATAGGAAGGGGTTTTAACACCCCACTCTCAAAAATGGACAAATCTTCCAAACAAAATATCAACAAAGATATAGTGTCATTCAACAATGCTTTAGATGAAATGGACTTAACTGATAGATATAGAGCCCTTCATCCCAAAGAAGCTAAACATATATTCTTTTCAAATGCACATAGAACATTTTCAAAGATAGACCACATGAGAGGACACAAAACAAGCCTCAACAAATTCAAGAAAACTGAAATCATACCAAGCATTTTCTCTGACCACAGGGGACTGAAACTAGAAATCAACCCCAAGGAAAACAACCACAAAATACTCAAAATCATTGCAATTGAATAACATGTTATTAAACAATGAATGGATCTAAAATGAGATTAGGGAAGAAACCAAAACGTTTCTGGAAACAAATGAAAACGAACTTACAACAACCCCAAACTTATGGGACACGGTGAAGGCAGTCCTCAGAGGGAAGTTCATAGTGATACAGACTGACCAAAAAAAAAATAAAAACATTTCAAATAAATAACTTAACCCTATGTCTACAAGAACATGAGGAACAAGAACACTCCAAAACAAGTAGAAGGAAGAAAATAACCAAGATCAGAGCAGAATTAAATGACATAGAGACTAAAAGCACAAACCCATGGATCAGTGAATTCAGGATCTGGTTCTTTGAAAGAATAAACAAAATCAACAAGCCTTTAAGCAGGCTCATCAAGAAAAAAGAAAGAGGACCCAAATAAACACAATCAGAAATGAAAGAGGAGAGATTACAACTGATACCACAGAAATACGAAGGATTGTAAGAAATTACTATGAAGAACCGTATGACAAGAAATTTGAAAATCTAGGTGAAATGGACAAGTTTCTAAAAAATATAATCTTCCAAATCTCAATGTAGAAGAAGCAGAAAGGCTGAACAGACCAATAACAGCAGAAGAAATTGAAACATTAATCAAAAAGCTTCCAACACAAAAAAGCCCTGGATCAGATAGTTTCACAGGAGAATTTACAAAGCACTTAAGGGAAAGCTAACCCTTTTCCTCCACAGATTATCTCAGAAAATTCAAGAAGATGGAAGACTGCCAAACACTTTTTATGAAGCCAGCATCATCTTAATCCCAAAACCAGATAAAGACACAAAAAAGAAAGAAAACTCAGGCCAATATCACTGATGATCACAGATGATAAAATCCTCAAAAAAACACTGGCAAACCACATCCAGCAACATGACAAAAAGATCGTACACCATGACCAGGTGGGATTCATCCAAGGGATTCAAGGATAGTATAATATTCACAAATCAATAAATATATCACATAAACAAAAGCAAACACAAAAACCGCACGATCATATCAATATATGCAGAAAAAGCATTTGATAAGGTACAGCACCCATTTTTGATAAAAACACTTAGCAAAGTGGTAATAGAGGGAGAATTCCTCAACATAATAAAGGCCATATATTAGAGACCTACAGCCACCGTTATACTCAATGCACAAAAACTTCGAACTTTCCCACTAAGATCAGTAACAAGACAAGGATGCATGCTTTCACCACTTCTATTCAACATAGTACTGGAATTCCTAGCCACAGCAATAAGACAAGAAAAAGAAATAAGACATTCAAATTGGAAAGGAGGAAACAAAACTGTCATTGTTTGCAGATGACATGATAGTGTAAGTACAAAATCGTATAGACTCCACCAAAAAACTGCTTGACCTAATAAATGAATTTGGAACAACAGCTGGATACAAAGTCAATACTCAGAAATCAAAGGCATTTTTGTACACCAACAATGAAATATCAGAAAAAGAAATCAGGAAAAAAGTCCCATTTGATATAACAACAAGAAAAATAAAGTACCTAGGAATAAACCTAACCAAGGAGGTAAAAGACCTGTACTCAGAAAACTGTATAACACTGAACAAAGAAATTAAGGAAGACACAAACAAATGGAAGCATATACCATGCTCGTGGATTGGAAGAATTAACATCATCAAAATGGCCATACTACCCAAAGCGATTTATAGATTCAGTACAATCCCTATTAAAGTACCCATCACATATTTCACAGTTATAGAACAATTTCAGAAATTTATATGGAACCATAAACGACCCTGAAGAGCTTCAGCAATTTTGAGATAGAAGAACAAAGCAGGAGGGATCAGAATACCTGATATCAAGCTGTATTACCAGGCCACTGTAATCAAAACAGCCTGGTACTTGCATAAAAACAGGCACATAGACCAATGGAACAGAACAGAGAGCCCAGAAATAAACCCAAGTCTCTACAGTCAATTAATATTTGACAAAGGGGGAAGAAGCATAAAATGGAGTGCAAATAGCCTCTTCAACAAATGGTGATGGGAGATCTGGACAGCTACATGCAAAAAAATGAAACTCGATCACCAACTTACACCATACACAAAAATAAATTCAAGGTGGATATGAGATTTAAATATAAGTCATAACATCAAAAAATTCCTAGAGGAAAACATTGGCAGGAAAATCTGGGACATTCCATGCAGCAAAATCTTCACAGATATGTTCCCTAAAGCAAGGGACATAAAGGAAAGAATAAACAAATGGGATCTCATCACATTAAAAAGCTAACAAGAATAGGGAGTATAGGACCTTGAGTAGTGTGCTAATGGAACACAAGTGAAGTGAAGGACAGTAAATTAGCAATACACTATGAAAGAGAGAACAGGGGAAACCTGTCAAATGATACAATTTAACCAGTCAAGCGAAGAATACTAAGCAGGAAGAAGAGGAATACAAAAATACTATTAAAATAAGAGATGTAAGAATAATGAAAAAATAATAATACAAATATGCAATAACTTCCAGGTTCTCTGTAACAGCAAAGTGAAATTTGTCTCACTGTTTCAACTGTTGGGATGCCCCCTCTTTGGGTCCAACTCTGTTTCAGAAGTTCCAACTAGTTCCAGGTTTTTTGTCTCACTTGTGGGTTTTGAAGAAGAAGAAGAAAGAGAGAAGAGATAAAATTGGAAAGAAAGAAGGAATAAAACAAGAAAGAAGGAAAGAGAGGAGAAAGGAACTGAGAGATAAAAAAAAATACAAATTAAAAAATAAAGAATTACTTAAAAACAAAAACAAAAACCTCTTGCTACTTTCAAACTGGCCAAACCAGTTTTTCTGGTATTGCTGGCTGCAGCAGGCTCAGGGGCAATTGGTTTCGCTTTTCTCGCTTCCTGATTCGCACTCAGTCAGCCTCGCTGAGACTCTCCCAGAGCTAGCCTGATGCCTCTCCTGGAGACTTTTGGTGTAGGATACAAGCCTTCTTGAGAGCCAAGAGCTTTGGGTGTGGGATCCAGACCTTCCTGAAAGCACACTCTCTTCGGGGTTATGGCTGTGGGCTCGGGGCCTTCCACAGAGCACACTGTCCCTGGGTTGTGTGTGCACGCGCTCAGCCAGGCCGCCTCCAGTCCCATGGGTTTGGGCAGCACTCTTCCCAGGGCTATGGGGATGCACAGGGCCTTCTGCCACCTTGGGTGCACTGCCTGGCTTGGTGGGGAGGAGGCCGGAGCGATTGCTGCAGGAGAATTCCACAAACAGTGTCTCTTTTTTCCCTTTTTGAGAAATTCCTCCTACTCAAGCTTGCTGCTCTGTACAGCAGCCTGGCCTCTGGCACAGCCCAACTCTCCAACCAGATGGGACTATCGGGGTCAGGGCCCTTCACGGCTCAACTCTCAACACTCCCCAGCTGGCATCCACAGATTCTGTGGGTGCTCACAACCCCTGTGTGTTTTCTACTTAGTCCTTATTCTCCTCTCTGTAACTTTAAGCAACCGGGTCTTTCCCAGTGCTGCTCAAACCTTGTTTGGCCAGGGAGTGAGCCATTGACCCAGCTCTCTCCCAGGAACCTTGTGGTAGACCCAGCGGGTGCTAGGCCTGGGGCTGCAGCCTCCCTGATCCCCACGCTGGTCCCTTCGACCTTATTGTCCTGAAGCACTCTCCTTACCACCTGGTTTTTCAATGTCCGCACAATATTTGGTCTCCTATTTTCATATATGCTGGGGTACTGTTGGCTGTTTGTTCTGTTCCTCCGTAGATCGGCTAGATTTTTCTCCCATGTGTAGAGGGGAGTGGAATCCATTCCCTCCTACCTTGCTGCCATCTTCCTCCTCCAGGAGCAACTTATCGATACGTGTAACAACTTGGTTGACTTTTAGGGACATTATACTAATGGTAAAGGAGACAATTTCAAAAGGTCATAAAATCTATGATTTGTTCTATATAACTTTCTTGAAATAACAAATATATAGAGATAGAAAACAGATTAGGGGTTGCCAGGGTTTAGGGAAGTTGGAGGATGAGGACTGTGACTAAAAAATGAATAGAACAGCAGAGATCTTTGTGGGAACAGAATAATTTAGTATTTTCATTGTGGCAGAAGTTACACAGATCTACACAAAGAATAATGAGATACAGAACTATGTACAAATGTGTTACTACTGTCAGTTTTCTAGTTTTGACATTATACTTACCTAGTAAGTTATACAAGATTTAACCATGAAATATCAAAATGATATTCTTCCAAAACTGAGCTATAGATCTAATGCGATTATTATTAAAATCACAGCTGTTTCATTTGCATAAATTGAAAAATTGATTGTAAAATTCATATGGAAATTCAAGGGATTCAGAGTAGCCAAACAATTTTAAATAGCAAAATAAAGTTGGAAAACTCGTATTTTTCGATTTTAAAACTTTCTGCAAAATTACACTGAGTAAACCTTGTTAGTACTAGCTTAAGGAGAGACATATGTATCCATGAAACAGAATTGAGAAATTGAGCATTAAAAAAAAAAAAAAAAAAAACCTCTCACTATGATTAATTGATTTTCACAAAGATGCCAATACAATTTAATGGGGGAAATAACTTTTTTTTCAAGAAATCACTAAATCTTCTTAATATTGGATTATGATTTCTTGGATATGACACCAAAAACATTAAAAAGAAATAAATATGGCTTCATTCAAATTAAAAAAAAAACATTTATGTTTAATGACATTACCACAAAAGTGAAAAAAAAATAACATGACAAGAGAATATATTTGGAGATCATATATATCTCCAAATAAAATAAAAGAATATATTGGGAGAACTAACACAGGATTTTTGTTATCAACTTATCAGGCAGCGGACCCAAACAGATAGATAGGAGTTGGCAGTAGCTGGGGGTGGAAGAAGAAGTACAAGAAGAGATAGAGATGGTATAAAATCGGGGGGGAAAACTGTTATAATAAGCCAGAAATGAAGAGCCTTCTAACTACTCAATTGTGTAACATTTCAATGGCACGGTTAACATCTAAGGAACAAAAAGTGTCTTCTTATCATTCTGCCTCCAGCACTAAGCACATAGTTTGCTGTATATATTTTTAGAATAAATAATTGGAGTCTGAAAAAATATATTAAAAACTTTTACAACTCTTTTAATAAAACAAATAGCACAAGGAGAAATACGCAAATAACTCGAATAGATATTTCTCAAAATAAGATATAAAAATGTCCAAAAAGCACACAAAAAATGCTCAAAACTACTAATCATCATGGAAATGCAAAACCAAACCCATAATGAGATAATTCACCCATTCAGATGGCTATAATAAAAACCCAGAATGCCCTGGCCAGCTGGTTAGAGCCAGTTTGATCTCTTGTCAAGGTGTGTACAGGAGGTAACCAATTGAAGTTTGTCTCTCACATCAATGTTTATCTCTCCTTTCCTCTATACTTAAAAAAAAATAATAAAACATATTCTTGGATGATGGAGAAAAAAGAAAATAATGTGTTGGAGAAGATGTGGAGAAATTGGAGCCTTCATACATTGTTAGTAGGAATGCAAAATGGTGCAACTGCGTTAAAAATCAGTATGGTAACCTCTCAAAATGGTAAACATAGAACTCCACATAAACTAAATGATGTATATACAAAGAAAATGAAGATATTTTCACACAGAATTCTTAATAGCCAAAAAAGTAGAAGCAACCTAAACATCAATCAATTAGTAAGTGAATGAACATCTAAGCAATAGCATAGTACTTAGCAATAAACAAGAATGAAATAATGATCCATGTTACAGGATAACTGAATATTAAAAACATTGTGTTAAGTGAACAAAAGACTGTAAGTTATATGTTTGCATGGACACGAATTGTCTATAGACAGGCAAATCCATAGACACAGAAATTAGACTTGTTCTTTCCTGAGGCTGAGGGTAGAATGAGTGGGAATAGGGAATGACCACAAATAAATACAGTGTTGCTTTCTGGGATGATAAAAATGTTCTAAAATCAGTTGTACTGATGGTTGCACAATTCTGAATATATTAAAAATCAGTGTACTACATAGATTAAATAGGTAAATCTGACTTTATGAGAATTATATCTTCATAAAACTGTACAAAAAGAAAGAAAAAGTACTCTTATTATTAGGACATAAAATACTGCTTAGAATTACTTATTTATTTGAACATGATTAGTTTGGAATGTATATTTTTGATATTTATATTGGAATAAAATGTGTCTGTGGAATATGTTCATAATCAAACATTCACATAATAAATAATATGTCATTTTAACTAAGTGATGTGTAATAAATTTATGTTGATTGATAATTTTCACACTAAAAATTATGTAACCACTGGAGGAAACTGAGTGAAGCATTCAAAGACCCCTGAAACTATTTTAGCAACTGCTTGCGAATCTATATTTCAGAATCAAAAAAATTAAAAAATACATATGAAATAGATATTGATAAATCTAAAATAATAAAAAGACAACTCCACCCACATAGTTGGGGTTTGTAACACCACTTCCCAGGGATCAATTCATAATTAGAAGGAAAATCAAAATCAATAAAGTAGATTTGAACAAAATTTAAACCACCTTGATTGACATTTAAACAACACTACACCCAGCAACTGTAGAATGCATGATTGTACATAGAACATTCCCTGAGACAGGTCATATGCTGGGCCATAAATTATGTCTCAATAAATTTCAAAATATTGGAAATTTAGTATGCTCTCAAATTAATAATATACTACTATTTTGGTATACTTTTCTCTATGTACACTTACAAATATATAAATGAAAACTTAATTGAAAAAGCATATATAAATATATATGCTTTTATGCACTTATGCATATATATCTGCATAAAAATAACTTCATAATTTTACTTTTGAAGAGTAGACTAGCTCTCCAGTGAGGCACAGTAATAGTAGATATTTTGGCTTTTATTTTCATCGTAATCAATTGCTGAACAAAATTTCCTATACACTACAACATGTACTGTTACGCCACTTTCTCTCTGGCAAAAATACTTCCCATTATCTCTGGTTGCTATGTATAGAAAACTGGTTTTCATAGTTTCCTGGGCTCGCAAATAGGTCCCTAAGTATCCATCATAAAGATTGTTAGTGAAATTTGTTCCTGTCCCAGTTTCCAGGTCCCACTTGTTCCATATCGCAATTAATCCCAACTTTGACTTTGTACCTGAGATGACTTAAATGTTCTGAAATTGTCCTTTAGTAAGGAGCAAATAATTAAACTGTATTATGTAATACAGCATGTCTCAACTTCTACTGCAAAATGTATTAACATATATAACATAGAAAAGATTTTCTGTTCAAATAAGTAACATTTTCTTAGGCTTCCTTCTCCTCTTGTGGGATCTGGAAAGTCTGGTAAGAAAGCCCAACTATCCTTGTGTTCCTTCCGATAGTGAGAAGACCAGAAGATGCTTGTAGGTCGAGGTTACTGAGAAAGATGTTGCTACTAAAATACCTCTTCAACAGTGTACAAGTGATTTGTCAACACACAAAGTGCTTGGAAAAACTAAAATCATCATTAACACAGTGAAAGCTTTAAAGTTTATCTTTGAGGGAAAGATATGTTTTAGAATTTTACTATTCAGATTTTTAGCAAATAGTCTTTAAGTTGTCAACATACTGAATCTACTTTTTATTTCCTTTGACTAAACTGTATGGATAGAAAAACCTGCTGTTCTGTTTTTTATGAAGTTTTAGACATATCTTCAATTTCAAGTCAAATAACTAAAGGCTTTTATCTTCAATGCATTTCTTTTTCCAGAAACGTGTTTTTTGTTGTTATTTGTTTTTGTGTTTTAAAGCAGAGCACCTTCAAATGAATCAAAGAGTCTAGGAACTGTAAAAAAATAATTTTATGAATTAGATTATACCCTAAGAATCCTGAAATGCCAATTCGAAAGAACCTATGCACCCCTATGTTCATAGCAGAACAATTTACAATAGCCAAGTGTTGGAAACAGCCTAAGTGCCCATCAGAAAATTAGTGGATCAAAAAACTGTGATACATTTACATAATGGAATACTATGCAGCAGAAAAGAAGAAGGAGCTCCCACACTTCAGGACAGCATGGATGGAACTGGAGAGCATTATGCAAAGTGAAATAAGCCAGGCAGTGAAAGACAAATACCATTTGATCTCCCCTATAAGTGGAACCTAATCAATAAAACAAACAAGCTAGCAAAATATAACCAACGACAAAAAGATAAAGAACAAACCGATAGTAACCAGAGGAGAGGAGGGAGGGGATAATGGGAGAAAGAAGGGGAAAGGTCAACAAGGAACAAGAATAAAGGACCCATGGACAAAGACAATGGCTGGGGGAGGGTTGAATGTGGGAGGTAGGGGTGGGTAGTGTAGGGAAGAGTAATGAGGGAAAAATGGGGACAACCGTAATTGCACAACAATAAAAATAAATAAATTAGAAATAGTAGGTTGATAAGATTTTTTAAAAAGCACAATTGTTTGTGGTTGACTTCTTTTTAATACAGAAGTTAAATCAATGAACAAAGAATTTTCTGAGTTTAGAGGTTCAAACAGAGATTTAAATATTGAATCATCTCATTTTTTTTCCTTGAACATTAACTTACTAAGGGACTACATCAGGGTTCCGTTTTCTGTGGAATCACCGTTTAACCATCCAACCATCTCTGGATATATTAATGACACCTCTACACTATGGTCACCCTAGGACAGTTTACCAAGGAAAATGCAACTGCAGCCAGAACTGCAAAAGCCATTTCTGGAACTCACACTTGAGAAGTGTCTTTACTGAAGTACAGAGGGACCTCCCTGCTCAGTCTTCACTTTTAATCTGATATACAGCCTTCCTCAACACAACACTCGAGGGCTTTCGGCAGGGGCAGACTACACAGTGAATCATAAATATTTATAATTTATTAAGGAAGAAACTATAGCTATAAAATGCATTTTAAAGCAAAGCCTAAAGAAATCCAACATCAATGGCATGGAACCAGTTTTTGAATTGAGCCCTGAGTACACATTGTGATTTGCATTCATGGAAACACCTACCCTACATGAACTGATTAAAATTAGTCAGTAAGCACAATGCAAAGTTAATTAAACCATTTAGTGGATAGATGCAAATTAGACAAAGCAATGTATTGGACACTATCAAAGTAAGTGCAAATGCTACTTGTCATCAGGCAAAATAGTTCTTAGGGTAAGTACCTTTCTTAAAGAGCAATGTGAAGGAATAAAAATCTTTTTTATAGATTAAATGATTTGTACTAGGCAAATGTACAAGAATTCAGCTTACTTTTTAAATGAAAAATCTGGTTCCCATTGTTGTTTAATAATCACTAAGAAAATTTGAGTAATTAGTACAGTATTTGCAAGTAATATTTGTCATTTTTACAAAGGCAAAATGTTAAGCCTAGTGACATAGAAATTTTGCTTATCTCATCTAAAAGAAGTCAACCAGACTTTTATTCCTCATTTTTTTGAAAGTCCAGGTAGTATTTTATCTAATAATAGTCTTCTGTTTAAAAAGTGGCTGCTTCCTTTTTCAATAAATACATTATTTTGGCACTATGAACATTTTAATTATTTTTCATCTAACCTTGAATTATTTTCTTTCTGAGTACCTACTACAAAGCATAGGAGACCATTCTGCATGGCGTGGGCCCATCTTCCACTGGAAAGCAATGTCTGATCCACAGGACCCATGTCCATGGGTAGGTTCGCCCATGGGGAATCAGGCCTGCATTGTATGTAGACTGCTATGAGACTTTTGCTAAAACTCCCTCACCCTGAATTGAGGCAGCAAACATTTACTGCAAAGTAACTTCCTAAAATCCATGCTAAGCCTTCCAAGGACAAGTATAACTGGTTCAACCACTTTTGCCTTTTCATTTGCAAATATCCCTCTTCAGTGATGTGATTATCGGCATCCTCTCTTTTGTGTTCTGTAAAAGGTAACCACCTAAAGTGAACCTGTGATTAGTTAATGAGGACCTTCATGCAATGTGCCCAGGAAGACATCAAGAAAGGGCTGAGGCTTTTGACTCCTCTTGAGAGCGAAGCTGCCCACCCTTTTTCTCCACGGGATTAGGTAGTCCAGGTGAATTTCTTTTGTCTCAGCTACAACTCCTTGGACCCCATGAGCTGGGGTCCGCAACAACAAAGCACATAGGATATCAGTCAAGGGGAAAAGAAACACTGTACCCTTAGTGCTCAAAAATGCAAAGAGGAAGAAATTTCATATATATATGAATATAGATATATCATATACCAGCATGAACACACATTTCACACGGATAACATGTTATTAACATATATGTTAATATTAACATACACCCTACATATGTGTGGCATGTGTTACCTATATATGCATAACATATATGTGTGTGTGTGTATGTGTGTGTATATATATATTCCTTATGAATGTTGTTGATTGTATCAATAGACATTCTTTCCCTGTCAAATTCCATCGCCTTATGTAACCTCATGTATTCAGGATGATTTTACATCCATGTTTCAGAAAGCTATGAGTACTATTTGTGTTCGAAACTGAGATAATCCTTCACTAATTGCTTAGCTGACCCATGTTATGTTACTTCACATTCTCCAAAGATAGAATGCATATACCCACCCCCCCCACACACATACACACACATTTTTAAGTTTCTGTATTTGAGTATCTTTGCTAACATTTTATATGGTCAAAAATATTTTCTGAATATTGTTTAAAAATAATACTGAATAGGATTTACCATAACTAAAACAAAATGACCTTTTAAGATAAGTTAATCTTGATATGGGTTCAAGAGTTTATGTTTTGTATACTTCTGATAGGATCTCTTAGATCAATCAAAACAGCTTCTAAATATACATTTATAAAACTTAAGTTAGAATTGAAAGATCATAGGGGGACCATGAAAAATGAAAGAGACTCATTGAGATCAGCATAATAATGCAGCAAAAAGGAATTTTGAATCTATAACTAAAATAAGTTTATCAAGAACCAATTCATTTTGTGAAAATGAAACCTGATATGTGGTTCCCCTTAACCAGAGAAGAAAATACTCTTTGAAAAGTTGAAACTTAACCATTGGCAAATTTCCTCACTATGGGAATCATTGGCCAAAGGATCTTACCCTCTAAATACAGTTTCCTCTTGATCATCATGTGGTGTTCAGCCTTTCACTATCTAAAATAAACCATGGCCCTGAAGTTTACCCCCCATCTGATGCTCTGCTTGCTTTATACTGTGAGAATGTGCTTGTGAATATGGATTTATAGGAATCTATAGTAACTTTTATTACACTTATACAATACCTACTAATTCTGAAATTTTGTTTGGAGAGACGGAGAAGGTGGCATCAATGTATCAGATTTGAAACTGAGCTACCCAGATGGTTATCTGTTAGATCCCTCCATATTCATATACCACATCTCTGAAGGTATAAGGGCTGAAGGCTGATATCATTTAATATGCTTTAAACCTGCAACATATACTGGAGAAATAAGACTGTTCCTTTCTCTATTCTAAGAGAGAACTTCGTTGATTGAAGTTGTTTTTCATGATAACTCTAATGAAAACAACTAAAATAAAATTCCTCAAGGAAATTACTCAATTCATAAATTGAAAGTTCTCTGATTATATATTTAAAGAAGCATTTGACCATTTGTAGCCAATCATTCCTGTGGCTGGACCCTAAAGGTACAAAATAAGTTGTTGTCCTTTCTTGCCCCGTAGAACTATTTATCTATTCAAGGACCAGGATTCAGAGTTGGGAGATGGTGACTTCATGAAGCAAGTGCCTGACCTTATAGAATGTGACTTAAATTGCTTATCTCACTTAATGAAAGAAGTCAAACAAACTTTTCATTCCCTTGTCTTTCAGTTCCAGATAGTCTTTTATCTCATAATAAGCTTCTGTTTATAAAGTGGCCACCTCCATTTCTTTATCTAGAGCAGAATTTTTCTAAGTAGTGTGATTCTTTTTTCTTTTGCAAGTGGCAAAAACATCTAACTCAAACTCTACCTTAAGCTAAATAAAAATAAAATGACTAGGTTACTAATTAAAAAGCATAGAAGCAACATACCTCTTAAGCCTTGCTGGATCCAGTCTTCAATAGCAGAACCAGGTATTTATTTCCCACCTCCTTCTCTCATCTCTACTTCTATCTCTATCTCTCTTTCTATTTCTCTGCCTCCTTTCTTACTTCTCTCCAGTTCTTTTATCTTCCTTTTCCTACCTTTCAGTTAGAGCATTTCTCCTATAGTTCCAAGGCACGCTAGCTCCCCAAAGGCCATAATCTCTGAAAGAAGGTCACCACTATCTCCTGGCAATCAATGTCAATTTTTTCAATGGTCTTTTGATCGAAATCCTGGGTAATGTGCCAGTCTCTGCAGGGACCATGAGAGGGCCCCTGGATGGACAGAACAATCCCTACCTCACCAGGTGGGGAGGGGAAGATGTCTCAAGTCAAAGATAGGCCTGATACTAGGTGAAGAATAAAACAATATTTATTACACAAGGATTTCAATAACCAAAGAATCAAGTCATTAAAGAAATGAATAATTTGATGTTAATTCAATAAAGACAACATAAGGTAAGACAAAAAGAAACAGTTTTCGTAGGACTTATATTCTGATTTTGATTCTCCTGTTAACTATAATAATAAAATTGTTGTCTTCTCTGGATCTTTGTTTCCTTAAGTTGTAAATGGTAACTTCTGTAACAATGATCTCATTTTATGACAGTATTTCTGACACTCAGATAAAAACATAAGGTGAGCTTCCGCCTGCTGCTCTGTTTACATGGTCTGTTCACACTCTGTTCATACTCCCATGGTTCTTAAAGTATTGTCATTGTAGTGAAGGCTCCACACTGAAACTGTTAGGATGTATTAAAGGCTAACTCTTCAGCTTTCTCTCTAAATCTTTCAAAAGTCCCTACAAGCCACTTGTAATTACTGTTGTTTTCACTCATTCTGCTAAAGCACTCTTCCTCAGACTGATAAAACAGAAACACGGACATGCACACAAGCACTCACACACAAGGACTCCATTTTCAGAGAAACTCATGGTACCATGTTGAGAAAACTTAGGTGACAGAATTCACAAAGATTAGTTAATGCTTTGGTTTTTGAAGCATATTTTATTTTAGCCAGTATTATGGGCTGAATTGTGTTCCCCCAAAATGTGTATGTTGAAGTCCTAACCCCGGTACCTTAGACTGCAACTGTATTTGAGACAAGGACACAGACACACAAAAAGAGAGGGCCCTGTGAAGACAGAGAAGACGCCCACCGGCAAGTCAAGGAGAGATGCGTCTAAAGGGTGATTAACCTCACTGATACCTTGATCTTGAAAGGCCAGCCTCCAGAAATGTGAGAAAATAAATTTCTAGTTTTTAAACCACTCAGTCTGTGGTGATTTTTATAGCAGCTCTGGTAAACCAATATAGCCATTAACTATAGCAATACAACTATTTTCAAACTTAGGAAAAAAATGTTGCTTGTGATGCATGCCCCAGGTCTCATTTTTGTTGTTAAGGTAAAAAAAAATAATTCTATTTCAAATTAGAAAGTGCTTTGGATCATGTAAGGACAGTGTATACATGAAATAATCACCACATGCTATCATGTCTCAAGCAACACAGAGTAAACTGATAAAATCAATACCATCTACAGAAAACTACTTTCTCATTAGAGACATGTTATGCATTTTTTCTAATTAATTAAATTCACCTTAGACTAACTGGTATAATTCATCCAAAGAAGGTGTTGGGCTGCATAAGTGCTTTGGATAAATCTGAAGTAAGTGTTGCAAAAACATGCAAGTCCATGATATTAAAACCTTTCCTCACAATGGTCTAGAGAATGAAAGTAAAAACAGTATCTGAACCGAGTAACCGTTTTCCTTTATTAAATTCCTTTGCTTTTTCCCTGTCACAATTGCATCCAAAGTATCCTTTTTTACAGATTAATGAACAATGCATATATTTTAATATTCCCTACCTCTTCTTAAGAGAATTTGATCTTCCTACTCTGTAATCTTAGAGAATCGTGTCTCTAGTATTAATTCACCATGGTGATTCTGAAAATTAACATAGCACTACTACAGTTCTTTCTACATTCAACAGAGAGAAATATGGAATCAAAATATAAATGTTTCTATACTGGATGACAACTGTGCTGGAAATAAATTATTTTCCCCACCCATGGTATTTTTTATATACAGGGGAAAACAACTTCAAAGACTTTAGATGCCTTACTAAAGTTGTTATAATTAAAGCATTTCGAGAAAGCAAATGATGTTTGGAGAAGTTCCAAGTTCTAACAAGTCAGAAAAAAATTGTGAAATAGATTAGCTGTGCTAACCACACACACTCACTCATATGTAGACACAGAAACAGATTGGTGAACATTAGCCCTATTTGGTTCTGAACCAAAAAGAACATACTTACAAAATTATTTTGAAAGGGTAGATTTTGAAGGTGATATTTTTTAATAATTGTTCAATTGTGTTTATGCAAGTGTTTTTCCATCAGGAGAGTTTGAATCATGTATAAAATAAAGTATAAAATATTAAGACATTTGCTAAAAATGAACATTGATCTTGTAGACTGTTGATTTTGGACCGATAAGCCACTGAGTGAAATCCAAGAGCAGGTGAAAAATAGGATTTTAAGCTGCTTCTGACTGTAGGATACTGACATGACTAAATGACAGTTTGCAACTTCAACCAGAACTGTATTTGCATTTTATGTGTTCAAAGCAGAGCTTTCATTTGGATTGGTTTGGTTTGTCAAATTTTGTTAACAAAATCGACTGGTAAGTAGGCACAGTTTTCTATAAAGAGGTTGCTCATACGTACCTCCTAACTCTGAGACTTCTGCCAGTGAAACCAAGATTCAGAAGACTTCGTCTTTGGGGAAGAGCAGCAGTTTCTAGCCCCAAGGGTTCTTGTAGGTCCTTAGGCCACCTTGGCAAATTCAGATGTAAGAGTCGGGGGAGGTATAAGTATAATCAGCCAATCAGGCTCCCTGTGGGGCGCTCTGTGCTAGACATATCTTTCAGACGTGATCCCAGATTGTCTCCTGCCCTGTCCTGCACATAAAATAAGAATCCACAAAATGTACAACTTAAAGGATTTCCAGAAAGCCTTTGTACTGCCAAATAGCTCTCCCACATTGACTGAAATCCATGTCTTCATTCACTTTTTTTAAATCCTTCAGATTGATTACCGAACATGTAAATGATTTAGTCTGAATTCTGGAAAGGAAGATAGGGCCTAATCATCCCAATTCCTGATACTACAAGAGGAAAGGGAAGTCTAATAAGATTAAGTTTCACCTCTGGGCTTCAGACACACTGACAACACATGATATAATTGAATTCTTATGTTTGGAGCTGAGGGGAGGAAAAATAATTTTCCTTCTACTTCTCTGAGTTCATTGAGATCCCTGCAATAAAAGACATTAACATATAAAATATATATTATACATATAAGTATAAATATAATGTATATAATATATAATGTATATAATACATAATGTATATAATATAATATACATCTGATTCTAAATGAAATGTATGTAATATAATATAATGTATATTATATATGTGTATGTATACATATATACATATATATATATAAATTTGTTTACCTCCTAGATACATATCCAGGGAAAAAGTAGTAACTCAGAGATTTAGCATCAGAATTCGTGATTAAATTCTATCTTAACAGCGAGAGTGGGAATAAGATATAGACCTTTTAGAGGAGAACGAATGACTTTTAGGAAGGATGAATGGCTTCATAGAGAATAAGTGGGAGGTATGACAGTTTATGACAAAGTTTAAGTATGGTGTGGACTTCTGTTTTTCTTTCCTGGTGACAAGATTTAAATCATCCCTGAGTGAAGAAACTCCCAGGGAGGGAAATTTATGACAATTGAGTCACTTTTGGATGATATCATTAGGCAAATAAGAGTTTGGAAAAATGCCATGTTTTTTTTTTAATTTAGTGGTTCTATTTATTTTTTTTTTCTTTTTTTCACTTTCATTTAAGTACAGTTGTCTCTATTTTCCCTCTACCACTCCCCCCACCCCACCCATCCCCACCTTCCGCCCTCATTCCTACCCTCCTTTGACTTGGTCCATGTGTCCTTTATACATGTTCCTTGATGACCCTTCCCCTTTTCTTCCCATTATCCTCTTCTCTCTCCTCTGGTACTGTCAGTTTGTTCTTTATTTAAATGTCTCTGGTTATATTTTGTTTGTTTGTTTGTTTGTTTTGTTCGTTAGGTTCTGCTTATAGACGAGATTATATGGCATTTGTCTTTTACCACCTGGCTTATTTCACTTAGCATAATGCTCTCCAGATCCATCCATGCTGTTGCAAAGGGTAGGAGTTCCTTCTTTCTTTCTGCTGCATAGTATTCCATTGTGTAAATGTACCATAGGTTTTTGATCCTCTCATTTACTGATGGGCACTTAGGTTGCTTCCAGTACTTGGCTATTGTAAACTGTGCTGCTATGAACATTGGGGTGCATAGGTTCTTTTGAATCGATGTTTCAGGATTCTTAGGATATAATCCCAGCAGTGGAATTACTGGGTCAAAAGGCAATTCCATTTTTACTTTTCTGGGGAAATCCTGCACTGTTTTCCACAGTGGCTGCACTAATCTGTATTCCTACCAACAGTGTTCTTGGATTCCCTTTTCTATATAACCTCCCCAGCACTTGTTGTTTTTTGATTTGTTTATGATGGCCATTCTCACAGGTGTGAGGTGGTATCTCATTGTGGTTTTAATTTGCATCTCTCTGATGACTAGTGATGCTGAGCATCTTTTCATGTGTATGACCCACTGTATGTCCTCCTTGGAGAAGTATCTGTTCAGGTCCATTGCTTTTTCTTTTTAATTAAGTTGCTTGTCTTCCTGGAGTGGAGTCATGCGAGTTCTTTATATATTTTGGAGATCAAACCTTTGTCCAAGGTATGATGTTTCTGAAGGGCCTACATCAAAGTGGCACATTTTGGGGTGGCATATTGTGCCGCCCTTCAGGGTTCACATGAGTAAGGGAAAACCTATAATTTCCTTTTATAAATATATTCATTTATTTTACTTTCTGAATTTTGGTTCATGTTTTGGTCAGTTGGAATATGTATTAAGATA
The DNA here is from genome assembly GCA_039655065.1 of Glossophaga mutica. Taxonomy (NCBI): domain Eukaryota; kingdom Metazoa; phylum Chordata; class Mammalia; order Chiroptera; family Phyllostomidae; genus Glossophaga; species Glossophaga mutica. Next base: position 90,560,414 of record CM077307.1, on the reverse strand, counting down.
AACCCTTCTGATGAAAGGCTACCTTATGTTTTGGTAGTGTAATGAGCAATATTTATAGTGACTGTATATAAACAGGGTAATAGTAATTACATAGGTACAAGGTGACAGATCTGAAATTTTAAAGTACAAAATCTGAAGTATTCTCATTACTCATTTGGTGCGAAAACTTAAATTGACATAAGACCATTTATTTTCCTTTTTTTTCATCTCACTGAATAAGAATATTCATACACTTTTCTGCAGAAACATTAGTGTGATTTTGTATGTACATGTTTTAAAAAGCATTTCTATTATCAGTTCAGCTAAGACATAAGAGTTATTTCAGCATGTACCAAATATGTGTTAACAAAGAAGTCATCTTTTCTGCTTGCCCAAACTTAGCCCATTTTATTGTATGTTCAACCCAATATGCTAAGTCCTAATAAAATATGTACTATAATAATTTAGGGTTATCCTGTTAAATGTTTTCAAGGTCATCCACATCTGGACCATAAAAGCACTAGCTTCCCAGTAGGTCTTTCTACTTCTACTCTTGTCTCTCATGCACCAGTCCATTTTTAACTGTTTTATTACTTTTTAAAGCCAAATAATTCTCCTCACACTCCTGCTCTCATCTCTGCAGTTACAATTAATTTAAAAGTCCTGTCTGTGGCATGCAGGACCCTTCAAGAGCTGCCCTGTTTCTTCTTCTCTGTCTGTCAGTGCAGTTCCAAGGCTCACCAGGGCTCCAGTCTTTGGGGCCCCTTGTGGTTCCTCACACCACCCCAGGCACATTTTCCTCCCAGTGCATCTACACTGCTTGATTCTTCCACATGGGAAGTTATTCCCCTACATATTGGAGGAGGGAAGGGATAAGAAATATGTATAGAGGACCCAAGGACACGGGATGATGGGGTGGGGATTGACTGTGGAACCTGGGCGGTGCTGGGGCAGTGGAGGGCGCATGGGTGGGGCGGGGGAGAGCAATGGGGGAAAATGTGGACAACTGTAATTGAACAATAAAAAAAAAGGCATCATCACATCTTCCCACCTCCAAAAAAGAAACCAGATTAAGGTGGCTTTCTCACTCCCTTCATTGAATCACCACTGAAACTTCATCTCTTCGGAGACTTTAATCCACCTGAAATGGACTTGCCTACCTCACTCAAAGCCTCCATCCCCTTTATCCTGCTTTCTTTCTCTTTACCATGTGTCACTATCTGCCACTATATCTGTATCTATCTATCTATCTATCTATCTATCTATCTATCATCTATTTATCTATCACAGATTATATATGTGTGTGTGTGTGTGTGTGTGTGTGCATGTATTTTGTTTGTAATGTTTTACTTCTGTAACCAGGATGTTAACTTCATAATGACAGGAAATGTCTCTTTTGTTCAACTCTGTATCCTTAGAACCTGTAAGAGTGCCTGGAATATACTAGGTATTAAACAAATGAGTGACTAAGTGATCTAATTGGTAATAATTACTTTTTTCTTCTTATATTTATTTTAGGTATTTACCTATTTATCATTTTATTTATCACCATAGGTATTGATTGATTTGTACAGTACTGTGTCTCTTACGTAAGAAATAGTTGTCTTATCACTCTATTCAACTCTGTCACATTATCAAAACTAATAATATTTAGTGAAATCAAAATTAAACAATGTTGCATTGTGTTATTTTAACTCAAAGGCATACTGTTTGACTAGGACATAGAGAGCCAAAACAGAGCAAAATCTTTCACTCAAAGCTTTATTTTGCAAAAAAGGCTACCAGGGTTAGCTTTATTCTTTGACAATATTATATGTTTTGTCACAATGCACCTAAAAAGTCTAACATTATGCCATCACTATCTCTTAAATATTTTTATCAAGCCATCTTTTATTGTGAATTTACAAATCTATAATCAAATATCACTTTCTTCACAAGCAGCCTCTGTCGATAGAGAGCACCTGATCTACATACTGAGGTGCATGACAATCTAACACCCAAAACTCAGATGCACCCTATTCCACCAGAGTTTCCACCCTACACCTTCTGATAAAATCCCAGGCAACATAAACAATAACAAAGCATAGCAGGCACCTGAGGAAAGGAAAAACACTTTGAAATAGATAAAACTTCCAGCTAAGCCATTTAAAACAAGTTTTGCCATTACAGAATAAGCCAGATGGGCAAACAAGGCTGGAGAAATAAATAACTTACATGTGACAACTGTAGACACATATCGACACACCTTTTTCATAAATGAGTATAAACACATTGTAAGTCAAGGTTTAGCATGTGTGTGCACGTCAATATAGCCACCAAGTATAGTTTCTTTTCTTCTTTGTTCTGAATACCTCAGAGCTCTTGCCAAGAAGAAGAGGGTGGGGAGTTTTTCATACTTTCCTTAAAAATACATAGAAGTATAAGTGAAAAACAAATGACATACTATGGCTAGGAGTCTATACAGGCTAGAGAAAAATATCATTAAATTACTACTTGGCTAATTAAATTAATTATTGCCAAGAGTCTACAAGGATAGTTCAGAAATATTGTCCTTTGCTTTAGTTCACTGAGTTTCCTAGCATGTGTAAAAACTTTTGTTAACCCTCATCTTGAATTTCATCCTGAATTTCAAATTGGGTCCTAAACCAATTGCACAGTAGAATATAAAAGAAGGCATGTAACCCAAAGAAAGCCCCAAGCCTCAAGCTTTGGAACTATAAGACAAAGCAAAGCAAAGCAAAGCAAAGCAAAGCAAAGCAAAGCAAAGCAAAGCAAGCAAACATGTAAACCATAGGAATTCCCTAAATGTTTCAAATATAGGAATCTCTTCTTTATTTCAGTGATATAATCAGCTTGTGGCGTGCGTTATGAATGTTAGAATTAGATTCAAGAAAATCAGGAGAGTGTATAAAAGAAAAAGAAAAATCTGGGCAAAGATTAAAGGGATGTGCTGCAGGATTACTCAGAAGCCTTAAGTGTTTTACAGTTAGCTCTTGAATTCTAGCAGCAACATCTAGGACATTTTCTCTTTATTTAGTTCATTTGGACCAAAAAGAAGGTTAACAGAGTCAAAGATGCCATAAAATTTCCGCAGGATTTCTTGTGTCGCAGAAGCATGTTAGATGCCCTCCAAAAAATCAAAGGAAATTATTCCCTAAAATTTTTGGTGGAAAAATCTCCAATGAAATATTTTTCCTCCTGTCTAATTTGCAAAACCTCTGTCATAAAACAGCAAGCAGGGTTCTCCTGCCCACTGCCCAGTAGGCAAATTCTGGAGGCAGAGGTTTAGGGAAAAATTAAAGGAGTCTTTTATTTAAAAGCTTCATAATTTTGAAAGAGTGGCAGACTTCTGCTTCAGTGCCCATTCTCCTCTTTAAAACATCCAAAGTAAATAACCCCGACACCCCTGCCAGGTCATACTAGTCCCAAACTGTACCCAGAGTCTTCTCCCATTGAACCCTGCAGGGGTTGTGGTCCAAAAATTACAATGTAGGTCAATTGCATCAGAGAGATATATTCATTACCAATATGTGCTAAACTTAGAAAAAAATAAAAACACTGCAAATTTGCATTTATTATATTTAGATAATAAAATACATTGTTTTTATTGATTTTCAGTTACAGTCTAGAATTTAGTAAACAAATATAAAAACATAAAGAATAAAATTTTTTCTTTTCAAATAACAGAAACATGAATATTGCTAAAAATGCAGACAAAAATGTCATTAACATTAATCAACCAGAATCTTCAATAGCTGGCTTTGGAAAATGTTTGTAACAGGCATTGCAAGCAACACTGCTGTGCTCAAGGCATACACGCCGTCCACAACACTTGCAAAACTATTTTGATAAGTGACTCGTTTGGAGGCATAGCACTTAACATACCTTTTCCTTTTTATGCTTGCCATATCTGTGTCATTGTTAGAATTTCCTTCAATTTGTGTTTGAAACTGACAAAGCTTCAGGTGTAAAGGCTTATGCACACGTGTAGAGATTTCTGAATGTCTTTTTATTTGTTCTGACACTAACTGCATTACGGGATTTCTAATAAATATTCCGCATCTTATTTTCACATTGCCGTTCAACATATGAACAGTCTGAGCATTTATTCATGCAATACTCAAAAGTCGTGTAGAATATAACCGGAGGCCATCTTCTGGTGTCCCTGGTCACGTTATGTGTACTTATCATTTGGTCCACAGTGTCAGCTCCTGACTCTGTTTGGTTGTAATATTCTGTTATGTCAGGCTTCTGTGTCAAAATTTACAGTGCCACCAAAATGAGTACTTGAAACTAAAGTTATGCTCTTTCCCCTTCGGGATATATGAGATACAAGTGTGCAATCTGCACCAAAAGCAAATAAGTTGGACTTTGGGGCCCATTTTTGGAAAACACAAATTCAGAATGTGGTTGAGGTTTATTCTTATGAACAGTACCTAATATATGAAAATCATTTATTTTTCAAATAGGAGATCTATTTACATCAGTGACCCAGTCATCTGCTGTAATATTATGTCCTGGTGAATAAATACATTCCGCAAATCTCTTGATTACGTCTTCTGGTTTATAACTAATTAAGTAAGGACGCTTGGGCTGCTTACCAGCATATATTTCAAGATTTCCTGTGGAAAAGAATTTTAACTATAGCAAAAATTTTCATACCATAGTTACTGGGCTTGGATGGAATATATTGTCTAAACTCACATTTGCCTCTAAACCCAGGTAACATTTAATCTATTGTTACATTCTGTCCTGTAGAGTAACATAATTTACACTTTTCTACAAATGCTGAGAAAATGTCTCTCACAGCCACTAATATGTCGACTTTTAGGCATTCTAAGTTTTAGTTCTAAGTGGGTAAGTTTGTCATCAAACCTGATACAATTATGAATAAATTGAAATCTCTGTAAAGATATCATGAGTCTAAAAAGTTTAATCCCACTACCATGTTTAGCCCATAAATCCTGCAAATTTATCTGATTTCAGCTAGATGTGAGGCTTAAACATGCTGTCAATTTGGTTTTGTCTATTCATTTAGCATCTCTTTCTCATGAAAACTGGCTCAAGAGAGAATCAATGTATTTATTTTTATATAATAAAATTAGATCTAAAATATCATTTCTGATAAAGAGGTTCCAAGTTGCAAGTTCTGTCTTGGCTTTTTTTTTTTTTTTTTTTTGCATTTGGCTGAACTAATGGAAATTGACACAAAACACTCTGTGGCTGTTTTCTTATTTGTCTTCTTATTGGACTTTTCCTCTATTTTGATTCTTTACACTTAAAAATACTAATATACTTTCATTCATGTCTAATTTGTCTTCACGTTATTCACTAGAAATATCTTGCTCAGAATCCAAATCTTCTGTACAAACTTCCACATAATCTTCATCTTCTAAATCACTTTCATTCTCATGTTTGACTATTATTCTCATCATTGGACTCAAGTAACTATCACTGAAGTTCTTCAACATCTCTTGGATTATTGAATCAATATATTTTTCCAGCCATTTTCAACAGTAAATGGGGGAGAAAAAAATAACAAACACTGACTTCAAAGTTTGCACAAAAAACAACTACACTAACACTGACTTTGGAGTTTGCTGTATCTCTCAGAAACAATTTACTGTCAAATATCATACACCCTTACAAAACATGCGTTATAACCAAACTGATGGCTTAAATGTTATGGCTTAATATTACCTACATACAAACATGCAGCTAGCCATGACCTTGAAGCTATGCAGTTTTTCTATGTAACAATATTTAAGAAAAGAGTTTGTTTGTATCTCTTATTTCAGACCCAACCTTTGCAGGTTTGAAGATATGGCCCTTTGGGACATGCAGGCAGCTGCAGCAGGATCATCTAGGTGGTCAAGATGGTTCCTGGTCACTGTCCGGCTTCAGACACCTTTCTGGAGTCTGTGTGCCCCTGTGGTTGGTGCTGCCATGGCTTTGCTGCAACTTCTCCCTTCTCCCAGGTTCTGGGGTCATATCCCTACCACTCTAGCCAGTCAGTGCAGGTGTTCCATCCGTGGGGGCCCCCTGGGGCTGGCAAACACTCCAGCTGTTCTCAGAACGAGAAGGGATGCAGCCTGGAATGTCCACGCAGCAGGGAGCTGCAGCATCCTGCAGGCCATTGCCTCTTGTGCCAGAAGGAGCTCAGGGATGCTGCCAGACCACAAGGTCTCCAGGGCTCACCAGCCTGGGAATGCTCAGCTCCTGGCCCCCAACAAGGCAAGAAAAGGGGAGGAAAAAGGGGTAAATCTCTGCACAACCATGATTTAAAACTCTAGGCCCCAAATCCCATGCATAGCAGAAGTATCTAAATGCCCAGACAATCCAGATTGGTGTCAATCACACTTGTCAGCATGTTAACCCACACGCTGTATGTGTGCTGCGACCTTTTCAGTTGGAGCACAGTCTGTGCAAGCTATCTCCTGCTGGGTCACACCTGCACTGTTCCGTTGCTGGGGCAACCATATGCTGGCATGCTAGGCTGGTTTGTTTACCCTTACCCAGGTATGGAAGTCTATCATGTGGTTTTGGTCTGCTGCCTCCGCAAATTCCAGACTCCTCCCCCTCTTCGGGGAGCCTACAACCTTCCCCCTCTCCTTGGGGTTCCCTCCCCTCTGCCCATCAATCTGGCCAGATCCCCACTGTAACACTCCCAGAAAAATATTATCTTCAAAGTTTAACCATGTTTTAACCCAGTGATATCAAGAAACAAACAATAAAAATAGAATTAATATAACATGGTAAAGTAAGACTATGTTTAACAATCTATTTTTTTGTGATTAAATAATTCAGTTTGGCACACACAAGCATTGTTAGATTGTTATTTTTATAGAAGGATTCTAGAAATAAAGAATGAAGAGATTACTGCTACTTTTCTCTTATAGACTCAAAAGTCTTCTTAAAAATCTAGATTTCTCCCCATTTTCCCAATCTATAATCTTCATTCATATTTTTATACATTTGATATTTGTGTTTCATAAACTTGAAATATGTTTTCTATTATTCTAAGAAGAAAAAGACAAAATGAGGGGTGGCTAGTGTTTACTTAGGATCAAAAGAATTGCAATTTGGGAAGCACAGATTCAGGCAGACACCCAGACCCTGTCCGGACTACAGGGTGAGGGCAAGGGGGCTTCATGAGAAAAGGAAGGAAATAATTACATAAATAAATGAAAGACATTTGTATGGGTGGTAACAAGCTGAGTTACTCTTCAGCTACACACAGCTGGTTATTAATTCTACCTTCAGAAAGACATTCCATAAACACCAGTCCTTGGGGTTAGGATGCCTGCTTTCCTGTTAGCTTCGTAAACAGTTGTTTGTGAGATGACACTGCCTTGACCTCACCCAAAGTTGATTGTTCCCAGAGTGAAAATATCCCAAAAGTTCAAAGAGCAAGACATACTAAACAGTTCCTCTGGAATAAATGCAATTGCTCCATTTCAAAACAGCTTCATCTCTGTCAGATTTTCCATCCCTCCTTGTTCATGCCTTTTGTTGAAAATTTATCCCTTCTCTTTTTAAGTTCTAGCTCAAAAAGCACCCTTTCCTTAAGGTGTTTCCAAGCTTCCTTCAACAAATGCACCCAAGTTATCCCTTCATACTCTCTGTAGCAATTTTTTGTTGGGAAACTTATTTTTCTGACTCTATTTTGGGTTAGCTTGTATGTGATGGGAGGGGCTGAACTGGAGAGCAGTTTAAGCAGCACGTCTGATCACAGTACATAGCAGTGGAATAAGTGACTGCTAACAATTTACATCAGTGCAAATATACTTACCTGTAACTAGTTTTATGTTTCTTATAAAGTTTCTCAGAATTAAAGAATGTTTAAAGAATTAAATAGTTAATTAAAGCTGATTAAATATTACTACTAGTAAAATTAAGTTATAAAGAGCCACCATTTCAAAGAAAAAGCCAAAGTGTTACATGGGGATCTGGCAAGGTCACTGGAAAGCGGGGACAGACGCCGAGGTGGAGCACGACAACCTGTGCTCCCTGGGAAAAGGTGGGTCGTGAAGTGTGGGTGGCAGCAGGACTGGAACCTCAGCAAGGCAAGTGATAGATTTCCTTACCCCTGGATAAGGGTAAATAAACTAGCGTGGCTGGAGGACGTTTGCACGGAGTTTGTGCGGGCTGTCAAGGCCTCAGCACACGTGTACCATGGAGGTTAACATGGTGGCAGAAGGAGGCTCCGCAGCGGAGCAAGCATCAGTCTAGTGAAATGTTTGAACAGAGAAAAAAAGGCTCTACTTGCTGCTGAGTGCATAGGATTTTTGGGGTCGAAAATTTAAACGGAGGGGGAGCAAAGTCTTGACCCTTTGGTTTCCCCTTGTTTACCCAGTCAGGGGGACAACTTGCACCTAAGCAAAGTTCCACATGCGGGCCTAAACCTGGACTTCATGCGTCCCCAGGAGAGGGCCCACAGGGTCCAACAGTTCCATGCAACACGGAAGGTCCCGTACCATGCCCTTCTCTGCCTCTGAGATGAGTACACGGATACAGGGGCAGGAGTGCTCCTTGGCCCTTGGGATGCCAGCAGCCTCAGGCGCCCAGCACCATAGATGGGGCCCTTGCAAGACCAGCCGTGGTTGTCAGCAGCGGGCGCTGTCCGCTCCTGGCCTGGGAAGCAGTGGCAGCGATGTGGCTGTGTGGTCCATGCACGCACAGACTGCAGAAAGATGTCTGATGCTGGACTGCAACCAGAAACCACTTAAGCCATCTGGATGATCGTGTTGCAGGTCCTTCGCAAAGGACTGTGTTTTTAAATGAGAGAAGAAACTGGGTGCAGCCTCGGATTGCCCCTGCCTGGCAGAGGGTGGCGGTGTCATTTTTCTTTGAATGTTTCAAAGGGAAAGGGCTATGAAGCATAAGCTTGCCATTCTTCCAAAATTATGTAGCTTTTGAGTTAAATGAATCCTTTCCCTTTTCACCAAACCTCTGCCTCTGGAGCTTCCTTGTTGGGCAGCAGGCAGTAGAACTCCAATTACTGTTTGATAATAGTAATGGCACTCAAAGTGGGGCCATAGCTGCCAGTGGCAGCCCAAACCCCTCAGTAGTGGGACTATAGGGTTTCCCAGTCTCCAGGAATTTCTCTGCATGTCTGTGCAAGGTGTCAACTGCTTAAATACACCTGGCAAGTGGAAAGGAAGTGGGTCTGGGAAGGAGATTTACTCTAAGAAGGGGTGAGGATCACCCAAGTTTTGTGGCTGCAAATCAGGGTCCAGGTGAAGACAGGCTACGCTGGGGCGGGGGGCATTGTTTGGGACAATTGTTTAGGAGATTGGGTGGCAGAAAACTTGCTTATGAGCATTCATTTGTAATAAAGGAGTCGTGGATGCAAGTTTTGTATATAGGTTCCCAGTTTGCTTGAGGTACCATTGAGAATTATGGGTCAGTATATCTGGACTATCAGGGCCTGTTCCTACTGGCTCATGGAGGGAGTCCACTGGTAGAATTTTAGAGGACTAGACCATGTACAGCCATTGTCCAATGTCTAAGGAGAAAGTGGTTTATTATTGTAATGATGTGTAGCCTCCTACATATATTTTAAATTGTGGGGGGAAATGGTCCCTAAATATTTCCCTAAATTACTGTACCATCCTGCACTTATAACTATATTGCCAATGGTTAGACAAATGGGAATAAATCCATTACATCAAGGTGTTTGTGTCATTACAAAATAGGGCTTAATCAGGAACAGAGGGACCACTTGATGGTGCATAGAAGGGAAATGGCCTCCAAACCCCTTCCTGATAGCAAAACACAGGCATAAAAGGAGAATGAGAAAATAAGTCTCATTAATGCCCTGAACCCAGGGAACAGACACAGTGTTAGTAGCAGGAAGACCATTCCCGTCATTATCCCACTGCTTGCTACCCCTGAAATAGGGCCCTAATGCTTGATGGCAATGAAAGAGTTTTCCCCTCAAAGACCTGTCAGATCACCCAATTTAGCCAGCGAACATTCCTATCTGAATCAAGAAAATCCCCTTTGAGATAATACCCTATCATTGGAGTGAATCAGGAAGGCCAGTCCACTGGCTACTCTTGGGCCCATATTCCATTTTCCACTTCAGATGTACTGAATTGGAAAAATTCTAACCCCTCATATAAGGAGGAATCTCAGAAATTGACAGATTTTATTACCTCCATTTTTGCCACTCATTAAACAAATTGAGAAGATGTTCAGGTTCTCCTTAACATTCTGAAGATGGCAGATGAAAGGCAGCTGGTTTTAAATAAGTCTAATGAAGAGGCTCAACACTACCACCGAGAGAATCCTAAAGGGACCCCTGAACCCAGCTGGGGCAATTAATTTGAAAGAGCCACACTGGGGCCCAAATAGTGTGTTCCTAGCCTTCCTGGAACATTACAGAAGGTGCATAGTGCAAGGACTTAAGAAACGGGTGCCTAAGCAAATGAACCTGAATATGATACTGGTTGTCTAGTAAATACCAAATGAAGATCATTCTGAATTTTTAGATTTAATCTATCAGGCCTATAAAAAGCATAATGATGCTGACCCAGAAGCACAAGAAAATATGCAGATTATGAATGCAACTTCCATTGAGCAAACTGCCTTGGATATCAGGAAGAAACTCCAGAGTTTAGACAGGACATTGGGAATGAATCCCTCTCAGCTAATGGACATAGCCTTTAAAATTTACAATGCCCAGAAAATAAGGAAATTAAACAAGCCATCATTGTTTTAAAAACAGTGTGGGGAAACCAGAAGGAGAGATGGACCCTGAAAGGAAGGTAGAAAGACCCATTAGGCGTTAATTAATATGGCTATGGCAAGGAGGAGGGTCATTGGAGAAGAGAATGCCTGAAACTCAAAAGGGAAAATAAAGAAGATAGAAGCCCTCACAGAGAAATTCTAGAAAGGAAAGGGGAATCTGATGATGAATAGGGAGGTCCAAGAGCTCCCATAGACATCTCCCTACAGGAGCCCTGGATATAACTGATGATGGGAAACAGTCTGATTGATCTAGTTGTAGATATAGGAGCCACATATTCAGTGCTAAATACAAAATTAACCAAGAAAAGTTCAGATGCAGTAATGGTTACTGGTGTGACTGGAGAATTTCTAAAACAAATGTTCTTTCAACCTTGAGAATGCCAGTTTGAGGATCAAAAACTTTCGAAGAGTTTTCTCTAAGTGTCAGACTGCCCTATTCCATTCCTGGGCTGAGATTCTCCCTTGTAAATTGTGTGCACAACTAGTTTGTTCTCCTGAGAGGCAGCAACTATGTGTAGAAATCCAGCTGGAACATGCTATCCAGATCCAGGCCCTCCCAACTTGCCTGGAAGGAATGTGGAGGTAAACTCTTCCAACGCAATCTCTATGAGTAGGTTGATAACTCATTTGAGCTAACGGAACCCCAGATGAAACAGTTAACATCTAACCCATCCAGGATACTCATCCTATGGTGCCCAACGCTGCCATTTTGTTAGACTACCATAACCTTGAACACAGCTGCCCTTTCTCTGGCTCAGAGGGAGACTCAGCCCTCTAGCATGATGGCTCAGACCAGCTGCTTACAGCACCTGACTGGAAGTTATTTACAGATGGGAGCTGATTCATGAAAATGTCCAATAAAGATCTAGGTTTGGACTTCTTTGCAGCATTCAAGGTGACATTGAACCCTTGTTCACTTCAGAGATCTCCCAGAAGATTGGACAGGTGCTACAGATCCAGTGGAAACTATAGGGATCTTGGAGCATTCAATCTACCAGAAAGACTGAGAAGATGAACCACGCAATGAAGAAGACCCTGGCAAAAATATGCCAGAAAACTCATTTAAAATGGGACCAGGCACTTCGTGTTACCTTGCTCTGAATTAGGGTAGCATCCAGAAGTGGGTTTAAATTGAGCTTTTTTGAAATAATTTATAGGAGATTTCTACAAATCTCTGTTTTAGGGATGTCCTCTTATGATTTAGAGCACTTGTCAAAAATTGAACAGCATGTACAACATTTGGGGCAAACACTAATCATTTTGCACAAGTTTTCTCATTGCAGGTCCATCTGCCCATATGATGAGTCCTTACAACCATTCTGGCTGGAAGACCCAGTCTCACTGGAGACCTGGAAGATACAGATGATACAGGCATCACCTGAGGAGGACTTGGACCCTACTGCTGTGGTTGATGCTGAATAGGAAAGTTGGACATGCACTCCTGAAGGAGATTTAAAATTTCTCTTTTGGAAAGGGGCAACAGCTCCTGTAGCCAAATCCTTTCTTTCCTTTTTGCATTTCTCATGTGGTGGCTGCCTCAGCAAATTTTTTCTGCTGTGGAGAAGGGGAGGTGCCACCCAAAGCCCTATTTCAGAACAAGGATGCAGCAAGGAATAAGATCAAAAGCCTGTGTTTCAAGTAGATATCGAATGTGTTTCCAAACATAGGGACTTTTAGCAGCCTGATACAGAGTTAGAATATGGTCTTTTCCATCATCAAAAAGGACAAGGATTAAAAGTGAATTAGGCTACTGTGGTTGTTTCTGAGTGAGTGTAGAAGGTGTATAGAAAGTTGTAAATGTATGTAGAAGGTTGTGAAAGTTTTAACTTGAAAGAAAGAAACCTCAGTTATTGGTTCCAGTTATTCTTTGCTTGCTTTCTTATCTTGTTGGGACATGGTTTGGTCTTTGCTGTTTCGTAAGCACCAGGAATCCTCTGTCTCTGCTGTTTGGGTCTTTGTGTCATGGTGCTGGTTGGGGCTTTGTGCTATGGTGCTGATTGGGTGTACCAACTGGTGAGAGATCATGCCCCTACCATGGGACTGGTTTGTGTATCAGTTTGTGAGAGAATGTCTCTGCAGTATGGGGCATTGGGCTTTTTGGACCTGGCAAAGTTGTTTGGGATACAGGTTGGCATACTGTTTGCTGTGAAAGAAGATTCTAAGGCTACTCCTTATTCTCCCACAGTCCCTTTTTAATAGCAACTCTGTCTTTCTTTTTGATTTTGCTTTGCTTCTCCACTGAAAGAAAGCTGAGGTTTCTGAGAGTTGTAACTCTCATAAAGTTGGAAAGAAATTCTCTGGTTTTAGTAATAGATGGCATAAGGCATGGAGATGTAATTTTTGAGGATATTGGAAGGACAAGGATTCCCCTTTTTACTTGGTATTTTTCTTCCTACTTAGTATGTCCAGAATTTCGCATTCATGATGAGTAAGTAATGGCATAAGGCTTCTTTGCAAAAACCAGTAAGATCAGTTTCTAGTTGTGGTTTCATTAACCAAGACTTTGACTGGAATTTTACACCTGAAGGAGGCATGCTTGGGCTCTTATTGTCACCAGAACACCTTGGGGAACAGAGATTGACTTTCAAAGCTAATGAAAACCCAATGGAGAAATGGCCTAGTACATTGTTTGGGTATTCTTTTCAGGAAAGGGATGAAGGTTGCTTACATGAAAGATGGAAAGGAAGGGACCTTAAGAACTTTGGGGACCAATGTTCCCCAGGTCCATCTATACTGCTGCAAAGGGTAATATTTTAAAAACCCACCTGCATTGCCACTTCCTGGGACTCAATGTTTTACTGGACTATACAGTTGAGTTGGTAAAATAGGGGGCAGTCTATTGGCTTCACTTAAAACTGTTTTCTTTTTCTGCCCTAATTGTTCAAGCAGAAAAGTCCACAATCTTTAGAGGGGGCAAACATTAGAATATCCCCTCAGCCTAATTTGGGTTAAAGTGGACAAAATGGCTTTGGATGGGTGTGACATGCCTTGCACATCCTCCTCCAAAGAGGACATTCCTTTCTTAATCTGGGGCAATGCAAAGTTAGTCCTTACCTTTGTTACTTAGTTGTTATAGTTCTGACTGTGCCTTTTAACTTTCTTGCCAAATTTGTCACCTCCAGAATACAACAAAGATGCCAACTTGTCCAGCAATACCATCCTTTGGACATCACTCACACTGCTTTCCAGGGACAGCCAATTGACCTGGACTTTGCAAGATCCTTCTCCCTCAGATATAGTCTTCTCTTCGGTACAAACCTATCTTTCTGTTCTCTGGACCCTGGGATAGGTAGGACTATTTCTTTGGCCAGCAGGAAGTAGCTACAGATGAATGAGATATTTTCCCATTTTTCTTTGTAAGATTACAAAGGTCCAGCAATGTTAAAAGGGGAATCATTACAGGAGGATCTGTCAAGATCACTGGGGATCAAGGAGGGATCCCTGAGGCAGTGTGTGACAGCCTGTGTTCCCTGGAGAAGGGAGTATTGGGAAATGCCAAAGGCAGAAGACTGAAACTGCAGCACAGCACATGATAGATTTTCAGAACCCCAGGTAAAGGGCAAACAAACAGAGATGCTGTGCATGGCTAGAAATCCTCCTCCTCTCTCCCCTGCCCAGAACATGGCAACAAGAGGAGGGACAGACCTGCAGTCTAATTGGGATTGGTGACTAAAGTGGGGCACTTCTGGAACACATAAGATTTTGGGGCTGGGGACTTAAATAAAAGGCTGGCATAAACTTGCCTTCTTTTCCCAGTCTGCGTCCCTTTGCTTCCCTGGTCAGGGGTCAGCTCACACTAAATGCTAGTGCCACATGTGAGGCTGTACCACTGGGACATGTCCCCTACCACTGAGCTATATGGGTCCTGGACTGCACCCCTTCTTTTGCTCTGAGATCAGTGTATGGACACATAGGCCATGGTACACACTGGTCCCAGGGATTTCAGCAGCCTTGGGTGGCAGGCACCAGAGACGAAGCCCCTGTTTACAGTGGTTAGCAGTAGCCCCAGATACCAGAGAAGGAAGAAACTATAGTGAGGCAATGGCAGTCCCACGATTTTGCACTCCAGGAAAGGATCCAGAAGCTGGAAGGTGGTTCTCATAGCAGCCTTGGTCTCCAGAAGCACGGATAAGAATGGAGTGGAATTTCTGGATACCAGTTCTGATTCTGGGGGATGGCTGAATTCTTTCTGTGTTTTGTGGAAGAGATTGGCCTGCATTTGGGAAGCCCCCAACTTTTGCAAATTGGGAAACATTTAAATAAGAGCTTTTTCCGTCCTCACCAATCTCTGTTTTATGCCTGTGTTTGGCAGCATGGGGCCAAACCCACTCTGTTCAACAACAAATCGTCTATACCATAATGTAGTTGTTTATATGTCAGTTTATTTTAACTTTTTTAGCAACTATAGTTATGTATCAGTATTTAACTATTTTATTATATTTTAAATATTGATAGTATTTAGTGATTGGCTGACTGTGAGAAAATAAGTATACATGTAATTTGCTGTGGCCATGTAACTTACAGAGAGCAATTTTATATTACTTATAAAATTAAAATGTGTTTACATTTATATGAAGTAATACCATTACTTTTCATTTATTTTATAAGAATAATAATATGTTACAAAGAAATTTGTATGTTCATTGTGCAGTGTTGGTGATAATAAAAATGAGAAACCTAAAAATAAACCTAAACTAATATGTAGGTTTAAATAAACCCTGGTATGTCCATGGTATAAAATATTATGTAGAAGCAAAAAAAATTAATAACTTCTATGTGTCAATTAGAAATACTAACCACCAAAAGTAATTAAGAATACAAAAAGTAATTATTAAAAATTACATGTATCCTTTTTCTATTCCTTCAGACTTATTTAAAAATAAAAAATAAAAATATAAGCATCTCTAAGTATTAAAATTGCATTATAATACTGATTATTGTTGACAATATCTCACTGTGAACAATGTAAAAATAAATGAGACTTTTCAACTATGCTAAATAAAATGACTTATCACACTTCCTTTAATAAATTCAGGGTGACTATTTTGAAATGTAGAACGACAGGAGGTACAGGATGGTCACCACTGAGCGGGAAAACAAAAATACAAACACAAAGATTTCCCAAGGTTCCTACCTTGGTACCAATTATAGACTGTACTATAAGAAAGGAGAACTATGAAGCACCAATCCAAAAGAACCTATGCACCCCTATGTTCACAGCAGCACAATTTACAATAGCCAAATATTGGAAGCAACCTAGGTGCCCATCGGTAAATGAATGGATAAAAAAACTGTGGTACATTTACACAATGGAATTCTATGCAGCAGAAAGAAAGAAGGAGCTCCTACCATTTGCAACAGCATGGATGGAACTGGAGAGCATTGTGCTAAGCAAAATAAGCCAGGCAGTGAAAGACAAATACCATATGATTTCACCTTTAACAGGAACCTAATCAACAAAACAAACAAACAAGCAAAATATAACCAAAGACACTGAAATTGGGAACAGGCTGATGGACACCAGAGGGGAGAGGGGAGGCAACTTCAGGGGAAAAGGGGGAGGGTTTAGAGCAACAAATATAAAAGACACGTGGACAAAAACTAGGGAGGGCGGAAATGGGAGGGAAGTGGGAAGGGCTGGGGTAGTGGGCTGCGATGGGAGTAAAAGACAGAAAACTGTACAAAAATGACAATTAAAATAAAGGGAAAAAAACATGCCATGTGAAAAAAAAAGAAAGGGGAACTAGAACAGATGCCAGCAGCCTTGTTGAATTAAGGAAAGAAATCAGAGTTTGAGAAGATCAAGGTGGCTAAAGTCTATATGACAAAAGACTGAAGAGGAAGATGCTACACAAAGAAAGCTCTGAAGATCCCTCTTATTGGGATTCCCTTATGTCTTTGACTGACAAAGTAAACAAAATGTGGATGAGAACAAACTACCCATGGATGGAAGAAAGAATGACCAGAAATCATCACTAGGGTGAAAATTTTCTAGAACTCTTAGAAGAATGGGACTATTTGGTGTTTTCCCCAGAAAGGAAACTAAATTAAATACAAGAGGCATCAAGTAGTGTTTTTCCTATGTTTTCACCTTAGTATTGGGACTTAATCAGTCCTAGGCTAAATGCTTTCCTGGACCACAGTAGAAAATCTAAACAAAAAAATCCAACTGATTTTTTGATGCACTTTGATGTTAAAGAAACATAACAAAGTCAAGAATCAAACCATACAAAATTCATAATATTTAGTGTGTGATTAAAAGCTAACCATCATTTGAGAAAGCAGAAAAGTATAATTCCACAGTAAGAAAAAATCAACAAACAGAAACATACTTAGAAAGAACAGAGTTGTTGGAATAAGAAAGCATAAACAATACTTCAAAAATTATATGTATAACCACAGATTGCAGAAGGTAAGGAAAGACATGATCATGTCAAGATATAAACAAAAAGTATTTTAAAAGCATACATGGAACTTTTAAAAATTAAAAAAATACATCTAGAATAAAAGTACACTAGAAGGAATCAGCAACAAATTATATATTGCAGAAGAAGAGTTCAAAAAACTTGAAGATATAGCTATAAAATCACCAAAAATTAAGAACACAGAGAAACATATTAAAAACATACATAACTTCAGTGACTTGTGGGATAATTACCTACTATCATGTCATTGAAGTCTCATTAGAAATTAATGGAGAAGGGAGAGGACAAAAAATACTAAAAAGGTAAAAATTTTCAAATTTTATAAATACTAGCCCTGGCTGGTGGGGCCCAGTGGACTGAACACTGGCATGCTGACCAAAAAGCTGCCAGTTTGATTTCTGGTCAGGGCACATGCCTGGGTTGCAGGGAAAATCCCTGGTCGAGGGTATGTGAGAGGCAACTAATCAATGTATCTCTCATGCACAGGTGTTTCTCTCCCTCTCTTTCTCCCACCCCCTTCTAAAAATAAATAAATAAAATATTTTTAAAATTTTATGAAAACTATAAACCTATACATTAAAGAAACTGAAAGAGCACCAAAAAGAACAAAAGAAAACCATGTACAGAGACATTATAAATAAGTTTTGAAAACAATGATAATGAGAAACAAAACCTATTATATACAAGAACAAAGATTAGGATGATATTAGATTTCTCATTAGTATGTAAAGATGAAACAATGGAATGACACCTTCTTAGTACTGAGAGTGGGGAAAAAAAAAAAAAAAACAAAACAAAACCAAGAACACTTGTTTATACAAAAGTCTATCCCCAGAATAAATAATCTTCAAGAATGCAGGTGAAATAAAGAATTATTGAAACACACATGAAGAACATTAATCAGTAGCAAACCCATACTATAAAAAATGTCTAAGAAAATTTTTCCAGCCATGGCTGGTGTGACTCAATGGATTGAGTGCCAGCCTGCAAACCAAAGGGTCACTGGTTTGACTACCAGTCACAGCACATGCCTGGGTTGCTGTCCAGGTCCCCAGTAGGGGGTGCACAGGAGGCATCCACGCATTGATTTTCCTCTTCCTCTCTTTCTCCCTCTCTTCCTCTCTCTCTAAATATAAATAAATAAAATATTTTTATTTTTTTAATTTTATTTTAATTGCTGTTCTTGTACAGTTTTCTGTCTTTTATTCCCATCCCAGCCCAACACACCAGCCTTCCCCATCTCCCTCCCATTTCCACCTCCCCCAGCTTTTGTCCACGTGTCCTTTATATTTGTGCTTTAAACCCTTCCCCTTTTCCCCTGAAACTCCCTCCCCTGTCCCCTCTGGTGACTGTCAGCCTGTTTCCTATTTCAGTGTCTTTGGTTATATTTTGCTTGTTTGTTTGTTTTGTTGATTAGGTTCCTATTAAAGGTGAAATCATATAGAATTTGTCTTTCACCACCTGGCTTATTTCACTTAGCATAATGCTTTCTAGTTCCATCCATGCTGTTGCGAAGGGTAGAAGCTCCTTCTTTCTTTCTGTTGCATAGAATTCCATTGTGTAAATATACCACAGTTTCTTGATCCATTCATTTACTGATGGGCACCTAGGTTGCTTCCAATACTTGACTATTGTAAATTGTGCTGCTATGAACACTGGGGAGCATAGGTTCATTTGGATTGGTGTTTCAGGGTTCTTAGAACATAATCCTAGCAGTGGAATTGCTGGGTCAAAAGGTAGATCCATTTTTAGTTTTCTTAGGAAATTCCATACTGCTTTCCACAGTGGTTGTACCAGTCTGCAATCCCACCAACAGTACAATAGGGTCCACATTTCTCCACAACCTCTCCAACACTTGTTGTTTGTTGCTTTGTTTATGATGGCCATTCTGAATGGTGTGAAGTGATATCGCATTGCGGTTTTAATTTGCATCTCTCTGATAGCTAGTGATATCGAACATCTTTTCATGTGTCTCTGGATCCTCTGTATGTCTTACTTGGAGAAGTGTCCGTTCAAGACCTTTGCCCATTTTTTAATTGGGTTGCTTGTCTTCTTAGAGTGGAGTTGTGTGAGTTCTTCGTATATATTGGAGATTAAACCCTTGTCTGAGGTATCATTGGCAAGTATGTTTTCTAAAACGGTTGGTTTTCTTTTTATTTTAATACTGCTTTCTTTAGCTGTGCAGAAGCTTTTTATTTTGATGAGATCCCATTTGTTTATTCTTTCCTTTATGTCCCTTGCTTTAGAGGACATATCAGTAAAAATGTTGCTGCATGAAATATCTGAGATTTCCCTGCCTATGTTCTCTAGGACTTTAATGGTGTCATGGCTTATATTTAAATCTTTTATCCACCTTCAATTTATTTTTGTGTGTGGTGTAAGTTGGTGCTCAAGTTTCTTTTCTTTTCTTGCTTTTTTTTTTTTTTTTTTTTTTTTTTGGCACATAACTGTCCAATTCTCCTAACACCACTTGTTGAAGAGGCTATTTTTACTCCATTTTCTGTTGCTGCCCCCTTTGTAGAATATTAATTGACTGTAGAGAATTGGGTTTATTTCTGGGCTCTCTGTTCTGTTCCACTGGTCCATGTGCTTGTTTTTATGCCAGTACCAGGCTGTTTTGATTACAGTGGCCTTGTAATACAGTTTGGTATCAGGTATTGTGATATCTCCTACTTTGCCCTTCTTTCTCAAAATTGCTGCAGCTATTCAAGGTCGTTTATGGTTCCATATAAATTTTTGAAGTGTTTGTTCTATGTCTGTGAAATATGCCATTGGTACTTTAATAGGTAATGCATTGAATCTGTGAATTGCTTTGGGTAGTATAGACATTTTGATGATGTTAATTTTTCCAATCCATGAACATGGTATATGCTTCCATTTGTTTGTGTCTTCCTTGATTTCTTTCTTCAGTGTTATACAGTTTTCTGAGTACAGGTCTTTTACCTCCTTGGTTAGTTTTACTCCTAGATAGTTTGTTTTTCTTTTTGCTATATTGAATGGGGTTTTTTCCTTAATTTCTGCTTCTGCTGTTTCATTGTTTGTATACAAAAATGCCTTTGATTTCTGAGTATTGACTTTGTATCCGGCTGTTGGGCCAAATTCACTTATTAGAACGAGCAGTTTTTTGGTGGAGTCTATATGATTTTCTATGTACACTATCATGTCATCTGCAAACAATGACAGTTTTGTTTCCTCCTTTCCAATTTGGATGCCTTTTATTTCCTTTTCTTGTCTGATCACTGTGGCTAAAATTTCCAATACTTTGTTGAATAGAAGTGGTGAAAGTGGACAGCCTTGTCTTGTTCCTGATATTGGTGGAAAAGATTTTAGCTTTTGCGCATTGAGTATGATGTTGGCTATAGGTCTCTCATATATGGCTTTACTATGTTGAGGAATTCTCCTTCTATTCCCACTTTGCTGAGTGTTTTTATCATAAATGGAAGCCGTGACTTATCAAATGCTTTTTCCGCATCTATTGATATGATCATGCGATTTTTGTCTTTGCTTTTGTTTATGTGATATATTACATTTACTAATTTGGAATGTTGAACCTTCCTTGCATCCCTGGTATGAATCCCAGTTGCTCATGGTGTATGATCTTTTTAATGTATTGTTGGATGCGGTTTGCCAATATTTTGTTGAGGACTTTAGCATCTATGTTCATCAGCAATATTGGCCTGAAGTTTTTCTTTGTTGTGTCTTTATCTGGTTTTGGGATTAGGATGATGCTGGCTTCATAAAAAGAGTTTGGCAGCCCTCCATAATTTTGGATTTTTTGGAATACTCTGTGAAGGATAGGTGTTAGCTCCTCCTTAAATGCTTTGTGAAATTCTGCTGTGAAACTATCAGGTCCAGGGCTTTTGTGTGCCGGGAGTTTTTTGATTAGTGCTTCAATTTCATCTGCCGTTATTGGTCTGTTCAGGCTTTTTGCTTCTTCTTCATTGACTTTTGGAAGATTATATTTTTCTAGAAACTTGTCCATTTCACCTAGGTTTTCATATTTCTTGGCATACAGTTTGTTCATAGTAGTTTCTTACCATCCTTTGTATTTCTGTTGTGTCACTTGTAATTTCTCTTATTTTATTTTTGATTGTGTTTATTTGGGTCCTTTCTCTTTTTTTTCTTGATGAGCATGCTTAAAGGCTTGTTGATTTTTTTATCTTTTCAAAGAACCAGCTCCTGGATTCATTGATCCTTAGAAGTGTGCTTTTAGTCTCTATATCATTCAGTTCTGCTCTGATCTTGGTTATTTCCTTCCTTCTACTTGCTCTGGGCTGTCTTTGTTGTTGTTCCTCGAGTTCTTGTAGGTATAGGGTTAAGTTGTTTGTTTGAAATGTTTCTATCCTTTTTAGGTAGGCCTGTATCATTATGAACTTCCCTCTGAGGTCTGCCTTCACTGTGTCCCATAAGTTTTGGGTCATTGTGAGTTCATTTTCATTTGTTTCCAGGAAATTTTGATTTCCTCCCTAATTTCATTCTTGACCCATTCATTGTTTATTAGCATGCTGTTCAATCTCCATGATTTTGAGGTTTTTGGGTTTTTCCCCTTGGGGCTGATTTCTAGTTTCAGTCCCTTGTGGTAGGAAAAAAATGTTTGGTATGATTTCAATTTTCTTGAATTTGTTGAGGCTTGTTTTGTGTCCTATCATGTGGTCTATCTTTGAAAATGTTCCATGTGCATTTAAAAAGAAAGTGTATTTAGTTTCTTTGGGATAAAGGACTCTCTCTCTCTCTCTCTCTATATATATATATATATATGTGTGTGTGTGTGTGTGTGTGTGTGTGTGTATAAAATCAGTTAAGTCGATTTCATCTAGAGTGTCGTTCAATGGTACAATATCTTTGTTGATATTTTGTTTGGAAGATCTGTCCATTTTTGACAGTGGGGTGTTAAAATCCCCTACTATAATTGTGTTGCTGTCAATATCTTTCCTGAAGTCCTTTAAGATTTTCTTGATATATTTAAGTGCTCCTCCATTGGGTGCATATATATTTACAATGTTTATATCTTATTGATGGATTCGTCCCTTCAGTATTATGAAGTGACCTTCTGGGTCTCTCTTTATGGCTCTTCTTTTGAAGTCTATTTTGTCTGATATGAGTATTGCTACACTCACTTTTTTTTCCTGTCCATTTGCTTGGAAAATTTGTTTCCAGCCCTTCACTTTGAGTCTGTGTAGGTCTTTTGTCCTGATGTGGGTCTCTTGTAGGCAGCATATGTGTGGGTCATGCTTTCTTATCCATTCAGCTATTCTATGTCTTTTGATTGGAGCATTTAATACATTTACATTTAAGGTTATTATTGATAGGTAGTTATTCATTTCCATTTTTGTACATGTGTTCCCCCCCATCTCTCTCTTTCCTTAAAGCAGTCCTTTAGTATCTCTTGCAGAATTGGTTTGGTAGAGGTGTATTCTTTTAGACTTCTTTTTTCTGGAAAATTCCTTATTTGGCCTTCTATCTTCATTGAAAGCCTTGCTGGATAGAGTAGTCTTGGTTGCAGGCCTTTGGTTCTCATTGCTTGGAATATTTCTTGCCATTCTCTTCTGGCTTGGAATGTTTCCATAGAGAAGTCAGCTGCTAACCTTATTGGGGCTCTCTTATATGTTACTTCCTTTTACTCCCTTTCTGCCTTTAAGATTGTCTCTTTGTCTTGGAATTTTGCCATTTTAATTATGATGTGTCTTGAAGTGGGCCTGTTTGGGTTCCTCTTGATTGGGACTCTCTGTGTTTCCTGGATTTGTGTGACTTTTTCTCTCATCAAATTAGGGAAGTTTTCCATCATTACTTTTTCAAATAGGTTTTCTATCCCTTGCTCTTCTTCTTCTCCTTCTGGTATCCGTATTATACGGATATTATTATGTTTCATATTGTCTTGCATTTCTCCTTATCCCTCCTCATTCTTTCTGAGCCTCTTTTCCTTTTCTTCATTTTTCTGAGTGTTTTTTTTGTACTTTGTCCTCCAACTCACTGATCCAATCTTCTGCTTCATCAATTCTGCTTTTGATTTCTTCTACGGTGTTCTTCAGTACAGAAATTGTATTCTTCATTTCCTCTTGGCCCTTGTTGATAGTTTCTATTTCCTTTTTCATGTTGATATAGTTTGCAGTGAGTTCATTGTAGCTTCCCTGTAGTTTCTGGTAACTCATTGAGAGTTCATGGAGCTTCCTGACAACGATTGCTTTGAACTCAATATCTTATAGTTCAGTTGCCTCTATTGCATTTAGCATTCTTTCTGAGGCTTCCTCCTTTCCTTTCATTTGGGGATTGTTTCTTTGTCTTCCCATTGTTTGTGAGACTCATGTTGTTTGCCTCAGCTTCTTACATTGATCAGTTCTGGCTCTCTTGGTTTATGGTGTGTACTTTTGTGGTAGAATCCCTGTGATATTCAGTGGTGCAGTCTCCTTCAGGTATCCTGGTGTTCATAGCTACCACTTTCTCAGCTGTTAGGATGCCCCCTCTTTGGGACCAATTCTGTTTTATTTACATTTCCAGGCATTTTTTTTTGTCTTACTCATGGGTATTTAAAAAGAGAAAACCAGGGGAAAAATGAAAAAAGAAGAAAAAAGAGAAGAAAGAAGAAGAGATAAAATTGAAAGAAAGGAATAAAGAATAAAAGAAGAAAGAAGAGAAGCAAAAGGAGTTGATGGGTAAACAGATAAAAAATAATAATAAAAAAAAAACAACGAAAAATCCTCTTGCTGTTTTCAAACTTGCCAAGCCAGTTTTTCTGGTTTTGCTGGCTGCAATGGCCAAGGGGTGATGGTATCACTTTTCTCCTTGTTCAGCACTCAGTCATCTTTGGACTAATCTCCCCAGGGCCTGCTGTGCACTCGCCTCTCAGCACAGGGCATCAGGTGTGGGTTCTGAGCCTCCTGGGGAGAGCACACTTTCGTGAGTTTAAGGGTGTGAGCTCATGTCTCCTAAGGGGCATGCGCCAACCCTGAGTTTACAGGTGTGGGTTCCAGATTTCCTGCTCTGTGTTCACTCACCCTAATTTCACGAGATTGAGCTCTGGGTTTCCCATGGATCGTGCACACTCCCTGGGTTCACATTCATGGGCTCTGGTTCTCCCACGGATCGCTCACATTCCCCAGGTTCCTGGCATGGGCTACGGGTCTCCAGCCCAGCGTGCACTCCTCCCAGGGCTATGCATGGGTACTCACATCCCCAGCGTGTTTGCAACTCAGAGCTTTAGTCCTCTCTGTGAGACTTCAAGCAACCAAGTCTCTCTGTGCTGCTCAAACCTTGTCTGTCTGGGGAGGGGGTGGTTGACCCTGTTTCCTCCCTAGAGCCCTGTGGCAGACCTCTCAAGCACCAGGCCTCAGCCACCCTGATCTCCGCACTGATCTCTGGGCTCTTATTGTCCTGAAGTACTCTCCTTACCATCTGGTTTTTCATTGCCGCTACAATTTTCGATCTCCTATTTTCAAGTATGCTGTGTTACTGTTGGTTGTTTGCTCTGTTCCTCTATAGATCAGCCAGGTTTTTCACTCGTACATAAGGGGAAGTGGAATCTGCTCCCTCCTACTGTGCCACCATCTTCCTTCCTAATCAATAAAATATTTGTTAAAAGAAGAAAATTCTTCCAGGGAAGGAAAATGATTCAGAAAGAAACTGGATTAAAAAAATAAGTAAAAAATAATGTAAAAATGGTGCACATTGGATTAAATATAATATATGTATTTCTCAATGTTTCCTATCTTTAAAGGACAATTTTGACTATGTAAAGGAAAAACAAAGAATGTATTAAGAATTATAGCATGTATAGATTTAAAATACATGACCAATAACAGCACAAAGAGCAAGAGAAGAAAGGAGTAGCAGCATACTGTTGTACGTTGTGTAAAATACTATATGTGAAGCGGTATTATATTATGTAAAAATAGATTGTGTGATAAGTTAAAGATGCATGTTGAAATCCTAGAGCAAGTACACAGACATACAAGATGTTGGTGTTTATTCAACAATAGAGATAAAACAAGTAAGAAAACAATACTCAATAATTTGAAAATAAGGCAGTAAAAATTAAGCAAGGAGCAAAAAACAGATAGAACAGACAAAAGAGAGAAAAAGCTAGATTTAAGCCCAATCATATTAATTATTAAATTAAATATAAATAACCTACAGATCACTTTTAAAAGGCAAATTGTCAGAATGTACAAAAATGCACAATTCTGCCCTAAGGAAGCTACTTAAATAAAAAGCAACATATTTTAGATATAAAGACAAAGACTGGTCAAAAACAAAAGTATAGAAAAATGGATATATGCTATATAAACACTAGCCAAAGAAACTGCAGTGACCATATTAAGATCCAACAAAATACTTTTACTCTATTCCCAGAAAACAATTTAGAAAATTTTTTTTTAGAATGAAACACTTTCATCAGTTTGAAACTATTTTCTCATGCTTTTTAGATAAATTCACCTGGACTTTTCCTTTCCTTGTTGGAAACCTTCCATTTGAGATTCCACATGTTTGGATTTATTCTTTCAGTGGCTTATATCACTCCCTTGCTGTAATTTAGGCATTTAGACAATAATGGAGGTAATTTTCACTCAGCCCATTAGGGCACAACTGTTGGTTGGTTGCCCTATGCTAGTGGCCTGAAATTGGGACTTATTACCAGGAAATGATGAAGTCACTGGGGAAAATTTTGCCCTACTTTCTATCAGCAAAAGCACTTGGTCACAGGAATATACATATACATGTATATAATATCTATACAGTGATAGACTGTCACTTCAAGATTGTTATCTAAAATAGTCATTCAGAATCCTAATTTAAAAAAAAATATATGTTTAAGAGATTATAAAGTTGTTCAATCAAAGCCCTTCCATAAAGGTAAGATTAAACTTTTTTAACTTTAAAAACCCAAAACAAAATGAAAATGAGAAAAGGAATTAAAAACGCTATCCTGCAGAGAGACAGATGTAGAAATAACGTTATTATCTCAAATACTGGGTGGTTTTTGGCCAACAACAGACACATCAGTATGGGAGCTTGCAGAACAGGCACACATGTCATCACTGTTAAGTAAAGTAATTACAGATTTGGCACCAGTAAAGCCTTGTTATTTGACAAAATGTAGTGGTTTAAGTAGCAAATGATTGCCACCACTTTGAGCAAGTCTGATCATCCATCAGTTATTAATTCCCTTGACATGCCATTGTATAATGTGGCTGTTTCTGGGCAAATGAGCCAGCATGGCTCCAGTTAGATGAAACTCACTTCTCCAGCATGATCATTCCTCAAAATTTCAAACTGACTGAGCGATTCAATATTTCTGGAGAGAATATTTATGAATGTTTCTAGTGATTGAAAAGGTTAGGTATATATTCAGAGGTCATGTTATAGATGTAAAGATAAGAATTATTTGTGGCATTATAATTTCTTCTTTATTGGTCTCTGTCCTGTAATGTTTTTAGCATTCATGTACACAGAATTTCTTACATCATTGAAACTCTTTCATGTTGTATATACCAGGTTTGTCTAGGAGGTATTCAGCCTTGTAACATGAAAGATAGAGACATTTATTAAAGAAGATACAAGATAAAAGAAACATTGTGCATAGGACAACGACACCTTAGTACCCTTCAAAGTAGGCACATTGGGACCTCATACTGTTCTCCCAATCACCAGCAGTTGTCCTGTTGTATTTTCCTGAATCTCATCAACAGTTTGAAATCACTTCCCTTTCAAAGGTGATTTTAGTTTTGGAAAAAGCCAGAAGTCAGAGGACACCAAATATAGGGTGTAGGGGGGCTGAGTCACCTGGGTGATTTGATGTTTCACCAAAAATCTCTGCATGAGAAAAGATGAATGAGTGGGTGTGTTGCCTATAGCTAAAGCCTTCTGAATCATCAAAATAGTTTCTGTGGAGGAATTTTCAAGCTTAACACAAAATTTGATGTAGATTTGTTGCTGTACTCCATCATTTTGAACGCAGTGGACATATAGGACACATGCTCACTCAAGGGTATCTACTACCCCCACGACTAGAACACTGAAGTTGGCATCGTTCATGCTTGCTCATTCCAGTCCACACTCCTTGGCTGCCAGGTTACATCAATGTCTCATAAATTGTTCTTGTTATATTAACAATAGTTGGACTGTTTCTGGACAGACCATGTATTATACTAGTTAAATTCTTAAAACACACAATCCCTAATGTTTTGTCTCAGATGATGTTCTTTGGGAACTTTGACTAAAATTAATCTAATAAAGCATGTATCATTACCTAAATTATATGTTACATGAATTTGTTTGATTGTTTTTGTTTGCTTTTTTCCCTTTGTTTACTTCTTCATTTCTTTGTCTCCTACTGGAGTATAAACTCCATGAGAGCAGGTGCTTTATCTGTCTATACATTAGTATATAACCAGTCCTGAGAATAGTCTCTGAGTCACAGTAACTTTCAATAAACATCTGTTAAATAAATAAATAAAGCTCTCCATATGTTTTCAGAAAACACATGATTATCAATGATTTTCTTATTCTATTTTATGAAGACAAAGTAAAGCAGTGTATGTAGCTATTCCTGAATAATAATGTTGTCTTTCTTCTTTATAATAAGTAAATATGCTAATAAAAAGTATATTGTTTATATTTTTAGTTTGTTTTGCAGATTCCATGGCTAGTTCAGGCAGCTACTATGACGTCCTTGAGATTTTACAATCAGGGAAGCCTATATTGTTAAATGGTTTGCAGAAGTAAAACTCATTTTACAATTTTATTTAATTACATATGTTCTATGAAGAGACTGCATTTTATTACTATGATAATAAATTGGAAGCCACAATACTTTTTTAACATTTATAGTAACATACAGTTACTAGAATTGCTTAATGAAGTTTCTTAATCCAAATATTGCTTAATGAAGTTTCTCCTTATTAAGGAAAATGATGAATCAAAAAATATTTCCCTTAAGGTACTATCAAAACATTGAAGTTATATAATTCTCAATAAGTATCAGAAAAAAATTAACAGTAATTATTCTATATATTATCTTAGAGTCAATGTCCCAGGTTGACATTATGATCTAGTTATATATAACATTATTATATACATTATCCTACACATGCTTAGTCTTAGCTCCCAAATGAGAGTCATGACAAGCAGCCAAGAAACAGGTGCATGCACACTCTTCCAGCACAAGCTTGTCAGTTTGGATGCACATGATTTTATGGTGCAAAATCACATCTCCTAATTGGATACTGATATCTACAATGTAGATAAAAGTTTTCCAACTATCCTAAACAACTCATCTTCTATTCAAGAGCTTTCATGAAGATTTAACCTAAAGATTAATGAGGGGTTAATGTTTGGAGATGAAGAAAGTGCAAGAGAAATTAATTTTTACTCCTTTTGTAGAGTATCAATTCAGCAGCCCTGTTTGGAGCATATGAAAAGTGTACTGTTTTCTTTTCACCATCTATTTCCTGTTTTATTTTTTTTTATTATTCTCTGCTCTCCTCTTTTCTTTATACTGTCAAAGTATCAATTCTTGAGACATTCATGTTACACCTAAGCATATGAAAAGGAATAAGAGAAGTATTAATTGAGTCCACTTCACCAATAAGAAAGTGAATTTTAATAACTATCCATAAGCAAAATGAATCTAGATATAAACCATTTTCCCTATAAAAAAGTATAGTACATTAGAATAGTTACAGCACAAAAAATTTCAAAGGAGCAATAAAAGTCTTAATTTTCCATATTCCTAACACTATATTTTAATATTTTCAAAGCATTATAACTGTAAACAATTTTTTAAATTTTAGATGAGTTATATAGAAGAGAACAACATAACTATATATATTTTCAATAATTAAATTTCTCCTAATGGTTGTTATGATGATTAAACACATGTTGAAAATTGTAGCCTAACACTACTTTCATGTATATTTTAATGTATTAATATTAATATTAATGCCAGTAAGACACAAAAGTGACTTTATTTTGGTTTCTATTTTGAAAGTCAGCAACTAATACTGAAGGTTATAGCTATAAATCCTAAGAAAGCTGATAGTCACATACTAAGGTCAAGGAGATTTTACTATTTGAAATAAATAACTTATTTTTCAACTCTGTATGCTTATAATGAGCAAATTATGACTACAGTTCACATGGAAGTGTCCACTATGATGAAATTCTGCCACACAGCCCTAATATTGAATGGTAAGAATGTTCAATTGATAGCTTCTTTCGATACGCCGAGGAAGAGAGAAATGGAAGAGATGGAAAAAGGAGGAAAAGAGAGAGGGATAAGAAGGAGATAGTGTCCTATCTGAATGCTTTCAAGTGAGACTTGTCTCCTCAGTTGTCTAGGGCAGGATTTGCCTCCCCCAGGAGGGCATACTTGTCCAAGGTCTCAAACTTCCTAACACAGCTCATGTTCAATCACTGATCCAGGAGGAAGTATAAAGATTGGGTTAGGCCCCTTAATTCCAATGTGGGTTAAATTTGATATCACACACACACACACACACACACACACACACACAGACACATACATATACACACATTAATCATTGATATATGTATATATACTTTTATATCTATATACACACATCAATATCCCAGGTTGGGGAAAAATATCTATATCTATATCATCTATATCTATCTATATCTATATCTATATCTCTTTATATATATATCTAGATAGATATAGAGAGATATAGATATTTATATATCTCTCTATATCTATAGATAGATAGATAGATAGATAGATATTCTATCTATCTATATATAGAGAGAGATATAAAGATAGATAGATATTCCAGAGATGTTCAGGGGGTTGGCTCAGGAGTTTTTTCATTCTCTTTTGTTTTGTTTTGTTTTAGAATTTCATCTCAGCTCAACTACTCCCTTTACTTAATCCTCCTTCCCATCTCCACTTTCTTCTTCAGGTTTAATTTCTAATTCAGACACAGCATTCCAAATTTCAAGTCTACATCTGCATTAGAAACCCCACCTAAAAGTTTCAGAAACAGAAAAAGAATAAAGGAAAAAAAGAAAGATAAATTAAGAAAAAAAAACATTTGTTAACCACTAAATCAATGCCAATCATTAAACTAATCACTTAACAAAACTATTTAATTTGAACATTTAACCTTCAATGTAAATTTTAATGAGGGCATTATATTTATTCTCACTTTATACATATGGAAATCTAGACTCAAAGAGGCTTAGCAACTATTCTGAACTTGTATAGATAGTAAATTATACCGCTAAAATCAATCTAAAGAATTTTAAACATTTTGCCCTACACCATCACTTTTTTAGGAGTATATACTTTTTATAAGAAGGCTAAATTCCTTGAAATGCATTATCTCAATTAAAGCTCTACACAACGTGCAATTTTGAATACTAAGGATGGCACTATGTTGATACTGAGTAATGGTAAAATATTACAGGATAATCACAAGCCAATCTTACCCATAAATAGTCTTTTATATTGTCAATAGTCCTTTATATTTATCACCTATTTACCCTCTGGTGGAATTTGACATGCTCAAAATGAAGAATGAATAAATTGAGAAGAACAATAAATTGAGGGGAAAACTTGGCAGAAGATTTTGAGCTCACTAATTATCTTTTTCTGCCCTCTAAATGTGGACCTCTCAAGTCCTGTCTGCCTGCTTTACCTTCTGTTGCTATCGAACTACTAGCTTTTATAATTGTTTTCAATAGGAGTTTGGTCTAATACAAGGTATCTTTTGTTTGTTTGTTTTTTATTTTTTGTTTTTTTAATATAGTTTATTGATTATGCTATTACAGTTGTCCCATTGCTCCCCCATCATTCCCCTCCACCCTGCACACCCCCTCCCACCCACATTCCCCCCTTTAGTTTATGTCCATATGCCATAAGTTATTTAGCTTCTACATTTCCCACACTATTCTTGCCCTCCCCCTATTTTCTACCCACGATCTATGCTACTTATTCTCTGTACCATTTCCCCATCTCTCCTCCTCCCACTCCCCTGTTGCTAACCCTCCATGTGATCTCCATTTCTGTAGTTCTGTTCCTGTTCTAGTTGTTTGCTTTTGTTTTAGGTGTGGTTGTTAATAGCTGTGAGTTTGCTATTTTGTTACTGTACTATTTTTGATCTTCTTTTTCTTAGATAAGTCCCTTTAACATTTCATATAATAAGGGCTTGGTGATGATTAACTCCTTGAACTTGACCTTGTCTGTGAAGCACTTTATCTTCCCTTCCATTCTAAATGACAGCTTTGCTGGATAGAGCAATTTTGGATATAAATCCCTGCCTTTCAAGACTTCGAATACTTATTTCCAGCCCCTTCTTGCCTATAGGGTCTCTTTTGAGAAATCAGCTGACAGTCTGATGGTAACTCCTTTGTAGGTGACTGTCCCTTTATCCCTTGCTGCTTCTAGAATTCTCTGCTTCATTTTAATCTTGGCTAATGTAATTACGATGTGCCTTGGCATGTTCCTCCTTGGGTCCAACTTCTTTGAGACTCTCTGAGTTTCCTGGACTTCCTGGAAGTCTATTTCCTTTGCCAGATTGGGGAAGTTCTCCATTATTATTTGTTCAAATAAGTTTTCCACTTGTTGCTCTTCTTCTTCCCCTACTGGTGCCCCTATAAGTTGGATGTCCAGACATTTAAAGTTGCCCCGGAGGTTCCTAAGCTTCTCCTCATTTTTTTGAATTCTTGTTTTTTCCTTCTTTTCTGTTTGGTTGTTTGTTTCTTCCTTCTGGTTCACTTCATTGATTTGAGTCCCAGTTTTCCTCCCATCTCTATTGGTTCCCCATGCATTTTCCTTCATTTCACATATTGTAGCCTGCATTTTTTCATCTAATTTGTGACCAAAATCAACCAATTCTGTGAGTATCCTGATCACCAGGGCTTTGAACTGTGCATCTGATAGGCTGGCTATCTCTTCATTGCTTAGGGGCATTGGCTCTGGAGCTTTGATCTGTTCTCCTGTTTGAGCCATTTCTGGTGGGGTATTTTTGGGGTTTTGTTTTTGGTTTTTTTTTTTGGGGGGGGGTCTGGTCACGTCTGTTATTTAGTGAGGAGTGGAGCCTTAGGTGTTCCCCAGGGCAGGGCAGCCCAGTCCCTGGGTAGTGACGCTGTATGTGGGGGTGGGGTCCAAGAGAGAACAATGGCACGTGCTCCATTCTCTCTTGGATTCCACTTCCTTCCACTGCTTCCCCTTCTCCTGGATTATGTGGGTGTGAATGTGGGACCACCTGGTCAGCCAACCACCCTGTGTGGCCTCACTGGGTCTGCACCACTGCCACCCTGTGCCTAGGGTCCACTAGCTGTCACCTGTGCACCTGGGGTCTGCCAGCTGCTGCTGCCTGTGCATCTGGATCTGCCCACCTACACTTTTTCCTGCCGCAACTCTGGCCCTCTTACCAGTCTGGATAAATGGTTGTTGGACTTCCATATAGTTCAATTTTCTATCAGTTATGATTCTTTTCTTGTTTCTAAATCTTTGTTGTCTTTAATTTTCATTGTGTGAGGAGGCACAGTGTGTCCACCTATGCCTCCATCTTGGCCAGAAATCACCAAGGTATCTTTTTTTTTTCTCACTAGATCTTCATTTGTTTTCTCACTAGATCTTATTAGAAGATGTTTGGTTATTTTTATTTTATTTTTACATACAACAATTTTCTTGTATAGAGATAGTAATTTTTGTTACTGGTTTTATTAATATATTGTTTCTGGACTTATCTAGCTTTTGAAATATCTCTCTGCAGGCTATCATAGTGTATTGCTCCAAGGTGCGGTTGATGATTCTACTTGCGTATATCTCTCCCAGAGAGTTCTTCTACTGTTACCTCAAAAACACAGTATTGTTTTTATTTTCTATGTCTTTTCCCTGTCTCTCAATTTTTTTTCCAGAAAGCTATCTCTGTTCCTAAAAATTTATTTAAAAAATTATTCCAATGGTGGACTGAGGTGGAATGAGAAGAACATAACTATTGTATTCTTAATTATATACAGGTATAAATATTTCCTACAGAGATGGAAATGTACTGTAAGTAAAGTGGGCCCATTGTCACTTTAATGGAGGTGAGGCTATATTATATTTTTCTCAAGCCAATCTAGGTAACACATATCTAGGCATGCTGTAAGCTATAATTAGAAGTTTCAAGCCTTCACTGTAGTCAAGAAGAAATATTGGTTTAGACAACTGTGTTAAAACAACCTCCTCACATACATGAGACGCACGATTTTCTCACTTTTTTCCACATGTGAGACCAACTCATATATTTTCATCTTATTTGCAAGCATTTCTTTTCAGATGTTTACTTGTTAATAGTCCTATATCCTATGTTTCCTATTCTTAGAAAGTTTTTTTCTTACTCCTACTTCCCTGAAAGTGATATAAATCACCAACTTGTTTGAATAATAAACAAATAAAATGATATATAAATTTTCATTCCCTTCCTAGAAACTTGAATCTTATCACTCTGAATGCAGAGATATAATCTAATATTATCAACACATACTGAGCAACCTCAGTTTTCTCAATCTGTTTGCATTTGTAATGTAATATTTCTTCAGAATTATTTTTTAAACAAACTTATCTGTTTCACCATGCAGTGGTATGTGACTCTATATTTTAAGGATAATGAAATGAGTCTCTGCTAAGATACCTACGTTCAGTAATACATGTATGTCCTTTGCCTCTTTAAGAGACTGTGGCATGTAACAAATAAGCTTCTGTATTATTATACTTTCAAAGGTGATGGCAATTAAATAAAAATTAATATTTGAAAAATATCAGGTGGTCAGCAATCATAAAACACAACACTTTCTTAAGAAATGAGAACCAAAAGGAATCCATAATTAACATGGGATGATGCTGTGCATTACTAGTCTGAATATAGCAATAGGGAATTACAGTTCACTGTTTCACTTTTATCATTTTTACTTTGCAGTATGATTGGCATATGATTAAGACCTCAGACTATATATTCAAGTACTCTAAATTTATGCAAGTATTCTAAATTTACATGTAAGAAAACATTGAGACAAGGTATTTGTATGATATTGTATAACTAGGTACATTTGAAAAATAGAGTTTTTGTACAAAAAGTGGTGTGCCTGTCTGCTAACAAAGAGTGGGAAAGAGAGCTAAAGAAAACTCAGTTGGATTAAACACAGTCTATCCAGACCGTGCTCTCTAAGGGTATGGACAGTTGTATGGCAGGACCCCCTGGGTTTCCATCTAAGAGCATACCACTTGCCATTGAAGCATTTCTTGAAATGATCCTTAACTCTATGAAGACAGCCAGGACACCTGCTTGTGGTTTGGAATAATCTCCATTGGAAAGCTTTTTTGTTGTTTGGCTATTGATTTTAAGGTACACAATGTGATAATTTAATATACATGTGCATCATGGTGTGATCACGACAATCAAGTTAATTAACACATCTGTCACCTCACATAATTACCAATTCTGGGGGGGGGGCAAGGTGGTGACAACACTTCATGTCCACATTTTTAGTAACTTTAAGGTATACAAGGCAATATTATTAAATGTCATTACCATGCTATATATTTTATCCTGGGAACTTCTTCCTCTTTTTTTAATCCTCATCTGAGGATATGTTTATTGATATTAGGGAGAGAAAAAAGGAAAGAAAGGAAGAGAGAAACATCAACATGAAAGAGAAAGATCAATTGGTCGCCTCCCTGTACAGGCCCTGGCCAAGGATCAAACCTGCAACCTAGGTATGTGCCCAGACTGGGAATTAAACCCACAAACTTTTTGGTGTATGGGACCATGCTCCAACCAACTGAGCCTCCTGGCCAGGGCATCCTCAGAACTTTTAACTAAAAGTTTGTACCCTTAGACCAACCTTTACCATTTCCCACACCCATCAGCCCCTGACAATCAAATCTACACTCTGCTTCTATAAGTTCAATTTTATTGGATTTAATATAAAAGTGAGACCATTCAGTATTTGTTCAGTGGCTTTTTCCACCTAACATAACATCCTCCACTTTGATTCATGTTGTTGCAAATGGTAGGAATTCCTTTTCCATTATGGCTAAATATTATTTAATTTATAAATAATATTTATAAATAATTATTATAAATAATAAATATTATTTAGTCATAATAAAAAAGAAAATACATATTTTCTTTATCTATTCATCCCTCAGTGGACACAGGTTACTTCCATAGCTTGGCTATTGTAAATAATCTTGCATTAGGAAACATGGAATTGCAGATATCTTTTTGAGATACTAATTTTGTTTCTTTTGGATATATATCCAGAAGTGAGATCGTTGGATCATATTTTTAATTTTCTTTAGAAATCTCCATAAGAGTTTCCATAGTGGTTGTACCAATATATATCCTCAACATCAGTGTACGAGAATTCCTTTTTCTCTTCATCGACACTTACTATCCCTTGTCTTTATGATAATAGACATTCTAACAAGTGTGGGTAATATCTCATTGTCATTTTGATTTGCATTTTCCTGATGATTAGTGATCTTTAGCACCTTTCCATGTACCTGTTGATCATTGTATGTCTTTGCAAAATACATCTATATTGCCATTTTATAATTGTTTTGTTTGTTTTGTTATTGAGTTGTATAAACTCCTAGTACATTTTAACCCCTTATCAGACATATAATTTGCAAATATTTTATCCATTCCATAGGTTATGTTTTCATCTTGTTGATGGTTTATTTTGCTATACAATTTTTTTTTTTTTTAGTTTTAGGTAGTCCCACTTGTTTACTTTTTTATTCTGTTGTCTTTTCTTTTATCATTTCCAAGAGCAATGTCAAAGAATATTTTTCTTCTAGGAGTTTTGTGGTTTCAGGTACTTAAGCCTTTCTTCCTTTCAAGTTAATCTTTTGTAAGGTGTAAAGTAAGTGTCCAATTTCATTCTTTCACATGGGATATGTGGTTTTCTCAAAACCATTTACTGAAAAGATAATCCTGTCCCCAATATTCATTCTTGGTACCCTTATCAAAGATTAGTTGACTGTATATATTCTTTCTGGACTCTCTATTCTATTCCATTGGTCCACATGTCTGTTTTAATGACAACATCATACTGTTTTGTTTACTATAGTTTTGCGATATAGTTTGAAATTAGATAATGTAATACTTCCAGTTCTGTTCTTCTTTCTCAAGAGTGCTTTTTCTATTAGGTCTTTTGTTGTTCCATACTAATTTCAATATTTTTTTTCTATTTCTTTGAAAAATGCCATTGGAATTTGTATGAAGGTTGTATTGCATCTCTAAATTGCTTTGGTAGTATGGATAGTTTATGAAAAACATTTAACAGTATTAATTATTCCAACCTATCAACACAAATTTTTTCCATTTATTTGTATCTTTAATTTCTTTCATCAATATCTTTTTTATCAGTATTTTTTAATTGTTGATATTGTACAGTTTTCTGTCTTTTACCCCACCCCAGCCCACCACCCCAGCCCTCCCCACCTTCCTCCCATTTCCACCCCCCATAGTTTTTGTCCATGAGTCCTTTATACTTGTTGCTCTAAACCGTTCCTCTTTTCCCCCGAAATTCCCTCCCCTCCCACTTTGGACACTGTCAGACTATTCTCAAATTCAGTGTCTTTGTTTATATTATGCTTGTTTGTTTGTTTTGTTGATTAGCTTCCTGTTAAAGGTGAGATCATATGGTATTTGTCTTTCACAGCCTGGCTTATTTCACTTAGCATGATACTCTCCAATTCCTTCCATGCTGTCGCAAAGGGTAGGAGCTCCTTCTTTCTTTCTGCTGCATAGAATTCCATTGTGTAAATGTACCACAGTTTTTTGATCCATTCATTAACTGATGGGCACCTAGGTTGCTTCCAGCACTTGGCTATTGTAAATTGTGCTGCTATGAACATAGGGGTGCATAGATTCTTTTGGATTGGTGTTTCAGGATTCTTAGGATATAATCCAAGCAGTGGAATTGCTGGGTCAAAAGGTATGTCCATTTTTAGTTTTTTAGAAAATTCCATACTGTTTTCCATAGTGGTTGTACCAATCTGCAATCCCACCAACAGTGCACTAGGGTCCCCTTTTCTCCACAACCTCTCCAACACTTGCTGTTTGTTGCTTTGTTTATGAAGGCCATTCTGACTGGTGTCAAGTGGTATCTCATTGTAGTTTTAATTTGCATCTCTCTGATAGCTAGCGATATCGAGCATCTTTTCATGTGTCTCTGGATCCTCTGTATGTCCTCCTTGGAGAAGTGTCTGTTCAAATCCTTTGCCCATTTTTTAATTGGGTTGCTTGTCTTCTTAGAGTAGAGTCTTGTAAGTTCTTTATATATTTTGGAGATTAATCCCTTGTCTGAGTTATCATTTCCAAATATGTTTTCCCATACAGTTGGTTCTCTTTTTATTTTAATACTGTTTTCTTTAGCTGTGCAGAAGCTTTTTATTTTGATGAGATCCCATTTGTTTATTCTTTCCTTTATGTCCCTTGCTCTAGGGGACGTATCAGTGAAAATATTGCTGCGTGAAATATCTGAGATTTTCCTGCCTATATTATCCTCTAGAATTTTAATGGTGTCATGGCTTATATTTAAATCTTTTATCCATCTTGAATTTATTTTTGTGTATGGTGTAAGTTGGTGCTCGAGTTTCATTTTTTTGCATGTAGCTGTCCAGTTCTCCCAGCACCACTTATTGAAGAGGCTATTTTTGCTCCATTTTATGTTGCTGCCCCCTTTGTTAAATATTAATTGACTGTAGAGACTTGGGTTTATTTCTGGGCTCTCTGTTCTATTCCACTGGTCCACGTGTCTGTTCTTGTCCCAGTACCAGGCTGTTTTGATTACAGTGGCTTTGTAATACAGTTTGGTATCAGGTATTGTGATCCCTCCTACTTTGCTCTTCTTTCTCAAAATTGCTGCCGCTATCCAGGGTCGTTTATGATTCCATATAAATTTTTGAAGTGTTTGTTCTATGTCTGTGAAATATGCCATTGGAACTTTAATAGGTATTGCATTGAATCTGTAAATTGCTTTGGGTAGTATGGACATTTTGATGATACTAATTCTTCCGATCCATGAACACAGTATATGCTTCCATTTGTTTGTGTCTTCCTTGATTTCATTCTTCAGTGTTGTGTAGTTTTCTGCATACAGGTCTTTTACCTCCTTGGTTAGGTTTATTCCTAGGTATTTTATTTTTCTTTTTGCTATATCGAATGGGATTTTTTTCTTGATTTCTGCTTCTGCTGTTTCACTGTTGGTATACAAAAATGCCTTTGATTTTTGGATATTGACTTTGTATCCAGCTATTTGGCCAAATTCATTTATTACGTCGAGCAGCTTTTTAGCCGAGTCTATAGGATTTTCTATGTACACTATCATGTCATCTGCAAACAATGATAGTTTTGTTTC
Organism: Glossophaga mutica; assembly: GCA_039655065.1. Taxonomy (NCBI): domain Eukaryota; kingdom Metazoa; phylum Chordata; class Mammalia; order Chiroptera; family Phyllostomidae; genus Glossophaga; species Glossophaga mutica. The sequence goes on along the minus strand of CM077307.1, from coordinate 90,521,880 downwards.
CTCCTTTCCAATTTGGATGCCTTTTATTTCCTTTTCTTGTCTAATTGCTGTGGCTAAGACTTCCAATACTATATTGAATAGAAGTGGTGAAAGTGGACAGCCTTGTCTTGTTCCTGATCTTAGTGGGAAAGATTTCAGTTTTTGCCCATTGAGTATGATGTTGCCTGTAGGTTTCTCATATATGGCCTTTATTATGTTGAGGAATGCTCCCTCTATTCCCACTTTGCTGAGTGTTTTTATCATAAATGGGTGTTGTACTTTATCAAAAGCTTTTTCTGCATCTATTGATATGATCATGTGATTTTTGTCCTTGCTTTTGTTTATGTGATGTATTACATTTATTGATTTGCGAATGTTGAACCATCCTTGCATCCCTGGGATGAATCCCACTTGGTCATGGTGTATGATCTTTTTAATGTATTGTTGGATGTGGTTTGCCAATATTTTGTTGAGGATTTTAGCGTCTACATTCATCAGTGATATTGGCCTGAAGTTTTCTTTCTTTGTTATGTCTTTATCTGGTTTTGGGATTAGGATGATGCTGGCTTCATAAAAAGAGTTTGGGAGTCTTCCATCATTTTGGATTTTTTGGAATAGTCTGTGAAGGATAGGGGTTAGTTCTTCCTTAAATGTTTTGTAGAATTCTCCTGTGAAATTATCTGGTCCAGGGCTTTTGTGTGCCGGGAGTGTTTTGATTACTGATTCAATTTCACCGGCTGTTATTGGTCTGTTCAGGTTTTCTGTTTCTTTTTCATTGAGTTTTGGAAGGTTATATTTTTCTAGAAACTTGTCCATTTCACCTAGGTTTTCAAATTTTTTGGCATACAGTTCTTCATAGTAATTTCTTACAATCCTTTGTATTTCTGTGGTGTCAGTCGTAATCTCTCCTCTTTCATTTCTGATTGTGTTTATTTGAGTCCTCTCTCTTTTTTTCTTGATGAGCCTGCTTAAAGGCTTGTCGATTTTGTTTATCTTTTCAAAGAACCAGCTTCTGGATTCATTGATCCTTAGGATTGTTCTTTTAGTCTCTATGTCATTTAATTCTGCTCTGATCTTGGTTATTTCCTTCCTTCTACTTGCCCTGGGCTGTCTTTGTTGTTGTTCCTCGAGTTCTTGTAGGCGTAGGGTTAAGTCGTTTGTTATAAATGTTTCTGTCTTCTTTAGGTAGGCCTGTATTGCTATGAACTTCCCTCTGAGCACTGCCTTCATTGTGTCCCATAAGTTTTGGGTTGTTGTGAGTTCATTTTCATTTGTCTCCAGAAACTTTTTGATTTCCTCCTTAATTTCATTCTTTACCCATTCATTGTTTAATAGCATGCTATTCAATCTCCATGATTTTGATGATTTGGGGATTTTCCCCATCAAGTCGGTTTCTAGTTTTAGTCCCTTGTGGTTGGAGAAAATGCTTGGTATGATATCAATTTTCCTGAATTTGTTGAGGCTTGTTTTGTGTCCTATCATGTGGTCTATCTTTGAAAATGTTCCATGTGCGTTTGAAAAAAAGTGTATTTAGTTTCTTTGGGATGGAGGGCCCTATATATATCAGCTAAGTCCAATTCGTCTAGAGTACTGTTCAATGCCACAATATCTTTGTTGATAATTTGTTGGGAAGATCTGTCCATTTTTGACAGTGGGGTGTTAAAATCTCCTACTATAATTGTGTTGCTGTCAATGTCTTTCTTGAAGTCCTCTAAGATTTTCTTGATGTATTTAGGTGCTCCTATGTTGGGTGCCTATATATTTACAATGTTTATGTCTTCTTGGTGGATTCTTCCCTTGAGTATTAGGAAGTGACCTTCTGGGTCTCTCTTTATAGCTCTTCTTTTGAAGTCTATTTTGTCTGATATGAGTATTGCTACCCCGGCCTTTTTTTCCTGTCCATTTGCTTGGAAAATTTGTTTCCAGCCTTTCACTTTAAGTCTGTGTAGGTCTTTTGTCCTGAGGTGGGTCTCTTGTAGGCAGCATATGTGTGGGTCATGCTTTCTTATCCAGTCAGCTACTCTATGTCTTTTGATTGGAGCATTTAATCCATTTACATTTAAGGTTACTATTGATAGGTACTGATTCATTGCCATTTTTGTATCTGTGTTCCTCACTCTTTCTTTTCCTTTCTTTCCTTAAAGCAGTCCCTTTAGTATCTCTTGTAGTACTGGTTTGGTAGAGGTGTATTCTTTTAGACTTCTTTTGTCTGGGAAGCTCCTTATTTGTCCTTCTATCTTGATTGAAAGCCTTGCTGGATAAAGTAGTCTTGGTTGTAGGCCTTTGGTTCTCATTACTTGGAATATTTCTTGCCATTGTCTTCTGGCTTGGAGCGTTTCCATTGAGAAGTCAGCTGCTAACCTTATCGGGGCTCCCTTGTATGTTACTTCCTTTTTCTCCCTTGCTGCCTTTAAGATTCTCTCTTTGTCTTGGAAGTTTGCCATTTTAATGATGATGTGTCTTGAAGTGGGCCTGTTTGGGTTCCTCTTGATAGGGACTCTCTGTGTTTCTTGGATTTGTGTGACTTTTTCTCTCACCAAATTAGGGAAGTTTTCCATCATTACTTTTTCAAATAGGTTTTCTATCCCTTGCTCTTCTTCTTCTCCTTCTGGTATTCCTATTATATGGATATTATTACGTTTCATGTTGTCTTGCATTTCTCTTAAACCCTCTTCATTCTTTCTGAGCCTCTTTTCCTTTTCTTGCTCTATCTGGCTGTTTTTTTCTACTTTGTCCTCCAACTCACTGATCCGATCTTCTGCTTCATCGATTCTGCTTTTCATTCCTTCTACTGTGTTCTTCAGCTCAGAAATTGTATTCTTCATTTCCTCTTGGCCCTTTTTGATAGTTTCTATTTCCTTTTTCATGTTGATATAGTTTGCACTGAGTTCATCGTAGCTTCCCTGTAGTTTCTGGTAGCTCATTGAGAGCTCATGGAGCTTCCTGACAACCATTTCTTTGAACTCCTTATCTGAGAGTTGAGTTGCCTCTGTTTCATTTAGCATTCTTTCTGGGGCTTCCACCTTTTCTTTCATTTGGGGATTGTTTCTTTGTCTCCTCATTGTTGGTGAGACTCTTCTTGTAAACCTCTGCTTCTTAAGTTGATATGTTCTGGCTACGTGCGTTTATGGTGTGAACTTCTGTGGTGGAATACCTGTGAGATTCAGTGTTATAGTCTTCTTCCGGTATCCTGGTGTTCACAGCTTCCACTGTCTCAGCTGTGGGAATACCCCCTCTTTTGGTCCAACTCTGGTTTTTCCACAGTTCTAGGATTTCTTTGCCTCACTCGTGGGTATTCAAAAAGAGAAAAGAATAAAGTGAAAAAAGAAGAGAGAGAAAAAAGAAAAAAAAAGAGGAGGGAAGGAGAGATAGAATTGGAAAGAAAGGAAGAAGGAATAAAGCCAGAAAGAAGTAAAGAGAAGCAAAAGGAATTGAGGGATAAAAAAGGTAGAAGTAATAAAGAAATAAAAAATATATAATCAAAACAAAACAAAAAGAACCCCACAAAAACGAGAAATGAACCAAAACAAACAAACAAACAATAAACCCAACTAAACAGACAAAAAACAACTATCAAAAAAAACCCACAAAACAAAATGAAACAAAACACCCCCCCCCAAAAAAAAAAAAGAATAAGAAGAAAAAAAAAAATCTCTTGCTATTTTCACACAGGCCAACCTGGATTTTCTGGACTTGCTGGCTGTAGCAGGCTGCGAGGCGACTCGTACCGCTTTTCTCCCTGTTCCTCACTCAGTCAGCTTTGGGCTACTGTCCTCAGTGCCAGCCCAGCACTGTCCCCAGGGCTAATGGCGTACTCTCCATGCAGGGCCTTGGGTGTGATTTCTGAGCCTCCTGCAGGGGGCGCGCTTTCCAGAACTTATGGGTTTCAGCTGGAATCTCTTACAGATCCATCCCTCCCCGAGCCTATTGCTGTGAGCTCCGGGTCTCCTACAGGACGCAGGCGCCCGCCTGAGACTACGGGCGTGGGCTCTGAGAGTTTCCCGAGTTGCGTGCACTCACCCCAGGATCACAGATGTGAGTTCCAGGTCTTCCAGAGTCCCCTTCTCTAGTTGGAGGGTCGCCTCCGGCCGCAGGGCTGCCTCCAACCCGGTCGCAGAGCCGCCTCCGGTCGCCGGGCCACCTCCGGTAGGTTGCGGAGGCCCCTCGGTCGCCGGGCCGCCTCCGGTCGGTTGCGGAGGCCCCTCGGTCGCCGGGCCGCCTCCGGTCGGTTGCGGAGCTGCCTCCGGTCGCCGGGTCGCCTCTGTCCCGTCTCCGGGCCACCTCCGGTCGCTCGGCTGCCACTTCTAGTTTTCCAATGTCTGCTACGGATTTTGATCTCCTATTTTCATATATACTGTGGTATTGTTGGCCATCTGCTCTGTTCCTTTGTAGATCAGCTAGGTTTTTCTCCCATGTGCAGGAGGAAGGACAATCTGCGTCCTCCTACCATGCCGCCATCTTGAACCCCCTCATCAATATCTTATTGTAAGTACTAAAATGACTTTTGAATTATTTTCATTTGACTTATATTATTTTTCAGTTATATTATTTTATTCAATGCAATTTTAATAAATGTCCTTATTCTCTTTTCATTAAGTTTTATTAACTAATTTCATTTAAATATTAATTTCTACTATTTATTTTTATTGGCCAAACTGTCATATGTAGTAAAGAAAAAGAAAAATAAAGGCATGCCTATAAATATTTCTTTTGAAAAGGATATAGGAAGCATTTCCTCTCTGCTATTTATGCTGTCTATTTCATCTTGCTCAACTGAAGAACTGAAGTGTTAGTAATAAGCCAAAAGTCTCTTTCTATTTCTCCAGCTTCCAATTCATCCAGGATAAAACAAGTCTGTCATCATGCAATACTGTGGAACTCTTTTAGCAAATTAGGCTTGTTAAAAAATTCATTCAAGAAGAAATTTGAGATTAAAAAGTTCCTATTGTGCAACAAACTGTTAAATGAAGGAAGTAGGATAGAGACACCACTGAGGGATGTATTTTCTGTATAATCATATAGATCTTTATTTAGTAAATATCTTTGAATTTTACACTACAATTTATTTTAGAAAAAGTTCCAAGAAACTTTAAAAATATCTATAGATTAGCCCACCTCTTTTGCAATTATTGTGTCTTACTTCATCAAGACAATATTCAATAGTCATATTAGAATGGAATCTATATTTTTGCTTGCTTCTTTGTAAATATAAAAAATCCCTCATTACAATCAGCTAGGGTTTTACTAAAACCCTAGGTTTCCTCAGAAAAAAAGAGCTCTTCTTACTGTCAATGACAGTGATGTCTACTGAGGATTCAGTCAATTTGTAATGTGGTTACTATTCAGAGCTGGCTCATTCCTTTCCACTTATGACTGAGAAGACAAAATAGCCTTGACGTCTTGACTCCAAGCCAATGCTAGTCCACTAAAACACATCACCACCCCTCAATCAGAAGCTTGCTCCATTGTGTTACACCACTTTATTATAAAGTTTGATTGCTGTTGATTTTACTGTAATCCTCATCAAATCTCAGATCTTGAAACTAATCACTTTTAAGTCTTCTCACTTGTAATGTATGGATCTGAAGGTAGATAATGCAGAAATTAAACAAAACAAAAAGTGGGGAGTTCCAGCCAAGATGGAAGGGTTAGGTAGAAAACCTTTGCTTCCTCACACAAGCAAAAGGAGGATAACCAATCTAAAATCAATAAACAACCAAAAGGGCCAGGAAATCAAACTGTATGGAATTCTGACAACCAATTAAAGAAAAAAATCAACCAGAACAATCAGAATGGTAAGTGGCAAACCATGTGGGCCAACTCAGAAAAACTGGTGAGACAGCAGACCACGTGGATAGGGATGGCTGAAGGCAAAACTGAGACTCAGAGTTGATGGTGGACTATGACAGTTGCTGCAGTGGGAGAAACTCCCAGTCTCACACAAGAGTCCCTTGGAAAGTGTGCTAGAGACCAGCAGGCAAGCTGCATTGTTCCCTCTCTGTCCCCTCCCCCACAGGCAGGGTCTCACCACAGCAAAGAGGGTTGCCCTGCCCAGGTGAATACTTAAGGTCCTGCCCCCTTATGACTTATCAGGTGCTCCAAGACAAAGAAATATGGCCCAAATGAAAGAACAAAGCAAAACATCAGAAAGAGAACTAAGCAATGAGGAGATAGCCAACCTATCTGATGGAGAATTTAAAGCCCTGGTAATCAAAATGCCCACAGAACTTAATGAGCTTGGTTGAAAAATGAAAAAACAAATGAAGGATACCCAGAGTGAAATAAAGCAGAATGTTCAGGGAACCAACAGTGACAGGAAGGAAACCAGGAGTCACAGCAGTTATTTGGAACAAAAGGAAAAAATCAACATCCAACTGGAACGAAATGAAGAAATAAGAGTTCAAAAAAGTGAAGAGAGTCTTAAAAACCTCTGGGACAACCTGAAACGTTCCAATATCCGAATTATAGGGGTACCGGAAGGAGAAGAACAACAGCAAGAAATTGAAAACTTATTTGAACAAATAATGAAGGAAAACTTCCCCAATCTGGTGAAGGAAATAGCCTTCCAGGAAGTCCAGGAAGCTCAGAGAGTCCCAAAGAAATTGGACCCAAAGAGGAACCCACTAAGGCACATCATCATTAAGTTACCTAAGATTAAAAATAAAGAGAGAATCTTAAAAGCAGCATGAGGAAAGAAGAAAGTTACTTACTAAGGAGCTCCCATAATACCATCAGCTGGTTTCTCAAAAGAAACCTTGCAGGCAAGAATGGGTTGAAAAGAAGTATTGGAAGTCATGAAAGGCAACGGCCTACATCCACGATGACTCTATCCAACAAACCTATCATTTAGAATGGAAGGGCAGCTAAAGTGCTTCCCAGAAAAGGTCAACTTCAAGGAGTTCACCATCACCAAGCCATTATTATATGAAATGTTAAAGGGATTTATTTAAGAAAAAGGAGATAAAAAATATGAATAGTAAAATGACAACAAACTCACAACTATCAACAAATGAACCTAAAAGAAAGAGAATGTAAACAAAAGCTAAGCAAACAACCAGAACGGTAACAGAGTCAGAGAAATGGACATCACATGGAGGGAGTTCAGTGGGGAGAAGGGAGGGAGTAATGGAGGGGAAAGGCACAGGAAAGAAGAAGCATAATTAGTAGACATAAAATAGATGGGGAGAGATAAAAATGGTATAGGAAACAGAGGACTCAGAGAACTTATATGTACAACCAGTGGACATGATCTTGAGGCAGGGGGAATGCTGGAGGGTTGGTGGGGAAGGTGGAGGGGAGATAAAGGGAGAAAAATTGGGAAAACTGTGATAGCATAATCAATAAAAAATACAAACAAAAAGTGGATGATAAAATATTCCTTTCAGTGCTACACCTCTGTTATTGAGGATGTGTTCACATCAACTTTATCATTTGTTAAGTATGTTGGATATCTCTTATAAGCAAGAAAACCCCTGATATGCAAAGAAGTAAAATACATGGCATCTGCCCTTTGGAGACATAGAAATGATTATAGAAAACAAAACAGGTCATAAGCAAACTTGTATTCTTTAGTAGCAGTATGTGTTTTATGGCACTGGTCAACAAAATTTCTGGTTTGGAATTTGAAATATAAATGACTGGTCATTTTGCAGAATCAAAAATATGACACTTTTGCTTAACTCAAAATTATACATCAACTGCAATTGGAAAGTGTTGGGTCTTTTAAGCCTTCTTCCACTTTCTATTGGTGCTTTTTAGAGTAATTAGATGACTGGATCTCAGAATGTGGGTTTGCTGCAGGCAGCATCATGCATCAGACACTTTATGGTCCACCTATTTCCTGATCAAAGGAGAAGTTCCAAACCCATTTTCATCAACGTTTGCAGATGCTCTCTCCCTCCAAATGACTTTTTAAGTATTCAGACACAACAATCTGGCTCTTCCTCTGGGTAGTGATCTTCTCTTCTGGCTATAAGAATAGTTACATGCTTCAGTAGAAAGACCTACCAAAGACTGTACATTTTAAAATAAAAAATATTATTTCATATTTAATGCACATGACCTTGACACTAAGATGATCATCAATTAAAATGTGATGATTCCTCCCTCTTATTTACAGAAACCAAGGATGGAAAGAAGAGAGACTTGGATGTGGTTCCTGGGACAGTTTCAAGAGACAAGTATCATTGACAACTGGAGGAAATATCTTTGTCTCAAACATTATGCCACAAGGAGTGCTTGAAACTCAGCTGCACACAGTGGGAGATGGGAGCTCTCAGAAGAGGCAGATGGAGTAACTTGAGGAAGCTAGGAAGCAGAAGCTTCAACTCCACTTGGAATTATCTTCATCCCCCCTTTTCAAACAGCCCATGAGATTCTGAGTTTGCTTATTGCTTGTTCTTTTCTGAAGTTGAAAGCATGGAGTTATTACGAAGAGAGGACACTAAGCTTTCTGCTGGATGCCACCTTCAACCTTGCCATTTAAGCCCCAGAAGAGCAGAATCACAGTGAAGTGTCAGCATGGTTTTTAGAGTTGGTGTTAGGCCAGGTTGCTGATGGAAGTTCAACCTTGCTGAAAGAATCACCTATTTTCTTCTTTTTCTTGTGTGTATTCTGCTGGTTCAGAATAATACACACTTTTGCCAAGAGTGAGGAGGAAATATTTCCCACCATTTCTAATCTTCTTGAGTGGAACCAATTTATTTTGTGCTGAATGGGGGTGCTCATAAGCCAAAAGGTAGCCCTGGGACTCGATTGAGATATGAAGGGAAATTGAAGCATAATAAAGCCCCATGCATGATGGTTTGCACTAGATCCATAATTACTGCATAAGATGTTCTTACATAGACAGGTGCAGGTAATTAAGCAACGCATTGACAATTTTTCAGTCCCTTAGCCATTTCCAAGGGAGCTGGGATATTGCCAAACTCAACAGACAAACCTTACTAGATGGGATCAGGAATGAAGAACTTCCACTTCACTGTCCTGTCTCATATGAAAAATAAAAATGTAACTTTATTATTTTAACTGAGTGTGAAATTTATCCCTTGTATCTGATGGGGCTGGTTATCTTCTGGAATATTGTTTGCCATAATGCATGATGTATTCAATTAAAATTAAAGTTAGGGTTATAAAAATTTCAAAGCTTCCTGGGATGTGAAATTTATTAATAAAAGTATAATGCACTAATAGGTTGATAAATTTCAATGGGGAAATGATATTAACAAATAGCAATATTCAGATATTACATGCCTTCATTTAAAGCATATTAAACTATTTTTAAAATTATTCAGTTACAGTTGACATTCAATAATATATTAGTTTCAGGTGTGCAAAATAGTGATTAGACATTTATATAAGTTGTTAAGTGACCACCCTGATAAGTCTAGCACTCTTGTGACATCATACATATTTATAATAATATTATTGATTAGGTTCCTTTTGTTGTTCTTAAAATCCCTGTTACTGTTTTTATAACTGGCAGTTTGCACATTTTCATCTCTTCCTATTTTTTACTCACCCCCCAACTTGGCAATCATCAAAATGTTTTCTGTATTTATGAGTTTGTTTCTGTGTGTTTGTTCATTTATTTTGTTTTTTTATAGTCCACAAATAAGTAAAATTATATGGTATTTGCCTTTGTCTGACTTATTTCACTTAACACAATACCCCTTAGGTCCATCTATGTGGTCACAAATGGCAAGATTTTATTCCTTTTTATGGAGGAGTAATATTCCATTGTATATATGTACCACTTCTACATTCATTAGTCTGTTAGTGAATACTTAGGCTGCTTCCATATCTTTCTTTCCTTTTTTAAAATTGTTGTTCAAGTACAGTGTCTCCATTTTCCTGCTTCCATTTCCCCTGCCCCACCACCCTACCTGCTACCCTCAATCCTTCTTTGCTATTGTAAATAATGCAATTAACATAGAGATGCATGTGTCTTTTCAAATTAGTGTTTTAGGTTTCTTCTGATAAATACTCAGAATGGAATTGCTGAGTACTTGTTTGTCTCTTGTTATAGCTTTTATTTTAAAAGGCTATTTTGTCTGATATAAGTATTGTTATCTCACCTTTATTTTCATTTCTACTTGCATGGAATATATTTTCCCATGCCTTTTCTTTCAGTTTACATGATTTATAATCTGAAGTGGGTCTTTTATAGACAGCATATATATGGGTCTTGCTTTCTTATCCATTCATCCACCCTGTGTCTTTTGATGGAAATATTTAAAACATCTACATTTATTTTTTTATTTTTTAAATTATTTTATTGTTGCTCAATTACAGTTGTCTGTATTTTCTCCCTAACCCTTCTCCCCAGCCCCCTGGGTGAGTAAAACATCTACATTTAAAGTAATTATTGCTAGGCTCGTAGTTATTGCCACTTTATTATTAATATTTTTTATTTTTTTTCTCAAAAATGTGCCTTTAGCATTTCTTATAATACTGGTTTGGTGAACTCTTTTAGCTTTGTCTTGTCTGGGAGCTATTTATCTCTCCTCTTATTCTAAATTATAGCTTTGCTGGGTAGAGTAATCTTGATTGTAGGTCCTTGTTTTTCATAACTTTGTATATTTTGTGCCAGTCCCTCTGACCTGAAATGTTTCTGTTGAGAAAGCAGCTGACAGTTATGGAAACTCCCTTGTAGACAACTAACTGCTGTACTCTTCTTGATTTTAAGATTCTCTTTTGTCTTTAATTTTTGGCATTTTTAATAATGTTTTGGTGTAGGCCTCTTAGGGTTCATCTTCATTTTTTTTAATACATTTTCACATTTTATTTTTTAATATTTTATTTCTTTACTTTTAGAGAGAGGGGAAAGGAAGGAGAGAAACATCAGTGTGTGGTTGCCTCCCAGATGGCCCCCACTGGGGACCTGGCCTGCAACCCAGTCATGTGCCCTGATTGGGAATCGAATCATGACCCTTTGGTTCACAGCCCGTGCTCAATCCACTGAGCCACACCAGCCAGGGCAGGGTTAATCTTCTTTAGGACTCTCTGCATTTCCTAAACTTGTATATCTACTTCCTTCACCAGATTAGGGAAATTTTTCTACTGTTATTTCTACAACTAGGTTTTCAATTTATTGTGTTCTCTCTTTTGCTTCTATTCCCCATATTATGTGAATGTTAGTATACTTGATGTCTCAGAGGCTTCTTAAACTATGTTCATTTTTTAATTCTTTTTTCTTTTTGCTGTTTCAATTGGGTGTTTTCTATTACCTTGTGTATCAAATCACTGATTTGATCCTTTGTTTCATTTATTCTACTGTTGATTTCATTTAAAGTATTCTTCATTTCAGATCGTGTATTCTTCATTTCTGACTATTTTTTACATTTTATATTTTCATTTTCATGTTTCTTATCTTTGTTAAAATCCTCACTTTGTTCAGGTATTCTTCCTTTACATTCATTGAGCATATTTATAACCAGTGTTATACCACTGGTTATAACCAGCGTTATAACCAGTGAACTCTACATCTGGTAGATTGCTTGTCTGTTTTATTTAGTTCTTTTACTGGAGCTTTGTTTTATTTTTTCATTTGGGCCATGTTTGTCTCCTCATTTTGACTGACCTCACGTGTTTGTTTCTATATATTAGGTAGAGCTGCTATGTCTCCTGATCTTGGTAGAGTTGCCATATACAACAAGTATCCTGTGGGACTCTTCCCTGGTGCAGTCTCCCTGGTCACCTGAGCCAGATTTTCCAGTTATATCCCTTGTGTGGTTTGTGTGTGCCCTCCTGTTGTAGTTGAGTCTTGATTGCTATTGGCATGTCATTGGAAAGGATTGATCTGAGTATGAGGGATGGCCATGACTAATGTGGAAGAGCTGTTGTTCAGGGGCTGACACCATGGAGCAGGATTTGTTTTAGTAGGGTTTTGGCGCCTGCCATGTCTACCCTTTGGATGTGTCATTTGTGGAAGTTGTTAGATGGTGTTCTGGTATGATCTGTAGTTGGCCACCATGTGTTTTGGTTCTGGGGCCTCCTGGCAAAGACTCTAAATGCAAGCTAAAATTAGTCACTGTCTGTGCCCAGCCTGTGGCCTCCTGGTATGAGCTACAAAATGATATGCAGGTAGTTATCACTTGTACTTGGGTTGGAGGTGCTGGGAAGAGGTTAAGCTCCAAACTGAGGCTGTTGCTACTAGTGTCAGGTTTGGGGACAATTAGCAAGAGGTACAGAATGCCCTGAAAACAGACACTGCTTGTTTGTGGTTTATAAATCCTTGAGAAATTTTGGAAAGTGAAGCAGGACATGAGACAGGGCATTTGTATTGAAAAGCTACTCAAAGTGGCTTGGGCAGGCCTGCAATTTGGGTGAAGTGGGGTCTCAGGAAATCATTAAGGCTAGATGAAACATTTTAGCCACTTTGATGAAAACTCAGCCTTGATGCCCACCAGTGCCTTCAGGGTGGGTGGTTGGGAAGGCTCAAGAGGAACAATGACATCTCCCATAACTTCTGTCTGCAAGAAAGCTGCCCCTTCAACCCTTTCCCTAAGGGGAGACAATTCGGTTTCTTCTAATATATTGACATTTTTCAAGCTGCTGCCCTAGCACTAGAATTCCGAGCAAGTGAGTTCATCCTTGAGTAAGTCCATGCATAGGCCCTTAAGCAGAATGCTTGGGACTCCAGAAGCCTTCCATCTTACTCAGCAATAATCCCCACTAGTTTTCACAGCCAGAAGTTATGAAGACTTCTCTTTTCAGCATTGGAACTCTGGTTTGAGGAACCAAGTTTAGGGCTGGGACTACTCACTGCTCAGGTGGGGGCCTCCACAGCCAAGACATCCCTCCCATTTCTTAAACTCCAAACTGTAAGTGTGTGGCCTGCCCATTGTGCATCTCTGCCCCTCATCCCAGTCTCAAAGTGGCTTCTTCTGTCCTTGTGTCTTATGTCGTTAGGTATAAGACAACACTGCATCCAGCTGAGCCACCTGGCCAGGGCAAATATACTGTTTTGATACATATGCGTAGGTAAATTATACAGCTGGTTATGTTTAGAAAATAGTTGGGAGGTCATAGTGAATCAACAATGGTGAGGGGATTGACTGAGCACGTTGAGAGTGGACTGGGTGGTGGGGGACAAAGGTGGGAAAATTGAGACAACTGTAATATCATAAACGATAAAATATTTAAATTAAAATATGTTGGATCTTAATCTACAGTGATTTTTTTTTCAGTTTTTCATTAACAATATCAGCCTGATATCAAAGTTACAAAATGCTACTATTAAAACACATTGATTCTTTTCACTAAAGAATAAAAATGTATCTTGGAATCTTGGGTCCTTTTACAGCCTTCTTGTATGAATTGCCTGAGTATTCTTGTGGGTTGATTTGTATCCCCGAAATTCTTATGCTGAAATCTTTACTCCAGCACATCAGAATGACTGTATTGAAGATAAGGCCCTTAAAATAAGGCCATTTGGCTGGACCCAAATTCAATCAGACTTGCATATTTATGAGTAAAGAAGATTAGGGCAGACAGACACAGAGGAAAGAGGAAGGATGGACATAGTAAAAAGATGGCTATCTGCAAGCCACAGAGAAAGCATAGGAAGTCAGTCATGCTAACACCTTGATCTTGGACTTATAGCCTCCAGAACATTGAAAAAATAAATATCTATTTTTAAGCTGCCTAATTGGTGGTATTCTCTAAAGGTAGCCTTTGAAAACTAGTACAGTATTTTGTGCCCATATTTATGAAATTAAAAAAAAATAACTCTTACAAATTGCCAAGGATATAACTTAGAGATAATAAATGAAATAGGTTACATTTTAATAACTTTGAATATATACATTTAATTTTATTTAATTAATATATAATAAATACTATAGACATTATGTATTAATATTTTTAAATATTTTTCTACTTATAAACATAAAATAAATTCAGCTTTTGTCAATTCCAACATAGATAGAACAACTAATAATAGTAGATAATTATTTTGAATACATGGTTATTAGGTCCTTTTTATTATTCTCTAATTTGGATCTGTAAAACCATGAAATATTAAAGAATAAAGTACAAAACAAGAAATTAATTTGAAAACCAGGCTGTATTTTGCCTCTGCCAGTAACTTGTTATATGTCATTTACAAATTCAGTTATTCTCTCTGAGTCTCAGTTTCTCTATCTCCAAAGTAAGGAGGTTGAACTAGATAAAGGGAGTGAGGTCCCTTCTCACATTAGTGTTTTATTGCTATGACTGAACAAAGCAGTAACAATGAAAATAGAATTTTTGAAGAAAAAATATGGGTATTTTTCCTGGAAAGTATATAAACATCTTAGTCAAGAACTAATTGTAATGAAAAGAAATTCTATTGCTATATGAAAACACTGACCCAGTGTTCTGTTATTTCATAGAAATGAGGAATACAAATGGGTTTCTATAAGAAAAAAAAAATCAATTGGAGGAGAAGATAATAGATTTAATGTTAAAGGTTTTTAAACACTGAAGTAGACTACAAAGCAATACTAAGTGACTTTCTTCTTTGGATACCTTTTAAAGTAATATAACCACTAATTAATTTGTTCTTTTAATAAACATATCATGTGCTTACTACGTGCTAGACGATATGTCAGGTGTTAGGTATAAATTAGTGAGCAAGAACAGAAACACATCCTTGATGTCATCCTTGTATAGAAGACAGAGTCGCAATCAAGTCAATACAAACATAAAAGCAAAATTATTTGAGGAAAATATATCTGAGATTATACATACAATGAGGGACTTGGGTGGGAGCTTGTGAAGGCTTCCATGAAGACTGAGCTATTTGAGCTGACAATAGACAGAAGCACAAAGAGCCTGCTGGTGTCATGCACCACATATAAACTCCCCTTCTTTTTTCCTAGCAGGATACTAATAAGTTTTTATTCCTTTTTCTGTCCATTAATATGGTCAACTAAGTAACTAACTCCATCCTTCATTAGAACAAAGTACATATAAAGCAAATTTCCTGTGCCTGAGAAGTAATCTGAACACTGATAGTAATTTCTCCAAAAACTTTATTTTTGAAATGTGTGCTGCACTTCTCTCTTTGTCACATACAGTTTTTTTCTACATGAAATAGACATACAATGTTTGTTTTTTAATTGTATTTTATTGTTTATGCTATTGTATTGTCCCAGTTTTCCCCCTTTACACCCCTCCATGCTGACTCCCTGCTATTCCCTCAGGCAATCATCGCACTGTTGTCCATGTCCATGGGTCCTGCAGACATGTTCTTGGCTGGTCTTTTCCTTATGCTATACTTTGTATCCCTACAACTGTTCTGTAACAACCAATTTGTACTTTTTAATCCCTTCACCTTTTTCTCCCATCCTCATGACTCCCCTCCCATCTGGCAACCATCAAAATGTTCTCTATATCTATGATTTTTGTTTCTGTTCTGCTTATTTATTTATTTTGTTTTTTTTAGATTAAATTATTAATAGATATGTATTTATTAGCATTTTATTGTTCATATTTTTTTCTTCTTCTTCTTAAAGAAGATCCTTTAACATTTCATATAATAATGACTTGGTGATGATGTACTCCTTTATTTTTTTCTTGTCCAAGAAGCTCTTTATCTGTCTTTTGATTCTAAATGATAGCTCTACTGGGTAGAGTCATCTTGATTGTAGGTCCTTGCTTTTGATCACTTCAAATATTTCTTGCTGATCCCTTCTAGCCTGCCAAGTTTCTTTTGAGAAATCAGCTAACATTCCTGTGGGAACTCTCTTGTAGGTTACTAACTGCTTTTCTCTTGCTAAAAGCACTTCTAAGGTTCTCTCTTTGTCTTTAACCTTTGCTATTTCAATTTTGATGTGTCTTGGTGTGGCCCTCTTTAGGTTCATCTTGTTTGGGACTCTCTGCATTTCTGAGACCTGTATGTCTACTTCTTTCAAAATTAGTAAAGATTTCTGTCAGTATTTTTTCAAATAGGTTTCCAATTTCTGGCTTTCTCTCTTCTTCCAGCACTCACATGATGTGAATGTCAATACACTTGAAGTTGTTCCAGAGGCTCCTTACACTATCTTCTTATTCTGATTGGGTGTTTGTTGTTCCTTTATATTCTAAATCACTGATTTGATGCTTGGATCCATCTCCTTTACTGTTGATTCCATGTAAATTGTTCTTCATTTTAGTTAGTGTATTTTTTTTCTGATTCATTCTTTTTTATGATTTCCATGCCTTTCTTATACTGTTGAAGTTCTCACTAAGTTTACTGAGCATCCTTATAATCAGTGTTTTGAACTTTGTGTCTAGTAGTCTGCTTGTCTACATTTCATTTAGTTCTGTCTGTGGAGTTTTGCTCTATTCCTTCACTTGGCCCATGCTTCTTTGTCTCTTAATTTTGGCAGCCTCCCTATGTTTGTTTTCATGTATTAGGTAGAACTGCTACAACTCCCTGGTTCAGTAGAGTGGCTTAATGTAGCAGGTGTTCTGTACAGTCCAGGGGCACAGCCTCTCTATCACCCAAGCTGGGCACTTGAGGTGTGTCCACAGTGTGGGCTGCATACACCTGTTTCTTGCAGCTGAGCCTTGATTGCTGTTGGGAGGTCAATGGGAAGGATTTACAAAGTCAACAGCTGCAAGGACTGGCAGTGGCCACTGACCACCTGCCTCTGACCACCATGTAGGATCGGCTGTGAAGGAGCCCACTTCACAGAGCAGCACTTACTTCACCAGCACCCAATGAGTCCACCCCTTGAGTGTGCCACTTGTGGGGGTTGTTGGGTGGTGGTGCTCCAACATGGTTGTAGCTGTTCATTGTGTGTACAGGCTGTGGGGTATCTCAAGAGGTTCAGGCAAAGGTCAGCCACCCACTGTGTTCTTTCCTGGGCCACCCAAATAATCTATAAAGCAGTCTGAAGTTGACTTCTACTTGTACTGGGCTTGGAGGTGCCCAAGCAAGTCCAATCTGTAAACCAAAGTCAACTGCTTTGCTTCTAGTGCTGGGCCTGGGGCCACTTAGGCATAGTGCACATTGAGGCCAGGGTACTCTGTCTGAGAGAATTTAGGAAAATCTGAAACCTGAGCCAAGACGAGCCATTTGCATGGAAAAGCCACTGGAAACAGCCCTGGTGGGCCTGAAGGTTGGGTGGGTCAGAGCCTCAGGGAATCACCAGGGTAGGGAAAACAGTGTGAGTCAAGCAGATAGAGTCTCGGATATGGTACATGTAGCCAGCTCTGCAGGTTTATAGGAGGGACACTCAGAAAAGGAACAATGACATCTGCTAACACTTCTTTTTGGGAGAAAGCTACCCTGTAGCTCTCACCCTGATGCTGAACAATTCAGTTCCTCCCAGTCATGTCTCTGATGCCTCTTAAGCTGCTACTCCTGTGCTGGAGCTCAAAAAGAGTGAGTCTGAATAAGTCTATGCATGAGCCCTTTAAAAGGGACTGCCAGGGAGTCCAATAGTTTCTGTCTTCCATAGTCTTTATCTCCACAAGTTTTCACAGCCAGAAATTATAGCACTTCTCTTCCTGGCACTGAAATTCTGGGTTGGAGGTCCTGTTGTGTGGATGGGACCCTGGCTCTCAAGTTATCCCACCCAATTTTTACCCACCGCATGTGGGTATGGTACAAGCCCATTTTGCATCTCTGCCCCTCCTACCCATCTGGATGTAGTTTTTTTAAAGAATATTTTATTGATTATGTTATTATAGTTATCCCATTTGTCCTCCCCTTTATCTCCCTCCACCCAGTTATCCCTTCCCTTGAGTATCCTCCTTAGTTCATGTCCATGGGTTGTACATATAAATTCTTTAGCTTCTCCATTTCCTATACTATTCTTAACCTCCCCCTGTCTATTTTGTACCTACCAGTTATGCGTCTTATTCCCTGTTCCTTTTCCCCTCTTCTCCCCTTTTCTCCTCCACTGATAACCTTCCATGAGATCTCCATTTCTGTGATTCTGTTCCTGTTCTAGTTGTTTGATTAGTCAGTTTTTTGTTTTTGTTTTTTAGGTTCAGTTGTTGATAGCTGTGAGTTTGTTGTCATTTTATTGTTCATAATTTTGATCTTTTTTTCTTAGATAAGCCCCTTCAACATTTCATATAAAAAGGGCTTGCTATAGTTTCTTTTATTTCCTTAGTTGTAGGACTTTCATTCAGCTTGATTTCTGATGGTTCTGAATGATGGTTGTATTTATGTGGTTGTTCAAGGAGACAAGCCTTGTTTACCTATGCCACCATCTTGAACAAAAGCTGGTTAGGTCAGAGATGCAATGTTTGGAGGTACAAGGACCATCTTGTGACAGCGAAGAGGACAGTCACATTAGATATTGTGACAGCAAGATCAAAACATTTCTTCATTTATTTCCTAGTGTAGGAATGTAATAATTTATCTGAACAGTAAGACTATATAGAATTAGCATTCAAAATCTTGATTCCGAATATTAGGTAAAAATCTATAGACGTTCTTCATGAGTTTCCACCAGATGATTCATCAAAGCTGTCACACCTTCTAAAACTAATATTGGTGGGTATTTTCAATTGAACCACTATCTAATGTAGCTGCACTGTTCTGGTCCCACAGGTATGGTTATTCATTTATTAAATGTCAGCTTTATTTCCTGCTAAGCCTATTGTTAGATGTACTTCATAATGTAATTATGATATTTAGCTACATTCTACAAGCAATGAAGCATGAGTGTTAAGAGAAGTTTCAGGTTTTACTAATAAAAACTAAATCAAATGATTATAAAATGCTACGATTTAAATTTGCTAAAAAATTGTCCTAATGCAATGTTAAAAATTTAGGAGAAACATAATAAAAACCAAGAAACATTTTGCACTCAAATTGCTATACAAGGGTTTTCATGATATTCATTACTCCACATAAAAGAAAAACTGGGAACTATGAAGGATGATGCAACATGTGTGTTTTTGTTTGAAAGACTACAATGAAATAAAAAAAAAAAACCTTCAACTAAGCAACTGATATTCTGAGAAATATCGTATTTAAATATCAGCAAAAACAAAAAGTATATTTATATGCTTTAGGTTTAACTCTGGAAGTAAATGTATGTATGTTTCATTTTTCTTGGTTTTGTATCTTAAATGACTTTTGTGATTAACTCACCAGATTCTAATGAAGTGATAGAGTGAGATATTGAGTGAGCTTGTATTAGACTATTATTTAAATCAGCATATTAAGTTTTCGTTCTTAAGTTTTCTTAAGAATGAAAACTTTGACATAATGACTGAATCTAATCAGTTTCTTTTGGTCAATATGCTAGTTGTTTATAGGTGAAATTATGACCTGAGGATTAGATGTGGTTTTGGTTTCATTTCTACTTTGCAATACCTGACCATCATTTTGTCTAAAAACACTATGTACAAATAGCAGGCATCAATTATGGACCATATTTTCTGTGAATATTAATTCACTTTGGTCTATATTCTTTCATTATATAACATATCCCCTGAATAAATTTAGGCACGTCAGAAGTGAATTAATTTTTCCTGGCTAAAGTGATAGTATTTAGTATCCTAAACAAATAATTTATACAGACAGGAAACACTAAATTTCTCCCATGCACCAAATGATGCCCTAAAGTCCTGCAAGAGTTCATTATCATCTGAATGCCAACTTGATATAAACTATTTTTAGTATTTGCTACACACCTTTAATAGGAACACAAAATGGCAATTTTCCACAAACAAAAAACACAGAATAACAAAGCCTGCCTAATTGTATATGGAGGTCCTTAAAATAGCTGAGTTTTGGCAGTCTATTGCAAGGGCTGTTCCCTAACAGCTACAGAGCTAGAACATGATGCATGGATTTAACAGCAGCTGCAAAATGGCTGCCACACACTACAACTGTGTGAAGTTATTTATATCATGACCTATTGTGACAATGTTGGGTCCAGTGACCATCAGATAATTTAATCTCTTACGATTTCCCTAGAGTTCAGCACCACTCCAGCATGCTCTCATATAATCAGATGCAATATAGCTGCCCAAAGAGGAGCTTTGCCATGTTATGCTTGCAAAATCCTGGTAGAATCTATTTATCTGATCCTGAGTGAATCTATAGAAGATGTTGACAATAATGTGTAAGTGTGTGTATTTTAATCCAGAAGTGACTGTGCTCCTCTAGGTAGCCTCTGTTCTCAAATAATAGTAACTGAATTTATTTCAAAAGTAAATATATGCTATAAAGTTCTAATGAGCACAAAGATTTGAGGTCTGGCTATACATGTAGTGAATGATTAAGTGAGTACTTGTATACACAGATGCATGTGGGGTGGGAAGATGGTTTTGGAAGTAATTTTCCATAATTTTGTCCATTTTTTCTAAGCATTTGGCTATCTTTTGTTTATTGCCATAGCCATACATGAATTGATCATGAAAGGAACATTTAAATTGGAATTTAAAAGAAAAACATTTAAAATTAACAGTTTCAGGCATGTAAACCCAAGTTATTGTTCTAATCATAGAAGTTATATTTAGGTACCACATAAAACCTCATAAAATGGCTACAGTAATTTGGATGAAAAGTATTAAGTCAGTCTCCTTCCTGAAATTTATGTATGTTGAAATGCCTATCTCTCTCTTTTTTTGAAGATTTTATTCATTTTTAGAGAGAGAGGAAGAGAAGAGAAAGAGGGAGACAGAAACATCAATGTGTGGTTGCCTCTCAGGCACCCCCCACTGGGGACCTGGCCTGCAACCCAGGCATGTGCCCTGACTTGGAATCCAGCCAGCCATCCTTTGGTTCTCAGGCCCAAGACTCAATCCCCTAAGCCACACCAGCCAGGGCTGAAATGCCAATATCTCTTGACTCAAATAGAATCATTGAGGCTCAGAATATTAATCAATAAGATTTTTTCTTACAGAAATAACTTCTAAAATATAATTGTGAATTTATACTTGTCAAATTTAATGTTTATGTTGTTAACATTTTAGTGACATAATCAGTATCCCCATGAAAGTATTTTACAGACATCTTAAATAGATAAATACATAAAAATAGAATTGTCCAATTACTTCAGCAGTACAAGTTTTTTATTGCATCAAAAAGACTATAGATACTGTTAAATACTGGCTTTGCGAGTGGAATTTGATACTATTTTGAGGACAAGTATGTAGCAAAAGTGATATAAATGTACAAATATAATTTTTCACAATCAAGAACCACATATAAAACAAGAATGTGAAAAATTTTGTGAAGAAAATAATACATACTTCATGAAATTGCTTTTTTAAAATGTCATGCCATAATAATGCTCCAAATAAGAAAATTAGCAGGCATATTTATAAGTAAACACCTATAAAGAGCAATTAGTATTATCTCATCTGAATCAAATTTAGTCCCAGTTTCTTTTGAATAGATAATCAATTATAATCATGGATTTGATGTTTCTGTACCATTTTTTTGTACAGGTGATAATTAAGTACATAAAAATAAGAGAAGTCTTCTATGAAGAAGATATAATATGAGACCAGAGGGCCAAAACAGAATTCTTAATAACACCAAGAAGAGACAGAGTGTAAAGGTGTGTAGAAAACCCAGATCATGCAGAGTCAGGGAAGTTTATGGAAAATTTATTGACGATTGTCAAAACATGGAAGCAAACAAGATGTCTTTCAATAAGTAAATAGATTAGAGAGAGACAGAGAACTGTGGAACAGGCAAACAATAAAATGAGCAATCAGCCATGAAAAGACATGGAGGAATTCTCCAGGTATAAACCTAGGTTAAGGAAGTCAAATCTGAACAAGATAAATATTGGGATTCCAACTACTATATGACATTCTTAAAAAGGCAAAACAATGGGGACAGAAAAGACCAGTGGTTGCCAGGGGTTAGGGAGGAAGGAAGGGTAAGGAGTTGGGCACAGGATTTTTAGGTCAGTGAAAATACTCTGCATAATAATATAATGGTGGATAAATGTCATACATTGTCAAAACCCATAGTACAATCCCAAGAGAGAACCTTAATGTAAATTGACTTTGGGTGATAATGATGTGTCAATGAAGATTCATCAATTACAACAAATGTACCACTCTGGTGGGAGATATCAACAGTGTGAGAGGCTGTATGTGTTTTTGTTGGGGGTGGAGGGAGGGATTGGCAATTTATGGGAAATCTCTGTACTTTCTGCTCATATTACTGTGAATTTAACTCTACTCTAAACAAAAAAGTAAATAAAAAAGAGAGAGAGAGAGAAAATGGTTCTCAATATGAAATACTTTTCAGTCCTCAAATAAGATCTAAAACTCAGTATTGTTCATAAGATCCAACCACAGTGATGCCTGCAGTGACTTTGGCAATCACAATCCCATCAGAGCAGTATGAACAAAAGTCAGGTTACAACGAAAAGACCTGTGGGTTTTTTCCAATGGGAAATTTGAACATATTTAAGTTTTAAAGGCCAATAGAGGAGAGCCTAAGCATACTGTAATAATAATCCTATATTAACAATTAACAATATAGGAGGGAGGAGAGAAAATCAAGAATTGACACAATCTCAAGTTCAGTAGCCAGCCTCCAAAATTGCCTCCAATGATTTCCACCCTCTACTAGTCACACCTTTATGTAATCGCCTCCATTTTACTAGGGTTTTTCTGTGTACCAATAGAAAGTATTAAAAATGATGTTATATCACTTCTAAGGTTATTTTTATTTTTATGTTTTATTGTATTTTTACCATTACTGTTTATCCCTTTTCACCTGCAATCACCACATTGCTGTCCATGTCCATGAGTCTTTTTTACCTTTTACTCAATTCTTCCACCCTCTAACCCCACTCCCTCCAGGGCTGTCAGCCGGATCTCTACCTATGAGTCTGTCTCTATTTCCCTTGCTAGTTCAAATTGTCCATTCGATTCCACATATGAGTGGAATCATATGATATTTGTCTTTCTCTCACTGGCTTATTTCACTGAGTATAATGTTCTCCATGTCTATCCATGCTGTTGCAAAGGGTAAATTTTTCTTCTTTTTTATAGCCAAGTACTATTCCATTGTGTAAATGTCCCACGGTTGTTTTATCCACTCATCTACTGGTGGATACGGGCTGCTTCCATATCTTGGCGATTCTAAATAACACTGCAATGTAATAGGGTGCTTGAGTTCTTTGATTTAGTGTTATGGGTTTCTTCAGATAAATTCACAGAAGTGGGATTGCTGGGTCAAGATCCATTTTTAATGTTTTGAGGCATGTCCATACTGCTTTCCACAGTGGCTGCACCAATCTGCATTTCCACCAACAGAGCAAAATGGTTCACCTTTCTCCACATCATCCCTAGCACTTCTTGATTGCTGACTTATTGATGGTAGCCATTCTGACCAGAGTGAGGTGATGTCTCATCGTGGTTTCAATTTGCATTACTCTGATGATTTTAGTGACATTGAGTATCTTTTCATATGTCTATTGGCCATCTGTATATTCTCTTTGGAGAAGTGTCTTTTCAGATACTTTGCCCATTTTTTAATTGGATTGTTTGCAGTTTTTTGGTGTTGAGTTTTATAAGTTCTTTATGAATTTTGGATGGTAACCACTTGTCAGATGTTTCAGTGAATATGTTCCCCCATTCAGTGGGTTATCTTTTTACTTTGTTGATGGTTTCTTTTTTGTGTGCAATTGGCTAAAGGTAGTTTATTCAATAAATGGTGTTGGGAAAATTGGATAGATATGTGCAGAAACCAGACCACTCCCTCTCTCACACCACACACAAAAATAAATTAAAAAAATGGATTAAAGACTGAAATATTAGACCCAAAACCATAAAATCCTAGGAGAAAACATGAGCAGTAAAATCTCAGACATTGCTGGTAGTAATATTTTATCTGATATATCTCCTCAGGCAAGTGAAACAAAAGAAAAATAAACAAATGGGACTACATCAATCTGAGATTATATTTAAAAAGACACTATGCTGTTCTTTCTTGCATGCTCCCTGGAGAAAGTCAGCTGCTAAGCAGTGAGAAAGTTTAGGTAGCCTGTGGAGAGGCCCGAGGGGCAAAGAACTGAGGCTTCTACCAGCAGCTTGTAAGGAGCTGAGGTCTTCCCGCTACCATGTGCATGAACTCAGAAGTTGATGCCCTCGAAATGCAATTTGGTAGAACACTGTCTTGACAACTGGCTTAACTGCAGTCTATTCTTGGAAAGGAGGAGGGAGAGACGCCATATCTGTAAGAAGATAAGGAAAGAGCTTTTCAGTATGCTTGTAAGTAGATGAGTGGGTCTTATTAAACTTTGCAGCCCAAGTGTTTTTTAACTTGTTTTTCAGTGTGAATTTTTCTTCATTATCTCCTAGCAGCCCAGTGATTGTGAAAAGAAAACAGATCCTGAAGTCAAATCAGATCTGATGGTTGATAAGATGATGAAGCGAGGACACTGTTGAGCAAGTTGTAAAAATAATGATTCATGAGGTCTATGCTAAAGAGAGCAAAAAAGCTCTTGATAGGGAAGAAATTAAGAGAGTAGGACTAAAAATGAATAAAAAGCAATGAAGTTAAGAGTCTGAAGCATAGGCAGATGTGACCAGAAAGGGAAGTGTCCAAAGTAATGATTTTAGCAGTGGAACCACTGTGGTTAACCACAAGTATGAGGTGAGCATGAACGTATCTGGCTGAAGTTCAACTGAAGTTCATTGACCAATAGATGATTAGAAAGATAAAGTTAGGTTGTTTATTAGATCATCTTTGGGGACATAAAACTGATTCAGGAAGATAGCAAGAATTTAGGCAGAGAAGAGGTAAGTGAAGCAGCATATAGTGATCATTTTAGATGGCAGCGAAGGAAAAAGATGGCATTGTAGTTCATATGACAGGGCCATAAATGAGTGACAATTTTAATAAGCAGTGCAGAAATAAGGTAAGTCAGTTATGGAGAAATGAAAGCTTCTACAAGGAAGTGCTTCAGGGCAGTGGAATTCTTTGGAAAAGGCTATTCTCTGGTTAAGGAACTTCTCTTCTTAATATGTTTCTAGATCACTAGCCTGAATGGAAGTGGCTTCTGGTGGTCAGAAAGGTCCCAAACAGCCAACCAGAGGGATGAGCATTTGTATCAACCATTCTTGTACACCAGCTAGAAAGCTGAGGGCTCAAACAAGAAACTAGAAGAAATGTCCCATGAAGATTCTGGATGAAAATAGCTCTTTCCAAGTTAATTCTGGCTTGTATCAAGGGAAAAGGGCCAACTCTATGTGTGATAACTAGGAAATGTTTGGTCTGGGAAAATGAGATCCATTACTAATGATTCCAGCTTCTAGCAGAAATGTTCTTTGGCTCTACATCACTGGAGCTATTACAAGTCAGGAAACAGTCAACAAAGCTCTAAACCAATTATGATCTGTTAGATGCTATCAGTTCTGACAGTGTTTCTAAATTTATTTCAGTGAAAATGAGGACATCTTTAGATTTGACATAGAAACTTGATCTGAATGATGGGCATTTGCCTCATTGAATAAATGTAAATGATCAGGCTGACAATACTATGGACCAATAAGGCTGCTCTCAGTGAGGGAAGCATCTGGAGAGAAGAAATGGGCCAAAATACTTGCCAGTTTTTAAAGTGATCACCACTATATTACTAAGTATTAAATTACTAATGGGATAGTGACTTAAAACTCAACATGATGGTCTTTATTAAGACAGCATTTATAATTGTTAGTTAAATCATATTCTGAATAATGTTGTGCTTACACCTTTCTTGACTCATTTCCACAGTCATGTTTTTCTACTCAGAGCTTGCCTACTGCTTTGTATGTAACAGGCATTCCATAGTGTTTGTTGAGAGAAGAAATTAATGAATGAATGCAATAGGCATAACTCTAGAGAGTTGTAGTTTTTCATGTATCCTGTTCTTCAAAATCTCTGTAACAATAAGCATTTATATGACCTTTTAAACTGAATCTGTAATTAGTAAACCAAAATTTAGTAATATCTTTGTTATCTGATACTTGACAACAAAATTTAATATACTTATTTTATTTATCACATCACTTCAAAATTTTTAGTTATTATATTATCAACAAAGTTTCTATACCCATGATAATAATTTTTTTAAAAATGTGAAGTCTGTTTAAAAAACAATCTGATTTTACTTTACATCATAAAGGAGAGAAAGAGGATACATGATAGTTTCTTAAATTAAAAAATTCAATCTCAAACGTTTAATTTTTTATATCTGCTTCAACAAATGAACACAATATATATACAGCTTATTTTTTCATTACATTTTTTACAATAGTTGTCTTTTTAAAATATTTAGCTGAAATAATTTAAATGATGTAGTTTTTTTAGCACATTTATTCATTTATTTTATTGTAGAGATATATTCAAATATATATTCTTATTAGACAAAAAATATAAAAGCATAATAGTTATATAATGAATATCTTCATGTAACAAAATCTGGAAAATATATATAAAGATGCAATAAAATTATTTCCTTTCTTTCTCTGTAAATGACTGAGACTTTTTACCATTACTTAAATACTAATTCCTGACAGTGCATACAACTAACACCTACACAATCCTAGTCACAGACCTCACACCATTGTTAGGTTACACATGCGTTTACATGTGTGTGCATCATGTGTGTTTAGTCATTTGTTTGTGTGTGTGGAAATACACACACACACACATATATATATATACATGTACAATTATTAAGAAGTTACACTGCCTAGATATTTTATTAAGTGCTGTCCTGTAAGTTATCCCCTTTATTCATTGCACAGCATATGAAAAAAAATCAAAGCTCACAATAGCAAGTAACTACTTGGAAAATGTTAGATTTTGAATGAAGAATATTTTCTACTCTCTATATAACAAGAACATAATAGAGATGTACAAGGCAGGTTATATTCAAATAAATGACCACAGAGCATGAGGAATTAGTCATCTCTTTTAATGAGATGGCAGTATTAAGACATCATAGACAACCCCTTCCTCTTTGACAGTTAAACCACCATTTACCCTTTAAAAGTACTTCTTTTAAAAAAAGATATTGTATTTTTTCATTACCATTTAACCCCCTTATACTCCCTTCCCCTAGCAATCGCCACACTGTTGTTCATGTCCATAAGTCTTTTTTCCTTTTTGCTCAATCAATCCACCCCCTAAACTCCCAATAGCTGTCCTCCTACTCTCTATCTATGAGTCTGTCCCCATTTTCCTTGTTGGTTCAGTTTGTTCATTAGATTCCACATACGAGTGAAATCATATGGTATTTGTCTTCCTCAGACTGGCTTATTTCACTTAGCACAATGTTATCCAGGTCCATCTGTGCTGTCACAAAGGGTAAATTTTTCTTCTTTTCTACAACCAAGTAGTATTCCATTGTATAAATGTCCCATAGTTGTTTTATCCACTATACTGATGGACACTTGGGCTGCTTCCAAATCTGGGCATATGTTCATTGCAAAAGTACTTTTTAAACAGACTGATTTTGTTCAGAAGCAATTCTCAAGGAGAAATGCCCAGTTAGAAACCCCTGATCTCATGATGAAGCCTTGGGATGGTTCCCCACAGGGAGTGTATTTGCAGGCTATAGTGACAGAGCCTCACACTGAATTTTATATTCTTTCTACCACCATATAAATCATGGCTAAAAAGAATGTCAGGATTCATCTAGCAAAAGAAAGAACTCATACTCTTTTAATCATGTTAACATTTGCCTTTATTCATGCCTATGCCTCCTAGAAAAAACTTTTGGAAATATCAGATTTTAAAAGACCAACGGATAAGGAAAGATTATTGAATATCATAATCATTAAATATGTATTTATTAAGAATATCCACAAAAATTAAGCAAATAACTTCAAACTAGCCAGGAATACAAATGCCCAGTGTTGTGTACATTGAAGTCACAAAGAAATATCTCCCCTCAAGTTTTGGGAATAATATCATAACAGAAAATTAAATTTCTGATTTGATTTGTATTCATAATTATCACTGTGTTCTTGTTCAAAAAAAGTACAAGCATTTGGGGGAATCATCAAATGTCCTCCAAATTACTTTGATTTATGAGCAGACTTTTGTGGGAAATTTTTATTATTACCATAATTATTTTTCCTGCTTCTGCTAATGATATGGCTTTCTCTGAAGACCTTGTGAAAAATGGAGTTGTTGTGTGGTCCATTGGAGGAATGTGTTGATACATGAAAAGCTTCAGAGAACAACATTATAATTGGAAGAGTCTATATTCACATGGAAATTATTTTTTGAATTAAAAAATTTTAAAACCATAGGATTGGCAATTCAAAATTTATGTCTGGGTTTCTTAGAAAAGATCTTTTATTTTCAAATCCACAGGCAGAATAAAGATATTTATTGCCTAGATGGCACAATCAAAACAACAATAAGCTCTTTCTTCCAATTATGAGTGAATAAACAATTGATATTGTTTAATATATTGAAATATTGAAAATAAACTTTTAAATAGAAAAAATATGTGTTGGAATTGAGAAAAGACCAATCTCTAAAATAAGACTGAATGAAATTCTGAGTTTCTGAATTCTACTATGAAGTTTTATTGAATTCATAATGGGCCCTTGTTTATATCTTTTAAAATCTTATATGTCAGTGTCTTCAAGTGTATAATGTTAACCTATGCAAGCCATAGTAATGACATAATTTTAATAGCATTAGGTACAAACACATTGCTTCATTTGTTCTCAGGTGATCTGTGATGTACACAGGGTATTCATAGAATGTTAAAAGTAAGGCAACAGAACCACAGAGGAAAAAGAATTTGCCAATGAAGCAAATTTATAGAGTGGCGGAACTAGGCCAGAACTAGGGTATCTTGGCTTCCTGTCCAGTGTTCTGATTGAATTACCCTGCAGAACTGTCAAGATATAATCTTGCTGATTAAGTATCATAAATTAAGTTATTATATCTTATATTGTAAGCCTACTACAAGCTATCAGTTTTTGTTAGTTGTTACTGTTTATTATTAGTTATATGATTTTCCTAATAATAGTTAACAGTTACCTAATTTAATAAGAAAATATGAAAATAAAGTTACTGAAGAAATATATAGGTAAGTGTAAAAACACTAATAGTTGACATATTTTCCATCTAAATACATAAAACTTTAATTTGAAAAGTCTTTCTAAGGCAGATTACTAAGAACTACTGGGAAGTAATACCAATGTAATAAGTTTGCTTATTTTCTTTCTCTCAATTTATTCTGACAGAGTCAAATATAACTCAGTGGCCAAAAGGTAGAAGCAGAATCAGCACAATCTACAGTGCAGTATTGTATATGGGTTTAATAATTGAACTTGAGTAATGAAGATCTGAAGATGCATAAGAATGTCCACAATTCCTATACCGTCACTCAATCAGTCCCATCAAAAAACAATTCTCAGTAACATGGTAATTTTACTTTAGACCATTGCAGTACCACTCTAAAACTGCATGTGTAAGGAAGAAGGGATGTGGATAATCAGAGGTTAGGATAAAAGATGGTGTTTATATAATGATGAAATCCAAATAAAATAAGCTGTCAAAACAAGAATCCAGCACCTTGCACCTGATAAAACACCATTGTTTTGGGTCTAGCATCATGCCAAGTTTTTGTAGCATTGAATATGCTATATCAAAACATTATATATCTTTACAGTTCCTGACAAAACCCAATAACATTGAAGAATAAGGAAACTTAGATCAAAGTGATGAGCATGATTCTAAAACATCTGCAGTGGCCAGAATGAAGTCATACCTTGATGGCTCACAGGTACAGACTGAAACCATGTAATCAAAGTGAGTTATTTGGCATTTTTAACTAATTATTTTAGATAATTTACTGGTTACTTTATGGAGAATTGTTCATTTCTATTTTTTTCATCGCATCATTTTCTTCTAAAGTAGGGAATTTTCAGAATTCAACAACTGACAATGAGTTGACAGATTTCTTTTTTGTTTTGTTTGGCTTATGAGAGTCCCACTCTCACTTAGTAGACAGAGCCACACCTACATATTACATTCTCACCTACAGTACCACTTGGCAAAAGCTACAAGCCTCTGGATAAGAAACAGAAAAACTGCTCTTGCCCAGGGCCCATTGAAACAATAATACAAAGAAGAGCAAGAAAGTTGAGAAAGCATTATTCTTAAATCTTAGGGACAAAAGCCTAATTACAACTGAGGCTGGATTAGAAAAACTACAAACCACACCTGACCCCCATGAAGCTTTCAACGACTAGCAATAAACACCATTTGTTATTTGCAAAGGTACAAGGGAAACCTTCAGTGTAGGGCCCACTGAAACCTAAATGTTGGGTGGGGATTTGGGGAAAACCTCTTTGGCACTCCAGCCTTACAATAGGCACAAAGCAGTGGCAGTGTTGCATAGGAGGTTTCTGAGCCTGTGATGCACTAAAGGGAATAAGAACAGTATCAAAAACCAAATTCAGCCAAATTGCTGAACATATTGACTTGATCCTATACAATAACAGTCTTATGAAGGAGGAATCATGCCTATTTTTTCATCCTCACTCAAAGATATATTTATTGATTTTAGAGAGAGAGAAAAAGACAGAGGGAAACATCGATATAAGAGAAACATTGATTGGTTGTTTGCTGTGCATGCCCAGACTGGGAATTAAACTGATAACTTAGGTATGTGCCCTGACCAGGGATCGAACCTTCACCCTTTTTGGTATGTGGGATGATGCTCTAACAAACTGAGCAATCTGGCCAGGGCTATGCCTTTTTTTTAGCATACATATTCTTTACCACAATTTTTTTGTGTGTTCTTCTACACAATGTCTAGAGCATTTAATAAAAATTACGAGGCACTGAAAAAAGTGAGAATAAAAGAATGACCCTTTGACAAAAGAATAAATAATCAAGCCAGATTTAGAGGTGGGAACAATCAGACATGGATTTAAAATAAGTCTATTAATATATTAAAGCACCACATAGAAAATGTAAGTAACATTGTTTTAGTAAAGCTTCTCCAGAAAATGAAATATAGATATAGATAGATAGATAGAGATGTAGACATAGATTTGTGTGTATTACAATATATTTGTATATGTTTGCATTTTATGTAAATATACACACATATATGTATACATTTACATTTACTTAAATGTAAATTACATCTAAAGAATACCTTCACAGCAA
Source organism: Glossophaga mutica (assembly GCA_039655065.1). NCBI lineage: Eukaryota > Metazoa > Chordata > Mammalia > Chiroptera > Phyllostomidae > Glossophaga > Glossophaga mutica. Next base: position 90,490,802 of record CM077307.1, on the reverse strand, counting down.
CATCTAGACAAGTATTTGACCAAACAACTAGATATCATATAACAAAACACTACTAGTAAATTTGATAAATTGCTAGAGGATGAGTGTGGACTAACATGAGACTAAGAAACTCCTAGGGCTGTAGTCACATGGAGTCTACATACTTTCTTGGGCTTCCACCCCAGGAAATCCACTAATTTCTCACTGTAGGGATCTGAAAAAGATCTTCTTATAGTTCTGGGAAGAAAAGGTGAGAAGTATCCATTGTGAAACCCTTCCAGAACCTTCTTCATAAAAGACTACTCTTCATGGAAAAGGCTTTCCAGAGGGCAATAATGAAATCTCTTCCACCAGGGAGGAGAGAATTCCTTCTTACACCAGCCAACACCAGCTTTTCTGTCTCACCTAAAGAGGAAAATTAAAAAAACACACACAAATACAAATTTCACAGTGGACTGTGCTTCAAGGAAATGGATTGGGACTGCTACAGCTAAAGAAAGGAGCAGGGGGAAGAGGGAGAAAAACAAGCTGTATTCCTAGAGGACACAGAAACACTTATGAAAATCATACCTCTGAGACAAATCCAGTAGGTGACCAAAACTTAATCAGAACATACAGAACTTTTTGTACTTTCCCATGCTCTACAGCCACATCAAGTGCAGTGTAATAATAGTGAAGTATAGCTTGGAGAGCTGCAGACTTTGACTCCCTTTGAGTAACAGAACAATAAGAAACCTCAAAGCTAAGAAATCAGACAAAAACAAGGACACTAGAGAAAGTTGAAGCCTCAGTTACTTAACAATAAAACAATCAGCACAGCCAAATGCCCAGCTAGCTGAACACATAAAGGCCTGCTAACATCAGAACCTACACTCATGGAACATATCTGATTTTCAACAAAACATTTCAAGGCAGACAGAAAAGCAAGTAAAAACACAGCATGAAAACACAGAGCACATCCAAACTATACTCAAATATGACACAGATGCTGAAATTATTAGACAGGTAATTTCAAGTAAGTCTGATCGACACACTAAGGAATTTAATGGAAAAAGTAGACTAAGTGGAAACTATAAGGAAAAAAAACCCAAAGGTAACAGATATAAAAAGCACAGTTACTGATATGAAGACTGCCATCCATGGGTCACCAGACTTAATGCAACTGAAGAGAGAATTGGGAAAATGAGTCCATGGAAACTTCCCAAACTCAAATTTAAAGAGGAAAAAAATAATTAAAATAAATAAAACAGAACATCTTAGAACTTTGAGATAATATCAAAGGTATAAAATGCACATAATTAGAATAATAGAAGGTGAAGATCACATAATTAAATAATAGAAGGTGAAGAGTGAATGGGGCAGAAGAAATATTTGAAGTATTAATGGCTGAGAAATATGCAATTGAAGCCAGAAATCAAATCATAGATCCAGAAAGCTTGGGCAACATCAAATTATGTTCAAACTGAAGCAACCAGAGGGGAGGTGAGAGGGAAAACTGGGAGGAAAAGGGAGGAATGGTTTTCAGGAACATCTATAGAGAACACGTAGGCAAATCTAAAGGTGGGGTAGGACCAAGGGTGGGAGGTGGGGATGGCTGCAGTGGGAGGGAGGGGTCAGGGGAATATGGGGTCAACTGTACTTGAACAACAATAAAAATATATATTGAAAAATTAAAGACAAAAAACTTGAATAAAATGAGGATCCAAAAATACCTACCTTTACTTGTCGATAAACAAAAATAATAATAATACAGCTGATTTCTCATCAGAAATGATTTAAGCAAGGGAAGGATGAAATCTTTAAATTGTTCAAGAAAATAATTGCCGATCTGTCTTTCTACATCCAGTGAAATTAACCTTCAAAAATCAAGGAGAAATAAAGGTTTTCTCAGGCAAACCAAAACATTTCAGGCAGACATGTGCTAAAAGAAATGCTGAGTCTCTTCAGGCAAACAAAAATAGTGCAGGTCACAAACTGGGACCTGTACAAAAAGAAGAATCTCCAAAAGGACTAAACACAAGTAAAATGAAAATTTATATTTCCTATTCATAACTGATACAAAATAACTACTTAAATAAATATAGTAAATGTGTATTGGATAATTATATCACATGCATAAAAGAAATTAACAGCAGCAACATCACCAGAAATGAGAAAAAGGATTTGGGAGCACTGTGATAAGGTATCAGTACTATACCTAGATCAACAACGATAACAAGCACAGTGGTATTTGAAGGTGGACCAAGATCTTTGGAAATGCATGTTATAAACCTAAGGGCAACATGTAAAATTTAAGTCTATATATTTATATTTAACCAAATGTATTGAAAAAGAGCATATCATCAAACCAAGGATCTTAGGGAAACACAGGCAGGATGAATATTTTAAAAAATGAGAAGAAAACATAGGCAGATACACTTAATAGGCAAATTGCTGACAGCACAAGATAAATAAAATCTTGAAATCAGCCAGAGATAGGCACATTACCTGTAGAGAAAAATAGATAAACATGAGAGGAAACTTTTTGACTGAAACTGTAAGAGCCACAAAACCATGGAAAGACATCTTTAAAGTACTCAAAGAATATTATAACCTAGAATTCTATACTCTTTGAAAATATCTTGCAAGAAATGAAGTATAAAATAACAAACCAAAGTTAAACAGTTTATTATTATCAGGCCTGTAATACAAGAAAATTTAAAAGTTATTTGGATAAGAAGAAAATATTAAATAAAAGTTGGATCTGCAAAAATAATAAAGATCTCCAGAAAGTATAAAGTTGTAAGTAAATAAAAAGCCATTTATTTAGTTTTTATTAGTACTTTAAAAATATTAACATCTAAAGAAAAAAAATAAATAGTAACAATATACTGTGAGGTTTAAAATGGATACAAAAGTAAAACATGTGAGGATAGCAGCATTATAGTAGGGGAAGTGGAAGAATACTCTTGCAAGTTATACTATAACAGGGATTACTTTTTGGATGGTAGCCTCTGATGAGTTGAAGGTGTATATTGTAAACTCTAGAGAAATCTTAAAAAACTAAAACAAAGAACTATAGCAAATAAACCAGAGTACAGCTAAAAATAGAACCATAAAGATATTCTAATAATCAAAAAAAGAAAAGAAAAGAAGGAAATGTTACAATAACAGGTAAAAAAAAAATGTAAGTAGAAAGAGGGTAAAATTAAATCAACCAGATTAATAATTATGAAGTACATGTATGATATAGTCATTGCAATAGGCCAAAATAGCCAGACCATATAAAAATAAGAGCCATCCATACACTGTTATTTTAAATTCATAGATGTGATAAAAATAAAGGTGGTAAAATAACACTTGCTAAGATTTATGACAGATACACTCATCTATTAATAATTGGGTGGCAAAATTAAAGTAAATTGATTCTATTATTCATGTTTATCAATCAATGATCTGTGCTGTTTCAAAATGATTAAATAAATGGATAAGATTTAACATTCAATAAAGTTATAGTTTTAAAAATCAAGTAAGATTTGTCAAACATAATTTACTTATATCATCAGTTAAAAATTATCTCCATTCTGACTTTTAAGTAAGAGAATTCAAAAAGGGTTTAGTTCACACATAGTTTCATAAATCAAAAATAAATTCTTGAAATCCCAAAGACTTTGAGATGAAAAAATTGCAACTTAAGGTAGGATGCACATGAGCACAAAAGTTTTTGTGCTATAAGAAGCTACTATTGTTTTCCTTATGTAGATAAAAATAATAATAACAGCCATCAAACTACCTTATCTTTATCTCTATCTGTTGATATTATTCTATTGTTTAGTTTTTCTTTAGGGCTGTTGATGTCTGGTTAATTAAGCTATGCATTTAAATCTAGTGTGGGGGATCCCTGGGTGTATTCTTGACAAGAATCTCTGGGACATATGCCTGGGCACTACTGAGTTGCTATCACAAAGTTTTGAAACTGCTGAGAAGAGCAATATATACACAAAGCACAAACACCAGTCATTTTTGGCTCAGATGTCTCAAAAGATCATCAAACTATATGTGAGCAAAACTTAACTCATTTTTTCTAGAACTCCTTTCTTTTCTGCTAACTTAGAAATTATATTTATCCTGTTACCCATATCAGCAAACTTAATTCCTTTTCTTTCAGGATCCTCGTCCAATCAAACATCAAGTTCTGTAGACTTGATGTGATATGACTTTGCCTCATAATAGGATTGAAAGGCATAAACTGGTATTTATAATGTGTGATAGGTACTTGCTCTGTGATGACACAGAAGGGTACAGTGAGAGAGGCCTGCTTGTGCATTCTGCAGGCAGTGACCTTGAATGGAATCCTAAACAATAAGTGATGATTGTTATTGATTCTGGAGAGCAGGGCCAGGACAAAGGCACAGACAAGAACTATGTGTGAACTAAAGCCTTTTTACATTCTCTTAAAGTCAGAATGGAGATCATTTTTAACTGATGATATAAGTAAATTATGTTTGACAAATTCTTGATGTAGACTTTGTATGTATATTGTTGGTATCAACCTCTCTGCTGTAACTACTATTTATCCCAATATTTGTCAGCAAAGGTATTGCAAACTTTTCTAACTGGTTCATTTTGTTGCTGTTAACACCTGCCCTCTCCACACCTCTCTGAATAAATGTGATGCTATCACTCATTTGCTTGAAATTCTTCAATTGTTCCCCAAAATCTATAGACGAAACTCTAGGGAGTTACCTGGCCCACAAGGCCCCAAATGATCTAGACCTGGTCTTTCTTTCTAGCCTCACCCCCTGCCACTCTCTAACTCAAACACATGTTCCAGAATCACATGCTTGTGGCTACACACACACTCACACACACACTTCGCTGTTTCTCATCTTTGTGTCTGTGTCTTTGTTCCAGCCCTGCTCCCCAGAATCAATAACAATCATCACTTAGTGTTTAGGATTCCATTCAAGGTCACTGCCTCCAGAATGCACAAGCAGGCCTCTCTCACTGTACCCTTCTGTGTCACCACAGAGCAAGTACCTATCACACATTATAAATACCAGTTTATGCCTTTCAACCCTATTAGGAGGTGAGCTCTTTAGGGCTGAAACTATGTATTCATTTTTTTTTAAACCAATAGCACTTATAACACTCAATAACTATTAAATATTTGAATTTATGGGAGACAGGATTTTCATTCCTTAGACAAGTGCATGTAGTAATAGCCATATTGTTTTCATTATGTCAATTTTAAAAAAATCCGCAAATTCTTTGAAATTCCTTAAAGGGAGAAATGATCTACACCTCCTTTTCTTGAAACTGGGCAGTCTTTTGTCACTGTTTCAACCAATGGGGCACAGCAGAAGTGATGCTCTGCGAACCACACTGCTAAGGAACCAGACAACTGCTTTGCTTACTAGCATACTTGCTTTTAAAATCTTTGTTGACCAAGTAAGAAGTTTGGCTGCCCTGAGCCTACCATGCTGTTTGGAAGCCAAATCTAGCCATGTGGAGATGCTATGGAAGGGTTCTGAGATACATGAAGAGAAAGAAAGAGCTACTCAGACAGTCCCCAGCCTCTCCAAGCTTACTTCCCAATACCTCTGCTCCAGCTCCAGCTGCTCTGTCTCCACCTGAATAAGAGCCCTGAGCAATGACAGCCTGCCTGATTCCTTCTAAAATTTCTGAGCCATACAGATAGTAAGAGTAAAAATGATCATTGCTCTTTTAGGGCACAATGTTTTGATATTTGTCATATAGCCATAGAAAACTAGAGCATTAATGTTAATGATTAATTAATGATAATGGATAGTAACATTTAGAACTAATTAAATACTCTTAATTTAAATAATATTTAGTAATTAAAAATTTTTCATTTTTAAGTATTTTTATTGATTAGGCTATTATAGTTTTTATCAATTTTCCCCTTTTATCCTCTCTGTGCCGTCCACCCAACCCTCCAGCATTCCTCCCCTCTTCGTTCATGTCCATGGGTTGTACTTATAAGTTCTTTGAATCCCCCGTTTCTTATACCATTTTTATCTCTCCCCATCTATTTTATGCTTACTGATTATGCTTCTTCTTTCTTGTACCTTTCCCCCTCTATTCTTCCCTTCCCCCTCACCACTGAAATCCCTCCATATGATGTCCATTTCTCTGATTCTGTTCTTGTTCTAGTTGTTTGCTTTGTTTTTGTTTTCATTGTTTTTCTTTTCTTTTAGGTTCATTTGTTGATAGTTGTGAGTTTGTTGTCAATTTACTATTCATATTTTTCTTAGATAAGTCCCTTTAACATTTCATATAATAATGGCTTGGTGATGATGAACTCCTTGAACTTGACCTTTTCTGGGAAGCACTTTAGCTGCCCTTCCATTCTAAATGATAGCTTTGCTGGATAGAGTAATCTTGGATGTAGCCCCTTGCCTTTCATGACTTGGAATACTTCTTTCCAGCCCCTTTTTGCCTGCAAGGTTTCTTTTGAGAAATCAGCTGATGGTATTATGGGAGCTCCTTAGTAAGTAACTTTCTTCTTTCCTCATGCTGCTTTTAAGATTCTCTCTTTATTTTTAATCTTGGGTAACTTAATGATGATGTGCCTTAGTGGGTTCCTCTTTGGGTCCAACTTCTTTGGGACTCTCCGGGCTTCCTGGACTTCCTGGAAGGCTATTTCCTTCACCAGATTGGGGAAGTTTTCCTTCATTATTTGTTCAAATAAGTTTTCAATTTCTTGCTGTTGTTCTTCTCCTTCTGGCACCCCATAATTCAGATATTCAAACATTTCAGGTTGTCCCAGAGGTTTGTATGACTCTTTTCACTTTATTGAATTCTTGTTTCTTCATTTTGTTCCAGTTGGATGTTGATTTTTTCCTTTTGTTCCAAATAACTGCTGTGACTCCTGGTTTCCTTCCTGTCACTGTTGGTTCCCTGAACATTCTGCTTTATTTCACTCTGGGTATCCTTCATTTGTTTTTTTCATTTTTCAACCAAGCTCAATAAGTTCTGTGGGCATTTTGATTACCAGGGCTTTAAATTCTCCATCAGATAGGTTGGCTATCTCCTCATTGCTTAGTTCTCTTTCTGATATTTTGCTCTGTTCTTTCCTTTGGGCTATATTTCTTTGTCTTAGAGCACCTGATAAGTTGTAAGGGGTCAGGGCCTTAGGTATTCACCTGGGCAGGGCAACCCTCTTTGCTGCACTACAGCACTGCCTGTGTGGGAGGGGCAAGAGAGGGGACAATGCAGCTCACCTACTTGTCTCTAGCACACTTTCACTTTCCTAACCTGTAGTTTCTGGACTATGACCCACTAAAAATTTGGTATTAAGCAATAATGTGATGATAAATATTATTGATATCAAATAGAACTCTAAGTAAATAGAGATAAGTAGAGTGAGAAGGCCATAAGCCAGGAAAGACTTCGTGACCCATTATCTATAGGATACATCAGGAATGTGATCACTGAGTTCAGATAAATGCCAAGTTTCTCAGAATCCTGGAAGAAAAGAAGTAGGAAAGAAGACAGAGGAGGTATAAGAGTAACCTAATGATCACCAGAACTTAAAGAAAATGCATATGGAATTGATTCATATATCATCAAGTTCTGAGATGTATGTAGTCTCTTGTTATATTGTGTTAATATAATTCTACAAAGCCAGTTATAGAACCTTCTTTATTCTCCTTAATAAAATTACTCTCCAGAATCTGGAGGTCATAATTCTAGAATTTTCTACCTCTTTTTCTGCAATGTCAAATCATAAGCATTCATCTAAAAAGTTGAAATTTGTTGCTATCCTAATAGCTCTGAGTTTTGATATCCAAGCTTAACAAAAACGTTACAAGTAATGATAATGAAACACAGAATTATAGAAGAAAATGAGCTGATAATATGAGACATAAGAGAGACAAACTGAAATACAAAGTACAAGAAAAGAAATAAAAATAGTAAAATTAGATACTGAACTCTGAAAACATAGTAAAAGCAGACTTTTATGTTTCTACTCATGTATGGCCCTCTCCATAAACTAGTCTGTGAACAGGAGAGGAACTGAATTTGAAGGAGAAAGCAAATGGAAAAGTGGGGCTGGGAAATGCAGGACCAGAGCAGAATGTGTCTCTAGCATGAGAGATAAGGACTACTATCCACTTTTTGATTTCAAGAAAATGAAGTCAGTCTCAAGTTTCTCTCCCACCCCCAAGAAAGAATCCACTTTAAAAAATCTTTTTCCTAATTATTGTCCAGCTCAGCCAGGTGATGGGCCAACAGCACTGCACAATGCTGAACAGCGGAAATTAGAACCAGAAAAGTGCTGGCAGAATCCAAGCGAGTGTGGGAAGATCCATCCCAGAGTCTGGGGTTTGGGCTGGGCATTGCAGAGACTCAGAGGGAGGGAAAAATGGAAAAATAGCTGCATAGGGCATTTGTATCAATTCGGTTTAGTGCCCCTACTCTTTTTTTTTTTCCTTTATTTTAATTGTTGTTCTTGTATAGTTTTGTGTCTTTTACTCCCATCCCGGCCAACCACCCCAGCCCTCCCCACTTCCCTCCCATTTCCACCCTCCCTAGTTTTTGTCCATGTGTCCTTTATACTTGTTGCTCTAAATCGTTCCTATTTTCTCCTGAAATTCCCTGCCCTCTCCCCTCTGGTGACTGTCAGCCTGCTCTTAATTTCAGTGTCTTTGGTTATATTTTGCTTGTTTGTTTGTTTTGTTGATTAGGTTCCTGTTAAAGGTGAGATCATATGGTATTTGTCTTTCACTGCCTGGCTTATTTCGCTTAGCATAATGCTCTCCAGTTCCATCCATGCTGTTGCAAAGGGTAGGAGATCCTTCTTTCTTTCTGCTGCCTACTCAATATAAGATATAAAGAAGTAAAGTCTATTTCAAACTTCTTGGCTTAGTAAAGCAAGAGTTATTTATATTTCATCAGGTTTAACTTCTTTACTGGTAAAACATGTAAGGCAAGTTTTGGACACTGTATTGCCCATCATGCTATCTTAAAACTGTTTCACCTCGCTCCTTTCAAAAAGTCTTCTCCAGCTTCACATGGTTCTGATGGAGCTGCTTATATTCATTTTTACATTCCTGACATATATAGGATAGGCCCCTGCTGCAATGACTGCTTCATGGATAGGTAAGCCATCCATGCCGGAACAATCCTGGGACTGACTTATGCATACAGAAAGTCAGACTTCCATTTTCTCCTGGAGTTGCTAAGCTAGTATAGAAGGTAAGGTTTGTTCTGCTGGTGTGACATGCAGAGAGAGCTTACATGACGAATGAAACAACATAAGTCAAAAGTGGAGCTTGGAGTTAGTGAGTGGCCTGATAGCTTTGCTTGAGCCCCTGGCTCCTGGCTTCCTGGGTTTTAATCCTATAAAATCCAGTTTTTCTTTTTATTTGGAATAATTTAAACTTCTATACATGTAGTTAAAAATACCCTGCTACTTCAAAAGCTTATTGCAGGAAGCCCAAGAAAGGATGGGCACTCAAAAAACCTGACAACTGAACCAACTAGGGCCTAGGCAGAGCCCAACATTTCTCAAAAACTATGCTCACTATTGAGACCTCTCAGGCTTCTGCTTAGTTCACGCGATGTTCTCAACAATGGACTGGGGTCTCAAAGTCTCCACAAAAATATACTTCTAAGACATAAAAAACCATACCCGTTCCTAGAAGTCAAATTGCTATTTTAGTCATCATTGTATCACACAACCAAGGCTAGGGTCTGTCCCGTAAGAAATCCTCATGTTTGAACTTAAATGTATGTGATTTATTTTATAAATATTTTGATAAAAGGTAGTAAAAATAAATCAATATTGATGTTTGGTGAGCATCATTCCAGCTATATAGTTTACTACAGTTGCTGAAGATGGTATGTAAATAGTACATGAGTTGCTAGGTGATCAATTCCAGTTCTTTGAAATAATTAATCTAGCCAAAGTTCCTGAAAGAACATGATTAATAAAATAAAAAGAGCATATTGCGAACCAGTTGTAGTACTTTTGTCTCCATCCAATTTATTTAATATAAAATACCCTTTTGCTTTTATAACATAAATATATCACTTTCTCTCAAACATAAGAGTAGTATAATCAGAAAAGACCCAGGTAACAAAACATTTGCCTAGCAGTAGTGAGAACTCAGAAGTCCTACATTAGTGTCTTGTTGTATTGTGCTAATATAAGTTTACAAACTGTATGAAGAAAAGTAGAAGAACTGCATAGAAAGGATGTTGGGCCTAAGTTTAGACAGCCAATCAGTTGCCCAACTTCTGTTTAACTGGACAAAATTGTATGTACCAGCATTTACAACCATCTGGGGAAGGTTGGCATTTAATTTTAGAAAGATAACTACCAAAGCCAAAGCATTTACCAACATTGGTCTTAAAGGAATAAATCATATTTTTATGTTTTTTTCTAATTATAGGTCATTGAAACATTCTAATTATTAAATAATTGGCCATAGAGTCTTCTGACATAATTTATTATTTTGTTGAGGAAAGTTCTGTAATTCTTAAAAGAGTATTGTAGAAATCACTCAAGATTTAAAAATACATACAAAATTAATGCACTAAGAACTAAGGATGAATTGAATTTCCCTTTGTACTTCATTTTCTGGTAATAATACTAGAAAAGCTATAGAATTAAATAGTAATTATTTACATGTATAGTCGTCTGTATTGCAAAAAGTCCTTTCACATGTATCCCCTTGTATTTTTAATGTAGACTTGAATAAGTGGGGATTGTTTCTATATTTCAAAAGTTAATTTTTTTTAATTGTTGTTTAGTTACAGTTGTCCCACCTTCCCCCATTGCTCACCCCTACCTCGTCCTCCCCACTCCCACAGTTAGTCCCTTCACACTGTCTGTGCCCGTGAGTCCTCTATTCGTGTTCCTTTGTTGCCCCTTCCCCTTCTTTACCCTGTTGTTCACCTCCCCTCCGGTCACTATTAGTTTGTTCTTTATTTCCATGTCTCTGGTTCTATTTTGCTCATTTGTTTGTTTTGTTCATTAGTTTCCACTTATAGGTGAGATCAGTAAAGCTAAATGAATAATTACACCATGCCTCTTCCTCCAACTTCATAGGGAAAATTAATGTGTTTTTTAAATCAGCAAATATTATTTTTATTATGTATAGGATAGTGAACTGATTATTGCAGTATATGTAAAGATGAATAAAAGTCAGATGCTGGTTTTATGGAGTTTATACTGTAATAGAAAATATAAAATTAAAATAAATTAACAAAAACTATATTAAAAATTCAAACTCATAGATTTTGGAAGTTGAGCAATATCTCATGTTTGAAAGGCTCAAAAAGACATTTAAATTTGGCTTTTAAAATAGGATATATTGTTTTCAATAATAATAATAATGATAATAATAAAGTCCTTTGTATTTAATAATACAAAGGACAATGTTCTTTTGTCCAAATAAAATTTTATCTCATGAGGAGACTAGGAGAATTGGATGAGTGTGTTAGTAAGTTGTAGAAATCCTTGAGTCTGATTCTTGGTTTGTACTCCAAGGGAAACAAGTCAGGCATGTGGAGAACTGTGAGTGTCATATTGAAGCTCAAAATCCTCCTACCATTCTGTCTCCTATTCCTTAGTTTCCTCAATTCAGTCACTTTTACATATGTCTTGAGAATGAATGTAAATATTCTAGATACCGGTCCTTGTATTCCAAATCAGCTTCAGCAACAAATTGAGCAACCTCTGGTAACACCAGAAATACTTGGTCTTTAAACAAGGACTGGTTTTCTTTGGCATTAGAAATATCCTTAAAGAAACTGTATCACTCACACACACACCTAGAATACTAAGGTTTATATAAACTTTCTTCTTATTAGAAATGATATAAATTACGTTAGACTTCTTTGAAGTAGTCCTTCCTTTTCAGCTTCAGAAGACGAAGGAATTCGAGGTAGTAGCCTGCCTACTGTGTCTTTATTTCTTAAAAACTGATTGAAAAACAGAATCTAGGTCAGTTTATTCCTTTGAATGGTCCATACTCTTTCTCACATAATATGAAAACTATTAGTGGTCACCACATTCAGCTGGTTAGAAACGGAGATTTTGAAGCCAAAGCCACAGATTCACTTTCATCAAGAGACAGCTCCACCCTGCTTCACTGGTAAAGTCTGAACCCACAACTTGGCCAGTCAGTCCACAAAACTGGGAGGGGAACTCAATGTCACCAATATGAATGTGTGCATTTATCATGCGTATGGACAGATGACATGAATTTAGAAGTTGTATGCATGTGATTTGGTAATTATGTGCCAATGACAAATTTAGGGAAAGGTAAAGTAGGGTGCGAGTTTCATAATTAGTTAATTCTGTCACCATGGATAAATTAGCTGAACTCTCTGAATCTTAAAAAACAATAAATCTCCACTGTTTTCTGGTCATCTGCATAGATACTTCAAACTGAAATTTGCAAAACCACAGTTATTTTCTTCCCAGGAGCTCAGGTCTAATTGTGCTCTTGCAATTTCCTAAACTGGTGTCCAGGACCATTCTCAATCCTGTTACCCAAGTGAGGAATCTAAGATTTTTCTTATTTCTTCCCTTGTCTATTTGTTTAATAATAATACTTTAAAATTTTTGACCTCCTAAAAGTATTTCTTATATACACCACTTTCATCCCAACTCCCTTTTAGTTTCATCCTTCCTATTTCTGACTCGAATTATTAGAACAAATGCCTCATCATGCCCCTACCTCCACTCTCATCCCCCTTTGTAATCCCATCCACAATCTTTCTTCCATATGACAAGCAGAGTGATGTCTTTAAGATGCATATGTGATCTTGTAACCTTCAAACTCAATATATCCAAAATTTTGCCAGGCTTATGGGATAAAATTCAAACTTTAACTTCAATTTGATGATGTGTTATAGAATTGTACACGTGAAGTACACGTGAAGCCTGTATGGTTTAATTGACCATTGTCACCCCAATAAATTGAGAAGAAGAATTGTGTGTGTGAGAGGGAGAGATTGCATGTATAAGAGAATAAGGGGGGAGAAGAGAGAGGAGATTATTCTCTTCTCTCTCTCTCTCTCTCTCTCTGTCTGAGATTTCTAAGCAGCAGAGGAAACCATGTGAATTCTTCAGAAACCTTGGACATTAGCTTAGGAATTGAGGATTAGAATCAGTCTTACCCAGCATTAGAGAGTAAGATAGCTTATTTAGTCTCTGAATTACAGTAGGAATAAAAACCTCGCACTGAATGTTAATGATTGTGTTGTAATAAACACAGCTTCATAACTTGTCCTAACTTTTAATCTCCAAAGTCTGAACCACTCCCTAGTTATTAATTAGGGAGGGTCATACATCCTCTCAGTTTCTGGTGGATTGAACAAGATTCTGCAGGTCTAAATATTTGAATATTTCTACCTAGAGCAACAAGGCAAACAAGAGAAATATATTTCTTAATGGATTAATTCACCTTCTGGCTCATCTGCAGAACATAAATAATTCAGTAGTTTGGTCTCTCATGAAAAGTTAGCCCTGTGTCCCTCCATCCTTGAGAACTGCTGCTTTGGAGAACATGCATCACAGTGCATGACTCCCCATTACCTTAGAGACTGGATTTTGAGGAATTTTTTCATAAAGGCTTACAGGTTTTTATTACCTCATATGACTTGTTGCACTGTACTTGTATCAAGATTCTTGGGGAGCTTTGTTATCCATTATATTAATTCACTGCACGGGCCAGGTAACTCCATCATTAAGCTGGAAGAAACAATAAGCATTGCACTCCTGGGCACAGCTTGGACTGTGTCATCGGATCAGAAGGATGTGGTAAGTTTGGACATGATGGTTAATGGTCTACAAAGTGCAGTGGCTCCCACAACTTTAACTGAATCTCAGCCCTCCTCCTCTTTAGTGTGTGAGGAAAGAATAAAGTGTGACCCTGCACTGTTTAGATACTTATTTTATTTTTTTAATTTTTATTTTAATTGTTGATCTTGTACAGTTTTCTGTCTTTTATTCTCACCCCAACCCACCACCCCAGCCCTTCCGACCTCCCTCCCATTTCCACCCCCCATAGTTTTTGTCCATGTGTCCTTTATACTTGTTCCTGAAAATCCTTCCCCTTTTCCCCTGAAATTCCCTCCCCTCTCCCCTCTGGTGACTTTCAGCCTGCTCTCAATTTCCATGTCTTTGGTTATGTTATGCTTGTTTGTTTGTTTTGTTGATTAGGTTCCTGTTAAAGGTGAGATCATATGGTATTTGTCTTTCAATGCCTGACTTATTTCGCTTAGCATGATGCTCTCAAGTTCCATCCGTGCTGTTGCAAAGGGTAGGAGTTCCTTCTTTCTTTCTGCTGCATAGAATTTCATTGTGTAAATGTACCACAGTTTTTTGATCCATTTATTTGCTGATGGGCATCTAGGTTGCTTCCAACACTTGGCTATTGTAAATTGTGCTGCTATAAACATAGGGGTGCATAGGTTCTTTTGGATTGGTGTTTCAGGGTTCTTAGGATATAGTCCTAGCAGTGGAATTGCTGGGTCAAAAGGTACATCCATTTTTAGTTTTTTTAGAAAATTCCATACTGTTTCCCATAGTGGTTGTACCAGTCTGTACTCCCACCAACAGTGCACTAGGGTCCCCTTTTCTCCACAACCTCTCCAACACTTGCTGTTTGTTGCTTTGTTTATGAGGGCCATTCTGACTGGTGTCAAGTGGTATCTCATTGTTTTAATTTGCATCTCTCTGTTAGCTAGCGATATCGAACATCTTTTCATGTGTCTCTGGATCCTTTGTATGTCTGCCCATTTTTTAATTGGGTTGCTTGTCTTCTTAGAGTGGAGTCGTGTAATTTTAGATGGATTTGCTGTAATTATCTGTTTCCAGATCTCTGTTCTCACACTTCCTCTTCTAGGAAAGAACATGGTGTTTTAGCTGTTTTAATTAATTAATTAGTTTTATTTTTAATTATAAAATTACTGCAAAACCATTCTGTTCTGTTTTCATTTAACTTCCAAAAAATTCACGAACTCTATTTGCTATTTTCTACTGACATTACCCCTTTGCAATACCCTGCCTTCTTCTCTTTTTTCAAAAACAAAAACAAGACCACCAGATATGCCATGCAGTTAGTTCATAGTTATAATTAGGGTTTTCTTTCACCAGTACCAACTGGTAAGAACTGCGCTCCCTTTAATCTATCATCTGGAAATGAAAATAGGTCAATTTCTTGCAATTATTTCAAATCTGATACACTTAAGTGTCTTCAAATATTGATGTGAGAAGCCTTCAAAAACTATTTTCCCTTGTCCCAATATTTCCACCTGAATTAGGTGTATTGTATATCTCTATGCATTTACTTATTTATTTTAATAAATTTTATAATGTTGCTGAGAAACGTTCCCAACATCAGTAATGACAAGTCTCTAGAGAATCAGGCATTTCCTAACACTATTTAATTTTTAATACTTTTAAATTAAATTTATTGGGGTGACATTGGTTGAGAAAATTATACAAGTTTCAAGTGGACAATTCTGTAATACATCATCTGTATATTGAGTTGTGCACTTATCAATCAAAGTCAAATCTTCCTTCATTGCCATAAATTTGACCTTCTTCACCCTTTACTATCCCCAACTCCCTTCCTTCTGGTAACAACCACACTGTTGTCTGTGTCTCTAAGTTTTTGCTTGTTTGTATTTCTTGTTTGTCCCTTTGCTACTTCAGTTTTATGTGTCACACATTAGTAAAATCATATGGCTCTTGACTTTTGCTGTCTGACTCATTTTGTTTGGCATGATGTTCTCAAGGTCCATTCATATTGTTGCAAATGGAAATATTTCATCTTTTCTTATGGCTGAGTAGTATTCTTTGTATCTATGTACCACTCTTCTTTATCTAACTAGCTATGAAAGGACACTTTGGTTGTTTCCATGTTTGGACCGCTGTGAATAATGCTTCAATAAACATAAAAGTGCATATATTTTTTAAAACAAATATTTTCCATTTTTTTTGAGTAGATACCCAGAAAATAGTTCATGATAGAGAAAATAGTCATATGGTAACTATAGTCTTAATTTTTTGAGGAACCTCATAAAATTGGTTCCATAGTGGCTGTTTTCCATAGTGGCTATTAACAGTTTACAGTCCCACCAGCAGGGGATGAGGGTTCCCTTTGCTCCACAGTCTCTCCAGCACTTGTTATTTCTTGTCTTGTTCATAATAGCTATTCTAACAGGCATCAAGTGGCATCTCATTGTACTTTTGATTTGTAATTTCCAAATAGCTAGTAAAGTTGAACATTATTTCCTATATTTGTTGGCCTTTTTTTTTGGTCTTGAGTTGTATGAGTTCCTTATATACGACGAAGATCTGTCCAAAATGTATCCAGCCTTGTAGTATGAAAAAAATGGAGCATTTTTGAAGATACAAAATACAAGAAACATTGTGCACAGGACAATGATGCCTCAGTCTCCTTCAAGGTAGGCACCTTGGGACCTCACACAGTTCTCTCAGTTGCCATCAGCTGCCCCATTGTATTTTCTTAAATCTCATTGATGGTCTGAAATCTCTTCCCTTTCAAAGGCAAGTTTATTTTTGGGAAAAGCCAGAAGTCACAGGGTGCTAAATCTGGGTTGTAGGGGGCCTGGGTCACCTGGGTGATTTTGTTTTTTAAAACACTCTGCACAAGATGTGGGTGTGTTGTCATGATGAAGCTGCTAATCACCAGTTGCCCGTAGCTGTGACCTTTTAAATCATCTAAATAGTCTGCAGAGGAATGTTCAAGCTTGATGCAAAATCTGATGCAGATTCATTGCTCTACTTGCTCAGTCATTTTGAATGCAAGGGCCACAGAGTACACACTCTCACTCAATGGCATCTACTGCTGCCACTGACTAGTACAGTAAAGTCATCATTGTTCACCTATGTGCACTCCAGTCCACTCTCCTTGGCTGCCAGGTTATATCAATACTGTGAAAACTGTTCTTGTTATATTAATAATGGCTGTACTTTTTCTGGGCAGACCTCATATTGTAGATATTAACCCCTTGATGGAGCTGTTGTTTGCAAATATCTTCTCTCACTTGGCTGGTTGCTTTTTATTTTGTTGGATATTTCTTTTGTTGTGCAGAAGCATTTTAGTTTGATTTGGTCCCCCCCTTCATGAATAAAATAAACACAATTCAATATTGATGCTTAACACTATATAATTTCTTACTTAGGGATTTTTATCTTTACCCATTTTTTCTCACCTCGATGAGATTGGTTACAGGTCCTAATCCCCAAATCTCAAATATGCTTATTTTTTATTTTGTTTTTATTTTTTTTGGATTTCCCTGGATCTAGTGCACTGCATATCCATATTATAAATAGATGCAAAAAAAAAAAAGAATGGAGATTTGAGTCAACTGAGAAACAAATCATATTTATGGATGAAAAATCTAAAATACTGTCAAGAAGACAATTTTTCACAATATATTCATGTTTAATATCATTCTAAGTAAACCTTTTAAAAGTGATTTTTTTTGAGAACTTAAAGATCTAAGTTTATTTCAAGGTAAAAAATTGGTCACATGTAATATGATTAAAGTCTATTGGGAAAAAAAAAGAAGAATATTTAGAGGAAGCTTGTTTTTGTACATGATAATGTAACTCAAAAAGTTAAAAACTTAAAATAGTACAGAAGCAAGAGGAACAAAGTAATAGAATAAAATAGCTAGTAAAACCCTTATATACCATAAAGTGTTTTCATAAAACACTTTATGAAAAAGGTAGCCACACAAGTAAAAGAGATAAAAAAAGATTAGGTGGTGCTGGTACATTTGGCAATAACTTTGGAAAACAAAATCAGGTACTCAACTAATATTTTATTTTACACTAACTCCAAGTATATAGAATAATAGAAGATGTATAAAAAAATTAGATGAGAACACTGACAATTGATAGAGAGATTCTTACTAAGCAAAAGAAAAGGGCAAATACATGGTAATAGAAGGAGATTAGACTTCTGGTCATGAGCATAATATAGAAATATCAAATTAAAACCTGGCACATGTGAAATTTATATAATGTTATTAAATAATGTTACCTCATAAAATTTAATTAAAAAGAGAAATGGAAAAATTCACATTAAGAAAGAGGCATCAGACCATTAAATAATTGAAATGTCCATATAACTAAACAATTGACAAATATAATTAAATTATTACAAATGGGGGGAATTAGGTGAGATAAACTCAGTAAAATATTAATGGTATCAATATATCATAAGGTAAAGTAAAAAACACTAATAATCAAATAGAGTAAAATTGGAAAAATAGAAAAAATTTATAATAAAGATATAATCAAATCATACTTTTCTTACAATCTGGCAATCAAATCAATACAAAATAATTAAGATATGTTTGCCTTCAAATTGTAAAAATATTTACCTTGTATAGATTCATTAGT
Organism: Glossophaga mutica; assembly: GCA_039655065.1. Classification (NCBI taxonomy): domain Eukaryota; kingdom Metazoa; phylum Chordata; class Mammalia; order Chiroptera; family Phyllostomidae; genus Glossophaga; species Glossophaga mutica. The sequence continues at coordinate 90,472,417 of CM077307.1, read as the reverse complement.
AGTAAGAATTCTGTGTTAGCCTCCTATCACATTCGTAACAAATTACCACAAACTTAATATGTTAAAACAACAAACACTTTTCCATCAAAATTCTGGAAGACAGAAGTGTGTATCAGTCTCAGTAGGCTGAAGTCAGGCTTCCAGCAGGGCCACACTCTACAGATGTTCTAGGTGAGAATCCTTTCTTGATTCTACTGGCCGCTGTCATTTCCCAGTTTGTGACTTCACCACCCGAGTCTCTGCCTCCTTGGTCACAGGGACTTATCCTCTTCTGTCTGAAGTCAAATCTCCCTCCTTCTCTCTCTTAAAAGAATGTTTGTGATTACACTTAGGGTCCACATGAATAATACAGGATAATTTTCCCCTCTCAAGATCATTAATTTCATCATATCTGTAAAGACTATTGTTCTGTGTGAGGTAATATTGGCAGTTTCTAAGGAATAGAATGTGGAAATCTTTGGGACAGGGTAATTTTTACCCTACCACAGTCTCATTCATATTCTGCCAGTAAAAACATAGATTGGGACAAACTCAAGAAAACAAGCTGGTAATATGCATCACAAACATAAAATGAAGCATACTGTATATAGCACCACTCTTAAGGTAATAAAATGCCTTTGATAGGAAATTATAATTATTACAGATTTATTTAAATTATTTTTAAATGTGTGATATAAATGCTTAACAATGGATAAAAGTGTTCATTAATAAGCTAATTTATTAAGTCAGTGTTTAAGATTATAATGTGAAAGCATGTAATCATGTGAAATTCATGAGAAAATATTAAGATGAAAGCAGTTAAATAGCTATTTGCATCCCAATGAATATATTTGGTGTAGTTATTATGGCTATATTCATTTTATATTAATAATATGCTTATACCCACATAAACACAGATTGTCCCAATAGTCTTAATGTACTTTTAAGCTTTAAAACCTTCAGAAGTATAAGTGCTGCCAATTTAAAAAATTTTTAATTGATCATTTAAATTTCCATATACTTTTTACCTTGTGAATTTTTTTATTTGTTGTTGTTTTTGTTAAGCAGTCTTTTTATTTATATTTTCTAGAGACCTATTTCATCCAAATCATAATTTTTATGAAAGTTTTTATTTAATTTTTAAATTTTATTTGTCAACTACAATTAACATTTAGTATTTTTTTTATCAGTTTCAGATATACAGTATTGTGGTTAGACAATCTTATACTTTACAAAGTAGTTCCACTGATGTTGCAAGTACTCACCTACCACAGTCCATAATTATTATAATACTATAGACTATATTCCCTATGCTGTACCTTATACCCCTGTGACTATTTTGTAACCATCAATTTTTAGTTCTTAGTCCTTTTACCTTTTTCACCCAGCCCCCCAACTCACTTCCCTTCTGGCATCCATAAGTCTGTTCTCCATATCTGAGTCTTCTCCTATTTTGTTTGTTTGTTTTGCTATTTAGCTTCCATGTAAAAGTGAAATCATAGGATATTTGCATTTCTCTCTCTGACTTATTTTACTTGGCAGAATACCCTTTAGGTTCCTCCATGCTGTTGCAAATGGTAAGATGTCATTCTTTTTTTATAGCCTGGTTATATTTCATTGTATATATGTACCACTACTTTTTTTATCCACTCATCTACTGATGGGCAGAGGACCTGAAGAGATACTTCTCCAGAGAGGACACAGATAGCCAGAATACATGTAAAAAGATTCTCAATCTCATTAATCATCAGAGAATTGCAACTTAAAATCACAACAAGATATCAGTCATACCTGTCAAAATGGCTATCATCAATAAATCAACAAACAACAAGTGATGGCAAAGGTGTGAAGAAAAGAGAACCCTTGTGTTCTGTTGGTGGGATTGTAGACTGGTGCAACCACTGTGGAAAACAGTTTGGAGGTTCCTCAGAAAATTAAAAATGGAACTGCCTTATAACCTAGTGATATCCTATTGGTTTTTAACAAATGTTTAATTTGAGAATACTACAGAGAGTCCCTTTATATTCTACACTTACATGTAATGAAGATATGTAGTTCATTCTGAGGGAAGTAGTTACAACAGAACCTAAGTATAAGGATGATGACTTTTGACTTTTAAGTTCTAAAGATACTATCCGGGTGTGAGGAAGTGTGTTAAAGAGAAATTGAACAGGTCGAACCAATATTTCTTCTTATCCCCTTCAGATCACACCAAAAAAAATAAAAATAAAAATAAAAAAATAAAAAAAGCCCTGAAGGAGGGGAACAAATGTATTGAGTCTTTTTGAAGAGTTAGAAGTTAACATGGGGTCTTCATACACTGTTTCTATCTTGCAAACCAAGTTCTAGAAAACACCCAATTGTTAGTGAATTGTTATTTACTGAACCTCTACTCTATACTGGCTCTGGATATACTGAGTGGGCAAAAGTAAACTAACCCTTTATCCACAATAAGAACGTTTCCATTAAAAAGGAAAACACTGGGGATATATGCAAAATAGAAGAAGAAACAGCTTTCAAAAGATGAGAAGTGATGGTGAGATCAGTAGGCCATAGGAATCCTGTTTCAGAGACAGATTATTGAGGAGGAATGCACTACTGATTTCCGTCTTGTGGCTTTTATCCTCTTATTGAAGTAGGAGACAATGGTGTCAGGCAAAAAAAGTAAAATGAATGTTTCAGTGAACCAGAATATATGTTAAAGAGCTTTAGTAAGAAATATTCAACAGGGATAAATAAATGTGAGTAGCAGGATAACAAAAAAATATCCTGCTGGTATACCTAAATTTAGGAAGCTTGGAACACTGAGGAAATCAATGAGTGAGTAATACACTTTCTTCTACATAGTCAATGGATGTCAAATTGAGCCCAATAACTTTAACCCCTCAATTTCCACCACTCCAATGACAGGCAACCCAAAGAGTAAGTTTCTGGCACTTTCTGCCTGCTTCCTTATCTCCAGCTTGAACCCATACATCTGGTTCCTCCTCACACCTACTTTCACACCTATTCTCAGGATTTAAAACTCATTCCAAAATTTCCAGATGCTGACCAATAGCTTGCATCTTTCTTCTCTAGTTAAAGGGAGTAAGAAAAAGAACAAACTGAAAGAGGGATGGTGGGAGGGGATAATGAGGGGAAAGTGTTGTCAGGAACACATGGACAAAGCCAAAGAGGGGTAAGATGCAGGGTGGCAGGTGGGGATGGTTGGGCTGGGGAGGAGTGGTGGGAGGAAAGTGGAGACAACTGTACTTGATCAACAATATAAATAAATAAATGGATGAACGAAAAATAGAACACTAAAATAATTGATAAGGAATACAAATTATCCATATTAAGTTGGGAAAAATAAGTTATTTTGAAAAGGGACCTATAAAGAAAGGTAGTGGACTGATTGGGAGAGTTGAAAGGAATGACATAGAAAGCTTCAGTGAATGTGAGGATGTGGGGAAGTTAGAGAGATAATAGTTCACAGTCAGAAATGAGAATTTCAGAATTTGCCATAATAGAGTAGAAATACTTTTATATGATGACAAAAATCTGTGGTGTGGTTATTAGTGTGGGTTGGTTTTTCTTTTTCAGTGAATTTATTGGGGTGACATTGGTTAATAAAATTATATAGGTTTCAGGTGTACAATTCTATAATGCATCATGAGTATATTATATCATGTGTTCATGATCCCAAGTCTCCTTCCATCACCATTTCCACCCCCTATACCTTCTTCTACCTTCCTCCACCCTGCTTCTCTCTGGTAATCACCATACCGTTGTCTGTGTCAGTTTGAGGTGTTTTTTTTTTTTTTCTTCTTAATCTCTTCACCTTTTTCACCCAGGCCCCCTTTACCCTCCCCTCATCTGTTTCTATTTTGTTTATAAGTTAATTTTGTTAATTAATTCCATAAATGAGTAAAATTGTATGGTACTTATCTTTCTATGACTGCTTTATTTCACTTAACATAATGGAGTTAAATAAAGGTTTAGGTTGTTAAAATTGTATTCTCAAAGCACTCTAGACCTAGAGTAGTAGATACTACATATGAATGAAACTACATATATACTATAGACAGAGGAAAGGGAGGGTGGGGGAGAGAGAATACAGTGCAAGGAGCAATCACTGTCATATTTCTGTAAATTTAATAAACTCTTTTTCTTCTTCCTGTTGCTATGGTATTTTCCATAAGTTGACTTTATGTAAAATTTTTCCAGTCATCTTTGGAAGGTGGATACTTTTTGTGACTCCTTAATAGAACCATTCATATTGATGTAAATAACTATAAAAGAGAAAAAATACTGGCAAGCCTGGAGAAGACCAATGAAAGGGTTTGCTTTGTTTTTGTTTTTCAAACAGGTACACATAACAGGTTTTTAGAGGCAGTCCTGGACAGTGTATATATGGCAAATATTTTGGTTCTTATTCTCACTTAAAAAATTGGCACAGAAAAGCAAATGGATTTTCCCAAGTGAGAATGCAAACCCAGAAATCTGTTTGCTCATCTTTAACAAGGAAAATAAAATTCACTGTTTGAACCTTATCACTGTCTTCTATCCATTATTAATTTCTGTGATCACCAAGACCGAAGCCAAATGCCAAGGAAGCACCTATTGTTTTAGCAGGCTAGAAATAGAGGAGATGGTGATAGTAGTTGTGTTTCTTTTTACTTTGTTTCTTCTTCTTTTTTTTTCCTTTTAAATTAATGTTTCGGGAGTTCCATGCTGGGAACAGTGTAGATGGATGCTCAACTTACACCTTTCCATAAGCACACTAAATTTACAACTATATAGCAAAGAATTACTCCTGAGAGTCAACCAAGGGCTGATTGAACAGCTTCTGAACAACAAATGAGAAGTCTATTGTTTATGTTCCATTCCATCTCAACAGGGTGGCAGGGAGCTGGGTCCGGGTGTTTTGGTTCAGCTGTATAATCATAGCAGATCATTCACAGCCATACTACCCAGGGCCCACTTTGGCTCTGAACAAAGGGTACAAGCAGTATCAACAGGGCATAGATTCATATACCTGGCCTGCCTGCCCAGATCTGCTCCAGGCCAGTAGGCCAGGGCCTCAGGTGTCGTAAGCACCTACCCAGCTCCTACCTGCTTGCTAAAACTACTTGGCATACACAGCCTCCACAGAGTTTGTTTATACACAAGACTTTCTGTAAAAGAAACAAGAGAGAGACCACATAGAGAAGGCTAAAAAGCCATGGGAACTATCTAGGAACTGCATGAATTTTCCAGGGTCAGAGGGACTAGTGAGCACCATTGTATTTGCCCTCATCCACCTCAATAGATGGGCAGAAGTACTACCCAGGTGTTCTGGCCTACCTGAAAGGTCACTGCAGCCCATACTCAGACACATTGCCAGAGTCCACTTTATCTCCAAAGAGAGCAAGAAGGGTCAATAGGGCATTACTGGGCTCACCTGGCCTCCCACTTGGGAATTGTTCCAGCTTAGTAGACCAACATGCATGGATGCTGTAGGCACTCACTTGGCTGCACCAGCCTGCCAAAACTGGCCACCAAACACATCCTACACAGAGGTTGTTCCATTACAATGTTACGTTTTCAAGACCAGAAGAGATAGTTACTTTGCCTAATTCGAATAAACAAGCTTAGGAAATCGAACAAAATAAAAATACAGAATATCCCTCCAATAAAGGTACAAGAAAAATCCCCAAGGGGAAAAAACCTAAAGAAATGGAGATAAGTAACTTGCATGATGAAGAATTTAAAGAAGCAGTCATAAGGATGTTAACCAAAATTGAGATTAAAATAGAGAAAGTTAGAAAGGACTTCAACTAAGAGTTAGAAAGCATAATAAAGAACCAAGCAGAACTAAGGAATGTACAATAACTTAATTTAAAAAATACATTAGAAGGAATCAACATCATATTACCTAATACAAAAGAATAAAACAGTACCCTGAAAGACAGACTAGTACAAATCAACCAATTAGAACATCAAAAAGAAAAAAATTAAGAAAATAGTTTAGGAAGGTTTGAGACAACATCAAATGTGCAAACATTCACTTTATAGGAATGACAGTAAAAGAAGAAAGAAAGAAAGGAACAGACCTTTTTTGAATAAATAATGGCTGAAAACTCCTAATCTGGAAAAGGAAACAGACATCCAAGTCCATAGAGAGTTAAAAAAAGATGAACCCAGAGACCCACACCAAGAAATATTGTGATTAAAATGGTAATAGTTAAAGATAAAAAACATAATTTTGAAGGCAGCAAGAGGAAAATAACTAGTTATATACAAAAGCAACCCCATATTTCTATTTGCTGATTTCTTGGCAGCAGCTCTAAAGTGTTGAAGGAAAGGAAACTACACCTAGGGTAGTTTATTTAGCAAGGTTTATTTACTCAGAATTGAAGGAAAGACAAAGAGTTTCCTGGACAAACAAAAACTAAAGAAGTTCATCATCATTAATCCAACTTTATAAGAAATATTACAGGGTCTTCTTTGTGGGGAAAAAGAGAGAGCCATAATCTGAAAAGCGGAGGCAAAGATATAAAGTAGGGTAAAGGCAGTGTCCTCAGTAAGTGGTATTGAGAAAACTAAACAGGTAGAGGCAAAAAATGAAATTGGATGACTTTCTTACACCATATACAAAAATACATTCAAAATAAAGATTAAAATATAAGATCTAAAACCATAAAACTTTTAGAAGAAAATATAGGCAGAAATCTTTTTTTAAATTATATATATATATATATATATATATATATATATTAGAAAGAGAGAAGAGGAGAGAGGAAATAGTAAATGCGTTGTTCCACTTTTTTGTTTGTTTGTTTGTTTTTATTTTTTTATTTTTTTCCATTTTTTATTTTATTTTTTTAAATCAGTATTTTTTTTATTTTTTATCAGTATTTTTTAATTGTTGATATTGTACAGTTTTCTGTCTTTTACCCTGCCCTAGCCCACCACCCCAGCCCTCTCCACCTTCCTCCCATTTCCACCCCCCCATAGTTTTTGTCCATGAGTCCTTTATACTTGTTGCTCTAAACCGTTCCCCTTTTCCCCTGAAATTCCCTCCCCTCCCACTCTGGACACTGTCAGACTGTTCTCAAATTCAGTGTCTTTGTTTATATTATGCTTGTTTGTTTTGTTGATTAGCTTCCTGTTAAAGGTGAGATCATAAGGTGAGATCATAAATCAGTATTTTTTAATTGTTGATATTATACAGTGCTTGTTTGTTTGTTTTGTTGATTAACTTCCTGTTAAAGGTGAGATCCCACTTATTTATGCATTCATTAATTGATTTGCCCTCACTAAGGACTGAACCCACAACTTTGGATATTAGGACAACACTTTAACCAACTGAGCTACGTGGCCTGGGAAGCAGCATAATTTTGACATTGATCTGAGCAATATATTTTTACATATATTTCCTCAAAAAAGGTCAATAAAATAAAAAAATAAGCAAATGAGACTATGTCAAACTGAAAGATTTTGCAAATGATACATTCAACAAGGAGTTAATATCTGAGACATATTAGAAACTCATACACTTAACACCAGCTGCCCCCCAAAAAACCCAAACAATTCAATAAAAAAAAATGGGCTGAAGACCTGAATAGACATTTCTCGAAAGAGAACATACAAATGGCCAAATATGTGAAAATGCTGAACATCACTAATCATCAGGAACATGCAAGTGAAAACCACATGAGATGTTACCTCATATATGTGAAAATGGTTATCATAAAAATAATCAAGAAATAATTGCTGGCAAAGATGTGGAGAAAAAGAACCATTGCGCCCTATTGGTGGGATTATAAATTGTTGTAGCCACTATGGAAACACAGTATGGTGATTCCTGAAAAAATTAAAAATAGAGCTGCTGTATGACCTAGCCATTTCACTTTTAGGTATTTATCTGAAGAAAACAAAACACTAATTCAGAAACATATATAAACCCCTATGTTCTTTTCATCATTATTTGCAATGATTAAGATATTGAAGCAAACTAGATGTCTATCAATAAATAAATGGATAAAGAAGATGAGGTATATATACACCATGGAATACTATTCAGAAAAAAGAAAAGAATATTTTGCTATTTGTGACAACATGGATGGATCTAGAGTGTATTATATATGTAAAATAAGTCACACAGAGAAAGCCAAATACCATGTGATTTCACTTATAAGTGGAATCTAAAATAAAACAAAATGGAAACAGACCTACAGATCAAAAACTAAATTAAAAAACAAAACAAAACTAATGTTTGCCAAAGGGAAAGTGTATGGGTGAAATTTAAAAAAATATATAAATGTGTTATGATTTCTTGTTTTATGTAGGAAAAAGGAAGGAAGGAAGGAAGGAAGGAAGGAAGGAAGGAAGGAAGGAAGGAAGGAAGGAGGGAAGGAAGGAGGGAAGGAAGGAAAGCTGCAGATTTTCCCTTTGTGCTTAGTACCCCTAAGCTCGCGGAAGATAAAAATTGTATTATGGTTTCTGTGCAGCATGAACATATGACTATGTTTAAATGAGGGTCATTTACCTGTTTCTTTGTCATCTATTTAAAATGAGGAAGGACTCCACAAACCTTACTAGTATATGCAAAAATTCCATCTTTTCTTTATGCATGCCTAAAACGTGCCCAAACAATCTTGGGTGTAGAACTTGAAACTGTAAGGATCTCCCATGTGCCATAGCAAAAAATCACAATGATTTCTGAACCATGTATCATGTCGGTGATGATACTGAGATAGACGATAAGCTAAACTCCAGCTACTCTGACCAGTACATTATTATAGAATCTCACATCTTCACTGATGTTATATCAACTTCAATGCTATAATGGCTTCATTGTATTAAATTTGCAATTACTTTTATAGTTACTATTTGCAGTGGTTAGAAACATGTGAGTTAAGTGAGCCTGAAATTATAAATAAATCCAAACTTTGACATACTAAACCTTTGTTACAATATGTTTTCTTGCTGGATATCCCCATTGAAATAACATTAATTACTAATAACTGATTATTAAAGTAATATATATTTAGAGAAATAGAAAATATCAAATAGCAAAGAGAAAATTAAAAATTACCCTTGGTTATAGCATGGAAATATAATTATAGAATATAAACAATTTGCCCTGGCTGGTGTAGCTCAGTGGATTGAGCGCGGGCCTGCGAACCAAAGGATCGCGGTTCGATTCCCAGTCAGGGCACATGCCTGGGTTGCCAGGCCAGTTCCCGGCAGGGGACATACAAGAGGCAACCGCACATTGATGTTTCTCTCCCTCTCTCCTTCCCTTCCCCTCTAAAGATAAATAAATAAATAATAATAAAAAAAAACACTTGCTTTAAAAAAAAAAAAAAAAAAAAAAAAAAAGAATATAAACAATTTTAAAACCTTTATTTCTAAAATAGATTTTTTTTTTAGTTCTTTCTCTCTTTTATATTCTTCTTTCTGGATCACTCTAACACCTGTCCCACTCCCCCAGAGTTGTCAGCCTGTTGTGTAGCTACCAATTTGTTTTTATTTTGCTTGTAAATTTAGTTCGTTTATTAGGTTCCACAAATAAATGAAATCATATGGTGTTTGTCTTTCTCTGTCTGGCTTATTTCACTTAGCATAATGTTCCCCAGGTCCATCCATGTTGTTGCAAAGGGTAAAATTTTCTTCTTTTTTACGGCCAAGTAGTATTGCATTGTGTAAATGTATCAGTTTTTATAAATTTTAATTCTATCATGAAAATTTCCCTACTATTCTATTTAATAAATAATACTTTATTTAATCACATGTTACTGTAGGACATTTAAGCTGTGTCAGTATATTATAAATAAGACTATACTGAAATATTGGTCTATGTTTTAATATATATTTGACATGCAGTCTAGAATAGAAACTATTGGATCAAATGATGTACATTCTTTAAAACTTTCAGTAACAACCCTTCCAAGAAAGGTAAATATAAAATAGTTTGCATTTATTTCTTTTCACTCACACAGCACTGGGTACTACCATATCTTATAGCCCTCTATAGTTTAAGTAAAAAATACATTAATTTACAAACATTTTACTAGTCTTAAATTTTTTAGTTTTATTATCAATTTGCTTATTTTATTTTGTAAATTATATGTATTCTTTGCCTACTGTGATAAAATTTAGTTTATTCCTTACTGTTTTATACAAATCCTTTCTTGTTATGACTTGAAAATATTTTCCTCACTTTTTAGCTTTCTTCATAATTTTATGTATTTATTTATTTTTTTAATGTTTTATTTATTTATTTTAGAGGGAGGGGAAAGAAGAAAAAAAGAGATAGAGAGAGACATTGATATGTGAGAAAAACATTTGGTAATTGCCTCTCATCCATGCCCCAACCAGGGACCAAACCCAGAGCCCAGGAATGTGCACTGATTGGGACAACACACAACCAACTGAGCCACACTGGTCAGGGCTTGTTTGTGTGTTTATTCTGCTTGGAAGTCTGTTACATATAACCAAATACACTGAAAATTTTATTTGGACTTTTTCACTTACATTTATAATCTCTAGGCAAGATTAGGTATTTTAAATTTTTTCTTCAAAGTGTTTTATTAATTAGATTTCACTTAATTTTATTATATGGAAAGTATCCTAATGCTTTCTATTGTTATCCACTACTCACAAGGCCTCAACTGAAATGGATTTGTACTTTATGCAACAAAAATTTAATCATAATTCAGTTTTCTTAATAACAAGAAATTATTTTTAATTGTGACTCTAATATGACAAATGAATCAATTTAAATCTATTAAAGGTATACTTGAAAAATGTAGTATATTAATTAAAAATGGGTACAAAGGGAATAAGAGTCATGTGGTTAACTGAAAATATATTAGAGAGATATCTATATCTTTCTTTAATAATAATAATAATACTTAGGCATTGTCAGTCTTCTCAGTCTCTCACTTGTATAAATTTTTATTGCTACTTCAGGGTACAAATCCATTCACGTTAAGAATATGTGTTGACCACATAAGGAGTAAAGGAGCAACCTGCTCTTCATCTGTTTACCAGTGTATTGTGCAAAAGAGCCATTTTCCAGGCATATTGCCTTTGAAGTCTCAGAAATGGAGTTTCCTTCCACAGGTTTACTCAATGTCTTGTGTCACTAGAGCTGAAAGCAATTACAAAATATTGCTCATGCTTAGGAGAATAGAGAGTAGGACTTAGACTTTTTTGGATATAATTTACAATGAACGATTCACTGGAAAACCTTATATAATTTAAATCCACCCTTGCACCAAACTTAACAATGAATGTTGCATACTCAGTGGGTATGGCCATTTCTGGTTCATAGCAGGGAGTATTATTACTAAGGTATGCCTAGTACAACTTCCATAAAATATATGCAATACCATTGCAAAACCAAGAAAACAGGAGACACAAATGAAGATAATTAATCATTTCTACTGTGTTTTAGAAGTAGAAATGTTCTATATAATTTTTGGTATGATAAATATATGATCATTGAACTGCAACTATATTACTGTGCTGCATTATGAAAATAAAATGAGGCAATTTTAAACATTTGGTTTTAGTTATAGGAGACTATTTTTGTATATTGTTTTCTTACTCAACATTTTATTATGAACATTTTTCCTACTATTCCATTTAATATATAATATTCTTTTTTTTATTCATCACCCAAGGATATGTTTATTGATTTTAGACAAAGGGGAAGTGAGAGAAAGAGACAGAGAGAAAAACATTGATGTGAGAGAGAAACATCCACCCGTTGCCTCCTGTAGGTGTTCCAACCTGGGGTCAAACATGAAACTTAAGGGTGTGCCCTGACTGGGAATTAAACCCATAACCTTTTGGTGTACAAGATGATGCTTAAAGCGCCCTGGCTGGTGTAGCTCGGTGGATTGAGTGCGGGCCTGCGAACCAGAGGATCGCGGTTCGATTCCCAGTCAGGGCACATGCCTGGGTTGCAGGCCAGTTCCCGGCAGGGGACACATGAGAGGCAACCATACATTGATGTTTCTCTCCCTCTCCCTCTCTCCTACCATTCCCCTCTAAAGATAAATAAATATATTCTTTAAAAAAAATTGTTAAAAAAATTAAAAAAAAAAAAAAGATGATGCTTAAAGCAACTGAGCCACCTAGCCAAGTCTATGATATTCTTCTAATTTTATTCTGTTATTGGGCATTAATTATTTCTAAATGTTGTATATTATAAATAAGATTATACTAAATTTTTCCTCATATAAAATGAATCCTAAAATTTGCAGAATAATCTGGGATAAACAATTCTTGTTTGCCATTTTTAAATATCTCTGATGTATGCAAAAATATTTCTTAAATAGTATATACAATCATTTAAACTCTATGTGTAGGGTATAGGATATTTATTTTCTTTAAAGAAAAGATAATTATTTTTTATTGAAAAGTTGTGCTTTGTTATCAAAGTTAAAAAATTCTGTTCTTCAAAAAACACCATTAAGCAAATGAAAATTTAAACCACTGACTTTAAGAAATTATTTTATTATATATCTCCAAAACTTTGATCCAGCCATATCAATAACTCTTAAATTCAACAGTAAGAAAACAAACTAATTTAAAAACAGGTAAAGCTTGAAAAGACAGTTCATAAAAAAATATACAAGAGGCATTAAGTGCACAAATAGATGTTTATCATTAATTTTTATGGAAATGCAAATTGAAAAGATGAGATACCATCATGCATCTATTTAAATGCTTAAAATGGCCAGGCTGGTGTAGCTCAGTGGATTGAGCGCGGGCCTGCGAACCGAAGGATCGCGGTTCGATTCCCAGTCAGGGCACATGCCTGGGTTGCCAGGCCACTTCCCGTCAGGGGACATACAAGAGGCAACCGCACACTGATGTTTCTCTCCCTCTCTCCTTCCCTTCCCCTCTAAAGATAAATAAATAAAATCTAAAAGGAAAAAAAAATCTTTAAAAAAAAAGAAAAATAAATGCTTAAAATGAAAAAGACTGATAATACCAAGTGTTGACAAGGAAGTAGAACAACTGGAAACCTCATATATTGCTGGTGGGAGAATTATTTGGCATTGCTTGTGAAGTTAAACAGACTTTTACCATACAATTCAGGAATTTCTCTTGTAAATAGTTGACTAACAAAAACGATATGATGTTCATATACAAATGTTCGCAACAGTTTTATGTAATAGGCAAAACCTGGAAATAACCCAAACGCTTATCAACTGGTAAAAAAAAGAGAATTCTTACATTACCTTGATATATGAATATTCACATGTTAGATTTGTACAAATCATAGTGTTCTTTCCCATAGTGTTATTTGCTAAATTACATCACAAATAACATGTTATTTTCAAATCAGTTTTTAAGACTGTGTCTTTTTAAATAATTTTCCCAATTATGCCATTTTGTCCAATATTAGTTTAAGAAGTTTTGATTACTTCCAAGCCTACTTACTTATATTAATATTTTGACATTGTCTAATTTGAATTTTTCAAATGGATTTTATCTAGGGTCAACTGTCATCTAGACATAGAAATAAAAGAAAAAAAGCAATCACTACTAAACATTTCTAAGCACAACTGACTTGCTTTCATTGTGAAATGGGTTCAATTATTATCATGCTAAGTTCCCCAGATTAATCCATATTAATTATTTCTTCAAGTGAAGATGGAAATCAATATTAGGATTTTCAGGAGATTTAACAGATCTCAATAAAAAAATCTCTGGGCATATGTATACATTGCAGCAAAAGCCAGCTGAGAAATGTACCATTTGTTTGAAAAGTTGAGGGCAAATGCTCTTTCAAAAATCTCTATATTATATCACTTTGTAGACTAAGAAAGAAAAGTGCTGAGATGTCACTTGATAAAATATTGCTATTAGAAAAGAATGAATTATCAACTTTGAAAAGTAATCTAAAAATATATTAACTTCTGTTTCACATTTCTATCTTCTATTAATTAATTTAGCATATAAGTGCTATAAGGTTCTGGGACTCCCCCAAAAGTAAGAAGGGGGCAGAGGGTTAAGAAGAAGAGCTCATGAGCCTGGACTAGATGTTTCTCCCATCTGATCTTTTCCTTTCCCATCATAGTCTTCTCATCATTCCACAGCTTGTTTACTTGACTGGATCCTTCATTTGATTGGGAACTTGTTTAACATGTTCCAGTTTCTATTCAATTTGCCTTGTACAGTGTTTGGTCACAATAGGTGCTCCACAGAAGGTGTCCCCTTTGTGTCATGGAGTAAATAAAAGGAAGAAAGGACAGACAGAAGGAAAGGATGGACAGAAGGAAGGAGAAAAGAAGGAGAAAAGGAACAAAGGACCAGTCTGGCAGAAATCTTAACTTCCAGCATTTAGCTTTCATTTCCATCACACAAAAAGCAAAAGGAGGAGGAGGAGGAGGAATAGGAAGAGGAAGAAGAAGTAGCAACTAGCATATTCACCAGCTCTCAAATTCGGTCTTCAAAGTGTAGATTTATGTTTTGCTTTAGAATGTGGAAATTCCTGGGCATCAGACATAATGGTATTCAAACAAAATTTTAAAACTGCCTTCTAGAGTGTTTGTATCAATACTGTGAAAGCAGGAAATACTATTATTTTACATTATACTTTATAGTCTAGGGGTGTCAAACTCATTTTCACTGGGGGCCACATCAGCCTCACGGTTGCCTTCAAAGGGCTGAAATAATTTTAGGACTGTATAATGTAACTACTCTTTAACTGTTAAGGAGTTGAAATTATATTTGGCCCTTTGAAGGCAACTGTGAGGCTGATGTGGCCCCCAGTGAAAATGAGTTTGACACCCCTGCTTTATACCAACCTATCAAACATAGATTTTTGTGTTAGTTATTAGTACATACAACCAGGAAATTGAATGGGTACTCAAACTAAAACTTTGAAATAAGACAGTGTTCATAGCAGCATTATTTACAATAGCCAAGTGTTAGAAACAGCCTAAGCTTCCATCAGTAAATGAGAGGATCAAAAAACTATGGTTCATTTACACAATGGAATTCTATGCAGCAGAAAGAAAGAAGGATCTCTTACCTTTCACACAGTATGGATGGAATGGGAAAGTGTTATACTAAGTGAAATAAGCCAAGCAGTGAAAGACAAATACCATATGATCTCACCTATAAGTGGAACCTAATCAACAAGTGAGCAAAATATAACCAGAGACATGGAAATAAAAAACAAACTTACAGTGACCAGAGTGGAGGGGAAGGAGATAACAGGGAAACAAGGGGAAGGGTTGAGTAAAGGAACATGTATGAAGGACCCATGGACAAGGACAAGGGGGTTGGGAAGGATTGAATGTGGGAGGTGGGAGATGGGTAGGGTGGGGGAGAGTAATGGGGGACAATGGAGACAACTGTAATTGAACAGCAATAAAATAATTAATAATAAAAAAAGACATTATGAAGTGACAAGAGAATTATCCAGTGCCTACAACACTTTTAATATCTATTAGTGAAGTCATCTGCAAACTGAGAAGTGTTTGTTTTTTCTCTCTGTTGCTACATATGAGAAAATCGATCATAAAGGACCTGAGCCATCAGATGTCCCAGACAGAGACCAGTGGAAACACAGTTCATTCCAGAAAGTGCGGCCAGTACAGGTGCAACATTAGAGATCCACATTTTGAAGAAAATACTCCTAGATTTCTCCTTTTCCCCTCCCCATTCTCCCAACAACAGTTTAAAAAAAGATAAATTCTCTATGCACATATCCAGTTAGATCAGAATTTTTTAAAGTAAAATCCTGGTGTGTTCTATGATAGCATTTGAAAGCATATTTCCAAAAAGACTAAGACAAATTCATACATCAAAAGCCTGTAGTGTATAATAGAAATACATTATGTCAAAGTTTACAATTTGTATGTCAAAATTGCAGTTTAAATATACAGTGGAATTTCTTCATTGTGTGTATTAATAAATAACTTGAATTTATTCCATAATTGATGAGCTAGTATATCTATATTGTAAAATGAGTATTTTTCATTCAAGACTAGGAAGAAGGAAAGTGGAAAAAGTAACTAATTATTTTTCTGATGCAAATGGTGCTCTGTCCATCACTTGCCATTTGTATATAGATTAATCCTTTTTTTGTTTTGTTTTTTAATATATTTTATTGATTATGCTATTATAGTTGTCCCATTTCTCCCCATCATTCCCCTCCACCCTAAACACACCCTCCCACCCATATTCCCTCCCTTTAGCTCATGTCCATGTGTCATAAGTTCTTTAGTTTCAACATTTCCCACACTATTCTTGCCCTCCCCCATCTATTTTCTACTCACTATCTATGCTACTTATTCTCTGTACCTTTTCCCCCTCTCTCCTCCTCCCACTCCCCTGTTGCTAACCCTCCATATGCTCTCCATTCCTGTGGTTCTGTTCCTGTTCTAGCTGTTTGCTTAGTTTGCTTTTATTTTAGGTGTGGTCATTAATAGCTCTGAGTTTGCTGTCTTTTTACTGTCATATTTTCATCTTCTTTTTCTTAGATAAGTCCCTTTAACATTTTATATAATAAGGGCTTGGTGATGATGAACTCTTTTAACTTGACCTTATCTGAGAAGCACTTTATCTGCCCTTCCATTCTAAATGAAAGCTTTGATAGAGCAATCTTGGATGTAGGTTATTGCCTTTCATGACTTGGAATACTTCTTTCCAGCCCCTTCTTGCCTGCAAGGTCTCTTTTGAGAAATCAGCTGACAGTCTGATGGGAACTCCTTTGTAGGTGACTGTCCCCTTCTCCCTTGCTGCTTCTAGAATTCTCTCCCTCATTTTAATCTTGGCTAATGTAATTACGATGTGCCTTGGCGTGTTCCTCCTTGGGTCCAACTTCTTTGGGACTCTCTGAGCTTCCTGGACTTCCTGGTAGTCTATTTTCTTTGCCATATTGGGGAAGTTCTCCATTATTATTTGTTCAAATAAGTGTTCCACTTGTTGTTCTGCTTCTTCCCCTTCTAGTAGCCCTATAATTCGGATGTTGGGATGTTTAAAGATGTCCTGGAGGTTCCTAAGCCTCTCCTCATTTTTTTTTTGAATTCTTGTTTCTTCTTTGTTTTTTGTTTGGTTGTTTCTTTCTTCCTTCTGGTCCGCTCCATTGATTTGAGTCCCAGTTTTCCTCCTATCTCTATTGGTTCCCCATGCGTGTTCCTTCATTTCACATATTGTAGCCTTCATTTTTTCATCTAATTTGTGAGCAAAATCAACCAATTCTGTGAGCATCCTGATCACCAGGGCTTTGAACTGTGCATCTGATAGGTTGGCTCTCTCTTCATCGCTTAGAGGAATTGGCTCTGGAACTTTGATTTGTTCTCCTGAGGAAAAAGGAGAGCTCCTCCAGAGGATCTCTCCTTCCATCCTCTTGTACCATTTAACTATGATAAAATAGTCTTTTTAGAAATTATTTAGCAGATGAAAAATATTGCTTTAAATCTATAATCAATCTTAAACATGTCATTTATATTATTTCTCCTTGCTATAATAATACCACTTGAACCTATTACATTATGGCAATGTTATGTTTTTACATTGTTCAGTTTTTTTCCTTTTATAAATTTTTTTCTGAACTGTGATGTGTGAATTATTAACTCTGAGTTGCCAGTACTTTTTGTGTGTGTGTGAATTTAATCAAAACATTTGACCTGGTTGGTGAGGTAATGTTAAATAAAAAGGAGCTTAGATTATGTTTTATGTCAACAAAATACACTATTTAGAGGTAGTATTTGTATTATACATAGCCATCATGAATTCTTGGTATTAAGTATATTCATAAAACAGGTAAAGAAGAATGATTATTTCTACCACTGAAAAAACGCGGTGGAGATTTTTCACTTAGAATAATTATCTGTACGGTTCTTTCCTACATCCATTTCCACAGACTCAGTCGAAGTGCGACTTGACTGCTAAAACTTCCAGGCATCATACCAGCCTGCAGACACTCTGCCACGGCGCGGCACGCCTGAACACTGGTTTAGCCGCTTGCCTAGGCATCTGCCTTAAGGCAACCTTAAAATGTCACTTTGTGCTCTGTGTTTCATAATGTTTCAATAAGCAGCAATCTAATCATGCTCATAGCACCTTTTCACGATCAGGAATTCCAGCCCCCCAATTCACACCACCTAGTTTGTACAACCACCCTCTCTGGAATTGTGTTTGCCCTATTTTTTAATGAGGATCTCGAGACCCTAAACTGGTCCTCTAGAAAGGTGGAGATGCGGACCCGCTCATTAGGCCTCTCGCCCTGCGCACTTTCCATTTTATTGCAGGTGCCTTATGTCATTAACGCTTAGAACTTTAAAAAACATCTCCAAAATTATACCAAAGGTAGGTCAAAGTATGGCTATAACTGTGTCTTCAACATCATTAAATTCGGTTATCTGTCATCGCCCCTGTACTTTTGGAACAAGTTTATTCCACTTCTAAATTCCAACCAGTAAGTATTGGCTTTTATAAAGAGTTTTTCCCCAGTAGGCAGTATGTTTTAAACTGCACTCTTTCTATTTTTTGTATGTATGTATGTATGTATGTATGTATGTATTTATTTATTTATTTATTGTTTTTAGATATATTTAAAGGTCTAGAAGGAAATTCCAGTTTTCATTCTTTTACAATTTTTTTATATTGTGTCAACCAACTTTTAAAGAAATGTAGTAAGTTGGGTTAGTGTACACTTTCTGAGTCCTTCTATGAGCTACTTACTGATGACCTAGCCTGTTTAAGGAAACCATATCTTCCAAATATTTTAATCCAAATGTCATTTACAAGGCAATAAACATATAAATAAGTAAGTAGGTAGGTGGACACACACGAAAAACAGGATTTGGCTTCCAAGAGAAGATGAATGCATCCATCAAAGCCCTGGGACAAAGAAATTACAAATTTTGAAATGTGATGCCTAGTACCAGTTCAGAATAATTAACTAATGATTAAATAATAAATGGGTTAGGTATTCTTTACACGTAGAACCACCTGCAAAATATTTCTAGGGGAGCTCACTTATTTTTAGTATAAACCTTTTCAGACTACATGAGTACAAACTATACCAGTGCCCCCCGCCCCATGTACGCACAGCCCAGGGCATTGTTGACCCACAGGGGACATTTAATGTTGTCTGGAGATGTTTTTGATCATCACTGCTCTGTGAGGGATGCTGCTGGCATCTAGTGGGTAGAGGCCAGGGATGCTGCTAAACATCGTATAATTCACAGGAAAGTCTCCCACAATGAAGAGGTTTCTGGCTCAAAATGTCAACGGGGATGAGACTGAGATATTCTGCACTACATAGAGCATTCGGAATGTCAGAAGCAAATAATGGAAAGGGCAGTGAACAGAAAACACTCAATAATTGTGAGATAGCAAAATCTGTGAGGATGTTTGAGAGTGAAAACTGTTGGTGGCAAACATAGAAAGGTTAAGGATACAATTAAACATTTGTGTTGTCACAATCCAATGCCAATTTCTCAGGTAGCTCATGTCATGAAATACTGCATTTGCTCATCATAGTCACCAAACCCCTTTCTGCAGCACACATTCTTTCTCCAACATGAGTATTGTCCACCCTTTCTGGGTTCACTCTTGTCACTCTTCTGACAATCACAGGCTAACAGGGGAAATATACCAGCTCAAAAGGTTCTCTGCCATTGAGGCCCTAACCTTTGGAGGGTTCTTTCATACTCAATGATGTTCAAAGAAGTTGGAATCTTCCAGGCTTTTTCTGCTTACTCCTTTATGCTCCCCACTGATGGTGCATTCCTGGTTCTCTCCAGGCCCTCATTCTCTACTAGGGCCATTGCCTTCATTTTTCTCTGAACACACTTTAGCACAGAAGGAATTTGCACCTTATTTTCTTTGTGATTTACTCTTCCCAAGCCAATCACCAACTACTTTTTTCTCCTGTGCTCAAAGCAAGACAATTATTACAATGTCCCCATTATTCTATTTTTAAGACACTGGCTCTGCTACCCCAATGCAATCACCTTCTATATTCTGTTACTCACAGATGTTTTCCTAACATACTTTTCCCTTCTGAGTAATCTGGCTTAGCATGAGTTAGTCGTTTCACACCATTACACAAGCACGCCAGTTGGTTCCGTTTTCTTTGAACTGTATGCCTTGACCCAATAAACACTTGCCAACCTGTTTTAACAGCCTTCAAAGCCATTAAATAGGTTCTGAAGATACAGAGATTACCTGGAAGATCTCAAGTGTGTAATTCTTTAGGAAGTGTACAATTTCTTTGGTTTCAAGTTTAGAAAAACAGTGATTTGTCATGTTTCATATTTCTATCAATAGGCTTAACTCATGTGGTTTGCATCTGAGCCAGACTGTAAAAAGGAAGTGAAATGTCAAGTTGTTTATTTCTGCATGATTTTCTTATCTCAAAATAGTACTGAGTTTGCTTAATCAGAGCTGTGTTCAATAATATCAGTAGAATTTCTTTGCCAGTCACCACTCTCTTTCCAAAAATGACAAATTCTGGGAAAGGAAGAGTTAAACATTTTGACAATTGTGTCAAAATAAAATAAAAGGCAAAAGTTAACTGAAACAGCAGTGCTCTCTTCATGTGAAATAAAGAATCTATTCTGACCTCATCTCACATGCCATCTTCTTTTAAAAGCTGTTTCATCATAGATAAAAGGCAAAGATAGGAAGCTCCACAAAAGACACCTAGGGGAAAATCCTCCTCCTGATCATAAGCTTCCACTTAGTACAAGAAGAAATCTGCCTGCTGATGCCAGCACAGCAGTACTGGACTCCGCGTGCTCTCTCTGTCCTGAGATCTCTGATCAAAGTTCTTTATGTAAAGGTAAGTGGACTAGTCAAAGGTTTCTATTTTACCTCATAGACCTTCAGTTTGATTTCAAAGGCTGGAAGTCATACTTTTTAGAACTTTGGCAATCGCACGTGTGTATTTTTTTTAAATTAGCTATCAGTATACAGCAGTGCAAATCATTGATTTTATTAGGTGCGCAAAAGTGACTCACTCCTGACACTATAGTCCAAGCAGCCTCCCCTTTTTGGGCACACAAATCATAAAACAGCCTGTGTTCGTTCAGCAAAAAAATTGAATTCAGAGTGTAGTTTGGGGAAAACTTGTAAACTTATTTATATAGCTTGTATGAAGTGGTCATCATGTCTTAAAACTTCTTGAACACATATTTACAATATTCATTTGGCATTCATTAGATCATCTACTTTTTTAGGACATATTTGTAATTGCTACCTTGGACCTTTATGTAACTTTTCTATTCTTTCCTATTTTTTTTTAAGTTTTAAGTTGGTGCTACTTGACACTTTAGGTAAATTATAATCTCTTTTAAGCATCTATTACACAGTTTGCACAGCCAATGGAACGCAAGCTCTATGAAGGAGTGACTACATGTTGTTCACTCTATCAGGGTGCCTGGAAGAATTCCTGAGAGGGAGGAGACACAAAATATTCAGTAAATGTTCCTTGAATGACTTCCAGATAGTCTCATTGTGCCTAAATCTAAGCCTGGCCCATGGCAAAGCCCATGTGATCAACATCATTGTTGACTCAACAGGTTCGCTTGACTATAAAATATAGTATTATGTATCATTGTTAATTGAGCACTAATACATACAAGTATGCTCTAAAACAAACCTGGAGGTTAGAGTTTTTTCCCAATTTCACGGGTGAGAAAACTGAAGCAGAATATAGTAGGTAAGGTGCTCTCTGACTCGAACACAGGGCCTGGATTCAAACACAGGTCCGTCTGACTCCATAGTTCTGGGCAGCCTCAGTGAGTGTGATTCCAGTCTCACACTTCATGTAGTGCTGCATCGGTGTGTACTGTTACTTTTTTATGTAAGTTAACGTTTTAATTAAACTATATACTACTCAGTTATGTCATTTCACTTTTTCAAAATGTTTAAAAGCAAAACATTAGATTTCTGCTTTATCTCTCTAATGTAAGTATTCTCATTTTCATTTGGTGGATAATAAAAGTGAAACAAAAAGAGAGAATACATTTGCCTCAAAAACCACAGAGTCTAGTGATTCTGAAATTACTATTCCCTAACCCTATTCTCAGAACAGCTGAAGCATGTCTCAAAATACATGAGAATTATTAAAACTCATGTTCTCACTAGTTTATAGTAAAGCCAGCACTCCAAAGCTAGAATTCAATGACATACAAACAATAATAAAAATAACAATTGTCATGTTTGAATGCAAGGTGACAAATGAGTCTACCTTTTTTGCACACGTGATTTTGTTGAACATTAGTGCTGACTATAAGAGACAAACATTTTTCCACATCATGAATAAAGATCTGACTTGGAAAGTTAAGGAAACAGAGCTAGTTTTTAATATACACAGGATTCAAACTCTCACTGGTCTGAATTTAATATGGGTGTGCTTACCTATCACCCTGCACCTCCTTTCTTCCTGGGAACTCATTTTGCAGTACAAATCGTAAGCCATGGGACAGCTGGTCAGATGTAGAAGGACACATGCATGGGACAACAAGACACAATTAATCACAGCATTTATTAAGCACCACCAGTGAATGTAAAAGCACAAATAAAAGTGTAGCTCCGGTTCATATGCATTAATTAGAGACAACTCACAGGGAAAGTGGCCTTTTGGTTCACTCAGGCTCTGATGTTACTGAGTATCTACCATGTTGCAGGCTGTCTTCCAATCATGGATACAACAGTGAATAAATCAGCGTGAGCACTTAAAAGAGGGGTAGGGTTTAGATACAGTCAGTGGAGAAGAGAGAGAATTCCAGATGTAGGGAAAAGGAGACTAGTAATTAAGTTTAGAATGCCATATTCTGGGATTATGAAGAATCAGGATGATCTGCAGTGTTCATATTTTAAAGAGGTAGAAAATCAGATTGGTTAGACAAGATAAGGTTAGATGACCATCCTAAAAATCAAGCAGAGGAATTTGACAGGATTGGCAACTGATGGCTCTCAAAATGAGGTTTTAAGGAAGATTTTCTTGGTGACATTAAAAGGCAGAGACACCAGGAACAGAACTCTGTTAGTTATGAAGTGTATTCCAATCTGGAGTCAGATGCGCTGCCATCACGCCACGGGGTCATAGAAGCTGAAGTGTATTCTAATGTGAGGTGATGATTTGGGGACAGTGGGAACTGAAAGGAAAAGATAGATGCCAGAGGTGTTAAATACAAAAACTAAGATGTCAAGTTTTTTGTTGTTGTTGTTGTTTGTTTGTTTGTTTGTTTTACCACCAAAGGAAAATTCTGCCTAGGTACCTGAACTAATAAAGCAGCTTAAGTGCCTCATTCATTCCAGAAATAAGGACAGGAATAGCAATGTTTCTAAGCCAACAGAGAGACCTGGAAGTGTGCTGGAGAGCAGAGTCACAAACCCATGTGCAGAAAAACGCCGCCAGCTTTGGCTCAGCAGTAGCGGAGTCTAACTAACTGAGACAGGAACCCTAGGAATGCAGACAATTGGCTATGGTGACCTTATTTCCAGAATAAAAATAAATTTTGTTTCCTGATTTTTTAATACATTTACACATACAAAGGTGTAAAACTAAATCACATTCAGTTAAATGTTTGTTAGTTATCTGTCATCATTATTATAATATATTTTAATTTAGTTTGTTCTAGAAGTTACATGATATATAGAAAGTATATCTTTGGCATCTTAATAACTTTAGATAAATCTTCTGATTTGTTTTCTATTTTGTAAAAATATGATACTCCTTCAAAAATATTGGCCCATATCACACATATTTATATGTAACCACATGATGGCACGGAAGCAATTCAAAATACTGATAAAACTGCTTTCAAAGCAGTCATGATTATTTATAGCCATTGAAATAGATGTTAGCTATATTTCAAAAGTCAAGAAAAGATAATTTAAAGATGAAGGTGTGTATAGATTTGTTGCACATATAAGATTAATTATTATACAAAGATTAATACAAAATAATGACAAAAATGTATTGTACACACAAAAACAAATTAAAATGGATTAAAAACTTAAAAACATAAACCTGAAACTAAAATACATAAAGATAAAAAGTTTCCTGACATTGGTTTTGACAATGATTTTTTTTGGGGGGTATGACAAAAAAAAACACAGGCAATGAAAGCTAATATAGACAAGTGAGACTATATCAAACTACAAAGGTTTTGCACAACAGAGAAAACAATCAACAGCATGAATAGAAGAAAATAATAGCAAATCACATATCTGAAAAGATGTCAATGTCCAAACTGTATAAGATACTCTTACAACTCAATAGCATAAACAAATACCTGATTAAAAATGATCAAAAGACGTGAATAGACATTTCTCCAAAGCAGATATACAAATACCCAACAGGTACATGAAAAGATGCTCAAAATCACTAATCATCAGAAAAAATGCATATCAAAACCACAAGAGCTGTTTGTTACTTAACACCTATTAGAATGACCAGTACAAAAAAAAAAAAAAAATGTTGGTGAATTGTGGAGAAACTGGAACCCTTGAACACTGTTGGTGGGAATCTAAAGCGGTACATGAAAACAATATGGAGTTTCTTCAAAAAATTAAAAATAGACCTACCATAGGAATTAACAAATCCGTAGGTTAGCACGTATGGATTTTTATTCAGGAGAACTGAAATCAGGGTCTCAGACATTAGCTTTTATATGTTTATTGCAGCAGAACAATAGCTGAGATGTGGAAATAACGTAAGTGCCCATATGTCATTGTTGGGTTAATGGGTAATTGAAATCTATATACTTACAGTAAAGTATTAGTTGCCATAAAAATAAGAGTAAATCCTGCAATATGTGACAATATGGATGAACTTCAGGACATTTTTTCTGTTAAATAAGTCAGTCACAAAAAATTAAATATTGTATGACTCCACTTATTTGGGGTATTTAAAATAGTCAAATTCACAGAAACAGAAAGTATAATGGCTGCCAGAGGCTGGAGAGAAAATGAAATAAGAAGTTGTTGAATGAGGAGCATCGGCTAAGCATGATGAAAAAGTTTCAGAGACCATTGTGCCTGTAATTAACGATATTATACTGTGCACCTAAAGTTGTGTTCAAAGGGTAGAGCTCATGGTGTGTGTTCTTACCACCCACAGAAAGCACATTGCAGAGTCTTTTATTTATTTTCCTTGAGCAGCAGCAGTACTTAAAGCATCAAAGGTATTTACCATAACCTGAAAGAGAGAAAGCAACTACTGGTCAAATTTTTATCCCCTTTTTATCACTGCTTTTGTGCATTACTGAATCATTTTTCCAAAGCTACATGAAAGTGCGATGTTCTCACTACGCTTGGTTGCTGAATAAATCCTGTCCAGCTTAATACTCTTGATGGGCAACATCTGGATTGGCTCACAAGCATTGACTGGTTATCAATAGCTTCAATTTGCACTGTGAATCTTTTCTACACCATCACATAACATAGTCAAATGTGAGAGGTAGGGGTGGTAAGCAACAAAAATCTGCCACCCTCTCCAGTTTCTACAGTCTTTTCTAGATTGTTACCCAAGCAAATGCTCAGTATTCAATTTACAGAAATAATATTTATGACCACTTACTAAATTAACACTATGTGTTTTACATAAATAGTTATTTTCACACTATACCGATATGCAACTGAAGACCAGAATGATTGAGAAGTCCAACTGGGCAGAATTAATACTATATCTATTATTTAGTATTTGAGTGTGAGTTTCACTAGTAATAAAGGTCAACTTATCTAATTATTTTTCATAAAAAATAAAAATAGAAATTATAGTTGACATTTCAGTTTAACATTTGAATTTAAAGAAAAATTGTATTTAATGTCTGATTAAGTTTTACAGGCTAATTGTATTGTTAAAGATCAGGCATTTTATTAGATTATCACTTACAAGATGGTTTTTCTGTTCTTGTTGGAAATCTTGAACATAAAAATGCAAAAAAATATAAATATGAAAAATATTTAGTTAACACTTTATTATGACCACAAATCAATGTTCTTTTAAAAAATCATGAGTTTCTTGAAACATATAGAGGAAACAAAATTGCAGAAAAAAATTAGGAGTTAAGAAAAGTAGTGCAGTCTAAAGTAGCAGAAAACCTAATTAGTAGGGTCATAAATTGACCTTAGATAAATGTCATCGGTGGACTTAGATTGCCACCCTGTATCATCTTTGAATTATTAGGAAACACATGTAAGAACACTAACTAAAATCATTTAATGCAGCATCAGTGAATGATCTAAATTCACGATGAGTGCTCTTCTATGTCTACTTTAAACATTATCCAAAATCGAGAATTTCAATGGATTTTCATGTCGAAGATAAATTTTTGCTTAAACATACCCACTATGAACAATCTATCCTCTATTATTGTATTGCATGTTTTATTTTGCTTATTTTGTTTATATAGTTTATGGTATCATGCAGCATATGTTTTATACAATGATTTGCACACACAATAGGTAATATTGTAATTTCTAAATGCCTGATTTGAATTTAAAAAGAAAATGTCACCGTCCTCTCTGCTTTAGTGTTCACTATCAAAACGTGCTAGCAGGAAATTCTGTACTCAGAAAGTAAACCCACCGCGTGAGCAAAACAAATATTCTAAGCTAGATAATGCATACAGGCTGGGTTTTAACACTAGTCCACATCAATCTAAGGTAATTGTTTTAAATGTTGTAAATATTCATTTGATACCTTTACCATAGCATAAACAATTTCTTACCACTCTCCTACACTTCTGAGGTTTCCAGAATACCATCAGGATTTATTTATTTCCTGTAAAACAACAGGGGTCCTTAATCCTGTCAACAGATTATGGAACCAGTTTCTCTTAGAGCGGAGAATGAGAAGGACCCGGGATCCCATCACCGTGTTGTTTGTGAAATGCTGCCATCTATGGGAGAGCAGTAGGCATTACGCCTAAAGCCCGTTCATCAAAACCACAGGGCAAGCCAACTGCTGCACAACGTGGTTAGCTCAGTAAATGAAGCGGTTCTCAGTCAATAAACAAAAATAAAAATTATAACATGCCTAGAAAATATATTTTAGAAACTCCAAGCTGGAGCTGTTCGCCACCACAGCTATTCCTTGGGGAAAAATAAAATTAGTTCTATAGCAGTTACTCCACAGTTTCTTTATTTTTCCCCCAAACACATATGCCTCCATATTTACACTTTTATCTGAAGTGCTGCAAGTTGTTTTAACAATACCACCTTCCACACACTTGCAAACAGATATGTTAATTAAATTAATTAAGAATTTTTTTAAACTTCCCAGGCTGAATAATAGTGTAAAACTGAATGTGCAACCTGCTCCAGACTTTCCTGTATATAATTGAAACCTATGAGACAATGCAACATATTTCCATTCAAAATAACGCAAAGAATACTGATTTGGCAGCTTCCCCTGCTCACTAACTTTCAGTACACACATTATTACCATAACACAGTCCTTGTGCATTTATCGATAACCCTTGGCCAAGTGTTGCCAACAAGGTCATTCCCGTGCCCAGGCTAGCCCCAGGAAACCGATGTGGTCATTCTCATCTTTATTTCACAAAAGGGCAGAGATGCATTTAGAAAGTTGAGTCACTTTCCTTAGGATATACAGATAAGCAAGCAATCCCTGCTAAGCTGAGCGGGCAGGTGTCCACTCTTCTGAGCCTTCCTTGTGGTCAAGCAACAAGGACTCAGACCTTGTCCTTAGTGTTAGATTTCATTTCACATCAGTATGGTTTGGAGCAACTCATTTACCTTTGTTTTGTCTCAGTTTTCTGATTTTTACAGCAAAATATTTAAAGTATATATTTCTCTGTTGCTTTCAAACTTTAAATCATATATTTTTGTCTTCTTTGTTTAAAGAGTCACAGATTATGATTTAGAGAGAACTCTGAAGGTTCTTTAATTCAACTCTCCTATTTTAAACATGAAAGAACTAAGCTACAGAAAAAAATCAAATAGTGGAGAGTCACTGTCCTTTCCAGAACTATTCCCTGTACACTAAAACCTTTAAGAGGCTCAATTTCATTTTGCTCCTGGCCCTCTGGCTCTCACCTGACCAGCTGTGTGAAGAAATAGAGAACGAAGAGGAAGTTTGAGTGCCTTGAGTAGGCAAAGAAGTCATGTGGTAGTGGTTACTCATGCAGTGCAGACTAGGAGGGAACCAGGAATCACTAGACTAATCAGGCATTCTTGGTGATGAAGCCTGGAGTCCTGAAAGCTGGATCCCAAATGGGACTAGAAGCTTACCAATGGGATGAACAAGCAGGCATTTCTCCAAACTACCTCCATGATAGTGGGACAAACATTGTTTTTCCATTATGATTTATACATTATTGGGTAGCCATAACCTAACAGCTTTGCCATTAGTAGAACTTAGAAAATATTTGTCAAATAAATTAATTATATATTATTCTTCTAGGAGTGGAAAACTGCAAAGAACATTGATTCAAATCTAGTGAAGAACAAAAGTTAGCTTATTTACAATTTATTGAGTTCATTAGAGAACATTTTATTGAGTTCATTAGAGAACTGATTCCTCAAGACAAAAGAAGTAAACCAAATTCCAGAAATGGATACACCCATCCAAAAAGAGGCAGGCTACCTCACTTTAGTTGAAACATGAGAAAAAGAGATGACCATCATAGAAATGTGGACACAAGAAATAAGCAAAAATTTCAATGAATCCTTAAAGGTCCTGAGTGGACTAGCATATTAGTTTGGAATAGCTATAGGCCTCAGGCACAAGGAAAGTTTTCAATACTTGCAAGATTTTTTCCATTGGCCTCTATAGGTGCTCAGGAAAAATATGGGGATTCAACAGAAGGCCAAAGAAATCTTTCAGTAGCACAGGTGAAGCTGGTGATTAGCATCAGTGGGGGGGACATGACGTAATGCCTGCCCACTTTTTTGGACATTACCCACAGAGCAAACATCTTACACTCCTGACAGAGAAGAAAAAGAAAATCCAACAGACTCTGGGGGAGTGGAAGTGAACTCTCAGGACTCAAATACAAGTCCACTGTTCCTAGGAAAAGGTTGAATTTTGTATCCCTGGGAAGTAGAGATGATTTTAGACCCAGGATTTTATGCTGATTTCAAGCAGAGGCCTGATACTATCAGGGAAGAGACAGGCAACTTTCACCGAAGATTATCAATTACTGTGAAGAATCTGAGATTTTACCTACTCACAAGCTAACAAGGTAACCTGACACAATTTCATAAATGCTAGCAGAGTAACGTGAAGCTCCTACAACACAGACACGGGATAGTTTAATATTCACACCAATCGTGGGAATCATAATATCATTGCTTTTTCTTCTCCAGGTCCCCGGGCCCCAGTTCCCATAGTGTGGTATGATGAAGGTTAGGTGATCCCCACACATACAGTGGGTTATCTTGCAAAAATGTGGATTCTGATTTAGTAGTAAATTTAATATTTTCTAGTAAATAGCAAGAGGACCTACCTGACTTTTTCCCCAGAAGGAAGCTTTACTATAATGGGCAGAAAACAAATCTGCTCTCTGCTCTGGAGAAAGACTATCTTTTTTCTTTTACAAGAATTCTCACTTTAAAAAATTATTGGAAAATAGACCAGAAATAAAAAACACCATCACTGACTCTGCTGTTCAGATGCACAAGAGACTGATGAAAAATTGTGACTCAAATAATCCCAGCCAAAGACACAAGACAGAGTTCGATGCCGTGGGGAGCAAAATGACCCACCACAGAGGCACACAGAGTCCTACCTGAGGTTGCTTCTGGACCAGAGCAGCAAGGAAACCCTTCAACGGCATCGTGAGCCATATACTGACTATCCAGCACAGCACTCCAGCCCTCAGAGTGTCAAGAGCATGGAGAGATAACTCCTCTCTCTGGTCACAGGTATGTGGGGAGGGTCAAACGCTGAGGAGAGGAAAGGATTACTGAGGAAAAACTTGGGATCACAGACTCTATTTTAAGTAGCTGGAGGAATTGGAAGTTCATAGTGCATTTAAGGTAACCATAACAACCAAAGGCCATCCCAGTTTGGCTCAACCCCACACACTAACTGCCTAAAAAAAGAAGTGGAGCCCTGGCTGGTGTAGCTCAGTGGATTGAGCGCGGGCCTGCGAACAGAACGATCGCGGTTCGATTCCCAGTCGGGGCACATGCCTGGGTTGCCAGGCCAGTTCCCATCAGGGGACATACAAGAGGCAACCGCACATTGATGTTTCTCTCCCTCTCTCCTTCCCTTCCCCTCTAAAGATAAATAAATAAAATCTAAAAGAAAAAAAAAATCTTAAAAAAAAAAAAGAAGTGGAACCATTGCTAAGATTAAAAATTACTTTCCTTTATTTATACTGTTCTATATTTTATATTGGACACTCAATAAAAAATATGTGAGATACATACAGAAAAAACAGGAAAAGTTTTCAGAAATGAAGCAGCAATCAACATCACAAGAAACAGAACTAAGCTACTGGAATTAATTGAAAGAAACATTAAAGTAATTAGCACTAAGTATTAAGAAATCTAGTGGAAAAGGTGGATATGATGAATGAACAAATGGGAAATTTCTGCAGCTGGGAAATTTCTAACATTAAAATTCTATAATTTTTTTAAAATTCCATATCAGATATTAAAAAGTAAATTCTTAGCAAACTCGAGAAGTAGAATGGATGCAGATGAATAAAGACTCCATGAGTTTGAACTTAGATCAACAGAAATTATCCAAATGAAACTGTAAAGAGTTTTTTAAGTATAAAATATCCCAAAGTGAATAAAAGAACACAATATCAAATGCTATATGCGTGAGAGTAGAATCCACAGGAGAAGAGAGGGATTACAGGGCAGAAATAATATTTGAAGAAATAATAGCTGAGAATTCTATATAAAAGAAACAAACATCTAATTATACTTCAAAAAACTCGGAAGACGTCAAACAATAAAAATAAAACAAGCACTCATCTAGACACATCACAGTAAAACTGAAATATAAAGATGAATAGAGAAATCTTGAGGCCAACAATGAAAAAAGAAATATTACATACAAGAGAAGAAAGGTAAGAACTAGAGCAGGCACCCCTGAGAAACAGTGCACACCAGGAAGATGGAGAATCCACAGTTAGCCTGTCTGCACATCAGTAACATCAGAGGGCATTTCTTCAGGCAGAAGGGGTGTGACGTTAAATAAAAACTTAAAACTCACAAAGAAATAAAGATTACTGGAAATGTTGAAAAACAAAGACTGAACAATCACTTAAAAGTTACCCGTAATTGTAGATAATTGGCAATGAAAAATAGAAATTTCTCTTAAAAATACCTGCATTATTTGCACATGCATATTGAAATACCTCCACATATGATACAATAATAATACTGAAAATATTAATACCTTAGATGTGTTCATAGTGATAATGACACTAGTAATAATGAAAATAGTATAGTTATTTAAAGTGAAATTTCAGAAAGATTTTTAGAATGGAAACTTTCCAATAAACCAAATATTCATATACCTAGGCACATCACATTAAAATTGTTAAAGTCAAAGTTGAAGAGAAAATACAAATGACAGTTGGCAATGACTATGAACTTGACCAGGTGATACTACTAATAAACAAACAAAAAAATTAAATACTACAGGAGTAAAATCATGTATCTGCACTCCAAGGCGGCCAAACCTCTTGGGAAAAAATTTCCAAATAATCAACTTCTGTTCCAATTCATGTTCTTTTACCCACTTACTCCAGGATGCTAAGTGAAATATATCCCTAGGCATGGAAAAACATGCTACCATCAGACCTGCTTCATGCTCCACTCTATCACTGCAATAACCTCTTTTGTAGCTTACATGGTTCTCGTCTCCTTTCTGGGACTCTTTTCTAAATCATAAATCTGTTCCGTCCATCCAGTTTCTAAAGGCTTCAGACAGTTTCCATGATCTGCAGGCACTCTTTCAGATAGCACATGGGCCATGGGCACTTCAAAGAGTCACAGTGGTCCCAGCCTTTCTTTCCAGGCAACTCTTCAAGGCAAAGTCCTCAGAGCAACCTGCTAGCCATCAGCCAGCCCCTGTCAGGTTTACACGACCTAGTGGAAGTGTTTCATGGCCCCAAGCTCTCCCACTCCTGTGTGCATACACATACTCATGACAGATTTGGTAAGATTAAATACGATTAAGTCTGTGAAAGCACTCAGAATAATAGTTGGTATATAATAAGTATAAAATTCCAAATTTTGTATTATTTTGCGTTTGTTTATTAACTTGTATTTTTTTTTCTCTAGAACATTGTTTTCTCTTTACTGCACCTGGCACAAATTGGCTTTGAAAAATATTTTTTAATTAAAAGAAAAAAACAGAATATCCAGCAATAAGAGGTTAAGAAATACAGTTTAACCTGTTATGGATTATTATTTTTTAATATATAATGTTACATGTGAATTAGATTTCCATGGAAATGTAAAAAAGGTAGTCAATAGGCAATATTTTAAATTCTTATGGTTGAATGCAAAGTGTATGATTGATAAGATTTATGCATTCAGTATTAGTACTGCATCTAGAACTATGAATAAAAGGAAATCAACTGAAAAGAATTAAACTTAACAAATAGTGGCTTTTAGGTCTTCCAACAAATTTCTGCTCATGTTTCACTGAACTTAAATATGAATTAATTTTTTTCTCTTTCCTAATTCATCTGTTTTGCACCTGTTGATTTAAAAATGAAAAGTGGGCCCCGGCTGGTGTAGTTCAGTGGATTGAGTGCAGTCTGGGAACCAAAGAATCACCAGTTCAATTCCCAGTCAGGCACAGGCCTGCGTTGCTGGCCAGGTCCCCTATAGGGGGCGCATGAGAGGCAACCACACATTAATATTTCTCTCCCTCTCTTTCTCCTTCCCTTCCCCCTCTCTAAAAAATAATAAGAAGAAATAAAATCTTTTAAAAATAAAAATGGAACTAAATATACTTTTAAATAGCATGAAAAACAATTTATTTCATATCCAGAATTTCAATCCCAGCCTTTCAAAAAAATTTTTCTTTATTTGATAGCTAGAACACTATCATATGTACTTAAATCCCTAAAAGACACCTTGAACTTAACATGTCTAAAATGGAATCTTTCCTATTTATTTCACCACCAGGGTCTGCATCTTTTGCAGTCTT
The DNA here is from genome assembly GCA_039655065.1 of Glossophaga mutica. Lineage (NCBI taxonomy): Eukaryota > Metazoa > Chordata > Mammalia > Chiroptera > Phyllostomidae > Glossophaga > Glossophaga mutica. Next base: position 90,439,323 of record CM077307.1, on the reverse strand, counting down.
CCCCTTTCAGCCATTCCCTCAAGTGATATGTTTATGCATAATTGTGTATTATATTGATACTCAGTCTAGAGTTTCAAAGACAAAATACTTAAAAATCAGGTATTTTTATGACTAAGCATGTCATTATGAGATCATAGCTATTCTAAATCACATTGTGGAGATGTTTCTAGGAGAGATAAAAATGTTTTTGAGAAAAATATATTTATCATTTTAAGTGTTCCATACAGACACTTTCCAGAGCACTTCCTGAAGTGGAGCTGGAGGGTGAAAGGGGGCTGTGGAGAGCCCCAAAGGCCCAGTAGAAGAAACAGCTCCTTCTTGTGTTTCTCATGAGTTCACTGACCCATTGATCTAACAAAAATTACTTGAGCACCTACACTTTATAAGGCATATTTGTCTTCATACTGGGAAAACAAGGAAGAAACACACAAAGTTCTTTCCTTCATAGAGCTTACATTCTAGTGAGAAAGAAAGCCAATAGTCAAATGAAATGAAAGTAATTTATAGGAGGCAGTAAAAATGATATGAAGATAGAATTTAGATATCACCAAGGATGAGCACTTTGAGCAGAGACCTAAATATTTCATAGGAAATTAAATTTTTTCATAAGAGAATTTGAAATACTGTTGAATTCATCTACATGGCTTGATAAATTAAGCAGGCCCACTGGTTTGCTGTTTGCTGATGAAAACACTCAATATGAGCTTTCAAGGCCTTAGATTTGCCAGTTTATGACATGATTGTGTGGAATAATTTTCTGTTTTGGTTTAGAGAAGTAAAGTTTGCATTTAACTCAGACTCATGTGAGTTATGTTGGCCTAGGTGATACTACTGACCATTTCATTGGAAGTGACAAAGTGACTCTTTTATTGGAAGATTTGGAAGAAACATGGATTATTTCACTCAGCTCAGAAGTAGCCTTTCATTTCATCTGATTTGGAAGAATTCAAATGAAATTGGTCAAAGAAGCTCAAAGCAATATAATAGCAATTTATAGGTTGAAAAAATGCTTTAAAAAGTATTTTTTCAAGCATTTTGCTTAGTGAAGTACTTATCTATCTCTGATGTCAGAATATTAGGCATCTAAGGTCGATTTTTGAATTAAATTTGTAAATATTTGCATTCCATACCCTATTTAAATGACAGAGGATAGCTCAAACACCAAAAGAAGAAAAATTAGAGAAAAAAACATGAAAAATATAATGTCAAAGTCTGAAAATACACATTATCTATCTACATATCCTCACATTCAATAGCATACATAAATATGTACACAATATTTGTTGCATGTTCATTTATTAAGCACATGTTTTTATGCCATACTGTTATAGATAGCTAGAATTATATCAGTGAACAAAATAATCTTTGCTCTCATAAAGTTTACATTAGAGGAGAAAATAGACACTAATAGACACAACAAATCCATTATTTAGCATATTTAGTGATAACCAAAATAGGAAAAAAATAGAACAAGGAAGGAAGATCAAGAGTGCTTATATAAATGAAGGGGTATATTTTCAAACAGGGTAAAGAATAGTGAACTGTGTCAGAAACATGCAGCTAGATACATTGAATGTCACATTTTGTATGGTATGGATGTGCATTTATATGTAAAATGTATTTATATTTGAGGTTCATATATGTATATATCAACATTTCTATTGATTTTTTCCAATAAGCAGTGGTAATATTTTTTACATTTTTTCTAAATAAAATATTCCTGATATTCACTTGAAAACATTTAATTTCAACTTCTTGTGGATGAGTGGAGTAAAATATACATAAATAAATACTTGTGCAAAGGCCTTGTAATCAACTATACCTGCCTTTGGAATTCAGATGTTGCCGACCCAAATTTAGAGACAGTAGTCAAGAAGCTGCCTGTCAGGTAGAAAGAAAGCTGTGTAAAGATTTGTCAAGGCCATTTGATTGACTCATTTCCTTCACTTGTCTCTGCGTAGGAGGTAAATACAAATGATAGAAATGTGGAGAGAAAACATCAAATTGGCATATTATGTGTCTAGCAGACATGACTAAAAAGTGTTTATACTATGACAGTCAAATAAATTAATATGTCTTTGGTTAGAACTTTTTAATCTTGGACTTCTTTTCATTGCTTCTTTTATGTTGGTTAACTATTGCTTGCATTGAATATATAATACATGCTGACACTAAATATCAGTTGTAGGTAAGTCCAAATAAACCCAGAAGCAAAACAGCTGAATTTGCAGCCCTTGCATAAATTATTTTTCTTTTATTTGTTTGTTTATTTTTTCATATGAGCCTTTTAACATGAGTATTTTGAGCTATCATTATCCTCATTCCTTGTTAATATCAGAAGTCTAAAGTGACTCTTTTAAAAATAGTGTTGAAGCTTTCCTTTCATGTTCTTAATATGAATGTTATGATTAAATTGGTAAACAAATATGCCCATATCATACATAGATTTCATTTTTGTGAAAGGTTATCAAAAGCACATTTAAAGTGGCATTTCTCCTAAAGGCTAAGAAGCTATGTGATTTTTCACAATTTAGAGTCCTTTACTTTTCCTCTTTATCCAGAATTTAAAAAATCAGTAAATAAAATATATGCAATTTAACTAGCCAGCTATTCAAGATAATGGGTTTGTTGCTATTAAATTAAAGTACAGGTTAGAGACATCCATGAGCTGAGAGGTATTTTGTCTTTTTCACTAAGAGCCATGAAAAGGCATCTCTTATTTTGTAAATATTTTGATAAAAATTGTTATTATTATAATCTCCTTAATTGCATGATAAACAAAAATGTATATATGGTGTGTTGAAAGAGAATGAAATGTCAATACACTTTTTTATCTAGTGATAATAAGCTTTATAATAATCTTTTTGTGATGGTCAAGAGATTATATTTGCTTAAAATCGATGAGTAGGAGATTTTAATTTAATTTGTAATGAAGCTCAATTTATTGCATCTCCTCTCTGAAATGGTTAAGAGCAAATGTTCTTTAAGGTAAAGCAAGGCCTATTTACTCTCCAACCCTGGCTTCATTCTCTCACCTTAGAATTGTCAAGTCTGTATGTCTGCCACTCTGAAACATCACTCCTAAACCTCACCCGATCATAGTCAGGGCTGTACATGGAAAAGTTCACCTTATACCAGAACCGCAAACTCACGACATGTCTGCCTTTGTACTGCTTCCTTGGTGCACTGTTAAAACTCTGGCAATGTACAAAGCAACAAACAACAAGTGTTGGAGAGGTTGTGGAGAAAAGGGGACCCTAGGGCACTGTTGGTGGGATTGCAGACTGGTACAACCACTGTGGAAAGCAATATGGAATTTTCTAAGAAAACTAAATATGGATCTACCTTTTGACCCAGCAATTCCACTGCTAGGACTATATCCTAAGAACCCTGAAACACCAATCCAAAAGAACCTATGCACCCCAATGTTCATAGCAGCACAATTTACAATAGCCAAGTGTTGGAAGCAACCTAGATGCCCATCAGTAAATGAATGGATAAAAAAAAAACAAAAAAAACAAACAAACAAACAAAAAAAAACTATGATACAGTTACACAATGGAATTCTATGCAGCAGAAAGAAAGAAGGAACTCCTACCCTTTGCAACAGCATGGATGGAACTGGAGAGCATTATGCTAATCGAAATAAACCAGGCAATGAAGGACAAATACCATATGATTTCACCTTTAACAGGAACCTAATCAACAAAACAAACAAATAAGCAAAATATAACCAAAGATATTGAAATTGAGAACAGGCTGACAGACACCAGAAGGGAGAGGGCAGGGAACTTCAGGGGAAAAGGGGAAGGGTTTAGAGCAGCGAGTATAAAAAACACATGGACAAAAACTAGTGGGGGTAGAAATGGGAGGGAGGTGGGGAAGGCTGGGGCGGTGGGCCGGGATGGGAGTAAAAGACAGAAAACTGTACAAGAACAACAATTAAAATAAAGGAAAAAACAAACAAACAAACAAAACAAAACTCTGGCAATGTAGTGGTTTCTCTTATTAATGTCAGCATTTAACACATTTTAACTATAAAAGTCTGCCTATACTGAGGAGAAATGATACTGAATATGCCAGTGTAAGACATTTATATAAGAAAAAGATGTAATTTTTAAGACTTTACTTTTTTCCCATAGCTTTTTTAAAAGAAAATTTATTTTAAATGTTGTTCTGGTACAATTTTCTGTCTTTTACTCCCATCCCAGCCCACCACCCCAGCCCTCCCCACCTCCCTCCCATTTCTACCCCACCCTAGTTTTTGTCCATGTGTCCTTTATACTTGTTGCTCTAAACCCTTCCCCTTTCCCCTGAAATTCCCTCCTCCCTCCCCTCTGGTGACTGTCAGCCTGTTCTCAATTTCAGTGTCTTTGGTTATGTGAACCTAATCAACAAAACAAACAAACAAGACTTTACTTTTCAAAACAGTTATTTTACATATCCATTTTATTTTTTAAAGCTTTTATTTTTATTATTGTTACCCAATATAGTTGTCCCAGTTTTTTCTCTTTCGTCTTCCTCTGCCCAGCCCAGCCCACCCTAGCACATTCAAACCCCACAGTGTGGTCCATGTCCATAGGCTATTCATGTTCTTTGATTGATCCCTTCCCTTCTTCCCACCATTTCCCTCCTCCTATCTCCCCTCTAGTCACAGTCAGTATGTTCCATGTTTCCATGGCTCTGGTTTTATTTTGCTCATTGTTTTATTTTGTTCATTATATTCCTCTTGTAAGTGAGATTGTATATTTGTTTTTCACTGACTGGCTTATTTCACTTAACATAATACTCTCCAGTTGCATCCATGCTGTCTTTCTGCTGCATAGTATTCCATTGTGTAAGTGGATTTTTTTATCCACTTATCTACTGCAGGGAACTTGGGCTGTTTCTAGCACTTGGCTATTGTAAACCATGCTGCTATAAACATAGAGGTGCATGGGTTCTTTTGAATTGGTGTTTCAAGATTCTTAGGGTATATTCCCAGCAGTGAATCACTGAGTCAAAAGGCAGTTCCATTTTTAATTTTTTAAGGAAATTAAGTACTATTTTCCACATGGCTGCACCAGTGTGCATTCACACCAACAGGTTTCCTTTTCTCCATATTCTAGCCAGCATTTGTTGATTTGCCATTCTGATTGGTGTGAGGTGATATCTCATCATGGTATTAATTTGCATCTCTCTGGTGGCTAGTGATATTGTGCATCTTTTTATGTCTCTGGGCCCTCTCTATGACCTCTCTAGAGAATTGTTTTTCATGCCCTTTGCTTATTGTTTTTTAATTGGATTGTCTTCCTGGTGTTGAGTAGTATGAATTCTTTATATTTTTTGGATATTAAACACTTGTCCAAGGTATCATTTGCAAATGTTCTTTCATATAGTTGGCTCCCTTTTTATTTTGATGATGGTTTTTAGCCATGTAGAAGCTTTTTAATTTGATGTAGTCCCATTTGTTATTTTTCCTTTATTTCTCTTGCCCAAGATGATATATTAACAAAAATATTGCTATGTGAGCTATCTGAATTTTTTCTGCCTATGTTTTCAGTTAGGACTTTTATGGTATCATAACTTATACTTAAGTCCTTCACCCATTTTCAGTTTACTCTGGTGTATGGTGTAGGTTGATGGTCTAGTTTCTTCTTCTTCTTCTTCTTCTTCTTCTTCTTCTTCTTCTTCTTCTTCTTCTTCTTCTTCTTCTTCTTCTTCTTTTTTTTTTTTTTTGCAGGTAGCTATCCAGTTCTTTTGGCACCATTTATTGAAGAGACTATCTTAACTCCATTTGATGCTCTTTGCCCCTTTGTCAAAATTTTAGAACAGTTCTAAGTTCACGTCAATATTGAGTAAAAGTTAGAGATTTCCCATAGCCTTCTTGCTCCCAATCATGCAAAGCCCCCATCATCTTTCAGCAGAGCCACTTTAAGGGAACTCAAAAAACCCCTGAATTTATTTATAAAAAAACTATGTATTTATTCTTACATGTTTCAGTTTCAGACTCCTTCAACCTACTCCCCATTTGATGCAATACACCTATCGAGATGCTTTTTTTCCATGGCTCAAAACAGTTTTTGAACTCACTGATTTTGATACCTTTTAGTGCTTCTGCTGTTTTTGTTTCACCTCTTCCGCATCAACAAAGTGTTTCTCTTTGAGGACTTTTTTCTTCCAGGGATACAAAAAAGTGTCATTCAGGGAGAGATTGGTGAATAGGGAGGGTGGAGTATGGGGCTCATGCCATTTTTGGTCAAAAACCAAACACTGGTGTGTTGTGGGAAGGTGTGCTTGCAAATCACTCATCATGAAATTGGCAAACACTTTGAGTGTTCAAAAAAATTCACTGAAGTCTAACACAGCCTCTTACAACAATGGCTAGCTGGTACACTGATACAGATGTGTTCCTTGAACCCTTACCTAGTGGGGGGAAAGCTGTATACTACAAGGGGCCCACCCTCCAGAAGATAATTTTTTTCATGGTCCCCCCAACTTTTACATTTATTAAAATGAATGATTTGAACCTAAATTGACACATCATAATCAAAGTCCACTGATCACATTACTACTCACCCTTGGTGCTGTACATTGTATGGGTTTAGATAAATGTGTAATGACATGTATTCATCATTATGGCATCATAGAGAGTATTTTCCTGCTCTAAAAGATCCTTTGTGCTCTGCCTATTCATTTATCACCTTAACTCAAAACCTCTGTCAACCACTAACTCTTTGCTGTCTCCAATGGTTTGCATTTACCATAAAGTCATTTGGTTGGAATGATACAGGAATGTGACCTTTTTGGATAGGCTTCTTCACTCAATATAGTACATTTATGTTTTCTCAAAATCTTTTCATGGCTTTATAGTTCATTCCTTTTTAGCATTGAATAGTAGTCCATTGCCTGGTTGTACCACAGTTTATTTCTCCACTCACCTACTACAGGATATTTTGGTTGCTTCTAAGTTTTGGCAATTATAGATAAAGCAGATACAAAACATCTATGTGCAGGTTTTTCTGTGGAAATAAGTTTTCAATTCCTATGCACAAATACTAAAACTCACAATTGCTTGATAATATGCTAAAACTATGTTTAGTTTTGTAGGAAACCACTAAACCATCTTCCAAAATAACTTTAAATTTTACACTCTAACCAGCATTTTTGCTCCATGTCCTCACCAGGATTTGGTATTGTTAGTGTTCCACATTTTGCCCAATCAGATAGGTGTGTAGTGGTCAGGATGTAATCTTAAAGGCATTTAAGATATCAAGTATTATATCATAACAGTATTAGGAAAATAATTATTAGTTTTTTAATTACCTTAAGACATTGTAGCATCAATTTTAAATAATTTTTAGCTTTTCAAAACTATCTTAAAATATTCTATTATCAATTTTAGAATAAAGAAAAGCATTTGGAAATTAACGCAGCTACGTCCTGAGGCCTGGCAGGACTGCAGACAGAAACCTGGCTGTGAACAGGGAAGTCCCCTCCACGCCTTCCTTCTGAAGGCCTCGCGTAGGATTTCCTTATTTTGTGCCTCCCTTTGGTTAGAGAGTAAAACAGAGGAAGCAAGAAAAAGGAAATCGCTGGTACTTTAAGTTTGACTTCTAATATGTAAAAATTTTGGGTGTCATTATCTCTATCGTTACAAGAAGAAAGGCTACAATAACTGAAAATGATCGACTTTTCCGGAATGCATGACAGAACAAAACACAGGAACACTGCCACCCCCAAATCAAAAAAGACAAGTGAAGAAAGAGCATACAGTCAAGATAAGATTATCTGAGAAAGAAATTGCTGGAGCTACAGTTAGAAATATTCATTGTATGGTAATTTTTACAAATCACTGTAGACCAAGTTTGGACTCACTTGAGGGTAAGAATTTTTTTTTTTTTAAGATTTTAATTATTTTAGAGACAGAAAGGGAAGGAGAATGAGAGGGAAAGAAACATCAATGTGTGAGAGAAACATTCATCGGTTGCCTCTTACATGCCCCCATCAGGGAATCTGGCCCACAACCCAAGCATGTGCCCTGATGGGGAATTGAACCGGTAACCTCTCAGTTTGTAGGCCAGCTCAGCCCACGGAGCCACACTAGCTGGAACAAGGGTGAGACATTTTCAAGGGCTGCAGTCTTAGGGGCCTAGACCTCTTTTGTGGTTTTCGACTTCTAGAAACCCACCAAATTCTCAAACTGAAGAGCTAAGAAAAAATGTTCTCATAGTTCTGACAGGAGGAGGGAAACAGTAACTTTGTGAAAACTGAGCTGAAGAATGATTAAATAAAAGTAAAATAATACAACTCTTTATCCTTGCACGATATAAAAGATAACTATTTAAATAATAATACTATGATACGTGTGATTATAGCAAATGGATGCTGTGGAGTCAGGGTCTGGTTAACCCTTTTCAGGCTGACCATAGGCATTCACACCTTTTTCAGACTTGACCGCAGTCCTTTACAGAGGCTTTTCCAGGCAAGCCTTACAGCACAAAGCTTCCCTCCCCACACCAGAACTGGTCCACAGCCAATGGTTGCAGACTCTACAGAGGGTTGCCATTAAGGACTCAGAACCCTCTGGCTGGTCATGCTTTTATATATTTCCTTTCCTATCTCTGGCGCTTTTTATCTAAAGCCTTGGGCCAAGATCTTATTCAGGCACCTTTAGTGGAAGAGTATCTTTATGAAGTGTGGGGGGGGGGGAGGAACTTGAAGGCACTTTTCCTTATTCTGACTTAGTACTTTTTTACTCCTACACCTCCCTCATCGTACCTCCCACATCCCCAAGATCCACAACACTGCTAGAGCCTTTTATTCAAGCTCCCTCTACAGTGAGATAAACCCCACATCTGTGCTGGTCCTCCTAACCTTTGACAGGTATGCTGTTCCAATCAGGAAAAATTGATCAGGGGGTGTTAGAGCATTCTTCAGTTTTGGCCTCTTGTTTACAACCACCTCAGTAAGTGAATAAAGTCTTAACTAATTTATCTTTTGTTTGTTGTTTTAATTGGCTAGTTCAGCATCTGGTAGCTTAGTTCCCTCCCAGATCAACTGAATTCTTAATGAATATAAAATGAATGACACAAATATTATAAGGACAAAGACAGAATGATTGGGAAAACTCTGTTATAAGCTATCTTTATTTCACATGAGAAAGTATAGTGTTATTTGAAGTTCAAATTAAAATGCACATAGCAATAGATGTTAAAATCCTCAACAAAACATTGGCAAACTGATCCAGCAATACATTAAAAAGATCATACACCACAATCAAGTGAGAATCATCCCAGGGGTGCAAGGATGGTACACTATTTGCAAATCAATAAATGTAATACATCACGTAAAGAAAATGAAAGACAAAAATCACATGATCATATCAATAGATGCAGAAAAAGCATCTTATAAAATCCAGCACCCATTTATGATAAAAACACTCAGCAAAGTGGGAGTGAAGGGAGAATTCCTGAACATAATAAAGGTCATATTATGAGAGAACTACAACCAACATCATACTCGATGGGCAAAAACTAAAAGCTTTTTCCCTAAGATCAGGCTCAAGACAAGGGTGTCCCCTTTCACCACTCCTATTGAACATGGTTTTGAAAATATTAGCCACAGCAATCAGATAGGGAAAAGAAATAAAGGCATCCAAATCAGAAAGGAGAAAGCAAAAGTGTCATTGTTTGCAGATGGCATAATCATGTACATAGAAAACCCTATAGACTTCACTAAAGAACTACTCGACCTAATAAGTGAATTTGGCAAAACAGAGGGATGCAAAGTCAATATTCAGAAATCGAAGGCATTTTTGTACACCAACAATGAAACATCAGAAACAAAAATTAGGAAAAAATCCCACTTGGTATAGCAACAAGAAAAATAAAGTACCTAGGAATAAATCTAACCAAAAAGGAAAAAGGTCTCTACTCAGAAAACTACACAACACTGAAGAAAGAAATTAAGGAAGACACAAACAAATGAAAGCATATACTGTGTTTATGGATTAGAAGAATTAACATCATCAAAATGTCCACACTAACCAAAGCAATTTACAGATTCAATGCAATCCCTATTAAAATACTAATGACATATTTCACAGATATAGAACAAACATTTCAAAATTTTATATGGAACCATAAATGATCCCAAATAGCCACAGCAATTTTGAGTAAGAAGAATAAAGTAGTAGGGAATCACAATAACTGACATCAAAATATATTATAAGACCACTGTAATCAAAACAGTCGGGTACTAACATAAGAATAGACAGATCAATGGAACAGAATAGAGAGCACGGAAATAAACCCAAGTCTTTATGGTCAATTAATATTTGACAAAGGGGGCAGAAGCATAAAATGGAGTAAAAATAGGCTCTTCAACCAATGGTGTTGAGAGAACTGGACAGCTACCTGAAAAAAAATAAAAGTCAACCACCAACTTATACCATACACAAAAATAAACTCAAGAAGGATAAAAGACTTAAATATAAGTCTTGACACCATAAAAGTCTGAAAGGAGTATATAGGCAGGAAAATATGATATTCCATTCAGCAATATTTTCACCAATATGCCCCCTAGAGCAAGGGACATAAAGGAAAGAATAAACAAATGGGACTTTATCAAAATTAAAAGCTTCTGCATGACTAAAGAAAACATCAGCAAAATGAAAGGGAAACCAACCATAATGGAAAATATAAATTTGCAAATGATAGTTCAGACAAGTGTTTGATCTCCAAAATATATAAAGAACTCACGTGACTCCACTCCAAGAAGATAAACAACCAAATTAAAAAATGGGCAAAGGACCTGAACAGACACTTCTCAAGGAGGATGTACAGAGGGCCCAAAGACATATGAAAGGATGCTCAGCATCACCAGCCATCAGAGATATGCAAATTAAAACCACAATAAGATTTCATTTCACACCAGTTAGAATGGCCATCATAAATAAATCAACAAATAAGTGCTGGGAAGGTTGTGGAGAAAAGGGAACCCTAGTAGACTGTTGGCGGGAATACAGAATGATGCAGCCACTGTGGAAACAGTATGGAATTTCTTCAGAATACTAAAAATGGAACTTTTACTCTAGAGCCTTTTGACTCTACAATTCCACTGCTAGAATTATACCCTAAGAATCCTGAAACACCAATCCAAAAGAACCTCTACACCCCAATGTTCATAGCAGCACAACTTACAAAAGCCAACTGTTGGAAACAGCCTAAGTGCCTATCAGAAAATGAGTGGATCAAAAAAACTGTGATACATTTACATAATGGAATACTATGCAGCAGAAAGGAAGAAGGAGCTCCTACGCTTCTTGACAGCATGGAACTGAAAAGCATTATGCTAATTGAAATAAGCCAGGTGGTATAAGACAAATACAATATGATCTCACCTATAAGTGGAATCTAATCAACAAAACAAACAAGCAAGCAAAATATAACAAGAGACAGTGAAATTAAGAATAAACTGACAGTAACCAGAGGGGAGGTAGGTGGAGACAACAAGGGAAGAAAGAGTGAAAGGGTCATTAAGGAACATGTATGATGGACACATGGACAAAGCCAAAGTGGGGTTGGATCAAGGGTGAGAATTGGGGATGGCTGTGGTGGGGGCCAGTGGTGGGGGGCAAATGTAGTCAACTGTACTTGAGCAACAGTAAAAAAAGATAAAATGCATGTTGCGAACTCTAGGAGAGCTGATAAAAATATTTTAAAGGGAGTATAATAATATGCTAAAAGAGAAGATAAAATCAAATCGTATAAAATGTCAGTTAAAATCACAATAGGCATTAAAAGGGGGAGGAAGAAACAAAACATGATTGCAGCAAATACAAGGGAGTTAAATATGATAGGTATTAATTCTATCAATTTCACCTATAAATGGCCAACATACACCAATTAAAAAGCATAAATTTTCAGAAAAATAGAAAAAAGACATAACTATATGTTGTATAAAAAGGAAAACATTTTAAGTATACACATTTTTTTCTTTAAAATTAAAAAGAAAGGGAATGAGAAAGATGTAACAAAAAGATATAGTAAGATACAGATTTTGTACAAAATAGGTTTCAGAGCAAGAAAGACTATGAGAGGTAAATAGGTATATTACATAATGATCAAGAGGTCAATTCTCAAAAAAAGATTAATGTGTATGTACATAGTAGCAGAACATCAAAATATGTGAGGCAACCCTAGTTGGGTTGCTCAGTACATTGGAGCATCACTCCACAGACTGAAAGGTAACCAACCTGTAAGCAATCATGTTTGGGTCAATCTCTAAGGGAGGCAACCAATTGCTTCTGTTTCACATTGCTGTTTTTTTCTCTTTCTCGCTCATCCTTCCTCTCTCTTCAAAAATCAATAAAAACATATCCTTGGGTGAGCATTTAAAAAAAAGTGAGGCATATTCACTATTATACTTGCAAACTCCTCTATTGGTATATGAAAAATTAAGCAGGCAGAAAAGCAATAAGGATATTTATTTGCCTTGAATAGCACTGTCAATCAACTTAGTCTAAATGGCATTTATAGAGTAATAAATATAATGTGACAATTATGATAGTTTCACTGGTTAATTTGACCAAATATTTAAGGAAAAATAATACTTATACAATCTCTTTGAGAAAATACAAGCAGAGGGAACCCTTCTTAACTCACTCTATGAGTTCAATAATATCCTAATACCAACACCAGAGAAATATTTTGTATCACAAGAAAGGAAAGCTACAAATCAATATCTCCCATGAATAATGATGCAAAAAAATCCTCAAGAAAATATTAGCAAATGGAACCCACCAACATATAAAAATGATGATACATTTTGACCAAGGAGGATTTATCTTACAATATAAAATTGGATTAACACCAATAGTCAATTAATATACTATAGTAATAGAAAAAAGGTAGATTCATATGGTGATCAAAATTGATTCAGAAAAATAATTTGACATACAAAAAAGCCTTTCATATTAAAAACATTCAACCAATTAGGAATAGACGGTTCAAATCCCTCAACCGAATAAAGGACATCTATCTGCACACACTCACAGCTAACCTCCTACTAAATAGTGAAAGGCTTAATCTTCTTTCCTTAATATTAGAAACAATATAAAAATGTTTGCTCTAATAATTTCTATCCAACTGTGTAATTGAGTCTCTCACCAGGGCAATTAAGCAATTGAAAAACATAAAAGAAATCTAGATTGGAAAAGAAAAAGTAAAATTATTTTTAATTACCAAATACTCCTGTAAAATCCTATTAGAACTAATAAATTAGTTCAGAAAAGAGATTCAGACACATAATCAATACATAAATCAATTGTATTTTTATGCACTAGCAACGAACAATCAAAAAGTAAAATTAAATAATTTTATTTGCAAAAACATCGTAAAGGTTAAAACATGCTTCAATCTAACAAAATGTATTAAAAGACAAACATTACAAACTTCAAAATATGGTAAAATAAATTATAATGAACTAAATAAATGGAAAGATATATCATATTCATCAAACAGAATGTACAATAGCATTAAAATAGAAATATCCCCAAATTAATCAACAGATTCCATGGAGTCCTTATTAAAACTCCAGCTGCTCTTTTTTGTGGAAATTGACAAACTGAAGCCAAACCTTATGTGTAGCTTATAATAGCCAACATTATTCTGATAAAAACCAATCGGTGTACTCACATTTTCTGATTTCAAAAATTAGCACAAAGTTATAGTAATCAACACACGTATTTCTGGTATAAAGTAATAGAATTAGGAGTACAGAAATAAACCTTTCATGTATGAAAAATTAATTTTTCTCAAGGGTCCAAGACAATACAATGGAGAAAGAATAGCCTTTTCAATAAATTGTGCTTAGATAACAAGAAATCCTCATGCAAACAGGTGAAGTTGGATAGCTGCCTCACATTGTACCGAAAAAAAATTACTTTAAAATTGATCAGAGACCCAATTGTAAGATCTAATTCTGTAAAATTCTTACAAGTAAATATAATTTTTTGTGCTCTTGGGTAGAAAATAATTACTTAAATAGGGCACCAAATGCATGCTGACAAAAGAAAAAATAAGTACTAAGAATGGGATCAAAAGTCAAAGCTTTGTTCTGCAAGTGATATTGCCAGGAAAGTGAAACAAGGGAGTGATGTTGTCAAGCTAGATGATTACTAGTTTGTTCCTGACTTCAGTCCATCTCACAAGAAGACCAACTAGCAACTAACCACAGACAAGACACCATTGGAAAAACCTCGGAACTGGGGTCTGAGTCTGGGCCCCAGAAACCAAGAAAGACCACATTAGAATGATTAAAGTGGCAGTTACATGCTGACCAGATAGCATCAACCCCATGTCAGCAAAGCAAAACACTGAAAGGGTCTCCCTGAGCCTCTAATTCCTCCAGTGAGAGAGAAAAAAAAAAAAAAAAAGCCTAATGCTGACATCTAGGTCCCCCACCCTTCCACAGTGCTTACCAGGAAGTCCACTTGGGTCTATCATGAATAGATGTTGAATTTTGTCAAATGCTTTTTCCACATCTAAGATGATTATGTAATTTTTATCTTTCATTATATCAATTTGATATATTATGTTTATTGATTTGTATATGTTGAGGTAACAATTTATAGTAAAATTGTGGAGAAAAGAGAATCCTGTATAGTATACTGTTGGTTGGAATGTACATTTGTATACCCACTAAGTAAAAAAATATAGAAAACAAAAAAATTAAAGCAAGACTACCATGTCAACCAGCAAATTTACTTCTGGGTATATATTCTGAGAAATGAAATCAATTTCTCTAAGAGATATCTACACCCTATGTCAATTAAAGCATTATTTACAAATAGCCAAGCTATAGAAACAATCTCCATGTCAACTGACAGATAAATTGATAAAGAAAATGTTAGATAGAAGATAGATAGATGGATAGATAGATGGGTGATAGATTATTTAGCCATAAAAAACTCTGTCATTTGCAAAATCATGTATACATCTTAAGGACATTTTGTTGAATGAAATAACTCAGATGGAGAAAGACAAATACTGTATAATCTCACATACATGTGGAATCTAGAAAAACAAATAGATAAAAACAGGATGGATTGGTGGTTCCCAGAGGTGGGGGTGGAAGAGAATAGGATAAATAGATGAAGGTGGTCAAAAGGTACAACTTTCCAGTTACAAGATGAATAAATTCTGGGGATAAAATGTACAGCAGAATCACTATAGTTATCAACATTGTGTTGTACATTTGAAAGTGGCTAAGAGAGTAGATTTTAAAAGTTCTCAACACAAAAATAAAATTGTTAACTATGCAAGTGTTGGACGTGTTAACTAACCATTTGCAAAATGTGCAAATAAAAAGTCACTAAATTTTGTTCATTAAACTTACACAATGCATGTTATCTTATTTGTATGTCAATAAAGATACAAAAAATAAAAAGAAAGTGCAAAGACAACCCACAGATTGATAGTTGCAAGTCATGTATCTGGTAAGGGCTTTATATTTAAAAATCTATAAAGAACTCTTGCAATTCAATTAAAAATCAAACAAATATCTCAATTAAAAATGGTCAATGGCCCTGGCCTAGTCGCTCAGTTAGGTAGAAGATTGTCCCAGAATCCCAAGGCTGCAGTCCCTTCCCAGGTCAGGGAAAATACAAGAATCAACCAATGAGTGCATAAATAAGTGAAACAACAAATCAATGTTTCTTTCTCTCCCCTACCTCTCTCTCTCTAAAAATTAATAAATAAAAATTTTAAAAATAGTCAATGTATTTTAATAACTATTTCTCTAAAGGAGATATACAAATAATAAATATGCTAATGAAAAGATGTACATCATTAGCCATGAGGAAAATACAAATCAAAACACAATCAGATACCACTTTGTACTCATTACACTCATTACACTCAGAAGCAAAAATAAAATGGTAAGCATTGGTGAAGATACAAACAAATTAAAACTCTTAAACGTTGTTGGAAATGTTCAATGTTGCTGTGGTTTCAGGAAACAATTTTTCAGTTTCTCAAAATGTTAAACATAAAATTATATATGATAGGACATAGCAATTCACTCCTAAGTATATACACAAGAGATGGGAACATACATCCACACAAACACTTGTGTACAAATGTTCACACAAGCATTCATAACCTATAAATCAACTGATAAATGAAGTATAATATGGTATACCCTGACATTAGAATATTATTTTATAATAAAATAAAGTATTGATATATAATGCAATACAGATGAACCTCTAAAATTCTATGCTAAATAAAAGAAGTTAGTCACAATGGATCACATGTTGCATTATTTCACTTAAATGATATGTCCAGAATTAGCAAGTCTAAAATAAAAGAAAATAGTGTTTGCCCAAGGACACGTTCTGTGTGTTTAGCAAAAATATGGAGTGACTACTAGTTACGTAATTCTTTTGGAAAGAATGACAATATTCTAAAATTAGACATAATCTTGTTAATTTACCTGTAAAAGTTACAGAGTATATTATACTTTATATAGGTGAATTGTATGGTATATGAATTCTATTTCAATAAAACTGTTTAAAAATGGCCATTGAGGCCCTGGCTGGCATAGCTCAGTGGATTGAGCGTGGGCCTGAGAACCAAAGGGTAAATGGCTCCATTCCCCGGCCAGGTCTCCAGTAGGGGGGCATGTGAGAAGCAACCACACATTGATGTTTCTCTCCTTCTCTTTCTCCTTCCCTTCCCATCTCTCTAAAAATAAATAAAATCTTTCAAAAATGGCCAATGAGCACAGTAAAAGATGCTTAACATTACCAATCATTAAAGAGCCATATATATTGTAATACACACACACACACACACACACACACACACACACACACACACACACACACACATTAAAGCCACAGTGGAATAATAATAAAATCTACCAAATTGGCTAAAGATAAAAAGGATGTTGGAGAGAATGTGAAACAATTAGATCTCTTGAATGTTTTTACTGAAGTGTAAGATAATATAGCCACCTTTGAAAACAATGTGGCAGTGCTTTTTAAACTTTAGTATATCTTTTCCAGAAATACTTTTTCTGGGTATTTATCCAAGAGAGAGGAAAGTATATGTACAAACAAAAACATGCATATAAATAATCAAAGAATCATTATTACTATCAAAATTGGAAAGCACCCCAAGGATCATCAAGCAATAAAAAAATAAATTGTGGTATATCTAAAACATAGAATATTAGTCAGAAACAAAAAGGAATGTAATATTAATACATGTGAAAACATGGTTGAATTATATAAACATCATGCTAAGTAAAATAAGTCAAACATAAAAGACGAATACTGTATAGTTATATTGATATGAGATTCTGGAATAAGCAAACTATATACAGAGAAAGGAGATAATTCCTCACTGGGGATCCAAAGTGGAAAAGGGGGATCAAGTGCTTACAAAGGTGCAGGGGAAAACCGTAGGATGAGGGAACTGTTTTACTTGTGGGTTGTGGAGGTGTTTAAGTGATTGTATGACTTAACAAAATTCATCAAACTCTTAATTAAATTAAACATATGTAAAATACATTAATAAATCAAAAAGTGAATAAATAAAATATGAAGTGTATGACTTTTCATGCATATTTCCAGTTCATTGAGTTTACCTTCTATGTGAAATA
The DNA here is from genome assembly GCA_039655065.1 of Glossophaga mutica. NCBI lineage: Eukaryota > Metazoa > Chordata > Mammalia > Chiroptera > Phyllostomidae > Glossophaga > Glossophaga mutica. The sequence continues at coordinate 90,421,671 of CM077307.1, read as the reverse complement.
ATAACACGTGGTCTGGTTACGAGAGATATCTCTCTTTCACTTGCAATATTCAAAGTACTGCATCTTTTCTTAACATATAGACATTTAATGTCAAAAAGTAAACAAACTCTTTCAATTACTTGTATGTATTTCAATTACTTGTACTACCTTAACTCATGGTCACAAGTTAGGAAGTCCAAGGTCAAAACATTTAGCTTTAAATAGAAGTAGCTAATATAATTGATGATTTAGCAAGGTAATGTAATACACATTATAAGGAATGTAAATATTAAACAATAGAGTTCTTTTCCAGATGATTTGTCAATTTAATGCCTGCAAACAACCATGCACAGCTACTTATACAATATAGCATATAATAGCATATGCAAATACACTCAAGATATTAACAAATTTACATCTGTAGAGTAGAAGTGACAAAGTTTGAATTGTAATTGAATCTAGAGGTGTTGGTAGAATTTCACTTGTTAGACAAAGATGATGATTCTAGATAGTGAAAACATTGTAATAAAAATCCCAAAGGTTTACGGTATTTCTCTAAGTGATGATGTTTTGTTTGGTGTAAGTGAAGTAGAGTAAGAGAAAATGAATAAATATGGAGGATGGCTTAACACATAAAAATAGAGTTGGTGGTTATGGTAAGAACTAAGAAGCTTTTGAAGAAATATAGGCATGCTGAACATGATCATCTGTATTCTCAGAAAATAAAAGGGATAATTTCTGGGGAAAAAAACAGTTAAAGAAAACAATTAGGAGATTTGAATAAGGAGATATGCCATAGAAATAGGCAGTTTAGCAACTAATTAAAGAGAAATTTTGGAGGTAGAACCAACAGGTGCTGAGTCCTGATTAGACATAAAGTTACATGCTAGAAGAAAGTCAATGGATAGTACAGTTATTAGTAATCTAGAGGAGAATAAATGGTAGTACAATTACCAAATAGAAGACAAAAGACAAAAGTTAATATTGAGTTAAATTGTCACTATGCTGAATTTGAGATGTTTGGAGCTATAGTAGCATTTCGAAATACTTTCTTATATTTAAAAGTAGTTAAATTTCCTAGGTATTTCATTCATTTTGAAGCAATGGTGAATAGGATTGTTTTCTTAATTTCCTTCCTGATAGTTCATTATTGGCATATAAAAATGCAACTGATTTTGGATATTAATTTTGTATCCTGCTACTTCACTGAATTCATTGATCAATTTTAGTAGTTTCTGGGTGGTATCTTTAAGGTTCTTTATGTACAGTATCATGCCATCTGAAAATAAAGACAGTTTTATTTCTTCATTTCAAATTTAGACGCCTTTTATTTCTCCTTCTTGCCTGATTGCTATAGCTAAAACTTGCATCACTATGTTGAATAAAAGAGAGGAAAGTGGACATCCCTGTCTTATTCCCGATCTTAAAGGGAGATGTTTGTAGTTTTTGCCAGTTGAGTATGATTCTGGCAGTGGGTTTGTCATATATGGCCTGTATTATGTTTAGGTATGTTCCCTCTATTACCACTTTGCTGAGAATTTTTATCATAAATGGGTGCTGGGTTTTATCAAATGCTTTTTCTGCAACCATTGATATGATCATGTAGTTTTTATCCTTCATTCTGTTTATGTAGTGAATCACAATTATCAGTGTGTGAATGTTGTACCAAACTTTACATTCCCAGAATAAATTCCACTGGATCATGTTGAATGATCTTTTAGAGGTATTGCTGTATCTGGTTTGCTAATATTTTATTAATAATTCCAGCATCTATGTACATCAGGGATAATGGCTTATAATTTTCCTTATTTTGGTGTATTTTCCTGATTTTGGAATTAGGATGATGCTGGCCTCAGAAAAAGAGCTTGGGAGTCCACCCTCCTCTAGGATTTTGTTAGTTAATTTGAGGAGCAGTGTTAGTTTTTCTCAGAATACTAGGTAAAATTCACACGTGAAGCTATCTTTTCCAGGACTTTTGTTTGTTGGGAGTTTTTTGATAGTGCTTCGATTTCACTAGGTGTCACCTGTCTATGCAGGTGATTCTTCCTGATTTAATTTTGGATGAATGTATGTTTGTAGGGATTTATCCATTTTATACAGGTTGTCCGATTTTTAGAATATAGTTGTTCATAATATTTTCTTAAAATTATTTGTATTTCTCTGGTGTCAGTTGCTATTTCTCCTCTTTCATTTCTGATTTTATTTATTTGAGTCCTTTCTCTTTTTTTCTAAATGAGTCTGGTTAAAGGTTTGTCAGTATTGTTTATCTGTTCAAAGAACTAACTCCTGGATTTATTGATCTTTGAATCATTTTATTTTGCTCAATTTTTTTTTGCTTTGATTGTTATTATTTCTTTTCTTCTACATACATTGGGCTTTGTCTGTTATTCTTTTCCAAGTTCCTTTAAGGGTAAAGTTAAATTGCTTATTTGAGCTTTCCCTTTTTTTTTTTTTTTTTGAGATAGGCTTGTAATGCTATGAATTTCCCTCTTAGGATTGCTTTCCCAGTGTCCCACAGATTTGGGGTTGTTATATTTTCATTTACATTTGTTTCAGGATATCTTTTGATTTTTTTCATGATCTCTTTTTTGACCCATTCATTGTTCAAGAATGTGTTATTTAGCTCAATGTCATTAATCATCAGAGAAACGCAAATTAAAGCCAAAATGCAGTATCATCTCACACCTGTGAGAATGGCCATCATTCATAAATCAACAAGCAACAAATACTGGTGAGGATGTGGAGAAAGAGGAACACTTTGCACTGTTGGTGGGAATGCAGATTGGTGCGGCCACTGTGGAAAGCAATAGGGAGATACCTCAAAAAATTAAAAATGGAACTGTGAAATGATCCAGTGATTCCACTCCTACAGATTTATCCAAGGAAACCTGAAAAACTAATTTGAAAGAACATAAGCAAGCCTATGTTCATTGCAGTATTATTTACAATTGCCATGATATGGAAGCAGCCTAAGTGTCCATAAATAGATGAGTGGATCCAACAACTATGTGTCATTTACACAATGGAATAATACTTGGCCATAAAGAAAAGAAAACTTTATGCTTTGCAACAGCATGAATGAATCTGGAGAACATTATGCTAAGTGAAATAAGCCAGTCAGAGAAAGACAAATATCATATGATTTCACTCATATGTGGAATCTAATGAACAAACTGAACTAAGAAGCAAAATAAAGACAGACTCACAGATAGAGAGCAGGGTGACAGTTCTGTTTGGTGGAGGTTAGAGGGGAGAGGGAGTGAGAAAAAATGCAAAAAGGTCTCATGGACATGGATGACAGTGTGGTGATTTGAGGGAGGGCTTAAGGGATATAAATAACAATGGAAACTATAAAATAAAAAGGTCAAGTTAAGTCTAGAAATATTTATGTAGAAACCATGCACATATCAGTGGCAGTTGAATTTGTGTCAGTGGATCTCTTGACTGTCATTTGCCATATGAGGAAACTAAAACAAAAATGATGGATTTGAGAGGCAGATCAGGACAAGGAAAGAACCAGAGAAAGAGACTTAGGAAGTCAGAAATAAGGGGAGTCTCAATTGTAAATAATGTTGTGGAAGAAGGAGGAACATTTTGTACAAGAAGTCCTGTTTAATAGTCTGTATGTTACAGAAAGCAAAGTATAAAAAATGAATGGAAAAAAGATAATTAATTTATCAATTAGGACATTTCTGGTCTGATTAAAGAGATAAAGTATATACATATAAAAATTAAATAGTGAGATGAGAAATGAATTTTTTAATTACATCTCATATCATCCTATAGAGTTGTAGCTCCTAGCTTTAGACCAAGCTCTGACCTCAGCAAGTTTCTATTAAATAACAATATATTGCCTACTTTCTAAAGAGTGGTAATTTTAGACATTATCTTATTTCTAGTAACAACACCAAGATTAATATCATGAACTTAAAATTGAGATACAGTGCTTTTAGTTACTTTTCCCATTGATTAGACATTCACTGTGATTAAAGATCTCTGATTAAAAATTTTCCTTAAGCAAAAATTACAGACATTTATAATAACTAATAAATCAGAAAGTTTTTCTGTGTATACTTTCAAAATTAATATTCCCCTTAAAATGAGAAAAGTGCTAACAGCCTTCTCAAGTAATTTGTAAGACAGTTTTTAAAGAAAAGGGAAGGAGGGGAGAAAGAGAGAAAAGGGAATAATTGATGTGAGAGAGAAACATCGTTTTGTTGCCTTCAGCACATACCTGGACCATGGACAAACCTGCAACTCAGATATGTGCCTTGACCAGGCATCCAACTGACAAACTTTTTGTTTGTGGAATGATGCCCAACTAACTGAACCACACTGGTCAGGGCTTCTCAAATATATATTTTTTTCATTTTTAGTTTTTTATTGTATTTTTTCCATTAGCATTTAGAACCTTACATCCCCCTACCCTCTGCAATCACCACACTGTTTGCAATCATGCAGGAACCCTTTTTTTCCTTTTTTCTCAGTCCCTCCACCCCCTGACCTCTCCCACCAGAGCTGTCAGCTTTCTCTCTATGAGCCTGTTGCTATTTTCCTTGTTGGTTCATTTTATTTATTAGATTCCACATATGAGTGAAATCATATGGCTTTTGTCTTTCTCTGACTGGCTTATTTCACCTACCATAATGTTCTCCAGATCCATCCATATTGTTGCAAAGGGTAAAAATTTCTTCCTTTTTTGTGGCCAAGTAATATTCCATTGTGTAAATGACCCAAAATTGTTTGATCTGCTCATCTATTGATGGATATATAGGCTGCTTCCATATCATGGCAATTGCAAATAAAGCTTCAATGAACACAGGCATGCTTATGTTCTTTCAAATTAGTGTTTCGAGTTCCTTTGGATATAATCCCAAAAGTGAGATCACTTGGTCAAAAGGCAGATCCATTTTTAATTTTTTGAAGTATCTCTGTACTGCTTTCCATAGTGGCTGTGCCAGTCTGCATTTCCACCAACAGTGCAAAAGAGTTCCCCTATCTTCACATTTTCGTCAGTTCTTGTTGTTCATTGATTTATTGATAATAGCCACTCTGACAGGTGTGAGATAGTATCTGATTGTGGTTTTAATTTATATTCCTCTGATCATTAGAGACATTTTGCATATTTTCATATCTCTATCATCCATCTGTATTTATTCTTCAGAGAAATGTTTATTCAGGTCCTTTGCCCATTTTTAATTTGTTTGTTTGTTTGTTCTGGTGTTCAGTTTTATAATAAATAAATTTTTAATAAATTTTGGATATTAACCCCTTATTAGATGTATCAGCGAATATGTTCTCCCATTCTGTGGGCTGTCTCTTTATTTTGTTGGTGTTTTACTTTGCTGTGTAAAAACTTTAGTTTGATGGAGTTCCATTTTTTTATTCTTTAGTTTTGTTTTTCTTGCCTGGGAAGATATATCTGATAACATTTTGCTACAAACAATGAGATTTTACTACTTATATTTTCTTCTATGATTTTTTATGGTTTCAGGTCTAACACTTAAGTGTTAACATTAACATTTTGAATTTATTCTTGTGTGTCTTGTAAGAAGGTGGTCTAGTTTCATTTTTCTGCACATATCTGATCAGTTTCTCGAACATTTATTGAATGGTGTTGGAAAACACCATTTACTATTTTTAACCCATTGTGTGTGCTTGATTCTCCTTTTGAATATTAATTGATGATAAAGGTGTGGGTTTATTTCTGTTTTTTTTTAATCATGTTCCACTGATCTATGTGTCTATTTTTATGCCAGTACCATGCTGTTTTGATTACTATTGTCTTATAGTATACTTTCTTTTTTTAAATATATTTTATTGATTACGCTATTACAGTTATCCTATTTTCCCTCCTTCACTTCCCTCCACCCTGCACACCTCCTCTCACCCACATTCCCCCCCTCTTTAGTTCATATCCATGCATCATACACATAAGTTATTTGGCTTCTACATTTCCTGTACTATTCTCATTCTCCCCCTGTCTATTTTCTACCTACTATTTATGCTACTTAGACTCTGTACCTTTTCCCCCTCTGCCCCACTTCCACTCCCTTGTTGCTAACCCTCAATATGATCTCCATTTCTGTGGTTCTGTTCCTATTCTAGTTGCTTGCTTAGCTCGTTTTTCTTTCTTTCTTTCTTTTTTTTTTTTGTTTTAGGTGTGGTTGTTAATAATTGTGAGTATGCTTTCATTTTACTGAACATATTTTTTTATCTTCTTTCTCTTAGATAAATCCCTCTAACACTTCATATAATAAGGGTTTGGTGATGATGAACTCCTTTAACTTGACCTTATCTGAGAAGCACTTTATCTGTCCTTTCATTCTAAATGAAAGCTTTGCTGGATAGAGCAATCTTGGATGAAGGTCCTTGCCTTTCATGACTTGGAATACTTCTTTTCAGCCCCTTGTTGCCTGAGAGGTCTGTTTTGAGAAATCAGCTGACAGTCTGATGGGAACTCCTTTGTAGGTAACTGCCTCCTTATCTCTTGCTCCTTTTAAGATTCTCTCCCCATCTTTAATCTTGGGTAATGTAATTATAATGTGCCTTGGTGTGTTCCTCCTTGGGTCCAACTTCTTTGGGACTCTCTGAGCTTCCTGGACTTCCTGGAAGTCTATTTCCTTTGCCAGATTGGGGAAGTTCTCCTTTATTATTTATTCAAATAATTTTGCAATTTCTTGCCCTTCCTCTTCTCCTTCTGGAACCCCTATAATTCAGATGTTGGAATGTTTAAAGATGTCCTGGAGGTTCCTAAGCCTCTCCTCATTTTTTTTGAATTCTTGTTTCTTCATTCTTTTTTGATTGGATGTTTCTTTCTTCCTTCTGGTCTCCACCATTGATTTGAGTCCTAGTTTCCTTCCCATCACTATTGGTTCCCTGTAAATTTTCCTTTACTTCACTTAGCATACCCTTCCTTTTTTCATCTAATTTGCAACCAAATTCAACCAATTCTGTGAGCATCCTGATCACCAGTGTTTTGAACTGTGTATCTGATAGGTTGGCTATTTCTTTGTCGCTTAGTTATATTTGTTCTGGAGCTTTGATCTGTCCTTTCATTTGGGCCATTATTTTTTGTCTTGACCTGCCTGTTAGGTAGTGTGGGCAGAGCCTTAGGTGTTCACCTGGGCAGGGTAACCTATGTTGCTAGGTTGCCACGCTGTATGTGGGGAAGGGGTCTATGGGAACAATGGTCCTTTGTCCACTCTCTGCTGGATTTCAGTCACTTCCCTCGCTACCCACAAGCAAATTGGGCCCTTCTGGTGCTGATTCCCAGGTGGGTTGATTTGTTTGCCTTCTAGGACCCTGTGGGTCTCTCCAACGAACTCTCTTGTGAGTCTGGGAGTTTCTCTTCCTGCTGCATAAACCCCCATGGGTGTTTTCAGTCAGTGGTTTGAGGCTTCATTTCTCTGTGCTGGGACCCTGGGTTGTGTGGTCCGTCCCGCTCCCCCTTTGTTTTGTCTGGTTTATCTGTGCATGAATGTAGCACCATCTGTTCCACAATCTGCCACATCGTTAGTGAGTCTGCCAGCTGTGGCCTTGTGCGCCCAGGTCAGCTAGCCGCTGCCTTACCTGGAATCCTCTCTGCCTGGCTACCTGACTCCGCCCCTCCTACCCGTCTGGGTAAATGCATCTTCTTTAACTCCTTCATTGTCGAACTTCCATACAGTTCAATTTTCTGTCAGTTCTGGCTGTTTTTTGTTTTTAAATAAGTAATGTGATTCCTCCAACTTTGTTCTTCCTTTTCAGGACTACTGTTGCTAGAGATGCCTTTTGTGGTTCCATATAAATTTTTGAAATACTTGTTCTAGTTCTGTGAAATACATCATTGGAATATGGATAGGAATTGCATTTAATCTATAGATTGCTTTCGGTAGTATGGATATTTTAATGATGTTAATTCTTTCTATCCATGAACATGGTATGTATTTCCACTTATTTGTATCTTCTTCAGTTTCTTTCTTCAGTGTTTTATAACTTCCCTAGTACAGTTCTTTTACATCCCTAATAGTTTTTTTCCTAGGTATTTTATTCTTTTTGTAGCAGTTTTGAAAGGGGTTGTTTTCTTAATCTTTCTGTTAGTTCACTATTGGCATACATAATGAAACTGACCTTTGGGTATTAATTTTGTATTCTGCTACTTTGCTCAATCCATTTATTTTCTCTAGTAGTTTCTTGGTGGAATCTTTTGGGTTTTCTGTGTATAGTATCTTGTCATTTGTATATAAAATCATTTCATAAAATCTTTTATCCATATGGTAAAAAATTCTCACTAAAGTGGGAATAGAGGGAAAATACCTAAATATTATAAAGGCCATACATGACAAACTCACTGCCAGCATTACACTCAATCAATGATCAAAAACTACAAGCATTTCTCTTAAGACTGGGAACAAGACAAGCATGTCCATTTTCACCTCTTTTATACAACATAGTACTGGAAGTCCTAGCCAAAGCAATCAAGAAGAAATCAAAGATATCCAAAAAGGAAGGGAAGAATTAAAACTGTCCTCAAATATTCTTAAAGACTGCGGTCTGATCTGTTTTTAAGTATGTCTACATTGTATGCTTATAAACAGTGATTTCTCCTAGAAAGAAACAAGATAAGAAAAACATACTCCAGGGAGCTAACTTATAAAGTAATGGTCCCACAAATTCTAATGTACTCTCTCATTTGGCTATCTGATATAATTCTTTTCACAGCAATGATATTTATTCTGATGAATCTATAAATGAACCTGTCATGTTAAGCATTCCTTTTCTCTTTAATTAGCTACACTGCACATCAATTAAATATAGAAAATCTCCTATACTCATTTATATGTTAAAGTTGCAAAAACACATGTGTTCTGTGATATCATTTCATTTATGTGCATACCATTAGTCTTTGAAATATAAGATATAAATGATTGAAATTTTGTTAATTTGTTCTAAAATAATCAAACTTTTATTAATAAATATAATATTAAAATTTGAATATTTACTATAATAAACATATCATTTTATTAGGAACATTCAAAAATTTTAAAGTGAGATGTATTATATTTATTTGAAGCTATATTTACTGGTTTATAGAATGAAGAGGCATAGGTAGAAATGCTTCACTTCCTTGCTCAACCAAAAAAAGTATAAAAATGAACTTAAAAATAATAAACAACCATGAATAATAGAAAATCAAACTGCATGGAACTCCAACAACCATGGAGTTCAAGAAACATTCATCCAGACCAGTAGAAGGGACAGAGAGGACCTATAGCAAGGAGGAGGACTGCGCAGGCAAGGCAGGGTCAAAACCTCTAACCATAAAAACCTGTGGTGGTTGCAAAGGAAGGAGAAACTCCCAGTCTCACAGGAGAGTTCATTGGAAAGTGGGGCTAGAGTGGAGAAAGCAAGCCACTTTGTTCCCTCTCTGACCCTTCCCCCATTGACAGCACCACAGCACAGAAAAGAGGATTGCCCCTCTCTGGTGAACACCTAAGGCCCCATCCCTTGTAATATAACAGGTGTGCTGAGATAAAGAAATATGGCCCAAAAGGAAGAACAGATCAAAACTCCAGAAAAAGAGCTAAGCAATGAGAAGATTGACAACCTATCTGATTCAGAGTTCAAAACACTGGTAATCAGGATGCTCAGAGAACGGATTGAGCTAAGTTGCAAAATGAAAGAAGAAATGAATGCTATACAAAGTGAAATAAAGCAAAGTATACAGGAAGCTAACAGTGAAGGGAAGGAAACCAGGACTCAAATCAATGTTTTGGAGCAAAAGCAAGAAATAAACATCCAACCAGAATAGAATGAAGAAACAAGAATTCAAAAAAATGAGGAGAGGGTTAAAAACCTCTAGGACAACTTTAAACTTTTCAACATCTGAATTATAGGGGTGCCAGAAGGAGAAGAGGAAGAGCAAGAAGTTGAAAACTTATTTGAAAAAAAATAATGAAGGAAAACTTCCCCAATCTGGCAAAGGAAATAGACCTCCAGGAAGTCCAGGAAGCCCAGAGACTCCCAAAGAAATGGGACCAAAGGAGGAACACACCAAGACACATCATAATTACATTACCCAAGATTAAAGATGAGGAGAGAATCTTAAAAGAAACAAGAGGAATGAAGAGAGTTACCTACAAAGGAGTTGCCATAAGACTATCAGCTGATTTCTCAAAAGAATCCTTACAAACAAGAAGGGGCTGGAAAGAAGTACTGAAAGTCATGAAAGGTAAGGACCTACATCCAAAATTACTCTATCCAACAAAGCTATATCATTTAGAATGGAAGGGCAGATAAAATGCTTCCCAGATAAGCTCAAGTTAAAGGGATTCATCATTACCAAGCCATTATTATATGAGATAGTAAAGGGACTTATCTAAAAAATAGAAGAAGATAAAAAAAAACTATGAAAAGTAAAATGACAACAAACTCACAACTATCAACAACTGAACACAAAAAAAACAAAAACTAAGCAAACAACTAGAATAGGAACAAAATCACAGAAATGGAGATCACAGGGATGATTATCAGTGGAGAGGGGAAGAGGGAGAAGGAGGGGGAAAGGTATAGGGAATAAGACGCATAAATGGTAGGTACAAAATAGACAGGGAGAGGTTAAGAATAGTATAGGAAATGGAGAAGTTAAAGAACTTATATGTACGAGCCATGGATCCGAACTGAGGGGAGAGGGATACTGGAGAGTGGGTGCAGAGTGGAGGGGGATAAAGAGGAGAAAAAAATTGGGACAACTGTAATAGCATAATCAATAAAATATACTTCAAAAAAGAAAAAAACATTGACATAGTATATCTATTACATAACCTAAAAAAACTGTAAGTTTCAAAATGGCTGATTGATAAAGAATTTGCCTCCCCTTGCTATTACAAATAAGAAAAGAGAGAGAGTAAGTGGGCAGAAGGAGGTAAAAGAGAAAAATAATTTGGAAATAATAGTTTAAGGAATAAAATGTATAAATAAATAATGGAAAAATCAATAAGAATGCTGGCTGTGATCATAAAAGAAATTGCAGCAAATTTCTAGGAGCTGAGCACAGTATAAATTAAATAGAAGACACAACATAGAGAGGGCTGCCTCAAAAAGTAAAATAATATGGAAAGAATCCTGGGAAGCTCCAGTTATAAAATCAATAGAAAGGACACAGTAACAGGCACAAAAAATGAATATGAAAATGAGATATTCGAACATGTGTTTAAGAAAAGTTGACCCTACCTATCCCCACTCACCCATTCTCATGTACAGAATATAAGAAGATCAGAATTAGTCTCAGAAAAAAATTAGAGATCTCTTCCCTAAAGCTGTTGAACAGACTAAACAGAACTGTAACCATTAGTCTAGGTGGCAGAAGCATTTTCCCCCTTGTCCCTATCTGCTCACAAAATAAAAGCTAACTACTGGCCAAGTGCTGGACATAATTAGAGAGATACCAATCAGATCTTTACTGCCTCAGTTTTAAACATAAATGGAAAATCAAGGAAGATATGCTGTTTCAAGAAAGAGAACGACCAAATAAATAGAAGAACTAACCCGAAAGTAAACATGATAATTTAGAAACATTTTTAAAAGCTTTAAATACACTAATTAGTGTGATTAAAGAAGTCAAAAAGACATTTCACTCACCAATGGATGTTATAAAAAAGAATAAGAGAATATTTCATATTTTATTTTCTATTTTGAGTATAAAACAATAAAGATAAAAATTAATTAGTAGGCTGCATAATAATATAGAGAAAACCCCCAATGTCATGAAAAGAAACTTTGAGAAAAATAAAAAGATGAGCCATAGAAAATTAAGCTAGGAAAGGCTAGAATCTACTTAATAAATCCAGAAATAGAGAAAGAAGAAAAAGAAAATTGTGAAAGAAAAATAGCAAAAAAATCAGGCTGAATGGTAAGCAGAATCCATTCAAAACCACTGGAATTTTTCCACATTTAGATATGCTGGACTTAGACTGTACTAAGAATGAACCACCTTGCTGAAAATAGCCATGAAAACTGGATTAAAAGGAGCCATCTCAAGGAACTACACAAGAACATAGGCAGGTATATTCTAGCAGACAATCTATGCTTCCCAGGAGGAAGGAGATAGATGGATGTACAAATAATTCCCTTCCTTGAGGAGTTTAGTCCTTTGGTCAAGCAATAGTGGAATGCAATGCATATGGAAAACTCCAAAATCTTTCTGGCTGAGGAAAAAAAATAACCCTTGATGTTAGGAATGTTGAAGAGAATGGAGGAAATCTCAAAAGGGAAGGGGATGGAGGCAGAATCCCCAAATTCTGTTTATTCACATTGCTGAAATACCTGAACTGTGCATGGAAGAAACAGAATCACAGCAGCTTAAAGGGGGGAAAAATGAACTCCGATTGATGTTGCTATTCTGAAGGTTTCTTTCCTGAATACTTAACATAAACAGACAGATATTGGAGAAATGGATACGTCAAAGAGGGCTGATGAGGAACTTGGTTTCTCTATCTGCAATTTCACCTCGAGGCTAATCGTGGTCTGCTGAACACACAACACAGGCAGCAGCACTGTGGAAATGCTCCCGCCCCCCTGGTCAGGTGAACTAGAAAAGAGAAGCCAGGAAATCCTGAATGCTGAAGAGAGCGGCGCATCCTGATAGAGAAAGAGCCAGAGGAAAAATCCTTGAAAAGTTCAATCTCAGACATGAAAACTACTTGCTAAAACAAAAGAAAAAAGCGGTTGTTATTGAAAAATAGCAGAATCCAGTATCCTCTTTACTTAGTATTCATAATGTGTATAATATAATCCAAAGTTAGCTATGTGAAGAACTACAAAAAATAGAAACAGATAAGAAAATCAACCAAATCCAACCACAAATAAACCAGATATTGCAACACAAATTTAAAAGCAGCTAGTTTAAACTATCCTCAGTGAAGTAAAATAAAACATGTTTTCACTGCATGAAAATATCAGTAGAAAGAACCAAATAAAATTATAGTAATAACAATGACATAATTTTTGAAATAAAAATTCACTGTTTTAATTTAACTAAATGAGTATGAAAAATTGTGAGTGAAATTAAAGATTGAAAAGTTAAAAATTATGTAAGGTGAATAGCAGGAGGAAAAATTGAAAATAAATGAACAGCATCTCAGAGACCTATTAGATAATATTGGATAGACAAATATATTTGTAATGGGAAACCAGAGACAAGAGAATACACATAGAAAAAAAAACCTGAGGAAGAAGTAGTTGAAAATATCTGAAATTTGCAGATAGAAGAAGTTAAAAAAAGAATGAGCCAAATGAACACCAAAAAGGCCCACACAGAGTAAAACTGTTCAAAGTAAAAGATAAACAATGAATTTTGAAATTGATATGTTAAAGACAATTTATTGTATAGAGAGAAACAGCAGTCTGATGAGAGCTTAATTTTTTAAAGTGTGGGTTTTCTTACTAGGTTGACAAAAACATCACATATTTATCCTTCCTGTGGCTCTCTGTTCTGAACAATACATTGAAAGTTGAGAAGTTGCAATCAAATCATTTGTAAAACATGATTAGATATTATGAGGAAAGATAAATCCCTTTTGTTTCTCTCCTACCAAGCTAAGTGCTCTTATATTGCTAATTTTAATTTTTTGAATTCTTTTTTATTATTATTGTTCAGCAACAGTTGTCCCAGCTTTTCCCCGTGGCTGTCATCCCTGCCAAGTTACCCCCACCCCATTGCCCATGCCCACAAGTCTTCTCTGTTCACATTCCTTAACTTGCCCCTTCCTCTTCTCTCAAATTCTTTAATTTCATCAATCCATTCTCTGTTGTGTGTTTCCAAATTGATTAATTAATTTTTATTGAGCTTTAAGTGACATATAACATTATATTTAGTTTCAGGTGTATGACACAATAATTTGATATTTGTATATAGTGAAGTGATCATCACAGTTAAGTCGAGTTTACATCCATCACTAAACATAGTTATGTGTTGAAGGTGAAATGGATACTTTTAATGAAAAGAAAGCCAAGACTATTTATTGTTACTGATAATAAACTTACATAAAATTAAATGGTAGCTGAAAAAAATTATAGTGCATGTAAACTTTGATCCTCATGGGGGAAATGAGTATTATCAGAAATGTTAAATATTTATGTAAATGCAAAAAGGCTATGTTTATTTTCAGGAGGCTGTTTTCTTCTTAACATTATTGTAAACCACTGGCTGTTTAAACTAAAATATATTATCTCATATAATGTAAAATCCACATTGTCTTGTGAAATTTATAAGTAAATATATCACATATATCAACCATAACAAAAAAGGTGGGGAGATTTATTAGATTTTATATTTTATATGAATATCAACTTGTGGACTGTGCAAAATTAAAGATGTTGATTTTAATTCCCAGAGGAATAATGCATGAAGAAGAAATAAAAGCTAACAAGAATATGAAACAAAATGAAATTGCAAATATTTTCAACTAATCTTTTTAAGTGGCAGGAAAAGGAAATAAAAACAAAAAGAGAAGAAACAAGTAAAAAATTAGGCACACTCTATATTTAAGGACTCACTGAAGGTAAAGGTATGGAAATAAATAAACCATCCAAATGCCTTATTTCTGTAAAACTAATGTCATTTTTCTACATCCACCTACCCATCTACACATCCACTCAAATTACTCTGATATGCCTAAATAATAATGTTCATACAAATGTTAACATTGCATTTTTTAAGGTATCATAATTGCTGAGAAAATGCAGGTTTAAGTTTTTAGTCTTTTTTTTTACATTGCTTGAATTTTTTTGCAGAAAATTTGTATTCTTTATATGAAAATGTGAAATTTTTTTAGAAAAATTTATCTAAAAATAAAATGTTAAAAATATTAACAATTATTTAGAAAGCTCTTTAATTAGTTGCAGAATAAGACATCATTGTAATAAGTGGTTTCCACTTAGGGTCCTAGAAGTTTGCAGAGTTCACTTGGAGCCAACTAGAAAGGAGATAGATTGAAGTGGGTGCACAACAAGTGATAGAGAGAGAAGGCTCTTTCTTCCCTTTATGCTCTTTGTTCTGATAGTTACTAACAGCAAAAGAAAGCTGTGCATTTCAATGATCATAGTATTTGATAGAGGGGATAGAAAACAGTAGATTATAATTGTTCAAATTATAAGTGATGTTCCAGCAAGTTTCATTTAGAAATATGGCTTATCATACATAAAATATATGTTTTAAAACTTGAGATACAAAGGTTTTATAAAGGGTATGTACTTACAAGTGAAAGCTATTAAGACTAATCAAATTTTGTCATATAAATTAATTAATATAACCATGAAAAGGACACTCGATAACTGTAGAATAAGATCTGCTTATTTGGACAGTATACAATCATCACAGTATTTTCATTCTTTAGTCATTTTTTACTGAAAAACAAACTTATACATCAGGAAAGTGTCTTTGAAAGTGATTACTAGGGCATCTTAAAACATATCACATAAGTACACTTGATTTTCTATGAGTCGATATTTCTGCACTTTAAAATATTATAAACAATAGCCTTTGATGATTTTAATCACAGAAAATCTGAGATATTTGCAGGACCATTATTACAGAAGAAAGGCCAAATATGCATTAGTCATTAGTTCAGCCTCCAAAATAGATCAAAGAGGCACCCAAAAATGAACTGCTATTTACTGCTCTGAAGGCGGTCATGGCATTCAGCTCACCACAATGTAAACTTTTCTCCAGCTGTGTGAAATGAACTTTATAGTTACAATCACTGAATTTCAGAAAGGGAGGAAATATTTAGTGAAATTTAACTAGTACTTATTTCTAGCTTTTCAAAAATAATTCTTAAGGATGAAGTAGAATTTCATAAACAAATCATTTAAAAATAAATATACTTAATTTTCTTTGAGTTAATTTTTGACCCTTTCCCAAATTCCTAAAAACATTAAAAACAATGGGGAAATATTCTATGTTTGCATTGTTTGGCCTACTCCATTAGTATTCAAAAACCAGTGAGGTAATAAAAACTTACATTTTTCACATTTGCTTAATATTACTGATTTATGTAGGTTGAGCTTATATCTAACAATCTTAATAAATTCTTACTGATTTTATATTATTATTTTTTGTTTTACTTATGCAAAAATATCTGTCAAAAATAACAACTTTAAATTTGTTTTTTAATTTTAATCATTTTACTTTTTCTTTTCTTCTTGGTTTTATTGACTAGAATCTTCAGGAGAGTGATAAATAACAAATAGGATTATATTGTGCTTACCTTTAATATAGCTGCTTCTTAAATTCTGCCATTAAGGAAAATGATACCAACTGATGTTTAGTAAATATATTTTATTCAGATTATGAAACATCTCTTTTCAAAACACTATATTGGGTGGGTATTTTTTATGAACAAGGTAATTTATGTATTATTTGTTTTCTATCTTTTGCAACTATTTCTATTGGTTTAGTGTCTATTTAACCATTACTGTGGTTTTAAGTTAAACCATTTCAGCTTTGCTGGTACAATTTTTAACAGGTCACACTTTATTATTTGAAATCACCTCCAAAACTTCCACTGATTTCATAAAATGAGGCATGTAAACTTATTTACTTGGTATGTAGTCACAGATAGTTTGTAATAGGAACTGTTCATGGTTTGAAAATTTTGTAAAATTCCCCTGTAAAATACCTCATTGCTTTTAGGGGTTTGAGGACATATTCAAAATGAGGACATTTTTAGTGCGTTTTGAGAGCCATATTCATTTCCTAAATATATATTTGGGTATTCAGTTTTCTTTTTTCTTTTATTATTTTGGTAAGTTTTATTTTTCTAGAAAATTTTCATCTCATGTATGCTTTTAAATGCATTAGCACATAGTGTTTCAAAGTATTACATATTTGCAATCTCTATCACAATTATAGCTATTTCTATTTTCTCATGGAATACATTTATTTCATTCACGTTCTCAATTGGTGTTCCCAGTTTGTCTAATTTGAGTCCTTTCAAAGAATTATTTTTTGCATTCTTGATAAGTTTTAATATATATTTATGTTCCCAATTTAATATTAATTTATTTTAATGTTACTTAAAATTTATTTGAAATAATTTGTTAATTTTTGCTTTTGATAATTTTATTCTGGTACATATGCTAGCATAAAACATTCCAGTATTTTTAATTAAATCAATTGAGCATAAAAATTTTCATGTAAGTGCTTTTCCTGCTTATCACCAACAAGTTTTGAGTGACATGCTTTTGTTGTCATTCAGTCTTTAATATTTCATATTTATTGCATGTTTTATACTTAATTGTAAAAATTATTAAGGATGACGTTTTCCAGTTTTCAAACATAATACTACATTTCAATTACTTCTTTAAAGTGGATTTCTAGTTTTATTTTCTGGTGACCAGAAGTGTGATCTACAGAATGTAAATCTGATGGAGACTTGCTATGTGGCAGTCACATGGAATTTTTGTAAATGACTCCATGTGTAGATGAAAAGAATGAACTTCTCCTGGATATGAGTTTACATAGGTCTATTAGAACAGGGTTTTTCATCATGTGAATTAAATTCTTCAATTATAATTCATTTAAGTTAACTTATATAAAAAGAAATACCAAAACCTCTCATTTGGGTTATGACTTTTTCAATTTCCTTTATTAATTTTTACTTTATAGTTATGTGCCACTTAATGACAGGGAGGGCTCCTAGGCTGTAAGCCTGTGTAGTGTGTTACAGTATAAAACAAAGGTGATCAAATCAAAGATAAAATGGTTCAGTCAAAGATGTGGAAAAAAATGCATGAGGCTGTTGGTTATGGAACATGGCATACTGTTTTACAGAAAAGTTTTTTATGAGTAAAAGGAGCACATTCTAAAATAATTTTTAAAGTATACTATAGTAAATACACAAACCTGTAATATAGTCACCTATTATCATTATCAAGTATTATGTAGTATACATAAATGGTATGTGCTATACTTTTTTTAATTTTAATTGTTGTTCTTGTACAGTTTTCTGTCTTTTACTCCCATCCCGGCCCACTGCCCTAGCCCTCCCCACTTCCCTCCCATTTTCACCCCCCCCCCCGTTTTTGTTCACATGTCTTTTATACTTGTTGCTCTAAACCCTTCCCCTTTTCCCCTGAAACTCCCTCCCTTCTCCCCTCTGATGACTGTCAGCCTGTTCTCAATTTCAATGTCTTTGGTTATATTTCGCTTGTTTGTTTGTTTTGTTGATTAGGTTCCTGTTAAAGGTGAGATCATATGCCACTTGTCTTTCACTGCCTGGCTTATTTCGCTTAGCATGATGCTCTCCAGTTCCATCCATGCTGTTGCAAAGGGTATGAGCTCCTTCTTTCTTTCTGCTGCATAGAATTCCATTGTGTAAATGTACCACAGTTTTTTGATCCATTCGTTGACTGATGGGCATCTAGGTTGCTTCCAACACTTGGCTATTGTAAATTGTGCTGCTACAAACATTGGGGTCCATAGGTTCCTTTGGATTGGTGTTTCAGGGTTCTTCGGATATGATCCTAGTAGTGGAATTGCTGGGTCAAAAGGTAGATCCATTTTTAGTTTTCTTAGAAAAATTCCATACTGTTTTCCATAGTGGTTGTACCAGTCTGCAATCCCACTAACAGCGTATGTGCTATACTTTTACGCAGTTGACAGTGCAGTAGATTTGTTTACACCATCATCACCACAAACATGTGAGCAATAGGTTGTGCTACATTATGACGACTATGACTCCACTGGGTGAGAGAAACTTACCAGTTCCTTTATAATCTGATGCAATCACCATAGTATATGTGGTCTGTAGTCAATCATTGACCAAAACATCATTATGTGGCATATAATTACATATATCATTAAGACTATTTGATTTGATTATTTTTAATTCCTTTAGTTATGTAGTTTGGGGCTGCAGTTTTCCTTTTTTAAATAAAAGTGATTTTTGTTTTTTTAAATGATTTTATTTTTAATTAGACTTTATTAATTATGCTATTACAGTTGTCCTAATTTTTCTACCTTTGCCCCTCTTCATTCAGCAGTCCCCTCTCCCTCAGACACTCCTCACACCATTGTTCATGTCCATGGGTCATGCACAGGTCCTTTGGCTATTCCATTTCCTATTCTATATTTTATATCCCCATGGCTATTCTGTAACAAACTATTTGTACTTCTTAATCCCTTTACTTTTCACCCATTCTCACATACCCTCTTCCCATCTGGCAGCCATCAAAACATCCTCCATATCCATGATTCTGTAGGGGTGCCAGAAGGAGAAGAGAAAGAACAAGAAATTGAAAAACTATTTGAAAAAAAAAATAATGAAAGAAAATTTCCTTAATTTGGTGAAGGAAATAGACATGCAAGTCCAGGAAGCACAGAGTATCCCAAACAAGATGGATGCAAAGAGGCTCACTCCAAGACACATCATAATTAAAATGCCAAAGGTTAAAGATAAAGAGAGAATCTTAAAAGCAGCAAGGGAAAAGCAGTTAGTTAACTACAGGGGAGTTCTCATAAGACTGTCAGCTGAATTCTCAAAGGAAACTTTGCAGGCTGGAAGGGATTGGCAAGAAATATTCAAAATTGTGAAAAGCAGGGACCTACAGACAAGATTGCTCTACTTAGCAAAGATATCATTTAGCATTGAAGGACATATAAAGAGCTTCCCAGACAAGAAAAACTAAAGGAGTTTATCATCGCCAAACCATTATTATATAAAATGTTAAAGGGACTTATTTGAGAAAAGGAAGATCAACACTATGAACAATAAAACGGCAATAAATACTTAACTTTCAAAAATAAAATCTAAAAAATAAACTAAGTAAACAAGAAGCAAAAAACTTTTTATTGGTTTCTGTATTGTTTGCCCATAGTTATTGCAACCAATCACCAAACACATGGTGGCTTAAAACAATTTATTCTCTCACACTTCTGGAAAACAGAAGTCCAAAATGAGTATCTCTGGGTCAAAATCAAAGTGTTCGCAGGACCACACTGCCATCTTGGCTCTAGGGGAGAATATATTTCTTGCAATTTCTGGTGGCTGCCAGCATTCCTTCATATGACTCTAATTTCTGCTTCTGTGATCACACCAACGTCTCCTTTTCCATCTGTGTGAATCCTCTCTACATCTTTCTTTTAAAAGAAACTCATGATAGTATTTAGTAGAGCTCACCTGGTTAATCTCTCTATCTCAAGATCATTAACTAATCGAATTTGCAAAGTCTGTTTCACCATGTAAGATAATATCACAAGTCCAGGGATTAGGTCCTGTATACTTTTGGAGAAGATTTCCAGCCTATAGTTTCTTTGATTTTTCAAAATTCTAATTCTGTCACTTCATCAGTGCTTTATCAGCTCACCTTTGATTTGTATTTTGTTGATACAGCTTTCTCGTACCTTTAGTCCAAGTTTACTGTCATTTTATTTTAGATATAGCTCTTACAAGAGTATTTTCACTTCCATTAATGTCACTGTATTTTATTTGCTCATATAAATATACACACACATTTTTATTTATGTACATTTATTATGATTGCTGTTGTTTTACATTTATGAATTATCTTAATTTCCTTTTGTCTTTTCCCTCCCAGTCTTTCTTCTGCGACTCCCCATCCTCACTTTTTCTGGCTTGATTGAATTCTTGGTCTAACTTCATTTTTCCTGAACTAGTTTGAAACTTATATGTTGTACATTAATTTTTTTCAGGGAAATATGTCATCGTTTTCAACTTTTCTCTTCTAACACCTAGAGTAATCAGTATCTACATCACTCCCAGAATGAGAACAAAAATTTTGACATATTTTCTTTGTTCTCTTCTCATTTCCTTCTCATGCTGTACCAAATTAGCCAAAACACTAGAATTTCTGAGATCTAAATTGTATTTGTTTCCTGATTAGTTGATATTCATATTCAAGTTGTATTTCCATTTTAATTTTTTAATTTAATTTTATTATAGTTGACATACAACATTATATTAATTTCAGGTGTATAACATAGTGATTAGGCATATTTTTATTTTTAAAATGATATGTGTGTGGCATATTTTCTGACTTCCTATATGTTGAAATAACACTTGTTGATAATTTTTAAAATGAAATAAATTATTTCTGCACTGAAGATTGTTGGAAAATTGTCTCTCCTCCTCAAAAATTTGAAATAATCCTGTATTATTTTTATTCAAAAGAATCATAATTCTAGTCTGTTGCTTTGTGTATGGTGGAAGGTTTTGTGTGTTTAGTTGTTTCATTTTTTCCTACCTTAAAATAGTTAGGATTTATTCTTTAATGAACACTTACCTGACACAATATCTGCCATATGTGTGCAAATAAACTTGTGAAATTTTTAATTTGCCCTTACAGTTTTTATTTTAGCCATCTTGATCTTTTTTACTTTCTATTCTTAGGTAAGCATGTGTGTCCTGTAAAACTGATACATTTTATTTCATCACTTTAATATCTGTACTTTATTGTTCTTAATAAGGGAGATTTTCTCAGGTTTTTATTTAATACTGTTTGCTTTTCTGTAGTTACTTCTTTTCTTTGCTACTTCTAATGTGAATTTAAATTCCACTATTGCAGTTTTGGCTCCTTTAAGTATATTAATTCTGAGCCCTTCTTATGTGGGCCCATTGTTGTCATCTTTTCCCCATTGTTCTCTTCTGTGTTTGGCACTGTCTGCTCCAGGTATTTTTTAGATATTGTAGCATCTGTTGAAAATACCTTCAAAAATTTTACCAGGTTGATTCAATGAATCCTTTTCAGATTTGCTCATTCTTTGAGACTTTGAAATGGTGATCCCTTTTCTATAATTTTCATTACCTTAAGTTTTTCCTATCTGGACACATTATTTACCATAAACTGTATACATGTTGTTCCCTCGGTTTTATTGCAGGTTAGTTGAATGTGCCTTAGATCTTCAAACAGAGATGTGATTATTATGAATAATTCCAAGTAAAAGTATCAAGTTTTAGTTCAACTTTGTGGATTCATCTGGGGCCATCTGAAACCACTGTGAAAGCCTGTGGGACTGTGAATCAGTAGATTAAGAAACAAACAACAAGTAACTTACAATCACCATCACAGTGAGAACAGAATTTCTGTTATCTCTAAATCCTCATTTGACCAGCAGTTTAATTATGAAGACTAAAACCCCCTGGAGATATTCTTGCCCCTTTCAGATCTATCATCTTTTTAATTTTCTAGCAATTTTTCTCTATGATTGGATGTAAAAGTGGAGTCAGTGGAAACAATACCCCATCTTCTCAGTAAGTGGTACTCATATCCAAAAAAAATCTTTTGGCTCTCTGTCTTGACAATGATTTTTACATAAAGATGGCAGGGGCTCTAGTATCACTGAATACTTGTAGTCATGATTCCTCTTGCCTCAGATGTTCTGTATGTACTGGAAAAATTCCTGTCCACCAGTAGATTTACCCACATAAATCTTAAATGCCTTTTATATCTTTGCTTAGATCTTACCATAACCTTCTGCAGACAATATTTTTGAATTTCTTTATAGTATATTAAGAGTTCCCTGTTTGCTACCATGGTAACCTATGATTATTCCTAATGCAGTCCTTAGCATACTTCATTGAAAATTCCTCAGTAATTGTCAGTGTTCAATTCAGTGAAAATGACTGAAATTTCATTGCAGTACTAATAGCAATAATCTATGTTCAGTAAACAGAAATTAATTGAATGGATGGAAGAGCTACTAGCTAGATGTCAGATTTCATTTTAAATCCCAGTATCAGCAACTAATGTCAGTCTCTAAAGATATGGGATATAATGAAGGCTAGGGACTCAAAATTTCCAAAGTCAGTCAGTGGTGTGGGTTGAAGGAGATGATGGAGATATGGGGGTGGGGAGATCTGCTGCTTCAGCTAACATCTCATTTGTATTGAGAATCCTATAGCTCTTATGCCAAAGCCCCCAGACTCCACCCACACCTTATGTGCCATGATAACAAAACCAGAGCAAAAGCCTGAAATTCAGAACCAGACACTAGGGAACTAAGATAAAGTGCACTGGGTTCTAAAAACCTGGAAGATACATTTTCTTGAACGGGTTCACTCACTACTTAAAGAAATGAGTTTGTGGCTTCGAGCTACAGGTAAACAGCTAGGCTTCATGAATTACAGGTGTACATGCTGTTCCTTGGGGCCCAGAATTTAAATTCATACAACTGAACAGTTTTTAAAGGCTTTAACACATTATTTTGTTTGTATGCAGATGAGGGCTGCTAATTTCGAATGAGTCTTAACTATTTATTTAAGTAGTCCCAAAGGATCTCTACTTGAAAACAATTTGCCAGCAGTTATTTCAAGTACTTTACTCAATCAGAAAATAATAAACTGTGTTTTAAATTAATTTAGTAACTTGAGTTACCAATTCCAACAGATCTCTATAATTAATCTAAATCGGAGAGTTTACTGCTATTGCAGACTTAATCTCTTTTTTAACCTGATTTTAATATTTTAAAGTGAAAATGAAAATATCTTAGACTTAAAAATTAAGGTTGTTAATATGCTTATTTGGAATATGAGGTAAATACAGATTAAGTATGTAGGAACCTTGCCCCAGTTGGGAGAACTACTATTTCAACCCACAACTTAGGATATAACCGCAGCGACTCTAAATAATCTTGTTTTCATAGTTGCCACATCACATAATTCCAGGTGGTTCCCATTCACTTCATAAGGTCATTCAATGATCTCAAGTGGCTGATGATGTTTAAAATAATTGAAATATTTACTGTTCCCATGTAATACCATTTGTAACAGAGAAGACTGCATTACTATTCTGAACTTGACTAAGGTCTTCTACATCATTCTCAGCATTCTGAGATAACAGAATAGTTTTCCTTTTCCAAAAATAAGGGAAACACCATAGCACTGAATGTAATCTTATTGATCGTATATGGATTCTAAATTTAGGATTTTTTAATTAGAATCATAGATCTACAAGGGGAAGAAATTTTAGAGTTCATTTAGCATAATCCTTAATTTTACACTTGACAATGTTGCAACCTGGAGTCTAAAATGACTGGGTAAAGTTTACACAGCTAGGTTCTGGCAGAACCAGAACACACACACACACACACACACACACACACACACACAAATTGTTCTATTAACTCATTCTAGATTTTTCCATAACACCCTGCTTTACATACTATTTGGAAATCATACAAGCATTTTACAAATATTTTTTCAAGTAATTACTGAGTTAAAGCTCTCTTCATAAGCCTACTTAACTTTAGTAAAAATATAGTTTATAGCTAATTATAAAAAAAGAGTTATTTTTCTGGATAGTGCCTAGCAAATAGTAAGCCCTCAATAAATTTACATTGATGACATAAAAGAGTAGAAATAATGAATAGCATAAAAAGCATCCAAAATTATGTAATTGGTTTTACTACCATTAAATCTCTAATGAAGAAAATATGTGAGGAGAAAGATGTTTATGAAGAAAAATATGTGAAGTATCAGGTTGAAAATTTAATGGTAAAATCTTCCATGAGAATACTCACCATATATTATGTAATATATGTGGGTTTTCTGCCTGATTTGTACTAAGTAGTAATGTGATTTCAGCTAAATCATTTAACTTGGGTATCAGTTTCCTCATTTTCAAAATGAAATATTAAAAGTACTGATCTCCTAGGCTTGCATAGTCTTTACATCCATCCAATGAGCAACATGAAAATGAACACCATATAGACAATTTCAAGGGAGTTCTCTGGGCCAGGCTTGGAAGTGGCATACATCACTACTCCCTGCATTCCATCTGTGTGGAGTTATCATATGTATCATAGGACCCTGCATAGGTACAAAAGAAGCTGAAACTAACATGATGCAAATTTTATGTAAAAGGTTTCTTTATGGTATATTAGTGAGGGTATATTATGTTAATTTATAATAGCCAACACAAAGGTTTCAGCATTTTAGCATAATTGAGTTATCTCTTGCTAGTGTCACTCTCCAATGACTTGGGGTAAGGAAGAATTGCTTTCTCATCTGCACATTTATTAAGGGACCACAGCTTCTTCCAATTAGTAATGATCTTGAAGAGGAGTGGCACTAAAACGATGAGATGCATCAGAATCTCGTGGAGGGTTGCAAAAGCAGATTTTTGGACCTATGCCCAAAGTTTCCAATTCAGTAGTTTTGGGTTGGGTCCAAAAATTTTCATTTATAATTGATTCGTGGATGATGCTTGTGCTGTGATAGATTAAATTTGGGGATCACAATTTTATATCCTTTGTGTTTATCTTTGTTAACTACACCCATGCCCCATTGTCTTCTATAGTCATCTACCACCTAGCAGCAAAAGACAGGGGAGGTCTTGGGATATGTATAGGGCAGACCTGAAAGTGGCATGTCTGACTCTTCCCACATTCCCTCGGTGTTCTCTTACATGACCCCAGCCTAGATGCAAACAAAGGGGCTGAAACTAGCAAGATGCTGAGGAAGGTGGAAGCCCACAAATGTTAGTGAGCATTAACAGCCCTGGTCACAACTAGTGTATACACATCATTAAATTATTTGTAATGATAATAATTTATTAAGGTTTCCTTTAATATTGATATAATTAGGGAAGAAATATAATTTATAGAGCTATTTCATTGTCATTAGAATTCATTTATCATCTATTAAGTAAGGAAATAATAAATTAGAAATGTTATTGATTCCCTGAAGAAGTACATTGATAACATTGGGATAAACATTGATGTTTATCAATTTTAAAATATTCTTTGAGGTAAAAAATTTTAGCCCTGACCAGTGTGGCTCAGTTGGTTGGGCTTCATTCCACAAAGTGAAAGATTGCTGGTTCGATTTCCAGTCAGGGCACATGGCTGGGTTGTGGGTTCAGTACTGTAATTGAACATAGATTCAGCTATCTGCCACTACAAAAGCTAATACTCCAGAGGCAGGTGCTGATATAGAGGAAAGTGGTTTATTTGCAGATGCTGGCCATATGAAAGATGGGGGACTCACGTCTGAAAACACATCTCCTGGGAAGATGGAGCATTCATGTCACAAAGCACATCTCCACCTCTCAGTGGAAGCAGAGGATTTTATAAGGACGGAGAGGGGAACAGAACAAAGAGATCAAGGGAGGGGGCTGTGAAGCTCTTTTTACATGCTGACTAGCACAGTCCATTTCAATAAGGCAGGTGATGATGGTTTGCTGTCCTGGTTTAGTCATCCTGGCTTCATGTTATCCCAGCTTCACATCATCCTGACTCCATGGATGAAGGCCAGCAAATCTCCCGGAGCTGGGACGCTTGAAGGTTGAAGTGTGTATCTGTATCTTTTAAAATTCATCTGTAGGATTCTTTACAGTGTACATACATGTTGTTCTTCTACAAGCTACATATTAGAGTCAGAACTTACAGAAACAATGTCAAAAGAATGGTGGGGTGAGCTATAATTTCCCACCATTATTATTTTCCACTGTTACACACAGTTGGGGTGCCGACAAGAGGCAACCGATCAATGTTTCTTTCTCACATAGGAGTTTCTCTCCCTTTCTTTTACCCTCCCTTCCTCTCTCTTTCTAAAAATAAGTGAATAAAGTCTTTTTTTTAAATGTTAAAGAAAAGTAAAGAAAAGAAATTGCACTTTCTATGTCAATAATGAAATAGTCCAACACGAATTCAGTAGTTCCCTCAAGTGACTTTCATGACAGAGAGATCCATGTGTGAAATTAAACAGCATGTGTCATTTGTTGAGGTTTTTGTCCTGTGGGTTGTATTTTTCTTAGTGTAATCTGAGCAGCTTCAACTAAGTTTTCACTGCTCCATTTATAACTTTTCCTATATTTATTTATTCAGAAATATATTATTCTTCATGTCATAGTGCCAAGAAATCTGGTTAGTAAAAATGCCAGATTCTTTTATTTGATTTTATTTGATTTCATTAGGGACCATCAGCCTAGCTGCTTAAGTGCCTGACTACCGTTTGCAGTTAAACATTCATTAAGGAATCCCCAGTGGGTTCATTTGTTTCACTGAGGTCCAATTACAGTGCCACAAAAGCAGTTTTTGTAGCAATTAGCTGATTTTTCCTGTTTATGTTCTGTCTCTTTAGGAAGAGGACTAGCTTGTGGAGGTCAGATTTTTAATTAGGCACGATTTAGGGCCAATAAGAAAACTGATAATTTACTAAATGGCTGTGGTGGACTTAACAGCTCAAAGAAGAGGTAAATAACGCAACAGGGACCCCAGGACTCTGTTTTCCTGGTGTGCACAGCTCAGGGCCATACAATGTAAGAAATAGATTATGTGTTAAATGGTTGTCATTGATGCTAATGTGCCATGCAGGGCACAAGTGTCTTAACCTCAGGTGGCATCAGGATTAGTCATCAGCAGTGACTCTATTCTTGGTAGCATTTCATGAAGGAGAGGAATTCGCTTGAATATTTTTCCCCCAAATTTGGTCTGAGAAAGTAACATTTGATAAAATGGTATGAGAATATATAATTATCTTAAAACAGTAGGCTATGGTCTATAAAATTACCCTGACACTAGCTGTAAGATTAGCATTCAAAGTGTTATATGTACACTCTTATGGGCTAAGTTATGTGTCCCCAAAATCATATGTTAAATGCCTAACCTGCAGTACCTCTGAATGTGATTGTATGTGGACTTAGGATATTTAATGATGTAGTTAAATGAGGTTATTTGGGGTAGGGCCTAGTCAGATATAATTAATGCCATTCTAAGAAGAGATTAGGACACAGATTCACACAGAGGGAAAACCATGTGAAGACACACAGAGAGAAGATAGCCATCCATAGGCCAAGAGGAGAGGTCTCGGGAAACCAATCCTTATAACATCTAGATCTTGGCCTTCTAGCTGCCTGTGCTGTGAAGAAATAAATATCTGTTTTTTTAAGCCACTCAGGCTGTGGTATAGTAGTTCCCTTATTTGAGAGGGTTATGTTCCAAGACCCCAAGTGGATTCCTGAAACCACTAATGGTACAGAATCATATATGTATTTTTTGTTCACACTTCCATCCACAGATTATATTTATCTAAGGGT
Source organism: Glossophaga mutica (assembly GCA_039655065.1). Lineage (NCBI taxonomy): Eukaryota > Metazoa > Chordata > Mammalia > Chiroptera > Phyllostomidae > Glossophaga > Glossophaga mutica. The sequence continues at coordinate 90,393,654 of CM077307.1, read as the reverse complement.
TTTTCATACACTGTGTGATAACTTTTTCAGTCTGAGGTACTACAGCAAAACTAGCATGATGTCTTTTTTCTTCCTCACAATTTAATGGATAGATATTTTCTCACCATATATCTCGGCAACTTCCCCATAGTTTTTTTTTGTTTGTTTTTTTTTGTTTTGTTTTGTTTTTCTGTTAACTTTTTTCTGTATTTTTCAACTTTTATGTTTTCTATTTATTTGAATTTTATTAATTACATTCACAATGTTGTGCAACTATTACCATATCTATTCCTTTTTTGTTTTGTTTTTTTTTTAATTGTTGATATTGTACAGTTTTCTGTCTTTTACCCTGCCCCCAGCCCACCACCCCAGCCCTCCCCACCTTCCTCCCATTTCCACCCCCCATAGTTTTTGTCCATGTGTCCTTTATGCTTATTGCTCTAAACCATCCCCCCTTTCCCCTGAAATTCCCTCTCCTCCCCCTCTGGTCACTGTCAGACTGTTCTCAAATTCAGTGTCTTTGTTTATATTATGCTTGTTTGTTTGTTTTGTTGATTAGCTTCCTGTTAAAGGTGAGATCATATGGTATTTGTCTTTCACTGCCTGGCTTATTTTGCTTAGCATGATGCTCTCCAATTCCATCCATGCTGTTGCAAAGGGTAGGAGCTCCTTCTTTCTTTCTGCTGCATAGAATTCCATTGTGTAAATGTACCACAGTTTTTTGATCCATTCATTAACTGATGGGCACCTAGGTTGCTTTCAGCACTTGGCTATTGTAAATTGTGCTGCTATGAACATAGGGGTGCATAGGTTCTTTTGGATTGGTGTTTCAGGGTTCTTAGGATATAATCCAAGCGTGGAATTGCTGGGTCAAAAGGTATGTCCATTTTTAGTTTTCTTAGAAAATTCCATAGCGTTCCCTATAGTTTTTTTTTTTCTTTCTCTTACTAAGTCAAGAATTTTCAACTTTTTACTTAAAGGAAGCACTTTATGACCTCTCTTCAACATATCCAAATTGCCAGAATCACTACTTTTGCACTTCGAGACCATTATTGACTAAAATAATGGCTACTTGAACACAGCACCATGTTCCCGTGACAGTCGATTTGACAATCAAAATGGCCACCAATTGACTAATGGGCAAGGAGCATGTACAATAGATATGCTGGACAAAGGGCTGATTCACATTTCAGGTGGGGCATAGCAGAACAGCTAAAGAATTCATCACACTACAAAGTACAACAAACAACCTAAAAACTTATGAATTGTTTATTTCTAGGATTTTCTGTTTAATAATTTTGGATTGCTGTTGCCTGCAGGTAAATGAAACTGTTACCAGAGATACCTGGGTTAGGGGGCTTCTTCTCTTCAGTTCTTGTCACACTCTCAAGAATGAATTCAGGCGAGAGACAGAAAGTATAGTGGAAATGAGGAAGTGAGTCTAGTTTTGAAATACACTTGAGTATGAAGCTGTAAGAGTGCACCAAGCTACTGTGAGAGCATCACCCATTAGGATTTTAGGGGTTATAGGCTTGTAGCCAGCCTCCATGCTCCTGCTCCTCCCTCTTTTTCCAGACCTTGGGATTAACATACAGTTTCAAAGCCTTCCTTTCCCTGATAGTGGAAAGGATACACACAGAAATTGAAAGTTTCCGCTTCTTTTGCAGTTATCATGGTCTCTCTTGTGACCTTCAGAACACCTGGCAATCTTATCTGACCAGGCCCAGGACTGATGAATTAATGGATGAGATACGTCTCCCTCCCCCTCCTTGCCTTGATTTGCTATCTATCCTGCCTAACAAAACAAGGGAAAGTGAAACCATGGATAAGGGGGAACTACTGTGCTTTGTTACAGCAGCCCTAGACCAATAAATAAATTTGAATAATCATATTTCAATAATAAACATATATGGTTCTATTTATTCTCATCAATATTCCCAAGTCTATGGCATTACAAGATAGTTCCAAAAAAGATAAAATAATTGGTATTCAGATTTTGCTATCCAGTCTTCTAAACAAGAACAAGGGAATATTCTCCTAAATGACAAGTCAGTTCAATAGCTAATAATTATTTATGTGGTCTTAAAAAACCAACAATGCTGTGTATCAAAGAAGTTCTGCTAGCTTTAGGTGCTTCACCTCCAAACTACATATGGTAAAAGGAAGACATTTTTGGAAATTCAAGGAGAAAAAAACAAATTAAAACAGAGAGAGCTCGATGGATGATTTAGACAGGCATTAACCTATAAGAAGCCACATACATTATTATATATACATTTATTAAAATTAAATAATAAAAACAGTAAATGCTACTAGTGATATACCTATTAAATTAGTATTAAGGCTACAATGAAATACATTTTTATTCACCAAATCTTTTTTCTATCTTTCCTGTAATTTCAACAGCATGCTTACAAATTTGTTTTCCTTTATTAAGATAAAGTGCAGGCTGGTACAACCACTATGGAAAACAGTATGGAATTTTTCTAAAAAAACTAAAAATGGATATACCTTTTGACCCAGCAATTCCACTGCTAGGACTATATCCTAAGAACCCTGAAACACCAATCCAAAAGAACCTATGCACCCCTATGTTTATAGCAGCACAATTTACAATAGCCAAGTGTTGGAAGCAACCTAGATGCCCATCAGTAAATGAATGGATCAAAAAACTGTGGTACATTTACACAATGGAATTCTATGCAGCAGAAAGAAAGAAGGAGCTCATACCCTTTGCAACTGCATGGATGGAACTTGAGAGCATCATGTTAAGCGAAGTAAGCCAGGCAGTGAAAGACAAATACCATATGACCTCACCTTTAACAGGAAGCTAATCAACAAAACAAACAAACAAGCATAATATAACTAAAGACACAGAAATTGAGAACAGGCTGAAAGTCACCAGAGGGGAGAGGGGAGGGAATTTCAAGGGAAAAGGGGAAGGAACAAGTATAAAGGACACATGGACAAAAACTATGGGGGCGTGGAAATAGGAGGGAGGAGGGGAGGGCTAGGGTGGTGGGTTCAGGTGAGAATAAAAGACAGAAAACTGTACAATATCAACAATTAAAATAAAAATTAAAAAAAGATAATATGCCTTCTTTGGGATCTTTTTCAATGTCTGGAAAGTTGTCAAAATGTCTATTGGCCTTTATAATTTGGAGTTTTCAATTTCCTCATCTTGGTTCCTTGATCCTGAGACCAAAAATGATTTTGATCTTTGAAAAGTTTTAGGGAGCATCTATTAATTTACTGGGTGTAGGTGACTAATTAATCCTCCAGTCTCTTATCAGGGCCATACTAACTTTATGCTGAAGCTCACCCTGACCAGGCCTCTCACACAGCCTAAGCCCACCCCCTCCCCATGAGACTGACTGTACTTCCTCCAAGCTCTCTTCCCCAGAATTCATTATAGATGTAAAAAGAGCTCTACTTGTATCATTTCCTCTCATTACCTCTCTTTTTACTTCCCAATATCTAGCTCCTTTCATCTATTACCAGGTGTGACTTAGTTCCCAAATACCAGCATTAAAACTTGTACAGAGAAGGAGTGGGTACAAAACATTAATTCACACATGCAGGAATTCTACTAAGAAGACCTGTGTGAGTTTCAGTAAGAATGCATGTTTGTGTGTGTCTCTATATCTCAGAATATTTTGGTTATTCCTTCTTCGTTACATGTGGAATTGTTTTTGCTAAGTAGTCTCTTCAAGAAAGGAATTTTTATCTTGTATCTTCAGGACAGTCATTTCATGGGCTGTCTCCTTTTCACAGTGCGACCACACAGCAAACCAAAGCATGATCATCTTCTCCCAAAAGGAATTAGAGCAGTAATTAACTGACTCAGAGGGATACAAAACAAAGAAAAACCTATAAATCTTTTACCTATTTACTCATTCTGTTTACAAATTTTAACATGTTACATCTTTCAATGTATATCTGGAAAACATAGAAAGTGTTGAGAAGGGGGTATTTGACAGTTTTTAAAAAAATTTTGTGAGTAAAACAAATCACAGATTTAAACTTTATCTTACCAGGTGACTGTTGAAACTAAACATAAAAATTCTAAGAACACTTCGAAAATTACACACCACTTACTGCAGTGTGAGAAACTCAATGACTACTTATCGATTGACTTAAATTGTTCTAACAGAAAAGAGAAACTCATCCAGATCAGAATATTTTGATATACAAGGTATGTATAGAAAAAGTCCAACCATTGTTAATATAATGAGAATGATTTGTGCAAAGTTGGCAGCCAAAGAGAGTGGAGTGGAATGCATGAGCCTGAACAATGATGATTTCACTGTACTAGTCAGTGGGGGCAGTGATGTCATTGAGTGAGCATGTGTAGTGTGGCCAGCACATTCAAAATGACTGAGCAAGTAGAGCAATGAATCTGCGTCACATTTTGTGTGAAGCTTGAGTATCCCTCTGAGGACACTATTTGGATGATTCAGAAGGCCACAGCTACAGGCAACTGATGACTGGCAGCTTCATCACGATCACATGCCCTGTCATGCATCACGTCTCACGCAGAGTTTTTTTTTTTTGAAACATCAAATCACCCAGGTGACTCGGTCCCCATACAGCCCAGATTTCACACCCTGAGACTTCTGGATTTTCCCAAAACAAAAATCACCTTTGAAAGGGTAGAGATTGCAGGCCATCAATAAGATTCGGGAAAATACAAGGGGCCAGCTGACAGAGATTGGGAGAACTGTGTGGGGTCCTAAAGTGCCTACTTTGAAGGGGACTGAGGCATCATTGTCCTATGTATAATATTTCTTGTATTTTGTATCTTGTACCCAGCACTGGCTGGGTAGGTCAGTTGGTTGGAGGATCGTCCCTATTTGCCAAACTTGCAGATTTGATCCCAATCAGCCACATACAAGAATCAACCAATGAATGCACAAATAAGTGGGAAAAATATATGTCTCTCTCTCCCTCTCTCTCTCTCAGCCTGTCTCCTCCCTTCCTCTCTCTCGAAAAAAGAAAGAAAGAAAGAAAGAAAGAAAGAAGAAAGAAAGAATATAATTTATCATAATAAGCCATTTAAGCCTTAGTATTTCACTTTTTCTTTATGCCCTTTTGGAGTATTTATAAGACTTTTTGTCTCTTGGTTCTCAATTGTTTTCTAGTTTTCTCCGAACAATTTCACTTTATACTTATTGACCTGACATTTTTATGAACAATACCATCTTTAATTTGCAAGCATGTAGCTGTTTATACAATAAATAATAAGCTTGTGGAGCTTGTAGTCAAGTTTCTAGGTAAATGCCTCTCAGTCAGGTCAGGAAAGGGTCTCTGCCCAATAGGGCTCATGCAGGAAAGTACATGGGGGTCTGGGCTCCTGAGGGCTGTTGAGGTCTTGCCAGGTGCCAACAAGAGCCATCTGAAGGATCTTCCTATTCAAACAGCAAAGGCCGATGTGTATGTTAATTTTGAAATTGAAGACTTGACTTGAAATTCTTTCAGGAGGGTAATTAATAATCATCAGTCACTAGAGAAACTTTGTGTAAACAATGAGTGGCACTAAATCCCCTATAGGCCAAAAATAAACATATGGCTTTCAGAGAACTCAGCTGACCAAGAAAAGAGTGGTTCTTCCAGACTTGTAGTTAGAGTTTGGGACCATCATGCTCTGCCTTTAGGTGGTTGTTGTTGTTCAGTGCTTTAACTTGGGTCACTTCTATTATCATCAATGTGGTAATTTTAGTTAGTTGGTCTTTTGGGCACAATTTTTACATTATCCATAAACAAATGCCTCAGAGTACAGCACTAGTAATCTTGCTCTTAAAGAGTGGTACAGAAAAGTCACGCATCTTTCAGTTTCCCAATAATCCTTATAGAAAGTGTAAATGGAAATGCATTTCGAAATATTTTACTGGCTTATCAAGGATACCAACAATGCTATTTTGAATCTTGGATCAATCTGGCTTTCTTTATTTCCATAAGAGACAGTCTAATGAATTGTATTTCCCAGTAACAGTCATTTCTGATGGAAATCTCCATAAACTTTCCTTTAACAATGTTTAAGTTTACTTGAAGTGAAATCAGCAGGCTATTAAGTCACAACATAGGCTAATGCTATTTAGTATTAAGTAATAAATGAAACCCACACTTTAATTTCTCATAATATATAATCAAGCTACACATTTTAAGTACATAAAGTTTTGACAAGTCAGTATTTTTGCTATTAAGAAAAATTAGACATAATTCAGACTATTTGTGTAAATATTATTAAACTAGCAAATTAAATGCACATAGGAAATTTATCAAGTCAAAATTATTTCATATTACACTGCAGTTTTTTAACTACCTGAAAACTAATGATGTGAGGAAGATTTACATAGAAAATGATCCTAACCCTTCTAAAAATATTGAATTCATATATCAGGTTGATCTCAGTAAAGGTAAACAGACTGATGACATTGTGTTGGTTTAAATTTTTCACTAAAGTTTCGGAGCAGATTTTATTTTTTATTTTTTTTTATTATACAAGAAGGGAATCCAAGACAACAAATTACCAATTCCACTGTTTGTATATTTTTAAAGATTTTATTTATTTATTTTTAGAGAGAGGAGAAAGGAAGGAGAAAGAGGAGAGAAGTATCAATGTGTGATTGCGTTTAGTGTGACCCCTACTGGGGACCTGGCCTGCAACCCAGGCATGTGCCCTGACTGGGAATCAAACCAGTGACACTTTGCTTCACAGGCTGGTGCTCAATCCACTAAGCCACACCAGCCAGGGCTTTTATTTGCATATTTTATTACACCAAATTTAACATGCAATTTTTTAGAGTTTTATTTTTTTAAGATTTTTATTTATTTATCTTTAGAGGGGAAGGGTAGGAGAGAGGGAGAGGGAGAGAAATATCAATGTATGGTTGCCTCTCGTGTGTCCCCTGCTGGGAACTGGCCTGCAACCCAGGTATGTGCCCTGACTGGGAATCGAACCTCGATCCTTTGGTTCGCAGGCCCGCACTCAATCCACTGAGCTACACCAGCCAGGAACATGCAATTTTTTTCTGTTACTTTCTTGTAAGTTTCAATTGGCCTAAGTCATGTTCAAGACTAAAAGCCAAGAATTTCATCTAAAACAAATAGAACTTTGCATTAAAAATTGTAATGGAAAGAAATCACCCATAAGCCAAAATATCATATTCAGGGTGTCTACACATCAACAAGCAGGCATAGCTTCAGAGTTTGGGCCAGAGGGAGAGTTGGGGCTACTTGGGCTTCATAGTGCATTCCTGCACCGGCAACCCTTTAATCTAAGACCCCTCATCGCTCCCTAGGATACTGAATCTGCCTCAAGTTTCTCCTGGCATCTAATCTTCCTCCTGCATTTCAGATGTTTTCTAATTGCTTCCAGAGTGAACTTTAAAAAATGCTAATTAGCTAAATGCTTTATTGGGTTCCCATGTTCTGAGGATAATGACTGAAACCTGGACCTGGCCTGTAAGGCTCCAAGTGCAGCTTCTCTTTCTCATGCCACCTTTGTCTCATATCTGGCTTTCATCCTCATCTGCCAGCTTCCAGTTCCTCTGTTAAATGGATGCCCCCTACTCTGGACCTTGGCTCTTTCCTCTGACTGGGAGTTTGAACAGAGAGGACCCCTGTTCTGACAGTCTTTTGGGCTCTCTACCACAGAAAGCTTGAAGGTTCTTTCCCGAATGCTGTGTTACTGAACACGTGTGTGAGAGGCAGTGCAGGGAGTACGTTTTTCCCACACTCCTGGGGAATAACCCCACTCTGCTTCTTAGGATACTCACTTTGCCTCTATATACCTCATGTTCAATGTATGTAAAATAGTGGTTATTAAAGTACCTATCCCAGAGGTTGGTGTCAGGATCAGAAGAGTTAAGGGGTATAAAACTCTTATGTCATGACCGGTACAGAGTAAACATTCCACCCATTTTATTGTTATAGTTAATATTATTACTTTTATCCAAGCTTCAACCAGAACACACATCCCTAAAAGGCTCATAGGTCCCAATGATGTGCCTGTAGTGCCTCATCTTAATACATGCTGATACAGGAAAGGAACAATTTTTGAACACTTAGAAGAAAATGAGCAAAATTTACTTCAAGAAGAAAAGAAGTGAACAATGCACAAACAGTATCTTTATCACACTTGTTGCAGGCTTTCCCACTTCACTAGTGAGGGGGAAATAATATCAGACTCATGTGACCCACTGTTTTGATATCATCATAATGATCTCTCTCATTATAACTCTCCATAAAGACATAAATAGCCACACCAAGTAAACATTGTTACTGTAGTCCTGGTTCGGCAACCCTTTATTTCTGTTTGGGTACACTCTACATTAATGCTCCCATATTCTGAGTTTTTTCAACTAAATAGAGTCAGTGAGAACTGTTTCCATATATCCCCTGCCATTGTGGATTACATTCCTGGAAAATGAATGCAATAATTAAAATGGCTTTTTCTCCCAAGAATCCATATCTTCGTGAACTGAAGGCCTGGCTTCCTTTTTAGCAGTGACTATAGTGCGCATACACGGCGCCTTCCATTTCCATGGAAGGAGAACATACATGCCAGCATCTCCTCCTTCCATGACAGAGCAAAGTATTTGGCTAGTTCATGCTGATTTTTGAGTTGGAAGTCTGCTTTCCTCCCAGACTTGTGAATTTAAGATGATAGCTTTTAGCAATATCTTCATTTTATTTCTTCTTTAAAAGCCCTCAAAAACCTTTTTTGTGTGCCAAGTGCCTTCTAACAAAAATGGTTTAAGTCATCAGGCCATTGCTGGTGCATCTGCCAAAATGCCTGAAAGCAAACAACCAGAAGCAGAAGATACGACAGTCATCATGCTGACTGGGCTGCAGACTGACACAGCTCCAAAGGGGTGCCTCTGATGTGTGCTATCACCCAGACCAGCCTTTCAGCCGATAAATGCTGTTCTGGTATGTGGTTGTTAGTCTCCTGAACACACCATACAATTTAAGTACATGCAACTCAATTTTTAAAAGCATATACAGGCTATGAATACAATGTATACAAGTAAAGACCAAAGTAACATATGCTTCTTAACACAGTTTTGGTGCTCATACTTAATACAAAGCATAGTTCCTAAATATGGTGTCTTTAGAGGCTATGCTTAGGAAAGGCATAGTGTTTTAATTCCTTAAATTCTTTTGAAATTTCTTTCAGAACCCACCATTCAAGATGATGATAATTCCTTTAAATTAACGTAATTCTTGAAAACACACACACAAGAGGAAAATATAACAACTAATTTTGGTAATAAAATGATAGATATATAGATATATGTATCTATATAGGTATATATAGATATATATGTATGTATGTGTGTGTATATACATGTGTGTATATATATATATATAGTCTGTCCAGAAAAAGCCCAGCCATTGTTAATATAACAAAAATGGTTTCACAACATGAATGTAACCTGGCAGCCAAGGAGAGTGAACTAGAATGTACACGAGTGAACAATGATGACTTCACTGTACTAGTCGGTGGGGGCAGTAGATGTCATTGAGTGAGCATGTATACTGTGTGGTCACCACATTCAAAATGATCATGTAGAGCAACAAATTTGCGTCAAATTTTACATTAAGTCTAAGAATTCCTCCACAAAAACTATTTGGATGATTAAAATACTTTTGGGGTTTGATTCAATGAGTGCAGTGCAAATGAAAGTGAGGCACAAACACTTCAAAGATAGTTGAGAATCTGTTGAGACTGATCCATGTTTTGGAAGGCCTGCAACAAACAGAACACTTGAGAATGTTGAATGTGTACAGGCTGCAATCAACAAAGATCGGTGACTGACAGTGCAAGAACTAGAAGCTGATCTGGGGATTCCAAAAATTACTGTGTCTGATATTTTGACATAAGATATTGGCATGAAATGTGTAATGGCAAAATTCATTCCATGGCTTCTGCTGCTAGAGCAGAAGGAACATTGTGCTGCAGTTACTAATGACTTCATTCAAACTGCTACCAATGAACAAGATTTCCTCGAGAAAGTTATAACCACAGATGAATTGTGGGTCTATGGCTATGATCTGGAAATGAATGTCTAGTTGTAACAAAGGAAGTCGCCTGGTTCTCCATATCCAAAGAAGGCATGGCAAAGTCACAACAAGGTCAGGACCATGTTAACTATTTTTTGGTTGGTAAGGTGCCTACTTTCAAGGGGAATGAGGCATCATTTTTCTAAATACAATGGTTCTTGTATCTTCTTTATAAAAGTCTCTATTTTTCATATTCTATGGCTGGATACTTTCTGAACAGATCTCATGTGTGTAATATGAATAAATGTATTTTAAAAATATGCATATATAATGTTAAAGGTATGAGTTATAAAACAATGAAGTTTTTTTACTCATGACTCTAATTGCAAGGGAAGTTAATTCCAAAATTAGAATAGCAAAAATGGTTTTAACAGTGGCAAAATTGGCTCTTCAAGGAGACTGTTCAGGTAATTAAACAAATAATAAATGCCTAGTCGTTTCTGAGCCAGGTACTATGTAAATTAAGATAATTGGCACACATGCTGGGTGGACATATGCCAATTACTCATTTGACTGCTCAGATTCCAATGTATTTGTTTGACACTAATTTTTATGCATATTTTTCATTTATAAAGAAAGTGTAGTCAAGATAGTGTAATAGTTAAGAACATGGAATCCAGACTCAGGCAGGTGGGAATGAATGGTCAGTGTCTACATTCACCAATTGCAAGCCCTTTGCTCTTGGGAAATTATTTACTCTTTTTACATCTTACTTTATTCACACGTAAAATATGAATATTTGCTGTATAGATTTTTTATTTATTTGTTTGTTTGTTTAAATTTTATTTTAATTGTTGTTCATGTACAGTTTTTTGTCTTTTACTCCCATCCAAGCCCACCCCCCAGCCCTCCCCACCTCCCTTCCATTTCCACCCCCCATAGTTTTTGTCCATGTGTCCTTTATACTTGTTCCTGTAAACCCTTCCCCTTTCCCCCTGAAATTCCCTCCCCCCTCCCTTCTGGTCACTGTCAGCCTGCTCTCTATTTCAGTGTTTTTGGTTATATTTTGCTTGTTTGTTTGTTTTGTTGATTAGGGTCCTGTTAAAGATGAGATCATATGGTATTTGTCTTTCATTGCCTGGCTCATTTAGTTTAGCATGATGCTCTCTAGTTCCATCCATGCTGTTGCAAAGAGTAGGAGCTCCTTCTTTCTTTCTGCTGCATAGAATTCCATTGTGTAAATGTACCATAGATGCTGTATAGTGTAACTAAGATAATGTAACAAATAGCTTAATAAGGCATGTGGCAAAATAATAAATTTTATTAATATGTTAGTAGAAATAAAAATACTTCTCTCACTTCATATTTATTTCACATAACCTTTAAAAATTAACTCAACACATCTTAAAGAACAGAATAAACAAGTCAGTATAAAAAACTCTAACTTGCCCTGGCTGGTGTGGCTCAGTGGATTGAGTGCTGGCCTGTGAACCTAAGGGTCGCTGGTTGGATTCCAAGTCAGGGCACATGCCTGGGTTGCAGGCCAGGTCCCCAGTAGGTGGCACACAGAGGCAACCACATACTGATTTTTCTCTCCCTCTTTCTCCCTTCCTTTCCCTCTCTCTAAAAATAAATAAATAAATAAAATCTTTTTAAAAAGTAAAGAAAACTCTAACTTAACATTGTTTTTAAAGTTTAATTCCTGTAGACAGGCTCAGTTGTTAATATGTCATTAGTAAACAGCTGACACAAAACACTTCAGCACACAGATGATTCAATGACAGATATAAACTATAAGTCATAATTTTAGTCTTTTATAGTTTTAATTTGCCTTTTTAATTGTTTGGATGTTGACCACTTTGGGTTTAATTGGAAGAGTGGATACAAGATAAGGGTTTTCGGTTGGGAAAAGAGTGGGTTAAAAAAGTCTTTGAAGAGATTCCAAAAATAGCCACCAGGGGAAGAGTTACTACAGGTACTATATTGCAGAATGTTTATTTTTCTTTCTCACTGGCTTCAAATGGGTCAGCATTATCAGTAAAACAAGAAGTAAACAAAGGCCTATCTCATATTACATCAGCTCCTGGGGCCATCAACAAAGTAAACATTATTCACCCCATGGAAAATACAACCATTACCTGTTATTGGACACTCACAGGCCTGGCCTACCCACCAAGTGGCACAGTTAATGAATCCACTTATTTCTAATACAAATAAACCAGAGAGGAAGTGGTCAGCCAAAGCTGAATGTGAAGGCAAGATGGGGGAGATGGTTAATAAAAACACTCCAGGCTGACATTTCCTTTTTATTTGAGACATGTTTTTTTTTAGAATGATGTGATCTTATTGACATAGTTTAGTAAGCCTCAGCTGACGCCAGGTTTTAAGGTCCCTTTAGATACGTGTTCTTTTCTTCTAAGTGAAAAAAAAAATTCTAAAGGAAAATGTTGAAAGTCTATCATGATTCCACAGAACAAGGACTAAATGTAAGCAAACACAATTATTTTCATCTTTAGTAAGTAGTTACTTAAAACTGATGATGTTAACAAGATACACTTTTTCTGCAAAATATGTCAAGATTAATAAAATGCCTTAAAATTGTGCAAACCCTTGCTTAAGTAATTCTACCTGTAGAAGTTTAGATAAAGGAAATAATCAAAAATATGTCAAAGTATATGCAAAAGGACTTCAGGAACACTTATTTTAATGATCACAAAATAAAATAATCTAAAGGTGTAAGACTAAATTGGTTAAATAAATCATGTCATGTCCATGTAATGCAATGTTAGGACATTTTTGAAAGCATTACATGATGAATAAACATTCATATATGCTAAAATGGAAATTATTTATATTATTTTTATTTTGTTTTTGCCATTTCCATTTTTTAATTTTTATTAAATTTTGCTATTAAAATGCACAAATAAATGAACACATTGATATACTTGCAGGAATAAATATATGATGATAATATTAATTCTCTTAGAAGGATAATATTAAAGGTGATTTTTTTCTTATGTTTTTTGTATGCTTTTAAGTTTTATGTAATGAACATCTGTTTTATAAAGTTTCATAGGAAAACATTGTATATAGAATGGCCAGACATCTTGGTCAGGAAATTATATACTCAAATGAGAAATAATTTTATAATCCCAATACAAATATATTCCTTAGTTCTTCATTGACATAGTCAGATATATTTTTGGTGTCTAATCTAAATCTCCATGATGCAGCTTTAAATAGTTCCCCTACTCCTTTGCTGACATAAATTAATAGCAATTAATCACCATCCAAAGTTTAAAACGCTGTGTATTTGAAGGCATCCAGACTTCTCTCTCTTCCCTAGGCTGAAAAAAAATGACAATTCCTTTAATCTTTTCATATTGATCCATTTTCCCTATTCTTTTAATCATTTCTATATGACCACCCAAAACAATTCTGTAACTGCAAAATTTGAGATCATAGCAAAAGTATTTGCAATAATTTGCTTAACTAAGCCATAAAAAGATCTGCACTTTCTGTACATTGTTTTTCTTCCCTCAAAATAACTAAAAAGAAATCAAGACATTTACAATTTTATATTTCTTTTTTTAAATAAATAACATCCACATCATTTTTTATAAATGGAGAACCGTAAACTGTGCTTTCAGTTAAACTGGGAATGTGTAAATCTTATGAAACCAATTTACAAATGTCTCGGCAGAAAAAATACAATCACATAGAATTTTTTTCAAAAGATATGGAATCTTATGGTATTAAATAGAAATTTCGAAAATCAATTCACCCTGTATTTTGAAGTCATTATTTCATTCCATGTTGGGAACTTACATTGTGTTAGTTATGACTCATAAATATTAATGACATATATCACTTGATGTCATGTACTTTTTCCCTATTTGTTTGCTTTTTAAATAATTTGCTGTTAACTCTCTTATGCTTACTACATTCCAGGATATCTTTATGCTTCTTCAACTCTGTTTTTACCAGAATCAGGTATTAGCCAGTGATATAAGATATAATACACTATTGTGACTGAGTTTACATTTAAGTATATAATATATAATTCATATGTATCATATATAAAAGCATATATACCCATGATATGTGATATATAGCATATAAGATACTTATCCACATATGTACATGTATACCATATATACATATTATATATGCATGAGACATATATAATACAATATCTATATAGTGTGTGGGTGTATATATATCTTAGTCCTTGCTTAGAAATACATATACCTTCTTTTCTATCACTTTATAAAATATGAAGGAAATTTTAAGACTCAAAATAAAATAACATAATTTCAATAATAAAGATCTTTATCACTGCTACCTCTATTCTCCTGTGTTTTACAAATATAATTTTCTACTCTGATATAATCTAATCTGCTGTGTTAATTAAATGTTAAGTCTGTGGGAAAGTTCTTGAATTAATATTTTTTCCAGTTTTTCACTATTGTTTTTCATTTGCCAGAGCGCAATGGGCACCTGTCAATTATTTCTGCAAATGTAGTTTTTTTGCCACTATCAGGATAGGTATTGAGCACATTAATAATTATTATTTATTCTAATTATAATTAAGCTTGATGCCTTTATTATAGCTCATCTGAGTCCTACAGCTTGCTGTTACATTTCTTCAACCTCTTACACAGCAGTTTAAACATTTTAGATTGAGTGAAAAGTAATTTCTTGTGCACATGTTTACATTATTCTCTCTGTCATTTTCCTTAGGTATACTTTTCTAACCGAACCTCTTGAAGGAAAGCCCTTTTGCCCCAGGTCCCACTTGATCTTCAGGGCAGTTTGGGACTTAACTTGAGCTGCCAAAGGTGCAAAGGTTAATCTAATTTAGGGCAATGGTTATCTGTCTCCCTCAAATTAAAATTCCAGTCATGCAATGTAATAAAAGGTGTACCGGTAGCAAGAAATGGCTTTGCCATGCGTATAGTAGCAATGTCCAAATAGGCAAGTTCTGGTAAATTACCAACTGACCCAAATATGGGAGAAATGGAAAAGTCTGTCTAGAAATGTTTTTTTTTTTCCTTAATTAGAATATGTGAAAGTGCAATTGCTACTCATATACTGAAACAGTATAATTCAGGATAATATTTTGGGCTTTATATACTCTCTTACGAAGTATTACAGAACTACTACATTAAAGTGAAAAATTAAAACCGACTTTTTTTTCTATACTGCTACACTCAATGTCAACATCATTTTATCAGGAGATGTCTAACAGCTTACTGCATAGAGATCTTGGGGTTTAAAGTCAGATCCGGTGTTCAGTCCTGACTCATGAGCATTGAGCAAGTTAATCTTAGTTTTCTTACCAAGAAAACTGGTGATGGTATGTGGGGAGTAGGGAATAATGCATAATTCACAAGGTTGCAATGTGAGTGAAGTCAAATAACACATACAAACTGCCTAGCAAAATAGTGGCTTTACAATAAATCTTTGTTATTTCTGGGGTTTTCCTTTCTTTTTGCTGAGTGACCTTCTTGAGACATTTGCTTCCTTCCTTTAGCTGTTGTCAGTTAATATTGATTTAAAAGAGACAATTTTCTTAATTGATAACCAATACATTAACTTTCAAAATAAACATCATCTTCTTTAAAACATTAAATGAAAAATACCTGGGAAATATTGCTCATTCTCATTCAAGATATTTATTCTCAAAATAATTAGAAAACAGACTCTTATAAACTACCTACAGAGTTAGGTGACATGCAATTTTTTTAAAAAAATCAAATTTCTCAACTGTAATAATTTTTTAGAAAATGCCATCAAGTGGAAGGTGGGTAGGAGAGTAATGGGGGGGAATGAGGATAACTGTAATTAAACAACAATAAAAATGCCATAAAAATACCCACTATAATAGCCATTTATCTGTATCATAAAAAAATGCAGAGTACAAATGCCTTTGACTGGGGTGATGACCAGGCCAATTGAAAGACTATTATTTTACTGAATATGTCTCATATTTTTAACAGTTTCAGAAATTTCTATTTGTAATCACAATGCTTTGCTTTCTCTAATTATTGAGTAATCAGCTCTACAAAATCTGACCTCTTAGAACAAACTGAACTTGAAAACAACACTGTAGGGAACACTATTTTATGTTAGCCTTCTGTTAAATTTGATTCTGAGAATACGTTCTTCCAAGTTTTACATCAATTTATATATTATTAACCTCAAATAATCTTCTTCACATTGTACAGGTAAGAATAATCCATTTTACTCAATCACTTTCCATTGTTACACAAATAACAGCAACTGTAAAATCTTCCCTATAAGTACAAGATAGATTGTGGACTATATCTTAATGGAAAAAATACAGTAATTTTTTTAAGTAAACAAATTTGTGTAGTGGCTGGGCTATCATATTATTGCTGTGAGTTCCTGTTTCATAGTGCCAACAGAGATACAACTTCAGTAGTGAAGTTACAAGAGAATAGAAGTACAATTCTTTCTCTCTCTGGGGACCGTAATCTATTTTGAAGACAGGAATGGGAAAGAAATTACAATTAGATCTTATTTAATCCTTGGCCCCTTTCAGGTTTTTTTTTTTAATTTTAATTTTTTTAATCAGTATTTTTTAATTGTTGATATTGTACAGTTTTCTGTCTTTTACCTCGCCCTCAGCCCACCACCCCAGCCCTCCCCACCTTCCTCCCATTTCCACCCCCCATAGTTTTTGTCCATGTGTCCTTTATACTTGTTGCTCTAAACCGTTCCCCTTTTCCCCTGAAATTCCCTCCCCTCCCCCTCTGGTCACTGTCAGACTATTCTCAAATTCAGTGTCTTTGCTTATATTATGCTTGTTTGTTTGTTTTGTTGATTAGGTTCCTGTTAAAGGTGAGATCATATGGTATTTGTCTTTTACTGCCTGGCTTATTTCGTTTAGCATGATGCTCTCCAATTCCATCCATGCTGTTGCAAAGGGTAGGAGCTCCTTCTTTCTTTCTGCTGCATAGAGCTATCAGAGAGATGCAAATTAAAACTACAATGAGATACCACTTGACACCAGTCAGAATGGCCTTCATAAACAAAGCAACAAACAGCAAGTGTTGGAGAGGTTGTGGAGAAAAGGGGACCCTAGTGCACTGTTGGTGGGATTGCAGATTGGTACAACCACTATGGAAAACAGTATGGAATTTTCTAAGAAAACTAAAAATGGACATACCTTTTGACCCAGCAATTCCACTGCTTGGATTATATCCTAAGAACCCTGAAACACCAGTCCAAAAGAACCTATGCACCCCTATGTTCATAGCAGCACAATTTACAATAGCCAAGTGCTGGAAGCAACCTAGGTGCCCATCAGTTAATGAATGGATCAAAAATCTGTGGTACCCTTTCAGTTTGTTTAATCACATTGCCTAGATATGCACAACCCTAATTCTTTCTGAGAACGCACTACCTTCTGAGCAAGCTGTAGGTACTTATTTGTTCTTTTCTTCTTCTTCCTCAATGTCCATTGATTGTCAGCATGAGTTCTGAAAGGAGGGAACTGGCTGCATCTGGTTTCAGAGACTGACCAGGCCCACCTTCTCCAAAACTTAAATCCATTTGGGTACTTACAGCATTGGTTCTTCGAATGTGCTTTCAAGATTAAGTATTACCATGCTTTAGTTACAACAAAAAAAGCAGAGGAGAATTATATTTGTTCAGTCATAGCAGTTGAACAGTAAAACAGAAAGATGTTTCTGTCTCTTAAAATTATGTTAGTCAATTTCTTTGTTGGTCTAGCAATTTAGTTTTTTCATTTATTAAACATTACTTTCCCTTTGAAAAAGCAGCATAAAACATACATAAGATGATATAAATGTCACAGCTCAATTAGTCATACCATTTTATAAGAATTTACAGTAATTAGTTGTATTAGATTATAGGAAGAAAAAAACATTCTTATTTTTACCCTAAATTGTTAAACAGCATGTAATCCTTGGCCTGTAACTGGGAGAATATAGTTTTAATTTCCCTTTATATGAAATAAATATCCCATTTTTATTTGTCTCCATAAAGGAGATGGCATTAAAATGCACAGCTTGCTTAAGCTATGGGAGGATACATCAGAGGAGTAAACAAGGCAATGTCAGGAAGAGAAGAAAAGCCACCTTAGATATGCTTAAGTAGTTAACACTCTAAATTCCAGCTATCGATTAAAAAAATGTTAGCTCTAAAAGATTTCTACATACCAAAACTATACTGTGGGAAGAGAATACAATATCATTCTAACTGAGACCTCATTTGTTTTCAGTTAATAAGTACCTAGTCTGCTATGCTATTTTAATTTTATTTACATGATACTTAAGTATATGCTAACTATCAGTACACAACTATTTTCATAAATTTTATTTATGTATATTAGTTTATGTAACCCTAAAAAATATCCCAAGGGATAAGCATGACATATGTTATTATTTGCCTCATTTTACCCATGAGGCAACTGAATATCAATGTTCTGTCCAAGTTCATGGAGTTAGCTCAAGGAAATTGCGAAGACTATTAGTCCATGTTTGATGATATTCCTAAGACAAGGGCAACCACTGTAACTACAGTCAACTTTAACTCACTTCTTATTTTTTCACTCAGCACATTTATTTTCTATTATTTTTAGGAATATTTATCTCCTATTTCTGCTGCAGATGATCTTTCCATTTGAACCTTATAGACTGCTGAAAGGCCATGAGTATATTTTTTTGTTCCCTACATAGTCATAGAGACAAACTTTCTCCCAATGCTGACAAGAAGCTAGCTGGCTTACTCAATAATAATTTATTTTAAACAAACAAAATCTCACTTTTCTTTACCCTTGAGTTTTCTACATATTAACAGTAATAAAAGTTTTAAAATCATTTCTCCTGACCAAAGACCACCCTTACCAAATAAAAAAAGAATCACTAAAGAATGCTCAGACCATTTTTCCATCAGATAAACATGTGGAATAATAAAGATGTCATATTAGCTACTTTGTCTTATCCTTATTTCTTTCTTTTTTTTCTCTGCCTCCCCCCACACCCTCTCTCTCTGTCACTTTCTCCTCTTTCTCTCTTTTATTTCTATGATTTTTCTTGCATTTTTCCAAATGATCAATAAATATTAATGAAATGTAAAAATTTGCTGTATTATTTAAAATAAAAATCTGCTTGATCAAAATGCATTTGATCATTTATTTAACAATATATTTATGGACAGTGGTTATCAAAAAGATATCTCTTTTAACCTGATCTTTAGTGAGTTATTTAACCATTTACAACTCAAATAATAAAACCACCTATCTCATAGGTGAGGGGTTTTTTTTGAGAAAAGAATTTTTGAGGATTTTATATAAAATAAAAATGCAATATGTCTAGATGTTTGGAGTATTATAAATGTTTACTAAGTGTTGTTATTTTTGTGTTTGCTATATAATAAATATCTTTTAGCAAAAGGACATATTTGGCAAAATGAATTGACATCAAAATCATAACCACATTTTCATACTAACCATAGAATAGGTTGCAATTAACTCATCTGATCACCTGGACTCTGGGCTAATGAGAATATCTTAGGTCCAGTTAGTTTGGCTCAGTATAGTCCAGTCTTTTTTTTGCATGATGAGCCAAATCATAACCAGGATGCAAATGAAAACAAGGCCAGAGATTTGTCCCCTAAGTTGGATCAGTAATGAGTATGCCACTGTTAAACCCAAGTTGGAAGCCATTTCAATTCAATTCAACAAACATCTCTTAAAAGATTATTATGAGCCAAGTATTGTGATAAATACAGAATTTAAACACTAATAAGCTCTGGTCTTTTACCTTGAAGTGCTTATGGTCAATTGGGTGACAGATGGATAAATAGATAGTGCATTGTAAATAGTATGATGAAAACCCACACAGTATGCTGTGTAGAAAACTAGAAAAGGGCACACAACCCAGCCAGGAGAATGAGGTAGAGATATGTGTGTGAGCAGGCAAGGGTCAGGGAAGACTTCCTAGAGAAGATAAAATTATTCTCAAATGTCATCTTAGAATGTACTTACCTTTTTACAGAAAACAAGATGACACTGTTTATGTACTAATAATTTCCAAGTGCATTTGTTCTATTTCAATACTTTCCCAATATTTGACTTTTTGATATGCAATACTTGTAAATCTATAGAATTTCATGTGAATCACAGGGGCATGGCCAAAAATTAAAAGATAAATCCTGCATTATAAACTGGTTGTTATACAAGTATAAAACAATACAATACTCTGCATTTATGCAGGGATGTGTCCAAGGAGAGCCTACTCACAGGCAAATATGTGTGATTTTCCTGACCAGAGAACCCATCAACACGGGGATGCTAATGTATTTGAACAAACATCTGTCAGTGTATAATTAGAATAGAAAATAAATAAAACCAAAAGACTCCACTGTGATATAACAGAGCCTTTCCTCACAAAAAAAGAGACTTGATTGTAAATGATAATTTCATATTTGTTATTATTAACTCATTCATCTTAGTTTGACAAGCATTTTTCCAGGTAGTGTATTACATACAGGTGATTAACATTTGAATCACTTCTGTCCTCACCTCTCAAGGAGGCCACTTTCGGTCAGGCTAAGCGTTGAATGAACATGTGTCCACACCAACACAGGAAAGCTGTAAAATGAGAGGAATCCAGGAATCACCTTTCCATCCTCCTTTGTATCTTCAGGAAGAAATATTAGAAGGTAACTTGTTCCCCCAAAGACCTACCATTATGTAACCTGGGTCATCAATTCCCCACCTCAGCCGGCTGGCCTTTAAAGATATTCACATATCTTTAAACCTCACTGATATGATAAGCAAATATATAATACTAGCTTCAATGATTATGGCTAGACCATCTGAAAGCAGTTTCCTTCCACCAATTGGTTTGGCACTCATTTATGTGAACAATGTTTCTCATTAAAAAATAATAAAAAGATGTATTGTAACCAACCAAAGGTCTATCTATGGTCTGGTAGTGCTGTATTGTGCCTGCTTTGCAGCAAGGACTCTGTTGATGTGCTATTGCAACATCTCTCACTCCTTGTAAAATACGAGTCTACACAGAACATGGACAAGTGCTGTGTGTCATGTTGCCCAGTTCCCACCGTTCAATACCACTTGTTGACTGCAGACAACAACCACATTATATCACAGGGTATATTCGAAACAAAGACTTAATAGAGGAGGGAGTATTACTTGTACTACTGTAAACGTTACTATGTGTAAAAACACCTCTGTGTTTAAATATTAGGTTGTTCCTTTAAAAATTCTATTTTCTTTACATAAATATCTCCTGCAAGTTTTAAAAATAGATTTTGCCTCCTAAATACACAGATGCCTGTGGTTTAACTCAAAGAGATTTAGAAGCTGATATCCCATGAATGGGACCTTTGGCTCAGATGAATAGCAAGGCAATTTAGCTGATCTTTAAACCTCACTGATATGATAAGCAAATATATAATACTAGCTTCAATGATTACGGCTAGACCATCTGAAAGCAATTTCCTTCCACCAATTGGTTTGGCACTCATTTATGTGAACAATGTTTCTCATTAAAAAATAATAAAAAGATGTATTGTAACCAACCAAAGGTCCTATATGTCTATTGGAAGAGAAAACCCAATGCTTGGAAAGTAAGGATTCCCAAGTTTTGAGTATTTCCATCATCTCTGCTTCTCTGTCTGCAGTAGTTGTCAAAAATAATGGGCTTCTCTTGAGTCACTAGCAACAAAGAAGCACCCTTTTAGAAAGAGAGAACAAAGGGGAATGACGATCATTCAGGTGACAGGGAAGTGATGAAATGTTAAGGAGAACAATCAGGGAACAGGAGAAAAGGTGTTTGATTCTTAGTTGGGATGACCCTGACAGCAGAATTCCTTTTGGTATACATTGTAAATGTTCTCTGTGGGATTCTTACTGGTTATCACAGTTAAAAATACTGCAAAAACTTACAATCATAAATTAAACTTTTGATGATAAAAACAAAGATATGCATTGTATTTTCTTATGCATTTCAAATGAAAATGCTCATATATTTATTAGGCATCAAGAGAAAGTAGTGCAAAATCATTCAAGAGCTTGATCAATTTTTAAAAGATTATCTAAGCAATTAAAGTATTCAACTAATTGTGCGAGTAAAACTGTTGAAATTGGAAAACATTGCTATCTATCTCAGAGGTAAGAAAAAACTACTTGTGAGATCAATCTTCTCCATACCTTGAGTTCGCCTCTCCTCTGTCTGGTTTAAATCAGTAGCTGCTCGTAGGAAACAAGTTTTCTCTTTTCTTGTATATATCTTGAAGATCATATCCAAGAGTCATTCAAAATAACACTTTGGATTTCAGAAAACAAATCTACACATAGTCTGGAGAACACTTTATAGTGCAGGTTGAAAAATATAATGGGTCAAATACCTAGAAACCATGATTCTACATCTGGATCTAGAGCTAATTAAAAAGTAACTATGAATGAAGCCTACACATCACACTCACCCTTACAGTACCCTTCTTCCAATTTTTGTTTTTTAACTTGGGATCCAGAGTGAGACGAAAAGCCTGCTAAGCAACAATTCACAATGTAGAAATGCCTTACGTTAAAGCGGCAGAATGTTTTGGGTGATTCCATGATGCTAAAGGAATCATCTTAAGGAGGTTAAGGCTGAGATAAAGGAAACAGTTCTCCCAAATCGTGACTCATGGAAAAGAATAGGGAAAGACCTAAGATAATTAGCAGTGGGAGGCTGAGCTTTGCTGGGGCTGCCTGTCAAGTAAAAATTTCCAATTTTGACAACCTTGAGGATATATGCTTAGAAGTTGCTTTTGTTCTTCATTATCCTAGATGTCAATTACATAAAAATGACATGTGTGAAGGGCCCATCATATAATCTTCTCCTTATTTTCTGCTGCTTGGGATTGATTGGTCCTACCTGGGACATCTGAAAGGCAGGTTTCCAATAACTGACACTGCAAATTTCCTTGAAGATCCTGCTAATTCCCGTGCAGGAACAAAATTTCTTCAGACATAGGATTTTCAAACCCCATTGAAATGTCTTGGCACAGTGCTTCTTAACCAGATTTCACAGAATTCCTGTGGAGGGTTTATAAGCACAGCCACCTCTGAAGATTCTGGCTCAGGAAATTTGAGACAGGAACTCATGGGCAGTTGAGAGATATCGATTTAGGGTCAAACACCACTAAACATAGATTTATCTCACAAAAGTGATTACCAATATTTTATGATAAGAATAGGAGACCTGGTGAGATAAACAATGTGACAGTGAAGAGAAAGTTTTATTTACATAATAAATCTATGATAATTACTTTATTCATAATAATTTTTATCATCTAATTGTCAACTGATGGTTGTTGGTGCTAATCAAACACCAACAGAAATCACCAGTTTGGGGTTCAGTGAAGAGGGAAACTTAATTCAGTGCAAAATAGTTCACCTATGAGACAGCACTTCTGTGAGGCATCCCTGGGAACAAGCCCCTCTCCAGTCAGACAGCTCTGCTCTCCTCCTCTGTGGTATGACCCATCTATGTCTGCTCTGCTCCAGCAAGACATCTCCAAAAAGGCTTTCTTGTTTCAGCTCCAGCCAAAGAAATGAAATTTTCATTCGAAAAGGGAACATGCACCTCCAGAGCCAGAAGGAACTGACTTATATAGACAAAGTTCCTGGTTCCTGATTGGTTTGTCCTCATGTAAATAAAGACTCCAAATACTCAAGTTTGATTGTTTTAAAAGGCCCTCTCCTGACTGGTCAGAATGGAGTCACTCTGATTGGTCAGTGAAGATGTTGATGGGGGAATAAAGCTATGCAGTTCCAATTGGATGGGGAAAGCCTCAGTCCTGTTGGTTGAAATAGATTTCGGGGACTCCTTTATAAGGGCTGGCTCAGAGGGCAGGAACACAGCTGCAGGCGGGCAGTTCAGTGCAGAGGCAGAGAGTTCAGTGCAGGCTTCTCCCTGAAGTGCAGTTTGCATGAGAGGACCATGTGTAGAAATGGCTGCTAGGCTCTGCTTTTGTTGTTGTTATTTTCCTTTGTTTTATTTTTGTTGTTCTTTTTTAATTTGAGGCTAGTTAGCCAACAGGAGCTCTTTTATAGCAGATGTTTTCTTTTTCAGGGTCCACATAATGAATATTCACTGTTAACAACCAACACTAGTCATGAATATTTAATCTCATTTAAACACTATTTTAGTGAGAGGAAGAAGTATTATCTCAATCACAGATAGGAAAAGACTAAATGACTTGGCTAGGGAAAAATCTAGTAACTGCTGGAAGTAGATTCCAAGGAAAGTTTGCCTGCACCTAAAACATACCCTCTTTTTACTACACACATATCCTCCCAATGTCTTTCCCCAGAAGGGAATAGTCAGCATAGAACAGGATTACACTGAGGACATATCTGAGGCATGAATTTAAACTCTAGTTAAGAAAGAAGAGATACATTAATAGGTATGTGTATAGGGGCCATTTTTTCTCAACCAAAAATTGTGCCCCATTTGGAGAAAATAGGACAGAATGCTTTAAATCAGGTGATTGTGAACATTCTAGGGCACATGGGCAGTATTGATCAGTACATGATAAATAAATAGCATGTGGGAGGAAGAGACCACATATAAAAGAAAGATCAATGGATAAAGAGAACTTTCCAAGCTGATGGTCAGGCAGGGTTATGAGAGAAATGGGAGGTCAGACTGGCATGAGACACTTTAACATCTCAGAGTTTCCCAGTGCTCTATAGCTAGGCCTAAAACATAGAACAAAATGCATTTTTTTTTCTTATACATTACTAAATTTTTTCACATAAAATTCTCTGAGAACATTTAGAGACAAAATATGATTCAGATATCCTGAGTTAACATGGTGTAAAAATCTAAACAAACAAGTAATGTTATGCTGAAATTATATTGCTTTAAAATGATGAAATGCATTTCATATAAAACAAAGCTGTTTAAAAAACAACATAAGAATACAAATTTCTACTAAGTTGTCTGTGGTAGGAAGTGATATGGAAAATAGATATCATATAACATTATTCTGTTTATCAATATATAATTATGAAGTAATTTACAATAATGCTGTTATTGATTTAACTTCACCCATGTGGCTTCAGAGGATATTTATACTTCAGGAATGAAATTTAACTAAGTTATTGGATGAAAATTGCCATTAAGCAATCCTAATTAGAAAACAGATGCTGAAGTGAAGATCATGTTTTATCTTGGGACTGTCCTGATACCAATATAGTTGCCATTTTAATAGATTGATGTTGCTGTGGCAAAACAATTGGGAATAGTTCCTATCAATTCTGTTCAAGTGAGCCTCATGCTTCAGCATATGGTAAATAAAACACATTTAGATTTCCCTTGAAGTACTCTGGTAGCTCACAATTTCAATCTAAAAGTAGCAGAGTTAACAGCTAGACTGCTAGGTTAGAAGCTGTAGAGGTATGTATGTGGGCTTGCCTAATTGTGGACACACTGAAAAGAAAATTTGTGAAAGAAAAAAGAAGGAAAATGAGAAGGAAGGAAGAAAGGAAGGAAAGAAGGATTAGAGAAAAGAAGTGAGAATACACAAAAAAAGAAACATTGGAAACCAGAGACGCATATGCAATTGTATCTCCCTTTGAATAATAATAATAATAATAATAATAATAATAATAATAATAATAAAGTAAAGAAAATATTGTACTGTTTATTGGGTTATTTCCAAGGGTAAAGACCTCCTTGTTGCGTGCTAATTTATTTACTCTTTGAGGGAGGTATTTTATACCCATTTTTCACATGAGCTGACATAGACTTGGAGGGATTAAAAACATAAAGCCAGGATTTGAACCCAGGCAGTGTAGTTGCAGATTCTGTGCCATTACTTATTATGTATCTCAGTATACTTTCAAATGTACTTAATGTTGAAAATAGAAGTATAAATAAAACAAAGTGGAGGGATATGTTAGAAATTTCACTGCAAATTACCCCGATCTTTGAGGAAGGCAGCTGGTAGACGACTTGAGATTTGCAGCCCCACTCTCCCCTGCCCCTTGTGTCTCAGTACGCAGTTATGCCACCAGGTGTGCTGCACAAAGCAGACACAATGATTGGCCCAACGTGCAAAGAATGTGACTATTGTGAAATAAACAAAATAGTTTCTCTTTACAAGTTAAGAACAACTATGTTTGGGAGTTTAACTCTACCATCCATGTTAACAGATCCCAATAAGCAAAGCTAAAATATAGGCTAATAAATGTAATTACTTATAACTTAACTGACTCCTCTGAATTGCCAAACCAAATTTTAGCTCTGGGAACATTGATAACAAATTGAAGAGTACGGCCAATTACCTTTCTGAAATTAATTTTGTTATTTCCCTAAAAAATATTTTGTCACATTTTTGTTATACCCATGAAAAGTCAGTTTCATGAGGTCAGATTGGAACTATTATGAGATAAGATTTATCTTATGCTCCAAAGCATTAAGAATATAACCAGAAAAGAAGAGCTATAACAGTTCTTATGATACATAAATGCAGAAGCTTTGAAATCAGAAAACTCAGCAGATACAATTGCTAAATATGAGACTTTGGAAAAGCAACATAGTCTTGTTAAGTCTCAATTTATTTAGATGGAAAATGGGTGACCAGAGTAACAATATACAAGATTATGTGAGGTGAAGTTTTTACATTTGCAAGCAAGTTTTCCAGTGGTTGACACGTATGTACTGGATATATATTGTGGTTCCTTTATTTCCCCTTAAAGTT
The DNA here is from genome assembly GCA_039655065.1 of Glossophaga mutica. Lineage (NCBI taxonomy): Eukaryota > Metazoa > Chordata > Mammalia > Chiroptera > Phyllostomidae > Glossophaga > Glossophaga mutica. The sequence goes on along the minus strand of CM077307.1, from coordinate 90,366,891 downwards.
TATGGTCAAAGAACTAGAACTCCTTCTCAGACAATCCTTGAAGGCAAATGGCAGCAAAGACTTCAATTCTGTTGCATCATTAAAATTGTAGAATTTTATGAGGTAGAAATAGTATACTATCTAAGCATAATTGTATGTGAAGTCGGTATCTTCTTTACCTTGAAAATTATCAAAGGTAGAAATTGTTTTCTTTTTTATTTTAATATACAAAGGCTACCTTCATATTTAGGTGATGCATGTTACTTCTATTATTATCCAAATTTTTCTCAGTAGTTGTATGCTGGCTTAATTTGTGATTACTAATCAACAATTACTTTTTAATAGCACGCCAAGTGTTTCTAACAATATGTTTGATAACATTTTAAAATTCAAAATAAACAAAATATTAAAATTCATAAGTATCCCAATTGCATGTCAACTTATTTTTATGGTTCTTCTTACCTATCACAATTTTGAATTTGTATTCTATCATTTTTGTTACCTATGAATTTAATATTCATAATTTCAAAGACTCAGTTATAAAAATAAGTGTAGTCTTTTGACTTTATGGTCTTGCTATAAAGGTCCAGCAGAACTAGGTCATTGCCAGATTTGGGTCATGGTCCTGGGTTACAGTCCAACAGTAGTGCCAAGTGCAGCCACCAGGTGTGAGGACTAGTTACCAAGCATAAGAAACAGAATGACAGTTAATATCTCAGGAAAAACTTGCTGAAGAATAAGTCAGACTGACAAAATCCAGGGTGTATAATGAAAAGTAAATTAAAAGGTGCTAAGAGATCAGTTTTGATTTCCATCTTGGATTTACAAGTTAGAAAAGTGATTGGATAAAAAGGCAGTTTGGGTCACTGCTGAAGGGAAGTATAACTAAATCTTCTTTTCTGTTCTTTTAATTCTGAGACCTTTTTGGTGAAATACAATGGTTTAAGAAGACAGCTACTAACTGAAATTGTAGAGGAGTGAATAAGCACAGACAACTTTTATTGACAGAGAAGTCAGTAATTTGATGAAATAATCTGACATAATAATGCTCCTAAAACATACTGACTATTCATATATTCTTTTTTTTTTTTATTTTATGGACTACCCCAGAAAACTAGAACATCTATTAAACATTACATATCTCAAAAAAGAGAAATCTGGCAAAGCAAGGTACCCCTAATTCACAAAATTCTTCTAAGTTGCTGCTCAAATAGGCTTATGGTGCTAAGTGCTAGTTCCTGATACATTTTCTCTAAAACTGATTAAAATTTCCAGTTTTCACTTTGAACTTGTAACTCTCATCTTCACAACAAGAAAAAAATTGAACAAACCGAGAATTAATAACTCTTTTTTGATTTATCAGAGAATTGAAGTCACAGGACAAGTGGTTATCCAGAAAACTGGAGAGATAGTGGAAGACAGAGAATCAGTTTACTGAGAACATAAGCTGCTGAAAAGAGATACTGGTAAATATGCTTAGATAATTGAGGAACTGCTATAAGATAAATGTGGACTGGCTTGAGAGTTAAAAACATATGCGGCACAATCTTAGGAATGTACCCACATTTTTATGAATTTTATATTAGGAACTCCATCAGATTCTCATTGAGAAGAACCCAAGAAAAATCCTCTTGGGATTCCAGCAGAGAGTAAATACGACTACTTTGAAATACACTCATTGTAAAAGTATCCATCATATAAACAGGCTAAAGAGGAAAACCCGCATGATCATATCAACAGATTCAGGGAAGAAATTTGACAAAATCCAGCATTCTTTCATAAGAAAACCCTCAGTAAATTAGGAATATAGGGGACTTCCCAACTCAATAAAGAACATCTAAAAAAAAAAGCCTACAGATAATATACTAAATGGTAAGAGATAAGAAACATTTTCCTTAAGATCAGGAATAAGGCAAGGATATCACCTCTCACTACTCCTATTCAATACTGTACTAGAATTCCTAACTAGTAAAATAAAACAAGAAAAAATATATAATATATAGATTAGGAAGAAAAATATAAAACTGTCTATGTTCACAGATGACACAATTTTCTACATGGAAAATTTCACAAAATCAAGAAAAGAAAAAGATTTGCATTATACAAAGTTAATATAAAATTCAATTAATTTTTATAGATAAACAATGAGCAGTTGGATTTTTAGTTAAAAGTACAATGGCATTTACTTAAGCACACAGAAAAATTAAATACTTCATAATAAATCCAACAAAATATGTATTAGATTGATATAAAGATCACGGCTACTCTCTCAAGAGGAGAGCACCCTGGAAATAAAAACCTTGCCTTGACAGGTTTTTATTGGGTTTCAATTTGCACAGGAATACAGGTAAAATTCCTTAATCATTGTCGGGTAGTAACGATCAAACAATAGATAGCATACAAAGAGCTCTGAGGGCTTATTCTGAGTCAGGGTCTGTTATCTAAAGAGCTACAAAACTTTGGGAAACAAAACTCATTTCCTGCTTGGACCCTTATCTTTTCATTGAGAGCATTCTTAGCAAAGTAGGTTTCACAGGATTTTATGTATTCTTTCTCAGGCCAGATCACCTGGGGAATCTGCCCTTTCCAGCACAGGGCTACACCCACCACCAGCATTGTTTCAGGCTTAAGTCAGAGAGGGTAACCAAGGCAATCAAGAGATTAGGAGATTTCTCACAGACCAAATGAAGACTCAGGCTGTGTCAGGATAGCCGAGGGGTGAGGGTCCATCACCCCCTTTTTCTGTAGCCCCCTAGTCCTTTTGGGGGCCTCCACATGATCATGCCTGTCTTAGGTCGTTTCCCCCTTGAGGAATTTTACTCATCATTGGCTAACTGACTAAGCATTGAGGGCCAGTTATGGATGAAGTAAAAGGAGCAGAAGCAGCACTCCTGCCAGGGAGATAAGCTTTGTCTCCTTAGTGGCTTACAGTCTGAGGGTCGCTCACTCAGCCTTAGCCATGGGGGTGTTACGGCTCCTGAAACCTGGCAGGGTGGTTCCCAACATCTCTCCGTTTTTTGTTTTTTAAATCAATTGTAGTTGTTAAGCCTATGAAACCTACTATTTGCTGTTATCAAATGTGATCACAAGAAAACAACTTCCATATATATCATAAAGCACAAATAAGGATTAAAACAAGAAGGCACCCAAGGGCTTCCAGGGTGCCTCATAAATTCAAACTTATAAATTCAGTCCATCGAAAAATGTTGCAAATGCAAGGGAACGATAAGAGTAATAGGTCTGGTTACACTTCGGTCCTTGGGAGAATTAGCACAGACTTCAGGAAGTTACTTTAAAGATATTCAGCAAGCACAAGTCACAAAGCTGCCGAGGTATAATGCAGGCCTGATTTCCTACGGGAGATCTTCTTCACAGGTATGGTATTGTGTGCCGCCAGGTCCCCCACTGGTTTTCCATGTCTCACAAAGCGGTTCTTTACAAATAAGTAAAGAAGTATTCCATGTTCAAAGGTGGGAAGACTCAATATTGTTAAGATAGTTTTTCTTAACAATAGGTTTAATGAAACCCCAATCAAAATTCCAATGTTATTTTGCAGATATGAACCAACATCTTCTAAAGTTTATACAGAAAGCTAAAACACCCAATATAGCTAACAAAATATTGAAAGAGAAAAATCACAGAGCTGACACTATTTGTCTTCAAAATTCACTATAAAATTACGGAAATCAAAACACTATAGTACTGAAGAAATAATTGGCAAATAGATTAATGGAACAAAATAGAAAGGCCAGAAATAAAACCACACAGATACAAATGGTCTTCAACAAAAGATTTAAGTCAATTCAGTAGAGATAGGATAGTCTTTTCAACAAATTGTGCTAAAACAACTGGACTGTCACATGCAAAAATAAAAAAGAAACCGCAAGAAATAAACCCTTTCGTTCTTTACAAAAATTAACTCAAAGTAAACCTTAGACTTAGATGTAAAATGTGATACTAAAATTTCTAGAATATAATATAGGACAAAATCTAGGTTATTTTGCAATTGTTGATGAAGTTTTAGACACCAAAATCATGATTGGTGAAAGAAAATTGATAAGTTGGACTTTACTAAGATGTAAACCTTCTGCTTTATGAAAATGTAAACCTAAGAGAATGAGAAAGCAAGCCACATGGGAGAAATATTTGTAAAACACTTATTTGACTCAATATTTGTAACCAAAAAATACAAAGAATTCTTAAAACAATAATAAAAATGCTTAAAACTTAATAATAAAAAATGAATACCCTAATGAGCAAAATATTAGAGCAACCATCAGCAAAGAAGACATAGAGATGGAAAAATAGCCTTTGTTATTCAGGATTTGCAAATTAAAACAAGAATGAGATACTACTACATACCTATTAGAATGGCTAAAATCCAAAAAACTGACAACAAAACATGGTAGCAAACATGTAGAGTAGCCGACCCTCTCATTCATTGCTGACAGGAATGCAGGTGATACAATCATTTGAGGACAGTTTGACCTTTTCTTACAAAGCTAAATGTTGTCTTACCATGCAATTCAACAATCATTCTACTAAGTATTTACCCGAATGATTTGAAAGATGTCCACACAAGAATTGTGCACATGAATATTCATAGAAGTTTTATTCTTAATTTCCCCAAATTGTAAATTACCAAGAAGACTTCCATAGGTCAGTGGATAAACAAAGCATGGTACATTCATACACTGGAATATTATTCAGTGATGAAAAGAAATGAGTCATCAAACTACAAAAAGATGAAGAGGAATCTTAAAAGCATATTGCTAAGTGAAAGAAGCTAGTCTTAAAAGACTGTATAGTGTATGATTCCATCTTTATGCCATTCTGGAAAAGGCAAAACTAAGAGGGCAATGAAAATATCAGTGGCTGTCAGGGACTCAGGGAGAGGACAGGGTAAACAAGTGGAGCACAGGGGACTGGAAAGCCGTGAAAGTGCTCTGCATATTACTGTAATGGTGGATGTATGATATGAAGCATTGACAAAGCATATGAATCTATACAACAAAAAAGAGTGAAGCCTGATGAAATCTGTAAACTATGGTTACTAGTATGTCAATATTGGATCATTAATTATAACAAATATAGCAGATGAATACAAGATGTTAATAATAATAATTGGTAGGGGAAATGGTGCAGAGAACAAGAACTGCCTGTTCAATACTACCTTCCCAGATTTCCAGAAATGTAAATTTGTTCTAAAAAATAAAACATATTTTGCTAACTGTGGTATAAATGCAGCCCATAAAATTTAAAAGTCATGTTGAGGTGACTAAGAAACAGTCTTAGGTTGAATTCAGTTTTGGCAATCTTAGTTGTGTGGTTTTCAGAAAGCTACTTAATATTTCTGATACTGTTTCATTTTTAGTGGAATGAAAATAATGCCATCTTTAGTGTAGAGTTATTATTATTGTTAAATGATATAATATGTGTATACAAGTAATTGGCATATACTGGAATAAGTATACAATAAACAGTACCCACTAGTTGGATCCTAAAGAACGTTAGAGATATTAAAGATGGACAGTAAAACTCAAAGGCATGAAATTATTTGTGAAGATCATAAAGGAATATCATTTGCAGAGCACTAGCTGTGCTGTTATAGAGCACTGTACTAGGCATTTGTAGCAGCAATAAAAGAAAAAAGCATGTTTTTCTCCCCGGAATTGTGGCTGACTTTTTAAAGTTGTTGATTTAAAATCTAACAGACAGAATTTTTCCTATATTGTTTTCTGTAGTCCCATGATATTTTTCCCCCATCTCTACAACAGTTCAGGAAGGGGAAGGTGGGAATAAAAGACTAGGCAAAGACACCCTTTAAACCTGTAGCACTTGCTTTAAGCACTTTCTCAGCCCAGGGCACAACCCCAAGCTGCTTCTTTTCAGTTCCACTCAAATCTAGGAGCTTGCAGGATTGACCGGTAACAGCTTGCATGTGGCTCACTCTATACCTGCTAGGTTGCTCTAGGTTTCTATCCTCAATTTTATGGAAATAAATGCCTTCAGCATAGAAAGGAGGACTGTTCTATGGAACAATTTAAGATATTAGGCTTTAAGTTTGTGTTACAAAATACATGTTCTCCACTAAGTCATTGAACAAACTACAATCAGCCTAGGGAGAAATTGGTCTTGGAAAACAGCAATTCCTTTACCGTCTTAATTATCATCTCATGGAAATACATGACAGAGACTATCTTACACCAAAATTTATCCAACTTCATGGGCAGAAATATTACTAGGTACTTCTCTGTAGGACTCAATTTGTAATAGCAAAGATTTCTTATGGCCAATGTTTCCAGTTCACTCTCATCCTTCAGGTTTCTGCTGAAATGTATCATCCTAGAAAGTATCCATTTAAACACAACCTCCCTTTCTCTACTCTCTGATACTAGTCAAATATGTCATCACCCCATTTGCTGGTTTCCATCAGTCGTACTTAAGACAATTGATAGTTGTGACTTCTGGCCAAGATGGAGGTATAAGTAGACATACTATGCTTTGTCACACAACCAAAATAAGGACAACAATGATTTAGAAACAAAACAACAATCAGAACTGACAGAAAATTGAACTGTATAGAAGTCCAACATCTAAGCAGTTAAAATAGACACATTCATCCAGATCAGTAGAAGGGGTGGAGTTGGGCGGGAGGCTGAGAGGGGTCCCAGCAAAAAAATTGGTGGCACCGGTGCACAAAGCAGCAGCTGATGGACCACGGGAATGCTAGACCGCAGTGGGCAGACCCAGCGAGGCAGCGATTGAGAAGCAGGGCACAGTGCGCAAGGCAGCTGGCTGACCGGTAGTCCCACATTCCCGTGCAGATAAACCAGACGAAACTGGGTAGTGATACAGACCGCGCAACCCAGGGTCCCAGCCAGGGAAAATAAAGTCTCAAAACCCGATTGAAAACACCTGTGGGGGTTGAGGTGCCAGGAGAGACTCCCAGAGTCACAGGAGAGTTCATTGGAGAGACCCTCAGGGCACTAGAAAGTACACAAGTCCACCCACATGGGTATTATTAACAGAAGGGTCCAGTTTACTTGGGGGAAGTGGCAGAAGAGACTGAAATCTAGCAGAGAGTGGAGCAAGCACTGTTGGTTCCTCTCAGACCCCACCCCCACATACAATGTCACAACCCAGCGACATGGGTTGCCCCATCCTGGTGAACACCTAAGGCTCTGCCCCTCATACATAACAAGTGCAACAAGACAAAGGAAAAAAAAAATGGCTCAAACAAGAGAACAGATCAAAGCCTCACAGCAAATACAACTAAGTGGCAATGAGATAGTGAACCTATCAGATGCACAGTTCAAAGCACTGGTGATCAGGATGCCCACAGAATTGGTTGATTTTGCTCACAAATTAGATGAAAAAATGAAGGCTAAGTAAAATGAAGGAACACTCACAGGGAACCAATAGAGATGGGAAGAAAACTGGGACTCGAATCAATGGAGTGGACCAGAAGGAAGAAAGAAACAACCAAACAGAAAAGGAGGAAGAAATAAGAATTTAAAAAAATGAGGAGAGGCTTAGGAACCTCCAGGACATCTTTAAACATCCCAACATCTTAATTATAGGGGTATCAGAAAGGGAAGAGGAAGAGCAACAAGTGGAAAAGTTATTTGAACAAATAATAAAGGAGAACTTCCCCAATCTGGCAAAGGAAATAGACTTCCAGGAAGTCCAGGAAGCTCAGAGAGTCCCAAAGAAGTTGGATCCAAGGAGGAACACACCAAGGCACATTGTAATTACATTAGCCAAGATTAAACTGAAGGAGAGAATCCTAGAAGCAGCAAGAGATAAGGAGACAGTTACCTACAAAGGAGTTCCCATCAGACTCAGCTGATTTCTCCAAAGGGACCTCGCAGGCAAGAAGGGGCTGGAAAGAAGTATTCCAAGTCATGAAAGGCAAGGACCTACATCCAAGATTGCTCTATCCAGCAAAGCTTTCATTTAGAATGGAAGGACAGATAAAGTGCTTCTCAGATAAGGTCAAGTTCAAGGAGTTCATCATCACTGAGCCCTTATTATATGAAATATTAAAGGGATTTATCTAAGAAAAAGAAGGTAAAAAATATTAACAGTAAAATGACAGTAAACTCAGTTATTAACAACCACACCAAAAACAAAAACAAGCTAAGTGAACAACTAGAACAGGAACAGAGCCACAGAAATGGAGATCACATGGAGGGTTTGCAACAGAGGAGTGGGAGGAGGAGAGATGGGGAAAAGGTACAGAGAATAAGTAGCATAGATGGTAGGTAGAAAATAGACAGGGGGAGGGCAAGAATAGTGTGGGACATGTAGAAGCTAAAGAACTTATGACACATGGACATGAACTAAAGAGGGGGAATGTGTGCAGGGTGGAGGGGAATGTAGGGGGGAAATGAGACAAATTTAATAGTGTAATCAATAAAATATATTAAAAAAATTGACAGTTGTATACTTATTAGTTCATTTTCTTCTTTCTTATTGCTCTCATGATAATTTTTGAAGTTCTTAAGAGGCCTGTGTTGTATTCACCAAAATATGCATTGTTCTTTTCATTGTTCCTGATGACAAGTGGTGCTCAACACAGCTACTCACTGTTTAACCCAAAGAATGAATGCAATTGGGAAGGTTATATGTCCAATGATCTCATGTCACACAACATAATACATCTCTCAGCTTAGGCCTCAAAGAGCTTAAATAATTAACTTACAGCAAACTCTAAGAAGCTGATATAGTCATTTCAGCTGCCTTCAATTTGTCTAATGATTTTTGTTTTAATTCACAAGTTACTAATGTTTAGAACACAGTGAAGATAAAAATAGTCTTAAAAAATGTCAATATTTCTTTCCAAACATATTGAAGAAGACAAAACTCAGATACAAATATAAAGTAAAAGAAATATTGACAATCCAGGGTATTTTTTTACTTGTATACTTCAAGAATAAAATGAAGCTAAAAGTATTTACACATTAGGATTCATTCAGCTAACAAATACTGTGGCACAGATAAATTAATATAATAAAATATAATACAGCTTGATGTAAAGGTTAGAGCAGTTGATGTATGAATGCAACAAGATACTGTTATTGGAAATTGAGTTTCTTAAAATTAAAACAAAAAGGTTTGAGATATTAGTAATATTTGTAGTCAATAGTAAGCAAATAAAAATTTTATAATGACATATTAATCAAGAATTTTCTTTTTCTAACTGACCAATGCATCAAGTAGTAAAAAATATTTTTATGATTAACTATTGTTGAAACAATTATCTGAAATCATTTACTATTATTTAATATAGAAACCCCTCTGATACTATCAGGAAAAGCTGACTATGGCAGCAGAGGTTTGAAAGATTATTTTTAATATTTGGCATAATAGTCTGTTATAGTTCTTATGACCCTGATCACTCAAAAACTGAATAAAAAGCAAAGGTAAAGTTGAATTTTCCTACATTGCTTAATAATAATTAACATTTTTGTGGTACTTTTGTAGCTGGGATTTCATTTCACCCTTGCTTTATTTTTTGAAATTTTCCCAGTTGTTTTTTAGATTGCTGAAATAACATAGTTATTTTGAATGAATATATTCTAACTTGAAAAAAATAAAATAAAAATCCTGAGATAACAAAAACAGTGTAGCTCTAGCCATCAACAAGCAAATAAATCTGCAGAAAGGAAGAGGATGGAGAATGGATGCAAGAGACACCTATTATGTCCAAAACTATAAACAAAGCTCAGAGGTTCAAGTTACAGAATTAGTGTGTTCTTTTGGTGGATATTAAAGAAATAGGAGTAAATGAATTGATGGCAGTAGTATGTAAGAAATTGAGAGACTAATCACTAATAACTAGCATTGTAATAATAAACATCACTACAAAGCACATTAACAGTTTCAAGTTAGTACACAGAGATTCAGTTTTAATAAGAAGGAAAAAATGATAGATATCTTGAAAATGCATGACAAGACAAAATATTCTCATTTTGAAAAATAGGCTCATTTTTCTATGTGCCTTTCCTCTAAATATTACCATACAAGGTCTGTCCAAAAAGTATCCAACTACATACTATGCAAAATAGAGGCATTTATTGAAGAAGATACAAGAAAAATTGTACATAGAAAAATGACTCCTCAGTCACCTTCAAAGTAGGTGCTTTGAGACCTCACACATTTCTTCCAATTGCCATAAGCTGCCTCATCATATTTTCCTGAATCTCATCCACTGTCTGAAATCTCCTCCCTTTCAAGGATGACTTCAGTTTTGGGAAAAGCCAGAAGTTCTAGGGTGCCAGATCTGGGCTGTAGGGGGGCTGAGTCACCTGGGTGAGTTGATGTTTTGCCAAAAACCTGCACGAGACGTGTTGCATGAGCAGGTGCATTGTCATGATGCAGTTGCCCATCACTGTGGCCTTCTGAATTATCAAATAGTTTCCGCAGAGGAATGTTCAAGCTTCGTGAAAATTTTGATGCAGATACATTGCTCTACGCGCTCAGTCATTTTGAATGCAACAACCATAAGGTACACATGCTCACTCAATGACACCAACTTCCCCTACTGACTAGCACAGTGAAGTCGTCATTGTTCACACATGCACATTCCAGTCCACTCTCCTTGGCTGCCAGGTTACATGGAGGTCACACAAAACCTTGCTATATTAACAACGGTTGGATTTTTTTTTGAAAGAATTTATATACCTAGAAATATTTCAGCAGATAATGATGAAAGGACTCTGACAGGTGGACAAAAGAATGTGGCCTGAATAAGGTGCTCAGGACTTGAGAAAAGATGTCATATTGAGTTCCTGGAGTTTCTTTTTGTCTCCCATATTGGCAGGCTGGATTGAGGAAAGGCCTGCAAGCAGGAACTGCCAAGAAGTACAGGAAAAAAAACAAAACAAAACAAACAAACAAACAAAAAAACAAGCAAAACCTGCTCTTCCCGAGAAAAGGAGTGGGAAAGGAGCAGCTTAGCAGAGAGCTAGCAAATAGATCCCAGACAAACACCAGTGTCAGTAGGGCCTGTTCAAGTACACTTCCTCACTCTCCCCAACAGACTCCCCGCAGCAGCACTAGTGATGTTTGCCCCACACCATGCACAGTAGCAATTCTGCTCTGCCATAGGGTCAGCAGTAGCATGGCTTTTGCCCATGCTCAGAGCAGCATTAACAATCCCTTACAGCAGCAGTGTCTAAGGAACAGTGTTTCCTGACTCTTCCACCTAATAGTGCTGGGAAGTGCAGATGGCACTTGCAAGGATCAGTAAGGAACACCAGAAGAGCCATAAAAACAAAACTGACCAGAATAGCATTGCATCATCCCTAAAAATGGAATTGTCATTGAAACTACAGCTCCTAAAAGTAAGACAGAATTATGTATTAAACCTATGTAGAGTAGAGTCGCTGCTGTCTGAGAAAGATTTAAATAGGATCAAGAGTTTCCTAACATTATAGCCAAAATGTCCAGGGTACATGTTAATTAAAAAAAAAAAAAAAAAACACAGTATCTATACCAATAACCTTGAAAAAACACACACACAAAATGAAACAACTAGCCAACACTGAGATGAATTTGTTGTTGGAATTATCTGATAGTATTTTAAAGCATTTATCATATCAACACTTCTACAGACAATTACAAATTGTCTTTTTAAAAAATGGGGGGAAGCTAACAAAGAAATAGTAATTATAAAAATAAACCAAATACAAGTGATAGAAGTGAAATATAGAATAACTGGAATAAAAACTTTCTTTTTAAAAAAGACTTTATTTATTTCTAGAGAGAGGGGAAAGGAGAGAGAAAGAGAGGGGGAAGGGAAGGAGAAAGAGAGGAAGAGAAACATCATTGTGTGGTGGCCTCCCACACGACCCCTATTGGGGACCTGGCCTGAAACCTAGGTATGTGCCCTGACTGGGAATCAGACCAGCAACTCTTTGATTGGCAGGTGGGCACTCAATCCACTGAGTGGAATAAAAAAACTTTCTGAGTGGGCTCAATAGCAAACTGTAGACAAAAGGTAGAATCAAGGAAATTTAAGACAAACCAACAGCTTTCACAATGTAAACAATAGAAGGAAAACAGAGGTGAATGATACTAACAATGAAAGGAATAGATACTCAAAAAATAATGGGTCAATAACAAAAGAATTGATATTTATATCACCCAAGTCCCAGAATGAGAATAGAAAGATTGTGGGGCTAAAAATGTGTGGGAAGAAATAGTGGTGCCCTGTCTGGTGTAGCTCAGGGGATGGATAACTGGCCTGTGAGCCAAAAGATCACAGGCTCCATTCCCAACTGGGGCACCTGCCTGGGTTGTCTCCCCAGTCTCCAGTTGAGGGATGTGCAAGAGACAACCAAATGATGTCTTTCTCTCTCCCTTTTCCTCTCTCTAAAAATCAATAATAAAATTTTTAAAAAAGCGTGGCTGGTGTAGCTCAGTGGATTGAGCTCGGGCCTGCGAACCAGAGGATCGCGGTTCAATTCCCAGTCAGGGCACATGCCTGGGTTGCGGGCCAGTTCCCGGCAGGGGACACACGAGAGGCAACCGTACATTGATATTTCTCTCCCTCTCCTTCTCTCCTACCCTTCCCCTCTAAAAAGATAAATAAATAATAAATTAAAAAAAATTTTTTAAAAAGAAAGAAAGAAACAGTGGCTGAAACCTCCTAAACTTAGTGAAAGATAATTCTACAGATTCAAGAAGATGACTATATACCAAATAAGACATGTTTTAAAAATTCCACACCAAGATAAAACATATTTAAACTTTAAGTAATAAAAATGAAAACTAAAGATAAAGAAAAAGAAATTAAACAGCCAGAGAGAAAGGGCACATAAAGAAACTTTAATTCAAATAGCAGTTGATTTCTTATCTGAAACTACTGAAGACAGAGGAAATGTTTAAAAGTCTTTCAAGTGTTGAAAGAGTCATCAATCCATGACCTTTTTTCCAGGGAACATATCCTTCAGAAATGAAGGTGAACTGAAGAGATTCTCAGAAAAAGGTGACTAATGAAATTTGTCACCAGAAGATAAGCCCTTAATAGTTAAAAGAAGTTCTCTAAAAGAAAGAAAAGTATAGCATAAGAAAACAGAAGTCTTTAAAAATAAATGAAAAATAGAATGGGTAAAAATAAGGGTAAATAGAATACTCTAGACTACTCTTCAACCAGTAAGTTTCCTAAAACATTTTTTTATGTTTGAAACAAAAATTATAATACCATCTGATGTGGTACTCGATGTATCTAGAGGAATTCATTAAGATGATTATATTTTAAAAGTGACAGGGAAAGAACAAGGGATACCATAACAAATCCTATAGCCATTGCTCATAAGCAGAACTGCTTTGAAGAAATGGATGAATTCCTCATAAACCACACACTGCAAGACCCATTCAAGTGAAAAGAGATGACCAGAAGAATCCTAAAACTGATGAAGAAGCTGAATTTGTAATTACAAAATCTTTCACAGAAATTTAAAGATCCTGATGCTTTCACTGAAGATTTTGTTAAACTATTAAAGGAAAAATTAATACCAATTTTAAACAATCATTTACATAAAGAGAGGAAATAATGCTTTATAACTCATATTATGAGGATAGTATTACCAAATATCAAACCATACAAAGTCAATACAAAAAAAGAAAGGAAGGAAGAACAAAAAAAGGAAACTATAGATGAATATGTCTCATAAAGTAAAATGTAAAAATCCTCCAAAAAATTAGAAAATTAAATCCATCAATATATCAAAAATTAATATACTGCTACTAAATTACCTGATTCCAGATATGCAAGTCTCATTCAACATTGGGGAAAAAAAAAATGAGTATAATGATGCACTACAAAAGGCTAATGACCTCCAGATCTATCCATACTGTCACAAAAGGTAAAATTTTCTTCTTTCTTACAGCTCAGTAGTATTCCATTGTGTAAATGTCCCATAGTTGTTTTATCCACTCATCTACTGATGGACACTTGGGCTGCACATTATGCGAAGCGAAATAAGCCAGAGAAAGACAAGCACCATGTTATTTCACTCATATGTAGAATCTAATGAACAAACTGAACTAACAAAGAAAATGGGGACAGACTCTTAGATACAGAGCAGACTGACAGTGTGCTGGGCCGGATAAAACAAGATGGAGGGCCAGATTCGGCCTGCGAGCCTTGTGTTTGCCACCTGTGGTATAGTGAAAATATCACTCAAGCAGACAGTTCTAGCCCTAGTTCTTCCACAACTGGGCTATATAAACTTAGGAAAAATGCCACTTTATTAATTCCCTTTGTGACAATGATATGGACTAATTTAATGGTTTGCAAGCTGTTTCCTTGACCACCGAACATTTCTTTTTTCTACTACAATCTTTTGAGAGAAACAAGAATGTAAGAGCCAGAGACAGGACACCACAGTGGAAGGAGAGTCAGAGGCCAGGAGCTCACCTGTTCTTCCCTCTCCCTCTGCTGGTGGCTGCAGCAGTCTCCAAGGCCCCTCAGAGCACAGTTTAAAGGCATCTGGACCAGATGATCTCCAGGAACCCTTGACAGTTTCAAATTGCATGGTGACTATTTACACAAAGGGTAAAAAAAGAGAGTGTTTCTGAAGGAAATAGATGGAATTTTGAGGGTGTGGGGTAAAACCAGGGATCCAGCTGCTGGGGACAAGAAGGAAATTATAGGGAGCAAGCAACCTGTGCCTGGTTGGTTCTCTGTGGTCTGGAACTGTTCTTTCCTGGCTGCATGGCATCACCAAAGAGAGTGGCCCAATTGCTAGCACAGCCTAGGACAGCACCAGTGTCCTGATCAGGCAGAAAGAACACTGTGGAGAGAAGGCAGAGACAAGCAGATGCCAGGATGGTCTTTGTCTACACTCCATGTAAAATACCCCCAAGAAGGAGGTCAGAGCATTCTAGATTAAGGCCTTGGATAGTGAAGGGAAAAAAGAAAATTTGCTACAGCAAAAATGTTGCCTGGGCAGCAGGCACTGGGCAGAGGGCACTGAGCAGAGAGTGCAACTCTCTCCATGATGGAGCCGGCAGTCAGAAGACTATGCATTTTTCCAAACCAGAAGGCCTTGAGCCACAAGGAGGAAATGTTGACTAGTAACAACCAGCTGGTGTTTAAAGCTGATGATAATCTTGGCAGTTTAATTTAATTCAGCCTCAAACTGAAGTAAGACACTATCTAGCAGATACAACTTTGGCATCAGGAATTCGCTAGCTTTTAACTGTGACAATAAAATAGTAGAGGACAGCAGTGACACATGGATTATTCAGTTCTCTTGGGAGAACATTTCTATGGGACACAGAGATTCTTTCCCTCCAAAAAAGATAAAAGACAGAGTTTATGGGAAAATTCTTATTATTTATGAGATGAAAGACTGAAGTTTCATGAGAACAAATTTTGTAACAAGAATGGTCACGTTTTTACTTTGTTAACAAGAATGAATACACATTTGAGTGTATAATCATTTCAAATTCAAAAGCAGCCTTCGTGTACTAGATTTTAAAAGTCAGCAGTTTTCAAAATGTGTTTGATGGAGCATTTACAGATCCAAAAGTTTCTGATGTTGATGGTTATCTCACTGTGAAAAATTTTCATTCTCACTGTTGGTATTACACAACCAAGGAATTTTGCAAAAGAGAAAAAAGTACTAGTATAATTGGTAGAGTGAAAATCAAAGCAAAGAATATAACACATAATATTTACATAGATGAATTACAGAAATAATCTCTGGCCAACAGCCTTTATAAGAATGCTGTTTCGTGCCATGAAAATAAAATTTACCTTGTGAATGCTGATTTTTCTGATGTCTGCAAATATTGACCATGGGATATCTATTGTGGTTGCTTTCTGTCAAAAAATATTTTTATTTAAAACTTCTGATAAAGAGTGAGAGAACAACAATGAAGCTGCTGTCACTTAGGGTTAGGTTTGGTTACATCAAACAAAAATCAAACAAGTAAATAAAAACCAATTGCTTAAACAAGAAAGAAGTTTGTTTCTCTCTCATGAAAAACATGTCTGCCAGCAGATAGCATAGGACTAATATGGTGGCTCTAAAACCTGCAAAAATGCGTCTCCTTTTGCCTTGGGTTTTTGCTGTCCTCAGCACAAAACTTCCACTTCATGGTCCAACGTGTTACTTGGGCTTCAGAGCTTCACGTCTTTAGCCACACCCTCAGGAATAAGGAGGTTAAGTTTAAGGGTGCATCTTCCTCCCTTTAAAGATACTTCAAAAGCTGCACACACTGTATCCTCTTACATGTCTTTGGACGAAAAATAATGACATTAGCACAGCTGACTTCAGCATAAGCTAAAAAATATTATTCTTCTCCTGGGTGACCATGAGCAATTACCAGGAAATATTCTGGATTTTTCTTACAAGAGAAAATCAGAGAACAGATAGCAGTATAGCAACTAGTAAATCTTAGTCAAAAGGTAATTAAAAGGTAGGCTTCATTTTAAAATTTATTTCAGAGATTCTAGTAATTGTAATATATATTATATATTATATATATATATTATATATATATATTTTTTCTGTAGATATATGGAGAGAACCTAATTTCCAGATCTTCATTAAATCTAGACCTTATCTTTTAAAATAAAATTTAATTCAATACTTTAAAATATGTTTTAACTTCATGCCCTGGCTGGTGTGTCTCAGTGGATTGAGCGCAGTCCTGAGAACCAAAGGATCGAGGTTCGATTCCCAGTCAGGGCACATGCCTGGGTTGCAGGCCAGTTCCCAGCATGGGACACACAAGAGGCAACCATACATTGATGTTTCTCTCCCTCTCCCTCTCTCCTACCTTTTCCCTCTAAAGATAAATAAATAAAAATCTTTTAAAAAATATGTTTTAACTTCATACTTTACATCATAAAAGTCAGTTGTCAGTTTCCCAGAGGACTGGGGACTCATTCAACTGTCATCTTCTGATCATTGATGATAGAATCTCAAAAAATGAATGAATATATTTATAGCTATACAAATTAATATTTAACATTTAATTAGCTATTTTATAAATGGATATTAGCACTGTAGCATTGAAAACATTTTTAAGGAGTCAATATAATTTTTAAACTCTTAGGCTATTAATAACCACTATCTTATTTGAAATTGCTGAAACTCTTACTAGTTCCTGAAAAAAAAATGCATTCATTTTTTTTTTTTTTTGTGGAAAGTAATAGATAGATAATTCTTAATCATTCATTTTGTAACTGTAAGATTAAATGAGCACATTTTATTTATTTGCTTTAATAAAAGTGATTTAGAAATAAATTAATTAAAATATGTGGAAAACTTAACTTAGCTATAGACGTTATTCTTCTATGGACTCTTCTACTTGTTGAGGTAGTGAGAACACAGATTGTGGGTGCAGTGCAAATTGGCAGTAACTTTGAACCATGTGAGATCTGTATTTTGGTTTTAAGAAAGTTAAATGGGCATAAATCTTGTACTCGAGTTTTCATATTTGGCTAAAAATTGGCAATAGATTGATAGTAAATAAATTTTCTGAATGTAAGTTAAACAATGCATTGTTCAAATTACTTGTGACTCTCACACATATTAAAGTGTTAACTTATTGAAAGATATTACAGAGCCCATATTCTCATCAATCTAGGTAGCTTAACTTTTTTCTTACTACCTTTCTTTTGAAACTTAGTATATCATGGACCACTGAAATATAATAATGACAATTAAAATTTTCATTCCCTAAAGTTCAGTTGTGTGTATTTTCTACTAAAATACTTTCTTTATTTTCAGTTCAAAATATAATCAAAAGCAAATTTATGGTAGTTGTTATGGAATTTTAAAAGCAAAATATATAAAATATTTAAGTGAATTAAATAGGAATGATTTGTCTTGCATGGAAAATTATTTTCTTCCTTAAGAGGCTTCTATTTATTTAATTATTTGATGAACTCAGCAAATCTGTGAGGTTACTATTTTTTGTAAAGCAAGAGAATTATATAATTCTTCTAATTATTTTCATACAGTAAATTAAACCAATAATTTATGTATTTGCTATAAGAAGCTAATGTACTAAAATATACAAAATAATAACTTTTCATAATATTTAATATTTAATGGGACTCATACTAAAATAATATGTTTTGTAGTTTTTAAAATATAGAAATACAGCAAAGTATAAAGAAAACAAAATTTTCCTATCCTTTCATCTATAGATTATATAGGCAGCAAATGTTAACTTATTATCATTACTGGTGATGCTATTTTTATATTTGTAGTCTTGCTAATTTTCGGTAATTTACTTATTTACTTGAATAATGCAATACAATTTAAAAAAATTAGAAAACCTTTTTTTATAATTCCTGGATAACCTTGTTTAAATCATCACTCTATCACTGATTTATCCATGCCTCTCCGCCCGTGAGCAGCAGGCTGGGCCGGCAGGGGAGTCAGCACCACCTGTATGCAGCCACCAGCAAAGAACTGGCAGGGCTTGGCGTGTAACTCCGCACTCCTCAGGTGTGACAATTCTCAAGCATATGTTTTACACTAATTTCCAGATTCTTCTTCAAATATCCCCAGTCTGGGCCACAGCCTTGATTGAATGTGTTTCCTGCCCCCTACTGACTTTTCCTGCAGTTCTCAGATCAAGCACTCGCTCTGAGCACCTTGGCTCCGAGCCTGTTTCAGGAGGAACAGAAACTAAGACAATATTTCTAAAAGCAAAATATAATGCTTTACCATATCGTAATTCAAACAAGCTTTAGCTTCAGTAAATTTACATAAATGTATTTGGGAAAACTACAAGCTTAGGACAATTTACATTACTTTATATGGGATTACAATCAAGTACTTTAACAAAATCATCTCATAAATTTTGAAATAAATGTAAATATAAACGATGTAAACACTGCCAGGCATGAGGGAAGCACACCAGCCATCGGTAACAAAGGATAAATGACTCTGAGAGTGCCTTCTCTTACCGGGAGCAGGCGGAAGAGCAGGCATCTGCATCAAACTTTATAACCATTCAGAAAGGCATGGAGTTACAGACTATACAAAGCAGTTCAAAGGAACTTTTTTAAAATTGTGTGAAGTTTTATGACTGCTTTCCCCAAAATGCATCCACAAAGGTTATAAGAAGGCAAAACAAATATAGTCAAAAGATTATCCACTTCTTTCTCTAAGATGTGTGCTTGTTTAACACTTTCACTGTTATTTTATTATTGTCTTTTCTATTTCTCTGTGAGATTAATTTTTTCTTACTGTTAGAAAACCCTTCCTCCCCCTACCCTTGCAAACTGTCTAATAAACTATCTTTCCTAAGTCACACACGAATCTTAAACAACAACAAACTCTAAAGATTTATTTCTCACTTAGTTTCTTAATTTTATCAGTCAGGAGAACATTTACTTTAATCATTGACTATATGAAGACAGAATTTTAGGTGATTTTTTTAGTTTGAACAAAATCAGTTTTAGATATTGCTCCTATCTTTTTCAAGAACTTTATATCAATTACCTTGATGATGTTTAACCTACTGTAAGTTAAACATCATCAAGGATTTGTTTCGTATGTGAGATTTTCTTATCAGTAGATAGACTTTAACAATGTAAAAAATATTAGAACCTGAAAAATAACTTTTTTTTCATTTGATCAATCAGAGAGAGACCTCAGCCTTGGCTAATTTGGCTCAGCGGATTGAGCACCAGCCTGCAATCCGAAGGGTCACTAGTTCGATTCCTAGTCAGGATACATGCCTGGATTGTAGGCCAGGTCCCCACTGGGGGACGTGTGAGAGGCAACCACACATTGATGTTTCTCTCCCTCTTTCTCCCCGCATTACCCTCTCTCTAAGAATAAATAAATAAAATCTTTAAAAAAATAAGTGGGGACCTCAGAGAGAATGAAGTTTGCTGCTATATTTGACAAAACCCACCTCACTAAGCTAACATCTGGATTAGACGCTGCATTTTGTGGGTTCCTTTCCCCAGCCTCCTTCCCCCTAATCAGTTTTGTATTAGACCTTTATGTTTTCATTATAACCTGGCAGCAAGAGCTCCCTAAAATAGAAAGAGTGAATGAAGGCAATTTTTTCCATTAACAATATATTTCCCTTTGGGGTCTCTGGCACGTTATTGTTCTTCTTTTTTAGAAGAAGCAAAAAAAAACCCAAAACTGTCTTCAGTTGTGAAGCACTATTATTGATCCTATATGAAAGCTTAGGGTTTTGTTTTCCTCTTATGAAAACATACTAAAATATCCTTATAAATGAATACTAGTCAGAGCAAACATCTATACATGTATGAGAAAGTGTTGTGCTAAAAATCACACATTTTTAAGAGCATATTTCCCCAAGTAGCCAATATGGAAAATCTGGAATAACTGAAGTTTCAAAGTAAGGTAAAATGTTATTTAAACACATTTTTGGAAACAATGCATTCTTTCTTGGAGTCCACAAAATGTTACATGCAATAGCCCAATTGTATCTATTGTATTGGGATATGTTTGACTTTTTTGGTAATGCCTTAAGACCTACACACACATGCACATACACACACATATAAATATAGGTATAGATATATAATATAGATTAATATTCTAAGACTATAAATAATATATAACTTACAATGATATAAGTACTAGTCTTAAATATTAATTTATTTTACAACTTAATAATTTATATTTTATTACTCTTTCCATACAAAACTGGAATGCAGTTTGTCTTTCAAGTTTATTTCCCACATGTTTCAGTTTCTTGATTCCAAAAGGACAATATGGTAGAGCTAAAAGTGAAAGAGAGGAACTGTTTTTAATGGCATACTTAAAATTGGGAAGGATTTTCCCATGGATTCTTCCTTTAGCCCTCAAAATAATCCTGGTGAATAGATAAAATTCTTCCTGTATCAGTTGTGATGCTTTTTGGCTATAAATAACATAAACCCACCTAAAACTCTCATATAATTATTGGCTAACATAACTAGCAAATTCAGAGATTAGATATAGGATTCAGGAGTGATCTAATCAAGGTTATAGCTTCTTTTCTCTAGGATCCACTCAGGTCTAATCTTTATGAAATTTCAGCTTTGTCCTCTGTCTGTCTTCTTCCAAAGGTCACAGGATTTACACATAAGTAGAGAGCCTGGCTTCTAGTGACTTTCTCTTAAGAAATGAAACAACTATTTCAGAAATCTCCAGAAAATGTTTTATTGCATCTCTTGGACAAGGATTAGGTCACATAGTTTTCACAGAAAAATTACCAGCAAAAAGGGATAGGATAACTCTTTGGGCAATCAGACACTCCCCTTACCGTACGTTAAGTTTCCAAACTATTAATCAGGAAGGCAAGGGTGCAGTGGACTCTGCGCTGCCATCTGCAAGGTCTGCTGCAAATCCTACTCTCCTGAAGAAAAACTGTAATTCTGGCTGTTGATGTGATTTGCCAATAGTTACAGAGCAGAAAACAGTGGGGACAGGGTTTGTACCCAGCATTTTTTCTAACAAGTACATTACTCTTTCCGCTATTCATGTGAAAATACACTACATATTATGTATTGTAATTTTAATCCATTTCCATTAAATCCAATTATAAGTATGCAACTGGTAGGTGAAGGATAAAAACCAGTAATATTTTCTTTTTATTTTTATCTTTTTAATCCTCATCTGAAAATATGCTTATTAATTTTTAGAGAGAGAATGAGAGAGAGGGTTGGGGGAGAGAGAAACATTGATGTGAAAGAAAAAACTGATCAGTTGCCTCATGTAGGTGCCCTGACTGGAGATTGAACTCACAACCTAGGTAATGTGCCCTGACGGGGAATCAAATCCACAAACTTTTTGGTGCACTGGACAACGCTCCAACCAGCATACCACTCAAAATCCACAGTGGTATGGCATTTAAGAAATGCCTATTTGCATTTAACAGTCCTGGTAAGCAACAGCAACATAGATTAAAACTGTTATGTGGGTAATCTGCTACTTTAAAGAAAAGTCTACTTCCTTTTTTATTTTACTTTCTTCCTATTTTACAAACAGGAAGAAAGGGGGATAAAGGAACAGCTCTCAATACTACACTTAGCTTAAAACAAAAAATAACTAATAACGAACTATAGAAATGATCCCTGAAAGTGGTACATTTACACAATGGAATTCTATGCAGCAGAAAGAAAGAAGGAGCTCCTACCCTTTGCGACAGCATGGAAGGAATTGGAGAGTATCATGCTAAGCGAAATAAGCCAGGCAGTGAAAGACAAATACCATATGATCTCACCTTTAACAGGAAGCTAATCAACAAAACAAACAAACAAGCATAATATAAACAAAGACACTGAATTTGAGAACAGTCTGACAGTGTCCAGAGTGGGAGGGGAGGGAATTTCAGGGGAAAAGGGGAACGGTTTAGAGCAACAAGTATAAAGGACTCATGGACAAAAACTATGGGGGGGTGGAAATGGGAGGAAGGTGGGGAGGGCTGGGGTGGTGGGCTGGGGCGGGGTAAAAGACAGAAAACTGTACAATATCAACAATTAAAAAATACTGATTAAAAGAAAAAAATAACTAATAGAAGTCACTTACATACTGATACTTCAAGTCTGCACTTAGCACATTGGTAATGCTGAACAAGAAAATGTATAAAACAAAGACTACGAATACATAAATCAAAAGTGCTCTGTGTCTTACTAGAGATCTCAAGAGGAAGCTGTTGTGGCTTAGGTTTTTCTGACCGTGTCACTTCCTGCTTGGCCACGGTCTGTCAGCTCATCTAGGTACAGCCTGCAGACACGGAGGTAAATGTTCAGAAATAAACACATTCCAGTAAAGGTTACTTAATGGCTTTCCATGGATTTCAAAATCACGTTCCAACTATGCAGGACCAAAAAAAATTTCTGATAATTTATGTTACCCAGATGTTAAGAAATCCAACAGCTTTCACTACTCATAAATTTAACAGCATTAAGCACCTGCTGGCTCCGAGCAACAACTCCTGCCAAGAAGGAAGGAAGGAGCTTTTGCGATAATAAGCTCCTTCCCATGCCATCCAAGCTGAGCTTGGGTCTCAATCCTGTAGCTTCACACCCTCCCAGCTTCCCACAGAGGGGTCCTTGGGCTCCACACATCAAGAGCAGCAGCAACCTACTCTGCCAATTCTACACTGGATGCAGGAAGTGGTACTCAGAGTTGAGATATGGCTGTTTCTAAATCCCAAGGAACTCTAGTTGTTAGTGAAATAAGTAAATGAGAGAGGCATTAGCGTGAATTTAGAATAACAAACGATAAAACTTTAAGAGTGAGAAAAAATACTAAAGGTTGATTTTGATCTTCTCTCATTGTGAGAGCCTTTAAACACATGCAAAAATTAAAAACTATTTAGTCCAGAGTTTTACCTTTCTCTTATGCCAAACCCTCTAAAAAATGTTAAAATTGATGGATTTAAGATGCTCTCCTTTTTATTTTCTATTTTCTTTCTTTGGTGGAAATGCTAATGAGCTTCAGAATGACAGGAAATGGGCATCTGAGAGGGACTGGGTCTGACACATATTAAAGACCTGGGATAGTGCTAGCTGATTCTCATGAATGTAGATATGGACCAAACTCACCGCAAGAAGTTGTTGACCTATAATAATTCAGAGTTGTTTGTAGATCATTCATTCATATAAGTACCAGACCTAAGCCTTCCTCTCTATCACTCCAAGGAGTTTAGCCCAAGACTCCACGGGATTTACTTCACCAATCTGCGCTTTTCGTGGGCAGTTTTGAATCTTGCCACAGGGTTGGAAGGAAACTATTAGTAGCCACCATGTACTTGCTCCCTCTAAAGGAGTGCCAGTAGGATTGATCCATTTCCCCAGTGATGATATACATTATTCTATGAACAGGACTCACCTTCTGATGCAGATATTTAAATGAGTTTTTAACTTAAAAACATCTGTTTCTTAGAGACTGTAGGGATCAAACTCTATCTTTATCCCACTGTGCTGTCACCATTTGTTCATTGATAGAGTACAATATGCAAAGTTCCTTCTAGTCAACCTAGGATAAAGTGGCAATCCCTGACTGCCTGGTTTTAAAAATACAGCTGGAGACACAGAAAAATAACTTTTACACACATAGGCTGAGTGTAGTGAGAACTATTCTAGAGGTGAAAATAAAATGCAATGAGCTAACAAGAAATAAAAAAGATTCAATCACTTATGGGATAAAATAGATTCAGTAGTTTTCGTTGGAGAGATTATCAATTAATTCATTGATCAGAACAAATATTTTTAAATGCTTACATTATGCTGGGTAGTATACGAAATACTTCATATGTGTTGTATTTGTTAATCTTTGCACCAAAAAATAAGGAAACACACTGTGAAAATTTAAGTAGTTCACCCAAAAACATATGGTTGAATTGAGATCTGAACTCAATCTGTGGTCTCTGGGATGTGAACTTTCAGTGACTACTTAATAATACTGCCTATGTGAATGCGGAAAAAATGATCAGTATGCACATCTACTAAAATATTTTTTTACCTATTCCATTTCTTCATAGATGCAACTTGAAAGATTTGCAATCAGTTAAAATAGCTGCATTTATTCCAAGTATTGCTCTCCACTGTAATGAAATATGAGGTTGTAATGGGAATGTTGTTATTTAATGTGATTTTCAGTAGAAGATTCTATATAAATTAGCATCATTAATCATTCATGGAAACATGCACACTGAGTGGGTGAAGTTTTTAAGGAAACATTATCTTGGGTCATTAAAGTATAAGTAAATTTGAAAGCACAGGGGTTACAGGTGTTGGGGAAGGAAGTATAATCTTAAGCAGCAAACAAAATCCAAGTTAAATGAATACTTTGAGTGAACCCTGGGAAAGAGTTCAATATTTAATTTTAAATAAACCCTTTCTGACTGTGTGTTTTAAAGACCAACTAAGATAGAAGTCAAAAGAATAGGAAAACATGAACCCAATTAATAATAATACAAAGTGTTTCAACCCAGATTTATCTCTTACCTCATCTAACTCAGTATTACCAAATAACATAGGCCATTATATCTATGAATCCCAGAAAGTTTAGAGTAAAATAAAATAATCAGAGGAAAAGTAAGTCAGAATTCTTAGAGATTAAATCTACATATGTATAAAAGTCAATAGAATTTGAATATATATGCAGAACATAAAATGACTACAAATAATTTTGCAAAATTGAGAGAAATACACATAGATTAGTAGTCAAGAAATTCAACTTTCCTATAATGTTCAAAACAAGTAGAAAGACATTAAAGTGATGTAAATAAAGAAATAATAGAAGAAACTTTCCTAGAATTGAACATAGTTATCAATTATTCATAAGAATAAGCAAGTTCTCTGAGTGCTCTTCAGGACAAACAAAAACCAACTTGTGCTTGCCATCATTCCAGTGAGGTTTCAAACAAGAAGAATATATAAAATTTTTAACTTTATTTTTATTGTTGACACTCTTAGAGATATCCCCCTTCCCCAACCTTTGCCTACCTTCACCCAGCCCCTACCCCCTTCCCTCTGGCCATCACTGTTGTCTGTGTCTATGGGTTGTAGAGATATGATTTTTGGCTAGAGTAAATACGGTTTACCTACAGAGAACTAAGTTTCACACTGTCATTAGATTTTTCAACAGTGACACTAGTTACCAGAAATAATGTCTTCAAATTTCTAGGAAAATAAAATGATCTCATACTCACAATTCAGTAACCAAATAATCAAATGCAATATCAAAATAAAGATATTTCCAAAATGTAAGAATTCAAAATTTAATCTCCTATTATTCTTTTTTTTGAGAAATCAAAAAAGAGGAGATTCTCTAGCAAAATGGGCAAACATTTTTATTAACTATATGATTTTTATACATGTTATTATTGTAATAATTGAACATGTATAGTGAGAGAGGAGAGAAATTATGTAAATCATGTTCACAAAACTAGGACATGTGAGAGACAGATGTAAATCATGTGTGTCAGTCTGGATCCTTTAGGAAGCAGATGTCAATGTAGAGAAGAAATGCAGAGATTTATTGGGAGGTGATGCTTGTGAAAGGTAAAGAAGAGGAAACAAGAGTAGGCCTGATGAGCCTTCAGAAAGTGAAAGGAAACGGGAAACCCTTCCAATACTGTGAAAGGAAAGTAAATATGAAAACTGGACAGGACGGGAAGAGTCTCAGACTATGATATTAATTCAGAGGAGGTCTCAGACAGTCCACTGAAGGCTCCAAAGATAAATCATGGAGGGATTCTCAATTGACTGGAAATGGACAAGAGCTAGTGTGCTACCATGCTCAGTCATTGGCTGAGAGCTGTCCGGAGAAAGCATGGCCTGAACTTGAATATGCTGCAAATCCCAAAAACACTATCTGGAGGCTGTCAGCTAACTGCATTCCTCAGAGTATATCTGTGGGAGGGAGGTCTGAGCAACACACCTCCAAGACTACCACAGCTCACCTGCTCTGAGTCCATATTCTCAACCACTGGCCTATGGTTTTTTTCTTAAGCCTATGGATAATCATTTAAGATGAGATGATTAGAGAGCCAACATGAAGTGAATGAAGATTAAATTTCTTTTTCTACACTGGAATTTCTAAAATTTCTCCATTACAGATTAGGTAATTTAATATCTTATCCTAGAAAAGATTAGCGGTATCCTATGAAATACGCATGTGTGAGCAGAGATGGGGGAAGAGGGAGAGAAAGAGTATAAATGAAGAAAGCCAGCTATAAAATAGTGATTATAGCATGCTACAATTAGTGTGAAAAATGGGACATTAACATAACTACTTTAGATCATGTCTAAAAGCACAAAGAATATTTCTGATACTATTTGTCTAAGAGAAGGAGATTGTATTGCTGGGACATAGAAATGGGAGAAACATATCCAAAACATCTCAGCTGAATTGTAGGTCAATGAAGGTACAAATGTGTTACAAATATTTTGACAACTTTTGGATGAATGATTATACTAAATTTCTGTTAACAATGATATTGTGCTTTGAATTGCTTTCAAAGCGATTGATAAAGAGAGTTCATTTCTTACCACTTGTCTTTCAGGTCCAAACTGTCAATATTTCAAAACACAATTCATCATTTTTGCCAAATATTTACTTTTCATCTGTGATATTAGTATTGTTGCTTCTCCGAGGTTGGAATGTGTAAATGCTTTCTCCTCCTTCATGCCCTATTAACATTGTGATGCAGAATCCTGCCCTTTCCTTCCTGTCATCTTCATGGCTACCTGGGCACCTGTTTCTAATGTGACCCTAAGATCACTCTCTCTCTCACTTTTACCCTCGCTTGCTTATTCTTGCTTATGAGGGCATGCCATAATTTTATATTGTGTATCATCTTTTACATTTCTTTTCTCTACAGTGGCTACGTACAAGTGTTGGCAATATGGAACATGTTAGTCACCACATGAATTATGTTATGCAATGATTACCCCAAGTATCTCTGAGTTGAGACAGGTTAGCATATTTCACGTATACCTCATAAATGTGTAAAATTCTATTTTCGATACTACTTTGTAAGTGTAATATAAGAAATCATGGGTTGCTACAATTATATGACATAGGCAGCCAGGGTTCTAAAATTAAGCAGTCATCAAAGAAAATTTATTCTTTCTAAGAAACTAAAACTTGACATTCTAAAGTTTAAAACATCGTCATTAGGTCAGTAAGAGAGTTGAACAAAAACACAAAGGGCATTGAACTTGGACAAAGGGGAAAAAAGCCATAACTCAAAGCTTTATGGTAACAGGAGACATCATTTTACTGTTGTAGTGACTATACTGCAAGTATTACTGATTTATTTTATTCTTGTTTTGTTATTGTGAGTTTTTCGATTCCCTTCATTATAGAACCAAAAAAAAAAAAAATATTGAACAATATACCTTAAAGCACTGAATTGAATTAGGGGGAAAATAGTACTGAAATTTCAGGTATTAGAGCCATGAATCAACTTCAGATAAGGGCTATCTGAAGGAACTCTTAATTCCCTATAATCACTCAAATTTTCATTTCCACACCTTAAGCTTTTCAATACACTTGTACACTTAAATAATAATCCTTGGGAAAGTTGTGCTTTCTCTGAGTCCCCTCATACAGAGATAAAGGAACTGGAGAATCATCAGGAGTATATTCAACTCTGATCATATGACCTATCTCATTTAATTGTTCTTTGGGTAAGACATTTTTTCTGTGTTCACTCACTTGCTTTGTTCCCCCAACAATTAATTCGTTCTCCCAAACCATCAATACGAGTATCATAAAATAGAATTTATAAGTTCATCCTCAAATGGGGAAATAGATAAAGCATTCCTTTAAAGAACCTGAGATTTCCCTTGCTGAATTTTTAATTAATAACAGATCTACAGTAGGAGCTCAAGGGCCTTCAGTGTCAGAGCTCTGCTCTAGTTTGCCTTCAGATCAGAGCAGAGAGGTTTGGCAAATGCCTGGCTGAAAGGGTGTTTTGCTTTTCCTTTTCAAGTAAGTCTAGAAGTTTAAGGAAATTTTTGTTCGGATCTGAACTCCTTTATCAGTGCACATATCAACTGTGCCTAGAAAGTCCACACGTACTCCCACTGGCGCAGCAGCAATCAGATTTTGGGGGCAATCTGATAAACAGACTATGCGTCCTCTCACGACCTGCCTGCTAACCACCTGTATGAGAAGCACAGTGCAGTTTACAGGTGGACCCTCGTCAGATTTGGGTGAAAGAACTTCTGCTTCAGCATGGCATACCGTTACAGCAAGAAAAGTATTACCACTAAACACATTGCATTTAGAGTTCCTTTTCCCAGCAGCCTTTTCTCACCCTCCTTTCTCTTGCTCCCTGGTTCACAGCACCCAGTAATCCCATCTGCAAAGGAACCCTGCGCGCCTCCTCAAAGGATTGGAGGCAGCAACCAGGCTGCTGCGGACTATGCCCCTTAAGAGTGAGGCCAGCCACTCCATGTGGCCCTTTATTCCTTGGAAAGTGCTATGCTTTTTGGATTTGGGATCAAAAATGTGACCCAAGCAGCATGGGAATTTCGACTGCTATTCTGAACTTTTCAAGTCTGACCAGGCACTAAAGATATTAAGACCCAAGCTGATTGCAGCTATCAGAAAACTTAGTTTCCCATTAGAAAAAAACCCACAGATGCACATAATTGTACACACACACATACACATACACACATACACATATGCATGTTAACACATGAACACACACATCTTTTTTTCATATAATCTTCCAGAAAAGAAGGAATAAAATATCTGGGAAAAATTCTTAAGAGAAAAAGACTTACATTTTAATTTTAAAAAGTAATAATATTTCCTGACTTTTCCATGGTAAGCAATAAAGCTACCTTATTTACACATAAGAACTAGTGAAACTGATACTTTCATAAAACATTTTTAAAATAAATACTGAGAGTTTATGTCCAGATAGTACATAGAGTTTACAGAAAACAAATTAATATTTGTATTAAAGTATAAGTTTCTGAAACACATTTCATTTAGGATTCCTTTTGCCAATGGGGTTTCTAATACATTTTAGCATATTTTTTTGAGATAAAACACTCATCTTTATGTATTTTCACCCTGAAAAGCCAGCAAAATGCAAGCAATAAAGCTAATTTGAAGCTGATTAGTACACCAGTTGAAGGCGGGAAATATGGGCAACAAAGACTCTAGCTTTGCAAACTGAGAGCAAACTCAGTTAGTGACTGGTTTCTATCTATCACATAAGTGAGTAGCTCCCTAAGTTTTTACCTGAATTAGGAATAAACCTGTGAGTATGTGTGTTTGTGTGTGGTGTTTCTGAAGGGAAAGAGAGAGAATATGAAAGAGAAAAATATATATTATGTTTCATTTAGTGTTCTCTCAGATTTCAGTTTCTCAGAAGATATGCCTTCCTACACAATCGATGTTGAGTTCTTTAAGCCCAACTCAGCTGAAAGATCAGATATGCATTTATCATAACACTTGAAATCCAATCTCTGTTCCTTTTCCTCTTTCTTTGTAAAAAGTCATTACCAAACATATTGACTTCGAACCCTAGGGACTGAGAACCAGCAAAATTTGGAACAAGGATAATAGATAACAGGTTTTTGTGAGTTTGTCTTGCTGTTAGTAATAAAGAAAATGAAGAGAATGAGATTTTAAAAAAAGAAAGAAAAAGTGAGCAAAAGCTCAAGACCAATGACCTCATCATTCCACATATTAGTCTGGCATACTCTCTTAAATGGAAAATGTCTTAGAATTTCCAGAGACATCAGTATCTTCTTTTAAGTGGGAAATACTCATCATCTACGACAAAGGGCAGCTATTCTGCATGATGTTTTGTGTGCAAACAACTGAATTCGCAAGGGGAGTCATTAAATGATAGGCAATGAGTATTGTTTGAGAAATGTGAACTAATATCCCCTAACTGATCACGACAGAGATCTTGGTCATTTCAGCTGCCTCCCCTATTCTGACCGCTGCTGAGGGACTGTTCAGTATTGACATGGCCAGGCAGCTCCAGCCCAGCGCATTCCGTGCCCCATTATTTTAGGCCTGTTAAGAAATGCAATTCATCATTTTTGAAAAGTATTATCTTCCTATTTTAGATAGCATTGCTCTGTACTCTTCCTGAGGGAAGTAGAATAGAAAAGTGAAAGGGTGGTAAATATTCCAGAAACAAAAACTGAACGAGGGACTTCAAAGACAGGAATCGGCAACTAGCCCAGCCCAGTCAGTGAGAGGTGCATAATGTCCTCTTCTCACTGTTAACATTTTCAGGTTTTTGCATCATGGGATATTTTGGCTACTAGTAATAAATATTTTCATCAGGGAAGCATGCACATTTTTGTGTGGGTGTTACAATTTAGCCATTCACATAGGCTGGGAGAAGTGTTTATGCAGTGGCATTTGAAGTGCAGCCCAAAACTTTCATAATCAAATATTTTACTCCTAGGAGATACTCAAATTCAATCACTCAGAGATAAATGCTGAGAAAGCCATGTTTAAACATCATTCTTTCCTTGCCCGTAGAATATAATCTTTTTTAAGGCTTACTGTAACACTGGGAAAAATTCCCCATCACCCATTAACACAACAACTGCATATAAATCAAGTCAACCAGTTTATCTAAATGAATTGTATGGTATGACACTGGAAGAAAAAGAGATAAGATTTAAAATAGATGAAAATAGTTTCTGTTTTGATTTAAGCACTGCTATTCTATATTGCTTCTTTCTTATATCTTCAGGTTCTCGAATCTTACAAATGCCTTATCATTTTATATCAAGTATAAAATATATCTGCAATGATGTCAGATATGGCATTTATGTGAAAACTTGTACATCTAAATATTTTTTAATTGTGGGGGTTTCATGTTGGTGGTGTAACACATTTTTCTGCGGCAATGACCAAGGACTTCTCTATCGCTTATTATTTGTTCCCTGATGTTTTAAATCAAGACACCAAAATTGTCTCACTCGCCCAATAAGGATAGCATACCTGGTTTTCAAGATGCTCTTCTAAATTATCTAACTTCTTGTATTATATTTGAGCATCATTTTTAATTCCTTCAGTTTCCTATTATATTTTATATAACTACTTACAATAAAAAGTACAATATCTTATTGCCAAAGTAGTAGCAATGATATTGATATAATGTACTAAAATATTTCAAAAATTAATAATCTTCTATATAGAAAGAAAGAAAGAAAGAAAAAGATGGAGAGAGGAAAGAAAGAAGGAAATGTACATTTATTAAACACAAAGTTATTTAGTGTGTTTAAAGTATGAAAGTCTTTTTTTTCCATTTTTTATTTTATTTTTAATCGGTATTTTTTAATTGTTGATATTGTACAATTTTCTGTCTTTTACCCCGCCCCAGCCCACCACCCCAGCCCTCCCCACCTTCCTCCCATTTCCACCCCCCATAGTTTTTGTCCATGAGTCCTTTATACTTGTTGCTCTAAACCGTTCCCCTTTTCCCCTGAAATTCCCTCCGGTCCCCCTCTGGACACTGTCAGACTGTTCTCAAATTCAGTGTCTTTGTTTATATTATGCTTGTTTGTTTGTTTTGTTGATTAGCTTCCTGTTAAAGGTGAGATCATATTGTATTTGTCTTTCACTGCCTGGCTTATTTCGCTTAGCATGATACTCTCCAATTCCTTCCATGCTGTCGCAAAGGGTAGGAGTTCCTTCTTTCTTTCTGCTGCATAGAATTCCATTGTGTAAATGTACCACAGTTTTTTTATCCATTCATTAACTGATGGGCACCTAGGTTGCTTCCAGCACTTGGCTATTGTAAATTGTGCTGCTATGAACATAGGGGTGCATAGATTCTTTTGGATTGGTGTTTCAGGGTTCTTCGGATATAATCCAAGCAGTGGAATTGCTGGGTCAAAAGGTATGTCCATTTTTAGTTCTCTTAGAAAATTCCATACTGTTTTCCATAGTGGTTGTACCAATCTGCAATCCCACCAACAGTGCACTAGGGTCCCCTTTTCTCCACAACCTCTCCAACACTTGCTGTTTGTTGCTTTGTTTATGAAGGCCATTCTGACTGGTGTCAAGTGGTATCTCATTGTGGTTTTAATTTGCATCTCTCTGATAGCTAGCCATATCGAGCATCTTTTCATGTGTCTCTGGATCCTCTGTATGTCCTCCTTGGAGAAGTGTCTGTTCAAATCCTTTGCCCATTTTTTAATTGGGTTGCTTGTCTTCTTAAAGTAGAGTCTTGTAAGTTCTTTATATATTTTGGAGATTAATCCCTTGTCTGAGGTATCATTGTCAAATATGTTTTCCCATACAGTTGGTTCTCTTTTTATTTTAATACTGTTTTCTTTAGCTGTGCAGAAGCTTTTTATTTTGATGAGATCCCATTTGTTTAATACCTATTAAAGTTCCAATGGCATATTTCACAGACATAGAACAAACACTTCAAAAATTTATATGGAATCATAAATGACCCCGGATAGCGGCAGCAATTTTGAGAAAGAAGAGCAAAGTAGGAGGGATCACAATACCTGATACCAAACTGTGTTACAAAGCCACTGTAATCAAAACAGCCTGATACTGGCACAAGAACAGACACATGGACCAGTGGAATAGAACAGAGAGCCCAGAAATAAACCCAAGTCTCTACAGTCAATTAATATTCGACAAAGGGGGCAGCAACATAAAATGGAGCAAAAATAGCCTCTTCAACAAGTGGTGCTGGGAGAACTGGACAGCTACATGCAAAAAAATGAAACTCGAGCACCAACTTACACCATACACAAAAATAAATTCAAGGTGGATAAAACATTTAAATATAAGCCATGACACCATTAAAATTCTAGAGGATAACATAGGCAGGAAAATCTCAGATATTTCACGCAGCAATATTTTCACTGATAACGTCCCCTAGAGCAAGGGACATAAAGGAATGAAAATCTTATTTTATCCAATGGGAAACAAACTTCTTACATTTTAAAAAATTATATTTGAAAGTATAAATATTTTTCTTTACTTTTTAAAAATTAGCGTGCTAATATAAAGTTAATTTGCATAAAATGGAAAATATAGAATTTTGTATCCGTCTTCCTATGATATATCCTCCTATTACCTATACTTCTGGTCATCAGTAAAAGGCATATTTTACTCCAAGGAAATATCATTTAAAAAATTTTTACTGCAGTTTTAAGGTTACTTTAGCTACTCAATTAAACTAGTCACTATTAATTATTCTAGAATCTAAAATCATGATACATGCTATTCTGTTTCATTTATGATTGCTTGGCTTGGGTGCCTGATCGTCTTTTAGACTCTTAATGACCTGCCTAGGACAAACAGTTTATGCTTGAAAATACACAGAGGCTGTTTTCATGTATACAATTGTTTTGTAATAGAAACTTTACTCTCCATTAAGAAGTATAAGAAGCTACCTGCACCATTAGCTGCCTGAAGTGAAAGAATAAGGTGCGATTATACTCAGTGTAAATTAAGATGTCTTGAGAGCATGGAGCTTTAGATAATATGTTAAATTAAGGCTCTCAGATGTGCATTTAATTAAGATATGTAATTTGAAATGTCTGTGCTCTTCTTTAATTCCAATTGATTATTAAAAATAGATTTCTTCAGGATATTAAAAGAGTGAGTAGAAGAAGATATCAAGTAAATAACCTTAAAAGTTTATTCTGAACACTGCAATGATCAAAGCAATGCAATCAGTATCTGCCTCTGCCCCACCCAGCATGTTCTCGTGATCTTATTAGCCATTCAAATGTCAGGCTCATATAAATCTGGGACAAACTGAAAATGCTCTTTTGGTTGACTAATGACTATCCTCCCTCAGATTCTCCAGGTTAGTTATTACTTTTGTTTACACCTGACAGACCCATTTATAATGTTGCTGGGATCATCAGCAAATAGTTACTGAGAACATAGTATTTGGCAAGGACTCTATTTGGAGAAAGCATTCCACTCTATTATTTGAAAGCATTCCACCCTCAAGTAGCTTACAATCTAATTAAGAACACATACACACACAGTACATTTGCTAGATAACAACATGAGACATGTTGTAAATGCTCAATAACTTCTGTGAAAATCTGAGGAATTTAGAGGTGTAGGTAATTTGATGGGCTGTAATGGTCAAGGATGGCCTTTCAAATGAAGTGATTTTGTCCTGGACTTTGAAAGAAAGCCAAAGATAATAATAGAAGCAAATTTCATTGACCTTCAATACTGTCTCTGAAGCACTTACAAATTCTGTTCAGGAACTGTGTCACTTAATCCTCAAATCAATGCTCTGAGATGGCATCATTTATATCACCATTCTGTAGATGAAGAAACTGAAGCACATAGCGGTTGAGTCCTTTTGTGACCAAAGTGGGATTTGGCCACCTGCCACCATATACAAGTATAACACAGTGATTGGTAGGAAAGGAAAAAGGTCTTTATTAAAAGATTGCCCAATTTGGGGAAGTGGGAGCTCCCTGGCTCCAAGCAATTGTTTTCTGCAAAACACAGAAAGAAGCTAGCCAGCCCCAGGACCAGAATCTGGGTCCAGACACCACATTCCATTCTTATCTGTCTTCTGGGTCCCAAGGCTGCTACACAAACAGATCTCATCTCTCCAGTTCCAGACTCTCTCTCTCTCTGAAGTGAGCATCTGTGGAGCCAGCATCTCTATTGCCTTGCCACAGCTTCCTCTTTCTCCCAGGGCTAGGTACACTTCCAGATCACTGTAGCCAGTCTTGCGAAGGGCTCTGTCCATGGGGCCCCATGTCCATGGCTACTTGCATGTATAGGCTGGCAAATGTTCCCAGGCTACAAGTCTATGTGCTGCTCTCAGAGCTTGAGAGAATGGGAGTGGTTTTGGACCGGGTCATGTGGTGCAGGGCCACAGAGCCCCATAGGCCCACCACTGGCAAGGTGTGTGTCCTCCTCCTCCTGATCAGATAAGTAGGGCAAGGCAGGAACTGGGAGTGGCCTGGCCTCCATGCAGCATCTGGGCAGAGCAAAGGGAACACAAAAAGTGGGGAGAGTTTCTGTTCACCATCAGTTTTAAATCTCCTACTCTAAAATCCCATGCAGGGGCAGAAGTGTCCAAATTCCCTGCCAATCTAGGCTGCCATCCACCATGCACATCAGCCCATGCATCATCTGTGCCCTTCCTTCTGCTGCCACAATCCAGAATCAGTTAGGAGGATTTTCTAGCTATACACAGGGTCACAGCATCTGTGTGCCTGGAGCAGGGCCTCACACACTGGCCTGTTTATCCTTACCCAGGGGTATGGAGTCCTGCACCAGCTGCTGCTGCTGCTGCTGCTGCTGCTGCTGCTGCTGCTGCTAGCTGCTTCAGTCCCCTCTCAGGAGGCATGCAGCCCTCCTACTGTTGTGCCATACCATGCTACTCCATTGCTGGTGCAATGCACTGCTGGCTTGAAGCACTAGCTTATTTACTCTTACCTGGGGCAGCCTCCTCCTCCTACATCCCTTCTTTTTTTATCCAGGGGAAAGAAGATTCTTTAACTCCTTGGGGATTTCCCCTGCCCTCAGTAATCTGGCCAGACCTCTCTGTTATATTTTGGCTACAGTCCCCTAGACAGACAGTATGGAGCCAGAATGAGATCCTTGGAAGCCAGGTTCTAGAGCCCTCCTTTTTAATAACTTCCTAGAGCTTCCTTGAACTCAGAGAAAAAGAGAGTTGACTATGGGGAAGCACAAAGACACCTTGCTGATGTATAAAAATATAACAGATTTACAGACATTTATTTTGTATCCTTATACTTTTTTCAATTCATTTTTTTAGTTCTAGTGGTGTTTTAGTGGAATCATTGCAGAGATGAACAAAATAGAGTCAAAAAAACAATACAAAGGATCAATGAAACCAAGAACTCATTCTTTGAAAAGATAAGATTGAAAAACCTTTTGCCAGACTCATCAAACAACAAAGAGAGAAGACCCGAATCAATAAAGGCAGAAATTAAAGGGGAGAAGTAACAACTGATACCAAAGATATACAGAGGACTATAAAAATATTATGAACAACTATATGCCAAAAAATGGACAGAAATAGATAAATTCCTAGAAACACACCATCTTTCAGAACTGAATCAGGAAGAAACAGAGCATCTGAATAGAGAGATTACAGCTAGTGAAACTGAAGTAGTAACCAAAAAATTTTCAACAAACAAAAGTCCTGGATTGGATGGTTTCACAGGTGAATTATACTAAACATTCAAAGAACTAACACATCATTCTCAAACTACTCTAAAAAATTTCAAGAAAGGGATAAACTTCCAAGCTCAATTTACAATACCAGCATTATCCTAATGCTAAAACCAGAGAAAGACACTACAGAAAAAAGAAAATTATAGGCCAATATCCCTGATGAACACAGATGCTAAAATTCTCAACAAAATATTAGCAAACTGGACCCAGCAATATACTAAAAATATCATGCACCATGATCAAGAGGAATTTACTTCGGGAATGCAAGCTTGGTATAAAATCCACAAATCAATAAATATAAATCAACACAAACATAATAAAGGATAAGACCCACATGATCATATCATAAGTGCAGAAAAAGCATTTGATAAAGCCCAGCATTCATTTATGATAAAAACTCTCAGAAAAGTAGAAATGGAGGGACCATACCTCAATATAATAAAGGCCAGATATGACAACCCACAGCAAGCATCATACTCAATGGGCAAAAACTACAAACATTTCATTTAAAATCAGGAACAAGACAGGGATGTCTGCTTTCAACATTCTTATTCAACACACTACTGGAAGTCCTAACTACAGCAACCAGACAAGAAGAAATGAAAGGCATCCAAATTGGAAAGTAAGAAATAAAACTGTCTTTATTTGCAGCTGATATAATACTGTAGATAGAGAACCCTAAAGACTTCAACCCTTCTGTTCTTCATTTTTTTTTCAAAAGTCAAGGAAACTATAGAAGGATAGTCTTAATGGTGAAAGGAAAATATGTGAGGGTTTGAATATCATAAAAACCTATTGAACAATAACAACCAGCAGTGACTTGCTGCTGAATGTGTGGCAAAAGCTGAGCTGAGTACTAGGTATACCCAAGAATATTTACTTTGGACACTTTCCTAAGTACACAAAGGTATGTGTGGCAAGGAGAATCGATGAGGCAAATTCCTTAGCCTCACAGAGTGCATAAAGGGTAGAGCAAGGATTTAACTCTACTTTGGTCTCATTCTGAAGACTACAATTTTGTCTATTATACCAGATAGCCTCTCAGTTATTTACTGGTTGTTATTTATTCCCCAAAGGGCCTCATCTTTCAGAGAAACTCTCTGCATAGTATATACTTTATTCATAACAAGCATGCTTTTTCACATTTTATTGTCTCTAACATTTCCCCTCCCGTATGTACTTCATTTATCTCCAAATTATTCTTCCAAAATTACTGTGTTCCTCATGTCATTCTTTGCTCAAAATCTTTAAATGCCTACCTGCTTCCCATTACCTATAGAATAGCATAGAAATCCCTTCACATGGTAGTCAACCCCCTCAAACAGGTGCTACATAGATCAGTTTGTCTTCATAGCTGCCTCTCTCTCTAGCATCTGTGGACACAATCCTCCTCTGCAACCAATTTGTTTTCTACTTAATTGCTCCAACATGCCTGGAACTTTCTTATCAATAAATCTTAGCTTGTTCCATTTCTACCTCCAGACATATCTTCCATGGTTGGCCATTTCTATCAACTTCCAGAGGAACATGGGTACCAAATGCATTAAGCCCTTTTATAAAATTGATCAATACATTCACACTAGACTAGAAGATCCATTAAGCAGTAGCTAACTTTTTCTTGGTCACCAGCAATATATTCACAGTATCTAGCCTGGCACGTAGTGAGACATATGCACAGATATGTATCTACATCTATATCATCTATATCTATATCTATATACACACATACCTATACCTATACTGATATCTATATAACTATCTATCTATCTATGTATCTACACAAATAGTTAATCCTTTAACAACATGGGTTAAAACTGCATGGGTCAACTTATATGCAGATTTTTTTCAATGAATACAGTAAATGTATTTTCTCTTCTTTATGACTTTCTTAATAACATTTTCTTTTTGTAGATTACTTTATTGTAAGAATATAGTATGTAATACACATAACACACAAAATATGTTAATTGTTTATTTTATCAATAAGGTCTCTAGCAAAGAGTAGAGTATTAATAGTTAAATTTAGTAGTCATGAAAAGTTATTGACAGGTTTTCGACTTTGCAGGGATCAGCACCCTGACCCCTGTGTGGGTCAACTGTGTACACACACACACAGATGTGTACAAAAACTTTCCTCCCCTGTATCCTCACTTATCTAATTTTATGCCTGAGAATGCAAAACAAGTCTTTCTTCATTTTCTTAGTTATCATGGCTATTGTTTTAATTCACCACCACTCAACAGAAAGTCCACAGCAACTATCACTCTGAAAAAATCAAATTCATATTCCAGAGGAGTATAATGAGATTGACTAATCTAATTTTCTTTTCATTTTGCCCTGACCACTGTGACTTAGTTGGTTGGATGTCATCCCATAAACTAAAAGGTCACTAGTTCAATTCCCTATCAGGGCACATGCCTGGGTTGCGGTTTAGGTGCCCAGTAACATGAGAGAGGAAACCGATCAATGTTTCTCTCTGCCATGGATGTTTCTCTCCCCCTCTTTCACCTTCCTTCCCCTCTTTCTAAGAAACAAATTAAAAATAAATAAATGAAATAATTTTCTTTTTACCTTTTAGAGACTCCTATGAGACAAAGCCAGACCAGATTGCATGAATCTAGGAAGTGGGTTGAAGTCTGGAGACTGAGGTATGAATCAATGATTCCTTCTGTTTTCCTTCTTGATGACGAACTGAGGAATCAGAACCTGCTAGGAACACAAGGGCATGTGACAGTCTCGAAGATAGAGAGGAAATGTCATGTTAGCCCTGATGTTGTTTGGGGATACGAGCAAGCTTTAATATAATAAAGGGAAAACACATTTGAATTTATGGAAAGAATACCAAATTGTTTAAAAGTAGGTCAGTCAAGTAGACCCAAAATGGAGTGGGAAAGCACCCAGGAGCGTAACAATGTAGCAGGTGGGTCAACTCAGATATAAATAGCTAACTGTCCAAAAGGCAGAGGCCACAGAGCATTTGACAAAAGACACTGATATTTTTGTACAACAAAAATCCATTAAGGACACTGGGAAGGAGAGAGAGTGAAAGGAGGAGGGCAGCTCACTGGCAGGCACAAACATAATTACAGCTATTACATTTTTTCCTAAAGTAGTTATTTGTGGTGCCTCCAAACTCTAATGTGTTTTTATGTTGCAGCCTGTTGTGATTGGGGCAGGCTGCTTGACATTTGCAAGGTTCCATTGCTATTAAAAAGAATGATGTTATCAAGGGGAAAGCGAGGCGACAAAGCAAAATTAATTAACGCCACCATCTAACAAAGCAAAATAAATTAAATGATGGTTGACTTGCATCATGTACTTCTAAACGCTTACTGAGGGGAAACCAAAGCTTTTAACCCCCTCTGCTCTGAGCTTAGCACCGTGGCAGATTGGGCTCCAGTGCAACTGAAGGACACAATATGCCCCATGCTGATGCATAGGCAAGTATACGGGTAAGCCGTTCATATCCTTCAATGATAAAGCTTGTTTTTGCCTGCTATATAGAGGGCAGCCGATGGAACAACACAGTAGTGATGTTTCCCCAAAATTTTACTGCCTTCAAGCATACTTAAAAGAAATATTATTAGTTTTGTCACACATTGAACACAATGAGTACAAAGCTGCTCATAGATTTTAAAACAATTGGAGTCCACTAGGCTCTCAGATGCCTTGGGTTCTGGGATCTGTGACCTGTCGCTCTGCACATGCCTGCTCACCACCAATGGCCTGAACAAGTTGCCTGAAGCTACCACAAAAGAACCTCATCAGCCTTCTAGAAAAAACCTCGATGATATAGAAATGAGTACTGTTGTGAGTCAGTCATTAAATGCGGATTTATTGAGTGTGCGCTCTGTGACCAGGACCCGGATGCATATGAAGAGGGTGGTGAGAGAAATATAAGCCACTGCCCATGGGAGCTCATGATCTGGCTAGCATGGTGCTGTATGCTCTGGGCAATGAAGAGAGAGAAACAGTTGCATATGTAGATATAAAATAGATGCATGCATACATACGTACAATTTTATTAATGTACTTATAGATAGATATAAACAACTATATTGCTAGATCTAGTAAAATGTTCCATTTGGGGGAACTAGCCCTCTGCTTCACATTTCTAACATATTTTATAATTTTTCAAAGCACTTTAGTGTTTGTTCTAGTATTTGATCATCATACATGGCTTAGTCAGTGAATGGAAGAAGAAATAGGACAACCATTACTGTTTCCATTATATAGAAGATTAATCATAGACATAGTGAGATTAATCTACCCACAAGACCAAAAAACTAGCAAGTGGCTACAGTAGTGCACAAGTTGCTGATTTTCAGTGTGGTGGTTACCAGAGGGGAAGGGGTGAAGGAGTAGTAAAGGGTAAAAAGGGCCAAACATATGGTGATGGAAAATGTTTTTACTTTGTGTGGTGAGCATACAATGCAATATAGAGATGATGTGCTATAGAAGCGTACACATGAAACTTACGTAATCTTATGTAAGCTTCCAATGTCACTCCAACAGTTTTGCAGAGGAGAAAGAACATTTTGCAAATGGGAAAGGAGTACAAAGTATTCTTAGCAGTGAACAAGAGTCAAAGCAATTTTTTTCTTGTTCTGGGCTCTGCACTTGGGGAGCCAGGCTTAGGAAACCCTTTATCAGATATTAATTACCATGTCCATCCTACGACA
Organism: Glossophaga mutica; assembly: GCA_039655065.1. Classification (NCBI taxonomy): domain Eukaryota; kingdom Metazoa; phylum Chordata; class Mammalia; order Chiroptera; family Phyllostomidae; genus Glossophaga; species Glossophaga mutica. The sequence continues at coordinate 90,325,553 of CM077307.1, read as the reverse complement.
ATTTCATTCACTTTAACAGAGATAACAGGTGCTTTTTTTTAGTAATCAAATAGCTCTAGATTGCTTGATGGGTATATATAAAATTGACAGAGAATAAATGCCCAGGTGAAAAATGTACTTGTAAATATTTGCATATTAATAAGAACGAACTTTTCTTGAAGTCCTCAAAATAACCTCAAACCAAAGATCAACAATATCTCTATACCTCAGGAAATTTCAATGCCAGCAGCTCACTTATTTATATACCTATGGCCAACATAGCACTATCTTTTAGGGGAACTTATTTCCAAAGGCTCTCATTCAAGGCTGTAGAACTTTTATCGCGCTATTGGAAAATCTCTAGAGTTTGTTTGAAAAAATATGCTTATTGCAATAACTGAAACATAAATATGAAATACCTGCAAGTGTGTTGGGTTTTACCTATTACCAATAGGTCCGTTGTTGCTCAAAAAGAACAGAGATAAGAAGATATTATTGATGTTCAGGCCGCTATGACTACACAGCACTCATTAAGTTCAACACCCCTGACAGTATACAGTAGCAGTTATAAATTGTGGGTCAGTCTTTTCTGAAACTTGTGTGCTAAAGCAAATATGTGTTCTCCTTCTATCTTTGCACTCTCATCTTCAGGTATGTGTGCATGTGTATGGACAATATGAATTGTCTGTATTTTGTTATTTGTTCAAATCTATTTTGGTCTTTGTATCTCATTGTCTCACCTTACATCATAGATTATTTGTGCTAAATTGTATTAAGCTTAGCCAGTAATTAAATTTGTGGTTTAAGGAGATACGATGATTTTGAAATATCCTTCTTTGTCAAAACAAGTCCGTTTCTGTGGTATGAGGGTTAAAGTCAAAGATAAATGTGACCTAGTTTTGACACATTTAGTTCCTAATTTAGAAATTAAAATGCCTTAGTTGCAGTACCTATAAAATGGAAATAGTATTTAAAGAATTCCTTAGTGTTTTATATAATGAAACATTTATATACCGCCGCAGAGAAATGTACAATAATAATAACAACACAGCATTCACCCCTCTGATGCCTATTATGTCTCTGATTTTTCTCATGTTCTCAAATATGAAAAAGCACAATACATATTTCTCTGTTGTATTTTTCTATTTTGTTATATTAAAAATATATGATTGGTGATTATTTAATTTTATAATTATATTTGGCTTAGCCAAAGCTAAAAATATGCCTGTTTCTTTGAATATAAAGAAAGTACCTAAGAACAATTATTCATTGGCAGTGGAGGCTGGGCTAGAATTTAAAAAACATTTAATACAACCAACCAAATAGAGGTCTGGCTTGTGCTTAGCCTTTATTCTCATACAAGTAGCTCAACGTCACCTCATATATGAACCCATTCAGGTATATATGAACTTATAAACTCCCCTTTTTGGCCAACTCCATGTTAACAACAAAAACAAAACAATACTAATATTAAAAATATTGAGTTTAAAATATTTTGGGTACCCTGTGTTTGTAAATTTGGAGACATAAAAAAAGAGGCATAGATTTGATAAAAGAATTACAGTTTCTGATTTGTGAGGGTTAGGAAGTTTAATCTACAAATATAATTACATTTTGTAATTACATTCATCATTGACTCACTCATCATGCATTCATTTAACAAGTATTAATTAGAGCCTATTATGAACTGTGACTTGCATGGTGTATTTAGGTAAACTCTCACAAACTTGACAGCTTAGAACAACAGAAATTAATTTGTTCAGTTCTGGAGGCTAGAAATCCAAAATGAAGGTGTCAGCAGAACCACATTTTCCCTGAGACTCTGGATAGAATCCTTTGCTGCCTTTTTCAAGCTTCTGGTGGTGGATATCAATCCTGGGGTTCCTTGGTTTGCAGATGCGTTACTTCGATGCCTGCCTCTGCTGTTGCATGGGGTTGCCATTGAGCATCTTTGTCTTCATTTGGGATTTCTTCTTAGAGAGACACCAGTGATATTGAACTAGAGCTCATCACAATCAAGTATAACTCCACTGCATTTACATAATCAAACCCTATTTCCAACTAGCATTGCATTCATAGATACCAGGGTTAGACTTCAGCATATCTTTTTCTTCGAGGAGGGTTGGGGGGCATGATTCAACCCACAGTACATGTGGAGAAGATTAAACTATATAAAACTGACATGTTTCCATAGTTAATAAAATATCTAATATGTAAATATATAAACATGCAAAAGACATTAAAATAATTGTATGTGTAGTTATTATCAACTCTAAGAAATCCAATGAAAAAGGGCATATGTGAAGTGATAATAAAAATGACATAGAGCAAGAATGCACGTTATTTGTTCAGTGTATAGCATTCATGTCAGGAAAGAGTAATGATCATTGTGGAATGATCTGAGTCTACAATCACTTCAGACAAGAATAACTGATCATTTGAAGGTGGTCTAAAGTCTAGGATGTCTGGGTCCAAAAGATGAACTAATTGATTACTTCAGGTTCTTTTTTAGCTCAAAAATTCACTGATATTTAAAGTAAAATGGACCTAGGAATTTTAATATTACTAAGAAATGCTTAACTGCAACAGAAATAAACAAGCATGATGCAGTATATTTGTACACTGTGAAGATTTTGTGGAATTCATATTAAGAAAGAAACAATGTTAACATTAAAAACACCAAGTTTAAAATATTTTAGATATCCTGTATTCTATATTTGGAGGTAGGAAGAAAGAGGCATATATTTGATGAAGGAATTACAGTTTCTGATTTGTGAGAGCAACAAATGAAGTTTCAAAATCTCTGAAGATGTATGTTGCTGGGGGTACCGCCATGTGTGGATGAGTTATGCTCACCATGTGGGGTCTGCGATTTGAAGAGAAGTGCAGAATCCACTAGAGTCAATTTGTATATCAAGGGGAACCATTAGTAATGTGAGGAATTATATAAATTGACATTATTTGTCCCAAGTTGAGACAGTAGCAGAGCAAATTCTTATTCAAAAGAATATTATGGTTTCTTCTTTTTTTCTTTATTTTGTCATTTTTTTTCCATTTTAATCACACTTATTTGGTAACAGTGATGAATGGTATAAAATTCCAGGTTTGTAACTGTGTGATACGACATGTGCACACTCTCCTGGGCGCTCCCCACTGCAAGCCGCATCTCCTCCTGCCACCTCCTGCTGGACTCCCTTTGTGCTCTTCATCCTCCCCTGCCCCCTCCCCTCTGATAACCACCATTCTGTTTTATCTGCCTACAAGCTTTTCTGTTTATATGTTTGTTTTATTGTTCATTTGTCATTTTTATGTTTTCAAAGTAAGTAAGTATCAATTCCAGATTCTTAAAGTGTTGATTGCATGTGTGCAATTACAGCACGGAAAACCTTCAAAGATACCTGCATGTTTGCAATGCATTTTCTCCTAATGGGTGTTAGGTAAGACTGCTCACTCTAAGTGAGTACATTTCTGAATGTATCCTATGGACTAGCTGAAAGTTTAAATATGTCCGTTCTAAGTTCCCTGCCTTTACCTGCCTGGATAAGTGCAAATCTGGTTTCCTGTAATAGTCTGTTTTCAGGAACCGTTACTGAATATAGCATGTGTAATGTGCATACTATTTCTTTAGGTATTATTTTGCCCCCTGCTTTTACCTTTGTGTATTCTTGCATCTAAAATAAAAATCAGATTAAACATTATTACTCTGAATTTAAAATCCTCAGTAAGATAATTTAATATTAATAGTTCATGAATACTTCTACTTGGATCTTTCTTTATAATAGCACCCAAAGATTTCTGAAATGTCTACAGGCTTAAAAATGCAGACAACAGATATGTTGTGTTAGTGACTGCTTCTCTATCTTAGTTTAATTTCATACTTCAATCTCTAGTTTGCTTTTTCAAAATTTTACTCTTTGAGGGACCTAATTACTAGCAATAATTTTTTTGTGTGTAAGCTGGTTTCTAATTAGAGCATCTTTTGGATATGAAGAATGTTCTTCCTCTATAAAAATATACCTGTTCCTGGGACCTACTTAATATGAAAACAAGGTTGTAAACTTAGCTGGGACAAGTTTTTGAAGGCCTCTTTTGTTAATTTGATTGGTTTTGAAAAGTCTATTTGATTTGCGGTTTTGTCCTATGTGTTTTGGGAGAGGACTCCTCCCTTGAAAATGCATGTGCACAGCTATCCTGTAGAGAGTTAGTGAAAGGTGTCCACTTATACACAGCAGAAAAGGGATGTAATGAATCAGAAAGGGATGTGTTTTATGCAGTAAGCACTTTCCACACTCTTTCCTGCACTGCTACATTTATGCTGAAATGGTCCATTTATTTTAATCCTAAATAGGGTCCCTAGACAAGAGCTGAGAATAGAATGAAGTAAAAGGAAAAAGAGAAGGATTTCTATTTCAGAACAAACTTAATTCAGAATGAGGGAAAAAAACACAACACTCATTTAGCCCTCAGTAAAATTGAATTTTTATGGCACCTACTCTTTCCCACTATAGGAATTTGCTTTCAAAGCTTCTCCCATACCCTCCGATCTTGATGGGCTTGCAACTGAATAAATCAGCCTCACTCTCTCTTCACGCATAGGTTTCCAGTGCAGTCCTACAAGAAGGATGATGGAAGGCCAAGTGAAAACCATATTTTTGACGTGCAGACCTTCAATTTTGGCTTCTAGAATGTGGGTATTAGCAACCCCTACAAAGTAATCTTATATTTACCCCAATAGGGTCCATGATCAGAGCCCACAATCCCTCACAAACCAGCCTGAACCATAGTCAGGAAAGAAAGGTTACTCAGAGGATTGAGCAAAAAGGAAAAAGGACTCATGGGCATAGACAACAGTGTGGCAATTGCTGGGGGACGGGGTATAAGAGGACTAAATGGAGTGGGAAAAAATAAAGATTAAATTAAAAATTCAGAAAGTTAGGGACTTCCGGCCAAGATGGAGGCGTAGGCGGACACACTGTGCCTCCTCTCACAACCAAAATTAAGGACAACGAATATTTAGAAACAAGAAAACAACCAGAACTTATAGAAAACTGAACTGTGCGGAAGTCCAACAACCATTCATCCAGACTGGTAGGAGGGGCAGAGTCACGGCAGGAGAAAGTGGAGGTGCGGACCCAGGAACGCAAGCAGCAGCGGCTTGCAGTTCCCAGGTGCACAGGCAGTGGCTGGCAGTCCCCGGGCCCACAGGCAGCAGCTGGCGGACCCCGGGCACAGGAGGGCAACTGTGCAGAACCAGTGAGGCCACACAGGGCGGCTGGCTGACCAGGTGGTCCCACATTTGCGCGCGCAGACGGTCCAGGCAGAGGGGAAGTGGCGGAAGGGACTGAATCCAGGAGAGAGCGGAGCAGGCGCCATTGTTCCCTCTCAGACCCCGCCCCCACATACAGCGTCACAATCAGGCGACTAGGCTGCCCCGCCCTGAGGAACACCTAAGGCTCCATCCCTCATTACGTAATAACCTCGACCAGACTAAAACCAAACCAAAACAAAACAAAAAAACCCCACCAAAAATGGCTCAAACCGGAAAACAAATAAAAGCCCCAGAGCCAATTCCTCTAAGTAGTGAAGAGATAGCCAACCTATCAGATGCACAGTTCAAAGCACTGGTCATCAGAATGCTCACAGAATTGGTGAATTTTGCTCACAAACTAGATGAAAAAATGCAGGCTACAATCCATGAAATGAAGGAAGATGCATGGGGAACTGATAGAGATGGAAGAAAAACTGGGACTCAAATCAATGGAGTGGACCAGAAGGAAGAAACTAACAACCAAACAGAAGACGAGGAAGAAACAAGAATTCAAAAAAATGAGGAGAAGCTTAGGAACCTCCGGGACATCGTTAAACGTCCCAACATCCGAATTATAGGGGTCCCAGAAGGGGAAGAAGAAAAGCAACAAGTGGAAAACTTATTTGAACAAATAATAAAGGAGAACTTCCCCAATCTGGCAAAGGAAATAGACTACCAGGATGTCCAGGAAGCTCAGAGAGTCCAAAAGAAGTTGGACCCAAGGAGGAACACACCAAGGCACATTGTAATTACATTAGCCAAGATTAAAATGAAGCAGAGAATTCTAGAAACAGCAAGGGATAAGGGGACAGTCACCTACAAAGGAGTTCCCATCAGTCAGCTGATTTCTCAAAAGAGACCTTACAGGCAAGAAGGGGCTGGAAAGAAATATTTGAAATCTTGAAAAGCAGGGACCTACATCCAAAATCGCTCTATCCAGCAAAGCTGTCATTTAGAATGGATGGACAGATAAAGTGCTTCTCAGATAAGGTCAAGTTAAAGAAGTTCATCATCACCAAGCCCTTATTGTATGAAATGTTAAAGGGACTTATCTAAGAAAAAGAAGATAAAAATATGGCAGTGAAAAGACAGCAAACTCACAGCTATTAAGAACCACACCTAAAACAAAAGCAAACTAACCAAACAGCTAGAACAGGAACAGAACCACAGAAATGGAGATCACATGGAGGGTTAGCAACAGGGGTGTGGGAGGAGGAGAGAGGGGGAAAAGGTACAGAGAATGAGTAGCATAGATAGTGAGTAGAAAATAGACGGGGGAGGGCAAGAATAGTATAGGAAATGTAGAAGCTAAAGAACTTATGACACATGGACATGAACTAAAGGGGGGGATGTGGGTGGGAGAGGGTGTGTAGGGTGGAGGGGGATGATGGGGAAAAATGGGACAACTGTAATAGCATAATCAATAAAATATATTTTTAAAAAAAGCACTCAGTCAATCCAAAAGAAGGCAGGAAAAAATGAATGAAGAACAGATGGGAGAAATTAAAAAAAAAAAAAAAAAAAGCAAGATGGCAGATTTTAACTCAGTCATACTGATAAATTACATGTAACACTCTAATTAATAAGCAGAGATTGTTAAACTGGATATTAAATCACAACTCAACTATGGGCTGTCAAAAAGAAATCTATGTAAAATACAGATTTTTTTAAAATAAAAAGAGATTAAAATGTTATATAAACACTAAAAAAAAAAAAGAAAAGAAAAAAAATTCAGAAAGTTAGCACTGTAAGGCACCAGCCCTCTCTGTACTGTACAGAAAAGTTAAAAAAAAATAAACTTGCCCACCTAATATTGTTAAAAGTTACGTAAGTATATCTAAACATAACATAGAGCAGTTTCAGGACCTGGTAGTATCTAATTGCCATCATTAGGTGGACCTGCCTGTAGGAAAGTTACAATAAATTACCTCTATAGCAGCTGCTCAATGGTTAACTACTAAAAATAGTAGTTGTGGTACTCAATTTGAAAGGAAGGTAACTAACTAATCTTTCTTACCTTTATAACAGCATTTGTTTATGAAGTGGACATTTGTCATTTTGCATTTCCCAGAATATGAGCTCATTCCTATTTTGGAGGACTCTCCATTGTGAGAGTCTTTGTGAACAGAAGCCACATTTTCCTACGCAAATGACAGGGAGGTGCAGGCATGTGACTTGGAATAGAACAATAGGATGCTTCCAGCTTGAACTCTGAAACTTAAAGAAGTGATATGAGGATGATATGAGAGTTAGAGTCCATGAATAGCTCCAGCACACAAAGGTCAGAGTGGGTGGGCTGTTCTGAACAGTGGCCGCTGAAATGCCCAAGGAGTGGACAAAAAGTGCCACAAGTGGCACCCTGGCCAAGTTGTTTTTCTAGTAGAACCCTTTCATTTTTATACTAAACAACCTAAGTTTCTGTGCATTTTATGAGCCTTCTGTTTGTTTCTGTGAGCTACTAAATACTGTTCCAATAAGTTAGTTGTTAGATTAACTTCATGGATCTAAGGTATGAGTTGTAGAAAAGAAAATCTCAGGAACACGTGAGGATTAAGACCTTGGTTACCTTAGAGGACACAAAAGGCATCCAAAGTCTCATCGATATTCCAAGACAGCAATGTGACACACTGTGTGAAAAAGGTAAGTACTGGGAGTCAAATTCCCTACAAATAAAAGTTAGAAACTATGTAATAAATGCAAAAAAAAAAAAAAAAAAAGCTGTAAGAGAAGTCTAATTATTTAAGAACAGCAAGGTTCTTACGGTGATTTTTCTTAATAGCACTTGATGGTCTAAACAAAGAAAAGAACAACTCCTAGTCCCCATACCTCACTAAAGCATAGAGCCTGCCCATACGCCTTACATGTCCTGACACATGAGTCGGACTGCTTAAACTAAACTCACTTACAACAACAGTTGGTTGCCGAATTACAACAATTGAATTCCACCGTACCATTCTTTGGTGAAAATAAGGGCACTGATTAGGGGTGAGTGGAGCCCCTAGAATTTGAAAAGCATCTTAAAACTTCAAGGCCCAAGGAAAGTATTTGCCTGACAAAACATCCCCTTGTCCCAAGTGGTTATTTTTCACTCATAATGAAGCCAGTACTAATATGCTAGCCCTTCAATATGTCAATGTCTGTAATCAAACTCAAAGCCTAGCACAGTCTAAGGAGCTAATTAAAAGCTAAATTGAGTAGGAGAAATCTTTTATACATCAATGTATTGCTGAAATTGGCTAATCTAGATTATTGCAAAATCAACTAATGGGTGTTGGGGTGTATTCTGAGGATGCTAGAGTAGAATGCACAAATACAACCCTAAATTCAAGAAGGCATCTATCTGAGAAAGTCTGCTAGGTAAGTGTGGTCCACATTAAGCAAAATCATGATAACCCATCCTAAGAAAGGGCAAATTGCCAAAAATGTATTGGCTGAATATAGAAAAGAGAGTTTACATACAAGAGATACTATACAGCATGTCTTTCTCTTCCTGGTTAATTTCACTTAGCATAATACCCTCCATGTTCAGCAACGTTGTTGCAAACATAGCTGAATAATATCTTGTGTGTGTGTGTATACACATATATAATATTTTCTTTATTCATCCATTGATGGACACTTTGGTTATTTCCATATTTTGGCTACTGTGAATAATGCTGCAACAAACATATAAGTGCAAATATCTCTTCAAGATACTGATTTTGTGGAATCTTAAAAAAAGCCCATTTCACAGAAAGAGAATGGAATGGGGCTGCAGAAGGGAGAAATGCAAAGATGTGGCTCAAAGGAAATAAGCTTTCAGTTAAAAGATGAATATGTACCAAGGATCTACTGTACAACTGGGTAACTATAGTTCATAATAGGGTGTTGTGTACTTGAAATGTGCTGACAGTGTGTCTTAGGCATGCTCACCACACATGCACAGAAAACTAAACTACATGAGGTGATTAACTATATTGATCTTGATGATCATTTCACAACTTATATGTGTATCATATCATCATATTGTATACCTTAAATATATACAATTATATTTGTCAGTTATTCCTCAACAATATTAGAAATGAAAAAAGCAAAAGAGGTCAATGATTTTTGAGGATCAAAATATTGAACTAGATATAACTTTCTGCCCCCACTTCCAAACAAAAAAGAAATAAATCAGGGGAAAAGGCAATAGTTTTTAAACAACACTTTAATGACTGTTTCCCTAGTACTGCAATGCTACAACTCATATGTGCATTCCCTAATTTTAATGGAATGGGAGGAGTCCAGGTTGCCAGAGACCAAGGTGAACAGCCATCAGTCACGAAATGCACAGTGGGAATAATCATCAGAGAAGGCACCAGAACCAGAGTGGCAATCCAAATGATCTCATTCACAGAAGTCTTTGGGGGTATTTCATTGTTCATAGGATCCATACAGCAAAATAGTTGGGTAGACAATGAGGACAATAGAACTTTAGAATAAGTCCATGTTTGTTTTAGTAAATAACATTTCTCATTTTATAAAAAGTTCTTGGCTGATAACTGCACTTTATTGGAGACTGGCCAACTGATCATGGGACAGAAAGTGACAGGCAATCTGAACTGGCTAGTGAGGCCTGGTGTGTGGGGTTCTGTCTGTTCACAAATTCTACTCTTCCCAGAAACACATCATTAAATTTAAATGATGTGTGTGTTATTTAATAGGAGTAGGTCAGAAAGGCACAACAAAACTTCATAGATGTTGTTCACACTCCCAGCATTTATACTCCTATAACAATTCTTCCTTCTCTTAAACTACCTATGGCCTCCTGAAAAATTTCCAAGGAGAATCAAAATATTTCTATTTCAGCAGACAGGCAATGATGTTGACTCTAGACAAAATGTCTCCAATAGCACTTCAGCCACATTCAGTAGTGTCCCCAGAAGATTTGGAGAAGGGAAATACATTGAGTAGAACCTCAGTGATTATTTCTCATCCATTCTACCTGCAAAGGGAAAGTGCTGGCAGTGACCTGGTCCCACCAGGTGTTCTAGAGCAAGATTGCAGAATTTGCAACAAGCATATAACGGTATAGATCTGTGAGTAGACCTCTTAGAAAGAGCCCAAAGTGTGAAGATGTGTGTACATCTTGCGAGTACTGACAAAAATCCCCTGAAATAAACAAATTTAAAATAAATATATGGACGGGGTGACATACCCTGTGGGTATCTGTCAGCTCCTTCCCAAAATACTCCAGCGTTTTGCTCATGAACAAAGAGGGCACAGCGATGTTGTTAAAAACTAAGAATAGACTCATTAACTTGACCAAAATGGTTATTCCACCTCCCAACATGCAATTCCCAACAAGCAGTGCTAAACTGGAGCTCCCTCTTTGATGTCAGACCTCAAGGGCACCGGCAGCACATCGATTTTACTTGGCCTCATTCTGTCATGAAGGGGATAATGATTTGTCCTCACAGGAGCATAGGCATTCTGGATTTAAATGTCTCTTTCCTCTCATCATTTTCCTGCAAGTAACATCCCCCATGAACCTACTGAACACCTTTTACACAGTTACAAATCATAGAACTCCACTCAGGAATTCACTGTACATGTGAAGAACTAAGGCTATTGGATAATGCCCACGTCTTAAAACACATCATCAGCCAGATGCAGATGACTTTGTAGAATGGTGAAATAATCAATATTAGACTCAGCAAGAGTCTCATCAGGCAGAGAACCCTCTCTCCAATTTGGATGTGTTTTATAAAATGCAATAAATACTCTGACACCATAAAAACTATATGATACTGTTTTTCCATAGTTAGGATATAGGTTTCCAGGAGTCAAGGGATAGTAGTGTGAATATTCACTCTTAGGGAAATGATTAATTTGCAACATTTTCTTCATTCAGCTTTTTCTATTTTCAGCTCTTCTAAATTTAGAGGTTTTAGTAATCAAGAAAGAACTCCCACTGATACAAGATAATGTTTTATTAAGTTAGAAACTGAGACTGCTACTTAGACATTGCAGATGCCTTAAGCTCATGAGTGCACCAGCACAACATAACAGTAATTACATGGTTGTTTTCTGTTGATATTGACACCAAGAAGAAGTAGAATTTCTTTGTACAATGCAGAGTGACATGCAAGTGGAATCTAGAGTCACTTTTAGGGTTCTCATCACGCTACCCTGCCCAGTGGCAAAAGGTATTGGACCATTACAATTCCATATTGAGAGGATCACCAAGACTAAGGTTTCCACACTGGGTAAAAAATCTGATCGAATGAGGTGATAGCCAGAGGCAAAGAGAGTATAAACTGATGGGGAGAAGGAAAGTAATGAATACCAGCTATGCCTATCACCTGTTATCCATGAATTCTGGAGCTTTTATCCTTCACTGCTCTTTTTGTTGTGCATATGTGCTTTTATATATCTTACTTTCCATTTTTATTTCTATCCCTACCCCCACAGTGATACATAGGAAGTGTTGGCTGTGGTTGATTTAGTTGTTCCATAGGTTTCGGAATGGTCAGTATCGTGGTGGAACAAGGAAGGAATGGAAATGCAGTGGAAGGTCATAACTTGGAGCTGTAAGCAGGTATTGATGAGAAATTGGGAAAGCTTTCCTTGGGAAGGGAGAGGGAATGTTTTCAGTTGCCCATGGAGTTGTATTATACTGGGAAATGTACTGTTTTAATAAAATTGTGGGAAGACATATATGTTTGGAGATTGGGCAGCTAAATAGGGTGACTGCGGTTGACACTGGCAGCCCAGCTGGAAAGCTCCTTGTGAGGAATCCCCCACCACATGAGTGCACTCACAGCCATAGCATCCAGCAGCATAGCTGCAGACCTGACACGGCAGCATCAGCTTCCGGCCTTAACAGGATAGGACCTATAAGGGTACCCTGAGCAGAACGCAACTGCAGGGCGGTCTCAGCTGTCTGACCCCTCTGTACTCCTGAGCATTTTCTGAACCTAACTCTCCAAATTCCATTATTTCTAGTGGTCACCTAATATACTTCCAATCACTCATTATTTCTATGGATTATCTGAAATTTATTTTCTGCTTAAGTTAATAAGGGTCGTCTTCTATTGTCTACATCTAACTCTTCACTAATATATAAGTACGTATGTGGGGTTTGGCACTTTTGTATCTGCAGTGGTATAAACTGGAGAGAAAAATATCCAGTGCTATGATGTGATTAGAAGAAAAGATAAAAATTGTATGTGTGTTTCTGTTTATGTATATGTATTGACTGTATAACTGGATCAAGTTCTTTAAGAACACTTAAATAATATAATCAATTACATTATTATTGGTGGATGTCTGAAGTGTCATGTGAAACAAAATAAGGAACAGCACAAAGCAGAACGGGGGGAAGAGTTGGGGTTACATAACACAGTGAATGACTGAAACAGAATGAAATAGATTCACAATTGGCTAGAGTCAAAATCCAAATATAATAAAATGAAATATAATAAATATAAATATGAAATACAATATGTTAAAAAAACAGCCACACTGGTATAATATTGTGGGGAAAGAAAGAACAGGAGACTTTGACTGATCACAGTGTTTTTTAAAGAAATATCTTGCCACACAGGCTGGTGTGGCTCAGTGGATTGTCCGATGGCCTGTGAACCAAAAAGTCACCAGTTTGATTCCTGGTCAGGGCACATGCCTGGGTTGTGAGCCAAGTCCCTAGTTAGGGGTGTGAAAGAGGCAACCTGTAGATGTTTCTCTCCCACGTCCATGTTTTTCTCCTCTCTCTCCCTCCCTTGCTCCCTCCTTTCCCTCTCTCTAAAAATAAATTTAAAAAATACAAAAAAAGAGAAATATATAAACATGGAAGTGAGACAATAACCCCTGAATGTGTCCATACTATACATCTCCCCTTCCCAAGTTGCTTGATACTTGAAAGCCTGTTTTCTTAAGAATTTCCTGCAGCCCTAGCTGGTGTGGCTCAGTAGATCGAATGCTGGCCCGTGAATCAAAGGGTCACTGGCTTGATTCCCAGTCTAGGGCACATGCCTGGGTTGCAGGCCAGGTCCCCAGTAGGTGATACATGAGAGGCAACCACATGTTGTTCTTTCTCTCCCTGTCTTTCTCCCTCCCTTCCTCTCTCTAAGATAAATAAACAAACAAACAAACTTTAGAAAGAAGTCCCTCCAGTAACTTCCACTGAAAGAAAAGTGGTAAAGGAAATATCTAATTATGTCTTCTGAGATTTTGCCTTAAGAAACTCTCTGTCCCACTATTCACAGAATAAAAAGTCTCTTTCCATCTCTCTCCCCCACTTTCTCTCTCTCTCTCATCTCCCTCTTTCTGTCTCAGATGTCTGTCAGAACTAATGACTTTCTGGCTGAGAATCCTGAGGATTCTCTTGACAGAAGGTGATGCTTATTGTTGGGATTCTGTATTCTCTTACTTCTCAGCCTGGGGGTTTGGATTTTGCTCTTCCTCAGGAATGTCATGTGTTTCCATGAACTCCTTTTTTCAGAACTAGACCTGGGCTCCTCTTCTCACTTTATGACTTTATTGTCAGTGAGAAGTACAACTTGGCAATAACTTGTGACTGTTTTCTCATGCTCCATCTATTAAAATGTCTACTGATTTCTAAAAGAGACCTTTGAACATGGGCCCCAAAATTGTTTAAATGGGTTATTTCTACCTTGGACAGAGAAAGTACTTTATCCCAATGTATTTTCTATACTAACTCAATTTTGGTAGAATCTAGTAATTTTTCAGTTCTCTCTCTCTTTTTTTTTCTCTATCCTTCCCTGTCACCCTACTGTCTCCCACCTCAACCCATATCTCAGTAGGCATTTTTCCTGAATGATACTGAATTTAATATGAAAACTTATATTCCCCATCTTCTGGTACCTTGGGTGGGTTACCCAGAGATAGATTCACAGAGGAAAATTTGGGTGTAGGAGGTTTACTGGGGAGTGGTCTCATGCACGTTATTCAAAAGGAAATGAGGGAAGCAAAATCTGCAGAGAAAGTGAACTGTGATGTATTTTCCACAGAGAACTCAGAGGATCGCACAGCATCACAGGGCACTCTAAGCTGAGATGATCCTTCAGAGTTGACTCCAGCTGAGGTAGGGGCTGAGCCTTTGTACTCACCCTACAACAAACAGTCATTAGAAGCAGACTATTTCCAGGGAGAGAGTATAACCTTGAAAACAGCAACTTCTTAAGCTAAGAGTAATTTCAAGAGAAAAGCTGAGCTTCAGACACAAGGAACCAACACTACCGGTTTCTTGATGAATGAATGTCTCTGTCCTGAAGGGGGCATCTGAGTAGCACACTGCAGCATCCCCTACATCTGGGATATACAATCCCAATACCCTGCTGAGAAGATACTAATTCTACAGCCATCTCGTCAGAAGAGTAAGCCAAATTCCTTCTTTATCCCAGTGAAACTCATCAAACTACTTACCCAAGGACTCCTCTTATTAGAATGATTCCATTTCCCTGGAAATTGTTTAATTCCCCTAATGGTAGATGTTTTTCAGTCAGGTATCTTCAAGTAGCTCTTTATTGCTTTCCTCAAGCTTTGGAAAACCCACAGTCAAGGCATACAACAACAGTAGAAGATCCTTAGAGACCACCTTGCCCAGTTCTTCATTTCCAGATGTTCAAAGATGAAACACCCTACCCAAGGCCGCACATCTACTTAGCACTAAACTCAGAACCATAACCCTAGTTCAGTGTTCTTTGTCCTTTCAGCAAACAATGGTGTGATGCTAATGTTACAGTATGTTCAGATGTAGATGTCCTGTCTCCCCCGTGTAGCGGCAAACTGAGACATTCCTTAAACTTTTTTACAGAAAAACACATAAAACAATGGGGGAAATAGTGAAAGCTTATCTCTGCTAAGTTTCACTCAGCCACCTTATAGAGTTAAGCATTAATACATTTTCCCGTTGTTTCATACTGCATACTGGTGGTTTTCTGGCTATAAGTTATAACAAAGTTTATCATTCAAATGGGCCCCTAAAGTGCAAGTTGTCTTAGAGGAATAAATAGCGTCTAATATATCTGTTGTGCTGGGGAAGGAGAGAAAAAAGAAAACTGAATAATATGAAAAAGAAACAGGAGGAAAAATTAAAAACACAAGTAACAGTGGTTTTAGCCCCAGTGGAAAACATACATTTATTGGGAAGAATTCTCAGCAGAAACAGTGGAAATCTTACATTTTCTAGTTCAATTACAACATCAGAATCTTAGATATTGGTAAGAGGCTTGTTTCTAAGAACTTTGATGCTGAATCAATATGGTCCTAAGTGATGCATTAAAAGCACTGCAAAAAACGTCCTACCATTATTGATAAATTGTTCCATAGTCTTGAATGTATTTTTCTTATATATTTAGTCATTGTTTAAATTACTGTTTTACTGAAATGGAATCATGAATGTTAGGGATTTAGGAAAAATAATGTTGCAATTTTTAAGCCAGCCAAGTCTGGTTGCCCTGTCTATATATTTCCACAGAGGCATAAGGTGAACCATCAGTTTATGATGCACAAAGGATTCTTTGAGAAAATTCTGAGGCTAGTAATTTGTTTTGAAAATGCACTGTGTTGTCCTTTGAGTTTAAATTTAGAATACTATTCATATATTAGTTGAATGTGTTCATTTATTGTTTTTAATGAGATTGCACGGTTTCAGGCAACAATCTCTTATGTTGAATGCCTTTCAGCCTTTATCAGAGGGAAGGATCTATTACCCAGCACATTGGAAAGTGTCTCTTAGCCCTTTTTGAACTCCCTACTTTTTCTTCTGACGTCAGCCATCTCTTTACTATAAAATCAGGCCTTCTCGCCATAATTACAAATAAGGCTCAGAATCAAATGCCTCTGAGACAGGAAACCTATCTATGAGTCTTTCATACCATCTCTGAGGTAACAGCGAAAGGACACGGCCCACTCTGGAATTTGAGCAGAGACAGCACATGCGAAGTACTTCTACACAACATCTCATATATTCAGTGTTAGGTACTGAATAAAGTTCTCTTCAACTAATCAAATAAAAGAATATAGATAAATATATTCATGTTTGTTCAAAACCTATACTTAAAGAGTATCGTTTAATGGGAAAATGTCACATGTCACAGAAAATCTACCCATATTAGGGATTCACAATTAGGATTTCTGGTAGAATATGTTTTGAAGGAATCCAGGATAGACCATTTAGCCATTATTCTTTCTCTACCAGCCTTTCACAGACAAGATACTAAATTTTAAATTGTACACAAAAATAACTTTAAAAAGAAAACTTTAGTTTGGATGCATAGACAGAGAGACCGGTAAAGTTAACCTTATGGCTAGTTTGGTTTGAAGGAGTGAAGAGCATTAAAATTTTGTGCATAGAATCCCCCAAAAAACAGCAAAAATATTTTACCCTCTTTAGAAAAGTTTGATTAGAGCTGGACTTGGTCTCAGATAAATTCACAAACCTACTTGAATCCCATTTCCATTAGCACAATCAGTTCTATTTAGTTTCCAGAGATTCATATAAGAAGAATTCTTCAGAGCTCCCCTGATTTGATCCTGTCATATCATGGATGAGTAAAATGAAATTCAGACTCACCAAAGATCACACATCAGACTAAGTGGGCACAAACAAATTCATAATTTCATTTTATACTAATTCACACCTACCATACCACTCAAGTTTTCTGTTTATAAAGAAAGCATGTTTCCACTGGAGACTGACTATTAACCAAGGATAAATAAACCAGTTCAGAATTTATATTTGAGAACATAGAACTAAATCTTAAACCTTGTGTTTTATTTATACATTATCACCAAATAACTAATGTTCAGAAACAAGACACCATAAAATATTCTGTGGGTCAATACTATTAGAGAGTTAGTGAGACCACTTCATGTTATCCACAGTGGATGAGAAGCAAAGGCATGGATTATCAAAGACCCCAAATGAAAAGGAAAACAATGACATCTGGCTTTATTCTGCCCCATTCATACCTTAAGCCAAAGTAATTCTCCAACTTTGTTATGTGTCAGTAAATTAGAAAAGCATAATCATTTCCATTTCCCAGAAAGTAAACTGAGGTATTGGACAGCAGAGCATTTCCTTCTGGGGAGACATTACTCAGGCGAGGTCAACAGAACACAGAACTCTGAAACCAGAGAAAGTATAAATGCTTCCTGGGACTTTAATAGGATGAGACAGAAACGTTTCCTGGCAAGGGTAATGTGACATTTAAATGGAATTTCTGCCTGAAGTCCAAAAAAAAAGAAAGAAGCTCTCTGACTTCAGAAAGAAGACAAGGATTCTTATGTATCCTCAGAGAAATCTTATAGAAATATTTGGGGATAAGATCCTTTGAAGAAAATTCATGAGTAAAAGAGATAGTTGCCTTTGGATTGCCAGCAATTTAAGATCATGAGATGGCAGAACTAAAAATTTTAATAGATCTAATGAACATCAGTTTTGTCACTAACTTACACTTCCTTTTAACCTAATTTACAGTAAATTATTTCTTTTCCCAATTGAATATATTGAACATCTTTTGATCTCTTCCACGTTTCAGGCCTATTTAATATACTGAAGTTTCAAAGATGAAAAGATCTCAGGCTCTGACACACACACAGCTTAGGCCCTCAAAATATTCTACAGGTTCCTATGAAACATTTATGTTTAAAATTCTAAAACTGGAAAAGAAAGGAAACCATAGATGTACAGCAGAGTTCTATGGTACAAAAATAAGAGTGACTCCAACTAGGAGTACAGGTCATCTCAGAAGCAACCTGATGAATTAGCAAGGGTGAATGCAAGATTTTATGAGAAAAGAAGTTACAGCGGAAGAAGGCCTCTTGTTGGGAGTAAAGGATGGTGGATCCTCCTGCTCATAAGAAAGATTTTAAGAGATCAACTCCCATGGCTCTCAGGAAGGCTCCCCGTCCCTTGTTGCTCCTGTAATTTCAGATTAACATGATTGACATGTTTCCCTTTTCTGAAACACTAGCTACTTGTGCATTTATAAATTACCTTCTAATGGGAGGTAAATTTACCCCTTTGAGGATGACAGGCAGAGTTTGCAAATCTTACTTCTTGCTTAATCCCAGGATTGTACCTATCCTCTGAATGCAAGTAATGCACATTAGTCAATTAATAGGCTGTTAAATGACAACAGTTCCGGGCAATTTAATTACTGTTGGTAAAATAAGAAATGAATGATTGCATGTCAGCAACCAATTCCAGTTCCTTTCCTTGTAACAGATTAACTTTGAATCATGATAGTTTCTCTAGAAAATATTGATTGTTTCTCTGAACATATTAGCTATTGTTTCATGTATTACAAAAATTTAAGTTTCGGGTGGTATTTCTTGTCTAGATGAAATGTGGGAAAGTTGCCATAACAATATTTTCAAGTAAACTGATAATAGTTACTTTCAACTAAATTAGAATTGTTGATGGAAAAGACAAGAAGGAGAGTCCTTTGACTTTCTGTCTGCTTTGTGTGCTCCAAGTTCTGTCACCAATTCCAGATCGCCATTTAATAGTTTTTTATTAAATAAAATCAAGAGATAAATCAAGTAGTAACAATCAAAAATTTCATCCATTTTGAGTTCATTTGACTTAGACTAAAATCCAAAGGCTTTAAAAGTGTCTGGGTAATCTGGCTCCCATGTTTGACATGTTTGATTTGCTTGGTCTGCATTTTTCCTACCGGAGTCCAATTCTGATGAGGACAGTGACTTTACCTGTTTGATCCCCTGCTTATCTGAGGGACTTGAATAGTGTCTGGCCTCAAAGAGGTGAATGAACTGAGTAGAACAAAAAATAACTAAAGACAAGGCATTAATAGTTACTTATGAATTCAATAGTGAGCTCTGAATGCATGTGGAATAGACAATCTAAAAACAAAATTTAGAAAAAATGGAAAATCCTACACTCTGCTAATGAAAAATTGGATTGCATTACACAGCCTATCTGTAAAAATAACTCATGTCTAACTAAAGCTATCAATCTTCTGTTTCTACCCATTCAAAGATTAGAAGACTATCAGTTACACCTCGGCCATTATCTAGGTTGATAAATGCATTCTGACAACAATTAGGTGGGTTAATACCTAAGTCTGCAGATGCTTTCTTTAGAGCAATTAAGATTTTGGAGATACAGACTTCTGATGAAATCCTCTATTATTAAATATTTATAAAAAGCAAAGAAGATTTGCAGTTACATTTAGAAAGGATCAAGGGTTTATAGTTAACTGAGACTAAACTCTACATCTACTTTCAATGATTGGATCATCTTAACTTACAATTAATTGCCTTACTGTATTGACACCTGGAAATAGAATTCTTGGGTAAAGTGCCAACAAGCTCACATACATTCTCATCCATTTTAATAGTCCTTTCAAATAACAGCCTATCTCAGAAAGACTCCTGCCTATGAGGGGCAGTGCTGGATACTACACACACAGAAATGAGTCCCTCCCTCCCATCTGGGTGGGAACACTACAAGAATCTCATCACTGGTTCCTCTGTCTCCAGCAAAACCCTTGTCCAATGTGTCCTCCCAATTTCAGAGAATTATCTTTCTGAAATGCATATCTGATAGTTTTATTCATTGTTTCATATCCTCCTAGGACTTCTCAAAGTTTACAAATCAAAATTCAAATAACCATCATAGCAGAGATCCTGTAGAGCCTAACAATCCAATTCCATGTCCTGTCACCCTGACTATGTCCCGACGCCTCGCTTTCACTCAGGTGCATTTGTTAGTCCTCAGCTGTGGAACCAGTCCGCATTTTAACCAGGAAACCCCTCACTTGACCTGCATGGTATAGTGGTAAAAGGCATAGACTCCAAAGCCAAATGGCAGGATTGAAGTCCTAGCTCAGCTGCATAATAGTTGTGTAATTTGGAACAAGGTATTTGAATCTGATTTTCTGTGTTTCCATTTTTCCTCACGTGTAAACTTAGATTAAAAGTAAGCAGTGTTTTTCTTTTTCTTTTTTTTATGTGTCTGAATGTCTTTTTTTTTAAAGATTTTTTTAATCAGTATTTTTTAATTGTTGATATTGTACAGTTTTCTGTCTTTTACTTATTAAATGAATTAACACAGGTAAAACTCTTAGATTCTGAAACAATAGGAGCTCAAAAAAATGGAACTATTAGTATTCCCTTTCAAGTCACATCTCCTGTCATTGCCCTGTGGAGGCTTCCGCTCTCACCACCCCCCTTGTGTACCCTCTCCTTCGTCTGAAGCAGACCTGATCACTCTGCATTCTGAGCCACCTCTTACATGTATCACCCTGCATTGAAATCCCATGTTTATAGATTTGTCTCTCCACAAATTGTGTCATCATGGCCACAGGTCTGCTGTGTTTATGTGGGTATTCTGAAAACCTGGACCATCACTCAACATGAGTAACATACAGTGAGTTCAATCAATAGTTTTGAATAAATAAATAAACAAACACCAACGAAAAGGTAAGCTGAAAACACTGAATGGCAGGTCCTGGAAGTCCCACTGATGGCATGTGTTTTAAGCCACATGCCATGGAGGGGATCCAGGTTAGAAATGACTATGACTGTGTGGGGTCTTCTCAGCAGAACCTCCAGCATTTTGGCTTTGCGTTGTCCTAGCTAGTGAGGGTTGCTGGGGAGTGGGAACCCTCATGAGGATTCCCTCTTTGGATTTTAGTCACTCACTCCAGCTTGGAGGGAGTCCTAACTTTTCTTTTGGGTTATCACCTCTTATAATAAATCTTACCCTTCCAACAGGTCAGGCAGGGCTGTTGATGAGGTTTGTGACATCACAGATTAAGCACTGACTGGCTACCATCAACAGGTGTGATATCATACACACTTTATTTCTTGACTCTATAGGTAGAGTTAACCCTTCTTCCTGGATTGAAATCTGTCCCAGCTCCACCACTGAGTATCTCTGTCCCAGGGGGAGTTACCTAGCTCCTCAGTGCCCTCCATCCCCAGACATAAAATGGGAAAACCACTTGTAATTATACCTGTCTCATAGTGTTAGTGTAAAAATTAAATCAGTTAATACATAAAAAGCCTATAGAATAGTGCCTACTCCTTAGTGCTCAGAAAAGGTTATTACTATACCTCATAATTATCTCCATTTTAAAGATAAGGAAACTGAGGATTAGAAAAGTTAAATCACTTCTGAAATTTCATCAGACTGACAAAATTAGGATACAAAGCCCCTCTGTCGAATTTTAATCACTGCCCAGTATCAATACTAACATCCCCTTCTGTCTCCTAGTCCAGAATCTTTCTCCAACAATGCCAACTCATTATCCTCAGCAGTTTCCTGCTCCAATGAGGCACACATATGTGCCTAAGCAAAATCCCTGACATCTGCCCATGTAATATTTGGGGCATAGTTAAACGAAAAACTTATTTGCTATTTATCTGAAATTCAAATCTAACTGAATGTCTTCTACTTATATTTATTAAATCTTGCCACCCTACTATGCATGTGTGGTATACGTGTGTGTGTGTGTGTATGTGTGTGTGTAAAGGCAGTAGAGCTATAAAATATATAACTATTGGAGAGAGAGTTTTCTGTGGTCACCCACTTGCTAGGTCTCTGCGGGGGCAACTTAAATGACAGGGTAAATATGAAGGCGGCTATCCTGTCCCTCCCTTCTTTTAGGAGGCGCTCGGAAAACTCAATGAGCATCGCTGATGCTAAATGAGGATACATGTCAGAAGACACTGAAGCGGACTAGCTAAAGATAGTTTAGCAAACCTATTAAATGAGAGAAGAGGGATCTGATTTCCTGAAAGCAGCTTATGAATAACTTCAGCTCAAATGTGTCATGTGTTTTCACTAGATTACTGTTGTTGGGCATTTTAATGTTTATTTTCCCCTTGATTTTTGGAGATTTGACATTTATGCTTACAAGCTATGAAGAAATTGGTAACTTGTCAGTCTGCCCATTAAAACAATTTTTCCTGATGTCTAAATCAGGGCTTAAGCAAATGAAAGGTGATACCTTCGTAAAGTAATCCATACCCTCCATCTCACAAACATTCTGACACTAATTTATTTGTATTTCTTCTAGAAAACTCAGAATGTCCCTCAGACACCTATGAAGCATCCACACTACTTTCATTGCAGAAGCCTCAAAAAAATAAAAATAAAACCTTTTCCTATACTGAGTGGACATCCAAATATCCCACTACTGGATTCAGGAACCCAGACTCAGAGAGATGGATGTTATTAGGTATGTCATATGCAGGTCAAAGAATTGCATCCTTTTAAGATTTTTCAAATAGTTTTGTATGCTATTAAACATGATGTTTGCTTCAGAATTCTCCCTAACTTCCTACACTTTGCTCTCAGTCAGGTCAAAGATGCTGGTTCTTACTCTGAAAATTAACTATTAATTGCCTGTAGACATTGATGTTTTTATCTCTACATTCCACCTTTGCTCATTCCCTACCTGTGGTGTTCTTAGGATTCCTAGTACCTGCATTAGAACTCTAAAATTTACTCCACAGTTGTAGAAATCTAGAAGAGTACGATCTTTTGGTCTTCTAGAGACCTGACGCACTTCTCTGGACAGAGACTCTGCTCTCACAGGGAGAAGGAAGGGGAACTCTCAGAAGAGAGAATAGCCAGCAGAACCGCTCTATCCCTGGCTGTGTTATCACTGTAGCAGACAGACCAATCACCCTTTTCTTACTCTCCTGCTCACCTGTTGCATTTTTTATAAGTCCAACTGGAAGCAATATCTGTTATTTACAAAGAGTTTGGGGTAAATGAAGGGCAAATTATTGTTAACATTTATATTATACTGTCTCTAGGATATCTAGTTAAGTATTCTAAACAATTGCTTAGTTTTAATTTTCAGTATATTGAAATTTTACGTTGAAAGGAATCAAACTCAGCCTCTGAAGCATGTATGCAAAGATGTCAGAAATTAATGAATAAAGTTAGGAAAGACAGCTATTTCTCTTATTGTGTCATCTCTTACATTACAAGTCCTCTTGTCTTAGCTTCCCTTTTCTTTACAAATTGGCTCTGAAACTTTCAATAACTGCTTTTGCAGGATACCTTTCCTATTCAATGTCTTGGAACAAAGATTAAGTTACCTTTTGTGAAGAATTCATTTCCAAGAAATTTATTTGTGAATATAGAAGATCTCAGGTCTCCTGAGTTACTCCACATTCTGCTCACAATGAAGTGTCCCCCAAACGCTGTCAGCCAGAGTATGAAGGCTTCTTAGACAGCATTAGCTTACACAAAGTATCAGTGATTCTTCAGCTGGCAGCTGTTGACACAATGATGAGCCACAGTTCTTACAGTGAAAAGCAGTGGGCTCAATGGTGAGGACAATATAACGTTACCTTTCCATGGGAAGGTAATGACTTTGCTTTTGTTGTGGTACTCAGTTTGCTTCTGGCTTCATAAATGGAGGAAAGGAGAAAGCATGTGTTAGGTGTTGCAGACTCTTCAACCCGGTTTCAGGAGCTGTAACCCTCACCCTACGGTGGGCTGTGTAAGAGCCAAGGGACCCGCTTCATCTGGGTCTGTTCTGTCAAAAGGATGTGACCTACCAAGGAGACAAAGCTTATCTCCCTGGCAGGAGTGCTGCTTCTGCCCCATCCATCTCTGGCCCCAATGCTTAGTCGGTAGTCAATGACGGGTAAGACTCCTCATGGGAGGGGCAACCTAAGCCAGACGCGACCACTTGGGAGGCCCTCATGGAAGGACTTGGGGAGCTGCAGCAAAGAGGGAATGATGGACCCTCGCCCCCCGGCTATTCTAACATAGCCCGAGTCCCCATTTCCATCTGGGAGATGTCTTCTGCTTCCTGAGCCTACTTGGCTTAAAGCCTGAAACTATAGACGGTGAGCGGTGCAGCCCTGTGCCTGCCAGAATGTTTCCCCGGGTGATTGGGCATAAGAAAGAATTCCCAAAGTCCTGTGAAACCTGCTTTGCTAAGAGTGCTCTCATTTAAATGATAAGGGTCCGAGGAGGAAATGAGTATGTCTCCCAAAGTTTTGCAACCTCCTTTCCAGACAGACACTGACTCAGATTAAGCCCTCAGATTTCTTTGAAATGATAAACCCGTATTCCTGTGTATTGGAACCCAATAAAAGCCTAGTGAGGAAGGGGCTCTGGGTCATTCTCCTCTGAGAATTTGACCACCTTTCCTTCCCAAGCAGATCATGTCTTGATAGTTTTATTTTCATCCGTGACGGAGGGATGGGGCTCTGCAGGCGGAGCCCCCCCCCCCACCCCGCCGCATCTGGCACCCAGGACAGAGGCCCCCCGCATTTAGGCAAAGAAAAGTAGAAAAAAAATGACTTGAAAAATTGGGAAAAATATGCCAGAGACAAACTTTTCTAAATGCCTGGATACAGAGTTGCTAAAATCTTCCCATAAAACAGATCTAATTATTTCACTCTTCTGCTTCAAGATCTCTATTAAGGGATTTTTTGTTCGGTTTTGTTTTGTTTTGTTTTGTTTTGTTTTGTTTTGTTTTAGAAGCAAAGTCCAAGTACTTTGCATGGCTGATAAGGCACTTCAAAGTTCAGCCTCAGGCTACTTCTACAGATGCTGCTCCTTCAGCCTCTCCCACACTTCACTAAGCATCTTTTTTCCACAGCAAGTCACCACTTCCCAGCTAAGTTTTGGTTGATCCTTCTGCTTTTTTATTTGAAGATGCTATTTTAAAAATATATGCATATATGTGTGCGTGTAATCTTCTTTATGGCCCTGACAATGCTAAATGCACCTCCTCTCTTCGCCATCCACATTAACAGACAGTAATGTGTGCCTTAACTATCTGTTTTCATGTCTGTTGCCCCATGTAGACTAGAGAGCAAATGTTTTAAACAGCAACCAAAATCAAAGCAAGTTTCACCACCATTTCACCTAAGAAACATTGCCACACCATCCCCTGCCATGTTTTAATGTGAATTCTGATGTCATCCTAACTAGAGCTGGGGTATGTTCATTCCCAATTGTCCATCTAGGGACAGATGGGCAGAACTTTCTTTAAAGCAGGATCTTAATTCTGAACCATGATCCTTTGTCAGGCTGAGATCTTGCAGGAACTTTCAGGATTGCTTCTGAATGTACTTCCACAGAGGCCATACTACATTTCTTGTTGTTTTTCCTCTCCCTCTCTCTCCTCTAGGAACTGTTAATAAGGCTCAGCTAATTTGTCAACTTTGCCACCTTGGTGGTTTATTTTCCAGAGGAATGGAAGCAGTACATGTTGAGTTCAAAATTCCAAAAAGATAAAATTAAATTTTATATAAGTTTGTTCACTATAACAACATCTATAATTAAAACTAACTCTTACCAAAAAGTATAAGACTCTAATGAAAAAAATACAAAACTTTGTTGGAGGGCATTGTTATGTCCTAGATGAATCAGGAGAGACAACCTTCATGAAAAGAATATTAAGTTAAAAATAACACTGGTATGGGGAAGTCAATATCCATAGGACTGGTTCTCTGATGACAGGAATTAAAGGTTTTTCAGGGACAGGTTAAACATCCAAGCTGCTGCGGATTTACAGAATTACCTTTTTAAAAAGTAATTTACAGATAAATCAAACATTATGTAACACCATCCTAGATGCCCATCAGTAAATGAATAGATCAAAAAACTGTGGCACATTTACACAATGGAATTCTATGCAGCAGAAAGAAAGAAGGAGCTCCTACCCTTTGCAACAGCATGGATGGAACTTGAGAGCATCATGCTAAGCGAAATAAGCCAGGCAGTGAAAGACAAATACCATATGATCTCACCTTTAACAGGAACCTAATCAACAAAACAAACAAACAAGCATAATATAAACAAAGACACTGAATTTGAGAACAGTCTGAAAGTCACCAGAGGGGTGAGGGGAGGGAATTTCAGGGGGAAAGGGGAAGGATTTACAGGAACAAGTATAAGGGACACATGGACAAAAACTATGGAGGGCAGAAATGGGAAGGAGATGGGAAGGGCTGGGGTGGTGGGTTGGGGAGGGAGTAAAAGACAGAAAACTGTACAAGATCAACAATTAAAATAAAAGTTGAAAAAAATAAAATAAACATAAAAAAATGAAAAAAAAAAGAACACCATCCAACACTAAAATTTGACCATCATTTTAACTAAGAAACTAATTGCTACATCATCACTTGCTGTATTTTAAATTGGAATTATGATGTCTATAATATTTTATTTCTTTCTGCAAAAATTGACAATAAGAATGGGAGAATACCTGTCAAAACAAAACTTTGTAGTTGTCCATTTATTTTTTCAACAGATATTTACTGAACGCCAACACTACTCCATGCATAATTTCAGCCTGAAACAGTCAAAATAATTTTTAACATCTCAGGTTTTTCTTGTTTGAATATCTAGTTACATGAACCCCCATTACCAATTTTAATTCCTACAGATAATCAGTCTCCTCTGCTCAAGCGCATCGCCTTGTTTTTGAAGATGGTGTGAGAACCCAGCACCATGGCTGCAGTGGGGACGCAAGTATTTGGTGAACCTAGCAGGAAGCCAAATTATAGAGAGCTTGTTCTTGCTGCTGCGTCAGTTCGGGTCTTTAACATGATTTATCACGTAGCAGGTGTGGAATGAGGTCCAAAACTTGGGTTATTTGGGCTAGGGCTCTCTCTGGACCAGAGAAGCTCCCCGTCCCCGGGGGAATATGAAAAAAACAAACCCAGAAGCCTCCACAGCCTGGATGGGGTGAGGGGAAGTAAGGCAGAGCCATTGAGTTACTTTGCATATCTGAAGAACTTGGCCAGTGTTTTAGACTGTTAAGTATCTGTGCCTGCAGTGAAGCCAGGGAGATGGGCATGACTCTAACTCATGCTGTAACAGGAGGACCTTATTGCACCTGTGAGAAAGGCTTGGTGGTAGCTCTTATATCACTGGGCCATGCTTGCAGGACTAACAATGGCAGCTGAGAAGAACAGAAGAGACCAGACTACTGTCAGGTGTAATCAGTGTGGGAGTAGTCGGAAGTGGGGTTACAGAGGAAGGTCTGCATTGGGCTTTAAACTCGGAGGTGCTGAGATTTAAACTCAGGCACGGGAGCAGCCATGCTGTCTTGGCCACACGATTTGTAAGGAGAAGAAGGACCCCCCACCCGCCCACCGTGAGGATGCAGTTTTGGACGGAGAGCAGGAGGCTAGGCAAGCAAGGACAACTGGAAGAAGCTGGAATACTGACAGGTATCTGCCCAGCTAAGCTAGATACCTCCATTTCTGTCTCTGAGAGACGGTACCTCTGCTTGGCATGGTTTGGCAAGGGGAGGCAGGACAGTGTGTTTGTGGATTTTTTTTTTTTTTTTTTTTTATTTCTAAAGCAAGTGGGATTTCATGGCAGAATTCCACCATTATTCTAAACCTGCACAACTTTTGAGTAAATAGTTCCTTTCCTTTTCATAAGACTCCGGTTCTTATTGGAGGCAGGCAATTAGAACCCAGTTGTTCTGTTACAATCACAGGACACATGCTATCAAGATGTGCATTTTTGATGGATATAATGGAATGTTATACAGAGTTTTCACAAAGTAAAAAAGCAGAATATAGAAAAGTGTGCTGTTAAAATGTGAGTAGAGAAATAAAATTTGCACCTCTAGTTAACTATTTGGGGATCACACTGGCATTGTGATTCTAGACTAAACCACAAATTACAAACTGACTAACTGTACACTGCACACACACACAATTCTGTCAATCAAGGTAACAAGACAAAATTTAGCAAGAAATCTCCATACGCCTTCTGTGCTAAGTATGCAAAGGAGACATATAATATGATTAACTGATAACTTCAAAAAGACTATCATTAGGCAAAAGACACAAGGCAACATCATGAAGTACAAAACACCTGCTCCAAACAGGAGGAATAAAGTGGGGAAAGCAGAGAATGAAGGAAGGGTGAGGTCATGAAAAAGGCTTTGAGGAGGAGAGGAAACCAGCATAAAGGGTGAACAGACCCTGTGAAGGCAGCTCCAGGGGTAAGACTAGGCAGGTGGCCTCTAAGGGCGCTGACTTGAGCTCTGTTGTAGAGAACGATACGAGTTGTAACTTCTTAAGTAAAGGTAAGCCAAATCCCAGGTGAAAACCTTTCCAGTCAACATTGGCCCTTTCGCCTTTGGCATTTATACCTTTCTTCTTTCAATCTTATATTAAAAATGTCAAATCTTGAAGTATATGAAAATGCATACAAACAAAATGAAATTTTACATTAAAATCTGAAAGATTCCATACTAGAAACTGTTTATACGGGTTGCTACAGTTTTGTAAAAACAGCCCCCAAATTCTCTAAACTTGTTTACCTGACACTTTTTGCCATGTCTTTTTAAAGAATCATATGACTAATTTAAATTCTCTCTGAGTTTAGTACAGGGTGGGGCATGAAATGAGACTATCAACAGTTCAAAATTTGGGGTCCATGAACTTGTATGGAAAAAGAGTACTTCTTTATTTCACTAATCTTTAACCAAAAGTTAGGATCCCCACGCTTATGATGGTAGACAAAAAAAAAAAAAAAAAAAAAAAAATCAGATTAGTATTAGCAACACTGTGACTAAGTCACCAATAGAAATCACAAGGGTCTATTTCATAATAGTTGTTGAAGTTTTCTTAAAATATTGCTTATATGTATCACTGCTTTGAAATTTTCTTTATTAGACTTCTCCCACAGATATTGTTATTAGATGCATTAATGAAGTTACATACAATTATATAATAACTTGTAAATATTTTGTTAACTTTTCAATATAATTGATTTTCTCGGTAATCTGATGTATTTTATTTTATCCATTTAACATATAATTCTGAGAAGAGCTCCAAGGGCCTCACCAGGCTGCCTGAGGGAGCTGTGCAGAAGATGGGCTGAAGGCCCCAACCCTGGATTCCATTACATGGGAATAATAGGGGTGCCTTCATCAGCGGGTGGCTGTGATGATTAGGTAAGTTGATACATGCAAAGTACTTAGATAGTATAGTTGCTAATTGAGACATAACTTCTTACAACCGTTATCATTGTCATTATCATCTCAAGTAAAAATAAAGTCCTAATCTGCCTGATGTTACTCTTTGAAAGATATGCATGTTGACTGGAATTCTTCCTCTTCCTTAGAAAGAAAACTTAAAAGGGGACTTTGGTATGATGCCCCTTAGCTGATATGTAAAACTACTTAAATGACAAAGAGGAGAGAGTTTTCTAAGCATTTTTTAAAAAGAAATCAGCTTCTTAATCAATTTGCTGAAAACTACCCCTTTTTATTCTACCTAGCAGTGACAAAGTCTGTCAGACAAAGCAAGGTAATAAAAAAAATGTATAGTGTAATCATGAAAAGTGAGAAAGCAATTTCTTTCATCTACCCTATTGTTTTTATAAAATCAAGTTAAGCTCTGTTTTTCTCTGCTCATCTTTGTTGTCATATATGAGAAATTTAGCATTTAGCTTAAAATGTTTCGCATGATGAATTATTAAAAATCTTTAACTGCCGGACAACCTTTCTGTGGTATAAGAGTGTTTTGTTTTGTTTTGTTTTGTTCCTTAAAAAAATTACCCTGTGTTTTGCTGTGAGGGGAGACAGCTAATGAAAAATGGCCTAGAATTATTGTGAAACAATTGTCTGTAGTGTAATCAAGTCTGTTTCTGCCCTCCAACTACTCCAGGATGTAATGATACATGTATCATTAAGCAGCTGCTATGGATGCCCCAGGAAACTGGTAGAAATTTGTACCTATTGTTTTCCTTTCTCCAGCCTCTCTTTCCCAGCATCACCCATATTCTCTCATCTCATTTATGCTTTTTGGAACATGACTGCAAAAATTTTGTGAAAAACAATCATGTATCTTCACACATATAAATTTATGCATGTACACACACAGATATGTAGACATTATTTTCCCTTTCCAAAAGGCAACAACAAAATAAAACCACATTCTTCTGGTAACTTTTTATAATTTTGGAATGCGTAAAGTAAGCTTTTTAGGATGGTGATTTTTAACACAGGAAGCAGAGGTCAAGGGAGAGTGTGTGACTAATGTTTAATTAGAACAAGCTTCTAAAATAAAGCAATTATTTGTTTAACGGCTGCTAAATTTTATGTAGCAGAAAGGCTCAGGCTTGGTCTCTCTCTCCACTGGCTTCTCTTCATATGGGGGGTGTGTGTGTGTGTGTGTGTGTGTGTGTGTGTATGTTTGAGAGAAACAGAGAGAGACAGAGATGTATCAGGCAATTCTAAATGTTTTTAATGAAGTTTAAATTAGCATTTCTAGTACCATCATCCTCCAACCCAGAGTCAGACAAAGTGGGACAGATTTGCCCCACAACCACTTGCATGATAATTATAAGGTAAATCACTGTGTTTACAAGTGATCACATTTATTTTTTATTTTCTGTGATGATTCCCATGATACCAAATGTTGTAGAAGGAAGCAACATGGGAAGAAGAGGGAGATAAAGCAATCCCATTTGTAGTAGATTCTCCTGTAATAGGATATAGCATAGGAATTATACATCAAAATTTTTTCAGTGAATGTTTTATATTTGCCTATATTTTCAAATCATGATAGGTCCTGGATTAATCAGGTATATTCCATATAATGTTACATATCATATACATCAAGTACATATAATATAAATATCTAAAATATTTTATGTATTGTGCCATGATATTAATATAAGCATGTTTCAATACATAAGCAACTGAAAACAGTAATCTCAGTTTAGTGGACTAACAAAGTAACATATTTTTAATGGCACCATTAGCATAGCACAGCCCATGGAGAACATTGAATACAATATTTGTGCATAAATGTATTTTGGGAAAATTAAAGTTCTCCTGGGACAGATTTACCTTGTGCATTTCACATTTGTATTTTGTCTCTACAGCTTAAGCACACCTATTATATGTACACAAGAGCCATTTCATTTCTATAAATGTGTGCCTAACCTAGTACAATTCGTCTTTCAGCCACATAAGTGGTGGCCCATTTAAACAAGTAATTTAGAACTCTGCAGTAATGCACACTGGAGACAATGTAGGAAATAAGCAACCTTTTAGATTTTCAGATCTTTAGGTGGATAAATCTTCCTAAAATGTAGTTTAATTTTAGTATGTAACACAGTGCAGAGAGTAGCAAGGAAGCAGGGTTTTTCAGCAGCATCCAGCTGAACCACAGTTATGTCTTCATGTGAGGTGTTGTTTAAGAGAGGGTTTTATAATATGTTCACACATTCACTATTAAAAATTATTGCAAGAAATAGTATGTCATTATTATTTCATAATGATATTCAGTGATAAGAAACCAAGGGACCATCAACCCTTGGTTTCTTTTCTTTTTTAAAAAAAAGATTTTATTTATTTACTTATTTTTAGACAGAGGGGAAGGGAGGGAGAGAGGGAAACATCAATGTGTGGTTGTCTCTAGTGCACCCCCTACTGGGGACCTGGCCCACAACCCACACATGTGCCCTGACTGGGAATCGAACTGATGACCCTTTGGTTCACAGGCTAGCACTCAATCCACTGAGCCACACCAGCTGGGGCAACCCTTGGTTTCATACAACTGAATATCATTATGAATACCAAATAAATATTTAGACTTAATACACGAGTCAGAAAATCAGCCTTAGTAATTTTGGAAATCAGAGTGCCATAACGTATGTTCATTAAACTGTATTATGAAGGCCAGAAAAGTCGGGGGGACAGAGTTCATAGTGGGAAATACTGCCAGAAATATCTCTTCTAAATCACACTGAACAGGGTCCAAGGGAGATGCTTGTCTGTAGAGGAAATCCAGGGTACCTTACCAACACCTTCTACCTGTTCTGGAGATAAGGAAGCCTCCAGCATGGATCAGCCAGGCTCAGACTCCCTGTGAAGCAGGGCCAGACTGCTCTAAGCAGCTACCCTGTAGCAACTCTTTCTCATGTGGAGTGGTAAGGGTTTCCCTTACCTATACCTTCCATGACCTGCATTCAAGGAAATACCCGGTACCGTCCAAGAGCTATGAGAAGAGATACTAAACAAGCACCATCACTGTTTTTTTTTTTTTTTAAATGAGTGTCTGATTCTTTTATTCCAGCGTCTTATCTTATTACCAAACTCATTATCAATAGCTTTAAAATTTGCATTGATATGCAGGCCTCTGAGAAACCATAAGTGTGCTATATAGAAGGATTAAAAATTCTATTGTCTAAGCAGAAGTGAACTTAGAATATAAGATATATAGTAGCTATAGTCACTATGTCTCAACCTTTTCTGGAAGTCAGGTCTTGGAATAAAATTGTTACATAGTCAGAGTTGAAACTTCAGAAGAAATAGACCTTAGCTGGACTTTGAGCTAAAGGAATAAAGCTTCACGTTTCACAATTCATGTAAAGGACATTTTAGGAAAATCAAATCCCAAATTCATGGCAAAACTTGGTTCACCTGAGGGATTGATGTGCTCAATATACATTAACAGGTTTAATTCTTTATTGATGCAGTGAAGCTTTGAATCAAATACCGTAATTATTTAAAAAGTGAGGTGAGAACAATCATTCCACCAATATTCTCATTTATTATGTTTTGCCAAATCACCAACTAATGGGGAAGAATACAGGTCCTAAAATAAAACTTAGTCATGAACACCACCAAAATCAATATTTTAGTATTATAATTAAATTCAAGAATTTACTAAAATAATGGATTTCAATAGAAAGAAAAATACCTAATATACTAATTGAAAGGTATCCCCATATTTTCTAAAATTACTGAGTAATGATAGAACTGGAATATATGGCCTGAACCAAACCTAACCTAATCCTCTCTTTCATTCTTCCAAAATCTAGGTCTAAACTATGAAAGTAAGATATAAGGGAGGGTTTAATGTCCTCTGTCTTTCTCAAGCCTACTGAAAGAAGATGGAATGCTGTGTCAAAATAGCTGGAATGTCATTCAGATGTTAGTAGAAAGATCTTCTAAGATATATCAACATTTAATCTTCTGTGGTTTGTGGGAATGAAAAAACAAATACCAAATAAGCCCTGGTATTTGGACCACATCAGTAGGGGATACTCAGAAAACTCTCCCAAGGAGGCAATTTGGCAGAGACGAAAGTGCAGAGAAGCTAATCTGGGAACTGGGTACTTGTGGCAAAGAGTGCCATCAGAGAGGCTTAGCTCTCATCGCAGAATTCATTGCACATGGTCCCAAATGAAAAGCTATATTTGTAGACAAATGATACATTTCAGAGAAATTACATCTACTACAGCTATGCAAGAGGTTCAATCTAACTCACCTAAGAAATCATGAATTTTAGTAGTTTTTCACACAATCAATAAAAATTGTGGGAAGTGAAACTTGGGACTGCATATTAATCTTGCATCCAGCTCCTTGCTAGCTTTCAACAGCAACTATTCATCTTGTTGAGCTTATAGAAGTGATTTGTTTCATCTGTACACTCCATGCACAGCTAAATATAAAATCAACTTCTATTTAACAAAGTGGACTAACAGCATGAGGCCTATAAGGATAGCCTACAACCTTGGTGTAATGGTGCAAATGCCTACAGCATGTCAGCACTGAAGCCAAGCCATTAGAATGTTGCTTAATAATGAAGCCTTATTGATAGGTTGACTAATAGGAATTTTCCATCTTAAGTTGCTGACAGACCTGGCTCTGGTTCCTTTCCCAAATACTACAACTATTCTGCTGTGTGTTGAAGTTCTTCAATTATTTAATCCACTTTTTGGAAATCAAGTTAAAATTATCCATTAAGCAAATGACTCATTCTCATTCAGCTAAATTAGTGTAAATGGACTTCACCTTTTACAGAAAGTGAATGCTGCTCTGGTACATGTTTTACCAGTCTTAATCTCTCCTGCTGTTACTGCCTTTACTGATGGGGCTTATACCCTTGGCAAGAATGAAAATAGATTGGAATGATGGACAACTTTGGCAAAGAGTCAATTTGACTTGTTATGGATATTATTTGCTACTTTCAACCCTGGAGCAACATTAGAGAGGAAGAGTAGGTCATACGTATTGTCACTTCTCAAAACCAGTCTGGGTTTTGCAAGCCCAGCATGTCTCTCATAGTTTCTAATTTACAGCAGAATCACCCATTCTCCCATGCAAACTCATACGCATGTGTGTATGTATGTACACACACACAGGCACACACACCACAGCCTTCATTCCTGGCCATTTTTCTTACAAAAGTGGTGCTGTAGAAACATTTGTAATTTCCCACTATGATCCAAAAGATAAAGGATTTGTGTTAGGAGAGGTTGATTTCATAGTGACAGCTTAAGAAACTGTAAGGATATTTGTAGTTAATCTTCCAAAGCAGATATTGTTACAAAGCAAGCATATTTTGTGTGTTTTCTGGACAGCTCCTCTGCTAGTTTGGCTTTGGCTCACTCATGTGGCTATAGATAGTGTCTTGAGGATCACCTGGGTGCTCGGTCCAAGATGCTTTGTTCAGCTGCCTAGCTTTTTGGTGCTGGCCTTTGGTTGTGACACCTTGGTTACTAGCCAGTGGCTTCTTGTCTTTCAAGAGACTAGATTAACCCTCCATATGATCTCCATTTCTGTGGTTCTGTTCCTGTTCTAGCTGTTTGCTTAGTTCGCTTTTGTTTTAGGTGTGGTTGTTAATATCTGTGAGTTTGCTGTCTTTTTACTGTCCTATTTTTTATCTTCTTTTTCTTAGGTAAGTCCCTTTAACATTTCATACAATAAGGGCTTGGTGATGATGAACTCCTTGGCATGGGAGGAGGAGAGAGGGGGAAAAGGTACAGAGAAT
Organism: Glossophaga mutica; assembly: GCA_039655065.1. Classification (NCBI taxonomy): domain Eukaryota; kingdom Metazoa; phylum Chordata; class Mammalia; order Chiroptera; family Phyllostomidae; genus Glossophaga; species Glossophaga mutica. The sequence goes on along the minus strand of CM077307.1, from coordinate 90,290,506 downwards.
AAGTAGCATAGATGGTGGGTAGAAAATAGACAGAAGGAGGGCAAGAATAGCGTGGGAAATGTAGAAGCTAAAGAACTTATGACACATGGACATGAACTAAAGAGGGGGAATGTGGGTGGGAGAGGGTGTGCAGGGTGGAGGGGAATGATGGGGGAGAAATGGGACAACTGTAATAGCATAATCAATAAAATATATTTTAAATTCAGTGTCTTTGTTTATATTATGCTTGTTTGTTTGTTTTGTTGATTAGCTTCCTGTTAAAGGTGAGATCATATGATATTTGTCTTTCACTGCCTGGCTTATTTCGCTTGGCATGATACTCTCCAATTCCTTCCATGCTGTTGCAAAGGGTAGGAGCTCCTTCTTTCTTTCTGCTGCATAGAATTCCATTGTGTAAATGTACCACAGTTTTTTGATCCATTCATTAACTGATGGTCCTGAGGGGGAGGGGAGGGAATTTCAGGGGAAAAGGGGAACAGTTTAGAGCAACTAGTATAAAGGACTCGTGTACAAAAACTATGGGGGGTGGAAATGGGAGGAAGGTGGGGAGGGCTGCAGTGGTGGGCTGGGGTGGGGTAAAAGACAGAAAACTGTACAATATCAACAATTAAAAAATACTGATTAAAAAATAAAAAGTAAAAGAAAAAAATAATACCATGCAAATGGAAAAAAAAAGATTTCAAGTAAAAATAATTTTTTCAATAAACACTTGAATATTTGTCTCAGAAAAAATAAAATAAAATATATTTTAAAAAAAGAGGCTAGATTAGCTCCTTTACGTGGTGGACTGAGAGGGACAAAAGAGGTAAAAGCTGCCTGAATTTCTAAGGTTTTCCTAAGTCTAAGGTCTACCCTTGGAATTTGTATCGTGTAACTTCTGCCATATCATATCTGTCAAAGCAGTCACAAGTCCAGTCTAGATTCAAGAGATGGAACAACAAACTCTACCGCTGAATGAAATGAGCAGCAAAGATGAGCCGCAAGTTAGGTTCCTTCTAGAATGAAATATTTTTATAGCCATAATTTTCAATCCAAAGCAATATAGAAGTGACAGAATCATTTCTTGGGTAAGATGAACTATCAGAGAACTCTACCTTTTTGGTGCTACAGTGAAGTAGAGAATCAGCATTGACTGTTCTCTGATATCTTTTGCTATGATGTGGCTCCAACATTCTCCTTAGAAGTTGGTTGTGTGAAGAATTTCAGAAATGGGAGGTCCGGTGTGGCCTCAAGAGGAATTAAAGTTCAATTATAACTTTTCATTCCTGTCTTTGGTTGAGGGTAGGAACTGAGCACTTAGCACAGACTCTGCCACCTAGAAATGGTTTGATATAGATTTATTGAATCAACAAATAAAGGGAGTGGTGAGGTCACCACAGGGATACCTTGCTGTCCCTCTTTTCTCTTGGTAGTTTAAGTTTTTAGATCCTTTAACAAGGATCATGTTTATCAAAGTCAGACTCAGCAAAAATGTGCTGTATAACCAGCATGTGTCCATTAAGTTCCCTATATTTTTACGTACATCATCCCAAAAAGCCAACCTGCCCACTTCTGTACTGTATGGAACATGAATGGAGACATCTGAGAGAAGGATAAGCCTAAGAAACCATTGCTCCAGCCCTGCATGTGTTCCAGCCCGTTCAGCCTGCCCGTCGCAGTGTTGGACTTGCCACCAAACCGTCTCTCCTCACACACAATCTGGATCACGGCTAATTCTGTGTTTGCACTCTATCACTTCTTATGTTAATAATGAAGGTACTAAATTTATCTCATACTATACATTAGCATTCTATGAAATGTTTTTCTTTGATCTTGCCTCTTTATTTAAAAAATGACATTTATGCAGTTTTAAAAAGAGCATTATATTACTTAGTATGTTTTAATCCTTGAAGACTATCTTTCAAATCATAAAAAGTTTTATATATGTGTGTGTGTATACATGTATATACATATATATATATATATATATATATATATATATATATATATGAACATTAAGAATTCAAGTGACTTGCTACTCTTAAATCAGGGGAATGTAAAATTAAAGAGCAAAATTTTGTACATAAATTAAGGGAAAATAAAACCAAGTACTGCAGGGGGTACAGAGAGAGTAAAATATAGAAAGAAACCTATTTTAAAGAGAAGTTCACCAATAGAAAAGTAATAGAATTGTGTGTGTGTTTGCTAAAGAACCCAAGACAATATAGAACTTTTTAAGAACATAACTTATGTTATATCAATTATTCACTTTGATGTGTTTTTTCTGTGGGTACTAGGAGGTAAAGGCACTGAACACTGCCACTTGGAGAAAGGCAGGGGTTGTTAGATGTAGGAACAACACTATGAGATGTTACAGGGAAATGATGACTTGCTTCAGAGAATTAAATGGAAATTTCTTTAATATTGTTTACATTTCTTAAAAATCTGGAAAGTAAAAAGACCTTGAGGTGTTTTTATTTTCGACACCTTACGTGATACCTAAAAGTGATCTGATAACTAGCAGAGTTTACAAAACTCTGTACAGGAAATTTACTGGCTTTGTCATTCTGGAGCAACTGAAGGTTCCTGGTGGTTTTCTAGAGACACTAAAACAGATGGAAGTTGCTTAATTAAGTTAACATACACTGAAAACCCACAGGATACAGGTGTTAAGTAACAGTATAAAGATCTCAAAGGCAGGAGCAACTGCAGTTGCCTTATAACCAATCCCTTTGTTAAGAGGATAAGGACAAAGCTACACATATCTACTGCTGGTCCTAGGAAATGAACATTTGAGGGGAGGCATTCTACAAATAAAAAACTTACTTTCAATTGCAGATGCCATTACTTTCTCTTCTGATTATGTCACCTAAAATTTTTAATGAAGAATTTCATAAAACTCTGGAGTAGGGAGAAGAAAAATGTCCTGACCTGTATTAAATGTAACATACATTAGTATAGTAACAGCTTAATTAAACAGTATGGTGTCTGCCTAGTGCAGCAGCACCCAAACTTCCAGATGATTCAGTGAGCTGGAGGCCTAGTTTACACAGCCCCTCAGACACAACCCTGGAGTTTCTGGACTTGGTATTACTGGAATGGGGGCAGAAATTTGCATTTGTCAATAAGTTTTCAGGTGACACTGATGCCATTGGTCCCAGAGCCAAACACTGAGAGAACCTGGATGGGTGTTCCCTGTAACCCAAAGGTTTTCGCTGAGGAATGTTAAAACTGTAATATCTGAGGCCCTGGCTGGCGTAGCTCAGTGGATTGAGTGAGGGCCTGCAAGCCAAAGGATCTCGGTTCAATCCCCAGTCAGGGCACATGCCTGGGTTGCAGGACAGTTCCCAACGACAGTTCCCAGCAGGGGAAGTGCAAGAGGCAACCATACGTTGATATTTCTCTCCATCTCTCCTTCCCTTTCCCTCTAAAGATAAATAAATATAATCTTTAAAAAAATTGTAATATCTGAGCTCCAACTCAGACTAAGTCAATGAGTCTACTGGTCTGCTGTTGGGCTCAGAAAATGGAATCTCAGCCCTGTGACTCTAAAGTGCACATAGGGCTGAGATTCACTGATATAACTCAAAACTGTTTGTTTTTTTTTTTCATTTTTGAGCTCAGCACCCAAAATATCTCATTACCACACCCCAACATGTCCCCAACATACTTGTCCACCTCTCTGTCCTTCAACTCTCAGCTTTCTGTCCTCCTTGTGTTGCTTTCCCTACTCTTATCTTTTGATTCAGTGACTTCTCCATCCCTGGTTTCCCTGCACATGTACCATGCATGCCAATGCAGGGCACCAAAGTTGGAAAAGAAGGCATACTGGACCAAGTGCCAAAGTGCTCAAATTGTAGCTTCAGCTTTGCTATTAAGTACCTTAGAAAATTTGGGCAACCTCTGCATAGCAGATTTTCAACAATATACAAGGGTAGGTGGGGTTTATTTTAAAGCTATGCTATTATTTCTGAACATTCCATGCAGCTATAAATTTTAAAGACCGAAACTGAGAAGTGAGTCAAATGACCAGAACACTGTACTGTTCAGCAGGGAAGTAGAACCAGGGCATTAGTGACCCAAGGAGACCTCCTCTCTCCCCTGCCCTGTGTCAGTGTGAGGGCCTGAGGCCCAGTGCTTCCTCCTAACTGTGACATACTGTTGTTCCGACTTGGGCTTAGAAGTCTAACTTGAAAGCCCCTCTGCTCTTGTCCTGACTTTTGATTAGTTGGCCTGCTTTGTCTACAGTCAGCTCGCCCATCTGTATGCATGTGTGTACAACCACAATCTGCTGACCTAACCTGATTCCAGATTGCTCTCTATTCTTAAGCATTTTGTTGCAGCATTTTGGCTCTCCATTAAACTAGATTCTTTTTCTTGTATTTTTAATCGTGAAACCTTGTAATTAAGTGATAATTTCCTTATATTTATTATCAAAACCTGGGTTAGAACTAGTCTGGAGCCATTATTAGCTCATTCCTTCATAGCCTGAGCCATAATTTTCTCATCTGGAAACCAGGGGGAAAGATAACATAAGGGGGAAGATAACATAAATGGAAGTACCTTCTTGCATTGAACCTAACACAAAGTAAAAATTCAGAGGCTGTTAAAACTGTTTTTCCTCTCCCTAGTGACCAAACAGCCATCAGTCTTCAGTTAGGGGGAGATCCCTGTGGACTCTGGGTGGGCCTTAAAGTGGAAGCAGCATTTTAAGTGTTTAAGCATTTACAGATGAGTTGAATTTAAGGAAAAATAGCAAAAAGAGGAAAAGGGCTGTTACTGCTCATCAGGTCAGGGAAGAACATGAACCAAAGCCATCGAAGTCATGTGCAGCTAGAGAGATGCTGTGACTGGGCTCCTGAGTGGTGAGCAGACCTGATTTTCAGATGTGTATGCTAAGTATGTGGCTAAACTCCATGTAGCCCCCATTCTGTGCTTGGCAGCAGCATGCTGAAGACTTTGCCTATGTCACTCTCATTCAAGTCTCACTATAACCCAACTTTCCCCATTGTGGAGAGCAAATTTAGACTTCAGGGGTTATGTAACTTGCTGAAGGTCAAAGAGTTAAAAACCTCAAAGGCAGTTCTTAACCTTCACCCTCACACACCAAAAATCTGTGGGACTTTATACATCATGTGCTACTTGAGGGAGGGAGAGTGTGTTCAGGGGTCTTTTTATATAGAAAGTGGTACAGTAAAAGCAATACTTAAAAAAATGGCAAACATGGCCATACTGGGCTGGTTTTCTGAAGATGAAAGAAAAAGCAAGGAGATCTTCTATATGTCTATCTCATTGTCACTTCTTGAGAGGAACACTCATTTTTTCCATCGTGTTGTGCTGAGTGACTGCCATGGCAGTGAAAGGACTCACTAAATGGATAGCTGCTTTCAAGGGTGCTTATAACCTAGCAGAGGAGCTAACTGTAAATAAGCAAAGAAAATAAATAAAAACATTATATGATCTAGAGAGGATGTGAATGCGATGAGAATGATAGAGGATATGTCTGAGGTGGTGACAGTGCACTGAGTCACAAAGGTAGAGAATGAATCAGCTATGGCAAAAACTGGAACAAATAATTTTCCAGGTAGGGGGAAGAGTTGAGTAAGGAAAAAACTTGGTTTGTTCCAGAGATAGAAGGGAAATTAAAGTGGATCCAAAGAGCAAGGAGAAGGATGGTAGAGAATGAGCAATAAGACCCAAATTACACAAGATCTTGTAGACCTGACAGCAATAAAAATTTATATTAAAGCATTTGATCGGGAAAGTAATACCACCTCACTTGTGCCAGAAAAAGATTGGTGTGGCTGCTGTGTAGAGAGGGCTCGAAGGAGAGAAACCAAAGCAGTAAGTAGTCCAGACAAGATATGAAGTTAGCATGTGACAGGAAAATTTGGCAGCTTAAGGAAGACCAAAGTTGCAAAGGACTAGAGAAGTGGGTAGAACGATGAACATAGTAATAATCTAGGGGTGCAACAACTCTGGAAAATGCTAATGGTGTGTCAGAAATTCCCCTGAGGCAGAATAGCTGGGGAGGTGACTAAGGGCTGTCCATGAGGAGTAAGTTCACGGGGCCCACACACTAAGAACCAGATGTTCCAAGCACATTAAAAACAAGCCATAGTACTTAATATTTATTAGCATTTTCATATTTACATATGTGTGGCCTATGTGATTTCTCACAACAGCTCTGCGAGGGAGAGATGATGTTTATCATTCTGGCTTACAGTTGGAAAAAAATGACTGATTTAATAGAAGTAGGAGATGCGCTAGACAATGAAAAGAGTAGCCCAACTACACCATGATCTGAAGATGCTGTGTCCTGTTTCTGTAACTAGATCATTGAAGACTGGAAACACTGTCTTAATCCTGCTGATAGATTTACTTGCTAGTTTCTCAGCCAGTAGTTGTTGTTCATGATGACCTGAGAAATGGGGCTAAAGTGAAGATAATCCTCAATGGTTTAATGAAAAGATTGAATTTCAGTAACTTCTTTGCACTCTCTAGTCCATCAGTTCTCAAACTGTGGTATCTAAACTAGCAGCATAAGCATCACCTGGGAATGTGTTACAACTGCAGTACCTACCCCAAACCTACTGAATCAGAAACTCTGGCATGGGGCCCAGCAGTATGTGCTTGAACCAGCCTTCTAGGTGATTCTGACGTAGGCTCTAGTTTGAGAACCATTGCTCTCGTTCAACACTATTTCCCCTGTAAGGGCAAGGGAGCTGAGAAAAGAAATGAAAATAACCGCTGGAAATGCAGACACCAGCACACAGAGGATCTAAGAAGATATAAACGAGAAAAGAAAAGAAACACTATTGGAAGAAGGGTGGGTCCACTTTTTAGTGTGTTAATGGACCTCAGTAGACTTCAGTTCTTGTCTGCAGAATTCCTGATTAGGCAAAATGCACATTTCTTGATGGCACTTGTCTTGGGAATAGGCAACTGCAACCTTTAAAAGAAAAAAAAAAAAAAGCAAGGAAAAAAGACAAAATCTTCTACAACCATATTTGTACTAATGACCATGTTCCTTCCATGTTTGACAAGGGTTTGGTGTTTGACTTGAAGCTTAAATTACACCAATAAAATTATATCTCTTAGAATATAAGTTTAGATTGGACACAAAGAAATAGTAAGTGGTCTTCCTTCTACTTTGAACTAAGAGATCAGTGAACTTGGTACCATGGCAGCTGCTTTAATGCTGTGTTTTTATAGATATAGTTGAGAAAACAATTTCCCAATGGAGGGAGAAAAAGGAATTCAATGCACATTTAGAAAACAGAGATATCTATCATCAGTTGTGTGGGTCCTGTGACTTTTTGTTTCCAATTTCACTCCTGTCTGGATTCTGTAAGCTACACTCGTAGAGTTCCAAAAAACTCTCCATTTTTACTTGTTAAAATAGATTTCTACTACTTAAGGCCAAAGCATTCCTATTACCTGGGAGCTGACATTTTACATCTATATTAACATTTATTTAAAAAGCCATGTTTAAAGACTGTTGAGGAGAAAAAATAGAAAACTCATATTGTTTTGTCACACAAAAAAGAACGCTGTACATATTTGTCTAAGCACTTACATCTATGTTCAGATTTACATCAGTCCTAAAGGCAATAGTTATAAAAGAAGAGAAAAAAGAAAGAAAGAAGAATGAAAGAGAGATTGATTCTAATAACTCTTCTCCGTCTCTTATACACATGAGTTGAAAATGGCCTAAGCTAATAATAAAGCTTCCAAATTTCCATTTCTTCAGCAGAACTTGAATGCACCTGGAACTCTCTTTCAAGTTAATAGGAGCCCTAAATGTAAGCTGGCTATGCAAAACGGCACAAAAAGTTGGCACTCCATCACAAGTGTTCTCTGTATGTGAGGCCTTGGAAGGTGTGGTAGAGGGAAAGCAAGGTGTTAATGCTTAATGTTCAATTTCCTTCTTTAGTAGATTCAAACTGTACCCACATGGTCTCATAAAATGCTTAATTCAAATTTCTCTGAAATTGAAGGGGCAGGATCCTTAATTATCTTACTTATGGAAAAACCTATGTAAAACAAAAAATATGTATACTTTGAAAGTAAGACTAATGCATTAGAATGATCATGATTAGCATTTTCTTTACAGAATATATACTTAGTAAAATGTGTATCAGTGGTTTATTTTCCTAAAAATCTTGCAAGAGCCCTCTCATGTGTTTCTGCTGTTAGAAGTCTGGCACATCTGCCATGCACACAGCTAGGTGCCTAATGTATGTTGGTCCCATCAACAATAACCTTCCTTTTCATGGAATTGTAGAGTTTCCTTGTGTGTAGAATGTCTAATTTCACAATCCCCAAAACAGATGAATCTTGAACACACTCAAATTCTGAAACAGTCTATAACCTTTAAAATACATCCTCGCACTATGCTTATTCTTCATTCATTATATTTCATGATGTCTTCATTAAGCATTTATCCCATGCCAAGCATTGAGTTGGCTGAGCACCCGATGCCCAATGAGGGAGACAAAGAAAAATGTAAAAGTGCTAGAAGTTTACAACAGAGGTATGGAAAAACACTGAGGGAGAAACAATGTAAGAATGTATTCATGGGAATTAAAATGTGGAATGATGTATGTTTTTATTATTAAATCCCCATTATTCTTAGAGAATTTTGGTGCATTTGTGTGGCCAGGAATCTGTGGAAGCCTCAGGAAAACATGTGCTCTGCTCCTTAAGGGTACTCAGTCAGCACTTTGGGTTTGGTCAATATTCTTAAGCAAACAAATGTGAAATGACAGAATATCCAACTTGGTAATTAGGATAGTATTTATTTTTAAATGGATGGTCATAGTAAACATTTGGAGTAGAAATAATGAAATGAACAAAGACAGGAGAGATGTTTGTATAGAATGTTCACGTAACAACTGAGTGGACCAAAGGCCAACTTGTAGAGCTTTGGCCACCAACTGAGAGAGTTTTGCTTCAAGTCTAAGTCTGTGCATTTCACACAAAGAAGAAGAGGCAAGAGTGGGGGAGCAGTCTGTGCAGCTATAGGATAAATAAGGAACTGTTTATGGGAGCATCAATTTTACCCAAATACTTGGGGATTTAAATCTTATTCTGTTCAGTGCAAGTCAGGTAAAATAGGAGATTTAAAGACACTTTACACTTAACTCAGGCTCTTTTGGGTGGTTTGCTTAACCCACTGCCACATCCATCAACACACCCACACATAATACTAGTGTAGTTTCTGTGGCTACTAACTGAAAAGTTGGAGGGTTTTTTTGTTTTGTTTTGTTTTGTTTTGTTTTGTTTCCAGAATAGTGGCTTAATCATTAGGATATCTTGCAAAGACTAACCTGACTCCTCATGGCTAAGAGTAACCAAAGGGGACTGAGACTAGACACATGTGTGGGAAATTTTTATTAATCTAGATTTCAGATGAAACAGACGTATAAATGAGAGGTGGCAGTGACTACAGCAAAAGAAAAATCCAGAGGACTTGCATCCAGAAACTGGACAGAGAAGTAAATGAAAGTTAAAAGTAATTCCAAGATGTGGGGTTTTGTTGCTTAAACCTTTCTAAACTCTTGGAAATCTTCCAGGTCCCCAAGTTTGCTTGCAAAACTGTATTCAATTTATGTTCCTCCTTTCTTTTGGCTGGTTGATTTTGGCTCAGGAATCTGCCTAGGAAAGTTGCAAACGCTTTATTCAAGGAGATACATTTTGAAAGGCTGTTGTGAAACATCAGAACTTTGTTTTATACTTCTGATGAACAGATCCCTATGAACCTAGTTAGAGTCCATGCCTTGTTCTTTCAACAACCCTGATTCTAAAAACAAGAAGAGAGTGTTTGGTTTGATTTTGCTTACTATGACAGAAGAAGCTGTTGGAGCACTAGAAAAAGATATTATGAAGGATCTTTGTGATCTTGACTAGGAGCTTCTGGATCACCCAGATGCCCAGAGAATCAGAGGCAGAACCTCACCGCTGGACTGAGGTTTTCAGCGGTGTGCAGCAATTTGGAGCCTCCGTGAAGCTTTCAGTGGTAAACTCACTTACTGCTATTCAAGCTGTCTTCTCAGGGGGAGCTGCTATGCTTAATGTACAGTTGAAACATGCACTTCACAGCTATAAATACAGTAACAAGAAAGAGAAGAAAATGAAAAGATATAGGGCTAACTTGAGAGAATAAAAGCTTACATTCTCACACATTAATTTAATAAGAAAATTTCCTTATACTTAGAGGTCACTAAACCTTCCATAGAGGCAACATTTCCTTTCTGCCAACCAGTTTAGCACTGGTTTCTTGATGCTTTTTTCATAGAACAGCATGAAGCCAGGTAAACCAAAATGATTGTGAGTTATTCCAACCTGAGACAGCTATTTGGGCTTTTTTGGTGAAGAATGGTTGATATAATTAGGATCCATTTCTAGTTATTGGCATACCAGGCCAGGGGCAGAGGGCACTTTTCCGAGTGAGGAGAGGAAAAGCCAAAGGCAACTATTAGAAGAGACTATTACACAATTTTGAGCTAACATATGGAATCAATAGCCAGCACGAGCAGCTGTGCTTGACTGTGGAAAAGCCTGATGGAGTGTAGTCGCACTGTAACCAATAAAACAAATTATTGACTAAAAAAAAGAAAGCGTGTGTGTGGAAAGAGAGGGCTCCAAAGCAGAATTAAGGGATGCATTTATTCTCAAGGGGTACAGTGCTGGGAAACAAACTGTGTCATGGTTTTCCTCTTGATTGACAGGAGGAACATAGAGGAGCCAGTGTTGGAGAAAAAGTCTGGCCCAGAGTTACGTGGTTCATTTCCTACTCCAAGTTCACTAGCGGTGCAGAATACTTCCCCTGCCAGAAATCAGTAATCAGCATAAGGAGACTTTGCTAACATATTGTGCAGCCTGGATACATTCTACTATCCAATGGAAGTGCTAAAACATCACAAAATGTTTTAATTATACACAGCGGCAAAAGAAAAACTGAAATAAAAGAAAGGACCTGTATTATCTAAAGACAATAAGTAATCTCTTAAGAACTCAGATTTGACTATTGACATATTTCACTACTAACAAAGAAAAAATATTCTGATTGATGCTGATGACATAAAACACTAGTTTTGTGTGTTCACATGAACATTTATTTGGTAATCAAGTAGCTTGGATTATACTTCCTTTGTGCTGTGACTTCTGATGTACAGTATAATACCAAAAAGCTCATTCAACCCTCCATATTGCCACCAAAAAAAGTATTTACCAATACTTGTAAATAACTGGGGAAATTTACTAGAGTAGCAAATATAAATATAGGAAGCTATATAAAGTATTATAAATATCTTAGAAGGAAGCTAAATATACATTTCAAATATGTACATTATTTCTAGTAATAATAATGTATGCATACATCAGTATTCTATATTAAATAACTGCTATTCTTTTTTAAAAGTAGTTTTTGTTTTCTTTATTAGAAGGTTCAGTATGATTTACATTTTTATGCGTAAGCTGAAAGACAAAGCATTTGTATGACTAATGATGGCCTGAGTGAGACACCTGTGACTTAACAGTTATTTTCTGTGCCTTCTGAGCAAGACTCATGGCCATGTCTAGCCAAACACTCTCACTCAAATGAGAGCTGCATTTTTATTTTTTTACCAAATGGGGTACTTTCCATGCTCAAACAAGCAGAAAGCCCTGCACCTGTGCTTAAAAACTCTGTAAAACTCAGAGATTCTAATCACACTCCTGAGTGAAAAATATTGCCCATGTACCAAGGCATCCTTGATCCTCTCCATCAATTTTCTGTAGTTTTCTTGCCTGAAGCCATCAATGAGGAACAAATAAGCCCGAAAAATACTAAACATCAGAAAATCGGTAAACAGGTTGTTAAAAAATAATTGAAACCCCCATTTCCACTGCCCATTCAGCAACTTCGTTTGCACATAATTACTCCTTGCTGTGCCCCTCCGATGCATGGACTGAGCACAGAGAATCCATGCAATTCCATAGGTAATTAAAACATGGCCATCAAATCATAAATTACTGAAAGTAAAGTTGTGACTAGTCCAGGTCATAGCGAAGATTCTAATCATCAGGTTCAGAAACTGATTCTTGTCCTGGAACACTGTGCCTAGCTCTTCAGAGCCTTTGTGACGTGAGTGATAAATACACTTTTGTTTCCCTACCCTCCAACTCCCCCACCCCAGCTAAATACTCCTCACATTTACTGTTAGAGCTAAGCATGTATTTTCAAGTGTGAAGTATTTGATCCCTTATTATGCAATGTTTGCATGCTTTGCTGGCCATAAGCTAAGGATTGCAGCTAAGGGCAAGGACCATTTAAAAGGTTATGGCCCTGGGAATTTGGAGCAAAAATATCCCAAGCATCTGTCCATGTATACAATAATAACACCTCCATGACAGTCCCATGCTATATTCTTTGGTTTCTTTGCTATGAAAATAGTTCATCAGTGAAGAAAGAGAGAGAGGCTGAGACAGACAGAGAGAGGAGTGCCAAGCTTTAAAAACTGTTTGTGTGGGACATTTTGTATTGAGTTTACAAGGCTCCTAAAGGCTACATATCAATATTTCCGTTCAATTCACAAATTTTCTGTAGGTCCCCAGTTAATTTGGACTCTCAGAGAAGAATAATTAATCATAAAAAATATTTTACAGCTGCTTAAACAACCAGCGCTATAAACTAATAATTTTTATACTTACTCAAATTCATATGTTGAAATCTACCCTCCAGTGGGATGGTGCTAGGAAATGGGGCCTTTAGGAAGTGATTAGGTCATGGGGGTGGAGACCTAACGAGTGGGATTAGTGCCCTTATAAAACGAACCTCAGGGAGCTTCCTTTCGCACCTTGCCCTGTGAGGGCACTGAAAGACAGAGGGTTATGAACTGGAAAGGGGCCCTCACCAGACATTCAATTTGCCCACATCTTTATCTTGGACTTCCTAGCCCCTAGAATTGTGCAAAACAAATTTCTTTTGTGTATTAACCACCTAATTTCTGGTACCCTGTTATAGCAGCGCAATTCAAGAAAGACACCTAAGATAGCATTATGCATACAATAAGACGTTATTCAGTCACCTAAGAAGTTCAGATCACTGAGGGGTCACCTACCAGATAACAATTACTGTGCAGGAGCAAAATGATAAAAATGTAGATACAATCTCTGTCCTCAAGGAGTTTATAAGCAAATTGAGCTTACCAATGTCTGAGATGACACTAACTAAAGTATATTTTATTAATCTGTTTTATTTTTCATCATATATATGTATATATATACCTATATATATATATGGAGAGAGAGAGAGACCCTTTTGAGTGAGGTGCTTTTGAATATATCCTTCAGGCATTTCAAATTAAATAGTAGGAATTGTTTTTTTGTTCTGTTGCATTTTTTTGGAGCGTAGATGTTGGTTACTTGATAAACATTTTTTAAATATAATTTAAAAAAAATAATGTTGTGGCACACAGACTTGGGGATTGCTAAATTAAGGGACTGCCCTGAGCCTTGTGTTCTGCGAAGACTTCTCAGCATCTTTCATTCCACCTGAAGCTCAGACTTCACTTCCTAGAGAACTTCCTGCTGCTCTTCTTACTTAGATTCCAAATATTTTGAAATCAGAAACTCATTTGTTGCTCTAACAGCTGCTTAATGAATACGAACTCCTTGCCACGTGCAATACTGAGTGCTAGGGATATAGAAAGGGACAAGGAGCAGCCTACCCTGAAGAAGTTCCTGGTTTATAATTCTCCGTGGTTTCTGTAGTGTTATCACAAGATTAGAATTCAATAATCCTTGATAAACTAGTTAAAGTTAACTGAAATCCTTTGTAACTCAGTCATTATATAAGACAAGGAGGGGAGATGGTGAGATTCCTAAGGGAAAATGGATTACTCCAGCACTATGACTGGAAGAAAATCAACTCTTCTTAAAAAACAAAGAGGGTTTTGTCTCTAACTCTTGCCAGTCTCTGACTTCTAAGATCAAAGAGTTTGAAGCCCATATGTTGTACTTTCTCAACCCTGTTAAACAATGCAAGGTTGGAGGGGAGGAGCCTTACATTTTAAGGGTAAATACGTTTTTAAAGATTTTAACTGTTTTCAGTAAAAACTGGATCCATCCTAATGATAAAGTGTCAACATTTTCTTGACCATTAAAGTCTTTTATAAACATATAAAAGTAATTAAGTTACAACTTAAAACTATCTGAAAAGAATATTAAAAAGAGAAACTATGTTGAACCTCTTCTTTTAAGAACACACCATATGTTTTTACCTGTGCTTTTTCACTTATAGATTTAGCAATAAAATTGCCTCTAGGGAGATGAAAATTATTTGTTATTTCATAGTACAGTTTTATATATTTTATATGTTTGTCTGTAAAGATAGTTGAACTGTTCTTCTATATACATTAGAAAAATATCCTGACAATGGACAAGGACATTGAAAATTAACAAAATCAACAATTTGTTTGCTCTTTGTCCTAATTTTATTTCAATCACAACAATAGAGTATACAAGGTGTACTTCCTTTATCCCAGGCAACTAGGACACTTATTATTAAAAGATTATTACAATTTATTCCAACGTATTCTTTTTTCCTTTTTTTTTAATTGTTCAAGTACAGTTACCTACATTTTCCCTCAACTGTTCTCCACAGTATTCTTTTTTTTTTGTTTTTAATCAGTATTTTTTAATTGTTGATATTGTACAGTTTTCTGTCTTTTACCCCGCCCCAGCCCACCACCCCAGCCCTCCCCACCTTCTTGAGGTACTCAGAATTTTTAAATGTATTCAGTCCTTCTAAATGTGCTATATTGGTGTTCTTCTCTGTGGGATTACTGTAACAGAGCTATGTATATCTGAAGCATTTTGTGAAAGATCATCCAGTTACTTATGTAAAAGTATCGCACTGCAAATCAAAAGACTAATTATGAACATGTACAAATTCATTTACTCAGCAATTGGATGCATACATGATGATAGGAATACAAAAGCAACTAAGATGTGCTTGCTGACCTAAAAAGCTCAAGGATTAGTGGGCAATGGGTATATAAGTTGATAGTTAATATGCATGATATTAATTTGTATGGGAACTCTACAAATATACAGAGTCCCACTGTACAGTATCAAAATTAAAGGCTAGTCTTTTTCTTTACTTAAATTGTTACTAAACCTGAGAATTAGTGATTTAATAAAATGTTAATTATTTTTTAAAAGGCAGTTTATTTGAAGATACAGAATTTTCAATGATTTATTATTCTAATCAGATTTTTCTTTTTCAGTGTTCTAGGTCTATTTTTCTTAAAGACAAATGTGTATCAGAGCAATGAATGTGTGTCTTGAAAATTTTTATTTATTTTAATTCATTTAATTAATTTTATTTTATCATTGGCTAAATCTCAGTTTAGTCTACTATAGGCTGAGGTTCTATCTGTGTATTTATAGAATTAAATTCAACACATTCAACATTTATTAAACACTTGCTATGTACAAGTTTCTCCCCAGTTGGGGACGTTTGAGAGGCAACTGGATCACATCACTGTTTCTCTCTCTCTTTTTCTCTCTCCCTTCTCCTCTCTCTAAAATTAAGTAAGTAAATTTTTTTTTATTTTTAGTAAAAATGCTCCTGTAAAAGAGGATCTCTTGAAGCTATGTTTCTTTAATAAGGAGGGCATTTACGTGTTTTAAAAATATCATATATAAACTTTTATGTTCTAACCATTTTTTTTGCTGTTATACTACAAATCTGTCTTGTTTTCAAGTATAACATAACCAGTATGTATTGCACAACAAGCACTCATACTATTTTAAATTTTTTCCAATTTCTCTTATGTCCTGAAACTGTTATGAAATAACATCATGCTCAGAGCAGAATACATGTTTCTGTTACCCTTCTTTCCTTTTTAATTTTTCTAGAGCCTACTTCAATATTGGAAATGAAAATTTAATAAATAAGTACAAAACCCATGTGTTTTTCAAAGAAACTTAATCTCTGTGTCCTGGTTCATTTCCATTTAAATCATCAAAATGTTACTTTATGGGAACCATCTTAAGTCTAAGGAGACTCCTGTGCCATTTAAGCTGCATTTTATTTTTATAAGAAAGTGCACTCTCACACTGGCTGGGTAGCTCAGTTGGTTAGGGCATTAACCCAATAGGCCAAGGTTGTTGGTCTGATCTCCAGTCAGGTCACATATAAGAATCAACCAATGAATACGTAAATAAGTGGAACAACAAATTTATGTTTCTCTCTCTCTCATCAATAAATAAAAAAATTTTAAAATAAAAGAAAATACTCCCTCTGTTGCCTAACATACAGTAGCTCTGAAGTTTGAGACAAGCCCCGTTCTGCTGCTCACATGGGCTCTAAACTGGGGATGACGCAAGTGCTGCTTTCTGGTCTGATTCCAGACTGGTTTGCATTTCATGTTGGTATAAATTTCCCTTGGCGATCAGTTTTATCTCACTTGATGAGTGAGTTCCTCTTCCAAACATATATATGAACAAAGAGCTAATTGTGAACTTCTTTTGTCTTCATTTTGCCAGACACTCAAGCACAGACATTCTTCATTCTCTGATAAACACTTGCTCAGTGTCTCTAACTCCCTCCTGGGAGGTCAGGCACACAGTTGCTGGGCCAGTGACTCACTCAGGAGTTCAGGAGTTGGTTCCTTAAGACTCCTGCAGGGCTTCCTAGCTGCTGTGAATGCTAAAGAAGCCTGAGTTCTCTCTAGAGGCACCTTCCTCCAGGCCTCAGTGTGCTGGTTTTAGAAGCCCAACTACTCTGCTTCTTACTCCTCTACCATCCCAGGGGCTCAGAAAGAGGAACTGGTTTTTCCAAAATTATTTACAAATAAATCAAAGGTCAGAATCACATGCACCCTCATAGACTAGCAGATTCTAGCTCTGGACGAGGTGACAGTGAAGTCGCTGGACCATAGGGATCAGAGTGCAGGATCTCAGCTTCAACACTGACTAGAGTCATTTATCCTCCTGCCTCTGTTTCCCTGTTAGTAAAGAGCCATGTACTGTGTTCATTCTTTTTGTCTCATTTTAAGTGGTTTTATAAGAACTTTAAAATAAAAGTTGTACTGTTTTTATGCCGTTTAATGATTTCTTCAAAAAATCTCGTATATTATTACCCTATACTTGTGAATCTGAAAAACTGTATGTCTGTACTATAAGTTGGCTTAGTTGGGATATTGTCTATTCATAATTTCCATGATATACTTTTGAATATGTGAAGTAAAATGGTAATAAATTCCAAAAATCTTTTGGACTGTCAAATTATTATAATATTCTCAGTTTAGTTTTATCACTGGCTATTTGCTACTTCTTTGAAAATTGGAAACAATAGAAGCTGCAGCTAATAATTCTCTTATCAAATAGGATTTTGGATTAGGTTGATCTTCCTATGTTACAAGAACTGCTATCCTATGTTGCCTTAATAACAACGACAACAACAATCAGGGTAACGGGCTAAGATTTGTGGGGCACTTGCTGTACCCAAGGCCCTGAGCTGAGCAGTCTGCCTCCTTCATCTCACATATCTGCCACAACACGTTGTGATGGTTTCCCGCCATTTTTGCTTTTTCTTTCACAGAAGACACAGTTGAGTCCTGCCAACAGTTAAGCAATTGGAATAGTTTGAATTATTGTTCAGCAGTTATTCTCGCCTCTCACATGTGGTGGAAAGAATGTATTTCCCCTGCACATTGAAGTTGGGCTTGGCCTCAGAACTTGCTTTGGAACAGGGGAAGCTGGACTTGAAATGCACTGTCACAGGGGAGCTTGTCCTCCTGGGCATCTGTCTTTGCCACAGGAGAAGTCAAGATCCCAGGAATGCTCATGCATTTTGCATGCTTACTGTGTGTTGTGTATGGAGCAAGCACATTCACAGCACTTTCTGTCCATTAACTTAGTCAAGCCTCCCAACAGCCCAGTTTTACAGAGGAGGAAACTGGGGCATAGTAGGGTCAGTATTTTACTGGTCTGTACAGCTATTAAGTGGTGGAGCCAGCCTTAGTCTCAGAAAGTCTGGCTCCAAATTATACACATTCAATTATCACATCGCTGCCTTTGGAAAGCAAGCATTTCTTTAAAAACAAGATCAGAGTATAATTAATTCAAAGCTAAATCTTACCCTTTTTAGATGGAAGTTACTCTAAACCTAAAAATTCTCCTCAAAAAATAGCACTGAGGACTGTTTTGAAAAATAATTGAGATTGTTTTATACATGTTAAACATCTTAGCCATTATTATTATTATTATTATTATTACAACTATTATTATAACTGATGTAATAGAGTAAAATCTTAGTGCAAAGTGCTCTGCTAATGCAGAGACTTGACTATGCTACAAGGCAAATCCTCCCCCCTCCGTCTAGGTAATAGCTATAACCAAATGAATTAACCAATCTTAGAATTATAAAAGGGCTTAACTCTGTTAGGAAGCGTTAAGAATCTTATTATGAATTTCTATTCTCTATATGTCCATGGAAACTCAGTTGGTTCCCATGGCTGTGTTATCTGTGCTTTCAGCAACCCATTACAAGACCAGTGCATCTGAAAGTTCTTTGCTCAATCAATGAGCTTGTTGCCATGGCACGCTAACACGAGGTGCCACTGATGATGACTTGATTTCCTCTCGCATCTGAAGTGGAAAGGGAGAAGACAGACTAAATGAAATCCCATCCATCTTAATGAAATACAATTATATTCTCCTTATTAATCATTTAAGAATCAATATGTCTCTTCTTGGTGAACCTCACCAGAATTTGTCATTCCATGCCAGGCCTCAATACATCTTGTCTTGTAGTGATTTTTATAAGTTCAGTCACCTGTGTCCCTGGGTAAATAACAGTGTTTTCTTGTACAGCAGAGAGAAGGCAGGAATGGCAATGACAGGGTAGATCACAGAAATCCCCTCTGAATGTTAAGCAGCCAGCTGAATATTGCCTTCACGTGCATAATTTAAAAGTGTGCTTTGTTTTATTTTTAAATAGCATGAAGGAAAATATATTACCTTAGAGAGGAGCTTATTCTAGTAGTATGAAGTGGGAAAAATTCTTGGATATTCCTATCCATTGATTGCTATAATTTTTCATAGACTTATCAACATATTATATGTATATATATATGCATATTATCTTAACATCTTTACATATTATATATAATCTTTATATCTTCTTAATATGGTTGTGAAACTAGAATTGAACTTCATGAGTTCTGTAGCTACCTAATAGCTATTGTTTAATTTATGAGAACAAAGAAAAAAGTAGGAAAAGAGAAAGAAAGAAGCACAGACAGGAATTCAGGCAGGCAGGAAAAAGAAACAGATTGTTTTAAAGATTAAATTGGATTTATGAGGAAGAAACCTATATATATTTATATATTATATATACATTATATAGACACATTATATGTACACATTATATACACACATACATATACATACATATATATATTATATATAAAGCAATAACAGATTCTTTCACATTTAGAATACATACTATCTATACATCTCTTTAATCTACATCTTTATCTGTTTCTATAGATATACAGCAGTTTTAACAGGACTGAATTTCTTTCCTTCTATAATTAAACAAACAAAAAACACTTTTCAAAGTTGAAAACAGGAGACATTATTTTAATGTCTGAAAATAAACACCTCACAAAGAAATACCCTTTTATGTGGCTGAGCAGTTCCTCAGAATTGCTCTCCTTGAACAACGAAAATGCAGCCGCTGAAGCATGACTACAATGCACCCAAAGTCAATAAATTTCAAGGTCAATGATTTTAAAAAGTAGCTGAAAAATCCAAAGAGATTGGTGCAGTTAGTGCAGCTACATCTATTGCTTTAGTGGGTGACTTTTATAGGTGCCATACCAGTGACTCTTAAGGGTCTGTGGAATACTTGCCCTCCTTTCTCTGCCTCAGTCACTATTCCCATACCCCCAAAACTCACCATACTGGTGCACTACGCTGGACAAAGCGAACTGGTAAGGGTGAATTAATTCAATCACATGATTGGCCTGTTAGCGACCTAGACTAAGGATGATATCCAAAAAATACATGAATAAAACAAGACAGAATGCCTTTGACCTTTCGATCGGCTGCTGTGCCACCTGGCTTCTCTACAAAACACAGGTTTTCCCATCTTTCTCTGGACTTCCTGGCTGCAGCTATTAGCCTAAAAAATTCTCCTCTTCCATGGCTTTCTCTCAATCAATGCTTATAATAGGAAATCCCAAGATTATGTGAGTGGGTAAGACAAACACACTTATCTCAGTAAAAGAAAGGAAAAGAAATGAAGATGCGCAAAAAGGTCTTAGAAGTGGCACTGGGAAATCTATGCTTTGGTCCACAAGTTTAATGAATGCCCACAGCTCTCCTTCAGGAAGTTTTCTTGGATTTCTTTGAACAAAAAGATACAAAGAACCTGAGTTAACAACAGCCTTCTGATTGACAAGCTACAAAACCTTTACAAAAGAGACTTTGAAGACATTAAAAAAGGATAAAGAATTGTCTGGAATACAGTGATCCTTAGAAGAACAAATTTGGAATAACCCTGCGAAGGCGTCCCACTCGTGTTTATAGTGAGTGCGCTGCAAATACAACTGGATGAAAGCGTATCAATGGAGAGTGAAATGTGAAATTACCGAATAAAATGAAAATTTTCTAACTATTTATTTTTGAAAGAAAAAATGGTCATTGTGCTTTATTCTCTAGAGGCTAATCTGTCCTGCCATACATCACAGATGCATCCCTTAACCATATTGGGAGAGTAGAACTTGCCATTTGTGAGAAATGTCATACTCAGCGGAGGAGTCTCCACGCCTTCTCCTAGCCTGGGTGGCAGCCCTTTTACTGCTCTTGTCCTTGCTGACGGTAGTTAGTTTGTTTCCTCTAACCAGCTCCGTGACATCAGAGACTGTAATTTGTTTATCTGTGCCCCTAGCAGATATCATACCACTGGGGTAATAGTATACACTGTTAAGTTAATAAACAAATACATGGCAAACTACTCTGTCCCGCAGAAACATTATTTAGTACATGCTATTTTCATGATAGGTGCAATTTCTGTGAGTGGGCATCTCCATAATCAGCAACACTCTAAATTGAGACATCCCATATTAACTTATGTTATTTTTAGCATAGACACAGACAATCATAAGTATTAAGACAAATCTGGATCGCTATTCCCAATTTTTTTAAAAAATGGAATAATATTCCTGCCCTGACTGGAATAACTCAGTGGATTGAGCATGGGCCTGTGAAACAAAGGCCTGCAGGTTCGATTCCCAGTCAGGGCACCTGCCTGGGTTGCAAACCAGGTCCCCAGTAGGGGAAACATGAGAGGCAACCACACATTGATGTTTCTCTCCCTTTCTTCCTCCCTCACTTCCCTTCTCTCTAAAAATAAATAAATAAAATCTTTAAAAAAGGAATAATATTCCTGAACTCCAGTAACCCACCAAAAAATCCAACAGAGCTCTCATTTCTTTTCCATATTCACAAACCTTTGAACTACTTTATTTGCAGATTTATAAAACTACAGTTGGGACTGGGTTGCCTTCTATAGGAAGGCAATATGACTGGGTTTACCTGTCATCACAGCTAAAGGGCAGGAGTTTAATCTACAAACAAATGCAGGCCTGTTTTCTCATCCTCCCAAACAATGAAGGAGGTTTTACAACTGCAAATGCATTCGAACAGTCCCTCTTTAACTCCCAGTTCCCTTTATTCTCAAGTTTCAGTTCACATGCAAGTCTTCCTAACCCAGAACTCCAAAACCAAGATTTGTAGGGAGAAAATCCAATTGTTTAGGGTCAAAATGAAGAAGTTTTTCAAATGCCAAAGGAAGAGAGCAGGGTTATTCTACTTTGATGTTAATACCATGCCTTTTGTAGTTTTCTTATTTGTTTGTTTTCATCTTCCACTGTCAACAGGGCACCAGATTTTATAAGCAGCTTAACACAGAGCAGATGTTGATTAAAAGAGATGCGGTTTTGAGTGTGACATTAAAAAAATATCATTCTCTCTCGTCCAAATGTTATAGTCTTAATGGGTTTAATATTTTATTAACTGATATATAAAATGATAATAACCATGCATTTTATCTTAACTAAACCATACACAACTCAATAGCTGGACCATGAATAAGGCAAGAAAGATTCACATTTTTGATGCGGATCCTGGGAGGCAGGATCCATGTATGTTGTGGCCGCAATGAACAAATACACACGGACTACAGAAGTCCTGTGAAGAAAAAGGGACGGCATGGTCACATTCTGAGAGAGAGTGAGAACCCCAGCCCCTGCCTGGACAGGCTTTTATTGCTTTTGTGGTTACATTACATTGAGGATGGTCCTCATTTACTATGCACAGGTTCGCTGCAGCTGATTACCTTTTCCAGATAACAAAGGAAAGAATGTTGCTAATTACTTCAAAGACAAGGATGTTGCAGACCAAGGGGAAAGGTTGTTGAACTGGTTACACTCCCTACTTGGGAGGTTTAGCACAGACTTTAAGAAGTTACAGTAAGCACTTGCTGCCTCAACTCAGGGTGAGGGAGTTTTAGCAAAAGAAAATCTCATAGTGGCCTAGGTACAATGCAGGCCTGATTCCCAACAGGAAAACCTCTCTGTGGGCGTGGTCCTGTGTGCTGACTCACTTTCCACTGGTTTTCCACGTGGGAGCTGAGCTACATTTCCACACCATGAGAAATGGCTCCCTACACATTTTAATATTTCAAAAAAAAGAAGAAATTTTTTTAAATATGTTGTGCAAATAGCATTTGTTTTCTGGCCTCTTAGCATTTTTGTTTATTGTATAAATATAAATAACTGGTTTAACCATAGTAAAAATAGTCCTTTTTTAGATCACCTTAAATACACTCATAACCAGGGTATTTCCCCTGTTTTAACAAATGGTGTCATACCAAGAACAACATTTGGATGCAATAATTGAAATAAATGCAACATATATAAAAGTAGAGTTAGACCCTCAAAAGAGAAAAAAATAAGCAAAAATATCCAATGACTTTATAGACACCTTTGTGCAGGAATTAAATAGTGGCTACATACAATACAATTGACCACTCAGATGCTAGATGCATTTCTGACTGAGCCAGGAAAATCATGCTTTCCTATTTCTGCTGATACAGTCATGAAAGCTTTGATGAGCAGATGAGCCAAGATACTCAACCTTAGTGGTCCATGATACCAAAGTAAATGATTGTGAAAGGCAAATTTTGCACACTTGGAAATAGATACCCCTCGAGGTTCAGGGCAAAGTGCTTATGTGACTGATATACTTTCAATACCTGAAACTAAACCTTATGCCACATACCTACAAGTGTTCTTTTGAACTCAGATCGCAAAACAGCATATGCAGTATTGTTTGTTGTTGATGATGCTCTTTACCTACAAGTTTAGGGTTTTACTAAGTTAGCTTTGGCCAGGTCTCTAGGTGGCCATGAATCAGTCATCTAAATAAGGTCCCCCAGTGTCAATAATCAGTATCTGATAATATTGGTTTTCATCCTCTCTGTGTGCTACCAAAGCACATTTAGATGTTTTAGGAGGTTTGTTGGATAGAAGATACTTTATTCCAAGTACTTAAAGCAGGTTCAAGGCCAAAACTATCAACTAGGACAAATCTTAAAGTTAGTTTAATAATTTTATTCTATCAGTTATCTACTTGGAATATGAAGAAAAATCATGAGCCACAAAACTTCTAGCATAATTTCTTCTTCCCTGTGCATCATCTATATTATAGTTACTTTATTTAAAAATTAAGGGAAGAAAAGATGAAATGTAATGCATATTTAGTCCAAAAGCAATAAACCTTGGTAAGTGGTATACTTGGTAATATAATCTCATGTTTCAAGACAGACTAAGTCATACTGATACCAATAACCTGGACAGACCACTGGGAGCAGGCAGAGGGCAGGGAACAGGAGGGGCCCCCAGAGGAGATCCTGAAATGCTGGAGGCACGGTGTCCCAATAACCAGCTCCTGCCTTTCGAATGCTCCACCCAACCTGGGGTGATGAGGACCCTGCTCCTAGCAGCACATCCCCTATCCCTGGGCAAGATAGCAGCAGGAGGAAGTACTGCACTGAGTATGTGCAAGGCTAGCAAAAAAATTGGATAGGGGGAAAATCCCTCCTATTCACTCCTAGTACCTGACTGGCTGTGGGACCAAGGGGAAGGCAGGCACCTGCACCACAGAGGTCAGAATGGCAGCAAGGGGAGGTCCAGATGGAAGAAGCCTGCCAACCTAGCCTGGGGAAAAGAACGATTGGTTGGGGTTGAACCCTGCTGGAATGCATGGAAGGTAATTGGGCATTCTGAGAAAGCGCTCAGTCCATCCCACATGTGAAACTAATATAGACCCAGGGAAACAAAGCTCTAGGGCTTGTGGCTGCTCCTTGGTACCTACACTCGGACCGGTGTACCGGTTTGCCCACTCCATGCATTGTGTGACTCCATGGCCTCCAGGAGGGAGTCTCACTCTTGCACACCTAGTGATTCCCTTTCCAGTGCTTTCACAGGCTCCACTGCTCAGAAGCATGGGACCTTGCTGCTAGAAGCTGCATGGCCAATTCCAGAGCCAGCACCACACACAGCCTCCAGGAGGGAGCCTGAAGCCAGACAGTAGCCCACGTAGCCGCTTTAGGCTTGAAAGAACAGTACTTTAAAATGGAGCAGGAATTCTGGGTGCTGCCTTTGGTTTTCGTCATCCTAGGAACAGCTGGGTTTTGTCCAGGGGAGTCCAACCCACAGCCCACAGGCCACATGTGGCCCAGTATGGCTATGAATGCAGCCCAACACAAAATTATAAATCTACTTAAAACATTAACAGATTGTGTATGTGTGTGTGTGATTAAGTGTCCCAGTGTATTTAATGTATGGCCAAGACAACTCTTCTACTTCTAGTGTGGCCCAGAGATGCCAAAATGTTGGACAGCCCTGGTTTTGTCTGTGTTTTGCAGAAAAGTTGAGCCTGATGAGTCTGCAGAAAGGGAGTCCCCCAGCCTCCTAGATCATTGAGCATTTGAATAAAAACTCCTTTCCTTTTGTACCAGCTCATGTCCCTAGAATTTGCTTTGTGATGATGGCAGGCAGCCAGACCTCGCTTACATTAGGTAAGAACACAAAAGGGACTGATGGTGATGTACAGAGCTGACATGTGTTTCAGAAGGCCCCGCAGACTGTGTAAATGTGTGTGTGTGCACGCACACGCACACGCACACACACACACTTTCAGTCCAGGAAGAAATAGAGTCCCTGTAAATTATTTGGGATATATTCTTCAAATTATTTAATATTTTAGTTTCCTTTTTTTCTGAAATGCGTTAGAAAAAATTAGAATCAGTATTTCTGGTTTTCATTCATTAAAAGAATATAAATCTTCCCTTTCAAATAATGTTGAAGTACTAAAATAAAACATAACTTCCTTTGTGCCTCAGACTCCATCAAGAAATGCAAAGACATTACTACAAATATTCTATTGCTATTAGTGTAACATGATTAAACTGTTAGAAGATCAAGAAAATGTCTAATCACAGACCAGGAGAAAATTTGCAAAAGATATATCTAATAAGAGAATGTTATGCAAAATTTATAGGAACTCTTAAAAATCAACAATGAAAAATAACAACCTGACTTAAAAATGGTCAGAAGATTTGAATAGCCCCCTCACCAAAGAAAATATACAGATGGTAAGTGAGCATACAAAAAGATGCTTAACATTGTATGTTATTATGGAACTGCAAATTAAATGACAATGAGATATCACTATATACCTATTAGAATGGTTCAAATTCAAAACACTGAATACCACTTTGGCCAGTGCAGCTCAGTTGTGTAGGCATTGTCCAGTTCAATTCCCAGTCAGGGCACACACCTGGGTTGCAGGCTCCATTCCTAGTCAGTGCACTTGCAGAAGACAACCAGTCAATGTCTCTCTCACACATCAATGTTTCTCTCCCTCTCTTTCTCTTTCCCCTCCCCTCTCTCTGAAATAAAAATAAAATAAAATTTAAAAAACACTGAAATACTAAATGCTAGCATGGGTGTGGAGGAACAGGAACTCTCATGTATTGCTGATGAGAATTCAAAATGGTACAGTCTCATCAGAAAACAATTTGGCAATTTCTTACTAAACAAAACATGATCTTACAATATAATCCAACATTCAACCTCTTTGGCATTTCCTCAAAGAAACTGAAAACTTATATCCACACAAAACCTTCACACAAATGCTTATAAAAGGTTTATTTATATTTGCTAAAAATTGGAAGCAAGCTCTATACCGGTGAATGGATAAATGACCTGTGGTATATCCACACAATGGAATATTATTCATAACTACAAAGATATGAACTGCAAAGCTGTGGAAAGACATGTAGGAAACTTAAATTCTATTACTAAGTGAAAGAAACCAATTTGAAAGGCTGTATACTCTGTGATTCCAACTATGCTACACTCTGGAAAAGGCAAAACTGTGAACATAGTAAAAAATCAGTAATTACCAGAGGTTAGGGGAAAGGGGTGAATGACTTGATAGAGCACAGAAAATTCTGAAGGCAGTGAAACTGTTATACATGATACTGTATTGGTGGGTATATGTGATTATACCTTTGTCAAAATTCACAGAATACACAACACCACTTCAGGGGACAATGATACATCAATGTCTGTTCCTTGATGATAATAATGTACCACTCCAGTGTGGGATGTTGATAATGGAGGAGGCTGTAGATGTGTAGGGGTAGGGAATATATGAAAACTCTGTACTTATGGCTCAAATTTTTTTTGTAAATCTAAAACTGTTCTAAAAAGTGTATTAAACAAATGTTTTGGGAATTGATGCACAGATGATTTTATGTGGTTATAGCAACTTCAGTTTTGAAGAAATATTTACAATTTTATTTTGTCATAGCACAAGTAGAATATAACTAACATTTTGTAGTGTCTATAGCTTATTTCATGCATTTTTTGACACTTTGGGAAAATATTTTCTCTGTACCAATTGTTGTGAAATGCTTTCATTGTTTAGGACCACGGTGGGTGAGTCTTGAACTATGGACACTAACTACCCTGAATAAATAGATAAGTGAAACAAGATAGAGCTATGAACGTAAAAGGCTAACAAAATTGCCTTGGGGTTTTAGTCAGTCGTAACTAAACCATTATAGATACAGATTCTGGTCTGCAGTTACCAGAAACTACACAAAGGGGGAAGAAGTAAGATATCTAAGCAGAAAGTCTATGCACTTTGGCAAGTTATAGGAGAATCAGCCTTCCCGAGGGAGAATCTATCTGTCTGAGGGAGATGCTGGCCCAAAGATTCTTTGTGAAGATGCATTTACAGCTTCTGGAGTAGTCTTCAGGTGATGTGTAGAGCCCTAGAGACTATAGCAGGGATGGCTTTGCATGTGAGTTTGTAATGGTTAGGGGAAGGTCCCATCGATATCATCAGAAATCTCAAAACAGTATGTGATGACCCCAAGATGGTTAGAAAACTACCGAGATTAAAGCAGACCCAAAATTTGCAGAAGCATCCCAGAAATGAGAGAAAACACACTGCTACCCAGTGTTTACATTACTATTTACAAACTTTGTTGACTTTTTCATAACCGAAGTAATTGATGAAAAGTTTAAAAAAGTAAAAGGAAAATTGAATTAT
The DNA here is from genome assembly GCA_039655065.1 of Glossophaga mutica. Lineage (NCBI taxonomy): Eukaryota > Metazoa > Chordata > Mammalia > Chiroptera > Phyllostomidae > Glossophaga > Glossophaga mutica. Next base: position 90,262,834 of record CM077307.1, on the reverse strand, counting down.
TTTACATAGCCTACGTGTATACTTAGGTAAATGTAGCGATTTAATTTTTTTTAACAAATACAACACTGACTTGGAAATATTTTCTCATAGTGTGAACCAACTTGGTGTCAATATTAAATTCTCTAAAATGTTGCTGTAAACTGAATAGTTGTGACCCCTACACAGTCATATGTTGAACCCTAACCCCCAATGTGTTTGGATGTGGGACTTTGGCATGTATTGAGGTCAGGAGGGTGAAGACTTTCTGAACAAAATTAGTGCCTTTATAAAAGGAGCCCCAAGTGCTCCCTAGTGCCTTCCACTACATGAAGACAGCTATTTATGATCAAGAAAGTAGGCTCTTCTCAGACACCAGATCTGCCAGTGCCTTCATCCTGGACTTCGCAGCCCACAGGACTATGAGAAGTAATTTTCTGTCATTTGTACGCTACCCAGTCTGTAAAATGTTTACAATAACCCAAACAGACTAAGACATATGTATTCTTTTCTCAGTATCATATAATTTTCTCCCCATAAAAGCAGGACTCTCTATAAGCATAATAAACAGTAACATAAGTGTTCACAATTAGGAGCCATCAAATATCTGCTCTGCTACAACCTATCTGTCCCATTTCCTCCAGAACTTCCATTTACATTTTAATATTCCATCTGAATTAGGCAGTATTTTCCAAAGTTGCTTTTTGAAACAGAAATCTTCAGAAATTCTTTAGGACAAAGTAGTTTCCTGTCAAGTATATTTAAGAAACTTTTATTTGAAGATTCCTAGAGGACACACCTATATTAAAGGGCCTGACAAGTCATATAATCAAGATATTTCACTAAATTTAACCTAGCATTTCTTTAAATCTAGCTGAACCATTAATTCATTCATTTAAATAAATAAATGCCTCAAACAACTTATGAAATTTTGAGATAGGAAACAAAAAGATTCTGATGTAATGCAAACATCTTATCCAAAGGAGTGGCATTAAATTATACTGGAAGTCTTCACTTATCATCAGTAGGTTCTTGGCAAAGTGGGAGAAAGTATATAATGAAACCACAGTTTTGTCAAGGCTGATTGATATAAAGGAGAGTTAAAATTCTTAGAGCATCTCATCAATGTTACAGTGAAACGATACTAAACCAAAGTAGGTTATTGGAGAACCTGCTGCAGTTATGAACACTTTTAAAAGTCACATAGTAGGACACTGAAGGAAAAGGATCCTGAGAAAGAAGAAGTCAGAGAAGTTCAGCCCTTTGTCAATGTTAATCATGATTTCTCCTCACAGCAGCATTGGTGTGGCAGTGACTCACAGGCTGAGAAGGGCAGAAAAATCACTTGTGGATATATGAACCATGCAGATCCTCTGCCCCAACTTCACACACCCTGATTCAGAAGTACAGCAGTGGTGCTGGGAAACGCTCATTTGTAGGAAGCGTGTCAGTAACTTGGAAGCAGGTAGTGAGAGGATAAGATTTGAGAAACACTGCGTTTAGGATGAAGTGAAGGGGAAAAAAGGAAGAATAGAGAAGGAGAAGCAAGATCTGAAAGCAGCTGCCTTATTTCTTCTACCATTCAGAAAACTCATGTATAAAACTTTCCTTGGGCCCAAGAGAGCTGATTCCGGATTCCTTTCCCTTGTTTGTCCACATCCTACCGGGCTGCATCACACTTTGTTAATTCCAACCTCAGTCGTGGGTGATCATTTCCAAGATAATACAAAAGCTCTTGCACAAGGCAATTTATTGTTACCAATATTTTCATTTAAGCACTTTGATCAATATCCAACAACTCAATTAAAGCATACAAATGCTTTCCCAACTCTTTTTTAAAAGCTTATTTGATTTTTTAAGAAAACACAACTTTCCAAAATTTGTGCATCCTTCTGATTCTGGTTTTAGAAAGGAAATGAAATTTGTCACACTGCCATACATCATTTCCCTTGCAGTACAATGTCCCATCTGTGTGTCAAGTACAAAAGAAAAGCATTTTGTGAAAAATTGCTAAAGAAGTAATGATTTTTGTCCTCAACTCTTTGTTTTGCCTTTCAATAAAGAAGGCGACATATGCCACAAATGATGTATTATTGTTTAGGTACAATCCCAGTAACACAGTGCATAAGCAAAACCATGTTTCACAGCAGAGGAACTATAGTTTACTGCCCCTATGGCTCTGATGAGAATATAATGTTCTACAGTTTATAAATGCTTTGAGGTCAATACATATTTGCTTCAGCTTGTTCATCCAATGAGCAGGGGATCCAAAAATATATCAAGCTTTTAGACAGCTCCCTGGAAGCTGGGCTAAGGCAGTAGTGATGGAAACGTTCCACGGAAACCCCTCTGTCAGCTGGAGATGAGATAATTAGATCCAGGTAATACATTGAAGCCCCAACAGGGAGCTGCCGAGCAAACATGTCATCTTTATGGACCTTTCGTGTCCTGCACAGCAACTGTGGCCTAAGACAGCAGTAAAGCATAAAGGGATTCACTGATGTCCAGCGATGACCCACTGCCCCTCAACCACTTTTATTATCTATAGATATTTCCTCCTTTAGAGAAAACCAAAAAAAGGAAAATAATCAGAAGAGCTTCTTTATAATTCTTCATTAATCCTCTAATATTTGGGTTTTTCTTTTCCTTCTTTTTTTACAATATACTTTTAGTAACATATATGTTACTAAATAGTATACATATTTATAAATGTATGTATATCATCTATCTATCTATCATCGATCTATTTAGATGATCTATCTAAATAGATCGATGATAGATAAATATATTCACATGAGCTTCTATTTATACAGATTTTATAAAATTATCTACCTCTTATTTAAAATAGTTCTCACTTTGGGAATGCTTTTCACTTGCAGACAAAAATAGTCACTTGTTTCAACGCCTTGAACTGAGTCCAAGAGACCGTTTTCCTTTTGAAATGATATCAATTGGATAGTTATTGTCATTTTTGTCATCATTTTACTCATTCAAAAATATTTTTTGAGGGACTGGAATTAACACAGGGCTAAACTGTGAGGATAGAAGAATAAAATTCAGCATGCTAGATTACACTCAAGTGGGGAAAGAATTTACCATAATGTTTTATAAAAAATAAATTTACTATAGTTGTAAAAAGCAATGAAAATAGATGACAGGTTCTTTCAAGAGACATAACAGAGTATTCCATCTACTCTGAGAAATCAGGGGCTGCTTTCCTGAGGAGATGATGTTAGACGAAAACCTAAAGATAAAGTAAGACTTAGCTAGGTGAAGGAGGATGGATGAAGGAGTGATAACCCTTGGAATGAGGAGACTTCTAACAGAGGTAAACCCATGCAAAGGCACAAAGGCAGGAAAGGCTAGCGTGTGCATCATAACCACTACCATCACCCCCACCGTCATCATCACAGCCAGAATCACCAGCATCATTGTCAACATTAGCATTATAGTAGAGCTTCTAAAAGTCATCTCTAAAACTTAATATAGTCTTCAAAGAGAGGTATTACTGTCCCCAATTCAAATAAAATAGAAACAGAGGCATGCATAAATGGAACAGACAGACAGCTATCAGAGGGTAAGGGAAGAGGGGGACTGAATAAAAGAAGGTGAAGGGATTAGCCAAAGAACATGTATGCATGACCCATAGACACAGACAACAGTGTGGTGATGGCCCGAAGGAAGGAGGGGTAGGGGTTAGGTGGATATAGGCAAGGGGTCGGGGGAATGGGGACATCTGTAATATAGCCCTGGCTACTGTGGCTCAGTGGATTGAGTGCCAGCCTGAGAACCAAAGGGTCACTAGTTCGATTCCCAGTGTAGTGCATGTGCCTGGGTTGCCAGCCAGGCTCCCAGTATGGGGCAGGTAAAAGATAACCACACACTGATGTTTCTCTCTCTCTTTTTCTCCCTCCCTACCCTCCTCTATAAATAAACAAATAAAATCTTAAAAAATAAAAATAAAGTTAAAAATAAGAATAATTTATCTTTTTTATGTTTTAACTTGCATAAGTCAACTTGATGATGAGTGGCAGGTTCTATATTTTAACCTAATAAGTTTTATTCCAAAATCTGTGATCTCATAATAATATATATTTTGAGTACAACAGGTTTCTAATATAGCTTTAAATGGGTATTACTGTATTTTAAAATCTCAAATGATATACCAGTGTTGCATATTTAAGATATTTATTTATTTAAATTTTCATTACTATTATTTGATTTGAAAGTTTTCTATAAAATTTTTTAAAGGCCAAATACAAGGAGGAATTCGACATTGCTAAGTAAATGTAAACACATGTGAGATAGAGATTGTGATTTGTAAGACTTAACAAGATTAGGTGAAAGTACCAAATACATCTTATTAATTAAACATTCAAAGATGTACACTTATTCAAAGATGATTTTGAAAATGGCATATTACTTATGATTCTAAGCAGGATATTATCTGCAATATATAATGGCATTAATTTTTTTTCTTAAGTTGGATGAAACCTGGGAAGTAAAGTAACTCATTTATGACCATTTTGAGTACTTACCCTGTGCTAGACTGAAGTGTACAGTGTGGCTGAAAAGGCAGCTAGGATGATGTCCCTGGCCATGAACAGTTTATCATCCATCATAGAGACAGAATGAATTCAAAAAATCCTTTAAGATGAAATATGAAGGTAAAATTTGCAGCATGCTATAGAAACAGAAAGAAGGGATAGTAGAATTTAGCCAGGAGAAAAGAAGGAAGATCTCATCCCAGCACAGTCAAGCTTGAGAAAGAAAGCACATAGAGCGTAAGGAATGGAAGCAGTCTGGTGTGTTAGAACAGGACACAGAGAGAGGGCTGGGGCTGTGCAGACTGCAAGGACCAGAATAGGGAGGGTTTTAGATACCACGATAACTTGCTTAGACTCAGCAATGGCAACCCCTGGATAGTCTGTAACATAGAAGTGGACAAGTCATATCTGTTTTTTCAGTAAATGGAAGAGATGGTATAGCAGCGTGTAACACAGGTCAGATTTGAAAAGGGCTAGCCTGGAGTCACTAGGTCTAATTAAGAGCCTGTGCAGTCATCCAGGCATAGAATAAAAGCAATGAGAATAAAAATGAAGATGAGACGTCACATTGAAGAAATATAGAGATAATGTTGATAGGTTTCAAGATTTTTATTTGGGTGACTAAATAGAAGGTGGTAGGTACTTTGAACTGAATACAACATATAAAAAAAGAAGTATATTTAAAAGCATGGGCATAAGGGATTGGTGGACATTTATATTTTATGAAGTTCGATTACCTGTAACACTTCCAAAAATACAGCAGCAGGCAATTTCCTATATGAATATTCGTTGAACATCAGTAGGAGAGCCAAGTCACACACAGAGCCTAACTCCCAGTCTGCTACTCATTCCAGCATAATTTACTGTCTTCTACAGTCACTGGGGTTTCTCCTAAGATGCTTTTTAAGAGTTGGAATTAGAGTCATCTAATAAGGCAACAGAAATCCTATAAATTCTTCACTCAACTCTTACCCATATTAAAGACTGGAAAATAAATAACTGAATATCTCTGTATTTGGTTCACAGTGACTACGTTTTAGAATCAGACAGAGCTTTCAGAATAGTCTGGGGTACCAATTAATTAACACTAAAAAATAAATAGATAATTCTACATATATTTCAATTATATACTTTTTGGATGGTCCCAAGCCTCCCAGACATTTGGAGCTCCACATAGCTTTAGAAACAAAATAAAGTAACTAGAGTCATCATCCCATGAACCATGGGAGAATTAATTCTCCCGGAGATTATTGTTCATGACTCAGAACAATAGAGTGCCATGGTTTAAAGGCAAGTCTCCAGGGTCAGACTGTGTTTGAATCCATAAGATGCTATGTACCGCTGTGTAATTGTGGTTAATTTTTTTAAGTTCTGTGTGCCTGTTTTCTTATCTGTAAAACAGAAACAATAGTACCTACCCAGTAAGATTCTTCAGGGGTTAAATTAGCGATGCATTCAGAGTGATCAGAAAAATGTCTGGAACACAGTAAATGGTGACTGTTACATATGATGTTCTCATGTCACTTCCTTTTCCTCTTTCCTTTGAACACTAAGTCTTTAGGCCTGCTGGGTTCTCTTCTTTGTCACTAGTACTTGAAGACATGTCATTCACACTTCCCAGCCTCTCTCAAAAGCTCTTCTCCCTTTAAGACACAGAGCAATTTAGCTGCTCTTATTCAGAACATGCTTGGGTGTACAAAACAGAGGCTGCCTCTTGGGTTATCATAAATGCCAATATAGTTATTTTCCTAAATAAGGGGGCATTCTCTTTCCCAGGAGAATGCTGAGAGATTTGATTTCTAGGCCACTGCTTTGTTTTCTTCCTGGGTCCCCAACTTCGGTGAGTCCAAACCAACGTTACTTCTGAGACTGGGCACTGCCTTTTCCATGTGCTGGATAACAGATGCCCACCCTGTAGCTGTTGATAAAATCTGTGCATACGCTAAAGTTTTACAAAAATAAATTGATTGAGATGGAAATCTGTGAAGTTTGTAAAACTGTATTTTTGACAAAAGACATATTATAAAAAGAACAGAGGAGAGAGGTGGAATAATCTATAAGGATAATCCCATGGGATAGTAAATAAATTACAGAGAAAAGCCTAAGCCAAACTATCTTAAAGTCTCTTCATTGTTATTCAAGAGAATTTCCTCTCTCTCCCAAGTGGAAACTGTTTGCACAAAACAAAAATATTAGAAGTAGAATCCTAGGCATTTAGGCAGTGAAAGAAAATCTTGTTACAACTTGAGAGTAGAGTTGGCTTTAGGCAAAATTGTCAAGATTCTCTTTGTCACCTTTCTGTTTGCTCTTTAGTTCCTCTTTCTTTTCAAATTCTCTCTCCTAGATGTCCTCATTATTCAGAGTTTGGTGTACCTGTTACTAATTGAGTGAATCATTTGGCATTAAGTGCCCAAGGTGTGCTAGGTACTAGGAACACATGTGTATAAACCAGAGAGGATGTATGCTTCCCAAGAGCTTCCACAGACATATAAAAACCAAGCTAAGTTGAAAAATACATGAAAAAAATAAAACAAAATACACATGCAGAAGAGAGATACCCCCCAAAAAAACACCCCTCAGAGAAACTGAGAGTTGTAGGTTGTGGTGGAAAGGTTTATTGTTGTTTAGTTGATTGTTTTTTCATTTTTATTTATTTGTTTCACTATCTTGGCCTCGGAAATGAGCCTCTAAGATGAAACTAGTCAATCTCCTTCCTCACTGGCTTTCAGATAACTGCAGAAAGACCACTGGGCTTATAACCGGCAGATTTGCCTATCCCAAAGTATGAAGTCGCTATTTGTATATTCATACATATTTTCCACATTGAATACAAGAAAAGGAATTTGTGATTATTCACTCAGCCAATTAAATACCCTGTCTAGAACACACACAATAGACAAATTAAAAGCAGGTACAACTCCACAAGTACACAGGTTGTTTATTTGCAACAAATTTGGTTTATAGCTTTATCTGAAAATAAATTATAGAAATTAATTTAAAAATCACTAATATTTTTAAAGAAAAATAACCAAGATACTAAAAAGGGCAAATCACAAAAATAAATACAATTAATAAACATTATTTATATTTAACACATTATAATCGATTAATAAAAATTATATCCACTTATGAATCAAGAACAACATTTTTTACACAGTGTGTCTTTCTATGAGAACATTATACATTCCATTAAAATATATTAAGGAATAACATAAGAATATAAAATTAATGTAAAATTGTGTACTTTTCAGTGAGATGTTAGAAGTTATATGATGTCAATTTGTTCCATTTCTGGTAACTTCAACTGTAATTATTTGGTGAAGAAGGCATCTGCCAGTTTTCTCCATTATAAAGTTGCTATTTTTCCTTTTTTATTTACAAAAATCTTATAGAGTAATATTTTGATATATTTAGAAATATGTAATACAAAAATATTATGTTTCTCATCAGAATTTTTTGCTAGTGTTAACATCCACTGACATTTCCTGGTCTGAATCAAATATTTCTATAATGGTTGCCAAATGATGATTTTCTAATTTTATTATTTCTTCTACATTTTTCAGTTGTCATTCACATTTTAATGGTTTTAACATACATGTATAAAATATATAATCAGAAAAAATAATAAATTCTGTTAAAACTATAAACACATCTTATCTCTTTATCTGTTACATTTAGAGTTGAGAATTCTTCATTATTTTGGTTAGCAAATCAGTTGACTAAAAAGTTGAATAATTCTGCCCTAGCTGGTGTGGCTCAGTGAACTGAGTGCTGGCCTGTGAACCAAGGGGTCTCCAGTTCAATCCCCATTTCAGGCACATGACTAGGTTGCAAGCCGTGTCCCCAGTTGGGGACATGAGAGAGGCAACCAATCAATTGATGTGTCTCTTGCGCATTGATGTTTCTCTCCCCCTCTTTCTCCTTCCCTCCCCACTCTCTAAAAACAAATAAATAAAATGTAAAAAAGTGAGACAATTCAATCATTCAACTTCAATTACACGAAGGCATGTATTTGAAGCCCACCTTCTCTCGATTGTTTATGTACAGGGGTGTCCAACCTGCATCCCTCAGGCTGCATGCAGCCCAGTGTGGCTGTGAATGCAGCCCAACACAAAATCATAAATTTACCTCAAACATTATGAGATATTTTTGTGATTATGTGTCTCAATGTATTTAATGTGTGGCCCAAGACAACTCTTCTTTCAGTGTGGTGCAGACACCAAAAGGTTGGGCACCCCTGGTACAAGATTACTGCTTTGTCCTGGATAACAGGAGAAAAGTCTTCAAGGTGGAAGCAAGAATTTTTACCTCCAACACAAAATACTTACAGTATGACAACAAGAACAAAGGAGTAACTGGCAAAACCAGCAGTAGAATTTGCATTTAAATTATTTCCTGAAATTGGATAGTAGGGTATGGATCTAAATCACTGCACATGCCACGGAAGCAACATGACTGCTGAACTCCCAAGCACTTCTTGCCTATTTCAGAAGAGTTCAACCTGTACTTGGGAAATATACTGAGGAAAAATATATTGAAACATAATGGGGGCTGAAGTTTTACAGGGGGACTAGGAAAGTCTTAGTATGCTAGCAAAAGATGGAGCCATGGTATTGAAGGGCATATTGAGAAACTGAGTACCAGGTGCAGTTGTGCATTTAGCACTCCTTTCAACCCAGCAGGACGAGCGAGAGATAAAAGCTGACTGCACACTCCTTTCAAATGTCCTGTCCTCTCATTATTCTGGTCATCCCAAAGATGGGATCTTGGTGTTCTGTTTCATTTCCTTTCATCATACTATTCTGGGTGTTATTGGTATAGAATGATATAAGTAGGAATAGAGACATGAATATTTTAATTGTTTCTTTTTAAATGTTTGCTATTTGAAGATAGGATCAGAAAGTTCATCAGAAAAGGTTCATTGTATTAGAATGATGAGGTAAAGAAGAGTGGTCTAGAGCAGGAAGGGCAGTTACAAATAATCTACTGCACCCTTCTCACTTATTAAAAAATGATAATAAGGAAACTGAGGGTCAGAAAATGAGATGCGTATAACCAACTCATGGAGTGAAATGGAGGTAGGAATTCAGGTGCCCTGTCGCCGGCTGCAAGGCTCAGGAACTGCCACCCCCATGGCTCCTCTGACCCATGCACACCTCCAGGGCTACATTAAGAAAGTCCAAATCTCTGTATAGATGAAGCATGAAATCGCCAAATTAGGATTGCCACATAAAATAAAGGATGTCCAGTTAAATTTGAATTTTAAATTAAAAACAAAATTTTAAGTAAGGCCTAAATATTTCATGGGACATGTTTATGCTTTAAAAAATATTATTTGTTCTGTATCTGAAACTCAAATTTAACTGGGCAGTCTGTCTTTCAACTTGCTAATTCTGCTAACTCTAAGAGACACAAGAACCAAACAGTTACAAATGTGGAGTCAAGCAAGAACATGTTATAATGTATCAAGGCGAAAGGGTAAACTTAACAAGGAATTATTGATTTGTGAAGACATACATTTAGGGTGTTATACCCATAATAAAATTTAAACTGAAGTATACTACCTCATAGAGTCATTAGAAATATGTATATTCATTGAGATTTTACATGTAATACAATTAAACAATATCTAACAAGCAGTAATCATTATATATAAATATATATTTAAACTATATATATATACATGTATATAGTTATACTTGATTTTGTTGTTTTTACTAATCCTGTGAGGCAAGCATAAGTATCCCTACTGAACAGATAATAAAACTAAAGCTCAGAGAGATTGAAACTGAGGAAGTTTCCCATATCATATGCTTTGGGGTGGTTTTACTTTATCTTTGTGTGTGGGGGGGAGCCTGATATTTAGCCTGAGTCTATGTGACTCTAAAATCCCAAATCTTAACCATTATACTATAAATAGCATCCTTATGCTTGTAGAAATTTATATTAAAAATCAATTAGTTAAGTACAGATTTATTTACTAGAATATTCACCATGGGGTTATTATAAAGGAATTAATTTTTAAATGGTCGCCAATAATAAATTACTTCAAGAAACTGAAGAATCATACTTTGAAAAATACTATATTTTTATTAAAAATTATGTATAGAGCCCTGGCTGGTGTAGCTCAGTGGATTGAGCGCGGGCCTGCGAACCAGAGGATCGCGGTTCGATTCCCAGTCAGGGCACATGCCTGGGTTGCAGGCCAGTTCCCGGCAGGGGACACACGAGAGGCAACCGTACATTGATATTTCTCTCCCTCTCTCCTACCCTTCCCCTTTAAAGATAAATAAATAAAAATCTAAAAAAAAAAAAAAATTATGTATAGAAAGATGAAACTCAACTAATTCAAAGATTGTTTCAATGGTAAGAGAAAAGTTTATCATATTTATCTGTAAGTATATAAGGAAAACTGTTACATCCAAAATGTGGAATTATTACTTTTATTAATTTGTTCCTCATGCTTTAAAATTTTTCTACAATGCAACTAATTAGAAAAAAGTATAAACATTTACTTTACAAATTTTGCCAAATAAATATACTTTATATAATCATATTTGTTCCCTCTCTATTGGGAAAGGAACAAAAAGTAACTTTAACTGTAGGAGAGAAAAGAACATAAGAAATGGAGTTAAATCAGAATTATAAAGTCTAAAACAAACTGGCAGTAGATGAAAATAAGCTAATATATTTAACAATACATACACATGGCTGTAATATGTGTGTTGTTATTTTGGTTTTTATCACAGTAACTAGAAGCCTGGATAGCTGCACAACTAGGACTTGTTAGTCAAAGCACATGTGAAGTCTAAAAAAAAATTGAAATAAAATGTTGATACTCTAGTACCTAAACATCATCTGCAAGTATGAGAAAATTTCCTGAAATACGTCTTCTAGACCAACAGTCATTCAAAGTGTTTCCAGAGCAAAAACCTAATTTGAATAAATCTGAACTTGACAGAAACTAGTGGGTGATGTCAGCAAAGAAAGCAAAAGAAAAACAGCCCTTCTATCCAAGCAGGTAGAGACTATTTATGTCCAGAATAGGAAGGTACAAATGAATACAGGAAGGATCAGCTAACCGTTTGGCTCACACTCTAAGTGGAAGCAGCCAAGTCCTATTCAGACTGTAGAAGTTTTAAATGGCAGAGCTTTCCATTGGCAGAGCAGAGACCTGGCTGATACAAATACCCACAAATGTACATTAAAGTGATGTATGTCTCAGCTGCCAGTGGATTTAGAGAACTGAGGTCCTAATTCAGTTTCTGGCTTCAATTAGCTGTAAATTAAAACCATACTGACTTTATCAAGCAGAGAGAGGCTCAAGTTTGACCTGATCAGGTTCTGGGTTTAGGTTTTATAGGGCTGAATCCAAGGTTATTATACCAGACAAATAATAAGTAAAATCCAAAAGTCCAGCCAGGAAAAGACTTGGTGGGGGAGAGAAACAAATGGTGACAGGAGGCAAAATTCGGATGCCAAACCAGGAAGTCAGAGGTAGGAAGTAAAGTCCCAAACTGAGGTCAAAGCCAACTGTTGAGGGAATGACATGACAGGTGTGCAGTCCAGAAAAGGCCAGATTTACTTGCAGTTACAGGATCAGCATGGATCTTCATCGTGTGGATAAGCCACATTTTTCCTCTGGGTCTCAGTTTCTTTGCTAATAAAAGGGCAAACTATCAACTGCCCTCCCTTTAACTCCACAGTTATTTAGAAATCAAGTCTCTTTAAAAGTAAAGGCAATGAATTCCCTATAAAAGGAATACAGATGCATCTAATTTGGAACATGCATAAGACAGTTTAATTATTTTCAGTTATTGAACACATTATAAGCTAAAAAAATATCCCCTACCTCCACACTCCCTATGCCTCAGCCTTTGACTCTCTATCACCAAAACATGACCTCTTTCCTCCTAGACAAAGTCTAGATTTACTTCAAATCTTGCCCTTCCTTCACTCATTACTTAGCTCAACAGATCTTTCTCCCCTAATTTGCTCTTCTCTTCAACCTTTTCCTCTCTTCTGCTTCTTCTCCTCAGCCTATAAAAATGCTTATCACTCTCATCTTAAAGAAAAGGTTTCCTTTGCTTGCATCTATTATAATCTCTCCATTTTTCAGTGTCTTAGGAAGACTAGTCCACACTCAAGGTTGTTTCAACTACTATAATATTATTTCTGTACTCACAGTACTGAAATGGTCATCACTAGAATAAAAACTAATAATAATAATTGCAATGGTAAAGAAACCACCATTAAATTATACTTATTAAGTGGAAAGTACAATGAAAATATCTCCATAGCAGCTGTAAAAAGGCAAAATTATTTTATTTTACAGATAAGGACTTGAGATCTAAAGTATCAAAATAACTTGTGTCAAACACAGAGCTAATCAGTGTTGGAACCAGGACTGGACCTCAGGCCGACAAAATTATAGGTTCCTCCTATGCTCCAGACCCTTTACACCAATCCTTACTGTCCATCTTCCTCAGGCACAGCCATCTTGACAAGTCCAAAATCAAATCCATAGCCTTCTTCCCTCTGAATCTGTACCCAATGTCAAGACAGCCCCCACTGCCTACCACTATGAAAGTCATCATCTTGTATTTGTCCATTTCTGATGGTCAAGCCATTTCCAGTCCCACAAGTGAGTCACACACTATTTTTTAATCTTGCCTTGTCTTTGAAGAGTCTGCTACTATTTTATTTCACAAATGTGTTGAGCAGTTGCTATGTGGGGCCAAGTATAGAGACTAATGATACCAAGAAACATAAAATCATGATCCTCATACTCACCTAATACATAGTATAATCAATCGAGTTATGAAAAAACATCTCAAAACAGTTGGAGGAAACTGTACAAATTGCTTAGTTTAATCTGAAGCATAGGATAGAAATCCACTCTCTGATATCCCTAATAAATGGGTATGCCCAACGAAGAGTAACTTGGGAAGTCTCTGTATTAGAAAACTCTTTTATCCTGTGCTGAATTATTATTTTTGTTCTATCCTCTGACACAACAAATAAACTCAATCATGTTGTTCTTCTCTTTCAAAAGCAGAAGACTACCGAGCCCTGCAATTATGCTTCTGGGTTTCTTTATAACTCTGACTGGCCCAGTGTAATAATTATGCTACATATCATCAAAATTAGTATGTATCATTAATTGAACCCCACTATAAGCCAAGAACTGCGCTAAAACATATAGAATAGCTATGTAGACATAGAGCTGTATAGCATCCTCAAAGATGTAATAGTGAATTTGGAATGATAGTACATTCATACACAACCAGATATTATCAATCAAAAACTGAACTAAATGCCTTATAAGTGCAATAATCTGCTCTGGGGAAAGTCTTCTATCAGTTGCAATAACAGTTGAAATAAATATAAAATCTGGAATAATCATTTCCCAAGAGATTGTGATATGAACTTTTACTTTTAAACTCTCTACTTATTTACATGTAACTTTATTTATATATAACTTATACATAATATGTTTATTATACATACACATACATACTTATCTATTTACCTACCTATTTATCTATTTATGCCTTGTATGTAGAATGCTTAATATCCAGGTCCAGTGGCCCCAACTCAATTTTCAAAGACAAAAGGTTTATGAATATAATACTCTGTATGCATATAGCAACATGCATTCAGAAAATAAAATGGACCCTCATTAATTAAATATCTCTTGACAAGAAAGATATGAAGTCAATGAAAAAAGAATAGAAATAAAGAAAGACTTTGTGCTGGCATTACTTTGCAAACCTATCACAAAGATCTATATGTAAGAGTTAGCTTTGGAATCCTAATGAAATTTCTCTGAAGGTACCCATCTTTTGGAATAAAGTGTCAGGCCAGTTTCAAAATCTCAAATGATTATTTGCCAAAACAAAACAAAAACAAAGCAAGTGAAGTCATTTCCTTCATGGTAAAATTAAAATCTTAGTTTATATGGAATAAATCAAAACAATATCAAAATAAGTCTCAACTTCTTCGTAGAGAAATATGTTTCCCCAATATAGATATTATAAACATAGGCAGCATATCAGTTTTGAAAAGTAAATAAGAAATATTGTGTAATATCCACTTGTCATCATTTATTTCTTTCAAATATTAACTGTACATAGGAATGTCAGGTAAACTGTAGAAGGGGGACCCCCCAAAAAAACTGGAACTATATTCTGGAGGGTGGGTCTTTTGTAGTGCAAGTTTCCTTCCACTAGGTGTTCTAAGGAACCCATCTCTATCAGTGTACTAGCTGGCATTGGTGTGAGAGGCTGCATTCAGCTTCAGCAAATTTTTTTGGAAGACTCTTTCAATGTGTTTGCCCATGTCATGATGACTGATGTACAAAAACACCTGCCCACATTACACTGAGTGTTCAGCAGTTTTTGACCAAAAAGGACATGACCCCCTGCCCCACCCTCCCTATTCACCCAGTCTCACCCTGAGCGACTTTTTTGTTTGCTCAGAAGAAAAATGTCTTCAAACGTAAATGATTTGCTGATGTGGAACAGCTGAAACAAAAAATGTCAGAAGCACCAAAAGGCATTAAAATCGATGAGTTCAAAAACTGTTTTGAGCAGTGGACAAAATGTCGTGATAGGTGTATTGCATCAAATGGAGAGTACTTTGAAGGTGACTGAAGTTTAAATATGTAATAATAGATACACAATTTTTAATAAATAAAACCCTTTTGTGTGGGTCCCATCTCATATATAAAAATATGAGGACAAATTTCCTAATGCTATATAACTGGAACACAATATATTTAAAGAATACAATACAATATACATTTTACCATATAAAAATTGTTACAAATTAATATATATATATGTTTGTTTAGCTTCATTTCTCTAAACTGTATAAACACATTAGAAAAAGTCATCTAATTTGGGGAATAATGACTCTTTGGTTATTCTTTTATATCTCTGTGTCTTAAAATCTAATTTTTAAAAAACAAAGAAATAAATAAATAATCATATCAGTTATCTCTGCTACAAGAAAAATGACCCCAAAATTTGAGTAGCTTTTAATTACTATTTCTCAGTCATGTCAAATGTTGGAAGCTGAGATTCTTGTGATTCTTCCTATGTAATGTAAAATTCTGGGCTAAAGGAACACTCTTTATTTGGGATATTCTGTCCTCATGGCAGAGAAACAACAACAACAACAACAAAAAAGAAATGGCAAAATGTACAACAGCTTACCAACTTTCTACCAAACATGTCATATAACCACCTGCTCACCATCATTGCTACATCACATGACCCAGCCCAAGTTCTGGAGCCCATAGGAGGCACAAACAATAACAGAACAATGAGTGAGTAATGGAAAAAGTAATGATATTGAGTGAAATAACATCATCTACCAGAGAGTATAACTACTCCATTCTGAGGGAATTCCCAGACTAAATAAAATGTATTGATCACACACAGAACTTTAAATAAAACATGCATGTGTTCTTTTCTTTTATTTTTTCTTTCTTTATTTTAATTGTCGTTCTTATACAGTTTTCTGTCTTCTACTCCCATCTCTGCCCACTGCCCCAGCCCTCCCCACCGCCCTCCCATTTCCACCCTCCCTAGTTTCTGTCCACGTGTCTTTTATACTTGTTGCTCTAATCCCTTCCCCTTTTCTCCTGAAATTCCCTCCCTTCTCCCCTCTAATGACTGTGAGCCTGTTCTCAATTTTAATGTCTTTGGTTATATTATGCTTGTTTGTTTGTTTTGTTGATTAGGTTCCTGTTAAAGGTGAGATCATATGGTATTTGTCTTTCACTGCCTGGCTTATTTTGCTTAGCATGATGCTCTCCAGTTCCATCCATGCTGTTGCAAAGGGTAGGAGCTCCTTCTTTCTTTCTGCTGCATAGAATTCAATTGTGTAAATGTATCATAGTTTTTTGATCCATTCGTTTACTGATGGGCATCTAGGTTGCTTCCAACACTTGGCTATTGTAAACTGTGCTGCTATGAATATTGGGGTGCATAGGTTCTTTTGGATTGGTGTTTCAGGGTTGTATAGAATTAGGAATAATGAAGTCCTAAAATTCTGCTATATTTTTAAAAAGAGTTAAGGTTTATTATCATCAATGGAAACCAAAGCATGAACAGTCTTGTTCACTAATCTCAAAAGTATAGTCCATTAATAATTTTATGAAGTTAAATATTGGTATAAACAAGTTAAATTATAAAATATTTAAAATAGCACTCCTGTTTATGGTGAACAGTGTTATCAGTCTGAACAGTCTACTACTGCACATCGAGATGCCTAATGACTTAATCTGAAAAGTGCACATTGATCGCTCTTCTCTGAAAAAGCACACACTCTCAAAAGGAAATCAAGACACATGGCAGTGGGACAGAGGTGGGTGCCACGGTCACACGGAAGAACACCCCAACACTTATGTAGACAGGACAAGGTAGTCCCTCCGCACCAGAGAAAGCCACCTGGCTGCTTTTTCTCCCCAACATAAATATGCTCAACGAGCTTAAGGAAGGTGCTCCAGTGCCACCCTCCAACCTGACACCCTGAAATAAGTATTTGTTCTCTTTGTTAGGAAACAAAACTGCATGTGTGTAAGTGCCAGGCCACACGATGCCAAAGAAGCCAATGTTTGATTCGAGAAATGAATAAACACTTATTAATGGAAAGTGGGAGATGCCTAAATAAACTCACAAATCCTCTTGGAGTTTTTTATTTACTGACTATACAGAAGAGTCATGGCTTCATGCTTATGTAGCAGTTATAGCTAGGAGAGGTGGACTTAGAATTAAATGGTAAAAGAGGCATAATTATAAGTTTAGAAAATGATCTGAATAATTTTTAAACTACTTAGAAAGTGAATTCTGTTATAATTTGCTAGCTAGTGCTGGCAAGCTCAAGTCAGAGCCTTTATTTATTTTTTAAATAGTATCAAAGAATAACAAAAGAAGAAAAGGATGATGGGAATAGAAATACATATATTTTTCTACACTCTTTAAAGGTAAACTTTGATTTAAACAACAAATCAGGAGGAACAAACAAATCTGATGCTGCCCTCTTTGTTTTAGGAAGGTCAGGCTGTAACAAGGTGCCTATAAGATTTCCATTTGCATTCCTATCATAAACTATTTCATTTTTAAGTGGTTTAAACCTGTCATAAGATTTCACTCTGAACAGAAGGTTTCAGTATAGAAGCAATATTTTCATCAATGTTTTAAAGGAATTCCAGGCCAAGTTAGATACAAAAAAAAAAGTTAATAACTGGAAGATTGCCAACTATGATTGATTCCTTTGAGCAATCCTATGGTCTCCCAAGAAACAGGAGAAAGTGTTTGACTTCACATCATTTTCTACCAAAAATGGAAGTTCTGCTTTACACTTTCTTTAGTTCAAACAACATGATCAGTTTTCTCCCAAAGACATGTTTATGTGGCCTCAAAGATTAGCTGAGGTCTGTTTAAAACTAAGTTCTTTGGGGACTGACTCTTCTGCCTTGCAAAATAGAGTCGCATCAACTGCTGTATTCTGGAGATTATGTCTAAGAGTAGCTCACAGGCTGCTCAAACAAGGTTGGCAGACTGGAACAAGAGCAAATTCTTTTCATCTCTGTCCACATTATGTCAAGTATAATAAATTAACACCAATATCTTTAGGGACCTGCCCAATAGCAAGCAAAACAAATAATAATAATTTATTTATTTATTTAAATATATATGCCAAATATAAATATATTCTCTACCTAAATTGAACTCCCCAACCAATCCATATTAAAACTTTGCACATTCTTGCTCATCCTTAGGAACACAGATGAGCAAATGAGGGCAATAAGTCCAATTATTTGATATTACTGAGACCGTAAGTAGTGTGGCTTAGTTGGTTGAAGAGTCAACCTGTACACCAAAAGGTTGGGAATTTGATTCCCTACCAGGGCACATACCTATGTTGTGGGTAAGATCCCCAGTCAGGGAGCAGGTGGGAGAAAATCAATCAATGCTTCTTGCATCAATGTCTCTCTCTCTCTCTCTCTCTCTCAAATCAATAAATATATTAAAATAAATTTTAAAATAAAGAATATAGATATCATATAGGAAACAAGCTGGGCATATAAACAGGAATCCCAGTTTCAGCCCCTATACTGCAATTACTACTTGAACATTCATAAAATTTTTAGTTTACTTTCTGGTTTATCTTGTCAAGTCTTGATTTCTTCCCCTATAAAATAGGAGTATTGAACATGATTCTAAGCTTTTTCAGCTCTAAAAATACTGCTTTCTATACTTCTAGATGTTATTTCCTCCAGGAATTAGATATACAGGGGGAAATACCAAGTTTTTAACAACAAGGATACTGTGAAATTGTATTTCTTCATTTGTCAATTGACCTATTTTAAACAAAATAATTGGACATGGATCTATATAATTGCAGTCATTAAACGTTTTTCCTGGGCCCATCTCATCACTCTCAGCAGTCCCTTATCTGCTTACAGCTGTATTACCATAGTATTTTGCACATGGGATGAGCTCAGACTATGTGTTAAATAAATAAGACAATAAAGAAATGAATGAACTCAGGCCACTGCAGAGTGTGGTCTTTATTTGGCACATTTAAAACTCAGTAGAGAGAGCATTACCTACAGCAATTTAATGAAAAGAGACCTAAGGCCACCAAACTGTCCTTTCTGTTAGACTGTGCTGTTTTCAGACTCCATTCAGGATAGTTGGCTTAGCATGAACTTCCCACATGTGTTATATCCAAAGAAACTCTTATCTCAACATTCCTACTGACCTTGTGTGACACTGGCCACTCATACCACATGTCCACCACTGAGGTGCTGTGGGAAGTGAAGAATCCTGCAGGCAAAATCCGTTTGCTGGAGCAGAGGAATGGATTCCTCTTCCCTGTCCACAGCAGGGTCTCTGTGCAAATAAAAATATTACTCATGCTTACCTAAAACTCTGCTGTTCTTGAGTTCTGCCCTCCTTTTTGACGGCACCTGTTACTGACACACAATCATAAATAACACTTACTTTTCTTACTCTGATCAAAAAGGTCAAGGGGCAAAATTTACTGTGCTTTTTTGTTTGAATGACAATCCACTTTTTATTTCGTGATCAGAAAATATATGAAGGCAACATGTTAAGCTCTCATTGCCTTGTTTCATGTTAGATGTCTTCTAATTCATACACATATTTATCATATGTCTCAATATGTAAAAAGAAGAAAGAAAAAGAAAGAAAAACTAAAAGAGAGAGAAAAAATTCTCTGTTTCAAATAATGAGCATGTGCACCTTTTTGCCTCAGGCCTTCATACACAATTTAGCCAGGAAGCCAGGGTAGATCATGATTTAGCTTTTGACATCTCCTGCCTTCAGGCCAGGAGAGACTAATACCGATTTCTGACTCTGAGCACGCCACAGGAAAAAAGTGAAAGAGAGAGAGGCCTTTTATTGACTAAATGATAAAGAGGTTTGTAATGATAAATAACAGTCATTTTATTGTGGAATTCCCCAGAAAAGATGCATTCTGCAGTGTCTGAATGAGCCTAAAAGCTGAGGTTGGTTCCCTATGGAGACAAACCTGTTAATCTCCAATTTTTACAGTCTGGGATAGGGGTCACAAATTGCGGGGACCTCTGGCTATTGAAATTGCACACTCACACTATGTATTCGTGGTTGCGGCTTGTTTCTTGGCTCAAGAAAGATTCCCAAAGGCTGTATCCTAGGATGATTGGTGAAGGGTGTGTCTGTCAGTCTGTTACCTACCTGTCTGTCTGCAGCACCTTCTTCTGGCTCCACACACTCAGGTTCTGATGCAATCAGTGCTTCTTTACTCAGGCTGCTGGAGGAATCGCTGCCAGTTTTGATCGATAGTTTAATTGTAAACTTTGGGAACAATAATGGATAATTTAGCTTGAACCGTCCATTATGAGCAATGTTGTCTAGGAGAAAGGCTTCAAAATTAAACAAGAGTTGGGCCACATTATTGAATTTGTACAACTCACCCAGAGTTAAATAAATCCCCTTTACAAATGCTGTCTTGGCATTCTATGGAATTCAATAAACATAGGCCCAGGCAGAGAAGTAGGAAAGAAAATAGCAAATAGACCATAGTTAAAACTATTTACCTACTCATTTCTTCTGAAATTTATGATACAATAATACTTTAAAGTCCTCTTTAAATAATGAAAAATCAAAATAAGTGGATGAATTATTTTTCAGTGGAAAATTGTAATGGAAATTGAAATCAATAAAATTAAGAAAAGGAAGATGTAAATTAGCTATAGAAAAAGAAATCTCTAAAACAGCTATAGCATTGGTGACTGCCACAGAACAAACTACTTGGAGAAATATGTAAGACTATTTCAACATTAGTTATTTCTTCATAAAGAAACTCTACATTTTAAAAAAGATAGCAAGACAATTGTTCAGTTATATCTGGGGTTTAAAACCAAGAGCCCCAAATCACATGTTTATTCCAGAGACTCACCCATTTGTCCATCTGTTTAAAACAGGGGATGGGGAGGGGGGTTGAGGAGGTTCAGTGCCGAAGTCCCCTGGGGGTTTATCTTGGTGTCTGGTAGGAGCATTTTCCCAAGGAAATATCAATCAGGAAATTGAAATAATATATTGTGCAGAATAGAAGTACTCAATTATGGAGGGATAAGGAAAGGGGCTCTGGAGACACCTGACTCCAAGTGCCAGCTCCGTGATTCACCAACTGGGTGACTTTAACAAACCCCTTAGCCTATCTGTGCCTCAGCCAACCCAGACTTTAACTGAGGGTAATAAGAGTACTCAGCGCATGTGGTTATAAGGAGCATTAAAAAAATTAAAACATGAAAAGCACATAGAAGAGGAGAAAGCACATGATAACTGCTGGCTTGAATAATAATAATTATAAGTATTATTTTTAAATCATGATGAGTTGTCAGTTTTCAAAATTTTATTAAGAAAGTCTTTGTATTTCTAATCACAAAGTTTTTTAATGTATTTTATTGATTACAGTTGTCCCATTTTCCCCCTTCAATCCCTTCCACCCTGCACACCTCCTCCCACCCACATTCCCCCCTTTAGTTCAAGTCCATGTGTCATAAGTTCTTTAGCTTCTACATTTCCCATACTATTCTTACCCTCCCCCTGTCTATTTTCTACCTACCATTTATGCTACTTATTCTCTGTACCT
Organism: Glossophaga mutica; assembly: GCA_039655065.1. Classification (NCBI taxonomy): domain Eukaryota; kingdom Metazoa; phylum Chordata; class Mammalia; order Chiroptera; family Phyllostomidae; genus Glossophaga; species Glossophaga mutica. Next base: position 90,241,136 of record CM077307.1, on the reverse strand, counting down.
TTCCCCTCCTCTCTCCTCCTCCCACTCCTCTGTTGCTAACCCTCCATTCGATCTCCATTTCTGTGGTTCTGTTCCTGGTCTAGTTGTTTGCTTAGTTTGTTTTAGTTTTAGTTTTTGTTTTAGGTATGATTGTTAATAATTGTGAATATGCTTTCATTTTACTGTACATATTTTTTATCTTCTTTTTCTTAGATAAGTCCCTTAACATTTCATATAATAAGGGCTTGGTGATGATGAGTTTCTCTAACTTGACCTTATCTGAGAAGCACTTCATCTGTCCTTATATTGTAAATGAAAGCTTTGCTGGATAGCTTTGATGTAGGTCCATGCCTTTCATGACTTGGAATACTTCTTTCCAGCCCCTTCGTGCCTGGAAGGTCTCTTTTGAGAATCAGCTGACAGTCTGATGGGAACTCCTTGGTAGGTAACTGCCTCCTTATCTCTTGCTGCTTCTAGGATTCTCTCCTTCATTTTAATCTTGGCTAATGTAATTATGATGTGCCTTGGTGCATTCCTCCTTGGGTCCCACTTCTTTGGGACTCTCTGAGCTTCCTGGAGTTTCTGAAAGTTTATTTCCTTTGCCATATTGGAGACATTCTCCTTTATTATGTGTTTAAATCACGTTTCCACTTGTTGCCCTTCCGTTTCTCCTTCTGGTACCCCTGTAATTCAGATGTCAGAATGTTTAAAGAAGTCCTGGAGGTTCCTAAGCCTCTCCTCATTTTTTTTGAATTCTTGTTTCTTCATTCTTTTCTGGTTGAATGTTTCTTTCTTCCTTCTGGTCCACTCCATTGATTTGAGTCCCAGTTTCCTTCTCTTCACTATTGTTTCCCTGTACATTTTCCTTTATTTCCCTTAGCATAGCCTTCATTTTTTCATCTAATTTGGGACCAAATTTAACCAATTCTGTGAGCATCCTGATCACCAGTGCTTTGAACTGTGCATCTGATAGGTTAGCTATCTCATCGTCACTTAGTTGTATTTTTTCTGGAGCTTTGACCTGTTCTTTTGTTTGGGCCAATTGTTTTTTGTTTGTTTGTTTGTTTGTTTGTTTGTTTGTTTGTTTTGTCTTGACGTGTCTGTTATGTAGTGAGGGGTGGAGCCTTTGGTGTTCACCAGGGTGTGGCAACCCAAGTGGCTGGGTTGTGATGCTGTGTGGGGGAGGGGTCCACAAGGGAACAGTGGTGCTTGCTCTGCTCTCTGCCGGATTTCAGTCAGTTCCCCCACTTCCCCCAAGCAAACTGGGCCCTTCTGGTGCTGATTCCCATGAGGGTGGGTTTTTGTACATTCTAGGGCCCTGTGGGTCTCTCCAACAAACTCTCCTGTGAGGCTGGGAGTCTTTCCCGGCACCTCAACTCCCACAGGTGTTTTCAATTGGTGTTTTGAGGCTTTATTTCCCTACTCTGGGACCCTGGGTTGCGAGGTCTCCCTCGCTCCCCAGTTTCGCCTGGTTTATCTGTGTGTGAATGTGGGACTGCCCAGTCTTCCAGCTCCCTTATGCACTGTGCCCCTCCACAATCCGCCACCTAACTGGGTCTGCTCACTGCCACCCTGCATGCCTGGGGTCCGCCAGCTGCTGCCTTATGCACCTGAGGTTGCCAGCCATGGCTTTTTTTGCTAAGACCCATCTCACCCCAACCACCCAACTCCACCCCTCCTAACAGTCTAGATGAATGTGTCTACTTTAATTCCTTGGTTGTTGGACTTCCATACAATTCGATTTTCTGTCAGTACTGGTTGTTTTTTATTTCTAAATTGTTGTTGTCCTTATTTTGGTTGTGTGAGGAGGCACAGTGTGTCTACCTACACCTCTATCTTGGCTGGAAGTCTTAATCACAAAGATTGGATAATTCCTTTTGTTTGGGTGAAAAAACTTTCTTTTTTGACATTGTTTCATGCTTTAATCCATGCTTATGCTAATCTTTCCTACTGAAGCCAACATTCCTCATTGTTACAAGGTAGGAAGTCAAGAATGGTTAACAGTTTGTCTTGTGCAAGGCACCCATGTCACCCTTGTGATTTGGTAATGTCACATTGACTAGTAGGTAATAAATTACCTTGCATGTCATTGTTAATCTGCATGCTCCACCAGTGTACAGATCTTACACTCTGTTCTTTTAACCACTTCTGGCCACTGAACTCTGTCTTCACTATCAGGTGAATCTGGAGGGATCAGCCTCCAGATCCCTGGGCTAATCCCAAATTGAGGAAGCCATATTTAAGAGGCTTCATGCACACTTAGAAACCAGGGCTCCAGAAGCAGATCAACCTGCTTGGGTTCCAGCTTGACTAGCTGTGTGACCTTGGGCATGTACTTCACTACTCTGAACTCTAGTTTTCTTACTTAGAAAATAAGAATAATGATACCTACATTCCAGGACTGTAATAAGTATTCAAAAACAATCGAGTAAATGAAACATGAAGTTAAAAAATAACAATTGGTTGTTGTTATGATTAAAATTGTATTTTTATCAATAAAGTTTTCTTTTAGCCCAACTGTGAGGAAGCTTTCTATTGCTTCTCCAATGGTTCTACATTGTTCCTGGGTTTGAATGTATCCCCTGTTCTCCATTTCTCCTAATGGGGCTTGTCCTATGTCCATATTCTAAAATTCCTATGCTGGAAATATGTCCAATGTCCCAATCTTTGTTGAAAAAAAATAGAGATCTAGTTCACTCTTTCTAGAGTTCATGTCACTAGTACCCCCATGAATCTATGTCATCTATAACTAATAATAAAATAAGGGAAACTTCTGTTGTAACTGTAGTGCTTGAATAAATAAGGGTAAGGGTCCTTAGCTGTCAATCGTCAAAATACATGTAGAAGATGAGGCTCCAAATGTGAAGAAGTACCATAAAATAAAATTATGTTCAGAAGAAGCTCCCTAAGATAGAAACCGCACTCTGCAAGGAGGCCTAATAAAGAGAAATAAGAAGAAATCTGAGGTGAGAGTTAATAGCTACCTAAAAGGGCTATGATGAAAGAATGTAGATAGATGTGATTATAGTCATTATTATCAGCAGAAAGAAGGAGCTCTTTTCAACACTGAAAACACTAACATCAGTAAAAATGTCTGCTCAGAAATAAGAGATGATGCCCTTCCTGGAGGCTGCTTGTTGTGCCTGCACAGGGGTTGGTGTGAAGAGTCTTATTTTAAGGAGAGATGTGGTATTAGATGACCCCAAATACCATTCTAACTCTCAGACTTTATGATTTGATCATGCTTCAGGGAATTAATGCCTTAGAGTGCTTTGCTGAGTCTCAGAAGGTAGTGCTATATAATGGATTCGACACCGAGGGGTGAGAAACATGCAAATATCTTGTCCCTCTCTCAGAGCCCTAGCTATGGCTCAGGTGCAGAAGTTTTCTTCCTGAACCATCACAAGGTGAAGAAGGCAAAGTGACAGCAGCAGGCATGGATAATCAAAATAAGAGCTTCTGACTCTGTAAAATGCTCCTCTATCCCTGGCAACTCTGCACACATAAACATGATAATTTCATTAAAATTTGCATCACCAAAATAACCTCACTATGAATAGTCCATATAATAAATATTAAATTATTCTGTAAAATATTTCCTACACTTTCTTGAATACTCTTAAAATATCTTCTTTGGTCTGTTTGAGAAAATCTTTACTCAGATACTTATTTTTCTTTATTCTTCAAAGCTCTATTTCTATGTTATTTAAGAACATGAATCTTCCCATTGACGGAGATATCAAATGCCTTCCATAACCAGATTTAATCTTAGATATCCTCTTCTTTTCTCCTCTTTGTAGACATTTGATTTAGCTTCACCCACACAGGAACTCAGGATGGATAAGCTATTCTTTGCATTATTATTGACAAATACTTACTTGTTGTTGCAATAGACTATGACAATAAGTTATTTGTTATTGACCAAATTTTGACAGTGTCATAAAATATTTTAACTTGAACTGACAAGGGAGTAGATGATCATGCAGTCATTTCTCTTAAATAGTACCCGAGGGTGCCTAGATACTTTTTGCCAGAATAAAGAACCCTCTGGTGATTAGAGATGAAGGACCATTACTAACAAGATGTAATCACTCTGTAAGGTTTTTATGAAACATATTGTATTAAAAATGCATGTAAAATCAGAATGTTTGCAAACAGGCCCTGCCATTCCTGATCTTTTACAAGACAATGAATTAAGATGCTCACTGCCGGAATGCTTGCTAAAAATACTTCCACTTGGCCTCCTTACTTGGGTGATTGACACATATATAAATCTAGTAAATTAAATCCTGTGGTCAAAAGTCTTCAACTTGCATTCAACCAAACGGTGGCCTGGTAAACATTCTCAAAACAGCCAAACAATGCAGCTCTGGAGTTGAATAAATGTCTTGGCTTTTATTTATAAATGGTGTGCTTTGCTTCCTTTGAGTTGAATCCTGAAATTCTGTTGATTTTGCTGTTCTTTGTTTTCAATAGTGAGTTCAAATTGCCAGCTCATTTAGAATCAGTCAGTTTCATAATTAATTGTGTTCAATTGAGGTAGATATCTGAGGCATTGTATTTTCCACTTCTCTTCTTTCTCTGGAACTTTAAATTCTATGGCCAGTTCCTCCACAGCTACAAAAACCTTCAGGTCTGAGGAGGTTTCCTAGAATAAAGGTCTGCACAGGTCACATTTAGATGTGCTAATTGGTTCCTTTGTTGCTGTCACTAGGAAACTATAAAGATTTATCCTCATCCTAGTCATGCCTATTTCACCTGACAAAACAAAGCAAGGCTTTTAATTTCAGTTCCTTCTTAATGAAATATCTTTATTCGGGAGATAGGTATGCCCAGGTAGCAAATATTTTATATTCATTTTGATCCAAAGCCAGTATATTAAAATAATATGTTCTCTTTATCAAGACTCATTGGATATGGTAACTTAGAAAAACAAGTACTTACCAAGATGCTGAGTGTCATATTTTTAAATGCTTTGTTGACATTTCTCACTCTACTGGTTATGGAGGGAATATATTTATACTCAGACACATGTACTCCCCAAAACAGGGGCTAAGTGTTGTGCTGCATTTAAGTTTGGACAAACTTTAATTAAGCAAGATTTGTTCATGGCTCTATTCATTTTCTGTTTATGTATCATTTTACACTTTGTGGGTATCCTTTCCCCTTCCTGTATTCCCTAAATATCTACCATTCCCTCTTATTTGTAATTTTTTTCTCCTTTATTTTCTTCTTTCTAGACTACTTGGAATATATCAATAAAGCTATAGGCTCTCTCCCAAGAAAATGCATATACCCACAAATCCTCTCAACAACTTTGGGATGATTTCACATACCAGAGACATCTTGAGGGCCTAAGAATCTAAATTCTCAATAGAAAGATGAAAAGTCTGCTATGATAATACCCTCACACAAATTAGTTCAAAAATCTAATTACTGTTCAAAGGGGCTTCACGGAGATCACATGAGTAACATCCCAAGAGTTTCCTAGGGAATTCTAAAAAGTATGTGTAATGCAAAGTAGTCAGTTCCCCAAATGTCCTGAGGTCCAATGGACTGATGGACTGATTTTTGAGTTGATAAAGCATGACAAAGGAGGTACAATAACTGGAAAGATTAATTTTATTTCAAGTGTTTACTGTGCGCTGAGTTGTTGAGAAATGTAGATGTTGTTGATTTTCTCTCTTAGGGGCTTTTAGCCCAGAGGGGTGTTTGATGAGTTAATACATAATTCTTGCTTCTATTGTAAGGTCTTTGACAGAGATGTGTTGGGAACACTTGTGTACCCAGTAGGGCTCAGGGATGGCTCACCAGATGTGAAGTATCAGTAAAAGTTGGCCTGGTACTCTAGACTGACTGTTTGTGACTCCTAAATTGCATGTTAAATCCTAAGGCCCAATGTGACAGTGTTTGGAGGTGGGGTCTTTGGAAGGTAATTAAGTCAAGAAGCTGGAGCCCAGAAGATTGAGTTGGTGCCTTTATAAACAGGACCCCAGAGAGCTCCCTCACCCCTTCCACCATGTGAGGACACAGTAGGAAGATGATCATCTTGAACCTGGAAGCTCTCAGCAGACAGCAAACACAGCAGTGCCTTCATCTTGGACTCCTAGGATTTCTGCATTGTGAGAAATAAAGCTCTGTCGTTTGAGCCACCCAGCCTATAGTATTCTGCAGTTATAGCAGTCCAAAATGGACTAAGACACCTGGCTAAAAGGGAGCGAAGCAGTGTCTGTGTATGTTGGGAAGGGATGGCTTGCAGAAAGAGGGAAAAACACGCCCAATACCTAGCAGTGTGAAGCAACGTGGTGTCAGAAATATTTTGACAGTGTCTTCTACGTCGTATTGAGTGGCTTCAAAATTTAAAAATATATGACATGAAGACATTTGTGGGATTTTTGGAGGCAAATGGCATAATTAAATTTTCACTCCACTTGCATGTCCATGGCCATGTGGCAGATCCTCACATAAAGGGACCCATGATGGAAACAGGAAAATGGTGAAGAGACAGATGTAATACATTTACCTCCTCCTAGGGAAGGGTGCTTTTGTATTTTGAATCATCACAAAGGACTACATTTTCTATGTGATAGAATAGACTTAGAAATACAAAGAAATTTTGTTTTAATTTCTCTTTCTTCATAGAAAGTTTCTTTTCCTTTTTTCAGTTTCTGTTAAAATGTTGGTCCCAAGTTTTGTCTCTTTATATATTTATATGCTTTAAAACAACTAAACATCTTTGACAGAAACAGCTTTGATGTGCAATGTTCCACAATTTAAATAATGACTTTCTCCCACACATACAAAGAACTTTTCTGAGAAGTGGCAATTACAAGATTATTCATGCCTTCAAACATGGATTCTTTGAGCACTGCTCTGATCTTCCTTTGTCTAATTAATAATTATGTTTTAAAGATGTCTTCACTTGCTTTCTGAGTAATGGGTACTGGGATTTAATTTTTTTCTTCCTTACATTTTTAATATAAAGTTGGATTTCTGCCATTCTGGGAATCCTGACCAGAGAACAATTTACCTTCTAAAGTTCATCTTATTGTTCAATCATATGAATGTCTTAAATTGACTGTCTTTGAAAATGAGAGAAAAAGAAAAAGGAGATGAAGGAGGAGAAGGAGGAAAAATGGATTCAAAAATAGCAGACCTTTGGTAGAAATTGTAGGGCAAAGAATTGTGCCCAGTAGACTATCAGCAAGCAGGGGTATTTTGAAGACATGAGGACTCTGGGTACAGCTTTGATTTACCTGTACTCAAAGACACATTGGCTTGAAGCCCATGGGCAGCCTTCTTCCTTGATACTCTGCTCATCAGGGACACAGTAGGATACTGGTCACTCTTCTATAAACGCACCCCCACCACCACCCCTGATTACCCAACAGAGCTTCTCAAACCTTTTCAGGTTACCTCTAGTCAAGACCTGGAGCATCCTTTTATGTTTCATTCGGGTTTTTTTTTTTTTAAGCTGAATTTATATGTGGTACATATAAAGCAGTAGAAAATAAATCAGCTCAAAAAGTAAGTAAGATACCTCGGAGAACTGTCCCCAACTGTGCAAGATATGGGGACTTCTAAAACTGCAATTCTCAGTCTTGATACAGACATTTAACTGAGTAGGCAAAAGGGGGAAGAAAATTAATGGGCATAATGATGGTAATGATAATGAAGTTGACAAACCTAAACATACTCAGGAAGGTGTGCTTCTCATTTGAGCACCTATTCCTACTGGTGCTATGAAAAGAAAAATTAAAAATGCTTTTCTTATACACTTTCCTGAAAAAAAAAAGACAAAAAAATTAGAGCAAGAATCAATTTCCAATAACGCTTGTGTGAGAATAAAAAGATTTTTATGTTTTCAGGCTTTGAAGGGTAAAGCACCAAGGTGTGTTTATTAAACTTCCTCTGTTCTCCACACTGCATCCAGAGGTACCATTCTAAACCTTAGACCTAGTTAAGCTTTTCCAGTTCAACCTTCAAAGCCTTCCCATTGCCATGGTCAATCAAACACTCCAGCTCTTACCACTCTCCCTTTTATGCTCTATGATTCATGTTTTAAAATTTCTTTTAAATTGTGTTTCCTGAAACATATTCTCTCTCTTTTATACTTTTGCACACCAACACCCTCAGTATAACATAATTAACTGCCTTTTGACTAATTCTCATATATCTTTGAGGTTTCTGTCTAAGTGTCCCTGTCCAGGATTTCCTGATACTGTCCACTGGATTAGACAGACCCACCATGTGCTCCTAAAATACCCTATAGGGTACCTACAAAGCCACCTAATATTTTATTATTTTTTCCACTTATTTGTTTATATGTCTTGAAAAGATGTACATTCTCTGATAAATGGAATGTCTTACCTTCAGTACCTAGCACAAAGCATGCTACAAAATTGGAGTACAAAATATATTTGTCAAAAGTTGACTAAATGAATTGAGTAGAAAAATGGTGAATATAAGTAGGCAGTGTGGGAACAAATGATTTGGTTCCGAAACTGAGTGTATTTCATCATTTATATGTAGCACGTTATCCCCTTTCCTAAGAATTTAGCCACAAGAATAGTCCTTCTTGCAAATAGAGAAATAGAGGAAGAACACTCAATGACTCTTCTAAATCATACAATTAATTATTGGCAGAGATGAAATAAAGGCAAATGTCTCTAGACACTTCCTGCTTTTCCAATGAAGTTGAGATTTATTTTAGTCATGCTCTCACAGGCAAAAACATCATACACTAAATTAAGTTCCCTTGCAAAAAGGGGAAAAGATATTAAATGGAACAATGTAGAAGCAAGGTATAAGTGTACTTTCTTTAGAGAGTTTATTTTCATTAACTAACATACAGAGGAAAGGTATTACACAAATAATCCATGGCTATAAAATAATCCTGGTATTTGGAAGAAACTAAGAAAAGGACTGAGTTTGCCTGTAGGGATTTCTAGATTAACCTCTCTGTACAACGTTCCACCAATGGAAGTGGAAGCATCAGAAGAAACAAACACTCCCAAAAACCTGATTTTTAATCTCTTGATAGTTTATCAGATTTCTGGCACATCGAGGTTTTGTAATCAAGCTAAATAGGCTTGCCCACACATGATAGCTTACAAAGGGCAGCTTCTCCACATTTGGAACACTGTCCTTCATTTACCAAGACTGACTCTGGTGTGAAAGGAAAGGAGAGCACTCTAGTCAGCACAAAACAAACCACACACTGCCCTCTGGTCTTTCTCTGCTGATCTTGCCAGTCCTTTCCAGATTATCTTCTCCATAGGACTTTGGACACTTCCGTTTCTGCAGCTGGTATGGTATAATCTAAGAATAAATATGGGGGAAAGAAGTGGGGGGAGAATTATACTTAAAATATAATAGTCCCACTAGGAGATATGCAACACTGAATCCTTGAGCACCAAAATCCATGGAAAATGCTGCTGTGGTCTGAGCCATACATCAAACACATGGTTGTGACTATTATTTATATACACCCAAACGACTCCCTGGTGGAGGATAGGAATCTTCCTTTTCATTTTCATAAAAATTTAATAGAAAAGAAGTTGTATTAAAGTTCTAGTGGGGAAAAAACATTTAATATATGTTTTCAGAGATCTGTTACAAAGACTTTATGCTTTACTAGATTTGTGCCAAGAAATCTATAGGCAAATATCTACGATTTGGGTAGCCTGAAGTTTACCAAGAAGATTTAGGTGTTGTTGCTTTACCTTGAAAATGTTACTACATTACCAGTCATAGCCTCTCAGAAATTCTAAACATTGAACATTGAACCCTTTGCACCCTTAGTACTTAATTCAGAGTCTTCTTGGTTGCCACAGGTAGATGTTTCATAAGCTTGTTTGTTCCTTTCACTTAAAGCTGTTGCGGTGTGTTATGAACAATGAGATGGGGGTGTCTGGATGCCCGAAGTTGACTAGATTACTCTGTCCCAGGTAATCATTTATCTTTGTCATCTAATAACAGATCACTGCAAAATTTCACTCAGCCAAACAAATATTGGTCTTCAAATGCCTATTAATCCTTAAAAGAGCTTCATTCTTCAAAAATGTACTCTAAAGGCCAATGAGCTTCTGGTGTCCCCAGAGATAGTCTTGGATTTTCAGGTGGTTCTGAGTGACCTGTCAATGCCAATTATCACCACTTGTTTTATACCAGAATTTACTTACTTTACTTTACTTTTTTCCTTTTCATTGAATTTATTAGAGTGACATTGGTTAATAAAATCATACAGATTTCAGGTGCATAATACTACAGCACATAATCTGTACCCTGTATTGTGTGATCGCCACTTCAAGTCAAGTCTCATCTGTCACCATTTATTCCCCTATATCCTCCTCCACCTCCCTCTACACCCAACCTCTGACAATTACTACACCATTGCTCATGTCCACAAGCTTTAACTCTCTTTTGTTTTACACAATCCCTCCAGCCCTCTCAACCCAGTGCTCCCCAACCCCCAATAGCTGTCAGCCTGCTCTCTATCTATGATTCTGTAATCAGAAAATTATAAGACACTGAAGAAAGAAAATGCAGATACAAAGAAGTGGAAGCATATACCATGTTCATGGGTAAGAAGAATTAACATCATTAAAATGTCCATATTACTAAAAGCAATCTATAGATTAAATGCAATTATGATCAAGAGACTCATGGCATATTTCACAGAACTAGAACAAATATTCCAAAAGTTTATATGGAACCACAAAAGTCCCTGAAAATAACAACATTAATGTTGAGAAAGAAGAAGAAATTTAGAGGAATCATGCTACTTGATATCAAACTATACTACAAAGCCATAGTAATCAAAACAGCATGGTACTGACAATAAAAACAGACATATAGATCAATGAAACAGAATAGAGAGCTCAGAAATAAGCCTATACCTTTATTGTCAATAAATATTTGACAAAGAAGTCAGAATAATATAATGAGGTAAAGATAGTCTATTCAATAAATAGAGTTGGGCATATTGGACAAATACATGCAAAAAAATTAAACCAGACCACCTTTTTACACCATATACAAGAATAAACTTAAAATGGATTAAAGACTTAAATGTTAGATTCAAATCCTAAAAGAAAAACAGACAGTAAAATCTGGGGCATTTTTCATAGCAATACTTTTTCTGATATTTCTTGGGTAAGGGAAGCAAAAGAAAAAATAAACAAGTGAAACTACATCAAACTAAGAAGTTTTTGCACAGCAAAGGATACCATCAACAAAATGAAAAGACAATTCTTTGAATAGGAGAACATAGTCACTGATACATCTGATAAGGGATTAATAGCCCAAAATTTATAAAGAATTTATAAAGTGCAACACCAAAAAAACAAACAATTCAATTAAAAAATATACAAAGAACATGATGAGACACTCCTCCAAAGACGATATACTGATGGCCAATATGAGGTGGTATCTCATATGAAAAGATGCTCAATGTTTAATTGTATCAGAGGGATGCAAATCAAAACTTCAATGAGATACCACATCACCTCACAGATGTACTTTCATTAATAAATCAACAAACAACAAGTGTTGGGGAAGATTTGGAGAGAGGAAAGCCTCACGCATTGTTGGTGAGAATGCAGATCGGTGCAGCCACTGTGGAAAGCAGTATGGAGTTACCACAAAAAAAAAAAAAATTAAAAAATTGAACAGGCTTATGACTCAGCAATCCCACTTTTAAGGGTTTTTTGAAGGAAGAATTCAATTTTTCACCAGTTTCATGATAAATGAAATTTCCTGTTTTATTTCATTTAATTTGTCTTTTGCTCTTTAATTTTTGCTAGGGTAATAAAATAAAAATTTATTCAAAAAGGCTAAAAAGGGGGAGGAGAAACCATTCATAGATCCATGTTTCCTACATTATCTGTGCTAACTATTTTAAAAACTTAATATGGAGTTCAAAAGGAACTAAATAGAAGTGTCCAAGGGTTTACCAATGAGTCCAAGGAAAAGAGCAGAGACATATTTTATAGTGAGCTATTTATCTCTTGGGAAAGACTAGAGAAGATGTGTTGTAATAAATGTTCATTTTCACGCACATAAAAATATCTCATTGGTATCACCCAGAGAGAAAAATTATTTGAATTTTTTGTTTTCACCATTTAAGATTATCTGAGAAAATGAATATTAAATTTAGTCTTAAAGCTCTCACTGCACGTAACGGTAATTACTCTAGCACATTGAACTGGCACTAACCAAGATAATTGTCTTGATTTCAGTACAGAGGATTGAAAATCAAATGTTAATAAGACTGTTTCTGTGTTCATGAAAAGAAAATTTTTCTTTCCCATCTTACTCTTCATGGCATTTGGCTCAGAGCAATAAAAAAAAAAAAAAATGTACCACCCTTAAGGGTTTTCTGAATGTTTTCATACATCTTTAAATTGAATCTCAGAACTGTGAGAATGGATATGATATTTTTTCCATTTTAAAAATCCTGGTTGCACTTACCAGCTGTGTGATCTTGGGCATATTACTTAACATTTCTGTGTCTCATGTTTCTCTTTTATAAAATGGGATTGATTATAATACTTACCTTAGAGAAAAGTAAATGGTAATAAATGCATAAAACGCCAATAACTATGTCTGGAACACAAAAAGAGCTAGAACACGGTTGCTGGTGTTACCATGACTAACAAACGAAATTTATAAAACATAATTTTATGAGGAGTGCTGTTTTTACTCAAAGATTCAAAACCCTGTTCTCATGACAGCAAACCCATTTTCCTTCCACTCCCTCAGGCTGCCTCTGGAATGTTCTCTTAATCTGTCAGATAGGTTAAACAGACTAACTTCAAATTTAGCCATCTTTACAACAATTATCTTCTGAGACAATGGATTTGATTCCTAAACAACTTTCATAACATCACTCATTAAAATCAGGGACTGCTGTCTGCTTTGTCATACATGACATGTAACATGGTATGGGGGCTAAGGGAGAAGAAACATGGAAACATTTATAGCAAAAGCAGCCATTGCATTAATAGAAGCATTTCGGAAAATCGTCGCATGTGTGAACCTGACAGCAGGCTTTGTGCATCAGAGATCCTGACAAGCTCTACCAGTTTGTGCAAAGTATTTACAATCAGTTCTTACAAGTGCTTCCCAAGCATTTGGGCAAGTTAGCTCCTTTAGCTTTGTCCTTGTCCAAATCAAAAGTAGCACAGATGCATTTAGTCAGAACCTCTGGCTAACAATGGAGTCCCTTGAACACTGATCATGATTTTCTTTCCTTGCAATTATAAACAGATGAATGAGATCTCAATCATGTTCTGAAGAAGGTTTAATCCAAGCTAAATATAAATTAAATAATTGAATATCTGCTATAGAATTCACTTTTTAACACAAAAGATGCTTTAAATTTGCCCTTTTCTTGTATATATCTTTTCTGGAGAGGAACAAAAGAATACTCTGAAAAGAGCCTGGCTTTTGGAATTGATAGACCTGCATGTGAATCCTACTTCTGCAACTTTGTAGCTGTGGGACTTTGTGAACTTTGCTAAGCTTCTCTGAAAGAGTTTTTTGGACTATAAAATAGAGGTAGAAACAGTCCATGGAGGGGTTGCTGTGAGCTTTGAACAAGTGGTAACATACCTGAGCCCATGTCTGACTCATACAGGCATTTCTCACATGCTCTTCTCCTGCGCTTCTCTCTTGTCACTGACGGAAGTGCAGCTCCTGAAGTTCGTAAGTACGGGAAAGGCATTTGTTGCTACATTGGTTTAGAGCAGTGTTATCAGGCTACATTAATCTAGGACTCAAAAAAAAAAAAAAAAGTTTGCACACTCTTCCAGGCAATTTCAGTATACCCTGATGTCACTTTCAAAGCAAAATCCTTCCTTTCTGAGCAACTCAAATGTTTCTCAGATCCTAGAAAAAATTATTGATTTTCTTCTACCCAGACTAAAATAGTGGCTCTGCCATTTTGGCTCTATGACATTGGGAAAGTTCCTTAACCTCTCTGTGCCTCTTTTGTCTTCTCTATAAAATGGGAATTATAGAAAGACCTAACTAACAGAGTTATTTTAAGGATTACAGAGCTGATACAGGTAAAGTGCTTAGAGCATTTCTAAGTGCATAATCAGTGTTAATACACTGGCTATCCTTAATATTCGGCTCTAGCTCCCTACCCAATTTTAGTGTTCATTTGTTTGTTTGTTTTCCGTTTATTTATTAAAGTATAGTTGTATACAGTATTATATTAGTTTCAGGTATATGACATGGTGATTTGACATTTATATCCCATATAATGAGATCACCACAATAAGTCTAGCAACCATCTGTCACCAAAGAAAATTCATTATGGTAATATTTCCCTATGTTGTACATACATTTCCGTGATTTTTTTTAAAATCTGAAAGTTTGTACCTCTTAATAGTTTTTTTCTTGGGTTGATGCTGCTAGTTTCCCTGCATTAACTCTGTAATCTGAAACTCTCCAAAGCAAATCTGTACCACAGACGTGTACTAGTCAGGCATGGGTCCTCTTGAGCCTCTGAGGAGTCACCTATGTGCTGAGCTTTGTGCTACCAGGGGACATCTTGTTGCTACCACGTGATTACCCACCACAAGGCCCTTACAGCTGTGCAGCTGGGCTCCTGCAACACAGAAACATTTCTTTCTGGGGTTTTCTTTTCCTCTCTTGTTGGTCTCTTCCTCACACTCGGGAAGGAGTCCGTGGAGTTCAACCAAGGGGTGATATAGATAATAAATCTGCCTACAATCTCAGAATCAACCTTGCTGACCATGAGGCATTCTCCTTGGCTCCAGCTTCTGTGCTATGATTTCTCCCATCCTGAAGGAGAGCTTTGTTAGGAAGATTCTTTAATACCTGCAGCAAATAAGGCTACATTGAGTCTGCTCCACATGTCTGAATCCTGGACCCTCACTACATTTGATGTCCGTCCACTTGTGATATAAGTCAGTGAAATCCATATCAGGAGTTTTGGGTGCAAATATCCTTGTTAGGAAAATAAAATATGATTTTAAGAAGCATCCAGAGTACTTGCTACTAATATCAAAAATGTGGAGGAAGCTGTGATACATATTATAGGAAAAGATTGTTTCCCCTTTTTCATATGGTTAGGTTTAGTCTAATCTCAAAGACAAGAAGAGCACATGCTTTTATTGACACCTGTGCCCAGACAGACACTGGCAAGTGCTGCGTTGTTGCTGGGCAGCAAGAGCCCTCACCTAGAGAACTGTGCACACACCAATACTAATCTTGCTGGTATTGCCAGTTTGCTCCTCGTGAAAGGCAAAGGAAACCATAGCATCTAAAAGAGAAAAAGAAAAATTATCTTCTCAATTGCTTTGGACTTTAGTTTGAAATACATAACATATTTTTGATGAAATACCATCACATAATCTCCATGAAGGCAAGATTATTTTTTTATCTTCATCTGAGGACATTTTTTCATTGCTTTTAGAGAGAGGAAGGGAGAAAGATAAACATCTACATGAGAGACAAACATCAATCGGTGCCTCCTGAACTTGTCCAGATCACCATGTGCCCTGACCAGGAACTGAGCCTGCAACCCTCTGATTACGGGTCAACACTCCAGCTGAGAACTGGCCAGGGCATGAAGGCAAGATTTTAATCTATCATGTTCACTACACAGTCATCTACATGTAGACTGATTATTTCTGTTTATTCAGAGTTAGTGATATCATAGATCAGAGGTATATTCCAGATGTATGGAACTTCATTCATACTCATTTTTTCTCTGCATTCGGTAAGTATTGGATTGGCCAAAACATTCATTTGGTTTTTTTTCCATAAAATAGCTCTATTAATGCTTAGTTGTCTTTAATTGCGTTCAAAACAATTTTGTTAGATTGTATTGTGACACTGTCCTATCAGTATGCTTTTTAAAAAACATCGAAATTGGGAAATTTTGTGCAGCCATTTTGATATTGAAGATGTAAAAAACATGCAACATTTTCAGTATATTATGCTTTATTATTTCAAGAAAAGTAAAAACACAACTGAAATGCAAAAAGGATTTGTGCAGTATGTGGAAAAGGTGCTGGGACTGATGTAGTGTGTCAAAAGTGGTTTTCGTTTTCGAAACTTTGTGCTCAAGATTTCTCACTGGACGATGCTCCACAGTTGGGTTGGCCAGTTGAAGTTGATGGTGATCAAATTGAGACATTAACTGAGAACAATCAATGTTCTACCATGCAGGAGATAGCTGACATACTCAAAATATCCAAATCAATAAAGTTATTGGTGAAAATGAAAAAAAATATATGTCTTTATTTTATGGAAAAAAACTAAACTGACTTTCTGGCCAAGCCAATTTTTATTTAAAACCTAACAAGGGCATGTGGAGGAATAAAGGAATTCAGTGACTGAATGAATGATGTTTTTAAATATCAGAAATTAAAATGTTTTACACTTGAATTTATTAATATTTTGAACAATTTGGCCTTTCAAAATCACTCTAGAATGACTTTTAAAATATTCATTGGGAAAATGGAGACAACTATACTTGAACAATAATAAAAAAAGGAAAAACAAAATAAATATTCATCCAGGACTAATGATTATTTTAAATATAAAAAATAAACACTAAAGAAAGTTGAGCAAATGTAAATAACCATGATCTAAGAAATGCAGCTAGTAAGTTTATCTCAGAGGTCACATCCAGCAAGATCTAGATCGGATGTGCCTGAAGCTATACCTAAATATTTGACATCTATTTAATTTCAGATCTTAAAAGATTGTGATCCTAAATTATTGTTAATAAGTTCTTGTAAATAACATTATCTAACTTTTTTGAACCTGAACTTGTGACACTATTCTTTAGCTCTGATTCTTATTTCTTCAGTTAGTTCTAATTATCTTTGTAAATATATATATATATATTTACATATATATATATATATATATGCTCTGTGGTAATAAAAAAATTAAAGGTAAGTTCTTCCTCAGTAAAGGAAAGATATTCTTCTTACTGAGGAAAAAAATCTAGTTTTTATAGGCCTTACATTTATGTAGGTGTGAGGAGAGTTACAACTTGAATAGTGTCCTGTGATGTCAATGCTGGGTTTTGGTGATGTCTGTGGTTCTATTGCAATCATGTGATATTAAATAACCACTTTAAGAAGACATTGCTATAGCCTATCTGTATGACATTTTTGTTTTAAAAAAGATGAAAGTCCCTTTAACAGGAACCTAGTCAACAAAACAAACATACAAGCATAATATAACCAAAGACACTGAATTTGAGAACAGTCTGACAGTGACCAGAAGGGGAGGGGAGGGAATTTCAAGGGAAAAGGGGAAGGGTTTAGAGCAACAAGTATAAAGGACACATGGACAAAAACTATGGGGGGTGGAAATGGGAGGAAGGTGGGGAGGGCTGGGGTGGTGGGCTGGAGGCGGGGTAAAAGACAGAAAACTGTACAATATCAACAATTAAAAAATACTGATAAAAAAAGAAAAAAGAAAGAAAGAAATAAACTTAATTTTGTGAAGCAAAACAAACAAACAAACAAACAAAAAAAACAGATGGAAGTCCTAAAAAAGGAAGTGGATTCTGATTTGGTTATTAAATGATTTTAACTTAAAATAGATTCTGTATTTGCCCTGGCCAGGTAGCTCAGTTGCTTAGAGTATCATCCTGATATGCCAAGGTTTTGGGTTCAACTCTTGGTCAGGGCACATACAAGCACATACAAGATCAGTCAATGAATGCATAATTAAATGGTACAACTCTCCCTCTCTCTCTAATACACACACATGTATGTATATATGTATGTATATGTGTGTACATATATGCATGTGTATATGTATATGTGTATATATCTGTGTGTATATATATCCTATATTTAATATTTTCAATTGATTCACTTTTGCCATTATGCTTCAAATCTGACCATCTTTATTTAATCTACAATGTTTCAATATCTGTGTTGACCATTATAATAAAACAATATAAGTTCTAATATACAGGAACTTTTGCAGCCTTGTAGTTACAGATTTAAACACCGCCTGGGGAACTATCTTTGTTTTGACTCTGACTCTTTTGTATCTACTGGCCCCTCCTCCCGTGTGTGTGTGTGTGTGCGCGTATAAGAAATCAGCTGAATTAAAAGACACTTCATGAAAGATGATTTAGAAATACACAGATAAATATAAAACAAAAAGGACAAATGGACAAAAACTATGGGGGCTGGAAATGGGAGGGAGGTGAGGAGGGCTGGGGTGGTGGGCTGGGGTGGGAGAAAAAGAAAACTGTACAAGATCAACAATTTAAAAAAATACTGATATAAATACATACATACATACGTACATACATAAATACATAAATAAAATGAAAAAAAAAGGATATTAAGCAAAGAAGCCCCAGTTAAGCTTATTTTGATTTAGCTACTTAAATAGCTAATCTCTGTATATATGTCACATTTTATGTCTATCAAAAGTCTTCCAAATTACAACTTTTATCAATCTGAAAATGTTTCCAACATTTTATTAACATTGACTCCAGTACCTCTGTTAGCACAAAACAAAAATAACTACCAGCTAACATGTACAAGTAAACGTTTGAATGATGTGATTTTCTAGTTATGCCTTATCTTTTTCCTTCTACGGATCTCCCTTCCCTGCTTCTTCTTCCTCCCTCCTCTCTCTGTAAGCCCCTGTTATATAAGCAAATGATTGCACAGTGGAGCAGTCCAGACTACAGAGATGATAGAATGGTTGCTAGGTTCATGGTTTCCTTTTCATAAGACTGGAAAACTGGCTTAGTCCCTTACCAAGACGTCTTTCTAGGTTTGATCAGCCCTGCATACTTGGGAGCAATTTCAATTCTGCTTCAAAGACGAGGCCCTCAGGCACACATTGCTCTTTACCAGTGGTCTCCTTAGAGATTTTCAGAATGTCCCTCTTCCTTCCAGTGGCCACAGGAAGCTCTTCAGTCCCCAGGTGTAAATCAGGACTGGTTGGTTAGATTAGCAAATATACAAAAGGAAGAAGTGGGTTATTGCTTGTAGATGACAAAAGGATTCATTTTAATTAGTCCTCAAATTTGAGTTTTGAATGTGTGTATGTATATACACATTTTCTAAAAATCATAGAGAAAGGTGAATTGTTTTCCCAAAGTCTTGAATCTTTTTGGAATAAACATATTTAGAGTTCCCAATACCCATTTCTTCTGGGAACAGATATTCTCTCTAAACTATACATGTTTTTGTTTGTGTGAGTAAATATAGTTTTATTTCCAAACTGTAGAGGTTCCTCAAGTTTCCCAGAAAGTGGCATGTATTCAGTAAGGTTCTCATTTCTTCCATATACTCAGGACTTTTCTGTTCAAATGGTCTGCACTGATTATTTGTTGAAGGAAGTAGCAGGACTATGAAGCTGAGTAACATACGATTCTTACCTATACGGATCTTGAGCAAACAGATGTCAGCTACTCACATAAGCATCGTAGAAGCTAGCTGGACGATGAGCTCTTGTGTAGAAGTAACAACATTTCCATGTTTCATTATTCCACATAAAAAGAGGAACAAAATTGTTCTCTGCCCTCTTTCCACAAGGGCTATGGAGACAATGTTCATGACGTTTTTAAAAATTGATTACTATCATGATTCCTCTTCATTTACTTGAATTAAGTTACATTTTGCCAATGTATTGTTACTGTGTGATACAGACATGCACGCACACACTCCTTCTGGAAAGAATTTGCATCACAGGCTCCTGGCTGATTAGCTTAAAGGAGCAGCATTAGAATACTCGATAGAATGTATTCCATGTGTGTAAAATTAATTTACAATTTCCTCATGTTTGTTATGAAGGCTTCCTGATGCTTTTTAAACATGATTTCATTGTATGAACATGTGCATACACGCATCTCTGCATAGAGCCTTAAATTCAAATTGACTTGCTGGCTGAAGTTAGAGCAAATCCTTTTCTATCTTCTTTCTATCACTCAGTAAATTATTACAGTCTGTGCACAAAACACAAATTACATGCTTTATTAGTATGTTCTGTGGAAACCTCAAAACCACAAGTGTTTACATGTGCTGCACGCACGCACTTTGGGGCTTTTTAATAGCTGCTTGACAAGAGATTAAAGGCAGAAATATGGCATTTTATTAAAGCAAACATATCAGTATGCCTACCATGATAAAATGATCTAGTTTTCTTCAGACACAAAAGTTTCTGTTGAGTGATACCTTTGAAATTCCTTGAGGGCACCCTATTATTCACTTTCCTCAACACAGAGCAGCTGCAAATGGTCTCCAATTTTCAAGGAGTATTGCCTGGTCATTCTTTACTGTCAAAATGAAGAAGAGCATAAAAGTTGAGTCAATAAAGTAATATAAAATGCTTAATATAAAAATTCAGGAATGAATGATTAACCATTAAAAACTTACAGTAGCTATTTCATCCAGGAAAAAAAATTAACATTTCCCCTGAAACCTATTAACACTCCTTGTAAACAATATTCTTTTTTGAAATATATGACCTTTCCTAATGCTCTCCACACACATAGCATTTTTCTTATATACACTTCCCTCTGCTGATATGAAGTTGAATTCCTCAGGAGAGAGTGTTCCAAGCCCCTTCCTCAGATATATGTTGTCTTCTACTCAAAAATTCCACATGGACATACTTCTCAGTGTTGAGTGATAACTCTGACAACCTGTTGTGGCTGATCCAACTCCAAAATTATAGAATATGTCAGTGGACAAACAGGAGACTTTTAAACACATAGCTTTTGTTTCAATCTTAAAAAATTGACAAATTAATAATCATGAAAATTAGTGTAACTGCCTCTCTTTTCTTGGTCACATCCATTTCTCACTAATGTCCCTTAGTACCTGCGAATATTGCATAGAAGTCCATATGCAGAGAAAAGCAAGAGTTAAAAAATGCTTTTTTCATATTTTTGAGGAAAATGTTTGAAAGAGCAGGTTTTATTTTAGTCAAGGACTTCTTTCCATAAATAAATCATTAACAAAAAAACGTTCAAGACTTTTCCTAAAGCTAATTCCTCAGTACCTTCATGTGGCTAAAATATATAACACCCTGGGCATAATATACATGCAGAATAATTTGATTGCAAACTTGTAAAGTGAAATGGCCAGGCTTGGTAAGACTGCACTTGGCAGCTGCTCAGAGTTACCCATAGACTGGTTCCAGAGTCATCGAGGAAGACCCTGCCAGGTCATCCTGAGAAAACTGTCCCCGGAGCTGCAAAAAGTTGGTTTGCATGAGAAATGAGTGAGTATGATTTGGTCCTGAGAATAAATGCACATTGCAGGAATTTTAAAGATTTTTCTAAATATCTCCTTTCACAGAACTCATTTGCATTAACAGATGTTATGAACTGCCCTTTCCCAGTTTTCTGCCCCAAATTGGACAGATACACCTAGGCTATTCCCAATAAGGAGGAAGGAAGCATACTTAAAAGTATCTTTACTAGGTTATTAAGTATTCATTTAGCATCTAAGAAGCATTCTGTTATGGCAAAACACCTCAGAAACAAAAGATTCATGGACAAGAAATAGCTGAAAAATGCAAGCATGTTAGTAGCAATAATGATGTTCAAATACTTTAAGTAGATATATAAAAGATGGTATGGGAAATTCATCCTATATTTGTTGGCCTGATGCTGACATTTAAATAAATCAAATAGTAGATTCTCTTTGTAAAATCTACAACTTTCTGTCCACAACACAGATGAGCCTGACCTAGCCATTCTGACCCTCCAGGAGTAATTTCCCTGACTTCTTGTTGGGGGAGGATGGGAGGTATCATCTTGTGATATCTTCTTTTGTCAGCCATTTCAATGCAATTTTAAAGTGATAAACTTTAGTACTTTTTTTTTCCTTTTAGATTTTATTTATTTATCTTTAGAGGGGAAGGGAAGGAGAGAGGGAGAGAAACATCAATGTGCGGTTGCCTCTTGTATGTCCCCTGCCGGGAACCGGCCTGGCAACCCAGGCATGTGCCCTGACTGGGAATCGAACTAAAGTGATAAACTTTATTTATGTAATCAATTTTTATTTCTCACGCATTCAGCTAGTTAAAACACTACTTTTCTGGGATGCAAAAGAAACATTACCAAATAAAGATGATCCCCAGGACAAAAGGATCTCTCCCAAGATCTGCCTGCCTCAGATGGACACGAGCCACGTCCTTCCTGAGCTGTGTGCAGCACAGCACCACTGATAACCTTTGCACTGGAAACTCTAAGGTATTCACCTCCTCTGAGAATGGGCCTGGCTCTGGTGGGAGTTGCCTCACACAAAATTATGCCCTTTCCCTGAAGGAAACCACATTTAATGGTTAGTCTGAGGTGTCCAGAGGTCCAGCCCTGTCGTTCAACTCAGGACAGAAGGATTATTTCTAGCAGCCTGTAGTTATTTTGCAAGGTTTTATTGTTGTTGTTATTAGTGTGTTTTATTTTTTTAATACTTTTGGTTATGTGTTTGGAACATATTTTGTTCTATATAGCCTAGAAGAAGTGAAACCAATTGCAGCAGTGAGGCTAAGCCTTGAATCTGAATAAAACTTCAAATGTTTCTCTATAGGTCATTATAACAGTTGTAGTGATATTTTCTCCCATATTTGAAACAGAGGCCCCCCAATGTACTTTTTGTTTTTTTATTACTTACATTCATTATCAAACCAAATAAACATTATGATTATTTTTAAACATTACATGATTAAGTTATAAATTTAACAAATAATATCAATTTCTTTTTTGGCTCTTCCAACACTCCATTCTTACCTTCACAAAGGTCCATTGAACATGTTATATAATTCTATGTACAAACATGTTGGCCATGGCTCTAGGTGTTGAACACGCAAAGACAAATTAAGCATAGATCCTGACCTCAAAAAATTACAACCCAAGTTGGTATTCATCATAATAAGGATAAATAAAAGGTTATGTGAGGTAAGTTCCAAGAGCTGATTACTGAGCACAAGAAGTGAATGCTACACTATCTCATTTAATCCTAAGAAATAAGGATGTATTGAGAAGTGAGAAGGAAGAGCCTTTGGAAAATCTATAACAGTTGAAGAGAAGTCTGCAAAAGAGACCAAGAATGAACTGACATGGAAGAAAAAGTAAAATAAAGTCATGCAAAACAAAGGTATATGGTGTTGACCCAGAAAGCAAAATTCCAAGGGAGTCCAAGAATGATTCCCTTTAGTTAGTTGGGCTCAAATTCATCATCAGAGTCTTGCACTAGTGCTGACAGAGGCCCCCCAATCACTCTGCATTTTGGGGGAAAGCCATGGACTAAGCTGCCAGCCTCCTGTCCTATGTTTTTTGTTTTTTTTTTTTTCTGTGAGAGTCAACCCTTAAAAAGAAGTTCCTGGAATTGTATTTCGACCAATGAGCTGAGACTTGCCTTTTCCAGTTAGAGTAACACAGCTATCTCCTCACTTGCAACCTAACCGATCAATCGGAATGGCTCCATAATGACCAATCAGGACACAAGATTCCAACAAATCAAGATAGTGCTATTTGAACCAAACCGTGCAAATTTGAATGTCTTAATTTCATTAAAAAGGACAAATCAGAGAACCAGGGTGGCCACTTCTCTGTATTAGTGGGTCTCCCCTTTGTCTCAGGGGAATGCAGTTTTGGTTTCCTCTGGAAGCTGCATTTCCCTAGTTTACAAACTGTTTACCTGAATAAAGCATCTTCTTTTTCTGCACTCCACGTTAGGGAGTTTTTTGGCTCTAGTTTGGTGGCCCTGAACTTTTCTTGGCAATAGTAAGTGATATCAAGTGCTGTGGAAAGATCAAGGATTAATAAGGTAGTGAAGCAATGGTTTGAGGAGAAACAAGCCATTATCAACCTTTAAGAAAAGAATGGAATAGAAACATTTGATTAATAATGACATGTTAAACAGCGATATAGTTTTCTTTGCTCTCATGAAATTGTATTAAAATGACTATAAACATTAAAAAAACACAAAATTAAAAATATATGGGCCCTGACTGGTGTGACTGAGTGCCCAACTGTGACCCAGTCAGGGTATATGCCTGGGCTGTGGGCCAGATCCCCAGTAGGGGGAGCACAAGAGGCAACCACACATTGATGTTTCTCTCCCTCTCTTTCTCCCACCCTTCCTCTCTCTCTCTAAAAATAAATAAGATCTTTAAAAAATGTTAAACATTTTTGAAGAAAACATGATAGCAGATGAGAAATTTTAAGAATATCAGGAAGTTGAAACATTGATAGTTGTGTGATAACAAACTGAGCTGTTACTACCCTCCACTGTATTGAGTGTTTCAGCTGGAAGCAACTTAATTTTCACCAAACAAATACAGAATATCTCAAAATATTGAGGCAGCTGGTACATATACAGGCAAGGACATAGGATGGGAAGAAGTAAAGGGAGACTGATTTTTACTTATATAAACAGTAACTACACCCCAGGAGTCCTCTTCCATCTGATTCCTACATCTGTACCACCCTACAGGAGATGGGAGATTTGCTATGGAAATATTTTAAATTTGAAAATTTCTGCACTAACAGACATCAGACACAGTTGAGCATAAGAAGGAAACATCAAGAAGGGAGAGAATTAATGAGAGTGTTAAACTATGAATTTACCCCTCCATTTTTCCTTTGCCTAACATTCAGAGCCCTTACAGCTGAGTTAAAATTATACTATCTTCTCTACTCTAATCTTACCCTAACCTTTAAGGCTAGAGATTGGATTTTTTTTCTGGGAAAATGTCCAGTCCAATGGAAAATACCTATATAGAATAGCATTTGGAAGCCCCCAATCAAATAGCTGAGTTCCCGTATATTCAACTAAACTATACATTCACCCAATCAAGAACTTCCTGTTACTATATCACTGTGACACCTGAAACATGAACAGAAAACAAGCAATATAAAACATTTTTAAAGCATCCAACATAAAAGAAAATAATAAAGGAACTCAGAAAATGAAGAAAGAAAGGGAAAACTGAAGAAAATAAACCATCAAACAATAAAATATCCTTGGAATTGATAACCTAGAAAAAAGTAATGAAGTGAGATATTTATTTAACAAAGAAAGACAGGATACTATTAATAAAAAGAAATGTTAATAAAATTACAGTCCTTGGAAATTAATGACCAGCACAAGACATGTCAAAAATTCAATTTAAGTACTAAAAGATAAAATGGAAGAACTCTTTTAGAAAGTAGAGCAAACATGTATGAAAATTTTAAAAATGTACACTCCTGGTCAAGTTGGAGGCATAGGTAGACATGCTTCACCTCCTTATGCAACTACAAGAAGGATCACAATTAACCTCAAAACAGAAAGCACCCAAATCTGCAGGAAAATTGAACTGTGTGGAAGTCTGACAACCAGAAATTTAAAGAAGCCATATTCATCCAAACAGGTAGGAGGGATGGAGACAGGGATCTGGAGTGGAGAAGACACAGCGTGGCTTGGAGGGGTGGCAGTGCTGGCCAATAGAATGGGCAGTCCCACATTCATGTGTTGTAGATAAAAATCAGGAGGGATACCTTGGGAGTGAGTAATATCAATCTGAGACCAGACCATGCAGCCCAGGGTTCCAGCATTTGGGAAATAAATTCTCATAACTTCTGTCTGTAAAAACCAGTGGGTGTTGGGTAATGGAAGAAACTACTGGTCTTTCAGGAAAGAACATTTCAAGGGTCTGCATAGTCCTAGAATGAATGCAACCCTACTCACTCTGGAAACTACCACTTGGGCAACAGCTAGAAGGGTACTAGTCCCAAATGGGAAGTGGCTGAAGAGACTGGAAACAGGATAAATGATGAGTAGCCAGACTCCAATAGCCAGACAGTGGCATTACCTCTCTCTGACCCCTTTCCCACATACAGAGCCAAAACACTGTGAAGCAGTTTGCCCCACCTTGCTTGGTTAATACCTAAGGCCCAATACAACTTAACAGGTGTGCTAAGACAGGGAATCAAAGCAGCTCTACCTAATACACAGAAACTAACACAGGGAAGCTGCCAAATTGAGGAGACAAAGAAATACGGCCTAAATGAAAAGAAAAGAACAAAACCCCAGGAAAAGAACTAAATGAAGCAGAGATACCCAGCCAGTCAGATGCAGAGTTCAAAACACTGCTGATAAGGATGCTCAGAGAACTCATAGAGTACAATAAAAGCGTAAGGGAAGAAATGAAGGCTACACTAAATGAAATAAAGAAAAATTCACAGGGAATCAACAGTGAAGGGAAAGAAGCTGGGCTTCAAAGCAATGATTTGGAACATAAGGAAGAAATAAACATCAACCAGAACACACTAAAGAAGCAACAATTTTTTTAAAAAAATGAGAAGAGTATAAGAAGACTCTGGGACATCTCCAAGACTGCCAACATGCCAATCATAGGGATGCCAGAACAAGAAGAGGAAGAGCAAGAAATTGAAAACTTATTTGAAAAAATAATGAAAAAAAAAAAAAAACCTTCCCTAATTTGGCAGGAGAAATAGACATACAAGTTCAAGAAGCACAGAGAATCCCAAACAATTTGGACCCAAAGAGGCACACCCCAAGACACATAGTAATTAAAATGCCAAAGGTTAAAGATAAAGACAGCATCTTAAAGCAGCAAGAAAAAAGCAGAGAGTTACCTTCAAAGGATTTCCCATAATACTATCAGCTGATTTCTCAAAAGAAACCTTGCAGGCAAGAAGGGACTGGCAAGAAGTACTCAAAGTGATGAAAAACAAGGACCACCAACCAAGAATACTGTACCCAACAAAGCTATCACTTAGAATTGAAGGGCAGATAAAGTGCTATAACAAGGTAAAGTTATAGGACTTCGTCATCACTAAGCCCTTATTATATGATATGTTAAAGGGACTTCTTCCCATATGATCTCACCTTTAACAGGAAGCTAATCAACAAAACAAACAAACAAGCATAATATAAACAAAGACACTGAATTTGAGAACAGTCTGACAGTGTCCAGAGGGGGAGGGGAGGGAATTTCAGGGGAAAAGGGGAACGGTTTAAAGCAACAAGTATAAAGGACTCATGGACAAAAACTATGGGGGGTGGAAATGGGAGGAAGGTGGGGAGGGCTGGGGTGGTGGGCTGGGGCAGGGTAAAAGACAGAAAACTGTACAATATCAACAATTAAAAAATACTGATTAAAAATAAAATTAAAAAATGGAAAAAATAAATAAGGGACTTCTTTAAGAAAAAGAAAAAGATCAAAACTCTGAATATTAAAATGACACTAAACTCACAATTATCAACAACTTATCCTAAAAAACAAAAACAACCTAAGCAAACAACTAGAACAGGAACTGAATGGCAGATATGGAGATCATTTAGAGGGGTATTAGGTGGGAGGGGGAGGAGAGAGAATGGAGGAAAAGGTACAGGAATTAAGAAGCATAATTGGTAAGTACAAAATAAATGGGGGAATGTTAAGAATAGTACAGGAAATGGAGAAACCAAAGAACTTATATGCACAACCAATGAACATGAACTAAGAGGGGTGGATTGCTGGATGGAAGAGGCATATCAGGTAGAAGTGGGCAAAAGGGGAGAAATTGAGACAACTGTAATAGCATAATCAATAAAATATACTTAAAATAAAAAATAAAAAATGCATAAAAAGAGAATCAATCAAGGAGTTACAGGAAAAGATAATCAGAAGGAAGAATTTTTTTTTTTAAAAAATGATTCAAATAAATTTCTCAGAAATAAAAATAGCCCAAAACACTGATTATCATATTGAAGAATTCATGGAACACTCAACAAATGAAAAAGAACTCAACTAAAACACATCATTAAAAAATTTTGGCCACTAGGGTAAAAAGGTCTTGAATGTTCACAAGAGGATATCTTCAAATAAAAGTTTACCATATTAATGTGATAGCCCTGTCAGAGATTCTGAATATAAATTAATAATAAATACACAGGGAAAGTAAGGAAATGATATAAACTAAGGCAATTATTAATTGCCAGAGCAGTATAAGAAAGTGTGTAATGGTAGTACTCTGTATTACCTAACTGGAAAAATATTAACACAATCATAATAATGTAAGCAGTAACTAGTGAACTAACACAAAAATTGCAATTGAAGTATAGCAGATTGAGAAGTGGATGAAGATGAAGGGGGCTGGGAAGCTTCTTAGGAATCATAAATTGCATTCTTCTGTTGTAAGAAATCAATAGGTTGGCTCAAATAAGGAAGTCTAAAAATAGCAGTATACAAGTGTTATTTTGAAAAAACAGATTTCGGTATAGAAGACATGTCCAATAATTTCTGAGGAGCAGTTTAGAGCAGGACAGGGTCATCGTCTGCTGTTCTTATTTATAAGCCTTGTGGTAGTGGATGTTTAAAATATAGATAGAGTTATATGTATACTACTTAGCTAAATTTAAAATTAAAAACGTCATTAAGGTAAATAAAAATTCATCGATGTGGTAATATGCTCAAGATAATAAGTTTTATTATGTGAGCTACAGAAAAATACAATTACTATGATCCCAGTTGTCTTGTTAAAATTTTATATTTAGAGTTAAATTTTATATTTAGATGTTTAGATGTTTATATTTAGATATGTATTAGTGCTGAGAAAAGTTCAGAAGGAGCCACATCAAACTGGGGTGGTGACCCAATGGAAGGAACTTTGACTTAACTCAATACAGTTCTGATTCCTTAATTTTTTTAATTTTTTACAATGTCTTTGAAAATTACAAGTATGATTTTTAAGTATATGAACACTTTAACTAGTATTCAATGCATATGAAATTATGTGTACATAATAGGGAAGTGTACAAATTTACAGTTTGTAAAATATTGAAATATCTCATGGTAGTGGAATTTCACTTAGTTTTTACTCTGTTTTCACTCTTTTCTGTTATTTGAGTTTTTGGAAAGGATAAAGGAAAAGTTAGCATGCATGAGTATACAGTAAGGCAACAATGATTTAAATATAAAACTGTGACATGAGAGAATGTATATGAGGTCTATCTGGAAAAAATCCAGTTATTATCAATATAATGAGATTGGTGTGTGCAACATTGATGTAACCTGGCAGCCAAGGAGAGTGAACTGGAATGCGCATGTGTGAACAATGATAACTTCATTGTAGTAGTCAGTCGGGGCGGTGATTCCATTGAATTAGTATGTGTACTATGTGGCCATCACATTCAAAATTACTGAGCAAGTAAAGCAACAAATCTGCATCAAATTTTGCATTAAGCTTAAACATTCCTGCATGAAAGCTATTTGAGTGAATTCAGAAGGCTTTCAGGGACAATGCAATAAGCGCAGTGCAAATAAAGTGTGGCACAAAGACTTCAAAGATGACCAAGAATGTGTTGAAAGTGATCCACATTCTGGAAAGCCTGCAACAAACAGAACACCTGAGAATGTTGAATGTGTACAGGCTGCAATCAAAAAGATTAGTGACTGACAGTGTGAGAACCAGAAGCTGCTCTGGGGATTCCAAAAACTACCGTGCCTGTGATTTTGATGCAGGATATTGGCATGGAATGTGTAATAGCAAAATTCCTTCAATAGTTTCTGCTACTGGAGCAGAAGGAACATCGTGCTACAGTTACTAATGACTTGATTCAAACCGCTACCAATGACCCAGATTTCCTCAAGAAGGTCATAACCTGAGATGAATGGTGGGTTTATGGTTATGATGCATTAAATGAAGGTCCAGTCATCCCAATGAAAGTTGCCTGATTCTCCAAAGAAAGAGTGGCAAAGTCACAACAAGAGCAAGAGCATGTTAACTGTGTTTTTTGATTGGGAAGGTATTACCCATCATGAGTATGCCCCTCTAGACCAAATAATTAATAAGGAACACTACCTCAATGTTCTTCATTGGTTGAGAGAAACAATACAAAGAAAAAGGCCAAAGACATAGGCAACTGATAATTGGCAGCTTCATCATGACAATGTGCCTGCTCATGCATCACATCTCAAGCAGAGTTTTTTGACCGAACATCAAATCACCCAGGGGACTTAGCCCCCCTACAGCTCAGGTTTGGTGTCCTGCGACTTCTGGGTTTTCCTAAAACTAAAACTGTGGGAAGCTCCACACGCAGAGCTCTGAGAGCTACTGAGGATGAGAATAAGTCTATCAAGACATGATCTGCTTGGGGAGGAAAGGCTGACCAGTCTCTCAGAGGAGAAAGGTGTTTAGCCTCTCTCTCAATGGGCTTTTATTTGGTTTAGTTTGCATAGGAATACAGGGCTTATGTGTAAAGCTCATCAGTCACTGTCAGGCAGTAATGATCAAACAATAGATAACATTCAAAGAACTAGGAGAGCAAGGGTTTATTCTGAGTCAGGGTCAGATAGATAGAGTGGGGTCAAAGGGCCATAAAACTTTAGGAAAAAAACTCATTTTATTCCTGGGCTCTTGCCATTTAAATTGATGGCATTCTTAACAAAGCAAGTTTCACAGGATTTTATGCATACTTTTTTAGGCCTGATAGCCCCAGGGAACTGCCTGTTCCAGCACAAGGCTGCACCACCCTCTGGCATTGTTTCAGGCTTGAATCAAGTAGGGGATGAAGGCAGCCAAGAGATTAGGAGACTTTTTACAGATAAAATGAGGACTTAGGCTGTGTCAAAGCCAATGGGTGAGGGTCCATTACCCCTTTTCTATGGTCCCCTAATTCCTTCCCTGATGGCCCCATTTGTGACTGTGCCTGTCTTAGGTTGTTTCTTCCTTGTGGAATCTTACTTGCCATTGACTATCCAGCCATCCTCCAGGGGCTAAGCAGGGAGAAGTAAAGGGGGCAGAGGCTGTGTCCCTACTAGGAGGATAAGTTTTGTCTCCTTAGTGGCTTATGGTACCAAAGTCTTTTTACTCAGCCATAGCCATGGGGGATTATAGCTTCTGAAACCAGGCAGGGCAGTTCCCAACATAAAACCACCATTGAAAGGGAAGAGATTTTAGGCCATTGATGAGATTCAGGAAAACACAATGGGGCAGATATTGGCAATTCCAACAAAGCATTTTCCAGAGTGTTTTGAACATTGGAAGAGGCACTGGGCAAACTACGTGACGTTCCAAGGTGTCTACTTTGATGGGGACTCAGGCATCATTGTCCTATGTACAAGGTTTCGTATCTCTTGTATCATCTTCAATAAATGTCTCTATTTTTCACAGAACATGGCTGAATACTTTCTGGACAGACCTTGTGTGTGTAAGTAATTCCTAAAGAGAATAATAAAAAATAAACAGTGGTATTAAGATAGTATGATTATGGGTGATAATTTTAAAAATAAAATCCTGCTCATTTTTGCATATGTGACATTTATACCAAGAAAGAATGACTTTTACCCCAATAAAATAAATTTAAATATACAGCCAAAACACGTTGTCAATGTGGAGAGAAAGTAGAAGAGGGTGACTAGAAGAACACATTTGTTTAGCATTTACTTAAGCCAAGTACGCTGCTAAGTGTGTGTCAACGGCAGAATCAGTGACATGCACAGACTTTTCTCCACTGTATTAGCACAATACCTGATGTCGAATAAACTCATTAACTAAGTATCATATCTAAGAACAAATGAATCAATACACCAATGAATTAAGGAATATTTTTAAATTTGACAAGAAAAAAAGAAGAAATATTATTGTGCCCATGATAGTAATAATGAGTAGTAGCAATATTAAGTAATTGGGGGGGTTTTAATGTTTAAAGAGAGAAGGAATTCCAGAGATGATTGAAATGCAATTGTAGACAAGGTCCTGAAAGGACTTAAAGATGAGATGAGGAGCAAATGTGAAGCATTAGCTCAGCTGCCTTTGCTGAGAGACAGGAGGTACAGCAGTTAATCAGTATAAAGACAGTTATATGTGAGGGTGACTTTGAAGGTCTTTGGAGAATTTATTTCAGATTTTCTCAAGCTTTGCTTGGGAAATGACAAAAATGTAAAATGAAAGCTTTTAAAAGATGCCATGAAATGATGTCCCAACATTTGTGGAATGGCTCTAAAATTTAGCTGCCAAAATAGCCTTAGAAACTGTTAACAAATGTAAATTCCAAAAGCATGAAAATGAGATTTCACTATGTTTGATAACTGTAAGACTGTCTATTTTGAAAGAGCACATTAGACTGCACTAAATAATTTAGAAACTTTGTCCTAAATTCAGATTTATTTTATTACATCAAATCCGAAGATAAAAACCATGGAATTTAAATTATGCTTTTTTCTTTCATTTAAACTGTTAATAAAATTTTACATTCATTTAGGATTCATCTGAAATTCTTCAGATTTTCCATATTCTCATCTGTGAATTAGAGCTATAACTATGACTATAAAAGGACATCAAAGGAATCCTTCAACAATCCCAATATATGACAAGGCCACTTACAACTGTTTCAGCTCACAGGTGAGAAAGGAGAACTACAAAGGAAAGTAAGCATATTATTTAGATGAGAATACGATTTGGATTAAGGATTTGGTAACTCTGGGGAAAATGGAGAGGTCAATAAAATCTCTCAGTGACTGAATATGGAAATTTAATATTGAAATTATTATTAACATGCATTTGACTGAAACATTCTCGAAGGTATGTATCTGAGGCATGCTCTCATTGCAGTTGTGGTCTCTAGGTGCCCACACAAAATTGAGAACTGAAGCTATGGTCATTGATTAATGTAATGAGTCCCTTTAAATGAATAAATTATATGTGAATAGAACTAAAATTTCAACTAAAAATTAAGTAACTGAGATACTGGACATAGATAGTGGGCATATGGATTTATTTGTATTTTTTAAATGTTCTGAATATTTTCATCACAACTATACTACTACAAATTTCCTGATAATTATAACATTTAGTGCAAATTTTATATCTTGAATTTCTATTTGAAATGATGTGCAATGTATAGAGAGGAACTGGGTTAATTGAAACAGTCAATGATAGGACATCTCTCCTATAATGTACAAATAATGCAAAAGGGAAATACAGCAAATAATAAAGACTATATCAATTGTCCAGATTGGAATGATAATGCATAAAGAAAAACCAGAAAATGATGTATTTATTTTATTTTTATTTCTTTAAGATTTTATTTATTTTTTGATAGAAGGGAAGGGAGGGTGAAATAGAGGAAGATAAACATCCATGTATTTGAATGGCCTTTCACACGCCCCCAACTGGGGACCTGGCCTGCAACCCAGGCATGTGCCCAGACTGGGAATCAAACCAATGCTTCCGTTCGTGGGCCAGTGCTCAATCCACTGAGCCACACCAACCAGGGCTGTATTCATTTTAAAAACACACTAAACATATGTTAAGCATGACATTGTGATAGAATCTGACTAAGCCTAGGTCAGCTTCAAACACTGACATAACAGTTCATGTCACAAGATATTCGACTTTGGAGAACATTTGGAATACTTACCAAGGACATGAACCAACTTTAAAAGTCCCATGGTGAGGTATGGGTGAATAACAATAGGACTTTATAATTTAAGTGGAAATGGATTTTAACCAGGTAATAATATGGGTCCCACTCAAATGCTCCTGGATGCTGAAGTTTAGAAAGATTTAGACTTTTTCTCTCTATGGTAGGTACAGATCACAGATTCTATCTGGGACTAGTATATCTCCTGGGTGCTTGGTAACATTGCCACTTTTCTGATAGAGAAAATTAGGTTACAAAATTGCTGTACTATCACTTACTCTTAGATGGAACATGTAAAAATCCTTAGGGAAATCACATTAATGGGCTACAGGTTTTCCAGAATTTAGCTATATGCTTGGGAAGAGTAGAATGCAAACTTTAGATTTGAGCAACACCCCATTCCACTTCTTATAATAGCAGTGTGGTTTGGTGAGGTATTTTTAAATTTTGAAAAGCAGAGCCAGAAAATATATCTTTTTTAAAATAAATGTATTCAACTGAAAAGCAATTTATTTTCTTGTTATTGATGCTCAACATAGACTTTTTGATAAAGGGACTGCTTAAGAGACAGGTACAGTTCATTTTAGGTGGCTAAGACATATTCTTATCTTATGAAAAGATTAGACTATGTTAAGATTGCAAATAAAATGCAGTCCATCCTGATTCCTAGAAGCAATACAGAACACAAAGGGGGAAAAACAAAGAAAAATGTTTATTGAGCAAGATAACTGAAATAAACAGAAACTAATAAAAATTTGGAAAAAAATAAACATTTACAACTTTCCCATAAAACTGCTTATTCAAGCTGATTCATTACTTTAACAGAAAGGGAACAAAGGCTGTGCTTTTATCTGCCTAACATAAATATCATTAGCATATCATTAGCACATGGTAAAGTTTACATCTTATAAGCACATGGCTTGGATGGGTATTCAGCACACTAGCAATCTGTTCTAAAATTGTTTGCATATATGAGTATTTAATATTTCTGAATTATTATTTCCTGAAATATTCTCCTCTACTAAAACTCTTTAACATAGAACTCCCATTTACTCTGACTTTGCAAGAAAGTCTGTCTCCTTAAATCCCTCATTTAAGGACATACAATGAAATGCCTCGTTAAGAACCTTAATTTAAAACAGAACACAGTTCTGTATGTCAGAGGTAATAATTACCTTCTTTAATGAGCCTGACTTTTCTCTGTGATGAGTAAGCCTCTCTCTGCCTTGTTTATAGTAACTCTAAATCTATTTCTGGATTTTTGCACGTGCTCTTATTTTTAAAAAAATTAACATTAGGTCTGTCTTCCTAGGGTCAAATTCGGCCTAGTCTATACTCAAAGCGTGTGCTATCCAAGCACTGTTAAAACCAATTACCCATATACTACTGGGACTTGCAGGGGCTCAAAGGACTCATATAATCCATACCCGAGCTTCCAAGCACAGCTACAGACTATTTCAGGATGACAAGGGTCTACCTTATGATTTTAAATTATTTCCATGTGAAATATATATATATATATATATATATATATATATATATATATATATATATATATATATATTTAAAATGCACCAGCAAATCTAAGCAATAAAATTGAAAGGCTGAGGAGGGCTCAAAGAGTGGTGCCCCAGCATATGGAAAATTATCTGACAATTTGCTTTTGTTATAATCTCCAGCATTTCTTGTTTTTCTCAATATAGAGAGTCCTTTCATCCATCTTATCAGATAACTCTACTGTCTGCCCAACTTCTCTCTGCCATTCATACAAAATAACTGAGATTTTACTTATGTATTTTTTAGATTTTAGATATGGAGTTTAAGTCACATAATATGATCCCTTTGACTTCCAGACAGAGACCAAATACAGAGACATTAAATGATTTGTCTAAAGTCACATGTATGTGACAGAAGCCAAACTTGAACCCAGATACTTAGTATTTGGTGTTTGTATTCAAAGTGCGTTAAAAACCTGTCCTTTGTTTCAAGGAAGAGAGAGAGAGTCAATTATTCTTTCTAGTGTTTCTGAGATACATAGCACTAAAGAAAAATTGTTATGGTTTTCCAATTTGGAACTAGAAGTTAGGGCCATTCATTTCTTATTTCTTGTACCCTAGTGACCAGTCCCACCCAGAACCACAGAATTTGTAGTTGGAGAAATCCTTAGAGAGAACGTGAATGGACAAGTTATGGAATGTAAATCAATTTCATAAGGGGTCTTACATAAAAACAACACGGACAAAACCAAGACATAGGAGTACCCATGTCACACACCAAGTCACCAAGTCCAGAAAGCTTTTCTGTCACCAATTCCCAGCACAGCTCTTTTTTGACTACAACACAGACTTCTTAGACTGGAGCTTGATATTTTATTTATCAGTTTATATTTGAGAAGTGAAAATGAAATTGCAAATTGGACAATAATGTGCATTACAGTGACCCTAGTTCCTTAGCCTGTGCAGTTGGATGCGGAAGATGTCCACAGGATTTACTGGGCCTTCCTTTCTCCTTAGGTATTATTCTTTACAGTCAACCACACACAAGTTTCTATATAAAAAGAAAGTTTGTTCTTTAAGCCTCACAAATTGACACCATCCTTTCCGATCTTTCCTCTGGTTCTTTCACTTTAGTGCCATATCAATTTTCAAAAGGCCATTGGTCTTCTAATGGACTCTTCTACTACCAAAATGTGATGAACCAGGTTTAAATCCCTTGGTGCTATAGACTTTATTTTAAAATTTAGAAGTAAATACAGAAATTAGGACTATCCTATCTCAAAAATATCTCATTTTTTAATCTATTCATTCTTCGAGGTCAAATAAGATATAAAGTGAACAGCCCAATTGGAAGGATTCCTATTTGCCAGCATCAACCCGGTGCATGGTTCATCTGCCTACACACAGTGTGGCAGTTCTGAGTACGCAAAACACAGAGTTTATTCTCATATTATTATTTATTAATTGTTGTGTTATTCACCTTACAAACAACTGTAAACCTTCTTTTGTCCACCCAATATTTAGAGCTTATCACCTGTATCTAAAGGACAAGAGTGCTGGCCCTGGCTGGTATGGCTCAGTAGATTGAGCACCAGCCTGTGAACCAAAGGGTCACCAGTTCAATTCCCAGTCAGGGCACATGCCTGGGTTTCAGGCCAGGTCCCCAGTAGGAGTCTTAGAGGCAACCACACATCAATGTTTCTCTCCCTCTCTTTCTCCTTCTCTTCCCCTCTCTAAAAAATAGACAAATAAAATCTTTTAAAAATAAAGGACAAGAGTTCTAAAAGTTAGAATTTTATAAAACTTCTAAAACAGGCAACTAAATCTGTAATGTTTAGAGAAATGAAATCTCCTCCAAATGCAACTAACTTTAGTATTGTCTAATCGTGTGACACCGTTGTCTTTATTAGCATATCATTTATGTTTCTCAGCAAATTAAATAACAAAATTCACAGAGTAATAAACATTGCGTAGGACCATCAATGGCTGGCTAAAAGAAAGGGCTCTTACATTTTAGAAGTTATTATTTATTCAAGAATCAGTATCTGACATTCATCAATTTTTGTTGTTTTTTTATCATTTAACTCCTAAGCCAAAGGAAGAACAAATGGGATGTTATGAAATAACACAGATCTGAACTGAACAGAACTGTATTTGAGACCCAATTTTGTTGCTTATAGCTACAGTACTTAGGAAACTTTTCTAAGCCTCAGTTTCTTCATCTGCAAATTGGAGATAAATTCCTAATATGCAAGATTTCTGTGAAGAACAAATATGGTAATTAATATGAAATGGCCAAATACAGTATTTGGCATGTGGTAGAAACTGTTTTTTAAAATCATGGTCCAAGATAAATTTTAAAAGGATTGGTGATATTTATAATCTAAATAATTGACTTTGTTTTCCCAATAGCAGGATGTTCTTAAGTCAGAAAAAAGGATCAAATCTTAGAATTTTGTTTTCTTCTCTACGTAGATTTTGAAGGCAGCAGAGCCAGGCTATATAAACCTACAGTGTTTCTGTGTGATTTTTCAGCCTGTTTATATGAGATGATATTCACTTGAATCATCATAACCTTCAGCTATAGATTAAACTTAAATAAATTTGAAATATATATAACAAAATGTAATTCTACCTACTAAGTTGGAATCATTCAATGTCAACAAACGCTTAAAGTATAAATTGCAACTCCTGGCTCCAGCCCTCAGAGCCTTGGCTCAAGAGCACCCAAAGGTGTACAAAACAGTGCCAAATAGCTTCTTAGATAATCCCAAGCACCTGGTCTTGGGTAAAATAATGGTAATTTTCAGTGTCCAAATGTGTCTTCCTGGTATCTACAACATTTACATTCTTCTAGAGAAATTCCAACAATAGCATCAATTAAAAATACCTTAATATTTGTTAAAATAACAGTACATTTTTTAAAACTCTAGCCACAGCACTGGACATCTGACAGAGGCCATGCCCAAAGACAGTCACTTTAGAAGTTGTTAACATTTTGGCAACCAGCCACTGAAAAGCCAGTAAAATCCACCAACTAGTAAGATACAGCAACGAATTTAATTAGGGCTTCCAACATTTGCTTCAAGTACAATGGATAGAACTAATATATCCATTCTCCTAAATTAATTTATACGTTCGATGCAACAAATTTATTTTCTACAACTTGATAACTGTTTCTTAATGTTTATATGAAAAAACTAAAAGACCACCAATGGTCAATTCTATTTTGAAGGAGGAAGTAGTGAAGGATTTGACCTATCAGATAAAAGATGTTCCAGGAGAGGGAAAAGGAGAAATAAGAAAAGAAGGGGAGGAGGAAAATAAAGCTTACGTAACTATGAAAATATGTGCTGATGTAGGGCTAGCGAAATAGACCAGAGGAATAGAACAGAGTACAGCAATATTGACATGGAATATCTGGTTTAGTATTCAGAATATAAAAATGAACTCTTACAAATCTAAAGAAAAAAACCAATAGAAACATTTCACTCTCTCTAGTTCTGACATGAAAATTAAAAACACCTTCCCACTAATTAGATGACTAATATTAGAAGTTGTTTTAAAGTGTTAGAATATGGAGAAATATAGGACAGTTGCAAAAAGGTGTAACCCGTGCGTTGGAAGAGGTTATCAAGAGGACATGACTTGCTGTTGACCTTTGAGCCTAAGATGGTCAATAGGTGGCTCCTCACCTCTCCCCTATTATTAGAATATACTTTCCACCACAGTTCTACATTAGGAACCATTTCAAAGACACAGCCTTGAGAGAGTAATATGTTGTTAAAAACAACATATATATGTTGGACTAAATATATGACTGAACTCTGTTAAGACCTCTATATAATAAAATCTAAAGATTCTGGTGTATGGTTGCAGAGATCTACTTGTCTTAGAGTGGTCCCAACTTATAAGCCTTGTATGTGAATTCCCTTGTTTTTGAAACTGCCAGCTACCAAACTGGAGTTGTCTGCCTGTTTCTTCAGTCTCTCCTTGCCCTCCTTGTGTAAGGACCAGTTTTAAATTTCACCATGGAAATTCTCCAGGTTTTGAACCAGCCCTAGGACCAAGATTTCCACACTTAACGAAGCCTTGGATGTCGATATAAGAAAACATATATAAGAATATTTATTTCATGATCGACTATAATTAGACAGTAAACTCAGGAATGAGATTGCCTGGGCTGTAATCCTGGTATCTATACTTACTAGCTCTATGAATTTGGGCAAGTTACCAATGTCTTTGTACTATAATTTCTACATGACTAAGGCAACTTCACAATGTAATTTTGAGGATTAAGTCTTCCACATGTAAGTGTTTTATATTATTTTTAATTATTGTATTTACTTAACCTATCCCCACAACATGACAGAAAAGAAATGTATTTATGCATCAGAACTTCATTATTTCTTGCTCCACTAAGTCTTCAAGCCTTCAAACTTTATTTCAGCTACAGAAAACATTCTTCAACAAAAGCTTAAGTAGAAGCAGGTAACAGAGTCCATGATAGACCTCATCTTTCAGAAATCAGCATGACATGGTTAATCTAAATCAGATCACACAGCTGTCAAGAGTAAGTAGAAATAAGCACGATTAAAGAAAATCAGATGTACCAAAACCTAAACCTGAGTACTAGAGAGATAAGAGGGGTGCTTTCTACTTTTTTGGAAAGGAACCACTTTAACTTGCCAAAACAAAAAATTCCCATAATTAATTTAAAATGTGATTTGGTTTACAAAATGCATACATAAATATACAATTCGCCAAAATTTTTTAGAAAGTGTGCAGTTAAGTTGGAATGTTTGTGTGTGTTGGACTGTTTCTTATATAATTACAAAAATAATAGAAAAAAATTTAATATTAAAAATTGAGATCCATAGAGAGTAAAAAGAATAAAA
Source organism: Glossophaga mutica (assembly GCA_039655065.1). Lineage (NCBI taxonomy): Eukaryota > Metazoa > Chordata > Mammalia > Chiroptera > Phyllostomidae > Glossophaga > Glossophaga mutica. The sequence continues at coordinate 90,201,365 of CM077307.1, read as the reverse complement.
ATTACTCTTAACTTCTTCCCTTCACCCTGATGATTTCTTTCCTTGCCATTACATGCATGTACACACATACACATATATGCTATTTTAAATGCATGCAGGATTACAATATTCATCACATATATATAGGACCAACTTTTACTTTATTCTTTATTTTTAACAGTGTATTGGCTTTCTTTTTGTGTAGGTTGTGTATAGAATAAGGTGGTAAATTTTTATCCACTAGTGTACCCAATAACCCCAATATCATTTACTAGAAGACTTTTTTCCCACTGATTTAAGAAGCCATTTTTTAGCAGTCATACTTTTTTTCTGGAATCTCCTCTAATATGTTGATCTACATATTGTTTCATTTCCATGGCAAAACCACATAATTTTATTTTCTATAGTTTTATATTATACATATTTTGTATGTGTAGAAAAAGTTTCACTCATCTTTTAAAATTTTCCTTGCATATTTCTATGCATTCTTTCTCCCATATATTACTTACAATTTCCTTATAAAGTTTCATCAAGTGTATCTTGGAGATTTAGATTGACATTTCTTTAAATGTGTTGGTTTATTTGTAAAAATGAGATATTTTCAATATCCTAAAATATACTGTAAGAAAAATAAAGTGAGTTAAGAAAAATATATGTTTTTTGAATATTGAATGTCAAAGGAAGGTAATTTTCTAAAGATGGATAAGTGAGGGTAGCTCATTTTTACTATGAAGTAAGAAAGAAAGGATAAATTGAAAAGTAAAAGCACAAACAATATAATATATTATAGTTTAGTAGATTTGATTTTAAGGCAAGTCTATTTTACTGTGTCTAGACAAAAATGTTCTCATGTATTAAAGAAATTTGGGCAGGTTAAGATCTACAGCCTTTTCCAGCTCTGTATTCTGTGATGTTCTTACACTGTGCAGGGCAAAGTTGTGAGCCAAGCCATAAAGAGCTAACTAGTGATCCAGATAACTTTGTGTTTGACTATGCTAACACCTTGTTCTGGGAGGAAAATAAATTTGTTGTCCTCCATACATTTGTGTTCAACTAACCTAAAATAAAGTATTATCAATCTGATTGTTCATTTGAGAATACTGAGGCTCAGAGAGGTTAAGTAAATTTTCCAAGATCACACAGCTAGCAAAAGACAGAATGTCTTTTCAGTATAGATATGTGATTCCAGCTGATCTTCTTTCCACTGTGTGGAGCAATTCAGAGTCCCTGGTGAATGAATAATTGAATGAATGGATTGATGGATGATTGAATGAATGGATGTATTGATGGTTGAGTGAATGGATGGATTGATGGATGGACCAATAGATGAACTAATGGGTGGATTAGTGAAACGATCACATTTCAATTAAGTGTCTCCTCATTTCAATGTAGAAAAAGAGGAAATGAAAGAGTGGACCTTGTTTTGGAATTTCCTCTCTCCTCATCATTTTAACTAGCTTTCAGAGGAATTACTTTATAAAACCATGATACAAACAAACTGACTTCTATCTTCTAAGGCATAAAGGCAACAAGAGAGGTCATTCTCTGCTCCATCACATCAGAGAATTCAACTAATAAAATACATGTTATCAGTATTTTCTATTTTCCTAATTAGCATGATTCTACTATTTTATAATAACACCATAAATAGTAGCTTTTGAATAATTATTTCTGCAAAATTAATGTAGAAAAAGAGAAATACATAAATAGAAATAGTATTTATTGTGGGCATTATATGTTAAGTGTTCTTTCTAAGATTTTACATTTAAGGACTCATTTAATCCTCACAAACAACTTACAAATACTCTGTTCATACTTACGTTATAGATGAAAAACTGGGGCACAGAGAGTAAGGAGATAAAGTAGTTTGCCCTCCACCACACACATAGATAACAACAGTGTACGTCTTAAGATGAGATCACTAAACTGATCATCACAAGGTAAAGATAATGGGCACTCAGAAAAGGAGAAGGAGAAGAGGAGGAGGTCACCATTATAATCCATACTGAATATGAGCACTCCCTATGCACTTAAATATGTTGTATTAATACATAACAGCCCTATGAAGTGCAATTTTGCCAATATTCCCTATATGCAGTTGTTTTGGGGGATAAGTAATTAATGTATCTGAGCTTCAGGTAACTAACAGGAATGTAATACATAACAGAAGTTGAGTAAGGTTTAAATGAGAAAAACTATTTGAAAGCATTCAACATGTAAGTGCTCAATTGATGTTTTCAGTTTTATCTTCCTATACAATATTTTCTATATGATTTAAGAATATTTCAATATCCTCATGTAAAAGAGGAACTTCATGGGTTTGAATATTTAAGAGCTCCAAAGTGTTCAAATTCATCATGCAAACCAATAAAATCCAAATTTTATACTCACATTTACCTCCTTTATTATTTTTCCAGATTTCTCTTTCAAACACACTAGGATAAAATAATATAAATATTAACCTACTTGTACCCTTGAAGTTCCTTTCCTTTCAAAACATGAAAATACGTATAAATAAATGTGAAATAAAAGTAATCTTGTGAGTAAAATGAGAGTACGTTCATTAATTTCATGCTAGATCCAGAGTCATAGAATTTTAACGCTGGAAGAAATTTCACTTACTTTTCACAACAGCTCCATTTTTCCAGAGAGGAACATTAAATCTCAAGGTGATAAATTTGCCCAGTGTCAAGAATAGTTTGGGTGGCTTACTGAGGATTACATACCTGGTTTTGTTTCCTGCAAACACTGAATGTATCGACAAATGTACGGGCTTCTCGGCAGTTACTTGAACACATAGTGTAAAAAGTCTAGCTTAATAGTATTATATCATCCCTCCTGAGCAATGATGGCACCCATTGAACAATTAACTACTATTGCCAAGGACAGATTATTCTTTGCCTGGAGTTATCGTCAAGCGCAGCTTTGTAGAGTGATGGGCTATCAGATGATGAGTAGATATAATGTCAGTTGTTACAATACCTATGCAGAGTAGGATCTCACTGCCTCTATCTAAAAAATAAAATAAAATAAAATAAAAAATAAAGATAGACTAGTCCTGGATGTGTAGCTCAATTGCTGAGAGCATCATTTCAATACAGCAAGGTTGAGGGTTTAAACTCTGGTCAGGGCAAATACAAGAAGCAACAAATGAATTCATCAATAATTGGAACAACAAATTGATCTCTCTCTCTCTCTCTCACTCTCTCTCTCTCTTCCCTTCCTCTGTCTCTCTAAAATCAACAAATAAAAATAATAAACAAATAAAAGAAAGTAGACTAATTAAGAGATAATAGTTCCAGTCACACCCACCAAAACCTTTAAAAAATTATCTATCCTCCCACCTACTTCATGATTTGGAAGAATTTATACACCAAACTCTATAAATAAATAAATCCTACTTATAGTACCATGACCCAGAATATTATGAAACTAGCTCCCATTTCAACTTTTAATCTCTTAGGAAGTTTATGGTGTCCACATTAGAATCCGTGATCCTTTGAATGCTTTAAGTTAAAAGCAAGTTCTGATGTTCAAAAATATTTCACAGGCTGACAGTCACCAGAGAGGAGAGGGGAGAGAATTTAAGGGAAAAGGGGAATTTAAGGGAAAAGGGAATTTAGAGCAATAAGTATAAAGGACACATGGACAAAAACTGGGCGGGGGGGAATGGGAGGGAGGTGGGGAGGGCTGGGGCGGTGGGCTGGGATGGGAGTAAAAGACAGAAAACTGTACAAGAACAATAATTAAAATAAAACAATATTAAAAAAACAAAAATATCTTACTCCAGTTTGTATACAGACATGTTCAGAGAAGCTAAAATAAACTAAAAGACACACTAAGGTGAATTTAATAATTGTTTTTTGTGTTCTTAAGTAGATTTTCAGGAAGATTTCCTTATTTCTTATTTATTGTAAGAGGAATCATTAGTGAGAATGGTTGGAGTTGAAAAATGTGGTTGACCCTTTTACAGAATTTGTAGGCAGAGCAGGCTTCATGGAGGAGGTCCTTTAGGTTTAGGGAAGATTTTTGTTGATAGAGGTCTGAGAGAAGAGAAAATCAACAGTTAATGTGTGCCTACTATGTGCCAAGAATTATATTGAGCACTTTATACATATTATTTTATTCAATGTACTCTGAATTAAGATAGGTATCATTATCCCTCCATTGGCAATGATCTAATAAAACATGACATCTTAAGAAACATGCCCAAGATGTAGAAAAGTGTGTATCATACACTATTGTTTATATTGTAAATATTAAAAATGGAAGCATAAACCAAACTTTGCTTATACTAAAAAAGGAGGAATAAACCATATTTTTTTAAAGACACCTGGTGAGAGATGAAGGAGAGAAAAGTAAAAGCTTTTTTAATTATAAATAAATAGAATTTATTTTGGAACTATGTAAATAGTTTGCATAAAGATAAACCAAAGTTAAATATTAAAAAGAAATCTAATCTATAGTCAAATGAAACAATTGAATAAATATACATCAAGTTGACACACTTAGAAAAAGGGAAAATTTTTCAAATGTTTTTAAAACATAGTCATGTGACTGTACATTCCTAGCAGAATGCACACTACAAAAAATAATCATGAAAAAGCCTTCAGCTTTTTAAATCATATTGTGGGTAGTAATATTTGTATTTTTATTCTGAGACTATTATGCATGAATTATAAAGCAAATCGGTACTTATATTGGCATTATTGAGAATTAGAATTTTCATTATGAGTTAGAGAGATACTAATGAAGACAAGTAAAAATCCTGAAGTCTTGAATTTGATTTGGAAATATCAGTAGGAACTTATTGATCACTTTAACCTTCTTCTTCTTGTTTAATTTTTTAATCCTCACCTGAGGATATGTTTATTGATTTTAGACAAAGGGAAAGGAAGATGAAGAGAAACATTGATCAGTTGCCTCCTGTACGTGCCATAACCAAGGGTGGTAGCCACAGCCTAGGTGTGTGCCCTAACCACTGACCAAACCCACAGCCTTTTGGTGTATAGGATGATGCTCTAACCAACTGAGCCACCTGGCCAGAGCTTACCATTTTTTTTAAAACTTAACACTGTCCACCGAAAATGCCTTGAAACCATCACCAACGCACTAGCCGTAAGTACCCACTATTCCACACTAAAAGAAACCAGTGCTCTTTGGAGAAATGACTGATGCCAAACCTGGGGGAAATATGTGAAAAATGAGCCTGAAACATCTTATTATACCAAAAAGCAAGAAAGCAAACAAAAATTTTTAAGATTGTATCAAAGGGACACAGGAGCTAACCTGAAGAGACTCCCGCACCAGACAAAGATGGGCATTTCAGGCATCAATAAGGATAATAATTGCAATCTGATTGCAATAATTTAATGTGTTGCAAAACACATCAAATATATTTAAATCAATCAGTCTATAATGACAAGAAACTGATTTCTTATATTTGGAGGATTATAGGGAACAAATTCGTTACTTTAAAAACTAATAAATAGGGGGGTTCAAGATGGCGGCATGGTAGGAGGACGCAGATTATCCTTCCTCCTGCACATGGGAGAAAAACCTAACTGATCTACAGAGGAACAGAGCAGATAGCCAACAATACCACAGTATATATGAAAATAGGAGATCAAAATCCGTAGCAGACATTGGAAAACTAGACGTGGCAGCCGAGCGACCGGAGGTGGCCCTGAGACGGGACAGAGGCGACCCGGTGACCGGAGGCAGCTCTGCAACCGACCGGAGGCGGCCCGGCGACCGGAGGCGGCTCTGCAACTAGAGAAGGGGACTCTGTGGAAGACCCGGAGCTCACATCTGTGATCCTGGGGTGAGTGCGCGCGACTCGGGAAACTCTCCGAGCCCACGCCCGTAGTCTGAGGCGGGTGCCTGCACCCTGTAGGAGACCCAGAGCTCACAGCAATAGGCTCGGGGAGGGATGGATCTGTAAGAGATTCCAGCTGAAACCCATAAACTCTGGAAAGCTCGCCCCCTGCAGGAGGCTCAGAAATCACACCCAAGGCCCTGAATGGAGAGTACGCCATTAGCCCTGGGGACAGTGCTGGGCTGGCACTGAGGACAGTAGCCCAAAGCTGACTGAGTGAGGAACAGGGAGAAAAGCGGTACGAGTCGCCTGCTACAGCCAGCAAGTCCACAAAATCCAGTTTGGCCTGTGTGAAAATAGCAAGAGATTTTTTTTTTCTTCTTATTCTTTTTTTTTTTTTTTTGGGGGGGGGTGTTTTGTTTCATTTTGTTTTGTGGGTTTTTTTTGATAGTTGTTTTTTTGTCTGTTTAGTTGGGTTTTTTGTTTGTTTGTTTGTTTTGGTTCGTTTTTCATTTTTGTGGGGTTCTTTTTGTTTTGTTTTGATTATATATTTTTTATTTTTTTATTACTTCTACCTTTTTTATCCCTCAATTCCTTTTGCTTCTCTTTATTTCTTTCTGGCTTTATTCCTTCTTCCTTTCTTTCCAATTCTATCTCTCCTTCCCTCCTCTTTTTTTTCTTTTTTCTCTCTCTTCTTTTTTCACTTTATTCTTTTCTCTTTTTGAATACCCATGAGTGAGGCAAAGAAATCCTAGAACTGTGAAAAAACCAGAGTTGGACCAAAAGAGGGGGTATTCCCACAGCTGAGACAGTGGAAGCTGTGAACACCAGGATACCTGAAGAAGACTATAACACTGAATCTCACAGGTATTCCACCACAGAAGTTCACACCATAAACGCAGGTAGCCAGAACAGATCAACTTAAGAAGCAGAGGTTTACAAGAAGAGTCTCACCAACAATGAGAAGACAAAGAAACAATCCCCAAATGAAAGAAAAGGAGGAAGCCCCAGAAAGAAGCCTAAATGAAACAGAGGCAACTCAACTCTCAGATAAGGAGTTCAAAGAAATGGTTGTCAGGAAGCTCCATGAGCTCTCAATGAGCTACCAGAAACTACAGGGAAGCTACGATGAACTCACTGCAAACTATATCAACATGAAAAAGGAAATAGAAACTATCAAAAAGGGCCAAGAGGAAATGAAGAATACAATTTCTAAGCTGAAGAACACAGTAGAAGGAATGAAAAGCAGAATCGAAGAAGCAGAAGATCGGATCAGTGAGTTGGAGGACAAAGTAGAAAAAAACAGCCAGATAGAGCAAGAAAAGGAAAAGAGGCTCAGAAAGAATGAAGAGGGGTTAAGAGAAATGCAAGACAACATGAAACGTAATAATATCCATATAATAGGAATACCAGAAGGAGAAGAAGAAGAGCAAGGGATAGAAAACCTATTTGAAAAAGTAATGATGGAAAACTTCCCTAATTTGGTGAGAGAAAAAGTCACACAAATCCAGGAAATACAGAGAGTCCCTATCAAGAGGAACCCAAACAGGCCCACTTCAAGACACATCATCATTAAAATGGCAAACTTCCAAGACAAAGAGAGAATCTTAAAGGCAGCAAGGGAGAAAAAGGAAGTAACATACAAGGGAGCCCCAATAAGGTTAGCAACTGACTTCTCAATGGAAATGCTCCAAGCCAGAAGACAATGGCAAAAAATATTCCAAGTAATGAGAACCAAAGGCCTACAACCAAGACTACTTTATCCAGCAAGGCTTTCAATCAAGATAGAAGGACAAATAAGGAGCTTCCCAGACAAAAGAAGTCTAAAAGAATACACCTCTACCAAACCAGTACTACAGAGATACTAAAGGGACTGCTTTAAGGAAAGAAAGGAAAAGAGAGAGTGAGGAACACAGATACGAAAATGGCAATGAATCAGTACCTATCAATAGTAACCTTAAATGTAAATGGATTAAATGCTCCAATCAAAAGACATAGAGTAGCTGACTGGATAAGAAAGCATGACCCACACATATGCTGCCTACAAGAGACCCACCTCAGGACAAAAGACCTACACAGACTTAAAGTGAAAGGCTGGGAACAAATTTTCCAAGCAAATGGACAGGAAAAAAAGGCTGGGGTAGCAATACTCATATCAGACAAAATAGATGTCAAAAGAAGAGCTATAAAGAGAGACCCAGAAGGTCACTTCATAATACTCAAGGGAAGAATCCACCAAGAAGACATAAACATTGTAAATATATATGCACCCAACATAGGAGCACCGAAATACATCAAGAAAATCTTAGAGGACTTCAAGAAAGATATTGACAGCAACACAATTATAGTAGGAGATTTTAACACCCTACTGTCAAAAATGGACAGATCTTCCAAACAAATTATCAACAAAGATATTGTGGCATTGAACAGTACTCTAGACGAATTGGACTTAGCTGATATATATAGGGCCCTCCATCCCAAAGAAACTAAACACACATTTTTTTCAAACACACATGGAACATTTTCAAAGATAGACCACATGATAGGACACAAATCAAGCCTCAAAAAATTCAAGAAAATTGATATCATACCAAGCATTTTCTCCGACCACAAGGGACTGAAACTAGAAACCGACTTGATGGGGAAAATCCCCAAATCATCAAAATCATGGAGATTGAATAGCATACTATTAAACAATGAATGGGTAAAGAATGAAATTAAGGAGGAAATCAAAAAGTTTCTGGAAACAAATGAAAATGAACTCACCACAACCCAAAACTTATGGGACACAATGAAGGCAGTCCTCAGAGGGAAGTTCATAGCAATACAGGCCTACCTAAAGAAGATAGAAACATTTCTAACAAACAACTTAACCCTATGCCTACAAGAACTCGAGGAACAACAACAAAGACAGCCCAGGGTAAGTAGAAGGAAGGAAATAACCAAGATCAGAGCAGAATTAAATGACATAGAGACTAAAAGCACAATCCTAAGGATCAATGAATCCAGGAGCTGGTTCGTTGAAAAGATAAACAAAATCGACAAGCCTTTAAGCAGGCTCATCAAGAAAAAAAGAGAGACGACTCAAATAAACACAATCAGAAAGGAAAGAGGAGAGATTACGACTGACACCACAGAAATACAAAGGATTGTAAGAAATTACTATGAAGAACTGTATGCCAAAAAATTTGAAAACCTAGTTGAAATGGACAAGTTTCTAGAAAAATATAACCTTCCAAAACTCAATGAAAAAGAAACAGAAAGCCTGAACAGACCAATAACAGCTGGTGAAATTGAATCAGTAATCAAAACACTCCCGGCACACAAAAGCCCTGGACCAGATGGTTTCACAGGAGAATTCTACAAAACATTTAAGGAAGAGCTAACCCCTATCCTTCACAGACTATTCCAAAAAATCCAAAATGATGGAAGACTCCCAAACTCTTTTTATGAAGCCAGCATCATCCTAATCCCAAAACCAGATAAAGACATAACAAAGAAAGAAAACTTCAGGCCAATATCACTGATGAATGTAGACGCTAAAATCCTCAACAAAATATTGGCAAACCGCATCCAACAATACATTAAAAAGATCATATACCATGACCAAGTGGGATTCATCCCAGGGATGCAAGGATGGTTCAACATTCGCAAATCAATAAATGTAATACATCACATAAACAAAAGCAAAGACAAAAATCACATGATCATATCAATAGATGCAGAAAAACCTTTTGATAAAGTACAACACCCATTTATGATAAAAACACTCAGCAAAGTGGGAATAGAGGGAGCATTCCTCAACATAATAAAAGCCATATATGAGAGACCTACAGCCAACATCATACTCAATGGGCAAAAACTGAAATCTTTCCCACTAAGATCAGGAACAAGACAAGGCTGTCCACTTTCACCACTTCTATTCAATATAGTATTGGAAGTCTTAGCCACAGCAATTAGACAAGAAAAGGAAATAAAAGGCATCCAAATTGGAAAGGAGGAAACAAAACTATCATTGTTTGCAGATGACATGATAGTGTACATAGAAAATCCTATAGACTCGGCCAAAAAGCTGCTCGACGTAATAAATGAATTTGGCCAAATAGCTGGATACAAATCAATATCCAAAAATCAAAGGCATTTTTGTATACCAACAGTGAAACAGCAGAAGCAGAAATCAAGAAAAAAATCCCATTCGATATAGCAAAAAGAAAAATAAAATACCTCGGAATAAACCTAACCAAGGAGGTAAAAGACCTGTATGCAGAAAACTACACAACACTGAAGAAAGAAATCAAGGAAGACACAAACAAATGGAAGCATATACCATGTTCATGGATCGGAAGAATTAATATTATCAAAATGTCCATATTACCCAAAGCAATTTACAGATTCAATGCAATACCTATTAAAGTTCCAATGGCATATTTCGCAGACATAGAACAAACACTTCAAAAATTTATATGGAATCATAAACTACCCCAGATAGCGGCAGCAATTTTGAGAAAGAAGAGCAAAGTAGGAGGGATCACAATACCTGGTACCAAACTGTATTACAAAGCCACTGTAATCAAAACAGCCTGGTACTGGGACAAGAACAGACACGTGGACCAGTGGAATAGAACAGAGAGTCCAGAAATAAACCCAAGTCTCTACAGTCAATTAATATTCGACAAAGGGGGCAGCAACATAAAATGGAGTAAAAATAGCCTCTTCAATAAGTGGTGCTGGGAGAACTGGACAGCTACATGCAAAAAAATGAAACTCGAGCACCAACTTACACCATACACAAAAATAAATTCAAGGTGGATAAAAGATTTAAATATAAGCCATGACATCATTAAAATTCTAGAGGATAATATAGGCAGGAAAATCTCAGATATTTCACGCAGCAATATTTTCACTGATACGTCCCCTAGAGCAAGGGACATAAAAGAAAGAATAAACAAATGGGATCTCATCAAAATAAAAAGCTTCTGCACAGCTAAAGAAAACAGTATTAAAATAAAAAGAGAACCAACTGTATGGGAAAACATATTTGGAAATGATACCTCAGAGAAGGGATTAATCTCCAAAATATATAAAGAATTTACAAGACTCTACTCTAAGAAGACAAGCAACCCAATTAAAAAATGGGCAAAGGATTTGAACAGACACTTCTCCAAGGAGGACATACAGAGGATCCAGAGACACATGAAAAGATGCTCGATATCGCTAGCTATCAGAGAGATGCAAATTAAAACCACAATGAGATACCACTTGACACCAGTCAGAATGGCCTTCATAAACAAAGCAACAAGCAGCAAGTGTTGGAGAGGTTGTGGAGAAAAGGGGACCCTAGTGCACTGTTGGTGGGATTGCAGATTGGTACAACCACTATGGAAAACAGTATGGAATTTTCTAAGAAAACTAAAAATGGACATACCTTTTGACCCAGCAATTCCACTGCTTGGATTATATCCTAAGAACCCTGAAACACCAATCCAAAAGAATCTATGCACCCCTATGTTCCTAGCAGCACAATTTACAATAGCCAAGTGCTGGAAGCAACCTAGGTGCCCATCAGTTAATGAATGGATCAAAAAACAGTGGTACACTTACACAATGGAATTCTATGCAGCAGAAAGAAAGAAGGAGCTCCTACCCTTTGCAACAGCATGGAAGGAATTGGAGAGTATCATGCTAAGCGAAATAAGCCAGGCAGTGAAAGACAAATACCATATGATCTCACCTTTAATAGGAAGCTAATCAACAAAACAAACAAACAAGCATAATATAAACAAAGACACTGAATTTGAGAACAGTCTGACAGTGTCCAGAGTGGGAGGGGAGGGAATTTCAGGGGAAAAGGGGAACGGTTTAGAGCAACAAGTATAAAGGACTCATGGACAAAAACTATGGGGGGTGGAAATGGGAGGAAGGTGGGGAGGGCTGGGGTGGTAGGCTGGGGTGGGGTAAAAGACAGAAAACTGTACAATATCAACAATTAAAAAATACTGATTTAAAAAAAATTAAAAAAAATAAAGTTAACATAAATGAAAAAAAAACTAATAAATAAAGAGAAATAATCATGTTTATCCTGCTCTTCTACAAACATTCTTTAGTTTTAAAACAACATTATAAAAAGAATAAATTCAATTTTAAATGGTAAATCAAATACAGTAAAATTTTACATGTTAACTAAAATTTGCACATACTGAACAAAACCATTACACCTTGCAGTTCACATCCTATTTCAGTCTTTTAAATTTTAAGAACAAATAATTTCAAGTGGTCACACCAAATGATCTTTTGAGAATTATAGGAACTCACATTCTGTGTATTCCTCTTTACTTTGACTATGATATTATTATTGATTTCCAATAAAACACACAACTATGTAGCCCAACGAGTATTGCACCCAAAACAATCCTTAGTAAACTTCAAACACTATAAATTTATTCTCAAAATGAAAACATTTTTCCAAGACCTCATGTGCCAAGACCAAATATGGAACTAGACTTCTCCTAACTAATTTCCATGTAGAAGAAAATGTTTATTAAAGGATAGGTAATAAAAACATGCTGATTGAAAGCTTACATATTTATTATTAAAAATCAACATTACCCACAGCAATTGTTTAGCACTTAATCAAACAAAAGATTTTTTCATCAGAGATGTTATTTAGAATTGGTGGCCTTGGTAATAATAAAATGCCTGCCAGTTTTATTTCGTTTTATTATTGTTTTAAAATCTTCTTCAAGACTCAAATTACTGTAATCAATGCACCCCATATTTCCTGCACCCTACAACAGATCACTCCCCCCCGTATGTATCCCTAGTGGTATAACGCCAGATCTGATCAAATGACTGCAGTACCACACAAGAGACAACCAGATAACTCCTAATTAAAGAAGACTTTTTAATGGTATTTCTTGCAAAAATATAAAACTTGATTCTGCTCAAGCTTATAGATTCAACTACCAATTTGTAGGAAGTATATGGCTCAGAATCTGCTAAATGACATCATAAGATACAATTGGAGAAATTCAGACTATGAGAAACTCCACATAAAAATTTTATACAAATTTTAAATAAAATTAATTGCAGAGGAAGAGGGAGAGAAAGAGACAAAAAAGGGAGAGATTTAAGAGATATATTAAATAACTGCACAGTACAATCTTACTTGAATCTTGATTGAAACACTAAAATTATCTGAGACAATTTCAATATAGCTATATATTTAATGGCTATTAGAGCATATTGTTAATTTTATAGTGTGACCATGATGTTTTCTGTTTAATAAGAGTCCCTTATTTTTGTGATAAATACTAGAGATAATATAATATCTGGGAATTGTTTCAAAATAGTCTGACAAGAGGCAGTAGGTAGAAGTATAAATGAAACAAAATTGGCCATGTGTAGGTAATTGTGGAAATTGCATGTTGCATAAATGGGGCTCATTATTCTATTCTCTCCACTTCTGTATATACATAAAATTTCCCATAATAAAATGTTGAAAATATTTTCCAAATATCACAAAGCTGATGGTAGATTTGAATGGACTGCAATTTAATTTTTTAGGAGAAATAGAAGAAAAGTTAAAGGAGAAAGGGTCATTGTTAGAGGGAGACCCCTGAGTGAGCTGGAGAGGACAGGGCCAGGGCTCCATGGGAGAGTGAGCCTTGCACTTTACACCTGAGCCTTGCACTTCACATTTCTTCCTTGAAATGGGAAAGAAAAAAAAGTGTAAGGATACTCACACATCTACTTCATAGGGAAAAAGAAGGAATATGGAAAGCTTGAATGCCTTGAGCAATTCACCTAACCTCTTTGTCTCTGAAGAAAAGGGAGGTAAATGAGGAAGAGAGATTGACCAGATGATCTGCAATTCTCTGCCTACAAATCTGTAACATTTGAGTCTCTGATGTCAGTGACAGAGAATAAAACCCTTACCTTTTGAATTTCGGACTTTCTGATAATTAATTTGAAGGCCAGTGATTACTTTCACTGTAAAGTACTTCATTTTTTTCCCTGTTTCTCACAACATCTAGTACGAGTTCTTACATATATTCTCTGAGAATTACCTTTTGGTCATAGAGAGCTCTTTCAACCTGTTAATAATTTTTGTCTACTATTAGATAATGACTTGAATTTATTATTTTACTTAGTTGATAAAACCAAGGCTTCTCATTACTAGTAACTCATGAAACAAGGCCATCCTTGCAATAAATTCTAGCAAATTCTGATGAATATTTTTTATGGTTAGTAGAAGTTGGTAATGTTGGTTTTGTGGCAGAGATTCAGCCCTACAACATGGCCCTTTAGCTGCAAACATCTGAGAACAAATAAAATATAGTTTTCGTGTGGCATATCCAGAGCACCTGAGGCAGAGCTCTCTGCGAAGATGGCCTGACCAACCTGAGATTCTGAATTCACTGCTTTCCATCTACAACAGCCATGGGAAGCGCAGGAAAAGCAATGCTATTTCTGCTCCACCAAAATGTGTTCTGCAGAATTTCACCCCAGAATTCAGGAGTGGAGCACTTCTAGAGACTGACACTTTGATCATACAAACACTGACACATCACGTTGCATAACATCTCCTGAACTAAGTAGGTGAAGGAAACCAGAAAACCATGGCCACATTCAATAATTTGAATTCTTTGGAGATGGCTCAGTAGTCCGCAAATCAAAAGAGGAATAAATGATTACAGAGGACTTCCCAAAGCAGCTGTTTCATATTAAACACTGTCAAATAACTTCCAACTTCCTTTGATCTGAATGAATTCTCTATATTGCTTTGGTGACCCCTAACACATCTCTTCTTGACTTCCATTCTTTACTATTTTTTTTCTATTTCTGTATGGAAATGTTCATTTTCACTGATGTGTGTGTGTGTGTGTGTGTGTGTAGAGAGTGATCAATCCATTATTTATCTGGTCTTATTTTATGAATACATAAAAATAAATAAGTAGTATAATAATTTGAAAAAATGATAAAGACACAAGAAATAAAAATATTAAACATTGAGCTGAAATAAAAATATTATGACCTGAGTATTCTTTCTCTGATGGTTTGTGGTTTATAGAAGATAAATCACCAAAATGTGTATCTAATGACTTATACTTTTCCTAGGAGTAGTGATAATGATTTTGAAAACTTGGGGGAAAAGTATCAAAATATCTAAAGGAAACAACAAAGTGTATGATGAAAATAAATGCAGTATTCCGTGGGAAATAGAAATAGAAAGGCTGTACATGCAGAAAAAAAAGGAGAAAACAAATTATAGCAACAAAACGAATCCTGTTATTTCACTTCTAAGAAAGAAAATAAAACAGCAACAAAAATATTAATTGGATATACCAAAAGTACGCTTCTTACATACTAAGATTATTTTAAGAGTTTTATTATAATAAATATACTAACCTAATTTGTATTTGGATGAAAATAATAAGAACAGTATCATTTATTACATGATGCTAAGTTCTATTCTTTAGCAGTTATGATCTATTATTTTATTGTTACATTTAATATCAATTTTATGCAACCCATTGCTTAAAATATAAAACAATGATCAACATATTAGTATATTATAATAATATATTGAGTCAGCCCTGGCTGGTGTAGCTCAGTGGATTGAGCACGGGCCTGCGAAGCAAAGGATCGCGGTTCGATTCCCAGTCAGGGCACATGCCTGGGTTGCAGGCCAGTTCCCAGCATGGGACACACAAGAGGCAACCGTACATTGATATTTCTCTCCCTCTCCCGCTCTCCTACCCTTCCCCTCTAAAGATAAATTTAAAAAAAATCTTTAATAAAAAAATAATATATTGAGTCAAAAGCATGTCTAAGGATAAGCAAGAACTTGTCTCTGGAACAATTTTCTTTTTTAAAACATTTAAAGATATGAACAGTTTAAATCTTTTAACAGGTTTTCATATTTTTTAAAAAACAATTCTAAAAAGCTAAATAATTTTTCTGGAGGGGAAAATAAATTTCTGTTTGAAATACACTCAGAACAGTAACACTCTTTGAATGTATATTTCTCTATTTTCTGCATGCCGGAATAAAATATAAACATTACAAACCTAATTCATTTTTTTGGCCAAGGATAATAATAAAATAAAATATGATAAAACCTACAGCTGCAAATAAATCATTTGTATAGTACTCAGGTAATACAAATGTACATCCAAAATTAAGTTATGATTTGTTGAGAAATCATAACAAAGGATGTCACTGCTTTGAACTTCATGTGATGTACTGAAGCCAAAATACTTCACTTAAAAGAACTTGATTCTTTGTTGTATGTAGATAGGTGATCTCTTCACACCCAACATTCACAATATTGTCATTATTCCATGAGATCATTTATCCTTTTAAACCAGGATAACTTTGCTATAGCACACTTTTTGCAGAAGATACATATAAAATAAGTTAATATCAACACTTGGAAAGAGAAGGGTCATCAAGGAACATGTATAAAAGACCCATGGACAAACCCAAGGGGGGAAGGATTGAAGATGGGGGTGGGTGGGGTGGAAGAAAGTGGTAGTGGGAAAATGGAGACAACTGTACTTGAACAACAGTAAAAAAACAACAACCAAAAAAAAAAAAAACCCACAACTAAACACATTTTATTTTCCTCCTCATCATCACTTATTTATTTTGCAGTAGTTTTATTTTATTTTTTTCACATTTTTATTGTTGTTCAAATACAGTTATCCCCATTTTCCCCCACCACTCCCCCCTACCCCATCCATCCCCACTTCCCACCCTTGATCCTATCCGCCTTTGGTTTTGTGTCTGTGTCCTTTATACATGTTCCTGAAAATGATTCCCCCTTCCCCTCCCCCCAAATGAACAAGAAAAATAGAACCAGAGACAATGAAATAAGGAACAAATTGACAGTGGTAAGAAGCGGGCAGGGCAAGTCAAGGAACATGGATACAAGACTCATGGGCATGGACAATGGTGGTGATTGACTCCGGGAGTAGGGAGTGGGAAGCAGACAGGGAAGGGTAAAGCAATGGGGGGAAAAGTGGAAGTACTATAACTGAACAACAATAAAAAAAAATTTTACAAATTGTCAGTATAACATTGCATTAATTATGGTTTTACACACAGCATAATTATAAGCCATTTCACTCTGGAGATAATTTCAATGTTGGCAGGTCTCTTGATTTGTGAAGTCATGAGAAATTGTTGTTGCTAGAAATGCTATACTATGGACGTATTAACCCATAGTGTCTCTGATTCAGTATAAATTTCCAATGTCTTTTTAAACCAAGATCAAGTTCTATTATAAACTTTTTTCTTCCAAATTTCTTCCCCCAACAACACAATAATGTTCTGTCATGGGAAGTAACTCTGGAATTAATTAAATTACCTCAATGGTTTTATATCTTTTGCCAGTACTATTTTATGTTTCCTGTACTTGAAGTGAACAGTGTTGGGGTTTTTGTTTTGTTTTTGCCTACGGAGTCCATGGCATAAACACACTATTTAAGTGGCTCAGAATGACACTATTATTATCCTATAGAAATATCTGCTGAAGGAATAATAAAGCTAAACAAATCTTTTCTTCCAATTTTTTATTAAAATTCTTTTAGTGGATTTTCATTCTGGTTGAACAATTATTAATGTGAAAGAGCTTTTAACCTTGAGACCCAATCTATGTTGAACTTCTGGTCTTTCTCCATTTTATCACCTCTTCTTCCTCACTGGTCAAGTGTATTAGCAGGGGCACACACACAGTGTTTCAAGAACATGGGGATGGCTCATGTTCCCTTGCTTAATCCTAAACTTCCTTCTCCTTAGTCTCCATAATATCATCTCTTTTATGAAGACTTCCCCAACACCCCAAGCGGAATCCATCCATTATTTCCTGATAAAGTCCAGTTTATACTTCTGTGAAGCACTTATTACTTAATATTATAATCTTACCTTTTGTTCCTATTATGCCTATGTCTACTGTTAATATAGAAGGTCTTGAGGAACAGGAAAGGAAGATAAAATTAATAGTTTTAAGCATCTGTCTGACTTTGACATAAGCACTATTTTTCTCATTTTTCTTGGAATGAAACTGGATGACATAGAAATCCAGTGATAACCAACATCACATAGCTAGTAAGTAGCAGATTCAAAATCTTGAATCCAAGTCCATCTGATTCCAAAACTTATAACCTCCTAGGACATGAACTAAACTACGGAGATGGTACAGATGGAGTTCTCAAGGAACAAGGTGAGAACAGCATAGTGCTATCCAGTTCCCAAGCTCTGCCTTTTGCTGATCCAGCCCTGTACTGAGTTAGCATGCAGGATGTGACCAGTCTCCAGGACACCCAGGACAGGGCCATTATTGTTGTTACTCAAACCACTGCCATTTTCTCAGCACTCAATGATGGACGTCCTCTCTTTATAAACCTAGATATTTTGTACATATTCCTACACTTTACACTTTTCCTAAAAGGCAACATGATGTTATGAAAAAATATTAACAATGATTCCTTCATCCTAGCTCTGCCCCTCACTGGCTGAATGACCTTGAATAGGTTGTTTGACATCTCTGTGTCCTTGCTCTCATGTGCAAAATAAGATTAACAATACATACTCCAGAGGGTAGTTGGAATAATTATACAGATAAATGTATAAAAATTGCCCAATACAGTCCCTGAGAAAAAGCAAACCCTTCTTGAATATTAGCTCTACCTTTAGTAATCTTAAGAACATTCCTAGGTTGTGTTTAATATTTTAGGTGACGTGGCACGGCACAGCGCTGTTTTCTACTGCCATTCAGGCGCAGTACCTGAGCAAGGTCAGTGACACGATCATGAACAGCCAACACAGACAGGGCCAGGAAAAGACAGTGAGCACATCTATTAAAGATACTGTTCAGAGAGCAGCCTGATCAGGGTACAATTGCTTCATTTGTTTCAACAAACTTGAGTATCAATACGAAGTCTGTTAGATTAATAACTTTTACCTTAAGGAAGAAAAGATAGTTTAAATGAAGAATTCCCAAATGAAAGCACTGCTTATCACCTTACCATTCCCCTCGGGAGACTCTACATCCTCCTGAGAATTCATCTATTGATTTTGTCTGAGAATTCATGTATTGATCTTGTCTATTCAGCAAAATTATAAATCTTCCAGATGCAAATAAACTGTTGCTCAGTGTTCACCTCCTTATTCCCAAATACCCCAAAGTAAGTCAGAATACTCCAGTTTACGTCTTGTTTTTTCCCCTTGCCTCTTTATGCATTCAAATTGACAAATGTCCTTGTATATTATTTTTAAGCTGCCCATATCTAATGCATCAGTATCTTGTTATGTTTCCTTTGATTTCATTGTTTGCAATACTAGTATAAGAAGCGCAGAATTGCCAAAGCACTAAGCAGCCCAATTTTTCTTTAATTTCTCAGAAAATTGACAGTTTTATGAACTGTCTCTTTACCTATGCCTCATAAACATGTCAGGCTGTGGAAAACCATTCTAATTAAATCCCAGGGGAACCACAATGGAAGATTATAGCTTCTTGGCAGGTTATTAAAAAACAGTTGTTCATATATACACAAGTATGTGTACTGGAGCCTAGCATTTGACAGAACAGTCAAAGAATTAACCCCACCAGCAGCTTCAGCTAAACTTGGTTAAAGAAGCATGAGCACAGTGAACGGGAGAAACCTTCTCCATTCAGCTTTTTATTTTTATATCTTTTGTGAGTGCCAATAGGTTACCAGGTAGTTTAAAAGGTGTCCAAGGTCATCACCTTTCTCAATGAGTTTTAAGAACCTGCTGGAGATAATTATTCAACTTTGTCTTTCCAGTGAGTAATTTCTGAACTCAGAATGCTCTTGGAATGCATATAATTGCACCAGCAGAGAAAGAAACAATAAGAGATTATCCCTTTCACAAACTCAGGAACTCTGGTAAATGGAAAGTCAAATTTAATGAAAATACAAGATAGTTTTTGTTCATGAGAATATTTCTTAGCCTTAACATTCTTGCCAAATGAACTATGCATTCTAGCTGGATAGGTAAATTTTTCCACCTACTTGGAGACAGCCATTTCTCGGATGGTTAAATTTAAATCCAGCATCAAGAAGGATGAATCAGGAAGATTTCTCTGAAGTATATGATTCATAAAATAAGCATATTTTAGTTAATTAGTTAAATGGGGAATTGTGTACCAGCTAAATAATGATTCTGGTTGACATATACAAGGGCAGTGGAAGTGTGATCCTGACCACTTTCTAGTTCCCAGTGGAAAACAGCCTGGTGGATAAGACATCAAGTTTCTCAGGTGAGTTTTCATAGTCAGTCTCTAACAAGGGCAGTTCCTTTCTTTCTCCTTCATGACCATAGAGTGTACCAAAGTTTTTTGCAACTACACTGAAAATTTCATGTCCTTTTTCAATAGGAAAATTGAATAAGAAAATTTCACTGGCTCATTGCAAATACCCTATCACCTACAATCCAAGCCAGCTGCCAGTTGACACTGCTGACACAAACTGCATCTACTCATAAATCAGGTCCTATGTAATCATAAACACTGTGGAATCTTAGAAACCAAATGAGAGATTAATGCCTAATGCTTAGAAAAATATATTGGTTTGCACTAAGTCTTTCCATTTGCTGTTTTTTAAACATACAAGATATGCTCATTTTATTTATTTTTTAATTGTTCAAGTACAGTTGTCTCCATTTTCCAGTTGCCACTTTCCCCCACCCTACCCAACCCCACCTCCCATCCTCAATCCTACCCCCTTTGGCTTTGTCCATGGGTCCTTTATACCTGTTCCCTGACAACCCTTCCCCTTCTTTCCCCCATTATCTCCCTCCCCTCTCCCCTCTGGTTACTGTCAGTTTGTTCTTTATTTCAGTGTCTCTGGTTATAATCTCCTTGCTTGTTTGTTTTGTTGATTACGTTCCACATATAGGTGAGATCATGTGGTATTTGTCTTAACCTCCTAGCTTACTTCACTTAGCATAATACTCTCCAGTTCCCTCCATGCTTTTGCAAAGGATAGGAGCCCCTTCTTTCTCTCAGCTGCATAGTATTCCATTGTGTAAATGTAACACAGTTTTTTGATCCACTCATTTACTAATGGGCACTTAGGTTGTTTCCAGTACTTGGCTATTGTAAATTGTGCTGCTAGGAACATTGGGGTGCATAGGTTCTGAATTGGTGTTTCAGGATTCTTAGGGAATAATCCCAGCAGTGGAATTGCTGGGTCAAAAGGTAGATCCATTTTTAGTTTTCCTAGAAAATTCCATATTGTTTTCCATAGTGGTTGTACCAGTCCACAATCCCACCAACAGTGCACTAGAGTTCCCTTTTCTTCACAACCTTGCCAGCACTTGTTATTTGTTGCTTTGTTTACAATGGCCATTCTCACCAGTGTGAAGTGGTATCTCATTGTGGTTTTAATTTTCATCTCTCTGATGGCTAGTAATGCTGAGCATCCTTCCATATGTCTCTGGGTATTCTGTATGTCCTCCTTGGAGAAGTGACTGTTCAATTCCTTTGCCCATTTTTTAATTAAATTATTTGTCTTCCTGGAGTGGAATCATGTGAGATCTTTATAGATTTTGGAGATCAAACCCTTGTCTGAGGTATCATTGGCAAATACATTTTCCCATACAGTTGGTTCCTTTTTCATTTTGCTGATGTTTTCTTTAGCCATGCAGAAGATTTTTGTTTTGATGAGATACCATTTGTTTATTCTTTCTTTTATGTCCCTTGCTCTAGGGGACATATCAATGAAAATATTCCTTTGTGGAATATCTGAGATTTTCCTGCCTATGTTCTCCTCTAGGAGTTTCATGGTGTCATGTTTTTGTTTTTTTTTTTAATTTTTTATCCATCTTGAGTTTATTTTTGTGTATGGTGTAAGTCAATGGTTGAGTTTCATTATTTTGCATGTAGCTGTCCAGATCTCCCAACACCACTCATTGAAGAGGCTATGTTTACTCAATTTTATGTTTCTGCTCCTTTTGTCAAATATGAATTGACCATAGAGACATGGGTTTATTTCTGGGCTCTCTGTTCTGTTCCATTGATCTATGTATCTGTTCTTATGTCAGTACCAGACTATTTTGATTAAAGTGGTCTTGTAAAATAGTTTGATGTCAGGTATTGTGATCCCTCTTACTTTTTTCTTCTCTCTCAAAATTGCTGTGACTATTCAGGATCAATTTACAATATTTTCTTTCTGGTAAGATTTTTAATATTAACTTCTTGTCCATCAAGTTTGTGCATATTTAGTCACTAGATTGTATACTATAGTTCATTCAAAACGTATTTACCATATTTTCCAGACTATAAGATGCACGTCTCTCCCAAATTTGGGAGGAAATAGGGGTGTGTCTTATAGTCCAAATGCAGCTTACCTGGCTCGCTGAGGGGGGCGGGGGTCAGCGGTGGAGTGGGGTCACAGAAGGCAGAAGCAGGAAGCTGGCAGCGGCAGGAGTGGGGCGATGCTGCAGGCCCTGGGCTGGGAGGAGGGGGTGTCCCAGCAGTGTGAAGGAAAGGATGCAGGAGCAGCGTCCTCGCTGTTGCATACTATAGTGCTAGGGAGGAGGGTACAGGCAGTGCAGGCACATTAGGAGAGGAAAGTCTGCAGCTCCCCTACGTGCCTCTATCACGTGACTGGTATGTCCCCCATTGACATTAACATGGGCAAATTCCACCGCAGGGTCACCTGTCAGTGTGGCCCTGCGGCTGTTGCACAACTACAACTCCCATCATGCTTGGACAGGTTGGGATGATGGGAGCTGTAATTTGGCAACAGCTGCAGAGCCACACGGGTTGTGCAAAACTGCTGTCCCCATGCAAGAGTGTTGCACAACCTGTGGCCCTCCAGCAGCAGGTCCCCCCATAACAGTGTCAGCAGTAGATCCCCCCATGACAGTGTCAGCAGCAGATCCCCCCATGACAGTGCATCTTCCACTGATGTTCTCAGTCAGCTACAGTGCCCCCATTACTATGAAGGACACAGTGCTGATAGTTCTGTCATTACTGTATTTTGTTGTAGAAAGATACGATAGCCTACTGTAGTCTCCTGCTGAATCTACTGTAATTGTGGAAAGATGTCAAAGCACAAAAGGATTTCACATAAAATCCCTTTTAAACTGGAGGTAGTGAAGTACGCCAGAGAACATGGGAACAGAGCAGCAGAGAGACACTTTGGGCCACCTCTGATCAAAAAAAATGATATGGGAATGGAGGAAACAGGAGGATCAACTGCAAAAATGGACAACATGAAACAATCTTTTCATGGGCATGCTGCAAAATGGCCACAGTTATAAGTGGATATGAAAGTGGATCACACGTCACAGAAACAATGGCTTTTCAGTATCTACAAAAATGATCACATATGAAGCCAAACATCTTGCTGCAGAGAAAGGCACTGAGGACTTCACTGGATCACCATCCTGGGGCCAAAGATTTACGAAGAGACATGGCCTTGCTATGCACACTAAAACTAGAACTGCACAAAAAATGCCTACAGACTATGAATCCAAGATTGTGTGTTTTCACAAATTTGTACTGGATACAAGAAGGAAAAATGGATTTTAAATAAGCCAGATTGGGAACATGGATGAAATCCCATTAACCTTCAATGTTCCAACAAGGCTGTTGATGTGAAAGCTGCCAAAACCATAACGGTGAAAAAGTCATGATAAAACCCATTACACAGTTGTGTTGTCCTGCTGTGCAGATGGAGCCAAACAGCCACCGATGCCAATTTTCAAGAGAAAAAACATGCCAAAAGAGGCAGTCCCAAGAGGAGTTATTGTTCATGTTCATGACAAAGGATGGATGGACAAACGTGGCATGAAGATATGGATAGAAAAACTGTGGTCCAAACATCCTGGAGGGCTTCTGAAAAAAACTACTCTATTAGTGCTTGACCAATTTAGGGCACATATCACTGAAGCCACAAAAAAGAGATTTAAAGAAGAGAAAACCCATCTAGCAATAATTCCCAGGGGGGCTTACCAGCCAGTTGCAACCTTTGGGCGTTTCTATGAACAAGCCATTTAAAGTTTTCATGAGAGAAGAGTGGAACAAATGGATAGCTGCTGGAAATCATGGTCTGACACCAACTGGATGAATGAAGAGGCCACGATTACCCAAGTTCACAAGTGGGTGAAAACATGGCAGTCAGTTAAGGATGAAACCATTGTGAGGTCCTTCAAAAAATGTGGTATCAGTAATGCTGTAGACGGCTCTGAAGATGACATCCTCTATGAGCAGAGTGAAGACAGAGATACTAGTGATTCTGAGGAACTGAGCTTCATAAATGTGGACAGCAGTGATGAGGAGTTCTGGGGGTTCCCTGGTGATTAGAGGAGTTGCTGTACTTAAAGCTTGAAGTCAGTAATAATGATTGTTAATGCTGCTGTTGAGTTCTGTTTACATTTATATTGGTGAAATATTATGTTATTTATGTTATTAAATATTTTACCACATTTTTTTGCTTCAAAATCTTTTTTCCTATTTTCCTCCTCTAAAACCTAGGTGTGTCTTATAGTCTGAAAAATACAGTACCCCTCCCTTCTCTTATCCCATTTTACCTTCTTTCCTCTCATTATTTTCACATTAAATTTTGTTTGCTAATTTTTTGTCTCTTTCCAAACTTAATTCTTTGCTTCCATCTTCATATCCTCCTTGTTTTCCATAAATCTTTTTCCTCTGACTATAAACAATTTCAACACCCCCATAATTTAATAAAACATAGCTTTCCTTGATCTTACCTCATTCTGAAGCCACTATCTCTTCGTTTCCTTCACTGAAAAATCTCTTGCAAAAGAATTCAGCCCTGCTAATGCTTACTCGTCTCATCTCCTGACCAGCTGCAGACCTCCTGTCCACCTCATCTAGCATTGTGCTTATTAACCAGGAGTCCTGCTGAGAAGTGACACTAAAGGGCAACTAAAGAATTTTCAGTCATGTCACCTGGCAAGGATGGGTCTTATCTCTTGAAGTTTGTTAACCTGTGCACTCCTTGCCTTGAGAATCTTCCCATGTCTAAATTTGTTTATGCACTTGACAACATGTTCATATCCTGGATCTAGACTGTGGCTGTTGTTATTGCTCGGTACTGGCTCTCTTATGACAAAACATCACAGGTGCATCATATCTCAAGTACTATTGGCTACAAAGGATTACTAGACTTCAGCCTCCTGACTCTTCTTCACACAAGTACCACTCATTCCTGGCCAGCCTCATATTTGAGGTTTCTTACCTATATCGGACACTTTATTGTACCAATGAGTACACAATCACAAAATAAATTTTTTTCAATTTCTCTCCTATTGAATCTTTCCACTGAGTACTGCCTCATCCTTGAGAACCTCTCATTTCTTAGTTTGCATACTGCCAAATTTGCTATCTTTATTTCTCTTAACTCTATGAATTCTCTTTCTTTACCCCCTTCAACATCTCTTCAGAGTCTTCCTTCTCACTAAGTGATAAGGATTATGCAAGATTCTCTAATAAGCCATCTTTCCCTCTCTTTGTACTCTGTCTTAAAATAATATACTCTTCTATGAGTTTATAGCAATCTGAATATCAAAGACTGCCAAATTTATCTTTCTCTTTTCTGTCCTCAAATTTATAATTAAGTTTCCAATTATCTTCTTGACATTTATATTTAGATGCCTATATATCTCAATGTGTTCCAATGTTAGTGTTCCCACACATCCAATTGCTTTTACAAACCTTTCTATACTTGTATAAAGACTTTTCCAAGTGTCAAAAATTCATTAACATTTTGATTCTAAGTTTTGCCAAACTCCTATATCCAATCAGTGGCCAAGTACTATGGATTTTATCTCTAATACAGCTTTCATATCTATGCAGTCTCATCTGATTCTACTTAAATTTTCATCAGCTTTCATTGTATTTATTGTAATATCCTTGTAATTAATTTCTTTGCAGTTTCTTCTCATCTAACATACTATTTTTAAATCTGCTTTCTTAAAGTTCAAATGCAATCAAGTCATCCATTTATTTTAAAATGTTAAATGATAACAATAAAATAATTTCTCATTGCCTACAGTTTTTAGAAGCAATTCCCCTTGACTGTGCTCTGTCTTTAATCTACCTACTTTTTACTTCCTTAGGCCTACAGAAGCATTTTTCTACCTTAACTCCTCCCTCAACATTTATTAATGCCTTTGCTCCTTTCCTTTGCTCAGCCTTCCAAAGCTTTTCTCTACTATCTCAGATGTTTTAATGTTGCCCATTATGATTCCAAGTGTAGAAAAGCGAGTATTTGATATAAGCCTGGAGAGCTTGTCAGGAAAGCAAGGAAGCCATGAAGGACTAAGTGGGTAATGTTCTAGGATGCGAGAGCAACATGCAGTGTCCTCACTAGCCAAAGGTAGAGCTCCAACTAGCTAAAAAGGGTAATATCAGAAAAACATTGCAAAATATCAAATAAAAGGTCATGTGGTTTTAATGACATTCTTAATTTCATAAGAAAAACTTTCCTGTTCTTTAAGGTCCATTTCTAATGTTAACTTGTTCACATATCACTGTTTGATTCCCTCAAATGACTTGGTTAGCTTCCTCCTTTGGACCCCTATAACATTTTATATTTACTACAGTATTCTATTTTTCTTAATATATAAGCATCTAATAATTTGGAGAAATATGATTCACAAAATCACTTATCTAGCAGTCAAGATGTCATTGCAAATATATGTAAGTTTTCTTTGGTGTACAACCCATTCTTAAACCTCAAAAGTTCCAGTAGAATCAACACCTTGGAAGATCAAAATTTTTGAGTATTTATTTTTGTTAATTTTCATCATTTTTAAAGTTAATTGTACTATTATGGAATACATTTTGTCCGTTATGTCAGGTGCTTTAACAAGTAACTTTATAATAAGAAAAAGAGAATGAAATATTGGTAGCCTATTAAATTACAACCATCAATATTAGTTTTATTGCTGCTCGGTCAATTTGGTTATGAGCAAACTGTATGTAAAAAAACACTATCTGATAATTATAAAGAATACAAAAATAACATAGGGACAGAATAAATTTAAACATTTTAAGAAACTAAGATTCTTATCTTTGATTTATTATTGGAAATAATCAAGGTAATCTGGTTTATTAGTTTTGTTCTATTACAGTCTCTTCAAAAATTGTAAAACATTGTTTCGAGCACTTCAGTTTCCCTTGATTCTTCTCATCCAAATATAGGATTGATGCCCATCCCTGACACTTTTGTGGATGACTTTGTTAGGTCATTACCAGAGTTACTGTAAGAAATTAAAAAAAAACATCTGAAAATCTGAAATAACAGAACTATAAACTTATAAAAAACTACAGTAACAAAGTGAAGTGAGGATTGCAGGTAAACAATTAGATAATTCAAGTTTCAAAAGATACTTTAATCCCAATAATCTGAATTTTTTCAATCAGCACTGTTCCTAGGATATTCTGCGATTATGAAAGTTTCTCTAAGTCGGTACTGTCCAACACGACGGCCACCAGATAGGTGTGGCTACAACCACTTAGCACGTGGTGAGCATGATTGAAGAACTGAATTTTTAATTTAATTATTTATTTACTTATTTTATATATTTATATTTTTTATTTTAATTACTTAAATTGTCAATGTGACTTGTGGCTACTGTATTGAACAGTACAAATCTAAATAATTGCTTCCATCCTTGGCTTTTAATTATTAATTAGTATTGACACTTTCAGTAACAAAGGCACACAAAGAAAGAACACAAACAGACCATGTACGATGGGAAACATAAAAATGGAAGAACTATTGACCATCTATATGTTCTAAGCACTATTCTAAGGTCTTTACATATGCTATCTGATTTAATACACAAAATATTTATATGACATTGGTGCTACAAATATGTGAATTTTGAAAACCAGGAAATAGTTATAGAGAAGTTCATTATGCCATCTAGTAATTGGCAGAGTCAGGATTTGAACTCAAGTGGTCTGACTACACAGTTCATGAAGTCATTCTTTGCCACCACATTTGCTGGTGGAAAACTGCCTAACCTCCTTATTAACCAAAGAATCATAGTCGAATTAAAATAAATTTATTTTATTTAAAATAAAATAAAACAGGTTATTACTTGTCACCCATTAAATCAGTAAACATTTAAAAGATTATAGTATCCAATAAATAAACTTATTTATTGTAGGTGGAAGAATGCAATAGCCAATTAATCTAATTTGGCAATAAGAACTAAGAATCACAATAAAGGCCATAACTTTTATCAGTTACCATTTCTGGGAATTCATCCTAGAGTAAACAAAGTATCATAATACTTAAAATACATACAAATGTTTATATTCATCAATAGTCATAAATTGATATAATATGCATTCAATAACAACAACAGTTAAGGGACTACAATGCCCAAAAGAATATTAAACACATAATAAAAGTAATATTTAAGTAATAAATTCTGTTGGTAAACATTAGGAAAAAAAACCTGTGCTTACTATGATGACAACCTTAAAAAGAAATGATTACTCAAAAACTTCTGATAAGTATGTTGTAATATAAGAAACAAAGTGCTTTTCTTCTACTTTCCAAATTAGGACCACAGACATAATTTTGTCATAATCTGGAAAACATGGGTTTTGAGGATGTTATTCAACTCAAAGCTCTCATTGGAAAATACACATCTTGCTACTCAAATGAAGTTAACATGAGATATATTTTGAAATACAAAATCCCAGGTTCCACTATACAATTACTGAAATGGAATCTGCCATTTTAACAAGATTCCAGGCAGTTTGTACGCATATTAAAGTTTGGGGAACACTGATGTTGCATGCTGCACGTAACGAGCACTCTTGCTGCTTCCTGGAATCGGTCTTCAAGCTATGATATCTAACCAAGGATTGAAGCCAATTCCCTTAACTATCAAGAACTTATCGCCATAGAGGGTATTTTTGTAAAATAGTACTAACCTTGTCACCACTCTGTGAACTTTACTATGTATGTAGATGATCCATGTAACACTCTGGACTTTCAGAATCTTGACCTTCCTTCAAATGTTTCCTCCAGTCCACTTCATTCCCTTACTCCAGTGGATTGATCCTAGACCTGGATCAATAAATAGAAACTGTAAACACTTTACTATATGTAGACACCCATCCCTTTTAATTCATCTTGCAAAGAATTGACATAAAATTCTCCCTACAATGCTGTAATATTTTACCATGATTGCTTTCTGTCCACTTTACTTCTTTTACAGCATCTCTCAGATCATTCAGTCATTTTTGTGCTTATGTATCTATTCCTTCCTCTCATCTTCCAACCATTAGAGCATGAGACAATGTCCTATCATCTGTGATAAAGATGATTAGACAAATTCCTGTCACAAAGCAGGTATTCAGCAAATGTTTGAAGAATGAACACAGGCAAAAGTTTTGTGTATTTTTTCACTTTCAGAAAGCTTTATTTTCTGCTAAGTGGACCAAATACAATTATCCTTATTTTGTAAATGAGGAAAATGATGCCCTTGACTTGCCAAAGATTAAAAATAAAATGAGTAACAAAGTCTACATAAAAATTCAGATTTTCTGCCTCGATAACAGTAATTTTTCATTTCAGTAGATTTTTTTTCCAGTTTTCAATCTGCCTAAATTGGTCAGGCTGCCACAGTCTGTCTGCTTTTTGTCAACTCTTTGATTAGACACTTCCTTTGGTATATTCAGGTAAGTCTGCTTGCTGACACACTTACACCATGCTTCTTCTTGCCTCCATGCTTAAGTTCATGCTGTTAGCCTAAATCAAACTCATCATGAGTCCAATCTCTAAAATTCTATTGCATTTTACTCAGTTCTGCCCAATTTTAGTATGTGTTGGTCTTTCTTTGCACAGTTCCAATTGTTCACACATTACAATTATCATGGTTTAATTAAATAACACTGATTTCTCCAACAACAGAGTTCTAATTTCAGTAGCATGGCGTACTAACTGTGAGTAATTGCATGAACTAAAACTACTACAAATTCTCTAATTCACAAATCAACATGTAAATAACAGATGTGCATCATGATAAATGGCCAACCCCTTCATTTCCTTTAGAGCCTGTTAGGGGCTGGTCACTGGGCATCTGATGTCAGTTCACAAAAAGACAGCAAAGCATCTAATTGTGTTGACTCCTTTTCTCTCAGTGATAAATCCAAGTGGATTTTATAAAAAGTGGTAACAAGAAGAGGGAATTGGTTAGCAAAGATGAACATGTAGCAACGAAAGAAAAAGTGATAACAGGAAGTAAAAGTATAATAAGATATAGGTGGGGTTAATGGAAAAAGTAGCTGACCCTGGGAATATTCAACATAGTCTACATATGCAGCCAGAGAAACTAAGTGAAGGAAAATTATTGACACAAATGAAGAAAGTGATTGTAATGGAAGGATAAAGGAGCTGGCAAAAAACCAACCTCACAGGTATTTCAAAACATTGAATATGCAAAGGCTAAAATATGAAGAGCTGATCCAAACTTAGAAAAGAACATGAATATTTGCCAAGTCATAGAAGAGAAAGAGATGCTAAGAGGAAAAAACAAGTACTGCCCAAATTACTCTTGATACTTTTTTATAAATACTTACTTGCAATATTTTAATATTTTCAAGTACACTGTACTAAATAAGTGTTATTTTTGCTATTTTTTAAATTTCCTATACAGTACAGGAATTCTCAATATTTTAACAAAATGTTTTGATGCTGTGGAAAATGTTAATGTTTTCTTTTTTATTTTTATGAATTATTTTCATCCTTACCCAAGGACATATTCATTGATTTCAGAGAGAGAGAGAGCAACAGAAACATTGATGTAAGAGGGAAACATCAGTGAGCTCCCTTCCATACATGCCCCAACCAGGGACTGAACCCACAACCTAAATGTGTGCCCTGACTGGGAATCAAACCTGCAAGCAAGCTTTTGGTGTACAGGATGATACCCCAAGTGAACCACCTTGCCAGAGCTTAATTTTTTCTATTGATTATTAAAATCTCTCTTCATGTAGCACATAGAGAACTATCATCAGGGTAAAAATGCAACCTAAAGAATGACAGGGATCATTGTAAACTACGTACTTGACAAGGGGTTAATATCCACAGTACATAATGTACATAAGGCACTCAACTCAGCAAAAGAAAACAAATAGCTTGGTTAAAAATCACCAAAGATCTGAGTAGATATTTATCAAAACAAGACATTGACAGGTCAACAGGTACTTGAAAAGGAGATCAACATCACTAATCATCTGGGATCACATAGGAAGGTATTTACCTCCAAGCTGATTGGCTGTGAGGACTCTCTGAGACCAAGATGGTGGACCAGCTGTTCAGAGGCCGACCACATGGAATAGGACTTTCTTCAGCAGGGCTCTGGTGCCTGCGGAGTCTTCTCCTTGACCGTGTTACTTGTGACAGAGATTTGGTGATGCTTAAATGCAATCTGAAGCTGTCCACTGGGTATGCCGGCTCTGAGGTCTCCCAGGAGGGGCAAGGCCAAGGTCAGACTCTGCCTGGTGGCTATGCAGATGACTGCTACTTGCGCTTGGCTTGGAGACACTTACAAGATGCCCAGCTGTGAACCAAGGCCAACTGCCAACTGTCATTAGCACTTGTTCTGGGGCCATTTAATGAGACGTATGTGGCAAGCTAAGGCCAGATGCTGTTTGTTTGATAGACTTCAGGAAAGTCTGAAGCATGAGTGAAGACATGCTGTTTGTATGGATAAGCTACTGGGAATGGCTTGGGTTGAGTCTGCAGATTATGTCAAGTGAGGTCTCAGGGACTCACCAGGGCAGAGCTCACAATGTAGGATATGGCTCCTACTCAGATATGGCTCCTAACCTCTAGCTCTGTGACAGGATGAACCAGAAAAGGAATAATGGTTTCCTCCAGCACTTCTATCTAGGGGCAGAGGTTTCTTTGTTTCTTCGGAAGAAGCAAGACACCCACCCACTCTGAGCTTGGCCCAGGTCAGAGGGGCAGGCCTGGTACAAAGAAGGTGATGGTGCCCAAGTCTTCCAGTAAGGAACCTGGGCCACATGCATGTATGTGAAGGTAAAGGATGAAGCTTCAAATTTATAAGTTTTTCAGATCCTTGTTTATACACTTATACAATATATGCTCACTATTACCATATGTAACATAATATTTATCAACATTTCAATTACAAAACCATAAAGTTATCTTTTGCTCATTAAAAAGAGATCTTAACACTACAAATACCATTTAGAACAGTTGGGTGAAAATTTTTGTTAATCATGCCAGGGTTTCTACTACTGACAATGTTAAGCACATGGCAATACAAGGATACCCCTACTAAAAGCAATTAGAAAAGTTATATAAAACACACAGTCAAGAGTTGGAAGGCATCACAAAATTGGTGAGACAACTGGAAATTGAGAGACCAAGATGGTAGAGAGAAGAAAACCTGGGAGAGATATGCTTACTTCTTTCACTTGTTTTTCACCTTGCAACACTTGCTCATACTTGGAATTGGGTAGAAGGTTGAAAATCTGAGTGCAACATTTTGACCAGGAGGCAAAAGGCCAGCAAAGCATATGTCAGTATCACAGACAAAAATTGGAGTTTAGGGTCTCCAGGGCAACCGAGTATTGAGAGGCCAAAATCCTGGAGAAACAGGATAGGTAAAGAAGTGAGTGGAACCTTTGTGATTTTCTTCTCAAGACCTTTACCAAATTGTTTAGCTGTGAGATAAGAAGTTGAGAAGCTAAGCTGAAGCACTCTGAAAGCCAGACAGAGTTTTCGGCAGTTTTATAAGGCTTCAAACATAAATTTTGTACTTCAGAATTGACCAAGGACTTGGGGAATCTAGTAAACACCCCAATATTATGAGGACCAGCCCATGAAAACAGAATGGCCAGAGGCTGAAGAAGCCATATCAAAACTGAAACTTGACTCAAAGCAACTCAGTCGTTTACACATGGAGATGGAAGTTCCCCTTGCTGTAACACGAGTTTTGATATATTGTATTTCAAACTTTGTACATAATGCTTTTTAATATGGATATTTAGATAATTGATTTTAGTATTTACTTTGCTAAAATGTGCATTTTATATAAGGATGGACAAAAGTAGATTTATAGTTGTAATAGATAAATAATACAATAATTAATAAATAATACTACTGGAATAAACTCTGTTTCACATAATCATGATTGTAAACTTACTTTTGCTCATGCTTGTAAATTATAAATACATGAGATATATATAAACAGATCTCACATATAAATATATAATCAAAATATATATTTAATTGTATATAGTACCTGAATATATAATAAACATGTGTATATAAATACTACATTTTATATATTATAGCATATATATAGATATTTATTGGTGATAGACAAAAAAGACTGAAATCAATTTTCTAAGTATCCATATTAAAAAGAAAAAGTACATCAAATTAAATCCAAAGTAAATAAAATTAACAAAAAAGAGATAAAGCCATGGCAGGACTGATAAAGTAAAAGGAACAGAAGAAATATATTACTAATGCCAGAAATAAAAAGAGGACATTACAAAAATCCTATGGATATTAAAAAATATTTAAAAGATAATATATTGTGAACACCATTGTGCCAATTAATTTGAATATTCTGATGTGGAAAAACATAATTAAAAACTAACACAAGAAGAAATGACAGATCTGAGTAGTCCTGTATCTACAGATCAATTAAGTCTGCTATTAAAATACTTCCCAAGTGGAAATATTCAGGTTTAGAAGTATACCAGTAATTTTCAAACATGTGATAAAGAAATAAGCTTATTCTTCCACAAACAATTCTAAATAGCAGAAGAATAAATACGACCTAATTTGTTCAATAATAATTATACCAGAAAAAAATCAGCAAGAGAATTTACCAAAGTTCCCCAATGACTTCTTTATGATAACATTCAATCTTATTAGTGACCAACTACAAACACCCTTGACTGAAGACTTTGCCCATCTCTTTTTTTAATCTGTTTTTTAAATGATGCAGAAAATGGCCAAAACACATAGCTATTTCTAGATGAATATCATTTTCTTTTTAAAATTACAGTTGTCCGTATTTTTCCCCTCCCCCTCCAAACCCACATCCCTCCCTTGCTTCCACCCTCCCCCTTGGCTTTGTCCAGGTGTCCTTTATAGTAGTTTCTGAAAACCCTTCTCCCCACTGTCCCCTCCCCCTTCCCCTCTGGCTATTGTTAGATTTTTCTTAATTCAATGACTCTGGTTATGCAATTCCACTGCTGGGATTATACCCTAAGAGCCTTGAAACACCAAAAGATCCTATGCACCCCAATGTTCATAGCAGCACAGTTTACAATAGCCAAGTGCTGAAAGCAACCTAAGTGCCCATCAGCAAATAAGTGGTTCAAAATACTATGGTATGCTTACACAATGGAATTCTACTCAGCAGAGAGAAAGAAGGAGCTTATACCCTTTGCAACAGCATGGATGGAACTGAAGAGCATTATGCTAAGTGAAATAAGCCAGGCAGTGAGGGACAAACACCATATGATCTCATCTTTATCTGGAACATAATCAACAAATGAATATCATCTTCTTAAACAACATTCTTCAAGGAGATAAAGTCTCATATCCAAATGACTGGTAAAATAGAATGACTAATCTTAAAAATCTTAATTAAAAAATGTAAAATTCAGAGACTTCCCATGCCTACAAAAGTTGATGGTAGGTAGGACCCTGAATTACCAGCACAAAGATTCTTTCTCAATGGTGAGCACAGTGCTTTTAACATCATAGATGTTCAACAAATTTTCATTAATTTGGTGGGAAAAAACATGCACAGTATGCAATTTATGACTGAGCTGTTGTAAATTGATCAAGATTTCTATGTTTGCTTTTACTGTATCTAGGAGATGGTAGATGTATATCCAACTTTGAAGACCTATTATTGTCATTATGTGTAAGGGTGATGGTGAGAGAGAAAAGAAAACACCGATTTTAAAGGGGGGAAGAGTTGTCAAGGAACATATGTCAAGGACCCATGGACAAAGCCAAAAGGGGATAGGACTGAGGGTGGGAGGTGGGGATGACTGGGGTGGGCATAAGTGGTGGGGGGAAAATGGAGACAACTGTACTTGAACAACAACAAAAAAAAGTTCTATTAATTCCACATCTTGGTGAAACAATTTTTAAATTTCTTCTCTCTGTGAAATTCCAGCTGGCTAACATTTTGGTTTGAGGTCTCTAGTTATCAGAAAGAGATAAACTAGAAAAATCAATAACTTGACTGTGCAACACAGTATTCTCTTTCCCCAGATTCAGAAGCTAAGTAGTATTTATAAAAGAATTTCTCATAACACTACTTTGGTATTCATATACAGAAAAAGTTGATGGGAAAATTATTATACCTTTCTGTAGTGAAACAAATCATAATGAGAGCAAGTTTTACAGGGTCTGTCCAGAAGGTATCCATGTAATATGAAAAACAGAGACATTTATTGAAAAAGATACAAGATACAAGAAACATTGTACATAGGACAATGATG
Source organism: Glossophaga mutica (assembly GCA_039655065.1). Classification (NCBI taxonomy): domain Eukaryota; kingdom Metazoa; phylum Chordata; class Mammalia; order Chiroptera; family Phyllostomidae; genus Glossophaga; species Glossophaga mutica. The sequence continues at coordinate 90,166,032 of CM077307.1, read as the reverse complement.
CCTCAGTCCCCTTCAAAATAGGCATCTTAGGACCTGATGCAGTTCTCCCAATCACCTTCAGCTGACCCATTGTATTTTCCTGAATTTCATCAACAGTCTGAACTCTCTTCTCTTACAAAAGTGATTTTATTTTGGGGAAAAGCCAGCAGTAGCAAGGCATTAAATCTGGGCTGTAGGGAGGCTGAGTCATGGATGTTTTTCAAAAAACTCTGCATGAGACGTGATACATGAGCCAGTGTGTTGTCATGATGAAGCTGCCAATCAACAGTTGTCCATAACTGCAGTCTTCTGAATCATCCAAACAATTTCTGTGGAGGAATATTCAAGCTTAATGCAGAATTTGATGAAGTTTTGGTGCTCTACTTACTCAGTCATTTTGAATTTGATGGCTGCACAGAACACATGCTCACTCAATGGTGTCTACCACCCCCACTGACTAGTACAGTGAAGTCATCATTGTTCATGCATGCACATTCCAGTCTACTTTCCATGGTTTCCAGGTTATATTCTATGTTGCACAAACCAGTCTCATTATATTAACAATGGCTGGAAATTTTCTGGACAGACTTCATATATATGTATGTATTCATATATGCATATATGTTTGTATATGTATATATATGCAACTGGCAGATAACTACAACATCACCAGCTAAAATGGTCTATGGTGAGGGATAAAACATCAAATAAATGAAGAGAAGAGAAAATATAAGGTTACCAAAGTCACAGCTTGTACCAATGTTTACAATTTTTCACATTCATTTTAATAGTTCATAATCAATGGACAATAAATACCTAAAAGATATATTATACACACTTCTAGATGCATAGACTCACTTTGATTCACACCTAAACAACAAGAAACATACATCACCATGAAATCCTTTAATAAAAGTGACAGACAAATTAAAATAAATGGCTTGATGTCTATAAAAAAATGGAGGTTTTTCACCTTTACTTTTAATGAGAGAATCAGAAGTTTTGTTCTCCCCTGAAGATAAATACAATGTTGTGTTATATCAAATGTTTGGCACATTTCTCTGCAGCTCTGAAGCAGCCCAAATGTAATTTGATCTAATTCATGAAATGCACTTTGTAAAAGGATATTTATTGCCCGTGAGATAAATAGTCAAAATATATCAGATTTATTGATGTCTCAGGAAAGCGACATTATGGTTGTTTAGAGTGGACCTGTGAGCAAATGAGTACTCAGGGAAGCAAAAGCGGACTGCTGATATGTGCTTAAAAAGAAGAACAAATGGAAAAACAAGCTGGAGGAAAGAAGCTGCATACAGTATAGCTATTTTACAGTGAGGTGTTTAACATTGATTGCAATATAGAACTGTATATTGCAATCAAAAGGTGCAGAAACCTTTTCTATAAAAATAGCACAACAGTGTCAGATTTGCTTTATTTCAATTCCCTTGTTTATTAGGAAGGAACAGAAAAACGATGTCTGAAAAATTTATGAGTAATAAGCTCTTGAGCATGTTTCCATAGCATTGTAGAATAAGATAGGAAACCGTTCTCAGTTCTCAGAGATCAGGACAAAGAGCCTACCCTGGACCTATGAGAAATTCCTCATCATAACACAGGCCCTGCTGAATTATAAGTCTGGCAGAAAGGATAACAACTATAGCAGTGAGGGGTGAAACAAGGGCATGTACGTGTGATATGAGACAACCAAAGCTTTCTTCTCAAGACAAAAAGGCCTTCCTGAACCATGCTAATTGAAGTAGATCGTCAGAAGGAACATTCAGATAGCAGAAGATAGTGGTGTGAACCAATAGCTTCATAAGGTGCAGAAACAAGCTGCATATGTCATGCAAACCAACCCTGAGAAAAATCTCTGGATAAGCCTGGAATTGCAAAATGAAATGTCTATACTTTTCTCCACATTAAGCAAAATAGACTTAGCAGAGTAATTAATAACTAAATCTTTAGTTTCTAAAGGAAAAACAATCTATAATATTAATAATTTATCATAGTGCATACATTCAAGTCACCATTAACATTAAAACAAATACATCACTTCCTGTTATGATTCAGTTCTTCATGGTTTTGATTCCTCGAATTGTACAAACATTTTCTTATTTTGTTTGATCTTTTCTCCTTACTAGATCAACCTCCTTCTGAATGTTTATCTCCTTTCTAGACAGGAATCAGAAAGGAAATCTCCAGATTCCATTCCCACTTATACCACACCTTTTATATCAGAGCACAACATTTCTCAACAGAGATTCATAGAATTTTAGATCTGATGCAATTCTTGGACATAACAAATGTCTATAGACTCATTTAACCAGTGTTGAACTCAGACAATGAGAATATAAGAGGTTAAATGATGTTTCCTCTGTGGGAGACAGTTCACATGGCTCTCTGGAGGTGCTACACATCTTTCCGGCTATGTCACCACTCCACCGGGGCTACTTCACAGGATCACCTTTGCTGTGAGAAGCCTTGAGGGAAGACGTAACATCCTACTCTCGGAAAAAGAGCAGGATTGCTTCCCACTAGCTACAAGACTTGCTTTCCAAACTGTACCCTTCCTCTCCTGAAATGCAACCCCTGGTGTGTGTAGGCATACATCTAGGCCCCCGCATCACCCCATGAAACTTGTACAAATACACAAATTATGCTGTTTGCCGTGTTGTAATATAGTCCTTTATCTCTGACCCATGAGTCTCATCTCCTGTGAGTATTCATGAAATAACAACTTATAAACTGGATAATATCAAACCCCAGAACTGACACACAGGAGCAAGAGACAGAAAATGTACAGCCATCATCTTCTGACATGTAACTCTGTTTTACACATTGTAGTGATGACAAATCAAAGTTTTAGTGTCTCATGCCTATTAAGGAAATGATAATTTAAATACATTTGTTACCTAGATGGTTTCATAAAGAAATAAATTGAGAAAATGTTGGTCATTGAGTAGGTGTTCTTTATGAAGTAGTAGCTTACTTTCCACTACCCCTATCCACTTCACACAAAAAGGAATATATTCATTTATTTTTAATCTTAAATTTTTACCTTTAGAATCATTCTTACAATTTCTGTTTGGTTCATTTTCCAATCTGCTTTCTTTGTTTCCATAATATCAATAGCATCCATTACTTTATCTGTGAAAAATGTAATATTATTTAAATTCCCTTTCAGATTTCTCTATTAGCTGTAGTGTTAAGAGTATGAATTTTCCTTTTGGTTGCATTTAGGGGGTTTTTTTGTTTTCATTTGGATTTTAGTTTTAGCTTCTTGCCTATGTTACTGAACCTATCTCACAGAGGACTTAAAATTCCAGTTTCTCACAAAGGACTCTGTTTCTGTGTATGATTAAGGGTGAATGTATGGCTTCCCAGAGACTTCCACAAACATTTGATTCAGTGTTTTTATTCCAGTTAAAAGATAAAATAGCCATTCCTAGTTCCATAGAGTGGCTTACACCCTGGTTTCCAATAGTATTAAAACCCCAAAACCTAATAACATCATCCAGCCTGATACCCCTGAAGCACTTCACCCAAACTATCGCTCATTTCTCAGACTCTCAGTTTCCTTTCCATTTCTAGCAACTCGAGTTTCCCTTTCACATTTTGGAGCTCAGACAACTTTTTATTTTTAATAAGACCTTATTTTGTCCAGAATTCCTTTCTAGAGGTATAAAGGTACTCTCCCAAGTCAGCTTTGTCTGCCATACACATAACAAAGAGAGGCAACAATGTCACTTTCTCTTATTATTTAACATCAATGTGGTTTCCATATGTAAGAGCCAGTCTATACAAAAAGTCAGACTATATTCTAACAGCAAAGTGCAAATGGAAAACATTTCCAAGGGCCACATTCCATAGGCAGACAGTTGTTAACATAATTGTAGAAGCTGAATTGTGTGAATAATCAAGTTATCAGTTAGAAGCAATGGCTAATCTTCAAAAGAAAGAAAAGTCTTACTCATTGAAAAGATATTCAGAGAAGATCAAATAATAATATAACCTTGGGTGGACAACATGTTAAGCATTTCATGGTGATAATATCTGGGGATTGTTCGTGTGTGTAGGAGAGAAAGAAGGAGAGAGAGGAGGCAGAGGGAGTATTGTTTTGCTTTTGTTTTTGTTTTTAAGGTTTGTTTTCTTTTTTTAATCAACACCTTTTTTCCAGGATTGTTTTTTCATAGTCAGTCTTGATTCACTAAGAATTTTCTCATTAAAACAAGTAATAGCTTTCCTCTTCTTTTTTTTTCTCTTAAACCAAAAGTGAAATTGGACTGCAGATCAAAGACCACGACATCCATGTACCTATTCCCTTCTACACATTCCATTTCCACCTGGCAATGCTTAAATTGCTTTATTTTTCTTCATTAAAACCACCACGCCTCTTCACTTAACTTGTGTTTTAGCACCTTGATTCGGCAGAATCACAGAAACTTTTATTTTTGTTATCGCTGCTTCTTTTTGCCACAGGGAAAAGTAAAAGAAACAAGTTTAAAAATATACAGTCAACCCTTCTTTAAAAATATATAACTACCTTTCTAAAGAAATGAAAAAATATAATACCAGTGGGAAAACATTGCAGTCAAACCTGTGTTTAACTTGAAATAACATAACTTTTTGTGGGTTTATTTGACATTTCCTCATACCTGCTACCATCTGTGTGAGTCCTCAGTAAATTATTAACTGTGGATAATTGACAAGTCCCTTCTTCTAATGGAAGCTGCAGAACTAATTTTCAAGTTTCCATCCTGTGCCAGTACAGCAAAGTGTGGCCCTCAGCAATGCCTTTTCTCTGTCTTGGAGTGTAAGCATGATCTTTCTATGCAGAAAAGGGTGCATTTTTCTGCATCCTCAAAAGGAAATCAAGCCTGTATGCAGAAATCCAAACTTAAAACAAACAAGAAAACATTCTTAGTCTTATTTTAAGAAAAATACTTAGCCGGATTCTGAGCAACTATTCTATTTTCAAATACACTTTTCATTTTGCAAGAAATTCTGCTGAAGAGAATGCCCTTTATTGACCACTGTGTAAATGATTTACATAGTTATAATCCCCTAATTAGGAGTATGTAATGGCAGTGGCAAATGCCACCAAAGTGCTTTAGTCTGTTTCCTGCCAATTCCGCCTGATCAATCTGTTACATTTGCTGTAAATCTAACCACTTAGTGATCAGTGACTAACATAAACTCATCACTTTGGCTCAACTTAAGAAATTTATTTTGCAATGGGCATGGATGCATTTTTAAGTTTGACACAAACACAAATATGTGTATTCATAGACACATTCATGTATATGGGTGCATGTGGATATATATAAACAAATAAATGTTATATGTATAATATATATAATGTATATTATATGATGTTGTATATAAGGTACTTCTATAATTTTTAAAAATAAATTAAATTAGGTTTAACTTTAGAATAAAGAGAAAACTGTAGAATGCATTTCCACTATGATTTTTAGGTAAATAAAAAGCTTCATAGAAATATTTAAATTATGTTTTCCTTTTTAAACAAAAAGATTTAGTTTATTGACAAGTTATCAGAAACATACCTATTTTCCCCAGCAAGGTTCAACTTTGTTTGCTTTCTTCATCATGAACTGCACTCACCTGACTTCTGTCCACTCTGCGTCAACTGTGCAATGTCAGGCATAGCAACTGTTTTTATGTGGATTGATCATTTCAAATGGAATTTGTGGCTTCTAATCCAAAACTTTTGGTAATAATTTAGGTCATTTAATTTAGCCTGATCCATTGTACTTAGTAATTTTTTTTTTACTTTTTTTATTGATGTTTGAATACAGTTGTCTCCATTTACTTAGTGAAATTTAACATCACAAACTTCCAATAAATAACATGAACTAACACTCTCAGCTCACGAAACCATGTGGGAATGAGAGGAAGCAGGAGCATTGCCTGTTCACCGGGTCCAGGATGGGAACTGGGGAGACTTGGCCGGTCTGTATTCTATGAGAACTTACCAGTCAGCCAGACTTTCACTTATCACTTAACTCCTGGGCTCAAATTCCCAATCTCCAAAGGGAAAGATTAGATGTTTTCTAAAGACTTCTTTAACCAAAAAGTGTATGTCTCTATGATTAATGTTTAAAAGAAATGTCACAATGATCTAATGATATGGTATGAGGGCCATGTTAATATTAAAATTATTAAAGTAAATATATTTGCTTTTTGAATAGAAATTCAGCCACAATTTTTTTTTTCAGTTCAACAGGACTAGAAAAAACATCCTGGTTGCTAAACCAGTAGGTCTTTGATATTTTACCAGCATCAGCAGAGATGCATTCATTCACTCATGCATTCACTAGATTAGTAATTACTGAGTACAAATTGTAGACCAGGCACTGTTCTAAGCACTGAACGACAAAGCATCAATAAAACAAATGTGGGACTTCTGGCTAAGATGGAGGCTTAGGTAGACACACTGTGCCTCCTCACACAACCAAAATAAGGACAACAGCAATTTAAAAACAAACAAACAAACAAAAAACAACCAGTACTGACAAAAAATAGAACTATATGGAAGTCCGACAACCAAGGAGTTAAAGTAGATACATTCATCCAGACCAGTAAGAGGGGCGGAGTCAGGGAGCTGGGACAGAGAGGTCTCTCAGCAGGGCAGCTGGTGGACCCCCGGAGCACAAAATGACAACTGGTGGACGCGGTGTGGCGATAGATTGTAGAGGGGTCCAGCTCATCTGGTCCCACATTCACATGCAGATAAACCAGGTGACCCAACCCAGGGTCCCAGCTCAGGGAAATAAACCCTCAAAACACCCATTGAAAACACCTGTAGGGGTTGTGGTGCTGGGAGAAACTCCCAGACTCACAGGAGAGTTCATTGTAGAGACCCACAGGGTCCCAGGAAGTACAAAAACCCACCCACACAGGAATTAGCAACAGAAGGGCCCAATTTGCCTGTGGGAAGCAGGGAAAGTGACTGAAATCCAGCAGAGAGCAGAGGAAGCACCATTGTTCCCTCTCAGACTCCTTTTCCACATACAGCCTCACAACCCAGCCACCTGCATTGCCCCACCCTTGTGAACACCTAAGGCTCCACCCCTCACTACATAACAGGCATATCAAAACAAAATAAAAAGGCCCAAATGAAAGAACAGGTCAAAGCTCCACAAAAAAATATAACTAAGCAACGAAGAGGTAGCCAACATATCAACTGCACAGTTCAAAATAGTAGTAATCAGGATGCTCACAGAATTAGTTGAATTTGGTTGCAAATTAGATGAAAAAATGAAGGCTACACTAAGTGAAATAAAGGAAAACATACAGGAAACTAATAGTGATGGGAAGAAAACTGGGACTCAAATCAATGGACTGGACCAGAAGAAAGAAAGAAACATCCAACCAGAAAAGAATGAAGAAACAAGAATCAAAATAAATAAATAAATAAATAAAATAAATAAGGAGAGGCTTAGGAACCTCCAGGACATCTTTAAATGTTCCAACATCCAAATTATGGGGGTACCAGAAGGGAAAGAGGAAGAGCAACAAGTGGAAAAGTTATTTGAACAAATAATAAAGGAGAACTTCCCCAATCTGGCAAAGGAAATAGACTTCCAGGAAGTCCAGGAAGCTCAGAGAGTCCCAAAGAAGTTGGACCCAATGAGGAACACGCCAAGGCACATCATAATTACATTAGCCAAGATTAAAATGAAGGAGAGAATCCTAGAAGCAGCAAGAGATAAAGAGACAGTTACCTATGAAGAAGTTCCCATCGAACTTTCAGCTGACTTTGCAATAAAGACCTTACAGGAAAGAAGGGGCTGGAAAGAAGTATTCCAAGTCATGAAAGGCAAGGACCTACATCCAAGATTGCTCTATCCAGCAAAACTACCATTTAGAATGGAAGAGAAGATAAAGTGCTTCTCAGATAAGGTCAAGTTCAAGGAGTCCATCATCACCAAGCCCTTTTTATATGAAATGTTAAAGGGACTTATCTAGGAAAAGGAAGATAAAAAATGTGTACAGTAAAATGACAGCAAACTCACAATTATTAACAATCACACCTAAAACAAGAACAAAAACAAACTAAGCAAACCGCTAGAACAGAAACAGAACCACAGAAATGGAGATCACATGGAGGGTTATCCACAGGGGAGTGGGAGGAGAAGAGAAGGGGGAAAGGTACGGAGAATAAGTAGCATAGATGGTAGGTAGAAAATAGACAGGGAGGGCAAGAATAGTGTGGGAAATGTAGAAGCTAAAGAACTTATGACACATGGGCATGAACTAAAGAAGGGGAATGTGGGTGGGAGAGGGTGTGCAGGGTAGAGGGGAGTGAAGGGGGGAAATAGGACAACTGTAATAGAATAATCAATAAAATATATTAAAAAAACAAATGTGATTTCTACCCTCAAGCAGATGCATAAATATGTGAATATATATAAAAACATATATAAGTGTATGTGTGTGTACCGACATTGATATATAATACACATAAGTTCCAGATGACTGTACATAGAAATAGAAGACCTTCTGCAGACAAAGTTTTTAATCAGAATAAAATAACAATACTGTATTATGCATTTAAAACTTGTCAAGAGAGTAGATATCATGTTGATTGTTCTTCAACAACAGAAAAAAATATAAGACAAAAAGACTTTTAGGGGTAATGAATATTTATTTTTTTCTTGATTGGAGTGATGATTTCTTGGGTATATGCATATGTCCAAACTGATCAAATGGCATACATAAAATATATACATTTTTGTATATCAGTTAAGTCTCAATAAAACTGTTTTAAAATTTAAAAACTAAAAACTAACAGAAAATTCATATGCAGTTGTGAATGTCTGTTCAGCAATTCCATCAAAATAAAAAAGACTTTCATAATCAGGTTGGTTTTTATATTTTTCTAGCTGTGGTTAAGCATTGGGTTTCTGAAATTTGTTTAAATGAGAGACCCACCTGGCCTTTTCTGATGTTAGCATCTGCAATCCTAGTTACTTGCTTAGGGAGTAAAGAGTGGCACTTCTTGAAGCTGTCACAAGGTTTAAATAAATTAGTGTACTGTACCTGTTCTAGACCCTAGACAATAATCTCATTAATAATTATTATTTATGTTTCCATAACTGAAGATTCTATATTTGTAAGGAAAATTTTTCTTCCCATAACATTAAAAAATATGAGCCATCTTATTTACTGAGTTTCTAGGATAATTCTAAATTATCATTTACTTGAGTTAGCAAATTTCCTTATATAGTTCATGATATGCTGTGACACTTTCTCAAACTTAAGCAAGCATGAATCAAAATCACCTAGAAGGCCTGTTAAAATATGGGTCTTTCGGCCAACTCCCAGATGGTTATTTGAATAGGTCAGGTGTATGTAGTCAGTTAGTCATTTGTATTTCTGACTATTTCCAGCTGATGCTCATGCTAGTGGTCCAAGGACCACACTATCCCATGACACTATCTTCCATGCACCACTGAAGGTCTTTATGTGCCATAAAATGTTGATTCTCAAAGCCACTCTGCAAAGTAAGCATTAGTATAACCATTTGTGATGGTGAAGTAAAACCTGGAGACGATAAAGAGGTAAACCTAAATCCCAGAGTTTTTGAGTAGCAGACTTGGTTTTTGAAGCCCTGTTTGCCTGTCCTAGAGCTCATCATGGTATGTATTGTGTATTGAACTGAGTTCTAACTTTGAATTCAGTGACAAATCTAAACTGATGCCCTAGACAGATACTGGGCCACAGTGAAACGCTTACAGGATGGTGGTATTTATTTTAGTTTGCAAAACAAAAGAAAATGGAAACTCAAGAGGCTGTCATGATTTGATGTGCTAGCTAGTAAGTAAATTTAAAGATCCATAAATCAAATAAAAATATTCATTTTATTTGTGTAGAATTCCATCTTGTTTGTTTATAATGTAAAATCTTATCTGAGTCTTTAAAAAATATTTCTTCATAGAGAGGCAGATAATCATACTGAGGTTTAGTATACTTTATTCCTATTTTTATAACATATCATTTTAATTGCAAAGCAACAATAGCTAGAAAGATTTGAGGCCAGTGTAAGATGTTTGCTTGAGTTTTGATGACACCTTAGTCAAACTACAGACATTCTTATATATCTTGGGACATTATTAAGAAAGAATAAAATATACTACCTACAGAATTTCTGATATAGACACTCACTTTAATTTTAATAGAAATGCATTTTCCATAGTCATGCCTTGTTCTTCAAAATATAGGTAAAATGCAATATTTTGACAGTAATATTGAAAGAGAAGGGAAAAAAGACAAGCTCCCTTTGTCGGGGTCACAGCCCAGAAACCTAGCTTAGCAGATGATTGGGACTCACAGCAAGAGAGAGCACACGTTCGTTTAGGCTTTTCCCAGAGAGATGGATCCTTATTTGCACCTATCATTTATGGCTTTACCAGGTGGGTTCACATAAAACTAGAACTCCGTGGTGGTGAAAAGTGGGTGAGGGGTGACAAAATTAATTGAATTAACTCAAGCCCTTTAATGAAAACATGCAAATAAACCCACCAGCTTTGTAGAGCTCTAGTTCTTGTGTTAATCCCACGTCAGAGAAAGACATGCTAACATTCCAAAAATGTTTGAATCAATTCAAGTGAATGAACATTTCAGAACTAGAGACAAACTATGTATTTTATATCTCTTTTAAAATGACCTTGACATTTTTAGTCAATACTCTCTTCATTTCCTCATTTGCATATATTCTCCCATTAGGTGAGTGGTCACCCTACTCTAAAAGCCAAAGCAGTACCACAAAACTCTCCAAGCCAGAATGCAGAAAAGTTTTGTTTGTTTATTTTACTCATCGATTCCAAAATTTTAATTTCTATTATGGTGAGCTAAGGTATTCAGTTAGCCTGCTTTTTCTTTATTTCGAATTATACATCTCCGTTGTGGCCTATTATTTAGCTTGTACCAGAACTTTAGTTTCCCATGAAGAGGAAGGTATATAGTTATATGAACCCTGCTTACAGAACCAAAAAGAAGATCCCTCTGAGTGAAGAAAATGAAGCAAAATAAAAGGAAATATGAGAAATGTCTTAAACCTTCTCACTTTAATTTTGGGAACAATTAAGAACCAACAAGACTATACAAGTGCTAGGGGGTGTTGTGAGCATAAGATGAGATGCTGAGTTGAAGAATCAAGTATATGGACACCTAGATAGGAGTTGAAGCCACCGAGAGTCCCCAGTGACACAGTATTTTTGGAGAAAAGAAGGAAAGACATGCAATCATGCATGCTTTTAGCCAATAGTTGGTAGGTACTGAGATTGCCATGTAACTATAGTGATACCTGAAGTATTATCCAAGGCTTTGATGAGCTTAAATCTAGTGACAAGCACTTATGTACACAATCATGTAGAAATTACCAAAGAGGTGCCACTCTCTCATTTAAAAAGTAATCAACATATAAGTTCAGTTACGTAGGTTATTGACAACCTCCACTTATAAATGTAAAAACAGATTCTGAACATGTCCAAGTAAAGGAGCTAGAATTATCTTCTTGCTTCCTCTCCTAAAGAAGACATCTAAGATGCAGGTTGCTGGCTGAAACTTACAATAGTGATAGACAAGAGCAATTAGATAAGAGAGATAAAGAGAAATAAGGGAACAATATTTATTAAGGGCTTATAATGCTGTGTACTTTATATAAATCACCCATCCTCTGAGGATGCAGAAGGGCAGTCAAAGAAGACTCCACTGGAAACGTTACATTCTGTTGGGTCTTAAATTAAGTAGGATTTGCCTCATTTTGGTCTGTCTTAAACCCAAGAAAACACTAGGAAGCATCGGGATGTAAGTTATCTAGATTGGCAAGAATGCAGACTGTGGGAGCAAGGGGGAAAGAAGGGGCTGGAACCATTGGCTGAGGACAACTTGAGAAGAGCTTTAAATATCTTGTTAAAATATTGGACTTTGTACACTCATAGAACTGAAGAAGAGGCAAAGGTGAAGAGCTCCAATTTATAGCAATTTTATATGCCCTATGACCATAATACATGGACTAGTTACATACAGTTGGTGTTCAATGAATAACTCAAATTGCACTAAGGACTGTGTTATTGTATCATAAACAAAGGCATGGTGTTAATGTGTTGTAGAATTAATAATAATTAATGTTATTCATTTAGTGCCTCTCTCTCAAGTGCCAGGCATTTTTAATAAATTATCAATTATTACAGTTTCATATAACAACCCAGTGAGTTTTTATTTTGTCTACATAGAGAAACTGAGTTTATAGTGGTTGTGTGGCCTCCTGAGGACAAGTGAGTAATAAGTAGTAAAATCTACAGTTGAATGTTAGTTTCTGATCATAATGCCTATGCTGTGTCTACTCTGCTGTACAGTTTTTCCAGGTGAACTGACAGATTTGAATAAATCCAGTCAAAATATGTGCCTCCCTTCTGACTCCAATCTTCCCTTCCTTCCTTCCCTAGCCAAGAAGTGGACAAGCCAAATGCAAAATGGCAGCTTGGGTTGGAAATGAAACACATGGTGGTAAACTCAGTGAAGGTAATTGACCCCCCTGGGGGTTAGAAGTATTACTTTGTTCTTAAAATAGTGAAAAGGGCAAGTGAAAACAGATGCAGTGAGCCAGACTGTGAACTCAGAGGGAAGTAAAGGTAGTTAAGGGAGAGAAGAAAGGTGTTAGTGCCAACAAGAGGTAATGGTGACAGAACGCCAAGTGACTCAAATCTATCACAACATATGAGTTCTTCTCTGGTTTTGCAAAAAAGGGTATGCACCTGAGTGATCAATTCACTACCAAAGAGGAATTGCAGGTTTGGGAATAAAAGAACCTGACTTAAATTTAAGAGAAACAAAGACACACAGGAGGCCTACAAAATTCCCAGGAAAACCTGCAGGAAGCCATGTGTTGTTAGTTAACTTTCAGCCCAAACCATGCACTGCATTGTCAAATGCAGCAGGTCCTTGAATAACGTCATTTTGTTCAATGTCCTTTTTGTTACAACACTGATAAGAAAACAAGCAATGATTTCCAGCAGGAGCCACTGTCTGCTTGGAGGGCACATGTTCTCCCCGTGCCTCTGTAGGTCTGCGTAGGTCTGTGTAGGTTTTCTCGGGCCCTCCACTTTCCTCCCACAGCCCCAAGATGTGCAAGTAAGGTGACCGGGTGTGTCTGCATTGTCCCACTCTGAGTGTGGGTGTGTGTGAGTGGCCCTGTGATGCAAGGGCGTCCTGTTGAGGGTGGGTCCCACCTTGCCCCCCAAGGATTTCAATAAGTAGATGGAAGATGTTCTTAACTTGTTTTTATTCAATGTTCTTAAGTAGATGTATTGCTCACGTTTATTTCACTGTTTAATATTAGAAGTGTTTTCAATCCTTATTTAGAAGTTTGGTGATGTTTTCGTGACAAGAAATATGCCATAAAAACTTAACTCTTGTTCATATCAATTAGCCTATAATTAAATTGGTTTTGTTATACATTGTTTTGCTTAAAGTTGCCATTGCCAAGAACCTATTAAAGATATTAAGCAAGGACTTACTGTATGTATGTTTGTGGCTCCCTTTAACAGTAAGTAGGAGGGACACTCTTTGAACCAACATCAAATGATGCTTTCAGTCTTGGAATGGACAAAAACAGAGGTTCAAAGTGGACACTGGTATTTTTGAAAAAAATAAGAGAAGAGAAACTGCTAGAACAGGACAAAATGAAGATTTTTATCTGGATAATTATCTCTGTTCCTTTCTAACGTTTTCTGTCCAGGATGGACAGCCTTAGAGAATAAACCTGAAATAAAGAGACAAACAAAACTCTCTACAAGTGGCTGAAGCTGAAAACCTTAAGAAACTGTCAAGTCTCAGCCGTAAGTTCAACAAATAACATGATCTGAAAGGACGTTGAGTTTCATTTTTTCACCAATGTGTTTTATTAAAAATGTAAAACAAAACAAATAAAGAAGAAAACCCACAAAAGAAATCTTGTGAGAATGTATCTCCCAAGGTAAATTATTTTGGTATATCCTTGCTACTTTGGAAGACATTATTTGTTTGAAATTTTACTTAGGTGTAATCACATTCTTTTTGTTGTTGTTGTTGTTGTTGTTATTATTATTATTATTATTATTTTAAATCCTATGTAATATATTATATTCTCATGAGGTGGCTTTACTGTTCCACAAAAATATTGTCAATATAGAAACATAGATGTTAGAGTTTACAGAAAGATTAAGACATCTCGGTCCACTTTTGAAAGTTTACTGATGAGAACACCAGCGCAGAGGGGTAGTTATTTATATCCTGACAAGCTGGCCGTTGGTGGCAGAGAACATGTGGAAACCCTTGCACACTGAATCCATGCTCACGGCTCTACCCACTACTCTAGTTGCTAAAAATTTTAAGCTTTAGAGAAACTTTACTTATGAAAGAATGCTCCCTTCCCCCTAAACTTAGGGTAGACCTATTACTAATCACTTCTGGAATAAAAAGCCAAGAACCAGACCTCCAGATCTTCACCTGACATCTGAAGAAATGTAGTAGATTATTTGTAGGAACCAGCGAGTGAAGATTATATTTATAGAAATGCTATTCAGGAAGTGCATACTATAAAAATTGCTGATTTTCTTATCTTTTTGCCCAGAAAATGCTTTTTCACCATCCACCCATACATAAACCTTAAATATAATCACACAGCCACAATTCACTGGTCTAGTAGTCTGAGGGCTTATAGTTTCTGGGTTTGAACATAAAATAATAATAATAATCCAACTAGAAATCTTGTTCAATTATTCAATGCAGAAAATAAAAGGTCCATTTTTCCTCTTTATATCCTGATTAGAATTTAAAAGGGAAAAAATTAAGAATTCAAAATTTCCTCACATAAAAATTCTGAGCTTGCCCAAAGCACTGAAGAAGATAGGGACCTGGACTATACCATTCAGCCTTAATCTGTGATGCCAGTCCACCTCTGTCTCTGTACCCAGTTGGCTCTCTACCCTCTAATAATAAGAATATGAGACTATCAGTATTTGTGCCTTAGCCCACCTGACCAGGTTCTCCATTCAGTAGTGTGTGTGGAGAAGAACAAAAGAAATGGTGCTTGGAGTTACCATCTCTGGGTGTCCACATTATTTAATATCATTAGCCAAGAATGGAAGCATGCTAGTAGTAGCCTCTGAAATAAGATCTCAAATGAGAAAACAGGAAACAGAGAGAAGATCTGGTCCCAACTTAACGTTTCATAACCCCTAGTCCATATATTTAGAAAACTAATGCAACCCTGTAATTCAGAGTCTCCTGCAAGAAAAGCTCCAGATATAGAGGTATAAGATTTCCCTTATCAATACCCTAAGCCATGAGAGTCCACCCTGCAATTTAATGGTTTGCTAAACTGCTAGTTGCTTGTGATACTTTTAAACATTTCTTTTTCCTCAGCAAATTCATAATTAGCCCACAAAGTGATCTTAAAGTCAGTAGCCAAAGTTCATGACCTGGTGTCTGTTCCTTCTCATGAGTCACCAAAAGGTCAGGTAATACAACACCTGACAACCAGTAAACATTCTCAGGAAACATCTAAGTATCAGCCAGCCATTCAACATGTAACAAATCTGTTTGTTTTGAATTAAAGAAAAACTTCCCTTGAGTCATTTCTCATAAACAGAATAGCAGACATTAAAGGAAACTATGAATAATCTGCTTTGACTTGGAAAGGACATTGAGAAAAAGCCAGAGATTTCTTTCTCTAATTGATGTTTCAAGTTGATGTGAAACAGGCCAACTGCTTTCAAACATACATGTTAATAGACTGATATTCTACTCTCTTCAATCAAAATAATTCAACAGATCTACCAACTTTTTAATAGACTCATAAACCTGGATATCATATAGCCCAATATGTCATTCAAAAATGAATCCACATAGACCAGAAGGACAGCTGTCAGAGGGGAATGGGAGGAGGAAATGGGCTGAAAGAAGGTGAAGGGATTAGCCAAAAATCATATGTATTGGGTTGGCCAAAGAAGTCAGTTTATTTTTTTCTGTAAAATAAAAGGTGCATTTTTCATTTTCACCAATTTTATTGATTTGGATATTTTGAGTATGTCGGCTCTCTCCCTGGTAGTATAATGTTGATTGTTCTCAATAAATGTCTTGTTTTGATCGCTATCAACTTAAACTTGTCCACCCGACCGTGGAGCATCTTCCAGTGAAAAATCTCCAGCATGAAACTTCACATACCATTCATTCTTGACACATTCAATCAGTCACAGCACCTTCTCCATTAACTGCACAAGTCTTTTTGTGTGTGTTTCATTTGCATTTTACCTTTCTTGAAATAAAGTATAATATGCCAAAAATGTGGTGTATTTTCTTCCATCTTCAGTATTAAAATGGCTACACAAAAATTCACCAATTCTGATAAGTTTTTTTAATGCATGCTGATATGACAGCTGTCACAATGCAGTCTAACAAAATTGTTTTGAATGAAGTTAAAGACAACTGAGTGCTACTAGAGCCATCTTACCGTAAAAACCAAATGAACATTTTGGCCAACCCCATACATATCACATAGACAGAGACAACAGTGTGGTTATAGCTGGAGGGAAAGGGAGGTGGGGGCTAGATGGAGGCGGGCAAAGTTGAGGTGGCAGGGGGTGGGATGAAGACATATGTAATAGTTTCAACAACAAAAATTAAGCTAGAAAAATAATAAATCTATTTTATAGAATCAATTGACCGCAAGCTTTGGTATGAATATCATGAGTAAATAGAACTTATTTCATCCTGTTAACTTTTTGGTTAAATCAAATTGTCAGAAAGTTCAGAAAAGTTCTTCATATATTAAATCAAAATGTATTTCCTTAAGGTACCACATATTGACCCCAGGTAAGCTCTCTGGAAATTATTCTCCAAAATAGGTCTACTTCTTTTACCTAATAGGATTTCAAAAACTTAAAGACAAGTTTCACTCTCTAATTTTTTCTTCTCGACAATATGTGTCATTTTAGACATTTGATTCTATTATCCAGAACTTTCATAAACAACCAATAAATGTTTGCCATTCATTGGTTCCACCAATTTAAAATAGGCAACACATTAGGAATTTGGAGATAGAGCAGAGAACAATTTAGACAAAAATCCTTGCCCCTTGCAACTTTCTTGTTTATTCTTTGATTTATCAGAACATGGGTTCAAATAAGCCCAGTATTGTTTGCAGTATATTTTAAATGCACAGGAGCAGAAATTAGAAGACCAGTACCTGGTTGGATATTGTTTATCTAGGTGATCATTCATAAACTTCAGATTATTTGCATTTTTTTCCTTTTAGAGTTGCTGGAAGATAAATGAGGGTAAAACCTCCAGTCTTTATGTATCTAGAATAATATGGAAGCTCTGATCTTTTTTTTATTCCAGAAATATATCTCAGCTTTCCCCTTTTGCTTCCTAAACTCTACCTAATTTTTCTAATATTCCATTTGCCTGTATGCCCCTACAACTTGCTGGTTCCTAGAATATCCTTCCTTATTTCTCCTCCTGGACAACTCTGCATCTTTTGCAATTCAGCTGAAAATACTGAATTATCTGCAAAGACTTCCTTGATCTTTCTCCATCTCCTGCACAGAATTTATACTTCCTCCACTGTGCCTACAATATTTTATTTATACTTCTATGATAAAACTGATCTCAGATCATAATTTCTTTAGGTCTCTATACATAGTAGTGGAATGTAAGTTTCTTGAAGATGGAAATGTCTTAGTCATTATTTTAGAATGGATGTTAGAAAGCTATAACTTGTTGGAAGTACACAATAATATTCATGAGAAGATTTAATGGAAATGCTGAAAACTGTAAGTCCATAATATAAATATAAGGTATTATTTATAATATAAATATAAAGTATATATTTATTATGTCTTCAAACTAAACAGAAACAGGATTCAAAAATTCATAATGCCAAGATACTAATTAATTTAGATTTTCTATTTATTTCATTATCATTTGGAAGGATATCTTGGAAAAAGCATAAAAATTAAAATTCTTGAAGTATACAATACTCACTGAAAAAATAGAGCGTCACAAATGTAACATTCTACTGAGAATGGTTGAGAAAGGAAGAAGAGAAAATATTCTGGTGAATTTCACACAGACTTTGGCTGCCATTCATACCTGGTGAAATCAGCAGTGTAGTGTGGGCTATGGCTTTCTTTTCCAGAAAGAATCCAGAGCTACGTTCAACACGAGCTGCCCCCTAATCCCTTCATTTATGTACACCCTACTCCCATTAATAAATACATGCTGATTATCTGCTTCACTTGGATAATATAAGCAATATTTCTCCACTGATTTTTGTCTCCAGCTCAACACTCTTGCCCAAACATCACCATTGCTCTAGTTTCCCTGGTGGATCCACCACTCACACCCTTCCTGACTCATTTTCTGCTGGAGAATTAGGGTGGTCTTAAAGGAAGGAGAGAGATTCATAGTTTCTCTAGAATGTCATCCCAGAGTTCTCTGAAGACAGGTAACCAATTCTGAGTTTTTCCTATGCACATGTGATATTGTGATTTTTTTTAATATATTTTATTGATTATGCTATTACGGTTGTCCCATTCCCCCCCTTTATTCCCTTCCACCCTGCACACCCCCTACCACTCGCATTCCCCCCCACCACCTGCCACTTAGTTTATGTCCATGGGTTGTCCATGTAAGTTCTTTGGATTCTCCATTTCCTATACTATTCTTAACCTCCCCCTGCCTCTTTCCTACCTACCATTTATGCTACTTATTCTTTATCCACTTTCTGTCTTAAAGATTCTAAAACCCTTGGAATGCCCTAAACAAGTAGAGCCTTCAAGGTCTTTTGTCATGTTAACAAGGAGACTTTTAGCTCTGAGTTAGGGTTGAGAGCTGGTTGCCTGGAGAACGAAACAACTAATTAGAAGGTTGGAACTTTCAGTGCCAGCACCCCCCACCACCTGTTTTTCTACAGAGAGAGAGGAGCTGGAAGTTGAATCAATTACCAATGGTCAATGATTTTATTAATCATGACTACATAATGAAGCCTCCAGAACAACCAGAAAAAGGATAGGGTTTGGGAAGTTTTCTAGTTGGTGCACATGTCGAGGTGCTGGGAGGGTGGTGCACCCAGAGACAGCATGGAACCTCTGCACACCTACCAACATACCTTTCCGTATGTACCTTTCCACCTGGCAATTGCCTTGTATCCTTTGATACTCTTTGTAATGAATTGATAATCTAATGAGTAAACAGGTCCTTTGAGCCATGTGAGCCACTCCAGCAAATTAATCAAACCCAAAGTGGAAGTCATGGAAATCTGATTTATAATGAGTCAGTCAAAAGTACAGATAACAACCTGAACTTGTAACTGGTACTGAAATTCTAAGTGGGTTTTTGAAACCTCTCATCTGTAGCCAGTTGGTAAGAAGGAAGCACAGGTGACAGCCCAGACTTGCAACTGACACCTGAAGTGAAAAGCAGTCTTATGAGACTAAGTCCCTACCCTCTGGAATCTGATGTTATCTCTGGGTAGCTAATGTCAGAACTGAGTTGCAACAGAACCACAGAAATGGAGATCATATGGAGGGTGAGCAACAGGGGCGTGGGAGGAGGAGAGAGGGGGAAAAGGTACAGAGAATAAGCAGCATAGATGGTGGGTAGGAAATAGACAGAGGGAGGGCAAGAATAGTGTGGGAAATGTAGAAGCTAAAGAACTTATGACACATGGACATGAACTAAAGAGGGGAATGTGGGTGGGAGAGGGTGTACAGGGTGGAGGGGAATGATGGGGGAGAAATGGGACAACTATAATACCATAATCAATAAAATATATTTAAAAAAAAGAACTGAGTTGCACATTGGATTTAGTGACCAGAATTTTAGCAGGTAAAAAAACACAACATGCTGCTACCTCCTCATACCACCTTAAGTCAGGGACAATATCAAGAAGGGAATTTCAAAAAGAGAAAATTTTAAATGAACCTCATATATATATATGCATAAATTTATGGCTAACCCTATACATGTGGAACTGCTTTGCTTCAAGGGCATAAAACAAAAACCGAAAACCCTAGGAAAGCCGTTAACAAAGCAATGTTTTCAAAGCCTGAGAGTGTGAATTTATCTTAAAAAGAAAATAGCATAACTTCTTTTTTTAAAATTCTCATCAGGGATATGTTTATTGATTTGAGAGAGGAGACCAACAGAGACAGAGAGGCAGAGAGAGGAACATGAATCAGTTTGCCCTGATTGGGGATTGAACCCAAAAACTTAGATATGCACCCTGACCAGGAATCAAACTGCAACTTTTTAGTATATGGGATAATGTTTCAACCAACTAAGCCACCCAGCCAGAGCAAGAAAATAGGGTAATTTCTTGAGGAAAAAAAAAAAAAAAACCTCAAACATTATACTTTAGCAATTAGGACAACTAGACTTTATTTAATTTTCCTGGGGTTGATTCTTTTAGAAGACTAAATGTCATTACCAGCTAGATTTACATCAGTGTGATGATAAATTTAGTGTCAACTTAACTGGGTTTGGGTGTCCAGATATTTAGTCAAATGTTATTTTGTGCATGTCTGTGTGTCTGTGAAGGTGTTTCTAGATGAAATCAATATTTGAATTGGTAGACTAAGTAAAGCAGATTGCCCTCCCTAATGTGGTAGGATTTTGTTGGGGACCACTCTGTTTCGTTTTGGAGACCGTAGCCATGAGAGAGCAGGCACTGAAAGGGGCTGGGAAGTCTCCCTGGAAAACCGGGTAAAAATGAAGGTGGCAAGCATGACTCAACTCTAACACCAAGGGTTACCATGGGAATCAGGCTTGATAAATATATTGTGTCCTTTGAAGCTTGCTCTGCTTTGCTTTGTATGGCTCTGTTGATATAAACCAGATGTTTCATGAGACAAGGAGAGACAAGGAGTTCACTCCTTGTCTCATGAAACAGATCTTAAAGACCCTCTGGCATCAGCATGACTAACAGATTCTGACCTATGACAGATCCCTGTGTTCCTTCAATTGTAATCTGTAGATAATACCTGTTTTTGTATGGCTATAGCCTTTTGACATGGACCGATGAGCTATGGATGTATGCTGTATACACCTACACATACCATTCTCAGTAAAAGCCAATTGGGAGAAGGGCCTGTGGCATTCCCCACTAGAGGGAATTGCCACCCCCTTTCCCACCGGAACAACAAAATTGTGTCTGGAACGACTTATTTCTCAACCACAGTGGACAGGAGGAATTCTGCTGGATGGAGTTGCTCCCACAGGACTTCTCCAATTAGTTAAGGTTTCTGAATAGAGCACCCCTCCTGCTATAAGAGGGAACCACTCCTGCCTGACTGCATGGACTTCAGACTCAAACAGTAAACATGTTCTTCTTTCAGGCAAAGACTGGAGCTGGCACCATACCAACTGTCAAAACTAAGACTTCTGAGCCTCCATAATCAATTTATTATAATAAATTGATAGTAATCTGTCTTATTTCTCTAGAAAATCCTAATACTAATACAATCAATATAAATTTTTAGTTAACCTTTCTAGCTATTAGTTCCCTTATCTGTAAAATAAGGGGTTTTAATTAATTTTAAACTTCTTTCAGACATTATTTTATAGTTTTCTAATTCTGTAATAGTCACATCAAATAATCATTTTATCTTTGGCTTCTACTGAATGAGGACGTACCATGTCCCAACGCTGGGCTGGGGCATGTTTACATATTTACTAATTTCGTTTCACAAGATCTTGGAAATGGCAGAGACAGGAGAACTCAGATAAATTGCTTTAGGAAAGTTAACTTAAAACAAAACAAAATTTTAAAAAAAGAACTTGAGAGAAATATAAAAAATTAGAAAGTGTTGGAGTTTGGAAAGAATTCTTGATACTTCTATACAATTTCCTAGGTCAACACTTCTACACTTACTTTTCCCCTAAAAAAAGTAAGTTCTGCTTGCTGAACATCTTCTTTTAAAAAAAGGTCTCAGTTTTATGAAGGTGATTATTATTTTCATGTCCAAACACCAATTCTTTAAATTCTGACTGCCATTCTCATGTGATAAAAAGCTTTACCTATTAAAAGCAACAAGTTTATGTGACTTCTGGCAAATACTTTATTTTAATGTCTTTATTTCCTGTTTTCTTGAAAATGTACCTTCCTCACTGATTATGAAAATTATTGGTTATGTAATGAATTAAAATATATATGAGCACACATACACAAAGACTTTTATAATATCTTATTTTTCTCTTCTTCAGAAAACTGATAAAATTAGTTGTTTTATATATGGTTCTAAATTTTCCTGTACTTCCTTTGTTATGCATTCTACTTTAGTCATATTTACCTACCTAATTTTGCTTGGTTTAAAGTATTATTAATATTCAGTATATTTTTGAATTTCCAGGAGTTGGGAAAAACAACTTTGTTTGAAAACACACCTACACTCATCAATTTCTACATAACAATAATGGCTAATATTTATTTTGCAGGGTGTATTATAATAACTAATGCTTCCTGTGTGTCAGATGGTTAAGGATTTTTATTATCTCCTTTTCACAGTTGGAAAAAGTGGAACTTAGGTTAAGTAATGCGTATTATATACACAAGAGCTGAAATTAACTAGCCTAGGATTCACACCTAAAATTAGGAAATGTAGTTTTTACAAAGTTCCATGAAGCAGAATAATTGCTAATATTATAATACTATGATAATGTGTCTTATTTTAATACTACAATTACTACAAGTAGAGCAGGGCTTCTCTCAAAATTATTGACCTCCTCTCAATTAAGTAAAATGTTTTTAGCTATTTCTTCCCTACTTAAAATATACTTTCTTATATTAAAGTGTTCCATAGGGATACAAATTTGTATAACTAATTACGTATACCAAGTCCTGCATCTTCTAAGAGTCTGTGATAGAAAAGAAGGCCAAACCAGCTTAAACTCTTATTTTCCATAATGTCTAAAAATTCTTAATAGAATCTATCTTTTGACAAACATGAGTAATAATATCCTTTCAGATGGACTGAGAAATTCTCCTATGTAATGATTTTCTTTTCAGTTTGGAAATCCCCTCACTCCCTGCCTCAGATTTCTCAGGGGTTTAAGACAGAAAGAAAGGTGAAAATTAGGTAAAAACCTGAAGCACCATTAACCGTTTGTACATATCAAAGCTTCTACTTAAACATTTAAATGTAATGAGTTTCCCAGAAAGGCAATGATCAGAGGTGCTAACTTCACCAGGAGGCACAGGAGTGCCAAGGCAGCTGAGCGGCAGTTTGCTTGGATCTGTGACTGTGATTTGTGCACAGATGATCCCTACCTTGCTTCCGAGCAGTACAGCAGCCCCAGTTCAAACAAAGCACTTCCACAGCCGCACCTGTGGGTTGACGGAGCCTTCCAGGGTGGGATCCTGGCCGTCAGACAAAATTCTGATGGAAGGTTCACTTAATAAATGCTTCCAAGTCAAAAAAAGCCATTTTTACTGGGCTAGTTTCAAACAAAATCGCTGGCAAGGTTTAAATTCCCCATCTCACACTGCCATCTACTGTCTACTGCCTGGTGCTCTGAAGAAATTAAAAAAAAAAAAAAAAAAAAGCGAGCACGCACCAACCACTTCAGCAATCATGAGCATCTTTTATGAACTCTTATTTCAGAGTTCTGTTTTAATGATAATTGAATCTGATTGCTTTTATGTTCAACAAGAACACCACTTTTTACCGTTCAGAGTCACATAAAATGCACCTGGACCAAAATCACATTGTTTGACCTCATGTGTGGTAAAAAAAAGTTGTAGTTCTTATTTTAAAATAATAGAACCACCAAATAATATTTAGGGATAAGAGACCCAGGAACTCTTGATTGAAAATCATTGGCTCATTGTTTTAACTGTAGGAAAACAAAGCTGCTGGGAACTGACTATGTAACAGGGTGCAGCCAAGAAGGGGGAGCCCAAAATAGGGATTTGGAATGGGACCCAGAACTCAGGATGTCCAGGAAATATTAGAAAGACATATAAGATGTCCTCACCCTTTCCCCCTCAGGTGTGAGTGGGGGGAAGGGACAAATGGAGCAAGGCCATTAAGAGCTGTTTTGCATAGCAACAGCTTTGCAGCTAACCTCTGGCATGATCATTTAACATATCTATAACCTTCAACTGGTTTCATAGATGTATTGAATAGCTGTGGCCTTGCTTTGGGCCAGGGAGAAGGGAATGACTTCCACCCAAGATGGAATTGGAAGGTAACTCCCCCTGTTTACAGGCTCCAGTGTGAGAGCAAGGAGAGGATTGGCTCCAGGGAGCCACACCTGCCCAGACTCACTATGGCAGCCCAATAAAGCTGGAAGGACATGGGAGTGCTGGGAAGTGTAGCCATTGTGGGTGGGAGGAGTCAGAAATAGGGCTGCAGAGGAAGATTGGCGTGAGGATTAAAACCCAGAGACAGCAGCCATTAGAGAGAGCCACACGGCTTTGGCCAGAGGGAGAACCATGAACTTTTGGCAGAGTCAGGACCCTGGCAGCCCTGTGAGAGAAAATCACCATGTGGCTTTAGACCTCCACTAGGCTTTAGCCGAGTGGCGACCCCCTCCCCGCAATTTAGGTGAAGGGGGGGCCACGCGGCTTTGGCAGAGTGGAGACCCTCTTGCGCCTTTGCCAGAGAGAGCCATGTGGTTTCGCCAGAGTGAAGTCCCCCGCAGCTCTGGTAGAAGAGGACCACATGGCTTTGGGGTGCTCCCTTTGGCTGCGTGGCCTGGGAAGCAGGAGAGACTTTGCCTACAAGGGTTAAAGAACTCTTGCCAGGAGGCCATGAGAAGGTGCCACATGGCTTTGAATTAATCAGAGATCCTGCCTGGACGGTGACACAGCTGACAGTGTCGGGAGCCCGAATCCCAGACATTTGCTTCTTTTCCTGAGTTACAGTACCCTGAATTAGGGCAGCGGGAGAAGGAAGCACTGTGGGCATCTGTGGGTATCCTAAAGGACTTTGATATCTTAATGAAGACATTAGGTCACTACTTTAAGTCTGTATAGCTTTAAATAAACATTTCCTTTCCTTTTCACAAATCTCTGGCATTGAGAGACATCTTTCCTATAAGGCGGCAGACATAATGAACCTGTGTGTGTCTGTTCTGTAACAACTAGACTTCGTGAGCATTAAAGTGGTCCTCAAGGTTTAACTAGTCTAGACCTTGGCACCTAACAAGATTTTCCACAAACAGATGACCAGGACTAGGGAACAT
This sequence comes from Glossophaga mutica, assembly GCA_039655065.1. Lineage (NCBI taxonomy): Eukaryota > Metazoa > Chordata > Mammalia > Chiroptera > Phyllostomidae > Glossophaga > Glossophaga mutica. Next base: position 90,140,793 of record CM077307.1, on the reverse strand, counting down.
CAGGATATCCAGCAACGTTTAAGGATGCATTCATTCATTGCAGACTATTGGTCCATTGTGAGCCTCTTCATGTCCATTTCCTCCTTTCACCACCAGTGAGATCGTTTCCCAAGACTGGGCACTTTTGTTTTTAGATCATCTGGCCCCAAATCAGATGCACCATCATGTTCTTCATAGAGAGAATTCCCAACCATGACTGTCACATATAAGTGTTGTGCTGATATAACTCACAATTCCATCATGCACCATCGCTTAGCCATTGTTATATTTTGTTCTGTTTTTATAAGGGATGCCATGGAGTCATAAAACAAGCTCTGTATTAGGAGTCCAAAGAACTAGTATTGGTCATGGCTTTGCCACTTAGCACAGGAATTCAAGACCTTGAGTAAGGCACTTCTTTCCAAATTTCAGCTTCATTCAGTTCTACTATTTGAAATAAAGATAATGATTTCCCTTTCTACATTATTGGTTGAAATAATGCAATTTAAATAAGCTATACAAATGCCAACTATCATTAATGTTGCCATCATAACCTGGCTTTTCATGTACATTTATTCATTTAAGTGTTACTTCCAATCCCACCCCAGAATCTAGAGCTGTGTCTTGCATGAAGTTGACATTTCTAAAACATTTATGGAACAACTGACTTATAGATTGATATTCTCTGGAATTTGCTAGAAAATTCCAGTTGTCTACATGGCAGCACTCCTGTTCTCTAGAGACTTTTGAAGTTAATTTTTTAACTTTAAATAATGTCCTAGTAAGTTTTTTTTAAAGATCACACAAGGAATAGCAAGATGTTTTTAATTGAAAGTCTCCCCATATTTTTACTATATTAATTTTCAAAAATCATTTGAACTGCTATCAGCTGTGCTTTGGAAAAGGTGTACAAAATAGAACAATAGAATAAAGTCGTTTTGAGTTTTAAAAATAGCAAGCCTTTCTTCTGTGAAAAACCACAATTGAGCAATAAGGGAAAAGTCAGAATTTCCAGAGTTGTAAACTAGGATGTTTAAGCCACCCATTAAAAGCATACACTTCTTAAAATCTTAAAAACAATTGACAAATACATTTGAAAAACACTATGTATTAAATACCAAAAATGGCATGTGTGTATACACACACACTTGTTATTCCAGGAAGAAATCCATGTAAATATGGATAGATTCATTTATTCCCATTTTAATTATAGTTACATATTCTCAAGATGCTACAGCTTAAATTTATAGTCAATAACCCTGAAATTGGCAAAGGAATGGCCTTTAATGGATTGAAACTCATGTCACTGACATCACCATCATGCTATTTGCTGAAGATCTCAACTACTAATAATTGTCTACAACTAAATTTCTTCTAAATTCCTATTGCTTTCCCTTTAGTGCATTCTACTTTCCCTACCATTAAGTCTATATATATATAACATAACTTAAACAGGCTCACCTATGAGACCTTGCTAACACAAAATAAAGGATAAAAAGCAGGAAGCCAGAGGAGAAGGAGGTCAGAGCAGGACATGGAGGATTTTTCAGGTTGCTGGCTTGCCTGTTAAGAGGCCAGCTAGTGAACTAAAATCACACTGTAAAATAAGCTGTGCAAATAAGCTTAGACAAGATCATGCACTTCTGGAACGGCAGGGGCATCAGATTGACTCCAGATTTGGTAGTGCCTGCAGATGGAGGAAATCTCAACCAGTGTTCCCCAACATTAGCATGTGGGCATCAGAATGACCAGGAGGGCTTCCTAAAACACAGACTGCTAAGCCCCAATTCTGTAGTCTCTGACTCAGTAGGTCAGGGGAGGCACCTAGTCTAGTATTTACGATGCTATTAACTTCCCGGGTGACAGTCCCTACAGTGGACTTTGAGTGCCATGGGTTGAGGGTAAGGCCACTTTGGAGACCCCTGCCCATAAAGGTAGGCAGAACTATGGCACCACTATTCTAAATATTTCTGAAATACCTCAGCAAAGTACACCTTGTTTGTCCTATTTAAACTATGTACAGTAGTTAGTCACTATTTTTTAAAACCACAAACCATGCTGTAACAATAAAGATTTCAATCTCTATATTAAAACTAGAAGGGAGACACAAGAAGTTAGAATTTAGGGACAGATTTTTGGGGTTTTTTTACCTTCATTTTTACTTAACTCTCTTTTAATTATCTTTTACCTCTTTCCCTTCTTAAGTAAGGGGATTCTGTCTTTTATGTCTAAGATACTGACTTAATCCAACAGCACATAGTTTAATAAAAGTTTATAAAATAAATAAGTGTTTAAGAAAATTTAAATGCATGTAACTATGCATGAATGAAGTGATTAATCGAAGGCCTATTTATACAGAAGAAATAAACAGAGATGCATCCTGTGTTAAGAGCTAGGAACCTAATGATGGAAAGAACGGATACATTTGGATTCTCACTTAGTTCGTAGCCTAGTGGAGAAGAGTTACATTAAAGACATAATTACCAATGTCCAAAATGTATTGTGAAGGAGAAGCCCATGGTGCACGGAAGCACAAGTCTGCTGTAGCAGTGTGGGCGGGCATGGAATGTTTCTTTGAGTTCTGAGCAGTAAGTGGGAATAATCCAGACCTAAGTTGTAAATATTTGAATTTGAAAATGAAAATGTTCATATATATGAAATACAAAATATGTGAATTTATAGTACAAGAAATACCACTAGTAAATTTTGATCGTAGCGGCAGCGGGCCCCCTGTTCTTCCAAAGATTGTCAGGTTAATAGGCAATCATGGTCAATAGAAAGTCTAGATTTTTGTTAATCTTATCAAAATTAAAACATTGTAAGAAAAAGAATCCTACTTGTAAGTGCTTAGTTGTGAGAAAGGGAAAAGGAATAGCAGTAAAAAGAGCAGTAACATGTTTTTTGTAAGTGATATTTATTGTCAAATCAAGTTAAAGCATGGATTACTTCAAATAACCTAATTATATGCTCTGAATGAGATATAACTCTTGCTAAAGGTATTATAGTAAAATAAAAGCATAATGAGTATAATTCTATCATTACTTTGGCTCTTTCTAGTACAACTTAAAAGGTTATTTAAAACCAAGCAAATGTACTTTCAGGAAACATTTTTGGCAGAAAGGACACATTAGAATAATAATGTGATAATCCACCATAAAAAGAACTTGACTTATTATAAAAAGAATAAGTTAATATTGGCTATTAAAAATAATGTTATTCAAACAAATTTATTATCTAGACAGCTGAGGTTCCCTTATTTCCAAAATGAAAAGAGTTGATAGCTTGTACCTGGTTAATTGAAAACCCTTAAAAAGAATAAAAAGATGTGTTTGGAATTTTTTAAATTAACATGTTATTATTCTATACTTGTATATTTTCTCAGAATTTTTGCAAGACTCTTGTAACATACTGCATAAAAATAAACTGAAAAAATAGATTTCTTTGTGGAATTACATGATCAAGAATAAATTTCAGACACCAATTATTTGAATGAGAATTTATTGAACAACTGTTTGAACAAGGCACTTGGTTAGCCACAAGGGAATGAAAGTAACATTTAAGGTATAGGCAAAAGTATGCAAGTCTTAAAAAGTTAGAAAGAGCACTAATTCCTGATGCACTCAAGGAATTAGTATGGCCAGAAAACAAAGATAGTGTGAGAATAAAGAGATTGGGTTTTGTTATCTTGTTGTTTTGGGTGATATGGTACTCTAAATAGAATTTTTTAAATAATTTTATTGTTGTTCAATTACAGTTGTCTGTATTTTCTCCCCACCCCTCCACCCCCACCCACTCCAAACCCACCTCCCTCCCTTGCTTCCACCTTCCCCCTTGGTTTTGTCTATGTGTCCTTTATAGTAGTTCCTGAAAACCCTTCTCCCCTCTGTCTGTTGTTAAATTGTTCTTATTTTCAATGACTGGTTATATTTCATTTGCTTTTTTCTTCTGTTGATTATGTTCCAGTTAAAGGTGAAATCATATGATATTTGTTCCTCACCACCTGGCTTATTTCACTTAGCATAATGCTCTCCAATTCCATCCATGCTGTCGCAAAGGGTATAAGCTCCTTCTTCCTCTCTGCCGCATAGAATTTCATTGTGTAAATGTACCATAGTTTTTTGATCCACTCATTTACTGATGGGTGTTTGGGTTGCTTCCAGTCCTTGGCTATTGTAAATTGTGCTGCTATGATCATTGGGTTGTATAGGTTCTTTTGGATTGGTGTTTCAGGATTCTTAGAGTATGATCCCAGCAGTGGAATTGCTGTGTCAAAAGGCAGTTCCATTTTTAATTTTCTGAGAAAATCCCATACTGTTTTCCACAGTGGCTGCACCAGTCTGCATTCCCACCAACAGTGCACTAGGGTTCCCTTTTCTCTGCATCCTCTCCAACACTTGTTTGTTGAATTGTTTATGAAGGCCATTCTGACAGGTGTGAGGTGGTGTCTCATTGTGGTTTTAATTTGCATTTCTCTGATGGCTAGTGATGCTGAGCATCTTTTCATATGTTTCTGGACCCTCTGTATGTCTTCCTTGGAGAAGTGTCTGCTCAAGTCTTTTGCCCATTTTTTAATTTTTTTTTTTTGTTGTTGTTGTTTTCCTGGAGTGCAGTCGTGTGAGTTCTCTATATATTTGGAGATCAAACCCTTGTGTGAGGTGTCATTGGCAAATATGTTTTCCCATACAGTTGGCTCTCTTTTTATTTTAATGCTGTTTCCTTTAGCCATGCAGAAGCTTTTTAATTTGATGAGATCCCATTTCTTTATTCTTTCCTTTATGCCCTTTGCTTTAGGGGACATATCCCTCAAGATGTTGCTACATGGAATATCTGAGATTTTCCTGCCAATATTTTCCTCTAGGACTTTCATGGTGTTACAACTTATATTTAAGTCTTTTATCTACCTTGAATTTATTTTTGTGTATGGTGTAAGTTGGTGATCAAGTTTCATTTTTTTACATGTAGCTGTCCAGCTCTCCCAACACCATTTGTTGAAGAGGCTATTTTTGTTCCATTTTATGCTTCTTCCCCCTTTGTCAAATATTAATTGACTGTAGAGACGGGTTCATTTCTGGGCTCTCTGGTTTGTTCCATTGGTCTATGTGCCTGTTTTTATGCCAGTACCAGGCTGTTTTGATTATAGTGACCTTGTAATACAGTTTGATATCAGCTATTGTGATCCCTCCTGCTTTGTTCTTCTTTCTCAAAATTGCTGCAGCTATTCAGGGTCATTTATAGTTCCACATAAATTTCTGAAATGTTTGTTCTATATCTGTGAAATATGTCGTGGGCACTATATTAGGGATTGCATTGAATCTATAAATCACTTTGGGTAGTATGGCCATTTTGGTAGTGTTAATTCTTCTAATCCATGAGCATGGTACATGCTTTCATTTGTTCATTAATTTCTTTCTCCAGTGTTGTGTAGTTTTCTGAGTACAGGTCTTTTACCTCCTTGGTTAGGTTTTTTCCTAGGTACTTTATTTTTCTTTTTCCTATATTAAATGAGATGTTTTTCCTGATTTCTGTTTCTGATGTTTCATTGTTGGTGTACAAAAATGCCTTTGATTTCTGAGTATTGGCTTTCATCCCGCTGTGTTGCCAAATTCATTTGTTAGGTCAAGTAGTTTTTTGGTGGAGTCTATAGGATTTTCTGTGTACGCTATCATGTCATCTGCAAACAGTGACAGTTTTGTTTCCTCCTTTCCAATTTGGATGCCTTTTATTTCTTTTTTTTTTTTTTTGTCACATTGCTATGGCTAGGACCTCCAGTACTATGTTGAATAGGAGTGGTGAAAGTGGGCATCTTTGTCTTGTTCCTGATCTTAGTGGGAAAGCTCTAAGTTTTTGTCCATTGAATATGACATTGGCTGTAGGTCTCTGATATATGGTCTTTATTATGTTGAGGAATACTCCCTCTATTCTCACTTTGCTGAGTGTTTTTTCATAAATGGGTGCTGTACCTTATCAAATGCTTTTTACACATCTATTGATGATATGATCATGTGATGTTTGTGTTTTGTTTCGTTTATGTAGGGTATTATGTTTATTGATTTGTGAATATTATACCATCCTTGCATTCCTGGGATGAATCCCACTTGGTCATGGTGTATGATCTTTTTAACGTATTGCTGGATGTGGTTTGCCAGGATTTTGTTGAGGATTTTAGCATCTATGTTCATCAGCAATGCTGGCCAGCAGTTTTCTTTCTTTGTTATGTCTTTATCTGGTTTTGGGATTAGGATGATGTTGGCTTCATAAAAAGAGTTTGGGAGCCTCCCATCTTCATGAACTTTTTGAAATAATCTGTAGAGGATGGGGGTTAACTCTCCCTTAAATGCTTTGTAAAATTCTCCTGTGAAACCATCAGGTCCAGGGCTTTTGTTTTTCAGAAGCTTTTTAGTTACTGTTTCAATTTCATCAGCTGTTATTGGTTTGTTCAGACTTTCTGCTTCTTTATTGAGTTTTGGTGGATTATATTTTCCTAGAAATTTGTCCATTTCTTCTAGGCTTTGAGATTTCTTGGCATACAGCTCTTCATAGTAATTTCTTACAATCCTTTGTATTTCTGTGGTATCAGTTGTAATCTCTCCTCTTTCATTTCTGTTTGTGTTTATTTGGGTCCTCTCTCTTTTTTTCTTGGTGAGCTTGCTTAAAGGCTTGTTGGTTTTGTTTATCTTTTCAAAGAACTCGCTCCTGGATTCCTTGATCCTTAGAATTGTGCTTTTAGTCTCTATGTCATTTAATTCTGTTCTGATTTTGGTTCCTTCCTTCTACTTGCTCTGGACTGTCTTTGTTGTTGTTCCTCAAGTTCTTGTAGGCATGTGGTTAGGTTATTTGAAATGTTTTTATCTTTTTTAGGTAGGCCTGCATCACTGTGAACTTCCCTCTGAGGACTGCCTTTGCTGTGTCCCATAAGTTTTGGGTTGTTGTGAGTTCATTTTAATTTGTTTCCAGAAACTTTTTGATTTCTTCCCTAATCTCATTCTTGACCCATTCATTGTTTAATAGCATGCTATTCAATCTCCATAATTTTGAATGTTTTGGGTTTTTTCCCCCTTGGGGTTGATTTCTAGTTTCAGTCCCTTGTGGTTGGAGAAAATGCTTGATATGGTTCCAATTTTCTTGAATTCACTGAGGCTTGTTTTGTGTCCTATCATGAGGTCTGTCTTTGAAAATGTTTCATGTGCATTTGAAGACAATGTGTATTTTGCCTCTTTGGGATGAAGGGCTCTCTATATGTATCAGTTAAGTCCATATCATCTAGGGCATTGTTCAATGCCACAATATCTTTTTTGATATTTTGTTTAGAAGATCTGTCTATTTTTGACAGTGGAGTGTTAAAATCTGCTACTATAATTGTGTTGCTGTCAATATCTTCCTTGAAGTCCTCCAAGATTTTCTTTATGTATTTGGGTGCTCCTATGTTGGGTGCATATATATTTACAATGTTTATGTCTTCTTGGTGGATTCTTCCCTTGAGTATTATGAAGTGACCTTCTGGGTCTCTTTTTATGGTTCTTTTTTTGAAGTCTATTTTGTGTGATACAAGTATTGCTACCCTGGCTTTTTTTTTCCTGTCCATTGGCTTGGAATATTTGTTTCCAGCCCTTCAGTTTCAGTTTGTGTAGGTGTTTTGTTCTGAGGTGGATCTCCTGTAGGCAGCATATGTATGGGTCATGTTTTCTTATCCATTCTGCTATTCTATGTCTTTTGATTGGGGCATTTAATCTATTTACATTTAAAGTTATTATTGATAGGTACTGATTGTCATTTTTTCATACCTGTGTCCCTCTCTCTTTCACCGTTTTTCTTCCTGTTCTTTAAGCTTAAAGCAAATCTTTTAGCATCTCCTGAAGAGCTGGTTTGGAGGAGATATATTCTTTGAGGCTTCTTTTGTCTGGGAAGCTCCTTATTTGGCCTTCCATTTTAATTGTGAACCTTGCTGGATAAAGTAGTCTTGTATGAAGTCCTCTGATTTTCATTACTTGGAATATTTTTTGCCATTTCTTTCTGGCTTGGAGTATTTCCATTGAGAAGTCAGATGCTAACCTTATCAGGCTCCCTTGTATGTTACTTCCTTTTTCTCCCTTGCTGCCTTTAAGATTTTCTCTTCATCTTGGAATTTTGCCATTTTAATTATGATGTGTCTTGAAGCGAGCCTCTTTAGGTTCCTCTTGATTGGGACTCTCTGTGTTTCCTGGATTTGTGTGAATTTTTCTCTCATCCAGTTAGGGAAGTTTTCCATCATTACTTTTTCAAACAGGTTTTGTGTCCCTTGCTCTTCTTCTTCTCCTTCTGGTATCCCTATTATATGGGTATTATTATGTTTCATGTTGTCCTGCATTTACCTTAACGCCTCTTCATTCTGTCTGAGCCTCTTTTCCTTTTTTTTGCTCATTCTGGGTGTTTTTTCTACCTTGTCTTCTAGCTCACTGATCTGATCTTCTGCTTCATGGATCCTGCTTTTGGTTTGTTCCACTGTGTTCTTCAGTTCAGAAATTGCATTCTTCATCTCCTCTTGGCTCTTGTTGACAGTGTCTAATTCCTTTTTCATGTTGATATATTTTGCAGTGAGTTCATTGTAGTTTCACTGTAGTTTTTGGTAATTCTTTGTGAGCTCATTGAGCTTCTTGATAACCATTGCTTTGAACTCAGTATCTGATAGTTGACTTGCCTCTGTTTCATTTAGTATTCTTTCTGAGACTTCCTCCTTTCCTTACATTTGGGGATTGTTTCTTTGTCTTCCCATTGTTTGTGAGTCTCTTGTTGTTAGCCTCAGCTTTTTAAATTGATCTGTTCTGACTCCCTGGGTTTATGGTGTGAACTTCTATGGTAGAATACCTGTGAGATTCAGTGGTGCCATCTCCTTGATCTTCTGAGCTCACTGGTCTTGGGCTGTCGCTTATGTTGGTTCTGTGTTTGTCTTTGTGTTTTGATTGTTGTTGGGTCTTTCTTTGGTGGGTCCTTCCCACCAGCTGGTTAACTCTGTCCTCCACCTCTTGTATTTTGTTGTGCAGGTGTGGGCAAGTGGTGTTGAAGCTGGTTCTTCCATGTGTACAAGGTTTTGGGATTCTCTCTTGCTCTTGTTCAGTTGTTTGTTGTGGGTAATTTCTCCAGTATTTAATTGTATTTCCAGATAGGTTCTGGGTTGTGTTAGTGTGGCTTCCATTCCCTCCTTCACCTTCTTCTGTTGTTATCTGTTGGTGGTTTTTTTGTTGGTGGGTTTCCTCTTCAAGCAGGTATCCTGGTGTTCACAGTTTCCACCTACTCTTTTTTGTGCTCAGTTGGAGGGGGAAGGCAAAATGGTTTAAGACAGCAAGAGAGTATTCTATGATATTTAAAGTAACAGCCAGTAGAGAAAAGATAGAAGATCCTTTGGATATGTATAGTGTTAACTGATGTTCCACCCAACTAGCCACTTTTTAGAAAGGGTGGAAAGAAGATAAGACTCTTGTTAGGGAGGGAAGGATTGTGAGTTGGAGCTAGACAGCACTGGGCTTGTGGGAGGTCAGATTCTGAGCTAAAGTGAGAGTAAAGGATAGAAAATCAGTATAGTGTATGAGAGAATGGAGTTAACCACAACAGTAATAGAGTTCAGGAAACCATAAAGTAGGCTAAGATCTTGGGCGGGGGGGGGGGGGGCAGTGCTATGTAGTATTTACAATTGTATGTAGAAGATTTTATTTACAGTAATAATGCAGCAACAATCATATGACAAAATCTATGTGATCTGGATAACAGAATAGGAACTATAGGACCTTGAGTAGTGTGCTAATGGAACACAAGTGAAGTGAAAGACTGTAAATTAACAATACACTATGAAAGAGAGAACAAGGAAAAACAGTCAAACAATACAATTTAACCAGCCAAGCAAAGAAGACTAAACAGAAAGAAGAGGAATACAAATATACTAATAAAATAAAAGATGTAAGAATAATGAAAAAATAATAATACAAATATGCAATAAATTGCAAGTTCTTTGTAGTAGCAAAGTGAAATTTGTTTCACTGTCTCAGCTATTGGGAGGCCCCTCTTTGGGTCCAACTCTGGTCTTTTCACAGTTCCAGGTTTTTTTGTCTCACTTTTGGGAATTTAAAAAAAAGAACAAGAAGAAGAAGGAAGAAAGGAAAAAGAGATAAAAAGGCAAAGAGAAAGAAGGAATAAAACAAGAAAGAGAGGAAAAAGGAGTTAAAAGATAAAAAATAATAAAAATAAGGAATTAGTTTTTAAAAAAAGCCTTTTGCTGGCTTTAAACGGGCCATACCAGTTTTTCTGGTGTTCCTGGCTGCACTAGGCTGAGGGGTGATTGGTTTTGCTTTTCTCCCTTCCTGATTGGCACTCAGTCACTCTCAGCCCAGTTCCCTCGCAGCCTCTGGTTCTGCAGGTTCCACAGGTTCAGGTGTGTGCTCTCCCCCAGGGCTACGGCTATGGGCTCAGGGGCCTTGGCAGTGTGCACTTTTCCCGGGGCTTTGGGTGTGGGCACCAGGCCTTTGTCAGAGTGCACTCTCCCTGGGGCTTCGGGCCTATGCACTACATCAGGCCGCCTCTGGTCCCTTAGGTTCCAGTGCACACTCTTACCAGCACTATGAGAGTGTGCACAGGCCCTTCTTCAGTGCCTCAGAGCGCCACGAGGCTCAGTGGGGAGGAGGCCAGAGTGGTTGCTACAGGAGAATTCCCCACAGAGCCACAAAGTGTCTCTTTTTTCACTTTTTCTTTCTGAGAAATTCCTCCTGCTCAAGCCTGCCTCTCTGTACAGAGCCTGGCCTCTCACACAGCCCAATTATCCAACCAGACCAAAGATTATCCAGGCCAGGGCCTATCATGGCCCAACTCTCAACTCTCCCCAGCTGGTGTCCACAGACTCCATGGGTGCTCACAGCCCCTGTGTGTTTGCCACTTAGTCCTTATTCGCCTCTCTGCAACTTCAAGCAACCAGGTCTCTCCAGGTGCTGCTCAAACCTTGTTTGGCTGGAGAGGGAGCCGTTTACCTGGCTCTCTCCCAAGGACCCTGTGGCAGACACTGGTCCCCAGGTAACTTATTGTCCTAAAGCACTCTCCTTACAGTCTGTTTTTTCAATGTCCTCTACAATTTTTGGTCTTCTATCTTCGTATATGCTGGGGTACTGTTGGTTGTTTGCTCTGTTCCTCCATAGATCAGCTAGGTTTTTCACCCATGTGTAGGGGGAAGTGGAATCTGCACCCACCTACCTCACCACTATCTTCAGTTTCCAAAATGAAGTGATTGTTGACTGAAGAAAATAACTGGAAAGGGAAGTAAAGCCTAGGTCATGAGGTGTATTATTAGTCATATTTCATAGTTTGTGTTTCCCTGAGAGCAGCCTCTGAGACAAGTCCCTGGATATGGGTAGTTTATTGAAGAGTTGATTTCAGGATACACAAGTGAGGGAGAGGCGGAAGTGAAAGAAGGAAAGAAGAAAAGAAGAAATCCAAAAAAGGTCTGTTAATGAGCTGGTTATAGCTAAGGCAAAAGGTCTCAATCCCACGTGGTGTCCCACTGAGATACCATGTTGTGTGGTGGCCTCCAGTGGTCTGAGAATCATCTCACTGGAGGTGTGGAAGCTGGAATGGCTGGGCCATCTATTCATTATTTTAGGGGCTGCTGAGCATTGAGCAAGCTGCCATTGTGCTAGACAAAGCCCTCATGTAGAAATGAACAGAAATGAATAATTTACCTAATATGGGAGATCATCAGCTTGCCAAAACTGTCTACAACTTCAAGAACTCAGATGGGTAAAGAAAAAAAATATGTACTGGGTGGGTAGGGCATTAAAAATGCTGCTACATCATGTTACTATTTCAATGTTCAAGGGCTTTCAGAAATGAAGGGACACAATCAGAATTATGATTTGGCAAGTTTATTCTAGCTGTAATGAAGTGACTAGATTGAAGCTGAGAAAGATAGGAGACAATGAATGAACTGTTAGAAATCCCAACAAGTGATAATGATTCTAGATAGAAAGAAGTGGAGCAAGTCATTAGCTGGTTTGAGATAAGATTGATTTTATGGTGGATGAAGGATAAAGAGAAGTTAGGAGTGACCTCAAGATTTCTGGCTTCTTCCATAGATGGACAGTGATGCCATTCGCTAAAATAGATCATGGTGATCAATTGGGTTTCCCCATTAGAAAACAAGATAACATTTCATTTTTTCATCTATTTGTGTCATTTATTGATTCAATGATAAGTTTTGAGAACTTGCTGTTCTAGACACTAGAGATTCAGCAGTGAAAAATATGGCCAATATTTTTACTCTCCTGGAAATTTTATATCCAGTTGGAAAAAGAACAAAGCAAGCAAATAAACACAAATATGACATTTTGAGATAGAGATAAATGGTGAGAAGACCATGAAACAGGATGATGGAATAGAGGACAATGAGGGTATCTTGAAGTCCTTTGGGAAGATGCTTAGAAGACATCTCTCTGAAGAGGCAACATCTGGACCAAAAACTGAATGAGGAAAAAGGATGCCAGAAAAAACTAGAGGCAAAGTACTCCAGGCAAAGAGAAGAGTGAGGGTCTAGGATACAATGAAAGTGTGATGCACTCAAGGAGCAGAAGAAGATGGTATGGATAAAGCTGAGTGAGAGCTGGGGAGTTTGGTGTGAGGGGAGACTGAGAAGGAGGCACAGGAGCAGATCATGTAAGGACTATATGACATAAAAAATTGGATTTTTATTTTTAGCATGATGAAATTATTAGTGGTTTTAAGCAGGGGAATTGTGTGATCTGATTTCTGTTTGCTGAAGATTACTCTGAATGTTTTGTAGAGACTTAGGTACTTTTAGACAGGTAAGAGTGGAAGCCTGGGAGACGAGTTAATAATGATAGTTAGCTCTGATATCACTAAAGCACTGCTCTAAGTGCTTCATTCACTTAATCACACAACAACCCTTCATGGCAGATACCATTTTTAGCCCTCCTGTGCAAATGAGAACAAACATGTTTAATAAGTGGCCCAATATTAGGAGGTATTCTGGCTCCAACCCCACATTCTTAAGGACAATGAGCTGTGCCAGCCGACATGAGGCACAGTACATAACTAGCCAAAGATGATAGAACCAGTTGGACAATAAGATATTAGAACCAAAATCAGTTCAGAGAAAAATGTTATAGCCTGGAGTCTAATCCAATATAAGATTAATCTCACAAACACCTAATGTTTTCCTCAGTCCTTGTATGCATGGGTTGGTACACCTTGCTAACTTTGGGGAAGATGATTAAACTGGAAGAAATTTTGCAGATTTAAATTTTCAATTATGGAAAAAGTAAAACATTTAAATTTTTATTCAACAGTTCTAGCATTTTCAACATACACCACCATCTTATAAATGGAGAAAATAGATTGAATACTAGACATGGTCATTATTTTTGGGACATTGGGTCTAGTGGAGAAGATGGTAATGTAAACAAATTAATTATAGTGAGCGATCTGGTAAATAATTAACAACTGGTGAGAGAAACCCTGATTTGTAGTGTTCACCAGTTTCTGTGGTATAAATATTGTCACAGTGACTGATGTCAAGCTACCATCATTACATTAGCCGATTGACAGAATTCCTGAAAATTTAATAATCATCTCTTTTGAGTAAATGTAAGCCATCTCCAGCAGTTAGAATATTGAGTGTGAAAAATGTGGCAGAAAGGTATTGAACCAAGTGTGTGGGACCACAGAATGAATCCCAGTGATGCCCAAGGAAGTCATGCCATCCTTTCATAAGGTGATGGCATTGGAGTTGCATCTTGTAGAAGGCATGAGATCTTTTATGATCACAGCTCCAGTTTATATATCATCTATGGATACTTTTACACTAGAACAGCAGAGTTGAGTACTTATAATAAAGACTGTATGGATCATAAAGCCTAAAATATGTCCTGTGTGGCTCTTTACAGAATAAGTTTTCCAACCACAGCATTAAATTGATAATTACATAACTCCAATGTGCCTTTAATATTGCCGAGCTATCAAACCAAATCCCCATTCTAGTCCATTTATTTTCATTCTCTAGACAACTCTTTGGTACATTCTCTCTGATTCTCAGCCCTTTAATATGCCCTTCTTTATCCCCACTCTCCACCAATGACCTTGTTTGAAATTTAACTTAGAAACTAGAATGTCCACATTTACCCACCAACTTAATATATCAGTATATTGTTTGCTTTTCCTTGTGCTGCCATAGGTGAACTGACAAGGTGGCCATCTAGCACCAGTCCCTTCATTTACACTTTAGGTACCCTGCCCTCTGGCCCACACAGAGCCCTTCTCCAGTAATTCTACCCTCTCTGTTTTCCAGAATCATGAAGTTTCCCCTCTCTCCTGAATGATTCCAGTTAACATGAAAAACATGTCATTATTCCCATTTTCAAAAAAGAATCTATTTTCCCAATTTCTTCTTTGATGACCACTTCTTTCTCTGTTCCTTTTACTGCAATTTACTCAAAAGAATTGTCAATTTTCTGTCACTAAATTTCTTCTTTCTATTGTCTACTGTACCCACTTTACTCCAGCTTTGTCACTTCATTTTTCTCTACCAAAACTTCTCAAGGTTTTAATGATAACCTCCACATTCTAAAACCAGCAGCAAATTCCCAGTACTTATCTTACTAGACAATACAGTTAATCACTCCCAATTTCTTAAAATATTTTCTTCACTTGACTTCTAATTCACCAGTCATTTGGTTTCCATTTTTGTCTGAATTTAGAATCTCATTCTCAACATATCATTTTCACCTTCATTGTCGTGGGTTAGGAAGATGAGCTCAGAGGTGTACTTAACATGGAACTCATGCATGAACCCCAACTGAAAGCTAAAGGACATCACAACACAAAGCAAACATTCCATAATAGTTTGAATGGATCAAAATGGGGAGGAAATTGGCCTGTTTCTGGCAAATTAAATGGGCTTAGACTTGAAAATCTGCAACATGACCCACTTCCATATTCACATCGCAAAAGGTGATTTAGTCTCAGCAAAGCATGATCTTCCAAATAAATCAATCTTAGCGATTCAAGCACTACTGCTTTCATAGTTTAGAACAACCTTAACTTAAATTTTATGATTTTTATTTTTTTGTATTTTTTTATGATTTTATAGATGTATAAGACTATAAGAACAAGAAAAATTTGCCCTGACTGATGTGGCTCAGTAGATTGAGCACTAGCCTGTGAATCTCAAGGCTGGTGGTTCAATTCCCAGTCAGGGCACATGCCTGGGTTGCAGGTCAGGATCCTGGCTAGGGGCGTGCGAGAGGGAACTGCACATTGATGTTTCTTTCCCTCTCTTTCTCCCTCGCTTCTCCTCTCTCTAAAAATAAATAGAATCTTTAAAAAAAGAACAAGGAGATTTTAACTTTTTATTGACACAAATTTGAATGATATTACACTGAAACTAATTTTTAGTCCATAATGGATATTTGCTAGAATTTTTGTTATGTGATTATAAATATTTTACAGAAATTTGAGAGAAACTCTACATTTTACCCTACAAGTACACTTAGAATGGGATTGGGACTTAGAGTATAATGCATTTATTAAATTATATATGTTTACCACAGTTCACAGCATTCTCATATATATATAGCAGAACATATCCCATCACAGGTTCATATCTTATACCCTAGCTATTCCTCATGCAAACTCAGGAAAAAGTTTCCTCTAAGTTTATATATATATAAAATAGTTACATTTATGTTTATATATGTTACATATATATTTAATATTTAATATATTTAAATTTTAATATTGAGATTCACCTTTATCTTCTCTTAGTAATAATTAAACATTCACATTCAAGCGTGAAAGTTAAGATTCTGACAATAAACACCATGAAAATAACTGATTATTAAACTGTCCAAAAAGAATATCACTAATATTAATGAAACACAAAATAGAAAATAAAATATAATAAAATGGCAAACTAAATGTTCCTCTGAATACTCTCTTCATAGAAAATAACTATTGCAGCTCAATTTTACAGTACACTGTGATTAAATACTTACTAAACCAAGTTAGGTAATCAAATTAGATGTAAAAAACACGTTTTATAACTACTGGAACATTTTAAGATGTTAAAAAACTGATTTAATATGTCTTAAGTATAATAGAGAGAATGAATAATTATTTAGTGGTGGCAATCACCTATTTAATTCCTTATAATTCATTAGAAAAGCTTCATTTTTTTCTCTCAATTTCTTGGCTTTATACCCCCTGCCTTTGCCTTTAGGATACCACCAATGACTTATGCTGCTACAGACACTATTGAGAAGAGCTGAACTTGAGCATCCTCAGCTGAGGCACAAAAACCCATGACTCATACATAGACAATGCCAATGGTCACTCCATCCTCAGTGTGACTTTAGAACATCCAGAAATTCCTCTTAAAAAACCTAAATAACTAGATAAAATGAAATAAAGAGTCCACATCCATCTGCTCAATAGTGATTGAAATTTTTTGAACAGAAAAAATTAACTGTGATACTTATGATGTACAATCCATCTAGCCCTAAAAGTTTAATCCCCTGAATATGTATTTCTCAAAATATATTTTTTCTTCACTATATTGCACAATTCTACACCTAAGTAAGTTGATTGCTCTCCTGAAAATTTTCAATCAGGTATCAACTGTCCTCCTTGCAACCACCCTCTCCCCACTTGCCATTTATTCTGCACAATGAACAGCCAACTTTCAAAACCTAGTTTGAACATGTAATTTTAGCAGTTTAAAATTTTCTAGTGGTTTCCCATTGATCCGAAAATAAGGACCAATCTCATTTATGTGGCCTGCAAAACTCTATCCCCTGACTATTTTGTGAGCTTCAGGTCATATCACTTTCTCTCTCTCTCTCTCTTGCCCTCAATCCTTGTGTCCCTGCATCTGCATTTCCATTTCTCACATTTAGGTGCATCTTCCTACTGCTGGGACTTTGCACTGTATCTTCAGTCCAGAGCAATCATTCTTCTCTTATTTATTTAGTTATCCCCTACTCCTGTTGTTACCAAACAGAAGTGGGGTTCGACTGCATGTCACCACCCGCTGGCACATTCTGAAGATAATGGTTGGTGGGGAAGGAAAGAGGTCTTATTGAAGGGTTCCACAATTTGGGAAGATGGAGACACCCTAGCACCAGGCTCATCTCTTCAGGAAAGCCCAGACAAAGCCCATATGTTCCCAAAAGACTAAAACCCAAAACAGTGCCCAGAAATCCTATTCCATCTTTATCTGCCTTTTGGAGCCAGATCGGGTGATGATGCTAAATGGATGGCTCTCCACCTTCAGGCTCCCACCTGGGGTCCATGTGTGGGGCCAGCACCACCATCCCTACACAGCTTCCAGGACCTATCAATTCCACAAATGTTCTGGCCCACACGTTTGCACTGGTGGGTCCCAGAGGAAGAGAGCGTGTCTCTGCCTTCCCTTGGTTTAAATCTCCTAGCCCAAACTTCCACGCACTTGGGGAGGGTCCAGCTCCTCCAGCCAATCCCTTTATTCAGGCTAGACTGACCAGGACAATACCTCCTTCTGCTGCCATGTTGATGTCTATGGTACATGTGTGCTTGTGTCCCCTGCTCTCACTTTCAATCAGGGACCAGAAAAGGGTAGGAGGGCTTTTCCTTCTGTCAGTCACTCTCACTAGCCTTGTACATGCTCAGTGCAATGACTTCTGCCGCCCGTAATCTTGTCTTCATGCACGCTAGCTTGGTTACCCAGGCAACGTGATGGCTGCCCCTCCCTTGGGGTGGTACCTTCTTTGGGGGCCTTTCTGCTCCTGTTGGCCTAGCCACCAGTATCAATCTTTCAAGTTTTAATTCAAAGTCAGTTCCTTCATACAAATTCTAATAGTACCAGGAAAAAAGAACATAGTCAGTAAATATCTATTGAGTAGCTGAATAAATTAAAACAAGGTTAGCATGACAGAAAAATATAAGAACTGAAATTTATTTTTTACCTATGTGCAGAGATTTTGGTTAGAGAATATCTAGGAAAAGAAGATATAAGGGGTGTGCTAGATAACATTGAAGATAGACGATGTATAAGCCAAGAGCAGTTCACAAGCAGAGGGAAATGTAGCTGGGCACATGATTTTGCTGCAATTTAATTGTATTGTTTATAATTAGGCATCAATGAACTCCCAAGCCAAAGTAACTCAGAGAGAAAAGCCCTTCCTGGCTGTACACCACATAAACATAGGTAGACAGTCCAGGTACATGTCTTATTTAGTGGCTCCAGGATGAAGTTTGTTTACAGATTAGACCCAGAGATCCCGCTGGCCAGATGTGGGGCATTTGTTCAGTGATTTAACACAGCATGTCTTCATGCCTGGCATGCCCTCCCACTCCCAGCCCTGTCTCCTACTACCACCATTGTACTCCCAATATTCACAATGAGGGGAATTGCCTAGCTGTCCTCTGGAGCCATTTATTAAGCTGGACAGCTGAAAAGATAATCTTTAAGACTGCTATATTTTCAAGAAAAAAAAAGCAAGAATACGTTTACATATCAACATTACTATTCTGGTTTCTTTTTCAGTTGAAATACTAAACCTTAGAAAGTATCATTTCTTTTAAGTTCATTTGTTGATAGTTGTGATGTTGTTGTCATTTTACTGTTCATAGTTTTGATCTTCTTTTTCTTAGATAAGCTCTTTTAATATTTCATTTAATAAGAGTTTGGTGATAATGAACTTCTTTAACTTGACCTTATTTGGGGTCACTTTAGCTGCCCTTCCATTTTAAATGGAAGCTTTGCTGGATAGAGTAATCTAGGCTGTAGGTGCTTGCTTTTCATCACTTTGAATAGTTTTTGCCAGTCCCTTCTTGCCTGTAAGGTTTCTTTTGAGAAATCAGCTGATAGTTTTGGGGGAACTCTTTTGTAGGTAACTGTCTCCTTTTCTCTTGCTTCTTTTAGGATTCTCTCTTTATCTTTAATCTTGGGTAACTTAATGATGATGTGCCTTGGGTGTTCCTCTTTGGGTCCAACTTCTTTGCAACAAATGAACCTAAAAGAAAAGAAAAACAACAAAAACAAAAACTAAGCAAACAACCAGAGCAGGAACATTATCAGAGAAATGGGCATCACATGGAGGGATTTCAGTGAGGAGAGGGGAGGAAGGAATAGGGAGGCAAGGTACAGGGAAGAAGAAGTATAATTAGTAGGCATAAAATAGATGGGGAGACATAAAAATGGTATAGGAAACAGAGAACTCAAAGAACTTATATGTACAGCCCATGACATGAACCTTAGTCCATGGTGGGGAAATGCTGGAGGGTTGGAGGGACAGGGCAGAGGGGGGATAAAGAGGGAGAAATTGGGAAAACTGTAATAGCATAATCAATAAAAAATACTTTAAAAATAAATTATCAAATGTAATAGTTTTGCTATGTGCTGTATGACTGGATTCAGAGAACTGACTTATCCACACACACCTAAATAACAAAAATATCTCAGGTACCCAGACTGTTTAGTCCAATGCATTTCTCATGAAAACAATGTCAGTAGTTGTTCTCTCCCCTCAGCCCATTCATGTTTAAAGAATTAATAATTTTTATTCCAAAATTGAACAGCCATGTGCAGTTTTCTTTCACATTACAATTTCATTTTTACCCAATTTATCTCAATACACTGTCTTTTAAACTCTGTTCCCTCCTGTTAAATTGATGACTTTTGTATCATACACTTTTGCAATGAAGGGAACATTTTCCATTTTACCCCATGCATGAGGTCCTTATCTGAGACAAAATTCCTTAGTATTCCATTTTAGTGTGAAACTTCTCTTTAATAATAGGTACAATAGATGTGAACTTGCTAAAATAACATGACTATTTTCTGATTTGTTTGCCAAAAGGTGACAAAAGAATACTATATAATTTGTACTTACCTCAAATAGGATAAATTCAATTCAATTCAATGAACTAGTAATAATTCTATACTCTAAAGGCAGTACAATTGCTCCAACTTCATATAGTATTTTTCCATAATCCTCATAAAATCCATATTTTGGAATTAATTAATAGCAAAAATAATATTTAGCTTTATGGTATTCCTTGTTCTTTTCTAAATATTTCATACATTGTATCTCATTCAATTCTTACAAAGACTATGTATATAGGAATTGTTATAAATACACTTTGCAAGTAAGGAAGCCAAGGTACATTTAAGTTAAAATACTTGCCTAAAATCACACAGATGGAGTCAGGATTTGAACACAGGCCTGCATTCTTATCTAATTCCTTAAGAAATTATAGGAGGTGTTTCTTGAATCTTTCCAGTGCTTTCTCTTCTGTAATGATTTTATGGGTAAGGAACATCAAAGGTAATTTTTATTTGTATTTCTTAAAAATAATGTAGACCTGGTAATTTAATGTTTTGTTTTCTCCTCAGTTTCATAGTTGTGATATATCTAAGCTTCAAAAGAAAACAAAAAATGACTTTTACCTTGACCTCATCATATCTTCTTTATCTTCTCTTGACGTATACTCTCTATATTAATTGGTTCTTAATTAATCTTTGTGCTTCGGGATTTGAAATAACATTAGAGTATTGGTAGCCAGTTTCTACTCTTGCTCATTTTTTTAAACAATGTTGATTGAAAATTAATTCAATGTGGAAGGAAATGATGATGTAGCAAAGTGGCCTGTGGGTGCTCTAATTTAAAAATCCTGTCAATTAGGCTCGTAATTTCAACCGAAGTTTGCATGTAGACACAAAAAAGGTGTGGTCCTAGAGCCTAAAGATACCGTCTAAGCTCAGAGAATCCTTTTAGTCAGCCAATGAAGAAAAAATTCTTATTTGTAAAGAGAATAACATGTTGGCTACTGGCTTTGAATTTCTAGTTAAATTATATGAAAGTATTGAATGTAACTGTGTCCTCTGTGAGATCTTGAAAGCAACATTTGAGACCTGAGGGAAAAAACACACATGTACACACAATTTTCTGAATGTTCCTGTTAGGCCAGCCCCCAGCTATACAGATTTGAACATTTGACTAAGATTTAAATAGTATTGCTGTTTTCCTTACCCAGTGGGAGTCCTTTTGTCTACTGGGAGTGAGTAATTTCTAGTGAACTATGTTTAGATGGTGCATAACAATAAGTTGATTGTTATTTTTCTTATTTGTAGATTTTATTTCATTCTTTAGAATTTTAAAATTCATATTTATTCATTTTCTGATTGCACTTGAATTTCTATCTTATAAATCTAAACATGTTACACAATGATAAGTGTGTAATAATTCAATTGCCAATAACCAAAGAAAAAATACTCTTAGCTTACTTAATGCAAACCACAAACACACAAAAGCTATTTATATTTTTTCTTAGTTTCAAATATTGCAACATCACGCTGCTATGTTTAACAATGTATGAATCATTAAAACCTAAAAGCCAGTTTTATTTTTGTTCAAGTCACATCAAAACATGCAGAAACTAGACAAATTTTGAAATATAAAAGTTTATTTCTTTTTCAACTGTATTAATTATGTCTATATGTCATTAGCACAGTATTTATCAATCAGTACATGTGGCTATTTCTAGTTCTAAGCAAGTATAAATATTTAATAACAAAGTTTTGTGAAAAGTTGCATGTATTAACATTAATCACTTCTGTCCCCATCTTCAGAATGCTAGTTGCCCATCCAATAGCCATTTCCATATTCTTTAGCAGTTCAATGATGGACGTTGTGCCCCCTTTGTATATCTTGCAGCTGGAAAAGAACAAATAACTAACTTCTGATCAATAACTTAAGTTATTGGTCATTCTTCAGGTACCACAAAACTACTGAAAACTCTTTTAAACAGGGAGCTGACTTAAGGACATGTTTTTCTTTATGCTTATTTTGTCTGTTTTGTTCCCCCTTTTTTCATCTCCCTTCAATGTCTTTAATGTGTATGTGATAGCTGGATCTCCAGCAGCCACCTTGAACTATGAGGCAAACTTGAAAATTGAAACCACATGCTCAAACTGACAACATGGAAAGAAAGAGCCTGGGTACCTGATGATTTCATAAAAGGTGCTCACTCTGATTTATTCTTGTGAGAGAGAAATAAAAATTATTATATTTGTAGGTTATTTTTATTTTCTTATGGTCTTCTTCTCTTTTGATATGCAGTAAAATATTTCACACTGATATATTCCCTACCACAAAAGACAAAATGTTCTATGTAATTATGTCATTTTAAAATAAAAGGGAAGCCCTGGCTGGTGTAGCTCAGTGGATTGAGCGCGGGCCTGCGAACCGAAAGATCGCGGTTCATTCCCAGTCAGGGCACATGCCTGGGTTGCCAGGCCAGTTCCCGTCAGGGGACATACAAGAGGCAACCATACATTGATGTTTCTCTCCCTCTCTCCTTCCCTTCCCCTCTAAAGATAAATAAATAAAATCTAAAAAAGGAAAAAAAATCTTTAAAAAAATTTAAAATAAAAGGGATATAGTATTGCTCATGATTGAAGTAATAGATATACGTTATTTACAAGTTTCATTTTTGTTTTTCCCTGTATCTTACTACATGGGGCTCTACAAAAATTTGGGTATATATTTGTGAGGCATGAGGGTTGAGCAAGATTATGTTCTCTGCTATTCACCCAGCCTAGCATACTAGACTGTTCAAATCTATCCTGGTCACAGGGTCTTACTATTGTGTGTAATTTGGAAATGAGCACACTTACAGGTAAGTTGAAAGTGATTGTCCAAATGCTGATTAAATTTTCAGGGTTCTTTATATCTTGTATAAATACTGAATGTGCAAATGTCTTATATCTCATTTTGCTCTTTCTTATTTATTTTCCTCCCAGGAGAGTATTTTTAGTAGTTTATATCTATTGAATGGGAGCTTTGCCTCTTTGTGTCACAAAATAGTTATGTCGTCAGTCTACTCACTGGCTGATTGCCGTTGCCATGGTCTACTTGGCCTCTAATAATAATTCTTTCTTGAGCTTCTAACCAATGTAGTGTAGACTTGCCTAGGCCTCAGGTTAAAACTCAGGAACGCTGACCCTGTGGTACAGAAAAAGATCAAACGAAGCTAGGAATTACTGGTAAAATTTTAATATTTCTCCGTTTATAACGTGAGAGAAAGAGCAAGAGCTCTCAAGTCAGACCTGATCTAAATTCCAACTTAACATAAATTTGTGCAAGTTATTTAATTTCTTCAAAGCTTAGTCTTTTATATATAAAATACAGGAAATTATATCCTTATAAGGGTCCTTTGAAAATTAAATGAGATTAAAGTATATAAAATTGATACAGTGTGACAAAAGGAAGCTATTTTATATAAGATTTTTTATTTCTCTTTCACCTCACATGGTTTTTGTATCAGCTCCCTCCATTCTGCTTTAATCATTACCCTTCTATTTCAAACCCTTGTCACCTAAGCCCATGGTGTTATAGATTAGCTAGATGCTTAACCAGCAAATCCCCCAAACTAGTAGCTTAAAACAATAATCATTATTTAACACACAATTCTGAAATTAAGCAATTTATCCTGTTCTCAGTTGTACAGGTCCCTCATGCTTCAGTGAATAATGACTGGCTCATCTATATTGGGTCAACTCTGTTCCACACAGTCTCTCAACCACAGCTGTCTGTCACAGGTAGTCACATGGCCCTGGCCCAGAGTTCCAGCAGAGCAAACCCCCAAAGGCCTGGCCTTGCAACTGCCACAGTTTACCACATGTTTTTGGCCAAAGCAAGTCACGAGGCCAGGCCACACCCAAAAAAGGAGAAATAGGCAAATCTTGATAAAAGAGCTATAAAATCAAGTTGTAAAGTGTATAGGTATAGAAAGGAGTAGCAAACCATGACCACCTCTGTGATCTACCATAGTCGTCATCAACTTACTGATCTTTCTGCCTTTTAATCTCTCTTCCCCACAGCTTGTTCATTGCACTATTATTTCTCAAACTGGAGCCCACTTATACTTGGGAGTCTAGGAGTTTAAATAAAAGTCCTAATGTTTATTTACTTTGTATAATAATCTAAAAGGATATTTACATTTTGGAAAGATTAATTAACTATTTTGCAATGGTTAATTGCATCATCTTTAAATTTAAAGGTGATTTGATGAATCTTTCTTTCTTAATCAACCTGCATTTCCCCAGAAGCTGAGCCAACTACAAAGTTTTACTTATAGTTGCTCATTGAGGTATATGATTTTGTGTAGAAGAATTGCATGCTGGGGAAATATGATGGTTAATTTTAGGTGTAAACTTGACAAGGTCACAGGATGCCCAGATATTTGGTTGAACATTATTCTGGGAGTATCTGTGAGGAAGTTTCTGGGTGAGATAAACATTTAAATTCATAGACTGAGTAAAGCAGATCATCCTGCCCAATGTGTCTGGGCCTCATCCAATCCCTTGAGGGCCTGAGTAGAACAAAAATGTGAAGAAAGGAAGAATATTAACTGCCTGCTTGGCTGCTGAGCTGGAACATTTGTCTCCTCCTGCCTTTGGATCCAGAGCTGGACTAGGACTAACACATGCCATTGGTTCTCTTGGGTCTCAGGCCTTTGGACTACAGCTCTTGGGCCTTGTCAGCCTCCATAATCACAAGAGCCAACACTCTCTTTCACTCTCTAAAAGGTGGTGAAGGTTTGGAATAACAGGAACTGTCATTTATTGCAGGTGGAAATGCAAAATGATACAGTCACTTTGGAAGACAGTTTGGTAGTTTCTTACAAAACTAAAGATATTCTTGCCTATAACCCAGTGATCATGTTCCTTGGTATTTACACAAAGGAATTTTAAATTCATGCCATACAGAAACCTGCACATGGATATTTATAGCAGCTTTATTCATAATTGCCAAAACATAAACAAAACCAAGGTGTCCTTTAGTAGGTAAATGAATAAATTGCCATACATCCAGACAATGGATCATTACTCATCACTAATAAGAAAGGAGGTATCAAGCCATGAAAAGACATGATGACAAAAATGAATATTATTAAGTGAAAGAAGCCAATCTAAAAAGTTACATACTACATATATGAGACAGTAAAAAGACCAGTGGTTGCAACTGTTTGGAGGGTAGAGAAGAGAGGATTGAGTTGGCAAAGCACAAAGGACTTTTAGAGCAGTGAAAATACTCTATATGATACCGTAATGATAGATATGTGTCATTATACATTTGTCTGAACCCATAGAATGTTCTGTACCAAGAGTGAACCATAATGTAATCTATGGACATTGAGTGATATGTCAATGCAGGTTCACCCGTTATAACAAATGTACTGCTGTGGTGGGAAATATTGACAACAGGTCAGGTCATGCATTTGGGGGTTGGAGGGGTAATTGGAAACATCCGTACTGTCCTCTTAATTTTTCTCTGAACATAAAAACTGCTCTAAAAGAATAGTCTTTAAACTATTTATCAATTATATAATTATGTAAAATATATATTCTATTATATATATAGATATATATGATAGAAATAAACATGTTATTAATAGTGACCAGAGATTAAGGGGGGAGTCAGGGTGGGAGGGAAAGGGGGGTGGCTATAAAAGTATATGAGGAAGTGCCTGCGGTGGTGAAAGTGTTCTCTGTCATAACTGTATCAATGTTGACATTCTGACTGTGAGAATGCACTACAGTGTTATAATATGTTATCATTAAGGTAAAGTGGTAAAGGGTACTTGGAAATCTGTATATATCATTATATCTTACATTGCATGTGAATCTCCCTGTACCTTAAAATAAAAATTTAATTTAAAAATTATATGCATCAGCAATAAACCCATTGTTTTCTTTAAAATGCACTAAATCATTTTTATTTGTTGCTAAGTGATAACTAAACAAGGTTATAATTATTGCTTCAGAAGTGTACTATATCACATTGTGAGTTTGGAATGCTTTTCAAGAAGGTGGGAATGAGATGGGGGAAACGATCACGCCTCAGACCATCATTACTTTAATATTTTTGTTTATAGTAAACTATTTAAAAATATCTTTCTGTACCCTATTTTAAGGCATAATTTTGTATTTAATTCAAAATCCAAGTATTTCAAGAAGCATAATGATATGTTCTGTTTTATTCTAATGATTAAGAATAGAAATAAGTGGCATTATAAATCTTTTCTACCAGACTTAATAGAATATGACTATTAATATATGGAATTAAGTTTTAATCATGGCAAAATTGATTGACTAAGTCTAAGACTTTTCTTCAGTATTAAAATATAATTAAAACAGTAGAAAAATGGCATTACACTTATTGAATTATGTTCTATAAGATAAACTGCATTTCAGCAATGAACTACATCATCTGTGGAATGCATTGGGTTTTACTCAACAGAAGAATAGTAAGCTTTTCAACTGGAGGTAGGCTCTTCAGGTTGTTAGCTTTGTTTTTTGGTACTTGGTATAAAAAGTTAGACACATAATAAGTGAGGGTGTTTTTTCTTAATCTTAATATAATGCTAATTTAAGATTCCCAAAGTGAATGTGATCCCTGGTTACCTAAGTATATTTGTACAATATATGTTTATGTTTCCATGTTCCATATTCTCTTTATGAAGTTAGTTGTGAAACAGCTTGACTTCTCAGGAACTCCAAACAAGGATGTTCCAGATCCAGCTCTACCATATAGGGGATTTAAATCAGTTGCTGTAAAACACAGTGCCCAAGTGGGGCTCTCCAAACACTACAAGATTACTTAGAAAATTCTGTTAAGGTCAATCATGTGGCTTAAAGAGTTCTGTCAGGTGGTGCAAAGCAGAATCTATGACCAGCACTTTCTGGGCTGTGGATCACGGGTGAGGTTAGGAAAATTCTTGTCATTTGCATCTCTTTCCTGCAAAGGATCCAGTGTCGGAATCTGGTCATTTGAAATCAATACTTGATCACTAACAAAAAGATAGTAGAAAATGAAAGGATAAAAGGAAATTAAAAGAGAGGCAAAGAAAAGTATAAGAACAGCCTGTCAAGATCAATAACAATTGATCTGTGTTTTAGCCCATTTATGGGGGGAACCCCCAAAAAAGAATTTGTTTATAAAAAATTGGGTATTTATTCTTACATGTTTAAACTTCAGTCATCTTTAAAGTATTCTCCATTTGATGCAATACACTTATCAAGACATTTTTTTCCACTAATCAAAACAGTTTCTGAATTAGTCAATTTTGATGCCTTCTGGTGCTTCTGCCATTTTTCTCCACCTCTTCCACATTTGGCAAAATGTTTTCTTTTAAGGCCTTTTTTCATCCAGGGAAACAAACAAACAAAAAACATCTCTTGGGGTGAGATTGGATGAATAGGGAGGGTGGGGCCAGGGGTCATGCCATTTTTGGTCAAAAACTGCTGAACACTCAGTGCCATGGGGGCAGGTGCACTTGTAAGAGACTCATCATGAAGGGCAAAAGCATTGAAAGAACCTTCAAAAACATTCACTGAAGCCCAGTGCAGTCTCTCACAACAACGCCAGCTGGTGCACTGACACAGATGGGCTCCTAGGACACTAACCCAGCGGGGGAAGCCTATACTATAAAAGGAGCCTGCCCTCCAGAAGATAATTCTGGTTTTGGGGGGGTTCCTCCCTTGTAAATAAATAAACATAATCCTAGTACTTCTGATTTACTTAATTATGCTGCAGTTATTCTTAGAGGATGTTTAAAATATTAATTTAAAAAAATATGCTTAGACAACCATTTTAAATAGCCCTTTGGGCTTTTGCCAAATAATTAAAGATGTGCTGTTTTCTTGGTTTATATTTATACTGCTTTGTACAAAGTGACATGACAATATACGCCCAGTGTTTACATTACCTACAGTAGCATTAATGACTAACAAATTTATGGATAATTCTACATGCAAACATTACATTTATAAGAAATGCTTCTAATCTTCTAATCTGTTCTTCACTCATCGAAAAAATTTCAAAGAAGTCAAAATTAGTCCCTTTACAGAAAAATTTTGTAAATCCTGTTCTAATGAAGTATCTCCTAAGGCCATCATACATACACTTGTGCATTGTAAATCAATTCTGTATACTTCTTGGGATACTTTTCAAATAACTATACAATGAGGATCCACAATCACACAGACCACAGAGTTTCAAAAAATAGAAAGTGATTTATACTTATCTCATATCTTCTCTAATTAAGAGTTTAGATGTTAGTAATTTGGACATTGCGTGATGGTGAATATCTAGGAAGAATAATAATACGAGTTTTTAATATTTGGGAATTGCCAGAGTCCAGTAATATAATTTAGCAAGTTAAATAAATCCTTGAACAAATTTAGAAAAAATTAGAAAATATATTAACAAATAAATGCCTGAATAATAAGTTGTAAAAATCTTTTTTTTGCAGCAAGTATGAACCACCTACATCAAACACTGGATAAAGCATGTAACTCAAGATTACAAACTCGTAAGGCAACTTTTTTATTCCAAAGCCTGTTTCTAGCCATGTTTTTCCCATTTTTATTAACTTCACGTCACCTTCACTCTCCTGGGCATGGAGGTGAATACTTACCAGTAAATGTTTTTTGGCTTCTCCCTCCACCGTACCTATAACATACTGAATCCCTCTGGCTGCGTTACACTTCTGATTCTTAGTGTGTTTATCCTACACTAAACTGCCTATCCCCATTCATTTCTAGTTTCCTCTCATCTGAGTGACTGTGATATCCCTCGGCTCTTTCCTCACCTCTAAGTTGCCCTTTCTGTTTTCTTCGTTCGTGCTATACCTCACTGTAGGATTAATTTTCTTGGAATACTTATTTTACCATATTCCTTTCTTGCTCAAAAGCCTTCTATAACTTCCCATTGCACAGAACATTATTACCATTGTTCAGCTTGGCATTGAAGGACCCACTGGTCTGAGTTTTCTCCCACTTCCCCACTTATGTCTGCCTGCTCTCCAGAAGACCCCCACCTGTGTCTCCTCAGCCTTTGCCCTTAGGATGATCTGCACTGAAAATTCTTCCCCTGCAGATGTGGGAACCCTTCCCCATTTCCTACAGCTGTAGTTAGTGTCTCCCTTCCCCAGAACAATATCTACACCCCCTAAGAGCAGTAATACTCTGTTATTTGTACATGGGCTTTATTTTCTCACTAGACAGACTGACTCTAAAATTCGCAAATAAAATTACTCCTCAGCATGCAATTTTAATTTGTTCCTATCCCTTATACTTTATTGGTAAGGAAAGGTAGGGTATAATAACAGAGTTTTAAAGCCATCTTCCTTAAATCAGATATCCTTCACTGTGGCATTATGATGATTAGTTAGTAATTTCAGTCTTAGTGTAAAAAATATCTGAAAAGTGCTTTAGAGGTATTCTGCAGTCTAACTGAAACAAAAAACATAAATTAGGTCAATAAAATTAGGACAAAATAATAATTATTAGAAACATTATCTTTAAGAGATTCTTTAAGATGCCATTTTAGAGGTTTTTCTGCCTATGTAAAAAGAGACTTTTAAAAATTTTTCTGTCAAAACTAAAAAATTTGAGAGGACTCTGTGGAAGTCTATGAACCAAAAAGAGGCTCTGTAATAAACCTGACAAAATAAACCTGACAAGTTCAGGGTGGGGGATACATGGTAGGCCTGAGAAGCTCACAAATTCTTAACTGGGGTCATAGCAGTAGTCACGTCCCAGGTTGGTAACTTCCTTGGCAAAGGTCAATCTGTACCTTAAGTGAGCTCTGTCCATTGTTCTTATATACTTAGGGTAGCATACCTTTGATATGTCAACATGATTTTCTTTTCCTACCCATTGAAGGCACAGCTTCAGGCACCAGAGCACAAGACCACAGAAGCCCTTATCGCATTGTTATCTTCCTCAAATACCATCTCTGTGTGCTGTAAATGTTAGTTATCCTGTCTCTTCTTTTACCAACGTAAAAGAAGTATGTTTCCCCATTTCGCCTTTTATCCAGTCCAAAAATGTTCCTGCTTTGCTTTCTCCTGCTTCTTTAATTTACTACCAATGTATTTCATGCATCTTCCTTATGTCTTCTTTGATTCTAACATGTAGGCTGTAAAACTGCCATTCTGGGGAGCATATGAGCGCTTGCTCTCCAGCACACGTTATCAGTTTGGTTCAAATAAACTCATAAAAATTCTCTACAGGTTTAGACATTTTCTACATCTACAAAACTGACTGGAAAGATAGATAATTTACAAAATAGGGAAAGGTAACTATAGACCTGAGCTTGACTTTACAGTTCCTTTATACAAACAGGTGTTTAAACAGCGTTTAGAGTTGAAAGTATCCTTTGCCTATTTAAATAGTCTGCACTTCAATTACTTTCATTGAACATTTATAGTCTGCTATAAATTATTTCTCTTATCAGTGCTTTAATTTTATTAAAATACTAAGAATTTTAATAAAATTTAATCCACATTAGTACAAGCTTACATAAGACTTGAATTATTATATCAAAGAATTCACCACAGTATGCTTCAAATAATTAGCTTCCTGGGTGCATTTACAAGGCCATTCAATTTATATTCCTCAGAAGCACATTTGTTATGCAAAGTGTACCCCACTGTAATAAGGTGTTAGGTTACATGAAATCTATGTAAAATGAAATGAATAAAATATTTTTTAAACTTACTACAATTCCAGTAAATTTAGTAAAAGCTCTGGAAGTTAGGATCTATTGAAATTAAGAGGGAGAGGAAAAGAGATTAATATTTATTGAGAATTGACATTGCTAGCTGTTCTAACATGTGAGTTATCACTTTATCAGGGAATCAGAGGACTTATTTGATTAAAACCATAGACATCCTATTTAGATGCCTTTTAAAATATTCAGATAGTTTAATTTTATATAATTATAATACTGGTGTGATGATTTTGAAGCAATTGTTAATTTTTATTATAATCATTCACTCTATTGACATGTTACTGGAAACAAATAAACCATTTAACATAATGGTTTAGCAAATAAACCCATTATGTTAAATGGTTTATTTGCTTCCCTTCTCTCCTGAAATGTATCATATTGAAACATTCATTTTAATTGTCATATGTAGATCTGAAACTAAATGCCACCAAATATCTATAGTGTATCTTTTATCCCATCCCCTTTTCATCTGAAATTGTGCCACTATATTTGTGCGTAGCATTGATTTCTGAATAAGCAGCCCCATTGAGGTGTGATCAGTTATACAGACAGGCTCACTGCTCTTTCTTATATCTGAAACATCCCTGGGGGCTCATACAATTTCTCAATGTCATGGAGTCTAATCTTTATGGATCTTGTCTAAAATTAGAAAACACAGAATATCATGATTACATACAATATGAAATATTTATAAGTAAAACTTCATTTCTTTCCATAATGAAAACACTTCATAATAAAGTACAAGATCACTCACCTTCTCTACAGTGTCTTGTTTTAAAAAAATAACAAATATGAAAAAAATTAAATGTTCCATTTAATTTTTTGAAGTCACACCTCACAACATTTAAGTCATTATTCTAATAGATGTTGTATGCTTTCATTTGTGGTATTTACAACTCAGTCAAACTCTTAACAGCACTCAGTATTACAGCTTCTAACACTGCAGGTGCTGCCTTGACATCTTGGAGCCTCACGATGCTCCAAAGGCTAAACTGTGAGGTCCCCTGATCTCACTAGGTGCGACACTGATGCCCCCATTGGGAAAGGACACCCACCCAGCTAGTTCCTCTATCAGCTGCATTCCATCCAGTCCTCAACCTAACAGGTTTCACTTGCCTGCTAGCCTAGGAATTATTCAAACAAAGCAATCATGTCCTCCCTCAGGAGCCAGAGGTCACCTCACCTTCTTGTTATTACACAGTATGTGTGAAACACGTACACATCACAGCCCCTCCCAGTTTACTCTGCTCCTGAGTGCAGCCACCATGTGGCTCTGCATGGCATGTAGAGTCCTCCCCCTGGACTTTGAGTGAAATTGTGTTATTCTATGATCATAAGTATGCATTTATTCCAAAAAACTGCAACTAGTGGAATTTTCTTGATGATTTTAACAATAAGTTGTCTATTAGCCTTGTTTTCAGTGTTGCTAATAACTATCTGTCTCTGCAATTTAAACAGAAAGTTGTATGTTACTCTAACATTTTCCATGTTTAAGGCATCTAAAGGTCCAAATCATCTGCAATAGTGATAAATAAAGCCTCAACCATCTCAAAAAGCAGTAAGTACTTAAAGAAAAGATGGTTCCCCAAAATAGATGGCCTTGCATTTGCAGGATTTTGATAAGAGAATAATAATCCTCTCACACTATGCTTTTAACAATTATCCCAAAATCTAGAACCCCCCAACAGAATACAAGGGAACATCTTTAAAGTTCTAGAAGTAGGAATATTGTTCATGATAGTCAGGTGGTCTCCAACAAGTTCAGACGTCCTTTTTGAATGGAAACCTGACGTAGATAAGAGAGCAAGATCAAATTTCTGTTTAGTTGCGGAGCCGTTTTACCTTGTGATGAGTACACGGCCATGTGAGCCTAAGTGTGGCAACTCAAGTGGCATCTGCAAACTGTGAGACTTAACAGTGGAAAAAGAGAAACAAGTTCTTGCTAATTAGCCACAAAAAAATGTCAGGGCTAAACGTGGGCCCAAAAACGGCACCCATGAACCCTCCAAAATTAAAAATCAGTGAGAAAAGCAGTGGGTTAAGATAGCTCAGCAAACACTTTCTCAACATCACTCATTTGTGAAACCTACTTCACTGGAAGGTGAGAAGACTCCTTCTAATTCATCAAGATCATCACCACCTTTGTAAAAATACCTCCGTATAACTCCTCAGGCATTTATTTGCTGCACATTCCATACTGTGTAAGTTTTTTCTATATGAGCCTATTTTCCACCTAAATGTAACTTCCTTGAAACAAAAATAGCATCTAATCTGCATATGTTCTCCACTCAGAAGTAGTTAATTATAACTTTTCAAAAATAAATGAATTTATGATCTATTAGTTATTATTCAACTTGTGTTTAATGCTGTGGCTTTAAGAAACATGATAAATGATAATTCTGATCTATCTAGCAAGGGTTTTCATACATCCCTGATGCCTGCAGAGAAAAGGAACTCCCATTGATTTTTAACTCAAATATATTTTATCCTTTGCATTGACTTATTTGGCATTATATTTTCTAAAATCCCATATATTACAGATCTCGGATTTTTCTGATACTCTACACTTATTTTTCCTCTTCTCCAGCCTTTTACTTTCTTAGTTCTTGTTCCATTTTTGGCATCTCAGATATTGGTGTTTCTCAGGTGTTCCTAGCCATCTTCTGTTGTCACTCTCAATATTCCCTGAACACCCTTCTCATTGCCAACACGTTAGTACCGACCAGCCATTGAATACCAAGTATTTTATCACAGATCATACCTGTCTTATAAGCTTCAGACCAGTTTATTAACTGGTCAATTGGAAATCTCTGCTACTTCGAATGAGCCCCTCTAACTCAGCAGATGCAAAAGTGGGCTCATCATTCTTCTTTCCCTAAACCTGCTCTCCCACCTGTACTCCCTCTTCTCACATACAGTAACAATACTCATTCCAGTTTTTCCAAGCTGGACACCCTCCCATAATTACTGACTCGTTCTCCTCATTTATTCACCTACGTACAACCAAACAGCAAGTTCAGTCTTGCCTTCTGATCTTTCTCAAGTCTTCTTATTCTCTTCATCCCCGTACGGCTCTCCTAGTTCAGGCTGACATCACCATGTTATACATGCTCTTCTCTCCCTTTAGTTGGCTAATCAATTCAAAAGCTGTGCTCAGCAAATTCTGAGAAATAATTATATATTTAAGTTAATTATTTCATACATATTTTTAAAACTGCCTACTTAGATATAAAAATTGACAAACCCTTGGGAAAATACCTCTATAAATTTGGATCTCTCCACACTTTGGAACTGTTTTTATTGTTTTTTTGCAAGTATTAAAAGCTGAGTGATTTTTCCTGGCTGGTGTGGCTCAGTGAATTGAGGGACAGCCTGAGATCCAAAGGGTCACTGGTTCGATTCCTAGTCAGGGCACATGCCTGGGTTGCAGAGCAGTTCCCTTCTTAGGGGCAGGTGAGAGGCAAGCACCCATTGTTGTTTCACTTCCTCTCTTTCTTCCTCCCTCCCTCCCTCTCTCTCTAAAGATAAATAAATAAAATCTTTAAAAAAATTTTTAAAAAGCTGAGTAATTTGATGGGCACAATACCAAAGTTAGCTGCTGAAACATTTTAAATATGTTTATTTGGAATATATATATGTGAATATATAAATTACATTATATGTATTTATGAAATACACAATTATATATATATATATGTGCATTTCTATGTTTATGTGTATGTATACAATATATTAAATAGATTTGTTAGACTTTAATTACTAGAGTTTGTTCCTAAGGTAAATGTGTGTTCCAGAACAGGGAAGATATTTTTCCCAGAGTATAATGACTAAAATGCAACAAGCCATGTACCATACAAAGTCTGTCCAGAAGGTATAAAGCCATGTAATATGAAAAATAGAGACATTTATTGAAGAAGATACAAGATATAAGATACATTATACATAATACAATGATGCTTCAGTCCCCTTCGAAGTAGGCAACTTGGGACCTCATACAGTTCTCCCAATCACCATTAGCTAGTCCCCATCATATTTTCCTGAATCTCATCGACAGTCTGAAATATTCCCTTTCAAAGGTGATTTTAGTTTTGGGAAAATCCAGAAGTTTCAGGGCACCAAATATCAGCTGTAAGGGGGCTGAGTCACCTGGGTGATCTGATGTTTCACCAAAAAATTCTGCATGAGATGTGATGCATGAGTAAGCATGTTTTGTAATGAAGCTGCAAATCACCAGTTGCTCATAGATGCGGCCTTCTGAATCACTGGAATAATTTCCATGGAGGAATGTTCAAGCTTAATGCAAAATTTAATGCAGATTCACTGCTCTACTCGCTCAGTCATTTTGAATGTGATGGCCACATAGTACACACGCTCACTCAACAGCATCTACTGCCGCCACTGACTAGTACAATGAAGTCATCATTGTTCACCATGAGCATCCAGTCCACTCTCTTTGGCTGCTGGATTACATTGATGTCATACAAACCATTCTCATTATACTAATAATGGTGAGACTTTTTCCTAAATGACCTAGTATTGTTCCTAATATACTTTCATTCCTAAAATCTGAAAGATATCTGTTCTGCTGTTGGCCACGGGTGTTTCTATTAGAATTAAGTTTCTGTTTGATGTATAGTGTTTGATGGATGGTTTCACAATTTGCATGAAATTGGTTTAACCTGACAACAGATTTTATATATCTAGTTCATAGAAAAATCTAGAAGCTCACAGATTCTCTATGTATAATGGTATCTGAGTAATATATAGCATTTTGCTTTTCTCTCAGAAATTAAAAATTAGCAGTGACAAAATAACAATGTCTAGATTCTAATTTTTCTCAGAAAAGGTCTGGGAAAATCCTTGAGTATGGCCTGAATTCTTTTTTTTTTTTTCTGGTTTTGAGCTCACCTTGCCTAGTTCTAGGGAGTACAAAATGCTTGACAATTTCCAAAGCAATTCCTTAAAAATTTAATTGACATTCACCTACTCTTATAAATATGTGGTAGGCAACACTTCTCAGAGACAAAGGTGAGGTTAATTGAACATTCCTCAGAGAAGAATGTTGGAATCAGTTACCAGACACAGGGGCCCTTCATCGGAGCCTTTCCATGTGCAGGGACACCTTTTCACCACAGGGGATGCAGAACAGTCTTCACTGACTGAAGTGATGTCATTCGAAACAGTTATCCTAACCCTGTGAGGAAATGACATGTTCTAGCAAAGCGGAACTTGTTGAGTATCTTTGTTTATTCTTTCCTAGTTTATCTCCATTTCTTAGTTGTTATATTGGCCTTAGAAACTACTACCGAATTTGAAGAATTTTAAAATCCTTGTTCTAACCCTGGCTCATTCTAGAGTGAGGTTCACTATTCACTTTACCTTTTTACTCTTTCTAGCATTGGTCCCCATACTTACTTCATTGTCTTAAATTTATTTCCTAAGTCCCACCTCATATAAAATATCTATATAATATTACCCAACTTTATCTCTAAGGACATCAGAACTCCACAAAGAGTAAAATATTCTGAATCATAATATATGCCATTAAGTCAAAGTAGAAAACACAAGGTGGTTTATCATATTGTTTACTACTATAAATTTGATATTCCTGGGTTCTTATTGACACATTCTACTATAATTATTTGCTTACCCCCCTTCTTCTCCATCTACCCCACTCTACCTGCCACCCTAGACAGTTAGCTTCTTAAACACAAAGAACAGGTCATATGTTGTACTTATGTATCTAACCCAGCAGGGTATATAAGATTTTGAAGCTTTTTCAAATCGAAATTATTGAAAGTAGAATGTCATCAAAATTTGATCCCACCAAAGTAAGAAAGGAACTGAATAAATTTTAAAATAAGAGTTAAAATGTTGTATAAGATTAAGTTTTAAAATTCTAAAATTGTTCTGCAATATCTTAGCTATATAAAAATCTTGAAAAAAAATCATGTTTTAATTGAAGAAAATTATATGCTATATGAGAATGAGATTAAATTAAAATATACTTTATTTTGTGAGATCTAATTTTGGTTAATGGTTCAAATAATCATAATGAAAGGGAAGCTAGTTGATAAGACTTGTTTTATAAAGTATTCATCAGAGAAAGTTTCTCTGAAGACAAAAATAAATTATATCTGTGAAAATACCTATTTTGCAATATTTATACATTTAATACAAAAAAGTTAAATTGATGCTGTCTTCTGCTTAGCATAATCTTCTTAGACATTATCGGGCATCGTGATAACTATAGAGAAAATATTTTCTCAATTAAAAAAATTGAGGTCTTGACAACTCAACAACAAAACCTAATTTTAAAAATCAGCAAAGGAGTTGAATATCTATTTCTCTAAAGAAGATATACAAATAAGCAAGAAACATAAAAGGATGCTCATTTCACTAAGCACCTGTGAAATGCACATCAATACCACAGTGAGATAACATCTCACATCCATTAAGATGGCTACAATAAAAATAACAAATACTGTATGATTCCACTCTTATGAGGTACCAAGAGTAGTCAAATTCATGGAGACAGACAGTAGAATGGTGAGTGCCAGCAGCTGGGTGGAGGGGACAATAGTGATTATGGTTTAATAGGTATACATTTTCAGTTTGGAATAATAAAAAATTGTGGAAATGGATGCTGGTAATAGTTACACAATACAGGGGAGGGCAAAAATAGGTTTACAGTTGTGAGTACATGAAACACAGAGTTTATTCTTATAATATTATTTATTTATTATTGTATTTTCCACACAAATAATGGTAAACTTTCTTTTGCCCACCCCTATATTGTGAATGTACTTAGTGCCACTAACTCTATACTTAAAATGATTAAAATGGAAAATGTTATATTTTGTGTATTTGAGTACAATTCAAACATCTTTTTTTAGTTTTTAAATATTGATGTCTGCAGAGTAGAGTTGATTATTTTTAAGTTTATTAATCATGAAATACTAGCATGTATAGACCCCAATACTATGTGCCAGGCATTAAGATACTTTATTTATATCATTCTAACCATTACCTGTTGGATATATTGGTATTATCCACAGCTGGTATATAATGAAGCAGCATGAAGAGGTTACAGATTTGCCCAAAACTACACCCTCTGTTGGGTAATGAGTTTGGGATTCAAATGCAAGCAGTCTAGTTCATTAGTGTATACTCTTATGATTAATACCTTTTCCAATATGAATCTATAAGATTATTACCCAAGATCATACATGTGATAAGTATTATTTCATTTATGATTTTAGACACCAATTTGTAGCTATAATGCACAAAAAAATGTAGTTTCTTTAACAGTGCAGTCTTCATCTACCATATGAGCAAGGGGGAAAGTGCATGCTTTTAAGTCAAACCATGCCTGAAATAAGTTGACTGTGTTAAACAGGTCAGGAAATCGTAAGACCTACATTGCATATGCAAAAATAGAGCCTTTAGCTTTATGAATTATTTTCACAATAAAATAATTTTCACATTAGTTTTGCATTGGTTAAATTATGTGTAATGAGCATTATATAATAATTCTATTACTAACAGTAATGACAGATTATAATAGCAGACTTCCAGCTTTCTAATGTGTCACTTTATCTATTGTCTGTAACTTTATCCTCAATGCAACCTTGTACAAATGAAGACAAGGGTATTAAGCAATTTGCTTAATGGCAGATCTGGGAATAAGGCCCGGATCCTCTTGGGTGTGTTCAATAATTACTTGTTTATAAACTGACCTCTTGGGATTCTCCTAGAGAAAAAATGCTGTGAATCTTAGGCTAGCGCAAAGACTCCCTTATGTCAGTTTAAGTTAAAACAAAGTTACCCATTTAAAACATTTTTTGATTATGTTATAATTTTATTCATAAAATACCCCAATTATTGTAACCAAATTAAGTACAAAATTCAATCTCAACTCACCCCTTGAAATCTCAAATTTTGAATGCATTACAATGATCTGTGCCACAGATAAGCTAAACCTAAAAGATGTTAATGTAGGCATAAATCGTATTAAAACATGAAAGAAAAGGTTAAACAAATTAATCAGAGATTAAAAGAGAACTGTTATTTTATTTTTAAAATAAAAGAATCAGATATAATGAATATTGATAAAAATAAAATATATGATAACAATTTCCAATGCTAATTATGCAACCTGGAAAATGAAAACAAAGAGAAAATTCATAATAGGTAAAGTAGAAGGAAGACACTTTACAAAGCCCATTGGAATATTAAAAACCATAAAGCTGATTTTTATACATGTAATCATATGGATATTGAAAAGTCAATAAAATTGATGTATAGATTTATCTTATAAATAAGAGTTTAGACATTAATATTTAAGCCAGAATTTCAGCAGAAGTAGAATTGAGACAGAACTTTATAAATATAACATATTTTATGTATCCAAATCTTTTAACAGGGTTCAAATCATTAAGTTTTGAATAATTTGAGGCAATTGAGACCCAGATACGCTTATTCTTTAGCACCAAATCACCCAGTTAGTCTGAATCTGGGATTCTTATATTGACTTGCCCTAACATTGTCAGGGCCTAGCAAAAAGGACACAAACCACAGCCCAATCCTGATTGCCTCCCTTCTCTTTCCTCTCCAAGCTCCTTTCTGCACCATGAGGGCAAACACACACACGCATGCATGTACAAATGCGTATGCACATACCTGCACACAAGCACATGGCCACACATGCATGTATAGACATCTCAGCTCAAAGTCCAAGGTCTGCCCAAGCCCTCTCCCCAGAACCATCCCCTCTTGTACTCCCCTCAAACCTAGAAGTAAGCCACTACGTAGTGCAGGCTGGGAGGGTGCAGCTGGAAATAAAGTCAAGGCAGGCTCTTAAAGCTAAGGACTATTTGGGTAGGAAATTCAGGGTCTCAGGTACCTGGATCATGGTGCAGAAGCTGGTGCTTGAGCTGTGGGTGGGTACTTCTCTTTCACCCCAAGGATTCCTTTGCTGTGGTGAGGGTCAGGATTAGAATATGCTAAATCAGGTCCTCTGATACATGGTCACATACATAGACAGGGCCTTCCTTTTCCAGGGCCAAGAGTGGGACATTTCATAAATCCCTTATGCTTGCATAGCATTCATGATGAACAAAACAGTTTCCTACATATGATCTCATTTGATCATCCAAAGACCCCATGATGTTAAAAAAAAAAAAAAAAAAAGCAGGTATCAATGAAAAATCTAAGGATCAGAGATGAGAAAATCAATGACCCAAAGTAAGAAAGAAACAGAGCTCAAGTCTCACACTACCTACTTCTACTGTTTCCATTTCCACCATTCAATATCTACTTGCTAAGCCATTCTTCATTATGTGAACAATAGTACACTGGACCAAAACCGAAACGGAGGGCCCGGAGCCTGAGACCTCATCCAAAATATCTGGTTTCAGAATTCTAGAGATATTTGAGGTGAATAAAATTATCATTCCATGTACCTTAGCAAAAATCACTAATTAATTGCCTTAGTTTTCTTGACTGACATAACAAAATACCATGGATTGGGTGGTTTAAATAGCAGATACGTACATTCTCACGGTTCTAGAGACTTAGAGTCCAAGATCAAGATGTCTGCAAATTCACTTTCTGGTGAGAGTTCTCTTCCTGGCTTCTAGACAGCCACCGGCCTGCTGTGGCCTCATGTGGCATTACTTCAGTGTGTGCCATTTCCAGCAGTGAGCATTCTGGTGACTCTTCTTATAAGGACACTAACCTTACGGGACCAGAGGCCTGTGCTTATGACCTCATCCAACCTTTATCACCTCCTTCACAGGCCTTATCTCCCAATACAGTCCCACTGAGGGCTAACTAAGGCTCCAACCTATTCATCTTGAGGGAACACAAACATTTCATCCATAATATTAAATAAGATATGACATATTCCTATTACAAAAGTAATGTGCAATAAGTCATTTGCCACTCTGTGAGACCTGATTAAATTGCACAGACATTTGATAGCTTTTTTTGTGACAAAGCATTTGAAGAACTTCACATTCTACATTTATCTACACCTAATAGCAAAAATGTGCTAAGTGTGGTGGTAGACATGCACAACATGCCATGGATGTCTGTCCTTCCAGTTGCTGTCATGGACAATGCCTGGCTCGAGACACCTTCACCTCTGCCCGCCAGCCCTGCTGGTAGGTTTCCCAGCTGCTGTTGTATCCAACCTAACAAGGAACTAGAGGCTCCTTAACCAGGCTTTTATTTCAGTGGTAAACATACTTGAAATAATACTCTATATACAATTTTACATCTGCCACATTTAACCATTATTTACTTATTATAGTCAGAAAATATTTATTGTGTCAGGAATTGTGCCAAGTGCTGGGGATAAAATGGTGAACCAAGCAAACATGGGGACTGCCCTCATGAAGCTCCGAGTAAATTAATTACATGGCAAGCTTTTCCCAATGCCATGGGATTTTAACGTGGATTAATACCAACATCAATAGAAGTCATTGCTATTTGACACAAGATAATATGATATAAATATTTGTTTAATGCAAAATATATTTCTTTTACTTTAACAAAAGAAAGATAATATGGCCAGGTATACAACTGTTGAGAGAGAATATTTTTTTCTCAAGTTTCGATGGCCAATTTGTCACTATCTTAGCCATTTAGATTTGCAGAGATGTCTGAATCTGTTTGTTTGCCCCTTTTTATAATCCTTACCTGAGGACCTGTTTATTGATTTTTTAGAGACAGAGAGGCAGCGAGAGACAGAGAGAAACACTGATGTGAGAGAGAAGCATCAATTGGTTGCCTCTCATATATACCTCAACTGGGGATCAAATCTGCAACTTGTTGGTATACAGGATGACACTCCAACAAAATGAGTCACCCAGCCAGGGCTATTTGCCCCTTTTTAATAGTAACTTTGTTGCTGGTATTCTGATGTTTTGAGGACTTACATTTATTACAATTAAGAGTTTGTACAGCATATGTATTTTATCTGTGGTCCCCTTATTGAGGTTCGCTGAAAGACGCACAGAAACATTTTGATCTGCATCATTACATCATTTTTCTACTAGCAATATTGTCAGCAATGATTCTTAATATTTGTTTTTCAAATTAAGGATGGCTATAGCTCTTAAGTTTAAGTCTTTACTCCCTATTCTTTAGATAGGTCATCTTCTTGAGATATGTAAATTGACTCTAATTGTTTACCTGCCTTA
The DNA here is from genome assembly GCA_039655065.1 of Glossophaga mutica. Taxonomy (NCBI): domain Eukaryota; kingdom Metazoa; phylum Chordata; class Mammalia; order Chiroptera; family Phyllostomidae; genus Glossophaga; species Glossophaga mutica. The sequence goes on along the minus strand of CM077307.1, from coordinate 90,099,020 downwards.
ATGAAATTCTTCCCAAATTGGTTCTCAGCCCAATGATGTATTTTCCAAGTGTCAGCTCTGCCCTTCACTGCAGCCAATACTGAAGTTAATTATCTTACTGAATTTATCATGGTACAGAAATTTGTCTTCATCTTATCTGTCTTCTATATACCGTACACTGTTTTCCACTCATTTAGGCTTTCTCTTCTTGTGATTTGCAGTGATTGTACCAGAGAAGCTATTGATGCCTAATAGCTTTATTTTACCTAGTTACTCACAGAAATTATTTTTATAATTTACTTAGTCTGACTTTTCAGAGTCATGAGTCCTTTACCTTGATGTGAAAGTGTTTGATATAGTTCCCATGTAAGTTGTATTTTTGTTATTGTTGTTTTCTGTTGACTCATCCAATAATCAGGAGATAACTGCAGACATATTCAATATTTACCAAGGAGCAGCAAAAGTATTCTACCTATTAATCCACTTTCTATGGTTGCATGCCTTTCCAGGATCTAATTATCAATTTCTAGTAGAATTTTGTCTGGTGGAGTCTTTCTAAACTTCACATCTATTACCTGGTTCTTTTCACCTGGATGAGTGAAGGGCATAAAATGCTGTAATCGTCAGTACAAAATGCCACCACCACACACCCACCCAATATTTTCTTGTGGCAACTATGCTACCCAGAAAGTAATGTGTTTATATCTGTTCTCCAACCCCAAGCTACTTTCTTCCCAGTTGTTTTGTGAGGTTTGGTATTTCTGACTAGCGGAGAAATAGGACATGTGGTCCCTCAAAGAGTGATGATCATGCAGAACGACTGTCTCACAATGGGGAGAGTGTCTCCATGCTTTACATGGAGATAGTTTTTATTAAGATTGGACAATGTCTGCTTTTTGAGTCCAGATACATTGTCCTTACAGTTACTAGAGTGCTGTCCTTCCAGGTCCTCAAAAAATAGGTTCACTGCTGCTGTTGTTTGTTTTCCTTTTTTTTTTTTGTTTGTTTGCTTTGCCGTTGTCAATTTTGATCTTTGCATATATTCAAAGGAACTTGGAAACTTTGATACCAGAGGCTGCTAGCTCCATGCTTTGTTGAACCTGAAAAATAGAAACTTTTAATTTGAAAGTGTATTTACACAGATAAAAGCATACAGGATTATTTTATTGACCATTGTTATTAGACAGAGTCTACCAGTGTTAAACTACCATTTTAACTAGTTAACAGTTCATCTTATTTGGCAAGGCCAAAGACTTTAGTGCTCAGGGCACCCTGTTTCTCAATTATTTGTCAAACCCACAATGTTAGTGACTTATGATGAAAATAATGGAAGTATTTTTATCCCTAGGATTTATCTTTGTATGCTTTCGAAGTGACCCTTTGACCGTTACTTCATGCCACATGGTAACCACTTTAAAGATATGCCAGTTCTAAGTTAAGGATCAGTGATAATCTTTTGAACTTCTCTCTCAAGCACAAGCACACAAATACATTCACAAGCACACACATGTGCACACATAAGCACTATTGGGAGAATAAAAATAGTTAATCAATCATAAGCTCATCAAATGGAGGCAAGGTTATTGGCATACTCAATCCATTGCCAAACCCATTCTCATTAGTATGTCCCCAATAAAATAAATAAACTAACTTCTTCAGGGATAATTATAGGTTGCAACAACTTTTTCCATAAGAGAAGCTTGACAATATTGAGTCACACCAGGAAATTTTGTCATTATAATTATTTTTCAACTACTAAAATAAAATATGCCCAAATTAAAAATAATGAATCTTTATATTATGTGAGAAAGCACAAAAAAGATGGTATAGCACCATAAATAACACCATTCAAGTTTGTGTCTTTATTTCCAAAACCCACTTAGAAAACAACAGGACAGAGCACCATGGGAACAAAGGATCGTTTTCCATTAGACATTAATGCGTGACTACTTAGTAATGTAACTAAAAGCATGACTGTAGCACAGTGCCAAGGTTCTATTTACAGATTACATCAAAATGATACAGATTATTTCATATCCTTTCTTATTTTCAAATATTATAATAAATTCCATGTCAGATCATTACATAATATTTATAACAATCATTTTTAATGATTGGCCAAGCAATGACAGACTCTCACATAATGAATAATGTTGCACAAGAATAACATCTCAGATTTATGAATGTTATTGTTTCTTTAGTTTTATTTCTTTTTTATTTTACCTTCCATGGCTAAAGGTCAGAAAGTGGTTAGAATCATACAGGCAAAAATAAGAGAAATGTCAAGATAATGGATGCAACACTTTAAACAATAAAAAAGGAACAGCCTTTATTTCAAAGCTTCACATGTTTTTTTTTTTTTTTTTTTTTTTTTTTACAAACAACACAAAAAAGAGAGCAAATGTATGCCCAGCGCTGGGCCTGACCCACAGCAGACAACACGACAAACAGGCACGGTGGTTTCTGAGAGGTCCCAGCACTTACCTCGGTGCCTGGCACATTGTAGGTGCTGAAAAGATTAATGAACATTAATTGATCAATTACTTTTCTTTTAGAAGCTTCTATTCAATAAGAAAATTTAATTCATTAACCAAAAAGACATTTATTGGAATAGTTTCTGTAAAATTTGTTTTCTCTCTGGCCATGTTCCCCTAACGTTTTGAATGAGGCAACCTAGATTGTCTAACGTTATAGGCGCTCCTAATTTGTGTTAGTGTCCTATTATATACGTTAATAAAGGCATGTTATGCCTGTAGCCCCGCATTTTTACTCCAGAAAGCCATTTAAATTCTTTTAACCTATTCAGTTCGTGGTAGTTGCAACAGCAGAGCCTTCTGGGCTTTGTAACATAATAGTGCCCCTTTATCACGCTGAATGCTTTATTAGAACCTGCTTGTACTGATGATTTAGTTTTACCATGGTGAGGCCACCACTCCAGGGCTTTCCACTCTGTTTGGGGACTCTTCTGTCATTTTAATGTTTAGGGGTTTGTTTGTTTTCTTGTGAAATGGACTTTCATTTAATTTGAGCATTATTTACATTATTTATTATGGGGAGACAAATCGAAGACTAGGGGATTGAAAGCAGCGCGCTGCACCTCGGAATTGCTCTGAGATCTGCGGCAGACCGATGTTACCTCGGATACCCACTCCCTCTGAAGCCATCCCACAGACTGGCGCTCAAATGTACACGGCTGGTTTCAGTTACAGAAACAAACAGAAAAGTAATGCTCAATCTCTTACAAAACTTGAATTTTACAACTCCATCTGCTCCACCACACTTCATAGAGTTTCATACCCTTCCAAGTTTCCTCCATCTTTTTCTTTTCCGCTTCCTGGCAACTGGATTTGCCCATGGCCAGAACACACAGCAGCCATGACTTGGGGCTCTGTACTAACGCGGAGTGAGATTTTAAAGTTCTTGTTCATTCTGTCTTCTGACTCCACCATAAGGCCTAGAATTTTGCCTTGCTCTCTGTTCTGAAACCTGCCATGCTTCTCTGCCCCATACTTCCATCACCCTGAGAAGGAGGTACCTTGAACGGAAGCTCAGTTTCCTGAACTAATTATCCCCATTCTTGTGAATCTAGCAAATGCGGGTATGATGGTTCTGGCCACTGCTCCTATCTATCTAAAAGGAACTTCTGTTATCAGTAGGGTTCACCCTCACAAGGCCTGTGGTATAATGATAAATCTAATGATAGCAAAAGGGAATTTGAAAAAAATGTTATTTTTCCAGAAAAATATAATTTTCATAAATTAAGTATATTATGACTGAAAAGGTATGATAGTGCTTAATTGACGTTACTTCAAAAAGGAAGAACATAATATTCTAAATGGGATTTGGTAAGATTAGAATTGATTGAGGAAACCTCAGTTTCCTCTCAACCATAGGCATCAGAGACATCTTTTTTTTTCAGGTCACTCCTGAAATCAGACAAAAGAAAAGTAGTTACTAAGCTGTAATTTAAGGGTCAGTCAGTATAACTAACAAAAACCTTGTGGTTTTCAAATCAATCAACAAAACCCAAAGGCTATCGTAATGCCTTCTTTCGTAACAACAGCAACGAGTTGAGAGATTTAATTAGAAGTAGAATACAATGATCAAGAAAACATGAAAAGAAAAAAGCTATTATGGATGATGGTAAAAAACTAAATACCTATAAAACTATCTCCCTGGTAACCTTGCTATGGCTAAGATTGATCTCGAGTTTTAGGCCTTCAACAGCCTTGGAATGGTGAAATTCTTTGCATATCCTTCCTCAGAGATAATTTTATTCCAGTGTGAATCAGCAAAGAATAAAGAAAATCAGTGGAGCTGAATTCTTCCAAATTGAGGGAGGCCGAAAGGCAAAGATGATGCCTTTCCAGTGACACATCCGAATGAGCCCCATCCAAAATCAAGCTTTTGCATTTGTAGACCTTTGTGGGTAAAAAAAAAGCTAATGAATAAATTCCAGGACTACTTTTTTTTTCTGGTACACAAATTTTCTTCCGCAAGTTCTGTATAACAAAAATCTCATTGAATTTAATGAAATCCAGTCAACAGCCAAAAGTTAATACCATTTGGATACCAAATGTTACCATCACCATCATTGATTGATGTCAAAAAGTAACCCATAAAATATACTAAATCTCTGTTGAGTTTCTGGCAATTTCAGAAAAAATTCTAGTTATTGGCTTAGTAACATGCATTTATACTTACTTTTTTCAGAGCTGGAAAATACTGAAGTCAGTAACATTTGAACTGTTCCACAAACGATTTTTCTTCCAATATGGACTGAATACAGTGAAGCTTCATACTGTTCCTTTAATGTCTGAGTTGTTTAATCAAACAAGAGGCTCAAAACACCTGATTCAAAAACCTCTATAATCACCTTATTCAAAGCCATAATCCCAACTAAGAATAAATAGCATGTAATAAAGTAAAAATCCAAAGAGGATGCTGAGATAGCTTTAATTCCTCACTTACTAAATCTTAACCTGGAACATAAGTTAAAAGAAACTGGTCAAACAATGGAATCAGTTCTGCTTTTCTGTGTATACCTTCCAATTTGTGTTTGGTCTGAGTTTAAAACAAAACAAAGCAAAGGTTCACAGTAATTTTTAAAATAACTTAAGTCAGATCTAATTCCCTAATAACAGATCCTTAGAGTCCATAATGCCATGCAAATAGGCTTTGTTACTGGACATAGCAGGACTTTGTATGATGCTAACTGCCTCTTAAAACAAGGCTTTCAATGGGTTTCAGTTCAAAGCTACAGAAATTTCCCCCCATTTCAGGGACTTTTGGCATAGGTTTTATAGAACTGCATAATTCTAAGAAACAAAATGTATCAATGTGGCTTTCTCTGACCAGTTTTGTTTTTAATACTATCTGTCCTTGACATCTAGCAGGATGTCAAGAATTAGTAAATATTTGATAAATGAGTAAGCACATAAAATAAATAAATATCTTAGCTAACCTTGTTAATCATTAATTGTGAACAGCTTTTTAAAATTTCATATCCTTGAAAAGAAGTTCCTGAAAACACAGGGGATCTAGTCACCAAATATTTAATGCAGGGGCGGGAAACATTTAACTAAACAAGCATGTGAAAAAGAAATTTCTCAAGCAGGAATCTAAACTCAGATAGCAGGATTTTTGGTGTAGCTTTTGTAATTCTCATATTTAACAAAGTATTTAGGTCCAAATTATTAGTCTTTTTAAAGCACTGTAGGTTTTACAGACCAATAACTCATCACATATTTTAATATTTTATTTATGGTTTTAAGAGGGATAAAAAGGAAGAAGCCAAAAGCCACTCATGCCCTTTGCTTTCAAAGCATGGTGTTAATTAATATAAAGAAGGCAGGCCAGGCAATCAATGGAAACATAGAGAGAAGATGATTTCAGCCTTCAAGTATCCTCAGAAAACTGTTATTATAGTCCTATCACACATACATATACCACCCAAAGAATCAGTCTGCACTGCTTTCCATTCTATACTCAACACAAAGCAATGGTATTCTGTAGGAAGTAGAAAATTGGTGTCAAAAACCATAGAAATAATAGTTAAGAATCATAGTTATGAGTACAGTTAGGACTCTGGGTGTGAATCATACATGCAAGTATTGATTTTAGAGACTGATCACCCCTCATTTCACACTGGCACCACCAGGGTGAACAAATAGTTGTGATTTGGGGAAAGTTATTTATTTAATCTGTTTTCTCATTTTTAAAGTGGGCAAATGATACCAACTCCATAAGATGGCTAGTAACATTAAATGATCAAGCACCTAATAAATACGAAATGTCTACACTTCCTGCATATATACATACATGTGTATATACTTGCTGTTTTGAGTAATTCAAAAACCATATTTTTTTCTAAAATTTGTACAATTCAGAATTTTAAAGCAAAAGAACGTGCCCTAATTAGGGTATGTCTGATGGTAAACATAAACGAATGTAAGTGGCTAAATGTAGGGGCTATTTATAAAATGGAATTTTATGTTATTATTTACATAATATAACATTTAACATATTTTAAGTCAATAAATAGAATTTCCACATTTTATTTTATTTTTACATAGTCTAACATGTAATGATTAATTCAGAGCACCTATAACATAATCTTAAACTCTAACTCGACAAGTCAGAAAAATGAAGGACTTTTTTTTAACCCAGACTTTCATAATTTAAAATGTAACCTTTTGGTTTACATGATGCCTGCAAGCAGTGACATGGATTTTGACGACATTAATATCACTATTTCTGTCACTAAAATCTATAGCAAATACATTAGCAACCACAAATGGAGGTAGTTTTTCAGAGAGCTTGCTAATTGCATTGCTACTGTGAACTTAGATTTTCAGTGTTAATACGTAAAAATACAGACCTGAGAAAGAAACTCAAATCCTGGGAAGATACATAGATAGATTGATAGCTACTTTTGTATCTACATACTTGCGTTCAGATTGTGTTCTTATTCTTGATATTGTGGAGTAACATTCCCCAAATGGTGATCAAGGAGACAAAGGCTGTTTGAAACAGAACAATTTACCAAACATTCTACATTAAAATCAGGTTCTCACAGAGCATAAGAGCAAATTCTCTTAGATGCAGAATCTAGAATTAACAGAATTCACTTTTAATTTGACAGTGTCTACCTTCAGTCTACTGATACCCCAGAGAGCAAATTGAACATCTTCAATGTTCAGTGCAAACTGTGTTGCAGCTGAGCAAGGCCTGACAGGTTCACAGGACTCAGGCAGAGGGAAAAATATTCAGGGAGCCATTGGGGTGTCTGATGTGCCTTTATTCTAGGGTGGTGATCCATGCACACTGCAAGCTGCGTATCCCCTGCATGTCTCTGTGTGGCACACGTTGTGGCCCTTGCTCCCCAGTGTGGCACTCAGCAGGGAGCCCACAGCCACTTCTTAAATACTAGAACGAACAAAGCAGGCTTCAAGCCAGAAAATTATATCACATAGCATAATTCTGTGCATGCGAGCCTACTTTGTGTTATTGGAACCATTTATCGGACCCAGTCTCACGGCTATGAGAACACTACTTATCAAGGTCATGGGAACACTACTTCCCTTAGTTACCCAGACACCTGAGTGAGGAAACAGACTGCCTCCACTTACACACACAGTCCTAAAATGTAGATAGAAGATGACCTATCAGCAAGATGAGGCTGGCACTCAGACACCAGCAGCCCTACCAGCAGGGCCTCTACTTTCACCCCAATGCAGGACCTTGCTTTTACATCAAAAGGCAAACTTACTACCTGTTGTTTCTGGATAATGCCAGAAATGTGACTTGCAATTCTGAGCAATTAAAAATTTTTAAAAATTACTGTTTCTATCATAAAGAAGAAATTAATGATAATTTCTCTACTCCCAAATTTTGTCATTATTTTAATAGGATTTAAAACTAAAAATCACTTTCCTTACTCGATACTGTGAGTTCCAGATCTCTAGAACTGGATAGTTTTTCTTCCGCTGGTTAATCTCTTTCTCATTCTGCATAGGGAAAAACGGGGTCTGGACGTGGTGAGCATGAAGAGGTCCCCATTCTTCATGTGCTGATAATGAATGAGTTGATTGGTGATCCAAGACCCACCCCTGGCTCCTGGGCCCTGGCTCATTCCACTGCCCATCTCAGCATAATGTCCCAAGGATGTCCGTTTTCCTAAAATCCAATGCTCCTCACACACCTTTAGAGAAAACATAAAGGTGGTATTCATTAGATATAATTGCCTTAGTTATTATCCAAGGTGGAAACGAATAAAGACATTTTGTTTAGAGTATCATTTTACATCATTGGGCATTGGACACAACTTCAATATTCTTCTAAGAATTAATCTAAGAATAAGAAAGGACAGACACACTTTTATTTGATAGTACTCATATGTCCATACTATTAAAAGAAGAAACTCTCCAAGCAAAACAAGTTACTGGCAGTAAAAGGTGGGGTTTCCCCATCAATTTAAACATCAAACACCATATCAGGAAGCCCCAACTGCCAGTGTCAAGAGGACAAAAGGATTCATAAACAGGACGTTGTTAGAATGTGCCTTTTCCAATGGCTCTCACTCTCTTTTCCGTGTGTACTATGTTCTTTGTAATTGTCTGAACAACAAAACACAATCTTAATTTTATGTTTGACTTTGTGATTAGCTTGATTCATGTGGAACTTAAAAGTATATCATATAACCTATAAGAACTCATTCATGGTTCCTAAGATTATTTAAATAATGCTAATTCTACGTCCCCACTTATTATGATTTGCCCTAAGGGGGTAACTGAAAAATTAAGAAAAAAAGAAAACGACTCATGAATAATTGGTCACTTTATACTTAAGATTTAAAACCTAACAGAACAGTTGAGACTTTGTTCTTACTAATAATGTTTCATGTACTTGAATCAAATAATATCAAAGTTTGTTAAATACCATACTTTATTCATCTGATGTTTATATTAAAACAAAGGTGAAGGGTATTTGAAGTTGATATCATTCTGAAAAGGGGGTTTACTTTTATTCTTATTTAAAATGCATTATCAAAATGAACATTGTTGTGGACCGTCCAGCCTGGTTTCAGGAGTTGTAACCCTCACCCCATGGCGGGCTGTGTAAGAGCCCAAGGGACCCACTTCATCTGGGTCTGTTCTGTCACAAGGACGTGACCTACTAAGGAGACAAAGCTTATTTCCCTGGCAGGAGCACTGCTTTTGCCTCATCCATCTCTGGCCCCATTGCTTGGTTGGTAGTCAATGACGGGTAAGACTCCTCATGGGAGGGGCAACCTAAGCCAGACCCGACCACTTGGGAGGCCTCATGGAAGGACTCGGGGGTTGCAGCAAAGAGGATGTGATGGACCCTCGCCCCCCGGCTATTCTGACATAGCCCGAGTCCTCATTTCCATCTGGGAGATGTCTCCTGCTTCCTAATCGGCTTAAAGCCTGAAACTGTGGGGGTGAGCAGTACAGCCCTGTACTGGCCAGGATGGCTCCGTGGGTGATCCGGACATAAGAAAGAATTCCTAAAGTCCTGTGAAACCTGCTTTGCTAAGAGTGCTCTCCCTTAGGTGATAAGTGTCCCAGGAGGAAATGAGTATGTCTCCCAAAGTCTGGCAACCCCCTTTCCTGACAAACACTGGCTCGGATTAAGCCCTCAGATTGCTTTGAAATGTTAACCATTGTTTGATCCTTGCTGCCTGACATACCTGTATTCCCGTGTATTTGAGCCCAATAAAAGCCTAGTGAGGATGGGGCTCTAGGTCATTCTCCTCTGAGAGTTTGACCCCTTTCCTCCCCAAGCAGAAAATGTCTTGGTAGTTTTTACTTTCATCCATGACGGAGGGATGGGGCTCTGCAGGCGGAGCCCCCCTACATCTGGCGACCAGGACAGGGTCCCCCACAGAACATAAAAAATAAGAAAGCACCAAAAATCCCTCAACTTAACCTTAAAAGTAATAATGGAATATTTTGACAGATCTGTATTTTTCATGAATATCAATTAGGATATTTTATTGTGTTTCACTCTTACTGTTGATCGTCAACCTGTGTATGTTTTTTAAAGCTATACATTGCAATTTGTGTTACAATGACTTGCACCATATAGATTATAAAATCAGACTGAGCAAATGTAAGTCAGATAAACCTAATAGACATTTTGATCTAATGGCAAAAGTATAAGTTTGAATTTAGTGCTCTTACTAAGTGTATAATCTCCATTGCTTTGAGCCTTGATTTCCTTTTCTATACAGAGAGGCATAATAATACCTTATTTTAATAAGGACTAGAAGGCCAAAGGGCTGGCATTCGGCATTGGTATTCTTACTGGTATTATCTAAGTCCCTCTTCTTGGAAACAGGAAAATCTGAGAGCCACAGTGAGAAGCGCCTAAGCAAAGGTCACAAGGTCTTTAGGTGATACAGTCAGGTTACCACCCCATTACCCCCCAAAGGAGTTAGCTTCATTTGTCTCACATACACCTGCATACCAGGTTTTCTGATTACATTTTATGGACAAAGGTGGGAAATCTTTCAATAGTGAAAACTGATTTGATTCCTACACCTGTAGCTGGATACTGGAAGGAGGGGACCAGAAGTCCTCCAGGGAAAAACAATAAGGGTCTATGGGAACATGAGACCTAAAAGATCTCAACACTTTTTTTCTTCCTCCTTCATATGTCATAGTTGAACTCAGAAAGCCTTTCCCTGAAGTATTATCAATAGGGAACATTATCACCACCACTGGAAAGAGAATGAGTAGGATGCAGGGAGAAAGAGTAGGTGGCCCACTGAGTTACTGGCTGGTGGTTAACGCAGACTCCTCCCAGCAACCCACCCTAGCCTCTCCCCCACGGTCTCCCTTTCTATTCTTCCTGTTCCCCAGCTCACACCTGCAGGAAGTAAGGGAAATACTCTTACACTGCTCTCTGTTTCCTTGTCTAACTCTGTCTTACCTATTCCTCCATAAAATTTTCTTGCAAATCAGTTAGATATTAACAGAAAAGTGCCAATTTATTCACATCATGGTCAAAAACTGATTATCCACTTCTAATCTCCTTTGGAACATTTTCTTAGAAATCTAAATAAATTTCTAAAGAATCATATCCCAGGCAATGTGAAGGAGTTAAGTTTTCAAGTTGTGTCTACTTGGTCCCCATGTTGAAAAATCAGAAGCACAGTGAGTCCACAGAAGCTACCTTTGCACATACACATGATAGCTGTAGTACCTGTCATCTGGGAAGCTACCTTGCTCTAGCCTTGCTCTCACTGGAAGACTGGTCGGCTTATTTATAAAATTCTCAGAACTGGTGAGATTTGGTTCTTTAGCTCATTAAACCTTTTTATTTCTTAAGAAAAAAGGGAGGGGGGCTTCCACCATTTATTTCTCTGCTGGTAGCTCTTTAGGGATTCTACTCTCCCTTCTGAGCTGTGTTCCTCTGACACGGATTCCCAAATCATCTACTGATTCACCCACCACCCTGGCTGCCCTCCTGCCTGCTGTCTGCATGGTGTTATGGAAGATCCCCAAGTCAGAGCTGGCTCACTCTATGGTTATTAATTGATAGTGCCACAGCTGTATTTCTGAGCAGTTTAATAAGTGTAATTGAATCCATTATATACCAAACAAGTCGTTTCACAGATTTTATTCATTGAGGTGCCATCTACTGAGGGACACCAGTAATTTACTCTTATGATACATAATAATTAATCTAGACATCCCCAAGAAAACATAAAAATCACTTGACACCTGTGTTTTTGTTCCAATAACTACAGAGATCACTGGTTTAGAGCCAGTGGCAAAGAATGCTTTAAAAGAGCTAATATTTTTCAAGGATTTTCATATGATAAAGGTTTGCTAAACATTTCTCTAGTTTGTTTTGGAAAGGGACTCTATCAGATAACACTCCTGGTATACACTCAGAAAAGATCAGATCATTACACGTATCCATTTGCTTTGGTAGCGCTGCTATGCCTCAGCCATATCACAGGTTTGATTATCTTGTGGGAGAAGAATAAATGATTTATGACTATCTAAAGATGCTGCTAATGTAGGTTAACAATGCCTTTCCATGAGTGTTTTTTGTGGTTTAATGTTAATGTGCAATATTATTACTCCATAGAAGGAAACTAAAATATAGTGCTAAGAACTTAACGCCTGCAATATATCACATTGAGACCAAAGAAGAATTGTGCTTCATGGACAAAAGTTGTCACTGAGATGACAACTTCATGTCTTTGTTTAAATGAATAAAAAGGTTACTCAAATACTGTGGACTACTTAGGATTAATGATCATTCTGTGCTTCTCTCAGAAATTGTGCATACTTTCAATAAGTCAAACATTTTGATTACTAATGTAAGGAGAGGAGGCTAAATTTATCAGACTGGCTTATTAGCAGAAGAAATATGAGACTTTTACATTTGGTTGATCCACATTGACTGATCTAGTTTGTAAGAGAAATTTGTAACGTTTAATCATGAACTTAATGCCTAAGATGAGAAGCAGCTGGAGGTAAAGAAAAGAAGAATTTGTTATCAGATTGGCAGTCTTGATCCAGCTTCTCCTGCTAATGAGCCAGGCCATCCTGGGCCTCCATTTCTTTCCAGGTACAATGAACTGTCCAGACAAGATGATCTCTGAGTCCTCTCCAGTCTTAAAAACACTTCAGGTGAGAGCTGCCATCTCTGTCACTTGCCAATGTTAAAGTTTCTGGATGACAAGGAAGTCTTTTGGTGCCTTAAGTTGCCCTAAGACTGGACAGCTGCTTTTAAACTTGGCTGGACCCTCTGGTTCACAAGCCTCAGTCTTCACCTGGCTTTTGAATTTCTAATCCCTAGTGGTATGATGCCCTTTGTACCATTGGGGTCTTAAGAGCCATATTTTAAATTATTTTATATTAAGCCACTACGGACTTACATTTTTAAATTACTATCATGGATAAAAATGGCTATTGTTATTATTCTTTATTGGTAACAATCCATAATGTAGCCATCTTCAATAAAGATAAATAAATACATACATGTAATGGCCTGCACACATTTGATCTTCTAGTCAGAAGAAAATACAAACATCTTTACTTAAGTACTTAGAAGAATGTTTTGAAAAGTCAAAAAAAAAAAAAAAAGAAAGAAAGAAAAGCCATGATTTCATAAGAGAAAATGTTCTTTGCCATTCTAGAGAAAGATTCCATTCCTAGGATGACAAAGGATTTGGTGAGGTAGTTCTCTAAGACCGAATACCTATTTTGGCCTTTTAAACCACAACATTTTACACTGTATTTTACACACACACACACACACACACACACATCCCAACTGTTAGATATATTGATCAAGACTTAAATTAAGAGGAAAAGCAAAATAAAACACTGAATTCCTCATTTTCTCAAGGGGGCAGTTAAAAGCTGCTACTTTGCTGTTTGGCTTGACAATTACATGAATAAAACTTTTAAAGTTCTCTTGATTAAAACAACAACTAGAGTACAATGAAAAAGATAGTAGCTACCTTTCAAATTCTTGTGAAAAATAACAGACAAGAGAAATTCAATATTGAAATAAAAGTGTAAATCAGGATGACTAAGGTAGATCAGGCATAATAAAAAATAAAAGGTCTAAATTCCCCCTATACAAGGCAGGCTCTTTAAAAAAAATAATTGAAGTTAATAATTATAGAAAATAAAATCTAATATTTTATTCTTTACAAGAAACTTTTCAAAAGTAAAATATCACAAGAAAATATCACATGCAAGGCTGTAGAGTGTGATGCCTTCTCCTCTCCACCCCAAAACCCAGGGTAAGTAACTCGGACACCGGTGCTGCCTGCGGGGGGAGCTGCATTCCCTGGAAGCTCTGTGAGAGCAGGGAGCAGGTGTTTTGTCTACAGACCTGTTCTCAGCAATTGACACAGCATCTGGAAGGTAATCAGAATTCAGGAAATATTTGTAAAGTGAATAAGTTAAAGAGTTAATACTTATTTTTTTGTTAACAAAACATTAAATTGAGCAAGGCAGGGGGTTTCTGCAACCAATCCCTGCGATACTGAGGGAAGACCGTCTACCAGGCTCTCTCGCTGACACACCCCACTGAGGCAAACTCAGGTTCTCCCAGAATTCCACCTCAGCTTATATACATTGCTTTACCTTATTAATAATTATCAGTAGCAGCCTTCTTTGTTGTACTGACACCTGAACTCCATTCCCCCTTATACAAGACTACATTACCCCCATGATTGCCGCTTCATTTTTCTGAACCTGCTTCATAGGCTAGTTCGTAAAGGGTCATTTTCCTCTGCTGAACAGTGTGTAAGCCATCCTAGTTTAAGTAAGTAAAGAGAATTGTTTTAAGCAACATCCATTCTACCAAAAATATTTCACCAAAATTGAAAAACATAATTGGCATCGATGAGGGAGCAAAACAGTGAGAGATTATTAAAAAAGAAACCACTTAGAAAAATGGAGTAATGACCCAGGCAATAAATAAAGATGACTTTTACGAGCACAGAATCCTAGAACCTGGAGTAGGAATAAATGGGAGAACTTGGGTTTGAAACACATCATGATTTGACAAGACGGAATGATTGATATAATATACAGTTAAGAATGGCTACAAAGTTTCTATCTTGGAAGATTCAGTGGATGGGGATACCATTAATAGGTAGAAGAAATCATTTTTTTAAATAAGTACAGCTTTGAGAAAGAAGATAATGGCTTCTCTCTGGTCATCCTAAATTTGATGGACCCAAAGAACTCTCAGAATGAGGAATGTAGTAAGTAGTTGAGAAGGATTTGATGTAGCTTTGGACTATTTTGACTGAGTATCAGCTATAGACAAGAAGTGAGCTAAAATAATATGAAATAACTGGATTTTGTGGTGGATTAGATCAGGGACGAGAGGAAATTAACTCTTGTCACTGATAAACAACTCTTACTTGAGTGTCTATTTAAGGTTCTCAATGAAAATAGATTACAGCAATGTCCTATTGACATGGACACAATATTATAAGTCATGCCATAGTATTGTTATATAAGCCATGCTATAGTATGATATTGTTAAGATAAGCTGTGCTGTAGTAACATTATAGCGTGGCTTATCTTTTAACATCCTGTTAAAAATCTTAATCATAAATTACCAAAATAGCAATGCTAACAATGTAAAAGCAAATTCAGCTGAATTAACTAGCATCTTCCCACTGTTAAATCTCACAATACTCCTGTTATATGTAAGCAATGCTTTCCTCATACCAAGAGTCTTTTAGGAGCCCTCTATCACATTCATTCTGGCACCAGGGTAGCGATGTTATGGATCATCAAGACAGGTTGGCTAGAGAGGTAGATCACTTTTGTCAAGGAAAAAAATTTAAAGATTCAGAGGGTCATAACTCTTATCCATACAGTAAAAATGGCATCGTTGATGATTTAAGAACTTTGGATGGTGCTAGTCAGCCTGGATAATTATAAAGAATACACCATTGTGGAATATTATTCCATAGGTCTGTAAATTTTCTGTCACTTTTCCTATTTCAGCTCATCTTACACATCAAAAAGCTCACATTGTCCACAAAATGGAAGATATGACATATAACAGTTGTATCAAAAATGATCTTTTATGTGAAATCACTTCATAGAGTGCTGTTCAAATTTAGGGTACCAGTAGTTATTTTAACCTATCACAGGGCTAGTGCAGAGGACTCCATGATTTAGGGTCAAATGTTTGCACTCTTTTGCTAGGCTCCTGGAAATAGCAGGCATAACTGAATTCTAAAGTAGATTAAAAAAAAAAAAAAAACCCACAAGGGAAGGCTTTACATAAACAAGTATAAAGGACACATGGACAAAAACTAGGGTGGGTAGAAATAGGAGGGAGGTAGGGAGGGCTGGGAGGTAGGCTGGGATGGGAGTAAAAAACAGAAAACTGTACATGAACAACAATTAAAATAAAATTTAAAAAACCATAGCAGAGAATTATGATAATTGCTTTAGAGTTACTGTATTTAATTCTTGCTTCAAATAGGAATAGTAATAAAACAAATTTTGAATTTAACACTTCTATTTTTACTTAGTCAACTTGTTTCAAATTTCATTTTTGACCCTGAAGTACAGATTCAGTACCCTCTTTTGAGTGATCATGTTTACTACCTTTCAAATGACCTCCTTTATCACTTTGTCTCTGAAGTTTAGAACTACCTGAAACAGTCTTTGTTCCTGGAGACAAAATGCTGGCTGCTGAATGCATCAAACTGGTAACCCAATGGAAAGGATGGATTAAGAATAGACACTGCCGCCCTGGCTGGTGTAGCTCAGTGGATTGAGCGCGGGTCTGCGAACCGAAGGATCGCGGTTGATTCCCAGTCAGGGCACATGCCTGGGTTGCCAGGCCAGTTCCCGTCAGGGGACATACAATAGGCAACCGCACATTGATGTTTCTCTCCCTCTCTCCTTCCCTTCCCCTCTAAAGATAAATAAATAAAAATCTAAAAAAGGAAAAAAAGATCTTAAATAAAGTCTTTTAAAAGAATAGACACTGCCTATTTTATTTTAACTTAGTTTAGTTTACTTCCAGTTTTAGTTTTGGTAGTGTATTAGTCCTTTCAAACCTTATTTTTTGCAAGCAACGTAATTCAAGAAGAAAGTACAAACAAGTTGAACACAAATTGTGTTCCTTAAAAAATAACTCTGTGCTTAGTTTGTTGACATAAACTTCTTGCTTGACTTGAGTGTTGTTATTAATGTTTTAAGCAAAGCATCTTCTCGCCTATAATTCAGGGTGTTTTCTAATGCATGATACTACCCAGATGTATTTCTAAGAACAGGAAACAAAGAGTTTTAAGGGGATTTTTACCACCAAGTATTAATCATTTTACCAACTACCTGTTGTACTAATTTCAAGCTATTATTTTTAGAGGCTCAAGACTATATTTTCTATATCTATATGTAAGATCTCTGATGTGTCTAGAATTTGTAAGTTGTTTAGCAAAAATGAAGAATGGGTTTCTTCATTTATTTTGTAATGGTAAAAATTAATCCTCATATTATCATAGTAAAGAAGAAACATGATACGACTCTTTTACTCTCATTTGATACTCTGCCTTGTGTTAATTTCCAGTGCTTTGGAGTCTAAGCAATTAAGAATGAACAAGCTGACTGATCTTTAGCAAATAAATGAATTATTTCCTAAACAGAATAGACCACAGTTAGGTCTGGTGGGTGTTCTACATTCTGTGATGTTCTTTTTTTTAAAATTTTTAAATATATTTTATTGATTATGCTAATACAGTTGTTCCATTTCTCCCCCATCATTCCCCTCCACCCTGCACACACTCTCCCACCCACATTCCCCCCTTTAGTTCACGTCCATGTGTCATAAGTTCTTTAGCTTCTACATTTCCCATACTATTCTTGCCCTCCCCCTATTTTCTACCCACCGTCTATGCTACTTATTCTCTGTACCTTTTCCCCCTCTCTCCTCCTCCCACTCCCCTGTTGCTAACCCTCCATATGATCTCCATCTCTGTGGTTCTGTTCCTGTTCTGGCTGTTTGCTTAGTTTGCTTTTGTTTTAGGTGTGGTTCTTAATAGCTGTGAGTTTGCTGTCTTTTCACTGTCCTATTTTTGATCTTCTTTTTCTTAGATAAGTCCCTTTAACATTTCATATAATAAGGGCTTGGTGATCATGAACTCCTTGAACTTGACCTTATCTGAGAAGCGCTTTATCTGTCCTTCCATTCTAAATGACAGCTTTGCTGGATAGAGCAATTTTGGATGTAGGTCCCTGCTTTTCAAGACTTCAAATATTTCTTTCCAGCCTCTTCTTGCCTGGAAGGTCTCTTTTGAGAAATCAGCTGACAGTCTGATGGGAACTCCTTTGTAGGTGACTGTCCCCTTATCCCTTGCTGCTTCTAGAATTCTCTGCTTCATTTTAATTTTGACTAATGCAATTACGATGTGCCTTGGCATGTTCCTCCTTGGGTCCAAGTTCTTTGGGACTCTCTGAGCTTCCTGGACATCCTGGTAGTCTATTTCCTTTGCCAGATTGGGGAAGTTCTTCTTTATTATTTGTTCAGATAAGTTTTCCACTTGTTGCTCTTCTTCTTCCCCTTCTGGGACCCCTATAATTCAGATATTGGGACATTTAACGATGTTCCGGAGGTTCCTAAGCCTCTCCTCATTTTTTTGAATTCTTGTTTCTTCCTCGTTTTCTGTTTGGTTATTAGTTTCTTCCTTCTGGTCCACTCCATTGATTTGAGTCCCAGTTTTCCTTCCATCTCTATTGGTTCCCCATGCAACTTCCTTCATTTCACATATTGTAGCCTGCATTTTTTCATCTAATTTGTGAGCAAAATCAACCAATTCTGTGAGCATTTTGATGACCAGTGCTTTGAACTGTGCATCTGATAGGTTGGCTATCTCTTCATGGCTTAGAGGAATTGGCTTTGGGTCTTTCATTTGTTCTCCGGTTTCAGCCATTTTTGGTGTTTTTTTGTTGTTGTTTTGTTTAGGTATTAGTCTGGTCGCAGCTATTATGTAGTGAGGGGTGGAACCTTAGGTGTTCCTCAGGTCGGGGCAGCCCAGTCGCTGGGTTGTGACGCTATAGGTGGGGGTGGGGTTCTGGAAGGAAGAATGACTCCTGTTCCACTCTCTCCTGGACTCCGGTCCCTTCTGCCGCTTCCCCTTCGCCTGGATTATCTGCGCACTCTCGGATGCTATTGCATAGTGAGGAGTGGAGCCTCAGGTGCTCCCCAGTGCGGGGCAGCCCAGTCGCTGGGTTGCAACGCTGTATGTGGTGGCAGGGTCTGAGAGGGAACAATGGTGTCTGCTCCACTTTCTCCTGGATTCAGTCCCTTCTGCCACTTCCCCTCTGCCTAGACCGTCTGCGCGCGCGAATGTGGGACCACCTGGTCAGCCAGCTGCCTTCTGCGGCCTCACTGGGTCTGCACAGTTGCTCGCCTTGTGCCCGGGGACCGCCAGCCGCCGCCTGTGCACCTGGGAACTGCCAGCCGCTGCTGCTTGCGTTCCTGGGTCCACACCTCCACTTTTTCCTGCCACGACTCTGCCCCTCTTACCAGTCTGGATGAATGGTTGTTGGACTTCCGTACAGTTCAATGTTCTATAAGTTCGGGTTGTTTTCTTGTTTCTAAATATTTGTTGTCCTTAATTTTGGTTGTAAGAGGAAGCACAGTGTGTCCGCCTACGCCTCCATCTTAGCCGGAAGTCCTATATTCTGTGATGTTCTAAGAAGACTATGTGGTGTCTAAGAAAGTAAAATATTTGGTAACACGTGAGCAGGTAGAATATAATCTCGTGTGACTTTTGCACTGTGTGGGAGGTTGGCAGCACAGTGGTCCTCCCTGTCCATAGGTGGTAGGTTCCAAGTCCCCTAGTGGATGCCTGAAATTTCAGATAGTGCCAAACTCTATCTCTATTATGTTTTCTCCTATATATACATACTTAGGACAAGTTCAATTAATAAATTAGGCAGAGAAAGAGATTAACAATAACTACTAATAAAATAGAATAATTGTAATGATATACTGTAATAAAGTTATATGCAATATACAGATGATGCATTATATAATTTTACTCCTGAAACCTATATAATTTTATTAACAAATGTCACCACAATAAATTCAATTAAAAGTTATGTGAATGTAGCATTATTTATTAAAATAAAGGTTACTTGAATACAAGCACTGTGATGCCGCAACAGTCCATCTGATAACCAGCTGAGATGGCTAATAAGTGATTAACAGACAGGGAGTGTCCACAGTGTGGATGCACTAGACAAAGAGATGATTCATATCTTGTGTGGCGAGAATGGAGCAGGAACTGAATGGAGTCAGATTTCATCACACTACTAAGAACAGTGTGCCATTTAAAACTTATGAATTGTTTATTCCTGGAACTTTCCTTTTAATATTTTGGACTGTCATTGACTGCATGTAACTGGAACTACAAAACACAAAATCATGGATAAGGGGAACTACTGTATGTAAAGTAAGCTGGAACTCTGTTTCCAGGGATTCTCTTCTCTGAGTTGCGGACAGAACATTAAGCCAATTTGCACAAGCTTTGGAATGGAAATGTGAAGCCGCAGTCATACTCCTCATACGCTGTGGATGGTTTACGGAGTGCCAGGTGCTACTGCAGATCATACATGTTGTTGCAATGTGGTCCAGCTGGTTGGCTGGGGAAGCACCCAGCTGCTGCTTCTTACCCCCTTTCTGCTCTCCTCCTGCAGCTTGGCCCACACCTGGGGCTCGTGCACATTGAGTTACATAAAGAATGGTTTCAACGTCTCTTGCAGGTCATTCCCATCATCAAAACTGGAGACTCACAGGTTTTGAGAGAGGTAAGTGGGTCCCAGGGTGTCCTTGTGGAATGCACCTCAGCCTTAGTAGCTCCAATTTGTCCAAGCTTCTCCCCGCTTCACACCCATCTTGCCTCCCTAACTGCCTGTCCTGGGGGAACAGGCTTCAGCACCAGACACTGAAGCAGCAGACTCACAGAGACTGCTCAGCCAGCTCCCACTCCTACTGGGCCTGCTTCTCTGATCCAACCCCGAACACTATGCACTACAGTTGTCTGCATTATGATTGTCTTGTTTGTTTACTTTGCTCTTTCCCCTACTCTCTACCTCTCAAAAGCTGGTCTAACCTTACAGAAATGGTTCAAGGCCCACCCTTTGCAAGAAGCCTTTCCTGGTATTTAGGGTAAAATGAACAAATTTCTCCTGGCGTTCCCTAAGTACTTTTGTTCTATCTCTTCAAGCACTCAATGCATCGTGCCTTGTGTGAGGTTCTGTAGATCTCCATCTCCCCTTATGAATTCCTTGAGGGCAGAAGTGATGTTTTCCTCATATCTGTTTCCCCAAAAGCAACTATCACAGTGTCTGACACAGAACCGGAGTTCAATGGATGTCTGTCGACTTGAAGTCTGGTTCAGTTTGCTTTATTCTCTGGCCCTCTTGGGGACTGCTTGGGTTGTCACAGTGACTCTATCTAAAAGATAACTTTACCCTCCTGGGCTCTCTGCTCTTGTTTTATCTGGTTTTATGATGTGTTTATACACAGTTCCTGTTTTACGCCAGAAGCAAGCACTTTGGTGATACATTTTCAGTGGGGTTGAACATTTGGCACTTTTTCAAGTGGAAAAGTCCTTGCCAGATGTGTTAAGAGTTTTATTGTGAAACCTTCTCATGAAAATAAATGAGTAAATAACTGAATCCAATAAGGTACTGCATAGTTAATATATCAGAGTACCCAGCACAAGCAAACTCACAGGAAACATGGGTTAAATGACTAAAGGAACAAATTAATGAATTTACTAATTAATGAAAACCTAACCAAGGGACACAACTAGCAGGTATAAGTAAGGAAAAGATTGCCATTATTAATGATATGACTTGAGAATCTTTCAGTCACAGCAGCAGGCAGGGGCTTCTCCTCTTTGTGTTGGGTTAGTTTATTATTCTTGTTTATTCTTGTTTAGAGTTCACCATAAACTATAGTAAATAATGAATGATGATTCATTCATTATATTTTATGATATCTCTAACATGTGAGAATTTCTAAACACATATTATTTATGATATTTCTAAACACATGAGAATTTCATAAGAATTCTTCAATTCCCACCTGCCTATGAGCTTTTGGAAAAAGTTCCTATTTACTTCACTAGAAATTGGGTACTGCTTACCTGAAAGTTCATGTCAGAAAATATATTTTCCCTCAAAGAAAGTCGTATTGATAGGTCCTGAGGAACCAAGTAAAAGTCTAATATAAAATAAGTTATCTATTATCTCAGTAAGTAAATTGTCAGGATAAAACTTTGTTAGGAAAAACTAGCTCTTTTTTGTTTGTGGGAGTGGAGAAAAAGAGACTCTAGAAAGATTTTAAGATATTAAAAAGCAAAACTTATACTCAAATCACTTTTTAAAATAAAACTAGGAAAAGAATAGTGAGTTAAAAGTAAAGGTTTGTCAGTTCGATCCGTTTCCACCTTACGTACTACATATCCTGGTGCTCTGAGTGTGCCCTGACCAGCACTTCAGATTTCTTCATTATCTTGCTGATATAGGCATCTTCGCAAATGTTTCATTTGAAAAAAAATCAAATATTGCATTTGTAAGCCAGCGCTTTGCAGCATTTCTCTTGCTTTATTACCTAACAATTTACCCAACTACTAAAAATTAAAAGGGGTCAGCAAAGATTTTGTAAGTGATTCATTCAACAAACCTCCATTGAGTAGAAAGGCAGCATGGACTGTGGTCCTCAGTTCAGGTGCTGGGCATGGACACACCCCCAACAGTACAATGCACACCTCTGTGCATCAGGAAGTCTCCACAGACACCAGGAGGTCAGGAAAGACAATAAACGGAGCACGTCTAAATTAAATATTGATATATTATTAGTGCTCATTAGACAAAAAAGAGCCCAGAGTAGGAAAAAGAACTGCCTTACAAAGGAAACAGACTGAACAAAGCTTGAGGTGTGAAACTCTGATGCAATACAGAAAATACCAGGTATGGATGATGCTTGTCAGGGAGAGGAAGAAAGTATGAGATGTGTTCTAGGCTGAATTATGTCCCTCTCTCCCAGTACACACATTGAAGCCCTAACTGCCCCTGCCTCACAATGTGACTATATTTAGACATAGGGATTTTAAAGAGGCGATTATGGTAAAATGAGGCTGTTAGTGTGGGCCCTTCTGATTTATGTCCTTATGAGAAAACATTAGGACACTGGGGAGAATTCAGGGATGCATATACATGGAACAAAGGCCCCATTACTGTACAGGGGAGATAGCCATCTGCAAGACAAAGAGTGAAGCTTCAGAAAACACCAGGCCTGCTTATACCTCGATCTTGGACTTCCAGACTCCAGAACTTTGAGAAACGTATTTCTGTTGATTAAGTCTCCGGTCTGTGGGCCTTGGTTATGTCAGCCCTAGCAAACTAATACAAGAGCCTGGGGCGGCAGTGTGGGGCCTTTTCATGGGAGGCTCTATGCATCCTGAGAATCCTGCACATCCTGCAGGCTATGGAGATCGTTAACCAGTTAGAAGTAGGAAACTAGCAATATCTTAATGATATTTCACAAACACTAAATCCCCAGAGCCATATGATGATGTAGAGATGATCATCTTACAAACAGGGCCTGTGCATGGCTCAAATAAGCATTTGTGAAATTAGTGTTATACAATATGTGCTCCATGGAAGTTAAGTTCCCAGGAATGACAAAGGTTGTCACATGGGTAAAAAGAAGTAGGGTTCCTGAACAAATGATAACTTTGGGAGATGTTGAAGGATGCCTCAAGGCTTTGATATACTAATATAAATTTTGAATATACAAATATTTCTGGAACATGCCACCCTGGCATTTTTTCCTACCCTACCCTATTCTCCAATGTGGGACATCAAATAGAACTACTATAACTTGAAATAGAAATTGGGGAATGCTATAGCAAGTATGTGAAGATAGTGATGATGAAAGACATTTTAAATACTTATTAAATTATTCCAAACTCAACCATAAAACTCAAGAAATATGTAATATTATACTGAGGATTTGTAACCTTAAAAGTTGCATTGTGTTATTAACATTGCCAAAACATATTATGTACCTTTTGACAACCTTCAAGAAACAAATTCTTGGCAAAGGAATTCAGCTTCTGAAGGTAAAGAAAGTCTACAGATTTACTTTAGTGCTGCTCATTTACAGCAGACCAAAGGGTTTAAAGTAGCAGAAAGCCAAGGTAGCTAGGTTATCAGCCACCACAGATTTCACTTGGAGCCTCTAACCAGCAGGACCACTTGGAAAAACAAACAGCTTGCAAGGGATAATCGCAACTTGGAAGTCCAGTTATGCAAAGTCTGTTCCCTTTGTGTGCATATCACAACTCCATGCATGAATTGGCTCCTGATAGAAATAGCCACTGAGGCTGATAGAATCATCCCACTTACAGGTTTCTATAATTTGGGATTATTCCTAAAACCTTAACTTCACTTCTTAATTTTCTATCATGGAAAGAAGTACTGATGAATCAGGGAATAGGATAATAAAATACACTTCCCAAAACTAGAAAATAAGTGTTGCCAGTTTACTGAGTGGCTTAGCAGTGTTTGGGGCTTTTCATTATTTTGCCACAAACATTCCCCACAGTTTTAGCTCACATTCCCAAAGAAAAATTCACATGCCTAGAAAGCATCAGCCTCAGTATTTTTGTGAATGGCATTTAAATCATATACAGAGCTATGTTCCTCCCAAGAGCTGGTTTACAAGCAACAGGGGCCCATCTGGGGAACCACCTAGAATTTGAATAGATACACATGGGAGGCATGAGTGTATGCAATTGGGGTGACTGAAGGGGATCTAGTTACTGCCCTTTGATACCTGCTGTGACTTCTCTCCAGTGGTTAAATTCCTTGAAGTGTTTATCCCTTTATCAAGAAAGAAAAAATTCCATAAACAGATTTTCCTTGTGGAAAAAAATGAGAATAAAAACTACATATATTGTAAGGCTGCTGTGGGGACTAAATGAATTTTAAAATATATATTTGTGTGTGTGTATCTTTAAAAAGTGTCACCTTAAAAACTAAGCCTTATGGAAAGTTATCTATTATGACTGTCATCACCATCATCAGAGAAAATTCCATTAATAAAAACCTCAATTTAAATTGCCATGAAGTAAAAAACACAAAATAATCTCTCTGGTAATTTCTGAGGTTTACATATGTATTATGCTACTATGCTTAAAATATGGCAAAACCGTGCAAAATGGACAAAATGCATCTCATAGGTTCTTATCATTTTATTAGTTTTCATATAAAAATCTATGGAATGGTTGCTAAGATACCTATGGAAGATAATCTTCAGGCAATTCTAGAAGAAAAGAGAAAGTATGTGTTTGGCCCTCAATGCATCCCAGTGACCTTCTTCTGATACAGAAATTGATTCTTATTTGGCATCTCATTCATAATCACTTCATATGATCTCAGTGTTGACTAATGAGGGAGCCAGTTACTGTTACATTTTTCCCTAGACCCAGATCATGGTGGCAAGTATTTCAAGATGGTCAAATCAGAGTGACTCTCAGGGGTTGGTGACACTACTGGCAAAGTTACTTCCTCTTTTGCTGCAAGAATAGTAATGTCTTGGGTGGAGTAGTGGTAGAAGGGCTCAGGATTTGCCAGATTCTGTTAAAGCCAACAAGAAAAGTCCAGACACCCTACGTAGCCCTGCCCTTGGTGACAACTCTCATGCTGTGCTCCAGCCACCTCAACCTACAACTTCTCCCCTGCTGTCCTGCCCTCTTACCCCAGCAGATGCTAACCCTTAGTTCCCTACAGGACTCAACCTTGGGCCCACCTCACCCAAGGAGTCTTCCCTGTGAGCCTCGCTCTCAAAGCCCTCATAACACTACCTTTTTTTTTTGTTGCTTATTTCCCCCCACTACACTTGAGCTGCTGAAAATTAGGATCTGTGTCTTAGGTCAAGTTATAGATCCTAGTACTATAAAAAGTGCCTGCCATAAAGTAAGCACTCATAAATCTGCATTTAATGAATGAATAAATCATATTTTTATTTCAGCCACTTATATTTACAGAATTGTTCTTTTCTCATTTATAAAATGGAGTAAAAACATCCTTACTAATTTGGATGAAGTGAATGTATATGCCCATGATAGATCCTGGCTGAAAAGAGGAACATAGAACTTACTATAACTCACCAATTTTCAGTTTATACAGCTAAAGAAAGCTTTATTTTTTGCTGAATCTCTAACTTTTGAAAAACAATTTTTCCACTTTTTAGTTAAAGGACCACTTTGCCTTTTTGAGTATTTACTTTACCTTTTAAAATATTCACTGAAGGATAAAGAAAGAGCTTGGAATTCAGTGAGAAACAAACCAAACTGTTGCAAAAGCTTTGCTTATTCAAACAAAAATTGTTCTGTGAATCCCCCCAAAGGGAGATTGGGTGCTGACCTAATCTCGTTTGCTTTCTATTCAGTATTCTTCCCTCCCAGCCACCCTCAGGGCCTTGAAAGGAATCACCAACCTCACAAAGAGCCGCCTTGATGGGCATGCTTACTTGGTGTTTCTGGTCTAATGGAAGAGTGATATTAAAATAACAGAAAAGTGCATTTTTTCATTTTTATTTTGATAGCTAAACATTTTGAGGAAGTTTATCTGCCTCCTCTAAAGAAGCATCATAGTGGAAAAGCAAGTTGAACAATTGAACACTTAATAAAAAAATACCATTGTACTCCTTGGAAGAAACCAAAATGACCATTATTTTAAATAATAGCAACTTCCAATTACTAGAGACTTATTATATGGACTAAATAGGCACAAGAATAAATGAATTTTCTTATTTACTTCCCTCTAGAGAAAGTTCTAGAAATCATTTTCCCCTTGTTCGTCATGTAGAACATCCTCAAATAACCTTCTTAAAACATTGCTTCTATAAAACACCTTCCCTATGCAAAAAAAAAAAAAAAATGATGTCTCTCATTTCTCACAGGACATAGGTCAAATTTCTTTGTCTGACATTCAAGGCTTTCATGGTCTGCCATGGCCTACTTATATGGTATTCCCTATCAAATGATCCATATACCCAAGGCCTCAGCATAAGATTCTACACCAAAAGACCTTGGCTACATGCATAGACCCTGCTTTAAGGAGCCCAAATGCCAGCCCATCTGTTTATACTTCATTTTGAAACATCAAAAATGGGCTCTCCAGCTCCATTCCCATCATGTCCCTCTTGAATGCCTCCCACCTACATTTGTCTATCCAGATCTTATCATATTCAAATGTCTGCTCAAGTTATTCATCTTTGATCATGTCTTTCCTGATCACCTTGGTCAGAAGCAATTTCCCTCTTTTTCAGCATTCAGATAAAATGTATTTTGAATGATATAAATAATGTTATTCTCATAGTGCTTTGGATAGTAAACTGTCTAATCTCCTTTACTAGATTCCTATCATCTTGCATATAAGTAAATGCAAGAGTCAGGATAGGTTAAGGTGCAGTTATAAAAAAATTTTTCTGATACTTTGGTTTCTCTTCAGCCAAAAAGTCTTTTGCCTTTAGGAAAAAAATCTTCTGGGTTACAACTGCAAATGAGTATTTCTATTTCATGATACATATCTATCAGGTCTGAACTTGGTTTTCATAGCGTAATCTTCTGCCATGTGGAAAGTGGCCCATTATAATAACAAGGACCCATTATAATATGAAGGTAAATGGAAGTGTAGTATTCAGAGCCTTTACACAGAAGTGACATACAACACATGTTATATCTGTTACAATATACTGTGCAATCCAAGTAATTGGTCAAGGACAACTTCAGGAACGTGGGGAATTTCAAATGCACCATAGTCTTGGAAAGAGGAAAAATAGAATATTTATAAACTTCCCTAATGACTACCACAACCATCTTACCACCTATGGGCACAACAAGAACTACTTCTGGATTTCAGACATGACTTATCAAGACTATCTTCTTGTACCTCTCTATCACAATCACTATACAAAGATGGCACTGAGTAGGCAAACATGCCACCTTCTCTGACTCCAAGTGTCTCATAACCATTAAAGTGCAAGGACAGAAAGACCAGATGATTGTACCAACACAATCCCAGTTGCCATATGGACTGTTTCACACAGATCCAATGTTGCGCTACTGATAATTAAAAGGAAGGGTCTCAGCTGTTGACACATCCCAAATCTCAGTGGCAAACAAAAGTAAGCACATTTCGCACTCACACAATTCTAAGCCTGCTGGAATTTAGCTGATGTAGGCTAGCCTCAGCTGGATCTGGGTCTAACTTTCAGGTCAAGTCTAGCTTGTTCCATGTATTTCCCATGCTCTAAAAATAGCTACTCAAATCATATTCCCCTCATGATAAAAGGTTTGCACATGAGTGCAAACCCAAGTTGGCCAACACAGGTTATTCCTCTGCTTGAATTACACATGATAGCATCCATTTAACCAAATGGAAACACATGGGCAAGCCCCAAATAAAGGGTGAGAAAGAACACATCGTCCATGAGGAGATAAAACAAGCAACAGTCAAGGGGAAAGGAACAGTAGTCCTCTCATGGGTGAAGTAGGGAAAGAGTGCACATTTGTGACCAATGATCTTAACCACTCCACCTGATGTAAAAATGAGTAGAAACAAGACATGAATTTTGATTCAAGCAATACTTCCTGTAGGACTCCTCTGAGCCAGAAGAATGGATATGTGCTTAGTCATAGAGCTGTGCTCAAGCTGTGTTCTTTGAACCCCACAACTACATTTTGAAAGTGAATTGGCATGCCCTCCCACTGCCAATGACATAAACAAAGTGTCAGACCACTAGAAGTTGGAAAGCTCCTGTGATCTGTCAGAATTTGGGTGGGGGCACTGTGTGGCACTCCTTAGTTGAAGCATATGTGTCAGGTGTGATGTGGCAGTCATTGGCAGTAACACCAGTGTGACACAGCTCTAGACAAAGACACGGAATGCTGGGGATAGGGCTCTCATAGGAATCTTGAAGGGTGTGGATTCTTCTTAAATGAGTAGATGAGGAGAGGTTCTCAAGCATTTCCACCCTGAGGATGACACCCTGGAGTAGCTCCCTAATTGTATAAAGTGGTACCCACTTACATATATAATCACAGTTTTCAGGATATTAAGTTTATAATAACCCAAAGATGACCAATATATTTAGAATAATAGAAACCAAGAATAGAGAAAAGAAAGCTGATACAAGAAAATATGAATGAAAATCAGACAATAAAGCAGAATCTTAGGAAAGGGGAAAGATACGTAAACTGTTTAAAACAGCCCATTTGGACAAATCAATGTGGAAGGTCCAAGGAAATTAAGATATGCAAATATTTCTGGATGCAGAATTTAACTCAAGGAAAAACCACATCGACAGGCAGGAGCAGTGAAACTTCAACTTCTAACTTAAATTCAGTTCTTCTGGCCTGAAACAAGCAGATCTACAGGGTCTGGGCAAAGCAGGTGAGAACAAGGAACTGGGCTTGAAAATTTTGTAGTGCAAATTGGGCTATATTGCCCAAATTGTGTAGTCTGCAGTAAGGTAAATTTTCACTTTCTAGTCTAAACAAATGGCTACAAGTGCACTGGTGTGCATTCTGTTCCAATCAAACAGGTTGTGAACTGGCCATGTAGGACTGGGTTGACCTTCCCGGGTTTGGAGAATGTATTCCCTCTCCATCTCTGCAGAGGTGGAAGGGAAAGTGTAGTAGGCAGAGTGCATGCTCTTTACCACTGTCCTGAAGGCCTCAGCATTTGCACTCAAGAAAAGTACAATCCAAGAGAGCTCTTTGTGATGATGGAAATATTCTATCTGTGCTGTCAATAAAGTAGGCACTAGCCACATGTGACTATTGGACACTTGACATACAGTTAATGTAATTTAGAAAGGGAATTTCTGATTTTACTAAATGTTAATTAACATAAATTTAAATAGGTACATGTGGCAAGTGGCTACCATATTAGATAGTACAATTACAGAATTATAGGGTCCTCTGAACTACTGTACTCTCTTAAATACTTAAAAGCAACTCAAATAGCCCCCATTCTGCAAACTCACTGCCAATAACTAAGCATCAAGAAGCAAATGGCAGTATCTTAGCAGCTCCATCAGTTGTCAAAAGAAAAAAAAATTGCTTCTGGGCAGGCATCTGACTGTGTAACCATTGCAGAGAGACAATTGAGTTCAGAATTATGTGCCACCCTGACTCTACCTGGCAGGTGCCTTCTGTGCTGGCTTTCCTGTCTGCAAGCTGGAAAAAGATGACAGGGTTTTAAATGATTAACTCCTCTGGGCCACATTACTTAATTATACAGTACATCCAGGGATAGGCACATGGGTCTTTTATGGTAAATGATATGACGGTCTTAAAAACTCATTAATATGTCATTAACCAAGCAGACATTTACTAATTAAACAATTAGCCCCTCTGTTCTTTTCCTTTGTTCCTTCTAGAGATGCTTGGTTACCCTGATCCCCAGTTTAGCAGAAGGTTCCCCCTTCTTTTATCAGAGAAAATATCTCATAAAGAAAACTCTGAGACTAAATGATTCACCAGATTTTTTTCAAATTCTTTACAAAAAGAAAAGCAAAGCTGATTTCCACAGTATAAATTAATGTGGATGTTTATCTATTTTAAATAAATTATGTTGATCTGTAAACCAATTTTAGATATATGTGAAATAGCACCTGCTATAACTGGCCCGAATACTGAATATAACAAAACTACATATCCCAGTTAAATGAATACAAGAGACAAGATTAACAGCTTGAAATGTGTTATTATGATTCCTCATATGACATCAATACAAAGAAACGTGCAATGTTCTTAACTTTGTCTCTCAGATTTTTAACATCCATTATGTTCTCTGCTAATATTGGCTTAATCATGCATGTTGTGCTGAAACTCTGCTGAACTGCAGTACAAGGGGGATTATCCAGTGCATGAAAATAAAATACAGCAAACGTCTTCTGGAACAGTGTTTGATGTATTAAAAAAAAAAACATAAAACAGTTTTATATTCAGGTAGGCAATTTCTAACACCACTCAAAGTCATGTTGTTTTCAACTACATAAAGGTTATATGTTTTATGGTTCAACTCTACAGTTCCCAGGACTTTTATAAATATCCTGCTGACCTAAAGTATTGAACATTAACAAAGGGTTAAAAGATGGTTCAGGATTACAGTGGTTCAGGTGAAAATAAAAGAATAGAGTGGAAATGGTGGAGCTCAGATGAGAGACAGTTCTAAAGCTGACACATTTGCTCAAGTCAGTTGACTGTCTTTACTTTCCTAGTTTTTCTATTGGCTTCTCTTTCTTCCTCCCCTGTAAGTAATAAAGCTGAATGAGCATTAACACAGTACTCTTCATTATACTAACAGAAGAATGTGTCTAGATAACAACCTTAAAATATTTGACATTGTGACGACCAGCACATTGATTTTTCCCTCCATGAAATGGGTTTGGATTGGACTTTGGGAACCATTTAGAATTGCACCCAGGGCATCAATAGCATAAATAAAGCCCACTTCATGGAGGTAATATGGGTTCTCAAACTTTGTCTCAGACCAGAGGCACCTTTTCAGTGAAGTTAATGAATATTAAGTTTAAGACCACCTTCTGCTACAGGCTCTTTTAAGTACTAGGAGTGGGTACTAGGCTGCTGAAAGGAAGCATTCTTTATAAATATTTTTGGTAAATTGCCTAAAGTGATTTTAGAAGAAAGAAGCATGACTCTTCACTGTTCCAGTTATTTGTTGAGATTTCATCTCCCATTCTAAATAAATATTAACTTTCATGTTAATTTGTATTTGTAATTTTTCATATCTTTTTTCTTACAACTTAAATTTTGTAACCTTAAGAATGCACAAAATCTGGATCTACTATGCGTTAATCAACATATCCACATTAAATAATGAACCTCCATTGCTAGAATCTATTATAAGATGCTATCTGATTTAGCACAAAGTCATATGATATTAATTGCACATGTGAGTGTTTAGGAGGTATTCTGTAAAGAGCATCATGGTTTTCATGGCTTTTTGCCAACAGAACAAGACTGGAAAACTCTGGTTGCATGTAGAAAATACTGGACCGGAGGTCCAGAAGACTCAATTGCCCTCATATCTTTGTTACTAAGTAGCTGTGAGGATTTCGGAAACTCAGTCTCTGGCATTCACTATGTTCATCTGTAAAATGATGGAGAGTCGACTAGATCCTTGGCACTCAAAGTGTGGTTCAAGAAAATATTTTAGAAATGCACAATCTCAAGGCCCAACCTAGACCTCCTGAATCAGATTCTGCATTTTAACAAGATCTCTGAGAGATTCTCATTTACATTAAAGTTGGAGAAATGCAAGCATTGGATTGTCACCATTTTGACACTGAACTAAATAGAAGAATGCATGGAAATTAACTAATTTTAAAAATTATAAACTATTGCTTAATTTCACCTTTCCATCACTATCCACTCATCCCAGCCATTCCCAAAGTTTCCTTTATCCTAAAGCCCAATTACAATTTGCCTATTACCCATATTATCAGATTCATCTAATCTCTTTGGATGAATTCACTGGTGAATTTCAGTTTTCTTTAATCATTATGATCTTTTATAGATGCAGTTTAAAGACTTTGAAGAGTAAAGAAATAAATCAAATGAAAATTATACACTGTCTTTAATTTACAGTGTTTTTTTTTTTTGTTTTTTTTTTTTGTAAAAACTAAAATACTGATTATAGACCACAGGTCAACACGGTGGAGTAGATAAACACTGTGCTTGCCTCTCCTACAACACATCAAAATTATAACTGAACTAATGAACAACCATAATTTAGAACCACCTGAAGTCCACGTAAATTGGACTCCCACTACTAAGGGAGGAAAGAAGATACCATATTGAGACTGGTAGGAGGGGCATAGAAATGAAATGTGTTGGTTCCATACACACATATGGCAATTAAAAGTCAGGAGAGATATAATGGCTGCAGAGGACCCTGAGGATGAAGGGTCCCAGCTCCATTCTAGGCTCCCCAGTCCAGGGTTCCAGTGCCAGGAAGAGAAGTCCCCCTAACTTTGGAGTGTGAAAACAAGCAGGGATTATGGCTGAGGTGTTTCTCTTAAAGGTCCTATGCATAGACTTGCTGATATACTAACTCACTCAGAGTTCCAACTCTGGAGAAGCAGCTCAAAAAGCACCAAAGACATAGGGGGAGAAACTGAATTGCCTGACTTCAAAGCAAGAACTGCAGTGGAAGCTCCGTCTCAGACAGAAGAGCTGACAGAAGCTGTAGTTCCTTCATTGATACCACCCCCCATCCAGGCTGCAAGCATGTGTCTGAACCACATATGAATCTCCATCAACCTGGCTAACACAGTTTGCCCAGCTATGGTGATTCCCTGAGACCCCACCCCACCCAACTGGCAGTCTAACCCAAGCCTCTTCTAGTGGTTTTTCCATACAAATGGCTTGTCTTGGCTTGTACTGCAGGCTTTCCAAAAATCTCTCAAAGGTTCACAAACCACAAACAAGCAGCATTCTGGCTTTGATGTGCCCGTACTTTTTGCTAAAAGGACTCAAGCCTAGAACTAACATCATACAGCCTTGATTCACAGTTTATCCCCTCCCAGGCACCTCCAAGACCAGGACAAGTGACAGCCATCTGCAGATCACTTTGTAGCTCATACCAAAGTGACCCTGGACAGGGTCCAGGCAGCAGCTGACAGTAGACTGCACCAGAGCTCCTCCCCAAAGGCCCAAGAATCAAAATACCTGATAGCTTCAGACCACATGAGAGCAACACCCCAACTACCTCCGCAAATGACACACCCAAAGGGCAGACTCAGCAAGCACCACAGCCCCAGTGAAGTGACTCCTGCTCCATAGAGTCAAACCCTGCACAAGAGTTCCTCCACTGTAATCACAACCAATTCTCACAAATAATCAGCCTGAAGGTCATTCCCTCTCATTGACTTGCCAAGATCCATCAAGGCTCAACTACAGAGGAGGGCACACATAATCCACACAAGTGACACACCTGGAGCACTCAGCTCAAGTAACTAGGGAGACTATGCAGCTGGACCCACTGGACTCCTACTACATAAAGTCACTCTACCAAGACCAGGAGATGTAAAAATTCTACCTAATATAAAGAAAAAAAAGAAAACACAAAACAGAGAGGCAGCCAAAATGAGGAGACAAAGAAACATGCACTAAATGAAAGAACAGAACAAAACTCCAGGAAAAAAAAATAAACTAAACAAAATGGAAGTAAACAATCTACCAGTTACAGAGTTCAAACACTAGGTATAAAGATGCTCAATAAACTTAGGAAAGGAAAGATGAATTCATTAAGAAATTCAACAAAGGAACTTCTGGCCAAGACAGAAGTGGGTAGACACACTGTGCCTCCTCGCACAACCAAAAGAAGGACAACTACAATTTTAAAACAAAAAAATCAGAACTGACAGAAAATCGAACTGTATGGAAGTCCAACAACCAAGGAGTTAAAGAAGACACATTCATCCACAAGGGTAGGAGGGGAAGAGTCGGGCAGCTGGGCAGAGAGGACTTATTGCAAGGCAGCAACTAGCAGACCTGGGCGAGCAAGACAGCAGCTGATGGACCCAGTGAGATGGTAGACTGCAGAACCGGGAACGCAAGGCTGCAACTGGCCAGTGAGGCAGTGGCTGGCGGACTGGGCAGTCCCACATTAACATGCAAATAAACCAGGTGAATCAAATAGGGAGTGGGATGGACCACGCAACCCAGGGCCTCAGTTAGGAGAAATAAAGCCTCAAACCGCTGATTGAAAACACCTGTGGGGGTTTAGGTACCCAGAGAAACTACCAGCCTCACAGGAGAGTTTGTTGGAAAAACCCACAAGGTCCTAGAACATACACTAACCCACCCACATGGGAATTAGCACCAGAAGGGTCCAATTTGCTTGTGAGAAGTGGGGGCAATGACTGAAATCCAAGCTGAGCAAGCGCCATTGTTCCCTCTCAGACCCCTTCCCCACATACAGCCTCACAACCCAGTGACATGGGTTGCCCTGCCCTGGTGAATACATAAGGCTCCACCCCTCACTACGTAATAGGCACAGCAAAACAAAATAAAGAGGCCCAAATGAAAAAAACAGATCAAAGCTCCAGAAGAAATACAACTAAGTGACAAAGAGGTAGTCAACCTATCAGATACACAGTTCAAAACACTGGTAATCAGGATGCTCACAAAATTGGTTGAATTTGGTCACAAATTAGATGAAAAAATGAAGGCTAGACTAGGTGAAATAAAGGAAAATGTACAGGGAACCAATAGTGAAGAGAAGGAAACTGGGACTCAAATCAATGCAGTGGACCAGAAGGAAGAAAGAAACATCCAACCAGAAAAGAATGAAGAAACAAGAATTCAAAAAAATGAGGAGAGGCTTAGGAACCTACAGGACATCTTTAAACACTCCAACATCCAAATTATAGGGGTACCAGAAGGGGAAGGGGGAGAGGAAGAGTAACAAGTGGAAAAGTCACTTGAACAAATAATAAAAAAGAACTTCCTCATTCTGGCAAAGGAAATGCACTTCCAGGAAGTCCAGGAAGCTCAAACAGTCCCA
This sequence comes from Glossophaga mutica, assembly GCA_039655065.1. Classification (NCBI taxonomy): domain Eukaryota; kingdom Metazoa; phylum Chordata; class Mammalia; order Chiroptera; family Phyllostomidae; genus Glossophaga; species Glossophaga mutica. Next base: position 90,063,882 of record CM077307.1, on the reverse strand, counting down.
AAGAACTTGGACCCAAGGAGGAACAAAGCAAGGCACATTGTAATTACATTAACCAAGATTAAAATGAAGGAGAGAATCCTAGAAACAGCAAGAGATAAAGAGGCAGTCACCTAACAAAGGAGTTCCCATCAGACTGTCAGCTGATTCTCAAAAGAGACCTTCCAGGCAAGAAGGGGCTGGAAAGAATTATTCCAAGTCATGAAAGGCAAGGACCTACATCCAAGATTGCTCTATCCAGCAAAGTTTTCATTTAGAATGGAAGGGCAGATACAGTGCTTCTCAGATAAGGTCAAGTTAAAGAAGTTCATCATCACCAAGCCCTTATTCTGTGAAATGTTAAAGGGACATATCTAGGAAAAATAAGATAAAAAATGTGTACAGTAAAATGACAGCAAACTCACAATTATTAACAATCATACCTAAAACAAAAACCAAAACAAACTAAGCAAACCACTAGAACAAGAACAGAATCACAGAAATGGAGATCATCACATGGAGGGTTAGCAACAGGGTAGTGGGAGTTGGAGAGAAGGAGAACAGTTACAGAGAATAAGTAGCATAAATGGTAGGTAGAAAATAGGAGGAGGGTAAGAATAGTATGGGAAAAGTAGAAGCCAAACAACTTGTATGTATGACCTATGGACATGAACTAAAGGGAGGGCAATGTGGGTGGGAGGGGGTGTGCAGAGTGGAGGGGAGTGAAGGGGGAAAATGGGACAACTGTAATAGCATAATAAATAAAATATATTAAAAAAAGAAATTCAGCAAAAAAAATAGAAAACATAAAATAGAGATAGAAAACATAGAAAAGAACCCATCAGAGGTAAAGAATATAATAACTGCAATGAAGAATACATGAGAGGAAATTAACAGTAGATTAGGTTTCAGAGTAATATATCAGCAATTTAAAAGACAAGATAGCAGAAAACACCCAATCAGATCAACAAAAGGAAAAAAAAAATTCAAAACCTGAGGATAGTTTAAGAAGCCTCTGGGACAACATCTAGCACACCAACATTTGCATCATAGGAGTACCAGAAAGAGAAAAGAGAGAGTATGGAATTGAAAAACTATTTAAAGAAATAATGATAGAAAAGTTCTCTAACCTGGCAAAGAAAATAGACATACAAGTCCATATAGTTTAGAGTGTCCCAAATAAGATGAACCTAAAGAGACCAACACCAAGATAAATAATAATTAAAATGACAAAAGTTAAAGACAAAGAAAGAACCTTAAAAGCAGTAGTAGAAAAGCAATTAGTTACTTACAAGGGAACTACTATAAGACTGTCAGCAATTTCTCAACAGAAACTTTGCAGTCCAGAAAGATTGGCACAGAATATTAAAAGTGATGAGAAGCAAGTAATTACAACCAAGTTTTCTCTAGCCAGCAAAACTATCATTTGGAATCAAAAGGCAGATAAAGAGCTTCCAATACAAGAAAAAGTTAAAGGAGTTCACCACCAAACCAGTATTTCAAGAAATGTTAAAAGGACTTCTTAAAACAGAAAAAAGAAAGACAATACATATTAAAAATATGAGTCATAAAATGTCAATAACTACATACCTGTCAATAATTACTTTAAATGTGAGTAGATCAAATACTCCAATCAAAAGATAGAGAGTGCCCTGGTAAGTGTGGCTTAGTGGATTGAGCACCAGCCTGTGAACCAAAGGGTCACCTGTTTGATTCTCAATCAGGGCACATGCCTGGGTTGTGGGCCAGGTTCCCAGCATGGGGCATACAAGAGGCAACCACACACTGATATTTCTTTCTCTCTCTTTTTCCTTCCCTTCTCCTCTCTCTAGAAATAAACAAATAAACAAATAAATAAATAATAAAAGATACAGAGTGTTTGAATGCATTAAAAAAACTTATATGTGCCACCTACAGGAGACATACTTCAGATGGAAAGACACACAGAACCGAAAGTAAAGGGGTAGAAAAATATTTCATGGAAATGCAAAATGAAAGTTGAGGTAGTAATACTTACATCAGACAAAATAGACTTTAAAACAAAGGCTACGATGAGACAAAGATGGATTCAGCCATTTAACTTCTGGGTATTTAAAAAAAGAAACCCAAAACACTAATTCGAAAAGACATATGCATCTCTATGTTTGCTATAGCCTTATTTATAATTGTTAAGATATAGAAGCAAACTAAGTATATTGGTCTACAAATGGATAACAAAGAGATGGTACCCATACACAATAGAATATTACTCAAATGTAAAATAGAATGAAATTGTGCCATTTAGAACAACATGCATGGACCTAGAGTGGGTTATGCTAAGTCAAATAAGTCAGAGAAAGATAAATACCATGTGATTTCACATATATGTGAAATCTAAAACAGGAAAATAAATGAACAAACAAAATAGAAAGCTCATAGATACAGAGAACCACGTCAGGTTTGCCAATTGGGGGATTAAGTTGGTCATTGGGGGAGTGGGTAAATAAGGGGAGGGGATTAAGATATTTATATTGCCAGTTATAAAAATATAAAGATCACTTTTTAAGTGATGTAAGTGTCTAATTGCTATGTTGTGCACATTATGTGCACTAATATAACACTGAATGTTAACTGTTATTGAAAAATAAAAAATATAATTGTAAAACAAGAGATGATAATTCAGTTTATAGACATTTCCTCATGTCATTTAAAGTTGTTCCTTCTTTCTCTGTCTCTATCTCTGTCTCTCTTTCTCTCACATAATAATGTCTCCTCATTTTGGGAGAAAATTATGTCATAAGGCATTCAATCTAAATCAATGAAAATAAACTTAAAAGGTAGAATATTTGAAGGTATGGCTCAAGTTTTTTTTGGAAATTGATATAGAGCTGCTCAGTGGCAAGACTTCTTTTAATACTAACTTAATCCCACAAAACCGCTGGGTTGTATTTGGGCTAAAGAACTCTGTTAAGCATATGGACTCTAAGTTTATAAGAAAATTTTTAAAGAAAAGGCAATCCTAAAAAAGATTCTATTTTGTTTGTACAACTAACAGTACTAACCTGCATAGGTAGCTATTCTTGCATTACATGGAAATAGGCTTAGAGATAATTTAAGAGCTCTAAACAGTGTGTACTTCGAATAGCTTTGATCCCTAAGGAGGAAAATGGACATCATCAATAAACTGGGTTCTAACTTGCATTAGTCATGGATTTAGAGACTTATGAGCTCAGATTCCAGTAAATACCTGTAAAACAGGAGAAAAGCCATCCGACATTTCAACACTGGAAAACATTTGCGTGAGAAACTTATTCATAAGAAGAAGATCAATCCCCCTTCACTGACTGAAGACAAAATTAATTACTACAGTTGGCAAAAGATAAATGGTTTCAATGTACAAAATTGTGTAATTATAGCAGCTGCAGAGCTGGAAACCAGCTCCTAACTTTGAACCTCAACCCCAACTTGACATTTCTCCCCACGTTCAGTGTTCTGCCACAAGCAGGCATGTTGAAAGTTCCGTAGTCTTGCCTCCATAATTATATGTTGGGGTTCAGAAGTAATCATTGGATCCACTGCATGCACAAAACCTTATCATCCTCCAGTTTGCTAAAGGTATGCTGCATCATCTTTTGAAGTGTTAAAATCTCCAGAGACAAAAATTTATTAGGGTAAAGTTACTGTTATGGCAACAAAATTAAGTCTGCCACAACATGTTAAGTTAACCACCCTCCTAAGGACTGGAGTTAGAGCCAAGTTCAGAAATGGACAAGCAGTCAGTATCAATTTCTTAAATGTCACTTTAAGTTTGAGTAAAGCTAAGGTAAACATCACGATTTATCTCAATTTTCCAATGTTTACTCCAGAACAACACTAGCTAGAAAACAAGAGGTTAAGAACTAAAGAATGCTTCAAGCCAGGCTTTTCCCCTCCCCCTGTTTTCCCTAACAGCAAAGGAGGCTGTCAGGCTCTGTGGAGATTTTGTTTCTCCCTTTGAAGCCAAAAGGAAAGTTTTTTAATCTTGTGTTTAATTTTAATCCTTTAAAATATGTAAGTGATTTAGAAATGTACAAGTTCAATTTGGCAGAAGACCCTACTGGTAGAAGTAAAGCTGTTTCTTTCAACTTTGTCATAATAAAGGAGCTCAAAACTGGCCAACTAAGCTATTTTGATACCTGAGCCACAAACTGCAATTCAGTGATTTTAAAAGTTCCCCTTATCAAAAATGTTTGGAATGGTGAAGGACTTGGTGCAAATAAGGGAACAACAAGGTCACTTTCAAAAAAATAACCTCATGCTTGAAAACTTATTCACAAATTGGTTAGGTTTTTCTGAAAGAAAACACTCTTCATAATTTTTAGAAAACTTTTTCTTAATCAAAGGGAATTTCATCTATTCAGAGTCATACTATTTTGGGGGGCTCAAGCCTTTCATTTTTGATGTATAGCTGTGTACTTACACAATTCTCATATTAGTTGCATCAATGAACAGAAGATAGGTTTTGATCAATAGTAGTATACTTGTGATGATAATGGTTGTTCCAGTCACTATTTCTACACTAAGGAAAAAAAAAAAAAAACACTCCACATTTAGAGATATAAAACACCCATCATTTATTAGGCTTGAGAACTGTGTGAGTCAGACTTTGGAAAGTGCACAGTGGGGACACATTGCCCTGCTCCATGACACCTGGGCACTCAGCTGAGGAGAATCCAGGCTGCAGGTACCTGGCCATCTGGGGAGTGCAGGCATGTGGGCCCATGCACACATGTTTCTGGTGGCTGATGCTGACTGTCAGCTGGAATCTCAGCTGGGGCTGTTGACCAGAACACCTACATGTGGCCTCCCCATTGACTTGTTAGGTTTCCTCCAAACACGGTGGCTGAATGTCTTAGCCTCGTTATCTACTTCCTCATTTTCCACCCAGTTTACAACCTGACACCAAATCCTCAAACCCTTGCCCTAACTTAATGGGCACCAGTCATTCAGCATGGAGGTAATGGTGCTTTTGTAAAAGAAGAAAAACAAGTATGGGCTATACCATAGCAGGAATATGAAGGAGAACAGGTGAGACAACGGTAAAACTTCCCATAGTCACTGAGATCCAACAAAAACAAGTCATTCCAGAGATTACTGAAACCAATACAAATGTGGTTCACCTCTTAGTACTAATTTATTATAAAATTAAGTGTTAATAGGCCCAAACAAATTGTCATTGTCCCTTTTCATATAATGAAAATAATGAGAACTTTAATGGCAATCACACAGAAATAGAAACAAGAGATCTAAAGATGTGACTTTCAGACATTTTTACATAGAACTTTCCATCCAATAGAGAGTGATAAAAAGTATTTGATATAACTTAATATGTATTTGCTTAAGTGGAAATGTATAACATTTGCTTACTATATCACTAATCAATAAGGATAGTGAGACAGTATTTTTATAAACAAAAATTGTAATGGAAAGTGATGATTATAGCAGTCCCATAAATCTTACCTTTGATAATGCTTTTTATGTTTGTTTCTTCGTTTTTACCTGTTTTTTTACTTTTGTTCTTGTTTGGGGAAGTTTATTTTTTGTTGCACATTATCATGAGAATACTTGACTTGACACCTTTGGGAATGGTTGTTGCAGGATTTTAAAGCTCATCTACACTGATTTGTGCAGTGCAATCCCCATGTCATACGTGTTCTCTGACTTAGATAGGAATGGCTTGCTCCATTTTTTCGATGCCAGATTCATGTTTCTTTTGAAGGCAATAATGTGCGGGTGATTACAGAAGCAGCTTACATTTCCTTGGGTTATATTTTGGACTTAATGCTGAAACTTTGGATTTGAGGAGTTCTTATTAGTACCTGAGGGTCCATGACCACCTATGTATTGTATTTGTATTACATAAGAAAGTGAATCAACACATCCAGGGCTATGGTAATTTCTGGAAACATAGGGGGAAGTTGGGGATACTGCCTTTCAGTGCTAGACAGACCATGAGAGTCAGATATCCTCAACACATATGAGTTCACTAAATTGAGACGATTAAACAAAGTCTCTGGAAACATTGTAAACTAGAAATCAGTTTTAACCTACACTTCAAAGAAGTTTAGTGTCTTGAGAAATTAGAGTTCTTTTGGAGGGGAAGAAATGCTTGGTCTAACTGAGGGTCTATGTGCTGTCCCACCAGCAAATGCTAAATTCACTAGAGATTTGTTTGCTGCTGTGATTTTAAAACTTTTGCAGAGTCTAGGACGAGGTTATTCCAGGGATAAATGAGAAAAATGTATTGATCTTTGAGTTAGAGTATGCCACATAAATGTCCTAAGGGTAGAGAGTCCTGGAAGGAGGCAAATGCCAAATTTAATGGCCCCATAGGGTCCAACAGCTGGAGTGGGTTATGGACTCAAAGCCACAAGGTCTCTATCCTGTGGCAGATTACTGCACTCTCCCAGAGGAAGAAAATAATAGAGTGGAAGATGTGTCGGTCAAAGGAATAATTCTTTCATTGGCCATTCCACAGAAGAAGAGAAAGTTAGCATAGAGGATCAGGACCACAGATACTGAAACATTTTAGATTTCATCACCAACCAGGGTCAGGACTGCATTCTGTGGATGTGTCTGTGTGTGTGTGTGTGTGTGTGTGTGTCTGTGTGTGTCTGTGTGCATGTCTGCATCTGTGTGTGTGAGAGAGAAAGAAAGAGAGAGAGAATGACAGAGAGAGAGAGAGTGAGAGAAAAGAGAGAAGCAAGGTATCTGAGCTCCCCTGGGGGCTCTTACTTAGGTTCTTTTGCTGTATCTTCATCATTTTTCAGTTCTGGATATTTGATGTTGACTGGGTCCTTTAAAAAACATTTTTCAGAAAGTCTCCAGCATTCCTCAGAAGAGGTCTTTGGACTTCTTTTATTTATTAATGCTTAGTTCATAGTTGATTTCACTTAGCCCATGGCTTTATATGATGCAGACTCTCAATTTTAGATCACCAGTTTAGATGATTTCCTATGCATTAATCTCATATTTTCAGCTGTCTAATTGGAATCTCCACTGGATACTTACTGGATATAATAAGACATAGCAAAGTCATAGCAAAGTCATAATAAATACTATGACAGCGAACTCCCGTAAGTATGCCTCCATGTGACTATAGGTTAGTGTGAATGCTAAAGCAATGGTTACTATCTAGTAAAACTGAGAAATATTCTACCTGCTGCTGGAGAAACATGGAAAATTGCCACTAGAGTAATTCTTAAAATATTTATCAAAACAAATCTATTGGAGAAAGAGGTAAAAAATACTGGGTATTATTTTAGATGGTGCACATGCACACAGGTTTGGGAATTTCTCAAAATTCCTGAAAGTCTAGATTCCAAGAAGAAACTCCTGAAAGTCTAGATTCCCAGAAGAAAGCTGGTGAGTTTAATTAGCATCTACACCAAACAGAAAAAGAAAACAAAATTGATTATCTCTGGACTTAGAGAATATAAAGCCTTAATTAAAAAATACCTAACTGAAGGCATGAGGTGAATAAACACCTTTTCAGTGAAAACAGAAGAAAATTGGAGCCACCACAATGATATAGAAATGGATAAGAACTAGGCTTCATGTGACAATAAAGCTGCCAGCATTGAAGGGAAATAGATTGCTTATGACATGGGACCTGGCCATGGTTAGTCGTATTAGCCATGGTGAAATCAGTCCATTGCATGATATTAACTTTTTTTCTCTCAGTCTTTGGATGATTATTGCTTGCATAACATCTTTTTGATAGTACTTTTACTGTCTGCCTTTATATAAATTTTTTGCTTGTACCTTCTCTCATTCCACCTCATCTTACACATCACCTTACACATAGTTAATTTCCATAAATGTTTGCTGATTCTAATAAAAAATAAAAGACTGTCATCCCAAGTCATGTAAACCACCCAGAGACAGAGCTGGAACTCAAAATATGCTTGTCTCTGATGATTCCAGCTTTCCATACATTTATGTGCCCATGCTATCAAATGCAGCAACATGCAATATCTTCATTTAATTTTTTTAAAACTGAAAACACTTTTGGAAATTTACTCACTGTAGGTTTAAAATGGAGTGCATCTAGGCTAGATGAGCCATTTTATGACAGCATTCTGTCGCTGATCCTGCTTCTCACTCTTGACACTCTTGACTTTCAATAGTCAAAGCTTGGCAATAGACATTCACACATAACCCCAAAGGAACTTGTTCTTATGTTTATTTTATGATGCTTATATTTATTCATTACGAACATCTTTGGCAAAATTTTGGGCAATGGACTTTAATAATATAGCAATAGGAAAAAACATATCATAAAATCATACAAGGCTGAAGTCAGCTAACAAGGTTGATGATTTATCAGGCAGTTTGGTATGAGGCATTTATAATAAAAGGTGGGGTGTTTATAATTCATTCATCATTCAGCAATTTGAAGAAAGAAATAAAGGGGAGGAAGGTAGGCAGGAAGGAAGAGGGGAGAGAGGAAGGAAGGGTGAGAAAAGAAAGAAAAAAAAGAAACTTTTCTCAGTTGGTAACTCAGTTGGTTAGAGCATGCCCAAAAATGCCAAGGTTGTAGGTTTGATCCCCAGTCGGGGCACATACAAGAACCAACCGATGAATGCCTAAGTTAGTGGAATAACAAGTCAATGTTTTCCTCTCTCTTCCTCTATCTAAAAAGCCACTTAATTTTTATTATGCAAAAGATTAATGACAAGTACAAAAACAAAGCATAAACAGGCTTGAGAATCTATATTTAAACTGGTCTGACTAAAGTAGGGAGATATGTTGAGAAGTCAAGGAAAAGTTACATGTGGAGGATGGAGAAACATTATAGAAAAAGAATTACTTTAAATACATTTGATGTATCACAATGTTAACAACTCCAATACAATATTAAGCAAAAGTAAATAAATTGGAAACAATGTGAGAACAGTAATGAGTTTTTTAAAAGCACCAAATTTGATAGCAAGGGAACTGGATTCTATTTCTCTTTATTTAAGATTTTTTAAAATTTATTTTTAGAGAGAGGGAAAGTGAGGGAGAAAGAAAGGGAAAGAGAAAAACATCAATGTGTGGTTGCCTCTCGTGCACCCTCAACTGGGTATCTGGCCCACAACCTAGGAGTATGCCCTGACTAGAAATTGAACAAGTGACCCTTGATTTGCAGGCTGGTGCTCAATCCACTGAGCTACACCAGCCAGGGCTGGATTCTATTTCTAATTCAGACTTACTGGTAGTGACTATGGGCTTGATCATTTGTAAGTCTCCATTTATGAGTAATAATGATAATAAAATATATTTGCACAGTTTTTAAAGATTAAATGGCATAATTCATAAGTTAATAAATAGTACAGAAGTTCTATATAAACTATTGTATATAGAAACTGAATATAAATTTAAAACAGTATTTATTTTTTTGCTAGTGGCCTATACACAACATTTTACATGTGGTTTTTATTGAGATATAATTGATAAGCAATATTGTGTAAGTTTAAGTTATACAACATTTTTGATACATTTATATGCTGCAATATAATTATTAATTTAGCATTAGTTAACATCTCCATCCATATTTTTAACATTACTACAGAGCTCTTTAAGTTTATCCTGGCAGTAGGAACAAGAATGAATTTTTATGGCAAGAGACTGAAGTCTTATTAGTTAAGAAATAAAGGCAGAAATCCAAATATGAGATGCTGGGGTCAAGCAAAATGCAAGAACTGGGCACAGCTGTTGGGAGAATGACAATACTGATTACTTAAAAAGTAATATCTGAGAGAAGAGAAATTCGATGTTGTTTGGGACCTAGGTTTTTCTGTCTTTCTCTTTCAGAATCATTAGTCATGGTTTCTGTCCTCATGCTCGTGGCTTCATGGGCCCAGATGGCTGCAGCATCTCTAGTGATTACATCTATGTTCTTGGTAAGCAGCAAGGGTAAGGGTACAGGGTGAACAGGCATATGAGCTAAACATGTCTCTTTTTCTTGGGAAAACCCAAAGCTTCCCTGGAAACCCCATCTTTTACACTTTCACTCATACTTTGTTATCCAGAATTGCATCAGTTGGCCAACCTGGGCTAGAATGGGGCTAAAGAGAAAGGAATTGTGGATAAAGGTTGGGTTAAGCAATCGTCAGGGTTTGCCCAGAGCCTGCCCTCAAAGGATCTTTGAGAATATTAAGTGAAGTATCTAAAGTGCCTATCCTATTGTCTGTAGGACACTATAGTAGCTGCTCAGTAAAGCCTGCCTCTAATACACTTATATCAAATACATGAGTGCCTACCAAGTAACAGGCAGTTGCTACATACTAGAAAGAAACTGTTAAATAAAATACAACTTCTGAATGATTTCAGTTCTAGACCTTAAAAAATGGTGATTTGAAAACCAAGTGGAAAAGCACCACATGAGAGCTGGGGGGGGGGGGGAATCATGATTTTAAAGTACCTATCACAGGGGTTAGAGCTGAACTATGACACAGCTATCATAGAAATGGAGAACTAGAACTCCTAGGATTTATCTTTAAGAAATATTAAAGGAATGGCTGAAGCTGGCAGGAGCAAACTTTACTAATGTTGTTATAAAAATCAAGAAAAAATTAGATGTGGTAAAGAGTTTCAGCTTACTTGTACCAAATTCTACAGAGACATCAAGAACAATGAGAACAAGAACAAGATCTAACAAGAATAACTTTATTAACGATGGCAATTTCAACAAATGCTGGGTGCAGAAGTCAAATGTCAAGGAATTAAAGGAAAGATTGTTAAAGGACAAACACAATGAGTTAAGAATGTTGACTTAAGATTGCAAGACAACAAACAGTTAAACCAAAATGAAATAAATGGTGACTAGCAGAGGCAAGACTGTCAGCAAAGAACTTTTTAAGAAAAACCCAAGTGTGTTTGAGGGCAAGAAGAAAGAAGTTGCTGTAATAAAAATGACTTAAATCATGGTAAAGGAAAGGAATAAGCCTCAGAGTGAGATGTCTCAAAATAAAAACTGCACAAAACCTAGATATATGAGAGGAGTGATTGTCACAGTAAATCGGACTCAATTTGAGGGTTTACCACAAAGGATAAAACGATTGAGAGGAGAAGTTAGACTACTAGATCCTTCTGCTAAGCTTAGGGTTTGGCTTGTGAGAAAGGAGGAAGTGAAAGCAGGGTTAGAACAAGGCCTCAGATGAAAGCAATAAGGAATCAGAGGATAGCAACAGAACTTCCAAACAGGAGAAAGTGCCAAAGTACAGCTGGAAACAATGTCTTCCAGTCAAGTCTGCATTGTCTTAGAGACAGATTTGAAGGCAAGTTGATACCCTGGGTATTTTTTTTGTTCCCTAACAACCTAAAGAAATATTTGGATAAAATAATTTCAGGAATTATATTAGATTGGGGGTGAATATTAAAATCAAGAGTCTTGACCTGGCTGGTGTGGCTCAGTGGATTGAGTGCCAGCCTGTGAACCAAAGAGTCACCAGTTAGATTCCCAGTCAGGGCACATGCCTAGGTTGCAGGCCAGGTCCCCAGTAGGGGGTGTGCTAGAGGCAACCACACATTAATGTTTCTCTCCCTCTTTTTGTCCCTCCCTGTCCCTCTCTCTAAAAATAAATAAATAAAATTGTTTAAAAAAGAATCTTTAGGAATCTATACTGATGTGTAAGAGGCATTAAAACTTGAGGCGACCGGATCGTTCAGGTGAGAGAAGATGATGTAGTCCAGGAAGTAAGATTTGGCACTTTTGGGAAGGGATGTGTGTCAGGAGAATGAGAGACACTGAGAAGTAGGTTCAATAGAGAAGAGAGAGAATGGCAGGCAAAGCTGTTGTGCTTATGAGGAGCCCAACTCTGAGATTTCAGAGGTGGAAACGTAGTATACATGTGATTCTACAATGGAATACTAAAAATGTTGAAACTATGAGTCAGTGAAATATACCTGATGAACTAACAGGGGAATATTAATATCACTGAGAATGATGATGAGTAAGGAAGAAGAGCATGACTCAATATGGTAATAGTAACTAAGAGCATTTTTCTGACCTAGACCCAACACTAACTCCCAGCTGTATCTCCTAACACCTGTTTGTCTTTTGACATCTTATCCAACCCCTGTAAGCCTCATTTTTCTCCACTATTGAATGGAAGTACTAACAGACATCTCAAAGTACTGTGACAATGAGAACAGAAGCAAGATCTAGCAAGAATAACTTTATTTTTTTCTTTTTTTAATATATTTTATTGATTATGCTATTACAGTTGTCCCGTTTCTCCCCCATCATTCTCCCCCACCCTGCACACCCTCTCCCACCCACATTCCCCCCTTTAGTTCATGTCCTTGTGTCATAAGTTCTTTAGCTTCTACATTTCCCATACTATTCTTACCCTCCCCCTGTCTATTTTCTACCCACTATCTATGCTACTCATTCTCTGTACCTCCCCCCCCCTCCTCCCACACCCCTGTTGCTAACCCTCCATATGATCTCCATTTCTGTGGTTCTGTTCCTGTTCTAGCTGCTTGCTTAGTTTCCTTTGTTTTAGGTGTGGTTCTTAATAGCTGTGAGTTTGCTGTCTTTTTACTGTCCTATTTTTGATCTTCTTTTTCTTAGATAAGTCCCTTTAACATTTCATATAATAAGAGCTTGGTGATGATGAACTCCTTGAACTTGACCTTATCTGAGAAGCGCTTTATCTGTCCTTCCATTCTAAATGACAGCTTTGCTGGAAAGAGCAATTTTGGATGTAGGTCCCTGCTTTTCAAGATTTCAAATATTTCTTTCCAGTCCCTTCTTGCCTGGAAGGTCTCTTTTGAGAAATCAGCTGACAGTCTGATGGGAACTCCTTTGTAGGTGACTGTCCCCTTATCCCTTGCTGTTTCTAGAATTCTCTGCTTCATTTTAATCTTGGCTAATGTAATTACGATGTGCCTTGATGTGTTCCTCCTTGGGCCCAACTTCTTTGGGACTCTCTGAGCTTCCTGGATGTCCTGGTAGTCTATTTCCTTTGCCAGATTGGGGAAGTTCTCCTTTATTATTTGTTCAAATAAGTTTTCTACTTGTTGCTCTTCTTCCCCTTCTGGGACCCCTATAATTCGGATATTGGGACATTTAACGATGTCCGGGAGGTTCCTAAGCCTCTCCTCATTTTTTTGAATTCTTGTTTCTTCCTCGTTTTCTTTTTGATTGTTAATTTCTTCCTTCTGGTCCACTCCATTGATTTGAGTCCCAGTTTTCCTTCCATCTCTATCGGTTCCCCATGCGTCTTCCTTCATTTCACGTATTGTAGCCTGCATTTTCTCATCTAATTTATGAGCAAAATCAACCAATTCTGTGAGCATTTTGATGACCAGTGCTTTGAACTGTGCATCTGATAGGTTGGCTATCTCTTTGTTGCTTAGAGGAATTGACTCCGGGGTTTTCATTTTTTCTCCGGTTTGAGCCATTTTTGGTGGGGTTTTTTGTTTTGTTTTGTTTTGGTTTTAGTCTGGTCGCAGCTATTACGTATGAGGGGTGGAGTCTTAGGTGTTCCTCAGGGCGGGGCAGCCCAGTGGCTGCGTTGTGACGCTGTATGTGGGGGTGGGGTCTGAGAGGGAACAATGGTGCCTGCTCCGCTCTCTCCTGGATTCAGTCCCTTCTGCCACTTCCCCTCTGCCTGGACTGTCTGCACGAGCGAATGTAGAACCCCTGGTCAGCCAGCCACCTTGTGCGTCCTCACTGGGTCTGCACAGTTGTCTCCCTGTGCCCGGGGTCTGCCAGCTGCCGCCTGTGTGCCCCAGAACCACCAGCCACCGCCCGTGCACCTGGGAGCTGCGAGCCACTGCTACTTGCGTTCCTGGGTCTGCACCTCCACTTTCTCCTGCCGCGACTCCACCCCTCTTACCGGTCTGGATGAATGGTTGTTGGACTTCTGTACAGTTCAATTTTCTATAAGTTCTGGTTGTTTTCTTGTTTCTAAATATTTGTTGTCCTTAATTTTGGTTGCGAGAGGAGGCACAGTGTGTTCACCTACGCCTCCATCTTGGCTGGAAGTCCAAGAATAACTTTATTGATGATGGCAACAAAGTAAGTAAAGCATGCAAAGTACCCACAGAGCAATTGCTCAGTAAGTGCTGGGAACAGCCTTGGGAATACACAAGTCAATAGTGGGGAGCCCAACAGGGCCTCAGTGATGATTTGGAAAGTCAATGAAGAGACACTGGAGGGACTATGAAAGATAAGGAAGCTCTGAAAAAGCTGGGACTCCATTAAATATGGCATAGGATAAAGCAAGTATCTGTTAAGACATGTAGGAAAAGGAAGAAGGTGAAAATGAGAAATAAGCTGAAGATAAAATTTCCCCAGTATCAAACAGGTACTTATTAAGTCACAATCAAAAAGATTATGGAATAAAGGGAAGAATCCAAAGCAGATGAGGAAGGTATAATGACGTGAGCATGAAAACTTTAGCTGACACAGGCACTGGAAAGGATTAGAAAATTCTGTCTCCTCATCAACACCTACCAAATGCCTCCACTTTAAAAAGGGTCAGTGGGACAGGAATAAAGCATCTGTTCACATAAACCCAGGGCCTGAGTATTTACAGTCCGTTATTCCAAGAGCCAAGAACCTAAAGTCAGAAAGAAGAATCACACGGGACATCATCAAATGTGTGTACACTAAGGCCAAACACATTTTCACAGAAGTTGAAAATGGTCCTTGTAACTACAAAAACTCTACATAGAGCATTTATGTGCTTTTTTTGTGTGTGTCATTATTTTTCTATCACCATGCTCAATCTTCAGATATGTTTAAGTTGACATGGTTTAATATTAATGAGAGTTGATTTTGACCTGCTAATGATATAGATTATGTTTTACACTCAAAAATATTGTTTATTGTATTATGTAAGTAATGTTATTTTGTTGAAATGAAGAAAGGGAAAACACTTTCCTACAGAATTCATAAACATAAAAAAAATATGTTGACTATCCCTGGTACTGACACCTAGCAACCTTAGTTACAAATTCACCTATTTTCTATTTTGTTTTAGAGCTCTCCCATCACCATTTTATCTACTGCTTCACTTTTAGATTTTACAGGGTTACGGAACTTTTATTTTTCTATTTTTTGACTATCCCCCCCCCAAACAAAATTGCCACATGCTTCTGTTTCATCACAATTGTGTTTGTGACATTGTGCTGAAAGATCGAGGAGGGAAGAATCTACCCTTTATTTATATCATTTACATATGATAACCTAATGCCATTTCTCTCGGTGAAAATCATAGCCTTCTAACACCAAACCAGTTATTAAAATATTGCCACAAGCAAAAAAAAAAAAAATGTGGCTTAAACTGACTTTGCAAAAGATGGAAGAGAATGAAAGGGTGGGTCACTGAAATGCTGTGGTTCTAATCTTCCCCGTGATCCTTTATATTCACAGATTTCTGCATATTCTCTTTTTTACCTTATATAAAACTCACTTTCAAGTTTATAAAAAATCTAGCAGTTTTTAAAAAGTGAGTTGCATGGAAGAAAGAGCAGCAACTAAGATTTTTGTGATTAATTTGATAACTTCCAGTAGAAAGTATTTAGTTTATCTTCACATAAAAAATGAATATTAAAATATTCATACCCCAAGGCTACCAGAAAAGTAGGTAACAGCTGTTGGTCTAAATGTGGTTTCATTATGCAGCAATTGGAATAAGCTTGTAATTATGAATTAAAACTAGAGCAGTTCAAAAATGTTGAGTAGGATTTTTAACCCCAACATTTTAAATGTTTCTGTTATAAGAAATCACACCATTTCCCTCAATAAGCTTTCAAGTGCTATCAGCAATAGCAGATTTGCTTTTGCTCACCTCAAAAAGAAATGTGCAATAAATCCTTCATGTAAATTTCTTAATCATTTCTTTTCTACAGCCAGTTTGAATATCTGGTACTGAGTCCATATTCTAAACTAACAAAGGCATACTTTAATATTTCTTTTAGATTTAAAGACATAGCTAATAGAAGGAAATAAGGTTTTAAAATTTTATTTTGGTTAATAACACAGGTTACAAGTTTTTTTTATCTACATGTATTATTCTCTCTTTGACATGATACCACCACAACCAAGAAAATAAACTTTAATGTTACAATATCGTTAGCAAAATGAGGTCTTACAAATAAAATAATTTTATGTCAAAATTACTGAAATTAAGAATCCATTTGTGATTATATTCTAACGTGAAAGCATAAACTAATCTTTTTCCATTGTTTAATTAATAACCCACTGAGAACTGTAACTTCAGTTTGAAACAATTTATTTGAAGAAAGATCACCTCTGCACAGACACACACATAACATTTAAGCAAATCATAAAGAACAGGATAAAACACAAAATATATTCTCCTTTATCCCCCCTGACTGTGCCTCTATTATAATCTGTTAAGAAGCTGGATAGCTTGTTACTGAACAGAAGATAAACTATGATTGAATGATATGAATAGTGACCAAAAGAAGCTTTAATCTGACAAACCTCATAAAGAATTACAAAGCACTTTAAAATATTTTTTAGATTAAAGATTATTATATTTTCTTAAAGAAAATGAGACATGGTCATTATGTGCTAGATCCAAGGTGAACAATAGTTAAATATCACAGAAAAAAAAAAACAAGCAGAGAAACTTTGTATCCATTATTTGTGATGTGAACTTTCAGCTAACTTATGTGGATCTTGGTACAATGAGCCACTCCTATGTTACTCTTTCCATCCATACTACCACCCACTCCTCTTCCCTACCTCTAAAATGTGTCTAAAACTAAAGAGGAACTAACTCCCTGACTCTCACTGCCAGCCTCCACCTCCTGGGTCAGATAAGGATCTGAACTGGCAGCGGACAGACAGACTGCACACAGAAACTCTGGGACTCTTCCTAGAGTTCTAACCTACTGCACATGCAATAAACGAACAGAAACGCTTATCTGGTGATACCTTTTAAACATCAGAATAGTCTACATAATGTACCTGAATTGGAAGAGCAACTCAGCTATATTAGAGAGGGTCCACTTTGCTGGACTTCATACTTGACACCTTTAACAACCGTGTGGTGCAGTGCTTGCCCTGTTCCTAGAATAGAACTGTGGCTGCAAAGTCAGAAGACATAAAAAGTTCTCAATGAGAAAAATCTCCCACTCCCAGTTGGACTCCAGTAATATATTCAACAATTTGGTATACACAAACAGACCTCTAAATGCCTTCCTTAAACAAATGGCAAACATGAAAACAAGTTGACCTTAAATATTGCAAGTAACCTGTTATTTTAACCTGCCCCAATATATTGGCTCATAGCTTGCTTGTATTTATGACAAATTCTTTGTTTTCCTTAACACAAAGGAGAAGAGAGAAATTTTGAAAACTGAAATTAAATTTTTTCTCATGTTCATTTTAATAAAAACAAAAAATTAGAATCTAAATTTGACTTATATCTAAAATCTATAATAATTGAATGACAAGTAACTATAAAACACAAGAAGGGTAGATCCCTCTCCTAAAATGCAAAGTAAACAAACCATAAAATAGTTAGGCTAAGTAGGTAAGTTCATATTTTTGACTATTTACATTAGATAACTCCATTGATGTTTTAATTAGAAGTTTATGGATAGCATAAATGGCAATATAGATTTTTTTAATTCCTAGTTATATTGTGGCATGTTTCCCTAAGGTAAAATCAATATAAAGGTAGTAGAGAGTATTGAAGAAATATGAACATTTTAAAAAATAAATTTCCTTCTCCTTCTAAGTGCCAACATATTGTATGGCAAAAATAGAGCACCGTTCTCTTCCACAGTATTGCATAATTTTTTGGGAAATAACAATTAAAAATACTGAGAAATAACAGCAGCATTGAGTTCTCAGAGTTACTAATAGAGGTTAACATTTTTAAAAATATCATACAATTATTAATAAATTCACATTAAAATTTGAGGTAGGTAAACACCATCATCAAGCTCTAATGAAGAGATGTACAGTGTGGCCCAGTTTCTGGCCTGAGGACTGATTCAGGCTGGGATCATCTGTCTCCCGCAGCACATAGTTTTGTAACTCTGGTAAGAATAGAAATATATCCAGGAAGACATATTTCAGATTTTAGCTGTTCCAAAACTTTTGAAAGAACACTATCTGAAGGATTTTGATTTGTTTATCCCCTTAATCTCACCCATTTGTATTATTAACTGAACCCCTTTCTTTGCAGAGAACACTCCACCGCACACACATCCTGCACGCTTTTAATTGAGCCCCTTTGGGGGAAAGTATGGTTTAAATATAACAATATATTCAGAACCCTAAAATAATTTGATCTATAATAAATTCTTAAGCAAGGGAGGAAGACCAGCCTGGGGACCCTGGGAGGGGAAGATTGCCAGGTATCAAGTCAGAGATTCACAAGGAAGTTGTAGACGCTCTTTCCCTGGAGACTTTTAAAAATAGAATAGACAGCCCTCTGCATTCAGTGGTGTAGGAGGTCCCATTATACTTTGTTATTACAGAACTTCACTATCCGTTTCCCTAGGCTTGATTAAAAAAAGGAAAGGTGGGAGGAGGGGAAGGGAAAGCCACCTGATGGGAGGAAAATTCAGTTTAAGAAATGCCTTTGTTAGTGAACTCAGTCTGTTTGTGCTAAATTAATTCTCTGATTTTTACACTTGATTTTGAGGATAGTCTTGAATGCACTTAGACTCTAACATATGATTACACTGCTTTCTATTTTTACCTACATTTTATATTACAAATTTGTTCACTGCTTACTGTGCTGTTTTTAGAAATTCAGTACATACCAAGTCAAGGAAATATTGAAAGTTGTTTGGATATTTTACTTTTTGTCTTCCTTTAACTCCATAAGTGTCTATATAAAATTTGAATATATGTGAAGACATACACCCATACTTATGTGTGATGTAACAGCATTTCAGGGAAACTTAACAATATTTAAAGTATATATATACCTTTTGATTAAAAAAAATATAAACTATATTGATTACAAATTCCATACAAATTTCTTTTTTTCAGACATGATGCAAGCAAGATATCATGAACAAACCTATTAGAGACAAATCTTTTTCTCATAAATAAAAAAGAAAAAAAATTCTTTGATGTCCAGCATCTGCCCTGACACAGAGCATTGCAGTGACATGACACTTTTTACTACCCGTTCTCAAGACTTGGACCACTTATTCACCTTTAGGATTGATAGTGTGAATTTAAGGCCTTTCAGACACCACTGAGCTGTCTTCTGTATTCTCTATTTGGTTAACCGCATTATGTTTTCCTAATTGAATTATGTCTTTAATAGCATTTAAATAAGCTTTCCTTGAAAGTAAGCAGGATGCATTGGACAGATCATGTAAAAATCAGAAGTTTGTACTGATTTTAATATACCACAACAACTTTTAGTTCTATAAACTGTACTAAAGGATATGGCAATTTCATTGCCTTCAGAAGTTTCTGTGTATAGTAATTGTTATTTTAACATCACTGTAGGATTATAGAATAATCATTTTGAAAATATTTTCAATTAGAGACCCAAATTTAAGTTAAAGTATCCTATGGGATAATCAATGCAAATAATTAATATCTATGGCTATATAGATATCATCTACAAAAGACTAAATTTACATATATGTATATTATGATAAGTACGCTGTAACATAACTTTTTACCTAGCAGTTTACAACTTTCTTTTACCCTAGTGAATTCATTTGTATGTTTTAAAAATATTAATCATGAACATAGGAGACCTTAATTCTATACATTACTAAAGAGATTACACTTACATTCTAAGGTTTTCAGAGTATCACATTGGGCTCAGATATTCATCTCCTATATTACTTTTCTATTGTTGCTGTCATAAATTGTCATAGGTTTGAATTCTTAAAGCAATGCATATTTTTATCAGAATTTTTATTTTTATTTTTTTATGTTAGAGAGATTCCTTTAACCATTTTTATTTTTTCTTTCTTTTTTTACTTTTTTATTTTTTTATTTTTTTATTTTAATTGATGTTCTTCAACAGTTTTCTGCCTTTTACTCCCATCTCAGCCCACTGCCCCCGCCCTCCCCACCTTCCTCCCATTTCCATACCCCCTAGTTTTTGTCCATGTGTCCTTTATACTTATTGCTCTAAACCCTTTCCCTTTCCCCCTGAAATTCCCTCCCCTCTCTCCTCTGGTGACTGTCAGACTGTTCTCAATTTCAGTGTCTTTGGTTATATTATGCTTGTTTGTTTTGTTGATTAGGTTCTTGTTAAAGGTGGGGTCATATGGTATTTGTCTTTCAATGCCTGGCCTGTTTCGATTAGCATAATGCTCTCCCGTTCCATCCATGCTGTCTCGAAGGATAGGAGCTCCTTCTTTCTTTCTGCTGCATAGAATTCCATTGTGTAAATGTACCATAGTTTTTTGATCCATTCATTTACTGATGGGCACCTAGATTGCTTCCAACACTTGGCTATTGTAAATCGTGCTGCTATGAACATAGGGGTGCATAGGTTCTTTTGGATTGGTGTTTCAGGGTTCTTAGGACATAATCTTAGCAGTGGAATTGCTGGGTCAAAAGGTAGGTCCATTTTTAGTTTTCTTAGAAAATTCCATACCGTTTTCCATAGTGGTTGTACCACTCTGCAATCCCACCAGCAGTGCACTAGGGTCCCCTTTGTTCCACAACCTCTCCAACACTTGCTGTCTGTTGCTTTCTTTATGATGGCCATTCTAACTGGTGTCAAATGGTATCTCATTGTGGTTTTAATTTGCATCTCTCTGATAGCTAACAACACTGAGCATCTTTTCATGTGTCTCTGGATCCTCTATATGCCCTCCTTGGAGAAGTGTCTGCCCAAGTCCTTTGCCCATTTTTTAATTGGATTGCTTGTCTTCTTAGAGTGGAGTTGTATAAGTTCTTTATGTATTTTGGAGATTAAACACTTGTCTGAGGTATCATTGGCAAATATGTTTTCCGATATGGTTGGTTCTCTTTTCATTTTAATACTGTTTTCTTAGCCATGAAGAAGCTTTTTATTTTGATGAGATCCCATTTGTCTATTCTTTCCTTTATGTCCCTTGCTTTAGGGGACATATCAATAAAAATGTTGCTGCATGAAATATCTGAGATTTTCCTGCCTATGTTCTCCTCTAGGACTTTAATGGTGTCACAGCTTATATTTAAATCTTTTATCCACATTGAATTTATTTTTGTGTATGGTGTAAGTTGGTGCTTGAGTTCCATTTTTGTGCATGTAGCTGTCCAGTTCTCCCAGCACCACTTGTTGAAGAGGCTATTTTTACTCCATGTTATGTTGCTGCCCCCTTTGTTGAATATTACATGACTGTAGAGACTAGGGTTTATTTCTGGGATCTCTGTTCTATTCCACTGGTCCACGTGCCTGTTTTTATGCCAGTACCAGGCTGTTTTGATTACAGTGGTCTTGTAATACATTTTGGTATCAGGTATTGTGATCCCTCCTGCTTTGCTCTTCTTTCTCAAGATTGCTGCAGCTATTCGAGGTCATTTATGGTTCCATATAAATTTTTGAAGTGTTTGTTCTATGTCTGTGAAATATGCCATTGGTACTTTAATAGGTACTGCATTGAATCTGTAAATTGCTTTGGGTAGTATAGACATTTTGATGATATTAATTCTTCCGATCCATGAACACAGTATATGCTTCCATTTGTTTGTGTCTTCTTCCTTGATTTCTTTCTTCAGTGTTGTGTAGTTTTCTGCATACAGGTCCTCCTTTTACCTCCTTGGTTAGGTTTATTCCTAGGTATTTTATTTTTCTTTTTGCTATATCAAATGGTATTTTTTTTCTTGATTTCTGCTTCTGCT
Source organism: Glossophaga mutica (assembly GCA_039655065.1). Taxonomy (NCBI): domain Eukaryota; kingdom Metazoa; phylum Chordata; class Mammalia; order Chiroptera; family Phyllostomidae; genus Glossophaga; species Glossophaga mutica. The sequence goes on along the minus strand of CM077307.1, from coordinate 90,042,092 downwards.
GTTTCACTGTTGGTATGCAAAAATGCCTTTGATTTCTGGATATTGACTTTGTCTCAGCTGTTTGGCCAAATTCATTTATTAGGTTAAGCAGCTTTTTTGGCCAAGTCTATAAGATTTACTATGTACACTATCATGTCATCTGCAAACAATGATAGTTTTGTTTCCTCCTTTCCAATTTGGATGCCTTTTATTTCCTTTTCTTGTCTAATTGCTGTGGCTAAAACTTCCAATACTACGTTGAATAGAAGTGGTGAAACTGGACAACCTTGTCTTGTTCCTGATCTTAGTGGAAAAGATTTTATTTAGTTTTTGCCCATTGAGTATGATGTTGGCTGTAGGTCTCTCATATGGCCTTTATTATGTTGAGGAATGCTTCCTCTATTCCCACTTTGCTGAGTGTTTTTATCATAAATGGGTGTTGTACCTTATCAAATGCTTTTTATGCATCTATTGATATGATCATGTGATTTTTGTCTTTGCTTTTGTTTACGTGATGTATTACATTTACTGATTTGTGAATACTGAACCATCCTTGCATTCCTGGGATGAATCCCACTTGGTCATGGTGTATGATGTTTTTAATGTATTGTTAAAAGCAGTTTGCCAATATTTTGTCAAGGATTTTAGCATCTATGTTCATCAGCGATATTGGTCTGAAGTTTTCTTTCTTTGTTGTGTCTTTATCTGGTTTTGGGATTAGGATGATGCTGGCTTCATAAAAAGAGTTTGGAAGTCTTCCATCACTTTGGATTTTTTTGAATAGTCCGTGAAGAATAGGGGTTAGCTCTTCCTTAAATGCTTTGTAAAATTCTCCTGTGAAACCGTCTGATCCAGAGCTTTTGAGTGTTGGGAGTTTTTTTTTTATTACTGCTTCAATTTCCTCTGCTGTTATTAGTCTGTTCAGGCTTTCTGCTTCTTCTTCATTGAGTTTTGGAAGATGATATTTTTCTAGAAACTTGTCCATTTCACCTAGGTTTTCAAATTTCTTGGCATACAGTTCTTCATAGTAATTTCTTACAATCCTTTGTATTTCTGTGGTGACAGTTGTAATCATTCCTCTTTCATTTCTGATTGTGTTTATTTGAGTCTTCTCTCTTTTTTTCTTTTTGAGCCTGTTTAAAGGCTTGTTGATTTTGTTTATCTTTTCGAAGAACCAGCTCCTGGATCCATTTATCCTTAGAATTGTGCTTTTAGTCTCTATGTCATTTAATTCTGCTCTAATCTTGGTTATTTCCTTCCTTGTACTTGCTCTGGGCTGTCTTTGTTGTTGTTCCTCGAATTCTTGTAGGCATAGGGTTAAGTTGTTTGTTTGAAATGTTTCTGTCTTTTTTGGGTAGGCCTGTATCACTATGAACTTCCCTCTCAGTACTGCCTTCACTGTGTCCCATAAGTTTTGGGTCATTGTGAGTTCTTTTTCATTTGTTTCCAGAAACTTTTTGATTTCCTCCCTAATTTCATTCTTGACCCATTCATTATTTAATAGCATGCTATTCAATATCCATAATTTTGAGTGTTTGGGGTTTTTCCCCTTGGGGTTGGCTTCTAGTTTCAGTCCCTTGTGGTTGGAGAAACTGCTTTGTATGATTTCAATCTTCTTGAATTTGTTGAGGCTTTTTTTGTGTCCTATCATGTGGTCTATTTTTGAAAATGTTCTATGTGCATTTGAAAAAAATACGTATTTCGTTTATTTGGGATGAAGGAATATATATATATATATATATATATATATATATATATATATCAGTTAAGTCCATTTCATCTAGAGTGTTGTTCAATGCCACAATATCTTTGTTGATATTTGTTTGGAAGATCTGTCCATTTTTGACAGTGGGGTGTTAAAATCCCCTACTATCATTGTGTTGTTGTCGATATCTTTCTTGAAGTCCTCTAAGATTTTCTTGATGTATTTAGGTGCTTCCATGTTGGGTGAATATATGTTTGCAATGTTTATGTCTTCTTGGTGGATTTTCCCTTGAGTATTATTAAGTGACTTTCTGGGTCTCTCTTTATGGCTCTTCTTTTGAAGTCTATTTGTCTGATATGAGTATTGCTACCCTGGCTTTTTTTTTCCTGTCCATTTGCTTGAAAAATTTGTTTCCATCCTTTCACTTTGAGTCTGTGTAGGTCTTTTGTCCTGAGGTGGGTCTCTTGTAGGCAGCATTTGTGTGGGTCATGCTTTCTTATCCATTCAGCTATTCTATGTCTTTTGATTGGAGCATTTAATCCATTTATGTTTAAGGTTATTATTGATAGGTACTGATTCATTGCCATTTTTGTACCTGTGTTCCTTTCTCTCTCTCTCTTTTGCTTCCTTTCATTAAAGCAGTCCCTTTAGCATCTCTTGCAGAACTGGTTTGGTAGAGATGTATTCTTATAGACGTCTTTTGTCTGGGAAGCTCCTTATTTGGCCTTCTATCTTGATTGAAAGCCTTGCTGGGTAAAGTAGTCTTGATTGCAGGCCTTTGATTCTCATTGCTTGGAATATTTCTTGCCATTGTCTTCTGGCTTGAAGCATTTCCATTGAGAAGTCAGCTGCTAACCTTATCGGGGCTCCCTTGTATGTTACTTCCTTTTTTCCCCTTGCTGCCTTTAAGATTCTCTCTTTGTCTTGGAATTTTGCCATTTTAATGATGACGTGTCTTGAAGTGGGCTTATTTGGGTTCCTCTTGATTGGGACCCTCTGTGTTTCCTGGATTTGTGTTACTTTTTCTCTCACCCAGTTAGAAAAGTTTTCCTTCATTACTTTTTCAAATAGGTTTTCTATCCCCTGCTCTTCTTCTTCTCCTTCTGGTATCCCTATTATATGGATATTATTATGTTTCATATTTTCTTGCATTTCTCTTAATCCCTCTTCAGTCTTTCTGAGACCCTTTTCCTTTTCTTGCTCTTTCTGGCTGTTTTTTTCTACTTCGTCCTTCAACTCTCTGATCCAATCTTCTGTTTCATCAATTTTGCTTTTGATTCCTTCTACTGTGTTCTTCAGTTCGGAAATTGTATTCTTCATTTCCTCTTGGTCCTTGTTGATAGTTTCTATTTCCTTTTTCATGTTGATATAGTTTGCAGTGAGTTCATCGTAGCTTCCCCGTAGTTTCTGGTAATTCATTGTGAGCTCAATGGAGCTTCCTGACAACCATTACTTTGAACTCAACATCTGATAGTTGAGTTGCCTCCATTTCATTTAGCATTCTTTCTGAGGCTTCCTCCTTTCTTTTCATTTGGGGATTGTTTCTTTGTCTTCCCATAGTTTGTGAGACTCTTCTTGTTAGCCTCAGCTTCTTAAATTGATCTGTTCTGGCTCCCTGGGTTTATGGTGTGAACTTCTATGGTAGAATACCTGTGAGATTCAGTGGCGCATTCTCCTTTGGATGTCCTGGTGTTCACAGCTTCCACTGTCTCAGCTGTTGGGATGCCCCCTCTTTGGGTCCAACTCTGTTTTTTTCACAGTTCCAGGTTTGTTTGTTAGTTTGTTTGTTTGTTTTTGTCTCACTTGTGGGTATTTAAAAAGAGAAAAAAATGAAAAAAGGAAAACAAAGAAAAAAGTGGCAGGTAGAAGAGATAAAATTGAAAGAAAGAAAGAAGGAATAAAACAAGAAAAAGTAAAGAGAAGCAAAAGAAATTGAGAAATAAAAAGATAAAAATAATTAAAAATACAATTTAAAAAAAAACCTCTTGCTGGTTTCAAGCCAGTTTTTCTGGTCTTGCTGGCTGCAATGGGCCAAGGGGTGATGGTATCGCTTTTCTTGGTGTTCAGCACTCAGTCAGCTTTGGGCTACTCTCCCCAGGGCTAGCCCAGTGCCTCTCTGCTCAGGGCCTCGGTGCATGGGCTCTGGGCCTGCTGTGGAATGCTCACTTTCCCCAAGTTTAAGGGTGTGAGCTTTGAGTCTCCTATGGGGTGCATACTCATCATCTCTGGTGTATGGGTCTGGGTTCCGGGTTTCCTACAGAGCGTGCGCACTGCCGGAGTTTACAAGTGTGGGCTCTGCAGTTTTCCGCATTGCATGCGCTCACCCTGGGTTCACAGGGATGAGCTCCAGGTTTCCCACAGGTTGTGTGCACTCCCTGGGTTTACACGTGTGAGCTCTGGTTCTCCTATGTAGCGCGCACACTGCCCAAGTTTACAGATGTGCTTTACATGTTTCTGTGGTATGCACACTCACCCTAAGTTCACAGGTGTGAGCTCCGGTTTTCCCATGGATTGTGCCCACTCCCTGGGTTCCCCAAAGCCTGTGGTCTTCCACAAAGCCCCCTCCTTCGGTTGCAGACACTTCTGGTCACTCGAGCTCCTGTGTGCACTCCACCCAGGGCTATGTTTGGGTGCTCACAATCCCAGCCTGTTTTCCACTCAGATGTTAACTTCTCTCTCTTCTACTTCAAGCAACCAGGTCTCCCCCATTTCTGCTCAATCCTTGTTTGGCCCAGGAGCGAGCAGTTGACCTGGCTCCCTCCCTAGAGCCCTGTGGCAGACCCAGCAAGCACCGGGCTGGTGCTTCAGCCACCCTGGTCTCTGCACTGATCCCTGGGCTCTTATTGTCCTGAAGAATTCTCCTTACTGTCTGATTTTTCAGTGTCAGCTACAGCTTTTGATTTCCTATTTTCATATATGCTGTGGTACTTTTGTCTGTCTGCTCTGTTCCTCTGTAGATTGACCAGGTTTTTCTCCTGAGTGCAGAGGGAAGTGGAATCTGACTCCTCCTACCATGTCGCCATCTTCCCAAAAACCTTTATCAGAATTCTAGAGATCAGATGTTGGACATGGTTTTCACTGGACTAAAATTCAAGGTGTTGATAGGACTTCCATCCCTTTCTAAAGGTTCTAGGGAAGAATCTGTTTTACTCTTTCCTAGTGTCTATTTATTGTCATTTTTCTTTTTGTATTGTTGTTCAAGTACAGTTATTTTAATCTAAGAATCCCAAGTACCAAGTCAAAAGAACCTATGCACCCCAATGTCTATAGCAGCACTATTTTCATAGCCAAGTGCTGGAAACAGCCTAAGTGCCCATCAGTAAATGAGTGAATTAAAAAACTGTGGTTCATTTACACAATGAATACTATGCAGCAGAAAGAAAGAAGGAGTTTTTACCTTTTACAACAGTCTGGATGGAACTGGAGAATATTCTGCTAAGTGAAATACTTCAGTTAGTGAAAGACACATACCATATGATCTCATCTATAAAAGGAATTAAGTGAACAATAAACTAACAAACAAAATAGTACCAGAGACATGGAAACATGGAACAGACTGAAAGTGACCAGAGGGGAGGGGGGGATGGAGATAATGGTGGAAAGAAGGGGAAGGGATTAGTCAACATGTATGAATGACCCACAGAAATGGACAACAGTGTGGGAATTGACTGTAGAAGCCATGAATGGGATCTCCTAGGCAAGGGTGTCCAACCCACTGCCTATGAGCCACATGCAGGCCAGGATGCCTATGAATGAGGCCCAACACAAAATCATTAATTTACTTAAAACATTATGAGAATGTATTGGTTTTTAGTAGTGTTTGTGTATTTAATGTGCAGCCCAAGACAACTCTTCTTCAAGTGTGTCCCCCAAACACTAAAAGTTGGACATCCTGTTAGGGCAAGGGAAATAAAGGGAAAATAAACAAATGGGACTATATCAAATTAAAAAGCTTCTGTATGGCTAAAGAAAATATCATCAAAATGAAAAGTTGCATGTGTATGGGAGAACAAATTTGCCAATGATACACTGGGCAAATATTTGACTTCCAAAATATATAAAGAATTCAGATGACTCAACACCAGGAAGACAAAAATCCAAATTAAAAAGTGGGCAAAGGATCTGAATAGACACTTCAGATGTCTATTCTGAAGGACTTACAAATGACCCATAGACATATGAAAAGATGCTCAACATCACTAGGCATCAGAGAGATGGAAACTAAAACCATATGTGAATATTATGCTAAGTGAAATAAGCCAGTTTGTGAAAGACAGATACTATTGAATCTCACCTATAAAAGGAATTTAATGAACAGTAATGAACAAAATAGAACCAGACATGAAAACATGGAACAGACTGAAAGTGACCAGGGGGAGGGCGGAAGGAGATAATGGTGGAAAGAAGGGAAAGGGACTAGATCTTACACCTGTCAGAATGGCTATCTTCAATAAATCAACAAACAAGTGCTGGTGAGGATGCAGAAAAAAGGGAACCCTAGTTCACTGTTGGGGGAAATGCAGACTGGTCCAGCCACTGTGGAAAACAGCATGGAATTTCTTAAAAAACACTAAAAATGCCTTTGATTCAGCAATTGTTCTGCTGGGAATATACTTTAAGAGTCTTTTCCAGTTTTTAGAAACCACCACATTCCTTTGCTGCTGACCCCTTCCTCCATCTTCAGAGCCAGCAATAGTAAGTTGAGTCCTTCTTAAATCACTTCACTCAGCCCATTCTTCTGCCTCCTTCTTCTGCTGTTAAGAATATCTATGATTACATTGAGGCTACCTGGAAATATGAGATAATCTTTTTATTTTTTAATTATTGTCTTTTCTATTATAGTGGTCCTCATTTTCCCCCTTTGCCCTCCTCCTCCCAGCTCACCCCTGCTCCCATAGTCAATCCCCTCACCCTTTTCATGTCCATGGGTAATTCATACACATTCTTTTACTAACCCCTCCACTTCTTTCCACCATGTTCTCCATCCACCCTTCCCTCTGGCAGTGTCAATGTTTCATGTTTCCATGTCTCTGGCTCTATTTTGTTTGTTAGTATATTGTTCATTAGATCCTTTTATAGGTGAGATCATATGGTATTTGTCTTTCACCAACTGAAGTATTTCACTTAGCAGAATATTCTCTAGTTCCACCCAGACTGTCATAAAAGGTAATAGCTCCTTTATTCTGCTGCATAGTATTCCATTGTGTAAATGAACCACAGTTTTTTAATTCACTCATTTACTGATGGGCACTTAGGCTGTTTCCAGCACTTGGCTATGAAAATAGTGCTGCTATGAATATTGGGGTGCAGAAGTTCTTTTCAATTGGTGTTTTAGGATTCTTAGGGTATGTTCCCAGTAGTGGAATCACTGCGTCAAAAGGCAGATCCATTTTTCAGATTTTTGAGAAAATTCCATACTGTTTTCTGCAGTGCCTGGACCAGTCTGCATTTCCAACAACAGCGCACTAGGGTTCCCTTTTCTCTGCATCCTTGTCAACACTTTGTTTTTTGTTGATTTATTAGTGATGGCCATTCTGACAGGTGTGAGGTGATATCTCATTGTGGTTTTAATTTGCATCTCTGTGATGGCTAGCAATGTTGAGCATTTTTTCATATGTCTATGGGCCATCTGTATGTCCTTCTTGGAGAAATGTATATTCAGGTCCTTTGTCCATTTTTTAATTGGATTGTTTGTCTTTCTGGTGTTAAATCACATGAATTCTTTATGTATTTTTGAGATTATACATCAAACTGTTGTCTGATGTATCCCTGGTGAGTATGTTCTCCCATACAGTCAGTTTTCTTTTTATTCTGGTGATGGTTTCTTTAGCAATGCAGAAACTTTTTAATTTGATATAGTTTCATTTGTTTGTTTTTTCCTTTATTTCCCTTGCCCAAGGAGATATATCAGCAAAGGTATTGCTATGTGGAATAGCTGAAATTTTACTGCCTATGTTTTCCACAAGGACTTTTATGATATCATGCCTTATATTTAAGTCTTTTATCTATTTTGAGTTTATTCTGTAATCTGGTGTATGTTGGTGATCTGTTTCATTTTTTTTGCATGTACCAGTCCAGTTCTCCCAACACCATTTATTGAAGAGACTATCATTATTCCATTGTATGCTTATGCCCCCTTTGTCAAATATTAATTAACCATAGAGATAGAGGTTTATTTCTGGGCTTTCTATTCTCTTCTATTGATCTATGTATCTGTTCTTATGTCAAAACAAGAATGTTTTGATTACATTGTCATTGTAGTATTGTTTTATATCAGGTATTGTGATCACTCCAACTTTGTTCTTCTTTCTCAAGATTGCCGAAGCTATTTGAGATCTTTTTTGGTTCATATATGTTTTTGAGATATTTGCCCTAGATCTGGGAAATATGCCATTGGTATTTTAATAGGAATTGCATTGAATCTGTAGATTCTCTGGGTAGTATGGACATTTTAATGATGTTAATTCTTCTAATTCATGAAAATGGTATATGCTTGCATTTATTTATTTCTTCTTTGGTTTATTTCATTAGTGTTCTATAGTTTTCCAAGCACAGGTTTTACATCTTTGATTAAATTTATTCCTAGGAACTTTACTTTCTTGTTGCTATATAAATGGGATTTTTCCTTAGTTTATCTTTATGATATTTCATGGTTGATGTACAAAAATGCCATCGATTTCTAAATATTGACTTTGTATCCTGCTATCTTGCCAAATTGACTTATTATGTCAAGCAGTTTTTGGGTGGAGACTATAGGGCTGTCTATGTACATTATCATGTCATCTGCAAATAATGACAGTTTTACTTCCTCCTTTCCAATTTGGATGCCTTTTATTTCTTTTTCTTGTCTGATTGCTGTGGATAGGACTTCCAGTTCTATGATAAATAAGAGCGGTGAAAGCAAACACCCTTGTCTTGTTCCTGATCTGAAGAGAAAAACTTTCAGTTTTTGCCCATTGAGGATGATGTTGGCAGTAAGTTTCCCATATATGGTCTTTATTATGTTGAGGTATGCTCCCTCTATTCCCACTTTGCTGAGTGTTTTTAACATAAATGGGTGCTGGATCTTACCAAATGGGTTTTCAGCATCTACTAATATGATCATGTTATTTTGTCCTTCATTTTGTTTGTGTGGTATATTATGTTTATTGAAATATAAATATTGTACCATCCTTTCTTCCCCAAGATAAATACCATTTGATCATTGTATACGATCTTTTTAATGTATTGCTGGATCTGGACTGCCCATATTTTATTAGGATTTTGCATCTATATTCATCAGAGATACTGGCTTGTAATATTCTTTCTGTGTTGTGTGTTTACCTGATTTGGAATTAGGATAATACTGGCTTCATAAAAACAGTTTAGGAGTATTCCCTCTTCTTGATTTTTTTTTTAATTGTTTGAGAAGGATGGAAGTTAGTTCTTTGAATGTCTGGTAAAATTTACCTGAGAGCCCATTCAGTCTGGGGTTTTTGTGTGCTGAGAGTTGTATTTTTTTTAATCATTGCTTCATTTTTGCTAGTTGTTATGGGTCTATTCAGACTTTCTGCTTCTTCTTGATTCAGTTTTGGAACATTGTATGTTTCTAGAAATGTGCACATTTCACCCAGGTTGTCCAATTTCTTGGCATATAGTTCTTCATAGTAATTTCTTACAATCCTTTGTATTTCTTGGTATGAGTTGTTACTTCTCCTCTTTTGTTTCTGATTTTATTTATTTGAATCCTCTCTCTTTTTTTCTTGATAAGTCTGGTTAAAGGTTTGTCAATTTTATTTATCTTATCAAAGAACTAGCTTCTGGGTTCATTGACCTTTTGATTTATTCTTTTAGTCTCTGTGCCATTTAATTCTGCTCTGATCTTTATTATTCCCTTCCTTCTACTCACTATGGGTTTTGTTTGTTGTTCCTCTAGTTCATTCAGATGTAGGGTTAGGTTGTTTAAATGATTTTTTTCTATCTTTTTTTTAGATAGGCCTGTATTGCTGTGAATTTTCATCTCAAGATTGCATTTGCTCTGTCACATAGGTTTTAGGTTTTGTGTGCTCATTTTCACTTGTTTCCAGATACTTTTTTATTTTTTTCCTATTATCTTTGTTAAACCATTCATTATTTAATAACATGTTATTCAGTCTCCATGTGTTTGAATGTTTTTGAGGTTTTTCCTTGAGATTGGTTTCTAGTTTCAAGCCATTGTTATCTGAGAAGATTCAGATATGATTTCAATTTTCTTGAATTTGTTAAGGCTTGTTTTGTGTCCTACCATGTGGTCTATCTTTGAAAATTATCCATGGGTATCTGAAAACAATGTATATTTTCCATCTTTAGGGTGAAATGCTCTGTAAATATCTATTAAGTTCATTTGATCTAGAGTGTCATTCATTTCCACAATATCCTTGTTGAATTTTTGTTTGGATGATCTATCCATTGTACACAGTGGGTTATTAAAATCCCCTACAATGATTGTATTTCTGTTGATCTCTTTTTTAAGTCCTCCAAAATTTTCTTTATATATTTAGGTGCTCCTATGTTGGGTGCATAAATGTTTACAAGAATTATATCCTCTTGCTGGGCTACTCCCTTAAGTATTACATAATGACCTTCTTCATCTCTTGTTATGGCCTTTGTTTCGAAGTCTATTTTGTATCATATAAGTATTGCTGCCCATGTTTTTTTTTTTTTTTTTTTTTTTTCCATGTCCTTTTGCTTGGATTGTTTTTTTTTTTTCCATTCCTTCACTTTCAGCTTGTGTGGATGTTTTGTTCTGAGGTTGGCCTCTTGTAGATAGCATATATGCAGGACATGTTTTCTGACCTATTTAGCTACTCTATGTCTTTTGATTGGAGCACTTAATCCATTTACATTTAAGCATATTATTGACAGCTGTTTATTCATTGCCATGTTTCCCTCTTTACCTGTGTTCCTCTCCCTCTCCTCCTCTCCTTCATCTTCTTAAAGCAATCCCTTTATTACTCTTACAATGCCAGTTCAGTGGAGACATACCCTTTTAGCCATTTTCTTTTCTGGAAAACTCCTTATTTCACCTTTCATTTTAAATGAGAGCCTTTTTAGGTAGAGAATTGGTTGCAGGTCTTTGCTTTTCATTGCTTGGAATATTTCATGTAATTCCCTCCTGGATTGTAGTGTTTCTCTTGAGAAATCAGCTGACAAATCTGTCAGAGCTCCCTGGTATGTTACTAGCTCTTTCTCCCTTGCTGCCTTTAAGATTCTCTCTTTGTCTTTAAATTTTGCCATTTTAATTGTGATGTATTTTGGAGTGAGCCTCTTTGGTTCCATTTCGATTGGGACCCTCTGTGCTTGCTGAATTTGTATGACTTTTTTCCTTGCCAAGTCAAAGAATTTTTCTTTCATTATTTTCTCAAACAGGTTTTCTAACCCTTGCTCCTTTTCTTCTCCTTCTGGTATCCTTATGATGCAAATATTGTTATATTTTATGTTGTCCTTCAGCTCTCTTAAACTATTTTCATCATTTTGAGTCTTTTCTGTCATTTTGTTGTTCTGACTGGGTGTTGTTGTTTTGTTTTGTTTTGTTTTTTTTACCTTGTCTTCCAAATTGCTGGTTTGATCCTCTGTTTCACCTAGCCTACTTTTAATACCTTCTAGTGTATTCTTTACTTAAGATATTGCATTCTTCATTTCTTCCTGGTTCTTATTCACATTTTCTATCCTTTCTCATACTGATGTAGTTCCCACTAATTTCCTTATAGCTGCCATAAAATTCCATGCACTTTTCACTGAGTTCCTTGAGCATCCTTATAACCATTATTTTGAATTCTATGTCTGATGAATTGTTTGCCTCAATTCCATTTAGCGCTTATTCTGGGGATTCCTTCTTTCCTTTCTATTGGGGGGTTGTTTCTTAGTCTCCCCAAGTTAGGTGACTCTTTTTGTTAGTTTCTGCATATCCAATTGATCTGCCTTGACTCCCTGTTTTTGTGGGGGTGACATTTTGTTGTAGGAGTTTTGTGGAACTCAGTTGTGCCATTGCCTTGACTTTCTGAGATGGATGACCTAGTGATGCCCTTTCTGCAGTTTATACAAGCTCCTAGTAGTAATTTGGTTTTAGATATAATTGCCCTGTTCATTGGTGGGTTCTACAACCCAGCTGGCTAACTGAGATTCACTACCCCCACCATGTCTTGTATGCTATTGTACAGGTGCTGCCAGACAAAACAAAACAACCCAGAAATCAAAACCCACACCAGCAAAAATACCCCCAAACCATAATCATAATGCCAATGACAAATGAGCAAAGATTAATAAAGGTGAAAAAAGAGTAAGATTATTATAACAAAAGAAAAAAGAATATGAGATGACTCTCAGGAAGAAAAATGATTTTAAGAGGATAGCAGAAGGAGAAATAATAAGAGTAAGGAGTAGAAACAAGGCAACGATAGGGAGGAGATAAAACTTACAACATAAATTTTTAAAATGGAAAGAATACGGCAAAAATGAAGTAATAAAATGGAATAGTATGAGGTTTGAAATTAAAAAAATAGTGAAAAAATAGAAACAAAATTGAAGAAAAACAAACATCACAGCCATATCTACAACAGATGAGCAAAGATTAATAAAGATTGAAAGAGAATAAGATTATTTAAGAAAGAAAAAATGATTACGAGATGTCTAAAGGACAGAAAGTAATTTTAAAAGGATAGATAGAGGAGAAATAATAACAGTAAGGATTATAAACCAGGCTAAGAAATGAAAAAAATAAAATTTAAAATGAAAATAATGAATGAAGGGCAGGAGGAAGGCAAAGTGGAGTAGGACAAGAGAACAGTAAAATATGAGATTTGAAATTAAAAAAATAGTGAACATCTAGGAATAAAATTGAAGAAATGCAACAACAACCATGATAGCAATGACAAATGAGCAAAGATTAATAAAAGTGGAAAGAAAATAAGGATATTTTAAGAAAGGGAAAAAGAATCTGAGATGACTGAAGGAAAACAATGGTTTCAAGAGGATGGAGGGAGGATAAACATTAAGAGTGAGGAATAGAAACAAGGCATAGAATGGGAAAAATAAATTTAAAATGAAAATAATAAAGGGAAGGAAGAAGGCAAAATGGAGTAAGTGAAAAGAAAAGAAAAGGAAAATATGAGAATTGAAATAAAACTAATGTAAAAATAGTAAAATAATAGGAACAAGATGGAAGAAAAAGAAAAAATGTTAAAAAGATATGCAAGAGAAAAATAATGCAAATAATGAAAAAGAACGAGGTGGAATCATCTCAGCAGAGTTTACTGTTTGCCCTTCTGTCCTCTCCTTCTAGACCTATCTCTGGTAATGTCAAATGGTGTCCTAGTCTAGCTTTAGGCACCCAGTTCAAAACTACAAGGGACCCACAGTATGTGGCTTTCTCCTTCAGGCTTGGCTGGTTCTTACTGTTCTGCCAGGCTGGCTTTTTATCAACACAATGCCTGGGGGTGGTTCACCCAATATCCAACAGCACCATGCATACTCCCTCCACCTGTCTGTAGAGGGGGCTTTTAGTGTAATCAGGAGGGTGTTATCCCTGGAACTCCTGTGGGAAGCACTGGTCAGTCTTCAGGAAAGATGGTGAGGGTGTCTCCCTGCCTCTGCACCACAAGTCTTGGTCTGTCCCAGACTATTATTATTTCCAATAGTGTATAGTTTCTCATGAATTAGCTGTCCTTTCCATGTGAGAGGCCAATCTGTGTAAAAGGATCAGTTCTTTCCTGCTTGGCACTGATGGCAACTCTATAGAAAAGCCAAAGCTGGGCAAAGCCCTGAATACCGCTTGCCGTGCCAATTTCTAATCTGTCTGCTCTGATTTTTTTCGGTGGGAATAGAACCCTAGGAACCAGCATAGTTTGGCAGGTCTGATAAAAGTTCAGAAAGGACTCTTTGGAGATTTCTTTCTTTCCCCTGCAGATGTGTGCCCAGTCAGGTATTCTTCAACCTGGCTTTACTGTTCTTCAGAGTTTGCTATCCTGCAGGAGAGGTTGGGTATGCCTTCCTCTTCCCAGAAGTTTGTAATCCATGGTGTGAAGGGACCTGCCTAGTGCAAAGCATCTCAAATGTTCAGCTCTTGCTCATCCAGCTCCAAACCTACTGCTCTTGCAGGAGACTCAGACCCAAATTCTCCGTTCTGCACAATCTCCTGCTCTCCAGCCATGCTGCATGAGGCACCACAATCCCTTCACCATATAGCTTTCTTATCTTCCTGCCCAACTGGATTCAGTAGGAACAAACTGACCTTTTAATCTGGGTTCTTTGCTGGCAAGGCAGCTACACACATGTGCAGGGTCCCTGCCCAGCCACACTTCAGCTCCCCTTTTAAAAAGTCACTATGTGGGATCCACACCACAGTGTCCAGTCACTGACCAGTTCTCCACATACTCCACCTCCCCCAAAAAGCAAAAATTTCTCTCTATCAGGCCTGGCAACAGCCTGCCAGTGCCTCCAACAGTTTTAGGAGAAAGAAGTTCACTCCAGAACTGTCCTGGTTTGCCATTGCAGCTGTGGACATGCTGCTCCCTGTGTGTGTACAGTCTGAGCCTCCCAGACTCCATACATCCCCCCAGTTCTCTCCCGATTAGGGTTTGGATCAACTTTAATTCCATCTAGGACTTTAATTCCTCTTTGCAACATATTCGTAGGCTCCAAACATTACAATGTGAACTTCTTTGGGAGGAAATCGTTCTGTCTACCATACACACTTCCAAACTTACACTACCCACTTATTATAAATTTCCCTTCTCTTAATAAACTTCGGGTGGTTTAAATAACAATGGAGACTGTATATACCCAAATTATGTAAACCACTCCCAAAATGATTTTCCCACCAATTAAACACTGATTTTGTTTCATTGTTTATTTATATAACATTATTTTCAAAATCTTTATAAAAATATATAGGCATGAAATGGATAAATTTTGGCCAGGAACTCTGGACAAAACAAACATTTCTAATTTCTTATTGATTATGACTACTTCTGGTTATGGATAACAATGACATAAATCTGACAAGGTTCATCCCTTTTAGCTTGAGCCATTAAAAAACCAATTAGCCTTTGTTTGTTTGTTTTTTTTTTTTAGAACAAAACTATATATACTATTGGATTGTTCTCTCTTGTAAGGTTGTTTGATTTTGTTTTCTACCAAAGAGTGTTGGGAATTTAATTACCTCCAAAAATTACTAAATCTTAGGAAATATTTCACAAAATGCCATTCTTTACTTAATAAAGGGCCAGTGCTATATTTTATAAATTTGTATTCATCTGACAGAGCTGTGGTGTTTGTAACTGTGTATATAAAACCATCAGTCTTCTAGAACTATCTTTATCTGAGTAAGCCCCAAAGCATGGTCCATTCTACTCAGATCTGATCAGCATCTTTATAGTTTATCAGCCTTGGGGTTCAATTTTGTTTTGGATGCTTTTATAAATGAGCACAATCACTAGTGAATCTGTTCTTCCAGATTGCAAAGAGAAAAATTGAGAGAAGAACTTTAGTAGATTACTGTGTCATTGAGAATAAAGTACAAGCACAAATGCACCTAAAGTAGTCTCAGGGATAATTTTGTTGGGTGTATATTTTCAGTTTTATTTCAGTAAAATTAGATGATTGTCTTAGTTATTACAGTTTTTGAAGTTATGCTCTAACCCCAGGCTAGGGGTATGATCAATGTTATCTAATAAAATCAATTTGTTCCAAAGTACTATTTTTGTTTTCCTAAAAGGGAAGAAAGATAAAAGAAAAGACAAGCAGCAATAGATAGAAAATGTAAGAATTATTTCAGGGTTATCTTCTTCTGGACAGGTGTATGATGCGTTTTATACTTTTAAGTAGCTAGATTCAATAGTATGGTTGTTCTCAGGATCCAAGTGAGCTGCAGTAATAGCAGAAGCCATGAAGAAATGTTCATCATTTTAATGCCTTTGGCATTTATAAAACTTCTTCAGTAAAGAGTTTATAATAGTATTCACCTCCATGAGTGGCTATTTAAGTTGGTAGAAAAATTTAATGCTCAAAGAAAAGTTTTATTTCTTACATATGTTCATGAAAATCTTTTGCTATATTCAGATCAGATAAAATATGGTATCTTTTAATATTTTAATAGGAGAAATAAAATTTCCAAAGGTCAGATATCAAATATGCAATAATATGTTTTTAACTTGTTAGGCTTCAGAAAGTCTATGAAATTGTCAAAGAGCCCTGGCTGGTGTAGCTCAGTGGATTGAGCGCGGGCCTGCAAACCGAAGGATCCCGGTTCGGTTCCCAGTCAGGGCACATGCCTGGGTTGCCAGGCCAGTTCCCGTCAGGGGACATACAAGAGGCAACCGCACATTGATGTTTCTCTCCCTCTCTCCTTCCCTTTTCCCCTCTAAAGATAAATAAATAAAATCTAAAAAAAAGGAAAAAAATCTTTAAAAAAAAACTTTAAAAAAAAAAAAGAAAGAAAGAAATACCAGTGCCTGCCAAAGATAATTTCTCCATTATGCTAGAAATTCAGAGGAATAACTACAATGTCAAAAATCCAGGTTCATACTGTTCCATGCCTGGGAACCTGCCTCTCAGTTGTTATGAACTATAATTATATCCCAGATACTGTTCTCTGCACTGCAGGAACAAACACTGACATGAATGAGCCTCAACAAATATGCAGTTTGCATACTACCTACTCATTCTGTGTGGAACACTGCATCCTATGGCATCTTTCTTAAAAATGTTTAGGACACTGTTATGGACTGTATGTTTTTGTTCTCCAAAATTTTATATGCTAAAACTCCAACGTCCAATGTCATAGTGTTTGGAGGTGTGGCACAATTAAGATTAGATAAAGTCCTGAGACTGGAGTCACCGTGGGGCACAAGAGAGCTTGCTTTCCTCTCTGCAGCCTACCGTGCCAGAATATAATGGGAAACCTGCAGTCTGCAGCCTGGAAGGTGGCTGTCACCAGAATGCGACCATGCTTGCACCCTGATCTTGGTTTACAGGCTCCAGAACCATGATAAATAAACATCTGCTGTTTATAAGCCTCCCACTTATAGCATTTTTGTTATAGTAGCCCTAAAGGATAGCAAACACAAAACTAAAAGGTGAAACATCACTGAGACCACATGAAGTACATTTGTGCTTGTAACTTGTTCTCAATGACACAGTCATCTACTAAAGTTCCTGTCTCAATTTTCAGTACTCACCTTAGCTTCTTTTAGAATCAACCACATATCCAACCATTTTGTCTACCTTTGCATTAATAATGACATTAGCTTACTTATAGACCAATCAAAAGTGGAGCCAAAATACAAGATCAGCCATCAAGACTTCTGGTCATTGGGGTCTACAACATATATCATCTTGCCATTTTTATATCAAATAGACATCACAAGAGAACTTCTTATAACTTGTGATTGAGTTAAACCAATTTTTAAAATATGTTTTAATAAAACAAAACTACTTTTGCTATTTCTGTAAAAATATAATATACAGATGCTAATGTGGGGGGCTCCACCCACAGTCTCCCCCCGCCGCCCGGCCACCATGGATGAGAATAAATCTACCAATACATGATCTGCTTGGGGAGGAGAGGTGGCCAAACTCTCAAAGGAGAAGGGCCAAGAGCCTTTTCCTCAATGGGCTTTTATTGGGTTCATTTTACACAGGAGTACAGGTAAAGCTCATTAATCATTGTCAGGAAGTAAGGATCAAACAATAGATAGCATACAAAGAACTCTGAGGGCTTATTCTGAGTCAGGGTCTGTTAGTTAAGGGGCTACAAAACTCTGGGAAACTCGTTTCCTGCTCAGACCCTTATCACTTAATTGAGAGCATTCTTAGCAAAGCAGGTTTCATAGGATTTTATGTATTCTTTCTTAGGCCTGATCACCCAGGGAACTCGAGCTATCCAGCACAGATTGCACTGCTCTCTGTCATTGTTTCAGACTTAAGTCAGGCAGAGTCAGCAAGGCAGCCAAGAGATTAGGAGACTTCTCTCAGACAGAATGAGGACTCAGGCTATGTCATAGCCAAGGGGTGAGGGTCCATCACCCCCTTTTGCTGTAGTCCCCCAAGTCCTTCCTTGGGGCCTCCATGTGATCATGCCTGTCTTAGGTCGTTCCCCCTTGGGGAATCTTACCTGTCATTGGCTAACAGATCAAGCACTGGGGGCCAGTTATGGATGAAGCAAAAGGAGCAGAAGTGGCACTCCTACCAGAGGATAAGCTTTGTCTCCTTAGTGGCTTATGGTCTGGAGGTCACTCACCCAAGCTTAGCCATGGGCAGGTTACAGCTTCTGAAACCAGGCAGGGTGGTTCCCAACAGCCTAAAATCATGGATAGTCCTAAACCTTCTGTACGCTCTCTTTGCTCCCATACATACATACCTATGAAAAAAGTTAAATTTATAAATTAGGCACAGTAAGAGGTTAATAACAATAATTAATAATGAAAGAATAATTATAACAACATACTGTAACAAAAGCTATGTGAATGCAGTCTCCCCCCTTCTCTCTCACAAAATATCTTATTGTATTATATTCACCTTTATTCTTGTGATGATGTGATATGTGATAAAATGCCTATGCAGTGAGGTGAAGGGAGGTGAGTGGGACGTCACTGAGTAAAAGAAAGGTGACTTGAATACAAGCACTGCAGTGCCACAGTCCCTCTGATAATCAAGAAGCTACCAAGTAACTAATGCATGAGGAGTGAGTACAATGGAGACACTGGACAAAGAGATGATTCACGTCCCAGGTGGGATTGATGGGGTAGTGTGACAACTTGTCATGCTACTACTCAGAACAGTATGCAATTTAAAACTTATGAATTGCTTATTTCTGGCATTTGACATTTATTATTTGTGGACTGTGATTGATCATGGATAACTAAAATCCAGGAAAGTAAAACCACAAATAAGGGCAGGGGTTACCACTGTATTACACTCCCACAGCTCATCCTAGAGTTTTTTCCTCCTCCTTTGTTCATTTCAATTTCATGAAGCTAAGTATGGTTAAATGTAACTAATATGAAAAACATTGAGTTCAGAAGTAAGTGCCATCTTAGCCAGGCTAAACTATACTCAGAAGTTTGTGGAAAACTAGCTTGTGGTAAAATTAGACACATCTTAGGGTAGCTACGAAGGCAAAAGGTAAAGAAAAGGGGCAAAATAGAACATATTAGAGTATTGAATTTATGCATAAGTCTGATGGAGATGAGGTCCTCATTGTCAAAATTTGATTACACAAGGACATACACTTGGAAAGAGTAGCTTAGGAAACAGGTGTGGTTCAGCTCTGATCATGGGCAGTGCTGAGGAAACAATGTTAGTACCATATTTTAAATCTTAAATAGACATGTAGAGAAAAATGAATTGGATATATAGGCAATTCTGAGAAACTGGAAATAGAAGTGTGAGTCTAAATATTGGTAAAAACTTTTTAATAAAATCAGTACTATACTTTTCTGTTTGACCTTTTGAAAGATCAAGTGGATGGATCATGTAGTAGTTACTACAGGTAGTTTTACCAGTAGATGGACATTTAGGCTGTGTTTATACCTTAGTTGCTGTAATAATGCTTCAGTAACCATGGGAGTGCATAAAGACCCAGCAGTGTTAACTGCTGGATCATGTGGTAGTTACATTTTCATTTTTGGAGTCACATGCATAGTTTTTTATGGTAGCTGTACTATTTTCATTTCCACCAACAGTGCATGAGAACTCCAATTTCTCCACATCCTTGCCAACAATTCTTCTCTGCTGCTGCTGTTGTTGTTGTTGTTGAAAATAACCATCTTGGCATTGTGCATTTGCTTTGAATTTGCCTGATGATTATTGTTATTAAGCTTTGTTTGGCTATTTGCAGATCTTCTTTGGAGAAATGTCTATTCAGGTCTCTAGCCCATGAACAAAGTGAAAAAATAACCTACAGAATGGGAGAAAATACCTGCAAGCCAAATATCTGATAGGTGTTAATTTCCAAAAATATATAAAAAATTCTATAACTTAATAGCACAAAACCCCACTAACCTTATTTTTTAAAATGGGCCAGTTTGTATTTACAGTTTAGATCCAAAACATCAGTTTCCCGACCCCCTGAGGGCTATTAATGGAGAGGAAACAGAGTAAGATTGAAGTGCTGATACTCAATGGGCCAGATGCTGTTTTCCTCACCAGCAAAAGCCTCCTCATCCACCCCTACATGTAAAACTCTGAGTAATGCCTAAGGATTCTTATTATGCCCAATAATAATTGCTAATTATTCCTTATATTTACCCAGAGGCAAATACATATACATAAAGGGGGAAGAGATGGAGGAAGAGGAGATAGAAGTTACACTCACTTCTCCAGGCCCAAACTGGAATTACAACTAAACTATAGAAAAATCACCCTGACTAACCAAGTGATGACTAGCTGAAGAGGATTGCAATAAGGATTTACAGGGAAAAAAAGCCACAATGTGACTGGTGGGAAGGACAGAGAAGCAAAAAGGGCTGGTCCTGTACCCACATGTGGCAGCTGAGAATCAGGAGAGATATGTCAGCTGCAGAGGTCCCCGTTTCAGAGTGTGGGGTCTCAACCCCATACCAGGCTCCCCAGCCTGGAATAACAGAGCCAGGAAGAAGTGTCCACATAGCATCTGGCTTAAAATCAGTGGGAAATCTGTCTACCAAGAAGAGACACAAGTCTGCTACAAACCCAGACACCCTCTTAAAGAATCAGAGCACAAAATCTCATTGCAGCCACGCATGCTAGGCTGTGCTGGCAGAGGGAAGGTGGATTGAAGTGGACTGGAGTTGCACGAGGACAGGCTGGGCTGTGTGGCTCCAGGGAGAGCTAAAGGCAACAGCCACCAGGGTCTCTGTACTGAGTCCCTCTCCCACACTAATAATAGATGCCATCTGTCCTGGGTCAAGCACTCCCCTCCAAACTGTATGTGCCTGGGGGGACTGTACAAGTGCCCCCATCCTGGCCACCTACTGTCTCATCCTGCCCATATCACACACTGCATAGGAGCGTGTTGTATAGACTTTTAAAGGAATCTTGAGGGAAAACTCAGGAAGAATCTGAGATAAGTTGTGTGGCTCTGGGACAGACATCATTTCTCTTCCTGGCCAGAGCACAACAGAGCAACTGCACCATGCACATACCTGGAGAGCCTGAGAACTCTCAGTGCCCCACAGCCCTTATCCAGCAAGAATAGTAGTACCCCACCCCTCACTGGAGATCTACTAGCTCTGCCACGGAAGAACCACTAGCTCCACCCTACTGACTCCTGGTGGCCCCACCCTGCCAAGCTTGTGCTATGCAATATTATCAGCCGCCTGTGGCCAGCCTGGCCCCCTTATGACTCTCCAGAAGACTCTCCAGAAGATCTGGGCAGATTCTGGGAAAAACTCAGTTGTGTGGCTCTTGGGTAGGGTCATTTTTCCTTTGCATGCCAAATGGGCACTCCTGTTTCCGTGCAGAGCCCTCCCTTCTACAACTAAATATTGGTCTATTTGGGCCTGATGATCTTACCCTGATGAATCCCTGAGACTTTGTTTTATCCCAAAAGATCTGTGGACACTTGGAAGGTGGTAGCTAAACTTGGTGTACCAAGACACTTCCTGAATGACCTCAAGCTCAGCACTTGTGCCAAGTTTGAATCTATTTCAATCTAGTGAACACAAGTTGCCCCTACCTGATGACTCACTGAGATCCTCCTTCATACAACTTGAATACTGCCAGAGGTTCTTTCAGTGACTAAGTCTCATAGGCATTTAGCTGGTTTCAGGGACTCTTGGGCCTCTTGATGAAATGCTCCAGGCTCTGTGAAGTCTTAGTGTTCAGCTTGGCCCTTCCCATGCACACCCAGGCCCTATAGAAGGAACCACAAATTGTGGATCACCTTGAAGCACCAAACAGGTAGCCTACGGCTGGTCACAGGTAGGATGTGACATTGACAAGCACTGGAGACCCTCCCAAGTAGCCCCCAAACCAGCACCCTCAGTGGATCAGACCATGTCAGAGTATGACCCAATTAGCTCTACAAGGGGCACACACAAAGGGAGATCTCAGTAGACACCAGACCCTATGGGAGTAAATTCAGCTTTGTGGAGTTAACCCCTGCATAACAGCTCATACACTGTGATCAGGGTCTATTCTCAGCCAAATGGAGGAACAACCCCACCAATGGATGGACCAATAACAATCAATACTCAACTACCACAAGAGGGTTTGCATAACACCCAACAGGAATATTCCTGGAGAACCTACCTCAAGCAATCAGGAAGAGTGCAGCAGTGAACCCCACCCAGTACATAAGGCCATCATGCTAAGGCATAGCATATCTACCTAATACACAAATAAATACAGAGAAGCAGATGAAATGAGGAGACAAAGAAACATTCCCCAAGTGAAACAACAGGAGAAATACCCAGAAAAAAAGAACTAAATGAAATGGAGTCAAGCAAGCTACCAGATACAAATTTCAGAACAATGGTTATAAAGATTCTCAAGGAACTTAGTAAGAACTTCAACAAAGAGATAGCAAGCATAAAAAGGACATAGAAAACATAAAACAAAACTTTTCAAAAATGACAAATGCAATATCTGAAATGAAGGACACACCAGAAGGCTAGATGAAGCACGTGATTTAATCAGTGATAGGGAAGACAAGGTAGCAAAAAACAATCAGAGCAACAAAAAGAAAAGAGAATTGTAGAAAATGAGGGTAGTCTAAGGAACCTCTGGAACAATGTAATGCATAACAACATATGCATCAGAGGGGCACCAGAAGAAGAGAGAAGGCAAGAAATTGAGAACCTACTTGAAGAAATTCTAGTTGAAAACTTCCTTAACCTGGAGGGAAAAGAAAGACACACAGGTCTAGGAAGCTCAAAAAGTCTCAAACAAGATGAGCCTAAAGTAGCCCACATGAAGACACATCATAATTAAAATGGCAAGGGTTAAAGACAAAGATAATCTTAAAAGCAGCAAGAGAAAGATAATTAGTTACCTACAAGGGATCTCATAAAAGACTTCAGCAGATGTCTCAGTAGAGACACTTCAGACCAGAAGGGATTGACATCAAATATTCAAAGTGATGAAAAGCAAGGACCTACAATCTAAACTACTATTCCCAACAAGGCACTCACTTAAAATTGAAAGTGGAATAAAGAACTTCCTAGGCAAGAAAAAGCTAAAGGATTTCATTACCACTAAGCCAGTATCTCTCTCTCACACACACACACAAATGTTATAGAGTCTTCTTCTTGAAGAAGAAGAAGAAGAAGAAGAAGAAGAAGAAGAAGAAGAAGAAGAAGAAGAAGAAGAAGGAGAAGGAGAAGGAGAAGGAGAAGGAGAAGGAGAAGGAGAAGGAGAGAGGGAAGGAGAGAGGGAAGGAGAGAGGAGGGAAGTAGAAAGGGAAGGGGAGGTTGGAAGAAAGAGAAAGGAAGGGAGGAAGGAAACTATAAAGAATAAAATGGCAGTAAATGCCTACTTATCAAAAATCACATTACGTGTAAATTGCTTAAATGCTTCAATCAAAACACAAAGGATAAATGAATAGGTAAGAAAACAAGACCCATATATATGTTGTCTATAAGAGACCCACCTCAGGAAAAAAAATCATAAACATAGACTAAAAGTAAAGAGATGGGAAAAGGTATTTCATGTAAATAGGAACAAAATAAAGACTGGGTAGCAGTACTTACATGAGGCAAAATAGACTTTAAAACAAAGGCTATAATAAGGGACAAAGATATTATATAATGATAAAGGCATCAATCCAACATGAAGATATAATTCTTATGAATGTTTATGCACCAAGATTGGATAAACTAAACATATAAAGCAAATATTAATGGACATAAAGAAAGAGATTGATAGTAATACAGTCATGGTAAGAGATTTTAACCTCGTTGATACCAATGGATAGGTCGTTCAGACAATAAGTCAACAAGGAAGCAGCAGCTTTCTTAACACACTAGACCAAGTGAATTTAATTGATACTTATAGAGCATTTTATTTCAAAGCAGAAGAATAAATATTCTTTTCAAGTACATATGAAACATTTTCCAGAATAGACCATATGTTAAGACACAAAACAAGTCTCGATAAATATAAAATTATTGAAATCATGCCAAGCATCTTCTCTGACCATAATAGAATAAAATCATAACTCATTTACAAGAAAAAACCCTGAAAACACAATCATATGCAAACTAAATAACATATTCTTAAACAATGAATGGGTTAACAATAAAATGGAAGAAGAAATCAAATGTTACCTTGAGACAAGTGAAATAGAACACACAACAACCCAAAATCCTCGGGACACAAAGAAAGCAGTATTAAGAGGGAAATTCATAACAATACAGGCTTACCTAAAAAAAAATCTCAAAGAGGCAATCTAACCTTATGCCTAAAGGCACTAGA
Source organism: Glossophaga mutica (assembly GCA_039655065.1). Lineage (NCBI taxonomy): Eukaryota > Metazoa > Chordata > Mammalia > Chiroptera > Phyllostomidae > Glossophaga > Glossophaga mutica. Next base: position 90,017,998 of record CM077307.1, on the reverse strand, counting down.
AAAAGAACATCAAAGCCCAAGTAGAAGGAAGAAAATAACAAAGATCAGAGTGGAAATAAATCTGTTTCTTAGGAAAGATAAATGAGATTGACAAAACTTTAACCAGACTAATCAATATAAAAGGAAAACTCTAATAAATAAAATCAGAAATAAAAGAGAAGTAACAATAGTCACTGCGGAAACAGAAAAGATTATAAGAAAATATTCTAAACAAGTATATGCTAACAAATTGAACAAAGTGAAAAAAATAAATAAATTCCTAAAAACATACAATCTTCAAAACCTGAATCAAGAAATCTGAACAGACCAATTACAACTAATGAAATCAAAGAAGTAATCAAAAAACTCCCAGCAAACAAAAGTCCTGGGCAAAATAGCTTCTTAGGTAAATTTTACCAAACATTCAAAGAACTGACACCTATCCTTCTCAAACAATCCAAAAAATACAAGAGGAGGGATGACTCCCAAGCTCATTATCCTAATTCCAAAACCAGATAGAGACACTACAAAGAAAAACAGTTATAGGCCAGTATCCCTGATGAACTTAGATGCTAAAATTCTCAACAAAATATTAGCAAACCAAATAAATAAATACATTTAAAAGATCATACACCATGATCAAAAAGGATTTCTCCCTGAGATGTAGGGTTTATACAATATCTGCAAATCAATTAGCATGATAGACCATGTAAATAAAGTGAAAAATAAAAATTACATGATCATATCAATAGATAAAGGAAAAATCTTTTGACAAAATCCAGAACCTATTTATGATTTAAAAAGAAAAATCTAAACAAAACCTCTCAGCAAAGTGGGAAGAGAAGGATCATAACTCAACATGATAAAGGCCCCATATGACAAACCCATACCCAACATCATATTCAATGAGAAAAAAACCTAAAAGTGTTTCCCTTAAGATCAGGAACAAGATAGAGATGTCTGCTTTAATCAGTATCATTTAACATAGTACTAGAATTCTTAGCCACAGCAATCAGACAAGAAGAAGAAATAAAGGCATCCTCGTTGGAAAGAAAGAAGTTAAAGCTAACATTATTTGCAAATGACATGATGCCGTATATAGAAAACCCTAAATAATTTCATGAAAAACTACTAGAACTGATTAATGAATTTAGTAAAGTAACAGAATACAAAACTAATATTCAGAAATTGGTTGCATTTTTATACACTAATAATGAACTATCAGAAAAAGAAACTAAGAAAGCATCCCATTTAAAACTGCATCAAGATACCTAGGAATAAATTCAAAAAGGAGGTATAAAATTTGTACTCAGAAAACTATATGGCATTGAAGAAAAAATCAAAGAAGATACAGATAAATTGAAGCATATACTATGTTCATGGACAGGAAGAATTAACATCATTAAAATGTCCATAAGACCCAAAGCAACCTATTGATTTAATGCAATTTCTATCAAAATACCAATTACATATTTCATAGGGAAAAAATATGTATGAAACTAACAAAAAACAGAATAGCCTCAGCAATACTGAGAAAGAAGAGCAAAATTGGAGGCATAACACTATTTGATATTAAACTATATTACAAGGCCACAGTAATCAAAACAGCATGGTACTAACATAAAAACAGACATATAGATTAATGGAACAGAATAGTGAGCCCAGAAATTAACACATACCTCTATGTTCAGTTAATATTTTATGAAGGAGGCAACAGCATACAATAGGGTAAAGATGATCTATTCAATAAATGGTGTTGGCTAAACTGGACAGATACATGTAAAAAAAAATGAAACTAGACTACCCCCTTACACCATATATAAGAGTAAACTAAAAGTGAATTAAAGATTTAAACGTAAGACTCAAAACCATAAAAATTCTAGAAGAAAACTCAGGCTGTAAAATCTCTTACATATCTGCTAGCAATTTTTTTTCTAGTATATCTCCTTAGGCAAGGGAAACAAATGAAAAAATAAACAGATGGGACTACATTAAACTAAAAAGCTTTTCACAGCAAAGGAAATCATCAATAAAATAAAAAGACAGCCTATTAAATGGAAGAACATATTTGCTAATAACACCTGGTAAGCAATTAATACCCAAATTTTATAAAGAACTCATATAATCAATACCAGAAAAACAAATAATCCAATTGAAAAATGAGAAGATGACCTGAGTAGAAACTTACCCCAAAAGGACTTGCAGATGGCCAGAGACATATGAAAAGATGCTCAATATCAACTGTTAGAGAAATGGAAATTAAAACCACAATAAGATATCACCTCACACCAGTCAGAATTGTTCTCATCAGTGAACCCATAAATGACAAGTGTTGGCAAGGATGTGGAGAAAAGGGAACCCTCATGCAGTGTTCATGGGAATGAAGATTGGTGCAGCCACCATGAAAAGCCTTATAAAGTTTGCCTTCACAGACCTGTACTCCTATGTCAAAGTAGTCTTTCCTATTTCCCTCTAAACTAGAAATAATGTCATCCTCCTCTAAAATGCTAACCCTATATTTACAGCTCTCTTAAAACCCTAAGGAAATTTAGTTAGACTTCAAGTCATTACAAATATTAAACAATAAAAAAAAATTAAAAATGCAACTGCCTTACGAGTCAGCAATTCAATTTCTGGATATATACTCAAGAAACCAAAAACACTAATTGGAAAGAATGTATGCATCTCTATGTTCATTGCAGTATTATTTATAATGGCAAAGATGGATGAGTGGATAATAAGCAGTGGTACAAAAATACAATAGAATATCACTCAGCCATTAAAAAGAAGGCAGTCTTACCATTTGCACCAGAATGAATGGACCTAGAGGGTATTATGCTCAGTGAAATTAGCAGATAAAAACAAATACCATATGATCTCTCTTATATGTGGAACATAAAGAACCAAATAAACAAACCAACAAAATTAAGACAGACTCATAGACACAAAGAGCACAGAAGTGGTTTCCAGAGGGGAGGGAGCTAGGGAACTGGGAGAAAGAAGTGAAAGGATTAAATACAAACTGGTAGTTACATAATAGCACAGGGATGTCAGATAAAACATAGAAAATAGAGTCAATAATATTGAGATGACTTTGTATGGTGTCATTTGGATACTGGAAATATGGAGGGGAACACTTTGTAAAGTATACAATTGTCTAACAACTAAGTTGTACACCTGAAACAAATACAAAATAATATTGAAAGTAAACTGTAACTGAAAATAATAAATAAATATATATGTGTGTGTCATGTGACAGTTTTCTATATCATAAAATAATGTTTATGAACAAAGAGATGGTTTTCTATTTTATCTTATTTGAACATAAATATGTAAGTTAAATATGGGGTAAATGAATAGTGTTAAAATATTTTAACTTTTAAGATTGTGTAATATCTTCAGAATAAGAACTATCACAATTCTGGTACCATTATTCTCTGGATACCTCTATTTGCCTTGTCGGGTGGAAGTATTCAAGAACCAAGCAAATTCCATGACTAATCTAAGCCTCATATGCAACTGCTTAATAAAAATATGTGTTCCAACTACTTTTTAAATTATCTCACTTGTTTCCACATAATTTTAAAAAGCACATTCACTTGGTCATCAAAATTAATTCATGTGGTAGAGTCACATCATATTTCTCCCCCAATAAAAACCATAACAATGAAATTTCTGAGTATTGGATGCCAATTGTATGTAATTTGTATAAATGGAATAGAGCCTACCAGATTAGGAAGTATGTCAAGAAAGAAGAATTTTAAATTTAAAATTTGCTTAGTTTACCATGACTGTGGGGGGGGGGGGCTCCACCCACAGAGCCCCATCACTCCGTCATGGATGAGAATAAAACTACCAAGACATGATCTGCTTGGGGAGGAAAGGTGGTCAAACTCTCATAGGAGAATGACCCAGAGCCCCTTCCTCACTAGGCTTTTATTGGGTTCAAATACACAGGAATACAGGTTTGTCAGGTGGCAACGATCAAACAATGGTTAACATTTCAAAGAAATCTGAGGGCTTAATCTGAGTCAGTGTCTGTCAGGAAAGGGGGTTGTGAAACTTTGGGAAACATACTCATTTCCTCCTCTGACACTTATCATTTAAATGAGAGCACTCTTAGCAAAGCAGGTTTCACAGGATTTTACGAATTCTTTCTTATGCCCGATCACCCGGGGAACCGTTCTGGCTGGCACAGGGCTGCACCGCTCGCCATCATAGTTTCAGGCTTTAAGCCAATTAGGCTCAGGAAGCAGAAGACATCTCTCAGATGGAAATGGGGACTCAGGCTATGTCAGAATAGCTGGGGGGTGAGGGTTCATCACCCCCTGCTTGCTGCAGCCCACCCCCCCAAGTCTTTCCATGAGGGCCTCCCAAGTGGTCAGGTCTGGCTTAGGTTGCCCCTCCCATGAGGAGTCTTACCCATCATTGACTAACCGACCAAGCTTTGGGGCCAGAAATGGATGAGGCAGAAGCAGTGCTCCTGCCAGGGAGATAAGCTTTGTCTCCTTAGTAGGTCACGTCCTCTTGACAGAACAGACCCAGATGAAGTGGGTCCCTAGGCTCTTAAACAGCCCACCATGGGGTGAGGGTTACAACTCCTGAAACCAGCTGAACAGTCCACAACACATGACAATCTCTAATAACTGGAATGCTGAGGAACTAACACCTTCATAAGTGGATAATAATGGGAACTCTGCTTGAAAACTGGTTTGCCAAAGTTTGAAGAATTTTGACACTCATATGTGAAGTTGGAAAAGGAGTAGCTCTGAAGATAAATTACTAGGTTTGATAAAAATATTTACAAAATATTAAATAGAGTCGATAAATCAATATTAAGTAAGTTGTAGACTTCTAGTCAAAATATTTAATGGACTTTGACAAACTTCCTCTTTTCCAAACACATGTCAAGGATAAAACAAACAAACAAAACCCCTGAAAAATAGATAGACATGCATTGTCTCAAAAGCATCTCAGCAGAGGATAAATAAAAAAGCCCAGTGGAGAGCAAGACTGAAACCACAGGCCAGCTCCAGTCCAGCCCAGGGAAAGGCAATGGGATCAGGAGCTGGATGCCTGCAGAAAATTAAAAAACACGATGGCTGCATGGTAGGCTGAGAAATGGAGCTCACCTCATGGCAGAAGATTGAGAGAGAGCACCCCTTCCCATGAAAGGAAGCCAAAGGAGAAACTGCTGCTGACTGCTGATTGATACTGTGTCTCTGGGGATGCTCTAGGCCTGAGATCATGGAGGTCAGAGCTACGTCCTCAGGCACAGTGGCTGCGCCATGCTGCTCTGGTGACTAGATCAGTGATACTTCCACACACCTCAGGTAATAGCTCCAGGCATGATAAGGCCAAATTCAGGAAGTGGGGGCTGGAAGGCTGGAAAGAAGGATTCCACTAGTTAGAGAAGAATAAGGAGACAGAACAAGAGAGACAGAGACAGAGACAACAAATAACACAACTTTCTATTCAAAATGGGTCTGCAATCTAAACTATCAAAACATACTATGGAGAATTTTAATGTTAAGAAAGTCAACCAGATTGATCAATATAATTGAATCATAAATTCACAGGAAACAATATTCACAGTCTAACAAAGATTTCAACATATTTAGGAGAGCTGAAGAGATGAATGAAGGATTAACATACATTTAAGAGAAAAATAAATGAATTTTTTAAATTTAATTTTGTAAAAGTAGGGAGATACAGGTGACTATGAAAAATAGATGTTTTGAAAATAAAAAATAAAGACATTTCAGACAAGGAAAATATCAGAATTAAAGATTCAAATGGTAAACTAAATTGTAGACTAAATACAGATACACTAAGAATATCTGAGCTAGACAATGGCAATAAAAGATTTGCCTAGAGTATGAACAAAAAAAGAGAAATAGTAAATTTTGAAAGGATGTTAGATAATAATTCTCCAGAATAAAAGAAAGACATTAGTCTGATATCAGATGCACATGTAGTGTCAGGAAAGATTTTTAAAAATCCACTTCTAGGAACATTATAGTAAAACTATGGAAAATAAGAAAAAAACACAATACCTTAAATGTTATGAAAGGAAAGATAAATTACAAATAAATGGCAATTTGGCTTCATATCAGCAACAACAGATGCCACAAACAACAGAACAGCATTGTCAAATGCTGATAGAAAATAATTGTCATAGATTTAATATGTAAAACTCATTTAATAATGAATCAAAATAAGTGATTTTAGACATGTAAAAAGAAGTTGCAACCCATAGATCCTTATTACTATTGAACACTCCAGAGGAAGAAATGGGGAAAAGAAACAAAGATGAGCACAAACTTAGATACAATAACCTGGTAAGTTTGATTAGTGATCTACTCTAATAGATAATCATGATATTTGCTTATATTTTTAATTTTGAAAAAACCCTAAATAGCAGTACAAAATAGAGGTAGATTGTTAAATGGATAGCCAAACATGGCTAAGGTCCTCTCTAGTGTTTAAGAGGTAATTAGAATAATTTTGGAATTTGCTACAAAATCTTTGCTACAAGTACATGTGTTAAAAATTAAAAATAAATAATAAACATAATCAAAGGGTACACACTTCCAGTTATAAAATAAGTCCTGGGTATGTAAGGTACAACATAGGGGTAATCGTTAGTAATACTCTACTGTATGTTTGAAAGTTGCTAAGAGAGTAGATTTTAAATATTTTCCTTACAATGTGAATATAACAATAAACAAAATAAAATAAAAATCAATAAAGATGTTACTGAGAGCTTTAAACTATTATAAGATGCAGAAAATGTAGAAGTTTATCAAAACAATATGAGTCACAAAAACAAGGGGAGAAAGGCAAAGAAAATATAAAATGGTAGAAATTCAAATACACTAATAATCAGGGTTATTGTAAGCAAAGAAAACCTATCCAATGTAAGATGATTAGACTGGATTAAATAATTAGAATACAACCTAAAACTGAAAATAAAGGAACAGAAAATAACTTACCAGGCAAATCCTAATTAATTATAACTATTTATAGTTGTAACTATTTTGTAACTACATTATAGTCACTGAAGTATAACATGGTTAATAAAATATTGATGCAAAATAAATAATACTATATGCTTTATGCATTTAACATCATGACTTTGGAAAATATAAAGCAGAATCTCAGAATTATGAAAGAAGAAATACAAAACAATATTATAGTGGGATATTTAATGTATTTCTCTCAGGAACAGAAAAAATACTAACAGGAGCAGAAAATATTAAGAATATAAATGATTTATAGCATAAAATTATTAATATGTATACCATATTTTATCTGTGATAAAAATGTGTATAGATATTTATATTTCTATTTGATTTAATATTTATTATATTTTTTATTACCATTTAGTTCCCGTATACCCCCTTTCCCACTGTAATCACTATGTCCATGTCCACAGGTCCTTTATCCTTTTCACTCAATCCCTCCACCCCCACTAGCTGCCATCCTACTCTGCATCTATGAGTCTGTCCCTATTTTCTTTGTTAGTTCAGTTCTTCATTAGATTACACATGTGAGTGAAAACATATGGTATTTGTCTTTCTCTGACTGGCTTATTTCACTTAGCATAATGTTCTCCAGGTCCATCTACACTGTCACAAAAGGTAATTTTTTTCTTTTTTATGGCTGAGTAGTATCCCATTGTGTAAAATGTCCCAAATCTATTGATGGACATTTGGACATTTTCCATATCTTAGCAATTGTAAATAATGCTGCAATGAACATAGAGGTGTATATGTTGTTTCAAAATAGTGTTTTGGATTCCTTCAGATATATTCCCAGAAGTGGGATTGCTGGGTCAAAAGGCAGACACATTTTAAATTTTTTGAGGTATCTCCAAACTGCTTTCCATGGTGGCTTCCCCAGTCTGCATTCCCACAAACAGAGCAAAAGGATTCCCCTTTCTCCACGTCCTTGTCAGCACTTGTTTGTTGATTTATTGATGATAGCCATTGACAGATGTGAAATGATATTTCATTGAGGTTTTAATTTGCATTTCTCTTATGATTAGTGACATTGAGCATCTCTTCATATGTTTATTGGCCATGTGTATGTCCTCTCTGGAGAATTGTCTGTTCAGGTCCTCTGCCCATTTTTTAATTGGGTTGTTTGTTTTTGTTTTGGTGCTTTGTAACTTCTTTATAAATTTTGGATATTAACTCCTTATCCGATGTATCAGCAAATATGTTATCATAATCTATGGGTTGTCTTTTTATTTTGTTGATGATTTCCTTTGTTGTGCAAAATCTTTTTGGTTTTGTGGTCCTATTTGTTTATTTTTTCTTTTGTATCTCATGCTTGGGGAGATATATCTGATAAAATATTGCTATATACAATGCCCAAGGTTTTTCTGCCTGTGTTTTTTTACAGTTTTTATGTTTTAAGATCTAACATTTAAGTCTTTAACCCATTTTGAATTTATTTTTGTGTGTGGCATAAAAAGGTGGCTTAGTTTCATTTTCCTACATATATCTGTCCAATTTTCCCAACACCATTTATTGAAAAAACTGTCTTTAGCCTATTGTATGTGCTTGCTTCCTCAGTTCAATATTAACTGACTATAAAAGTGTGGGTTTATTTCTGGGCTCTCTACTCTGTTCCATTGATCTATGTGTCTGTTTTTATGCCAGTACAAGGCTGTTTTGATTACCATGACCTTGTAATATAGTTTGATATTAGGTAGTATGATTCCTCCAACTCTGTTCTTCTTTCTCACGATTGATCTTGCTATGCAGGGCCTTTTGTGGTTCCATACAAATTTTTGAAATATGTGTTCTAGTTCTGTTAAATAAGTCATTGGGATCTTGATAGGAATTGCACTGAATCCATAGATGCTTTGGGTAGTATGAACATTTTAATAATGTTAATTTTTCCTATCCATGAGCACTGTACGTGCTTCCACTTATTTGTGTCTTCTTCTATTTATTTCTTTAGTGTCTTATAATTTTCCAAACACAGGTCTTTTACATCATTGGTTAGGTTTATTCCTAGGTATTTTATTCTTTTTGAGGCAATTGTGAATGGGATTGTCTTCTTAGTTTCCCTTTCTGTAAGTTTGTTATTGGCATATAGAAATGCAACCAATTTCTGAATATTAATTTTGTATCCTGCTACTTTGCTGAATTCCTTTATCAGTTCTAATAGTTTCTTGGTGGAATCTTTAGGGCTCTCTATGTATAGTATCATGTCATCTGCAATTAATGACAGTTTTACTTCTTCCTTTCCAATTTGGATAGTTTTTATTTCTTCTTCTTGTCTGATTGCTGTGGCTAGGACTACCAGTACTTAAATATTTATATTTAAGTAAATTCTGAACTAATCATAAGAAATATTTGTTATTATCTAGCTCACATAGAATATTTATAAAACATGTGACTCACACATTAGGTCATATATTAAGACATACACTTTTAAATTACAAAGATCATATTCTCAGACAAATAGATATAAAATGGAATTTAGCAATGAAAAACAAAGCTCCCTGTATATTTGGAAATTTAAACAAACATGTTTAAATTACTTATTTAAAAACTAATAATGGTAAATGATAAAATAAAACAATGAAAGTACTTATTTAAAAAACTGTGGAATGCAGCTAAAATAATACCTGGTAGTAAATATATAACTTAAAAAATAGCATTCATTTTTTTAAAAAACAAAAAAAGAAAAGAAATAAGAATAAAAACTGAGAGAATTTTTTTCAATTTAAAAGCTAGAAAAAGAATAATAAGGTAAAACTAAAAAACTTAAGAACAAAAATAATAATACTGTGCCAGAGTTAAAATGAATTCATCAGAAAACCAATAAGTAAGAAATCATCCACAAAGCCACTAGCCACTTATCACCAACTTGATACCAAATCAGATAAGAATAACATAAGAAAAATTATAGTTCATCTTCACACATAAATAGAAATGCAAAAAAATAAAAGTAAAATGTTAGCCAATTAATTTCAGCAACACAAAACATACACAACACTCATCTATACACATTCACATAGTCTTGTGGGGAGAAAATTGGTTTTGATATCATAGAGGGCTTAATCTGAGTTCTGGACTACCTATTTAGTACATGTGTTCCCTAGTTTTTATTGCTTATAGTGTTTATTTTCTTAGAGTAATTTCAGGAGAAATCATTGAAACACCTACCATCTATGTGATTCTTCATTTATTTACTCTTTAAAATGTTAACGTTGTAAATTTTTGTTGACTAAAAGTAAATATTAACTCACACACCTTTTAAAGTATAAACACATCTGAGGTTGGGAACTAAATGTTTTTGTTTTGTTCTGTTTTGTTTTGTTTTGTTTTTAAGGTTTTATTTATTTATTGTTAGAGAGAGGGAAAGGAAAGGAGAGATGGGGAGGAACATCAATGCGTAGCTGCCTTTCATGCACCCACCACTGGGGACACGGCCTGCAACCCGGGCATGTGCCCTGACTGGGAATCCAACCAGCAACCCCCTAGGTTCACACAGCTGAACTGAATTCACTAAGCCACAACAGCCAGGACTGTTTTGTTCTTTCTTACAACTAAAAATCATGTTTTCTTGGTGTTTTCCTCTGTATAAGTTAAACATAGGAACAATTTTCATTTCTTGACGTTTCTTCTTGTGAACTTTCATGGTCTTCCTGGTGGAGGGCCAGAACCAAGTACAGGGTATGAACCCACAGACTCACACAATGTATCTGTTTGAATGTTACAGCACTCAAGCATGTACAGTGTCTGCTCGGACATTCCTGAATTTCCACAGCAGTCTTGGTGCTGTAACTTACAAAGGCAAGTAGGGTAGAGCCATTGTCAGTACAGCCCAGCCCCCAAAGCAGCCATCCCCCTCACCTCACCATAGAACCAATTCCACCACCCTAGAAGATGTCTCAGAAATCATAATAAATCATGTTGGAAATATGAAAGTCACAAACTTAGTGGCTTTTGGGCATAGAATATTGATGTTAATGAACATGTCAATAAAAACAGGTTGGTCTCCAGCCAGCTGCCAAAAGTATGTTGGCACTGTGCCTACAGCCAATCCCTGAAATAGCACCCCTCCACCTGCAAATGGAAACTCCACTACTTCAATTAGTAAAACAACTGTGCCATAGCTTTCCTTCTTAAGCAAAACTTTACAGGTCTAATTTACTTCAGAGTACCTCAGGACTCTGAAGAAAGTTGGCAGTTGTTTCCTACATAATCTGAGAGTAACAGCCTGGAATTTCCCCCCTGATCTTTTCCTTTAATCTATTTTCCTTCCACCAAGGACTTGCACTTTACTCACTTATTTGTGTGAGACTGACAGACCATTTATCAGACACCTGAATACACATGGGGGTGGAGAGAAAGTAGGAGTTTCTTCTTCAAAGGAACACATCTCAAGAGCCACTGAAATGCACAGAACTCACGCTTCTTCTAGGAACAAATACAGAAATTAATAATGTGGGCCTGACTGTCATGTCTAATGACAAAAGTCAGATTTGTCACCATTATCACATAATGTATTTGGGGACCAATACATAAATAGAAAGTCAAGTATAATAAAAATTCTGTGGTTTATTCATCATCACATGAGAAAAAATAATGATATTCTCTTCTATACATTTTTGCTTTATCTTCAATAGCTTCCTTTTTTGTTTTTTTAACTTTCCCCAAATCCAAACATTAGAAAACATCTTAGAGAATATTAACACAGAAGAAGATGCAATGTTCTAAGAGAAAGAGCATTTTCATCTCACAGGATTTTTTTTATTGTGGTGGCATAAGTGGAGATGGTCTAAATATTTTTAGTATCCTGGGGACAATGGAGAGATAAAAACAATGGTATTGTTGAGTTCTTTAAATAAAAGTAATACCATTATCAATGTATTGTAGTAATAACCAACTTTTGACAGGAATATTTCTCAGTAATTTTTATAAACGTACATATCTTTTTTGTCTAGATGATATACCTATTTACGATTGTTTTAAAATGTTTAATTTTTATGTTTCCCAAAGAAATATATTATCAGGTAAAATGCTAAAATGCCAAGTTGAGAAGCAAAAATTTCACTGCCTATCTAACCAGATAAGGTTTTTCTTTGTTTTCTTTTTTTTAAGGAGGCCTGTAATTATGTTTATTTTCCAATGTGTCTCTTCACCAGATGTGTTTTATATAAGTTTTATGAAAAGATTATTTAGCTTCTTTTGTATTAGTTTATCTTTTTTTAATTATTGTTCAATTACAGTTGTCTGCATTTTGCCCCCACCACTCCCCCATCCCAGCCAAACCCACCTCCCTACCTTGTTTCCACCCTCCCCATTGGTTTTGTCCATGTGTCCTTTATAGCAGTTCCTGAAAACCCTTCACCCCACTGTTCCCTCCCACCTCGCCTCTGGTTATTGTTAGATTGTTCTTAATTTCAATGTCTCTGTTTATATTTTGTTTGCTTTTATCTTTTGTTGATTATGTTCCAGTTAAGGGTGAGATCATATGGTATTTGTCCCTCACCACCTGACTTGTTTCACTTAGCATAATGCTCTCCAGTTCCATCCATGCTATCACAAAGGGTAGGAGCTCCTTCTTTCTTTCTGTTGCATAGAATTCCATTGTGTAAATGTACCATAGTTTTTTGATCCACTCATTTATGGCACTTAGGTTGCTTCCAGTAGTTGGTTATTGTAAATTGTGCTGCTATGAACATTGGGGTGCATAGCTTCTTTTGGATTGGTGTTTCAGGGTTCTTAGGATATAATCCCAACAGTGGAATTGCTGTGTCAAAAGGCAGTTCCATTTTTAGTTTTCTGAGGAAATTCCATACTGTTTTCCACATTGGCTGCACCAGTCTGCATTCCCACCAACAGTGCACTAGGGTTCCTTTTTCTCCACAACCTCTCCCACGCTTGTTTGTTGATTTGTTTATATGGCCATTCTGACTGGTGTGAAATGGTATCTCATTGTCGTTTCAATTTGAATCTCTTTGATGGCTAGTGATACTGAGCATCCTTTCTGGGCCCTCTGTATGCCCCTGGAGAAGTGTCTGTTCAAGTCTTTTGCCCATCTTTTAATTGGGTTTTTTGTCGACCAGATAAGGTTTCATTCCACTTTTAATTGATGTTTAAGGGAAGAAACATCTCTGTAAAATCCATTAAGCTTCCAACGACTGATAAAGCTTCCTCAGATATATTAAGGACATATTCTAAGACAGAGATTCAGAAATCAAAGGGCTGCTACCCTGCCCATAAGACCATCCCCCTAGATCTAATTCTTAGTCTTACAAGGAAGGTTCTAGCCATCAAATGTCAGAGGAAAATGTACTGGAGTGTATATGTGTGTATAAGTAAAGATGAAAAGGTGACTCTAATTACTCTACTGTAGCAAGAAAGGAAAGCTTCAAAGAAATATTGAAGGATGCTGGCAGTCAGCCAAAAATATTTAACAGTTACTAGGGCAAGTAGAGTCTTGCTGCTTTATTCCTAATAATGTTTTCTGCTCTTTTCTCAATTACTGAAGCTCCTACCCACTGCATACCATTTCCCTTTCCATGAATAAAATACCAGACAACCATCACCCATCCCCTCCTGATGGAGGGGAACTAAGGAAATGCAACTTCAACTATGGGTTTCCTTTTTAATTTGTCATAGTCATGCTATTTTTCTAGGAAGTAATCTGCAACCCATTACACATTTTCCTCCTGCATTAATAGTTGGAAAAATAATTATATTTGTAGCCCTTTTTTTAGTTGCAAAATATTCTCAAAAGGGTGTGCCTGGATAACAGCATGTAGAGTCAATTAGATTGTAAAGAAAGAATACTCTAAAGGACTGGAGAGAAAGGAAGGGCAGCCACAGAAAAGGGAAGAAAGCATTTGGCATCTGAGGTCCCCTAAGGGAGCTCACAGCAGACTGACCAGTTCAGTAAAACAAAATGCCAAATAACCAACCTCGTGTTTTAGAAACATTTCAAATTTACCAAGATGTAGTTCCCAAAATTTTATCCTACCCTTGAATTGCGTTCCTACTACAAGGAAAAGTTGAATCAAACTTTCTGTCTAAAATCATGTGGGTGCTCTTGGAACACCTGCAAATATAAGCCTTTCAATAGAAATATTTACACAGCAACCCTGGTTTTTTTCACAATAGTTTGGACAGAATCAAATAACCATATTAGGTGCAGTGACCCATTTTTAAAAATGTTCCTCTGCTCTTGGCTTTTTAAAACACATGATATTTTATGATTTGGCATTTTCAAAGCTTGCATAAATTATAGAATTTTAGAACTAGAGGCAGCCTTACATAGCCTCTAATTAAACTTCTTCAATTTCCAGATTAGGCAACTAGACCCAAGGAAATTAAGTGACTTAATCCAAGGTGACAGCCAACCAGTGACAGAGCATAGATTGGGCCATAATCCATTTTTCTTTATAAAATACTTATTTTAAAAAATCAAGCAAAAAGACCTTGGCTTGTGTGGTTCAGTTGGTTGGAGCATCATCCCATAACCAAAAAGCTGTGGGTTTGATTCCTGTTGGTCACACACCTACACCCCAGGTTAGGTCCCCAGTCTGGGCACATACAATCCCAGCCGTGGGCAGGAAGCAGCCAATTGAGTTTTTCTCTCACATTGATGTTTCTCTTTCTCCTTTCCTCTCTCCCTTCCTCTCTATCTGTAAGTAATTAAAAAAAAATGTCCTTGGGTGAAGATTTAAAAAATTAAAAAATAAGAATAATCAAACAAAATATGTCTTTCCAGAGCTAACTCTATATTCTGTTTTCCAAATTTGACAGAAATGTAACATGGAATTCAATAATATATTGTACATATTCAGTTTCCTTATTTATGCATTTACACATGTTCTTCATATTTTTAACACTAAATGGCATATTTATGCAGGTGACTCCAAGTCTCAGTCATAAAATAAGAAAGAAAAATATTTTAAAGGTAAAATCTTTCCTTGCAATATATTTCAAGGCATTAGGTAGTTCAATACTCTGGAATTCATTATGTCTCCTTTAAATTTATGCTTTAGTATTATCACAGCACATCTAGCAACCACCCTTCCATTTCAAGTATGGGAATTTGTTTTCCATAAAGTATCAGATAATCATGAGAGAGGCATTATCTGTAATCATTTGACTGAATTACAGTGACATAAAATTGATAGCAGAGAAACAACTAAAAAACACTTATGTATGTAGCATTAATGGGCTTGGTCCTTTTAGGTTTTCAAAGCATTTTCAGTTTTGTAGCATTGGTACTTGGATTCTGGACTTTTGTCTCTTAGTGGTAATTTTTTATTTTGTTAATAGGAATGGGAAGGTGGTCAGTTCACGGGAAAACTGTTATTTGTTCATGCAATTTTCAAACACGCATGTTGGGCATGTCTTGTTTTTGACTATATGGCTGTCCTTCCTTCTGACCGTAGTACCTTGATTTTTCTCTCTGAGTCGTGTGGTTCTGGAAATCCAGCTTCCCTCCTCCTACTACCATCTCCATGCTCACTTGATCTTCCACCAGCTATGTGGAAACATCACCCAGACCTAATCGTTAGATTTCATTCCTTGTGAAAAGTGATTGGTTTGGAGATAGGCACAGAATGAAGTCATTCAGTAAGACTGAACCGTGGGACTTTCTCTGCGATTGTCATGAAAGAAGTTTTCTTTTTCTGCTAGAAAAAACTAAGCTTAGAGAAAATGGGCTGAGAGTAGCCATTTTACCATTTAATAAGGAGACCCTGCCTGAAAAAAGGAAACCTCACAGGACAGCAGAGTGGAGAGGGAGCCACGGATGATTTGAATGTTGCTCGCATCTTTGGACACAGTGGTGCCTGAATACAGACTAACCCTCGACATTCCAATGACTTGTGTCAATAAGCACCACCACCCTGCTTTTACTTGTTTTACTTAAATCAGGAGTTGGGTTTATTCCCTTGCAGCTAAAAGACTTTTAACTAATATCAAACAGTGGAGGCTTAAACTAGAAAGTGACAGGAATCTTTGACTTTGTCCCTTGAACTAATTTTACCCATTTAAATAGAGACAGCAAACATTAAAGGTTTAAGCAATTGGGGCTTCAAATTCTGAACTCGTAAAGTTTTTTCCATCTAAATCTCACCATTTCTCACAGTCTTCTGAGGTTTTACCCTCTGGGATGGCATTCTGGCTCTTGAGAATCCCAGGAAATCCTTAAAATATATGCAAACTACAAAAACCAAGCAATAGTTTTGATTCCTCTTCTTCCCATTAGCTGAATAGTTAGCCCACACAAAACATGAGAAGATAGGCATTTCTGAGTGGGATCTGTCAAGCTGGCAACAAAAACCTAAAGACAAGTGTTTTGCTCAATTAGGATGATTTACCAGCTCTGCAGGAATGCTCATATCAGGAAACCTGAGTATTTTGGCCATAATATTATAGGGTTCTTTTAAAATAAAATTACATTTGGAGAAAGATGAAAGCCACATATATCTAAGTTCACAATTTTAACAAGCTTATAATAATATTTTAATTTATCTGATGAAAAATCAGGTGTTATAACTCTATTCATGCACTGTGCTAAGGTTCTTCGTCTTCTCAAATGCCTGGCAATGGGAAATTTGAGGGGTATTCAAGATATTATTTTCTTTATGCCCTCCTCATCGCCATTTACGGAAGTAAATTTAACAGAGTCACTGTCACAGGATTTTACATTACAATATGATTTAATATTATTATGTATACAAGATGGTAGGGAAATTGGTACAACAGATAGCAAACTTAACAGATATTCTCACATATTCTGCCATATGTTTTAATATTTTGGATGTTTGTGAGAGCATAAGTGGAAAATAATCTTAAGGTTTATTTTATAAAAAGTTATAAAATGCAAAAGTGCCCTTAAGAGGAAGTTGTTACCTTGCTTTAATTATCTTTAGCTACTAATTATGGCTTATAAAAAGATTCTATTACTTTAAAATATAAGTTTCTTATATTCGCATAGCTCTTTTCTAGATTAGAAATCAACTAACACTGCAGCTCCATGACAATCTTACAAAATAAATAAAAGAAACATCACCCCTTCGCTACTGAAAGAGTCACGCAAGTCCGGCAGCTGGTGAACATCAGACTTAAGTGTTTCAAGCTGCTTCATACATTTGGATTGGTTGTCAGAAAGCACCCCATCAAGAGCATTCCCTATTTATGCATCAGTTCAGGTTATTTCCTGTTCAACTACCAGTACCATGACCAAATAGCCAAACCTGGGTCCTTATATCTCTACTAAAATCATACCATGGGCCTCGAAGGAGAAGAAATTAATATATAGAAGCCAAAAGAATGCCATAGAAACAAGTTCTAGAATGTAAGTTCCATAAGTCTCCCCAAGTTGTTGCCTATCATGGTTTTCTCTCAAACAGCAACACTATCTTGCCTACAGACATCACTCCAAAACAGCTTTTCAGTGCATGACTAGCAAATGTGTAGGTCTATGTTTTATACATACGTTACTATGAAACCAAATAAGCTATGTATAACATGCAAAGGGCAGGCCCCCAAAAAACAGAATTACCTTCTGGAGGGTGGGCCCCTTATAGTACAGGCTCTCCCCAACCCCCAGGTGAGTATTCTAGAAACTCATCTGTGTCAGTGCACCAGCTGGCGTTGTTGTGAGAGGCTGCATTAGGCTTCAGTAAATTTTTTTTAAGACTCACCGAGTTTGCCCATTTCATGATGGGTGCTTTATGGGTGCACCTGCCCATACTATGCTGAATGTTCAGCAGTTTTTGACCAAAAACAGCATGACCCCCATGCCCCACCTTCTCTATTCACCTAATCTCTCCCCAAGAGACTTTCCCACCCCCATGAAGAAAGTCCTCTAAGGGAAATGTTTTGCCAATATGGAAGAGGTGAAACAAAAAACAGCAGAAGTGAAAGGCATCAAATTGATGAGTTCAAAACTGTTTTGAGCAGTGGAAAAAACATCTCAATAGATATATTGCATCAAATGGAGAGTATTTTAAAGGTGAGTGAAGTTTAAACATCTAAGAATAAATACTCAATTTTTTATAAATAAAAGCTGGGGTTTTTTGAAGTGTATCCTCATACATAATTCTTGAGGGTTAACCAAACCTTCCTCATGAGGACCAGGACCCTAGGATGGACCTAGAAGAGGTGACAAAACCTGAGATAGGGAATCACCTAATAGAATGATGAAGTCTGATTAGCCCCTTAGAGATTTCTGTGATCCAGCATGAAGGGAAATAGCAAAATGAGTCTCGGACCCTACAGACTAGGAGAAAGGGCCGGAGACCCAGTGAGATAGGGTGGGCAGGTTAAGGATATTCTCAGCAGTAACTTCCCTATATGGAATTGTCCACACACAGTCATAGAACTATTTCAGACCTCCAGCACAGGTACAACTCCAAGGAAAACTGAGTATAGGAAAATCCCAAATTAACTGTGATTGCGTCTGCTGTCCTGTGAAAACTGGCCCTCAGAATAAAATCAAATTGATTTGTAAAATAAGAACATTATGTGTCTCACACACCTGAACTGTTGATTGAGATTTCTACACTCAGTAGAAAAACATAGTTTCCCTGGTAAGTCAGAGGACGATGTGACTATGCTTAATATGAAGAGTTTCAGTAAAATATTACTAAGACAACAGAAAAAAAACCTTTTCTACTTTTAAACCTTTCTGTTATTTGTTGTTCCTCTACATGAAATCTATATGTACACAATTTTATGCATAAACTTAATTAATTCACTCAACAAATATTCATTAAGAACTTCTGGTGTAAAAGGTGCTATACTAGACACTGTGAGAAATACAAAGAAATACACAACATACAGTCTCTTCCCTCAAGTGACTTATAATCTAAGTGGGAGCAGAGAGAAAAATTCAGCCATAAAAGTTAGTATATTGGCATGTGCCAAATAAGTCATAGAAGTAATAAAAGTTTTATGAGTTTAGACAATTAAGACATCAGTGAGCAGGAATTATCAAAGAAAATTTCACAGAGAAATGCATTTTCAAACAGTGGATAAAGACACATTGGTGGTCATAAAATCGTTTTAGGGAGTTCTGAGGGAGATTTAAGCTGGATAGGGTGGAGTGGGGTGGACTGCAACAGAGTAGGTTGGGAAGGACAAAACAGTGAATGGAAACATCATGTCAATATCACTGAGAGGGGTGTCTGGAATTATCCTAATTAAAATATTTCTTCTTTGACATCTGAATCCTAATTCCCATTAGAAACCCTTAATCAACTGAACTCTATCACTTCTCTTAAATCACTTTTTAGTAATGAATTTAGAGCTTGATATATGTTTTTAGTTCCCTTTGAGATAATCTTTCTTCCCTACCATCAGCCAGTAATTCTAATAAAGCCAAGTTCCCATTCACATAACACACACATGTTCACAGTTCCTTTTGGGCTAGATCTAGATGAAAGTTGATGTTGCACCCTCCACCTGCATACATGCAATGGCTCGATCCCCATGGCTCAGCCTAAACACCTCCCAAATCCTCCTCTGTAGCTTCAAATGTATCACCCTCATCAGCCTCCAGAACACAGTTTTTCAGAGAGATAGTTGAACAGGAAGAAGTGACACTGATGCTTTCTATGAGCATTTTGCCTCTCTACAAACTCTACGTCCCATGAAAAGTCTGCTGATAGGAACTGCCTTGTTCCCAAGATGTCTAGTAATTAGAATTCTCCTCAGCAGAAGTGAATGCCATAAATCTTGAGCAGAAAGGAGGAAATTGGAAGGGTTCCAGAATCTTTTCACTATTGGCTCAACTGGTAGATATAATATTTCTATCTTTAGCTGGACATGAAAAAAATTGTTGTTATTGATTCCCAGTAAGGGCATATGTCTGGGTTGTGGGCCAGGTCCCCAGATGGGGGTGCATGACAAGCAACCACACATTGATGTTTCTCTCCCTCTCTTTCTTTCTCCCTCCCCTCTGTCTAAATAAATAAATTTTTTTTTAAATGCTATTATTTTTATGCCTTGCAGTAATTATTCTTAAAACATCAAGGAATCAACCAGCAGAGGAAACCCTAGCAGTTTACTGATAATGCTCAGAGGTAGGTCATGTATAGAAAATGAACATCTTGAAAAAGACTATAAAGATACTTATATAAGAAGAAATCAAAACCAATCAGCACATGTCTCCCAGTCCCTACTATTTGTGACAGTAAGATATCATTTCAAATTAAGGAGTTTTGAGAAGAAAATATTGATGTACAAATTAGACTCCTTTTAGTTTGTTTTCTGCCAAATGATCATATACCAAATTGATTCTTACCATATGCACCCCCAGCCTCAGGTCTGATGTGCTGGACTGTTTCATCTCGTCATCACCCCTGGGAACATCACTGGGCAATTTAATAGACTCTTCCCCAGAGAAGACAAGTCATGCTCAATACCAGGTTAATGAAACTTTGGTGGTCATTGCCTCCACACACATCTTTTTGCTAAAGAATGTGTGGGTTTTAAACAACCACATAAACCTCTACTCCTTAAGAAACCATGGTAAAATTCTCAAATTATTTCCTGTAGGTACTTTATCTGTGTAATCCCTTTTAGTCTCTTCACCATTTTTATAGATGCAATCAATTATTCAGTCAAGCTAAGTACACTGCCAGCTTTCCAGAATTTCTAGCATGATCTTAACTACCAGCTTGGGGTTTATTGAACATGAGCATAAAAGTTATTATATTCTAATTGCTTGTGATTGTTACTACATGAGATTTATTTTTGTTGGTTATTTCAAGAGACTGTTAAAATGAGTTTAGTGACTTCATTCTGGTTTTCCTGATTGATTCTATTATTAGGACTGTGGAAGCCTGGGGCCTTTTGGCCTTGCTAAACATCTTGAACAATTTTTTAAACAGTTTTGGTTTGGCAAAACCTATTTTGCCAAGAACATTACCCCTTAATTTTTAAAAACCATGTGCATTTTAAGGAAAATGGAACCCATATGTTCCTAATTCCTCAGTACTAAACACATCAAAATGTTTTGTAAGAACCACTTGATTTCCAAGAAGCTTTATGAGCCTTCCTTATAAGACCTTTTAAGTTATTTTCTTTTAAAACAGGAAGTTACTTCTGCCAAGGATAAAGTTATTTAGACACCAACTGTTTCAAGAAACATGAACTAACAACATATTTTATGTTATTCTCAGACATATTTACAGTATAAAATGGTAGCCAAAAATCAAAAACCAAACTACAAGAGAACCAAATCAAACAAAGACACATTTTAGAATAGATGTATGTTTTCTGAATTCTCATACATTAAAATACTTGGTTATGGATTTCCTCTTTGACAAGAGCATGGGCTTCAAAGGAGTTTGTTGGGAATAAGGAGCCTTTTGTTGTTGTCCTACAAGCGGACTCTAGAATATTATTTGAATATGTTTTCAACATGTTACAAAGTATTTGAAAATTTTAATTCAGTGTCTTTTCACTTTAATGGTTATATCTCTAATCTCAACAGTAAACACGGGTATACTTTTGCATAAGTATGTACATGAATGTGTATGTGTGCTTGTGATTCTAAATCTCCCTGTGGAGACTCAGGAAGCTGTGGTTTCCTTCATTTGCCTCTCAGTGAGAGTCCAAACCTCTAGACTCTTACTCGTCAAAATGGCAGAATTTGGTCATTATTTTTCCTCTTCCAGATTCACGGGTTGATGTGTCAGCACAAGTTTGTCACTTCAAAAGGGCAGCACTTGCCCCCAATATTCCCATGGAGAGAATAACCTACCAGACATGTTTCTGTCTGGGTTTCCTGGATATTTTCACAGTCTTTCTTTTCAATATTACTCTCAAATAGCAAATGGAAAGAGAAAATAATTTTGCCTATGCTTCAAGTGTGCAAGGACCCACCTCTTCACTTTTTCCAAATTAGATGTCTCCTTAAATCCATCCCATTTTGGATGACCATGAAGGCAAAGACATCTATCTGATCTCACTGGTCATGTTCTTGAAGGCCCCATATTTGGCCTCCTCTCTCTGTCACCACATTGCCTGGATTGTGTATTATTACTCCTGTCTGTAAGCCAGCCTGACACTGTGCACTCAGAGACGACCCAATGGGATAACAGCAAAGCTGTTAAGAATGGTAAACTATTCTGATTTGTAAGTAGCCATACAGTTGGTGTCCAATAATATGAGACAGTGGATCTGTTAATTAGATTGATTGTGGCCATCATTCCACAATATGTAGGTATATCAAATTATATTGCACATCTTAAAAACATAATTTTTATTTGTCAATTATACCTCATTAAAGATGGTAAAAATATTAGAAATTGTATCACCTGTCTCTGTTGTGAATATAATTTGTTATACATCAATGTCATTATTTATACTATTTTAAAATGCATAAATGAGAGACACAGAATAGATAAGTCATGTTTATCTTCTCCAGGACTCCGTTTCTTCATCTGTATAGTGATATAAGTGAATGAAGTGATTCCTAAAATTATTTCTTACACAAACATTTATGAACATACTCTTTTTTTTAATATATTTTATTGATTATGCTATTACAGTTGTCCCATTTCTCCCCCATCATTCCCCTCCACCCTACCCACCCTCTCCCACCCACATTCCCCCCTTTAGTTCATGTCCATGGGTCATAAGTTTTCTAGCTTCTACATTTCCCATACTATTCTTGCCCTCCCCCTGTCTATTTTTTTCCCATT
Organism: Glossophaga mutica; assembly: GCA_039655065.1. Taxonomy (NCBI): domain Eukaryota; kingdom Metazoa; phylum Chordata; class Mammalia; order Chiroptera; family Phyllostomidae; genus Glossophaga; species Glossophaga mutica. Next base: position 89,995,314 of record CM077307.1, on the reverse strand, counting down.
ATCTATGCTACTCATTCTCTGTACCTTTTCCCCCTCTCTCCTCCTCCCACTCCCCTGTTGCTAAACCTCCATATGATCTCCATTTCTGTGGTTCTGTTCCTGTTCTAGATGTTTGCTTAGTTTGCTTTTGTTTTAGATGTGGTTCTTGATAGCTATGAGTTTGTTGTCTTTTCACTGTCATAGTTTTATCTTCTTTTTCTTAGATAAGTCCCTTTAACATTTCCTATAATAAGGGCTTGGTGATGATGAACTCCTTCAACTTGACCTTATCTGAGAAGCACTTTATCTTCCCTTCCATTCTAAATGACAGCTTTGCTGGATAGAGCAATTTTGGATGTAGGTCCCTGCTTTTCAAGATTTCAAATATTTCTTTCCAGCCCCTTCTTGCCTGGAAGGTCTCTTTTGAGAAATCAGCTGACAGTCTGATGGGAACTCCCTTGTAGGTGACTGTCCCCTTATCCCTTGCTGCTTCTAGAATTCTCTGCTTCATTTTAATTTTGGCTAATGTAATTACAATGTGCCTTGGTGTGTTCCTCCTTGGGTCCAACTTCTTTGGGACTCTCTGAGCTTCCTGGACGTCCTGGTAGTCTATTTCCTTTGCCAGATTGGGGAAGTTCTCCTTTATTATTTGTTCAAATAAGTTTTCCACTCGTTGCTGTTCTTCTTCCCCTTCTGGGACCCCTATAATTCAGATGTTGGGACGTTTAAAGATGTCCCAGAGGTTCCTAAGCCTCTCCTCATTTTTTTGAATTCTTGTTTCTTCCTCGTCTTCTGAACATACTCTTAACACATTAATTTTCCAGAAATCTTGAAAGTGAAGAAATCATTGGCAATTGCTATTCAAGGCACACAATAATCTTCAGGGAAGTACTTAACTGTTTCAGTTTTACATTCCTACTGTGTGCCAGGGACTTTGTCCTCAAGGAGTTTAGAGGAGCTTTTATAAATTAGTATCTAAACAGCTGTGACAAGGTCTGATTAGAATTTTCATTGATAAGGAAGAAAAGTAAAGGCTAGAAACTCTTAGGTACTTGATGTAAAAACAGGGATTGATCAGTATCATGGGGCAGCTGGCGAGGAAGACACAATCAGGGAAACCCTAATAGAGCTAATCAGAAGTAAGATTGAATATCTTAAGAACAATGTTTAAAAAAGTTTTAAACTATTTCAAAAGTAATATACACACTTTAAAATTTCACTGAGAAAGTATACTTTGTGTCTTTCCTTTTTTATTTTTTAAAACTAAAACTTTTGTCAGTTTTAAAACAGTACAAATATATGGTGATTGAATTCCTTTTTCAAAAATTCCTGTCACTTTAGTTTGGATATGTATTTCTATGTGATGCTTTTCTTCTAAATTCTCTATATCCCAATGTCCTACAACTGCCACCAAGAGAAAAAAAGAATAAGGAAGACCACCAGAAATTTTATTTTATTTGAAATAAATTTCAAAACTTATAAAATCATGGTTTCCCCAGGCTTGGAGTACAACCTGACACTTAGGTTATGTATCAGTACAAGGCACCAGGCTAGAGCTGGAGGGCATCTCAGACACTTTACCAAATGTAGTAAATTAAAGACAAGAATGTGCTCATAGTGAGGGCATTTTTAAAACTATGACTTTTTAATCTAAAAAGACAAGAACAAGGCCAGTCATAATCAAAGTTTTTAAATTATGAAGAGAATATAAGAAGGATAATCAGATACTGTTTTGCTTCTTAAGGATTAAAGAAATTCATGAAGTAAATAATACACAATAGATTGCTTGTGTGTTTAAACTAGTAAAAGACAGTCCTATCCATAATTTTCTATTAAGTTGAAGCTTTCTGAATGTCTTAAGTCTTGTCTTAAAAAAATCTTGTTTTTTAAAAAAAATTACTTTTATATCATTTAACTTGAAATTCAGCCTCTGGAGGACTTATACATAGAGGAAGTTAATGAAGTAAAGGTAGAAGGTATAGAATATACTTTTGATGAATACAGGTGATGCCAATGAAAATTTTTCTGTGTGGTAAACATTTTTTAAAACTCAGAAATATTTACCTATAATCTATAAAATGGGTCATTTTGGAACCATCCACAGTGACTTTGAAAGGTAAAATTAACTGGTCTTTTCACCACGAGGGAAGTATTCTAAGTTACCACAATTATATAATTACAATTATTTAACTGTAAATCTAACATGTTTGGTCAACCTTTTTTTCTTTTCTATTAAGCTGTGCTGACCCAGTAACCACTTTAGCAATAGTCTATCACTACCTCATTCCAGTTTTGAAGTAAAATCCACCAAAATTTTTGATAAAAGTAATAACACATAACCGACTTTATTTTGTTCGTGGATTGAGAGTAAACAACAAAATTCATGAGAAAGCAAACTATTTACCCATGTGAGGTGAATGAGCTTTTCCAGAAGAGCGGGATTTAATGCCCTCTGGGAAGCAATTTATTAAACGGAGCCAGAAATGAGTGCTCATTTCACTGATCTGAATAGAGCAAAGGCATCATCATTAAACCTTCACTTTAGGGCGGTGGGATTCCTTTACCAGGTATTATGTAAACTCCGAACATGCAGCCCATCCTTCCAAGCACTGACACAACATGACAATGCTTATTAGACCATTCTGAAATGTAATCATATGTTAATAGAATGAAACAAAGCCCTATTCTAGAAGTCAAGACATCTTAATATTGCACGATCTACCATGGGCAAACAGTTAAACACAGTTCATTCAACTGTAAGCATGAAAAGTTAAACAAGATGATCTCTAAAATCCATTTCAATTATAAAACAAGATTATTGTTCATTTTCCTCTCAATGTGCTAACTTATGTTTTCCAAGTTGTATTAAAAACATGTTTCTTTCAGTAATGCCTCTTCCCCACTTATCCCAAAGACACACATAATTACCACGAATTAAAACAAGATTTCAAGCGCACTATTCTTTGAAAACATATGGAGAAACCAAGACAATGCAAAAGTTTTATGATTGTGGCAAAATCACTTAGCAAATAATTTCCATGCCCATATAATATTAGTTTAGGACAGTCATCTCATTTCTCACTTCCTCTATTTTCCATCCTTGAAATAGTTGATTGCTTGCACAGTTTGTAAAGTAGATGTTAAAATGTTTCTTGGTCATGAGGGAAAAAAAGCCAAAACTGAGTTGCAAAGCAAAACTTGATTATATCTTTTTAAAAACTGTGAATCTATTTTCAGAACGTGATTAGCTCAGTCATCAAGTATATTGGAAAGAAATGAGTAAAGAAGAAGATCCTGGATCTAAAATTCAAGCAAGATTACCTTAAGTGTGACAAATCCAATGTGACAAATTTTAAGTTATTATTGGGAAAGTGGTAGTATATACCATAGGAAAATGCACCACACAAATATACAGCTCATCACTTTTTCTGTCTCTGGTATATTTCAGAATTCAGGATTTTACCCCTTAAAATTCCCATACACACCATTCCTGAACATGAGCCATCATGTATTTGTGACATACAGGCAAAACAAAAATACCCGCCCACTGATCTCATTTTGTTTAGAGAAAATTATGCTTTATTCTGTGAGCATGTACATGAGCACCCCAAAACATTTAGAACACTACCTCTTTGAATGTGGGACTTCAGCTTTACTTCTTTTTGTTTTTCAACACCTACCACTATGCACACAGCAAATAATGAGCACAAATGTGTTGTAGAAATAAGATTGTGCTTGATATGTAACTTATTTAAGGCTGCACTACAATCAAATATTACGTAAAAATAAAAAATACTTTTAAGTTACTCAGTATTCACTGGTGCCAAGCATTTTACCCACTTTACCTTTAATCTATAAAATCACCCTATGAGGCATTATCATTCCCATTTCACAGAAGAGGACATTTCTAAGAAGTTAAGTGAATTTTCCACTGTTATTTAGCTAGGAATCTGTAGTCCAGCTCTCAACCCCAGTCTGTCTGGCAGCAAAGCCTGTGCTCTTTTCATTTCAACACACGTTCTCGCCTTAGTCACTGCTGTAACCACAAGCCATCCAATTTAGATACAACTTTATGAATACTTATGAAAGCCTGGAGGAAAATGTGTTTCTGCTTTAGGGTTGGCTAATAGTTCCCAACCAGATCTCCAACTAATAATCAGTTTGTCTCATAGCTAGGTTGCTTTGTTTTTTGTTTGGTTTATTTTGATTAATTTTACTAAAATGCTTTTAAAAACTTTTCTGTCAAAGAGAAATTCTGTCTGAGAGGATATACATATATCAGTACAAAAGAATAAAATAGAAGGGACATTAAATGTTCTAGGGAACCTCTAAGCCAACTAGGGGAATAGTGGAGGGACAAGGGGGACTGGGGAAAGGAAGGGCAACTATCATGGTCTTCCCAATTAAATTCAACCTTCAGAATTCAAGTTCTTGCACCAGAGACCTAGTTATCTTCCTTAACTGTTTGCTCTTGTCCTAGGGCAAGGCCATTTTCACAGCCTGGGTTCCTCTTCACTGGTGAAGTGGGCCATGGTAATGACCAAACCTTCTCAGATTATGGCACAGACCCCACCGTACCCCACCTTTCAATTACTTGTATTGAGGGAAGTTGAAGAATCAACTTGAGTCTCACAGGATCACCCAACACATATATAATTAAATTTTTTTCCAAGGATTATGTGAACTGTTCTATATAAATTATCTCACAACAAACCTAGGTGGTAATAATGGGAAAAACTTCAACTCAGAGAAGTGAACATGCCCAAAGTTGTGTAGCTATTTAAACAAGCTTTATAAAATACTTAACTATATAGATCACTCCCAAGTCCTTTGAGACAAATTAATAATATCTTCTGAAGTAGCAAAAACTTATTTGAATCACTATTTTTGCTTTTGTTATATACTGATCTATTCTGACAGTCACTGTTTGCAAGTGTTCAGTCGTATCGTCAAAGGTTGTCAGCTCTTTAAGGCTATAGAATCTCATGAAAGCTATGAAAAATTCCTTCAGAGAAATTCATACATCCCCCACAGCTGTGTGACTTTCTGTAGCCTGCCTCTAGGCTTGGGGATCCACGTACCTTAGAGCCCCATGAGTTCTAAACTCAAAAGACCTCTCACACCGCCTTACCTACTTTCTGTCTTCCACAGACCTGTGCCTCATACACTCTTTTTCTCAAAACATATTCTTTTCTAAAAATTTTATTTATTTACTTTTAGAGAGAGGGGAAGGGAGGGAGAAAGAAAGGGAGAGAAACAGCAGTGTGCGACAGATAAATTGTTCAGTTGCCCCTCGCACACCCCCAAGCAGGGACCCGGCTGACAACCCAGGCACACGCCCTGAGCAGGAATCTAACCAGCAACCTTTTGGGGCACAGGCCAGCACTCAATCCACTGAGCTACACCAGCCATGGCAAAATATTCTAACTTTGAAAGAAAAAGACACTTGTTATAAATCTTGAACCCAGGCGTCTATAAACATGGTTTACCAGCAAACTTGCTTTTCTGTTTTATTATTATATTCTTGAAAACATAAAACACAAAAAGAGACAACTGTAACGTGTGCCCTCTGAGCCTTGAATTTGGTGAGCACTTTGGGAACAGACACTTCTTTAGAGAACTGCTTTTTTCTGACAACATCAAAAGCACAGGTGCACTATAGAAGATCCACATTATGTCTATGTTGATTATTTCGTGCTGTAGGCATTTAAGGGGGTGCCAAAGTGAACATTATCATTCTTTATGGAAATAGAAGACTCTTCTTTTTTGAACAGTATCTATATCTAAAAATAACTTAGCAGACCAAAAGTTGAAACTTTCAGAATATGCTTCTTTGGTGAACACTAGATTTCAATTAAAAGACTTAATTCCTGTATGAAATTCACATATGATTATTTCACTTTGTGTTTTCTCCTAAAATTTTTTTCTTTTTTATTATATTAGTTTATGCTATTACAGTTGCCCACCTCTACACAGCACCCCCACTCCCTCAGGCAATCCTACACCATTGTCCATGCCCATGGGTCATTCATATGTTTTTTAGTAATTCTTTCACCTTCTTTCATCCAATTCCACCCTCCCTTCCCCCTCCAACAACTGTCAGTCTTTCTTAGGTATCTGATGTGGACTTCGGCCAACAGTGTCCACAGTGTTGTGGATACAACAAACAAATTCACACAGACTACAGAAGTCCTGTGGAGAAAAAGGGACAGCACGGCCACTCTCTGAGAGAGAGAGCGCCTCAACCCCTTGCCTGGACAGGCTTTTATTGCTTTCTAATGGCATACATCAAAGAAGGTTTTCATTCATTATACTCAGGTTTGCTTTAGGTAATTACTTTTTACAGATAACAACGGAAAAGATGTTACTGGTTACTTCTTACAGATTAACAGGGAAAAATGTTGCAAATGCAAGGGAATAATAGGAGTGATTGGTCTGGTTACACTCCATCCTTGGGAGAATTAGCACAGACTTCAGGCAGTGACTTTAAAGATATGCAGTATTTGCTGCTTCAACTCAGGGAGAGGGAGTTTTAGCAAGAGCAAGACTCAAAGCAGCCTTGGTATAATGCAGGCCTGATTTCTCACGAGAAAGCCAATTCATGGGTTTGGCTTCCTGTGTGCTGACACGTGCCTATTGGTTTTCCAATAAGGCTGGGCTACATTTGCCATTCCACACGGATAGGTTCCCTACAGGTATCTATGTCTCTGTTTCTGTTTTTTTCATTAGTTTTTATTTTGTTAGAAATATTCCACATATAAGTGAGATCACATGACATTTGTCTTTCATTGACTGGTTTATTTCATTTAGCGCAATAGTTTCAGGTCCATCCCTACTGTCACAGAAGCTGAGTTCCTTCTCTTTGACTGCTGCATAGTATTCCATTGTATAAATGTACCACAGCTTTTTTATCCACTCCTCTATTGAGGAGCAATTAGGCTGTTTCCAGATCTTGGTTATTATAAATAATACCACTATCTCCTAAAAAGTGTTAAAACCTAAACATTGTCTTTATTGTGGAATCTGTAACAGAAATATCTTAAATCATCTTCTCTTCCATCCTATTTGCCTAATTCTGAACTTTATAATTTTTTTCTGTGTTTTTAGAACAGCTTTTTGTCTCAGAACTCCCTCACCAAGCCAGTAGGTATTGACCAACACTAACTATTTTCCAAATGATTGAATTTGATCATGTCATTTACTTGGTTTACAATCTCCCTTGGCTCCTATTCTTACAAATTAGACCCAAATTTCTTATTTCAGCTCTGAAGGTTTTTTTTTTTTAAGATTTTACTTATTTATTTTTAGAGAGAGGAAGGAGAGAAAGAGAGAGAGAGAAGCATCAGTGTGTGGTTGTCTTTTGAGCACCCCCTACTGGGGACCTGGCCCGCAACCCAGGCATGTGCCCTGACTGGGAATTAGACTGGTGACGCTTTGGTTCACAGACGGGTGCTCAACCCACTGAGCCACATCAGCCAGGCCTGAAGTCTTTTCTAATCTAATACATCTGACATCTGACCTAGTCTTTCATTTCTACTTCTTTCTAAACTCTTGTCCATTTCCTTTAAGTCACCAACACACCTTTAAATTCCAATTATATTAAAGTCTCCACCATTTTCTAAGCACATTAGGACCCACTGTAATAATAAATGTGCTATCTCTTCTGGAATGTTCTTTCTCATCTTCACCAACTGGAAACACCTACTCATCTTTTAAGACTCAGGTCAAACTTCATTTCTCCTAAGAAGTCATTCATCAACTGATTCATATAGTTATTCTATCCTTTGAATTCTAATTGCCTTTCCTTTCTAACTCTATTAAAGCTGGTGCTATTGAAAGCTTATGTGTGGTATCAGTCTCTCCAATAAGATTGTGAGGTACTAAAGGATGAAAACATATTTCATTATCTCTACAGACCCAAAACCAGGTCAATGACTGTCATAGTGCATTAGTTCAAAAATTGTTTGAATAAACAATGAATAATATAATGGTGTGAGTGTGAACATAATTTTTTCTATTACTAATCAATGTGTAAATTGGAAGTAAATAATTGATTAGAAAGATTCCTACATTTTAAAATTAATATTGCTAACATAATTAACTATCTTAAATAAGAAAGTATAAAAATAAAGCTAAATTTATTTAAACCTTGTAATAACTAGACAAGGAGGAAATATTATCATTTTCTTAATTTCTAAGGTTGTTTGCTCTTTCAAGTAGGAAAAGGACATTTCAGGGAAGTAACTTGGACTTCCAAAATCGTAAGAACATTTTGAAATCAAAATATCCAAAAGGTAAGAGAGAAACTGTGATAGCAATTTAAAACAATGAAAAGAATAAAACTTCCCTTAACCCATGAATTTTAAGGGCCAACTATGATCAGATCTTACAGGAATTTGTCCTTCCTCTTACTGGTACATTCCTGGAAATAGATATTTATCATAAAATATTTTTTTCAAAAAAAATAAATGTCTTGCAAAAGTAATGTGGAATATATTTGTGCCTGTTCACCTTCTTTTTGTTCCTAGAATTAGCTTCCAGATCGGTGCTCTGTGTCTGGTTTACACTTCCTCCCTCCTGATGTAACCTGTGCCGTAGCCAGACTGATAAATCTCTTGGATTCAGAACTTAGTGATCCAAGAGGACAATAATACTTCTCTAAAAGTGAAAATCAGAAAAATATACTTTTTACAATAACCTAGAGCATGAAAATATTTCCAAACATCTTTTCTTTGTCACATTTTAGAAAAAAATTAAAACACTGTGAAAATTAGGTTGACTACAATATTGCAAAAAAAGTTTTGTTCCTACAGTTTTTCCTTCATAGAGCTTTGACCTCCACTCCCTTCTTCACAATACAACAGTATTCCCTAAGTCTCTTGAAGACTTCTGCATTGTCTTACATGTCCAACATATCCTCAGACCCTCCACAATGCAAACAGTATTGTCCTCCTCACATGTCAACCTCTACCACCCTATCACTTTTCCTCATTCCCCACACCCATCCAGTGGAGCCCCACTGCCAGCACATGAAGTGACTTTGTATTAAGTCAGGCTAAAGACAAATGTCAAGGCACTTTACTGTTATGTGCTGAGAAATTTTTTCAACAAAGATGAGAGATAAATATAGAGATAGATAGATGATAGATAGATAACAATGAAGTAAATGATTCTCACAAAATCATTCAGTCTGTACAACTACAAGCAGTGCCTCAACAAACACACACTTACATGTTCACAAATGCACAGAGAGAAAGAGTGTGCTATGAAGATCATTAGTTTTCAAATATCATTGAATATCTGTTGGAATTTCAAAAAGGGATTTATTTGTGAACTTTCCCTAAAATTATAACATTCAAATTACTCCGTAACATCTAGGACATATCCCATGTGTTCCATTTTGTCTATCAGTTGCTCGATGAAAGAAAGCATATTGTCAGTTCTGGGAGGAGTCTCCTTCCCTTCAGCTGGTAAAGTTAACAAAAGAAGAAATTAGGCTGATAGGAAGCATTCCTGGTACCTCTTGAGAGATCCCTGGGAGAAAGAGACACTGTTCTGTCCACTTTCCAGTGAAAAGTACTTAGAGTCCAAGTCTTTTTGGTAACCTTCATGCAAGTGGTATTTCAGCATGTAGGTGCTAGTACCTGGTCTAGGGAATTTATGGTTAGTCCTTAAATAAATCTAAATGAAGACTGAACATTATGCACATCTATAATCAAATGAGAATTAGAAGATATTAGGTAAATATATGTGAAAATTTATCCAAACTCCTGATAGAGGAGTTTCTAAGATAAAGAGAAATAAATAGAAAATATAATGAAGAGGAAATGCAATACTTATTACTATATTATACACATACACTAAAGGATAAATTTGGAAATTCATTTACAATTATTGTAACCAAGCAAACAGGAGCCCATTGACATGGTGCCTTGGTGTATGACTCAACAATTAGTACTGGAAGAAACGGGTCTTTATTTACCATATTCCAACTTTGGGGATCCTGGGGGCACTTCACTTCAGAGCCCTGCTCTCCCATGAGACCCAACACTTCCCTTGCTCCCCACATGTCTATAAGCCAAAAGCCCTAAAAGTTCCCATCTCCTTATCTTAAGCAAGCTGCACAAATGGTTCTCTAGTCCCTCTGAAAAGTATACTTGTGGGTTTCAAAGTCACCATCCTCTCACAGCAGCTCTCTCCTTCAGGATCTGGAGTATGTTGTCCTCAGCCTCCATGTTATAGTCCAGGAAAGGTACAAGTCCCTGGAGTCCAGATAGAGTCCAGGTGTGCAACAGGTCAGCATCTTGCAAGACAGAGTCCCTGATGGATTGGAGTCAGCTAGAGCAAGCACGATCAGGGCAGCAATATGTCTCCTTCCTTACTGCACCAGGACACATGGTGGGGCCCTGACTACAAACTATATATCTCCTTGTCTACTCCTCCCTTCACATGACTGCTACATCATTGTTCTCCTTCCTCCTGGCTCCCTGCTTACTATGCCCTTTCCACACTGCACAGTAGTTCTCTCACTACCAGCAACATGGCTTTCTCCCTCACGGCTGCTTGCCCTTAGTTTTAAATCTTGACCTAGAACTTCCTATGTGACCTCATCTTCAATTCCCCCCAAAATGAGCTACATTTGCCAGTTTCCCACATTGTTTTACCTTCTCTCAGCTGCCATTCTTAGTCAGGGCAAGCATAACTCAGTAATCCAGGGGTCTCCACCTCCCCTGGCTACATCACAAATCAGGATATGCCCTTAAAGTCACATACACACCTTTTGTCTTGAGGCCTGAGGCTGTAGCACAGCTATTAGCCAGCTATTATATAGCTACCAGCTTGCCATTGTTTCAAAAAGTATCTTAATCCTATCACCAGATCTCCCATCCCCCAACCATGAGCTGTGGCGGTCTTGGGACCTCTCATCCTGTACCCTATTTCACCATTGAGATAATAGTTGCATATTAATAATTTATAAATGTCATACAAAAGATATGAAACAAATGAAACACAAAATTATAAAAGATAACTCTAGTTATTTATTTATCCATTCATTCATTTATTCAAAAATACTTGTGTGTCTTTCATGTATCTTACAAATCTGGATAATCAAAATTTCAGATGCTCATAGTGCTATGAAGTACTTTTAAAAGTGGTCAGGGAAAATCTCTCTAAAGGTTCAGTTTGAATGGGACCTTAATAAAATGAATGAACAATCTACTGAAAACCTAAGATTCTATTCCAGGCGGAAGGAAGAGCATAAATGCAAAAGTCCTAAGCAGGGAAAAAGATTTGGTGTATATAGGAAGCAGCAGGAAAATCAATGTGGCTGAAGCCACATGAGCACAAGGAGAAATGAATTCCAGGAGGCAGCTGGAAGCTAGGTTATATAGACTTTGAAGACCATGGCAAGGACTTTGATTTTTATTCTAATTGTGACTATAAAAACAAAAACAAAAGCCAAAAAAAAAAAAAATAATGCAGGCTTTTAGACAGATAAATGGTATAATCTATTTTTTTAAAAAATAATACTCTGGCTGACACATGGTAAATGCATTGCAGAAGGGCAAGCATGCAAACAGAAAATTATTTTGTGATACCTTCACTGGAGCAAGAAAAAAGCTACAGACAGTAAAACTAGGTGATCAGAAATCCCCCTCAAATCAGAAAATGAGCATACAAGGCCAAATCAATCACAACAAAAAAGCTGACTGTAATCAGCAGTGGTGACGAAGAAAACAGAGAATCTTTCTAAGAGCTGGGTAACCCAAAATTTGCTAAGTATTCCCTCCCTCACTTCCCCAAAAGGAAAATACCCAACATGTAGTAGAGGACTCAGGTGTTAGATCTAAGTGTGCTTTGCAAGCTCCAATTTGCATGTGAGCGCCAGACAAGGACAGAAAGGTATGAAAGTAACAAAAATTTCTGGGCCCACAGGGCTATAAAAAAATACCCAGCTAATAAGAGAACCATGAAATGACATAAAACTTCTTGGAATAAACATAAATGTATTAGGTGGGACACTAAGGGTAAAGAAGAGTAGAACAAACAGAAACAAACACAGATGCAGAGATCATTTTGATGTTTGCTAGATGGGAGGGTGGTTTGGGAGATGAGTAAATAGGAGAGAGGATTAAGAAGTGCAAATTGCAAGGGGGGTTCAAGATGGCGGCATGGTAGGAGGACGTAGATTGTCCTTCCTCCTGCACATGGGAGAAAAACCTAACTGATCTACAGAGGAACAGAGCAGACAGCCAACAATACCACAGTATATATGAAAATAGGAGATCAAAATCTGTAGCAGACATTGGAAAACCAGAAGTGACAGCCAATCGACCGGAGGCGGCCCTGAGACCGGGACAGAGGCGGCCCGGCGACCGGAGGGGGCTCTGCAATCGGGTTGGAAGCGGCCCTGCGGCCGGAGGCGACCCTGCAACTAGAGAAGGGGACTCTGTGGAAGACCCGGAGCTCACATCTGTGATCCTCGGGTGAGTGCGCGCAACTCGGGAAACTCTCCGAGCCCACGCCTGTAGTCTCGGGTGGGCGCTCGGCCCTATAGGAGACCCACAGCTCACAGCAATAGGCTCCGGGAGGGATGGATCTGTAAGAGATTCCAGCTGAAACCCATAAACTCTGGAAAGCGTGCCCCCTGCAGGAGGCTCAGAAATCACACCCAAGGCCCTGCATGGAGAGTGCACCGTTAGCCCTGAGGTCAGGGCTCGACTGTCACTGAGGACAGTAGCCCAAAGCTGACTGAGTGAGGAACAGGGAGAAAAGTGGTACGAGTCACCTTGCAGCCTGCTACAGCCAGCAATTCCAGAAAATCCAGTTTGGCCTGTGTGAAAATAGCAAGAGATTTCTTCTTCTTCTTCTTCTTCTTCTTCTTCTTCTTCTTCTTCTTCTTCTTCCTCTTCTTCTTCTTCTTCTTCTTCTTCTTCTTCTTTTTTGGTTTTTGGGTGTTTTGTTTCATTTTGTTTTGTGTTTTTTTTTTTTTTTTGATAGTTGTTTTTTGTCTGTTTAGTTGGGTTTTTTGTTTGTTTGTTTGTTTTGGTTTGTTTTTCGTTTTTGTGGGGTTCTTTTTGTTTTCTTTTGATTATATATTTTTTATTTTTTAATTACTTCTACCTTTTTTATCCCTCAATTCCGTTAGCTTCTCTTTACTTCTTTCTGGCTTTATTCCTTCTTCCTTTCTTTCCAATTCTATCTCTTCTTCCTTCCTCTTTTATTTTTTCTCTTCATTCTATTCTCTTTTTAAATACCCACGAGTGAGGCAAAAAAATCCTAGAACTGTGAAAAAACCAGAGTTGGACCAAAAGAGGGGGTATTCCAACAGCTGAGACAGTGGAAGCTGTGAACACCAGGATACCTGAAGGAGACTATAACACTGAATCTCACAGGTATTCCACCACAGAAGTTCATACCATAAACCCAGGGAGCCAGAACAGATCAATTTAAGAAGCTGAGGTTTACTAGAAGAGTCTCACAAACAATGAGAATACAAAGAAACAATCCCCAAATGAAAGAAAAGGAGGAAGCCCCAGAAAGAAGCCTAAATGAAACAGAGGCAACTCAACTCTCAGATAAGGAGTTCAAAGAAATGGTTGTCAGGAAGCTCCATGAGCTCTCAATGAGCTACCAGAAACTACAGGGAAGCTACGATGAACTCACTGCAAACTATATCAACATGAAAAAGGAAATAGAAACTATCAAAAAGGGCAAAGAGGAAATGAAGAATACAATTTCTGAGCTGAAGAACACAGTAGAAGGAATGAAAAGTAGAATCGATGAAGCAGAGGATCGAATCAGTGAGTTGGAGGACAAAGTAGAAAAAAGCAGTCAGATAGAGCAAGAAAAGGAAAAGAAGCTCAGAAAGAATGAAGAGGGGTTAAGAGAAATGCAAGACAACATGAAACGGAATAATATCCATATAATAGGAATACCAGAAGGAGAAGAAGAAGAGCAAGGGATAGAAAACATCTTTGAAAAGGAATGATGGAAAACTTCCCTAATTTGATGAGAGAAAAAGTCACACAAATCCAGGAAACACAGAGAGTCCCTATCAAGAGGAACCCAAACAGGCCCACTTCAAGACACATCATCATTAAAATGGCAAACTTCCAAGACAAAGAGAGAATCTTAAAGGCAGCAAGGGAGAAAAAGGAAGTAACACACAAGGGAGCCCCGATAAGGTTAGCAGCTGACTTCTCAATGGAAACGCTCCAAGCCAGAAGACAATGGCAAGAAATATTCCAAGCAATGAGAATCAAAGGCCTGCAATCAAGACTACTTTACCCAGCAAGGCTTTCAATCAAGATAGAAGGCCAAATAAGGAGCTTCCCAGACAAAAGAAGTCTAAAAGAATACACCTCTGCCAAACCAGTACTAAAAGAGATGCTAAAGGGACTGCTTTAAGGAACGAAAGGAAAAGAGAGAGAGAGGAACACAGGTACGAAAATGGCAATGAATCAGTACCTATCAATAGTAACCTTAAGTGTAAATGGATTAAATGCTCCAATCAAAAGACATAGAATAGCTGACTGGATAAGAAAGCATGACCCACACATATGCTGCCTACAAGAGACCCACCTCAGGACAAAAGACCTACACAGACTCAAAGTGAAAGGCTGGGAACAAATTTTCCAAGCAAACGGACAGGAAAAAAAGGCCGGGGTAACAATACTCATATCAGACAAAATAGACTTCAAAAGAAGAGCTATAAAGAGAGACCCAGAAGGTCACTTCATAATACTCAAGGGAAGAATCCACCAAGAAGACATAAACATTGTAAATATATAGGCACCCAACATAGGAGCACCTAAATACATCAAGAATATCTTAGAGGACTTCAAGAAAGACATTGACAGCAACACAATTATAGTAGGGGATTTTAACCCCCCACTGTCAAAAATGGACAGATCTTCCAAACAAAATATCAACAAAGATATTGTGGCATTGAACAGTACTCTAGACGAATTGGACTTAGCTGATATATATAGAGCCCTTCATCCCAAAGAAACTAAATACACATTTTTTTCAAACGCACATGGAACATTTTCAAAGATAGACCACATGATAGGACACGAAACAAGCCTCAACAAATTCAAGAAAATTGAAATCATACCAAGCATTTTCTCCGACCACAAGGGACTAAAACTAGAAACCGACTTGATGGGGAAAATCCCCAAATCATCAAAATCATGGAGATTGAATAGCATGCTATTAAACAATGAATGGGTAAAGAATGAAATTAAGGAGGAAATCAAAAAGTTTCTGGAAAGAAATGAAAATGGACTCACAACAACCCAAAACTTATGGGACACAATGAAGGCAGTGCTCAGAGGGAAGTTCATAGCAATACAGGCCTACCTAAAGAAGACAGAAACATTTCTAACAAACGACTTAACCCTACGCCTACAAGAACTCGAGGAACAACAACAAAGACAGCCCAGGGCAAGTAGAAGGAAGGAAATAACCAAGATCAGAGCAGAATTAAATGACATAGAGACTAAAAGCACAATCCTAAGGATCAATGAATCCAGGAGCTGGTTTTTTGAAAAGTTAAACAAAATCGACAAGCCTTTAAGCAGGCTCATCAAGAAAAAAAGAGAGAGGACTCAAATAAACACAATCAGAAAGGAAAGAGGAGAGATTACGAATGACACCACAGAAATACAAAGATTGTAAGAAATTACTACGAAGAACTGTATGCCAAGAAATTTGAAAACCTAGGTGAAATGGACAAGTTTCTAGAAAAATATAATAGTCCAAAACTCAATGAAGAAGAAACAGAAAGCCGGAACAGACCAATAACAGCTGGTGAAATTGAATCAGTAATCAAAATACTTTCGGCACACAAAAGTCCTGGACCAGATGGTTTCACAAGAGAATTCTACAAAACATTTAAGGAAGAGCTAACCCCTATCCTTCACAGACTATTCGAAAAAATCCAAAATTATGGAAGACTCCCAAACTCTTTTTATGAAGCCAGCATCATCCTAATCCTAAAACCAGATAAAGACACAACAAAGAAAGAAAACTTCAGGCCAATATCACTGATGAACATAGACGCTAAAATCCTTAACAAAATATTGGCAAACCGCATCCAACAATACATTAAAAAGATCATACACCATGACCAAGTGGGATTCATCCCAGGGATGCAAAGATGGTTCAACATTCGCAAATCAGTAAATGTAATACATCACATAAACAAAAGCAAAGACAAAAATCACATGATCATATCAATAGATGCAAAAGAAGCTTTTGATAAAGTACAACACCCATTTATGATAAAAAACACTCAGCAAAGTGGGAATAGAGGGAGCATTCCTCAACATAATAAAGGCCATATATGAGAGACCTACAGCCAACATCATACTCAATGGGCAAAAACTGAAATCTTTCCCACTAAGATCAGGAACAAGACAAGGCTGTCCACTTTCAGCACTTCTATTCAATATAGTATTGGAAGTCTTAGCCACAGCAATTAGACAAGAAAAGGAAATAAAAGGCATCCAAATTGGAAAGGAGGAAACACAACTATCATTGTTTGCAGATGACATGATAGTGTACATGGAAAATCCTATAGACATAATAAATGAATTTGGCCAAACAGCCAGATACAAAGTCAATATCCAAAAATCAAAGGCATTTTTCTATACCTACAGTGAAACAGCAGAAGCAGAAATCAAGAGAAAAATCCCATTCGATATAGCAAACAGAAAAAGAAAATACATAGGATAAACCTAACCAAGGAGGTAAAAGACCTGTATGCAGATGCAGAAAACTACACAACACTGAAGACGGAAATCAAGGAAGACACAAAGAAATGGAAGCATATACCGTGTTCATGGATCGGAAGATTTAATATCATCAAAATGTCCATATTACCCAAAGCAATTTACAGATTCAGTGCAATACCTATTAAAATTCCAATGGCATATTTCACAGACATAGAACAAACACTTCAAAAATTTATATGGAATCATAAACTACCCCAGATAGCGGCAGCAATTTTGAAAAAGAAGAGCAAAGTAGGAGGGATCACAATACCTGGTACCAAACTGTATTACAAAGCCACTGTAATCAAAACAGCCTGGTACTGGCACAAGAACAGACACATGGACCAGTGGAAAAGAACAGAGAGCCCAGAAATAAACCCAAGTCTCTACAGTCAATTATTATTCAACAAAGGGGGCAGCAACATAAAATGGAGCAAAAATAGCCTCTTCAACAAGTGGTGCTGGGAGAACTGGACAGCTACATGCACAAAAATTAAACTTGAGCACCAACTTACACCATACACAAAAATAAATTCAAGGTGGATAAAAGATTTAAATATAAGCCATGACACCATTAAAATCCTAGAGGAGAACATAGGCAGGAAAATCTCAGATATTTCATGCAGCAACATTTTTACTGCTATGTCCCCTAAAGCAAGGGACATAAAGGAAAGAATAAACAACTGGGATCTCATCAAAATAAAAAGCTCTGTACAGCTAAAGAAAACAGTATTAAAATAAAAAGAGAACCAACCATATGGGAAAACATATTTGAGAATGATACCTCAGACAAAGGATTAATCTCCAAAATATATAAAGAACTTACAAGACTCTACTCTAAGAAGACAAGCAACCCAATTAAAAAATGGGCAAAGAACTTGAACAGACACTTCTCCAAGGAGGACATACAGAGGATCCAGAGACACATGAAAAGATGCTCGATATCTCTAGCTATCAGAGAGATGCAAATTAAAACTACAATGAGATACCACTTGACACCAGTCAGAATGGCCTTCATAAACAAAGCAACAAACAACAAGTGTTGGAGAGGTTGTGGAGAAAAGGGGACCCTAGTGCACTGTTGGTGGGATTGCAGATTAGTACAACCACTATGGAAAACAGTATGGAATTTTCTAAGAAAACTAAAAATGGACATACCTTTTGACCCAGCAATTCCACTACTTGGATTATATCCTAAGAACCCTGAAACACCAATCCAAAAGAATCTATGCACGCCTATGTTCATAGCAGCACAATTTACAATAGCCAAGTGCTGGAAGCAACCTAGGTGCCCATCAGTTAATGAATGGATCAAAAAACTGTGGTACATTTACACAGTGGAATTCTATGCAGCAGAAAGAAAGAAGGAGCTCCTACCCTTTGTGACAGCATGGAAGGAATTGGAGAGCATCATGCTAAGCGAAATAAGCCAGGCAGTGAAAGACAAATACCATATGATCTCACCTTTAACAGGAACCTAATCA
Source organism: Glossophaga mutica (assembly GCA_039655065.1). Lineage (NCBI taxonomy): Eukaryota > Metazoa > Chordata > Mammalia > Chiroptera > Phyllostomidae > Glossophaga > Glossophaga mutica. The sequence continues at coordinate 89,977,070 of CM077307.1, read as the reverse complement.
ACAAAACAAAGAAACAAGCATAATATAAAGAAAGACACTGAATTTGAGAACAATCTGACAGTGACCAGAGGGGGAGGGGAGGGAATTTCAGGGGAAAAGGGGAACGGTTTAGAGCAACAAGTATAAAGGACTCATGGACAAAAACTATGGGGGGTGGAAATGGGAGGAAGGTGGGGAGGGCTGGGGTGGTGGGCTGGGGTGGGGTAAAAGACAGAAAACTGTACAATATCAACAATCAAAAAATACTGATTAAAAATAAAAAAATAAAAATAAATAAATAAAAAAGAAGTGCAAATTGCTACTTATAAAATAGTTACAAGATGTAAATCACAGTATAGGGCATAAATGCAGTTAACAATTATTATAATAACTACATATGGTGTCAGGTGGGTACTAGACTTATTGGGGGGTCACTTTTAAGTTATGTAAATGTCTAATCATTATGTTGTACAATCAAAACTAATATACTATTGTATGTCAACTGTAATGGAAAATAAAAATTATTTTTAAAAAGAGTAGATTCATATACTAACAGTGGAGGAAACAAAACAAATATTGGAAAGTGCCAGAGAGGTGGCTATATTGAGAGACTCTATTTGTAATATTCTGTACCAACAACAGGACACAAAAGAAAAGAGAGGGGCCCCTCTCTTTTTCTGGTATGGTCTCAATACTAGAAAATCTATCCTGACTCACTGCTATCCACTACGCAGAGATCTCTTCTTAAAGTATAGAAAATCCTCACCCCCAGACTAAATAAATGCATAAAATAAATAGCAATGAATAAATAAATACATGAGTTGCACTATATATGTATGTACATATGTGTGGGCGCGCGCATGTGTGTGTGTATATATAATGAAGACTCACCAGAAAAATGTGGTCATGAAGCAGAGTCTTCATATTTTAGGTTGGGTTACATATTTCATATTGTTGTGACCTAATTTTGCAATACAAATAAAATAATTAATTAAATGGCAAAACTATAAAAAACAAAACAAATCACAATTTTAAAAACTCAGAAATGTAACAGCCAGAAGAAAAGAAGATGAGAGCTGAAAGAGCGCAGAAAGCAATTAGATATAAAAGAAATGAAAACAGACTCAACTGAGAGTAACATCCAAGGGTAAGCAGACAATACATGAAGCAACGTTAGGAAAACAGAAGATTAAAAAAAATAAAATAAAGAAATTAAAAATAAATTTCAAGATAGACATAGATATAAAGAAAACCTAATATAAGTACAATTGGAGTCCTTTGTAAAGAAAATAAAAATAATAGAATGAACAAATATTAAAACCCATAATCCAAAAAAATCTTATAATAAAAAATGTAAATCCATATATTGAAATGGTACCACATGTATCCAGGAACTGACACAAAATAAATTGACCTAGTCATGTTTTAATACAAAATAAGATGCGAGGCTTTTCTATCAATTAAGAAAGATTATTTAATTATAACAACCAACTATATATAGCATGATGAACACTATTAAACTTAATATTTCTAACAATATCTAGAAGCTAATTTGTCTATGAACCAAAATCTTTAAAAGTTGATACTGTTTGCGTAAGTAATTAATTTCCTTGTCATTATCTACTCTAACAAAATAATCAAGTCTATCATAGTGATAATAATGGCATACCATGCTGATCTGAAGATCCGTATTGACAGTTATATATATATTTGATTAATTAAAATTGCAGTGAAGTAAAATCATTATTCACATCGTATGTAATGATGGTGGAAGTAAAAGGTAATCAATAAAGTTTTGGCATAGAAAATGTTGAGAACCACTTACTTTGTATAACTTTTTCAATCTATAAACAAGAAATGAGATTTAAGGAATATAAATAATTTCCCTAAGATAATACAGCTAGACTTTACAAGGCTTCAAATATTAGTTTAACCTCTGACATTTCAGTCCATACACCATGCATAAAATTAAAGTTATTTATTTTATTTAAGACTAAATATCATAATGCAAGAGATAAGAAAATCATAATTATTTATGGAACATGATCTTTATAGCCCTTATGTATAAATAATACAGCACTCTAAAGTAAAAAAAAAATTAATAAAAGTAAGTCAGTCACTGTGACGAAGAATGTTCTGATGTTAAGCACAGGTTCATCAAAATCTACCTGTCATCTTTCTGGGCTCACAGCTACCTTACAGTTAGGTGTAGACAAGTGACTGATTTTAAGCCAATGCAATGTAGTACAAATGAAATGTACTATTTCTAAGCTGAGATGTAAAAACCTCCCACAAAGGGCACGCTAAGGAGAAAGAAAGGTTTATCTGATACTCTGTCATCTTAAATTGAATAGAAATTTCTAACAGTGTGGGTAGTAACAGAAAACAAAGTCTGTGGCATTGGCAGAAGAAAACTAGGAGGTTAATATCAGAGGCTGGAATATGAATTCTCAAGTTAGAGAGTGGCAAAATAATAAGTAACAACAATGCTCTCACCTTTAACAGGAAACTAGTCAACAAAACAAACAAACAAGCATAGTATAAACAAAGACACTGAATTTGAGAACAGTCTGACAGTGACCAGAGCGGGAGGGGAGGGAATTTCAGGGGAAAAGGGGAACGGTTTAGAGCAACAAGTATAAAGGACTCATGGACAAAAACTATGGGGGGTGGAAATGGGAGGAAGGTGGGGAGGGCTGGGGCAGTGGGCTGGGGGCAGGGTAAAAGACAGAAAACTGTACAATATCAACAATTAAAAAATACTGATTAAAAATAAAATTAAAAAATAAATAAATAAAAAACAGTGCTGATGATATTTTGGGAAACAGACCACTCACCTTATAGCCTGCAGTTCTAGCAACAGAGATTGGAAAACAAAATTATATTAGCATGCATTAGATATAACTAACTTTATTTGGCAAGCTATTAGAAAAAAATGACCACAAGAAAGATTTATTCACTGTACACATAAAAATGAAAGAGAATAGAAATTTTAATCTTCGAAAACTTGGAAATGCTTTTCTCAAACATTAGAGAATGAGAGTTTTTTAATTGAATAATTAAAGGTCTTAATTTAAGATGCAGCTTTGTGACAAAGTTCACACTGATCCAGGCCTTCAACACACGGCTTAAGGTAAATGTCATTGAGTTGAGAAAGGAAAAAATGGTGAGGAAAATGAAAAGAAATAAATTGAATTTAAGAATTATATCAAAGAAAGAATTATAGGCATGGCTACTGGCATAGGAAACTGACTACAAGCAAAGAGATGAAAGTCTTATTAATTTTAAAGAAAATTATATTGCCAAAACAACTATGAGTTAAGACTTAAGCTCTCTGGCTGAACATTAAAACAACCATATGCCACTAGACACATTCAGGCAGGAAGTAAGCAGCAAAAACTCTGTAGCCTTCAACTGCCACTACAAATGTGGCCCTGTCAGGGAAATGGACAAACATGAACCTTCTGGGTGGCAGAATGAGAAGCCACCGAGAACAATGGACAAGGAAGCTCCTCCCTAAGAGCAAAGTCAATTTCTAATCAAGGAACTTTCCATCATTGCTAGGATTTCATAACAATTGTCCAACAGGATTTCATCATTACCATGGACCAGTGACCACTGTGTATATTGCAATTTTCTGTTTTCTAAACAGGGTACTTATTACAGTTATTCTGTCCCTGTTACACCATATATGTTGGCTGTAGTGGGGGAGATAAAACTTGCAAGTAATTCACCCATATATTAAATAATTGGCAATCTTTGCCAAATAATGCATGAATTTTTTATAAACATATGCAGTTTATCCTTTGAACAATGTGTGGTAAGGGGTGTCAACCCCTGCATAGTAGAAAACCTGTATATAATTTTTGACTCCCCAAAAACAGAAGTTGTCCCTCACGTCTGCCAGGGATTGGTCCCAGGGCCCCTGCAGATACCCAAATCTGTGGATTCTTCAAGTACCTTCTATAAAATGATGTAGATCAATGCATATAGTTAGCACTTCACATCTGTGGACTCCCAACTGGGGACCAAAACCAGTACAGGTACTTATTGAAAACAATTTGTGTATAAATTTACCCATGCTATTCAAGCCCGTGTTGTTCAGAGTCAACTGTCAATCCCATATATATATATAGAAATATATATAGAGAGAGAAATATATATATAGAAATATATATATAGAAATAGAAATTTAGAAATATATATATTTCTAAAATATATCTTATATTTAGCTTATTTTCCAACAGACATTCAACAATTTTAGTTTTCAGTGCTCTGTCTAAATGATGTCTAATGTCAGAAATTTCTAAGTCTTGATTCTACAATTCTTTCACAGCATTTTTAGTGTAAAATTTCTCATTCAAAGTCTTCATTAAAGTACTTCAGGGTACCTTGCTCTCCTCTGCCTATATCCTCTTTACCTACCAACAACACTTACCTAAGGACTTCCTGCCACTACTACCTCTAAATCATCTTTATTCTCAGGTCCCAAAACATAGTCTGTACCTAAGGAGCCTGTACTTAAGGAAATAATCCACTGTCTTAGTTTAGCTGTCCTCTGCAGCAGATCCTGAGACAAAGATTTGAGTCCCCATAGTCTATTTGGAAGGTGATTCCAGGAAACACTGGTAGGATAATGGGGAAGTGAGATCAGAAAGTGAAGCCAATAAAAGGGACTTTATCAAGCAAGTTGCCATTTGGGTGACTTCAGCTTTATAGCCCCAGGAATGAGTAACATACTGCCATCCTGTGTACTGGATGAGGGAACTCCTCTGGGTTTCTGATTGAGCAGTATTTGTTGATAGTGTTAGCTTCCAGTATTCCAGGGCTGTTGTATGCCAAGGCAGAGCAGGCTGCATTGGCCAGACAAAGCCCTCAAGCAAAGGGAAGCAGTTACAAGCAGTTCGGAGTTAAACCAGATTATACAGAACTGGTGAGGATCAAGGAGATGGTAATAGCATCTATACTTAGGAAAATGTTTTGTTGAGTTGTTTTTGAAACTGGATATTGAGTCTATTTTGGATACGACGCATGAAGCTTGTTTGCTAATATTTTTGTAGTGAACAATTACTTTTCCTTTAATCTGAATCCTGAAAGGTCAAGACTGCTGGGAATAAACCCTAGATAGAAGTTTAAATGATTACTATCTCCTGAATACCATAAGGAATGTTGTGGGAAAAGTAGTTTAAGCTTAGCTTAAACCTAACTATGGGTCTTACCCTGTCAAATTCCACAGTGAGTAGAGAAAATGTTGAACATTTAGCTGTAGTGAGCAGTAAGCCTTTGGGACTGCAAACCACCAACTTTGTGTAGCGTTTTTTTCCCTGCGGCACAGGCAACAGAGATCTTCCATTCACCCCTCCAAACACACTGTCCAGCCTCCTCTGCCACAGGAAGCCAGCCTTTAAAGAGTATGTCAATTAACTCTCTTGCCTGCTGGCTTTTGCTTGAGCTCAATCATTGGAGACCTGGCAGGGGATTAGAGGGAGGGAGGAGAACGGGAACAGAGTGTTTATAATCCCTAAACCCCTCTCTCTGAGGTCACTTTGAACTACCAGTTTCCCCATGAAGATCATGGCTCTTCTCAAGGTGGCCTGCTCCATAAGACTCTGTCCTTCCAGGTAATTTACCCCTTTGGGCCTAGGTGTGGAAATGGACCCACATTACCAGTCTTGGGGTACCTCTCCTCGATGGCTTCCCTTTATCCCAACTACATCTTTGTAAGTAGCTCCTTTATTAAATGCTCTTTGATTTAGTCTATTGAAATGAACCATCTATTTCTTGCTGGGACACTGACTGATATGTTATTCTGGCTATGCTGTTTGTTTTAGTTTTTCTAACAATAAAATGTCACAATATTAAGATAGTATTCTTCCTGAACCACTGTGGGTCTCAATACACTCAACCCTGCCAAAATCAAAGAAGAGGCTGGAAGATGCAAGTGCCACTGTCATCTCAACTTTATTTCCCCAGACAATAACGTCTTTACGTCGGAGAAAACACTAGCACATCCACATTGCTAATCTGCTGCTCCATTGCCCAGTCCCACCCTGTTTTTAAAATGCAGTACTCGTTTTTTAGTACTTCAGAGATAGCAAGATCTTTGATACTACTTCTTCTTCCTCACATTCTCTCCCTATACTCCATGTCGAGTTTCTGTTTGTTTAATGTGTTAAGAGGACAATCTCTATGAAAGTAATATTTATTCAGAATTGATTAGTAATTTCAAATACTGGACCTTGGCAGGAGAGGAGGGCTGACGTGCCTCATGTGCTTCTAGCATGCTATAAAGAAATTAGTTGTGTCAAGATGAAAAGAACAGATTATTTACTTACTTAGGACCAAGGAATACTTGTTTAATCTCACACTTAATTATTCAATGACATCATCTAAGGAAAGTTATGAAAGGATCTCTAATAAATATATTAAATTTTCAAAAAGGAGAGAAACTAGTAAATTACAGATTATCATCTATGGAATATGTTCAAAAGCACCATTTAACAAGCCTGTATTTAAAATTATTAAACATGAAAGTAATTTTGTCATTACAGTTAATTTGTGTTTTATGTAAATTTGACTTACCGAATCATCTAATAGAATTCCAGCCCGAGTTTGTTAGAGACCAATAAACATTTTCTGCCATTGAAAATTACTGTTTTGTTTTTCCCTTGTTGGCATGGCTCCTTTATCCTTAAGTCCTAATATTTATATAGTCCCACAATTTAAAATTTTTGTCATCAACAATGGTGGTTTTTAACCATTTAACAGTTCTCTGGAAATCTGGGAATGTGTGGACAATGAAGAACACTCTCCCAATAGTACACGCATGTGCCTATACATACACTGCCACACTGAACTTTGGAGGGCTAATTAATGACCTGAAATCTATACCAGGGTGAATAACTCCTGCAAATCTGTGAATTAATTCTCACCACACTTCTGTGAGATGGATATTATTATTTCCATTCTTCGATTGAGAAAATTAAGGTTCAAAGAAATTAAATGACTTGTCCAAGTCAGGCAGCAGACTTTGGTGTTAAACTCAGGCCTCTTGGTGCTATGTCCATCATTTCCCCTCTGACCCATGAATGCCTCCTACTTTTGTCAATGGGTATAATCACTCTAGTCCACTGTAAAGTATTTTATTTAATTAAAGTAGAGTCAAAGTTTATTTAAGAAGAGTCCCAGGATATCTAAAGTTTGGTGAATAAATTGGAGCTATAAATCTCATCTGATTTTTATATCATAACTCCATTTCATTTTCAGGTTTAAATGACTGCTCTATAAAATTTATTCACTCAGAAGCATGCCCAGTTTATCTTACAGTGTTATAAAAAATTAAAAGCAAATATCTATTCCCCCACAACAGAGGTAGCTCATTATTTAAACAGATTTTCCTTTCCTCTGTTTCTCTCTTTTCGCCCATGCCCAGCCCACCATCTGGCACTCTACCCACTACTTTGTCCTATTGACCCCCAGGCTTTTTGTGTAAAAGAGGATGACCAGGACATTTGACTACTCAAAATGAGAGCTCGTTGTAATGTTGCCACTTAGCAGGTAAATTACCTTAAGTAAACCACACATACACTGTAACAATTTCCTTATCTGACAATGAAGATGCTATGGTCCACATCTACATCATAGGGTTTTAGAAAGAATCCAACAGGATAATACTGCCTGAGAAAGTGCTTCAGAAATTTTTTAAATCACCATGAATATTTAAGCTGTTGTTACTAGTGTCAGAAAAGATGTATCAAAGCAGCACCAATGTGGGATATAATAGTGATGGCTGGACATTTGCAGTGAGTGATTTAGTGTATATATAATCTTCCTGTTTTTACTTTTTAAAAATGTTAATGTTGATAATTTAATACTTGATGCTGACCACACTGGGATGACTTATCCAGTCAGCTTTGCAGAGGAGCTGATGTCCTCATCCCCGCACTGAATCTAAGCCAACAGGTGAGTTACTTGACACAGTCGGGGACCTTTCATGGTGCAATTATTTACCTACTAAAATTGTATGGTAGATTTACCATCTGGTATCAAATTACCATTTCATTATAAATAGCACCAACCCCAATAGTTTTTAAAAGGTACCTTCAGTAATAGCTATAAATAAGGAGGGATCAATTGTTTATAAATATTATATGTGGGATTTTTTAACATATTGTTATGTAATTGGTTTGGTTGATGCCTCAGAATTCTTTAATGCAATAGGGCTTATTTTTATCAATTTTCTTGCATTCTCATGGTTTAGTGAATAACATTGTAGTATATCTTTTAACACACTGATCAAGCCCTTCAGTAAATGAAGCCAACTGAATCACATCATTTGAGTACAAAATGTGCAAGGCAAGTAAGTACAAACAATAAACAAAAATCAAATGGAGACAGGAAAAACCTTCAGAAATGGTTCTCCCAGACTGTAAAATCCAGCTGGGGAAATTGGTTCAGAGAAAGATTACAAAATAATAAAGTACCTAGTGTTTTTTAAATCTTTTTAAAGAAGAAAGTGAGCTCAAATACAATTCCCCCAAAAGGCTAGATTTTAGGTTATTGGACACTTGAATTATGACTCTAAAACAAACAGGAACTGCAGTTGTTCCAGTGACCTTTGTAACATTTCAGGATTGGGTTCTATTCAGATGCAAATCTATAAAAACAAAATAGCTCTGAATAAAACAACGGAGGATATGAATTTCAGGCCTCAATCATGCACGTACAAACATTGTTATACTTTCTATTTTCTGAAACAATGAATATCTATCTTGAGCTCCCAGTCAATCCAGTAGTCAAATTCAGGGTTAATCAGTCAGTGGAGTACTTTCTCAGTCTCTGACTGGCCTGAAGTTTTCTCTATTCACTCATTATCCTAGGGGTGGCCTCTTTGTTTCTAGGGGGTCAGCTTAGTGCCACAGCAACAGTGGGGATGGCAGGATGTCTGACTCCCAACTGTCATCTTCTTTTTCCATGGTCAGATGATGAAACATCCACATTTTACCTTATTTCTGACCATTGACAAATCACTTTGCATCATCAAAGTCTCTATTAAGAGGCTTCTTCAGGTCCATCAGCAATCTCTCCTCTACCTAGGTCCCTTTTTAAAGATGGAGTAAAGGAAAAGAATATTATGGAGAATATAATGTGCTGGTATACAAAATTTAGAAAGGATCTCTACCCTAAAGATGCTTACAATCCTAAGAGAGTAACTTAATATTTTAATGCGTTTTTTCATAGCAGCCGCACCAAGTTTACCATGGATACCTCACCTATACAACAGCCCTCAGAGGGTGGTTGCAAAGATTAAAGTAGATGATAGATGTAAAAATAGTTTGAATGTTGTCTGCTACACAATAATCTTTCAACAAATAATATCCATTGTTGGCATCATTATCACATCTCCTTCTGTCCACTCTCGTCTTTGACTCGTCTCCCGCACAGAGATGCACCAGTGTTCATGACTCCACTGAAAAAACAGCAGGCTAACACTGACTTAAATAAGGATAAAACAAATGTGGGTCAGAAAAGATTTTTACAAGCTCCCACATGTTTTTCTCTGCCCAGTCATGTTTGCCTATGAGTGTGCAGCACTCTGTATTATAATGCAGAAACTTTCCCCAAATGCCTAAAAGATGTCTTTTCAATGTGAACACATAGAGCTAATGTTTGGATCTAGTCATTCATATTTATTTAGTTTCATAACCACAAGCCAGGTTTGGATATTTTAAATAAGGAAAGAGATCCATATGAATTCCATCAGCTTTCATGTTTCCTTTCCTGAAAGAATCCAATTTTAAATGCAAAGAATCAGTTCTTCCAAAGCATCGCAGTAAAAAGCCTGCAAAGATTAAATCAATGCAGAATCACCTCATGGGTAACTAGCCCAGTAAGTTAATTATAGGATTCTTTGTTGCTCTTTCTTATTGTGTGTAAGAGTTCTTGATGCAATATTTTTGGTTAATTAAAGATTTTCTTTAAAACTATGCAAGATAGCCTGCAAATAGTACATTTATGTATGTAATAGAAATGGTTGTAATATGTCATTAAGGCACTCCAGGGCATGTTTTATTGGTTCATTAATATAGTACATGCCTTAGGTGTATTCAATCACTCGGGGCCTATATTAATGGACCAATAAAATGTACCCGGGAGTGCCTTAATGCTGCCCTAATATGACTAAGTTTAAATTAATTTTTTCAGGCTTATCTTTTTAAAAATCATTTTTCACTACTTGGGAAGAAAGCTTTCTTTATAGAAGAAAATTTCATAATGACAGAATAAAAAGATGCAGGCTAATAAAAATACTTTTGTTTCATTAATTTTCCCAAATACTTTATCTTTTTGGATGGTACTGTTTCTAATCTGCATTCTGCTTCCAGTGCCTACCTACCCCTTCATGGAAATCAGTATTCTTCCAGTCAGAAGCAGGAAAATCAGATCGATTCATGTTTGGAAGTAACAATCAATGCACCAGCAAATTCCATGTCTACCTATAAAACCCCTGTCACCTTTCAATATTCTACCTGGTCAGAACAAATGCTTACCTTGCTTTAAGGACAACATCCTTCAACTACCTGTTGTCACCTGTGTAATCGAAGAAACATTCTTCCCACCAAAAGTAAAATATTTCTCCTAATAATCTACATTTTACTTCTATCTCAACTTTTCAGAAGTTCTTGAATTTTACTTTGGATCATTAAGCAATCTTTTTGATGACAGAAAGTCCAGGAAGTACAGAGTCCCAAACAAGATGAACCCAAAGAGGTGCATACCAAGACACATCATAATTAAATTGCAAAAGGTTAGAGAGAATCTCAAAAGCAGCAAGAGAAATGCAGTTATGTTACATACAAGGGAACTCCCATAAAAGTATCAGCTGATTTCTCCATAGAAGGGAATGGCAGGAAATATTCAAAGTGATGAAAAACAAGGACTTACAACCAAGATTACTTTATCAAGCAAAGATATCATTTAGAAGTGAAGGACAAATAAAGAGCTTCAAAGACAAGAAAAGCTAAAGGAGCCCCTCACTGCCAAACCAGTATAAACAAGAAATATTAAAGGGTCTTCTCTAAGAAGGAGTCCCTGACTGGTGTGGCTCAGTTGGTTGGGCATCGTCCTGAAGAGTAAAAGATTAAAGGTCCACTTCCCAGTAAGGGCGCATGCAAGAAGCAATTAATAGATGTTTCTCTCTGACATCCTTTTTCTCTCCCTCTCTTTGTCCCTCCCTTCTTCTCTCTCTAAAAATAAAATAAATAGTTTTTAAAAAAAGAAGGAAAAAAGAACAAAATATGAACAAGGAAATGGCAATAAATATATACCTATAAACAACTGAATCTAAAAATCTAAATATACAAGAAAAACAGAAATAGACCCATAGAGAGAACATTTTGATGGTTGATAGATGGGAAAGAGGTTGGAGGGATGGATGAAAAATGTGAAGGGATTAAGAAGTACAAATTGGTAGTTACAGAATAGTCATGCGGTTGTAAAGTACAGCATGGGGAATATAGTCAATAGTATCCTAATAACTACGTATGGCATTAGATGGGTACAAGATTTATTGGGGTGATCAGTTAGTAACTTATATAAATATCTACTCATTGAGGTGTACACCTGAAACTAATATAATATTGTATGTCGACTTTAATTAAAAAAAAATTTTTGCTGGGTCAAAAGGTAGATCCATTTTTAGTTTTCTTAGAAAATTCCGGGGTTCAAGATGGCGGCGTGGTAGGAGGATGCAGATTGCCCTTCCTCCTGCACATGGGAGAAAAACCTAACTGATCTACAGAGGAACGGAGCAGACAGCCAACAATACCACAGTATATATGAAAATAGGAGATCAAAATCTGTAGCAGACATTGGAAAACTAGACGTGGCAGCCGAGCGACTGGAGGCGGCCCTGAGACCGGGATGGAGGCCACCCTGCGACCGGAGGCGGCCTGGCGACCCGAGGGGGCTCTGTGACCAGGTTGGAAGTGGCCCTGGGACCAAAAGTGACCCTGCAACTAAAGAAGGGGACTCTGTGGAAGACCTGGAGCTCACATCTGTGATCCTGGGATGAGTACGCACAACTCGGGAAACTCGCAGAGTGCACGCCCGTAGTATCGGGTGGGCGCTCGAGCCCTGTAGCAGACCCGGAGCTCACAGCAATAGGCTCGGGGAGGGTTGGATCTGTAAGAGATCCCAGCTGAAACCCATAAACTCAGGAAAGCGTGCCCTCTGCAGGAGGCTCAGATATCACACCCAAGGCCCTGCACAGAGAGTGCTCCATTAGCCCTGGGGACTGTGCGTAGCTGGCACTGAGGACAGTAGCCCAAAGCTGACTGCGTGAGGAACAGGGAGAAAAGTGGTACAGCCAGCAAGAGGAGATAATCCAGTTTGGCCTGTTTGAAAATAGCAAGAGGTTTTTTTTTTTTTTTTTTTGGGGGGGAAGGGGGCTGGTGTTTTGTTTTGTTTTGTTTTGTGGGGTTTTTTTTGATAGTTGTTTTTTGTCTGTTTAGTTGGGTTTTTCTTTGTTTGTTTTGGTTTGTTTGTTTGTTTTTGTGGGGTTCTTTTTGTTTGTTTTGTCTTGATTATATATTTTCTATTTCTTTTATTACTTCTACCTTTTTTATCCCTCAATTCCTTTTGCTTCTCTTTACTTCTTTCTGGCTTTATTCCTTCTTCCTTTCTTTCCAATTCTATCTCTCCTTCCTTCCACTTTTTTCCTCTTCTTTTTTCACTTTATTCTTTTCTTTTTAAATACCCACGAATGAGGCAAAAAAAAAAATCCTAGAACTGTGAAAAAACCAGAGTTGGACCAAAAGAGGGGGTATTCCAACAGCTGAGACAGTGGAAACTGTGAACACCAGGATACCTGAAGGAGACTACACCAATGAATCTCACAGGTATTCCACAACAGAAGTTCATACCATAAACCCAGGGAGCCAGAACAGATCAACTTAAGAAGCTGAGGTTTACAAGAAGAGTCTCACAAACAATGAGAAGACAAAGAAACAATCCCCAAATGAAATAAAAGGAGGAAGCCCCAGAAAGAAGCCTAAATGAAACAGAAGCAACTCAACTCTCAGATAAGGAGTTCAAAGAAATGGTTGTCAGGAAGCTCCATGAGCTCTCAATGAGCTACCAGAAACTACATGGAAGCTACGATGAACTCACTGCAAACTATATAAACATGAAAAAGGAAATAGAAACTATCAAAAAGGGCCAAGAGGAAATGAAGAATACAATTTCTGAGCTGAAGAACACAGTAGAAGGAATGAAAAGCAGAATCGATGAAGCAGAGGATTGAATCAGTGAGTTGGAGGACAAAGTAGAAAAAAGCAGCCAGAAAGAGCAAGCAAAGGAAAAGAAGCTCAGAAAGAATGAAGAGGGGTTAAGAGAAATGCAAGACAACATGAAACGGAATAATATCCATATAATAGGAATACCAGAAGGAGAAGAAGAAGAGCAAGGGATAGAAAACCTCTTTGAAAAAGTAATGATGGAAAACTTCCCTAATTTGATGAGAGAAAAAGTCACACAAATCCAGGAAACACAGAGAGTCCCAATCAAGAGGAACCCAAACAGGCCCACTTCAAGACACATCATCATTAAAATGGCAAATTTCCAAGACAAAGAGAGCATCTTAAAGGCAGCTGCTGGGGACCCTGGCCTGGGTGCCAGATGCGGGGGGGCTCCTCCCGCAGAGCCCCATCCCTCTGTCACGGATGAAAGTAAAAACTACCAAGACATCTTGTGCTTGGGGAGGAAAGGGGTCAAACTCTCAGAGGAGAAAGACCCAGAGCCCCATCCTCACTAGGCTTTTATTGGGCTCCAATACACCGGAATACAAGTTTAACATGTCAAAGAAATATGAGGGCTTAATCCGAGCCAGTGTTTGTCAGGAAGGGGGGTTGCCAGACTTTGGGAGACATGCTCATTTCCTCCTGGGACACTTGTCACCTCAGGAAGAGCACTCTTAGCAAAGCAGGTTTCACAGGACTTTAGGAATTCTTTCTTATGCCAATCACCCAAGGAGCCATCCTGGCCAGGACAGGGCTGCACCGCTCACCCCCACAGTTTCAGGCTTTAAGCCGATTAGGAAGCAGGAGACATCTCCCAGATGGAAATGAGGACTCGGGCTATGTCAGAATAGCCGGGGGGTGAGGGTCCATCACATCCTCTTTGCTGCAACCCCCCCAGTCCTTCCATGAGGTCTTCCAAGTGGTCGCGTCTGGCTTAGGTTGCCCCTCCCATGAGGAGTCTTACCCGTCATTGACTGCCAACCAAGCTATGGGGCCAGAGATGGGTAAGGCAGAAGCAGTGCTCCTGCCAGGGAGATAAGCTTTGTCTCCTTAATAGGTCACATCCTCGTGAGAGAACAGACCCAGATGAAGTGGGTCCCTTGGGCTCTTACACAGCCCACCATGGGGTGAGGGTTACAACTCCTGAAACCAGGCTGAACGGTCCACAACAGGCAGCAAGGTAGAAAAGGAAGTAACATACAAGGGAGCCCTGATAAGGTTAGCAGCTGACTTCTCAATGGAAACGCTCCAAGCCAGAAGACAATGGCAAGAAATATTCCAAGTAATGAGAACCAAAGGACTACAACCAAGACTACTATACCCAGGAAGGCTTTCAATCAAGATAGAAGGACAAATAAGGAGCTTCCCAGACAAAAGAAGTCTAAAAGAATACACCTCTACCAAACCAGTACTAAAAGAGATACTAAAGGGACTGCTTTAAGGAAAGAAAGGAAAAGAGAGAGAGAGGAACACAGGTACGAAAATGGCAATGAATCAGTACCTATCAATAGTAACCTTAAGTGTAAATGGATTAAATGCTCCAATCAAAAGACATAGAATAGCTGAATGGATAAGAAAGCATGACCCACACATATGCTGCCTACAAGAGACCCACCTCAGGACAAAAGACCTACACAGACTCAAAGTGAAAGGCTGGGAACAAATTTTCCAAGCAAACGGACAGGAAAAAAAGGCCGGGGTAACAATACTCATATCAGACAAAATAGACTTCAAAAGAAGAGCTATAAAGAGAGACCCAGAAGGTCACTTCATAATACTCAAGGGAAGAATCCACCAAGAAGACATAAACATTGTAAATATATATGCACCCAACATAGGAGCACCTAAATACATCAAGAATATCTTAGAGGACTTCAAGAAAGACATTGACAGCAACACAATTATAGTAGGGGATTTTAACCCCCCACTGTCAAAAATGGACAGATCTTCCAAACAAAATATCAACAAAGATATTGTGGCATTGAACAGTACTCTAGACGAATTGGACTTAGCTGATATATATAGAGCCCTTCATCCCAAAGAAACTAAATACACATTTTTTTCAAACGCACATGGAACATTTTCAAAGATAGACCACATGATAGGACACGAAACAAGCCTCAACAAATTCAAGAAAATTGAAATCATACCAAGCATTTTCTCCGACCACAAGGGACTAAAACTAGAAACCGACTTGATGGGGAAAATCCCCAAATCATCAAAATCATGGAGATTGAATAGCATGCTATTAAACAATGAATGGGTAAAGAATGAAATTAAGGAGGAAATCAAAAAGTTTCTGGAAAGAAATGAAAATGGACTCACAACAACCCAAAACTTATGGGACACAATGAAGGCAGTGCTCAGAGGGAAGTTCATAGCAATACAGGCCTACCTAAAGAAGACAGAAACATTTCTAACAAACGACTTAACCCTACGCCTACAAGAACTCGAGGAACAACAACAAAGACAGCCCAGGGCAAGTAGAAGGAAGGAAATAACCAAGATCAGAGCAGAATTAAATGACATAGAGACTAAAAGCACAATCCTAAGGATCAATGAATCCAGGAGCTGGTTTTTTGAAAAGATAAACAAAATCGACAAGCCTTTAAGCAGGCTCATCAAGAAAAAAAGAGAGAGGACTCAAATAAACACAATCAGAAAGGAAAGAGGAGAGATTACGAATGACACCACAGAAATACAAAGATTGTAAGAAATTACTACGAAGAACTGTATGCCAAGAAATTTGAAAACCTAGGTGAAATGGATAAGTTTTTAGAAAAATATAATCTCCCAAATCGCAAAGAACTAGAAAGCCTGAACAGACCATTAACAGCTGATGAAATTGAAGCAGTAATCAAAAAACTCCCGACACACAAAAGCCCTAGACCAGATGGTTTCACAGCAGAATTCTACAAAACATTTAAGGAAGAGCTAACCCCTATCCTTCACAGACTATTCAAAAAAATCCAAAATGATGGAAGACTCCCAAACTCTTTTTATGAAGCCAGCATCATCCTAATCCCAAAACCAGATAAAGACATAACAAAGAAAGAAAACTTCAGGCCAATATCACTGATGAATGTAGACGCTAAAATCCTCAACAAAATATTGGCAAACCGCATCCAACAATACATTAAAAAGATCATACACCATGACCAAGTGGGATTCATTCCAGGGATGCAAAGATGGTTCAACATTCACAAATCAGTAAATGTAATACATCACATAAACAAAAGCAAAGACAAAAATCACATGATCATATCAATAGATGCAAAAAAAGCTTTTGATAAAGTACAACACCCATTTATGATAAAAACACTCAGCAAAGTGGGAATAGAGGGAGCATTCCTCAACATAATAAAGGCCATATATGAGAGACCTACAGCCAACATCATACTCAATGGGCAAAAACTGAAATCTTTCCCACTAAGATCAGGAACAAGACAAGGCTGTCCACTTTCACCACTTCTACTCAATATAGTATTGGAAGTCTTAGCCACAGCAATTAGACAAGAAAAGGAAATAAAAGGCATCCAAATTGGAAGGAGGAAACAAAACTATCATTGTTTGCAGATGACATGATAGTGTACATAGAAAATCCTATAGACTCGGCCAAAAAACTGCTCAATCTAATAAATAATTTGGCAAAACAGTGGGATACAAAGTCAATATTTAGAAATCAAAGGCATTTTTGTATACCAACAGTGAAACAGCAGAAGCAGAAATCAAGAAAAAAATCCCATTCGATATAGCAAAAAGAAAAATAAAATGCATAGGATAAACCTAACCAAGGAGGTAAAAGACCTGTATGCAGAAAACTACACAACACTGAAGAAGGAAATCAAGGAAGACACAAAGAAATGGAAGCATGTACCGTGTTCATGGATCAGAAGGATTAATATCATCAAAATGTCCATATTACCCAAAGCAATTTACAGATTCAGTGCAATACCTATTAAAGTACCAATGGCATATTTCACAGACATAGAACAAACACTTCAAAAATTTATTTAGCATCATAACGACCCCGAATAGCTGCAGCAATTTTGAGAAAGAAGAGCAATGTAGGAGGGATCACAATACTTGATACCAAACTGTATTACAAGGCCACTGTAATCAAAACAGCCTGGTACTGGCACAAGAACAGACACATAGACCAGTGGAACAGAACAGAGAGCCCAGAAATAAACCCAAGTCTCTACAGTCAATTAATATTCGACAAAGGGAGCAGCAACATAAAATGGATCAAAAATAGCCTCTTCAACAAGTGGTGCTGAGAGAACTGGACAGCTACATGCAAAAAAATGAAACTCGAGCACTAACTTACACCATACACAAAAATAAATTCAAGGTGGATAAAAGATTTAAATATAAACCGTGACACCATTAAAATCCTAGAGGAGAACATAGGCAGGAAAATCTCAGATATTTCATGCAGCAATATTTTTACTGATATGTCCCATAGAGCAAGGGACATAAAGGAAAGAATAGGCAAATGGGATCTCATCAAAATAAAAAGCTTCTGCATGGCCAAAGAAACAGTATTAAAATAAAAAGAGAACCAACTGTATGGGAAAACATATTTGACAATGATACCTCAGACAAGGGATTAATCTCCAAAATATATAAAGAACTTACAAGACTCTACTCTAAGAAGACAAGAAACCCAATTAAAAAATGGGCAAAGAACTTGAACAGACACTTCTCCAAGGAGGACATACAGAGGATCCAGAGACACATGAAAAGATGCTCGATATCTCTAGCTATCAGAGAGATGCAAATTAAAATTACAATGAGATACCACTTGACACCAGTCAGAATGGCCATCATAAACAAAGCAACAAACAGCAAGTGTTGGAGAAGTTGTGGAGAAAAGGGGACCCTAGTGCACTGTTGGTGGGATTGCAGATTAGTACAACCACTATGGAAAACAGTATGGAATTTTTTAAGAAAACTAAAAATGGACATATCTTTTGACCCAGCAATTCCATTGCTAGGACTATATACTAAGAACCCTGAAACACCAATCCAAAAGAATCTATGCACCCCTATGTTCATAGCAGCACAATTTACAATAGCCAAGTGCTGGAAGCAACCTAGGTGCCCATCAGTTAATGAATGGATCAAAAAACAGTGGTACATTTACACAATGGAATTCTATGCAGCAGAAAGAAAGAAGGAGCTCCTACCCTTTGCAACAGCATGGATGGAACTGGAGAGCATCATGCTAAGCGAAATAAGCCAGGCAGTGAAAGACAAATACCATATGATCTCACCTTTAACAGGAACCTAATCAACAAAACAAACAAGCATAATATAAACAATGATACTGAATTTGAGAACAGTCTGACAGTGACCAGAGAGGGAGGGGAGGAAATTTCAGAGCAAAAGGGGACCGGTTTAAAGCAACAAGTATAAAGGACACATGGACAAAATCTATGGGGGGTGGAAATGGGAGGAAGGTGGGGAGGGCTGGGGTGGTGGGCTGGGGTCGAGGTAAAAGATAAAAAACTGTACAATATCAACAATTAAAAAAAACTGATTAAAAAATAAATTAAAAAAAAAGAAAATTCCATACTGTTTTCCATAATGGTTGTACCAGTCTGCACTCCCACCAACAATGCACTAGGGTCCCCTTTGCTCCACAACCTCTCCAACACTTGTTGTTTGTTGCTTTGTTTATGATGGCCATTCTGACTGGTGTCAAGTGGTATCTCATTGTGGTTTTAATTCGCATCTCTCTGATAGCTAGCGATATCGAGCATCTTTTCATGTGTCTTTGGATCCTCTGTATGTCCTCCTTGGAGAAGTGTCTGTTCAAGTCCTTTGCCCATTTTTTTAATTGGGTTGCTTGTCTTCTTAGCGTGAAATCATGTAAGTTCTTTATATATTTTGGAGATTGAACTCTTGTCTGAGGTATCATTGGCAAATATGTTTTCCCACACAGTTGGTTCTCTTTTTATTTTAATACTGTTTTCTTTGGCCATGCAGAAGCTTTTTATTTTGATGAGATCCCATTTGTCTATTCTTTCCTTTATGTCCCTTGATTTAGGGGACATATCAGTAAAAATATTTCTGCGTGAAATATCTGAGATTTTCCTGCCTATGTTCTCCTCTAGGGCTTTAATGGTGTCATGGCTGGTATTTAAATCTTTTATCTACCTTGAATTTATTTTTGTGTATGGTGTAAGATGGTGCTCGAGTTTCATTTTTTTGCATGTAGCTGTCCAGTTCTCTCAGCACCACTTGTTGAAGAGGCTATTTTGACTCCATTTTATTTTGATGACCCTTTGTCAAATATTAATTGACCATAGAGACTTGGATTTATTTCTGGGCTCTCTGTTCTGTTCCACTGATTCCACTGCTAGGATTATATCCTAAGAACCCTGAAACACCAATCCAAAACAACCTATGCACCCCTATGTTCATAGCAGCACAATTTACAATAGCCAAGTGTTGAAAGCAATCTAGGTACCCATCAGTAAATTAATGGATGAAGAAACTATGGTACATTCACACAATGGAATTCTATGCAGCAGAAAGAAAGAAGGAGCTCCTACCCTTTGCAACAGCATGGATGAAACTGGAGAGCATTATGCTAAGCAAAACAAGCCAGGTGGTGAAAGACAAATACCGCATGATCTCACCTTGAACAGGAACCTAGTCAACAAAACAAACAAACAAGCATAATATAACTAAAGACACTGAAATTTGAGAACAGGCTGACAGTCACCAGAGCGGAGAAGGAGGGAATTTCAGGGGAAAAGAGGAAGGGCTTAGAGCAACAAGTATAAAGGACACATGGACAAAAACTAGCGGGGGTGCAAATGGGAGGGAGGTAAGGAGGGCTGGGGCGGTGGGCTGGGATGGGGGTAAAAGGCAGAAAACTGTGCAAGAACAACAATTAAAATAAAATTAAAATTTTTTTAAATAAGTATTTTATTGTAATATGCAAAGGAGAGGAAGGAATAAAAATATACCTGAATGGCTGAAGAAATGAGAAAATTAAATAACTATTTGATCTGTTCAGTTTGCTTAGTGGAGAAAAATTTTTTCAAGGTCTCACTGTATAAACCTCACATGTTCCTGAGTAAGAATAAAACACTCTCATCACTCTTATTCAACATAGTAGTCGAAGTCCTAACCAGATCAAGCAAGCAACAGAAAGAAATAAAAGGCATCCTAACTGGGAATTAAGAAGTAAAATTATCATTTTTGCAGATAACATGATACTTTATATAGAAAACACTAAAGATGCCACCAAAAATGCATTAGAAACAATAAATGAATAAAGTTGCAGGATAAAAAAATCAATGTACAAAAATCCATTGCATTCCTATAGATTAACAATGAAATTTCAGAAAAAAAAAATGGAAAAAAAACCTTTGTAATTTCAACAAAAAATAGATAAAATACCTGGAAATAAACTGAAAGAGTGTGAAAGATCTATACACTGAAAACTATAATGCATTATTAAAAGAGATTGAAAAAATAAAATAAAAATAAAACAGGACGAGGTAGTATAAATCCTTGGTCATTACTAGAAAATACAGTTTGAAAGCACATATTTCAGCACAGGTGGGTCAGTTGAGCACATTAATTCTGTCTGAAGGAAAACAGCCTGTCAATTACCATAGCACAAAGTATGGCAAAACTTTGAAAGCCTCATTGAAATATTTCTCTATCATGCCATGCTCCCTGCATTTCTTTCATTTTGCCAAAAAGTTGTCATTCATTTGAACCCTGTCTTCTTTCTACTTACCAAAATAATATTTACTCTTCAAGGCCCATTTTCTCCAAGAAACTTTCCCTATATCCTCAAATACACATTGAGCACCTCTCCTTCCTTGAACTCTTAGAGCCCTTGCTGAATTAGCCACTTAATTAGTAGCACTTAATTATGTATGGCTGCAGTTCACAAGTCCATGTGTTTGAAAGGGAAAAAGGCAAGAGTGGGGAATATATGTATTCACATTCCACAAAATTACCATGGTTAGTCTCATTTCTCCAAAAATAGAAATTCTAAACACATTTAGAAAAATAGCTGCCTCATTGCAATAAGTATACCTACTCTCAGGGTGACTGCATTGTGATCCTCATTTATTGATTCTAGTAAAAATATTAATTTATTGGTTCAAAATTACATTGCATTAAACTCACTAGTTTTAAGTGTCTTAGAGATAGGAATGATTTTTTTTTATTAATTTACACAAATTACCTGAAGGGAAATTACCATGAATATATGATGATTTATTCAAATAATTATTTGAAAGTTTAAGAAAACATATACTTTATTTGTTCAAATATCTGTCCCAACTCAAGAATGATGCAACTACGATTGCCTCAGCTAGGATTCCCAAGTGTATGCCTTCCAAACAGCCAGAGTGGGATGAGATGGGGCATGAGAGTAAGGAAGCTCTGTCTATCTGAGGTTTCACTGAGTAAGAGAACCCAGAATGTCAAGAGAAGCCAAAATCCATTAAGCAGAGCAATGAGTAAAAAGCTAGAGAGAACAGAATTTTGATGTGGAAGCCAAAGAGCTAGAGGCAGATCAAAGCTGGGCTGTATTGCCAAGAGTCAGAGCTGGAATTAGTGAGAAACCCATGTTAGCTTATCAGTCCTAGTGTTGAAAATTCAAGCAACTGTTTAAAAATTGCTTGGAGCATCTGAGGTTCTACTTAATGATACTAAGTAAAAGATAATTTTCTAATTTTTCTCAACACTTTTTCTGTTTTTTCATTTATTTCTGTTATCCTTTGTAGTTTTAGGCATAACCTCAAAGATAGTTAATTGTTAACTTTAATAATTTCTCCCAAATTTAAAGTGTTAATATTTAGAGTTTCTATGTATGTTTTAGTGTGTAAGTTAAATTTTTTCACTACCTGTATGAAAGTAAAAAACAACATATAATCACAAACTCTGAAGCTGACAACCTATTTTAGTGATCATTGAACAATGATATTACAGAAAAACATTACTCATAGCTAAAGACAATCAGATAGAAAGACAGGATTTTTCTAGATATCCAGGCAAGGGCTTAAACTTAAATGTCAAATAAAATCTGCAAGTCAATTTCAGTTTTGCAAATAACTATTCAAGACTACATCATAGAAGTCGAAAATATCCCCTAACACCAGGCTCAAAAAGTCTTTTTTCCACAGATGGTCTTTCACTACCAAGGAAATAATTGTTCCAACCTTCTGGAAGGCAATTTGGCAATTCATATTAAAAGCTTGCAAATGCCCTTATCCTTTGACAGCACAATCCTGTGTGCGCTTTGTGAATTTTCACTAAAGAAGCAGTCATGGATGTGTGCAAATATTTATCTCAAAGATATTCGTTGTATCATTGTTATTAAAAGTTATAACAATAAAACATCCAAGGGTACAAAATAGGAGGTGGTTAAGTAAACTATGAAAATTCCATATAATGAAGCCAATTAGCCACAAAAAAATTATGTTGTAAAAGAGCATTTAATAAATTAGAATGATAGAGAACAAAGTGAGAAAAAAAGTTACACTTTATAATATCTGAGCATCTAAAAAATATTGAAAGAGAAAGAGCAAGAGACACCAAGTTGACTCAAAATATAAATATCCTTTATCTCTGGTTGTTCTTTTTTTGTGTATGGGTGTGTTTAATTAAATTTATTGGGGTGGCATTGGTTAACAAAATTGTGTAGGTTTCAGGCGTACAGTTCTATAAGACATCATCTGTATATTGTATTGTGTGTGCACCAAATCAAGTCTCCTTCCATCACCACTTTCCCCCCTTTAACCTCTTCTACCTCCACCCACCCTCCTTTCCCTCTGGTAATCTACATGCTGTTGTCTGTGTCTGTGATTTTTTTTTTTCTTAATCCTTCACCTTTTCCACACTGCCCTTCATCCTCTCCCCCCTGAAAGCTGTCAGTCTGTTCTCTGTATCTGTGAGTCTGTTTCTATTTTATTTGTTATTTTATTTTCTTCATTAGATTCCACATACAAGTGAAATCATATGGTACTTGTCTTTCCCTGACTGGCTTATTTTACTGACTGTTCTTAGAATACTACTTGAGTTCTTTAACATGATATAAAATGTCCCATGTGATCTGGTTTCTGGTTTCTACCTACTTTCCAATTTCCCGTCACTCCTTTTCATTCATTTCTCTGTAGTCATTTGGGCCTCTTTTCCTGGAATACGCTGATGGTCTTCCTGCTTCAGGGTCAGGTTATTTGTAGTTCCACCTAGAATGCTAGACTGCCTTTCACCATTCCTACCCCCTTTCCCTGGCTCTCCTTCAGAGGTCAGATTAAAACACAACTTCACAGCACTCTACTCTTCCCCCTCAGTCTGGAACAGGTCCCTCCGCCTGCATTTTCAAAGAACCCTGGACTCTGTTTTCATAGCATCTAAGTCTATTGTAGTCATGTAGTTGTTTTGTGACTGTCTGTTTACAATGTGTCTCTAATAGACCACAAACTCCATAAAGGCACAAACTATGTATTCACATATTAGGTAATCAATAATTGTTACTGAAAGAATGATATATGGATGAAATTATGGGTACTTTTTACTTTCTTCTCTATCATTTTAAGTTTCCACATCAAGCATGTATAATTTCTGCATTACAAAACATAAAGTTTAATTTTTAAAAATTTATTTGAAATATTGTAAAATTGATAAACATCAAGTTTGAGAATATACTTGCATTATTCAGGCTATGTCAACACTCCATTTTGCTTGCTAGTACAAACTAGATGATGACTTTAAAATCAGAATTTAATATCCTTGTTAATGTATTTTAAACTTGAATCTGACTTCAAAATTTCACACTATAATCATTAGAAATTCCTCAGAGTAAGAACATAAATACAAAGCAGGAAGTCTCTATGTGAGTGGTGAAAGGAATTTTTCCTTAAGCTACTCCACAGATAATAAGTCCTAAAATAGGAACTTCAAGGGTCAGATAAAAAGAAAAGATAACTCTTAAAGTGTGGAATGGTTCAATGGTAGTGTGAACTGATAATATCTCTCCCTACTTTTTTCTTCCAGCCTTGACTTATGTGACAAAGAATTTTGTTTCCACCATTTAGCCAATTTGAAAATGAATTACCAGTTTAGCACATAATCCACAGTCTTAGCTCATGATTCCTTTTTGATGAGAACAGATCCTTATGTTTGTACTTGTTTTAGTTCAGTTTTTTCCTTTAAGTTGCCTCTCAGTTTTTAAGCACATAAAATGTATTTCAACACTTAACAACACGAGAAGTATAATCAAGAGCTACAAAAACTTCCAGCTAAATTTCTCTTTTGAAGTGATAACCAAGCATTGCTACACAGGGCTGACTGCATGGTAGCGTAATAGTATGTTATTAAAAACCTTTCCAACATTAAACAGGAAAGTAAACCTGCCAAATTTACTTTAAGATACAAAATTAATTTCCTGCCACTTTCTCATTGCCAAAATAATTTCATCCAATGTCGAAAGTTTGTAAGTTGAATATCTTCCTAAATATTGGAAGTTAAGTGCTGTGTTCCTAATTAAACCTCAAGGTATTATTCCTACATAAGGAAAATAAAAGAACAAATGTTGTACTTCTTCAAGTGATCTGAGTTGCTATCAAGTATGTACGTATGGATCTTGGTGATATTTTAAGTTCATTATTATTAACCTGGCAGAAATAAACTGTTTCATAATTGAGTACAATTTTAATAAAATAAAATATAACTGCATTATTATAAGTGCCTCATCTTGACTTTCTCCTAATCTATCCAAAGTCATTGTTTCCGGTGGAACCACTTGAGTTTGCAGTAGATTTATCTCACCCTGTAAAAGCACAATTCATTAAACAGACTAGTCTATTTAAAACAAAGGCAATTTTATCACAGTCAATTCAATTATTTAACACTGCTTTTGTAACTCACTACTTAAAGCTTTCTCTTGACAAGTACTCCTTTAAATAAATGAGTTGTAATTTAAAGAATGAAAAAAGATCAAGTTCCCTCACATTATATACAATTAGCCTATAGGGAGATGTGGTTTTTTAATACAAAATTAAATTTTGTTTCAAAGTTAGACTGAATTTCAAGTAACAGAAACGACCAAGGTTATTTTTCAGCAGAAATAAACATAAAGTAACTTTCTATGTGCAATTAATTTTACTTTGCTGTGTTCCTTATATTTCAGTTAATGAAGTAACTATTTGCCCAAGCCTACATAATTAAGAATCAGAGTGATCATCTGAATAATTTATTCTAAAGATAATGTAACCCGAGGTATGTAGAATCAGCTTTGTCATCCCAGTAAATAATAATCCGGTTAGTTACTTTATAGTACTAATAAAGAGGGAAATGAGAAGTTTAGTAACTGCCTAGTCAAGTGCTAACAAAAGCCAAGTTGAGCTAATGTGGTGAGTTCTTTTCAAAAGTTCCCCGCAGGAGACTAAATGGTAATGGGAAAAAAATACAATCAAGATTAATTTAAAAAATGAAAATATCATTATAATACTTAAACAGTTCCCCACAAAATTTTTGTTTTAAAATTATTATGCCCTTTAA
The DNA here is from genome assembly GCA_039655065.1 of Glossophaga mutica. NCBI lineage: Eukaryota > Metazoa > Chordata > Mammalia > Chiroptera > Phyllostomidae > Glossophaga > Glossophaga mutica. Next base: position 89,951,253 of record CM077307.1, on the reverse strand, counting down.
ATTTTATTTAGTATTATACACTTGAACTTCAGATGATGGGCTGAATAAGGAATGTCTCCGTTATTATAGAAAAGGGAATTCAGATGTGTTTAGCACATGCCATATTCATCAACAGCATTTTCATAAGGGCAATGTTATTAATTTTTCATGTGGTTTGTCTTAGAAAAATAAGGTGAAAATATTCAAAAGAACATGGCACATGTTTCTGTCATAGTCTAAGAATATTATTATGATTTTAATATGTGATTTATGAAATGAATCTCATGGCTTTTAGTCAGCTTTCAAGTAGTGTTTCTCTTAAGTGGAAATATTGAAAATAGATTGTTGTCATTAAAATATTTCAGATAAAAGGAATGTTTGGTACTCGGCCTTTCATATTTTTGCGTTCATTTCTTTCTCTATTAAGTCATAGTTTTGGATGACTTTCCATTTTCTGATCTAACTACTCCCCATATTTTAATAGACAACTCACTGGACCAAATGACTTCTTTTAGTATAGATCAGTGAATTAATAACTTTTGCCAAAAACAATTGATAAAGGAAATCTTATATTAAAATCACCTAGAAATTAAATCCTGCATACTGGGATATAACAAAATCAAAATAGCACTAAATTTAATTACAGCAATATGTCCCCTGAATTTACTTTGCATCCTCTGTATTCCAAAAAACATGAAATAAACACATAATCTTCAACAAAGCATTACAATATTTTCTTAAGATATAATTGTCAAATTTACCCAGTCACAGGTCATAAAAACTAAGAGCCAAGTTGGATGTTATCTGAATGCCTCATTTGGATATAAGTTTACATGGATTAATTACCTAAATTAGAAGTACAATGGTATGCCAAGCTATTCCTGCAGGGAAATGAAAGACAAATCTAGACAAAAACTTCAAGACAAAATAAATTTGTAGAGTGTGTGCTTATTTTAGAGACCAATTTTATCTCTGCCTTTCACGTTCCCTAATATATCTGACCAGTGTCCCAGGTCTGTGTCTGCTCTAAACATGTCTTTAACCCTTATCTGAATCATCACTGACAACTGGTGGCCAAGCCTGAGGATACCCAAATACATGATGGGACCTTCATAGCTGACAAATTTGATGAATCAACAGGAATAAGTGTGCTACTACTAAAAGCACTTACTTCTTCATCCTAATATGTAATTAAGCACAAGGATGAATCTCTCTGTGATATCTCCAAATTCCTTTTCTAATGGGGCTTGTGGCTGTTTTCACCATCTACTTGACACTGGACTATCTTTTCATCAGTTCGCACTAAGTGTTGGGAGTCTTAGGATGAAAAGGTTCAGTTTCAGATGGGGTATTTAGGCACACAAAAATGACATTCTGTGTAGCCAGTGAAGACACATTTGCCAGCAGAGCTCTCTCTACCTTACATCGTCAAGCAGGGGCAAGAGGAGTAAGAAGTCCTCATTCTCAGGAAATTTCCTACCATATGGGTTTTATTTTCCTCATACCTTCTATTATCATATTTTCTTTTTCATTTTCTGTACATCTAATACTTATCAAGAAAAAATATAGTTAAAAATAATATATTTATGGATTGAATCTATAAGAAATATAAACCCCTCTTATAATCTAAAAAATAGGAACAATGGTACTCAATCCAGGTCTCATTTTTTCCTTATAATTGTTCATCTTTCTTTCTTTCTTTTTGTTTTCACTAAAGAAAGACTTCTACAGGTATTAATTTAATTTCTACAAGAACTTTAAAAGAGTTTAAATAGTATACAGACTAACAATAACTATGTTAATAGATAATTTTTTAAGAACAGTTCCATGGTCAAATCACTTTGAAGATAACACCAGAACTACCTAAACCAGCAGGGGCAGGGCACATTTTTGCATATGAGTGGTATTGAGAAGTTCTACTGGGGGGGAGAAAACCTACCAACTTCGTTTATCTCAATTTTTCCAAACAGAATTACTTTTTTCACGGAATACTGACTAACATTGTATAATGCTAATATCCAGGACAATGCACTTTAGGAAACACTATAAAATATTTCATTGTATAGATGAGGAAACTGAGGTACAAGAGGTCTTAAATGCCTCACCCATGGCCACCCAGCTATATGTTAGCACAACTCCTACTGAAACACCAGGGCTCCTGATTCCCTGACTGGTGGTCTTTTTCTTCACTTAGAAAACATGTATAATTTTACCAAAGATAGATGCAGTTGCTTCTTCTGATACTGCCAGATGTAAATTGTCAAATAGCAACATACAACCAATAGCAATTGAAAACAAAAGATTATAAAGAACTTTAAACCACAACATTAAATAATAAATGTCTTTAAGAAAGACTTTTTTAATGTATTTCACATTTAAAATGTTGTAGTAATAAATGTCTTAATTATAAATTTAATGTTACATATATAAACTTGAATTGTAAGAGTGAATTCTTTTTAAAAGATTTTATTTATTTATTTTTAGACAGAGGGGAAAGGAGAGAGAGAGAGAGAGAGAGAGAGATATTGACTGGCTGCCTCTCACATGCCCCAAACTAGGGACCTGGCCCACAAACCAGGCAAGTGTCCTGACTGGGAATCAAACTGGTGAACTTTCCGTTAGCAGGCTGGCACTCAACCCACTGAGCCACACCAGTCAGGGCATGTTAAAAAATTTCATCATCACCAAACCTTTATTATATGAAATATTAAATGGACTTATCTAAGAAATGGAAGAAGATAAAAAACTATGAACAATAAAATGACAAGAAACTCATAACTATCAACAACTGAACCTAAAAAAGAAAAACAAAAACTAAGCAAACAGCTACAACAGGAACAGAATCACAAAAATAGAGATTACATGGAAGGTTATCAGTGGGGAGGGAAAAGGGGGAAATGGGGGAAAAGGTACAGGGAACAAGTAGCATAAATGGTAGGTACAAAATAGGTGGAGGTTAAGAATAGTATGGGAAATGGAAAAGCCAAAGAACTTATATGTACAACCCATGGGCATGAAGTAACACAGGCGGGATGCTGGAGAGTGAGAGGGTACAGGACAAAGGGGCGTAAAGGGGAAAAAATTGGGACAACTGTAATAGCATAATCAATAAAATATACTTAAAAAGTGAATTTTTTAAATATTTCTTATAAATAGTCTAGAATTGTTTTTAAATGTCTTTAAATGCCTGCTAGGTATCTAACCTTTGTATCATGGCAAATGTCATTTAAATAATCCTACTGGACTCAGAATGATCTTGCTGCAGTAAATACAAATTATAATGCATGAATACAAGATAGTTAAGTACATATTAGGGCCTTAGTCTTTGTTCAGATTTGTATTTCAAAACTTAAATGAAAGCTGGGAGATGAGGATTCTAAGAAATAAAAAGTATAAGAATAAGCAGACCACAGCTCATGAAAAAATTTCCCTTTTAGACTAGAAATAGCCTTACCATCTGGTATAAATGAGGATGAACTCCTTTTCCAAGGAGAAATGTCTTCTTATTCATTCATTCAATGAACACTTATTGTGCAGCCATGATGGTAAGTCACTGCAGCAGACATTAGGAAGAGAAATGAGAGACATAGTCACTGCCCATGGAGAGCTTGTTTAAACAAGGGAGCAGATAGTAAATGATCGCCCAAGTAATTAATCTATTACAATTATGGAAGGTGCTACAAAGTGGTGCACGATGGGGTAGAGTAGGTGATATGTACTGGCTTATGTGTGAGAATAGACCTAGTCCGGGAGATAGGGAAAGTCTCCTTAGAGATGTTACATTTGATATGATCCTATGGCTGACAGGAATCACTGGAAGAGAACAGGGAAGGGCATTCAAGGCAGAGTTGCTGTGCCCTTTACAGGAAAGCTGGCTGGAGAGTAGACAGCTAAAGAGTTGTGCTCCAAAAAGACTGGTAAAGTAGGCAGAGGCCTTATATGAAGGACCAGTTTTGCAGGGCAGATTAAAAGATCACCACCCTGAAAATGAATTATACCTGTGCAAAAGTCCAGTTAAATGGCATTGTAGTTATGCAGATAAAATTGAGATTGGAGGGTACAGGAGTGAGAGTGGTAGTGTAGGGTATATGGAGGAAGTCTGGCTTTCTCACCCAGGTGTCTGGGTAACTAAGGGAAGCAGTTTCCCATAATCTTGAATGCTCCTGATAAGTCATGTTCTCATACCCTTCAGACTGGGTCCAATAAAGTTCCCAAAACAAGAAGTGGGCTTGCATGTGCAGAATCACACTATGTTATATAATTGTTTTGGCTTTCTGCCGAATTTGTTTGTCTCTAGTACTTAAGAAGGTAGGGGCTTCCCACTACAGGCACTCAGCTTGCCATGTGCATGGCTTGCCCACCCCGTGAATGAAGGCATGTCAAGCATCCCCACAGCTCAGCGCATTTTATTCCATCTCCTCGAATCTAGAGTGGATGTGCCAAGGCCTTGACTGGCTGCAAAACAGGTAGTGAGGAAACTGTTCCTTTCAGAAAAATGGTGTATTCTGTAGCTTCCCAAGGCTCTGGCCTCTACCCTGGCTATCTTTGTCTTCTCAGTGTTTGAAGCCTGAATTTATTTCTCCCCAGGTCTCATCATTTTGTTCATGCTTTCTGTTTACTCCTGCAGGTTAACCAACCGAGCACACAGCAATACACCCCACCTAGTTCTGTCCATGTTAACATTCTTGGAAGGATGAAAAATGTATCTCTACTCCAAGTCCCCACATACTGAAAACAGATGAGCCTCCACTTTACCTTTGAAATCTGCTACTTAAAGATATTCAATTAACTAAACCCGAAATTAACTCCAGTTCAAAACTCCTTATAAAAATGCCATCAAATTCCTGGATGTTATTAAAATTAGGGGGACAATGAAGGCTGTTTTGATCAAAAAAATTATGTGATCTCACTACCTTCCAAAGTATAAAGTACTTTTTTTCTCTCTCATAGAATGTGGGTAGAGATATGACTCTGAAACGATGAAGGTTTTCAAGATTAAGTAAGCACTATAGTTTTCAATACAAAAGTCTGGGAAATCATATCCTAGTTTCTAATATACAACACCAGTTTTTATTCTATGAAAATATACTTTTAAATTAGTTATCTATTTGCATCTCAAAGTTTTAATAAAGAATATTAAATTTTTGCAAGTCTAGATAGCTCATAATTTATAAATTCATCCCAATAAAAGACTATTGGAACAGAGGCTATTCTTTAAAAAATTTTCAGTTTTCTGAGGTTCCTTGAAAAGTTTGTCAAGAAAATAAGTAGCATGCTCGTTTAGTGGTCAGCTTCAATATGGTTTCATATATCATAGTTCTAAGGGAAATCATGTCCAGGAAGTTTTATTAACTGATTGGCAAATTAAATAGGTGTGAATTCCCAGAAAACTGTATGCATAAGTACGGTTATAGACTAGCATTTCAAATTGTTATAAACTACCTCTGAATGGTACTTCGGAATTACAAGAGGAGAGGATGTTTTTAACTACCTGTTGTTAACCTGAGGATTTTTAAAGGCTAGAGTGACTGGAAAAGCAAGTGTTGAGTGTGTGGTCCCATGTGAAGTATTTACTGTTCTTCCCTAAAATTAAAGAAAGGTTCTTCTATGGAAATTATAATGCTAATAATCTGTTTAAATTTTTCATATAACTCACAAAATTAAACTATAGACTATCATAAATAATTCTTCTTTCAAAGGTTCATTTGTTAGTTTAACTCCAAAAACATATTTCTAGGAGGACAACTCTGTAGTATTTGCCTTTTAAATTTTTAATTAAATTTATTTTGATAGCATTGGTTAATAACATTATATAAGTTTTAGGTGTGCAACTATATAATACAAGATTTGTATACTCTATTGTGTGCTCACCATTTGATGTCTAGTTTCCTTTTTCCATCATATATTTGACCCCTTTTACCCATTTCATCCTCTCCTCAACCCCTTTTCCCTCTGGTAACCATCACTCTATTGTCTGTATCTGTGAGTTTGTTTAGTTGTTTTATATCCCACATATGAGTGAAATTATATGGTTCTTGTCCTATTTCATCTAACTTATTTTACTTATCATGATACTCTCAAGATCTATCCATGTTATCCCAGGCTGGTGTTGCTCAGTGGATTGAATATAGGCCTGCAAACCAAAGAGTCACCAGTTTGATTCCCAGTCAGGGCACACTTGGGCTGTAGGCCAGGTCCCCAGTAGTGGGCATGTGAGAGGCAACTACATATTGATGTTTCTGTCCCTCTCTTTCCCCCTCCCTTCCCCCTCTCTGAAAATAAATAAATAAAATCTTAAAAACAATTTTTTTAAAAAAGATCCATCCATGTTATCACATATGGCAATGTTTCATCTTTTTTATGGCTGAGTAGTATTCCATTGTATATATGTACAACTGTAATGGGGTATGGGGCAAGGGGTTCCTGGGAATATAGGAGAAAACCCCCATAGCCCTTGGTTGGGGGATAGGGGAGAGTGGAGGACAGGATTAAGGTATTTTGCATATCTATAGCAATTTGGTAGCTAGTTTAATAGCTGTGTTAATAGCTGTGCCGCTGTTTTGGGGCAAGGCGGGCTTGACTTTAAGGGAGTATCCTGACTCACCATGTAGCCAGGGGAGGTGATCCCCCTAGATCACTGAGCTGCTCTTGCCCTGACTGGGGATGGCGGCTGAATGAATGTAAACTATACGGGAGAACTGGTGGGACGTAGCCCATTGTGGGAGGAGTTGGAGATGAGGTCACACATGAAGCTCTAGGTCAGGATTTTAATGAAGGGGTGAGCAGCAATGAGGGGATTCGGCCATGTGGCTTAGAAGAGAGTAGAAGAGCAATGAAAGAACCATGATGCAGATAGTAGTGAAAGTAGAGTCATGTGGGCTGTAGAAGCTGGTCTGCCATGAGCTAGTAAGAAAGCAGGCATGCTGCTTTGATGGTGCCTGCTCTAGCTGACTCCTGCAGGAGTTGCCAAGGACCCTTTCCTGAAAGATGCTGACCGGCTGCTGTGCAAACCCAGACTTTAACCGGACTCCTAAGACTTCTGCCTTTCCTGGCCTTCACCACGATCCAGTGTAACACAGCATATGCTTTTCTGGACTACTACATGGAAGCCAATGGCAACGCATCCCCGATCCTGAAGGGGAGAAATGCTGCATGAGAATGGCGATTTTGGTACCTTCCAGAGAGACTGGAGAACTGTCTGTGCAGCTAGCTTAAGATAAAGAAATGGAGAAATTCGGGGGTTTTGGCTTAGTAGCCTTTTGGGGAACAAGAGAAGTGCTGGTTCTCATGGGAAAGGAGGGCTCAGAAAATAAGTGCTCTGAGATCCCCAAAGTTGGAATATTGTAGATAAAGATCCGTTCCTTCCGATACTATTTGTTGGGTTAGTCACCAAGGTGCCACATGGACAGGCCCCTGTTTGCTCAGTTGCACAATATCTATTTTCTTTATTGTTGTTCTGTTATAGTTACCCCAATTTGCCCCCATTGCTCTCCCTGTCTCACCCACTCCCACATCTTCTTTACCCAATCATTTATTAAAGGACAGTTATTTTTCCCATGTATTAGCTACTGTGAATAATGCTGCTATAAACATAGGATACATATATTTTTGTAAATAATTGTTTTCAAATTTTTCAAGTAGATAAGCAGAAGAAGGATCACAGGGTCATACAGTAACTCTATGCTTAACTTTTTGAGGAAGCTTCATACACATTTCCATAGTGACTGCGCCAATTTACATTCCTACTAATGGTGTACAAAGGGTCTCTTTATCTCCACATCCCTTCTAACACTTATTTTTTCTTGTCTTATTGATAATTGTCTTTATAACAAGTTTGAGGTGGTACCTCATTGTGGTTTTGAGTTGCATTTCTGTTATAACTAGTGAAGATAAGAAGTAAATGCAAAAAGAAATGAACAAGACTACATCAAACTAAAAAGCTTCTGCACAGCTAAAGAAACCATTAACACAGCAAAAAGGCAGCCAACTGAATGGGAGAAAATGTTTGCATGCAGTACCACTGGTAAGGGGCTAATATCCAAAATATATAAAGAACTCATATATTTAAAAATGCAAATGATCTTACTAAAAATTGGGCAGAGGACCCAAATAGATACTTTTTCAAAAAACACATACAAATGGCCAACATATGTATGAAAAGATGTTCAACTTCACCAGTTATAAGGGAAATGCCATTGTTGGGTTACCATGTACACAGGGTTTATTTAGCTCACAATAAAAATAAAACTCATATCTCTCACATTTTAGAGTTTTTGTGAGAATTATGTAAGGTAAAAACACATGGTACGGTTTTGAGTACACGGTCTAATTGCCATTCCTTGCTGTATAATCCAGGGGCTCAGGATGTTTGTCTCCCTTCCTTATTCCTTGTCACTTAATAGGCTGATTTAATGTCACTGTTATGAGAACATTTGCAGGAAGTGGAGGATATTAATAGAGAAAAAAAGAGGAAAAACTCGAGTGACTTCCTCAATATTCCAATACTCACTCTAGATACTCAGTATTCTTTTTCCTGCTACTCAAATCTTCTCACCATAGCTACCTCCTCCTCCTGTGATCCCCATAGCATTCCTCCTGTGATCTCCAATTTACCAACATCTCCCCTTGATCAACTACAGTATTGCTGATCCTAGCTAGTTGTGTGAAGGATGTTTAAAATAATAAAGAGTATTCTAATTTTTAAATAGGGATGACTTGAAATAATAATTGTTTTTCTAATTTGTGCGAATTTTAAAGAAAATCTTATAAAATAGGGTGATAGGGGAGGTCTTGCCTGGGAGGCTCACTTGGTTGGAGCATCATCCCATCCACCAAAACATTGAGGGTTCCATCCCTGGTCCAGACATGTACAGGTGTATGAGAGACAACCAATCAGTCTGTCTGTCTCTCTTCCCCTCCCCTTCCTCTCTCTAAAATATCATTGGCTGAAGAATAGAAAAGAAAAAAGAGGTTAGGGAAAAGATATTTGACATGAAGAATCTACCACAAAGATTCTGCCAAGATATCTGTTCAGGGGTCAGTTTCCCTGGACTAGACAACATTTTGACAGAAATTTTGTTGCTTCCACAATTATTTTATAAGGATTTTATTCATTTATTTTTAGAGAGAAGTGAAGGAGGGAGAAAGAGAGAGGGACATTGATGTGAAAGAGAAACATCGATTGGTTGCCTCTCACATACACCCAGGGGGGAGCAAATCCACAACCTAGGCGTGTGTCCTCATCTGGTTTGCATCCTTTCACTTTGTGGGACAATGCCCAACCAACTGAGCCACATGGGTCAGGGCACTGCCTCCTCATTTAAATTTATGTCATTGCCCACAGTAGTTCATGGGCCAATATGTGTTTACTGGGGAGTACTTGAAGGGAATGGTCATAACAGTAAGTCTCTTCTGAATTGTCATTTGTCATCCCTTAGGGCTGCAGCATTAGCATTTTTGACATGATTTATAACATGTTCTCAGTAATTTTTAGAAATACACAAAAAAACTCAATACTTAGGAAATGGCATGAAAGGTTTAACATTCTGTAATCAGTTTTTTCACTGATAAAATGTCAGTAGCTATCATGTAATTGATGCAGTTTAGCTTTTATGTATTTTATTCATGAGAGATTTCCAAGTTCTTAACAAATTTTGCAAATGTACCTATGGCTATGTTTACACAAACAGTGGAATAGAAAATTATGCTTCATATTGAGTTACAAATTTTTTGTTTTATTTATTGTTCTCTTTCTCTCCTATTACATTGTTAAAATAAAAGAGAGAATATGTCAAAAACAGCTATTGCTTTTGCTATTTAGTTGATCCATTAATGAAAACAGAAGATTGTTTATACATTCACCAGGTAATAGACATTTGGATTGCTTCCAGGATTACTTTTTAGATATAGGTGTGTGTATATGAGAGTCTGTGTGTGTGTGTGTTATTCTCTTTTTTGTATCTAGTTCTGAAGCTTCTGATTGTTGGTAAGTATATACTTAAGTTCACAAGAAACCGCCAACAGTTTTCCAAAGTGACTATACCATTCTGATTAACACTGACAATGTGTGTTATAGTTGATCTCCATCCAGGCTAACATCTGACACTGCCAGATAGTTTTTTGTTTTGAACTTAGCTATTCTAATAGATATGTTGTGGTATCTTATTGTGGTAGGAATTTGCTAATGATAAAAGGTGTTGAGCATCTTTCCACATAAATATGGAATTTACAATGCATCTTTATAGTGGTGAATCATTCACTTGAATCTTATGCCTATATTTTATTATCTTTTTTATTTCTAATTATTGAGCTGTAAAAGTTTTTTATACATTCTGGAGAAGACTGTTCTTTAACTTATATATTTCATTTTTTTTGTGGTTTGGATTTTCACCCTTGTGCCTAATAAATCTTTCCTTAACTCAAGGCCACAAAAATTATTGTATGTTTTCTAATTTAGTGTCTTGTGCATTTTTATAGTCTTCAGTTTCACATTTGGTATATTTTTCATTTCAAGTTAATTTTTGTATTTGGTATGAAGTATAGTAAAAGTTTTCTGTTTTGTTTTCTTTGTTCATTTTGGGGTTTTTTTTGTTTGTTTGTTTGTTTTGTATAGATGTCCAATTATTCAATTACAACATTTTAAAAATAATATCTTCTTACCATTAAATTCCCTAGTTAAAAATTAATTGACATTATATTTGTGAATCTCTTTCTATTCCATTCTGTTAATTTATATTTCTATTCATTTGAAAATACCATATTTTTTTGATTATTGTAATTTTTTTTTAGGAATGAAAGCTTCAAATTAATAGCTTTTTATTGCTTATTTTTTTAATTTTTATTTTAATTGTTGATCTTGTACAGTTTTCTGTCTTCTATTCTCACCCAAACCCGCCACCCCAGCCCTCCCCACCTCCCTCCCATTTCCACCCCCCTCATAGATTTTGTCCATGTGTCCTTTATACTTGTTCCTGTAAATCCTTCCCCTTTTCCCCTGAAATTCCCTCCCCTCTCCCCTCTGGTGACTTTCAGCCTGTTCCCAATTTCCATGTCTTTGGTTATATTATGCTTGTTTGTTTGTTTTGTTGATTAGGTTCCTGTTAAAGGTGAGATCATATGGTATTTGTCTTTCACTGCCTGGCTTACTTCGCTTAGCATGATGCTCTCAAGTTCCATCCATGCTGTTGCATAGGGTATGAGCTCCTTCTTTCTTTCTGCTGCATAGAATTCCATTGTATAAATGTACCACAGTTTTTTGATCCATTCATTTACTGATGGGCATCTAGGTTGCTTCCAACACTTGGCTATTGTAAATTGTGCTGCTATAAACATAGGGATGCATAGTTTCTTTTGGATTGGTGTTTCAGGGTTCTTAGGATATAGTCCTAGCAATGGAATTGCTGGGTCAAAAGGTATATCCAGTTTTAGTTTTTTTAGAAAATTCCATACTGTTTTCCATAGTGGTTGTACCAGTCTGCACTCCCACCAACAGTGCACTAGTGTCCCCTTTTCTCCACAACCTCTCCAACACTTGCTGTTTGTTGCTTTGTTTATGAGGGCCATTCTGACTGGTGTCAAGTGGTATCTCATTGTGGTTTTAATTTGCATCTCTCTGATAGCTAGCGATATCGAGCATCTTTTCATGTGTCTCTGGATCCTCTGTATGTCCTCCTTGGAGAGGTGTCTGCCCAAGTCCTTTGCTCATTTTTTAATTGGGTTGCTTGTCTTAGAGTGGAGTCCTGTAAGTTCTTTGTATATTTTGGAGATTAAACCCTTATCTGAGATATCATTGGCAAATATGTTTTCCCACACAGTCGGTTCTCTTTTTATTTTAATACTGTTTTCCTTGGCCATGCAGAAGCTTTTTATTTTGATGAGATCCCATTTGTTTATTCTTTCCTTTATGTCCCTTGCTTTAGGGGACATATCAATAAAAATGTTGCTGCATGAAATATCTGAGATTTTCCTGCCTATGTTCTCTTCTAGGACTTTAATGGTGTTATGGCTTATGTTTAAGTCTTTTATCCACCTTGAATTTATTTTTGTGTATGGTGTAAGTTGGTGCTCGAGTTTCATTTTCTTGCATGAAGCTGTCCAGTTCTCCCAACACCACTTGTTGAAGAGGCTATTTTTACTCCATTTTATGTTGCTGCCCCCTTTGTCGAATATTACATGACTATAGAGACTAGTGTTTATTTCTGGGCTCTCTATTCTATTCCACTGGTCCACGTGCCTGTTTTTATGCCAGTACCAGGCTATTTTGATTACAGTGGCCTTGTAATACATTTTGATATCAGGTATTGTGATCCCTCCTGTTTTGCTCTTCTTCCTCAAGATTGCTGCCGCTATTCTGGGTCATTTATGGTTCCATATAAATTTTTGAAGAGTTTGTTCTATATCTGTGAAATATGCCATTGGTACTTTAATAGGTATTGCATTGAATCTGTAGATTGCTTTGGGAAGTATGGACATTTTGATGATGTTAATTCTTCCGATCCATGAACACGGTATGTGTTTCCATTTATTTGTGTCTTCCTTGATTTCCTTCTTCAGTGTTGTGTAGTTTTCTGCATACAGGTCTTTTACCTCCTTGGTTAGGTTTATTCCTAGGTACTTTATTTTTCTTTTTGCTATATCAAATGGTATTTTTTTCTTGATTTCTGCTTCTGTTGTTTCATTGTTGGTATACAGAAATGCCTTTGATTTCTGGATATTGACTTTGTATCCGGCTGTTTGGCTAAATTCATTTATTAGGTCGAGCAGTTTTTTGGCCGAGACTATAGGATTTTCTATGTATACTAACATGTCATCTGCAAAAAATGATAGTTTTGTTTCCTCCTTTCCAAGTTGGATGCCTTTTATTTCCTTTTCTTCTCTAATCGCTGTGGCTAATACTTCCAATACTATGTTGAATAGAAGTGGAGAGAGTGGACAGCCTTGTCTTGTTCCTGATTTTAGTGGAAAAGAATTTAGTCTTTGCCCGTTGAGTATGATGCTGGCTGTAGGTTTCTCATATATAGCCTTTATTATGTTGAGGAATGCTCCCTCTATTCCCACTTTGCTGAGTGTTTTAATCATAAATGGGTGCTGTACCTTATCAAATGCTTTTTCCGCATCTATTGATATGATCATGTGATTTTTGTCTTTGCTTTTGTTTATGTGATGAATTACATTTACTGATTTGCGAATGTTGAACCATCCTTGCATCCCTGGGATGAATCCCACTTGGTCGTGGTGTATGATCTTTTTAATGTGTTGTTGGATGCGGTTTGCCTATATTTTGTTGAGGATTTTAGCATCTATGTTCATCAGCGATATTGGCCTGAAGTTCTCCTTCTTTGTTGTGTCTTTATCTGGTTTTGGGATTAGGATGATGCTGGCTTCATAAAAAGAGTTTGGGAGTCTTCCATCATTTTGGATTTTTTCAAATAGTCTGTGGAGAATAGGGGTTAGCTCTTCCTTAAATGTTTTGTAGAACTCTCCTGTGAAGCCATCTGGTCCAGGGCTTTTGTGAGTCGGGAGTGTTTTGATTACTGATTCAATTTCACCAGCTGTTACTGGTCTGTTCAGGCTTTCTGTTTCTTTTTCATTGAGTTTTGGAAGGTTATATTTTTCCAGAAACCTGTCCATTTCACCTAGGTTTTCAAATTTCTTGGCATACAGTTCTTCATAGTAATTTCTTACAATCCTTTGTATTTCTGCGGTGTCGGTTGTAATATCTCCTCTTTCATTTCTGATTGTGTTTATTTGAGTCCTCTCTCTTTTTTCCTTGATGAGGCTGCTTAAAGGCTTGTCGATTTTGTTGATCTTTTCCAAGAATCAACTCCTGGATTCATTGATCCTTAGGATTGTGCTTTTAGTCTCTATGTCATTTAATTCTGCTCTTATCTTGGTTATTTCTTTCCTTCTACTTGCTCTGGGCTGTATTTGTTGTTGTTCCTCGAGTTCTTGTAGGTGAAGGGTTAGGTTGTTTGTTTGAGATGTTTCTGTCTTTTTTAGATAGGCCTGTATCACTATAAGCTTCCCTCTGAGGACTGCCTTTGCTGTGTCCCATAAGTTTTGGGTCGATGTGAGTTCATTATCGTTTGTTTCCAGAAACTTTTTGATTTCCTCCCTAATTTCATTCTTGACCCATTCATTATTTAATAGCATGCTATTCAATCTCCATGATTTTGAGGGTTTTGGGTTTTTCTCCTTGGGGTTCGTTTCTAGTTTCAGTCCCTTGTGGTCAGAGAAAATGCTTGGTAGGGTTTCAATTTTCTTGAATTTGTTGAGGCTTGATTTGTGTCCTATCATGTGGTCTATCTTTGAAAATGTTCCATGTGCATTTGAAAAGAAAGTGTATTTAGCTTCTTTGGGATGAAGGGCTCTATATATATCAGTTAAGTCCATTTCCTCTAGAGTGTTGTTCAATGCCACAATGTCTTTGTTGATATTTTGTTTGGAAGATCTGTCCATTTTTGACAGTGGAATGTTAAAATCACCTACTATAATTGTGTTGCTGTCTATATCTTTCTTGAAGTCCTCTAAGATTTTCTTGATGTATTTAGGTGCTCCTCCGTTGGGTGCATATATATTTACAATATTTATGTCTTCTTGGTGGATTCTTCCCTTGAGTATTATGAAGTGACTTTCTGGGTCTCTCTTTATGGCCCTTCTTTTGAAGTCTATTTTGTCTGATATGAGTATTGCTACCCCAGCTTTTTTTTCCTGACCATTTGCTTGGAAAATTTGTTTCCAGCCCTTCACTTTGAGCCTGTGTATGTCTTTTGTCCTGAGGTGGGTTTCTTGTAGGCAGCATATGTGTGGGTCATGCTTTCTTATCCATTCAGCTATTCTATGTCTTTTGATTGGAGCATTTAATCCATTTACATTTAAGGTTATTATTGATAGGTATTTATTCATTGCCATTTCCGTACCTGTGTTCCTCTCTCTCTCTCTCTCTCTCTCTCTCTCTCTCTCTCTCTCTCTCTCTCTCTCTCTCTCTCTCTCTGTCTTTTCCTTTCTTCCCTTAAAGCAGTCCCTTTAGTATCTCTTGCTGCATTGGTTTGGTAGAGGTGTATTCTTTTAGACTTCTTTTGTCTGGGAAGCTCCTTATTTGGCCTTCTATCTTGATTGAAAGCCTTGCTGGGTAAAGTAGTCTGGGTTGCAGGCCTTTGGTTCTCATCGCTTGGAATATTTCTTGCCATTCTCTTCTGGCTTGGAGCGTTTCCATTGAGAAGTCAGATGCTAACCTAATTGGGGCTCCCTTATATGTTACTTCCTTTTTCACCCTTGCTGCCTTTAAGATTCTCTCTTTGTCTTGGAAGTTTGCCATTTTAATGATGATGTGTCTTGAAGTGGGCCTGTTTGGGTTCCTCTTGATAGGGACTCTCTGTGTTTCCTGAATTTGTGTGACTTTTTCTCTCACCAAATTAGGGAAGTTTTCCATCATTACTTTTTCAAACAGGTTTTCTATCCCTTGTTCTTGTTCTTCTCCGTCTGGTATCCCTATTATATGAATATTATTCCATTTCATGTTGTCTTGCATTTCTCTTAAACCCTCTTCATTCTTTCTAAGCCTCTTTTCCTTATCTTGATCATTCTGATTGTTTTTTTCTATTTTGTCCTCCAACTCACTGATCCGATCTTCTGCTTCATCAATTCTGCTTTTCATTCCTTCTACTGTGTTCTTCAGTTCAGAGACTGTGTTCTTCATTTCCTCTTGGCCCTTGTTGATAGTTTCTATTTCCTTTTTCATGTCGATATAGTTTGCGGTGAGTTCATCATAACTTCCCTGTAGTTTATGGTAGCTCATTGAGAGCTCATTGAGCTTCCTGACAACCATTGCTTTGAACTCGATATCTGATAGTTGAGTTGCCTCTGTTTCATTTAGCATTCTTTCTTGAGCTTCCTCCTTTCCTTTCATTTGGGGATTGTTCTTTTGTCTTTCCATTGTTTGTAAGACTCTTGTTGTTAGCCTCAACTTCTTAAATTGATCTGTTCTGGCTCCCTGGGTTTGTGGTATGACCTTCTGTGGTAGAATATCTGTGAGATTCAGTGGTAGATTCTCCTTCGGTTATCGTGTTTTTCACCACTTCCACTGTCTCATCAGCTGGAATACCCTCTTTTGGGGGACAACTCTGTTTTGTTTTGTTCCCCCCCCCCCACAGTTCCAGACTTGCTTGTTTGTTTGTTTTGTCTCACTCGTGGGTATTTACAAAAAGAAGAGGGGGGAAATGAAAAAAAGAAGAAAGAGGAAACAAGAGGAAGGTAGAAGAGATAAAATTGAAAAGAAAGGAAGAGGGGATAAGAGAAGAAGGAATTCAAGGGAGGCAAAAGGAGTTGGGGAGTAAAGAAGAAGATATAAACAATGAAGAAGGAGTAGTTAAAAACTCATATAGATAGACAGGCTTACAAACAAAAAGACACTAACAAACTGGCAAAACAAAAAAGAGACACGCACACAGACACCCCCACACAAATATAAGCAGCCAAAGGGGGAAAAAAAAAAGGAACAAGCAAAGCACAACAAAATATTTAAAAAAAAATAAAAATATATTAAAAAAATAAAATAAAATAAATGAAAAAAAACAAAAAACAAAAAACAAAAAAAAAACCCTCTTGTTGTTTTCAAACTTGCCAGCCGGTTTTTCAGGTCTTGCTGGCTGCAATGGCCGAGGGGTGATCTTATTGCTTTTCTCTGTGTTCAGAACTCAGTCCTCATTGTGCTATGTATCCCTGCGTTAGTGGGCACCTCTCCCCACAGGGTTTTCAGCGTGTGATCTGAGCCTCCTGGTGTGTGCGCACTTCTCCGAGTTTATGGGTGTGTGCTAGGTTCTCCAGAGGTGCACAGCCGCCTGCCTTTGTCCCTGGGAGTGTTCGGGCACAGCTGCCTGCATTTGCTTCTGAGAGGGGCCTGCGTTCCAGCTGCTATCCGGCACCTGCACCTTGGGCCTGAGCTGTCCAAGTTTGAGCACCCGCCCATGAACTGGCACCTCTGGCTCCACAGCTGTCTCCAGTAGCCTGCGCCTATGTTTTCACGAGTGTCCACTAGCCAGAGACCGTGTGCGGTCCCCTGAGGGTGTCTATTTTCATGCAGCTGTCTCACTTCGCCCGCGCCTCTGTCTCTGTTGGGGCGCCTGTGCTTTCATAGTCGCCCGGCGACCACGAAATCTCGGTTCAAAGTCATGCAGTGACCTGGTGCGGGGCACCCACTTTCGCTCCCTCGCAGGGCACCCACTTTTGCTCGGGCTGCAGTCACGCGGTGGCCCCTGAGATCTCCCAGTCGGTTCAGCGGCTGACCCAGCTCCCTCCCCAGGGCCCTGGGGCGGGCTTGGCGGAGCGCCAGGCCGGGGCCTCAGCCGCCCCGTTCTCCGCGCGCTGGAACCCTGGGCTCTTATTGTTCCGAAGAGCTCTCCTTACCGCTTGTTTTTCAGTGTCCGCTACAATTTCCGACCTCTTATTCTCCAATATGCTGTGTTACTGTTCCTTGTCTGTTCTGATCTTTCATAGATTGGCCCAGTTTTTCTCCCGTGTGTAGAGGGGTAATAGGGTCTGCTCCCTTCTACCACGCCACCATCTTCTCCCCCCCCCAAAAAAAAGGATGATTATTGTAATTTTATAGTTAGTCTTTTAATCAGGTAGTGATAGTCCTCCAACACTGGTCTTTTCAAAGAAAATATTTTGACTATTTCATATTCTTTGCATTTTTATAAATATTTTAGAATACATTTCTCAGTTTCTGCCAAGTGGCCTGTGAAGTAGTTTGTTCCTTTTTATTCAACGAACCTTTCAAATCTGGCTTCCTTCAATATTTTATTTTTATCTTTGATTAAAAGCAGTTCATTATTATCTGCCTAGTATGTATATGTATATGTATGTGTCTTGTTTAGGGTTCTTAAACTTTCCTGAATCTTAGGTTTGATATCCTTCCTCTTTTTGGAAAATTCATATTGATTCTATTTTTCAAATATTTCCACTACCCATTTTCTATCTTTCATTCTTTCCTTCCTAAGATTTAATTAAATACAAGTCATCATATGTTACTGTCACACAGCTTCTGGATATTCTGTTCCTTTTTACTCACTTTTTTCTCTGTATATGTCAGTTTTGACTATTTTAAGAAATTATAGTTTTCTGATGTGTTTCTCACAGATAATTTTTTTAGTTCTATCAACTTATTTGCTGAACTATTTAAAGGTATCTGTGATAATGTGGGTACAAATGTAGATGCTGATATAATTCTAGAATTTCTTTTTCATTATATTATTATAATTTCTGGTATTCTGCTAAAATTTGCCATCTGTTTTTACATGTGGTTCATCTTTTCTGTTGTATTCTTTAACTTATTAATCATAGCTGTTTAAAAAAATTCTAACAGTTTCAACATGTCAATAATCTGGGTTTAGGTCTTTTGATTTTTTTTGTCTGTTGACAACATTATTTTTCCTTGCTTTCCTTGAATATTACAACTTTTTAGTAAACATTATGTATAGAACACTAGAGACATAGTATGTAGAACATTATGTGCAGAAGGGTGCAGAATTAAGTATCACTTACGATATTTATTCTTTTGAGATAAGGAACTAGTCATTAATGGCTTATTAGTGTCGGGAATGGAGGAAAACCAATAAAAACTTGAACAAGATTTAGGTTTTGATGTTGCTGTGTTTGCGTTTCTTGTGCAATATGTTTCAATTCTTCCAGTATGGGTCACCATTGTCTTGTACTTCAGGTAGGACTCAGGTTGTCAGAGGTTTTCCTTAGTTTTTCTGTTCCATCTGAGTTCTCAGCATCCCTGCACACCCTCCACTATACAGTTGCTCTTGCACCATCCTCTTGCACATCCTTAATTACTGCCGTTTGTTGCTCCAGAGTATTTTGGCGAAGTAGAAGTAATTCTTTGGGTGCCAGGGTCTCAGAGGTGGAATTTCCCTTCACTCTTCATAGCAGCAGAATTCTGACATTCGTCTGTGGTAAGCGTTAGATTGTAATTTCTCCTCCTTTAGAAGTAGCAGGCCTCTAATGGCATGAGTATAGATACAGTAGGAGAGACCCTGGGCAAAGAAGAGTTTCCTATCTCCCATTCACCCCAACCACACCGTACTGTTTTTATTTTTTAATTCTACCTTCGCCATCTCAGCTACTATATTTGTTCTCTTGTGTCACCCCTGCCTATACTAGCTACCTTCACAGAATAGTCCCTAGATTTGGGAAGTTTTATAATTTATCTGGTTTTCTGTCACCGTTAGGTTGGGAGCAATATTTTTAATTTTAAATATTTATTTGAATCTATTCTCCCTGTATACCTTGTAAAGAAGTCTTTGTTTTATTCCTGAATTCAGTCAATGTTTGTCCAATTTTATCTTGATTTTTATGCATTTATGTTATTAGATTTTGAGCTTTTGATTCAGGGTGTATTTTTTTATTACCTCCAAATGCCTAGAAAATATTTATTTTAGTTTGAGGTATTGTGTTACACCTCCTACTTTGTGGTTCTTTAGGAGGAGTAGTATATTAAATAGCTGAAATTATTTAATTCAGATTTTCTAATTTCTTCTTATAGTAGTTATATAAATGTGATCTTTTTTGCATTCTTATTCAATTCATGGACAGGTTATTAATTCAAGAGTGCCCTCTTCTGTTATTTTAAATAAAAATGGATATTTTAATGGATAATGATAAGAAATAGGTGAAAGTATAACCATTTTTCATTTTCTTTCCAACAAAAGCTGTAATTCCTTACCTCTTACTTCCTTCTTCGCCTTCATTGCCACACCGCCAAAGGGTACCATCTCTCCCCTCTCCAGGGGATTTTCCCTCAGAGTAATGTTTCCTCAAGGATACTATGTCTGGCTCCACTCATTTTCAAGCCCCTTCCCTAGCAATAGTCTGGTATACGACCAAATTTCAACTCTGTGTTTAGCATTTTGGCTCTTATTCTTGGACTTTTTTCTTATGGGAGTGATTTGTGTGTTTGATCTAAACGTCCTCACCCACCTATCCTATTTATAAAGTCTTTTATGCCTTCTCTCCTTCTCTGAACACACTCTCAGTATCAGACAAAAGTAACAATCTCTAATTTGATTTATTATTCTACTTAAATATCACAGAATGTTAAAAATGTAGTTCATGGCCCTGGTCAGTGTGGCTCAGCTGGGAAGCAACCGACGATGTTTCTTTCTCACATCGATGTTTCTCTTCCTCTTCCTCTCCCTCTGTTCCTTGCTCTCTGAAATCAATAAGCATGTCCTCTGGTGAGGATAAAAGAAAAGTGTTGTTTATGTATGGTTTAATTTGGACTTCCGCTTTGTTACATGATTTTAGAAGAAAAAAGTATGTAGAAAAGTAAAATCAGACATTCATCATTCAAATCATAGTATATTCATAAAATGGAGTGTCATACAGCAATAAAATAAATTTTTGATAAATATAACATGGATGAACCTCAAATACAACTCTTGTGTTAAAAGTAGCTAGCTACAAGAATATTAATACTATATGTTTTTATATTTGTGAAGTTTTGCAACAGGAAAAGCCAATTTATTGTAAAATAAATAAGTTGTTGCTGAGAGAGATGGTAGATGAATTAATGGCAAAGGAGCAAAGGGAACTTAATGGAATGACAAACATATTTTATACTAGTGGGGTGATGGCTGCACAGGTAGGTATACAGTATACATTTCTCAAAACTCATTAAGTTTTATAATTAAAATGTAGGCATTCAGTGATATATAAATTTTAGCTTAATAAATTTGACTTTTCAAACACTCAAATATGAGTGAATAGCAGATTAGATACAGATAAAAAGAGAATTGATGCACTGGAAGATACATCAGAAAGATAAAATGTGAAAAATATGAAAAGAAAGTTAAGAAACTTAAAAAGTAGAAAAGTAAATTCTAATAATATATCTTTAACAGGAGTTTCATAAATAAAGAATTATAGAAACAAAAGAAAGATAATATTTAAAGAAGAAATAACTGAATTTTCCAAAACTGAGGAATAAACCTTTATATAAAAGGGAAAAAAACAGAAATCTGAATAGGTAAATATATTTTAAATCTACATCAGAACACATTGTAATAAAATTGTAGAATTTTAAAACCAAAGGGAAAACCTAAAAATAAGGCATAAAAACAGAAAGAAACAAATGAAAGATAAGCAATATTCTCATCAGCAAAAACAGGTGACAAGAGAGATAGAGCTGTCAACATAAAATTCTGCACCTAACCAAAGTATTACTCAAAACAACACCCCTCCACAAAAATGAATTCACATGAAGATAAACAGAGTTTCCTATAAACTGCTACATGCTGAACTTTTTTTAAAAAATGTAATCCAGTAGAAAGGAAGAGAGAAAAGCAACAATGGTGAAAAAATGTGGCACAATCATAGAGATAAGATAAAATAGATAAGGAAATATTAAAAGTTGTTAATTATTATTTTATTTTCTTCAAAATAGAAAAATTATAGCAAACTGCTAGAGTAATTATCTGAAAAAGGCAAAGAATGATATGGTTTCTCTCAAAACTGAAGAAGAATAACTAGGAAGAAATCTGAGGGGGAAAATTACATATAACAACAAAACAAAAGCATTTGTAGAGGTAATGTGTCATCCCAATTATTAGCACAGGCTCTAAAAATGAAACGCATCTGTTCAGTTTTTGATTCATCACTTTCCAATTGTGTCACTTTGAATAAGTGACTAAAATACCTGTTTTCTCACCTGCAAAATAGAAAAAATATAGTGCCTACCTCAGAGGGCCGTTTTAAGGAATGAATGATAAAAACTTTTTCTGGAAGGTATGGCCTGCTATTATTCTCAGCGCTCGATAATACTTAGGCATTTTAATTTTGAAAGTTACATGGAACTGAAGTGAATTTCCTTTGCTCAGGTGTGTTTACTCCTCCTAAGAAATGAACATTCTTGTAATTTTTTGTGAGTGTTTACTTGCTTTGATCTTAGGTAATTCACCTGATGATTGTGAGACTCAGTTTGCTCATTCATAAAATGGGAATGAGGCTACCTATCTTTCAGTGCTGTTGTGATGAACAAAAAAGTCAACCAGGCCAAAACATTTGACTAATTGGCAAGTCCGTACACTGACCTACGTGACTCAACAAGGTCTAGGTCTCAGGTTCTTCTTATCTCTCACTCCTCTCTAGCCCACTCTCCTCCTTGCTCTTGCTTGAGTATACCAATACGTTCCCAAATCAGGGCCTTGGCATTTGCTCATGCTCAGATATTGTCATTGTTAGTCCCCACTGCTATAAGGTCTTTATTCAAATGCCATCTTCTCAGTAAAAACTTTCTTACTACTCTTGCTTACAAACACTTCATATACACATGTCTAACTTCCTTTTCCTCCAACATACCATATATTGTAATTACCTCATTTTTGATTTGTCCCTGGCTAGAATACATGCTTCATGAAGGCAGAGATAATTTTTTTTATTGCTGTTTCTCCATCACCTAGAAAAGTGCACGGTACACAGTTGGTATTTAATAAATATTAGCTGAATGAATCATTTGAAGGTTCTATATCAGATATATATCTCATGTTTCCTGTTTCCTTTATGGTCTCTGCTGTCGAAACCCTCATCAGCTCCCTCCAGTCATGTCCTGCAAAGCTGATGCCTGGGCCTTTCAGGCCCAGAATATAATCAGCCCAGAATATAGTGAGCTAACCCTTCAGCTTTCACCGTACAGCTTCTAAAGTCACTTCCAGATCTGGATGAAACAAGTACCACACTCAGGGTGTGATCTGGCATCCTGAATGACCATCCAATGGCCAAATGATGCAACTGAAAGAACAGAGAAGTCAGTTCTGCCCTAATGAAGAACCTTGAACAATAGGAAATGAGAGTGGAAGGAGACGAGACATGCAGGCAGCTACGATCCTGCTCTTCTTCATTCCCACAACTACTTGGTGACATGGATTCTCCCCAAAACCTGTCTGGAGGTACCCCTTGTGCTAGACAGACACACAAGACAACTGGCGTGCAGGGTCTCTGTGGCTTGCTCCAAAGCAAGAACAGTGCAGTGACACCCCACATCAGTTTGCTTCACATCACTCTCTGCTTCATTTCTCTCCCCACCCCTTGCTCCCACCTCATCTCTTTGCTCTAAGTATGTATCTTTCAAATCAGACAGCAACACTGTAATCCTTGCCTCAGGTTCTGTTTTCTGAAGAACCTGGGTTAAGACAGGGTCTTTGATGTTTTTATTCCTTTGGATTCAAGGGGCAAACTACATTAATCACTATGTGGGTGAGGATACAGTGTGGTATTATTGATGTTATTGAAGTCAAACTGAACCAGGTTTGAATCACAACTGTAGCATTTACTGGTTATGTGACCCTGGGCAATTCACTTAATCTTTTTGAGCCTAAATGTCTTTGTGTGAAAAAAATGAAAGAATGATAGAATTACAAAATCTAGTATATTGCCTGACACAAAATAGTCACCCATAAAAATAGTTAAGCAGCAAAAAGTCATAGTACATTGCTGACTCTTCAGAACAGAGGGAGGTACTGTGATCAATAACTTAGAAAAGAGAAATTTAAGTATGGTATTAATGAGACTTCTTTTATACTGGTGAACTTAGGTTTAAGTAGATAAGACCTGTAAGTAATTTCTTATAATGTCCCAGAATATAGTAAAAATTACGGCTAAGTTTGTACATTTGTTTAGCATCTATAAAACAATTCATCATTATGTTACTTCATGCCATGTTCCTGGCAACTCTTTGAGGTGGACCTCCTTATAATAAATTCATTTGATACTACAAATTCTGACCACATATGAAACAAAATGATAAGAAAAAAAAACATGATGTCTTCACATTAAGTAAAATCTCCCAAGATTTTACATTGTATTTATTAGTTTGTGCCATAATGCCAGATGATGTAACAAACAAATTTTAAAATTTGTCAGTGTTTGTAGTCATTCCTGACCTTTGTCTTGTGGTTCTGCTTTCTCCAAAGGCCTCAGAATCCTCCCCACTCAGGTTGATGTGAAAGAAGTGGGTGAAGGGGCACCTTTATCTACTTAAGTGGTTGAGCTCAGAAGTGACATCCATCACTTCTCACATGCCATAATGCCCTGGTCCCTGGGATGGTGTGGCACTGGGCCATGTTCACTGGAAGGGTACATACTTGCCAACCATCAGTCTTTGGAACAGAAGTTCCAAAGCATGCCTGCCTAGAAGATTTAAATAATAGTCTTTTGTATGATCAGGATTCTATGACCCTAAAGCTTGTGCTCTTCTCAGCAGATATAAATAGGTCAGTGACAGCTCATCATAAAAAGAAAACAAAGATAAACTATGTTTCATACCTTATTATGGTAGTCAGTTTTATTTATAAAATATGGTACCTTGCTTTTAATAAAAGGTAATATTATATTACTATTATCCAGCTGCACAGATTTTAATAAAAGTACAAGGTATATTAATACAAGGTCCAGCAGAAATAACGCCATTGAGTGTCGTTGGCAGGGTATGTGAACGTCTCACACCAGATGGACAGCAGTTCAAATATGTCAACTAAAATGTCATATGGTGTTCTTGAGTGTGATACTGTTATGTTACAGAATTACATGCTTATGATTTTGTATTAAAGATTTTTATGTAATTAAAAAGGGCTGTTATTTGTGTTGAATCCTGCAGATTGCTCAGATGAGGAGATGAATAGCATAAAAGAGTGGGCTTTTCATTAGAACAGCTTAAAGTAAATCTTTAATGAACATGTTTGACAAAATAGATAGAGCCAAACTATGAAAATTAAAACCAATTTTTAATTTGTTTTTGACCCACCATCTTGATTTCTGCTTAAACCTGAACATTTTCTTTTAGGTGAATTAATAGTCATGCAAACAGAGAGATAGAACAATAAAATACAAAAGAATAAAATACAAAAGTACCTTCAGTGGTAAAGTTTATTTTAAACATTTAACCATGGTTTATCCAATGGAAACAGAATCTGTAAGTTGAGTAAACAAAAAAATCCATTATTTAAAATGGAAACATCCATGTTTGCAACCAGATATTCTTAAAAGAAATGAAGCAAATTCATTATGTTATAGAATTAAACATATTTATTATCCATCTCTTTCTTCTAATTTCCCCTCTAAACAGTAAAGTTAATGTTATGAAAAAAGATAAATATATTTATGTAAATGGTGCTGACACACAGAATTTTCAAACATGTATGTTTACCCTTGGTCCTCCCTCAGCTTTTGAAAAATAGAGGGATTTTCATAATGGTAGTATGAACCACTTGTGTGGTATAAATATATATATTGCTAAGTAAACACTATATACACATAAAATATATACATAACACTATTTCTTGCTTATATAAGAGCTAAAGTAAAGACAGTGCCTTCTGGCTTAGCTCACAAAATGTAATTTCTATAATGAATCTTTTTCTCCCCCTCATATCCTTGATAGTCTAGAGCCAGGCAATAAGATGAAACTTACACACACACACACACACACACACACACACACACCAAACTAGGAGTAGCTATACGATCAAAAACTAAATGAACCCCAAACCAATGAATGCTAGTCAAACATCCTAATAAAGGAAGTAGATTTTTTATTTAAGCCACCCCATTTCCAACATTCATCAGAGTAAGAGAGAAGCTTCCATTAGATTTGAATGCACGGTAACTAGACCTGCATTCTTTTTAACATTCTGAAGCCTGCCTGTGTGTGGTGATGCTTGCCATTGCCTTGGGTAGCTGCAGGGTCCTAAGGACTCACTATGTCTTGTCTTTTCCTTTTCACCCTAAAGAGACTGATCCCTAAACAATGATCTTCTGATATTGTTAACCTTAGGTCTGAACTTTTTAGTCCATCAAGAAAGAAAGGGCAAAATTCAGAATGGTAGAGAAAATATCTAAAGTTTATGAATGAAAACAGAAACTGGTTTTCTAGTGTGATAAATGCTCATCATGAGAAAATCACTCACTACGAAAAGGAGTGTCCATGGTAGGATGTTATTTTTACCTGCCCTTTTTTACTTATTCCCCCAGGGAATCACTGGTAACTCTAAAAAGCATCTCTGTTAAGAACAATCTCCCAAAAATTGTCATGAATTTTTCTTTCTTTTCTCTTCTTTCCTATCAGCTTTCTGCCCAGAATTTGATGATTGGAAGCAAGTTCTATGTTTAGCAACTTATCTTTCTACATCACCTATTTCTAGATGATGAATTTGTCACTTTAAAATTAGTATGGCACTTTTTCACCTAATTGTGTGCATTCGGAATTATTTCAAAGGGAATGTAATTTTCACCACACACATGCTAAAGCAGAAATCTTCCCCAAACCTATTGTACAACCCTTGCATTAATTTTTTAGACATTTTCTACTAAGCAAAACCTTAAAAGAAACATATTCTGGGAAAAAAATTAAACAATTTAAAATATATAGTAAACATTACCACCCACAAATGCCTAGAAATAAAAAAAAGAATATAATTCTCTTTCAAATCAGAATCACCTAGAAATCTTTAGAAAAGTCTTCTTACCCTCATGTAACTTATAGCCTAAATTGTGGCTTTTTAAAATTTATTTCAAGCTCAAGCAATAAAACTATATATTCATTGTAATGCAAGCTTATCAATTCTGCACTAATTTCTATCTGCATTACATTAAATAAATTAAAGACAATTACCGAGATTTCTGATTTTGATATATTTTAATATTAATTTCTGTAAGGCCTTACTGTCTTTATATCATTTGTTTTTAAAGAATAAAAAGCAAAAATGCTCATTAGCTTATAATGACAACAGCTGACTAAACTCCAGCAAAAAAAAGCAGCCGCCCCTCACATTTGACTTTTATTTTTAGACTCAGTTAAAATACTTCTAAAATATGCATGCATTGACTTTAAAAAGAGGTAATTGTGATATTAAATTTTATTGAAATTTCTCAGGTCCTGATTTGTGTACAGGCTTGCGCTCTGAGTTCCCACGAAGCAGTAAAACGTTTAAAATACTGTCTGTGCAAATGCAAAATTTATGAATTCACACATCTCTGGTTGATTTATGTGAAATAATAATGCACTATTTAATGCTTAAACATGGCTAGGAGCAATGCTAGGCTATCAAGATGTACAATGGAATAATAGATTTATAAGATGGATAACCTTCTTGCCTAGAGAAGCTTGTTTAAAGGTGTTGTACAGATATATTAAACTATATGTAATTTTATACTAACTTAATGCTGTAGGCCCATACTGCAAGCAATAAAAGATTACAACCATGGCATTTGCAATAATAAAATGATCTGGCTATTCAACATCAGGTATCTGAGGACTAAAAAGAGATAAAGAACTTGTTTAAAACTTTTGTCCCTTTTCATTCATTGCTCTTTACAACATATTTTTTTCCTTTAATGTGGCCAACATAATTCCCTGCCCAAGTGGTTATCCCTCATCATGCAACTGAGGGCAAAGATTTCCAGGACAGTAATTGGATGTTTCTAGGAGTCCTCCAGCCACATTTAATAATCACATGATTTGCTTAGAAAACTAACTACAAACTTACTAGGATGGGATTCAAGAAAAAAATTGTAATTGGCAGTTTGCTGGTAATGCCTTTATTCTTTTTATTAGACTGTTCATGCATTTCCTTTTTACTCAGTGGAGGCAATATTATTTTGTCTGAGTTTTGGGAGGATTTTTTAATCTTCATGAGGTTATACTCAGATGCATTAGCTCAACTTATATGCTCATGTAATTTAAAAGATATACAAAACTTTAGAATTTTAAAGTTATTATTCCTAGAATTCAATGCTTTGAATTTTGCAGTGATTTGCTTTCACAGTTTAATTCTCTTACAGTGTAATGAGTTAATGACAAAATGTCTCTCTGAAATAGAGATATAAACATATTAAGTGATCTCCATTTGCATTGCAATTTCAACTAAGTTCACAAGATATATTCATTTATATGATGTTAAATACCAATTCAACAAAGTGATTTTAATAAGCAATGAATTATTTTAAAAGAAAAAATATTGTGTCAATTAATAAGAGTTTTGAAAGAACCTTCAAAAGAATCTCCTTTGAAAGAACAAAATCTTTGATGAACAAAAATGCTAATGCAATTCAGTTTACATTAATTAACAAAGTTACAAACCAAAAATGTTATGACAAGATGAATGACTAGTTACAGGAAGATAAAGATTAGTCCTGAATTTTCACGTTGTATGACAAAGGTCCAGTTGAAATCAAATTAAAATTTGATGACATTTTTAAAATAATAATAAAATTTACTTTTTTCCTTTTAACTTCCAAAACTCAACTTCATGTCTGTGGCTACATTTCCTATTTAAGACAAAGTCATTGTAGTTTTACAGTGCTATCGGTTATACTGCCCTTAAAGTTAGCTATATTTGCCAGGAAATAGCCCGATTGCATATTCACCATCAAATGTTCAACTCCCTTTCCGTGCATATAGTTTCTAAAGTGCAAAATTTCAACAGCCATTGTTAATGGCATTTCAGCAACTTTTATTCCCTATTTACACATACAGTGGAAACACATATAATTAAGGGATATCCCAGTGCTGAAATATCATCTTATGTGGGTACTAACTGTTGAATGATTTTCGGCATTTTCAACATTGCCCTTAGGAGATGTGTAATATTCAAGCAACCAGAAATATAGTAACTAGTTGAAACTTGTCAAAATATGTGGTCAACCTGAGTTTTAAAAATACAGTTTGTGTCAATTGTAACCAGGATTCCTGCAAGCTACATCTGCCTAGTTTCTCAAACTATGGGCAACTGAAACATTCACAGGCAAGTAAACTTAGGTACCTTTATAAAGATGAAACAGGAGAAGAGACTGTGGCACTATCCAACCTTGATTGCTAAAGGGATACAAAAGTATTCTTTTCCATAAAAACATTAATACAAATACAAAGTGTATGATATCATTAGAAAAGATATTAAATGTGCTAAAAGCCATTGTCTATTTGAATATTCTGTTTTGGAAGTTGAAACTACTTTTTTCAAGTCTCTGTGCCTCCAACATTATTTTCTATCTACCCTGCTTTATGTTTTGTCATAATAACAGCACTTCTAATACCTGAATTGTTATTAATTTGTTTGTTTATTGTTTGACTTGCTCAACCCAAACGTTGAGCTCTGTGAGTGTAGGATATACAGTAAATTCTCACTTAATGTCATCAATAGGTTCTTGAGCAAAATGACCAATTGTACTACAGTGCAAGAGTTGATATAAACAAACATTAATATGAAAACATGCTCAACATCACTAAACATTAGGAAGATGCAAATTAAAATCACAATGAGACACCACCTCATGCCTGTCAGAATGGATATTGTCAATAAACCAACAAACAACAAGCCTCGCCAAGGATGTGGAGAAAAGGGAACCCCACCCCCGCTCCGCTCTGACAGCTGTCTGTCTG
This sequence comes from Glossophaga mutica, assembly GCA_039655065.1. NCBI lineage: Eukaryota > Metazoa > Chordata > Mammalia > Chiroptera > Phyllostomidae > Glossophaga > Glossophaga mutica. The sequence continues at coordinate 89,921,843 of CM077307.1, read as the reverse complement.
TTCCATGTATCCATGCCTCTGTTTCTACTTTGTCAGTCATTTCATTTTGTTGGTCACTTTATTTTGTTTATTAGATTTCACATATAAGTGAGATCATATGGTATTTGTCTTTCTCTAACTGGCTTATTTAACTTAGCATAATAATCTCCAGGTCCATCCATGCTGTTGCAAAAGGCAGGAATTCCTTTTTTACAGCCAAGTAGTATTCCATTGTGTGAATGTATTACAGTTTTTTATTCACTCATCTACTGATGGGTAATCGGGGTGTTTACAGGTCCTGTCATGTATAAATAATGCTGCAATGAACATAGGGGTGCATATATTCTTTCAAATTAATGTTTGCATTTCTTCATATATATTCCCAGAAGTGGGATCACCGGATCAAAAGGCAGCTCTATTTTTAATTTTTTGAGGAAACTCCATACTGTTTTCTACAGTGGCTTCACCAGTCTGCATTCCTACCAATCTCCAAGCAAGTTGAGCTGCTGCTCCAGTAAGTATCCTAGAGTCTAGTAGGTCCCTGGCAAGCAGCTATCTAGAGGCTCCCCTTGTGACTGAGTTGATTCCCAGGGAGCTTTCCTAGCATCCCAGCAAGAGGCTTTCTAATCACCAGCCTGCAGCACCTCAGCAAGCTTCACCACTGCCCAGCGGGCTACACAGCTCACTCCCTTCAAATATGCTCCTTCCTTCCTTGGGCACTCTGCCTTTGCCAGAGTCACCTGCTGCTTTATCGGATATTTCTGTGTTCCTTGGAATTCTCTTTACCTCTTGTAGTTACTTCCTAGTTACTAGCCAATTCTTTATAATAAGCCTCACTTGTTTGGATTAATGTGTTTTTGCCTCCTGGCTAGACCCTAAATGATATAATTATTTTTTATAAAAGGATTTATTTAATGAAAATTGAGTAGTATATATGCTATTACCTCAAATTATGCTAACATCTATATTAAATTTTGTAAAATTTTTGAAGCTGTTGTAATTTTGAGACTTTTTTCTTTCTTAAAATAAAAAATAAAAGACTAAGGTTTAAAAGGATGTTGTCTTACTTTTGAATTTTATGTGTGAAGATTGTTTTAAAAAAGGATAGATTTATTTTTTACGAACAAGTAAGGGAAACTGAATTAATAAATACACAAGTCCCTAGAGTCCAATTTACTTTATAACAGAGGATAAAGTTGGTCTATAAAGTGCCTTCATGTAGATTACCACATACTCCTGACATGGGGTTGCACATGGTAGTGACCACCAGAGCTGTACACAAACAGTGATAATAGCTGAAGCTGGATTAGGCATGGGTGATTTCTGGTTAGAACACGGGATTTCACAGAGCACATAAATTTTATAGAATATTATGTGGTTTAATGCAAAATGTAAAATAAATCTCAGGACTATGATTTTTTTCTCCTTTTAAAAAAGGCCCTTTAAATCACACAACATTGTGGAGGAGCTCCACCCCCAGAGCCCCATCCGTCCATCACAGATGAGAATAGAACTACCAAGACATGATCTGTTTAGGGAGGAGAGGTGGCCCATCTCTCAAAGGAGAAGGGCCAAGAGCTCCTTCCTCAATGGCTTTTATGAGGTTCATAATACACAGGAATACAGTTAAAGCTCATCAATCAATGTCAGGCTGCAAGGATCAAATAATGGATAACGTTTCAAAGAAATCTGCCGGCTTAATCTGAGTCACTGTCTGTCAGATGAGGGGATTGCAAAAACTTTGGGAGACATACTCATTTCCTCCTCAGACCCTTATTTAAATGAGAGCACTCCTAGCAAAGCAGGTTTCACAGGACTGTACAATTCTTTTTTATGCCTGATCACCCAGGGAGCCACTCTGGCCAGCACAGGGCTTCACCGCCCTCCCTCATAGTTTCAGGCTTAAGTGAATTAGAGCCAGCAAGCAAGAGATAAGGAAGACTTCTCCCAGAGGGAATGGGGACTCAGGCTATGTCAGGATAGCTGGGGGACGAGAGTCCATCTCCCCCTTTTTGCTGCAGCCCCCCGAGACCTTCCTTGAGGGCCTTCCAAGTGATTGTGCCTGGCTTGGGTTGACCTCCCTTAAGGGGTCTTACCCGTCATTGACTAACCGACTAAGGATTGGGGGCCAGAGATGGATGAAGCAGAAGCAGGTGCCCCTGCCAGGGAGATAAGCTTTGTCTCCTTAGTGGTTCAGGTCTTCACAACAGAACAGACCCAGATGAAATGGGTCTCCTGGGCTCTTACCCAGCCTAGCCATGGGGTGGGGGTTACAGCTCCTGAAACCAGGTGGAACGGTTCCCAGCACAACATATAGCCCTGTTGGTTGGATTGCCATCCCATACACCACCTGGCTATGGGTTCAATCCCCAGTCACGGTGGGCACAGGAGACAACAGACAAATGTTTCTCTCACATCGATGTTTTCTCTCTCTACCTTTCCCTCTCCCTAAAATCAATAAACATATCCCCAGATAAGGATTAAAAATAATAATAATAATAATAATATAATAAAACACAACATATATGTTCTTATGTATCCTCTCCCTTAACTTTAAAGAGCTAAATGTGATTCTCAATATCTGTTAATATTGTTCTTTTGCTTAGCTGAAAGAGATGATGTCAACTGACAAAAATATACACACTACATTATACACCTCAGAAGCTGTGCACATCTAAACTTTATTCTTTCTGAGGAACAATTAAAGTCAGAATTGGGAACAAGGGCCCTACTTTAAACATCAGCAGTAACTTCTAAAAAATATAGCTTTTTTCAAATTTTAGTTGACGATATTTTTATTGCTACTGATTAAATACTTTCAAAGTGCCATCCCCATGGGGGAAGGAAAACAGGACAATAATGGGACATAATTCCTATACTAACATATATTGCACATTCAGGACTGGCTTGATGGGAGAATTAGTGAAGGAAATATTACAGAAGAGCAACCTCTACTTTAGTGTATATGGAAATGGAGGTTATTCTTACCCAGCAAACAGGCCAGCGAATTCATCCAGTGTGTTTTAACCATCAACTGGCAGTTCCACTTACTCTATCCTCTAGGACTGTCCTACCATTGCAGTCACCTGGCCCAAGACTCTCATTTTACAAGCTAAAAAACTAATATCTGTGTAGGTTAAGTTGAAGGTTACATGGCTAATTGGTGGACTGAGCTTTAATGCAATAGGAACTTCAGCCTCTTTAATCAAAATCAGTGGCAGTGACTGCTAGTTGCCTCCTAAAGCTCAGCCTCTCCTGCCTTAACACAGAATCCCACTTTTTAGATGGGCAGATTTCCACTCAGCCTCCCTTACAGCTAGATTTGGCAATAAAATCGCTTGGCCAAGAAGATATAATAGAAGCTAGAGAGCAAGAGAGGTGGGGGAGGGAGAGAAAGAAAGACCCATTACAGAATTCTGATCCTGCAAAGATTCTTCAAAAGAAAATTTTTTATATAATAAGGTCAAATTTGATATGATGTCCATATTGAGTAATTGTATTTGTAAAACATATGGTCTGTCTTACCATTTTATTTAAGTACTATCTTAGTTTCTATAATTATTAATAGATAATAATTATAATCTAAAGCAGGGGTATCAAACTCATTTTCACCAGGGGTCACATCAGCCTCACGATTGCCTTCAAAGGGCTGAATGTCATTTTAGGACTGTATAAATGTAACTACTCCTTAACAGTGTAGCAAGAGCTTGGCACTGCCGCCGGGTAGAAACAAGGTGCGGGGCCAGTTAAAACAAGGTGGAGGGCTGGATTCAGCCCACAGGCCTTGTGTGTGCCACCTTTGATCTAAAGCATAATAATGCTTAATAATGAGCCTAATAATAACTTTTTAGACTGAAAAGAACAGCTTCCCAAACAACTGAACATGTTTTCCTGTATCTTTACCCTTGTATTGGTGCTTTTAGAGATTACCACTAACTTTAATTGCTCTGTCTGGGGATTTAAATGATGTTTCAAGCAGCCATGCGAGATGACACAAGAGAAGTCAAGTCAGATAGACCAAGGCTATAATTCAAGATTTTCAAATACATTAAATAGAGTAACATATATTTGTTTCTTATACAGTTATCTGTAGCTTTATTAATATAATTAGCTACACTGAAATTCACATATTTGAAGTATACAATTTGATAACTTTGGTGCCTGTATACTTTCAGAAAACCATCAGCATAATCAAGGCAATAAAAACAGCCATTCCCTGCAAAAATTTCCTTGGGGCCTTTTTAATCCCTTCTGCTTGCCCCTTCCTACTCCTTAATCCCTGTTAGAGACAACAACTAATCTGCTGTCACTAGACCAGATGGAATTTTCTACAATATTATGTTACTAGAATCATACAGTGTTTATCTTACTTGTCCAACATAATGATTCTGAAATCATCACTGTTGTTTTATGAATCAATAGTTGTTCTTTTTATTGCCAAGTAGTATTCCATTGTAAGGATATACCACAAATTATTTATTTACTCACCCAGTGATGGATATTTGGGTTATTTCCAGTTTGTACCTATTACAAAGTTGCTAAGAATATGTGTGTAGAAGTCTTGCTGTTAACATACACTTTCATTTCTCTTGGTGGAATGTATGGCACTTAAGGTAAGTGAATGTTTAATTTTTTTAAAACTGCCAACCACTTCCCATTTCAAACCCCAGCAGCAGCACACCAGAGTTCCATTTTCTGGCATGTCCACCAACCCTCTTGTCAGTCATTTTGATTGGAATCCTTCCAGTGGCTATGTGGTGGATTCTCATTGTTTACTTTACATTCCCCTAATGCTTAATGATGTTGAGCATCTTTTCATATACTTATTTGCCACCATATATTTTTGGTAGACTATCTGTACAATTTTTTTATCCATTTTTAATTAGGTTGCTTGTTTTCATTATTCTTGTATTTTGAGTGTTTCTTCCATATTCTGATTTAAATTTTTTTAAATATGCAATTTCCAATATATTTTTCCAAAAAGTAACTTATTTTTATATTTACTTAATTGTCCTCCAAATAAATGCATTTTTAAGTTTTATTTTAATTGTTGTTCTTCAACAGTTTTCTGTCTTTTACTCCCATCCCAGCCCACCACCCCAGCCCTCCCCACCTCCTTCCCATTTCCACCCCCCTAGTTTTTGTCCATGTGTCCTTTATACTTGTTCCTGTAAATCCTTCCCCTTTTCCCCTGAAATTCCCTCCCCTCTCCCCTCTGGTGACTGTCAGCCCATTCGCAGTTTCACTGTCTATGGTTATATTTTGTTTGTTTGTTTCTTTTGTTGATTAGGTTCCTGTTAAAGGTGAGATCATGCAGTATTTGTCTTTCACCGCTTGGCTTGTTTCTCTTAGCATAATGCTCACCAATTCCATCCATGCTGTGGCAAAGGGTAGGAGCTCCTTCTTTCTTTCTGCTGCAGAGAATTCCATTGTGTAAATGTACCATAGTTTCTTGATCCATTAATTTACTGATGGGCACCTAGGTTGCTTCCAACACTTGGCTATTGTAAATTGTGCTGCTATGAACATTGGGGTGCATAGGTTGTTTTGGATTGGTGTTTCAGGGTTCTTAGGATATAGTCCTAGCAGTGGAATTGCTGGGTCAAAAGGTATGTCCATTTTTAGTTTTCTTAGAAAATTCCATACTGTTTTCCATAGTGGTTGTACCAGTCTGCAATCCCACCAACAGTGCACTAGGGTCACCTTTTCTCCACAACCTCTCCAACACTTGTTGTTTGTTACTTTGTTTATGATGGCCATTCTGACTGGTATCAAGTAGTATGTCATTGTGGTTTTAATTTGCATCTCTCTGATAGCTAACAACACTGAGCATCTTTTCATGTGTCGCTGGATCCTCTGTATGTCCTCCTTGGAGAAGTGTCTGCCCAAGTCCTTTGCCCATTTTTTAATTGGGTTGCTTGTCTTCTTAGAATGGAGTCGTGTATGTTCCTTATATATTTTGGAGATTAAACCCTTATCTGAGGTATCATTGGCAAATACATTTTCCCATTTGGTTGGTTCTCTTTTATTTTAATACTGCTTTCTTTAGCCGTGCAGAAGCTTTTTATTTTGATGAGATTCCATTTGTTTATTCTTTCCTTTATGTCCCTTGCTTTAGAGTATGATATATCAGTAAAAATGTTGCTGCATGAAATATCTGAGATTTTCCTGCCTATGTTCTCCTCTAGGACTTTAATGGTATCACAGCTTATATTTAAATCTTTTATCCACCTTGAATTTATTTTTGTGCATGGTGTAAGTTGGTGCTCGAGTTTCATTTTTGTGCATGTAGCTGTCCAGTTCTCCCAACACCACTTGTTGAAGAGGCTATTTTTGCTCCATTTTATGTTGCTGCCCCCTTTGTTGAATATTAACTGACCGTAGAGACTTGGGTTTATTTCTGGGCTCTCTGTTCTGTTCCACTGGTCCATGTGCCTGTTTTTATGCCAGTACCAAGCTGTTTTGATTACAGTGGCCTTGTAATATAGTTTGGTATCAGGTATTGTGATCCCTCCTACTTTGCTCTTCTTTCTCAAAATTGCAGCAGCTATTCTGGGTCATTTATGGTTCCATATAAATTTTTGAAGTGTTTGTTCTATGTCTGTGAAATATGCCATTGGTACTTTAATAGGTATTGCATTGAATCTATAAATTGCTTTGGGTAGTATGGACATTTTGATGATGTTAATTCTTCCGATCCATGAACACAGTATATGTCTCCATTTGTTAGTGTCTTCCTTGATTTCTTTCTTCAGTGTTGTGAAGTTTTCTGCATATGGGTCTTTTACCTCTGTGGTTAGGTTTATTCCTAGGTATTTTTTTTTTCTTTTTGCTATATCAAATGGGATTTTTTTCTTGATTTCTGCTTCTGCTGTTTCATTGTTGGTATACAAAAATGCCTTTGATTTCTGGATATTGACTTTGTATTGGCTGTTTGGCCAAATTCATTTATTAGGTTGAGCAGCTTTTTAGCCAAGTCTATAAGATTTACCATGTACACTATCATGTCATCTGCAAACAATGATAGTTTTGTTTCCTCCTTTCCAAGTTGGATGCCTTTTATTTCCTTTTCTTGTCTAATCGCTGTGGCTAAGACTTCCAATACTATATTGAGTAGAAGTGGTGAAAGTGGACAATCTTGTCCTGTTCCTGATCATAATGGAAAAGATTTTAGTTTTTGCCCGTTGAGTATGATGTTGGCTGTGGATCTCTCGTATCTGGCCTTTATGATGTTGAGGAATGCTCCCTCTATTCCCACTTTGCTGAGTGTTTTTATCATAAATGGGTGTTGTACCTTATCAAATGCTTTTTATGCATCTATTGATATGATCATGTGATTTTTGTCTTTGCTTTTGTTTATGTGATGTATGACATTTACTGATTTGCAAATGTCGAACCATCCTTGCATCCCTGGGATGAATCCCACTTGGTCATGGTGTATGATCTTTCTAATGTGTTGTTGGATGCGGTTTGCCAATATTTTGTTGAGGATTTTAGCGTCTATGTTCATCAGTGATATTGGTCTGAAATTTTCTTTCTTTGTTGTGTCTTTATCTGGTTTTGGGATTAGGATGATGCCGGCTTCATAAAAAGAGTTTGGGAGTCTTCCATCATTTTGGATTTTTTTCGAATAGTCTGTGAAGGATAGGGGTTAGCTCTTCCTTAAATGCTTTGTAGAATTCTGCTGTGAAACCATCTGATCCAGGGCTTTTGTGTGTTGGTAGTTTTTTGATTACTGCTTCAATTCCATCTGCTGTTACTGGTCTGTTCAGACTTTCTGCTTCTTCTTCATTGAGTTTTGGAAGATTATATGTTTCTAGAAACTTATCCATTTCAACTAGGTTTTCAAATTTCTTGGCATACAGTTCTTCATAGTAATTCCTTACAATCCTTTGTATTTCTGTGGTGTCACTTGTAATCTCTCCCCTTTCATTTCCAATTGTGTTTATTTGAGTCCTCTCTCTTTTTTTCTTGATGAGCCTGCTTAAAGGCTTGTCGATTTTGTTTGTCTTTTCCAAGAACCAGCTCCTGGATTCATTGATCCTTAGAATTGTGCTTTTAGTCTCTATGTCATTTAATTCTGCTCTGATCTTGGTTATTTCCTTCCTTCTATCTGCTCTGGGCTGTCTCTGTTGTTATTCCTCGAGTTCTTGTAGGCATAGGGTTAAGTATTTCAAACAAACAACTATCTACAAACAAACTACCTATCTTTTTTACTTTCACCTGTATCGATACGAACTTCCCTCTGTGGACTGCCTTTGCTGTGTCCCATAAGTTTGGAGTCATTGTGAGTTCATTTTCATTTGTTCCCAGAAACTTGTTGATTTCCTCCCTAATTTCATTCTTGACCCATTCTTTGTTTAATAGCATGTTATTCAATATCCATGATTTTGAGTGTTTAGTGTTTTTCCCCTTGGGGTTGATTTCTAGTTTCAGTCCCTTGTGGTCAGAGAAAATGCTTGGTGTGATTTCAATTTTCTTGAATTTGTTGAGTTTTTTTTTGTGTCCTATCATGTGGTATATCTTTGAAAATGTTCCATGTGCATTTGAAAAGAATGTGTATTTCATTTCTTTGGTATGAAGGGCTCTATATATATCACTTAAGTGCATATTATCTAGAGTGTTGTTCAATGACACAATATCTTTGTGGATATTTTGTTTGGTAGATCTGTTTGGAAGATCCATTTTTGACAGTGGGCTGTTAAAATCTGCTACTATAATTGTGTTGCTGTCAATGTCTTTCTTGAAGTCCTCCAAGATCTTCTTTATGTATTTAGGTGCTCCTATGTTGGGTGCATATATATTTACAATGTTTATTTCTTCTTGCTGGATTCTTCCCTTCAGTATTATGAAGTGACCTTCTGGGTCTCTCTTTATGGCTCTTCTTTTGAAGTCTATTTTGTGTGATATGAGTATTGCTACCTTGGCCTTTTTTTCCTGTCCATTTGTTTGGAAATTTTGTTTCCAGCCCTTCACTTTTGTCCTGAGGTGGGTCTCTTGTAGGCAGCATATGTGTGGGTCATGTTTTCTTATCCATTCAGGTATTCTATGTCTTTTGATCTGAGCATTTAATCCATTTACATTTCAGGTTAGTATTGATAGTATTTACTCATTGCCATTTTTGTACTTCTGTTCCCCTCTCTCTCTCTTTCTTTTTCTTTCTGTCCTTAAAGCAGTCCCTTTAGTATGTCTTGCAGAATTGGTTTGGTATAGGTGTATTCTTTTAGACTTCTTTTGTCTGGGAAGCTCCTTATTTGTCCTTCTATCTTGATTGAAAGCCTTGCTGGATAGTCTTGGTTGCAGGCCTTTGATTCTCATTGCTTGGAATATTTCTTGCCATTCTCTTCTGGCTTGGAGAATTTCCATTGAGAAGTCAGCTGCTAACCTTATGGGGGCTCCCTTATATGTTACTTCCTTTTTCACCCTTGCTGCCTTTAAGATTCTCTCTTTGTCTTGGAATTTTGCCATTTTAATTATGATGTGTCTTGAAGTGGGCCTGTTTGGGTTCCTCTTGATTGTGACTCTCTGTGTTTCCTGGATTTGTGTGACTTTTTCTCTCATCAAATGATAGACATTTCCCATCATTAGTTTTTTAAATATGTTTTCTATCCCTTGCTCTTCTTCTCCTTCTGGTATCCCAATTATATGGATATTATTATGTTTCATATTGTCTTGCATTTCTCTCAATCCCTCTTCATTCTTTCTGAGGCTCTTTTCCTTTTCTTTCTCTTTCTGGGTGTTTTTTTTCTACTTTGTCCTCCAACTCGCTGATCCAATCTTCTGCTTCATCAATTCTGATTTTGATTCCTTCTACTGTGTTCTTCAGTTCAGAAATTGTATTCTTCATTTCCTCTTGGCCCTTGTTGATAGTTTCTATTTCCTTTTTCATGTTGATATAGTTTGCAGTGAGTTCATCGTAGCTTCCCTGTAGTTTCCAGTAGCTCATTGAGAGCTCATGGAGCTTCCTGACAACCATTGCTTCGAACTCAATATCTGATAGTTGAGTTGCCTCAGTTTCATTTAGCATTCTTTCTGGGGCTTCCTCCTTTCCTTTCATTTGGGGATTGTTTCTTTGTCTTCCCATTGTTTGTGAGACTCTTCTTGTTAGCCTCAGCTTTTTAAATTGATCTGTTCTGGCTCCCTGGGTTTATGGCATAAAGTTCTGTGGTAGAATACCTGTGAGACTCAATGGTGCAGTCTCCTTCAGGTGTCCCGGTGTTCACAGCTTCCACGGTCTCAGCTGTTGGGATGCCCCTTCTTTGGGACCAACTCTGGTTTCTTCACAGAGTTTTGTTTTTCTCACTCGTGGGTACTTAAAAAGAGAAACGGGCGAAAAAAATGAAAAAAGAAAAAAAAGAGGAAGGAAGAAGAGATAAAATTGGAAAAAAGGAAGAAGAAATAAAACAAGAAAGAAGTAGAGAAGCAAGAGGAGTTGAAGGGTAAAAAAGATAAAAATAATAAAAAATTATTTAAAAATAATTAAAAAATAAAAAAACTCTTGCTGTTTTCAAATTTGCCAAGCAAGTTTTTCTGGTCTTGCTGGCTGCAATGGCCAAGGGGTGATGGTATCACTTTTCTGCCTGTTCAGCACTCAATCAGCTTTGGGCTACTCTCCCCAGGGCTAGCCTGGCGCCTCTCCACTCAGGGCCTCGGGGCTTGGGCTCTGAGCCTGCTCCGGAGAGTGTGCTTTCCCCTAGTTTATGGCTGTGAGCTTGGGTCTCCCACAGACGGAGCACTCCCCCGGGGTTTACAGGTATGAGCTCTGAGTCTCCTATGGGGCGCGCACGCCGTCCTTGGTTTACGGTGCAGGTTCCGGGTTTTCTACGGAGCATGTGCACTGCCCAAGTTTACAAATGTGGTCTCCGTGGGTTTTTCATGTTTTGTGTGCTCACCCTGGGTTCAGGGGCGTGAGCTCCGGGTTTCCCACGGATCATGCGCACTCCCTGGGTTCACATGCATGGGCTCTGGCTCTCCCAAGGATCACTCGCACTCCCTGGGTTCCTGGCATGAGCTTCCACAAAGCCCCCTCCTCTGGTTGTGGGGTGCCTCTGGTAGAGCGGGCTCCAGCATGCACTCCACCCAGGGCTATGTGTGGGTGCTCACAACCCCAGCCTGTTTGCCACTCAGACTTTAACTTCTCTCTCTGTGACTTCAAGCAACCAGGTATCTCCCATTGCTGCTCAACTCTTGTTTGGCCGGAGAGTGAGCGGTTGACCTGGCTCCCTCCCTAGAGCCCTGTGGCAGACCCGGCAAGCACCAGCCCAGGGTTTCAGCCACCCTGGTCTCTGTGCTGATCCCTGGGTTCTTATTGTCCTGAAAAACTCTCCTTACCATCTGGTTTTTCAATGTCCGCTACAGATTTTGATCTCCTATTTTCATATATGCTGTGGTACTGTTGGCTATCTGCTCTGTTCCTCTGTATATTGGCTAGGTTTTTCTCCCGTGAGTAGAGGGAAGTGGAATCTGCTCCCTCCTACCATGCTACCATCTTCCACACTTCTAAATGCATTTCTTAATTTTAATAAGGATTAATAAATTATTTGTTTTCTTTTGTGGAGGTTGTGCTATCCATGCTGTGTTTAAGAAATTATTGCTTACCCAAGATAACAAAGATTGTCTTTTATGTTTACTTCCAGTGTTTTTTTAATATTTATAGGCTTTACACTTAGGTCCGTGTAACACTTTTTAATTAATTTTTATGTGTTACAATGAATGGATGAAGTTTTATTTTTCCTTTATTTTGCATATGAGTGTCTAAGTTTTCCAGCATCATTTGTTGGAAATGCTGTTCTTTCTCCACTGAATGTCTTTCTTAAAAGTCATTGGACTAAGATGGTGGACACTACAAAGAAGGAGGCTGCAAAAGATGTCAATGTTACATTTGAAGATCAACAAAAGATAAACAAATTTGCACAGAATACAAGTAGAATCACAGTGCTGAAGGAAGAAATAGATGTAAAAAAGAAACAACTGCAAAATTTAGAAGATGCTTTTGAGGACATCAGGCTTGTACATAACAACTTGTGATGATACCTTATCAAATTGGTGAAGTTTTCATTAGCCATTCTCAAAAAGAAACACAAAAAAATGTTAGGAGAAGAAAAGAAAAATTTGCAACAAGAAATTGACACCTTAGAATCCAAAGTGGACTCCAGAGGATGTTAGTAGATCTGAAAGTTCAGTTAATATGCAAAATTTGGAAGTTACATAAACCTTGAAAATGTTGAAAGCTAAACATTTTATAGTACTTTAAAAAATTGTTTAATAAACTTAAACATTGTTTAAATAATAAATTCCCTTCTTCAAATGATAAAGAACATTTCTTTTTTAAAAATTTTTATTTATTTAAAAGAAATGCCTATTTTCACAGATCTTGCTTATATTTTTAAAAGAAAATAGTGTTCCTCTATATATTCTATATAACAATTATATCAAGTGTATGCATTATGTGTCATGTCATTAAAATCAGTTAAACAATCTTTCATTTCCATATTATCATTTAGAATATCTGATGCAATTTTTATTGAAAAGTTTAAGTTTTTATCATATTGTTTATGTTTTTTATTTCAGTTGCAATTTAGAGATGGCAAAAAGACTCCAGAAAGATTAAATCCTAAAAAAATAAATAAAAATCATTTGATTGTTTATGTTTGAGCTTTTATCCAGCTTATTTATTCTGTTTCCTCAATCTAGTTGTCTACTTTCACACCAATGCCATATTGTTTGATAATGTAATAAGTAATACAATATCTGGGGACAGATATTATAAGTCCTCCAACTTTGTTCTATCTTTTCGTAGTTATTTTTAGCAGTTCTAGGTCATGTTCATTTCCATATAAATTTAAAAATATGCTTGTTTAGTACTATCAAAATGCCTGTTGGGATTTTAATTGGGATTTTATTGAAGTTATAGATCAGTTTAAGGAAAGTGGCATCTTAAAACTATTATTTTTTCAACCAAAACATGGTTCCTAGTTTTCTCAAATAATTTGTATTTTTAAAGTTGATATCAATAATATTTGGTAATTGTCTGTGTATAAGTCTTACACAACTTTTGTTAAATTTAACTCTAAATATTTCATTTTTGATGTTTTTTAAATGGTATTACTTTAGTTTAATTTCCAATTAAGCATTGCCAGTATGTAAAAATAATACTAAATTTCTATTGCCAATCTTCTATCCTACACTCTGCTAAACTCACTTCTTGTTTCTGGGATTTTTTTTGTAGATTCTGTAGGGTTTTCTACATAGACAATCTCACCACCTGGGAATACTGACAGTATTCATTCTTCTGTTCTGATTTTGTCTTTCGAATTGTCTTGGCCATAGCTGTGGCCAGAACCTCCAGTACTGTGCTGATTAGAAGAGGTGAAAGAGAATACTCTTGACCCAATCTCAGGGAAAAGCATTCAGACTTTATCATGAAGGCTGATATATGTGTAGATTTTTCATATATTACTTTATCAGAATGAAAAATTTTCCTTTTAGTCAGTTTGCTGAGAATTGTTATCAGGAATGAATATTTAATTTTGTCAATGTTTTTTCAGTATCTATCAAAATGATTATAAGTTTTTGTTTGGTTTGGTTCATTAATATGATGAATTATATTGGTTGATTTTCAAATGTTAAACCAACCTTGTATTCCCAGAATCAACCCACTGGGTCATGTTTTATTATCTTTTTAAAAAGTGTTAATGAACTTTATCATAAAATTTTGTTAATTATTTTTATATCAATGTTGACCAGCAGTATCGGTCTATATTTTTTCTTCTAATACCTTTTCTAGTTTTAGAATCTGGGTAATGCTGCTCTCATATTATGAATTGATAAGTGTCCTACTTTGCTTCTTTTCTGAACTGTTTGTGGAGACTTTGTATTATTTCTTCCTTTAAAAATTATAAAATTCCTAAGTGAAGCTACCTTATCCTGGAGCTTTTCTTGCAGGAAAATTTTAAACTACAAATTTGATTTCTCTTATAGATAATACTATTCTGAATTTCTATTATTCTAGAATGAATTCTGAATTTTAATATGTATATTTTTCAAAATAATATATATCAAATATATGTTATAAAGATGTATATGTGTTTATAATATATATTATATATTTGATAAATATATATCAAATACAATTCAGGTAATCACAAATATACAATTCAAGTAATTAGATCAATTGAAGTATATATAGATCTATAAATGTTTTTCAAAAAATGAGAATTAATACAATATGTACCAAGTAGTTACTTTAATGAATAAAATAAATAATAGAAATAATTATTTATAAAACTGTAAGTGTCTTTCAAGGCATTAAAAACAAAGTTCAATATCAAAAAATTAATGAAAATATTAAGGATGCTTATGAACTCATCCATGTTATTTTTTGATGCATGTTTTATAGATTTATTTGTTATGCCGTGTTGTGACCTAAAATCTCTACACTTCAGAGCTATTTACTCTTTTGCATTGCATTTAATCCAGAACTTATTGGACTTCATCAGCTATGAAGAATCATGTTTTAATTGTTGCTTCCCTGATTTTTTTCACCCTTTCCACCATAAAAATAATAATGGCAATGGTATCTTAGAACTGCAGTATTTTTTCAGAATGTTACAGGTAAAGGGAAAGTCTATTCCCTGCCCTAGACATCATCTGTTCCAGATCCTAGTTAAAATTCCCATCAACTGTGACAGCAAACTTCTCGATTATGTTCTAGCAATCAACTTCTTCAGGGCAAAGTTCACTTTATCAAATGTGACAGTAAGTTAAAATAAATGAGAAATTCTCAGAATTCACATTTAGTAAATAATAAATAAAACAAAAATCTCAAAATTTACATTTAATAAAGCAACAACTGTTGGGGGGCTCTGCCTCCAGAGCCCCCACCCCATCTGCCACAGATGAGAATAAGTCTACCAAGACATGATCTACTTGCGGGGGAGAGGTGGCCAATATCTCAAAGGAGAAAGGCCAAGAGCCTCTTCCTCAATGGCTTTTATTAGGTTCATTTTACACAGGAATACAGGTAAAGCTCACTAATCATTGTCAGGCAGTAAGGATCAAACAATAGATAACATACAAAGAACTCTGAGGGCTTATTCTGAGTCAGGGTCTGTCAGCTAAAAGGCAACAAAACTTTGGGAAACAAACTCTTTCCTGCTTGGACCCTTCTCATTCAATTGAAAGCATTCCTAACAAAGCAGGTTTCACAGGATTTTATATATTCTTTCTCAGGCCTGATCACACGGGGAACCTACCCTATCCAGCACAGGTTTGCACCGCCCTCTGTCATTGTTTCAGGCTTAAATCAGGCAGAGTCAGCCAGGCAACCAAGAGATTAGGAGACTTCTCCCAGACAGAATGAGGACTCAAGCTGTGTCAGGATAGCTGAAGGGCTAGAGTCCATCACCCCCTTTTGCTGTAGCCCCCCAAGTCCTTCCTTAAGGGCCTCTCTAGTGATCATGCCTGCCTAAGGTGACCTCTCCCTTGAAGGAATCTTACCAGTCATTGGCTAACCGACCAAGCATTGAGGGCCAGGCAGGGCGAAGTGAAGTGGGCAGAGCCAGTGCTCCTGCCAGGGAGATAAGCTTTGTCTCCTTAATGGCCTGCAGTCCAAGGTCGCTTACTCACCCTTAGCCACGGGGTGGGGGTGGGGGGTGGTTACAACTCCTGAACCAGGCAGGGAGGTTCCCAACAAACAACAATACATTTTACTATCTTAGAAGTTTTCATTCGTTCAAACTGACCTGACACAGTATTTGTTATATCTTTTAAAAATTCATTATGATGCCATCTCGTTACATTCTAAAATATGCCAAGTCCTTTGTGATTAGAATTCTTCATTTTGGACTTAGGGAGTAATGTTTAACTCAGAGAAAGAGGAAGAAACAGCTGTGCTACTGACAGCTAAGAGCTGATTTATAGCCTGAACATATTTTGGAAGAAAGTCTCTTCATGGGAAAAAAAAATATGCCATCAAGATGCTACCAGAAAAGAACACTAACCATAGGGCTGGACTACCTTTGTGTCTCAGTAGATAATGGGGACTTAAAAGGGGAAACCTCCAGATGTCATTCCGTTGGAGAGTTCTTGTTTTGAGTTTTTAAATGGCAATCAGTGAAGGATGGTTGGGTGGTGGTGATGGCTGCTGCTGATAATGATGTTGTGTGTTTCTCTAGGTTGAAACATACAGGGTTTTATTAGGACAATGACTTATACTTTTTAGTTATTAAGACAGCACAAGGCTCATTGCCAATGCTTTCTTTTCTGAGCAACTTGTATACAATTTTGGTCAAACTTTTAAAGATTTTTTTTTTTTTTTTAGATTTTATTTATTTATCTTTAGAGGGGAAGGGAAGAAGAGAGGGAGAGAAACATCAATGTGTGGTTGCCTCTTGTATGTCCCCTGCCGGGAACTGGCCTGGCAACCTAGGCATGTGCCCTGACTGGGAATCGAACCGAGATCCTTCGGTTTGCAGGCCCGCGCTCAATCCACTGAGCTACACCAGCCAGGGCCAATTTTGGTCAAACTTTTAAATTTCTCTGCAACTTCTTGTTATGGTTGTGAAATTTGCCTCAAAACATCATTAACTGATAAGTATTAATCTGTTAGAGTTGGATCATAATAAAGACTGAGGTATTTACTGTGGTACTATTGGGGAAGGAGTAATTTTGGTAGAAGGTGAATCATAACATAAAGTTTAAAATCTTAAATTTAATTTTACAATAATCTGGAGAAAATATTTGGTTAATGGTGTCATTGATATAAACCAATTTTATGAAATATCTCTTATAGTAGAATAAAATAGTAGCTTAACACTATTATTAGTCTGGAAAAGATTTAATAATGTATTGTCTATTGATATATTTTTCTAAGAAACATACAATTCAAGTAATTAGATTAATTGGAATAATTACTATAAAGATAACGATAATAATAATGTATTAAATAACTATTAGCTTTTGTAGGAAAATAAGCATTTTAGTAATACCCATCAGTAGTGTTTTTATTTAGTGAGGGCATGTGTCATTTTATAATACAAGCCCTTTTTATGAAAAGCCAAGCTAACAGAAACCCACTTAAATGAATGTTCTGTCTTCATTGAGCCATTGGGCAATTGTATGGGCACAAAAAAGAAACATGCATGTCAATTCAAATAGATAACTACAAATAGTGAACTAGAGTGAGCTGGCATTTCCCTACCGGCTCCTCTAACACAACATACTGAATTCCAGCAGTTACCATGTGCTGTGAAGAACTTTTATTACTTTCATGGCTATATTACTGATGAATTCTTAGGGCAGGCACATCAATATGAATTTCAGGGGACCATAAAACAGTTGAAAAACAGTGGACCGAATTTGGATGACAGAGGTGTTTTTATTGGCTAGTACTACTGGGTTCTTCAAAAAGCCTAAAGTGGCATGTCTTTATGGAGGTACCCAGTCTCCACCACCTCTCACATGCCATCTCCCGCAAGCTGCTTTACACATCCCCAGGCCCCACCCAGCCTCAGAGACATTGGTGTTTGGGACTCCTGCAGAAAAAAACAAACAACAACAACAACAAAAACACTATTCTAGTGGTTCTACTACCATTTCACCTCCTTAGCAGATTATCAGAAGGATCTCATACTGTCCTGTCAATCACAGTAACTCACTTGAGACTGCTGCCAAAAATTTTTAAAAAAAATAATAAGTAAAACCTACTGGAGGCAAAGACAACTAACAAACATTATTGAAAATTATTAAAAATATAAAGAAGGCTTGAATAAAGATATAACATGTTTCTGGATAAAAAGTTCATTTAAAAAATTTCATTAAGGTATAATTTAAGTACCATAAAATTCACCCATTTTAACTGTACAACTCAGTGACTTTTAATAAATTTATAGGATTTACTTACCATAACCCAAGTTTATTTTTATGCTTACTACAATTGTATTTAAACTGCCAATAGGAATTTCTGAGGTATTAGGGGTGGATAGTACAGGAGCTTGACAAATTGATTCTAAAATTCATTTGAGAAAACGATGTGTGAAAAGTAGACAAAAATGTTTTGAGAAAGAAGAGTACCCTAAAATAATATACTAAAAAGCTAACATACTGCAAAGCTGCAATAATCAAGGTTATGTGCTACTGTCCAAAGTTGATACATATAGTCATGAAATGGATCTCTGAATATATAATAATTTTGAATTGATGAATGTAATTTTTAAAAATGTAACTCAAAGCAATGTAATAGTAGAGTAAAGTTTACTTAATAAAAATAGCACTTATGCACTAAATTAATTTGGAACAATTTTTTTCTTTTTTGAAGATTTTATTTATTTAAATTTAGAGAGAGAGTAATGGAGGGAGAAAGAGGGAGAGAAACATCAATGTGTTTCTCACGTGGCCCCCACTGGGGACCTGGCCCGCAACCCAGGCATGTGCCCTGACTGGGAATCAAACAGATGACCCTTTAGTTTGCAGCCCGCATTCAATCCACTGAGCTACACCAGCCAGGGCCAATTTTTTTCCTTCTCAGTCTACATCTTTGACGGACATGTAGTCCAAATCATTTAAAGAGTTGAGAATAAATTATAATATGGATTTTTTAAAGCATGAAAGTAATAACAATCCTAAACTTGATAATTCAATCACTGAATGCACTATATATATGTATAGCACACTAAAACATAACTAAATAGCAAAAAAGGTAGGAAATTTTTTATAATAAATAGGACATATTTATAAGCCTAATATAGAGAAAAAACTATAACAAACCAACAAGAAAAATACAGCTCTCAATAGAAAAATAGGTGTCAGTGTTTGAGTTCTTCAGATAGCAATATGGAGACAAAGTCCAGTGTTTAAGATGGTCTTTGGAAGTGTCTTTGGAATTGATATCTATGGAAGAGGGGACAAGAAAGGGTTAGGAAGAAGGAGAAATAAATTTTTGAGATAAGCCTGACAGATAACCCAGCATTTGGGGCAGAGGGGGAAAGATTGAGCTCTGGAAATAGAATGGCTTCAGAATTATCCCAAGGTGAGCCAAGATGTCCATTCTTTTTTACCTCCATGTCTATAATTCCACACTGGCAAGGAACATGGTCTCTGGCTAGTCAACCTTTGCAGCTAAAGGAATCCCTGAAGGGGCTGAGAGCTGAAGGGTGTCTATTGCCAGCACAACCAGCTCCTTCAGGAACGAACCTTTGAAGTGAGTCCTTGAGCAAGTCATCTCCATGCCTACCACCCAGTGGGTGAAGAACACGGCCATACAGTTAGTAACCATACAAAAATAAAGAAACATGTGAAACAATGTTCAAATTCACTAATAAGAAGTTAATGTACCTCAAAGTATTGATGATATAGCATCTTGCCTATCAAATTATGAATCATTTGCAATTTTAATAATAGTAAATGCTGTGTACTTATTATGTGCCAGATCCTATATTAAGAGCTTTAAATTTACTTTTCCATTTAATTCTCACAATACTATGAAATTTGTAATATTTTAATCCCTTTTACAGATAAAAATAATACATTGAAAGTTTAATCAACTTGCTAGAGATCACACAGTTAAGTGGCAAAACTGAGGTTGGTTCTCTTAACTAACACCCTAATTGTGTCCTTAAAATAATAATTGGTAATCATTGCAGGCGCAGCAAGACCAGCACTGCCTGGTCTACTTCTGGAGAAAGAGTGCACAAGGACCAACATTTCGAACAGCTAGTTAATAATATTGCCTTGAAAATGTTCATACTCAAACATTTATGGCAAGGTTATATCTAAGATAAAAAAAGTTTAAACAATCTAAAATAAATAAAATGTGGTATATGCACACAATGAAATATACTGTAGCCATCAAAAATAATATCTTAAAAATATTTGAGATTGGGGAAATGCTTAGCTTATGATGCTTAGTTTATTTTTTAAAAAGACACAGAGATAAGCCACTACATTCAGTCTGGTCCTAAGTGTGTGCATATGCGATGTGCACACACATGCACATACATGCAATTGTAAGAAAATACACTGAAAGTCTATGCACATATCTTAATAGTAGGATTATAAGTCATTATTTTTCTACTGTTCTATATTTTCAAATGCTCTAACCAACTGAGCCACCAGGCCAGCATGAGAATATATTCTTGTTTTGTTTTGTTTTGGCTAATTTCTGTGGTATTTCTTCCATTAGCATTTATCCCTCTTGTACCCACCTCCAGCCACCCCCTCCTCCCCCAAATCACCACTCTGTTGTCCATGTGCTTTTTATTTTAGCTCGTTCCCTCCACCTGCTGACCACCCACCTCCAGGGCTGTGCCATATAAATCTTCAGCTAAATTTATGTAACTAGATGAAAACCAGAGCAAATCTTGACATAGGGTCATATTATTAAGTAGACACTCTGACTATGTTACATTGAATGGTAAATATTACACACTTTGGCCAATCTCCTCCAAAAAGTCATCTCAAGGTGTTTCTTTGAGTTGACTATTTGCTTAATTCTATGTCCTGGCACTAACAGGTGGCTTACTTATATTAACTTGGTGAAGTACCTCAAAAATAGAGTCCTTAGGCCTCTGATTCTCAACTACACAGAGTACTGGGTTATCTGAGTAGAGATAATATTAGAGATGATTAAAACAAAACTGAGATTTTTTTCCCTGACAGATTTGAGATAATCATAAAAACATGAGCATGTGCTTTTAACCACTGATTATGCAGCCCACTTCAAATTTAAAATAATTCAGTTTATGATCTTCAGTGACAGCTAACTTCACTAATTTAAGTCACCATTATGAATCTGAAATATTGACTGTGTCAATAACAGTTGATAGGTCTTAGCAAAATGTGTAGTATTGCATTCTGTAGACAGCATTTCTCATGTGAAGCTGAACAGCCTACCAGATTACTTTCCAAGGGCACTATGTTTCATTAGAGGTTCATTCTTCTTTTCTTCACTTACCTCCTAGAACAAAAGAAATGTTTCAAGCTTTCAAATGAGTTGATGCAGTGGCTGAACCAGAGAGTTTGAGCAGCCCCCTTGCTTGTTTAGAAGTCTGCAGGTTGTGGGGAACCAACCCTAACTTTATGGAAAGCCAGGCCATGCAGCCTTGATGGCTTGAGCCACTTCTGGCTGACCCTTGTTTTGCTTTCTCAGTGCCCCACAGGGAGAGTGCCAAGTATCTATTCCTCCCACGTCTGCCAGTGACAGCTACTGCACAGGTCATAGGGATCATGAAGACTATTCAGTGTTGCAGCAACTGTTTTAACAAAGTTGTAACGATATGTCATGGCAAGCATATTTATGGCTTGTTGATAAACTGTGTCCAGGGACAATTTCTACTTTTGAACTGTAGTTTCTGAATTTCACACTGCTGGATTTAGAACATCATCCTACGACAAGAAATTTATTTGACAAAATCTGTATTTTGCATCCTTTAATCTACAAACTAATGGTAAGTATTATTATGCCCCATAAACTGAACTAATTTGGAAATCATAGGGGGCATTCAGTCAGGTTTAATGGCTAGATTCAAATAAGGTTTCACTACCAGGTATTTCCTTTTTTGAAGATTTTATTAATTTATTTTTAGAGAGAGAGGAAGAAAGGGAGAAAGAAAGGGAGCAAAACATCAATGCAAGGGAGAAACACCCACTGGTTGCTTCTTGTACAGGGACTGAACCTGCAACACAGGCATATGCCCAGACCAGGGATCGAACCAGCGAAACTTTACTCTACATGGCAGTGCCCAACCAACTGAGCCAAACCAATTAGGGCCTCAGGTATTTCTGAGACACGCTTTGATGCAGTACCCCAGGTAAATCTTTTCTGAAATAATAAAAGTGTCAATCTTGATTAAACCAACAGGAGCCAATGGAGATCTCATCATAAATTTTATATTTAATGAAATCTTACAACACAGCTCAGAAAAAAAATTATGTATTAACCCAATGGCTCTGCAGTATAAGCAGCAAAAAGCCATGTCTAAGTTAGCCCCTGTGCTCCTATACACAATCATACAGTTCCATCTAATGTACAGGGAGTACATTAGAACCCATGGGGAGATAAAAGCAACTGATTGAGGACATAATTTTAAAAATGCCTGTCAGCACTCTGGAGGGCTTCTAATGGGTCCAAGCTATACTAAATTCAGGTGAGAGCCTTTAGGAACAACCACCCACCTCTGAGACCTCAAGACCTTAACAAGCAACCCAACAGACCATTGGGATTTTGAACTTTTTTAATTGGAAACTTCTGTTTCTTCCATGGTAAGAGGGTGGGGGGAAAGATCAGAAGCAAAGTAAAGAAAAAAATATTTAAAAGGAGGGAAGGAAAACTAAAGGGAAAGCCCACATTATTTCAGCACTAAATTATATACAAATTAATATGATTTATTCATTTTAAAGTGTTCCTTTATTTAATCCTCACATCACTCCTATGGGTTATTGGTATAATCTTCATGTCATACATGAGAAAATTGAAAGTCAAAGAGGTTTTTTTAAAAACTTGCCTAATGTCAAATAGCTCATAAGCATCAAAATTAGGTCTGTGAATTTTAACCATACATCATCATCTTTCCCATCTGCCCTATTTGCTCTATATGACCAAGGAATTGTTTGCTTTTGCCCCCACAAATTTCACTGTGTGAGTAGCATAGTAATTATGTTCTGAGATTAATGTTCTAGAGAAGCTGAATTGTCAGCAGATAAGTTTCAGAAATGTAATACCTTATATTCTTTTGAATTAGTGTTTAGGGTTCCTTTGGTTAAATGCCTAGCAGTGGAATCCCTGGGTCATAAGGCAGTTCCATTTTTAGTTTTTTGATGTAACTTCATATTGCTTTCCACAGTGGCTGCACCAATCTGCATTCCTACCAACAGTGTAATAGGTTCCCCTGTCTCCACGTCCTCACCAACACTTGTTGTTTTTTGATTTATTTATTAATGATAGCTATTCTGACAGGTGTGGAGTGATATATCATTGTGGTTTTAATTTGCATTTCTCTGATATTAGTGACATTGAGCATCTTTTCATATGTATTTTGGCATCTGTATGTCCTCTTTGGAGAAGTGTCTGTTGAGGTCCTTTGTCCATTTTTATTTGAATTATTTGAGGTTTTTTGAGTGTTCAGTTTTGTAAATTCTTTATAAATTTTGGATATTAATCCCTTATCAGATGTATCAGCAAATACGTTCTCCCTTTCAATGGGTTGTCTTTTTATTTTGCTGAATGTTTCCTTTTCTGTGTAAAACACTTTTACTTCAATGTAATCCCATTTGTTTATTTTTCTTTTGTGTCCCTTTCCTGAGGACATGTATCAGAAAAAAATATTGATCCAAGCATTGTCTGAGATTTTACTGCTCATGTTTTCTTTTTAGGATTTCTATTGTTTCAGGTTTAACATTTAAGTCCTTAATCCATTTTGAATTTATTCTTCTGTGTGGCATAATAACCTAAGTAAAAATTGGGCAAAGGGCCTGAACAGACACTTCTCCAAGGAGGCCATAGAGAGGGCTCAGAGACATATGAAATGATTCTCAGCATCACTAGTCATCACAGAGATGCAAATTAAAACCACAGTGAGATACCACTTCGCACCATTCTCACACAGCAAGAATGGCCATCATAAACAAATCAACAAACAAGTAGTAGAGAGGATGTGGAGAAAAGGGAACCCCAGTGCACTGTTGGTAGGAATGCAGACTGGTGCAGCCACTGTGGAAAACAGTATGGAGGTTCTTCAGAAAACTAAAAATGAAACTGCCTTTTGATCCAGCAATTCCACTGCTGGGATTGTACCCTAAGAGCCCTGAAACACCAATCCAAAAGAACCTATGCACCCCAATGTTCATAGCAACACAGTTTACAATAGCGAAGTGCTGGAAGCAACCTAAGTGTCCATCAGTAAATGAATATATCAAAAAACTGTGGTACATTTACACAATGGCATACTACACAGCAGAAAGAAAAAAATAGCTACTTCCCTTTGTGACAGCATGGATGGAACTGGAGAGCATTATGTTAAGTGAAATAAGCCAGGCAGTGAAAGACAAATACCATATGATCTCACCTATAAGTGGAATCTAATCAACAAAACAAACAAGCAAGCAAAATATAAACAGAGACATTGAAATTAAGAACAAAATAACAGTAACCAGAGGGGAGGTGGGAGGGAATAATGGGGGGAAAAGAGGGAAGAGTTGTCAGGAAATATATAAAGGACACATGGACAAAACCAAAGGGGGTTAAGATCAAGGGTGGGAAGTGGAGATGGCTGAGGTCAGGGGGAGTGGTGGGGTGAAAATGGAGACAACTGTACTTGAACAACAATAAAAAAAAGAATTTAAGCCTAAACTATTAACTTGACTAAGGAATATCAGTCTAAGAGATGGGAAACAGAATATGCTTTATATATTAACATATCTCAATTACACAAGAAGAAAACGTAGTAAGTGCAGTATCCACCGTAGTTGTCTAGTTCATTTCCTAAGCCTTAACACACTTTGAAATGTAATCACCTCAAAAAAAATGCTGGTGTTATATTTTTCATTGTTAATTTCTTAAAATACATATTACATGAATCATCTGTTCAAAAAAAAGAAGGTGGTCTAATTTCATTGTTGTGTGTATCTGTCCAATATTCCCAACACCATTTATTGAATAAACTATCTTTAGCCAGCATGTATGTGCTTGCTTCCTCTGTCAAATATGAATTGACCATAAATGTGTGGGTTTATTTCTGGGCTTTCTATCCTCTTCTACTTATCTATGTTTCTGTTTTTATTCCAGTACCATACCGTTTTGATTACTATGGCCTTATTAGGTAGCATGATTCCTCCAACTTTGTTCTTCTTTCTCAAGATCATTGTTGCTATTTGGGCCTTTTGTGATTCCACATAAATTTTTGGAATATTTGTTCTAGTTCTGTTAAATGTGTCATTGGTATCTTGATGTTCATTGCAGTGTTATTTACAATTGCCCAGATTTGGAACCAGCCCAAGTGTCCATCAGTGGATGAGTGGATGAAGCAACTGTGGGACATTTACACAATGGAGTGATACTTGGCCATTAAAAGGAGGAAAATGTTACCCTTTGTAATAGCATGAATAAACCTACAGAGCATTATGGTAAATGAAATAAGCCAGTCACACAAAGACAAATACCATAAAATTTTACTCATATGTGGAATCTAATGAACAAACTAAACTAGCAAGGAAAATGGGGGCAGACTGATAGAGAGCAGGATGACAGCTAAGGGGGTTAGGGGTAGAGTGATCAAGCAAAAACAAAAAAGCACTCGTGGACATGGACAGTGGTGTGGTGGTTGCTGGGGGGAAGGGTTGGGTGGAGGTGGAAGATGGTATAAGGTGGACAAATGGTAATGAAAAAAATACAATAAAAATAAATTTTAAAAAAATGTAGTCCCCACCAGAGTGGCTGTGGTCTGCAACATTCTAAATACAGTGATCCCTCACCTATCATGGGTGTTACATCCCAGAGACCCCCAAGATAGGTGAAAATCTGCAAAGTAGTGGTGTTCTATTTATTTTACTATTTATATATATTTTAAGGCTTTATAAACCCTTCCACGCTACTACTATAAACCTTTCCCACTCTCTTAATAACTTTTCCCACACTCTTATAAACACTTCATGTGCTCTTAAACACTTTCTACACTCTTAAACCTATGTAATTTTAACAACATATAAAATTCTATATGGGTACTCACCAGGGAAGTATACAGACATCCCTGCTCTATCATGGTTCACTTATCAAGCCACAATAAGTGAACCGTGATAGAGCGAGGGACGATGGTACCTAACCCTAATTTTCCATCTTCATTGCTTAAAAGTGCATCTCTAACATTCTCTGCCAGATCTTTTAGCTCAAATGTCCAGATCTTAGCCTCACTGGTGATATATTAAATGGCTCTCCTAAAACAATGTCATTTCCTATACCAAGATGTTTATCACTTTTTTAAATTTTGTCTTCATCATTATCTATTTCCTCTTTTAAGCTTCTAATATAACCTTCTCATGCTCTGTGTTAATACAATTTCTTCACTTACACTAAAAACAGGATCAATAAGCTAAACAACGAAGGAAAAGAAAAAAATGGCAAAGTATAAAAGGAGGAAGGGAGGAAGAAAGAAGAAAAGAGCTACAGAGAAGAAAGAAACAGAAATGAAGAAACCAAGAGAAAGAGACAAAGGAGAAAGAAAGCAAGAGGGAGAAAGGGAGGAAAGCAGAAGGGAAGTGAGGGAGAAAGTAAGGAGAAAAGCCAGAAAGAAAATTAGGGATAAAGAGGAGGAAGGGGTGCAAGGGAAAGGAAACCCAAATCTCCTGAATTGTATTAGATTACTTTCTCTCCTACAAATCTGTTTACTTTTTAATCATAAAATTTTTAGAAATTGTATTTTAAATATCTAGTCCAATACTACATATAAAGAGAAACTTCACCAAAATCATAAAATTAGTGGTAGATTCAATACCATCTTTTCATTATATACCACTGTGTTTTCTCCCTATTGTAGGCATATTATAAGCTATATTCTCAAAAAAAATTGACATCCAAGTCATATGTATATATGTATCCAAGGTTGGATTTCAGATGATTTGTTTAACTACTCAAGCATTACAAAATACATTACTTAACAAGGTTGCTTAAGAAATTATATTGTTTTATTCAATAATGTCAGTTGAACTTCTAATGATAATCTCAAAAATAATAAATACTTCAAGTTTAATCATCAAGAGTATGTTTTGGTGGAAGCAAAACTTTTATCCCTGGATTTCTGAATGAACGTATAAGCAGAGAAAACCATTTCCTTAAGACTTACAGCGGTGGTGGGGAGAAAATGCAGACAACTGTAATTGAACAACAATAAACTGATTAAAAAAAAACTTTAAAAAACTTACCTAAAAAATAAAAGACTTACAGTTGTTTAATAGGACTACTCTAGAAGACTCTCAGGATTCCCTTTGTTTTTCTAAATTCTAAAATGCAACAGAAAATAAGAAATGTAGTGTTTATATATTTAAAGCAAGCAAAGTGACAGTGTAATACTTTAATTTTTTTTGCTTTTTTAGATATAGTATTTATATAAACAACTTATAGAACTAAAATGGAAAGAAAATCAGATCACTGTCAGATGCATGGCCTTAAAATGAAAAGTTAATGAGAGTTGTAAAGGTGTTCTCCTGTTTGATGCTTACTTTATCATTAAGTTAAACCTCAAACGGAAGCTTTACAACAACAACACACACACACACACACACACACACACAGGACATAAACTACTGCATTCCATTGTCATCAAAAATGTAAACCTTAGCTGTCCCGAGGGCAAGTAGAATGAGCTTCTCAGCTACTCATCTGGGTTTCAGTATGGCATCTTGACAAGTAGATAATCTTTAGTACACAAAACAACTCCACAAGTAAAAACCAGTTCAAAGACACCTTTTGTAGAAAGTTCTTATTTTGACAGAGCATTATTTTAGCACTGGATTAGAATCTAAATTTGTGAAAGATGTTCCAGTAAAATGTTTTTGCTTTTTTATGAAATTTTTTTCTTTAGGTGCTCTACTTAAATTAATATCAAAAACAGTTGTCATGATGTTGAGTGTTATTGTTTGTCCTTCTCGCAATGTTAAACATGTACATATTTTAAAGTGTTAAGTATATTCTACCTGCAAAAAAACTTAACAAGGAATGTGTGAATATTGCTTAAACATAAAAGCTTATAAAAATGTTGCTATTGTGCCCATGTTTAACTATTTTTAGTGAAATATTTAAATAGCTCCAACTGAAGTCCTAGTAACATATCAAAGACTGTGTGCTTCATGATGACTATAGCTTTGTTGGACTATTAAAGCAATAGACTGTCTTTCATCACCCTGAATTTGTTTTTTGCTCAATTTTCTTTCTGCTCAATATGTCTTTATATTCTGTTCAAAATACAGATCTATTTTGTCACTTCTAAATTATTTTCTAGCTTTCTGAGTTTACCTAAAGTACTGCTTACTTCAAAATTGAAATACTTTTATTATTCAAGATATTGGATTCATGTGTATATGATTTTTGGATTTTCTAGTATGTCATCATTATACATCATAAACAGACTAACATTAACTTCAGATGACCAATTTTTTTGTTTACTGTGTCAAGTAACAAAATTAACTATAACTACAATAAGTAGTTAGGAGATATACAACACAAAAGAACTAAAATATGACATCAAAAACAAAGTGTGGAGGGAGCAAAAAT
This sequence comes from Glossophaga mutica, assembly GCA_039655065.1. NCBI lineage: Eukaryota > Metazoa > Chordata > Mammalia > Chiroptera > Phyllostomidae > Glossophaga > Glossophaga mutica. The sequence continues at coordinate 89,893,609 of CM077307.1, read as the reverse complement.
GTAATGATTTTACAATGCATTCAACCATAAAACCTATCAGATTAAGAGAATTATTATTATTATTATTGATCAAGGATTTTGAACCAATGTGCTGCAAGAGATTTTAAAACATGCAATGCCTGCCTATTTAGTCAGGGGCACTGACTTCTTTTCCCTTATATTATAAACTAAAAAAATGACAACAGCCAACAAAAAAATTGCTATCTAGTGTGAATAAATAAAAATTATATCTATTTTTTGTCATATCAGCAAAAATTAATGTGATTTTGGCATGCCACAGAACTTTAGTAATTACTTTATATGTACCTTGAAATGAAAAAGATTAAAAATTGCTGACATAGAGTGTGCATATGTACATATATATAACTCATGGTAATGACTTAAGAATATATACACACACACGTAAGTCATGGTAACCAAGAACCTACAAAACATACACAGAAAGAAAGAGAAAGGAACCCAAACATAACACTAAAGAAAACCAGCAAACCACTGGGAAGAGATCAAGAGAAGAAGAAAGAAATAGAGAACTACAAAATACCCGAAAACAAATTAACAAAATTGCAGAAGTACACACTTAAATGCAAAAGAACTAAAATCCCCAATCAAAAGACTTAGAGTAGTTGAAGGGGTATAAAATGACCCATCCGTATGCTGCCTACAGGAGTCTTCAGATCAAAAGACACAGAGTAAAAGTGAAGGGGTGGAAAAAGATATCCCGTGCAAATAGAAATGAAAAGAAAAAGAAAATTTGGTAAGCAATACTCATATCAGACAAAATAGACTCTAAGACAAAAACTCTGAAAAGAAACACACCCAAAATAGGAGCTGCTAAATCTATAAAGCAAATATTAAGGACATAAGAGGAGAAACTGAGAATATTATAATAATAGTAAGGGACTTTAATATTTCACTTACATTAATGAGTAGATCATCCAATAGAAGAGCATTAAGGAAAGATTCGCCTTAAATGATACCTTAGAGAAGATAACCTTAATAGATATAGTAAAAATTGCATTCCAAAAGTGCAGAAAACATTCTTTTTAAAGGCACATAGAACATTCTCCAATGTAGATTACAGCCTAGGCCCTCCAAAATCCTCAGTAAATACAAGATTAAGTCACATAAGCATCTTTTCTGACCACAACAGTAAAAAACTAGAAATGAACTAGAACAAGAAAACTTTAAAAACACAAACACATGGAGACTAAACAGCATGCTACAAAAACAAAAACAAACAAACAAAAAAAACAGTGGATCAAAGAAGAAATTAAAGAGAAAAATTAAAAGATGTCTTGAGACAAATGGAAATAAAACATAACTCTCCAAAATCTATGGGATGCAGCAAAAGCAGGTCTAAGAGGGAAGTTCATATCAATACATGTTTACCTTAAGATACAAGAAAAATCCCAAATAATCTAATTTTCCACCTAAAGGAACTAGAAAAAAAATCAGAATTCCAAGTAAATAAGTGAAAAGAAATAAAGTTGGGGCAGAAATAAATGAAATAGAGACCAAAGAAACAATAAAAATTCATGAAACTAAAAGTTGATACTTTGAAGAGAAAAGCAAAATTAATAAATCTTTAGTCAAACTCATCAAAGCAAAAAGAGAGGGCCCAAATACATAAAATCAGAAATAAAAAGAAGTTATAACTGGCACAACAGAAATACAAAAGATAATAAAAGAATACTGTAAAAATGTATATGCCAACAAATTGGACAACATAGAAGAAATGTATAAATTTCTAGAAACACAACTTTCCAAGAATGAACAGAAAATCTGAGCAGAACAATTACTAATAATGAAATTGAATCACTAATCAAAAAAATTGCTATAAACAAAAGTCCAAGGCCAAACAACTTCACAGTTTTGAAGAAATCACAGTTGTGATTTTTTATTAATCTTACAATGAATAAGAATTAATACGCTTTCTTCTAAAATGATTTTAAAAATTGAAGAGAAGCAACACTTTCAAAGTCATTCTACAAGGCCAGCATTACCCTGATACCAAAACCAGATAAAAACACAACAACAAAATTACAGCCAACATTCCTCACAAACATAGATGTGAAAATTCTCAAAACAATATTAGCAAAACAAATTCAGCAATACACTGAAGAATCATACATCAGAATCAAATGGGTTTATTCCAGGGATACAAGGATGGTCAATATACATAAATATCAACATGATGCACTACATTAATAAAAACAAGAATAAAAATCATGACCTTTTCAATAGATGCAGAAAAATTATTTAACAACACAATATACATTTATGATAAAAACTCTCAACAAGGTGGGTATAGAGGGAACAAACCTGAACATAATAAACGCTACAAATTATAAACCCACAGCTAACATTGTACTCAATGGTGAAAAGCTGAGAATTTTTTCTGTAAGATCAGAACAAGACTACAATATCCCCGTCACTACTCTTACTCAACACAGTACTAGAAGTCCTAGCCACAGCATTTGACAAAAAGAGAAAAAGAAAGAAAATACTTCCAGCCAAGATGGAGGTGTAGGTAGACACACTGTGCCTCCTCGCACAACCAAAATAAGGACAACAACAATTTAGAAATAAAAAGCAACCAGAACTTACAGAAAATTGAACTGTACGGAAATCCAACAACCAAGGAGTTAAAGTAGACATATTCACCCAGACCGGTAGGAGGGATAGAGTTGGGCGGCTGGGTGGAGAGGGGTCCCAATAAAGCAGTGGCTGGTGGACCCCAGGCATGCAAGGCAGCAGCTGGCAGACCCAGCCAGGCAGCAGATTGTGGACACGTGCAGCACATGAGGTGGCTGGTGGGTGGCAGATGGGGTGGTCCCACATTCACGCACAGATAAACCAGGCAAAATTGGGGAGCAAGACACACTGCCCAACCCAGGGTACCAGTACAGGGGAATAAAGCCTCAAAAAACAATTGAAAATACCTGTGGGGATTGAGGTGCTGGGAGAAACTCCCAGCCTCACAGGAGAGTTTCTCAGAGAGACCCACAGGGTCCTAGAATGTACACAAACCCATGCGCCTGGGAATCAGCACCAGAAGGGCCCAATTTTCTTGTGGGAAGTGGGGGAAGTGATTGAAATCTGGCAGAGAGCGGAGCAAGCGCCATTGTTCCCTCTCGGACCTCTCCCCCACATACACTATCACAGTGCAGTGACATGGTTGCCCCACCCAGGCGAACACCCAAGGCTCCGCCCCTCACTACGTAACAAGCACGCCAAGACAAAAAAAAAAAAAAAAAAAAATGACCCAAATGAAAGAACAGATCAAAGCTCCAGAACAAATGTAACTAAGTGACAAAGAGATAGCCAATCTATCAGATGCACAGTTCAAAACACTGGTAATCAGGATGCTCACAAATTTGGTCACAAATTAGATGAAAAAATGAAGACTATGTTAAGGGAAATGTACAGGGAACCAATAGTGAAGGGAAGGAAATTGGGACTCAAGTCAATGGAGTGGACCAGAAGGAAGAAAGAAACATAGAATCAGAAAAGAATGAAGAAACAAGAATTTTTAAAAAGGAGGAGAAACTTAGGAACCTCCAGGACATCTTTAAACATTCCAACAGGCGAATTATAGGAATACCAGAAGGAGAAGAGAAGAGCAACGAGTGGAAAAGTTATTTGAACAAATAATAAAGGAGAACTTCCCCAATCTGGCAAAGGAAATAGACTTCCAGGAAGTCCAGGAAGCTCAGAGAGTCCCAAAAAAGTTGGACCCAAGCAGGAACACACCAAGGCACATCACAATGACATTACCCAAGGTGAAAGATAAGGAGAGAGTCTTAAAAGCAGCAAGAGAAAAGGAGACAGTTACCTACAAAGGAGTGCCTATAAGAATGTCAGCTGATTTCTCAAAAGAGACTTTATAGGCAAGAAGAGGCTGGAAAGAAGTATTCCAAGTCATGAAAGGCAAGGACCTACATCCAAGATTGCTCTATCCAGCAAAGCTTTCATTTAGAATGGAAGAGCAGATAAAGTGCTTCTCAGATAAGGTCAAGTTAAAGGAATTCATCATTTCAAAGCCCTTATTATATATGAAATGTTAAAGGGACTTATCTAAGAAAAAGAAGATAAAAATATGGAAATTGAGAACAGGCTGAAAGTCACCAGAGGGGAGAGAGGAGGGAATTTCAGGGGAAAAGGGGAAGGATTTACAGGAACAAGTATAAAGGACACATGGACAGAAACTATGGGGGAGTGGAAATGGGAGGGAGGTGGGGAAGGCTGGGGTGGTGGGTTGGGGTGAGAATAAAAGACAGAAAACTGTACAAGATCAACAATTAAAATAAAAATTTAAAAAAAGAAGATAAAAATATGTATAGTAAAGTGATAGCAAACTCACAATTATTAACAACCACACCTAAAACAAAAACAGACTAATCAAACAACTAGAACAGGAACAGAGCCACAAAAATGGAGATCACATGGAGGGTTAGCAACAGGGGGGTGGGAGGAGGAGAGAGAGGGAAAAGTTATAGAGAATAAGTAGCATAGACAGTGAGTAGAAAATAGACAGGGGGAGGGTAAGAATAGTATGGGAAATGCAGAAGCTAAAGAACTTATAAGTATGACACATGGACCTGAACTAAAAGGAGGGAATGTGGGTGGGAGGGGGTGTTCAGGATGGAGGGGCGTGAAGGGAGAAAATGGGACAACTGCAATAACATAATCAATAAAATATATTTTTAAAAAGAAAGAAAAGACATATAAATCAGAAAGGAAGAAGTAAAATTGTCACTATATACAAATGACATGACACTATGTAGAGAAAATCTTAGAGACACTAACAAAAAAACTTAAATGAATTCAATAAAGTTGCATGATGCAAGATTCATATATGGAAATCTTTCACTTTATATACTAATAATCAACTATCAGAAAGAGACATTAAGAAAACAATTTCATTTACAATTACATCAAAAGAATAAATTAAGCAAGGAGGTGGAAGATCAGTACTCTAAAAACTATGACATCAATAAAAGAAATTGAAAATGACTGAAATAAATGGAAGGATATACTATGCTCATGGGTTGGAAGAATTAATACTATTAAAATATCATTGCTACCCAAAGCAGTCTATAGATTCAAAGCACTCCCTGTCAAAATACCAATGACTTTTGCAGAACAAGAACAAATGTTAAATTTTTATGGAACCACAAAATATCCCAAACAGCCAAAGAAATCTTGGGAAAGAACAAAATAGGAGGTATCGTGTTCCTTGATTTCACAAATCATATACAAAAATAAACTCAAATGGATTAAAGACTTAAACCATAAAACTCATAGATGAAAACATAGGCAAAGGACACCTTCACACTAGTCTTCACAATATATTTTTCAGGATGTTTACCCAGACAATGACAACAAATGAAAAAATGAATAAATGAGACTACATCAAACTAAAAAGCTTTTTCACAGCAAAGAAAACCATCAACAAAACAAAAAGACACTTACTTAATGAGAAAACATGTGCAAATCATATATCCCATAAAGGATTAATATCCAAAATATATTAAAAACAAATACAATTCAACAACAAAAAATAATCCAATTAAGAAACTAGCAGAGGACCTCAATAGTCATTTTTCGAAAGAAAGCATACAGGTAGACAACAGACGTGAAAAGATGCTCACCATCAGTAATCATCAGAGAAATGTGGAAAAGGGAAGGGTTTACAGGAACAAGTATAAAGGACACATGGACAAAAACTATGGGGGGTGGAAATGGGAGGGAGGTGGGGAGGGCTGGGGTGGTGGGCTGAGGTGGGAGTAAAAGACAGAAAACTGTACAAGATCAACAATTAAAATAAAAATTTAAAAATAAAAAATTTAAAAATAAAAAAAAATTAAAAAACTGCAATAAGATACCACCTAACCCTGTCAGAATGACTGTTGTCAAAAAGCAAGGAAGTGGAGAATAAGGAATCCTCATACACTGTTGGTGGGATTGCAAATTGGTGAAGTCACTATGAAAAAAAACAGTATAGAGTATACAAAAAATTAAAAATAGCACTAACATATGGCCTAGCAATTCCACTTCTGAGATTTATTCAAATAAACACAAATTAAAAAGATATGTGCACCCCTATGTTCATTGCAGCATTATTTACAATAGCCAAGATATACAGGCAACCTAGGTGCCCATCAATAGACAACTGGATACAGAAGATGTGGTACAGGAACCCCTGTGCACTGTGGATAGGATTGCAAATCGGTGCAGTCCCTATGGAAAACAGTGTGGAGGTTCCTTGAAAAGTTAAAAATAGAACTACCTATGATCCAGCATATTCCAATTCTTGGTATATTTTTGAAGAAATCCAAAACTCTAATTCAAAAAGATTTATGCATCCCTGTGTTCACTGCAGCATCATTTGTAGTAGCCAAGATATAGAAGCAACACAGGTGGCCAACAATAGATGACTAGATAAAGATGTGGTGCATGTATACAATGGAATATTATTCAATAAAAAAGAATGAGAAGAGGCTGACAGACACCAGAGGGAAGAGGGGAGGGAACCTCAGGGAAAAAGGGGAAGGGTTTAGAGAGCAGCGAGTATAAAAGACACATGGACAAAAACCAGGGGCAGGGGTGGAAATGGGAGGGCAGTGGGGAGAGCTGAGGCGTTGGGCCGGGGTGGGAGTAAAAGACAGAAAACTGTACAAGAACAACAATTAAAATAAAGGAAAAAAATTTTTAAAAAGAATTAAATCTTACCATTTACAACATGGATAGACCTATAAGGTATTATACTGAGTGAAATAAGTCAAACAGAGAAAGACAACATGTGATTTCACTTATATATGGAATCTAGGAAAAATGAACAAAAACAAAACAGACCAAAAAAAAACAAACAAACAAATTGATAATGGCTGTTTTTTCTGATTAGCAGACAAAAGAACAAACTGATGGCTGCCAGAGCGAGTGTGAGTGGGGTGGGAGGTGAAAAAGGTGAAGGGACATAAAAGGCCCAAACTTCCAGTTATAAAATAAATGTCATGAACAAGTACAGCACAGGATACTGTCATAATAATATCATAATAATTTTGAATTATGACAGATGGTTACCAGACTTATCAGGGTAATCACATCACGAGGCACATAAAGTCAAATCACTCTGTTGCACACCTAAAACTAATATAATGTATGACAACTATACTTTAATAAAAAATAAATAATAAAAATTAATACATAAACTTAAAATATTTTCTTTTTCAATTGAATTTGTTAGGGTGACACTGGTTAGTAAAGTTATCTAAGTTACAGGCATACAATTCTGTAACACATCATCTGTATGTTGTGTGCTCACCACCCCAAGTCAAGTCTCCTTCCACTATCATTTATCCCATTTACCCTCTCCTACCTCCCCTCTCACCCCTTTCTCTCTGGTAATCACTGTACTGATGTCTATGAGGTTGGTTTGATTTGTTTGCTTAATCCCTGCAAAAAAAAATAATAATTAAAAAAAAAAAAGAGAACTGTCAGCTTCTCTTGGCCTATCTCACTCTTTGCTCAGACATTGAAACTTAGCTCAGGAGTCATGTCCTATAGGAAGTGCCCCATATACCCCAAGTTGGGGTTATTTCCCTTCTTTTTGTCCCCATAAGACCAGGGTATAAGATCCTAAAATTAAAAAGGATTTTAAAATTTTTTAAAAGATCTAGCATACTGCCAAATTCATAATAAGCATTCAATAAATGTTTACTGTTGAACTCTTTATTAATAATCTTAAAACTGGTACTTGAAGTAATAATAATAGCTAATATTTACTTTCTAGGTAACCAGTAATATGCTAAGCAGTTATTATGAATTATTTTCTTTTACCCAGAGGGCCTCAATGTGAGTTTTCCAGACCAACAGGTCAGCATTGCCTGTGATTTTAATAGAAATATAAGTTCTTGGGTATGCTTCAGATCTAATAAATCAGGAATTCTGGGCCTGTGTTTTATTTAACAAGCCTTCCAGATGATTCTGACACCCACTAAACTTCTAGAAATACTGCTTTAAATAGACATGTGTATTTTGCTCCCTAACATAATTGTTTTATAAAAATGAAGAGTGTGAAATGAAAATGTACCTTCTAAAAGAATCAAAAGGATCCCTATTATCTTCTAATTTTAGTCTGTAGACTCTTTTTAATAAGAGAAAAATGGCTGTTATTTAACTGTTACTGGTCTTTTTTTGTTGTAGTTTGCTAATTAAAGTTATTGGGTGCCCTCCACCCAAAGTCAAATACTCTTCATCACCATATATTTGATCCCCTTTATCCTTCACTATATAATTTTAAAATAAAATAAATAAAAATAAAATTATTATTTATACTCTGGTTTCTCCTCAGATTGTATAAATCTTTCCCCTTTTTTAAAAATAAAGTTATTGAAACAAACTTATAATATCATTATACAGTAAGAATTTGTTTAAATTAGAGTTTCTAAAATCCATTCCAACTGTATTTTCTATATAAGTGGCCACACAATGCACAAATGGCATTGTGATACAATAATACACTTCGTACCTTGTACACATTCCAAATTTACTGACACTGTTCACTATCAATTTAGCAGTCAACCCTGCAATCTCAAAGTGGTGTTGTAGAGTGTAAGAATTAACATATTGCAACTGTTTTCTGTTTTTCCTAATAGTGACAAAGTCAATATTGCAACATTTTCCTCTTTTTTTATTGTCATTCAAGTATAGTTGTCTCCCTTTCCCCCCCACTGTTCTCTCCTGCCCCACTGACCCCCACCTCCTACCTTCAATCCTACTCCCCTTTGGTTTGTCCATGGATCCTTTATATGTGTCATTTTCCTCTTAACAGGACAAGAAGCTTTAGAAGGTCAAATAATCAATTTTATACCATTTATTATGAACAAGCTTCTTTGAAAAAAAAAAAAAGACTGTGTATTAAGAATTATGTGTTGCTGTATAACAGATCACGCTACACTTTTGGCCTTAAAGCAAAAAGATTAATATAAATAGTAATACCTTAAGAATCCTGAAACACCAGTCCAAAAGAAACTATGCTCCCCAGTGTTCATAGCAGCACAATTTACAATCGCCAAGAACCTGAAGCAAACTGAGTGCTCATCAGTAAATGAGTAGATCAAAAAACTATGATACATTTACACAATGGAATTCTACACAGCAGAGAGAAAGAAGGAGCTCCTACCCTTTGTGACAGTATGTATGGAACTAGACAGCATTACGCTAAGTGAAACAAGCCAGGCAGTAACAGATAAATACCGTATGATCTCACCTTTAACAGGAGCCTAATCAACAAAAGAAAAAAGCAAGCAAAATATAACCGGAGACATTGAAATTAAGAACAATCTGACAGTAACCAGAAGGGAGGTGGGAGGGGACAATGGGGGAAAGGGTTTTCAAGAACAACTATAAAGGACACAGGGACAAAACCAAGGGACGGGTGGAAGCAAGGGAGGGAGGTGGATTTGGCTGGGATGGGGGGTAAATGCAGACAACTGTAACTGAACAACAATAAAATAATTTTAAAATTATATATATATATATACAATTTTTTTTTGCTCACTTATTTTTGCTCACAAATCAGCAATTTGAGTAGGGTGCAGAATAAATGACTGATCTCCACTCCATGCAATGAGAGCTGGGGCAGCTGCACCAGGGCTTAGTGGCTGGTAAACTGATGCTAACTCTCAACTGATTCAGCCAGGGGCCTTTATTCCTTTTTATATAGATCCCTTCACAGGGCTGCTTGGGCTTCCATTCCATACAACATGGCAGCTGGAGTCCAAGAACAAGGATTCTAAGGAACAAGAAGCAAAAACAACCATTCTCCTAAAGTCTTGTACAGAAAACCACCACCACTTCACTCTCACTATGCGCTGCTGGTCAGGTCATCTCAGAACCTACCTAGATTCAAGGGAAGGAACACAGACCCTGACCTCTTGATGAAAGGAATCTCACAGAATTTATGGCTATCTTCAGAATGCCACAAATTACTTATTCACTTAAGTACAATATAGATTTTGAGCTAATGATATTTCAAGGCTTGTTTGAATATATGCCACTTGTTTTTAGGTTCTTTATAAAAGTATTTCTACTTTGCAATTCAATCAGAGTGAAAAAAAGAAAAAAATTAAAAAAAAACTCAATATACTCAAGAATAAAATATATAGAGAAGAAACTGAATACCAGCATCATCTACTAAAATTAAGCCTGTAACTGAACAAACAGTAAACAATTAATTCACGAGGGTCACCTGGTAGCCCTGGCTGGTGTGGCTCAGGGGATTGGGCATCATCCTGCATGCTGAAAGGAGACTGGTTGGATTCCCAGTCAGGGCACATGGCTGGGTTGCAGGCCAGGTCCCAGTTGGGGTTGTGAGAGAGGCAAGCAATCCATGTTTCTCTCATACATCATTTTTCGCTCCCTCTCTTTCTCCCTTTCTTCCTTTCTCTTTAAAAACAAATGAATCAAATCTCTAAAAAAAAATAAAAGGTTCATCTGGTAAACTTATTCCTGTAAGACCTGAATACCATGTATCATGAAGCAAGCAGATCAAATTCTTAGCATTCTACTGTCTTAGTGAAAGTGTGTGGATTTATAAACACAGCTAGTCTCGACTCAAATCTTGAAAAAAATGAAATGTGTGCAACTATTAATACAGAAGTACTAAATTTCTATGTTTACTTAATAATAGATGTTTAATTGTATACTGAATTATCCAGAAAATTTTTCCTTAATTCTCTACTCCACTAATCTTTGGAGTACAAAATAGAGAAATATTTTGATGAACTTTAAGAGTTACCAAATATACCAGATACGGAACAGGAACAGGACTGTAAAAGAGAGCAATTTAAGGGACTGATCCCTTTGAAATTTAGAAAAAAATAAAAGCATTTGAATATCAGAAATATTTGAGGGAAAACTTATCACCCTATGCTGCCATGGGCTAAAATGTAACTGCATAGAGCAATTAAGAAATATTGTTATTTGAGAGACAAAAGTTTGCACCATAAACTGTAAGGTGGGTCTGCTGGTTGTTTTGTTACTGATTGTCAAATCCACTGGTAATGCTTTGACTTAACATAGAGATTGACCATGAGTTAGCAAATCATTCATTAAATTTCATAAACACACAAAGTCTAAGAGAAACCAACAATTTCAAAGAGTAAATAAATGAAAAAATGTATTATTGATACATCTGTAATTTTACAAGGGAGTATTTAAGAGACATGCATTATTTTAACTACTACATTGTTGAGTGGTAATTAATTTGAAGTAAAAATGTTTCTTGGAATCGCCGCACGTGTGCTTCAGACACAGTCAACTACTTCCCTCTTCTGGCCGAAGGTGGAGGAAAATTTGGTTTTGCTATTGAATCTGAACAAGGTTGTCTTCACAATCAGCTCTAAAATTAGGTTTTCACAATGAAAATTTACCGTATTTTCAATCACCAAGATAAAATCAATATAACTCAGAAATCATAGGTTAACATATTTAAGAATTATTTTGTAGGAAAGCCATTGAGCTTTTCATTTGTAAGATTTTTCTGTACCGTATATGAGATGTAAATGTGTTTTCCTTTAAACAGTCCTCAGACTAAGAAACAAGGGTTTCATTGCACCGAGGTCACTATGGGTTAATATATTTTGATTGTAAACTAAAATTATTCATAGATGGTGGAATGAGCACTGATGGTTCTTAGAGGGAAGAGTGCGAAATTACGAAGATAAACTCCAGAGATTTCTACCACAGGTTCTAGAATGAAATGCAATTTCTTTCCTTAATCTTGCTAAAGCTTTCAAGTATTATGAAGGACAACAACAAGACTGAATCATATTTATAAACTCAAAAATATTTTTAGTTGGAATACTTTAAATTTCCTCATAGGTCCATCTATTATGGACAAAAAATATATACTAGTGAAGATTTCAAAAGAAAATAAACTTTCACAAAAAGGTTTTTATAAAATGTTCTTTGCCTAATTTATATAATTATAAATCTGTGTGCATGATAGCTATCTTCACTGATAATATTTTACTCCATATTTCATTCAAAGGAATAAAGCCTGGGATAATAATGTTTATTAAAGTAAGATTTGTGAACACATGTGCTGTGAAATATTAACAAATAAAAAGGAACTAAAGGAACTGAACTTACTGATTTGAGAATGCATGAATGCAAATAATATCTGAATAAAAACCTGTTTCTTATTTACTTTTTAAAAATTAAGTTCAAAAGCTCTTGGAATGAGCAAATTATTAAAAACCAACAAAGATGAATTTGCACTGATTTTCAAGGAATAATTGACAAATAATGATCATTTTGTCTTCTTCCTTCTTCATTTCTTTTTTTAAATTATTTTATTTTTCAGTTACAGTTGTCTGCATTTACTGCCCCCCCCCCCGCCCACCACCACCACATACACATTTCTTTTAAAGATAAAGGATATTTGTGATTGTGGGCACCATGTTCTTACTCCTGACTTTAATGGAACCGCCATTAATAATAAGTAATGATGGCAATTTCTGGTTTGAGACATTTTTTATAATATTAAGGATGAACTTATACAAGTTACTAGGAATAGTTTTTCACATTTTACCTCTTAATTGTGTAACTTATATAAACAGACGTTTGATTATTTTAACCATCCCCAAATTCCAAGAATAAGCCCTTAGTCACATGTCATCATTGATTTTAGTGCTAAAATTCACTTCCTTATGTTTTATTTGGCACTTGCATTATCTATGCATAAAAAGTTTAGCCTATATTTTTTTTTGTGCAATTTGTGTCATGTTGCAAGATTTTGCTAACTTTATAAAATAAATAAAGATGTTTCATATATTTTCGTATCCTCTGGAACATTTTTTAAACTAATGGAAATAATGTGTCCTCGGAGAATTTTTTTAAGTTGCTGATGTAATCATCTTGGCTTGGGTCCTTTTTAATGTAACTCTTTAAGTTAAAAAAAAAAACCTTAAAATCATATTAATAATTCAAAAGTTTCCTCTCTTTTTATTGACTCAGTAAACACCTATATTTCCTCCACAATCATCTGATTTATTAAAATATTTTAATTTATTTGTACACATTAAAACATTTACACCTGTCCATGAGAGATGCTGTTGGTTACCTACCCAATATCCATTGCTTGTCCTTTGCTAATAATATTTTGTTAGGCATAACATTGTGTTCAGTTAGAAATACTTAATCTCCCAGCCTCCTTTGCAATTAGGATTAGCTGTGCAAAATACTTCTGATTAATGAAAAAGTCAGTAGGGAGAGCCCTCTTCTTAAATCAAAAGGTACAACCTCATACAAATAAAGCTTCCACTTTCTCCCTTTGCCATGCTTGGACGGCAGGTGCAATGCCTGGGAGTGTACAGCAACCTTGCGATGACAGTGAGGGTGAGAGCCAGTGAGGGTGAGAGCAAGAATAGCAAAATAAGAAGTTACAGGAAGTCCTGGTGCTTTTTTCCAGTTTTATTGGTTATATTTGACATACAGTACTATATAAGTTTAAGGGGTACAAAATAATGACTTTATACTGAAAAATGATTACCACAATAAGTTTAGTTAATATCCTTCACCTCATATAGACTTTAAAAAAGGAAAAACAAATTTACCTTGTGATGAGAACTTTCTTCTTAGCAACTTTTAATATGTGATACAGCAGTGTTATAGTCATCATGTTCTTCTTCACAATCCCAGCACTTATTTATCTTTACGAGATGTTTGTACCTGTTGTACCTGTTTCATCCAATTCCCACACCTCCATCCCCCACAATCTGATCTCCTTTTAAATAAGTCACCATACAATTTTGTTTTTTCTACCTGACTTACTTCCTGAAGCACAATATCCTCAAAGTCCATCTGTGTTGTTACAAATGGCACAGTTTCCGTTTTTATGGCAGTATAGTATTCCATTGTATACTGTATATATCAAGAAGTTCTGAAGTTCTGGTGCTTGATTGTAGTGTTGAGCTGCCATTCTAGTTCTATACTACTTACTTCTGGAGTCACTGTTCTGTAAAGAAAAGATAATTCTTACTTATTTCAGCCATTATAGTAGACATAACTATTTGCATCAAATACTTTTCTAATAATACACTCTCTACCTGCAGCTCAGAACTTCCATGAGATACATACAATATGCCACATATTGCTGTAAGCATTTTATGTTGATCAAATAAAGTCTTTACACTGTCCTATGAAGAAGGTGCTAGTGCATCCTAACTTTGTGAAAGAAGGAATAGAGATAGTGAATAGTTCACAGTGATAAAATTTAAATGCAGGAATTGTGAGTTTAAATCCCAACCTCTTAACAATGTTCTATATCAAGCCATCAGCACAGTATCCAGTCCACAGTAAGTGCTCAAAAATGAGGCTGTTGCAGATGTTGTAAGTGATCATTATTACTGATGTATACTAACATACATTTATATCTTCTGGTTTTTCTGTTAGTCTTTTTGTTTGTTAATTGGGTATTTTAGGAAAATTGTTTTTAAAATATGTTTATCAATTCAACTTTTTCTATTTTATAATTCATTATTTTTTCCTCCAAATTTTCAATTCCTGTGATGCCCTTTAACTTATTTTGTGTATTTATATGATTTTAAATTGATTTACACACCGATTTTAAATCTATAATGAAGCTAGTAAAAGCAATGTATTTTCTTCTAAATATATGGTTTGGATAGCAGTGTTAAGATATTAAATCCTCATTTTTTTTCTTTTTGACTTAGTACATACATAGGAGAATTAAAATAAAGCTGATTTTTAAATAATCAAGTTGTATTTCATGGAATTAAACCTTTGCTACTAATTTTCATTTTATTATGATAAAATTTTTATTATTTGGATAATTTTAAGGTAGTTCTTTCTGGCTTTATCAATTTTTATGAATGTCCTAATGGCATGAAAAGAGGCATATTTACTTTTGTTGGCTACAGAGTTCCTTATGTATCTATTAAATTAAACTCAATAATACTCTCATGATCCTTTATATATTTACTATATATTTATATTTCCACATAGACTTGGAAAAGTGCTTAAAATCTCTGACTAAAAGTGTTTCCATTATTCCTTCCTTTTAATAGTTTAACCTTTTATATTTTTATGATTGATTGTTTAGCACATAAAATTAGTGTTATTTTTATCATCATTGTGACTTGTTTGCAACTTGTTTAGCAACATAAAGGGTTTCTCTTTATTCCATGAAATTATTTCAGCCTTTGTCTGATTTTAATGTTTCGAGTCCTAATTTCTATTTTTGTTTTGTTTCTTTTCATTTCCCTAATTCAATTTGAGTCTTTGTGTGTTTTTAATACATTAATTTTTGTTGTGGTGAGTATTATATTTTGTCCTACTTTTGTCTTCTTGTTCTATTTTCCATTTTTATGCTTCTCTTGCTCTGTATATGCTATTTTATTTTTTACATAGAAAGCACTTGTCTGCTATTTATTTTAAAATATTTTAGCTAATTTTTAATTCAGCTAGTTATTATTCTTAAGATTTTCCAAAACATTTTAGTTTATGTTTATCTAAATGTCAGAGTGACAAGTGATCAAAAAATTTTTTGAGGAAAAAAATCTCTCCACCTATTGAAGTCTTTATAAATATTACCTTACATTATAGGTCTAGGCGTTCATTACAACAATATTACTTTTGTTATTTACGTCTTAAGAATAAATATTTTACTCCTTATACAATCTTACTTTTTTTTTACAATCTTGCACTATCTTAAATAGCTTTAAGTACTTTGATTGTGTTTTTATACCAGTATTACCCACTGATCTCATAAATATTATCACCTTCGGTTGGCAAGAAGATGTATGCCAAGTCATAGATCACCTTGAAACTTGAAATATGCTATACCTCTATAAAACATTATAGTTCGCAATTTTCCCCCTCAATATTTGGCAGAGTTTCTCCTGACTTTGGAAACTGCAGCATAGAAATATGTGAGTCAGATTGTTCTGAGATAATTGTTTTAGAATATTTATTTTGATTAAGTTATAATTTATACACAAATTCACCATTTAAATTGCACAATTCAGTATTTTTTAGTGTAAACACAGGCTGTGCAGCTATCACCACTATTTTTGAATTAGGTCCTGTGCAATAATCCACAAAGAGTCATTCCTCACTCCCCCCTCCTCTTTTTTCCTAAAACCCATAGTATCTGTCTTCTGTCTCTATGGATCTGCTTTTTCTGAAAACTTTATGGAATAAAATCATACAATTATGTGTCCGGCATAATGTTTTCAAGGTTCATCCATGGTGTAGCACAGGGATCCCCAACCCCTGGGCCACTAACTGGAACCAAGCTGTAACAGGGTGCACCCAAGAGAGGGACCCCAAATAGGGATTTGTAACGAGGTCCAGAAGAGCTCAAAGATAATCAACTCCACACCACAGGGCCACACCTGCCGGGAATGCTGGCAGCTGTGGCCAATTGTGGGAGGAGCCAGAAATGGGGCTGCAGAGGACGATTGGTGCTGGTATTTAAACCCAGGTGCAGCAGCCATTTGGCATCTTTCTGAGACAGCAGGTCTTTTCTGGGACCATGAGGCTTGGGCCAGAGTCAGGACCACATTGCTTTGAAAGTGCCCCTTTTTGCCATGTGGATGGTGCCAGGAGCCTGAATCATGGACTTCTACTTCTTTCCTAAGATACAGTACCACAGACTGGGCAGAGGGAGAAGGAAGGACTGTGTGAGTTTATGGGTATTCTAAAGATCTTTAGTCTGTATAACTTTTGAATAATATGTAATTCCTTTCCTTTTCACCAATCTCTGGCATTGAGAGACATCTTTCCTCTGGTGGCAGGTAAAGCGAATCTAGTATGGGAGAGGAACCCCCGGAGAAAACGGGAGTCTTTTATATCATTCAGCGCCCCCATCCGTTCTGTAACAAAGCCACACAGCAGAAGTTGAGTGGTGGGCTAGTGAGCGAAGCTTCATCTGTATTTACAGCCACTCTCCATCACATGCATTACCACCTGAGTTCTGTGGTAGATCAGATCAGTGGTGGTGTTAGATGCTCGTAAGAGCACAAACCCTACTGTGAACTGCACATGTGAGGGATCTAGGTTGCATGCTCCTCATGAGACAGTCTATTGCCTGATGATCTGAAGTGGAGCTGAGCTGGTGATGCTAGCACTGGGGAGGAGCTGAAAATACAGATCATCATTAGCAGAGAGGTTTGACTGCACGGAGACTATAATAAATCAATTGCTTACAGACTCATATCGAAACCCTATCAGTGAGCAGAAAGTGACAATTAAGTTCCACCTGATGGCAGGCTTTATAGAGGCAAGTGAGTTGATGTACTTCAGTTGTACAGTGGCATCGCATGGCAGGTATTAAGTCAAAATTCGACTTACTGCAGTCTGCACACAGCTTGCACATTATATTATTTACCACTTCCATCCACGCCTGTTTCCCACACTGCACACTTGTCTCAGTCACAGTTTCAGTAAGCCTGTATGCTAACCCCAGCCAAAATGAGCAAAAACAAACATCACTGGAGAGCTTCTTTGAAAAGGGGGAAAGACCCAATGATGAGACAGCAGAAGACTCTAAGACCTTCAACAAAAAGAAAACTGCATTTAAAAGAAAATACCAAGAGTCCTACTTAAATTATGGGTTCACTGCAACAAGGGATTCACATTCTCCAAACCCACTTTGTGTAATATGTGGTGACCAGCTATCCAATGAGGCCACGAAACCTTCAAAACAGCTTCACCACATGGAGACCAAGCATCCTGCATCAAAAGACAAGGCTTTG
Source organism: Glossophaga mutica (assembly GCA_039655065.1). NCBI lineage: Eukaryota > Metazoa > Chordata > Mammalia > Chiroptera > Phyllostomidae > Glossophaga > Glossophaga mutica. Next base: position 89,875,820 of record CM077307.1, on the reverse strand, counting down.
GAGTTTTTCAAAAGAAAAAAATGTGAACACGAGGAAGAGAAGCAATTATTGAAAGCCACCACTTCATCAAGTGTGTCTGCACTGAAAGCATGATTGTTAGTAGCTAACTTCCTTGCTAAAGCTGAGAAGCCCTTTACTATTGGTGAAGAACTGATCCTGCCTACAGCTAAGTACATTTGTCATGAACTTTTAGGGGAGACTGCAGTTCAAAAGATGGCACATGTTCTTCTTTCAGCTAGCACCAAAACTAGACAAACTGATAAAATAGCAGAGGATACTGAGGCACAATTGTTAGAGAGAATTAATGAGACACTGTGATACACAATCCACACCAAGTTTACTAATATTGACAAGGCAACAGTGCTTGTTTTTATGCAATATATTTTTCAGAAGGATGTGCATGGGAATATGTTACATACACTTTTGTTGCCCGCCAACACCACAGCTGCAGAACTGTTCAAGTCTTTGAGTGATTACATATCAGGAAAACCAAATTGGTCATTTTGTGTCAGTGTACGCTTGGACGGGGCGGCTGCCATGACTGGACAGCTTTCTGGTTTCACTGCTCAGGTCAAAGATGTTGCTTTTGAATGTGATTCTACGCACTGTGTTATCCATATAGAAATGCTGGCTAGCCAAAAAATGTCACTTGAACTTAACAAAGTTTTGCAGGATGTGATTAAAATGATCAACCACATTAAAGTGCATGCCCTTAACTCACGTCTGTTCATGCAGCTCTGTGAGGAGATGGACACAGAGCACACTAATCTCCTCTTATACACAGAAGTGAGGTGGCTTCCTACAGGTGGACCACTGGCCAGAGTTTTTGAGTTATGAGAACCGCTCCAGAGATTTTTTTTAGAAAAACAGTCACCAATAGAAACACATCTCAGTGACACAGAATGGGTCTCAAAACTTACTTGTGTGTCATATTCAACCTGCTCAATGAACTCAATCTGTCACTTCAGGGGAGAACTACAGCTGTATTCAAGTCAGCAGTTAAAGTGGCTGCATTCAAAGCTAAACTGGAATTATGAGGGTGATGAGTGAACATTGGTATTTGTAACATTTCAAACATTAGCAGATATTTTGAAAGAGACTGACCCAGGGCTTTCCCCAGGTGGTGCATGATCACCAATCTCAGCTTTCAGAAGAGTGTGAGCATTACCTCCCAACCACAAAAGACCCCCGAACTGGGAAGGAATGGATCCGTGACCCATTTGTGAATAAGCCAGGTGAATCAACTTTGTCTGTGCTAGAAGAGGATCAACTTCTTGAGACTGCAAATGATGGTGGCCTTAAAAATATGTTTGAGACAACTTCAAATATCTATACATTCTGGATTAAAGTCCATTAAAGGTGCAATGTCCTGATATTGCCACAAAAGCACTGAAAAGCCTGCTTGTGTTTCCAACATCCCATCTTTGTGAAGAGGGTTTTCTGCAGTGATGGCAACCAAAACAAGATTACAGAGTAGACTGGACAAAAGCAACATACTTCGGGTGTCACTGTCTCCCATCACCCCCAGATGGGAGTGTCTAGTTGCAGGAAAACAAGTTCAGGGCTCCCACAGATTCAGCATTGTGGTGAGTTGTATAATTATTTCATTATACCTTACAATGTAATAATAATAGAAATAAAGTGCATAATAAATGTACTGCACTTGAATCATCCCCAAACCATTCCCCTACCCAACCCAAGTCCATGGAAAAATTGTCTTCCACAAAACCAGTCCCTGGTGCCAAAAAGGTGGGTAACTGCTGGTGTAGCATGTATCAGTACTTTCTTTATATCACACAATAATATTCCATTATATGGCTATAAACATGTTTATTCATTACTTGATAAACAGTTGTATTGTTCACACTTTGTGACTATCATGAATAATGCTGCTATGAACATTTATATATGTTTTTGTATAATCATATATTTTTAATTCTCTTGATTATATACTTAGAAGTGAAATTTCTTGGTTATATGGTAATTCTTTTTTTAAAGTTAAGGAATTGCCAGCCAGACCAGTTTCCAAAGTGGCTGCACCACTTCAGATTGCTACTGGTAATGAGCGAACACCACCATTTCCTCACCAACACTTGTTAATTTCTGCTTCTATTTGTTTTTTTATAGCCATCCTAGTCAGTATATTTTCTCATTGTGGCTTTGATTTGAATTCCCTTATAAAATCATGCATCTTTTCATGTATTTAATGGTCATCTGTATATCTTCTTTGGACAAATATCAAATAGGTAAAACCTTTGCCCGTTGTTTAATTGAATTACCTGTGTTTTATTGTTGTTATAAGAGTTATTCATATATTTTGTACACTAATTCCTTATCAGAAATATTATTTATAAATATTTTCTCTTATTCTTCAGATTTTCTATTCTATTTCTTTATATGTTTAAAATAAGTCCAGAGAAGTCCTCAGTAAAATATAAACAAATAAAATCCAGCAGCACGTAAAAAAGATTATATACCATGATCAAATGGAATTCATCCCAGGAATGTAAAGTTGGTTCAACACATGAAAACCAACATAGAATAAAAGGGGAGAAAGCCCTTTATCATATCAATAAATGCAGAAAAAAATATTGGACAAAATTCTACGCCTTTTCATGATTACAAAAACCCTTAACAGACTAAGAATAGAAGGAAACTTGTGGATTATTAATTCCTAGTGTACATAATTGCAAGTGATATTTGTATATTAGACTTGTATCCTACAACTTGCTAATCTCACTTACTGTATCTAATAGTTTCTCATGAATTTTTTATGGTTTTCTCTATTTTTCATTATGTCATCTAGAAATAGAAATACTTCTTTCTTTTCCATCTGGATATCTTATATTTCTTTTTCTTGCTAGATTGCCCCAATTAGAATTTCCAGTATAATGTTGAATAGAAGCAGTGAGAGTGAACATCCTTATTTTGTCCCTGATGTAAATGAGAAATCTTCTTAGTCTTTGGCTATTAAATATGATGTTAGCTGTGGGGTTTTTTGTAGATGCCTTTTATCTTGTTGTAAAAAGCTAGATAATACACTATATTATTTTGATTGGTTTTCATACATTGAGCCAATCTTGCATAAATTCCATTTTGTCATGGTATATAATCCTTTTCTGTATGCTTGTATTTTGTTGAGGACTTGTCTGAGCTTATTTTAAGTACAAAAAGGCTGTGTTTGGTGTCTAAGTCACTGCGACCAAAGACTTGGTTAACATCCTGATCCTGACACTTAAATACTGTGAAACCTTTGATCTCATTTTTTTTCTAAGCCTCACTCTCTGCATCTCTAAAGTGGGAGCAATAATAGTACATGTAGCACAGAGATATTTTAAGGAAAAAAAACAAATTAAGTTTCCGAAGAATTTAAATAAGGTCCAGAGTATGATTACTAATAAACACCACATTATTAGTTTTTCTACCAAAAGGCCTATAGAATTTGGTTTTAACATAGTTGTGTAACGTTTTTTCCTAGTCTGTTGACAAACGTGGCTCCTCATACTGATTTTGAATATAACATCGCAAATAATTTTAATTTGCATACACCTGCTTTCCTTCAGCCAAATAAAGTTATTGTTTATTATGTTCCTCTTAGTTTTCTTTGTTACATTTATGCCACACTCAACATTTAAAGATTGAAATGTTGCTTTCATTTCTGTGCTTTCTATAGCTATCATTTAATCTCTCCTCTTTACCTTTGTTTTTACCTCTACTTTCTGAGAAAGGTCCTATATGTATTCAATTATCTGTTTTGTTTTTGTATATGTACAATATCATTGTGGTGCCTGACAGTCTCTGATGTTATTTTTAAACTGTTCTTATATATTTAGTTTTGTTGTGACTCTGTATTAGGTTTTTCATTACCTTTTTATTGCATTTTATTCTCATCTTGGTCTCATTTCTTTCAATTTATGATTCTTCTTCAGTAAAATCTTTACTGTAAAATACTTTCATTTGCTTAGTTCCATATTATTTTCTCAACAAAATTAAAGTAAAAGAAACAATTATTTTCATTTTACTGATGAAACATTAAATAATTGAAGTTGATCACTGATCTAAGGCAAGAATCTAAGTCTTTTCAATTTTTAAATAGAATTTTTTTTTTCCACTTGGGCTTTCCAGGTTTTGGACACTTTTAAAGGCTTTCTTAAAGTCCCAGCAAAATAACATTTGGTTTAATTAAACTGTTGGGGGAATTACTAAAATACTATTGGGTTGGCCATAAAGCTCACTCAGTTTTTCTGTAAGATGGCTCTAGTGGTGTTTAATTGTCTTTAACTTCATTCAGAACAATTTTGTTAGATTATATTATGACAGCTGTCATTTCAGCATGTATTTATAAAGAATTTATCAAAATTTGTGAATTTTTGGGTAGCTATTTTAATATTTAACCTAGATGAAAATCCATAACATTTTTGGCATATTATGCTTTATTATTTTAAGAAAGGTAAAAACACAACTGAAATGCATACAAAGATTTGTGCAGTGTGTGGAAAACGTGCTGTGACTGATTGAATGTGACAAAAGTGATTTGCAAAGTTTTGTGCTGGAGGTTACTCATTAGATGATGCTCCATGGTTGGGTAGACCATTTGAAATTGATAGTGACTAAACAGAGATGTTAATTGAGAAAAATCAATGTTCTACCATGCAGGAGATAGGTGACATACTCAGAACATCCAAATCAATAAAGATATTGGTAAAAATGAAAAATGTGTTTTTTACTGTATGGAAAAAAAACATACCAACTTTTTGGCCAACCCAATATTTTACTGATAGAACTGAAAGGAGAAATAGAACAATACCTAAAAATAGTTAGATATTTCAATATTCCTTTCAAAGTAATAAAGAAAAACAGCAAAGATATTAAAAAGTTAATACTGTCGCCCTGGCTGGTGTAGCTCAGTGGATTGAGCGCGGGCCTGTGAACCAAGGGATCGCGGTTCGATTCCCAGTCAGGGCACATGCCTGGGTTGCCAGGCCAGTTCCCGGCAGGGGACATACAAGAGGCAACCGCACATTGATGTTTCTCTCCCTCTCTCCTTCCCTTCCCCTCTGAAGATAAATAAATAAATAAATATTTAAAAAAAAAAAAAAAAAAAAAGTTAATACTGTCAATAAACTTGACATAAGTGACATTTACAGGATATTCCACCCCAAATATTTAAATATACCTTCTTTCCCAGTGTCCTTAGAAAAGTCGTCAAGATGAACTATCTTTTAGATTGTAAAGCATGTCGCAAATAATGTAAAATTATTAAAATCATACAAAAATTTTTCTTTAGTCATCGTAGAATTCAAAATATACAACAATACACAAAAGAGATCTAGAAATATTTGGAAAGTAAAGTTCTCATTTACAATTAACTAATGAGCCAAAGATGAAATTGTATAGAAAAATTTTAAGATATTTTGAACTGAACTAAAATAAAAAACACAGTATATCAAAATTTATCTGTTTTTATACCAAAAAAAGTCAAAGCATTAAATACATATAAAAGGAGTAAAATCTCAAACTGATAATATAAGATTCCACTTTTAAAAACTAAACAATAAAAAACAAAAGGAAAAAATTAATCTAAATAAATAATAAATAGAAAAGGAGAAATCAAGAGGGATATAACTACAGGTTTTTTAAAACAATATTTAAATATGAATGAGTCTATGCTAAAAATTTTACAACTCAAATGCAGTGGAAAATTTCTTCAAAAATGTAAAGTACCAAAATTTCTTCCAGAATAGATAACATGAATCTTCCCACAACTTGATGAAGATATTGGCTTTGTAGAAGTTTCCCTCAAAGAAAATTCCAGAATCAGTTGACTTCACCTGTGAACTCTACAAAGTATTCGTCCAAAAATTACCAATTCTAGATCATCAAAATCACTTTATAAGACTGTTATCAACTTGATACCAAAAAACCACAATATAACTGTGTAGCAAAGAATTTACCCTGGCCCATAAGAGAGGTCTAGCCTTTGTCTTCAGCTCCTGGGAGATAACCTCTAATCCCTTGGAATTTCCTAGGTGATAGGAGTAGCTTTGTTACTCAGAGTGGGACTCTCATACGACACCTGATGCTAATGTGGTGGCTCCTCCTCAGACCACAGGTTAAGTCAGAGAGAGCAGCTAGACATATAGTTCACTGAAATGGGCAGTGAACCAATCAATCAGGCCTGTATATATAATGAAGCCCCAATAAAAAGCTCAAATAAGCTTCCCTGGTGGTTAGTAATTCGTGTGAATTGTCAGACATTGATGCTGAGAGGGAAACATACCCTGAGGGCCATGGAAGCTTCCTTGCATGGAACCTGCCCAGACTTTGCCCCATGCATCTCTGTTGACTGAGTTAAGGTATCCTTTCCCTTTAATAAACTGTACCTGTGAGTATACTGGTGTGTCTTTCAGTAAATTCTGTGACTTCTAGAAATTATCAGACCTACAGGTGATTTTGAAAACCCCTTGAACTTGCAGTTGATGTCAAAAGTCCTGGAAAGACTTGGCAGTAGAGAAGGTTATATCCTTGAAATTTGAATTCTGGCAACTCCAAAATATAGATCAATATCCCTGAAGAAAATATGAACACAGAAGACGTTCCCATTTATTTGTATGGGTCTTCTTCAATTTATTTTAATACTGTTTTATAGTTTTTAATGTACAGAGCCTTCACATCCTTTCTTAGGTTTATTTCTAGGTATTTTATTCTTTTCGTTGCAATTGCAAATGCAATTTAATTTATTTTTCTGAAATTTGTTATTATTTGTTAATTGCTATTATAAGAAATACAATGGATTATTATGTAGTGTAACCAATGTCACTGCAATAAAATTTTTTAAAGGGGAAAGGAGAAAAAATACACTTGGAAAATTATTTTTAATAGAATATACATGCAAATATCGTTAACAAAATTTTAGCAAGTCATCTTATTTTATTTTTTTAATTTTTTTCAGTATTTTTTAATTGTTGATATTGTACAGTTTTCTGTCTTTTACCCCGCCCCAGCCCACCACCCCAGCCCTCCCCACCTTCCTCCCATTTCCACCCCCCATAGTTTTTGTCCATGAGTCCTTTATACTTGTTGCTCTAAACCGTTCCCCTTTTCCCCTGAAATTCCCTCCCCTCCCCCTCTGGACACTGTCAGACTGTTCTCAAATTCAGTGTCTTTGTTTATATTATGCTTGTTTGTTTGTTTTGTTGATTAGCTTCCTGTTAAAGGTGAGATCATATGGTATTTGTCTTTCACTGCCTGGCTTATTTCGCTTAGCATGATGCTCTCCAATTCCTTCCATGCTGTCACAAAGGGTAGGAGCTCCTTCTTTCTTTCTGCTGCATAGAATTCCATTGTGTAAATGTACCACAGTTTTTTGATCCATTCATTAACTGATGGGCACCTAGGTTGCTTCCAGCACTTGGCTATTGTAAATTGTGCTGCTATGAACATAGGGGTGCATAGATTCTTTTGGATTGGTGTTTCAGGGTTCTTAGGATATAATCCAAGCAGTGGAATTGCTGGGTCAAAAGGTATGTCCATTTTTAGTTCTCTTAGAAAATTCCATACTGTTTTCCATAGTGGTTGTACCAATCTGCAATCCCACCAACAGTGCACTAGGGTCCCTTTTTCTCCACAACCTCTCCAGAATTGCTATTTGTTGCTTTGTTTATGAAGGCCATTCTGACTGGTGTCAAGTGGTATCTCATTGTAGTTTTAATTTGCATCTCTCTGATAGCTAGAGATATCGAGCATCTTTTCATGTATCTCTGGATCCTCTGTATGTCCTCCTTGGAGAAGTGTCTGTTCAAATCCTTTGCCCATTTTTTAATTGGGTTGCTTGTCTTCTTAGAGTAGAGTCTTGTAAGTTCTTTATATATTTTGGAGATTAATCCCTTGTCTGAGGTATCATTGTCAAATATGTTTTTCCATATTTGACAGTTGGTTGGTTCAGTTGGTTCTCTTTTTATTTTAATACTGTTTTCTTTAGCTGTGCAGTAGTTTTTTATTTTGATGAGACCCCATTTGTTTATTCTTTCCTTTATGTTCCTTGCTCTAGGGGACGTATCAGTGAAAATATTGCTGCGTGAAATATCTGAGATTTTCCTGCCTATGTTCTCCTCTAGAATTTTAATGGTGTCATGGCTTATATTTAAATCTTTTATCCACCTTGAATTTATTTTTGTGTATGGTGTAAGTTGGTGCTCAAGTTTAATTTTTGTGCATGTAGCTGTCCAGTTCTCCCAGCACCACTTGTTGAAGAGGCTATTTTTGCTCCATTTTATGTTGCTGCCCCCTTTGTCGAACATTAATTGACTGTAGAGACTTGGGTTTATTTCTGGGCTCTCTGTTCTATTCCACTGGTCCATGTGTCTGTTCTTGTGCCAGTACCAGGCTGTTTTGATTACAGTGGCTTTGTAATACAGTTTGGTATCAGGTATTGTGATCCCTCCTATTTTGCTCTTCTTTCTCAAAATTGCTGCTGCTATCCGGGGTTGTTTATGATTCCATATAAATTTTTGAAGTGTTTGTTCTATGTCTGTGAAATAGGCCATTGGAACTTTAATAGGTATTGCATTGAATCTATAAATTGCTTTGGGTAATATGGACATTTTGATGATATCAATTCTTCCGATCCATGAACATGGTATATGCTTCCATTTGTTTGTGTCTTCCTTGATTTCTTTCTTCAGTGTTGTGTAGTTTTCTGCATACAGGTCTTTTACCTCCTTGGTTAGGTTTATTCCGAGGTATTTTATCTTTCTTTTTGCTATATTGAATGGGATTTTTTTTCTTGATTTCTGCTTCTGCTATTTCACTGTTGGTATGCAAAAATGCCTTTGATTTTTGGATATTGACTTTGTATCAAGCTGTTTGGCCAAATTCATTTATTACGTCGAGCAGCTTTTTGGCCGAGTCTATAGGATTTTCTATGTACACTATCATGTCATCTGCAAAGAATGATTGTTTTGTTTCCTCCTTTCCAATTTGGATGCCTTTTATTTCCTTTTCTTGTATAATTGCTGTGGCTAAGACTTCCAATACTATATTGAATAGAAGTGGTGAAAGTGGACAGCCTTGTCTTGTTCCTGATCTTAGTGGGAAAGATTTCAGTTTTTGCCCATTGAGTATGATGTTGCCTGTAGGTTTCTCATATATGGCCTTTATTATGTTGAGGAATGCTCCCTCTATTCCCACTTTGCTGAGTGTTTTTATCATAAATGGGTGTTGTACTTTATCAAAAGCTTTTTCTGCATCTATTGATATGATCATGTGATTTTTGTCTTTGCTTTTGTTTATGTAATGTATTACATTTACTGATTTGCAAATGTCGAACCATCCTTGCATCCCTGGGATAAATCCCACTTGGTCATGGTGTATGATCTTTTTAATGTATTGTTGGATGCGGTTTGCCAATATTTTGTTGAGGATTTTAGCGTCTACATTCATCAGTGATATTGGCCTGAAGTTTTCTTTCTTTGTTATGTCTTTATCTGGTTTTGGGATTAGGATGATGCTGGCTTCATAAAAAGAGTTTGGGAGTCTTCCATCATTTTGGATTTTTTGGACTAGTCTGTGAAGGATAGGGGTTAGCTCTTCCTTAAATGTTTTGTAGAATTCTCCTGTGAAACCATCTGGTCCAGGGCTTTTGTGTGCCGGGAGTGTTTTGATTACTGATTCAATTTCAACAGCTGTTACTGGTCTGTTCAGGCTTTCTGTTTCTTTTTCATCGAGTTTTGGAAGGTTATATTTTTCTAGAAACTTGTCCATTTCAACTAGGTTTTCAAATTTCTTGTCATACAGTTCTTCGTAGTAATTTCTTACAATCCTTTGTATTTCTGTGGTGTCAGTTGTAATCTCTCCTCTTTCCTTTCTGATTGTGTTTATTTGAGTCCTCTCTCTTTTTTTCTTGATGAGCCTGCTTAAAGGCTTGTCGATTTTGTTTATCTTTTCAAAAACCAGCTCCTGGATTCATTGATCCTTAGGATTGTGCTTTTAGTCTCTATGTCATTTAATTCTGCTCTGATCTTGGTTATTTCCTTCCTTCTACTTGCCCTGGGCTGTCTTTGTTGTTGTTCCTCAAGTTCTTGTAGGCGTAGGGTTAAGTTGTTTGTTAGAAATGTTTCTGTCTTCTTTAGGTAGGCCTGTATTGCTATGAACTTCCCTCTGAGCACTGCCTTCATTGTGTCCCATAAGTTTTGGGTTGTTGTGAGTTCATTTTCATTTGTTTCCAGAAACTTTTTGATTTCCTCCTTAATTTCATTCTTTACCCATTCATTGTTTAATAGCATGCTATTCAATCTCCATGATTTTGATGATTTGGGGATTTTCCCCATCAAGTCGGTTTCTAGTTTTAGTCCCTTGTGGTCGGAGAAAATGCTTGATATGATTTCAATTTTCTTGAATTTGTTGAGGCTTGTTTTGTGTCCTATCATGTGGTCTATCTTTGAAAATGTTTCATGTGCGTTTGAAAAAAATGTGTATTTAGTTTCTTTGGGATGAAGGGCCCTATATATATCAGCTAAGTCCAATTCGTCTAGAGTACTGTTCAATGCCACAATATCTTTGTTGATATTTTGTTTGGAAGACGTGTCCATTTTTGACAGTGGGGTGTTAAAATCTCCTACTATAATTGTGTTGCTGTCAATGTCTTTCTTGAAGTCCTCTAAGATTTTCTTGATGTATTTCGGTGCTCCTATGTTGGGTGCATATATATTTACAATGTTTATGTCTTCTTGGTGGATTCTTCCCTTGAGTATTATGAAGTGACCTTCTGGGTCTCTCTTTATAGCTCTTCTTTTGAAGTCTATTTTGTCTGATATGAGTATTGCTACCCCGGCCTTTTTTTCCTGTTCGTTTGCTTGGAAAATTTGTTCCCAGCCTTTCACATTGAGTCTGTGTAGGTCTTTTGTCCTGAGGTGGGTCTCTTGTAGGCAGCATATGTGTGGGTCATGCTTTCTTATCCAGTCAGCTATTCTATGTCTTTTGATTGGAGCATTTAATCCATTTACATTTAAGGTTACTATTGATAGGTACTGATTCATTGCCATTTTCCTATCTGTGTTCCTCACTCTCTCTTTTCCTTTTTTCCTTAAAGCAGTTCCTTTAGTATCTCTTGTAGTACTGGTTTGGTAGAGGTGTATTCTTTTAGACTTCTTTTGTCTGGGAAGCTCCTTATTTGTCCTTCTATCTTGATTGAAAGCCTTGCTGGATAAAGTAGTCTTGGTTGTAGGCCTTTGGTTCTCATTACTTGGAATATTTCTTGCCATTGTCTTCTGGCTTGGAGCGTTTCCATTGAGAAGTCAGTTGCTAACCTTATCAGGGCTCCCTTGTATGTTACTTCCTTTTTCTCCCTTGCTGCCTTTAAGATTTTCTCTTTGTCTTGGAAGTTTGCCATTTTAATGATGATGTGTCTTGAAGTGGGCCTGTTTGGGTTCCTTTTGATTGGGACTCTCTGTGTTTCCTGGATTTGTGTGACTTTTTCTCTCATCAAATTAGGGAAGTTTTCCATCATTACTTTTTCAAATAGGTTTTCTATCCCTTGCTCTTCTTCTTCTCCTTCTGGTATTCCTATTATATGGATATTATTCCGTTTCATGTTGTCTTGCATTTCTCTTAACCCCTCTTCATTCTTTCTGAGCCTCTTTTCCTTTTCTTGCTCTATCTGGCTGCTTTTTTCTACTTTGTCCTCCAACTCGCTGATCTGATCTTCTGCTTCATCGATTCTGCTTTTCATTCCTTCTACTGTGTTCTTCAGCTCAGAAATTGTATTCTTCATTTCCTCTTGGCCCTTTTTGATAGTTTCTATTTCCTTTTTCATGTTGATATAGTTTGCAGTGAGTTCATCGTAGCTTCCCTGTAGTTTCTGGTAGCTCATTGAGAGCTCATGGAGCTTCCTGACAACCATTTCTTTGAACTCCTTATCTGATAGTTGAATTGCCTCTGTTTCATTTAGCATCCTTTCTGGGGCTTCCACCTTTTCTTTCATTTGGGGATTGTTTCTTTGTCTTCTCATTGTTGGTGAGACTCCTCTTGTAAACCTCAGCTTCTTAAGTTGATCTGTTCTGGCTACCTGGGTTTATGGTATGAACTTCTGTGGTGGAATACCTGTGAGATTCAGTGTTATAGTCTTCTTCAGGTATCCTGGTGTTCACAGCTTCCACTGTCTCAGCTGTGGGAATACCCCTTCTTTTGGTCCAACTCTGGTTTTTTCACAGTTCTAGGATTTTTTTGCCTCACTCGTGGGTATTTAAAAAGAGAAAAGAATAAAGTGAAAAAAGAAGAGAGAAAAAAAAGAGGAAGAAAGGAGAGATAGAATTGGAAAGAAAGGAAGAAGGAATAAAGCCAGAAAGTAAAGAGAAGCAAAAGGAATTGAGGGATAAAAAAGGTAGAAGTAATAAAAAAATAAAAAAGATATAATCAAAACAAAACAAAAAGAACCCCACAAAAATGAAAAACAAACCAAAACAAACAAACAAACAAAAAACCCAACTAAACAGACAAAAAACAACTATCAAAGAAAAAAAAACACAAAACAAAATGAAACAAAACACCCCCCAAAAAAATAAAGAAGAAGAAGAAGAAAAAAAATCTCTTGCTATTTTCACACAGGCCAAACTGGATTTTCTGGTCTTGCTGGCTGTAGCAGGCTGCGAGGTGACTCGTACCGCTTTTCTCCCTGTTCCTCACTCAGTCAGCTTTGGACTACTGTCCTCAGTGCCTGCGGAGCCCTGACCCCAGGGCTAATGACGCATTCTCCATGCAGGGCCTTGTGTGTGATTTCTGAGCCTCCTGCAGAGGGCGTGCTTTCCCGAGTTTATGGGTTTCAGCTGGGATCTCTTACAGATCCAACCCTCCCCGAGCCTATTGCTGTGAGCTCCGGGTCTCCTACAAGGTGCAGGCGCCCTCCGGAGACTATGGGCGTGGGCTCCGCGAGTTTCCCGAGTTGCTCGCACTCACCCCAGGATTACGGATGTGAGCTCCGGGTCTTCCACAGAGTCCCCTTCTCTAGTTGCAGGGTCGCCTCTGGCCCCAGGGCCGCTTCCAACCCGGTCGCAGAGCTGCCTTAGGTCGAGGGGCCGCCTCCGGTTGGTTGCAGAGCTCTTTCAGGACCCAGGGCCACCTGCGGTGGGTTGCAGAGCCAGCTCCGGTCACAGAGCCGCTTCCGTCCCAGTGGCAGAGCCCCCTCCGGTCACAGGGCCACCTCCGGTCAGTTGCAGAGCCGCCTCCGGTCCCCGGGCCGCCCCTTCCCAGTCTCAGGGCCGCCTCCGGTCGCTCGGCTGCCACATCTAGTTTTCCAATGTCTGCTACAGATTTTGATCTCCTATTTTCATATATACTGTGGTATTTTTGGCTATCTGCTCTGTTCCTCTGTAGATCAGTTAGGTTTTTCTCCCATGTGCAGGAGGAAGGACAATCTGCGTCTTCCTACCATGCCGCCATCTAGCAAGTCATCTTAAACATACATAATTATTGATGTTCAATAAAGGAATCAAGACAATTCAGTGGGGAAAAGAAGTTTTTACAACATAAGGTCCTAGAATGATTAGAAACTATATGCAAAAGTAAATAAACAAACAAACTATTACCTCTCAAAAGTGAACTAAAATTACACTGTAATATCTAACATAAAAGCAAAAACCATAAAAAGCCTAGAAGAAAACATAGAAAAAAATTTTTTGAACATAAGCAAAAGTATTTTAGATGACAAATAGAAAACACAAATCATAAGAAACTGATATATTTAACTCTATCAAAATTTAAATGACTTGCTCTTTTAAAGAAACTATATCAATAAGTGAAAAGACAAGCTGCAGACTTGAATAAAATATTTGCAAACTATAAATCTAACAGAGAACTTGTACACAGAATTTTTTTTTTTAGAAAAATCAATTCAATCAATAATCAGAAAATGAAAAACAAACTTTTAAAATATAGGCAAAAATATATGAAATGAAACTTCACCAAAATAAATATATGGATGGTAAATAAGTACATAAAATATTATTAATCATTAGGGAAATGTAAAAAACAGAATTTGATACTACTACACATGCTCTTGAATGCATAAAACTTAGTGTGCCAATATCAAGCATTGGTGAGGACACTGAGCATCTGAAACTTTCATACGATTGTGGATGCAAAATGGTACAAATACTTTGGAATGCAGTCTAACACTTTCTTACAAATGCAAACATACGTACTAGTTATCAATTTACTGCCTCAAGTTCAAATCCATGTTTTAAAACCTGATCTGCAAAAATGGACTGCGCTCTTTAATTTTTGTCAGTAGAGGGTACTAGAGAGACATTGCAGTTTTTCTTCTCGGTTCTGGTCTGCTGTTTTGTTTTGTTTTGTTTTTTCCTTGTTCTTACTGCACATCCCATTAGCATTACTTGTGTGGGGAAGTATCTATCCAGTGGTTTTTGTCTCAGCAGCATGTCCAGACATAAAATCCTTTAGCCTGGGCCAAAATACTACCTTGCCATAGCCCTACTGCTATGGACACCCTGTTATGAAGACCTCATTTTCACAACATCAGTCCTACTTCCTCTGTGCACCTGCCCCATTTCTTCAGCTCTCCTGCATCCCAGAGTGTTATTTCCTGCTTGCCTAGAAACTGTGGACCAGCCCTGGCCACAGCACCCAGTGAACTTTACAACCATCCAGCATGCTGCAACATCCCCTCCTCCAAAGAAGTTTGACAACGGTTCCCCTTTTCCATCTTTATTATTCTGTGGGTATTCTCCCTCAATCCTAGAGTACCCCTTAGAGTTCCCTTTATATCTATGTAGTTGCTCTCCAATATAGTCTCCTGCATAGTTTAGTAATTTGTTATATGTTACTGCCACAGCTTAAATTACTGTGTGATTTCTTCTCACAATAGGTTTCTGATTAATGTAACATGTAACTGGTTAGTTCTCTTCTAGGTATCTGCCCCGTGAAAGACATGTGTAATTTTTATTTGGAAGCTTTCAAGATTTTCTTTTTACTTTTGGCTTTCAGCAATTGGACTAGATGTGCTTTATTGGTGCTTATCTTGCTAGAGTTTAGAGCTTCTTGAGTCTGTATATTTAAATATTTTAGCAAATTTGGACATTTTCAGCCATAATATTTTTCTAGCACATCCTTTTTTATTCTCTGCTTTCTAAACTCCAGTCACATATATTTTAGACATTTTGATATTGTCTCTGTGATAAAGGTCTGGCACCACTTTTTAATGGTTAACTGCTAACAGCTTTTAAACCAAGCCTTTTTATCTTTCCCTTCTGTCCTACACATGGAAAAGTTGATTTTAGATAAAAGCTTCTTTAGTACCAGCAGGAGATTCAAACCACTACCTTTTCCTCACTTGCTTTAGACTTTTTCAAATCAGCTTGAGAGGTCTACCCAGATCTCCCAAACAGCCCTGTTCTGTGAGCAATGAACATATTCATGCCTTCTTGATGTGTGTATATAGTGAATTTCTGACTAGAAGGAAAATGATCCCAGAAAATAATCTACTCTGTCAGGATTATTAGTAAGAAAAAATCAGGAAATATGTGAGAAAAGCCTTTTAAATATTGACAAAATGAAGAAATAACATAAATTAGCTAGCACTAAAATATTTAACAATTAAACATAATTGCAGAGAGAGGTGATCAAAATGAATGTGTTCTAAAATGTTTATGTTGCTCAAGAGTAGAAAATAATTACTAATTCACTTTAGGTTTCGTTAAGAATTTACATTAAAATAGTTGCATTATGGATTGATTAAAAAAACACAGAATCATCTTCAAACAGGTTGAGGAGGGAACAAAATGAATGAAAATGTACAAAAGAAATCAATGCAAAAGAAGACAAAGAGCTAGAAATACAACAGAAACAGCAAAACACAATGGAAAGCAAAAGATGGCTTAACCAAATCCAAATACACTGATGGCATAAAAATGTAAATGGATGGCACCCTTCAGATCAAAGAAAAAGATAGCCAGGTGGAATTAAAATTCATAATTTTGTATGCTGCTATTAAAAGGCATATCTGAAACAAAAGAACCCAGAAAATGGGGAAGTCTAATAATGGACTAAATATATATTAAACAAATTCTAGTTAAAAGAAAGCTGCTATAACTATATATTCACAAAGCAAAATACACTATAAAGTCAAACACATTACCAGAGATAAAAGAGTTGGTAAGTATTTGTTAGTTTCAATTCACCATAAGATATAACAAGTATGAAAACTGATAATGTAACCTGTATATATATGTAAAGTTAAAATTGTCAAATCCTCAGTCATAGTGAGAGATTTTTAAGATAACTGTCTATAAAATCAGTAAAGGTATAGAAGATATAACTGCACAATTAGCAACCTTGAGCTAATGGCTGCATGGAACTGTACTCCAAATCTGCAAAGGACACATTCTTTACAGGCCGTACCCAGACTGCCTGCGACGCACCGGGATGCTGTGAGCCAGCAGTTGGGCCTCACAGCTAGTTTCCACAAATTGTAAAGAGCATGCACCATGCATAGCAGAGTTCTGATGGCAACACAGTTATCTTAATATTTGCTGCCAAGGTAACTAAGGAAATAACACTTGTTTGGAAATTAAAATGCCCTTCTAAACAATTTGTATGTCCAAGAAGAATTCATAATGAACTTGGAAAATACTTAAGATTGAAAAAGAAAAAAGAATCCTACAAATGAAAACAAACGGGATGTAGTTACTAAAATACTAATTAGTGGAAAATTTATGCCATTAAATACCACCACATGAAAAGAACCAAAGAATAAACCCAAGAAATGTAAAAAGTAATGTGATTAATGATACAAAAAAACAATAAAAGTTGGTTCTTTGTAAAAACTCACAAACCAACCATTTGCAAGAGTAGTCAAGGTAAAAATATAGATTCTTAAACTTTATTGAGAATAAAAGAGGTCTGTGACTTCAGAAACTGCATAGGTGGAACAGATAATAAAATAATATTATGAACAATTTTATGTCAATAAATGTGAAAACTAGATGAAATAGGTAGATTTGTTAAAATCAATTTACCAAAATTAAAACAAGAAAAACATATATTAATAGTCTCATTACCATTAAGAAAAATAATTCATAATTAAAACTTTTCCCACAAATAAAACACCAGACCCAGTGGCTTTACATGGGCTTGCAACCACATGGTCGTGGAAAAGGTAAATTCAATATTACACAAACACATTCACACCCTCACCCACACACATACAAAAAGAGTTACTAGTTGATTGAAAGTCGGTGTGAAAGATAACAGCATAAAACTTTTAAAAGATAATATAAGAAAGTATCTTTATGACCCATAGTGTGAAATATTTCTTAAACAAGACACAAACAAGTACAGTCTACAAAGAAAAATGTTGATAAATTCAGCTACACTAAATTTGAAGATGTCTGATGATTAAAATTACCACGGAGTGAAGACATGAGCCCAAGCTAGGAGAAGATGTTTGTAAAACACATAACTGAAAAGAGCTTATATTGAGAATACGTGAAGAACTCCAATGAAACAAGAAGAAAAAAAACAGCCCAATATAGAAGATTTTGACTGGCACTTTAAGAACATTTGTTTGACAATAAGGTTAAACTGATGTTTAAACTCATTAGTAATCAGAAAAATAAATATTTAACTACAATGTAATATTACTTTATACCCATGGATTAAAGAGCAATTTCTTTTAAGTTCAGATAAGACAGTGTTGGCAAAATGAAGAGCAACAAAAAAACCCACATCCTCCTGACCAGCATATAAATTGGTACAACCACTTTGGAAAACATTTTGGCATTACCTAAAAATGTGAGCACATGTTCACCCTGTGATTCAGCAATTCCACTACTTAGTATACATCTGTGAAAAATTCTTGCACACACATACCAGAATGTGTGTACAAGCATAGTCATAGTGGCATTGCTCATAATTGCAAAGCTTGAAACGGGTATAGTATCAGTCAAGTCTATAATGGAAAAACAAGTTGTTATATTCACACAAAGGAATATTATACAACAGTGAAACCAAATTAACTACAGCTATTTACATCAACATAGATATATCTCAAAAGGATAACATTTAACAAAGTAAACAAGTTACATAAACATATACAATTTGTTTTCATTATATAAATGTCATAAACATCTAAAACAAAAATATATTTTCACATAGATAGTATAACTATAAAGAAAACAAAGGAAAGATGAAAACCTTGATCTTGTTGCCATTAGGAGGAAGGGAGAAGTTGGGAAAAGAATGGAATCAAATAATACCACAACAAGAAGAATATCAAGGAACTATTTTAATTCTTCACCTGGATAACAGATTCACAATGGCTGTCTTCATTATTACCCTTTACACTGTAAATAATTTTTTGTGTATTTTTGTGTGCATTGTAAATTTAACAATAAGAAAATATTTTGACAAAAAAAGTAAGGAGCCAAGAACAGAAAACACATTTTGAGAAAGAAAAAGGAAAACCCACCTTAATCAGACATTAAAACTTTATAAAATTCTAGCATTAAAGAGTATAAGAATAGGCTAGAAATAGGCAAATAAACCAAAGGAATCGCTTTACCTAGGAATGAAACAGAGCCTAGGAACAGTCATGCATTCATGTGGGCATTTGTGACATGATAGAGCAGCATTACAAATTCTTCGGAAAGGATTTGATGGTTGGAGATTAAACAATATACATTAATAATGGTAATTCTTTTTTAATATATTTATTGATTATGCTATTACAGTTGTCCCATTTCCCCCCTTCACTCACCCCCACCCACCCACATTCCCCCTCTTTAGTTCATGTCCATGTGTCATACTTGTAAGTTCTTTAACTTCTACATTTCCCATACTATTCTTACCCTCCCCCTGTCTATTTTCTACCTACCATCTATGCTACTTATTCTCGGTACCTTTTCCCCCTCTCTACTCCTCCCACCCCCCTGTTGCTAACCCTCCATATGATCTCCATTTCTGTGGTTCTGTTCCTGTTCTAGTTGTTTGATTAGTTTGTTTTTGTTTTTGTTTTAGGTGTGGTTGTTAATAATTGTGAGTTTGCTATCACTTTACTATACATATTTTTATCTTCTTTTTCTTAGATAAGTCCCTTTAACATTTCATGTATAATAAGGGCTTTGCGGTGATGAATTTCTTTAACTTGACCTTATCTGAGAAGCACTTTATCTCCCCTTCCATTCTAAATGAAAGTTTTGCTGGATACAGCAATCTTGGATGTAGGTCCTTGCCTTTCATGACTTGGAATACGTCTTTCCAGCCCCTTCTTGCCTGTAAGGTTTCTTTTGAGAAATCAGCTGACAGTCTTATGGGCTCTCCTTTGTAGGTAATTCTCTCCTTTTGTCTTGCTGCTTTTAAGATTCTCTTAATCTGGAATCACATACTGTGCTACTTTCTAATCCCTCCTCAAGTACACTAAAAGGAAGGGCCAGGGCAGGTTACCTCACATCTCCGTAACTCACCTCTCTCATGGGTGAAATGGGAATGGTACAATGATAGTACTTGTCTTATAGTTTTGTTAAGATTAAATATTCGAATAATCCTTTTTAAGGGCTTAAAGGAGTATCTACTCTTGGTTGAAGCCTCAATAAATGGCTCTTTTCCAAAATCATCTAACTTTAAGTTTCAGAAGTTAAGGAATTAATGTGATGAAGAAGAAAAAACAGTTTTTAAAAATCATTGTTACTTTTCTATCTCACACAACAGACTTTGACTTTGAACAGCTTGAAAGTAATAATTATGCCTATTCAACTTCAAACTTTCAGTCCCTAAAACTGGACTTGCTGTGTAATAGATACTTAATAAATTAATAAATATAAATATATACATATGTTGTGTGTGTGTGTATACACACACAGACACATGTATATATTGTGTTGCATCGATTTGAATTAAGAAGGGAAGGGAAAGTAGCACTGCTGTAAAAAGGGAATGAGTCATAGAGGGTGCCAGAAATGCCACAGATTTTCACTGCTGTGTGGAGGGAAACAAAGCAGTGTTTTAAAGGCCAAATTTAATGGATTCCCAAGGTTATGCTACTGTGAAATTATATTACTGTGAAACAGAAATTAGAATCAGTCAATCCAAAATTTAAAATACCATGGTAGATAAGGTAATAAAACATAGTATACTTTAAATGAATAGTCCAATTAGCCAATCACCAGGGAGAACTTAAATTAGAATGTAACTTTTATGAGCAGAACAAGGTGCAACTATTAATACCCATAGGTAAAAGGGACACAAAAAATGAGTCGTACAGCAATTATGTGGTAATATGCCCTCTCTTTGCACACCTAATCACCAAAGAAACATCTGTAGACTAATTCATCGACATAATTCCTTTGTGAGGTATTTAAAGATACATATCTATAATCAAAATAATTCAAATTACCAAGTAGCAGAACTGATGAAAACTGTATATTGTCCATCTTCAGAGAATATCTGTTAAAGTAGAACTTTTATAGTAGATTAAAGATCAGGACTGACTAATTCTACATGTGGATGGCCACCAATTTGAGGTTTCATCAAAAGAAAATAGATGTAGATGCAATATGACATAATTGCTACTATCATTTCTAAAAATACTGAACAAAATATATGCGTTTTGAAATCTATATCAGAAATGGTGTTTCAGGTGACATTAAAATGTTTCATAATTTTTCATCTTAAAATGTGATATAAATATACTATATATAAAAATTGATAGAAAAATTTCAAAATACTTTGTTTTCCTTTAAAAATATATAGCCAAGAGGTTTAAATGTCAGGAAAATTATGATGAGATACTTCTTTAGCCTCAAAAAAAGTATATTTTCAGTTTCATAACCAAGAAGAGAATATAAAAAGCTTTGTTGCTTTTTGCCTTTTTGTTATCATTCCAGAAATGATTGACTGTATATCAAAACTAGATCTTCCAAGCTATTACATTTCACCATCTGGTTAACCTTATCAGCAAAGCACTAGAAAACAAACCTCACACATTAGAATTTCATCCACTCTGAAGAGTTATCTTGATCATAAAACCTTGCTCGAAACTGAGATAAATTATTATGGAGAACAGAAATGGGGCTACATTAACGGTGCATGACTGAAGTCAGCTGGAACCCCACCTCCAACCAGCCCTCACACACAGGCAGTGCTGCTGCTGGTGGGACCTGCGCAGGACAGATGTCAGTCTCCGCTCATGTTTGCCCAGAGCAGCATAATTGACAGCAATACATCCAGATACAAAGACATTTGGAATTTTCCATTTTTAACAATGATTGCATTTGATCCACAGGGCGCCTCAATGTTCAGTGATGCCTTTTATACATTTCTCCAGTATTTCTGGACCAAATTAGGTTTGAAAAGTTGTCATGATCCTAAAATTATGATGAAACTGATGCCCATAAATAACAACAAAAACCCATAAAAACTGTAGAATTTAACTTAGATTTTGGACAAGAGCCAAAATCATTATCCAAACTACAGTTCTAAGAAATACACATTTCAACCTGAAGAATTTATATAATGGTCCCAGGAGATTTTATTGGAATTAAATGGAAGGTAGCACCCAATAGTCCTACATCTTTTTCATCCTTGCTCTGTAAGTGTATGAAAGAAGGGCATGCACAAGTAAAAGATGGCACAGAGAAATTATCTGTGATCTAAAATATTCCAAGAATAATACACAAAGAAAGAAAGGTGCATGTAATAGACACTCATGTTGTTTCCTTTGGAGAATGTAATTACTGTGGCTGTGGCCATGATTTTTGATAATTCAAACGATTACCTTATCATTTCTGCACACACAATAAAACAATTATTTAGTGTTTGCCCACAAAAGTGTTCCATGTCAGTCCTACCACAGATTTTTCTTCCATTCCCACAGAATGCCAAGAACGTCCAAAATGCATTACCATGCAAATGCCTTAGGTGACTTTACTACACATTTATATTGCAAGATGATCAATAAATTATTATTTCAATATTTATTGGAATCTCAGAATAAGAAAGAAGATAAATTACACAAATTCATCTTCCATGATTAATGGATGATCCGGCAGAAGGCATACACTGATGGAGTAGGTCAGTATGCAGACTATATTACTGAATATTTCAACCCGGGTTGTAAATATAGTATCTGTTTCTCTTAGGGACTGTCACACTGAGTGCAGTATAAAATGCAATAAATTTCAACAGATTAATTAACTCTTTGGTTACTGGGGCTGTGTGTCACCTACCCTGGCACCTAATAAAAATTCCTTTAATGCCAAGACATAAAGAAGGGCCTCTTTGGAAATGAGTTATTAACAGCATTTCGTGAATAGATGGAGAAATTGTAGCCGAGCCATTTAAGTGTCATAAAGTGCAGCAAAGGCTGCTGGAGGCCTCTGAGGGATGCCAGGCAATACCATAACAATCAAATCTGAGATGGAAGAGGGATTGAGCTGTCCACTCAGAATTTTTATATTGTCAAAGAGCAGCGAGGAAATAATGTGATCAAGAAGTGAATTAACCTTGTGTGTGAAGGAAAGGGGATGATCTGATGGAAAAGGCAGTAAAGTAAAAATCACTCCATAATGCCTACATTGCAGGAGAGTCATGAGGGGCTCCTAATGTCTGCAGGCTGTCGGAGAACAGATCCAGGCCTCTAAGTACTATAAACCCATTACCTGCATTAGCCTGTAATTGGAATGCATTTATTCGTGCTTTCTTAGTTCTTCAGGGTTGGCATCTTATACACCCACAGAGCATTAATTTCCATAAATGTTCTATCTTTGCAGACAACTAGACAGTCTTGGGTGGGAATTAGCATTCAGCGAAGGAGGAGGAAAGAGCTGTGTACGTAGTACAAGATTTGTATCCATCTTTTATTTCCTACTCTGTTTTAATTTAGCCCCTGACTGCTTCCCCTCAAATATTTTTGGATGCTTTCTGATACAGGTCTAGCTATCATACTTTTCTATTTCAAGACAAGAATTACAACAAGCAGAAAACAATAAACATCAAATACTAACCAATTGCTTTTTACTAATATTCAAATAACTATCTTTCAAAATTCAAATTTCACTTTGTTACTTGAGGTTGCATCTCAAAATATTATAACACTTTTTATAAAGTTCTACACATAACCCAAGGAGTAAGTAGGAATAATAATAAAATTTAAATCATTATTTTTTTCCTGAAGACGGTAACTTTAGCCTTGGTTACTTAGTAGAACCAAACCCAGCAAATACTAGAAAGTAGGAGCCTGGCAGTTAGATCATCTACCATGTACCAATCACTGCTCTACGTATTAATTTAGGTCACTTTGATGACAACCTTGTGAGGTGCGTACTTATATTACTATCTCCATTTTATGAATTAGAGAAATGGAGCAGAGAGGTTTATAGAAATATAGAAATAGAGAAACAGAGAGGTTAAGGAAATTCCTCAAGGTCACACAGCTAATTTGAAATCCCTATAATCTGTATGTAGAAGGCCGGATTTTTAGCTACTTCACAAAACTGTTTCACCAAAAAAGAGTTAATAGATCCAACATACTGCTTAAATTACTCTCGCCAAACAATGGATATTCTACTTATATTCTAATAAATAATTAATTGTAAAATTACACATGAACATGCATAAATGAGTGTGTGTTGTCCTCGGGAATTCTGCACCTTCATCTGTCCCTCGTTTCTCCTACACTATCAATCATTCTCCTTTTTTAAGGGACAGTTCCTATTAGCATATAGATGTGCTTCAGGCTTTAGTGTCTTCTGGCTTTAGCTTCACTCTCCTTGACCCTATGTCACCATACAGCTATTGTCACCTCTTCACTGGTAAAACTTCTCTCAGGAGTTGTATTTGCGTGTTGTCCCTGCTTGCTCTTGTCCCATGATTTCTCCAGTCTCTTACGACTCTGCCTCCTTCCTCACCACGTCACAGAAACTTGTGTTAATTCAAAGGTCACCTTCATGTCTTTGGTTTGTTCAATCTTCTTGAAAACAGAACACAATTAACTACGCCCTCCTTCCTGAAAATACCGCCTTTGTGGTTACCAGGACACCACTCTCTGCCTTCCCTCCCACTTCTCTGCCCTGGGTTTCCCTTCACTGGTGCCTCTGTACCAGCTCTGAGATGCTGAGGTTCTTCAGTGCCTAACTCTGGGCTCCTTCTGCCACCTCTCTCCCACCCCCCTTAGCCAGGTCATCTACCACATGGTTACTGACTATGTTTGTATTTGTATTTCTTCTTTGTATTCCAGAGGTAAATATCCAGCTGCTTCCTGACATCTCAATTTTATGTCTTACAGGCATCTCAGATTTGATACATACAAAATGGGACTCTTGATTTTCTCACACCACCAAAACAAATGAACAACAGCAACAACAACCCTACCTTATTTCTGAATGCTTAAGCCAGAAATGTAGGTGTCATAGCCAGAGTCCTTGCTCTCTCCATCTCATTTGCCAGATATGGGTTTAAGTACAATACTTTATCCAGTTCTGGCCACCAAGAGTGAGGAAAAGGCTTTCCTTACCTGTAAAAAGATGCACAAAAGGAAATACCTCTCTCCTTCAGGTAATGACTAAAGCTGCTGCTACAAAGCCCTCCCTCTGAGTTGCTTCTTATGTGCTCCAGTAAATTCTTCATTGTTTAAGATGCTTTTAATCTGGAGCCAAACTTGACGTATCTTTTTTTCTATCAGTTATCTATCTGCATAACAAATTACCTCAAAACTGAATGGTTCAAAATAACAATAAATGTGATTTGCCTCACAGTTCCCTTGGGTCAGGAATTCAGAAGTGGCTTAACTGAGTGGGCTGATTTGGGTTGTCTAATGAGGTGGCAGATACGATGTTGACCAGGACTGCAGTCAACTGAAGGTTTGACAGGGGCCAGGTGGATCCACTTCCAATCATTCACATTGAAACTTGGTGTCTCCTGTTGGCTGGGGCCGCAGTTCCCATGGTTTTCTTCGCAGGCTGCTGAGTCACAGCATGGCAGCCAGCTTCTCTTAAAATGATCGATCCAAGAGTGAACAAGCAAAGTAAAAACTATTCTTACTATTCTTCTCCTTCTCCTTCACCTCCTCTCCCTCCCCTCCCCTCTTCTCTTCCTCTGCCTCCTCCTCCTTCTTCTTCTAATAACAACGCCTCAGAAACCACGCAGCATCACTTCTGCCACATTCTATTCATTAGAAGGGAATCACTAAGTCTAGCCCAGCTTTAAGGGGAAAGAATAGGATTCATCTTTGTAAAAGACAGGCAGACGTATTTTAAAACCACCACATGAACCTTTTCTCACTGCATTCTAATTCCAGTAATATCCCTTCAGTTTCTAGCATTTGCAAAACACCTTTCTACCTCAGCATTCATGCACATGTGAACACGATTACCTGAAACATTCTCCTTAAAGTTCCTTCTCTTCTTTGGGCATTTTTTTTAGGCTGGCCTTCCCTGAATACCTTTCTGAAGTGGGTTTCCGACCCCATTAGTCTCAGTCTGAGCTCCTTGTCTCTTTCCTTCATAAAATTTTTCACAATTTATAATCATTCCATGGGAGAGGGGTTCCACCCGCTGGGCCCCTCTGGCCACCATGGATGAGAATAAATCTACCAAGACATGATCTGCTTGGGGAGGAAAGGTGGCTAATCTCTGCAAGGAGAAGGGCCAGGAATTTATTCCTCAATTGGCTTTTATTGGGTTTAATTTGCTTAGGAATACATTTTGCAAAATAATTTGCATTTGTATACATAAAGCTCATCAATCATCATCAATCAATGATCAAACAATAGATAATGTTCCAAGAACTCTGAGGGCCTATTCTGAGTCAGGGTCAGATAGTTAAAGGGTCATCAAACTTTGGGGAAAAAACTCACTTCAAGCTTGGACCCTTATCATTTAAATTGAGGGTATTAGCAAAGTAGGTTTCATGGGATTTTATGCATTCCTTCTTAGGCCTGATCACCCCAGGGAACCTGCCCTTTCTAGAAGAGGGCCGCACCCACCTCCAGCATTGTTTCAGTCTTAAGGCATTCTTTCGGGCTTAAGTCAGGCAGGGGAAGTAAGGCAACCAAGAGTTAGGAGAATTCTTGCAGACAGAATGAGGACTCAGGCTATGTCAAAACTGAGGGGTGAAGGTCCATCACCCCCTTTTTCTATAGCTCCCCAAGTCCTTCCCTGAGGGTCCCTTCATGACTGTGCCTGTCTTAGGTCATCCTTCCTTTGAGGAATCTTACCCATTATTGGCTAACCAGTCATCCGCCTGAGGCCAAGCAGAGTGAGGTGAAAGGGGGCAGAGGCAGTGCCCCTACGAGGAAGATAAGCTTTGTCTCCTAAATGGCTTATGGTCCCAAGGTCCTTTACTCAGCCTTAGCCATGAGGGATTGCAGCTTCTAAAACCAGGCAGGGTGGTTCCCAACATCTCCATTTTATTTTATTTACTTTCATCCTTTGCTGACCCATTGGGAAGTATGTTTCATGATGGAAGAGACACTTTTTGTCTGTTTACTATTACATTCCCAGTGTCTAACACAGTACATGGCAGGTAGTAGGTACTCAAAAAATAGCAAATGAATAATTATTAATTAATGAGAACAACTTGAGTATGCATCCACAAAATGTTTTTGGAAGAGTGGCATTAACACAGCCATTTAGAGGAAAATGCCCAAGATGATAAGGTGCTTAGAAAGTTTAATATGAAAAGGGATATTATAACTATATTTTGAGTCTTCAAAGAGCTATTATTGGGGGGAAAGTAAATTTATCCCATATGATTCATAAAGTATAATTAGAATGAGTACATAAAAATTATGGGAAAACAGAGTTTAGTTCAATAAAAGAAAGACATTTCACCATGACCAGGTGGCTCAGTTGGTCGAAGTGTCATCCCATACACCAAAAGGTTGCTGGTTTAATTCCAGTCTGGGACATGTACTGGAGGCCATCAATTGATGTTTCTCTCTCATATTGATGTCTCTCTCTCTCTCTCTCTAAATCAATAAATATATCCTCAGGTGAAGATTAAAAAGATACTTAAAAATAAATAAAAGGAAGACATTTCTAATAATTAGAGTTACCTAAAAAAGCAAAACCCATTGACTTATAAAAGAGTAATCTTCCTACCACTCCACATGTACAAACAATGTGCTCTAAGACTTCCTGCCTTCAATGTCAGAAAAAAAATTCAAATATATAACCAATTGGACCAAATGACTCTAAGCTTCCTTTGCACATTCTAGGGCTCTACAATATAAACCTTAACAAAATATACATTAAAAACTTTCTTACCAACATTTTGTGTGTGAGGGAGGTAATAATGAGTTAAACATCCATAAGAAAAGAATATTTCTCTCTATATTATCATGCTTTTGGAGATTTTGATTATGCAGAAAATAAGTTTTTAGAATGTTTTTATTAGAAAAAAGCATGTTTGTTTTAAAAATCTAAATATTGTTACATATTGCTGAAATATATTTACCTCAGAGCTATAGCAATTTTAAAATTTTCACTATAAGGAATATTCTCTAATATCTTTCATTTCTGGAAATAATGAACTATGTTAGCTATAATTTTTACTGCTGCATTAAATTAACCTTTTAAACATTACATCAAGAACAAATATTCTTTAGAAAATAACAGAAAAGGTCTTTAATAGGTAAATGGGTAAACAAACTATGGTAAATCCATAAACTAGAATATTAGTCAGCAAAAAAAAAAAAGAAAGGAACTATCAACTATGAAAAGATATGGAGGAACCTTAAATGCATATAGCTAAAGAAAAGAAGTGAATCTGAAAAGGCTGTATCTTGTATAATTCTGGGAAAGGCAAAACTATGGAAATAGTAAAAGGTCCATGATTACCAGGGGTTCATGGGAAAGAGGGGGAAAGATGCTCAGTAGAATGCTGAGGACTTGGGAGGCGGCAAAACTATTCTGTATGATACCATAATGATGAATATATATTGGTGTACATTTGTCCATAGAGTATTCAATACCAAGAGTGAATACTAATGCAAATTATGCACTTTAGTTCATTATAATGTACCAGTACTAGCTCATCAATTATAATAAATGTACTACTCTAAAGCAAGATGTTAAAAATAGTGGAAACTGTTTGGCATGGGGTATGTGGGAACTTTTTCTATAATGCAAAAAGTGTGTGTAAAAAGAAGGACTGTAATAATATAGTGTAAATTATATGGAGCAAATATTAAGGTATCTAAAGAAAGAGAAGGGAGAAGAGAAAGAGACAATAACAAGGTATAAAAATGTAAAGGATTATAGAATTTGGAGAAAAATTAGAGAAAAGACATAGTCTAGGCTAGTAAAGCAAAATGAATGGAGGGAGACTCAGTGTAGGAGACCATTCTGTGTGACATGGACCCAGCTCCCAGTGGAAAGTAAAGCCCAATGCACAGGACCCATGCCCATGTATAGGTTCTCCCATGGGGAATCAGGCCTGCATTATACCTAGGCTGCGTTGAGACTTGCTTTTTGCTAAAACTCCCTCACCCTGAATTGAAGCAGCAAGTGCTTACTGTAACTTCCTTAAGTCTGAGCTAAACCTCCCCAGTATGGAGTGTAACTATTTCAACCACTTTTCCCTTTGCATTTGCAAATATCCTTCTTCTATGATGTGATTAGTGATATCCTCTCCTTTGTTTTCTGTAAAAGGTAACCACCAAAAGCAAACCTGTGCATAGTAAATGAGGACCATCACGTAATGTGCCCAGAAAAGAAATAAAGGCCTGTTAAGGCAAGGGCCAAGGCTTTTTCTCCTCTTGAGAGAGAAGCCGTGCCATCCCTTTTCCTCCACAGGACTCGGTAGTCCATGTGAATTTCTCGTATCTCATCCACAATGTAGTGGACCCCACAAGCCAGGGTCGCATCAACTCAGAAAGAAAAATAATACTAAGGGTGTACTCCTACTAATAATGAACATTATAAATATTCATTTGAATGCCTCAACTGATCTTATGATTTATTGATATAATCAACAAATATTTCTTTGAGCAAGACACTGTGATAGAATGATAGAGAATTTTTAGATACTTTAGACACCAAACCTGCCCTCAAGAAGCTTGCCAAAAGTTAAGAATTACATTACTTTATAAGACAAAAAAGTAGATCAAGAAACCAGTTGGCTCTTGAACTGGCTTTCTTGTTCTACTATTCACTACACATGACATGCACCAAGCACTCTTAATGGGAAAAATTATGTCCACATAGTGCTGTTTAGATCTGAAATGTTTCTCATATTTTTCTATTATTTCTAATGCAAAGGAAATCTTTTTTGTTCCTATCAAACTTATCTGTTGGTATGTAAGAGCTCTATAACAACTCACTGCTCCTTGAAAGTGTGAGCTGCTACTGGCATAGCTGATTTCTCAGTATGGCTCCCTCTATAGGGAATCACACAACAGGGACGTTTTAACTATTAATCAGAACCATGACTTACTTCTGTCAGGAGCACTGGTCTAAAAGAGAACATGTCAGGGTTGGGAACACTTGGAATCACCTAGTTTATGTCTACAGTGCAGGGATCCCTTGTAAAAAGCACCCCAGGAAAAGGCCATTCTAGTCTCTGTTGTGAGACAGCTTGTTTCACTTTGGGACATTAGTACAGTACGCTTAAAGTCAGGGGAACAGAAACTGATGTATCACATATCTCAGTTTGGTTCTAGTTCTGTACCCCAGAGCTACTTAAATCTAATTTTTTTTATATACTAGGGATTTAAATATTTGAGGAACAGTTCTTGTGTATTTCAATGGTTCCTCATTATGCCGTAATCTTACACCTTTGAATAACATAGTCCTTCTGTTCTGCATGAACATTTTTGTTTGAAGCCCAAAGATTACAAAGACTTGTCCTTTGTTTTCCTCTCCCACAATCAATTTGAGGAATAGTTGATTGCTCTGAACACATCACGATTAAATGTATGATGACTGAGTAGACCAAAAATTATATATAATTAAATATACATATACATAAGTAAAACATGAATGTAATAATACCACCTATAAATAAAATATAAATAAACATGAATAGACCAAAAAAGAAGTTGTATATTTTATATAACCTGAGCTCCTATTTTGACTGATAACATTCTTAGAAATATATTGATAATGATAATATTGGTTGCCTCAGGAAAGAGGAACTAAGTAAACGAGACCATAGGTATATGATCCACTTTTCATTACATATACTTAGTTAATTTGAATTGTTAACTATGTAGACATATTTCATGATTATAAATGACATTAAAGCTTAAAGAAAACAGTTCTAAGGAGAAAACACTGAGTCATTCAAAATACTCTCTTCCAGACCCACAGGGTCCTAGAACATACTCAAATCCATCCACCAGGGAATCAGCACCAGAAGGGCCCAATTTGCTTCTGAGTAGCAGAGGAAGTGACCAAAAGCTGGTGGAAAGCTGAGCAAGAGGCATTGTCCCCTCTTGGACCCCTCCCCCACTGACAGCATCAAAACACACCAACTTGGGTTGCCCCACCCTGGTGAACACCTAAGGCTCCACCCCTTACCATGAAATAGGAGTGCTGAAACAAACAAACAAAAAAAACATGGCCCAAATGAAAGAGCAGATCAAAGCTCCAGAAAAATACAACTAAGCAACAAAGAGATAGCCAACCTATAAGATGCACAGTTCAAAACACTGGTAATCAGGAAGCTCACAGAACTGGTTAAGTATGGTTGCAAAATCAAGGAAAAAATGAAGGCCATGAGAAATGAAATAAAGGAAAATGTACATGGAACAAACAGTGACAGGCAAGAAACTGGGACTTAACTCAATGGTTTGGAGCATAAAGAAGAAATAAACATTCAACCAGAACAAAATGAGGAAACAAGAATTCAAAAAAATGAGGAGAGGCTGAGGAACCTCTGGGACAACTTGAAACATTCCAACACCCAAATCATAGGGGTGCCAGAAAGAGAAAAGGAGGAACAAGAAATGGAAAACTTATCTGAACAAATAATGAAGGAAAATTTCCCTAATTTGGCAAAGGAAATAGACTTCCAGGAAGTCCAGAAAGCTCAGAGGGTCCCAAAGAACTTGAACCCAAGGAAGCACACACCAAGGTGAATCATAATTACATTACCCAAGAGGAAAGATAAGGATACAATCTTAAAAGCTGCAAGAGAAAAGGAGACAGTTACCTACAAAGGAGTTCCCATTAGACTATCATCTGATTTATCAAAATAAACCTTACAGGCAAGAAGGGACTGGAAAGAAGTATTCCATGTCATGAAAAGCGAGGACCTAATCTAAGATTACTCTATCCAACAAAGCTGGAATAGAATGGAAGGACAGGTAAAATGCTCCCCAGATAAGGTCGAGTTCAGGTTCATCATCACCCACCCCTTATTATTTAAAATGTTAAGGGGACTTATCTAAGAAAAAGAAGATCAAAACTGTGAACAGTAAAATGATGACAAACTCACAACTATTAACAACTGAACCTAAAAAAAAATAAAAGCAAACAAAGCAAACAACTAGAACAGGAACAGAATCACAGAAATAGAGATCACATGGAGGGTTATCAGTGGGGAGGGGGTGAGGGGAGAATGCATGTAAAAGTACAGGAGTAAGAAGCATAAATGGTAGGTAGAAAATAGAAAGGGGGAGGTTAAGAATAGTATAGGAAATATAGAAGCCAAAGAACTTATATGTACAGCCCATGGACATGAAGTAAAGGATTGTGGGTGGGAGGGGGTGTGCAGGGTGGAGAGGAATAAAGGAGGGGAAATGGGACAACTGTAATAGCATAATCAATACAATATATATTTTTAAAAATAGTCTCTCCCAACTCCCTCATGTACAAATCTGTTCATTCAGCCCATATTCACTCAGTGCTCCCAAATAGCAAACACCATATCAGACAGTGAGGATTACACACATGACATGGTCACTGCTTTCTAAGAGTTCATGGCCCAGTAAAGGAGACAGACAGACAGACAGACAGAAAGAAGCACCAAACTGCAAAATAATGTGATACTGCTCTCACAGAAACAAATAGAAGTGAGTATAAGAATTGTGATGGCCCAAGAAAGAGAACAGTTCATCTGCTTTCCAAAGAGGAGAATGGTGAGGGATCTTTAAGAGGATGTCACAGTCACAGAACTTGACTGTAGCAGAGCATTCAAATTCAGATTTTTGGATTTCTAAGTAGCATCCATTTTGCTATGCTGTTCTCTCACAATTTGATCACAGATAATCAGTGCTATAGTTATAGCACTTATGTACAGGAACAAGATTTACTTTAAAGCATGTCTTGCTAAAAAAAAAAAAATTGCCTACTTTACAGAATGAAAAAAGACCTTTTAAACAACTCTAACCTTGTACTAAAAGCATTTAACACTCATATACATGCACAGTGATATACATATGCATGTACATGTAGTTTCATATTGAAATTAATAGATATGCGTAGCTAGTGATAAGTGTTATCTCAAAACAAGTCCAATTCCATTTATTTACAAACATTTGGTGCAGAAAAGCTCATAAGCTTACCAGGTGTCAGACTATGTTAGTACAAAACTCTGATCCCAACAGGATACTTAAATTGGAAGCAAGAAGGAATCTTTTCATTATTGCCATCTCTCTTATATAATAGAACGTGTTTTAGAGGAATCACCTTACTTAGTGCAGCTAATTTAAACTGAGTTGGCTACTTAGATTGTCCAAATATCCTTTGCTCTCCAAATGTGCGAAAAGCAATCGAAACCTCTCAGGTTGTATGTGTTAAGAGGTAAAGTACTCCCGCCCAAATATCAAGCCCCAACAGGCAGCAAAGGAAAAAAATAGGCCTTACTCTTTCAGATAACTGAAAATACTGTGGCAATATGACACTCCTGTCTCAGAATCAACAGCAAAAAAAAAAATGATAATAATCAGTGATTATTGCCACCCAAACCATTTGAGTAAGAAGAGGCAATTGTGTACAACTCTTGGTATCTTCAGAGCTTCTATCAAGAATCACTGTAAATATAACAGCAAAATGCCATTTATAAAAAATACAGTGGACTTTAAGATCATGTAAGTACTATTTGTTAAAGTGATGTGCACGGCATCTCTCTAGAATCAAGGATTCTTCACAGAGGTTAGAGTGAGCGGTGTGCCCTTGGCAATGGAGCTAGAATCTAATGCTGAAGTGCATTGCAATGCCAGCCATGCTCACTCCCGAGTCCCTCAGCTCTTTATGTTGCCACACATGTGGGTGCAACTTCTGTTGTCTTATAAGCTTTAAAAAAAAGCCTGTTTTTATTTCATTCATTTTAGCAAACTTCAGACAAAAATTATGGGGGAAGATAAGGAAGAACACCATCTTCTATATCATGGCATGTTAAAATGGAATAAATCATTTGCTACAATTTTTCTCCAAGCTGTGTTGGTCCTCAGCCATTTTTTCCTGATAATCTATAGAATATTATTACAATATGTTGTAATTGATATTTCTCTTTCCATGCTAGACTTACCATAGATAATTCTAAAATAGAAGCTAGCTATTCTACTTCTAGAAGAATTCACTTTGCTATTAAGACCTAAATCATATTAAAATAATCACACACAGTATAAAGAGAAAAAATATATATAATTTTGGATATATATATATCAAAGAAATAAAAAACTTATTTTATGAAAGTGTATTGTGATTTAATTAAACTAAAAGCAGCTAAATCATGGTCACATATTGCATAGTTGTGATGAAAACTGAGAAGATTAGTTGCTAAAAGGGGATTTGGTAAAAGAGACTTCAGCTAGTTACTTTAAATTTAAAAACAAAACAAAACAAACAGATATTATATTACAAAAAAATGAACAATCATGTTACCAATTCATGGACTTAATTATTCATTCAAAATGAACAATAACCCGGTACCAACTCCAGTAGAGAGATACAAAAAAGTCTACAATATAGGCTAATCAAATTGGCACAGTAGGTATAATAGTTATATGATTCAAACAGGAAACAATTCATGGTAGACATAGCTGAGTAATCATTTTCTTATAAGAAAAGACAAAATCTCACTTTAAGACAAATTCAAAAATATGAGAAAAACCTTCATCACATCAATCCTCACCCTTGTTTTTTGACTCTTACTCTGTATAATAATAATAAGAATACATATGACTATATTAAGCAGATATGCATGTAAAAATGTATCTGATACTTTTAATACACTAAAGGAAACTAAGGGGACTCAGTCCTTACTAACATCAGTGATTCATAAAAAAGTGAGCTAACATTTTCTAGGGTTATTAATTTATCAATATAGCTTTTAAGCTATATATATAAGCATCAATATATGCTTCTCTGGTCATTGGTTATAATATTTCAATTTAAAGGCATTGGCTTTTAAACTGAAAGGAGTAATTATTTCCTTAAATCTTATATAGAGTATCTTAACAGATTAAAGGAAATAGCCACATGATATACCTCACTGGAATTAATTTAATTGCACTTATTTAACTGTAGAAACCTTTTTTCTCTAGAGTACATAGAAAATAAAAATATACAAATACTTATCTTTCTTTCATGAATTTGTCCAATGCTTATTATAAAAAGAAATAATAGAGTAAAACAAATTTCCTTCTAGTTTTTTTTATTCTTTGTGTCATTGAAATGCAAAAACATAGATTTTAAAAATATTTTATTTATTTATTTTTAAAGAGAAGGAACAGGAGGGAGAAAGAGGGAGAGTGAAACATCAGTGTGTGGTTGCCCTTCATGCACCCCCTACCTACTGGGGACCTGGCCTGCAACCCAGGCTTGTGCCCTGACTGGGAATCAAACCAGCAATGCTTTGGTTCACAGGCTCATGCTCAATCTACTGAGCTACACCAGCCAGGTCTATATAATGTATTTTGAAAGCAGTTTCTATGTCAATTATATATGGACATTATATATTCTATTGTTTAATGTATCTATATATTATACTATTAATTTCTTGGCAAAACTTCAGAATGTATTTCACATGTCTACTTACTTTCTGGTATTAAATATAGCAAATAGCCTTTAAGTTCAATTATAATTAACCAAAAGTTAGTGTAATTCTCACAAATCATGCTAGTACCATTAAAAATATTTCACCTTATTTATCACCAGTCAATAAAAAAGATATAAAATAAACTAGAATACATTTTATAATCAAATGAAAGCTTTAACATCAACTATAAATTTTTACTTTATTCAATTGCATCAATGAATCAAAATTTATTTCCATGAAAGTATTTTCAGTGAGCCCTGGCCACGTGGCTCAGTCAGTTGGCATGTTGTCCTGTACACCAATAGGTTGTGGATTCCATCCCCGGTAGGAGTGGCATGTGTGTGAAGTAACCAATCAATGTCTGTCTGTCTGTCTATCTGTCTCTCTCCCCCTTTCTCTCTCGCTCTAAAATCAATAAGCATGTATTCTAGTTAGGATTAAAAAGAGAGAAGTATCTTGGGTGCAATTTGTTGGTGGTGATTTCAATACTTTTCCCTTTGGATAGGTACAACACTAATTTGCCAGGCCTTAGGTTTTGCTAAGAAGCAACTGTTTTATTCCAAAGATACAGAGGAACCCTGTCTAATCCCCAATGTCATGCGATCTCGTAAAGCACCAACATGGCAAACCCTGGAGTTGTGTAATGCAGTGGCCTGGCTCAGAACATTTCCAAAATTAAAGGTACTTTATATATCTGGAGGACTATTTCTACTGAATTCACTTGAAAATATAATACAAACATTTTACACAGTAATTTAAGTTTAACTTGTTTCAAAATAACATACTTCCCGTTTTTGTGTCACAATCTGTGTCCAGAAAATATTTGAATGACAATAATAATGTCCATCTTTTGTGGTCCTAAGCAACAGATTTCTCATTGGAAACAACAGAAGCAGGAAGACAGTACAGCGACATCTTTAAAGTATCAGGAAAAAGGTATCTATTATCCTAGAATTCAAAACCCAATAAAAATAACTTTCAAAAACAAAGTCAAACTAAAGACCTCATAAGCAAAAATTATCTCAAAATATATCATAGGCCTAGATGTAAAACTTAACCTATAAACTTCTCAAAGAAAACAGAAGAAAAATCTTTGTGACATTGGGCTAAAAAAGAATAATTAGATATGACACACAAAAAAACAGAATCTACCAAAAATTAATAAACAATAAATAATAAATCAAGCAATATCAAAGTTAAGATCTTCTACTCTTCAAAGACACTTTAAAGAGAATGATAAAGCAAGCCTCGACACAGAGGAAAATATTTTAAAATTGCATCTCTGATATAATACTTGCATCCAGAATATATAAAGCATTCTCAAAACACAATAGTAAAAAAACAAGCAAATCAATTTTTAATGGGCAAAATATTTGAGCAGAAACTTCACCAAGATACACAGAACATATACAGAAGTGAAATATGGATATGAAAAGATGCTCAGTATCACTAGTCATTAAGGGAACTGCAAATTAAAACCATGGTGAGACACTACTACACACCTGTAAGACTAAAATTAAAAACACTGACCATACGATGTGTTAGCAAGGATGAGGAGCAACTGGAATTCTTATCCAATGCTGGTGGTAATATAAAATGGTGCAATCACTTTGGCAAACAATTCAGTAGTTTCTTAAAAAGTTAAATATGTACCAACTCTATAGTCCAGCAATTCCACTTCTAGGTATTCACCCAAGAGAAATGAAAACTCACATCTACACAAACAATTGTACGTGAATGCTCAAGAACACCTTGATGCCAAAGAGCCAAAACCTGGCAACAACTCAAATGTCCATTAACAAGTGGATAAATAAATTGTTCAATCTGTATGATTGAATATTACTCAGCAATAAAAAATAAACTATTGATAAACACAATACCATGGATGAATCTCAAAATAATTCATCTCAGTGAAAAATGCAAACAAAAAAGTATACGATATGTTTCCATTTGCTTAAAATTCTAAAATATTCAAACTGATATTGTGGTGGGGCTCTACCGGCAGAGCCCCATCCATCCACCACAGATGAAAATAAGACTACCAAGACATGATCTGCTTGGGGAGGAGAGGTGGACAAACTCTCAAAGGAGAAGGGCCAAGAGCCCCTTCCTTAATGGCTTTTATTAGGTTTGTAATACACAGGAATACAGGTAAAGCTCATCAATCAATGTCAGGCGGCATGGGTCAAACAGTAGTTAACATTTCAAAGAACTCTGAGGGTTCAATCTGAGACAGGGTCTGTCATCTAAGGAGTTACAAAATGTTGGGAGACAAACTCATTTGCTGCTCGGATCTTATCATTTAAATGAGAGCACTCTTAGCAAAGCAGGTTTCACAGGACTTTACGAATTCTTTCTTATGCCCAATCACCTGGGGAACCCACCCTAGCCAGCATAGATAATGGGTCAGGCTTAATGTTTCTGTCAATGTTTCAGGCTTAAGTAAAGCAGGGCCAGGAAGCCAAGAGATAAGGAAAACTTCTCCCAGATGGAATGAGGACTCAGGCTATGTCAGGATAGCCGGAGGGTGAGGGTCCATCACCCCCTTTTTGCTGTGGCCCCCCCGAGTCCTTCCTTGAGGGCCTTCCACATGGTCATGCCTGTCTTAGGCAACCCCTCCCTTGAGGGAATCTTATCTGTCATTGACTAACTGACTAAGCATCGGGGGCCAGTTATGGATGAAGCAGAAGCGGCACTCCTGCCAGGGAGATAAGCTTTGTCTCCTTAGTGGCTTACAGTCCAAAGGTCACTCACTCAGACTTAGCCATGGAGGGTTACAACTCCTGAAACCAGGCAGGGCCATTCCCAACATGATCTACAGGAAGTTAATGGTTGCTTGCAGAAGGGGTAGAGGCAGGGATGGGTGGGAGGGACAGAATACAAAGAGACAGGAGGGAATCTTGGGAGCACTAGAGTTGTTCATTATTTTTATTTTGGAGATTTGTGTATAGATGTATACGTACATAAATACTTCTCAAAGTGTATGTTTTAAGTATGTGCAGTTTATGTAATTATTCCTCAATAAAGTTGTTAAAAACTATATAATGAATTTTGAATTGGTTATTAGTCTCAATTGTTCATATTTTTGCCTTATAAATTATTTTATCTTATTTATCTTTATCATTATTTATTTCATTGCTGTGGGTCTATTTTAACCTTATTGCATGTAATGTATTTTTATCAACTGTATGTTTGGGCTAAATTTTTCAAATAGTAATATGAGTATATGCAGGCATTGCAATTCCAACATTAATCATGCTTAAACAGCTAAATCAAAACCTCCAGAAATGTGTTTGTACAGTGATTCTACAGTTCTATCACCAGTTTCTTCAATGATTGAATCAGACAAGATATGGTACCTGAACCAAAGGCTCTTTCATCCATTTAAAGTAGGATTTGACCATATGTGTTCGAGCCTTATTCCTAGACCTAGGAAGCAGCAAGAAGAAAGAGCCTGGAATGTTAAAGATCCTATAAGTTCTCTATGGCTGGGGTATGAGGCTTATGAGGAAGTCAAGGTCAGATCCTACAAAGCCTTCTATGTTATGCTAAGAATAGAATACACAATGTGAGTAAAAAGCAAAAGCAACAAAGTGAATAGATGGGGGATTATACACTGACTGGATTGGCTGAGGGGGATGGGTTCCAAAAAAACCAGATGAGAAATAAATCTGCAGATTCTTAAGAGTCTTAAAAAGCAAGATAAGCATTCCTGGCCAGGTAGCTCAGTTAGTTAGAGCATCCTCCCAATATGCCAATGTTGTAGGTTCAATCCCCAGTCAGGGCACATACAAGTATCAACTGATGAATGCATAAATAAGTGGAAGAACAAACTGGTTTCTCTCTTTCTGTGTCTCTCTAAAAAAATCAATAATTTCTTTAAATTAAAAAAAAGAAACAAGATAAGGAAATTGAACATGCCCCCACAGAGGAGGGGAGGCCAGTTATGGTTTTAAATCATGATTTGGTAGGTAGAAATCTAAGATGATCTTCAATGACCCTCACCCTTGTGTAGGGGGCAAAATCTCTGGTAGGATGAAATATCACCCCCAGGGTTATGTTACATTACATAGCAAAAGAGTCTTGCAGATGTCCTTAAGATTACTAATCAGTTGATTTTAGATTAATCAAAAGAGACATTATCCTTATGGGCCTGACCTAATCATATGAGTCTTTAAAATCTAGGTCTAAATGTCAGAGGTGGATCTAATCAGGGTTTTAAAGCATGAGAAAGATCTGACACACCATTACCACTTCATGCATGGAGGGGTCTGAGAGGCAAAAGCTACAGGTCTCC
This sequence comes from Glossophaga mutica, assembly GCA_039655065.1. Lineage (NCBI taxonomy): Eukaryota > Metazoa > Chordata > Mammalia > Chiroptera > Phyllostomidae > Glossophaga > Glossophaga mutica. Next base: position 89,836,534 of record CM077307.1, on the reverse strand, counting down.
TCCAGAAGCTGAGACCAGACCCTCAGCTGACAGCTGACAAGGAAACAGGCTCCTCAGTCCCCCAGATTGCAAGGAATTGGATTCTGCTAACAACTTAAATGAGCTGGAAGAAAGACCCCAAGCTTTTAAACAATAATCCTTGCTAACACAGATTTCAGCTTTGTAAAACCCAACCAACTCAAACCTAGACTTCTGATCTACAGAACTGTGAACTGATAAATGGGTCCTGTTTCGAGATGCTAAGTTTGAAGTAATTTGTTTAGCAGCAATAAAAAACTAATATAGATGGTAAAGCTATGATAAAATAAGTACTGTAGAAATATTCACCTCACAACACACTGTACAATGGGTTAAGTCACTGGTAGCTGGTTGTTGGTGTCTTGGCCTCACCTTTTTAGTACGTAACTATAGTACTGAGAAAGAAAAGTAACCCCTGACAGCTGGGAGCTACCTGGCTCTATGTACTTGGCCATGATGTCCTGCTGAATAATATCATGAAATACCAACATCAGACAAGGCCACTCAGTGACCACAATGGATCAGGACAAAAACAAGAGTACTCAGTAATCATGTCTGAATCAACACAGAAACAAGAACATTCTCTAAACTCCAAAAATGGCCAAACATCCCCTATCTGAGATAATGTGATAGCTACTTCTTTACCAATTGCAGGTGTAGGTTCCCTTTGTTCCTCCCTTCTTCTAAGGAAGAATTATGAAGATACCCAGTCAGCGTGATCTCTGTTTCCTGGCAATAGACAAATTTCTGTTGGATTTCCAAGAGCAAGTGCCAGCTTCCTGAAACCTTCACCCAGATCACCTGATAGCCCAAATTCTGTAAGTCCTTTCTAGTACGCTCTTACTAAGATACTCCACAGGTCCCCCACAATATGCATTCTCCTTCATTGCAATAAGTCACTAATAGAGTGTCATTCAACCCCCGGCGTGTTACTGCTGGTCCTTGGGTGGAGAGCACTGACAGTATCTTACTGACTCCCTGCCCATTGCTTATCTTGGCTTTGCTTGTTGGCATGGGGAGGACTGAAGTAAACTACTAAGGCATTACAGCCTTAGAGAAAAATCCTAATCTTATGGGAAGGAGTTGGAGAATAAGTATCCAGGCCTTCTCACCCTATGAAGAAAATAACTTGGAAGTGTGTACAATATTGTTCCTTAGAGGTCCCCAGTGGGAAGGAGCCCCAGTTGCCCACAGCAGTAACCTGCTTGATGCCACAGCCTTTATTGGTTTCCCTCCCTTCCCTGGCTCACTTCCCACTTTCCTACCAGTATTTCCAAGAAACACCTTGCAAACAAACAATTTTCATACAAACCCTTGGCTTGAACTCACTTTTGGGAAGCACAACCTAAATTAGTCAGTAAGACTGATGTCCGGAAGTCCAGGCAAGGGGCAAGTGTACTGCAATAAGTAGACTAACACCCCTCCCCCAGGATGTCCATGTCCTAATCCTTGTGACCTGAATAAATTGTCACATGGCAGAGGGGAATTAAGGTTGTTGATAGAATTAAGGCTGCTAATTGACTGGCCTTAAAATAGGGAACTTATTCTGGATTCACTGAGCGAATCTGATGCAATCACAAGGATCCTTAATGTGTAGCAGGAGACAGAAGAGACAGCATCAGAGTGATGTGATGTGAAAAGGACTCAACTGACATTTGCTGGCTTTGAACGTGGAAGGGGCCATGGCACAGGAACGCAGGTAGACTCTGGAAGCTGGAAAAGACAAGAATATAAACTCTCCCCAAGGGCCTCCAGAAAGAAATGCAGCCCTGTTGACAATTTGATTTTTAGCCCAATGAGGCCCGTTTTGAACCTCCAGAGAAAGGCAAAAGAATCTGTCTTTTAAGCCACTAAGTTTGTGGTAACATGTTTGTGGTAACCTACGCACAAGGTGGACCCAAGTGTGCTAGCAGTAAGTAAAAGAGAAATGAACAGAGGTAACAAATAATGAGAGTGTCATTAACAAATATAAAGAAGGGAGGGAAAATACTGTTCAGTGAAAGAATCGAAGACAGGTTGAGAATGATCACAAGGTTGTATCACTACATCCAATGTCTAGTGAGCAATTTGAAAAAAATGAGACTTACACACAGGTGAGCAGTGAACTGTATAGGTATAAATATAAGAAACAAGTACGTAGCCTTAAATTGAATGTATGCAAAAGATCAGAGAGACAAAGATTGAAACATACATTCAGAGGCCACAGGAGGACAAGGAGTGAGTAAGGAAGGAGAACTGAAAGTACAGTGTTATAGAAGTCAAGAAAGAAAAAGTTTCAAAATGAAGCTGGTTCTCAAAGGTTCTAGTTGTAGCCATGAAATAAAGAACAAGCTTCAAGAAGGTTATGTAGGCTGAACAGCTAGCTCCATGAACCCTTCAAGAATTACACTGCAGTAGAGGACTGGGAGGAAGAGAGATGCTTGTCCTGAGCAAAACTGGAGTTGCAGTACTCAGTGTTTCACCCACTTGCACCTACATGTCTGGGAGCAGTCTCAAGTACCACCCTACCCAAGCTGGCCACAGAATTTAGCCTTTTTTAAATTCACCTAAAATAATCCACCTGCGCATAAGAGGCATTATGAGCAGTGTAAACTTACTGAAGCTTTTCAGGAAGTTGTAGTGGTGGAATTAAAACTTAGATACTTAATTTATAGTTAATTAATTCCAACCAGATGTCTGCATTGCCCCCACAAGCCCTTCTTAGCCATACTACACTGACCATCTTCTTTTCTCTCTCCTTCCTCCATGTAGCTTTGATCACTGGTTCTGAATTTTCTCTACCACTTTGAACTCCATTTCCCTCCAAATGTATTATCTTAAGTGATCAAAATGCTCTGAAACTGTACTGTCTAATATGGTAGCCAATGATCACATGTGGTATTGAGTATCTACAATGTGGCTGCTCAGAATTAAGAGGTGCTAGAAGTTATAATTCACACTGGATTTTTAAAATTATTTTATTGTTGTTTAATTACAGTTAAAACTTCATGTAATATTGTGTAAAATATCTCATTAATAAATTTTTATATTGATTGCATTTGTAAGTGAAAATCTTTAGTCTAATTCAGTTAAATAAAATATATTATTAAAACTAATTTTACCTGTTCCATTTCACCTTTTAATATAGAAATTTAAATTCTTGCCAATATCTAAAATTGGCAGGAAAATTTTAATTGCATATGTGGTTCACATTATATTTCTATTGACAGCACTGCTCTAAGAAATGAAAGGAACTTCATGTTAAGAAGATCAAAACTGAGACTTCCGGCCAAGATGGAGGCGTAGGCGGACACACTGTGCCTCCTCTCACAACCAAAATTAAGGACAACAAATATTTAGAAACAAGAAAACAACCAGAACTTATAGAAAATTGAACTGTACGGAAGTCCAACAACCATTCATCCAGACCGGTAAGAGGGGCGGAGTCGCAGTAAGAAAAAGTGGAGGTGCGGACCCAGGAACGCAAGTAGCAGCGGCTCGCAGTTCCCAGCTGCACGGGCGGTGGCTGGCGGTCCTCAGGCCCACAGGCGGCAGCTGGCAGACCCCAGGCACAGGGGGGCAACTGTGCAGACCCAGTGAGGACGCAAAAGGCAGCTGGCTGACCAGGTGGTCCCACATTCGCGCGCGCAGACGGTCCAGGCAGAGGGGAAGTGGCGGAAGGGACTGAATCCAGGAGAGAGCAGAGCAGGCGCCATTGTTCCCTCTCAGGCCCCTCCCCCACGCACAGCATCACAACCCAGCGACTGGGCTGCCCCACACTGGGGAGCGCCTGAGGCTCCACCCCTCACTACGTAACAGCACGCGCACGAGTGCGCAGATAATCCAGGTAAAGGGGAAGCAGCGGAAGGGACCGGAGTCCAGAAGAGAGCGGAGCAGGCGCCATTCTTCCCTCTCGGACCCCGCCCCCACCTATAGTGTCACAACCCAGCAACTGGGCTGCTCCGCCCTGAGGAACACCTAAGGCTCCACCCCTCATACGTAATAGCTGCGACCAGACTAAAACCAAACAAAACAAAAACCGCACCAAAAATGGCTCAAACCAGAGGAAAAATGAAAATCCCGGAGTCAATTCCTCTAAGCAACGAAGAGATAGCCAACCTATCAGATGCACAGTTCAAAGCACTGGTCATCAAAATGCTCACAGAATTGGTTGATTTTGCTCATAAATTAGATGAGAAAATGCAGGCTACAATACGTGAAATGAAGGAAGACGCATGGGGAACAGATAGAGATGGAAGGAAAACTGGGACTCAAATCAATGGAGTGGACCAGAAGGAAGAAACTAACAACCAAACAGAAAACGAGGAAGAAACAAGAATTCAAAAAAATGAGGAGAGGCTTAGGAACCTCCGGGACATCGTTAAACGTCCCAACGTCCGAATTATAGGGGTCCCAGAAGGGGAAGAAGAAGAGCAACAAGTAGAAAACTTATTTGAACAAATAATAAAGGAGAACTTCCCCAATCTGGCAAAGGAAATAGACTACCAGGATGTCCAGGAAGCTCAGAGAGTCCCAAAGAAGTTGGGCCCAAGGAGGAACACATCAAGGCACATCGTAATTACATTAGCCAAGATTAAAATGAAGCAGAGAATTTTAGAAGCAGCAAGGGATAAGGGGACAGTCACCTACAAAGGAGGTCCCATCAGACTTTCAGCTGATTTCTCAAAAGAGACCTTGCAGGCAAGAAGGGGCTGGAAAGAAGTATTTGAAATCTTGAAAAGCAGGGACCTACATCCAAAATTGCTCTTTCCAGCAAAGCTGTCATTTAGAATGGAAGGACAGATAACGCGCTTCTCAGATAAGGTCAAGTTCAAGGAGTTTGTCATCACCAAGCTCTTATTATATGAAATGTTAAAGGGACTTATCTAAGAAAAAGAAGATCAAAAATATGACAATGAAAAGACAGCAAACTCACAGCTATTAAGAACCACACCTAAAACAAAAGCAAACTAAGCAAACAGCTAGAACAGGAACAGAACCACAGAAATGGAGATCATATGGAGGGTTAGCAACAGGGGCGTGGGAGGAGGAGAGGGGGGGAAGTTACAGAGAATGAGTAGCATAGATAGTGGGTAGAAAATAGACAGGGGCAGGGGAAGAATAGTATGGGAAATGTAGAAGCTAAAGAACTTATGACACATGGACATGAACTAAAGGGGGGAATGTGGGTGGGAGAGGGTGTGCAGGGTAGGGGGAATGATGGGGGAGAAATGGGACAACTGTAATAGCATAATCAATAAAATATATTTAAAAAAAAAAGAAGATCAAAACTGAGAAGTATTTCATTGTATAAATGTACCACATTTTTTTATCCAATCATCTGTAGAAGGACACTTAAGTTGTTTCCATATCTTGGCCACCATGCATAATGCTGCAGTGAACATCAGGGCGCTTGTATCTTATAACTAAATGTTTTCAATTTTGAGGGTAGATATTCAGCTATAAGAAAAGATGAAATACTGCCATTTGCAACAACATGGGTAGACCTTGAGAATATCATGCTAAATAAGTTAGACAGAAAAAGTTAAGAGCCTTATGATTTCACTCATATAGGGGTATGAAACAGAAAGCAACAAAAGAAGACCAATACTCCATAGAAAGCATTTTAGAAATCATCTTCTAAGAGGTTTACCAAATTCCATCATGTGCGTGTGTGTACGCACGCATGTGTGTGTGTATCCTCAAAAGGATTCTCAAACCATGGTGCTAAATACCTGAAATACTTCTCCATGTCATTACAAATACTAATTTTTAATGTAGAATTTTCACAACACGAATTATTAGTGCTGGGAAAGAAGACAAACGGGGCTGATGTTCACCAGTGGCCCAGCTCCATGAACTTCTGTGCATTTGGGAGAGAACGGAGCAGAGACTGTAGCCTGGAAGTCAACCAACCTACACGGGAATTGAATCTATAGCCACAGCCTCATTAGAATAGTCTATCACTCCCATCACATGCTGTAGCTAATTCTCTTATCATTAACACTAGTCACATTTTTAATTACTTGTGTAAGTAATTGTCTCTACCACAAGACTGAGAGCTTTGTGAGGGCAAGGATCTATATCTGCCTTATTCATCAACATGTCCACAATGCCTAGTAGCATATAGGTAGTCAGTGCTCAATATATATTTATTAAATAAATCTTTAATGAAAACTGAATTAACTAGATTTTCTGTTCACTGCATCCTAAACCACACATTGACCAATGAACTGCCTAACTTGAAAATGCTATCTAAGTTATTCATTATGGCAGAGATAGGAAAGAGGCAGCTGGTGATACTAATAAGTAAATGAAATGACATATAATGATAGTAAGTCACATTAATAAAAATAATGGCTAACACACTGAGGGCTCATTGGATGGCATAGGTGGTAATTATTTAACCCTTTTTCACTTATCATCACAGCAACTAACCAGTTAACTACTATTATCATCCCCATGTTACACATAGGGAGACTGAGACTTGGAAGATTAAAGTAATTTGCCCAAAGACATCCAAAGAGCAAGTGCAAGGTTTTAAATTTAGTCTTACTCTAGAACCTGAGTCTTAACACTAAGCAATATGATTGTGCCAGGACATTGAGGACCTGAGAAACATGAAGAAGGCCCTCCCAAAATTGTCCTCCTAAGGGATGGAAGGCAGTAGCATTTATCCACAGTGCCCATCCCCCATTGGTGGATCATTGCCTTGGGATGATAACTTTCCCAAGACTTCTGGGGGCAGCTGTCTATGTGTGTGCATGTGTGTGCAAGTGCATGCAAATGTATGGGGGTGGGGGGTGCACTGAGCTACTTCAGACCTCTGCAGCATCAGAAAAGTAGAAAACAAATATACATAATGCAAGCTTGAGTCACCACCTGCAGCAAGAAGTGACTAGATGAGATTGAGAAGATCCCGTCTCTAGAGGGAATTTAATATCCAAGGCTTAATAGAATCAGCTAGATTACTTCTCAGCTTTTTGTCTAAGATCAAGTGTAGAATCAGCTAGAGGTCCCACTGCAGCCACCTTTCCTGAGGCTGTAGTTGATAGTCACTTTTCTCCCTCTTCTACACTCCATTCTAGACTTATCTCACCCTTGGCCAGCACCATACCTGATTGCTGGCCAAGTGGGGTGACTGAGACATTGGAGCCTTTATTGCTTTGCTCTTGTTAGACCATGGTTGCTGTAACTGCCTATTCACCAATTTTACTGAGCATGGAAACACCAAGAGACACTCCAGTGATTCTGCTAGCTTTGCAGACATCCTCCTTGTCCACACTAGGTGGAGCAGCATTTATAACACTCAGGGTCTATTACATAGCAGGTCTGGATAAGAATCCAGCTCTCTTCTCTTCCTGCTTGTCCGCTAGTATAAGGCACACAAATTATCAAGTTGTAGCTATAATTGGTGGCTCCTATCATAGTTCCTAATAGAAGAGTTTCTCTAATTAGTAGAGAAATGAGAAGCATAAATTCTGCATTTGAGACACTGGGAAACATTATGAGAAAATCCACTATTATTTCCACTTCTTGGTTCCCAAACTCATATACCCTAGTGACTGGGAGCATAGACCATATCTGTCAGCTGTGGTGGATTCTGTGCACGTTAGTATTCAGACAGTGGCCTCCCAAATCTGTCGGTGTATTGTTCCTGGGCAGAAGAATTGAGGTTCACTACTTCAAGCCAATGTCCTGTTAGGCAAACTGCCTCAAGATGACACAATATATAGTAGGACCAGTAGAAACTATGATCACTGTGTCCATTGTCACACCTCCTCTATGTAGAGTGTGTCCCTCCATCAAAGGAATTATGTCAGAAAATCAAGTATTTGGAAGTTTATCAGATTATAGTTCTGGCAGAGGCACTGTGAACAGGACAAATTCATATCAAAAGAAGTGTCAATTCCATAAAGACAAATATCTCCTGTCTCCAGGAAAAAAAGGGCTCTTACATAGTCAATCAAGTAACTTTCTTCTTTCTTTTTGATATTTACCATCAATCTTTGCTCCTGACAGGCTGGACATTCCAAAAGGCAGCAGTTACACAAGCTTTTGTAAGCAGGAGCTTTAGCTGCTTGGCTAGGCCTATGCCCTCTCCTTAATGTGGTTTTTCTGTACACAAACTTATCAGGTAAGCACTAAAGCAGCTGAGAACAAATGCTAACACACATTGGACAAGTCATCCTATCTACTTGCTTACTGAGTTCCTCCTCTGCAATAAAGGCTTTATATAGGGCATAAACATGAGACACAAATATCCAAGATTTCTTGCCGACTCCTTAGGTATATCCATATGCCTCTTCTCTAGAACTCTTTGTCTCCAGTTGCCCATTTTACACCTTCATTGCCCCTGACCAAAAGTAGACACTATTCAGGAGAGAGATGCTATTTCTCCTTCCATACTAAGTGGATAATCAGTGCTCACAGCTCTGTCCACGGGGTGGGGGGGTGGGTGGGATTGCACCCTAATGTCTTTTAGGACCACCCCTGAGTGGAGCTGCAGGAGAGCCGTAATGAATTTTCAGCTCACACCAAGATATCCAACCAAGTGATCTTTGAATAAGGTCCATATTGTTGTTGCTTTCTCTTTCATTAATTAGTCATGGGCAAGACCCTCCTGAGACCATACATGTGCGCTCAGGGAGAGGTATTGGCGCTACAGAGGTAAATGATATGAAAGGCTGGCACACTCGCTCACCTAATTTACTTTGCTTTCCAGATTTGCTCAGGCCTAATCCTTAGTGTACTCTTTTCCTCTCCCAGAAGATTGCTGCCACACCTGTCTGTCTGTTTGATTCAGTGGATGTGAATATGACCACAGCTAGGTCATGATGGACGCCTGTAATTTCACAGCCACTTGACATACCATGGTCAGCGCCCAGTCTCAACCAGACCCTAGGAGCACTGTAAGATCTTAAAGTTGAGCAGTCCTCTGCTACAGAAGGTACGGGTTGGCCTTCTAATCTGCCAGTCTGCACTGTAATTCTTCTTTTAGGGTTTCTAGAGGTTCCATTCAACAATGCCTAGCACAGACCTCTCGAGCCTATTGAATCTACTGGGTTACACAACTCTAGTGACAGAGCAGTTGACAATCCAGTACAGCCTATGTCTGCTACAGAGCCCTCTCTTGCTCTGGGCTGCAGTCAGAGCTGAAAGTTGAGTCACCTACTGAATGGACTGAAGCAGTACAGTATTCCTAAGTGTGTTACATGTGGCCTCTGAAATCAAGGGTCTATCAAGTGCCATCTCTTTTTTCGCAATAGGGGCTACAAAGTGCAATGGCTTTTCCTTCACTTTCAAGGATGTAGTCCGTGCTTCTGTGCCCCACGTGACATCCCTTCAGCAAACCTCTGATTTAAGCCATAGCTCTGGTGAACATTTTTGTGGGCACTCTGATAAACTCTGTATTGACAGTGTTCCAACTCAAGCAGGCAGTCTTAAGGTCTTCTTTGATACTCCAGATGACCCTAAGATAGTGCCCATGTACATTCTGGAAATTTGAGCAACAGGAGTGTGGAGAAAAGTTCCAAATTCCAGTCCTTCAGGCTTTCAGTTCCTGGAGGAATTGAGCCCCACTGCTCAAAGAATCATCCTCCATATGAATCCTGATATTGTCTTTGCTTTTCCTCTCTTTATTTTTCTCCTTCTTGTTTACCTTCTTCTTCCTAGAATAACATGCCAAACAAACTAACTGTACACAACTGCTTGTCACAAATTCTCATTTTGGATAAAACCAGAAAAGGATGCCCAGACTTTGGCAGATTCTGAATCCTTATAAGTTTTATCTCCCACTCTGTGGCACTCGTGCATCTTCCTAGAGCATCCAGCACTTGCCTCCTATTAGCCAGGTCCAGTTAGCATGCTGTCAACAACATAGAGGATTCTATGACAAGCAAGATTCCTTCAGGACTCAATGTTTAAAGAGAATGGAAAGGTAATCCTAGTCCTAGGGAAAGGCATTGAATGCGCACTGGAGTAATTTTCACAAAGGAGGAAAGTGATTTTGTTCTACTTTACCAGTGGGGCATTCGCAAGCTCAGTAACCATACAATAAGTATGAAAGGCTATTTTTATCTATTTTAGTAAAAATACCACAACTGGCACAATCGCAGCTGCTATTGGAGCCACGACTTTGACATAGGCTACTAACATATGCCCTGACCCACCTAATTTTTTTCAAAGGCTAAAAATATGGGTGAAATGGGTATATGGTGGAGGTCATCATTTCTAAATTTTTAAGTTTTTGCTGGTAGTACAATCTCTGCATTTCCCCTTAGGGTACAATACACTTCTGATTTATTATCTTGGACCAGAAAGGAGATGATTTCAGTAGCTTCCATTTAACCCTTCCTACCGTGAGAACTCTTATCACAGATGAGACAGGGCTCTATCAGTTGCTAAGCACATCAATACTGATTACACCTTGGGGAGTCCATAGACCTATTGGACGCACTAGGAGACAGACTTTGGACAGAACTCCTTTTATCTCCTGGCCTCCATTTTGAATGCTTGGAATCAGTGTCCATTTAGTCCTTGTGTCAAACAACCCTTGACTCTGGTAATTCATGTTGCACAGTGTACTTGTCTTTAGGTATATAACTTTTGGTCCCTTAGGGGATATATTAGGGAACATATTGTAGATAATTTGTGATAGCATCTCAAGGTTCTTCCTCAAGGGACTTGGCATCCCCCTGGCCTACAGAGGAAACTAAGCTTCTGAACGATACCATCGTCCTTTCACCAGTGTATTCTGAATTGCATAATTGAAGGCAGTGTCCACAAAGCCTTCCCAGAAAACGCAGGTGTTGAGGCTTCTGAATCCTTCCTCAACATCCTGTCAAGGACATTTCAGTATCTCTGCTTCATTTACTGTATGTAGGCTTTCTGCATTCAACCTTCAAGGAAACATTTCAGCAGGGCATTCAGACTGGCTGTAGGTGTCCTTGCCCTACTATTAAATTCAGAATCGCCCTGGCTGGTGTAGCTCAGTGGATTGAGCGCGGGCCTGCGAACCAAAGGATCACGGTTCGATTCCCAGTCAGGGCACATGCCTGGGTTGCAGGCCAGTTCCCAGCATGGGACACACAAGAGGCAACCATACATTGATATTTCTCTCCCTCTCCCTCTCTCCTACCCTTCCGCTCTAAAGATAAATAAATTTTAAAAAAAAATTCAGAATCATGGACATTCCTCCTGTCATTAAATGCTCCCTTATCCAACCTGATATTTTGTCCCCATTTCTTCTCCACCTAAGTCTAATACCTGCTATATTCACTCCTGGATTCTGGCATGTGGTCTCCTACTTGCTGCCACTAGGGTTATGTTGACAGCTGACCCTAATTTTTGGTCTGGGGGCAATAAAGAGAGGTTGGAGTGGACATTTAGGACAAGTGTGATCTTGTCAGGCACCTGTCTCTGATGAAGTCTTTCTTTTTTCAGGTGTGGGAAAGTTATTTTCCTGATCAAAGGGCAGGGGTTGCTTCTACCAGCCCAAAGGGCTCAAGGGGATTTAGGGACTCATGGTTCCTCATATTGCCCTCATTGTTATCTCCTTCCTATATCTCAGGGTCCTCCCTGCCCCCATCAGGGCCCTGACTTTAGCACTGACACCTGCCAAAGGTATAGATTTAATCACCTTTGCAGCCCTGCCAACCTTGTAATCAAATCCTGAACTGATATTCAGCAGTCTATCCTGTGACTGCAGGAAATGAGGGTCTCTTTAAATACTGATATGGAGGCATTATAGCCCTTGTGTTGAGCTCTGTGACAGCTGGCTGACCATAAAATTTAAAAAAAAACTGCAAATTTCCTCATTTGTATAAGTACCATTGCCCTTTCCTATTCAAGTGCCAGAGCTACTATGCAGGCTAATGTTTTATGTTCATCTTTTACCCACGACAGGTAAGAATAGCCTTAGTTAATTGTGATAGCATATCAGGAGATACTCCTCTTGTCATCTGACCTGTCAGTGACCCACTTCCAGAGACCCGAGAAGCTGCATTTGAGGCTTTCAAGGAACCATTTCAGCAACTTTATTGACATGGTTTTTTTTCCAAAAGCGTAACCTAAGACAACTACTTTGGTGTAGTCAGATCATTTGGAAGGTAATCCTAGTGCGAAGCCATGAGTAAAATGGGGAGAAAATTATAAAAGATGATATAAGAGTGTGTCAATGAAGTTGCTGCTATGGGCAACCAGAACTCAATTTCACCAGGACTACCATATTTTTAGGACTATAAAATGCACCACACCATAAGACACACCTAGGTTTTAGAGGAGGAAAATGGGGGGGGGGAATTGAAGCAAAAAATGTGGTAAAATATTTAATAACCTGTGACCCTGCTCCACCATCACCCCCCACCACCCCACAGCAAGACAGGTAAGCTACATTTGGACTATAAGATGCACCCCCCCTTTTCCTCCCAAATTTGGGGGAAGTGCATCTTATAGTCAGTCTGAAAAGACGGTACTTGAGAAGCACACAAATGCCCTTACAAAGTTGTCTTGCTAAGGGAAACTACTATTAGTCCTTGGTAAAGCAAGATGAATTTTCACAGATCAGTTCTTAGCAGTTTTCCTATTTTAGTTATGCTTTTAGAAATCAGCCTATTAGCATTACTGTGGGTTGGATTACTGTCTTATTTAATGCTTCTGTTTATTTTGGTTGACTCTGCTTGGCCTACCCTTTCCTCCCCCCTTGCAAGCCCATTTGAATCCTCCTCATCATTTTGGTTCTGCCTTCTAAAGGAAGCCTTCTTAAGCCACCCCAGCCAATATTTTAAATACTTATTCTGAATTTTCACTCTACTACCTTAACACTCATTTGGTACTTAATCTTAGTCATTCACATAGTACTTACTGAGTAAAGACTATGTACCCAGCACTCTTTCTTGATGGTGGAGATATAGCTGTAAATAAATAAGACAAAATTTCTGCTCTTGTGAAACAAATATACAATAGCAAAAAGAGATGAGGTAGGCAGACAACAAATATGTAGTAAGTGATCATAATTGCTTATGAAGATAAGAAAAGCAGGGTGAGGATAGAGTTTGTGTGTGTGTGTGTATGTCCATGCTCTCCTAGACAGGGTTGTCAGGGAAGAACCTTTGAGTACTGGCCCAAAGAAAATGAGGCAGCATGTCTTGTGGACATCTAGGAGGGCAGCATTCCACGTAGAAGGAACAGTAAGCCTAGAGTGCTGATGCTTAATATGCTCGGAGAGGGTTAGATGGCCTTTGAAGAGTTGCTGTGGATGTGGTCCATCTGCATCAAGTTCTGTCTTAGAGGTCACAATAAAAATTTTTGCAACAGCATGGATGGAACTGGAAAGCATTATGCTAAGCAAAATAAGCCAGGAAGTGAAAGACAAATACCATATGATCTCACCTTTAACAGGAACCTAAATAACGAAACAAACAAACAAGCAAAACATAACCAAAGACACTGAAACTGAGAACAGGCTGACAGTGACCAGAGGGGAGAGGGGAGGGAATTTCAGGGGAAAGGGTGAATAGTTTGCAGGAATGAGTATAAAGGACACATGGACACTAACAAGGGTGGGGGTGGAAATGGGAGGGAGGTGGGGAGGGTGGGCTGGGATGGGGGTAAAAAGCAGAAAATTGTACTCGAACAATTAAAATAAAAAGGAAAAAAGAAAAAAAGAATAAAAAATTTTGAACTTTAATCTAAATAAAACAGTAAGCCATAAAAGTGTTCTAAGCAGAAAAATGTGTAGTTGGTCACAACTGAAATGGTCATTCCAGCTGCTGAAAGAAGTTGGATGTAGAGAAATAAAGGGCAGTAGGAAGACCTATTAAGTTACTGCAATTGTGCAGCCATGAACGGATGGTGCCTCATGATACCTTTTGTTTTGTAAGTTGTTTTATACCAGCATTTACCTTTTTTGTTATATATATCCATATCTTCTTGAGGGCAGGGAGCTCATACTTATAACTGATGGGTCATGAATATGACCTATGTACATATCCATTTAATAGGGACTCAATAACTTGTTTAAGATATACTAAGAGTAACAGTATTAAATCCATATTATTTAGGTAACAGTATGGCATCACTGAAAGCCTTTGTCATTTACTACTTTTTTAAGAAAATTTTATTCTCCAAGCCTTAATTTCAACATTTTTTAAATATTGAAAACACCTACCAACCATGTTGGTGAAGATTAAATGAAAATGCCTGGCCCCATACCTACCACTTATGATGGGAGATATCTGCCATGCTTCAACAGAAGCCCTAACACCCACTAAAAACCCAAATGTTCTTTCTGTATAATGCCTGTGAAATTTTAAAAGCTATAAAAACTGACTGGATTCTAACACATATTAGTCCAATTCATGCCTTTCTGGATATCCAAAGCCTGCACTCAAAAATGTTCCAGCTTGTTATAGCAATATTTGCCTTCCATATAATTTCAGTATTGCCGAAAAACAATTCATCCCCTATCCCATCTTGGTTTTTCTCATCATTACACGCCAGTAATTGTAGTTGTGGCTCTAAACCCAGGGTAAATGTTTAGGAGTTTGATGGCTAGTCAAGCTATGGGATTTACATTCTAAGCAGTAAGTGACACTGTCAAAACAATACGGGCAACACTTGTTACGTTGCAAGGACCTGGGTTGCCGTAGCTGCAAGCTGAATTATAACATCAGAGGAAACCCAAGTGTTATTTCAGTCCAATTAGACTAGAAAGCAGGTGTAAATCAGGCAAAGGACGTTGAAGCAGAGAAAGGTATGATGACTTTGCCCCGTCTCATTATTATCAAGCATAAGGAAGAGGGAACCCCAAGGACTTCTAAATGGGGGTTCAACTTTCTTCACTTGGCCGAGTTGTCAAACTTCAGCGCAGGACCATTGACATGGACATCTCCTTCTCTGTGGACTGCCCAAGGGGCTGGGGGAGCCACGGAGTCGCAGGCCAACAAAGAGGCTACAGAAGCTCAGAGGCTCTGACCCAGGAACAAGCGGAGCACGGATCGAAGGATGAGAACATCGACCTCAAGGGCGATCGCAGCCCCTATGCAATTTCTAGTGAGTAAGGAAGTGCAGTCCTCGCACAATTAGGGTCACCACCGCAGCACTCTCCCCGCGTCCCGAAAAAGAAAGCGCCTGCGCGAGAGGAAACCTGGCCCTAGCTACCCGCTGCCGGAGGCCTAGCAGGAAGCGGGGCGGTACAGCTGCGCAGGCGCGCGGTGACACATAGGCGGAAGTGGCGCGGCCCGGCCGGCAAAGAGAGGACCTTTACTAAGAGGCGGCAGCGGTGGTGGAAAGGGCAGGAGTAGGCGAAGAGGAGGAGAAGCTGGAGGTGATGGCGACAACCTGGGGAGGGGGAGGCACTTCGTTTGGCTGGCGACGTCCAGCATGGGGTCACCCTTCCAGGTGACACACCGGCTCAGGAGTGGTCACGCAGCCCGGGCCTTTCGCCTTTTCTGGGACCCAGATCCCCTCTCCCCGGAGAACCTTCCCCTCATCCATGATGAGCGTGCAGGGAGAGAACATAGGTGACTTCATTTTTTAAAGAACGGAAACCTGTTGTCATGGTTTCTAGGAAGGAACTACTTCTTTTTCCCCTTTCGGGCCCCCGACTAGCTGGAACTCCCTCCAACCAGGGTTCTTGGACTCGCAGGCCACTTGCGGCCACTTACAGGGGCGTCTTAGACCTCTGGAAAAGTATCGGTCGGTTTCCCCAAGACCGCATTTTAGTTAAGAGCTTCTTGTGGTTTCTGCTTTAAATCTGCTGTCCATTTGATTTGCAGTGCAAAATGATTGTACTGACCAGGTTATAAGTTCTTGTCATAAACTTCTTACAGAAGTTATGCTGATTAGTCCAATCTTTGCACCTTATCTCTCTCCCCTGCTTTATTTTTCTTTTAAATATTGATTGAAGACCGGATGGTTTAGTGTGCTAAGAAGTGTGTGTCGAAAATTGATTTTTGGATAAACATTTTCTAAGAGAATTGGGATTATTTGGGAATTGGAAGAAGGTTATAGCAGCATTTGAAAATAATTTAGTGGAATGTTTTTTGTACTTTATGTATATGTGACTAGATTAATAAATTTACTGTAATAATTTTGACTTCAGTAGGTCATTGTCACCAGTTATTTATAACTTTTAAATTTCTCTACGTGCTAACAAAGCTACCCTTTAATTCACTTTGAGCAGTTATTTGTTCCTTCACGTTACTAAAGTAAAATATGTGTATTGACTTTAAAGAGGACTCAGGCACTGATTCACATCTGTGGATTTTTTTTACTTAGTTTCAAGAGTTAACTGTGAACTTCTAAAATAAAGCAAAATGTTGATCATTTAATTTGAAAACTAATTTTAACTTTATGCTTGATTTTATTTTTCCTGCACCACAAGGACATTGGCCTCATTTCTTTAGATGTTGATTAGTAATATCATTAATGTCTGAAATGGAAGGAATATGTCAAGCATTTAGGATCACAGTTATTGGGTGTCCGAATTCACGGGGTCTTCCTTCATCAGTCACATGATCCGACCAGTGATGTTCTGATTAATAAAACTGCATTCTAAATGGAAGGCCTTAAACAGCAGATTTTCTGATGCTGGTGCCTTAAGTAAGCAAAGGAAATGAGTTTACTTCCATGTTCATTTTAGATGCTTTGTGGAAAATTTTAGTAGAGATGTCAGTATTTTAGCACAGATATCCAAGAAGTAACAGTGCCAGAAGGATTTAACTGTATGCCTGGCATAGATCTGTGGTTCATAAGATTGCCAATAGGTGTGTTAGAAGTGGGAAAGTATTAGAAAGATGAGCAATACTATTGATTAGTTTACTGAGGTATAATAGAGTCCTTCATTTAATATTTTACATTTTTAAGTTTACAGCTTTGCATAGGTGAAACACAACGTTTATTGTATTATTATTTATTAATTATTATTTTCCATGCAAACACTGTAAACATACTTTTGCCCCACCCTGTATAAATACAAAGAGAAATTGACAAGTCATCTATGGATCCTTCATGGGGTTTTTTTTTTTTACAGACTTAACAGAAATGATGTCTTTCCCAGCTTTTTGCAGTCCGAAAGATTTTTTCTTTTGTTTTTAAACAGCTTTATTAAGGTTTAATTGACATATTAAAAAAAAACTGCACATTTAATATGTATAATTTGATGAGTTTGGATATATGCATGCACTTGTAATACCATCACCATTAATCAAGGTAATAAACATATATATCACCTCCAAAAGTTTTTTTATGTCCCCTTTTGTGTGTGTTTGTGTTGTTAAGAACACTTAACATCAGAGCTACCCTGTGAGTGTATTTTTAAGTTCCCAACACTATGTTTTTAATTATAGGCACTCTGTTATTTAGCAGATCTCTAGAGTGTATTCATCTTGGTAAACTGAAACTTTATACCCATTAATACCACCCCAAAAACTTTTTAAATTAAAATTATTTTCTCCAAAGAAAGAAAACATGTTCTTTTTACCTAAGAGATGCTATTGCTAAAGCATATTATCCTTTCTCTAGTCTGATAAATCTACCTTTTTAAATAACTTACAGTTGTTTGATTTTATTTTTAAATGTCATTAGCGCATATATTTTCCATTTGTCTTAGAATTTAGAAGAGCATAGGTTCTTTTTGGCAAATAAGAATTGACATTACTGTTGAAGATGTTATGCATCAGACTATTGTTGACTTTAAAAATTATATCCTTACTACATATAAAAACATAAAGGTATGTTTACTTCTTTGATGAAATAAATACAAGTTTGCCTTTTGGTTTGTTGCTGTGGAAATGAGAATGATATATACTTAATTTAATGCTGTATTGCTCTTTATCAGGTAAAGATAAATTGGAGAGTTAACATGGTTTTTGGTTGATTGGAAGCTCAAATAGGGGAATTCAGATGTGTATATCCAGAAACAATGAGACTTAACTGAATACTTTTTTTGAAGTGTGATTTGGAATGTTATTTGGAGCATTATACTTTATGATCCAAATGTTTTGCTATTTCCTTCTTTAGGACTTAGCTCAACAAGCAAAAGAAAAACTGAACAAAGGAGAGGAAACCAAAGATAACTTTGGAAGCACTGAATGCGGCAAAATAAGAACAATGGATCTCAAGTTCAACAACTCCAGGAAATACATTTCTATAACTGTCCCATCCAAAACCCAAACAATGTCACCACACATCAAGTCAATAGATGACATTATAGTACTTGGCATAAATCTCAGCAAATTTAACAAACTTACTCAATTTTTCATATGTGTTGCTGGAGTTTTTGTGTTTTACCTCATTTATGGATATTTACAGGTAAAAAATAGTTATCTTTTTATGTAATTATTTATAACAATTAAGGTCAATAAGAACACTTAATAGTTTTGTTCAAGATGTTTTTCTTTATAAGTTACCAGTTTCTTCACAAATATGACGTTTTCTGTATAGCAGTAGAAAAGGGCTTCTTAAAAGTAAGTCTGCTGAAAAATGAGGTCATGGTTTCAGGATTCAATATTTTAAGGAATGTAAATGGAGCCGAGAAAATCTTTAAAAAATTAAAATTATGAAAAAACATGAAATATTTAACAAAATATAGATAATAATTACAAATGTTACATTTTAAAAGTGAATAATTCAAGTATTGATTGCTATTTTGGAATATAATTCTCTAGTAAAATTGAATGATAGCATGAAAGCCATATTCCAGTTCATTCTTAATTCTTATAGCTTGATAATAGCAGGTCATTTTTTTGGAAAAGTATATCAGGATGTTTTGTATTTTTCCAAAGGTAACTCTTTAATTCTATTATCATTGAATTGTTCTTTTTTGTGTTTTCATTCTTGCTGGTTTCTTTTTCTATTCTAATTCTACCAGAACCTTATTTTTCTAAGATTTTTTTTTTACCTGCACGAAACATTTCTAACATTGCCACAGTTTGTCTCATATTTGCATGATATTATGGCAGAGACGTATACATTTGACCAGCAGGAGATTCCTGACCTTCAAAGATGTGGGCTGTCTGGGAGAATCCAAGCTAGTATAAACAGAACATTTGAATGGACTAATGTTATTGATGGTTAGTTCATTACTATATTCAGCCATTACCAACTTTGCCTTTTTTAATTCAATTCCCTAACATGAGAGAACCTTTTATAATTCCAGGAAAAGGAAGTGATATGTTTTTGTTCAAATGCAGGTATTTCTGGTATTCTGTAGTATTAATCAGAGTGAGCTTAATCATTGTACTCTTTTCTATTATCTTACTGAGATGAAATTTAAAAAGTAAGTAAGTAAAGAAGGTGACTTTTTACTATTCTTTAGCTTATAAAAATACCAGGAAGACTATTAGTATAAAATAAAAACATGAACTAAAAATCTTAGTATTTATAATATTGGCTTTGCCACTTGAAAATGGTGTGAAATTTCTGGTGTCAGTGAATAACAATAAAAATAGTACATTTTATCAAGTAAATTTAAAGTTCTTGTTGAAAAAACATTTTTTTTTGTTAAAATACATCCTTCTTACCAAATAGCTTGGGTACAAAGAAAAATGTTTGTTGCAAAGAAAAATGAATTAGAAATTTACTGTATGAATTTCATCAAATCATTTCTATTTATTAATGATCAGAGATTTTAATTTATAGCTAATATGTGCAAAGTTTCTTTTAAAAGTAGATAAATTGCGATAATTGTGTTCGTAACATCACTATCACTTTGTAAAAACTGCCACTGCTACTGACTTATATATAATTGCCTATTAAAATAGTTTAAAGAAAATGGTTGGAGTTTTGTAATGAAGTTACCTATATATATAGGTAACTGAATGCCAAAATACTTAATAAAACTACTTTCATGTTTCATAGTTCATAAACCAGAAAAATCCTAAAAATTTGCAGACTTACTTGAATATGAAGTCCAAATCTGAGGAATTATGCATATCTTAAATGTACAAAATCTAGTTCAGGGTCTATTTATAGGGTGTGTTTTTCTTTGAAAAGAAATTCATACATAATTCTCATTTTTAAAAAATTATTTAAAATGCAGTCGAATATATATATATATATATATATATACTCAGAATATATACACACACACACACATACACACACACACACACTCAGAATATATATGGGGGAAAGTTTGATTTTTTTTTTAAGTAAGCAAGATAACTTTATTAGAACTCTTTAATGCCTTATTAAGAATTAGTGTAAATATTACCTCATGGTATGACATGTTTAGGGAAAGTAACCACTTCTCTACAAAGAGAAGTTTTATATAATCTGTGGTACAAGTATTCCAAAAAAAATTTTAACTTGATTTAAAATGATTATAGTTGTGTAGAAAAGCAGGCCTGAGATAATAGACTTATAATGAAATAAGCTTTTTTGAATAGTAGATGAGTTCTTCAGTCAGTTACCTTTCTCATTTGGGGGGCAACTCTTAATTTTTGTCTTGAAAAAAAGCATAGAATAATGTAGCTTCATAGCTGTCCCTCACCTTTTTAATTTTTCTCCTGATTTTTGTACCTGGATATCTATGGTCAGTTCCTTGGAAAAGCCACCTAACTTCTCTAATTATACCTCTGAGAAGTTTTGTCATTTGAATGTTTTTTTACAATGTTGTGTTTATAGGAATTTATTGTGAGGAAATTGGTCTGCCTCTTGAAATTAACACTATTCATGTATCTTTTGACAGGAATTAATATTTTCAGTGGAGGGTTTTAAGTCCTATGGCTGGTACCTTACTTTAGTACAATTTGCATTTTACTCCATATTTGGACTAATAGAACTTCAACTTATTCAGGACAAAAGGAGAAGGTATGTGGTATGTTTGCTTTTATTTTTTCACAGTTAAGTTCACTAGTAGTGGTTAAATTTTTTGTTCTGCTTTTTGGGTATCCAGAGTATATTATACATGAAATATATATTTGCCATTAATAAAACATATCTAATACCCAAGCATTTTTATCAGTATAATCAACTTAGTAAAATTATTAAATATGATATTTTCATTACACATCAAAAAATAATTTCTAAGTGTAAGTTATCAAGAAAATGTAATTTAGGCTCAACTTGTATTAAATATATCATCTTAAAATAAGAGTGTATTCAGATGTGCATGTGTATTTTATAAATGTCACTGAAATAAGTGTGATAACTGAAAGATTTACAGTGCTGCTACATTAAAATATCAATAATATTTTTGATATTGAAAATATCAAAACCCGTTAAGTAAAATATCAATACCTGTTTCCATAGTGGTTTTTAAAATTTGTAGTAATTTTTTTGTGAGCTATATTTTACTTAACATTTGTCATACTTGTACTGTCTAGTAGCTGAGATTGCATTCTTAGTCTTCAGAGAAATTTCATAACATTTCTTTTTATCAAACTGAAGGAGCTTGTTTGACAGTATATTTTAAATTGGCCATTTAGATTATAGAAATATCTTCATATATTTTAATGGTATATAGAACAATATGCAATAAAACCTTACCTCTGATTATACTTAGATGGTGGTTAGGAAATTGAATGTAAGTTTTTGGTAAATGTAAGTGATTATCCTGACATTTCAGAGTCTAATGTGTGAATAATCAGGTGTATGTTGGACAATTTAAAATGCAGTAAGTGCTAATATTGCACTGACAGTCTGTCTTCATTGATGTAAATGTTTAGTCCCTGAGTGAAAATAAAATATTTTCACAGTTTTTATTTCTTACATAAATGTTTTTGATGTTTGTATGAAGATAACTATAAAATTTTAAATACTTAAATCTATATCTCCAGTGTTTCTTCTCGGGTCTAATTTTACCTCTCAGTCTATGTATGTTGCCAATAAGTTATTGTAGCAGTATTATTAAAAATGTTTGAATCCAAAGACATCTTCTTCATTATTTTCATTCTCTGAAATTCTACAAGACTTAGCCATAGGTGATAGAATAGAAAATAATCAAATATATCTGTCAAGACTAGTATACAATGAATCCAGGTTCATCGTATGATTCATTACCTATTGCAAACTACTGGACCTCTGTTGCTTCTAAAGTAAAAGACTCTAATACTATCTCTATTAAATGAAAAGTGACAAAGAAACTATCTCCTCAATGTTAAATTTTAAGAAGATACACCTCCCTCTCAGCTACCAAAATGAGATGGAGTGGGGGCCCCAAGCCATGTTTATTTATTCCAGCGTTTAAACCATACAACCATACGTATTTGAAGATAACATCATTTGTGTTTGATTTAAACATAAGTGAAGGAATTTAGTAGAAGATTGTATAGATGTATAATGAATACAATTATGAATTGAAACTTTTTATTCCAAAGCACATGAAAAACTATTTTAGAAAAAGTCTTTAAAGGTATGTTACAATAAAAATACACCTAATCATTTATTTCTGAGTATATACCCATCTCTGAATTTATTTAAGTGGCATTGCTCTTTAGACCTCTGCTTAGTTTTTGTCTTTTTCCTGTGTTTATATGAATACCAGTGTACTTGAAAGAGTACAGGATTTAGAGTCAGAAAACATTTGAGTCTTGCATCACCTCTCATTAGCGCTATTAAGATCGCAGGGAAGTTTCTTAAATTCTCTTTTATTTTGAGGATCAAATGTGATAGTGTGGTGAAGCACATTGTAAAGTGTAATGCCCTGAATATACTGCCTTGTAACTTCATTAGTTACTGTATGTGAGTTTGTTTGTAATAAAGGAGATCTGTCCAATTGGTTTTGACCAAGCTTTTTAAAGTTAAAATTTTTCCACCATATCTAGGGAGGTAAGCAATTGGGGTGTTAAATAAAAATAGAAGTTTTGAGGGTCCTAGTGGCAAGATGATGAACTCTAACTTCTTCATTTACCAATGAGAATACAAAGGCCTAGAGGAGTGTTGGATTTCATGAGATCATATAGCAAGTTGCTGTCAGAGTTGGAGCCTTTTGAATTTAGGTTTTCTGAGTTTCAGGCTTGGGTTGTTGTTGTTGTTGTTTTCTTTTTTCCTACCTGTACTATACTGCTTTCTAATCATCATTCCTTGTGATTTTTCTGGCTTGAACTTCTTTATTTTCTGGCTTATGTTCTCTTACCTAGCGAAAGAGAGCTATCCTTCCCTGATGATATCTCACCGGGGGTTAAACTCCACAAACAGCATAAAAGTCAGTGTTTGTGTACAATGATGCATAGAGGCATGCCAAATTATTTCCATATGGATTTTAAATGTTGACTACTGTATTAGTAAAGTAAGAGAAGCCTCAAAATTGAAATGTAAGTGTAAATGATGCATTCTAATTGAATTTTTCCAGTAAATTATTTTGCCATGTATCCAGCCATAATAAAAAATATGAAAAATGTTATTGCCTTGATTTAAACATGAACACAAAGCCCAAAATAGGAACTAGATCTAGGAGGCAATATAATGTAATTATGTGAGTAGTGCTTCCTGTGTTAGTCACACCAATCAACAAGATTATTCTTTTAGATCATTAAATATCTAGTCAAAATGAGCATATGCTCACAATGATAGCTCAAAATTCTGAAGACTCTAAGTGAGGAATTTCTTCTAGGAAATCCAGATAGAACTTAAATCATGAAAGAACTTATTATTTGGGATCATAAGGAGAGAGTCAGATTCCTCATCAGAAAGTTGATTTCACAGAATACAGAGAGAGTTGGAGATGAATCATAAGAGGTGCTAATAAAAATTATGTCCAGAGTTTTAAATATGTACTTTTCCTAGAGAAATTCTGCCCAGTTTACTCTAGCAGAATGGGTGAATGTATTTTTCCTAATGCTAGATGGAAACATCAAGAAACAGAACAATTTAGAAGTTAAAAATTTGTTAAGGTGCCTTTTACCATTATAGAAAACAATATTTTAAAATTTTTTTTTCTAAATTTAGTCAGGATAGTTTTTATGCCTTATACATACAGTAAGAATCTAAGTGACTCTTGTAGATGACTTTTTCACGCGGGAGTTCTCACTTAAGATTGATTAAATAAGGGTGAGTTGTTATTTTTAGTGCTGTTAATTTATACAATTAGAGTGTTAAAACTTTAAAATAGTGATTTTTTACCAGTATTTCTAGAAACATTAAACAAAAAGAGTGAGTAGACATTTACACATTGTAAACACATTATCTCACAAGTATGAATTGGGTCCCAAAATGAAGATTTTAAAATTGTCTTTTACAGAATACCAGGAAAAACCTACATGGTAATAGCTTTTCTAACTGTGGGTACTATGGGGTTATCAAACACTTCCTTGGGCTACCTGAATTACCCTACCCAAGTCATCTTCAAGTGCTGCAAGTTGATTCCTGTTATGCTAGGAGGAGTTTTTATTCAAGGTACAGTAATGATATATTTTCATACCATTTGAAACTAGTAGGATATGTTATAGCATCTAGCATTAGGAAAAATATTAAACTTTGGTTAATTTAATGAACATTCTAAATATTGTATCAATTCTGAGCTATATAAAAGTAAGGTATTATAAAAATACTAATACTTGTGGTCTGCCTTAGTATCTGAAATCAATGATTTGAACTCAGGTAGAATAAAAATGGTGTTTTGCTTTATTCTTTTAATCTGGAATCTACTTACATTTCCAGAAATGCTGTAATCACGTATTGAGGGCCTAGCTCCGAAGTACCTAAGTACCTGGAAAGCTCCTTCTTTCAGTTCTTTTACTCTTGTACTCTTCAGGGCTCAAGAGTGCTTTCTACTTCTGTTATACAAACGGACAGTTCTTACATTGAAGTGAAGCTTAACCTGAGCAGAGCTGCTTTTTTTAACCAGTTCAGCTGGCTTCTTGATTCCTTAGAGCTCCAACAAAGTTGCAAGCTGTGTTGAAAGAGCAGTGGAAGAGGAGGCAATGGTAGCAACAAGCAGCAGAATAAGTTGTTTGTGTAAATGTCATGAGGAAGATTCATGTTTTGATAATTAAGTGTTTCTATATCACTGATGTTCTTATACAGCCTGACTTCATTTTATGCTTAAGATGCCTTCACAAAAAACCTTTTAATGAAAGTATGTCTCCCAACTATTTTACGTAGGAAAAATTATCTCGATCCCTATTAAACATCACATTTAATATCATAACTAACTGAGCATGTATATTCCCTTACATCCTTCTGAAAAATTATACTACATGGTTTTGTTACTTAAATGTGAATATGTTAAAATAAGTTAATCCTCACTAACCTAGAAGTTAATTGATTATGGTATTTGCAAACTTAAACAGTTACATAGCCTGAATAAGTACTCTGGTTACTTTGTAAACTTATAAACTATAAGAAAATTCATAGCCTTACATATAAAGGAAAAAGAGGCATTAATTTCCATTAACTTTTTAAATGTTCATATTTACTCACCATCATAACAGATAAAATGGAATCTCATATCTAACTTACAAGGACACAGTGGTGCTCACTGATATTTTAATTTTCAGAATCAGTGTTCTTCATGTATTTTGACATTAGATATAAAAAGCAGACCCCTGATCTACTGGTTAAACACATAGGTCTAAAACTACCCTGAGTGGATCTTTCCATTGTGAGGTTGACTTACGTTTGTATTACACAGGCAAGCGTTACAATGTTGCAGATGTGTCTGCTGCGGTGTGTATGAGCCTCGGTCTGATATGGTTTACCCTCGCTGACAGCACAGTTGCGCCCAATTTCAACCTGACAGGTAAGGAATTTTATTGTCTTCCAAGATCTTGTAGGCAGTTTGGTTTACAGTTTTATAAGGATTTTAATTGATGGTGTGGCATCTGTAATTCTCATATCTAACATAAAGCTTTCCATCATAAATAGTGTCCCATGTGAAATTTGTAAATTAATTTTAGATTTCTTTCACAAGCAGAACAGATGTGATAGTATGTTTAGAAATAAGTAAGAATAAAAAATGTGGGTTGGAATCTTGTTTTTGTTCTAAAGACTTAACAAAGAAATTGTTTATATATACATATTGTCATTCTTAACTGTGGAGTTTTACTCATAAGATTATTGTAGTAAAAATATTACAATTCTGGAAATACAACAATATTTGTTTTTACTACTCATGTATTCTGACATGACAGAAAGCTGTTTGCTCAATCAAAATTTTCTGTTACCAAGTACATGGTAGATCAATTTCTTATGGGCTGAATTGGAAATATACACATGAATTATAGGAGTAATTCATGTATTCTCATTTTCTTCATGGAAACTGCACATTTACTTGTCATTGTTTTAGCTAAAGAAGGAAAGATATGCTGTGCTATATTAACATGGTTATGCCCTTAACATGCTTAAAGTTTCCACCATCAATAGTGTGCCATGCGGAATTTTGTAATTTAAGTTTAGGGTTTTTTTCACAAGTAGAATAAGTTTTATAGTATGTTTGGAAATAAATAAGAATAAAAAATACTTGTTGGAATCTTGTTTTCATTCTGAAGACTTTATGGAGAAATTATCTATGTATACATATTGTCACTCTTAACTGTTGAGTTTTACTCATAAAATTATTCTATTATCATCCCATCTCCTACCCTGCCAAAACAGAACAGGGTATTGAAAAAATATCTAGGTCTTTGCCCTGGCTGGGTGGCTCAGTTCGTTGGAGCAATATCCCTGTACCATATACCAAAAGGTTGTGGGTTCAATCCCAGGTCAGGATGCATATGGAAGGCAACTGATTGATATGTGTGTGGGCGTGTCTCTCTCTTCCCTCGTCTTCTCTCTAAAATAAAAAAAAAAAAAAAAATTAGGGAGAGTAGACTGGAATGTACATGCCTAAACAATGACTATTTCACTGTACTAGTCAGTGAGGGCAGTGAATGCCATTAAGTGAGCATGTGTCCTGTGTGGCCATCACATTTGAGCAAGTAGAGCAACAAATCTGCATCAAATTTTACGTTAAGCTTGATTGAGTATTTCCCTATGGAAATGATTCGGAATGCCACAGCTAGGGCAGCTGGTGATGGGCAGCTTCATCACAACAACACACCCTCATGCATCACATCTTGTGCAGAGTTTTTGGTGAAACATCAATTCACCCAGGTGACTCAGCCCCCCTGTACACCAGATATGGTGCCCTGTGACTTCTGGCTTTTCTGAAAACTAAAATCACCTTTGAAAGGAAATAGATTTTAGACCTTCTATGAGATTCAGGAAAATACCACAGGGCAGCTGATTGGAGAACTGTGTGAGGTCCCAAGGTGCCTACTCTGAAGGTGACTGAGGTGTCATTGTCCTATGTACAATGTTTCTTGTATCTTGTATCTTCTTCAATAAAGGTTTCTATTTTTCATATTATGTGGCTGGATACTTTCTGGACATACTTAATATATATTACAAAATATAGTAAATATAATTATGTGTGAAGAAAAAGTATTAAATAATGAAGAAAATCATATACATCATCTTCACTGTTCTTACGACTGTTAGTCAACCTTTCTTACTAATCTGGTTAACCAGGCAAAGTTAAGGGATTTAAATAAAACCAATTCAGCCCCTTGGAGCATCCTTTTAAGAACTAGGAGATCTGGTAGAACCTCTTACACCATTCTCTCAACTTACACCACTTAGACTGTAAGAGGTCCTTACTTTAATGAGTCTTACTCTGAGAAAGCTTAAAGTTGCAGTTGTTTCTTACATGGTTTAGAGTTTTCAGAAACAGTTTGTTTTCATGTCCACAAATTTAAAAAGAAGTTTATACTTGAAAACTAGGAAAATTGACTCTTAATGAAAATGGAGTTTTAGACAAGGCACAGAATTTGTTATCAGAGACATGGCTTCAAATTCTGTTTGAATCACTTCACAATGTAATTGTGGCTAAATTGCCGGATACCTTTGTGCTTCACTTACCCAGAAATAACAATGACAGTTTGCCTCACACACAGGTAGTGAGAGGATAGAGTGAGATGATGAAATAATGGGTATGAAAGCAAATACACTTGGTCAGGTGAGGTGATGATGGTGATGATAATGATGGAAAGAAGTGGTTCTGTAACTTCTAACTATAGCTTAAGTGCTAACCCTTTCTGAGTTCATGGAGATACTGGAACCCAGCCAAACTTTCTTATTAAGAATAGTTGACAAGCACTTATCACAGTCCCTGATCTGTAAGAGTATATTATCTAAAGGAGATTAGATCAACTATTACAATGGTTGAGACAGACATAAATACAACTTTGAATGTATAGAAGAGTGTATCAGATTTACTCAATTGAGTAAATGTTCACTTTAAAATATTCCCCTTAGTATACAATTAAGGTATTGTCATAAAAGTATTTCATGTTGTTGCCATTGTTCAGAGCAGTTTTGGAACATCTTTGAATAGCCTGATGGGAGCTAGGCCATTGTTTTCAGATCCTCAATAATAGCTGTCTTTTTCTTTTGAGGACAGATTTGATATTTGAAATAAGTAAAAGAGCATTCAGAATCAAGTTTGGTAAATAAAAATGCATGATTAGGTAATACCCAAGTTAGGTGATAAAAAGTCAAGTTGAAGAAAAAGTATGAAAACTTGAAAATTCTCAGTTAAGTCCATATATATGTACATATATTTTCTGTTACCTTTGATTCTTTTTATTTGAAAAAATAAAAAGAAAATTCCCTCAAATTCCTTCAGACTCAAAGAGGTAACCAAGGCTGCTCTGTATTCTTGCTGTAAAGCACCATGACTGGTGACCAGGGTCCTAAACACTCGCAGTTAAGCACCTGCCTCTCCGGAGATGTGCATGTTTGTATGAGTGTGTTGGTTTCTGGATTTGTTTATGCCAGTTGTACCTGTTGTTATAACTGCACAATAATTAAATATTTACTTGAATTATCCAAAACTGAATTTGAAGAAAGGATTGTTTCTATAAAAACTAAGTTAATTGAAACCCTTCAGTTGACAAGTCAACAAAATCACTATAGAATTATGGGGGGATGGAAGAACTGTAAAAACTGGGGTATCATAAAAATATGAACGAACAGTTTCTGCACCCTGATTGTTTCAGAAGTTCCTGAGTTTTCAGTGTACTTTTTATTTTCGAGGTTCATGAAATATATGTGTGTGTTTCTCATATATATGAAAATAAAAAATATATACAATACTTTTCAACCAAACAACTTGGAAATTATAGAGAGTGTGTTTTATGAGGGGTTAAACAAAAGAGAAAGTACAGAATTTTAGTTAGGACCTGTATTGAGAGAAAATACCTTAAAAGTTGCATGCATGTTTATGTGTTTTAAATTAAACATTTAAAAAATAAAGGTAATTTTTTATGGTTTTCCTCTTCATCTGATTTTTAAGTAACTAACTACCAATCCCAATAAATCTTCTAAGAATGTCTCCTATATTTATTTAATACAATATTCCTCTCAAACATAAAATCTAGTTTAAAAGCAGAACTGTTATTTAACAGGACAGTGAAACAATAATGGTGACAGCATTAATGCAGTTTATTCAGTTAACTTTTTAAAAAAATAACATCACCTATGTGAGCTATGTGCCTCTTATAAGTGGTTGTAGATAAAAATACTCAGCTTTATGGAACAAATGTGATTAAGATCTGTTTTTGTTTTTTGCCCAATCATATCTCTGACAAATCTTGATTCTCATTCTTATACTTAAATAAAGAGGTTGTTTTTTTTCCTGTGCCTTCTTGAAGGTGTGATCCTAATTTCCCTGGCACTGTGCGCAGATGCTGTCATTGGAAATGTGCAGGAGAAGGCTATGAAACTGCACAACGCTTCTAATTCAGAAATGGTAAACAGTCTAGCGTTTTTTTCTTCACATCAGACAGATGCAAAATGGTGCTAATATTTTTATTAAATAGTTACGGTATTGACTTGCATTGATTGCATTTTTAAACTAGTTTTTCATTATTTTCATAAAAGTAATGCATTCAAACATAAGAAAGTAAAAATGCTACTACCACTGCTGATAGCTTATGGTATAGTACTTGATAAATTTTTCACCAATGATTTATATTTTTTACATATTAAAAATCCTTTGATACATCATTTCTCCTGTCTTTGTATTTGGTTATTACTTTCCACTAAGAAGTTGGTAATTTTTATGCTATCCAGTTTATCTTCTCCTTCATGATTCTGCTGTATATTATGATTGAAAAGGGCTTTCCTGGCATTAAGATTTCAGAATTTTACCTATGTTGCCTATTGCTTTTATGATTTCCTTCCTATTACTTCATATTTTAACAAAGGCCCAGGACTGTATTCTTTTGAATTTATTTCTGCACCAGAACCATATGATGACAGCAGCTTTATCATACATTATCATCTATTAGGACTAGCCACCATTGTTCCTTTTGTTTTTCAGAATGTTACTACCAGTAGTTATTCTTGGGTGTTCCTATCCCCAAATAAACTAGAAATCCCATTGGTATTGTGATTGGTATGGCATTGAATTATAAATTAAATTAGGGAGAATGGCATCTATACCCTTGATTCTTTCAATCCAAGAATAAGGTATGACTTTCCTTTTATTCAAGTGTTCTTTTTAAAATGTCCCTTAGATTTTAAAATTTTCTTCATATAAATCCAGTATATTTCTTTAGAACTTATTGTTAGGTATTTCATCTTTTTGCCATTGTTACAGCAAATAATGCCTTATCTTCCACTATATCTTCTAACTGATTGGTATTTTTATATAGGAAAGTTATTGTGTGTGTTTACATTAATTTTATAACCAGCCATCTTGCAAAACGGGTAGAACAGACTGCATTAAAGATATATAGGACTGGCTTTCCTGGTTTTTTTGGTCAGTAGAGTAGGGATAGTCCCTACTCAGTAGAGTAAGGAGTCCCTAGGAACATAGGAACTTTCATCTAGGTCAAAGTTTTCTTGAACACCATCACCACTTGTCCTAGATAAGGTAAAAATAAAAGCATTAAGGAAATGTAGGTAATTATAAATTTGATGTAGTACAGCAGTTAGACCGACCATAGGCTCTGGTCTAAGATAGCTCCAGTTCATATCCTACCTGTACTAACTCTGTTATTTGGGGCAAATGACAATATCTCTCTGTTTTAGTTTCTTTATCTGAAAATTGGGAAATGATGATTTAAAGTACTTATGTCTAGTTTGGTTGTAAGAAATAAATGGAATAATCCATATAGAGCAATTATTAGCACAGTACTTGACACATAACAGGTATCAAAGTGTGATTCTGATTTTGCTTATGAGTGTAACAAACTGGAATAGAAAGATCGGTAGGAAAACTAGTAAATTAAGCAATAAATATGCAATATACTGCTTATCTTTGTTATATTTTAATGTCTTTGCAAACTTAATGTTTGGGCTTTTGTGTTTAATAAGTAGCTATAAATTTTTTTTTGTTTTGTTGACGTTTTTAGAATGCCAACATTAAATCTAGTTTGAATTCAGTAATTAAACCAGGAAAAAAATGAATAATTTTGTAGCCAGAAGGATCGGTACTGCCGTGTTATGTTGCAGATAAAATAATGCGTAGACTTAGAACAGGTAGGCTCAACCATCATTTCCAGAAAGTTAAGCCATGTTGAAACAATGATGTTACTCAAGTTTAATTGACTAGATTAATTGAGCCACATGTTGAAATCCTTTATTTCTTACCTTTGGTTTGATATCACTTTTTTCCGCTTTATTTTTATCTGCTCTAGGTATTATATTCGTATTCAATCGGTTTTGTATACATTTTATTGGGATTGACATGCACTAGTGGATTAGGTCCTGCAGTAACATTTTGTTCAAAGGTAAACACTAATGACATTTAAAAAAAAATAAACAGCTTCCATTAAATAGTTTCCTCTATATTTCTAATTCCCCTTGCATAATTTTTGACATAGACTATTTTTGCATAATTTGATAATTCCTTTATATTCAGATCAGAAATTATTTCATAAATGAAATGATTTACATTTAAATTTGCTTTATCCTTGCTCTACCCTGTGAGTTAATGTTTAAGCTATTCATGATGTAAAAGTTGTGGATTTTAAATTTCATCATTATTTTTCCATTAAATCAGAACTAAATAAGAGTCTTTGCTTGACTGCATTGTTGAATGGCTTATTATTGCTCAAGAAGTTGATTAAAATCTGTGGTTTTATTTCATTTGTAATACCTTAGGGTTTGTTTTCCATTTTTCTAACAGGCTTTTTTATATGTTGCAGAATCTAATTCGGACCTATGGTTATGCTTTTCTTTTTTCCCTCACTGGGTATTTTGGAATCTCCTTTGTTCTGGCTTTGATTAAAATTTTCGGTGCACTTCTTGCTGTAACAGGTAGGAATGATATACTTGCTTAGATTATGAACTGAGCACTTAAATTTCTTTGATGCTCTTTTCCAAAAAATAAGGGCAGCATCTACTCTTCATTAGAAAGAAAATTGTCATAGTTCACCAACTTATTTCTGGGCTTATGATATTTCTTTAAAATTCTAAAGAAAAATGTTTAATCTTAATTATTATTTGAAGGTTTAATTTTAAAATCAAATATATACATTTATCTAAGTAGCAACTTTTAAATACATTAAAAGAACTTTTTATTAAAAAGTATAATGGGATGAATATTTTCATAGAAAAATAGTACCTTTGTACACTTTTTATAACTGA
Source organism: Glossophaga mutica (assembly GCA_039655065.1). Classification (NCBI taxonomy): domain Eukaryota; kingdom Metazoa; phylum Chordata; class Mammalia; order Chiroptera; family Phyllostomidae; genus Glossophaga; species Glossophaga mutica. The sequence continues at coordinate 89,803,954 of CM077307.1, read as the reverse complement.
AAATTCCAGTTTTGTTGAACTTCAAAGTATGACAGATGTATTTTAGACCTTTCTTTTGTACACTTTCCAGGACATCAGATGAGCGTCTCTTTTCACTAATAATTATTAGGCACTTGCCCTGTGTGGGGACTTTCTTCGCACATTAGAGGAATGGAATTTGTATTTGTTCTGCTTTGGAGGAGTGAGGGGAACAGATGAGGGGCCACAGGTGAGGCCTAATGAGGGCAACAGATGACTCCCTATGCTGCATTGTGGAGTTGGCCAGATGAACAGTACGAGCGACGAGTGCTCTTGGTGTCTCTCCGTGTGGGGAGTGGGGGAGCTGTGGCTTGCTGCATCAGAGAAAGTGGAGCCCAGCTGCAGCTCTGATGGTTAATGACTTGTGACCTGGAGAGTAAGTCTCTCCTCTTCTCTAGGCTTCGTTTCTCTCTTTTGTGTCTTGATTAGTTGAACTTGATCATTTCCACCAGAGATCTGCATAATTTGCACCATTATGCATGCATATATATATATATATATATATATATAAGTCATTTATCTGATTTGAATTTTCTGTGGTTTTAGGGAGTACTTTAATACCACAGAGTAAATTAAACAAATGAACAAATACCTCTCTTTGTAAAAGTATATTTGCTTTCTAAATTTTCCCTTTATTTGCTCAGGTATGACTCTTCTTTTTAAAGTTTGCATCCCAAATGGTAAATATAGGGAATTTGTAGATAGGCCATATCATTAATCTTTCAATTCATCTCATGCTCTCAAGAAAGACTGCAAATTCATATACTTAGCTTGGGCTTCAATTTTGCTTATAAGATATTAACTGTTTAAAAAGTTCTTATATCAGTTGGTATGCATTGATTGGGCCCTGTATGAAGAAACGTGAGATGCAGTCCTTGTCTTAAAGGTGCAGGCTAGTTTATTTCTCTCTCGTAAAAAGAAATTCAGAGGTGGTAATAGCTAAGTATAGCTAATATGTACATAGCCTTTATTGTGTAGCAGGCACTATATTTGGTATTGTACATATATTATTTATCTTAATCTTGAAATAATCTTAGAAAGTACTCCCCACTATTATTCTATTTTACAGATGGCTAAACTGAGGCCTAGGGAGGTCAAGTAAGTTGCAGAGTCAGTATTCCACCTAAGTCAGTGTGACGCTAGACCTGTGCTGTTACTCCTTGTGCTGTACTGCCTCTCGAGCTGGTGTGGTGTCTCCATGCTCACTAGGAATCCAGGCTCCTTCTTTGTGCTCTGCCTGTTCCAGGCAGTGAGATGGAGAGAAAATGAAACACACGCCTTTCTATTTATGGAAGCTTCCTAGAAATCACACTTCTAGAAATAGTACTTCCCCTCACACTTTTTTGGCAAAACCTATCCATGATCACACCTAGCTGTAGGAGAGGCTAGAAGGCATAGCCAATTAAAAATAGGGATCCTTTCATTAAAGTAAAAGGAAAGACAGATTTGGGAAATCAGGCTCTGACATATGTTTCCAAAACAGTTTCTTCTTTTGGTGTTCATTCATTCACGCATTGAACAGTAAGTGCTAGAAACTACAGAGTCTGGGGATGAAGGAGACAAGGAACTAAGAAATAGTGTGAAGATAGCAACTGGTAATGCAAAGTGAGGGAAAAGCTGTAATGGAGATATTTGCAGTTTTCATCTCTACCTGGTGAGACACGGTAGGAAGGTTTCAGGCCTTAGAATAGACTTTGAGGTAATAACTTAAAGGACAAGCAAAAGCAAAAGTTAATACAGACAAAGAGGATTATAAGGATTGCTCATAGTCTTATCCAGAGGTGATCACTATTAAGATACTAGGTTGCCTGCTCCTCCTAATCATACCTTCTTTTAGGAAGCATTTCTTTCCTGCCGAAGTCTCTCTGAGGGATGACACACCTCCCCATGTAGTTGGGTATTTGTTACAGTTGTGCTTTAACATTTACTGTAGTATTTAATGTCTGTCCCCCTACTAGACTGTAAATCCCATAGAAGCGGCAACAGTGACTTGTTTGTTTTTTGACTTGCACCTCAGATAGATCCGGGCACATATCAGGCTTTGTAAATATCTGTGAATGAATGATTTCCAAAATATTTCTGGGACAGTAGACACATTCTAAACCAACCTTTTTTTCCCTACAGTGACAACAGGAAGAAAGGCAATGACCATTGTACTTTCATTTATATTCTTTGCTAAACCATTCACATTTCAGTAAGTATATTTGAATTCAACAAGTTTCTCAGCTTTTAAATACTTTTCATTTTTCTATTAAATATCCTTAATTCTTTATAAAGCATATTTTTCATCTCTACCACTAGTTTATTGATATGTCTTCTGCTCCTTCAGAAATGTGTGTAATTATTTTGAAGAAATCATTTTGTACACTTAAGCATCCTAACCAGAATCTCAGGGCAAATGTGATCCTACCTGCAATATAAATGAATGTGAGTTATGTGTTAACATTAAGGGATTCATTCCCCCTTGCCTTAGTGCAAATACATAAATTTTATATAAATATTTACATAGTTATATATTATTGTATATACATATGAGGTCTCTCCAGAAAAAGTCCAGCCATTGTTAATATAATGAAAACAATTTGCATGACATCAGTGTAACCTGGTAGCCACGGGGAGTGGACTGGAATGCGCATGCGTGAACAATGACAACTTCCTATACTAGCCAGTGGGGGCAGTAGACACCATTAAGTTTGCATGTGTACTGTGTGGCCATCACATTCAAAACGACTGAGCAAGTAGAGAAACAAATCTGCATCAAATTTTTCATCAAGTTTGAACATTCCTCCATAGAAACTGTTCAGATGATTCAGAAGGCCACAGCTATGGGCAACGTGATTAGCAGCTTCATCACAACAACACACCCTCACACATCACATCTTGTGCAGAGATTTTGTGAAACATCAAATCACCCGGGTGACTCACCCCCTATAGTCCAGATTTGATGCCCTGCAATTTCTGGCTTTTCTGAAAACTAAAATCACCTTTGAAAGGAAAGAGATTTTAGACCTTCGATGAGATTCAGGAAAATACCACAGGGCAGCTGATTGGAGAACTGTGTGAGGTCCAAGGTGCCTGCTTTGAAGGGGACTAAGGCGTCATTGTCCTATGTACAATGTTTCTTGTATCCTCTTCAGAAAATGTCTCTTTTTTGTAGTGCATGGCTGGATACTTTCTGGACAGACTATATATACATATATACATATATATGATTGTGTGATATACATGAGATTCATATATATAGTATATTAAAATTGATGGTTTATTTGCTGCCTTTTCTCACAAAGCAGTGAGGTGGAGAAGTATGTTATCAGTTGTGCCCTAATGATTTAGTTTGTGGCCCTTACTGTTTTCTTTACCATCAAGATTTATTCGAAATTAGCATTATTTAAACTTACCTTGGTTATTAGGAATTGAGAAGATTCAAACCTTGAAATTATCAATGTATAAAGTTAAAGGTTACCACAAAATAATTTGCCATCCATGTATTGTTTGTCTTCTATAAGTCGGTTTCCTGTTCTGAATGTGATGGGTATACATTATAGTAGTGTTTGCCAGTTCCTCTTTCTCTGGATGTGTCACCTTTTTATTGCTATTTATTCTTCCCAGCTGGGATAACTAGTCGGATGGCTGTATTGTATTTGCAAGATGGCTATTGGCAGGTTTACCAATCCAGCACTTTTACTTAAGACTTTTGGTAGGAGTTGGACTTTGAATTTTCTATTATTCTCAAAATTCAAATGAATTACTTTTAGTATTTTGTAAAATATCTTATTTCTATATATACCTAATATGAAAGATACGAAATTCTCTCTAATCTGATCTAAAACTACGATTTTTGTTTTAGCACTGTTACTATAAGCTTCCCATCGTAGAATTTTATTTGCATAGCATAGTTTTTGTGAACGCATCACCAAATTCTGTGGCTAATAATGAATTGTTACCTTAATATTAATTTTTTTCATATCTCTTTCTCTTAGGTACATATGGTCTGGTTTGCTAGTTGTCCTTGGTATATTTCTCAATATTTACAGCAAAAATATGGATAAAATAAGACTGCCATCACTATATGACCTGATAAACAAAACAGTGGAAGTAAAAAAGTCAAGGACGTTGGCACAAACTGTATAGGCAGTGACTCCTGCTATTTAACACAGAATTCTAAGGGACCAACCACCAATTAACTTTCCAAAGGGATTATTATAAACACCAAAGGATCTGACAGCGTGCTCTCCATTTGTAACTGGATTGCACATGAAGTCAGCCCTTTCTTCAGAGCATTGTTTGACTGTTTGACATCTGGAAGCAGTCAGGAGAGCAGCATCTGTCACACCTTAGAACAGTATCAATATAAAGGACTGTAATTGTTAGCAGTTTGTTGAGAATTTAACCAGAAGTGGACCATGCTATATAACTAATTAGATATTGTCGTGACATATCACTGAGATTGATATGTAATAGTAGATTTGTTGGTATTTGTTCCATTTTGGTGGTGTTATTTAAATTGATTCTCTGTTATAAGAGTGAACTGCTGATTTAAAGTCTCGAGAGAATAACTTCATTATAAATAAAAATTATTCTGTTTTTTTTTAAAGAATGCATTGATAGCATTTTATTATAAAGAGAGAAGTGATTGAGTAAAGCTTTACGTGAACTTTAAAACTTAGGCCTTTTTCTGATAATTTCAAAGTATTCTTTACATAAAACATGCTTTAAGTTTCCTGTGAAATATAGACAATATATTCAAAGGAGTCCTCATGCTGCATCCTGTAAATATGTATCACAAGGAAAATTTGCTACTGTTTATCAAAGAGGTGCTAAAGACTTAATCATTGAGATTTTCTAATTGAAAGGAAATAATTGATTCTTAAATTATAAAATAAAATTATCATTGTTTTTCTTATATATTTTTTGTTTCTTTTAAGTATATTTTATTGATTATGCTGTTGCAGTTGTCCCAATTTCTTCCCTTTGCCCCCCTCCACCCAGTACCCACCTTCCCTCCAGCGTCCCCCACTGAGTTCATGCCCATGGGTTGTGCATGTAAGTTCTTTGGCTTCTCCCTTTCCTATACTGTTCTTAACATCCCCCTGTCTACTTTATTCCTCCCAATTATGCTTCTTGATCCCTGCACCATTTCCTCCTTTCTCCTGCTTCCCCCTCCCAGCTGATAACCCTCCAAGTGATCCCCATACCTATGATTCTGTTCCTGTTCTGGTTGTTTGCTTAGTTTTTTTTTGTCTGTTTTTATTTTTTAGATTCAGTTGTTGATAGTTCTGAGTTTGTTGTCATTTTACTGTTCATATATTTGGTCATCTTCTTTTTCTTAGATAAGTCCCTTACATTTCATGTAATAATGAGTTGGTGATGATGAACTTCTTGAGCTTTACCTTGTCTGAGACGCACTTTATCTGCCCTTCCATTCTAAATGATAGGTTTACTGTCTGGAGTAATCCAGGTTGTAGGTACTTGCTTTTCATCAATTTGAATACTTCTTGCCAGCCCCTTCTTTCCTACAAAGTTTATTTTGAGAAATTAGCTGACAGTCTTATGGAAACTCTTATAGGTAACTCTCTGCCTTTCTCTGGCTGCTTGTAAGATTCTCCATCTTTAACCCTTAACATTTTAATTTTGATGTATCTTGGTGTGGTCCTCTTTGGGCCCAACTTGATTGGGACTCTCTGTGCTTCCTGGACTTTCAGGTCTATTTCCTGTGTCACATTAGAGAAGCTTTCTTTCATTATTTTTTCAAATAGATTTCTAATTTCTTGCTCTATTTCTTCTTCTGGCACCCCTATAATGCAAATGTTGGATTTCTTGAAGTTGTCCCAGGGGCTGCTTAAACTATTCTCATTTTTTAAATTCCTTTTTCTTGGTGGTTTTTTGCTTCCTTATATTCCAAAACATTTGATTTGATTCTTGGCTTCATCCACTCTACTGTTGTTTCTCTGTAAATAAATCATTATTTCAGTTAGTGAATCCTTCGTTTCTTACAGGATCTTTTTTATGCTGCTGTGGTCTTCACTAAGTTCTCTGAGCACCCTTATAACCAGTGTTTTGAACTCTGCATCTGGTAGATTGCTTATCTCCATTTTGTTTAGCCCTGTTTCTGGAGTTTTGCTGTTCTTTCATTTGAGCCATGTTTCTTTGTCTCCCGATTTTGGCAACCTCCCTGTGTTGTATCTGGTGTATTAGAGCTGCTTTGACTCCATCTGTTGGCAGTGTGGCCTAATGTAGTAGGTGTCCTGTAGGGTCTAATGGCACAGCCTCCCCTATCACACAAGCTGGGTATTTGAGATGTGTCCTTCATGTGGGCTGAGTACACCCTCCTCTTGCAGTTGAGTCTTAGTTGCTGCTGTTGGCAGCTCTAAGGGATGGATTTACCCATGCCAGTCAGCTATAAGGATTTGTTGTGACCACTTAACCACCAACCTCTGCCCTCCATGGAGGATTAGCTGTGCAGGGGCAGGGGAGTGGTGTTCCAGAGTGGTCTGTAGCTGTCCACTGGGTGTGCTGACCCCAAGGTTTCCTGGATGGTGCAGGCCAAGGTCAGCCTCGACCTTTGTTTTGCACAGGGCCTCCTTTCTGGAGCTATAAAGCAATCTAAGAAGGCTCCTAGTTGTGCTGGGCTTGGAGATCCCACATGAAGCCAAGCTCTTCTGGCTGCTGCTAGTGCAGCACCGGGCCTGGTGCTCATTGAAGGCAGCTGTTGCTTGTTTGAGAGGATTTAGGAAGTTGTGAAGCCTGAGCCAAGACTAGCAGTTTGGGTGGGCCCATAAGTTGGGTGGGTGGAGTCTCTTGGGATCTCCAAGGCAGGTCAAACAGTTTAGCCAGGTTGATGGAGTCTCAAATATGGCACCAGCCTGCTGGCTTTGTGACTCTGCAGAGGGAGGGCTCGGAAAAGGGACAATGGCCTCTGCTCAAACCGAAGCCTGACACCAGCCTCTCCCTGTATGCTGCTGGTGCCCTTCAAGCTGCCATTTCGGCACAGAATCTTGGAGGGAGTGAGTCTGAGTCAGTGAGTCCATGTGTGGGTTCTTTAAGAGGAAGTGCTTAGAGCTCCAGAAGTTTCTTCCACTGACTCAATTTCCACTGGTTTTTGCAGCCAGAAGTTGTGGGGATTTAGCTTCCTGGCACTAGAACCCTGGGCTGGGGGACCAGGTGTGGAGCTGGTCCTGTTCACTCCTGAGATACCCCTCCCGAATTTTTATCCACACCCATGGGTGAGAGATCAGCCTGTTCCCTCTCTGCGCCCTTCCTACCAGTCTCAGTGGATGTGGTTTCTTTTATTCCGTAGTTATCAGACTTCCATTCAACTCGATTTCTGGCGGTTCTGAGTAATGGTGGGTTCTGTATTTTAGTTGTAATTTTGATGTGCGAAGAGGCAAGCCATGTCTGCCTATACCGCCATCTTCCATGTACAATTTAATTTGAAATTTAATTTGGCAAGTTAAAAATGAAATGAGGTAAATTTAAGAAATACAAGTTAAATACAGCGTTTTGTAAAGTATGTTACTTGCACAGTTTTGAGTCTAAACTCATTGAGATTTTGGCCCTTAGGCTTTAGCAGTGTGTTTTAGAATTCCTTCCACTATTTTAAAAATTTCAGTTAATCTTTTGCAGTGTAAGTAATATTGATTAAAACAATTCATTATCTGTGCTATTGGTGATATCGCTTGTATTTCCTCAGTATAATATACTTGGAACATTTAATCTCAGTTCTTAAAGTTCCATTGTATGTGGATGATGACTTCATCCTGTCCTGTGCATATGTGGGTGCAGGAGAGCCCGTGATCATTTAAGGATCTAGCATAAGGAATTCTGACTCGTTTTCATTGGCTGTATGTTAAAGTACTGTGAGTTTTTTTCCCCCAAATGGTAATCATTTTTAAGTTTCTATATTTTAAAATGAAAGGAATCTTAATTTACTTTATTATGCTACCTTAAATCCTTAAGACAGTAAGGATTGTGCTTTAACTTATTTAATTTTCCAAAATCCTTGATATTATAATTTTAACTTACCAAAGCATCCTTTTACCCCCACTCTCTCTAATTTTTACCACTGTCTGCCTATTACAAACTTACTGCACACCCTACCAATTTTAAACATTTCAGCACCGTTTAAAATATCAGTTTTCCAGCGTAAACCCTTTATACTTCATATCCTTTTTCTACCGGCCATCAGATGGAGATAAACTTTATTTCACTCATTTGTATCCATGGAGTTGTCTTTCTGAAATACAGAATATTTTCTGTAGTAAAGGCAATCAACATTTGAATGTAGATGTGTAACCAGATTTTATTATATGATCATTCATTAATATGTCAATCCCAACAAAATAAATAATAACAAGGGAATTAAAAATAATAATTGCAGTTGCTAATGTTTAAGTGCTTGCTAAGTGTCAGACACTATTATAAGTGTTTTATATGTGATAACTTACTTAATCCTGACACCACCTCTATGAGGGTAAGTAGTATTATCCTCACTTTGCAGAGGAGGAAGCTGTGACTAGAGAGAAATTCCTAGGCTTACATAGCTGGAAAGAATGAGAACTGTGTGTCCGGCCATCTGGTTCCAGAGTGCCTGCTCTGAACCGCTATGTTGCCTCTCTAAGTAGATGTGATTATTCATGTTCACATTTTTGCAAATACAGAAGTTGAGGAGCAGGGTAAGTACGAGCTCACAGTCACATAATTACTATGGGATATTTTCTTTCCATTGGGCCCCACTATAAACATTTAAGTAAACCCAAAATAACATAGGTCATGAGGTGTCTCTCAGTAAAGAATTTGAGACATACTTAAATGAATATGCAAGGATCTTTTTACTGGAACATTAATTAAATGAAGATAAGATGTATTTGTCTTAAGGAGTATGTAGATATAAATTGTTTCTTAAGCAGTGTCTACTTTAAGTCCATATAATACAGTAGGCACTCAGTATCTGTATTACACACTAAACATCAAAGAATTTCATTGGATCAAAAAAGGTAATTGGGTAATTGGTATTCTGAATTTTGCCATATTATGCCCCCTTCTTTGGCATAATATTCAGTGCAACAAAAGGACAGCAGAAAAATCTGGCTAACTCCTCTGAGTCACTGTATTAAGATTTTAAAAAAGGTTTTTTTAACCTCACCCGAGGACATTTCTGCATTGCATTTAGACAGAGAGGGAGGGGTGGAGGAAAACATCAATTGGTTGACTCCTGTATGTGCCTGGACTGCTGGGGATCGAACCTGCAACCTAAGTATGTGCCCTGACTAGAGATCGAACCCTCACCCCTCGGTTATGGGATGATGCTCCAACCAACTGAGCTACATGGGCCAGGGCAAAACACTGTATTAAGATTTAACCTAGAGGTAATCCAGCCTAGCCAGAGACCTCAGTAAGGCCATTTCGTATAATAAAGAATTTGGCTAACTTGTCTCTATTTCTTGGAAGGGAGCATCTACTCCTTGGAATTCCCAAGTGATGTGAGCATCTTTGTTAATTCATGGTGGCCCTCTAGACAGTGGCAGGGTGGAGGCTGGTCATGCTGGACACACTGACCTTGTGACTTTAGGGTTGGTTCTTGAGCCATGTGATACTAGCCCAACCTTTGGGCAAAGGAAGGGTGTTGGAGTTTGAATTGAATCATGTGGCCAGTGATGCCATGATTGACTAATCATGGCTATGTAGTGATACCTCAATCAAAATCCTGGACACCGACTCTTGGGAGAGCCCACCTGGTTAGAGGTATGCATCGGTATGCTAGGAGGGCGATGCATCCTAAAGACAGAAACACAGTGTTTGTAACTCCCCCATCCTTTGCCCCATGGGTCTCATAAGGTCCTGGTTTTTATTCTTTTTATTAAAACTAATGGAAATTATAGTACTTCCCTGAGTTCTGTGAGTCATTCTAACAAACTCAAACCTGAGTGGGTAGTAGGAACCCCTGGATGTTGTAAGCAGTTGATAACAGGTGCAAGTAGCCCAGGGAAGTCAGAGATTACAGCTGGTGTCTTAAGTGAGGGCAGTCTTGTGAAGACTGCCCATGACCTGTAAAACTTGATCTAACTCCAGGTAATTAGAACTGCACTACAGGCTTTGTGTCCAACCAATGTTTTTAAATAATTTTTAGCATTCTCTGGACAGTTATTTATGTCTCAGTTTTCTCAAGTGATTTATCTTAAATCCACTTCACATTCTAGGTTCTGCATTGATCAAAAAGAATCCTAGTAAGATTTGACTGGAATAATAGACCAAGAATATGGCTTAGCATAATGAAAATATTTGTGCATTTCAACATCACATTTGTCTGTACGCTATACGGTTACCAAATTATCAGGCTGTGCATATCAATGCTCAGGACCATTTTTGTGTGCTTCCTTCCTAATTAAGCACTTGACAGTTTTTTCCTATTATGTTTGAGCAAAATTTTTCATATCTTTACTTGTTCTTTTCATATGTTCACATTGCAAGTTCCTGTACTTGCCTATTGAGCCGTCTTAAGCTTTTTAACAAATTTTATAGCATCACTGACTTGACTGCTCTATTTTTACTTAACATCACTTACTCTTCATTGGGCCAAATATGAGGCAAGCATTTGTATAAGATGCTTAGGGTGCAAAAATGTCAATTATAACTGTCACTCTTAAGAAATACCCATTCTAGAGAAGATTGCTGTGTTATCTATTTAAAAAGCATGACTAAGTTGTTTTCTTCCCAGTCGTGGAGTATCTCATTAAGTTTTCAAAATAATAATTCCCCACAGTGGTAGTGAGTCTAAAACTTTAATGTGCATATGAAACACCTGAAGATCTTAAAAAGGAGGATTTTAATTCTGTAGGATTGCTTGGAGCCTGAGATTTTGCTCCAAGAAGATACTGATGCTTTTGGTCCGTGACTACACTTGAGTATCAAAGACTTAGAGTATAAACTCCAGATGTTTTAAATCGAGACATCTTGAATTATTTGAATAACATTCACTTCCTTCCACTTGCTAATTTCCCTTTCTGTGTAACCTGACTTGAGTTAAGAGACTATTTGTCCAAACTGAACAGAGTTGCTTGCATAAGTGAAAAGGTTCCTTTAATCATTGTAGGTGTATAAGAGGTTTAATACTCATTACTTTCTCCATAAATGTTACTTTTTAAAAATCTCCATGAAAGTAAGATCAACCCATAATTTCCTACCAGTCATGGTCTGTTGTTTTAATTTCATGGCATGTAGTTAGAATACTTCTTATGCTATTTTGTAGTGACATTATGAAGAAAATGTTCACTTCAGTGATTTACCACTGCTTCAGAATGAACTGTGTATTATGGGGGTTCGTGAAGTAGGACTTAACACTTAAGGGGTTCTTCTGAGGCTTCAATCACAAAATATGCTTTATTAAATACCTTAATCCTGTAACATTTCTAAGATATAATTAGACCATTTGAATCAGGTTAATACAATTAATAAGGCTTAAATTGATGAAACAAGTAAATAAATGTGGATAATTCTTCATGATGATGACAGAAATGAAACCTTGGAGTCTGATTATTGCAGACCTCATTTCAGGACCCATCTTCCTTTTTTTCCCCTACTGCTGGGTACAATGCAAGGAATAAAAGCGATCACTTCAGGTGTTTCATTTCTGACTGAACAGAATATGAGCATTTGGGAATTGATTTTTTTTACTATGTTCTGAAAAAAGGTTTATTAATATGTACCTTAATTGTGTAGGATATTTTTGTATATATTATCCAGAAAAGATTTATAAAGGCAGGTAATCATCTTTTCTCTAGTTTCTAATTAAATTTTGGTTAGTATAATGTTCTGCAATACCTGTGCTAAGCAAAACTAAATCATAAAATCTTAGGACTGTATTGCTGTTCATGAAATCAAAGAAGTTGATTGAAATGTCAGCTCTTGTGAAGGTTTGACCTGATAGGGCAGAGTGAAGCTGAGAGTGATTTACTATAAAATGCCTACAAACATATCCACAGCCAGTTCAAGTCATACAGATGCCTGTCTTTGAACAGCTGGGAGTTACTGCTGGATTCAGGGAACGCATGCAAGCAGAGGGTGCCGCAGTGCTGTTGACACAAAGCAGTTGATGGAGCTTGTCTGTTGTTCAGTGGGACTAGTATGAATGGTAAGATATACAGGTTGAAATTTATACCCTAAATCGACAGATTTATTCTTTTAAATGTCCCAGACATTTCATGAATTCTGAAACTTAACATTACTGGCATAAATCATTTGTTCACTCATTTCTTAGCAGCTTGCCATTCTTGTAAACCTGAGATATGATTACTCTTTTTCCCCTTTATTCCGAGGGCATACCTGTTTTACAGAGTTCGTGAGAAGGCCTAATAGTTTATTCTTTGTTTTCTTCCTCTTCTGGGCCCCTATAAATGTTGTCACTTCTACTTTGGTCTCACTCGTCCCTGAGCCACTCTTTTAGACTTCCCTTGTCTTCACTGTTTCTTCCTCTTCTGGGAGAGTTTCTCCATCTTATCTTTTGATGTATTCATTCTTTATTCAGCCTACTATTTATCCCATCTGTTGTGTTTTTGGTTTTTTTATATTCCAGCTGTTATATTTTAATAAGATCGCCACTTGGATTTTTTAAATTATTGTTTGGTTTTGCTTTGTGTTACTAGTATTTTCCCTTACATCCTTATACAGTAGTCCTTCCTCAGGTGGATTTGCCTTCCAAAGTTTCGGTTACCCAGAGTCAATCATTGTCCAGAAACATTAAATGGAAAATTCCAGAAATAACTGATAAGCCTTAAATTGTGTGCCATTCTGAGTAGCATGACAGAGGCTCGCACCTTTGTGCTCTGTCCTGCCTGGGACATGACTTATCCCTCTGTCCAGCACCCCCATGCTGCATGTGTTTCCCACCAGTTAACCACTTAATATCAGACAGGCTGGCACTACTGTGGTGCTTGTGTTCACGTGACCCTCATTTTACTCCATAATGGCCCCAAAACACAAGAGTAGTGATGCTGGTGATTTGTCTATGCCAAAGAGAAGCTGTAAATGCTCCCTTTAAGTGAAAAGGTATGTATGTATAAGAGAAAACAGTATATGTGGGGTTCGATACTACCCATGGTTTCAGGCATCCACTGTGAGTCTTAAACAAATCTCTCCTCAGTAAGTGGGGGCTGCTGTATTTATTATGATTATTTTAAATTCCTAGGCTCTCTCTTCTAATCATTCTTTCTTTTTTTGATGGTATATGTTTTTTAACTGTCTTTCTTTAACAGCGATTATTCACCTTAGCATAAGCATTAGTTTCCCTCCAGCCTTCTCACTGCCCTCCACACAGTGCTCCATCCTCCGCTTCCAGTCCATACTCCAAGGTTAGCACGGCTTCAGCCTTCCCAGGACGTCTCACTCTCTGGCACAGTTTTGTTTTTCCTAGAATCCTTATGTGTGTCTCCCACCCGCTTCTCTCTTTCTCTACTTCTCTTTCTCCTCCTCCCTCTCCTCCTCTTTTCAGTGGTTTCTCCAAGGTTTTAAGAAGAAGCCAGCAGCCTTTGCTAGTTCACCATCTTGAGAGGAACCAAGATTAATTAAAAGGGAATTTCTCCCAATTATTTGTCTTACCGATTTAATTAACAATTCTCTGATTTACCATTCCAATCCATAAAAATAATAGCTTTTGCTGGCTTCTACTTTGATTCAACATTTTTAAATACTAGTTTATTTACCAATTTCAATTAGTAAAAATTCATATTTAAGCAGTATGATTTGTAATGCTTAACAATTTAAGTATACATTTTAAATTTTCTGGAAGGAAAATTAACAAATAGAAGATAGAATTCAGTCATTACAATAAACTTAAATTTCATATCATGATTAATTACATGATTGTTTTTAATATATGCATATAACTGAGATTGGAAAACTCCACCTTAAAGTTTTAATTATCTGAGATGATACCAATTCAAATACCTTGTAAGATTCCCCAGTTCTGCCATTGTCTAGTGCACAGTGAAGGGGGCATCACTTGTACGAGATCCAGTGAAATACAAAAGATAGAAATCATTTCTATTGTGTAGACTTGGAATCAGGCCTCACCCGGATAAATGGCGTACCTAATGTTCACACACAGGAAGTGGCAGAATGGACCCAAAGCCAATTTCTTGACTTTAAATCTTAATGCCTCTCTGATAACCTGCCATTTCTGAACCTCCATGCATTCCAACCGCCTTATCACCAGGTCAGGATTGGCATACTCTCCACTTTTTTCGTGTCCTCCCAAAGGACTTAACACTGCCTTCGTTCTCTGCATCATTTAAACTAAGCAAAACTTTCCCCAAGGAAGGGCTTTTGTGGACAATCCTGTCAGTGCACTTATTAACCCAACTCAGGATATCGACCTCCTCATTCAGGCTTTAGAAGGAATGCACAGACAGGGCTGAAAGAGCATGGGATTTTCTGCCTGGTGTCCGTGATCAGCCAAATCCACCTATGCATCAGTGAGATGGCCCCGTTTTACAGGAAGGCATTAGAGCAATTTGTCCGCAGGTAATGGAAATTGCCATAGGGAGGAGTGTTTAGGGGCAACTGGAGTTAGGGGATAGAATCAAAGGACTGATCACAATCTGAATCTCAATAGAAGTGCTGAACAAAGAGCCAAGGCAAGTGTGGTCAGGGCTGAGAAAACATCACTAGAAATAGAACATATGGCAGAAAATTAACCATAAGAGGGAAGAATAGAGAATGTAGCCTCCAAGGTTAGAGGTGAACCAAATGGAGTCTGACTTGGTAAACTATGAACCTCAAGGTCCATTTGTCTCACCCAGCAGGAAAATGAGGTGGGACTAAACCTTAAATCTGATGTAAGGATTAAAAGTAATCAACAATGGACATTTCATAAATATGGCATGTAAGAGCCAGATCAGAAGTTATATTTAATGATTTTAATTCTCTATGGTAGCTTGAGATATCTTTCTTCAGCACCTGAAGAAAGAGGAGAATCTAGAATTGGGAATCAGTACTTGAATTATTGTGAATAATGTGATGAGATTTAGCATAAATTGCTTGCTTCTAACAACTTTGTCCACCATATTGAAAAAGATAATTAAAAACCCTTACCACAGAATTCAGTTGCTATTTTATAGTAGTTTTGTTAATAAGTGGTCTATAATTGGAAATTATAATATTGAAAACTCAAATTACATGATCCTAAGCTTTTCTAAGCATGCAACTTAAATAATATTATTTCACTGTTATCTTCCAAATAGACATAAATATTCAAATGTCAGAAATATTCAAATGTCTGTAATGTCAGAAAGCCTCATTATAGCTGTGTGAACACAGATATTTTCTAGAGAACAGAAATGATCATACACAATTCAACTCCATTCTAAAGTGACATTGACACAAGTCCACTAAAACTGAGAGTCCCACCTGAACTGATTGCAGAAAGGTTAATAAATAACAAACCATGGACCCACACGACCCCGCCACTGAAAGTATGAAGTGCCAGCAATTATAGTAAGTAGTAGGAAAATAGGAGGCTTTAATTTTGCGTGGTTGCATTTTTCCTTATGACACCCATTAACCCAAATGTTGCATTGCTTCATTCATTCAACAAATATATATCTCTGTAGTTTAGAGTATCATACCAAAGTTACTATCTGAGTTTGAAAAATTTTTGATATATTTGTTATGTTAATAGGAAAGATGGATGAAGTTATATGGGAACTATTTATATTTTTTTCTATTCTGTAAATCTAAAATTCAAAATACAATTACTTATCAAAAGATATCACTAAGAAAGTAAAAAGTAAGCCACAGAATAGGAAAATAAATTTACCACACATATAACCAAAAAAGAGCTCATATCTAGAATACTAAAAGAATCCTTGCAATCAGTAAGAAAAAGGACAGTCTGATACAAAAGTTGGGACAACACTAGAGGCATTTTACAAGAGGAAAGCCAAATGGCCGGAAACATATGAAAAGGTACTCAACCTCATTAGTCATCAGGAAAATACAAATGTAACCTCAGGTGAAAGTCTACTACAAACTTACAAGAAATGCTACGATTAAAGATCTCATAACTACTAAATATTGACAACCATGTAGAGAAGGTGGAAGTCTCATACATCTTAAATTGGTACAGACATGCCAGAAACCCATTTGTCATTCTCAACCCAATTTGAATATGTACATACCCACCCAGAAATTCCACTCGCACACATACAACAGGAATGTGTGCATATGTAAATCAGAACACACAATGATATTCAGAGCGGCATCATTCATAAAAGTCAAAGCCGACAGTAGCCACCTATAGTAGAATGAGTAAAATAAATAATTAAAAATAAGCACACACATACATTGTGGTATATTCATATAATGGAATGAATATAAAAGACATAAGAATAAATTTCAACTTTGTAAAGCTGTTACCAGTGTTGGTGTTCTTGGGTTTCTTGGGTTCCCCAAGATGGAAATCAAGAGAAAACCCTAGAGAAAGTTTCAGACATTTTAGTAAGTTTTTGCTCAAGCACAAGGGAGGCAGCACAGAGAAAAGGAAGGTCCTCAGAACTGGTTTGGGGCCTGGCTGTGCTCGGCTGCTTTTTTAGGCTAGGGACAACGTGGACTTGTGTAAAAAGACAAGCTTTCTGAAAAAGGCAAGCCTCCAGAATTTTTTCCAGTCCAGGCTTGGGTGACTTTCCCAGCTGTGTTGTCTGGTAACTATGCTCATGGTGGGAGCAAGGTGGCGGACTGCTCATTACCAACACCCTAGGTAGGTCATATAATGGTCAAAACTTGATGAACTGGGAATTTGGCTAAGTAGTTGAAGCAGGAAGACGGGAGATAAAATCAGCTACCTCTGCATTTTTTAGTTGGGAATGGAGGGGTGGTAACATTTTTTCAGTCAGCTTATCCCTTGTTCCTTCTGATATCCTGGTCTTCACTTGGCCTCCTGGCCAGCTGGTGTTTTCTATTTTCAGGTCCAAGTTCCTATGCTGTCTCAAAGTTGCATAAAGAGCATAAATGTGGAATCTAATGAACAAAATAAACTAACAAAAAAAATAGAAACCAGACATAGGTACAGGGAACAGACTGACAGATGTCAGAGGGGACAGGGTGGGGGCTCTGGGTGAAATAGTAAAGGAATTAAGGGGAAAAAAATCCTCATAGACACCGACTACAGTATGGTGATTACCAGAGGGAAAGGGGGTAGGGGAAGGTAGAGGGTAAAGGTGGGAAATGGTGATGGAAGGAGACTTGGCTGGGGGTGGTGACCGGATAAGACAATGTATTGATACCAGGATGTATTATAGAATTGTACTGCTGAGACGTATATAATTTTATTAGCCAATGTTTCCCCAATAAGTTCAATTTCTAAAAAAGAAAAGAACCCAAACTGGTGTGGCTCAGTTGGTTGGGTATCATCCCACAAAGCAGAAGGACCCAGTTCTGATTCCGTCAGGGCACACGGCTGGGTTGGGGGTTCAGTCCTCAATTGGGGCATGTGCAGGAAGCAACCGATCAGTGTTCTCTCACATCAGTGTTTCTCTCCCTCTCTTTCTCCCTCCCTTCCCCTCTCTCTAAAAATAAAAAGAAATTTTAAAAAGAAAAAAAAAGAAAGTTTATTAGGGCTGTAGGACAATAATTACCAACGCGTGCCTAGGAGTACAAGTCATTCTTCATCTCACTGAAGTCGCTTCTAGGTGAGGAGAATCTGAATGAACCAAAAGCTGTATTCCAATGAGTGTCCTTGATTCCTTGTTACCAGAGACAAAAGAGGACTAGATTAAAAATAAAAAAATAAAAATAAAAAAAGAGAGCCGTTAGCCTGGAAAATTTGAAAACTCAAGAGTAAAGTTTCTCTAATAAAATGCAACCAGTATCTGTTGACTTGATTTATCATCCCAAGCATTTGCCCAAATGTGATTTCTGTTTCATTACTGACTGACTTTAAAATAAGCAAGTTAGGCTTCAGAGGGAAGGTAACTTGGAATCAAGGAACAAAGATTCCAGATCCAGGTCACAGCCAGCCTCATATATTATTGTCTCGTGAAATTTCCTGTGCCCTCCATGCTTGTCCTATAGGCTTTCCATCATAATCATCGATTCAAGTGGAACAACTGAGGCCAAGTGTGCTCAAGGAATTCACATTCATCACCAGTATTTAAGGAAGTACCATCTCACACAGCCACAAGGGCAGCAGTAGGGAAATACACACGTTTTTGCCCTTCAAATTGAATTGCCTGCAGTCATGGCATTTTGGGGCTATAACATTTCCTGAGCTCAGAACTTCCCTCTTGTAAACAGCTTTAACCTAATTGTTATAATTCCATTTTCACATTTACTAGAGTAAAAGCCTCATTTGTCCTGAAGCCATCATGGCAAGACCTGATTCAGCAGCCATATCCCACAATGTTTGTAAAGAGAGAGACCCTACCCTTTGTCCCCAGAATCCAGAGAGAGAGCTGTACCTAAAAGGATAAAGAAAAAGAAGCATCCAAAGCAAGACAGTTGGAGGGGTTTTAGGGTTAGACAGAAGTACAGAAAGATTCACTCTAATGTCAAGTAGGGATGTGGATGCAGATACAGAATATATATTCAATTGTCAAATATCAGAATTCTGTAAATACATGAATATGGGACAAATATATATTAGAAATATAGGCATGAAATTAATGGGCCCATTAATATCTTATCTTGAAGTGTACTAGAAAACATCTTGGTACAACATAAGATTTCAAGTAAAGGAACTACTGACATTTAATCATTGCGTGCAAAAAAGCATAAAAACAGAAGAATATAAACTGTATGACTCCGTTTATACAAAGTTCTAAAGGAAAAGAAAGATAAAGTAAAGCTATAATGTTTAGGGACACATTAAATGGGTGTATCTTGCCTACCTCCATACATGTATTTTTTTCGATCCTTTTTCAAAAATAGTATATTTGACCTTAAGAGATGTATTCAGTCACCAGATACTTTTTCATCAGATGCTGCATTTAGTATTTCCATTTAGAAAACAGATCTAAAATACTAGTCATATCATTCTTATGTTTGCAATTTCAATATAAAATCCTCCCAGTGTTGCATCCAATTAAAATAAAACAGTCTAGGAAATTAAGCACTAATCCCCTCTTCAAATGGCCATTTCTGTTTTTTCTTTCTAATTACTAGTGTAATGAAGTGGCCAGTATTATGGTAGGAAGTGATTTCAAAGGCAGCAATTTCTTCTTTTGAATCATATATTTCCCCCTAATGTGAGTTGGCCCCAGTTACATAAAATGCATGTGCAAACTCCATCTCTGCTGAAATAAAATAGTTTTAAATAGCAAATCATACTTTCGGCTCAAAGGGCAGGCTTTCCAGCATTTCACTAAAGCAAAGAGGAAGCAGAAAGCCATTATATTTTCACTCTCAGATCATTTCTGATCACCCCGATCTGTTCCACTGAGCAACGGATTTTCAATATTTTAAAACACTGCTACATTATTAACAAATCTGGTAAGAATAACTCGTATCAAAATATATGAGAAAAGGCAATGAGAAAACTACAAAGCACTGTAAGAGTATTCAGTTTTGCTGAGCTACTAGTCTGCTCACACTCTTCCATATCATTGGTCATGCCATTGACTCTGCTTCGAACACAGGTTCCCTGTTGGTTTCCCATAAGAGGGAGACTTAGCCAAAATATCTTGCTTTCAGAGTTAAAAGGGAAGTTCTCTTTTAACTTGAATTATATCTCATGTGAACGTCTGATCCTTCTATGTCCCCTTATGTGTTTTTTCCACCAAATGACTACAACGTAGCCGAGTGAAGGTCAGGGCTCCTTGCTTGTGAATTGCGTGCAGTAACAGTGAGTCCTGCTTTCAGCTGCTTTATTACACGGGTATCGTGATCATTTACCCCAAGACAAACAGTGGTAGTCATGCATTCTATTCTTTTGTATCAGCACCATCAATTTTAAATGTGAATAGTATCTAGAAATGAGTTCTTAAGGTATCTGTTTGAAAATGAGCAGTGCTGAAGTCCACAGTTTGAACTCTCACGACTGGGCTTTGTTCTGATGGAAAAATACGGAAAATGATAATACCAATTGCAATCACCTAGATTGCATACCAGATGATTTTATCATTGTCATAATGTAAGAAAGTAATCTTTTACTAAGTTGTTACACTATTGCTGGTTGCAATTGGTAATAAACAAGAGAAATCAGTTTTATTAGCATTTCTGGGTCTACCTGAATCCTCCTTTACCAGTTCTGTCCAGAAAAAGCCCAGTTATTCTTAATATAATGAGAATGGTTTGCATGACATTCATGTAACCTGACATGTTGGGAACCGCCCTGCCTGGTTTCAAAAACTGTGACCACCCATGGCTAAGACTGAGAAAAAGACCTTGGGACCATAAGCCACTAAGGAGATAAAGCTTATCTTCCTGGCAGGGGCACTGCCTCTGCCCCCTTTACTTCACCCACTTGGCCCCAGGTGGATGACTGGTTAGCCAATGATGGGTAAGATTCCTCAAGGAAGGGATGACCTAAGACAGGCATGGTCACAAAGGGGCCATCAGGGAAGGATTTAGGGGACTTTAGAAAAGGGGTGATGGACCCTCACCAGCTTTGACATAGCCTGAGTCCTCATTCTGTCTGTAAGAAGTCTAATCTCTTGGCTACCCACATCCCCCCTCTGACTTAAGCCCGAAACAATGCCAGAGCGGGGTGCAGCCCTGTGCTGGAAAGAGCAGGTTTCCTGGGCAATCAGGCTGAAGAAAAGAATGCATAAAATCCTGTGAAACCTGCTTTGCTAATACCCTCAATTTAAATGATAAGGGTCCAAGTATAAAGTGAGTTTGTTTCCCAAAGTTTTACAGCCCTTTGGCTATCTGACCCTGACTCAGAATAAGCCCTCATAGTTCTTCGAATGTTATCTATTATTTAATCATTACTGCCTGACAATGATCGATGAGCTTTATGCCCTGTATTCCTATGCAAATTAAACCAAATAAAAGCCCTTTAAGGAGCAGGTTCCTTGCCCTTCTCCTTTGAGGGATTGGCCACCTTTCCTCCCCAAGAAGATCAGGTCTTGGTAGACTTATTCTCATCCTCGATGGGCAGGGAGGGCTCTGCTGGGCAAAGCTCCCCCACACTAGCAGTCAAGGAGAGTGACTGGAATGTGCATGTGTGAACAGTGATGACTTCACTGTACTAGTCAGTGGGGGCGGTAGGCATCCTTGAATGAGCATGTGTACTGTGTTGCCATCACATTCAAAATGACTGAGTAAGTAGAGCAACAAATCTGCATCAAATTTTGCATTAAGCTTGAGCATTCCTCCAAAGAAACTATTCAGATGATTCAGAAGGCCAAAGCTATGGGCAGCTGGTGATTGGCAGCTTCATCACGACAATGCACCCACTCAAGCATCAAGTCTCATGCAGTTTTTTTTGGTGAACCATCAAATCACCCAGATGACTCAGCCCCACTACAGCCCATGTTTAGTGCCCTCCAACTTCTGGATTTTCCCAAAACTACAATCACTTTTGAAAGGAGACTTCAGCCTGTTGATGAGATTCAGGAAAATATGATGGGGCAGCTGATAGCGATTCCAACAAAGGGTTTTGCAGAGTGTTTTGAACAGTGAAAGAGGCACTAGAGGAACTACATGAGGTCCCAAGGTGTCTACTTTGAAGGGGACTGAGGCATCATTGTCCCATTTACAATGTTTCTTGTATCTTGTTTTTTCTTCAATAAATGTGTACTTTTCATATTACATGGCTGGATACCTTCTGGACAGACCTCGCATCCCCCAAGGGTGGGTCTTCCTCCTAAACCTTTAGTAGTTGACCAACAATCTATTCACTGCAGATAGATGAGAGGAGGGAATGCAGCCTGGCCCTTGAAAAGCACTACAGCTAACTCAAATAATTCCATGTGTGAATATTTCCTAACTATGCAAAATAATGAGGGTATTCTTTCTTTCTTTTAAGAAAAAAGGGCTCTGCCTAAAAAGGTGACAAGATATTTGCTTCAAAGTAGAATTTGGGTGCAAAACTACAGTAACAAGAAAAAGATCAATAGTTGCCAAAAGATCAAGAGTCGAGAGGGAGGGGTGAGAAGGGAAGGATAAACAAATGAAGCATAAATGAAACTGTTCTGTGTGAAACAATAATGGTGGATACCTGTCATTTTAATCCATTTATCAAAACCCATAGAACTGTACATCACAAAGAATGAGTCTTAATGTAAGCTAGCAGCTATAGTTAATAATAATGCATCAAAATTGGAACATTAGTTATAACAAATGTACCACACTAGGGAAAGACGATAATAGGGAAATTATGTGGGTGTGTATATGGAATGCTGTGTACTACCTGCTCTATTATTCTGTAAACCTAAAACTATACTAAAAAATAAAGTTCATTAATTTTTTTGTCTAAAAAAGAAAAAAATGAAGAAGCCTATTATGGTAGACAAGGAATAGCCTAATCTCCTATTTGAGATCTGGGATTAAATCCACAACCCCCAAGTTTGCTTCTGTTGTGAGTCACACATAAAATTGAAAACTTTGCAAATATGAATAGACTAAAAGGAATTATAACATTTTTGAAGTTTTAAAATTCTTGCATTCATCTGAACTATATCAGAAAAATAAAGTAGAAGAAAGAGAATGCCATTACTTATTCATTAAGGTATTTTAACAAAGGTTAGATGTTCTAACCTTTGTTAAAAATATGTGCTTGCTCAGTGTGAAAAACTAAGGGAAAGAACAAAGAAATAAAGAAAAGCAATATAGTGATACCTCACCTATTATGGGAGTTACGTTCCAGAGACCCCCGCGATAGGTGAAAATCCACGAAGTAGCAGCATTATATTTATGTTATTACTTATATATATTTTAAGGCTTTATAAACCCTTCCCACATGCCTATAAACCTTTCCCACTCTCTTATTAACCTTTCCCACACTCTTATAAACACTTCATATGCTCTTAAACACTTTCTACACTGTTAAACCCACATAATTTTAACAACGTATAAAATTCTGTATGGGTACTCACCAGTGAAGTGTACTACAACTTGAATAATGAAAATAATGAGTTATGTAGCTGTGCAGTACTGATGGTGATGAAGGTGATGACGATGAGATGAGTGTACTGCACAGCCAAGGAGAGCATCACAGCTCTTCTGAAGGCACCACTTCATCAGGCCCTTCATCAGGTGGTGCGGTATCTTCACCCTGGTCCGTAACTTCTGTTTCTGCTAAAGGCATAAGCATAACTGATCTCTTTGTCCGAGTGATGAACATAGTTATGGGGAGTTGTTGGTGCTGCTTGTTATCCGCAGAGGCAGCTTCTCCATGCAGAGAAATGCTCTTGAGTCCAAAGTGTCTTTGAAATTCGTCAAACCAGCGCTTGCTGGCACTGAATGGGGTTGGCCTGGTGGGAGAAGCACTGGATGGTCCTGTTTCTGTGTCGTCGTCCTCATCTTCATCCTCATCACCATCGTGAACATCCGTGCTTTCCTCACCACCATCAGAGTTTCTTGGCCTTCGTCTGGATGGTGCTGGTATCCAGCGAGATATTCTTCTTCCTGCAGTCATTTACCCACAGGGCCAATGCAGACTCCATCCTCACAATGGCCTTATTATGGGAAGTGACCACCCTCTTTGTAGTCTTGTTAGAAGTCATTGTTGCCTAGACCTAATATTCTTCTCATCTTTCTTTATGTGGCAAACAGTAGATTTGTTGATCCCGTCATGGCGGCCTACAGCCACATAGCTTTTGCCCTCCTTTAACATGTCGAGAAGTTCTACCTTTTCTTTGATGATAAGCATATTCCTCTGGCACTTGGGTTCACTGCCAGAAGCCTTAGAAGGTGCAGAACGTTTGGGTGGCATCACAGGGCTTGAAATAAATTCAAACTTTTATGAAAATTTCACAAAAACACAGCACCGTAGAGCAACTCTACGCACAGAGATCAGACGTTAATGTGAAGTGGACGAGGAGAGATGCTGAATGTATGAGCACAGTGCAGGAGAGCAAACAGACGGATGCTACAGTCACTGAGCCAATCAGCACCCAGGATGCAGAACACGGTGCTGTGGTTGGTTGCCTTCTGTTCCATCAGCCAATAGTGTGCTGTGTACAACCTCACGTTGGCAAACTTGCACAAGTGGTAATGGTGCACTGCACTTTCATTGTGTATAGTATGGTATCCATCCGCTGATGAAATACATACTGTATTTTATTTCAATTTAATGTTCTTTTAATATGTTTGTATTAACATTTTATATTTTATATTGTTTTAAATTTTTAGGCAAAAATAATTAAAACCATAAATATTATATAAATACCTATATACCGCAAAATCCCGCGATATAGCGAAAACTCTGAGATACAGAATTAGATAACTTAAAAAAAGAAAAAACCACAATACAGTGAAGCTGCAATAAGTGAACCATGATATAATGAGGGACAACTGTATAACATTTGCTGAAAAAATCCATGATGACAAGGACAGAAGGCAGAGACCTAACAATCCAGCTCTAAGAGGTGGGGTGGAGAAGAAATATAAGTGAGTAATTGAGGAGGATGATTAACAGCAAAGAGAGTGCAGACAGTGGCAGGTAATTCACTGCGACTGAAACTCAGATTTCAATTAGCTTTCAGTTGCAGAGGAAGGTGGGGGAGGCCTGAAGTCTGGGCTTTGCTTTTGGGAGTGGGAAGCCATTGCAAGGCTTTCAGCTACAGTATCAGGGCTCAGCACTGTGCCTCAGGGATGACCGTGGAACACAGCTGGAGGTGAAGGACTGGTAAGCAGATGTATTAGATGCAGATTAGATTTGGTGAAGCCTGTGACAAGGAGATAGAGAGGAGGAGAAGACTCTGAGAAATATAAAGGAGTCAATATAGTGAGAGTGGGTGAACACTCAGGGGGGAAGAGGGGGGAAAAGAACTTGAGAAGGACTCCAAGTATCATAAATGACATCGGGAATAGAGGAGAAGCACTGGGAGGTGCAGAGCAGGGTGTTGCAAAGGCAATGGACCCCATTTGGGGCATGTTGAAATTTTCTGTGGCTCATCAAGGCAGAATTGTCCAATAAGAAGAAGTGGGGTCCATGGTTCTGTGAGTCAGAATGGTGTGTACCAAAGTTGAAGTCATCAGTCTACAGATGCTAGTGGAAACTGGCTGCATGCAATCACCTAGAAGACATCATATGCACTGAGAAGTGACGATGCCCAAGGACAGAATTCTGGGAAACACCAGCATCTAATGGGCAAGCAGAGGAGATGCTGCCCCCAAGGGGTCTAACGGGAACTGGAAAGAGAGAGCTAGGAGGCTGGCATGATGGGAGGCAAGAGAAAAGAAGTTATTCTCTGGTGAAAAATGTTACCAAGTATTTGTCTTCCTCATTTCTAGAGAATTTTAAAAAGTCATAAAATAAAATAAAATTGAGTGCCATATATCTTCTAACTTTAAAATGTTAAAAATGTAGCTTAGTTAAATCAATCTAATGATAATTGAGCACCAAATAAGAATTAACTTTAAAATTGTATTCAGCTTAGCACTGGAGTTCAAGAGAAGAAATACTGCTGGCATCTCTTGGTGTGATTTACCACAGCTTCATGGCTTACACATCTGTGAACTTTTAAGAAAAAAAGTAAAACAATACAATGTGTATGGACTGGCCTTGGAGCCAAAAGACCCGAATTTAAATACAACTCCTGCCACTCACTAGTTGGGGCCAATTCATTTAAACCTCTTCCCAGTCCCAAAGGGAGATGGCAAATTCAGGAAATTAAATACATGAAATATATGTTTTGTACAACACAATTAATATATCCTAACTCTTGTGTGTTCATTATGTACTTCCAAACACTAAAATATTTGATGATGTTCTGGAGATTAGCTAATATTCTTTTACAGCATAATGCCTGCTTAGAGGCACACAGGTATCCCTGAGATTATAGAAGTTTCTCCCTCCTCTGTGAAGATTTTAATGCAAACAAACACATGCAAAGGCCAACTGGCTAAGAATGACTTAATCATGCCCATTTTAAGTGCAAAAACTGGTGTGCAATTTAGAATCTTAATTAAATCTGAAGATTTTTAAATGAGATTTCTCCAAAAATATAATCTGTAAACCTATTGAATTTTTTTCATCACACAGGTTATCTGATACATGTTTATATACGAGAAACATAACAAGGGTCCTCCTCACCCCTATCTCTCCCAGTCTGTTAATATCTCACTGCAGCTGGGCAGGGACATGCACTGTATCCTAGCCTATGTAATAAACAATAGTAGACATTGAAAGCCTCTTGTAACAGCAAAAAGAGTGGCACATAACACACTGTCCTCTCTTAATTACCACAGCAAGCAAGTCTGGCAATTCGTTTATTACCTTAGTCACTCTGAGGAAAAAGAAAAACTAATTAGGTTCCTAGAAATGCTGGGACTGAAAGCAAAATGTGTATTCCTTGATACATTAAACCAGAAATTTGATTGTCTTCATTTTGCTTTTCTTTTTATTTTTTGTTTTTCTTTTTAAATAGGTTTATTGAGGCATTATTTACATATAGAAAAACTCACCCTTTTTCACATACAGATCTGTGAATGTCGAGAAACACATACATTACTGCAACATATACACTACCCAAAATTTCCCTCACCCAAAAAACTTCCTCACGCCCTTTATAGTCAACCTCTCTTCCCCACCAGCTCTTCATAACCAACGGTATGTTTTCTGTCTGTAGTTTTCTCTCTTCCAGAATGTCATGTAAAATAGAATCAGCGTATGTACAGGCTTTTGAGTCTGGCTTCTTTCACTTAGACTAATGCATTTGAAGTCCATCTCTATTGTGGCAGGTATCAGCAAGGTGCCCCTTTTCATTGCTGAGTAGTATTTCATTGTATGGATATACCAAGGTTTAGCATTTCACTTCTTGAAGGACATTTGGGTTATTTCCAATTTGGGTGATTATAAATAAAGCCACTATCAACATTTATGTAAACAAAGTTCTTGCATGAGCATGTTTCATTTCTCTTCAGTAAATAAATATCAAAAGCGGGCTTTTTGCACCATAGGGTAACTGTATATTTAACTTTATAAGAAGCTTCCAAACTGTTTTCCAAAGTGCTGCTCCCATCAGCAATCTATGAGAGTTACAACTATTCTGCACCCTCACCAATATGGAGTATTATAAGGTTTTTACCTTTTAGCCATGTTAATAGGTGTCTAAAGGTATCCCATTGTGTTTTTAATATGCGTTTTCCTAATGATTATGATGTTGAGTATCTTTTCATGTGCTAATTTGGCACCTGTGTATCTACTTTGGTATAGTATCTGTTTAAATTTATTGCTCATTTTTACTGACTCTTTCCTTATTATTGAGTTTTAGGAGTTTTTTAATATTATAGATACACACCCTTTATCAGGCACATACCTTGCAAATAGTTCCTCCAGTGTGTGTCTTGTCTTTATTTTCTCAACAATGATCTTCAAAGACCAGAACCATGTATTGCAATTTTGATGAAGTTTAATTTATTATTTTTTCTTTTGTGGATCATGTTTTTGATTATTTCCAGTGAATCTTTGCCTTACCTCAAATCACAAATTTTTTTCTTCTAGAAGTTTTATAGTTTTAGGTTTTATATTTAGGTCTAGTGATTCTTTTCAAGTTAATGTTTGCATATAATGTGAGGTATAGGTCAAAGTTCATTGTTTTATATATAGATTTTCATTTCTTCCAGCACCGTTTACTGGAAAGAAGTTACTTTCACTGCTAAACTGTCTTTGCAGTTTTTTTTCAAAAATCATTTAACTGCATATGCATGAGTCTAATCTTGGACTCTCTGTTCCATCAATCTGTATGTCTGTCTCTTTGCTAATACTACATTGTCTTGATTCTGTGACTTTAAAATGTCCTAAAATCAGGTAATGTGAGTCCTACAACTTTGTTCTGCTTCTTAAATATTGTTTAGTTGAATTAATTCATGTGCATTTCCATGACATTTTAGAATCAGCTTGTCAATTTCTTTTAAAAAATTGCAGATAGGGTTTCAAGTGGGATTGAATTGAAATATACATCAAGTTGGGAGAATTGACAATTTAAATATATTGAATTTTCTAATACATAAATATTTTATATATCTCAATTTACTCAGGTCTTTGATTTCTTTCATCAGTCTCTTGTAGCTTTCAGCATATATATACCTTGTACCTGTTGTTTGATTTATATTTAAGTATTCATGTTCGGAGTGCTATTATAAATTGTGCTTTTTACACTTGATCTTAGCCAAAAGGCAAAGATGCATTAATAAATTTCGGTTTTAAAAATTTTAATTTCCAATTATTCATTGATGATATATAAAAATACATTTTTTTGTATTTTCGATTACAAATTTTCCAGTGGACGGTATGTGTATATATTCTAAAACAGTGGTCCTAAACCTGGCTGAACCTCAGATTCACCTTTGGAACTCTAAATACAAGGGGAGAATACAAAACAACAGAATTTATTTATAAAAAATTGTATTTATTCTTACACGTTTAAACTTCACTCACCTTTAAAGTACTCTCCATTTGATGCAATATATCTATTGAGATGTTTTTTCCACAGCTCAAAAGTTTTTGAACTCATTAATGTTGATGCATTTTAGTGCTTCTGCTGTTTTCTGTTTCACCTCTTCCTCATTGGCACAATATTTCCCTTTGAGGACTGTTTTTATCCAGGAAAACCAAACCCAAAAAAAATAAAGTTGCTCAGGGCAAGATCAGGTGAATAGGGAATGGGAGTCATGCCGTTTTTTGGTCAAAAACCAGTGACCACTCAGCACAGTGTGGGCAGGCACACTCATAAATCACCCATCATGAAATAGGCAAACACGTTGAAAGAGTCCTCAAAAAAAAAATTCACTGAAGTCCAACACAGCTTCTCACAACAGGGCCAGTTGGTACACTGATACAGATGGGCTCCTACGGCACCCACCTAGTGGGGGAAGCTTGTACTACAAGGAGCCTGCCCTCCAGAAGATAATTCCAGGGGGCGGTTTGGGCTCCCCCTCCCCAATAAAGAGATTCCTGAAATTTACCTCCCATAGGTTCTTATTCTATAGTTCTGGGGCAGTCCTAGAAATTTATGTTTAAAAATATTCCCTAGGTAATTCTGATCTTGGTAAATTTTGGGAATCACCATAAAGCATTGTGGATGTAAATTTTTCAAAGATAAGACAGATATGACAAAAACAATTCATTTCCCATATTGAGACTAACCTACACTCATTGGGCATTTTTAGTTGGATTTACAGTGATAGAGTTGCAGTACTGTGTCTATTCTGAAACCTAACTGATTCTTTTTTTTTAACTTATTTTTTTGTTGTTCAAGTACAATTGTCTCCATTTTACCCCCATAATTCCCCACCACCCCAGCCATCCCCACCTCCCACCCTCAATCCTACCCTGCTTTGGCTAACAAATAACATGCATTTGTTGGAAACTGTGCCAAATTAGTAACCAGGGTTAGAAGCTCATTATAATTCAGTCTATGGCCATGCTTGTCCAGATTAGCACAATATTGCTAACAATTTGAGCAAACTGTATTTGTAGGGGAAGCAAATAAGAGGACTCTAGCTTGAAAAGCAAGAAAAAGGGGGTTAAAACTGAGAAAATAGATGTGTGCTTGTTAGGCCACCCAGTCTATTGCATTTCATCAGGATAGCCTGAGCTGGCTGATAAAAGAGCAATAGACTGTGCTGTAGACAGTGGAATGTTCTCTGACCTCCTGTGTAAGGTACCCCCAACAAAATAAATATCAGAACTGCATCTCCAGAACTTACTATAGTACACATTTTTATTTTTTTTCATTTTTCAATGTCAGTATTTTTAAACCTTCTTAGAGTGCAGTGTATTTGTGCATTCTTGGTACCAAAAAAAACCTTTTTCCAGATTTTTTACATGCCCTAGGACAATTTAAGCATGTTTTATATTTTACTGTATTTGTATTTAAGATGTACCACTTACTAACACTTTTCTATTAATGACCTTTCATATTTTTTCCAACAGTTTCTTCGGAGATTTCATTAAATGTTTGGACCTTTAATCAACTCTTGCTAAACTTTTAAGCACTGTTTTTTTAATCCTATTCTCCCAATTTATAAATTTTTCATTATATGAAAGTTTTAGACAATTTAGATTAATTTTATCTTGATCCTTTAATATTCCCTGGAAATAAGTTTTTCTGCCTGTTGCATAGCCTGTTGTATGAAACAGATACTATTTGTTTTGTCTTTCACATATCCAGACCTCACTCCTAAATTGTAGGAGGATAAATACAGACAGTACTTATATAAAATCTCTAAAGGACAGGACATTCCATTTTCACAAAAAAATCTTTAAGGCATGCAAAACGTTGACATTAGTTGCATCATCCACCTACAGAACATTTGTGTAGGAGAGCTGTAAGGCCATTTGAAAGGCCTACAAACTGAACAGCAAGATTGTGTGAATTTATTTTCTGAATCATGCTGAAAGATCACAGTGAAACATTCCACTTTTAGTACATTTCTACTCTACATTACCTTATTGTGAAAGGCCATACAAATGTTCTTGATGGACTGAGATCGAGAAAGGAAGATGACGTCCACTGACTTTCCACAGTTCTAATACATTGCCAGGCAAAGCTACTCCTGAAGATTTTTTAATATATAAATACAGATTAAAAATACCAAAAAAGTCCCAGTTATGATGCTCAGATTCACTTTAGCACATGTTGTTTAAATACATCAGAAATTGGGACAAAGCATTATTTGAGAATGATTAGCATTAGTTGAGATCACGAAGACATAGCATTAATTTTCTGCTTGTCATCATAAAGTGATGTTTGCTAAATCATAGAGTATGACTTTGATTGCCCTCATTCACACAATCTGATTTAATTATTTTGACTGCATATTATCATGTGCATGAAACTCATATTAAATGAGTCTCATAAAAATAAATGCCAGAACAAGAACATGAACCTGAAGTGGCTATATTACCTTCCAGTTTGACTCCAAACCTCTTATAAAAATCAAGACCTCATTTATTGTTCCTTTCCAAACTCTCTCTTCTCTGTCTCTTCTTCTAACCTCTATAGAAGCCTAACCAAGACTTCTTCCTTCTTGCCTTTCTACAAGTGTATTCGTTCCATCCTGCTTTTAGAAGGAAACCAGAATTCTTTACTCTAACTTGTTTGGTCTTCCTTCGCTCAGCCCCTGATATATGTCCACCTCATGGCTCACTGCCCCTGGCACACACATCTTGCTCCACCAAACTCATACATGTGCCAATCTCTCTCCTCTCTTTCCTGCTTGATTCACCAAATGATTCCATATGCCTGAATGTTCTTCCTCTCCATCATCCACTGGCTAATTCTTTCTGGTCTCAAGATCCCTCATAGCTGTAAACAACTCTGGAAAGCTTTCCTTTGTCCTCTTGTGTCTCCTCACACTGTGTCTCAAAGCCATTCTCTGAGGGCGACAAGCAGACCAAACTCAGATCTGGCATGGCACTTACCATTCTTCAAGCACATTCTTCCACAAGCTGCTCTACCTTTAACAGAAACCACGAACAGAAACTACGTATTTTATCTTTGTGCCCCCCTCACCTAGAACAATGAGTGAAAGAGTAAATGTTTATTAAATAAGTACCCAGCAGTGTGCCTTTGTTCATACTCTTCCTCCTTGCCCTAAATACCTTCTTTCACTTTGCCCACCCATCCTAATCTTTTTCTTCTCCCCAAATCCCACTAAAGCCCATTCCTCTATGAAGCCACTTTTCTTCTCTGTTTTCTCACAGCATGTGGTTTCTTCCTTTATTTATTTTGTGAACTTCTTATAGACCCAAACCTGACTAGAAGACCTTCTAGGTAGGGATTAAATCTTTATTACTTCTGCGCAGCCTGATGCTTGAGCACATAGAAGGTTCCTAGTACTTTTTGATTGATTTGCCCAAATGGGTAATAAAACACTCTGGAAAGAGGGTAGATGGTCTACCTCTTCAAAAGAATAGTGATATGTACAAGTCTATGGCACCTTTTTAAAATAAAATAATTTTCATTGTTTAATATAAGCACTATTATCATCATTATTAGTTTTATTATTATTATTTGCAAAATAAAACACATCTATCCTGAAGCCAAGAAAAGTAATAAGACTAGTGACATGCTTTGAGTGCTTTTATTAGTCAGAACACTGGTCTATTACATGCTCAACTCTTTAATATGCATGAAACAATATTCTCTGATGCAACATATGATTAAAGAAATATATTAAAACATTCATTCTGAATGAAAATACATCGACAAGGTAATTCCCAAGGCTCAGAGCAACTACAAGGAGGAGTACAAGCTGAAACAGTCATTTCTCCCCAGAGAAATTCAATGGAGAATGCTTTCAACTTTTTGTTTTAAATCTAAGAAGTTGTGGCATAAATAATTGAAAAATAAGGTTTCTCCTTGTTCATATGCAAGGCCTGGTTGAGTTTTTGATATTTATGGGGTATTTTAGGGGTACAGGTAAGAAAAATATTCCCTTTTTTCTCTTATGAGGACCACTTATTAACAATTTCAGCAGAAGGCCTATCTGCTGTTAAAGTGCCCAGCGCCTCCTCCTTGCCATTCTACACAGCTAGTCAGGGGCCACACCTTTCAGAACCTCTGCCTTTTCTCTTTCAAACAGGAACAATAGCATTTTTGTTGCTCACCTCAAATTGTTGTGGGTAGACCAGGACTGAGATTGAATAAAATAAGATTAGGTATAATCTTGTAAAACTTAAACTAGTGATAGTTTCCCAACTCATAGAAAAGCAAAGAATCATGTAAGTGGGTTTCTCAGTTAAATATTTAATTTTTAAATTTTCTTTAAAAGTTTACCATTTAAAATGAAAATACAAGGAGCAAGAAATTTCTAGAAAAAAATTGGAAATATCCAATCATGCCTAGTACGACAATGTATTCTTAAGTAAGACTTGCTCACATCTGTGATTTTTATATTACGCACAACAGAAAAACTTCTTTCAACAAATGTTACTCTTCATGTATTTATTGGAATTAAACATATCATTACTCTACAGTGCTTTTCAGACAGCACCCAGACTTCCAGGCAAATAAGCTGGAAATGATCCTATAGGAAAAAGAGGACCACTGAAGGTTGTTGACCAGGGTGTGTTTGACGAAAGCCATGTTTGGGGAGGCTGAATATATGCAGGATGTGTGAGAGGAGGAAGAAAGGCTGAAAGCAAAAGAATTCAGCACGAAGTTAGGAACCTCTGAGCAAGAGGGGTAATAAAAAGTAATGGATGAAGGTGGATTTGTCCAGACTGTGGGCCTGTGCTCTGTGGGGCAGTATTACAGGCCTTATGTTTCAAAAGTATGAATGAAGTGCCAACTGGTTATGTTTAGCAGGAGACCTCATTTAAGAAATTAATGCCAGGAAAATTGCTTCATAAGGCTTTAAGGTGTATTAACAACAGTTAGAATTAATCTGGGAAATGAATATAATGGAAATATCCTTATAAGTAATTGTAAAACTGCTTTCTAAATAACTACTTCCTTAAGATAGGCTCCACAGAAAAAAAGGAAGTGCAAGGATCCAGAAGAGGCATCATCTCCAAATCAATTAAATTTGGATAATGTTAGAGACTATAGTCCCTCTTAGAGATAGGAAATGCACATTCAGCTATTTAAAGTTCTGAGAATCCCACTATTAAAAAACAAATACACTGAAAGCCCCATTGAGCTCTAATATAGCATTTCCTTAATTGACCACCTAATTCTTTTTTTTGATAAACACCTCACTAACAGCAAGCTTAAATAATGTTTTGAGAAAAAAGTGGAGAAAACACTTTTTTACATTAACTAGATAAACAAATATTTTCTTTCTTTGTAGGTTATATACTCATATAATTCCTCCACTTAATAATTTGAAAAAAATTTACAATTTTCTAAAATTTTATGAATAAATGGGACCCAAACAGATCTGAAACTCCTCACACTGCAAGTAGCTTCTTCTGTTGAATTTCTAGTCAGTCGGTTATTTATCATTCAACACATAGTTATTGAGTATTTCCTTTGGTGCAAATCACAGTCCCAGGCATGTTGGTGATATCTGGTAAAGCCTAGTCTCTGTGTTTAAGAACTCTAGAAGGAAGAAGAGAAGACCATAGATAACTATAACCAGAAGACCAAGAGAAGAAAGAAGAAAGATGATGTGATTCTGGAAAGGAATAGACCACAGCCAATCAAGAAGATCAGAAAAGACATGTGACTAGGACGATTGTGACAGATGGAAATTGGAGGGAGGTGACAGTAAGGTAATCGTATAGCATCATCTAAACCTAAACACTTATGAAAGTAAAAGGGGACACTATTAACAATTACTCCAGGAAAATAAGCATAAGCTAACCAAGGCAGGTTTGGGGGAAGAAATGAGTCAGACCCTCCATTTTCAGAGACCCCTAGGTAGGGCAAAGAAGAGAGAATGGACTAACCAGGCCAGGACATTAAGAAGCTGACCTGGCTCCTGCTACCTCTGGACCCCATCTTCTAGGCCTCAGGTTTCACCCTTGCCACTGTCCCCAGACACACCAAACAAGCTCTTCTCAGGGTACCTGCACTTGTGTTCCCACATGGCTAATGCCTTCATTTCATTCATGTCCAAATAAAAATCCTTCTGTTGACCTGAGTGTGATGGTAGGTCACCAAAAGAGTGATGTGCTCTGACTTACAGTTTAAAAGAATCGTTGTGACCTCTGTGTGGGGAGCAGACAGGCCAGAGTGGAAGCAGAGATCCAGAGGGGAGAGTGGTGTGGCTATTCAGGTTAGAAATAAAAAAATTTACTCTGAGAAGAAGGGTTTGGTAGCACTGAGTAAGAAATGAAGATTGAGACCAGTTGGCAGGATTGGCTCATTTAGTCAAGAGGGATTGAAACCTGAATTAGGATTGTGAGAATAACAATGGGTGAATAAATGGGTAGAAGTGACAGCATGAGCATCTGATTGGACATGGGAGAAAGGCGAAGTGGGGAATCTACATATCACCAAGACAACACTCTTCATATTGCGTCCCAGAGAAAGTTCCTCAGAAAGACATTTCTAGCTGTTGGTCAGATCCGTTGGAAAGCACTGGTATCCCAGACCTCATCTTGGTGAGTCACCACACCCAGGAATTCAAGGTTCTGAGAAGTTCATCTGTGCAAAATCTTTTTTTCTTAATTTGCCTTTACAAATCTGTTTGATCTGTTTTACAGTGGAACGTCTTTAAAACAAATTAACAACTATGAACATCCTGTTACAGCCAGATTTCACCAGTTAGAAACAATAACTTTTTACCAATTTTGCAAGCCATAATTATTCATTGCTTGAAACTGACCATTATAGGGTCATTTATACCAGAAATCAGTAAGCTACTACCTACGTAATTGGTACACCTCTGAGGTCTGAATGATTTATATATTTTTTTTCCTTTATTTTAATTGTCGTTCTTGTACAGTTTTCTGTCTTTTACTCCCATCCCAGCCCACCACCCCAGCCCTTCCCACCTCCCTCCCATTTCCACCCTCCCTAGTTCTTGTCCATGTGTCCTTTATACTTGTTGATCTAAAACCTTCCCCTTTTCCCCTGAAATTCCCTCCCCTCTCCCCTCTGGTGTCTGTCAGCCTGTTCTCAATTTCAATGTCTTTGGTTATATTTTGCTTGTTTGTTTTGTTGATTAGGTTCCTGTTAAAGATGAGATCATATGATTTATATATTTTTAATATTTGAAAATAATTAGAAGATTCTATTAGAAGATAACTTATATGGCAAAACTATAGGAAATCCAAATATCAGTGAACATAAGTAAAATGTTACTGGAACATGACCATACTTGTTCATTGTGTATTGTCCACAGCAGCTTGCAGCTACAGCAGCGGTTAACTGCTGCAGTTACTCATAGATTTTTTGACTGCACAGGAGGTGGGGACCCTAATCTCCATGTTATTCAAGGATCAACTGTAGTTGCAGCAGAGACCTGTGGCTTGAAAGCCTAGAATACTTTCTATGCAGTTCTTAACAAGAACACTTAGCCAAACCTGTACTTACACAGTGGAAACCAGCAAATACTGCAAATCATGGCTTTTGGGTGGAGGCCTTTACCACTGGAATATGCCCTTCTAAGATTTTTAGCAGAGGTGTTTGGGGAAATATGGTAATACCATAAACAGAAAAGTGAGAAAGATGACTTGGTTTGGGAGCCATGTGACAACCTTGGTCTGGTAATAACAAAATTGTTCTGCTGGGACTAGAAATAAAAAATTTTGGAACCATTCACAGAGAGGTGATAGTTATGGAAGCATAAGAAAATGAGATCTGAGGGCAAAGCTGTGAATCATACCAATACTAGGAGAGTTTGATTAGGAACAAAAAATGAAATAAAACGATACAAGGAAAACCAGGTGCTTTTCGTTATTGTGTGAGAAATGTTTGAGGGGAAGATGAGAAAATCCACCAGAAGTGGTCATCCAGTAGTGTGTGTGTGTGTGTGTGTGTGTGTGTGTGTGTGTGTGTGTGTGTGAGAAATATGAACCATATTTCAACACAAATGAAGAATGATGAAGTAAAGTCAGGTGGCATGGACTGTTTTTTGTAAGAATTAGACAAATATTGATGATAGCTTATAGAAGTTGAGTTTAAGAAAACAATAATCAGTCTTGGGGATAGCTGAGTTGCTTGAAGTCTATTGGGACTTATGAAAATAAGAAATAAAGTTTATACCTATGTCTGGACCCATAAAATAAAGGCTATCCCAGTGGCCTGGCCCGTGTCATGAATCTAAACCTAAGGTCAGACTGCACTTACAAGAAACCTTGCCAGGGAAACCCGGCACACACCTGTCGCAGTCCTCCAGCTGGGCTTTAGCTGGCTGACCTTGCCCTGGCAAACACGGTCCACCAGCCTCCTCGGGCAATCCCCAAACTCCTAGTCAATTGGGCCTTGTTGTGGCATTGCATCTTCTATGCTCCACAAAACTCAGTGTTACCCGACTCCCTCAGAAAGAGTGCTGCATTGCTTGGGAGGCATGGGACTCCCAAACCCCCTGGAGTATTTACCTTTGTACATGGACTTCAAACTTGTTATTAAATTGTTTAAGTTTTGTCATTTTACAAAACAACTTGAAGTAAGAGAGATGAAAACAAATGATGGAACAAAGTCTCAGGGACAGTGTAAACAAATCAACGTGGGTGGTGGTGGGAACCATTTTGGAAAGCAGACACTCCTTCCTCTGTCACAGGAGGGAGAGAAGAAAGGAAAAGAAATGTAAACAAAGCTGGAGGTGGGGGAAGTTGGAGTTAAGAATATCCACACAATCTTAAAGAAATGAGAGATAAGGGAATCTGTGGAGGGGACAGGGGTGAGAGATCAAAGTGAATAGTGTGGAACAGCTCCACAGCTCACAGGGAAAGCATGTTCCACCCAATACGCGATGTTCTGCATTCCTCGATGCCAGCCTGCTTCTCAACCAAGTGGGCAGCACTTGTGCACCAGCATCTGAAACACCCTCCCCACTGCTAAAAAGAGGAGAGAGAGAAAACAACAAATGCTACTGATTGATTTTCACAAAGTCATCAAAATAAAGCCTTTAGGCTGAGTAAACTAATCTATCCATCAGTGACAAGCACCAGGCGGGGGTCTGAAGCTACAAGGTAGAAGCTATAGCCTCCACCCTCAGGAGGCTTACAATCCATCCACAATCTGAGCCCAAGCATCTG
Organism: Glossophaga mutica; assembly: GCA_039655065.1. Lineage (NCBI taxonomy): Eukaryota > Metazoa > Chordata > Mammalia > Chiroptera > Phyllostomidae > Glossophaga > Glossophaga mutica. Next base: position 89,766,180 of record CM077307.1, on the reverse strand, counting down.
CCCCGGTTTATCATAGAGTGCAGCGCACTGCAGATGAAAGCTGTCAGGAAAACAGCACACAGGAGCAGCATTCGTGAATCCCTGGGTGCTGAAGCTGGATGTCACAGCACGTGGGCCACCCAGACTGCATTTCATTAGATACTAAATAATGGCAAGTTAAATTTATTGACTTGCATTGCAAATCATCACAGATATTTTTTAAATACACTATTTGCATGAAAAATCATATCTTTGCTATGCCAATTATCTCCACTGTAAATTATTTCCCCAAGTGCTTCCTCACTGCATAAGTAGAAAAGTTAAACTAAAAAAAGCCCTAAGAGTAAATCATGAATTAAGACTGACTGTAAAGTGCCTTCTGATTTCAAAACCATGTGAATCCAGGACATTAATATTAAAATAAATGGAGACCTGTCCAGATATATCCTTTTCCTAAAAATACCTTGCAAATATAAAGTTTAAATATGAATAAAAAGAGAATGAAACACATTTTACAACATTAGTCTGTAATGATAAATAATTTCCGGTTAATCAAAGAGTCACTCAGGTTTTTTCTCAATGAGAACACAAATATGTTGCCTATTTTTTAAGAAAAGTTTTAGACGCACTATAACATGAAGGGGAGGAAACCTGGTTTTGGTGCACCCACTGTGTATATAACTAAACCGGCACATGTTCAAGCAGCAACGCTTCTGGGTCCTCCCAGACCAAAATAAAACGTTACAAATTAAATGCTGGTGCGATAACAAAAATGCTTTCCATAGTCATAGGTTAAGTTCCTCTGGGGTATTATTACTGCTACTGACTTTAGAAGTGTATTTTCTGAGGGAGAAGGCTGTAACTTGGGTTTACACCTGGGTTTACATCAGGGTTAAAAATGTTAATCATAATAATAATGACAACGACAATGATGATGATAGTGATGATGACTTCAGAAATCACAAGTACTCCAGTACTCTTGGCTTGTTCTGAGCTGTCTCAGAAGCAGCTCCTGTGTGTTTGTGGTTTTGCCCTAAACACACAAAACCACACACATGTGCACACACACAGAGAAACAAATGAGCTCCCCACACTTCATTCATGTCAGAACTCAACAGCTTGAGTAGCACAAATATTCTGCAGTCACTCATGAAAAGAAATTTTTAATAATAAATATCTAACAATTAATGGGCTGGTAGCTGCAGTTGTCTTCAGGGCATACTATCTAATTTCCTTGCAATGTTTCATAGCCTTACTTTTCACGCTGCAACAGTCTATCATTAAAACCAAATGCAGGTTTCTATCACTTTTATTTATTTTTCAAATCAACTTATAAATCAGTGCCAGGCCTTGTTACAGATGAGTTCCAATAAATTATCAGCTGTGAACAAATTCTGAATGTTAAACACTTCTTTCTCAACTGCCCCCCCCGCCCCCACCCTTGGTCTCTGTCTGTCTCTTCTCTATTGTTTTTCTCTCTCAGGCTCTGAGATAGGAGGCTTCTCACAGCCCCTGGGCCTGCATTCCTCACCGGCTGTGCTTTGGCTCCAAGTGAAAAGGAGTCCTTAGTACTTAATTGTGTGCTATTTAAATAATGCAGAAAGACATTGATTTTTCAGAGAAAAATATCAATATAGGAGAAGAGTCATTTTATAGTCCCTGGGAAATTAACCTTTCTGAATTTCAAAAGTGAAAGCTTCTTGTTAGAGGAGTTTTACATCCTCTCCGCAGCCTGAGACTGGAAACCTGAGGTCTGTTTTTCACAGACATCTGTGAAGCACCCCACCTCCCTTTTCCAAGGTGCACTGTGGCCTCCAGGACGCCCTTTGGCGTACTGTGACAGGCTCCTGAGAAGGCTCCGTGGAAGGGTCCAGGCATAGTGTCTGGGGCTCTGCTCTCACTGACGTTGGGGTCTGCAGCCCATGCAGGGAACATGAGACGTCCTTCCTGTATGACTGGGGAACGTAGATTCGAAAGAGACAGTCTGTATGGTAAACTGCGACAATCACAGGCTCACTCACAACCAAGTGTGAGGCAAGTAGTCACATCTTAGCTGGAAACTAAGACAAATGCTTTAAGATCCTTAAAAAAGCAAGACTCTTACCCTGGCTGGTATAGCTCAGTGGATTGAGCGCGGGCCTGCGAATCAGAGGATCGCGGTTCGGTTCCCAGTCAGGGCACATGCCTGGGTTGCAGGCCAGCTCCCAGCCGGGGACACACAAGAGGCAACCCTACATTGATATTTCTCTCCCTCTCCCTCTCTTCTACCCTTCCCCTCTAAAGATTAAAAAAAAAAAAAAAGCAAGACTCTTTAATGAAAGTCGTTGTTAAAACTGTGCACCTGGTGGCACTTTTAAGTAGGTAGTACAATGAACAATTTCACTTTATTTCATAACTTTGTCATAATTTGGACTGCTGATCCATTTTATAGCAGGTGATACTACATTTGTGATGCCTTCTCAACATTGTTCATTTGATAAGCTCTCTAAAATGTCATTTGTAAAAACTTGGTATTCCAGTAGGTTCTTGGAATGGACTTCTAATGTTCCTCAAGTGTTGGCAAGGTCTTCCTATTGGAAATGTTTAGCAGCCCAATGACAAGGACCAGCTTTTTTCTGAGGCCTGAAGAGTGACCCTAGCTGGTTGGGGACAGGCCCCAAATATAGTCCTGGGAGGCAGCCCCTGTGAGATGTGACATGAAGGACTCTACAGGGTGCCCCTGCCTGTCCTTCACAGGGACCGGAACTCTCCACTGAGAGCAACATGTGCCTGGGTGGAAATGTCGCCTTCAGACAGCCTCTGTTAAAGTGATCGTATGTACCTTCGAGGGATCACCCCTGACAGGTGCGGCCTCTTTTTTCTTGCCTACAAAACACGGTCCACACCAGCATTTATCTTTATTCCATTCTTTGTTGGGCTAGTATGTGTCTCCTTGCAGACAGACAATGTGTTAACTCATTTAAGTTTTCTTCATAGCACCTCAGCTGTGTCTTGGCATGCTTGGTGCCTAATACAGGCCTACTATATTTGATAAGGGAGTCAGGTAAAAAGTTTAGAACAGATAATTTCTTGGGAAAATATAGTGAGTTTGTAAGAGATACTTGGTAACTTGGAGGAAAATGAAGAAGCCCAAGTCAAACCCTGTCATTTCCTCATTTTGACCATTTCTGGCGTTTTATTTGTAATGCATTCAAAACTAGTCATTAGCCCTGGCTGTTTGTGGCTCAGTGGATTGTGTGCTGGCCTGCAAACCAAAGGGTTGCCAGTTGGATACCCAGTCAGGGCACATGCCTGGGTTGCAGGCCAGATCCCCAGTAGGGGGTGCACAAGAGGCAGCCACACATTGATGTTTCTGTCCCTCTCTTTCTACCTACCTTGCTCTCTCTCTAAAAATAAATAAATAAAATCTTTTAAAAAAAACAGCCAATAAACACACACCTGCCAGACAGCATGCTTGGTATAAAGATGAACAGAACAAAGTCCTTTACTTCATGCATGTAGAATTAGAGTCTAGAGTGCAGGACAAAAGCATACCTTATAAGAGTTATGCTGTGGGTTTATGTATATAATACATGATGACATTAGAGTAAAGATGAGGGGAAGCCGAGAGGAAAGAGGTGATGCCTCACAGAGAAAGTAAAACCTAACCTAACCTTACAGAACAACTGGGGTTCAAATCATTGGCTGACAAAAATGACAGCAAATGTGGGGGAATAGATCACACACACACACACACACACACACACACACACACACCTTACATTCTCCCAGGCCTGGCCCACTCCAATCTGCATACTTCCTACTTATCCTTCTGGTCTCAAGATAGACTTCACTTTCATCATGACTGCCCTTGATCACCACCTCTATTCAGGGGCCCTCTTCAAGTTTCCTTGTTCCATGTTCTCAACGCACAGTTTTGTGATAGATTCACTGCTTCCTCAGTTCCCCACCGCATGAATTTCATTCACTGTTGAATTGCCAGTGCACAGTGCTTGGCAGGGCAAGTTCTTAATAATGCAGACTACTAACGCTCCCAAAAGTGGGAGGCAGGGAGAGAAGGATGAAGGGAAGGAAACAGAAAATTAGCTGCTTCCAGTGAATTTGAAATGACTACAGAGATGCATTTAGAGGAAGGATAGGGATGAGGCTAAATCAGTAGATTCTGGCTCTGGACACAAAGTGGGATTATCTGTGAAATCACTGGGAGCTGCTACTGGAACTTGCAAACATAAAATTGAACCTTTAGATGGTGTCTATAACTCCAAGGGAAAAAAATCAGTATGACAGTCCACTAGGAGATCAAACACACAGTTTGAGAACTTGAGATCAAAGTAAGAGGACAATAACCAAGCTTTGGTGGGGTGGCACATACTGTAAGTGCAACAAAACTCTTTAGAAGGAAGATATAAGGCTAGAATAATCAAGGAAGAAATATGACTTGTTGGGCCATAGGCAAGGCATTTGGCTTAGGAGTAGGAGCAGTGCATGATAATAATAATAATAATAACAACAACAACAACAACAATGACAAATTGAATTGATTGAGAACTATATGCAAGCATACCATATTTTTTGGCACTCAGAGCCTTATGAGGTACATATTATTATTCTTCCTACTTTATAACTGAATTATAGCTTAAATTCCTGAATATTGGAGGGGTCATAACTGGCATAGCTAGTTCTCCATCCCAGGGCTGCCTGTCCACAAAAGGATATAATGTGGCTGCTGGGCTGCAATGCCTCTGGGTGTAGAATATGCATTTTGCTGGCAAATAATCCTGAGCTTGTATCTCTGCTCCAGCCCTGCTGTGGGATTAAGGGAAGTTGCTAAACCCCTCTGAGTCCCCAAGGAATAAATTATCTTATCCACATTTTACAGGATTTCCAAAAGCCCCCTGTAAATGGAGATAATACCTCTTTTTCAGATGCATTTTGAGGATTAATTAAAGTAATCTTAAAGTCCTAGCACAGGGCCTGGCATATTGGAGGCACACAATGAATATGAACTTTTTCTAGAATAATTTGACAGGTGGATGGCATTTGCTAAGCAGTGGACAAGAAACACAAAAAGGCTGTGGAACAAAGCTAGCTGAGCTGTAGAGAAAAGATGCCTGCCCCACCAGGGTAGCGCTTAAGAGAAACATGCAGAAGGGTTAGTGGAACAGGGGCTGACAGCAAAGGAAAGTGAAGTAAGAAGCTCAAGGGAGGCAAAAACAAGATTGGGTTCACAGCATGGTCTGGAGGCCAAGACAGAAGACAGTACTAAGAAATCTGACCAACAAGAGAATCAAAGCTTAGAGAAACATCAAGAAAAATTAAGAGAGAAGAGACCATCACATTCAAAAGTGAGGAAGTCGGTGGTAAGCTTTCAGAGCAAATTCCAAATAGAGAGCCAGAAACCATGTTGTGGGGGTTAGAAGGCTCTGGGAGGCAGAGTGATGAGCCAGATTACCAGCACTGAAGAGTTCAGAGAAAGGGAGACCACATTTCAGTTCATGAACTAATTTTCAGAAAACCAAATGGCTGCTCGTATGCACCCTGGGCATCACACCTGACTAGGGAGCAGGGGCAGGAAGCATTCCACCTACATCAGTGGCTGGTGAGCTCAGAAGGAGATTCCGTGCGATTCCAGGCACAGGGAATTCATATCACGGCACAAGCCCTTGCACATGTCACACAAAGAGCAGCTGCCTGGGTCTCTCCGTTACTGTCCTGAGATACTCATTTTAATTGAGCACTCTCATGATTAATGCCTAAGCAAAGGACCAAAGACCAAGGACCCAGCTTGCTGTGTCTCTTGGAGAACTAGGAGGCATATGTTAGGAGTCTTAGCTCCAGAGATGAGAGGCAATGATGGTTTATTAACTAACCCACTGTGCCATCCAAAAATAGAACCAGGAAAGAAAACATATTTTTTTAAGTTCAACCAGCAAAGAAATCTTGTGGGTTTACTTCCCGATGTGTTTACTGAACTTTCTGCCATGGGCCAGTTCCCCACAATGTGTGCAGGAGCCTCTGAAGGGCAGTAGAGCTTGGCCACCTCAGGACTTCTGCCATGTTTGAAAGGGGCAGGATTTTGTTACACTTGCTTTACCTATCCTTTGTTGCTGTTTTTCCCTCTTGTTATTTCAAGAGTACTTTAAAGTAGGTCCCAGACTCGTGTTTTTACCTTCATTGAGCATGTTTGAGGGTTATGTAGAACCATAATGCCATTAATACACCAACAAAGTGATTATTAATCCCGTGGTACCATCCAATACTGAGGTCATATGCAGATTCCCCTGGCTGTGCACACCCCTTCTATGCAAATGTGGTTCACAGACCAACAGCCCTGGCGCCACCTGGGAGCTTGTCAAAAAAGCAGAGTCTCAGATCCTGCTTCAGACCAACTGAGTGAGAACTTGCACGTTCACAGCATTCCCAGACGATTTGTGTGCTATTCAATGACTCATGTATGTGTGTGGTGAAAAGGCACTTCACCCTCTCCTGTCCTTTCTGCAAGTTCCACTCCTATTCATGCACACATGTCCATGTACACACTAGGAGCTACTGTTACCAGGTTTTTTTTTCTTGCTTTCCAATGTTTGTTTTTCATATAAAAACAAATGCAAAGATACGCAAATTATCCAAATTTCCCCACAGATATGCAAATTTCCCACCATTTCTTACAAGGTAGCTTATTTGACTCACTTTTACAGATATTGCATTTTTTATCTTCCTAAAGTTATTTTTAAAAGAATTAAATGCTCTTCTTTTTATGCTTAAAAACTTTATGTTTATACTTTAAACACTGTGTTTTTTCACTGTTCTCCATTCATTTTTCTTCCCTCTACACATATTTGTCGACCTTGATGACTAGCTGCTGTGAGACATTTGCAGTTTTTCACCTTTATTCCCCATATCGTGCAATTGTAACATAAATACGAAATCAGAAAAGCCAATACAGGAACTGAGCCTATCCAACTAGAAACTTGCTTAATATCAAAAGACATTTAAAGAACAATTACAATCAAAAGATTATTCTCTGCATTTCAGGTCTGAATAGAAGGAAAGCTGGAGTTTGCGCTATCTCATGTATATGTATGTATCTCATGTGTATGTACCTTGATCATACATCTTGGATTTTTCCACCCTCTGCACTTTTACCCATCCCATCACCCCTGTTGGAATTACCTACCCTTGAAAGCCCCCATCTATTGAAATGCTCCCCATATGTCAAAACTCAGCTCTAATACTACCTTTACCAAGAAGGCTTCCCTGACCACCCCAACCAGAAGAGCTTCCTCTATCTCTGAAACCCTATCATTTGTGAACACCACCTTTCTCACCTTTCACATGTTCTGCCTAGTTGCCTGTGAACAGAGCATACCCTTTACTTAGCTGTGGACTTCTTGAGGTTGGAGACTGTCTCAAAAAGCTCTGTACCCACTTTTGTGCCTGCTATGTTACAGAAGGTAGCATAAGTTTTTGATAAATATTTGTTAAGTCAAGGAGTGTAACTATGTAAAGCACTGCATTCATATTGTCCTGTGTGAAGTTCTATATTATTTATTTCTCTGTCCTGACCTCCAAATTTGTTCTAGCCTCTACAGTCATACCATATCACTCAGCTATAAGAACAGAGTAACCCTAATTCAGAATCTCTTCAATGTTAGATTGTTAACCACATTAATACTTTGGATGCATATAGAAAACCTCCTCTACATGTTAAAATATTTTAAAAATTACTATTTCATTTTTCTAGTATCTCTGTGAGCTACAGGCTCTTTAAATTGAACACTACCTTCTTTTAAAAGAGATTTGAAACTGCATTATACTTTGATTCATATGGAACCCCAAAATGTTACAGAAATATGAAAAGTATAAGTATATAACTCCTAGTTCTTCTGATCTAAGATTCAATAATCCTTGATATGCTTGAACTAGACTTGTCATAATCTGACATTCTTAAAAGTCAGAGGTGACCCACAGCTGAGAAAATTGATAAAAATACACACAACATTGGATTCAACACCACTACATGTTTGTAGATAGCATGAATAAATACATATAAAATAAAGGTTAACAAAAAATGCTTCAACAACTTTCTTGTCTACACAGCTATATGTGTGTGTGTGTGTGTGTGTGTGTGTGTGTGTGTGTGTAATCTAAGAGGTGCCTTCAAAATGAGGAGTGATGATTTACACACTGTATAATTTGGAATTTGCTAGGTATCTCAGGGCCATTCTAGACAGATCTTTTACAATAAAATCTTAAGATTTCAATTTTTTGTCTACGTAGGAAAAACAAATAAACAAACATTCATGGATGCCATCACACACCTCAGCAGGAACAATGAACTTCCCAGCTATCTCCCCCCTCCCCCTAAAAAGCAATTTAATGCACCACTGGAGGTTGCCTTTTAATTGGACTAGAAATAAAGTAGCCTGTGAGAGCTGGCCAGGGAAAATACAGTTTGTATGTATGGATATATATAATAATTCACTCACAAAGTAAACAAGCAACACTAGTACGTCATTTTCTAATTACAGGGCTGTTTCATAAACTGTAAATGCTAACATGGGAGAGGTAAATCACAGCAATTTAATTAATAAAACAATTTAGACACTTAAACCCATATGTGCACCCCTGGGGGCACCACATCAATAATAGAAGCTTACAGGCATATTTTAGAAATTTTATGCAATCATTTGCAGATCTTGCAGTCAATAATTGTTTCAAACTGCATTAACTCTTTTCTTGCCATACACAAGGAGTGAATTTTCATTTGTTAAATGTTCTTTTCTCTTCCCATGGTCTCTCAACATTGCGAGGTTCACAGGAGCCCAGAGTTTCTTTCCCTGAAGTAGCAGGACCTAAGGAGATGAGAACCCCCGCTTCCAGCAAAACAGCAAAATGCGGTGCGGTTCCTGAAAAGTCAGGAGGGAGATTCTCCCTTTCTTTCAGTTTAAAGAGAGAGATAGCAGATAATTAATGTCAGTGAATGGAAAATCAGCATTTGAATTTGCATATTTTTAGAACCTCTTTCTCTGTTAATGGTTTAAAATTGTCGGTAGAACTCTTATACATTGTTGGTGGGAATGTAAACTGGTGAGGTCGCTTTGGAAAACTGTTTACCAGCTTCTTAAAAACTTAAATATAAATTTACTATATGACCTGCAACTTCACTCCTAGGAATTTCCTGCTTTCTTTTCTTTTCTGTTTTTTTTGGGGGAGGGAGGGGTGGACATTTTTTAAAATCCTCACCCAAAGACATTTTCTCACTTCTTTTAGAGACAGGAACAGGGGTGGGGTGGAGAGAAGCATTGATGTAACAGAGAAACATCAATCAGTTGCCTTCTGTAGGCACCCCCTGACCAGGGATTGAACCTGAAACTATAGTCCTGTGCCCTGACCAAGAATCAAACTCACAGCCTTCTGGTATATGGGACAACACTCCAACCAACTGAGCTATACCAACTAGAGCAAAATTTCCTGCTTTCTAAGATAACTGGAAATATATGTCCTTCGAAAAACCTGTGTGTGACTATTCAGAGACATTTTTCATAACAGCCAAAAAATGGTTATAACCCAAATGGCCATCAGTTGATGTATGGATAAATAAAACATGTGTAGCCATATGGTGGAATATACTGTTCATCAATACAAAGAACAAAATACTGATATGTACTCCAATATGCTCAAAAACAAGTTAACTAAAGAAGACAGACGTACATGCCTACATGTTGTAGGATTCCATTTATGTGAATTCTCCAGAAAACACTAAGTACAGAGACAGGAAGTAGATCAGTGGTGTCGAGCTGGGCATCAGAAACGGGGCTGACTGTCGGAGAGAGCATGAGGCTCCTCACTGGGGTGATGGAACTGTTCTAAAATGTTCTAAACCAGAACAGCAACTGTTACATGATTTACTCAGTAAGTTTACTGAAAGTCATTTAATTGTACACTTAAAACTGGTGACATTTTTAGTATACAATTATTCTTTAAAAAGTTGTTTAATAATTGTGCCCCTAATTTCTTATGACTCTCATTAATCTTGAAAAACAAAAGGAACTTGTCTTGAATTGTATCCATATAAGATAATTAGAGAATTATAGTGTTTTGTGACTGGGTAACACTAAGCCTAAATAAATGTAGTCTTTTTGCAGCTGTGGTTACCATTGTTACAGTTCGTGTGTGCTCAGTTATCAACAATTGTTCTTTTTACTTTTGCAATTCCCATCAGAGAGATAACAAACTATTATTATTGAACACTTACTAAGTAATATGTACTCTATACAGTATTAAATTCTTAATCGATGTAATAATTCTTATACATGCCTTTGGTATTCCCAACTACACATGAGTCAATTGAGGCAAGAAAGGCTGAATCATTTGCCCAAGTTTGGCAGTAAGTGGGGAACTGGATTTGAACACATTTGGCTGCACTGACTTTCCATCAGGAGTATACCACTATACTGAACCTTGTCTGCCTTTGAAAATACCAATCCCAGGTCCCATTCTAGACCAGTTTTTATAGCAGAAGGTATCTCATAATGTAACAGCTTCCTGAGGGATTTTCACGTGCCCCCAAAGTACAGAAGCCTATGTCCCGTCATTCATGTCCTCACTCTGTATAATGAAAGGAGCAAGATAAGTCCTCCAGTGGTTTATATTTCTTCAGTTCCCTCTTGACTAGAATATATTTTTAGAGCAGTGGTAGGCAAACCTTCTATCAAGGGCTAGATAGCAAGCATTTTAGGCTTTCAGGCCAAGAGGTAATGTCTTCAACTCTTCAGCACCTTTATCACAGTTAAATGTTTTATATTTTAAAATGTGAAAACCACTGTTAGCTTGTGGACCATACAAAAACAGGCAGCAGATATAGTTGTCCAACCCTTGTTTTGGAGTCACTGATGATCTCATTGCCATGTCCTGGGGCTGTTTGGATTGTTCCGTACACCTTGATCTTCCATAGCCCTTGACACCCTTAATGTCCTTTCCTTTTTAAAGCCTGACTTCCATGTCATTAAACCCTCTTGGTGATCCTACCTCCATCCCATTCTTTCTCTGCCCTATTCACCACTTCCTGCATTACACATGTGTGTTGCACATGTGTGCACATGTGTGTGAGAGCCTGTGCTTGTATGTGTGCATGTGTTGTGTGTGTATGTCCCAAGGTGCTGGCCTAAGCTGCTTCTATGGCCATGTTGTCAGTCAAGCTGGAGATGTACTGTTTTAAAAAATCCAGGTTGCCCCTCACCACTGAAGCCTGGCAGTGCTGGCCCCAAATGCTCCTCTCACAGACTGCTCCCGTCATGCTGTGCTGCTCCTGCCAAGTAGGAAGAGCAGCTCTGTCTCCATCTGCAGTGAGTGCTGCGGTCTGAGGCTGCCTGACCCAGGTTTCCTGCTCCGCCTAATTGAAACCCAAGGCCATGCCAGTACCATTATAATTGGCGAGAACAGTAGTGGCATCTGATGTTCCCATAGTACCCCATGCTGCAAGAGTTTATGTTCTCATCAAGGTCAGCTGAATGAACAAAACTTACTTCCTAATGTGGAAAAACTGACATAAAATGTGTACTGAGAATATTTGTCAGTTGCTCAATATATTCAAATCCATATTCAAATGCCATCTCCGCCTCAATCAGTTAGTAGCAAGGACAGCTGTGCAGGGGGAACTGCTCTTCCAGCTGGGACTAAGCCCAGGAAAGGACTCGAGCCTGATTTTGAAACCGCTAAGCATTCTAATGAAGTTGACTTGATTTACATTTTAACAATATCTCACAAATGTACAACATGGCACTTTTCCAATAACCACTTCAACATCATTCATTTTGACACCCCCCATTGTTATGAAAAGCCGACTGAATCGAGCAGCATTCTGTAATAGGGTGCATGCGTGGGGCAGGGAGCTGGATTCCATGGGATTTCAAATCAGCTAGCCCAAGCAAGCACACCCTTTTGTGAAATGCCAGGTTCTCATGACTGAAATTCCTTGAGTGCCTCGCCCATCTGTATGAACCTGAGTCCTGAGCTCTTCCTGCCCACCTGCCGTCGAGATAGCTGTGCACTAGTTAACACTCAGCTCCTGACTCGGACCCGTTCTGGGAGCCAAGTGTGTCATGCTTCCCCTACTACCTCAGCAGCAGTCGGTCTTGGTTAAAGGTATTGCTTCAGGCTACAGTAGTCCCCCCTTACTGACAGTTTCTCTTTTCACTCTCAGTTACCTGTAGTCAAGGAAAGTCTGAAAATACTAAATGAAAGATTCCAGAAATAAATAATTTATAAGTTTAAAGTTGTGACCATTCTGAGTGGCATGATGAAATCTCGAGCTGTCCCACTCCACCCTGCCCATGACAGGGATCATCCCTGTGTCCAGCGTCTCTGTGCTGCATGAGCATCCTGTTCATTAGGCATGTCTTAGCCTTCTCAGTTACTAGATCAACTGTTGTGGCGTCACAGTGCTTGTGTTCAAGTCATACTTATTTTACTTAATAATGACCCCCACAGCAAGAATAGAGATATGGACAATTCATGTATCCCAAAGAGAAGCTGTAAAGTGTATACTGGCAGATGTAGAGTAAAAGATGCAATCCATACAGGGGTCAGTGCTATCCATGGTTTCAGGCATCCTCTGGAGGGTATTAAAATGTATCCCTCAATGATAAGGGGGGACTACTATACTTACTTTCCTCTAATGAAATAGCCTGGTCAAGGCTTCTTGCTTCTTGCTTTTGAATCTGATCAGAAATACGAAAAACCAATTTTACTTTCCTATTAGCAATACCCAGAGCAACTTAAATGTAGCCCCTACAAGGTTTGATCAGAAATGTTCCCAAAGTTTGGTGTCCCTAATGAAGTGGCACTCTTGACACAGATGGTGTTTGTGCTAAACTGTGCTGACAAAGAGATCCTCCTGTTCCTTTTCTATCCCTTCTCTAGCTTTAGAGGAAGAAGGTGGGCATTACTCATCCTTTCTCAGGAAGTAACCATTTGGATGTTCCTATAGTTTAAAATGTCAAAAGTCTAGGCCAGTCTTTCCCTGCACACCCTGGACAGAAGAGTCTGCCTCTTCAGAGCCGTGAGCTCCAGCATGGATGGCTGAGGAATAATGTTTGACTCTTCCTTTAGCATGTCCTTTTCCTTCACAAAGCTGGAGATGGAATGCCTGTGTGATGACCCCTTGGTGATTGCTGGAACATTATCTCAGCATTAGAAGGGACTAAGGCCAGGTCACCTACTTATCCCTCATATGCTGTGACAATCCTTCTACATTATCTTTAGTTACTTGTCATTCAGTTTCTGCTTTGATATCTCCAGCAATGAGAAAATCACTGTCATGTGCAGTGTCATTCAGAGTGCTGATAGCACCATCTTTCTTTCCAGTCTTCAAAGAGAAAAAATAAAGCAAAGATGGGTAATTGTCTTTTAGTTATACTTCCTATTTAGAAAAAAAAAAAAACATAGCCATGGTTGGTGTAGCTCAGTAGATTGAGCACAGGCCTGTGAACCAAAGGGTAGCCAGTTCGATTCCCAGTCAGGTCACATGCCTCGGTTATAGGTCAGGTCCCCAGTAGGGAGTGCACAAGAGGCAACCACACATTGATGTTTCTCTCTCTTCCTCATTCTCTTCCCCTCTCTCTAAAAATAAATAAAAATCTTTTAAAAAATGAAAGAAAACCACATAAAATTGGCCCTGAAGTGTGTTTGAGTCAAGAGGAACCTAGAATCATATTTTGAAATCCCACAACATAGATGGGTGACTTTTAGCAAGTTTATTTTTTATCTTGAAATAATTAAAATTGCATTCCCTATTTATCTCATTTATTCAATAATTTTTTCAATAAATATTTAATGAATATGTAATATGTGCCAGGCATACTCCTTGATACTGAGGATGTAGGTGTGAAAAAAAAAAAAAACAGATGAAATTCCTCCTCATGAAACTAGCATTCTATTGGAGAAGGGGTGAGGGTCAGAGGAAAAAAAAAAGAGTGAATTATATAATAAGGTGATAGAGCTATGGAAGTAGGGAAGGAGAATAAGAAGTAGTAAGTTAATATTTAAGAAAATGTTTAAAAAGACAGTAAGCCATAAGGATATCTGCAGAAATAGTGTTTTAGGCAAGGGGGATGGCAAGTGTAAAGGCCCTGAGGTGGAGGGTGCCAGGCAGAATCCAGGACTGGTAAGAAGCCCACTGTGGCAGGAGCACAGAGAATGAGGGCAAAGGACGGCAAGATTTAAAATAATGAAGGTAGCTGGATTCTGGATATATTTTGAAGGTAGAGCCAATTGAGTGTGCTGATGGATCAGATGCAGAAAGTATTAGTTATCTGTTGCTTCAAAACAATGTAGCCCAAAACTTAGTGGATTTAAATGACAAATAGTTATCATCTCAGTTTTTGCGGGCCAGGAATTTGAGAGAAGCTTAGTAGGGAAGTTCTGGCTCAGGATCTCTCATTTCATTGCACTCAGGATGGTGTCATTGCTACTATCACCTGAACGTGTGATTGGGGCCCAGTGGTCTTCTAAGAGCACTCACTGACCTGACTTCTGCAGGAGGCCTCAGTCCCTTGACAGACAGGCTGTCCTAGGCTACTTGAATGTCTTCATTATACGAACACTAACTTCTCCCAGTGTTGTAAACTGAATGTTTGTCTCCCCACGGCCAAAAAAAAAAAAAAAAAAAAAAACATATGTTGAAGTCCCATCCTCCAAAGACTGTACTTGAAAGGAGAGCCTTTGTGGATGTAATTAAAGTTAAATGAAGTAATAAGGGTGGGGCCTTGATCCAATGGGATTAGTGTCCTTATAAGAAGAGATGCCAGACAGCTTGCTCCCTCTCTGCCACCCTCTTTCCCCACACCAGGTGAAGACAGCAGCTGTGTCGCAGCCAATAACAGAGCTCTCACCAGAAACCAGGCCTACCTGTCTTTGATCCGAGACTTCTTGAATCTAGTACTGTGCATAAACAACCTTCTGTAATTTAAGCAATCCAGTGAATGGCATTTCTTTTTTATGGTAACCTGAGTAGACTAATATATCCAGAATGAGAAAAGAGAAAATAAAGAGGAATCCATAAGGCCTTTTATCATCTAGTCTTCAAAGTTGACACCTTCACCGTTATTTTACTTTGTTTAATAGAAGCAAGTAAGTAAATCTAGCTCATGCTCAAGGGGAAGAGAATTAGGATCCGCCATTTGAAGAAAGGAGTAACAAAGAATCAATGCATATATTTTAAAAGCATCTTACAAGGTATAAAAGAAATAGTGGCAACAAGAATCATGCCAAGTAATGGGTGGGGAGGGGGGAAGTGGTGGCGGGAAAATGGAGACAATTGTATATGAACAGTAAAAAAAGGAAAAAAATGATTATAAGAGTTAGTTTGGGATTTGTTAAATGTGAGTTGCTTGTACACATTTAAATGGAAATGTCAAATAGATAGTTGAATATGTGAATTTGGAGTTATATGAGTAGTTTATGCTAGAAATATAAGCTATGAAACTTAACAGAGGGAAGAGGAGACGAGGGGAAAAGAGTGGAGGGGAGGGAAGGGGCCTAAGGCCTGAGCCCCCTCTTCCAACAAAACAGCAAAATGTGGGAAGCAAGCCCTGGGAGAATTGTACATTAACGGAAAGAATTAAGTGGGGGAACCAGGGATAGAGTCGTGAGCCCAGTAAGAAAAGCCAGGAGAGGAACATTTTGGAAGCTGAGTGAAGAAAGTGTTTCAAGGGATAGTGATAAAGTTTATCAAATGCTATAAATGATGTACAATAAAGACTGAAAATTTAGCCATTGAATTTAGTAATGTGGAGGTCACTGGTAACCTTGATGAGAACAGTTTCAGTAGGAGATTAAGAGGAAGACCTCATTGTTTTAAATTTAAGAGATAATGGGAAGAGAGGAATTACTGAAATTATATAAGCTATCTGGGATATTTTTTTTCACTTTACTGAGATTGCTTTATAGTCACTGAAGCTCTGCTATTTGACAAACCCAGGGTTGTTGGTTTGTTGGTTTTTTTTTGTTGTTGTTGTTGTTTTTAGTGTTTTATGTACCCTAATCTTTTTGCAGCCCTTTGAAACCATTGGTTATCCTTTTCTTATTAATCCCTGATCATCAAGTCATTAAACCATCCCATCTTGGTTATCCCACCTCTAACATATTTCTCCTCTGGCCCATTCACCAATGTGTGGTATGTATATCCTCATGCTGTGTGTGTGTGTGTGTGTGTGTGTGTGTGTGTGGTGAGTGTTTGCGCATGTGTGTACCTAGTCCCTTTTGCTGCCTAAGCTGCTTCTGTGACCATGCTCTCTATCAAGTGTGAGAGGTATTTATTTTCTTAACCCAATCACAGCTTTACTGCTCCTCTTTGGAAGAGTTGTTAAGGGAAACAGAGAAATGGTATAGTAGAGGGAGGGAAAAGGGGGGCCCAGGCAGAGTTTTTTTTTTTAATCAGATGGGAGAAATACTGAATGTTTGAATACTGATAGAACATAGAGAATTAGTGAAGTAGGAAAGAGTGCAGGGAAGAGAGAAGGGAATATTGATGATTATGCTGAATGTACTCAGTGAGATTACATTAACTTCCATTTAAGTCCCATGTGTTAGATATTATGTGAAATACTTCAGAAATACTACCCCATTATATCCTACCTGCAGTCCTATGAAGGAAAGCATTATGCACCCATGATACAGATGCTGACTCTGAGGCAAGGCAGGCAAGGTCATGTGCACAGTGTCACCCAGAGAACAGACAGTAGTGGTGATGCTCATTTCTGCCTGACCACGCAGACTCTGTGCAGCACTGGGCTCATAGTAGGTGCAAAGAGTATCCTTTCATGCTCCTTTTATCTTTGGTCTTTTTTGCTCTACTATCTTTCCTTTTTGGTAGCTATTAGAATGCATAGGGTAAGTGCTCAGTAAATGTTTGTTAAGTAAAATTTGCTTAAATGAATATAAAAATGAAAATTTTTTATGAAAAAATGAGTAAAAATATAGAATTGCTTTTGATTCTATCCATGAAGAATATCCTGCTGTTAAAGAGTTACCCCAAAATTGTATCTTTCTTTTAAGAAATTAAATAACAGAGTATTTCATTTAATTTCTCTAATTTAAATTAGGCTATTTAATGTACAGTTTTCCACTCAACAGTCTCACAATTCAATTTTTAGAATAAAATTTCTAACAATTATACAGCAAATAATTATTTTTCTAGAATCATTAGGCATCAGGAAATCTGCTTGATTGAATAACATGAATGAAATTTTATACCATTTGAGGAGTACCAATTTTCACAGAAAATAAACTCAAAAACTATCTTTAGCACCAAAATTTACTCTGAGATCTTGATTTGCTGCCTATCAGTGAAGTATTTCCTGGTTTCTTCAGTGCCTCAGGGATGTGATTATGGAAATAAATTGCTATCATGTGTTTCTATGGAAAGGAAGTTTGGTTGTTTAATCTTTCTAGGTTTCTGATTTCTAAATCAATGGAGACAGTTTGATTAGAATCAAAGACGTGAAAGCAAAGCAGCTAGGGGTACAGCTTAGAGGACACCCCACACATTCTGAGTGGGTATAGCAAGCCCAGAGAGTGTGAAAGTGGACCCAAGAGCAGCAGGTTCTTTCAGAAGCAGCACTTGAGCCAGGAATGCAGCTTTGGCCATCCCAGGAGTGGGAAAGTTTTGGGTGAAGCCATGTGTCTTAGTCCATTTGCAGTGCTAAAATGCCATACAATGGGTGTCTTAAACACAGTAGAGGCACCCTGACCAGTGTGGCTCAGTTGGCTGGGCATTGTCCCACAAAGCAAAAGTTCACCAGTTTGATTCCAGTCAGAAAACATGCCTGAGTTGAAGGGCTGTCCCACTCTGGGGTGCATACAAGACCGATGGATATTTCTCTCACGTTGATGTTTCTCTTCCTCTCTTTCTCCCTCCTCCCCTCTCTCTAAAGAATAAATAAATAAAATATAAAAAGAAACCCAACCAAACAAACAAACAAACAAACAACAACAAAAAAAAAACAGTACAGGCTGGAAGTCAAGATCAGGTTGCCAGTGTGGTGAGGTTCTACTGAGAGACCTTTTCTGGGCTACAGCCTGCACCTCATTGGTCCCCACATGTTGGAAAGTGGGAAAGAGCTCTCCTTTATAAGGGTACTAATGGCAATAACGAGAGCTCTGCCTTTGTGACCTAATCACCTCACAAAAGCCCTGCCTCCTAATATCATCACCTTTGGAGTGAGCTTTCAACATGTGAGTTTCAGAGGGACACAAACATTAAGTCTACAGTAACACAGTCTCTGTAGTCCCTCTAATTAAATAATAATCACTTCTGCGGCATCTCTTTTGAGCTCAGCATAGCAATATAATTCCTATGCCTATTGTTAAGCTTTTCACCATAATGTGGTCTGTAAGCACAACCTACCTATTCTAACAAGTTTGATACATTTAGCAATAATCGCTATTCTGGTAAAACTTTCCCTTTTTAGTCTCAACTGAAGGCAACTCTTCGAGAAAAATGTAACCCAAATTAGTTCAACTGCTTTTGAGTTATATATGAAAATGGGGTTGGTGGGAGACTACAATTTCTCTCTATTAAAAAAAGTGCCCAGTATGATTTATTTCTTTTTATCTATGTTATTATAAGGTAGTAGTGCACTTCATTGCATTTTATTTCTTTTACTTAGCCTTGTAAAGTTCACTTTAAAAATATTTGAAATATATGCTAAGCTGTTCAATAAAGCTAATTTTTGATGATATTCAAGAGATTTTCCTTTGGTTCCCTAGTCGATGTCAGTGCTCCTCAATGAAGAGAAAAATCAATTCAATTATCAAAGCACAGTTAATTGCTTTCAAGATTAGGGTAATTTAAAGAGCAGCAAAGTATTTTGTCTATACTCAGCAGTTTTGGCTAAGGATAGTCTCCTAAGCACACTAAAAAGAGAAGTTTAAAATTTTGTCACTTCACTTCTTACAGTCTTCCCAGCTTTCTCCACACTTGCCATTAACAGAGCCAATGGCAGGGAGTTGGCACCTACAGCTATGGCACAGGGTGTCATTCTCAACCAGTATGATGTTTCATCTCTCCAAAGGCTTTGGTGGTTGGCCCTCCAACTAGTTGAATATTTAGCCAAAATAGTTTCTTGAACATGCCTAAATAGAGAAAAGAAGTCTTATGCTAAGGATTCTCCCATCCCATATATTCATTGAAGGCTAAAATTCTCTTACCAGTGTCACTTGAGTTTAGGTATTTTTTATAGCTTGTATTATATTGAAAGAGCATTCTAGAAGCTATTAATGTGAAGATGAGTGAGATATGACTCCTGCCCTTAGGAAGCTTACAGTGGAGACAGGAGTATAGACAAGAGCACAAATCATTTCATTGCTGGGGGTGAAATGCAGTTTGGCTTCAGGGAAGTCCCTTGGGGAGCTGCTGCCTGCTCTCAGTAGAGGATGACAGACATAGAAATGGGACAGAACCCCTATCCTTGGCAGAGCTAACCATGTGAGCAAAGACAAAGAGACATGAGACAGCTTGATGGTGCAAGAAACCCGTTTGGTATTATCAGGGCCTGTACTGTAAGTCGGAGAGTGGTGGGAGATGAGGCAAGAGGAGGTTCTTATACCAAGCACTGGTGTTGACCCTTCAGGCAATGGGAGACCACTGAAGGTTCTAAATGGGGATGTGACATGGTAAATATATGTATAATGTATTTTACATTTTAATGTCTTTCCATGTTTAAGAACATGATATGTGCATCACAGAAAATTTGGGGATCACAGAAAATTATAGAAAATAAAATAATTATGATGTAGTCTTATCACCCAGAGACAACAAGCCCCAACCCTGGGCTGTTTTTCCTAAAAATCTTTCAGATGTATACTTACATTTTATGCACATGTGTATGTAAATTAATTGCATGAGTGCATGTGTATGTATCCTTAACAGACGATCTATGGAAGAGAGGAGCATCCTCATTGAAAAGATACTTTGACAAACCCCTGAAGGGTAGAGTAAGCCTTGGACACCCCCCACTGTGGAAGAAGGAAGGGGATAAATACTCTAAAGGAGGATGAGAAAGGGGCAGCTGAGCTCTATGTGAGGAGAAAGAGTCAAAAAGAGAAAAACTCCTATTTGCACATTATTTAACTGGGAATAACTAGGTTGTTTGTGTGATGTAAATCTACTACCCTCTCTTATTTAAATTTCTTGAGTAAATTCTGTGTGTGCATGTGTGTGTGTGTATACACACATGTTATCTATAGCTTCTCACATAGAATTTTTATTTTGATTCTACCTCTATTGACTAGATAATAGCATGCATCTTTGATTATTTTTCTCAGAAAGAGTAAATGGGACTTCTGGCCAAGATGGAGGCATAGGTAGATGTGCTAGGCCTCCTTGCACAACCAAAATAAGGACATCAAAATTTAGAAACAAAAAAACAACCAGTATACTGACAGAAAATTGAACTGTATGGAAATCTGACAACCAAGGAGTTAAAAATAGACACATTCATCCAGACCAGTAGGAGAAGCAGAGTCAGGCAGCCAGGCGGAGAGGAGTCATGACAAAAAATGTGGTGGCTGGAGGACCCCGGGGACAGGGTGGCAGTGGGCAAACCCAGCAAGGCAGTGGATTGTGGATGGGCACAGTACACAAGGCAGCTGGCGGACCAGATGGTCCCACATTTATGCGGAGGTAAACCAAGTGAAACTGGGAAGCAAGACAGACCACACAACCCAGGGCTCCAACGTGGGGAAATAAAGCCTCAAAATACCAACTGAAAACACTTGTGGGGGTTGAGGCACTGGGAGAGACTCCCCGCCTCACAGGAGAGTTTGTTGGAAAGACCCACAGGGTCCTAGAACATACACAAGCCCGCCCACATGGAAATCATCACCAGAAGGGCTCAGTTTGCTTGTAGGACTAAATTCTAGTAGAGAGCAGAGCAAGTGCCATTGTTCCTTCTCTGACGCCTCCCCCACATACGGCATCACAACCCAGTGACCTGGTTGCTCTCCGCGGGTGAATACCTAAGGCTCCACCCCTCATACATAACAGGTATGTCAAGACAAAAAAAAAATGGCCCAAATGAAAGAACAGATCAAAGCTCCAGAACAAATACAACTAAGTGACGAAGAGATAGCCAACCTAACAGGTGCACAGTCCAAAGCACTGGCAATCAGGATGCTCACAAAATTGGTTGAATTTGGTTGCAAATTACATGAAAAAATGAAGGCTACATTAAGTGAAATAAAGGAAAATGCATGGGGTGCCAATAGTGATGGGAGGGAAACTGGGACTCAAATCAATGGAGTGGACCAGAAGGAAAAAAGAAACATCCAACTAGAAAAGAATGAAGAAACAAGAATTCCAAAAAATGAGGAGAGGCTTAGGAACCTCCAAGATATCTTTAAACATTCCAGTATCCAAATTATAGGGGTACCAGAAGGGAAAGAGGAAGAGCAACAAGTGTAAGAGTTATTTGAACAAATAATAAAGGAGGACTTCCCCAACCTGGCAAAAAAAAAATAAAAAATAGACTTCCAAGAAGTCCAGGAAACTCAGAGAGTCCCAAAGAAGTTGGACCCAAGAAGGAACACACCAAGGCACATCGTATTACATTAGCCAAGATTAAAATGAAGGAGAGAATCCTAGAAGCAGCAAGGGATAAGGGGACAGTCACCTACAAAGGAGTTCCCATCAGACTGTCAGCTGATTTCTCAAAAAAGACCTTATAGGCAGGAAGGGGATGGAAAGAAGTATTTGAAGTCATGAAAGGCAAGGACCTACATCCAAGATTGCTCTATAGAGCAAAGCTTTCATTTGGAATGGAAGGGCAGATAAAGTGCTTCTCAGATAAGGTCAAGTTCAAGGAGTTCATCATCACCAAGCCCGTATTATATGAAATGTTAAAGGGACTTATCTAAGAAAAAGAAGATAAAAAACATGTATAGTAAAATGACAGAAAACTGACCATTATTAACAACCACACCTAAAACAAAAGCAAACTAAGCAAACAACTAGAACAGGAACTGAACCACAGAAATAGAAATCACGTGGAGGGTTAGCAACAGGGGGGTGGGAGGAGGAGAGATGAGGAAAGGTACAGAGAATAAGTAGCATAGATGGTAGGTAGAAAATAGACAGGGGGAGGGTAAGAATAGTATGGGAAATGTAGAAGCTAAAGAACTTATAAGTATGACACATGGACATGAACTAAAGGGAAATGTGGGTGGGAGGGGGTGTGCAGGGTGGAGGGGAGTGAAGGGAGAAAATAGGACAACTGTAATAACATAATAATTTTTTTTTAAAAAGCCAGTGATGAGGCTTGAGAACCAGATGCTCAGTCAGAGAAAGTCCCCCATCACATCATGATAAATATTTCCCATGCCTGGAGTTGGGAAAGATGTGGAAGAAGGTGTGGAGACCAGCCAAATTTCCTTAGGGCCAACTGATAAAGGCCCTTTGGATAAAGATGAAGGAGGTCAAACACAGTTCCCACCTCCCTGGCTCAATGACTGAGAGCCTCCTAGGAGGAAGAGTGCCTCAGCAGGTGCTGGGGTAGGCAAATGACGATCAAGGACCTGGTTCCCATTCCCAGTACATCCCCGCCCCCCCCCCCACCATCATAGCAATGCCCAAAACCCTGGAATTCATACACAATCTTGGGGCAGGGTGTGCACAAAATCTGAATTGACAGAGAATATTAAATCTATGCCCCCACAATCAGAGGGGAAAAATGTACAATAAGAATTGTAGAAAAGTAAAGTTGTATTTAAGATGAAAAAAAGAGTAAATGAACAGTCATAATTAATATTTACTTAGCACTTACCATGTGTCACATGTTTTTTATCTATATTAAAGATATGATTTATTCATTTATACAACAACCCTAGGAGTAAATTATTATTATCATATACTTTATACAGATGAGAAAGTTATGACACAGAGAAGTTAAGTAACTTTCCTAAAACCCCACAGCTATCAAATGGCAGAGCTGGGATTTGAGCCCAGGCATTATGTGATACCAGAATGTAAATGCTTCATCAATTAACTGTGCTATGTAATATAACTTAGGGACCCTTGCACATCTGTGAAAACTTTTACTATTACCATGACTTTTAAGGAATGAGAGTTGGTGTAAACAATTAAGATTAAAACTAAAAAAAAATTATTGAATTTTTCAATTAGAAAGTTATCAAATGGAAGAGCTGTTTTCAGAGGAGCAATAGAGATAGAAATCAGATTAATGTGGGTTTTAGAGTGGAAAACGAGAGGAAACTACTAATGGAGTGTCCTATACGTTCAAGGAAGTGAGTATGTTTAGATACGTAAATTTATCTACATCTACGACCCTTCCATCCACCTATCCAGCCAACCATTCATCCCTCTATCTACCTACCCATTTATCTAGCTATTTTGTTTATCTATATGAATATATATGTATATATACACATGCATACATATGTGTATGAGTATGTGACTGTGTAGATATAGCATGCCATATAAATGGCATCTTTCCTATACATAGACTGAGAAAAGAAAGTTATATGTTATGTATAAAAGGGAGAGTTTAGTATGTTTATAGGCTGAAAACACCATAAAAAAAGATTAAGAAAAATGTGAATAATTGAGGAGCTAAGTCCCAGGGAAATGAGAAAGTAGTGGATCAAGAGCGTAAATGGAGAGGCTAGCCTTGGATAGAAAGAACTCCTCATTTTCTGAGCCAGGAAGAAGTGGTACATACAGGTGGGCACAGGTGTGGTCTACATCTGGGGATGACTGGAAGCTCAAGGTACTCCTACCTACTACCACCTTTGTTGAGAATTAGAGGTAGAGGGGGTATGGTGAACACTTAGAAGATGTTCTGAGAAGAGCAGGGGATGCTGTGACAGAATAAGGAAAAGATGACCAAGTTGTGCTGCAGGTTTAGTTGAGACTGGAGATCAGATATTTGGAGGAATTTATTTCTTAAGGAAGGTCTACTGCTCTTGTTACCATTCTGATATTATTAAATACTATTATGTATGAGACTTGGAGCTAAGTTCTCTTTAGGCAGTATTACATTTAACAACTTCATGAAGCAGGAGTTATTACCTCCATTTAAAAGGTTCAAGAAACTGAAGATAAGGAATTTAAAATTAATATACCTATCTCCCTATCTCCACAGCTATTAAGGAGTAAGAGAGCGAACCATTGGATTTGCTATCCCCCCAAGTACCCAGAGAAAGCTGAAATATAAACTCCTTGAACTCAGAATAAATTATAGTTCACTGGGTCCGTTAGAAGAAACGGTGTTAGGAAACACTGGCTGAAAACAGGGCAACAAGATGTGCAGTAACAGAGCATCTCACAAGTGCTTTCTCACAAGAGCTTCAAGCTGAACTTGTATGTAAGTCACTGGGTCCCATATGAGAATAGGTTCTAAAGCAACTGTTTACACAAGCCCACATAGGCATGTTTTCCAAGACCTTACCCAACCTGTCTCCAACATACCTTGCTAGACTCAAGAGCTACTGTTCTGCTCATCATGTAATTTTAGCCAAAATGCTGGGAAACACCATCCGCTAAGGGTCCAATTTAAGAGGAATAAGTAAATGTCATATTGAAAATTGAATTTTGGTCACTCATTTTGGGCCATCTGGCCATCTGGGTGAGGTCATTAAGGTTGTCTAATCTTATTGATCCTGCAGTACCCATGCCACATTCTTATTTCAGCATCTACCACATTCTTCCACAACTGTTGGTTTACATAGTTCTCCTCAGTGCACAGAGGACAGAGAGATTATTTTATGATTATATTCCTGAGACCTGTAAGAATATCTCCTAAATAGTAGGTAATTTGTAAGAACAAAAAAAATAGATAAAGGAATGAATGAATAAGCCAATACTAGGTTTTATCTGAACCAAATGTGGTTGCATGAGTTATTTAACAAAATATTTTAAAATGCAGTTTATTGTATGAAGTAGCTTTAAATTTAATGTTGATGAAGGAGTATCACATAGAGGTTCTGATGGGCTTGCCACAAATAAGAGTTAGTTCTTTATCCCAACATTTGTGGTTCTCCAAGATTTGAGCGCAGACCATGTTTTGTATGATATTTCTCTACATTTCCCTTAAAATACCTATCAGTCCAAACAATAACTATTCACTGATCCTCTCTATGTTTGTAAATTAAAATTTACCTAAGTTCAAAGCTCAACTCCATTCTCCTTGAAGCTTTCTGATATTGATGTGGTGGGAAGAAATCTCTTCTTTTTCTGAGTTCACATAACCCCTAACCTTTTCCATTTACTGTACTTGGAAATCTCACTGTGATGTTGGCAAAGCATGGGTAAATTCTGGGCTTTCAGCTTAATAATTGGCTAATTTTGTCACCTTAAAAAGTTACTTTAGACTCTCTGAGTCTCACAATATTCATCTTTGAAATAAAGAATAATATACTTACCTCTCACTGTAGCTGCGAAGACTACAATATTGAATGAAAGTAAAATGTTCCTTCTCTTCCTTCTTATAATTGCTTTTGTTTGGGTAAGCTTCTAGTCTGCTAGACTCAAGTTCTCTGAAAGCAGAAGTACTCTTTGATGAATCTTTACAATACTCCAAACACACTGCTCAGTAAAAATGAAATGAATATGTATTCTATCTCTATCCTTTTAATATAAATAGATACTGTGAAGGTAATTGGAAAGGATTTGTATCCTTAGTTGTGTTAGCTATTTTCTCCTATAATCCTTATCCCAAATTATTTCACAACAAAGCCCCTCTAAGTAAAACAAAAAAGGTAGACTGTGTTTAGTTAGTCATTAACTCTAAATTAGTCATGATTTTATTTATGAGGTTTTTATTGTATATATCCTCCAATGTCGAGGCAATTAACAGGTAGATTCTTTAGTTATAAGCTTCGAAAATTAACTCTGCCTGGCTTTAGCGACTATATATATATATATATATATATATATATATATATATATATATACACATATAGCTATATATATGTGTGTGTGTGTATATATATATCAAATGGTTCCTTATAGTTTTTAGAATTAGAAAAAGAAGTAAAAAATCAGGACAGAAATCTCAGTGGCAAGAAAACACAAACCATACCTCATACTAAGGGCATTATCATCGCATGACCATCTCCAATTTCCCTCCAGGAACAAATATATTTGGTCAAGAATTTCTTTCTGGGAAAAAGAATTTGTTTGGATTTTGCACCCATCCAAGAAGCAGGAGCTCATGATTGGCAGCCCCTCTGAGCCAAATACTGGCAAAAGCAAAGGACAAGTGAAAATGGAAAAAACTCACCATTACGCAGTGCTCTGTTTTTGTGACTTTTTTATGAACTTCAACTGTTTTTTCAATTAAAACCTCCCAACTTATGAGAATAGAAATGTGGGGAATTGCAGCCTACAAATATGGGCTTTGCTCTAACAAATAAGTAATTTTGTTAAATATTATTTAACTAAGGAAAAAATACCTTAAAGCTTAAAACCATTTTATACGGGTTATTAAGGGAGTCTGAAACTCTCTCGTTAAGAGGCATTGTCTAGGGTCCCCTTTTCTCCACAACCTCTCCAACACTTGCTGTTTGTTGCTTTGTTTATGAAGGCCATTCTGACTGGTGTCAAGTGGTATCTCATTGTAGTTTTAATTTGCATCTCTCTGATAGCTAGAGATATCGAGCATCTTTTCATGTGTCTCTGGATCCTCTGTATGTCCTCCTTGGAGAAGTGTCTGTTCAAATCCTTTGCCCATTTTTTAATTGGGTTGCTTGTCTTCTTAGAGTAGAGGCTTGTAAGTTCTTTATATATTTTGGAGATTAATCCCTTGTCTGAGGTATCATTGGCAGGCAATGAAAGACAAATACCATATGATCTCACCTTTAACAGGAAGCTAATCAACAAAACAAACAAACAAGCATAATATAAACAAAGACACTGAATTTGAGAACAGTCTGACAGTGTCCAGAGTGGGAGGGGAGGGAATTTCAGGGGAAAAGGGGAACGGTTTAGAGCAACAAGTATAAAGGACTCATGGACAAAAACTATGGGGGGGTGGAAATGGGAGGAAGGTGGGGAGGGCTGGGGTGGTGGGCTGGGGTGGGGTAAAAGACAGAAAACTGTACAATATCAACAATTAAAAAATACTGATTAAAAAAATAATAATTAAGAAAAAAAAAAAAAAAAAAAAAGAGGCATTGTCTAATCCTCTCTCTTTCCAAGACTTACAGTGCCACTAATGTGCTCTGAAAAGTCAAGTTATTGCAAGTTCACATTTTAGTGGAGCTGATTCCTCTCCAGGAAAGGCTAGGGAGAGAAACAGTAACTGTTTTAGAATGCATTGACTCTAAATTTAATGTTGATGAAGAAGTATCAAGAAGAGGTTCTGAAGGGCTTGCAATAAATAAGAGTTAGTTCTTTATCCCAACATTTGTGGTCCTAAGTTTTTCCTTAGTTTTTCCTATTTAACTAAGGAAAAAATACCTTAAAGCTTAAAACAATTTCATGCAGGTTATTTAGAAAGACAGTCACATACAATTAACCTTATAAATACATTATTGCTTTTCTCTGCATTTGACAATAAGATTTATCATTTGTAGCACAAAGGTTTCAAGGTAAAGTCTATTCAGTGATAGGCAAATATTAATAAGAAATACTTCCTGTAAGACTCGTTCGTTCCTTTATTCATTCAATATATGCTTGTTGTGTGCATAGGGTAGGAGCTGGGAAAATGAGGGCAAATAAAACTGACATAAGACCTATGCTCCCAGATCTTACAAACCCATGATGAAAAGAAAACACTCATAATCACAAAGGTAAATATGTAGCTACAGATAAGGACAAATCCTGTGAAGGAAAAGTAAAGTTTCTATGAAAAATATGAGTGGAAAGTTTACTTTATACTGTGTAATCAAAGAATAAGTTCCTAAATTAGTGGGAGATAATGATAGTGACAGTGGAGATGAAGATAGGGTTTCAAGATACATTTTAGGAAATAGATTCTGTAGGACTTTATACAACTTTATCAAGAATGTATGACTCTCAGGTTTTTGTCATGAGAAACTGGATAAATGGGTTGTCATTAGCTGAAGTATGATCACTGGAGTAACAGTAAATCCTGAAGGAAATGTCAAGTGTTAAAGTTGTTAAATTTGCGATGCTATATGGTATTCAATTGGAGATTTCACACAAGCCATAGTATGTATAGGTCCGAAAATAAAAGAGTCTGGAATGAAGATATAAATTTGGATGTTGTCATTTACACCCATTAAGTGGACTTATAGGCAAGGATAAGATTGCTGAAAAAGAATGTGTGGGATGAGATAAAGTGGGGACTCAAGACAGAGCTTTAGGAAATTCCAACTGTAGTGCTGAGGAGAGCATGAGAAACTCAAAGAAGAAATTGAGAAAGAGTGTCAAAGACATATATGGACAGAAAGATATGGACTACACAAGAAAACGAGAAGCACCATAAAGGATGCAATGTACAAAGTACAGTGGAAATGCGGAGGAAAAGATTATATCCATCTTGAAACTTGCTGATTCCTATCGAAGAAAGGCTGGCAGAGTAGATGCCTTCTAAAACAGTTACCGCTTCTCTCCAAAGCCTTTCCTGGAGAGAAATCAGCTCCACTAAAATGTGAACTTGCAGTAACTTGCTTTTCAGAGCACATTAGTGGCACTGCAAGTCTTGGAAAGAGAGAGGATTAGACAATGCCTCTGGATGAGAGAGTTTCAGAAGTCTCTCCTTCTCAACCTTTCTATTACATAATTATGAAAATCAAATTGAGTTAAGAGGCAGCAGGTAAAGTTATACCATTTTTTTTTTTTTATAGAAAGGTATCTTTTTGCATTCAGTGTGGATGAGGCCTTTCCTCGCATCTTTTGGAGAACACAAAGTGCCATTAGGTTGTCTTAAAATCCAATGACTCTCAAATGGCCATGGCCTCTGTAAAAAAAAAAAGAAGAAGAAGAAGAAGAAGATGGTTTCTATTATGCATGACATACACGTCACAGTGGAAATGCCATGGCAGCTGCTGGTAGGCTGAGACATGCAGACATGGAGGTAAGGGAACAATAGACAAAAGGTACCCTGTACAAACATGTGTATATGGAAAGGCAGAGGATGATCACAGAGAAGAGTTATTCAAAGTGGTTTAGAGCATCGTGGTCTGAATGAGGGCAGAGTAAGATGAAACATGAGCAGTTGTTTGGAGCCAGGCTACAAATGTTCAATGCCAGGCCAAGAGCTTTGCTACTGGGAAGCAGTAGGGCAGAGCATATTTTGGGAGGAGGGAGATTGTGTTTTTAAATTGATCTGTATTTTGGCTTCCTTCTGTTGTTGCCTTTTGATAAGGAGAGAAAGAGAGAGAAATAGTTTCCCAGGCAAAAGAATGTCTGGGAATAGTGCTCCTGGTCAAAACCAGCTAGTGACAAGGGAGGGGCAAAATCACCAGCAGAGCAGCACGTGGCTGGTGGCAGGGCGGGTGGTGCACATACAGAATTGCACTTGGTAAGGGCCCATGCTGACAACCACAGGCCTAAGTCCTTTCCCAGATCTAACAACTGGGTGCCTAAGACCACTGGACTCAGAAGGGAAAAAAGCAAACCTGTTCTTCCACTTGCTTTGACTTCACTCTTCAAAGCAATTAATATGTTTTTTGTTACCAATCCACATTCTGTTCCATTCTCAAGTCCTCATGGACTATTTTTGAGTGAAGATATGTCATGATTAAGCTGAGTTATAGAAAGAGTACCAAGCAGTGGATCTTGGGATGGACTGAGGGAAGAATGACTAGAAGTAGGGAGATTAATTAGGAGGGCATTACAAGAGATCTGATGAGAGATAATATAGAACTAAACTAGGGTGGGATAAAAGAAAGAAACAAATTTGAGAAAGATTGTGGAAATGGACATGAAGCAAGTTGCTGGCTGCTTAGACCTGGTAGTAAGAAGGGATAGCAGTAGGGTAGCCAACCCTGGTTTGCCAGAGACTCTTGCAGTTTCAGCATTAACAGTCCCGCTTCTGGACAATCTTTCAATCCTGGACAAACCAGGATGGTTGGTCATCCTTAAGATGCAGTGATGGTTGGAAGATTTCAATTCTGAGAGGCTCAGAGAATTATTGTGTCTTTAACAAAAATAGAATGCAAAGGGGGAAGGAGGACTGGAGGAGAATGATAACAAGTTGAGGCTTTAGACTGTTAAGTTTAAGGTTCCTGTGGGGCATCTAGCTGTGGGACCCAAGCTCACAACAGAGCAGACCAGAGTTAGAGTTCCAGGTGGGGAGTCAGTCAGCTGAAGTTTGATATCAGGTCAATGTGCCAAGGGAGAGAGTTTAGGGGGAAAAACAATGAGTCCTTAACTGGCACCATTTAGAAGATGGAGAAAGGAAAAGGAACTTGGGAGGGACAGTAAGAAGGAGCAGACAGTAGAACAGGAGATTGAAAGAAAAAAGAAAATAAAGAAGGATCTTCTAGCCAACTATTCTTCCACATTCCAAGATTTAAATATATAATTCAAAATGTAAATTACAAAATAAGAAAAGGCCTTTGGATTTAGTGACTAAGCTGTTATTGATGACCTTGGTGGGAGCATTTTAGTGATAGTAAGGGCTGAAGCTATATAGCAAGAGATTTCAGAGTAAAGGGGCAGCAACAAGAAGGAAGCATAACTATAGACTCTCAAGGAGCTAGGTGATGAAGAAAATGATGACGGCAAGCTAGTAATCTGCTATTAGACATTACTTTGACTTTTAAAATACTAACGGATAATTTATAAGCCACCTTTGTGAGAAGAAGCGCAATATAAAGTTATGAAATGTATACAGTAACTAGTTATAGGACTTTTGATATCACTAGCCCTACCCCAACCATCCTCCCTGAGGTCTATAAAGCAAAAGGTTCATCTCAGGTGATTGCCAAGGTTTTCATCTAGCTCCGTTGACCTCATTTCTAGAATTCAAGGCTATGAAACAAACAACCATTTTTCTGTGATGCACAGTTGTGGTTTTGGGACTCCAGATGCTTTTTCCAAATTATCAAAGGCAGAGGTTTCTAATTGAACTTACTACAATGATGGAAACGTTCTATATCTGTGCTGTCCGAAACAGGAACTGCTAGCCATTTGTGGCTACACACACTTGAAATGTATCTAGTGCAACTAATGAACTAAATTTTTATTTTTTAATTTCAATTAATTTAAATGTAAATAGTCACATATGGCTTGAGGCTACTGTATTGAATGGTGCCACTCTAACAAGCAAAACAGAGACAGACTCATAGACAGAGAGCAGGGTGACAGCTCTGGGGTGGGGGTCAGGGAATGGAGCGAAAAAGAGAAAGGACTCATGGACATGGACAACAGTGTGCTGACTCCTGGAAAAGGGGGGTAAGGGGGATACGTGGTGATGGGAAAACATACTGTAAAAATAAATAATTTTTTAAGAAAAGAAAGCTGTGTTGGCTGCTACTACTGTCCTGACAGAGAATGAATTTCACTGCTGAAGAAAAATGCTCCTGAGAAAGTTATTTTTATTTTTTATTTCTACCAAAAGTAGCTCCAAATTCCTTAGAAGACATGAGCTGGGTGGGATAGAGGCTTAGAAAGATGCTGAAAATAGATCATGACATACTCTATCTAGAGTGTGCCTAAATTAGTCCTGATTGCTTAACTGATTACAGTGGAATAACAGCTGTACACAAAACATTATTATCTCAATAAAACTGATT
This sequence comes from Glossophaga mutica, assembly GCA_039655065.1. NCBI lineage: Eukaryota > Metazoa > Chordata > Mammalia > Chiroptera > Phyllostomidae > Glossophaga > Glossophaga mutica. The sequence goes on along the minus strand of CM077307.1, from coordinate 89,734,476 downwards.
AAAAATTAAAAGTGGTCCTTCCAAAAGTTCTCCTTTGATCACCCTTATTAACTGTAACTGTTAATAAAAATTAGGTATTAAATTACAGAAAAATCAGCCTTTTGTTCTCTTTGTAAGTCAAGATATTAACTAGCAAAGATTTTTTTCCTCGTAGACAGACTCCCCTCTGATCTCACTATAAATAAAAGCACAAACAAGGTTGGAACTTAATAAGATGCCACAGGGAGAAATCATCACTACCATAGTTTTCTGGCTACAGATGTGAAAATGAGACCAGTGTTCATGAATTCATCAATGTCAGCATTTTCCCTCTCAAGGTGAGAGAACTGCTTTCGTGAGGCACACCAGTGCTCAGTGTTCAGAGCATGGGTACAGTTCTAAAATGTTGGTAAGTAATATAGTCACAGAATACTTTTGTCTAATTGCCACAAACCCTCACCACTCAGTCCCCACAATACCAATGATGCCATTTGTCATAAGCAATGAAAATGGGAAACAACTGTACTCAAACATCAATTTAAAAAAGTAAAAAAAAAAAAAATGCATGACTCAGAACTAATATTGTCACTATAGGGAAAAATTAAAAAGAAATAACAGTATAAAAGCCCTTGAACTAGGAGACCTGGATCTTGTTCTAAGCATAGTACTTATCTGTTAGAAAGGGAAGCTAAGCTCTCTGGGCCTCAGCTCATTTATAAAATGAGTACAATATTAACTTTGCTTCTCAGCCTTCATTGTTGTAAAGCTCAAATAAATAATGACTGTTAAAGCATGTAAAAAACCATAATGTACCTGACAGCAGTAAGCATGATTCTAAATTAATGGCAATAATTCTGATTAGTATTACAGAGTCCTGGAATGCCCAACTCTGCATTTCTATCAAAGTTGGAAGCCTCTCATACACATCACATTGATGGTTCCCTAAAGAAACATTCACATGGTCAAAGTGACACCCCAGTTTGACAGGTCCTCATCAAATTAAACATAGAATTATCATATGACTTAGCAAATCTTCTCAAAAGAATTAAAAACAAGCCTTCAAAAAAAAACCTGTATAAGAATTTTCATAGCATTACTATCCACAATAGCCAAAAAATAGATAAATGTGGCACATAAATACAATGGAACATTATTCAGCCATAAAAAAAGGAAAGAGGCATTAAAACACAGTTGTTGGTAGGGGAGGTAAAACCTTGAAAATATTATGCTAAATGAAAGAAGCCAGACATAAAAAGGCATATTACATAATTCCGTTTATATGAAAGGTCCAGAATAGGCAAATACCTACAGACAGAAAGCAGACTGGTGGCTGCCAGGCCTTTGGGAAGGGGTAGTGGTGCATGATTGCTAATGGTGCGAGGGTTTCCTTTGGGGTGATAAAGATGTTGTGGAGCCAGATGGGGATGATAGCTGTACAACATCGTGAATGTACTAAGTGTCGCTGGACTATATACACTTTAAAATGATTAAAACTATAATTTTATGTTATGTAAAATATATCATATCACAATAAAAAATTTGTTATTAAAAAATGTTGAGCCCTAGCCAGTTCACTCAGTTGGTTAGAATGTCATCCCAACATACCAAGGTTGTGGGTTTTACCCCAGGTCAGGGCACATACAAGTATCAACCAACGGATGCACAAATAACTAGAACAAATCTCTCTCTCTCTCTCTCTCTCTCTCTCTCTATCTCTATCTCTATCTCTATCTCTCTATCTCTCTATCTCTCTATCTCTATTGATATTTTTTAAATGTCAGTAAATAGAATTACACATTTCTAAATTGAATACAATTGCAAGGCCTTAAAAAAAGTTGAACCTCCAGTTTAAAAATGGATTAAACTTAGAAAAATTAGATTCCCCTGTGGGTTAACAGCCATTTCACAGAACATTAATTGGATAATCCAGTAACTTACTCTAAGCATCCTCTAGAGCTGAATGTTTGTAAAGAGGACAATGAATTATGTAGATCAGTGGTTCTCAGCCAGGACATCAGAACATACAAATGGCTTTCAATCAATTGTATGAAAAAGGCAAGAACTACATGTAGTATCTTGAAATTATGTATAATCTACACTGCATCTTACCCATGATAAAGTCTGCAAAATCATTGTGTCACTATGTAACTACCTAGGAAGGAGCATAACTTACGGGAAAGAGGTTTGGAATAACCGATCTATATTATTCAGTTATAGATACATAACTAAAATAGCTACAGTCCAGATAGTTTCAGATGGTTATTGGATATTTCCAGAATAATGTCAGGACAATTTTCTTGGAGCAGAGAGCAACATGATACCATCACCAAGAAAATTAAAACAAACCAAAGTTTTTTGCAGGCTTATTCAAGGTTATATCAAGAGATTTAAGAATTATTCTTTCATCCCACCCATTGGGAAATTCTACAGGCCACAGAGCTTTAATAACCTCTAGCAAAGTAATCAATAGCCCACTAAACACCTAAATAAAAGCACTTCCCAGGGAAGATACAGAGGAGATGAGACCAAGGCCCTATAAGCAACTCAAAAGAAAATGGAAGAAATAAAACAGGAAAAGGGAAAACAAAATGTCAGAGGCACCAAAAGAGTGACTCAAAAGTTTTTCAATTTTCTAGAGAAAGTCTGCAATTTTTCTGGAGAAAATTTTCAGCATGGGCATGACTAATTTCTCAATGTATGGATTTTCTCCCCTAAACCACATTTTGCACTAAATGCTTTATTTACCATTAACAGGTAAAATAAAAGTATTTGGAAATGCATTCCAACTTTTGTAGTAAACTGAAGGATCTCCCAAGAAGTGAGTCAATATTTTTATTCCTATATATAGCTACATTTGTACAATTTTCAAGTAGATGTTGAAATTTGGAGATACATTTTATTTCTTCATTCATACGAAAACCAGATTTGGTGAAAAACTCAGGCAGGTCTATAAATTTAAACCTTCAGTCAGGGAAGGGAGACATCTACTGGTGGATAAAATAAAAAATGTTATATATGTTTATGGATAGATGTATTTATATATATAAATAGTACTATAAATATATACAAATTCTACATGTATAATACTTGTATATATGTAGCATTTGTACATATTAGTATATTTATGTGTGTACACACACACACAATACATAAAACAAATACTCAAATAAAGGCATTTTGTAGATAGTAAAAAGGACACAGTTAAAACATACTTTAACACATAGACTGTGACCTGATGTACGATAAATAGTGAGATAGAAAGGAAAGATAGAAGCAAGCCCAGTCAGTGAATGTAACAGAAAACAACTCAAAAACCTCTGTTGATGAATAAGGTACAATCCATTTCTTCCTAAAGAAGAAATATTTTTCAACTTAGTAAATTTTGATGTTTCATATGACTTTACTCCAATAGACGAACTATACCAGATTACTATTTTTTGTTTACCTTTGACATTATTTTGGGTCACTTATGCATTTTACTTTGGTAAATATTTCTGTGAATCTTTATGTGTTTAATCCAGACTGATAATGCGCAAATGACGTAATTTTTCTAGGTTGGCATCACAGAACATCACTGTACCAGCATGGACCAGCACCACAACCCTCTGCTGGCTGGACAGTCAGGAGGCAGAATAATCCCTTCTCAACACACAGGCCCCACGCCTTCTTGCCAGTTCTCTCTCTTTTCTAAAATGGGAGGAACAAAAAAAAATCCTTTCCCCAATCAGCAGTCATCTCTCTAAAGGTCTTTTAATTTCAAAAGTCATAAGTGTTAATTAGCTATTATTAAGTGCCCTCTGTATAAATTAACATGATGGATGAAAAAATTAAGGCTAATGAAAAATGTAGCAATGCATGTATGTTTAAGTGACTATATTAAAAAGATGGTGGTCCCTCTGGACAGTAGCTAAGGCCCTCTGTTCTGTACCCTGACTTTATGATTATCTCTTACTGTCTTTCCTCCCACTGTTTTTTTTTTTTTTTTACGCATCAGGGGAAAGGCAGAATCTTTAACTTTTTGATTCAATTACTTTACAATTTTATTTTTTTTAACTTGGAACACTAAATTGCACACCTTATCCAATATAATCTTGTGAGGTAAAAACATTCTTCGTTTTTAACCCTCTGACTGGAAGTAAATGTCCTTTCTGTATAAAAAGGATCAAATGCCTGCCGTCTCCAGAGCAACTGGAAGGTGCTGTGCATGGCCCAGCAGGGGGCCTACCCTGTGGGGTGTCCAGGCTGGGGAGGCCCCACCCACCCTCCTTTCATTTCCTTACCTCACTCTGGAGTACTTGGGACATAGTTCAAAATTAACAAAAGTTTTTCACAAAAATTAAAATGGAACCTACACACCAATAACTTCTACTGAAAGTTAAATAATGTAAATTTGGCACTGAAGACTATTAGGGTTATTTAGAGAAGATTCTTTGTTTTTTACTGAAATATGTAGGATTGTCACAATGAGAACAGTTCTATAATTGAAGATTTGGGGCATCTAAAGACCACACTATGATATAATTCAATGCAGATATTATACCATTTTCAAGAATAAAAGGTGGTGTAATAACTATGTATGTTGTCAAATGGGTTCTAGACTTTATAAGGTATATAAATGTCTAATCACTATGTTGTACACCTGAAACTAATATAAGAATGTATGTCAGCTATAACTGAAAATAAATTAAAAATAAATAAATAAGAGTAAAAAGTGGTCAAAAATCATGAGATAAAACTACTAGCATGTCAGAGATAAGTGTTCATTTAAAAGTATAAGCAGAGCTCTGACAGGTGTGGTTCAATTGGTTGGGTCTTGTCCTGCAAAACGAAAGGTCTCCAGTTGGATTCCCAGTCAAAGCATAGGCTTAGGTGGTGGGTTTGGTCCCCAGCTGGGGCGCACAGGAGAGGGAAGCGATCAGTGTTTGTCTCTCACATCAATGTTTCCCTCCCTCTCTTTCTCCCTTCCTTCCCCTTTCTCTATTTTTTTTTTAAGTATAAGCAGGGATTCTTTCATACAATGCATGAAATAGATTTTAATTTTATTCTATAGATAATTGGAAAGGGGGGCACAATATATTCATAATTTCTTTTAAAAAATACGCATTATCCAAAATCAATTCTTACCCCCAAAATATAAAAATCCTTGTCTTATGATTTTGGTAAACAATAAAAGAGCAACTATTTTATGTTTGTTTCTTAAAGAGTACATCATTTTGCAAACTTGCCAACCTTTTCAAAGGCATCAAAATAACTTTATATTTGGACCTTTAAATTCTCTAAAATAGTTCTGAACACCCAAAATATCTTCACAATGTCCATAGCGATATATTATATGTAGACAATAAACAGCTTGCCTGTCTGTTGTATTGATGGTTTGGGCAGACGTGTCTCCATCTTCTTTATCAATCTCCCTCCCTGCCTCCCATATCAATCTCTCTCTTTATGAATACTTAAGAAGCCAGTGATGGTGAACATTTGCATTACTATGTGCTACCTTACATTTGCTTTTTGGAGCAATGTTTCCTTTGACACACAGCACTTTGGGGTATTGTGATTTGCGTCTGTTTAACCTGTTCCATTGCATTTTTATGTTCTCTTATAGCTCTGCGCTTTCTGCAGATGGTCACTCCTTGTTCAAAGGTGTCCTAACATGCATGCAGGGTGACTGCCGCACTTGCTGTACAGGTGGCTGCATTAATTAGCTCACTGCCTTTTCAGTGGGAGAATGTTCTGCAGCTGAGAACAGCAATGCATTTATGAGGTATATTAACATACTGCTTGTAGGGACAAAAGGATGAAAGAGAGCTGAGTGATGGGAGACAAAGATGGGTTCAAAATTATTTCAAAATTATTGACTGGTCTGGTCAGATGCAAGGACACTGGGTGCTAGAAGGATCTGGTAATTTGTGCCAGCCTCTTCCTCCAAATGAGAGAGCAAGAGGAGCCTCTATTTAAAGGAAGATGCTGTAAAAGAATCCACTTAATAATTAGATATGGAAAAACAAAGTAATTTAGTGTTACTTCTGCTTTTATATCATTTATAATGCCTATAGATCTGCAGCTATATCTTATTATGGAAACAAATCATGCAAGATTGTCGTAGAACGTCCTAAATGTCTTCCTCAATCAAACAAATCCCTTTTAAAGTGGAAGCACTGCAAGATTACGGAGGGACACAATTCCACTTTTAAAAAAGAATAGATTGGCTGTATCATATCGTGGTATTTGAATCTGAAAAATGCTTCTGGTGCTCTCAAGTGTTTTCATTAACATTTTCCCCCAAAAGGAAGTAATAATTAAGTGATCGATGAGGTTGCAACATTGCTACTGTGAGAAAGTGAAAAAAACCTTCCAAGGCTGAGAGATATATTTATGGTAAATTTCAATGAAGTGTAATTTAAAATGAAAACTAGAAAAAACCTCAGATGTTTCAAAAATATCTCATTCTGGTAAATTATTGTGGAGAAAGAACATGTCATAGAAATCCCACCTGGGCAAGGAAAAGTATCTGTTTCTCAGCACAGTTGGCCATTGCCCATATGCACTCTCTTAAATTTTATACTCTTAAACTCTACTTCACATAAATAAACAGGTCTTTAGACCTAGCACTTCTCAGTGAGCTTTCTAAGGCAGGTAACAGTTTGGGAAAAGGAACTTAATGTACCTTCCTATCTTACCTTTCCACACATGCACCTTCTCTCTGGTTGGCCCAAGGTATCCATTCTGCAGGCTGGGATGGGGTGTCAGGTGGGCATGATTACCATTGCTATAGACAAGTGGTCTTCATGTGTGGTCCGCACACCCATCAGCATCACTGGAACCACTAAACATGGAAATTCTCAGGCCCCTCCCAGTCCTAGGAACAAGAAACTCTGAGGGTGAATTCTAGCATTATGTGGTTTAACCAGCCATCCAGGTGATTCCAATTTGTGTCCAAGCTTATCTGTGACTATAACAGAATCAAAGAAAAAAGAGGAGTACACATGGAGTCATTATTTTACTTCTGACACCAAATAGAATTTGGCAGGACAACAGTCCTGAAAGGCTAGCATGCTTGAGGACAAAAAGATTTTCTAAATCTCTAGATCTCATTTAACAAATCAAAGGTTCAGCCAGGTGAGTAGATCATACATTTTTTTTAATTAGGAAAGTCACAAGTAAGGGAAGTAAGAGAAAATTCCTCCCATTGTTACCACAAGAGACCATGGAAAGAGAAAGTCAGACAGAGAAAGAGAGGAGATATGCCTGGATGTCACTATCCTGGGGCTTCTGCAGACATAGCCCTTTGAATGCTAAGGGCCAAAGGGCTCTTGCTGTACCTGGCAGAGCTCACCTCATCATGGTTAGGAGGATGCGATGTTGCAGGTGGGCAGAGAGAGGGTCTACTTTGCATTCCCCAGGTGCCCCTGGTCTCCATGTAGTATTGACACTGGATTGAGAACCAAAGGGCTTTCCATGGGGCCCAGTGTGGTTGAGAACAAGCTGACCTCGAAGCTGAGCCTGCAGGGTAGTTAGCCTGAGACACAGTGGCCACTCAAAAGGGTCTGCTGCGCCCATAAGAACAGGGGCAGGCTAAGTTCATGGGGAAGTTCACAGGCTCCAGTCCTGAACTTACACCATGCTTTGAAGGCTACAGCATATCATAAACACACACACATGCACACCCAGGCAGACATATTGGCTAAATAAAGAATTAAAAGCAAAATATGCAGAATTATATCACATAAAATAATTGTTAAGAATAACATACACAAATTATTACGCAAATATTATATTATTTTATATGGAATATAGAAATTAAAACTGGAACATGTTAATGCACTTAATTCTTTCAACAAAATATTTCCATGGTCAAAAAAGACCATGTGCCTATGTAAGACAGCTTTATGGGATAGAAAATATGGGCAGCTCCATCACCTGGAATTCGGGCTCAGAGCTGCACATGACACCAAGCATCTGCTCAAGGAACTAACACCTTTCAAGCACCAGGGAGACACTTCACTTGCTTTGTCATGTGTCCTTAAAACAAGATGACTGCTTCCCAATGCTGTGCTGATTTGAGGTGGTCCCACTGTTGATGCTAGAGATGGACACCACTTGGCAGCAGGGGCATTTTGAGAAGAAGAAGCACTCAGTGTATCAAATTCTTCCTCTTGGTAAGAATACAATAGAATTCCTGCCTAATGAGATACCATTTCCTAGAAGAGTCTGTTTTCTTGCTTCTCATCCTGCTCCAACTTGTGATCCCAGAGCACTCAAGAGCAAACTCAGTATCCACAGCAGGTGTGTATGATAAAAGGGAGACATAGCAGTGATGTTCTTTAGAACATTCATAGATTATATGCAATAGCCCCATGGATATGCCCAGGAAGAAAAAAGTATCATGGTGAAAAGTGTTTATTTTGATCTTACAACCACTCTGGCAGCACAATGTTAAGCAAAACAATACAAAATGCTCAAGAGAAATGTTCCAGTAAAGAGTGGATTGTGATCTTGCAGGAAAATGAAATTAATTTTGAATTTACAGTATTCACTGTATGTGGTTTGAATTATCACTTGCTAGAAATGTTAGCAATAAAAAAGACCTTTGATTATTTTACCTTTAAATGGTTAAAATTGCTTCTTTAAATTTTAGAACAATATGGTATGCTTGAATTGAAAGCAAACTGCATGTGAAATGAGCAAAAAAATGTGACATTTCATTGGGTTGACCAAAAAGTCTATTATATTTTTTCCATAAAATAAAAAACACATTTTTAATTTTCACCAATAACTTTATTGATTTGGATATGTTGAGTATGTTGGCTGTCTCCCACTATTGGCTTCTAGTGAGTAGAGGCCAGGGGTGCTGCTAAACATCTTCCAATGAATAAGACAGCCCCACAATGAAGAATTATTGGCCAAAATGTCAATAATACCAAGAAACTTCACAAACCACTCTTGGCACATTTGATCAGTCACAGCACCTTCTCCATACACTGCACAAATATTTTTGTGTTTCAGTTGCATTTTTACCTTTCTTGAAATAATAAATCATAATATGCTGAAAATGTTGTGAATTTTCTTCCATCTTCAATATTAAAATGACTGCACAAAAATTCACCAATCTTGATGTTCATTTTAAATGCACATTGATATGACAGCTGTCAAATACAATCTAACAAAATTGTTTCAAATGAAGTTAAAGACAACTAAGCACTACTAGAGCCATCGTATGGGAAAAAACCTAACAAACTTTTTAGCCAACCCAATACAAACGGCCCACCCTCCAGAAGATAATTCTGCTTTTTAGGGGATCCTCCCTCATACTTATATATTACTGGATCTTGCCTCAGACCCCTCACATGTTAGAGGCAAAGAGGCTAGGCCCTACTCATTTTGAAAAACAAGAGACCATGGTATTATCAGCCTCAGATGTCAAATGTGGACACTGCAGAGTGTCCAGGGATGGGCCACACCAAACATACCTTAGCAGATGCCAGCAGGAATACACCAGTAGCCTATTCAAGGCTGAGCAATCACTTGCTCCAAAGCCAAGGTGGTCATGGAGCTGCTCTTCCAATCTTCATCTTAGACATCAGCATGCACCATCTTGAGCAACAACAAAGTAGAATCCGAAAGCCTGAGGACTGATCCTAATTTGAGTCTGAATTAAACCTTTTTCAAAAAATTGTTCAAATGATTAAATGAAGCTAAGAGTTAAACTGGATTGTATCACATGGGTTTTCTACCCCCACCATCATTACCAAGAGCTGGTAAGGAATGTGATATCAATGATTGAAAAATAAAGCAGTTGAAATTTCTTTGCATATCCAGATAGTACTAAGAGTAAATAACCCTCCTACATGTATAGATGAAGGCAGGTGGCAGGTAAAAACAATGGATATGATCACTAAAATGGGCCCACGATGGTAGGAAAACAGTGCACCACGATCACAGTCACAGAAATCATCTGCTTTCTGTCCTCCCACTTCATTGGATGAATTCCCATGCTTTCAAGCCCCCAGGCATTTGTCACTTTGACCAGACGTCTATGCTGGCCTCTAGCTTGGTGGATGGCCTATGACACTTGATTCAGGAACAATGGTCCTCCAGTTTTTCTCCATTTATTATGACATTTCTTCTCTCCTGCATCTCATTTATGGCAACAAAGCAGTAGCCAAAGCAGCTAATTTACTGAACTTTTAATTTGTGTTTTGTTCTTAATACCCCAGGCATGTCTTCCCCTCCCAGGTGACCTGTGTGAAGGGAGGAACAGAGGACCCTTCTCAAAATTTTTGCAATGCTTAAGCAACTCCCTCCTAAATCTTTACACACTTATGGGGAAGCCCCGTTGGTGAATTTGTCAGTTGAGCAGGATAAACTGGAAATTGACTAATTGGACTAATGAAATAAATCCTATGAAATGTCTTGCATCTTACTGTTTTGGTAAAATTGCTACACTATCATCAGCATGATGAGAATCTCTTAGAAACTGAAAATCTTTGAAGTCCGAAAGTTGGAAGTAAGGCACAATTGCGTAATGGGAGTGGAGGGGAAACTCTCTGAATCGCAGCATATAAGTGGTCCCATTTGCTCCCAACTTAAAAATAACCTATTTTACAAAACAAATGCCTCTGCAATACAATCTCAAATTGACTTCAAGCCTAATTTGCTCATTCAAAGGGCTCCATACATAATAAGCAAATGTGTTGACATATTACTCCCGTCTTTTTCTTTTATTTCTGGCTTTTGCAGCCAGAAATGTTTAGAAATCTAGTTGGAGTAATAAGCAAACAAACAACTAAAAGCAGTCATCTTCAGTTTTAGTACTAAAAATTTAAACCTTGAACTGTAAACACAAAAGAAATCAAAGTGAATAAAAACAGTTCATGTAGTCAGGATGATTAATAAACAGTTTAGTACATAATGAAGTCACAATTGCAGGAATCAAATCCTCAAGATAGTCTCTAGAGTGTATTTTTTCCATTATAAAATGGGACCTTAAAACAACAACATATGTGATCATTAAAATGACTTCTTACTATGAAAACAGCATCCTAATGAGTTTCAGCACTTGCTTTTTTAAAAACTTGAAACAACAATGCTAAATGATGGTGTGGGAAAGCTTGCAACTTTGATGTAGTAACAATGTTTATTTGGTATTCTTCCAGATTGTTTTTGAGAAAGACATGTTTTAACAAATTATGACTACGTGAAGGAGCTAGATTTGGGGAAGAAAATTTGGTAGAACGAAGAAATATGGGGACTATATTGTGCTAATGGTATGTATTAAAATCCTGAAGTATAGAGAACAATAAGAAATCCTAATTAAGCCTTTGCAAATTATAGTTTCTCTGGAAGAACAGCAAACCATTGACATGATTTCATAAAGGTCTTTTAAAAAAAATCTGTGAGTAAATAAAAAACAGGACTGCATCTGGAAAATGGAACAATGGAATAAAGACCAAAAGAGGAAAATGCTGTCAAAAAAATCAATAAAAGCTGAGCTGGAGACATCAGTGGCAGAATGGAAGATTAAGTCTATAACAAAGGGGATAACTAAATGAAAATAGAAAAAGAAAAATGATGTTCATTAATGTTTATTACAAACTTTACTTGTATAATGGAATTATTCTTTTTATTTTGCTCAAGCTTTTTTTATTTTAACATATTTTTAAAATACTGTTACTATTAACTGAAACCGAAGAGTTAACGTGGAGATGCTATTACCACCTCCCTTGGTGCATCTGTTTATGACTTGGACAAGAATATATAAACAGAACGCTGTGCATAACTGCCAAACCTCCCTTCAGTCCACGCTCAGCTCAATTAGGAGTTCACCTCCTCCATGATCCCACTGAACAGTCACATGCACAAGGAAAGAGAATATGTGCCACCTACTGTCAAGTTCCAACAATGCATGGTGTTTATAAGGAAGGACTCAAAAAGAAATAGAATTATCTTCTGATGGTTGGGCCCCTTGCACAGGCTCCTCACGCCAGGTGAGTGTTCTAGGAACCCAGCCATATCAGTGTACCAGCTAGTGGTGTTGTGAGCAGCTGGGCTTCAGTGAATCTTTTCTGGAGACTCAACACGTTTGCCCAGTTCATGATGAGTGATTTACAGGCACACACATATCCACCCATGCCCCACCCTCCCTATTCACTCCTCACCCTGAGCGATTTTTTTTTTTCTGCTTCCCTGGATGAAAAAAGACCTCAAAGGGAAACATCTTGCCGATGTGGAAGAGTTGAAACAAAAAACAGCAGAAGCACTAGAAGGCAACAAAATCGAGGAATTCAAAACCTGTCCTGAGCAGTGGAAAAAACATCTCAATAGGTGTACTGCATCAAATGGAGAGTACTTTGAATGTGACTGAAGTTTAAACATGTAAGAAAAATACACAGTTTTTTATACATAAATTCTGTTTTTTTTTTTGAGGTCTCCCCTCATGCATTACCATTGAACATTATATCTCTTTAGTCTCTTTTAATCTTTTACTTTTTTCCTTGCAATTTTTTGTTGCAGAAATTTGGCCATTTGTCCTACAGAGTTTTCACCTGTTTTTTTACATTAAACCAAACAAATGGAAATATTCTCTTAATTTAAATAATTAAAAACAAGTTATTCTTTCCTTTTTAATAAACATGTGTCTTTTGGGATATAATTGCCTGAAATCCCACCTAGGACCAGTGCAGTAATAACATAATAACTCTCATCATTGAACACTTTGCATTTGCAGAGCACTTTAAGCACATGATCTCATTTTCACCTCATAATAACCCTAGAAGGCCAATACAATTATTCTCATTGTACATGTAAGAACATACAGAATGGATAAACGGCTTGTCTCAGGTGAGGCTGCTAAAAGATAGGATGCTTACTCACACTTTCTGCCTGTACTTTTTACACACAGTAGGACCAAGAGAGTTCTGTGTTAGAGTCACCCCCACCCAGGGTCCAGGAGCAACATAGTGGAAGTTCTGTCCTTCATTATTTTGTTTTAATTGTGGACACTATTACAGATGTCCCCCATTTTTCCCTTTTGCCCACCTCCACCCAGTTCCCAACCCACCTTCCCTGGCCTTCGCCACACTATTGTCTGTGTCCATGGGCTATGCCTACATGTTCATTGGCTAATCTCTTCACCTTCTTTTATTCAGCCTTCCGTAAAACCTGCCCTTCTGAGATCCATCCATTTGTTTCAAGTGGCCATGCCTCTGGTTCTATTTTGTTCATTACATTCCACATATAAGTGAGATCAATCATATGGTTTTTGCTCTTCCTTACATAATTCACCCATCTATCTGGCAAGTCAACATGATATGCTAAGTGCACCTAACCAGGACATTCTGAAGGGTCACAAAGAATCAGAAGCACATGACCCTAACCTTAAACACTTAAGCACCACTGAACAAATGCAAGCTGATTTTTAAAAAGTTGTATTTAATGAAACATCTCAAAAAGAAGGCTATTAATAAGAGAACTTATTATTTAAGAAAACTTGCATGAGTGGTGAAGACAAAATAATGGTAAGGTTCTATTCTTTAATGATATGGTAACTCAATATATTAATGACAGGTCCCAGGAGGACTTCCAGCCTAGATGGAGGCATAGGTAGATAAACTTTGCCTCCTTACAAAACCAGAAGAAGGACAACAAATATAAAAAAATAAACAAAACTGCCAGGAAACTGAACTGTATGGAAGTCCAACAACCAAGAAGTTAAAGAAGAAATATTCATCCTGACCCATAGGAGGGGCAGACACTGGCAGCCAGGGCAGAGAAGACTTGCAACAACACAGCAGCTAGAAGACCAGGGTGGGTGAGGTGGCAGCTGGCAGACGAGGTGGTCCCACATTTGCATGGTTATAAACTGGTAGAATCAACTAGGGAGCCAGTCAGGTCACAAAACCTGGGTTCCAGTGTGGAGAAATAAAGCCTTAAAACCTCTTACTGAAAAAACTGTGGGGGTTGTGGTGGTGGGAGGAACTCTCAGCCTCACAGGAGTTCATTGGAGAGACACACAAGGTCCTAGAACACACACAAAGACACCCACCCAGAAACCAGCACCAGAAGGACCCAATTTGCTTTTGGGTAGCAGGGGAAGTGAGAGAAAGCCCATGGAGAGCTGAGCAAGCAGCATTTTTCCCTCTCAGACACCTCTCCCACATACAGCACCACTACGCGTTGACGTGATTTGCCCCACCCTGGTGAATACCTAAGGTTCTGCTCCTTACTACATAACAGGCACACCAAGACAAAAAAATATGGCCCAAATGAAAGAACAGTTCAAAGCTCCAAAAATAGAACTAAGCGATGAAGAGATAGCCAACCTATCACATGCACAGTTCAAAACCCTGGTAATCAGGATGCTCATAGAAATGGTTGAGTATAGTCACAAACTAGGAGAAAGAGTGAAGGCTATGAAAAGTGAAATAAAGGAAAATGTACAGGGAACCAACACTGATGGGAAGGAAACCAGGACTGAGATCAATGATTTGGAGAAGGAGGAAGAAATAAACATTCAACCAGAACAGAATGAAGAAATAAGAATTTGAAAAAATGAGGAGTGGCTGAGGAACCTCTGGGACAACTTTAAACACTCCCACATCCAAATCATAGGGGTGCCAGCAGGAGAACAGGAAGAGCAAGAAATGGAAAACTTATTTGAACAAATAATGAAGGAAAACTTCCCTAATCTGGCAAAGGAAATAGACTTCCAGGAAGTCCAGGAAGCTCAGAGTCCCAAAGAAGTTGACCCAAGGAAGCACATGCCAAGGCACATCATCATTACATTACTCAAGATTAAAGATAAGGAGAGAATCTTAAAAGCTGCAAGAGGAAAAGAGACAGTTACCTACAAAGGAGTTCCCATAAGACTATCAGCTGATTTCTTAAAAGAAACCTTACAGGGAAGAAGGGGCTGGAAAGAGGTATTCCAAGTCATGAATGGCAAGGACCTACATCCAAGATTACTCTATCCAGCAAAGCTATCATTTAGAATGGAAGGGCAGAATAAATGCTTCCCAGATAAGGTCAAGTTCAAGGAGTTCATCATCACCAAGCCCTTATTATATGAAATGTTAAAGGGACTTATGTAAGGAAAAGAAGATGATAAAAAAAACTACGAACAGTAAAATGACAACAAACCCACAACTATCAACAACCAAACCTAAACAAAACAAAACAAAACAAAACAAAACAACTAAGCAAGCGAACAACTAGAACAGGAACAGAATTGCAGAAATGGAGATCATAGGGAAGGTTATCAGTGGGGATCGGGAAGAGGGAGAGTGGGGGAAAGGTACAGGGAATAAGAAGCATAACTGGTAGGTACAAAATAGTCAGGGGGATGTTAAGAATAGTATAGGAAATGGAGAAGCCAAAGAATGTATATGTACGACCTATGGGCATGAACTAAGGTGGGGGAATTGTGGTGGTGGGGAGTGTTCAGGGCAGAGGGGAATAAAGGGAAGAAAAAATAGGACAATTGTAATAGCAAAGTCAATAAAATATATTTTTAAAAAGATTGGCAAAAAGAATATTTTCAGTTTTAAATAGAGTAAAAACTGCCCTTGCACACATCATATACTATATATTACATCTTGTAGAGGTTTCTGACAAGATCCTTGGGTCTACATGGTTATGGTAAAAACATCAGAAAGAATTTATTTTTAAAGCAAACTTGAAGTTTCTTCTACCTGCACTACTGACTTGTATTAGAGTACATATCCTTTGTGGGAAGGAAACCATATAAAAGAGTGAACTAACTTTGGCCAGTGTGGCTCAGTTGGTAGGAGAGTCAGCCCATAACATAAGGGTTGCCCTGGTCTGGGTACACACCTAGGTTACAGGTCCAACTACCAGTCCAGGCGTGTAGGGGAAGCAGCATAAATGTTTCTCTCTCACAGCGATGTTTCCTTCTCTCTCCCTTACACTCTCCCTTTCTCTATCACTTCCTCTCTTTCTAAAAGCAGTGAAGAAATGTCTTTGAGTGAGGTTAAAAACAACTAATTAAAAAATAAAAAAGTAAACTAATAACTTAGTCAAAATAATCATCCACAAAAAAAGATCATTCTTTACTCAAAGGGGATTGACAGTTATCACTCAATTTTCATATTACAATTTCATGAACTAGAAATACTATCATTTTTAAATAAAGGGATTCTCTGAGATCTGGAAATAATTTTAAAACATTTTAAGGGTAAAAGATTAAGAGAGAATAGTTTAGCCAATTCAAACAATAATGGATAAATTGTAGCATATTAAGTGGCTTACAGAGTTATGGATAGACTTGGGAAAAACAAATTAAACAGATTGAACTTTCAGGGACAATTTTTGTACATTAAAGGAGCTACTTCTAAGATTAGGTAACAAATTCTAGAACCACATCATGCCTCCTATAATCTGTACTCCCCCCAAATGTGCCTGCTCCCTAGCTCTCAAAACCAACAAAGCTGGTGCCTGAAGACTGAGCTTTGCAAGGATTGCAGAGAAACCAAACTGCCATCACACCTGTTTTCCCAGAAAATACAACACGGATCAGTTTTGCATTTCCAGGTTTTGCCTAAGTACACCTTACTGTCAACACCTGAATCTTATTTGGACTAATTTTACTGGAGTCACCAAGTTCAGAATTATAAACATTTCTTTCAGTTGTACATGTTCCTTAGGTGACACTAACACAGATCAGTATTAAAAAAATTTATTAAACATATTGGGGTGACACTGGTTAATAAAATTATATAGGTTTCAAGTGTACATTTCTATAACACATCATCTCCATATTGCATTATGTGTTCACCAGCCAAAGTCAAATTTTTTTTCCTTCACCATATATTTGACCCCCTTTCCTTTTATGAGCCTCACCCTCCTTTCCCTCTGGTAAACACCATACTGTTGTCTGTATCTACGAGTTTTTATTTGTTTGTTTGTCTTGTTTGTTCATTTGTTGCTTTCAGTTTTATATCTCACGTATGAGTGAAATCATTGGTTCTTGTCCTGTTCATCTGACTTATTTCACTTAGCATGGTTTCTCAAAATCCATCCACTTTGTCACAAAAGGCAGTGTTTCATCTTTTCTTATGGCTGAGTAGCACTCCATTGTATATATATATCACATCTTCTTTATCCAATTATCTATCAAAGGATACTTCCACTGTTTCTATGTTTTCATCAATGCAAATAATGTTGCAGACAACACAGGGGTACATGCATCTTTATGAATAAATGTTTTTTAAGTTTGTCAGGTACATACCCACAAGAAGGATTGCTAGGTCATATGGTAACTCTATTCTTAATTTTTTGAGGAACGTCCATACTGTTTTCCATAATGGCTGTACATTTCCAGCAGTGAATAAGGATTCTTTTTTCTCCACAACCTCTCCAACACTTGTTATTACTTGTCTTGTTGATAATAGCCATTCTAATAGGTCTAGGGTGGTTATCTCTTTGTATTGTAGTTTTGATTTGTATTTCCCTAATAGCTAGTAACCTTGAGGCTCTTTTCCTATGTCTGTTAGCCATTTGTATTTGTTCTAGGGTGAGTGTCTATTCAGTGTCTTCTCCATTTCCCATACTATTCTTAACATCCCCCTGTCTATTTTGTTCTGTTTGTCTGGTCTTTGAATAACCAATCCAATGATCACATGCTGCTAGCTAAGTGAGTTTTTAATGGCTATTGTATATGATTTTGATGACTACCTTGTTAAAAGACTTTCGTACCAGTCAGTATTCATAACCATGAGTGTGTGCCTGCACATACAGCCACACACACACACACACACACACACACACACACGTTTTTGTACCTTGCTTCTCTTTCATTTGTTATGTATAAATGACCACGTGGCAGAAAATAAGCCCCACCCCCACCTCGTAGGAAAACAGTTCTCTGTAATTCTTTGGTGTACTACAAGCCTGAACTGGTAAGACAAGTGCAAAGCAATGTTCAGTTAAAAAATATATCTTAAGGGAGAATACTTCAAAGAAATAAAAATGGCAGTATTCATATCAGTTTTATAACAGAAAACAATTGACTGTGTATATTAAAGTAGTTGCTTCTGTAATCTATTTTCTGCTTCTTATTCTGTTTACAATAGGAAATAGTTGCAGCTGCGACTTACTGTTTTGCAACCACTTATTTTCAACAAAACTTTGTAGCATGGAAAAGTTTTTCCATCCATAAATACAAAATGAATAAATATATTCAGAATGTTTGCAAAAAAAACTTACCTACCAGTTATGCTTCTTATTCCCTGTACCTTTCCCCCACTCTCCCTCCTCCCGATCCCCACTGATAACCCTCCCTATGATCTCCATTTCTGCAATTCTGTTCCTGTTCTAGTTGTTCGCTTGCTTAGTTGTTTTGTTTTGTTTTGTTTAGGTTTGGTTGTTGATAGTTGTGGGTTTGTTGTCATTTTACTGTTCGTAGTTTTTTTTATCATCTTCTTTTCCTTACATAAGTCCCTTTAACATTTCATATAATAAGGGCTTGGTGATGATGAACTCCTTGAACTTGACCTTATCTGGGAAGCATTTATTCTGCCCTTCCATTCTAAATGATAGCTTTGCTGGATAGAGTAATCTTGGATGTAGGTCCTTGCCATTCATGACTTGGAATACCTCTTTCCAGCCCCTTCTTCCCTGTAAGGTCTCTTTTAAGAAATCAGCTGATAGTCTTATGGGAACTCCTTTGTAGGTAACTGTCTCTTTTCCTCTTGCAGCTTTTAAGATTCTCTCCTTATCTTTAATCTTGAGTAATGTAATGATGATGTGCCTTGGCATGTGCTTCCTTGGGTCAACTTCTTTGGGACTCTGAGCTTCCTGGACTTCCTGGAAGTCTATTTCCTTTGCCAGATTAGGGAAGTTTTCCTTCATTATTTGTTCAAATAAGTTTTCCATTTCTTGCTCTTCCTGTTCTCCTGCTGGCACCCCTATGATTTGGATGTGGGAGTGTTTAAAGTTGTCCCAGAGGTTCCTCAGCCACTCCTCATTTTTTCGAATTCTTTTTTTTTCTTTTTTTAAATATATTTTATTGATTATGCTATTACAGTTGTCCCATTTTTCCCCCATCGTTCCCCTCCACCTTGAACACCCCCTCCCACCCACATTTCCCCCCTTTAGTTCATGTCCATGTGTCATAAGTTCTTTAGCTTCTACATTTCCCACACTATTCTTGCCCTCCCCGTCTATTTTCTCTCTACCATCTATGCTACTTATTCTCTGTACCTTTTTCCCCTCTTTCTTCCTTCCACTCCCCTGTTGCTAACCCTCCATGTGATCTCCATTTCTGTGGTTCTGTTCCTGTTCTAGCTGTTTGCTTAGTTTGCTTTTGTTTTAGGTGCAGTTCTTAATAGCTGTGAGTTTGATGTCTTTTCACTGTCCTATTTTTTATCTTCTTTTTCTTAGATAAGTCCCTTTAACAGTTCATATAATAAGGGCTTGGTGATGATGAACTCCTTGAACTTGACCTTATCTGAGAAGCGCTTTATCTGTCCTTCCATTCTAAATGACAGCTTTGCTGGATAGAGCAATCTTGGATGTAGGCCCTTGACTTTCATGACTTCAAATACTTTTTTCCAGCTCCCTCTTGCCTGCAAGGTCTCTTTTGAGAAATCAGCTGACAGTCTGATGGGAACTCCCTTGTAGGTGACTGTCCCCTTATCCCTTGCTGCTTCTAGAATTCTCTCCTTCATTTTAATCTTGGCTAATGTAATTCTGATGTGCCTTGGTGTGTTCCTCCTTGGGTCCAACTTCTTTGGGACTCTCTGAGCTTCCTGGATGTTCTGGTAGTCAATTTCCTTTGTCAGAATGGGGAAGTTCTCCTTTATTATTTGTTCAAATAAGTTTTCCACTTGTTGCTCTTCTTCTTCCCCTTCTGGGACCCCTATAATTCGGATGTTGGAATGTCTAACAATGTCCCGGAGGTTCCTAAGCCTCTCCTCATTTTTTTGAATTCTTGTTTCTTCCTCATTTTCTGTTTGGTTGTTAGTTTCTTCCTTCTGGTCCACTCCATTGATTTGAGTCCCAGTTTTCCTTCCATCTCTATCGGTTCCCCATGCGTCTTCCTTCATTTCACGTATCGTAGCCTGCATTTTTTCATCTAATTTGTGAGCAAAATCAACCAATTCTGTGAGCATTTTGATGACCAGTGCTTTGAACTGTGCTTCTGATAGGTTGGCTATCTCTTGGTCGCTTAGAAGAATTGGCTCTGGGGCTTTTATTTGTTCTCTGGTTTGAGCCATTTTTAGTGGGGTTTTTTTTTGTTTTGTTTTGGTTTGGTTTTAGTCTAGTCGCGGCTATTACGTATGAGGGGTGGAGCCTTAGGTGTTCCTCAGGGCGGGGCAGCCCAGTCGCTGGGTTGTGATGCTATAGGTGGAGGCAGGGTCTGAGAAGGAAGAATGACGCCTGCTCCACTCTCTCCTGGACTCCGGTCCCTTCCACCGCTTCCCCTTCGCCTGGATTATCTGTGCCTGTGCACGCACGCGTGCTGTTACGTAGTGAGGAGTGGAGACTCAGGTGCTCCCCAGTGTGGGGCAGCCCAGTCGCTGGGTTGTGACGCTGTATGTGGGGGCAAGGTCTGAGAGGGAACAATGGCGCCTGCTCCGCTCTCTCCTGGATTCAGTCCCTTCCGCTACTTCCCCTTTGCCTGGACCGTCTGCACGCGCGAATGTGGGACCACCTGGTCAGCCAGCCGCCTTGTGCGGCCTCACTGGGTCTGTACAGTTGCCCCCCTGTGCCCGGGGTCTGCCAGCTGCTGCCTGTGGGCCCGGAGACCGCCAGCCGCCGCCTGTGCACCTGGGAACTGCCAGCTGCTGCTGCTTGAGTTCCTGGGTCCGCACCTCCACTTTTTCCTGCCTCGACTCCGCCCCTCTTACCGGTCTGGATGAATGGTTGTTGGACTTCCATACAGTTCAATTTTCTATTAGTTCTGGTTGTTTTCTTGTTTCTAAATATTTGTTGTCCTTAATTTTGGTTGTGAGAGGAGGCACAGTGTGTCCGCCTATGTCTCCATCTTGGCCGGAAGTCTCGAATTCTTATTTCTTCATTCTGTTCTGGTTGAATGTTTATTTCTTCCTCCTTCTCCAAATCGTTGATCTCAGTCCTGGTTTCCTTCCCATCAGTGTTGGTTCCCTGTACATTTTCCTTTATTTCACTTTTCATAGCCTTCACTCTTTCTCCTAGTTTGTGACTATACTCAACCATTTCTATGAGCATCCTGATTACCAGGGTTTTGAACTGTGCATGTGATAGGTTGGCTATCTCTTCATCGCTTAGTTCTATTTTTGGAGCTTTGAACTGTTCTTTCATTTGGGCCATATTTTTTTTGTCTTGGTGTGCCTGTTATGTAGTAAGGAGTGGAGCCATAGGTATTCGCCAAGGTGGAGCAACCCGCATGGTTGTGTAGGGGCACTGTATGGGGGACAGGGGTGAAAAAGGGAACAATCCTGCTTTCTGTGACCTTGGCCAGCTTTCAGTCATTTCCTCTGCTACCCAAAAGCAAATTGGGCTCTTCTGGTGCTAATTCCCAGGTAGGTGGGTTTGTGTACATTCTAGGACCCTGTGGGTCTCTCCAATGAACTCCTGTGAGGCTGAGTGTTTCTCCCACCACCACAATCCCCACAGGTATTTTCAATAAGAGGTTTTGAGACTTTATTTCTCCATGCTGGAACCCTGGGTTTCACAGTCTACCTTGCTCCCCAGTTGTTTCTCCTAGTTTATCCGCATGCAAATGTAGGACCACCTTCTCCACCAGCCACCAACTTGCCCACCCCAATCCTCCAGCTGCCACCTGGCTGTGAGTCCTCTTCCCCCTGGCTGTCCCTCTTCACCCCTCCTACAGGTCTGGGTGAATGTTTCTTCTTTAACTCCTGGGTTGTTGGACTTTATAGAGTTCAATTTTCTGGCAGTTTTGGTAATTTTTTTTCAATTTGTTGTTGTCCTTCTTTTAGTTGTTCGAGGAAGCACAGTGTATGTACCTACACTTCCATCTTGGCCTGAAGTCTCCTCATCCTATTTTTTAATTGGATTGTTTTTGGTTTTTCTGTTGTTGATTTCTATGAGTTATTTATATATTTTGCATATTAACTCCTATCTGAGGTGTTGTTGCAAGTATTTTCTCCCATTCATTGGTTATCTTTATGTCTTGTTGACAGTTATTTTTGCCCTGCAAAAGCTTTTTAGTTTGATATAGTCCCATTTGTTTATTTTTTCTTTTATTTCCCTTGCTTTGAGGTCAAATTCATAAAATCCTCTCTAAGGCTGAGGTCCATAAATTTAGCACCTGTGGAGGGGAGGGTTATGTAATTTATTGTTTCAGGCCTTACACTTAGGTTTTTAATCCATTTTTAGTTCATTTTTTTGTATGGTAACAAATAGCATCTAGTTTCATTCTTTTTGCATGTGGCTTTCAGATTTTGCCAGCACCATTTTTTGAAGAGGCTTTCTTTTCTCCATTGTATGTTTTTTGGCCCTTTTGTAAAACATTATTTGCAAATATACATGTGGAATTATTTCTGGGCATTCAATTTTGTTCCATCAGTCTGTGTGTCTGTTTTCTGCCAGTATCATGCTGTTTTGATTATTGTCACTTTGTAATATAATTTGAAGACAGGGAATGTGACACCTTTGGACTAATTCTTTTTTCTCAGGATTTCTTTGTCTATCCACAGTCTTTTGCAGTTCCATACAAATCTGACAGGGTTTTTTTGTTGTTGTTCTATTTCTTTAAAAAATGCCATTGGTCTGTTGATGGGAGTTGCATTAAATCTGTATATTGTTTTAGGTAATATGTCCATTTTTAACTGTGTTGCTTCTTCTAGTCCACAAACATAGACTATCTTCCTATTTCTTTGTGTCTTCTTCAATTTATTTTAATATCTTTTAGCTTTCAGTGTATAGGTCCCTCACATCAGTATTTATTATTTAAACATGTGTGTGAGTTTCTATGTGTGTGCACATGTAAAAGAGAGAGTGCCAATATGTATAGGAAATATAATTTTTACCTTTCCAGTCTCTTCAGTGCATGTGGGAACATTAGCAAACATGTGGAATGAATATGAAGAACCAATTCTTTATCCAATACAAAGGCTTTACAATAGTACCTGCCTACTGCCTATGTTGTAAGTATATCTTTGAATGATTCACATTGCTCCTCAGTATTTGACAACTAGATTAATGTTTTTTTTTTTTTAGTTGTACAAAGACTCTCACATGGGTCTAGAAACAGGACATACATTTTGTTTAGCTGCGTATTTATTGAGTGGGACATTGAGCTTAATGAATTCCGATTATCCTCTTACCCTAATGACACAGGTTTAGAGCAATGTGTGATTTTATTGAGTTTTGTTTAAAATTGAGTACTGAAATTGTGAGCTAACATTGAAATCAGGGTAATCCAGGGCCATTTAGTCCATAAATCTTCCCTTTCCATTCATTAATGAAGATGATTCACCTGAAACGCCACATACCTGGCTTTTTATTATGTTTATTGGTAATCAAAAATTTCTTTGGAATTGCCCACCATCTTTTGGAGCAAGATAACTTCAACTGTGCTACCTGAACCTAATAGGATATTTTTATTTATTTAGCAAACACTTCCTGAACATATAACTGGTAGCTGATACTGTGTAGAGAACAACTAATTTCTGTTTCTCACTTGGGTGGATGACAAACCCAAGGTCCTGTATATCTTCAGCCATAATGTTAACAGGAGAATTGGTTGGTTGGTGATTAATTGCAAAGTTCAGATCAGAGAAATTCTGAAAATCCCTTCAACTCTTAAAAACCCATTTAAGTTCCATTGCAGCCAACCTCAACAGCCTAAGTTAATGGTAATATTAATAATACTGTGCTCCAGATTGAAGAGATTTTTAAAGATTCCTAAGGTTACATTGCTTTACTCTAAAATAGTGTATTTTAAACCTCCCTCTCTTCTTATTTCTTGTGTTCATAAAAGCTAGACATGTATCTCTCATTAGTATGTAAAGATACTGGAGTTAACTTTGTCCTTCATTTATTTGCCAACAGTCCCCAATATTTTTATGAATTCCCCCATCCTCCCCTATTCAATTTATACAAGCCATCAAAGGCCACAATGTCGGAGAGAGAAGCAAAGAACATTGGCAAGACATCTTGATAAAAGACAAATGAGAATAAATCATGAACTCCCTTTCAATACACATTTAAAGCACAATTTTTTCTTTTTAATCTGTTGCTATAAAGTGTCAGCCATCTCTAGAAACAGAGTGAATCTGACATCTTTGTGTTGACTCTCACATTTCTCATTACAGACACCTCACAGGTCTGTCCTGAAGCAAAAATAAATTTCGCTTTTTAAGTTTTTGATGATAAAAATCTCATCTGAAGCCTCATAAATGATCTTTTATTATCTATATTAATAATGAATAAGTATCTTTTGAATACCCCTGATCTTTTGCATTAATAGCACAAGATGTATTATAGATAACCTTTTGATTTAACAGCACAAACTCTGAAACAATATTAAACACTAAAGGACTGATCTTAGTGGCGTCGCTGGGGTCAGAATTATAAACATTCTTTCAATTGCATGTGTCCATTATTTTTTGGATCAGTGTGTGAGTTCCTGGGTGGGTGTGTATGTGAAGGAGAGAGTGCAAGAGGGGCAGACAGACAGAAAAAGCCCTAGAAACCAAGCTCGTAATTTTTTATTTTCTGCAGCCTTTTATTCTTCACATATTCATGTTCCTTCTCTAACTTTTTTGTAGTGTGAGCTAAAGAACTCAGTGGAGACAGAATTTAAGACATTCCTGTAAGTTTTCACTTCATTTCTAGCCTTCTTTTTTAAAATAAAGTAAATTCTTGTTACTGAATGTCCAGTTAGAAAAACTCAGTTGGAAAAATGTGCATTACAAAAAAAGGGGGGGGTTATTAATGAAAAACTTATCTGCTCCTCCTTCAAATTTTTTACTCTATTTCATTGATTATTCTTCTATTCCTAAATGCCTTCTTCACACCACCACAGACACATGTAGATGGAGTCTGTGTCAGAGTGTCGGAGGCTAAGGTGGAATGAGTTGCCAGGTCACAGAGTTAATCAGGGCAGAATCACAATAATCACCCAGCTTTCTGAATAAAGTCAGACTTGTTCACTATGTTCCAGGTTCAACCCCTTCCACATACTTCAATCCTTGGCCTAGGAGCTG
Organism: Glossophaga mutica; assembly: GCA_039655065.1. Classification (NCBI taxonomy): domain Eukaryota; kingdom Metazoa; phylum Chordata; class Mammalia; order Chiroptera; family Phyllostomidae; genus Glossophaga; species Glossophaga mutica. The sequence goes on along the minus strand of CM077307.1, from coordinate 89,709,325 downwards.
AAATATTATAGAAAACAGTAATGCATTTGTGAACTCACTCTGGGAATAAAGCTAGAAAATGGAAAGGGGAAGGACAAGAAAGAATGGCCATGCATTCCCTTTGGAAACTTGTCACAGTGGCCTGACATGCAATTACTTACCATGGAGAATTTTTTTAGTCTCAGGTATGCATATATTCACTATCTAGGAATCTAATGTGTCAGAAATCTGGGGAGTTGATTTCTTAATGAGAAAGTGATGTGTAAACTTGGAATTAAAATAAGAAGAGATAAATTTCCTTAATGCAAATTCTTTTTACCCCAAATTTCCCAGAAAAGAACCAGCATTCAAAATTAAAATTTACCTTAGAATAAATTTAAATCCATGTGTTGCTTCTCTCAAGATGAGGTTTTTTAAACTTTTAAATATAAACTGTTTTAGAATAGATTTAGATTTAGAGAGTTGTAAAGGTAGTTGTATTAATCAGCATTCTCCAGAGAAACAGAACCAATTGTATGGATAGATAGATACATAGATAGATGCATAGATAAATAGATGGATTATAGATAGATAGGTAGATGGATGATAGATGATAGATGATAGATAGATAGATAGATAGATAGATAGATAGATAGATAGATAGATAGATAGATGATAGATCTATTATGAGGAATTAGATAACATAATAATGGTTGAGAAGTTCAAAATGTGCAGGGTGATCTGTCAGGCTGAAGAACCAGGAGAGCTGATGCTACAGTTCAAGTCCAAAGGTGATAACTATATAACAAGGAAGAATCTATGTTGCAGATGAAGTCCAAAGGCAGTCTGCCGAAGAAAGCCAATCTTTTTGTTTGATTCAGACCTTCCACTGATTATACGAGGTCCAACCACAAGAGGAAGGGCAATTGGCTTTACTCCAAAGACACTGATTTAAATGTTAATCCCATTCAAAACACCTTCATAAAAACACACAGAGTAATATTTGATGAAATATCTGGGCAGCTCATGACCCAGGTAAGTTGGCAAATAAAATTAACCATCAAAGTACTACAGAGTTCCTGTTTACTTCACACCCAGTGTCCCCTATGGTGAACATCTCACATTAGTATTTATATTTGTGATGATTAACTAACCAGTGTTGATACATTATTATTAATTAGGGTCCATATTTTATTCACACTTCCTTAGTTTTTATCCAATGTCTTTTTCTGTTCCAAGATCCCATCCAAGATATCACATTACATTTAGTTATTGTATCTTCTAGCCTCCTTCTGGCTGTGACAGTTTCTCAAACTTCCCTTGTTTTTGATGACCTTGACAGTTTTGAGGTGGACTAGTCAGGTATACTATTAGAATATCTCTCCGCTGGAATTGGTTTTTCTTGTGATAAGACTGGGATGATGAATTTGGGCAAGGAAAATCACAGAGGTAGAGCTATCATTTTTATCATATCAAATGAAGGGCACATGATATGAACATGATTCATAACTGTCAATGCTGACCTTGGTCACCTGGCTGAGGCAGTGTCTCTCAGGGTTCTCCACTGTAATGTTATTCTGTGTTCCCTTGGCCATACCATGCTCTCCCAAAGAGGCTGCTATATGTGAAGCCACACCTAAGGAAGGGAGAGTTATGCTCCACTCCCTTGAGGATATTTATTGATATATAAAATTATAAAATCATATGTAAAATTATCTGGAATTCTATTGCAGGGAAAATTGTCTATTTTCAGCTATTTTCTTTTTAAATTAAATTAGTGTTTTATTTAATCACATGATAAACAGCTTCTCAAAGTAATATGTCCATCTCCAGAAAGCTGACAAATAAAAGGTCTGGGGCTGGAATCCAGGACAGCCAGCCCTGCTGCTACTTCACAGATTGTGTCCTTTATACAGATGAAGTGCTGGGTAAGAAAACTAAGGTAGTTCACTCTAAAAATAATTACACTTTGTGAAGTGCAGCAACAACCTTTAAATACAGAGTTGTCATCTGGAAGACAGCCTATATTCCTCTTGTATGACTCCAAAAGGTCTTCCCGGAACTAACAGGTGGAAATTAATTGGTTTGGAATAGTTAATTTAGAAAAATGTAACCCTGAGATCTCACTTGCCCCCACCCCATGTTGAATAGGCTGCCTGGAATGGCCTGCTTGAGTTGAAAGTGTTCTGAAAGAGGCCACATGTTTACTTTCAAAGGACATGGTGGAGGGGATTTACACACTGGGCAGATAATTCGGGATGTGGACAACTTTCAAAGGCTGCTTCCAACTGTAAAATCTAATATTCTTGTTCTGCAGGTTTCCTGAACAGGGTAGCACTAGATAAATAATAGGCGGAAAATCGTTAATATAAGCTCATATACCTCACAGCCAATTTCAGTTCCTGTAAAGCATCTGTGACACCAGGTATGGCAGGATGAAGACTCTGAGTGTCTGCTTCAGACAAAAGAAGAAAAACAGGAACATGATACAGACCTGCCCGTATTTTAATTTGTGAGTACTTTCTCAGAAATAAGTCTCAACAGGAAAAACCAACACTGATACTTGTTATTTCCTCTGTAATTCACCATCTTTATGAAGCACTTAGCATTCCAAAGTTGCACTTGTTGGTGCAAAAATCATTTTCCCTGGGCTTCCTAGAGCCAAATCCTTCACACTTCATTCTTTCTCTACTTCACACTTTTTACAAAACTCAGTCTTTAACCAAGTTTCTTCTGCTTCCCACCAAATCCAGTGCCTGAAAACTGTCTCAAGGAGATCATTAAAATTCCTACCTCAATTTTGACATGAGGTCATTAATATATTTGCTACAGTTGTAGAAATGAAAATGATACAAAAAGCAATGTTGTGGGTTTTTTTTTTCATGAAATAGCCAATAAACCATTTTAGAAAATAATTGTTAGAAAAGATGCTTCTTAGTTCTAAGGATAACCAGAAGGAAAATATATATATACAAAGATGGAGTGCAAAGAATTTATTTACATAGTATCCTGAAACATGAGCTCTGTTAAAAGACTAATATTTAATAGAAATATTTTTATCTTCTTAGGAAACTTTTTGAAAAATGATAAACTACCTGATTTAAAGCATATGATGTTTATAACCTTTTCATGCACTCCCTTTGAACTAAATAGTTTTAAAGTTTTGATGGGAGATTTTTGTAACCTTAAATATTAATCTGAATGACTGAATAAGTGTATCCAGGGTCTACAGGTGTTAGGCCCTACCCTCAAAGAGCTAGTAATTCATTGGAGAAAAACTGTGGATAATTCCAATATAATGTACTGAGTGCTAGGGGATAAAATATAGATTTGTTGCAATTAACTACAAAGCTTGGTCAGATGAGACTGAAGGACTAGTTCAAGTTCTACAGGTAAATACAGTTTAGAAATTATATTCCAGGAGAAGGAAAGAGAAAGACAGAGGACAGAGGTAGGAAATGCAAGGCTGGTTTGGAGAATCAGGCACAGGATAGGTAGCCAGGGCTCAACTTGGACCAACAATGGTGTCAACCTGGGTGGAAAGTTCACATCCTTAAGAGTCCCTGTGTAAATAATCCATCATAAGGGAAAAGTTGAGGAGGCCCATAACTTTGGTTCAAAGACAATGCATTCGTGGATTGGCCCATCTTCAGGAGACAGGAAGGACTCAGGACTTTGAGAGGCACGCAGCCACTCAAATTTCCCAATGACCAGCCCCTGGAATCATGCCTGAGATATTGGGTTGTCCAAAACGTTAATTCAGTTTTTCCGTAAGATGGCTCTAGTAGTGCTTAGTTGTCTTTAACCTCATTCAAAACAATTTTGTTAGGTTATATTGTGACAGCTGTCATATCAGTGTGCATTTAAAAAAACTTATCATTGGCGAATTTTTGTGTAGCCATTTTAATATTGAAGATGGAAGAAAATAAGCAACATGCTTGGCATATTACACTTTATTATTTCAAGAAAAGTGAAAATGCAACTGAAACACACACAAAAAAGATTTGTGCAGTGTATGGAGAAGGTGCTGTAACTGATCAAACATGTCAAAAGTATTTTGCTGGGAAGATGGGAGGGAATTTCAGGGGAAAAGGGGAAGGGTTTAGAGCAACAAGTATAAAGGACACATGGACAAAAACGGGGGGGGGGTGGAAATGGGAGGGAGGTGGGGAGGGTTTGGTTGGTGGGTTGGGATAGGAGTAAAAGAAAACTGTACAAGAACAACAATTAAAATAAAAATTAAAATAAATTAAATTAAAAATAAAAAATAAAAAAAAGAGTGTTTTGCAAATTTTCGTGCTGGAGATTTCTTGCCGGACAATGCTCGACATTTGGGTAGACCAGTTTAAGCTGATAACAATCAATAGAGACATTAATTGAAAACAATCAACATTCTACTGCATAGGAGTTAGCCGGTATACTCAAAATATCCAAATCAATAAAGTTATTAGTGAAAATGAAAAATGTGCCTTTCGTTTTACAGAAAAAAACATACTTTTTGGCCAACCCAATATATGCAGCATGGAAACAATGGAAAAGGCATTAAAGCTAAAGAGAACATTTTATCACATCTCTATGAGTCTCTGGACACCAGAAGACTCTGGTTGGTTACCATAGGGGTGGCAGCCACAGTCAAAGTGCCAGGGGCCATGAAAGCAGTAGTGATTAAGTTTGTGGTAATATCAGCAGCAGAACTTTTGATGCCAGTATCCTCTCAAAATGTAAGCATGGAACTTTAGAACATGAAGGAAAGGAAATCCAAATTTCTTTTGCAGTTTCAAAGATGAAGTCCCTGTGACAGGAAACCAGCTGTCAGAGCACAGATGAGACAGCTTTGGGGCACTCCCAGAACCATTTGGGAGGAGCTTGGTCATTTGGACCTTCTGCAGAGAGGGTGGAAAGAGTCAGATGGTATTTTTAGTGACTGCTTTTGTCACCCTATTTTCAAAATTCCTTTTGAAGACTTAAAATGTATGACTTCTGGAATGGTAATAGAAGCAACTAGAGAATAGGATACTAGTAGATATTTATAAGTTTTTATCAACACACTATCCATTTCCCCTTTTTGATAGTATATTTCTTAAAATTTTTACTTTTTATTTATTTTTAGAGAGAGGGGAAGGAAGAAAGAAAGAGAGGGGGAGAAACATCCATGTGAGAGAAAGACATCAATAAGCTGCCTCTCACACATGCCCCCACCAGGGACCAAACCTGCAACCTGGTATGTGTCCTGACTGGGAATCAAACTGGCTACCTTTTGCTTTGCAGGATGATGCCCAACCAACTGAACTACACTAGTCAGGGCTTTAATAGCATCTTAATTTCTTTTCAAGAGATTCTTTCTTTCCCATTGTGTGGCATCTTTGTAAGACAATAAATTCAGATGCTTGCCTCTTACTACGGAAGTTGACTGGGAAAATTCAGACAATTCACACTGGAGGATGGTTAGGCAGAAAACACTGTTTTTGTAATGTCTTTAACACAAGAGCAAAAGTAATGGAGGTCACATGGGTACTAGTAGAGGTGCCAACTGTAAGCTTAACCTCCTATTATAAGCCTATCTATATGGTTTCAGCTTCCTAACCCTCTGGAGTTGCCTTGTCCTCCCCATTGTCAATCTTATTTCTCCAGCTCCCCCATTACTGTTGTGACCTTCTGACATCCTTCTATTATAAGGCTTTTGTTTACATTCCCCAGGGTTAAATTTAGCTTTGTGTGCCCCCAAAGTTCTATATGATGCAGTTGTGTACACCATGTTCATCCTTGAAGTTGGGCTTTCTAATATAAAAATTGTGGAAGACAAGAGATCAATTATCCTTGTAAGGTAAACTCTACTGAAGTAAACCTAAAGTACAATAGGTGGGTAACCAATGGGAACTACTCCAAATGAAGTCCAAAATTCTCATCCTTGTGCAGCATCTCAGGTAGACTTTGGCAATATGTATGATGGGCAGGTAAAGAAGATAATAACCTAAAGCTGAAAGAGATCTGCATTGTAGAGTAGAAGGTGGGCATAAGCATTGATAACTGAAAAGGTCACTAGTGCAAGGTCTGTCCAGAAAAGGTCCAGTCATTGTTAACATAACAAGAACTATTTATGCAACATTGATATAACCTGGCAGCCAAGGAGAGTGGACTGGAATGTTCATGCATGAATAATGACAACTTCATTATACCAGTCAGTAGGGACAGTAGATGCCCTTGAGTGGACATATGTACTGTGTGGCCACCGCATTGAAAATGACTGAGTGAGTAGAACAACGAATCTGCATCAAATTTTGCTTTAAGCTTGTTCATTCCTCCATGGAAACTATTCTGATGACTCAGAAGGCTACACCTATGGGCAAGTGACGATCGGCAGCTTCATCATGACAATGCATCCACTCATGCATCATGTCTCATGCAGTTTTTTGCAAAATATCAAATCACTCAGATGACTCAGCCCCACTACAGCCCAGATTTGGTGCCCTGTGACTTCTGACTTTTCCCAAAACTAAAATCACCTTTGAAAGGGAAAAGATTTCAGACCATTGATGAGATTCAGGAAAATACCATGGGACAGCTGATGGCAATTGGGAGAACTGTATGAGGTCCCAATGTGCCTACTTGGAAGGGGACTAAGGCACCATTGTTCTATGTACAATGTCTCCTGTATCTTCTTTAATAAATGTCTCTATTTTTCATATTACATGGCTGGACATCTTCTGGGCAGACCTCATATATGTAGTTTTAATAAGGCCTAGTATTATAGACTTATTCTTAATTCTATAAGTGATTATTACCAAAACATCTAATTAGCATTTCAACACATAGCAGGTGCGAATCCAGCCAAGAAGCTACACGGATGTGGGAACAATTAGCTACAGGTAGTAAGACCCATCTTGGAGGGAAGGAGTGACAGCCCTGGAGAAGAGACTGTTGAGAACTATGCAGGATTCCTGGATCCAGCTTAAGTGGGCTAAAATCTACTCCTAGAGGCCCCCTGTGCTACCAGGCACAACTGGGCAGATTATGGAAGACAGAGCAAGTAGACACTCAGTTTGAAAAACATGGGTCTGAATAAAGCAGGGAGTTCTGTGATCTCTTTGGGTACCAGAGGTATGAGTAGGTGCTGGGACTCTGGGTTCTGGGCTCTCCACATACCAGCAGCAGAGACTTGGTGGATCAAGAGATGTGCATGTTGGAGTCCACCACTGGGGCTGGACTTCTCTAGGTTCTAACTATAGGGAACATGATGTACGTCCAAACCCAAATGGATGAGAAAGTCTTTTACATATTCTCACCAGATTGGCTCTGGCCTGAGGCCTCAGAGGGAGGATAGCAGTGGAATACCTTTGAGAAAGTGGAGATGAATAGAAAAACAAAACTATGAGTAGTATCTAATGTCCTCAACCAACCACTACTACTTTATTTTTTTCTAACTCCTTATCCTAAGTCATCTTTTGAATAAACTGGACAATTGATATACTGCATAAACTCTTATTTCCTAATTTATTTTCCATTTTCTTTTGCTGTTTCTGTCTTACCCTCACAATGTCAACTTGACAAAATTTTCCCAGTTCTACAAGGTCGATCTCAAATTCCATGTCTTCTTGAAACCTTGAATAAAATTGAATTCTTTCTCTAAACAATCACATAATTTTATTTGTATTTCTATATTATCACTTAAGATCCCGTTTTACAATAGAGTTATTTGCATATGCCAAGTTACATGAAGCGGACCCAAAACTTACTAGGAACACTTATAATACATATATATCCTGCCATGTGATCACATCCTGTCCATCAAGATAAATTATTTATCCTGCGGAGACTTAGAGACTCATGGGGTGACTTTGGACCTAGGCACAGTGTGAAAGCCAAGCCCACATGAATTAATCCAGCATTCATTCCATTGCTGTTTCTTTAATACTGGATTCTGGTGTGCTTTCTATTTTTCTTTCTTTCTTTTTTCTTTTTTTTTCCTTTTTTTTTTTTTTTTTTTTTTTTTTTTTTTTTTTTTTTTTTTTTTTTTTGATTAGGGAGTAAGGGGACTTTCTCTGGCATTCTGACCCTCACCCTTCTTTGTGATCAGTATGCTGCATGACTGTTCTTTCTAATAGGTGTTGGATTTGCTTCGCTGCCTCCTGCAACTCTCTCTCCCTTTGTCCACATCAACCTGCATTTTCTGGGTAATGGTGCAGTCATCAGCAGCATTAAAGCTCTCCTGTCTGTGCATCACTCCTCTCATCTTGCCATGTTCCCAGTGGGACTTCACTGGAATTAGCCAAGTAGGAGCTCAGAAGTGAGCCTGTATCCACACAAGCAAAACCAAAAGGGAAGACTGTTCATTAAGACAGATCAAATCCTCAATCTTCATGTCTAGTGAAAAATCAATTTCTTAGGCCAAGATTGTAGCTTGATTACTTGAAATGGCCAAACCTGTTGGATTATTGAGGATTTGTTTTATCTATTATAAAGCCATTTATGCAAACTCAATTCATTAACAATATCTTCACATTCTACATGCCAAGGTTATGGAAGTGCCTCAAATGAAAAAGAACAGATTACTGACTCCATATGTTTAAAATATTAAGGAAAATATAGAGCAACATTTTCATACAACCAGATGTCAAATATTTGAAATAAAAATGTTTGTATACAGGCACATGGCTATAGTAATTATGGTAATTATATAAAATGGCTACAGGATTATAGGAGTGGTCAGAGCCAGAGGAAAAATGGTCTTGAACTGTTGAGTAAGGGAAGTAACTTTTAAGAAAATAATGCATTCTAGCATTTTAAAATCAGAACTCCAAATTCTCAATTTTATATAATAAACACTGAGGCACAGAAAGAATGGTCACACAGCAAATGATAGGCAAAGACTTAAATTATGTCTTACACTGCTAAGATAGGTATATTTTCACATGCAATTCATTGGGGGAAAGTGCTCAAAGGCAGAAGCAAAGGAATTCTTACTGAGATTGTATGAATTGCAATTCACTAATAAGGCTACTTGCTTACAGCCAAAATCAGCTGGCATCAATTATTAATTATTGAGTTGGCCAAAACATTTGTATGGTTTTTCCATGAAATAAAAGTCAAATTTTTCATTTTCACCAATAACCTTATTGATTTCAATATTTTGAATATGCTGGCTGTCTCTCACGTGGTGTAATTAATGTCTCAATTTGATCCCTATCAACTTCAACTGGTCTACCCAACTGTGGAATATCATCCAGTGAGAAATCTCCAGCACAAAACTTTGCAAATTTTTGAAACATTTAATCAGTCATAGCACTTTCTCCATATATTGCACAAATCTTTTTGTTTTATGCATTTCAGTTGTATTTTTACCTTTCTTCAGATAATAAAGCATAATATGCCAAAAATGACACTTTTCTTCCATCTTCAATATTAAAATGGCTACATAAAAATTCACCAATTTTGATTTTTTTGTTTTTTTAAAGATTTTATGTATTTATTTTTAGAGAGGGGGAAGAGAGGGAGAAAGAGAGGGAGAGAAACATTACTATGTGTTTGCTTCTTGCACATCCCCCACTAAGGACCTGGCCCATAACCCAGGCACATATCCTGACTGGGAATTGAATCAGCAACCCTTTGGTTCTCAAGCCAGCACCCTTTGGCTCTCAAAACCCAAATTTTAACCTCTCGTAGAAATTTTTATGATTGCAAATGGTATATTGCTCATCTCAAGTGATCAAATTTATTGGATGATTAAACAAAAACTATAAACAGATGTTCTTCTTTAGAATAAAGAGTCCAATTGTAATTGGAAGGTGGGGACTATTATAAAGAGTAGAATCAGTTTACAGAAGACCCTATAATTACCAACACTTCAGCACTCATTTCAGTATACTGTATTAGCTTATCTGTTTGTCTGTCTCCACCACAAAACTATGATCTCTGTGAGAACAAGGATGGGTCAGCTCTGTTTGTTGCAGTTTGCATGGCACATTGTAAAGCTCAATAAACACTAAATAAATTAACCCAATAAACTAAATGAACTAGGCTAGGCTTGGTATTTGAGATGAGAATCTGGGAATGAATATAGAAATAGCTCTAAGTGAGCCATGTATTAATTAGATACATGGAAGAGAGAAGGTACTGCTACCACCCCACTGTAATTAATTCAGAGACGTGACGTGAACAGTTAAAGAATAAAAATGTAGATCAAGAGGTGTGCATAGCAAAGAAATGATGAGGTAAGTTTAAAAAAAAGAAAAGGTTGTCCCTGATAATCATCAGGAAGTTGGGTTCTAAGGCTAAGCTCTACTTTGCAGAGTTTGGCCAGAGCAGCTTTAACCAGTGTGTTCCAAGTCATGAGCATAAGTGTCATCAAGGATAAGTCCCAAGAGTCAAGCCTAAGATATGTGTGAGGCTATAAAATATGAAGAAAGCCCCCATCCAATCAAAAAAGAAGAGAAATAGGATCCATGCCTCATATCATATACAAAAATTAATTCAAAAAAGATCATAGACCTAATGTAAAACCTAAAACTATAAAATCTCTAGGAGAAAATCTTTGTGACCTTGGGTCAGGCAGAGTTCTTAGACATGACACCAAATGCACAATACATAAAAGAACAAATTGACAAATTGGACTTTGTAGAAATTAAAAATATCTGTTCATCAAAACACACTGCTAAAAATATAAAAAGACAAACCACAGACTGTATGAAAATTTTGCAAAGGATATATGTGCTAAAAGATTTGTATCTAGGGTATAGAAAGAATGCTCAAATTTCAACAAGAAAAAATCTAATTAAAAATGGCCAAAAGATTTAAACAAATGTCTTAACAAAGATAATATATAAGGTTGCAAATGAGCACCTGAAAAGATGTTCAACATCATAAGTTATTAGGAAAATACAAATTGGCCCTGGCTCATGTGGCTCAGTGGACTGAGCACTGGTCTGTGATTCAGAAGGTCACCAGTTTGATTCCTGGTCAGGACACATGCCTGGGTTGCAGGCCAGATGCCCAGTTGAGAATGTCCAATTGAAGTTTCTCTCTCTCTTTCTCCCTCCCTTCCCCTCTATCTAAAAATAAATAAGAATAAAATATTTTTAAATTTTTATTTTAAAAAAGAAAATACAAATTAAAACCACGATGAGATATTACTGTACACCTATTAGAAAGTCTAAAATTATTGCCCTGACTGGTGTAGCTCAGTGGATTAAGCATGGGTGTACAAAGTGAAGGATTGCAGGTTTGATTACCAGTCAGATCACATGTCTGGGTTGAGGACCAGGTCCCCAGCAGAGGTAGCATGCCTAGTAGAGGCACATGTCTACTGGCTACATGTCTACTGGTCACATCCCAGTAGAGGCAACCATGTATTGATGTTTCTCATCTTCTCTTTCTCCTTCCCTCCCCTTCTTTCTAAAAATAAAATAAATAAAATCTTTTAAAAAAAACAAAACAAAAAAAGAAAGGCTAAGATTAAAAGGGGAACATGGAGGAAAGTTGGCAAAGAATGATGAATTCACATAAGGGCATATTTAGTATTGTGTTATATTTATATATTTATTATATTAGTATTTAGATTTATATCAAAATAAAGTTATTAAATCTATGCAAAATACCAAAAATATACTGCAAAGAATGGAAGATCCATGTTGGAAATTAATTTTCTATAGTATGTATATCAGGTGGTAGTTGATTTCAACATGATATGTAATGTTATCTAAATTCTGAAGATTGCGTTTAGAGGGAGAAACCTAAATTGATCTGAATTCTTACTTGGTTATTGAAGAGAAGAAATAAGAGAAATCAGCAAAGAAACAAGAGATGTTCCAAACAGACAACTAACTGAATGCAGAAGTGGGGACAGGGGAGAGTGAGGCCACTGAGGAGAGAATGTATTTAGGCCTCTTAAATAAATCTCAAAAAGCAGAGAGAAAAGAAGCCAGAAATTTTGACAAGGAACAAGATGTCGATCAGCTTAACAAGTATAGTTTCCATGGAGAGGTGAGGATGAAATAAATATAATCTAAATGACTATTTTACCCGGTGGATGAATAGACAGTGTGATTACCAACTTTCCCTTCACAGGTCCTTCATTCAACAACATTGGTCAAGGAGCTACTGTGTGTCAGCTAAGCTCCAGGAACACTGTGGACCAAAAGTAGACCCTGCCCTTGGAGTCTCATAGCACTAACATCCTAGGAAGGTAATAAATAAATGACTGCATATATAATCATAATTGTGGTAACAATTACAAAGGAATGTCACCTGGAAAATCTGTGGATATCAGTAAACTCTGTCAGTTAGTAGTAGGATATGACGAAGAAGCAATTGGTCCTGGCCAGGTGGATTAGCTGGTTGGAGGGCCGTCTAGTATGCCAAATGGTAAAGGGTTTAATCCCAGGTTGGGGTGCATACGGGAGACAACTGATTCATGATGCTCTCTCACATTGATATCTCTCTCTCACTCTTTTTCCATCCCCCTCTCTTTCCCCCTTCCTTTTCTCTAAAATCAATTAACATATCCTCAAGTGAGGATTTTTTTTTTTTTAAAGAGGCAACTGAAGTAGCACAGAATCACGTAGGATGAGAGCAGAGTGAAATGTCAGAAGCCTGGGACAGAACTTTGAGGATGCCAACATTTGATGTCCAGGTTGAAGAAGGTAAAGCTGCCAAGGAGAGTGAAGAGCTGGCAGAAGTCAATAGTGTTGAATGTTGCTCAGAGGTCAAAAAAGAGGAGATCTAAAATATCAGCTGACTTGGGTACATGGGAGTCACTAATGATATCGCCAGGAGCTGTTTTGGTGGAGTAGATGAGAGGTAAAACCAGAGAGCAGGGGGATAAGCTAGAAGTGAGAGGTGGGGAATAGAGACAGCAGACACAGTCACTTCATTTAGGAAGTTGTATTGTGAAGCCGGGAGAGAGCAGCAACTACAGGGAGGTATAGAGTTGAAAAAAAAAAAGAGCTTTGATTGTCTTGTTGTTTTGTTTTGAATGGTTATAAGCAAATTTTAAGTTAGGAGGTAGGAATCAAAATTGAAAGGAGAATCAACAAACTGATTCTAAAGTTTATATTAAAAGACAAAAAATCTAGGATAGTGAATCCAATACTGAGAGGAGAGCAAATTTGGAAGATTGACAATACCTGACTTCAAGCCTTGCTATAAAGCTACAGTAATCAGCAGTGTGATGTTGGTGAAAGGATAGACAAATAGATCAGTGGAACAGAAGAGAGAGCCTAGAAATAGACCCACAAAAATATAGTCAACTGACCTTTGACAAAGGAACAAAGGCAATAAAATGAAGATTCTCTTCAACAAATAGTGCTGGGACAACTGGACTTCCATATACAAAAGAAATAAATGTAAACATAGGCCTTATACCCTTCACAATTAACTCAAGTGAATCATAGACTTAAATATAAAATGCAAACCACAAAACTCCTAAGATATAGGAGAAAATTTATATGACTTTGGGGATGACCATGAATCTTTAGCTACAACACCAAAGGCACATCCATGAAAGAAAGAATCAATAACATGCACTTCATTAGAATTAAAAACTTCTGCTGTATAGAGGACACTATGAAAGAATGAGAAGACCACTTATAAAATGGGAGAAATTATTTTCAACAAACATATCTTCTATAGATCTATTATCCAAATTATACAAAGAACTCTTAAAACTCAATAATAAAAAACAAGCAACTTGATAAAAACAGGCCAAAGAACTTAACACTTTCCAAAAATAATATACAGAATATAAATAATCATATGAAAAGATGCTCATTGTAAGTCACTAGTGAATTTTTAAGTTAAAAGACAATAAGATACCGCTGCATGTCTATTTGAATGGCCAAAATCCAAAATACTAGCAACACCAAATGCTGGTGAGGATGTGGAACAACATTCACTTTCATTTATTCTTGGTGAGAATGAAAAATGGTGGAGCCAGTTGAGAAGATAGTTTAGCAATTTCCTACAAAACCAAATATATTATTACCATGTAAGCCAGCAATCACACCCCTTGATATTTACCCAAAGGAGCTGAAACATATGTCCACCAAAAAACCTGCACATGATGTTTAGAGTAGATTTATATATAATTGCCAAAGCTTATAAGCAACCAAAATGTCCTTCACTAGGTGAATGGATAAATAAACTGTGGTACATGCAGACAAAGGAATTTTATACAGCACTAAAAAGAAAAGAAGAATCGAGTCATGAAAAGACATGATGAAATCTTACATGCATATTATAAAGTGAAAGAAGCCAATCTGAAAAGGTCACATGCTACATGATGCTACCTACATGGTATTCTGGAAAAGGCAAAACTATGGAGACAGTAAAAAGATCCACATTTGCCAGGGGGTTGGGGTAAGGGAAGGATGAATAAGAACACAGAGGATTTTTAGGGCAGTAGAACTATCTGTATGATACTATAATGGTGGATATGTGTCATTAATACATTTGCCAAAACCCATAGAATGTACAACACCAAAAGTGAACCAAAAATTTAACTATAGGCTTTGAGTGATAATTATGTTAATGTAAGTTCATCCATTGTAACAAATATACTACTGTGGTGGAGGATATTGATAGTTGGGAAAGGCTGTGCATGTGAGGGGAATTGGGGGTATATGGGGAATCTCTTCACCTTGTGGTCAATTGTTCTGTGAACCTAAAACTGCTCTAAAACAAGAAGTCTGTTTTTTCAGATATTTAGAGGAGAGGTATTATCAAGTTCCTGAAAGATGGGAGGGAACCAAATCTAAATGCACTTGGAATTAACTGGATTTAAAGAAAGAATAAAATTTCTATTTTCATAAGCAAGAAGGAGGATGTTATCAATATGTAGATAGATTCTCAATAAAGATAAAAATATATGTAGATAGATTTGAGAGTGGTCAGTTGGTGAAATGTTCCTGGATGAAATTCAAGAATTTTGCTCACCACAGTTCAGTGAAGACAGGCTCACCAGTCTTCCATTTCAGGAAAAAACACCACCTATTGGATGTGTGGAAAACTATCAACACATTGGAGTAGCCAATATCCACTGCTCTCTGGGGCCATAGAAATGAAGTTGCAAACTAAGTATCATCTAAGTTATTATCCTAATTATAGAGACTTAGTCTTTTCCAGGTAGTAAGTGAGGCGAATGTATATCCTCAACAATATTTTTTGTAAAAATAGGCATTCATGGCACCAGTGATTGAAGTTGCTGAAGGCTGTGAAAAGAAGTAAAGGCACAAAGGTGTTCACATGGTCTAAGAGTGGGGACGTGGGAGTGTGCAGTGTGTGCATGTGTGGTCTCAACAAATAACCCTAAACGGCTTTGCTGGCAAAAAATGTATTTTAACTATTACATATTACAGAACTGATATTGTCATTTTCACAACTGTCATTTAAGAACACAGAAGTCGAACTCACTTGATGGCCCATGAAATACTGAGTGATGACTTCACTCAGTTCATAAGAGGACCATTTGATGCATTCTTACATTACATGAGCAATCTTTAAACTCTGCTGCATTGTTCCAAGGCTCACTTGCTCTCACCAACACACATTCCAATGCACATATAACCCCAAAATGTGTCACCTTTCTGCATAAATGAGTGAGGCTATTTAATAAATCTTTTACTTCCTTTTCCCCAGTCTCCTATAACCTACTGTAACTATTCCTTAAGGGGCCAAATTTCTACTTTATCATCTCCCTACTGAATATACATTTGAGGAAACCCATTTTCTCTTTGAATTATTTTTATCTTCTTGGATTTCATCATTTTTTCTTCCTCTAATTGTCCCAGTAATTGTTTTTGATCTTTTTGTCACTTCTGTTTCATGTAACTGGACTTTGTTCTCAGGTCCAACTGGGGTGCTGTGATCCTCAGATTTTGAGATGGCCTTCAAGAATTAAGGGTCAACATAAGAAAATATAATACATTGCTTTTTCTTCTGAGAATATAGATTCTGTATCCTGAATGAACATAAGAGTAAATAGAGGGAACAATTAAAAATGGAAATTCCTAAGCCCCATATACAGAACTCACACTATGCATCTGAAGAGGACTTGGCTTGTTAACAAGTATTCCAGAGGGTAATTCAAATGCTTGGCTGCCATTGCAAGGATCCCCAGGTTTCTACTTAAGAAAATTAGTAGAGTTAAGAAAGCTGTAGGCTTGGTACAGTCTGCATTTCTACAATGTCTCCAGGGACTTAGGTTTCTCCCATTTTCAATTCTGCCATGCTTGGCTTGCTGGCTTTGTCCTGAGCGGTATCCCTCACAGTTGCCAGGTGGGTGCACAGTGCCCGATATCACATCTCACATCCAGAAATGACAACTTCACAAGAAGCCATGTTTCTTTTCCATGTTTGCTTCTTCTAAAAAAGGATGGAATTCTTTTCCAGATGCATGCACAGTAGGTCAATAGATTCACCCTCACACATTTCACTGGCTGACCTGAGTCTCCCATCCATCCCTAAGCCAATAGATGCCACACAAAATGGGACCACTCTGATTGTCTCGGACTTGTCAGGAGCTAGGATGCATGGCAGGGACTGTGAGCAAGTAAATCAGAGGGAGAGGACAGAAGTTAGAAAGGTCTCGAAGAGGTAGCCCTTAATGCCCAAGCAATATTTTACCTATTTTCCGTAATTTATTTTTCACAAAATTCCTCCAGAATAGAACACTGTGGTTTCAATGATAGCACCGGAGTATCTCCCTTGTCCATGGGGAATACATTCCAAGATCCTCAGTAGATGCCTGAAACCTCAGATAGCATTGAACCCTATATATACTGTTTTTCCTATACATACATGCCTATAATAAAGTTTAATTTATAAATTAGGTACAGTAAGATATAATAACAACAATAACTAGTAATAAAATGGAATAATTTTATATGATATACTACAATAAAAGGTATGCCCATGTTCTCTCTCTCTCTCTCTCTCTCTCTCTCTCTCTCTCTCAATATGTGAAATTTTAGACTTTGCAAACTCATACAGAGAGTAGAATGGTGGTTTGCAGTGGCTAGGATTGGGGGAGAATGGGGGCTGATGTTCAATGACTACAGAGTCAAGGAAGATGAAAAAGTCCTGGAGAGGGATCGTAGTGATAGTTGCACAACAACATGAATGTGTTTAATGCCTCAAAAGTGTACACTTAAAAATCAATAAAACTGCCATGGCTAGGTGGCTCAGTTGATTATTGTCCCATACACCAAAAGGTTGCAAGTTCAACCCCCCATCACAGCACATACCTATGTTGCAGGTTCAATCTCCATCAGTACGCATAGAGGAGACAATTAATCAATATTTCTTCTCTTTCTTTCTCTCTGCCCCACCCTGACCACCACCTTTTTAAAATCAATAAACATATCCTTGAGTGAGGATTTTAAAAAATGGTTAAAATAGCAAATTTTGTTATGTATATAACAATTAAAAACAAATATGAATTTGCTAAGATAAAGTCATGACAAATAATCTTATTTTCTTTTTGATTGAGTTGATAGTCTGGGGATCAAAGGAAGTTTCCTAGACGTTGATCTTGAATGCACGAAATCTGCAGACAACCTCTCCTTGCAGACAAGAAATGAAAATTTGATAATAGCACATCTTGGTAGAGTCAAAACTAGTTAAACAAGCTCATGAGGGTCACTGTCTAGTCAATTGGTTGTTTTTCAATTCTGGTTGCACATTAGAATCACTGGATGATTTAAAGTTTTAAAAATTGCTGGGACCCCAATTCATAAAATCTCTAGGGCAGGGACAAGGGCCATGAGATTTTTAGAAAGTTTCCGGCTAATTCTGTGGTGTAGTCAGTGACCACTGTTTAACAGAGGTCATTCTCAAAGAAGGTATTGTGACATGTTTCAGTATGAGCCAGCATAGAAAATTTGAAATGAGGAAGGTTGAAAATTAATCAGACCTGGGTTTCACTTCCAGGCTCTCCATTTTCTGTGTATTACTCTAAAACCTTGGGCAGACCACATGACATCTCTGAGCTTCAGGTTGCTTATATGGAAATAGGATTAAGTCTACTGACCTTGCAGGTGAGTGGAAAAAAGAAAAGTCATGTAGACTACAGTTATCAGAGAGGGATTCTGGGGGTGGGGCTTGCAAAGGGCCTTGAATAGTCTGTACAATTCCCATAGGAGTAAATTTGGGAAGGTGGGTTGACAGCAGGAGACCAAGCCTCCATGCAGCATGGAAGTAACAAGGAGCACACCATATTGAGTATGGTGTTACATGAGATAGGCAACACCATGTAGCACCAGGAATGGCAGTCTGAGGAATTTAAATAAGGGTGTCTTTAGCTGCCTTGTCCAAAACATTCCTGAGCCAGCTAATGGCAGAAAATAATAAACAACTATAACACTGTTACAGTTAATTCAATTCAACAAAATTTATTGGTGCCTCCTCAGTACTAACCACTTTGCTGAAAACTATAGCAAGTATAGCAAATTGTATAATCTACGGCTACTCTGATCAGTATTAATAAACGTTTCTCTGGACAAATAAACAGATAAACAAATCAATAAACAATATTTGGGCAAGAGAATAGAGAGTAGTTTCATAGGAATAACCTGATGAAGCAAAAGTTTCAAGAAGAAAGAGATGACTATTTTTAACTATTAGTGAGATCTGAGCTAAAGATGTAGCCAATACACAGTTAAAATAATTAATATCTCTTGATGAAATAAAATAACTATCTTAGTATTGTCCAAAATAGTGTTCTGCTAAATATTTGACTACTCAAATTTTCTAGACTCTGTTATATTATTCATTATTTAATTTTTTTAATTCACAGTAAGCCTTATAAATTGAAGAAAAGTTAAATAAATATAAAGAGCCTAGATATACTTTCTGAAACAAAAAGTGGCACAGATATTGTCTTATTATGGTAGGAATAATATGCACATTGCCATTAAAATGCCCTATCAACTGGTCCTAGTCAAATGAGAAAGAAAATAGTGGGGCAAGAATAGGGGGTGGGTAGGTGCAGGGGGAGATTGATTGATTCATTCAATGTAAATAAATTTCACTGAAACTAATAAAAATCTATGAAATCATTTCAGCATGAGAAGGGAGGTTGAGAGTACATCCATTTAGATACAAAATCATGACTCACACAATGCTGTCCTTTCTAAAGACGACAAGTAAGCCAAAATGTTTTCAAAATTACATTTTCCACATCACCTGAGCTGATCTACCAGAGTAAAATGAAATATTATAAATTTGACTTTCAAAGGTGGTGTTTCAACCTGCGTTTTCCAGTGTGGAAAATTAAGCCAATCCTACTGAATTGATTAACTGCAGAAAACAAATCTGTGGGGGAAAAGGATATGTTTTCTGATCTCTAGGCTATTCTTCAGGGGAATATATCTTTGATGTTCTCTTGGGAAGCAATGATGTAGGATTGTCATTAAAAAAATCAAATATCCCATTTGGTTCCACACAACAGTGGCCAGACAGCACCTTCCTTTTAATTGGAGTGTCCATGCAGCTTCTTTGTGTGGTTGTTCTAAAGGCGGGAGGGGCATATGTGGCTTTTTGTTTATTTGTCCTGCGAGAGGCATGGCATAAAGGGGACATGTAACAAATACAAGTTAAAGAAAAGGAAAGGGGAGAAGGTTTAGAGCAAGGTTAAGTGAAGAATCACTTGTTTGTATTTTCATTGAGCTCCTCCGGAGATTCATCCCATGGCTATCCTCTGGCTGCCTGGCCATCAGGAATCTTGTTTTTATCCATCAGCATTTTACACAAATGCCTGCAAACAGTGTTTCAAGGAGGGAAAAATGAGGAATGCCCCTATGGATTACTTCCTAAGAAGCAAGACCGTTTAATGTACTTCGAACAGGAGCAGAGGGTGAGTGGCCCCTGGTACCCATTGCCTGGCCCTTTGGTGGATTCGTCTGTCTACCACACAGACCTGAAGCGTCAAGAGACAATGCTATACATGTGAAGTGGGAGAACTGGCTGTTTGGCTCTCTCCCTTTATCCACCCCTAGCCCTTTTCTATTTCTTCCACCAACCATGGACATTCTTTTTTTTTTTAATTTTTTTACATTATTATTATTATTATTATTGCATTTTTCCCATTACCATGTATCACCTTTGTACCCTCTTCCACCACCATGGACATTCTTTTAATCATCTTCAAAGAGGTTGTCGGCAAGAGGAGTTTGAGGGAGAGGAGGGGACAATGCACTAATTGTCTTCAGACAAAGGCAGAGAAGGAAGAGGAACAGAGAAGACAGAACACAGAGCCTCATCTGTAATACAGGGCCTGCCGTCCCCAGATGTTACTAAAGCATCAGCATCTCTCTCTGCAAGAAAAATTGGATTAGTCACCGCCTTGTCTCCTAATGGACATACTCTGTGATCTTTAGAGCTTCATTTACTGGGTTAATAGTGCTTTGCCTGAGTTCCTTTGCTATGGGAAAAAGAAAAAAAAAAAACCTGTAGGAGAAATATTCTGGGTGCCGTCCGCAACCACTGACACGAGTAATATCGTATTCATCACAGACAGACCTCGTATCTCATTACTGCTGAAGACTTGCCCTGGAGGCATCTGAGCTTGGCCAGGCCAGGCCTCTCATGTGGAACCGTTCAGGTATATTGTGAAATGATTTAATGCGATAATAATGTCCACTTTGTGAGATAGATTATGTTTTTCATAGTGGCTGATGGTTAATGAATGATACATTAGCAAACATCACTAAAACATTATTGGGAAATTCAGATGAAGAGATGGAGTTCTTTTTCCTGCTCCTTCTTGGCTTTCTCCCCAAGCGGTCCTACCCTCACCCTTCCCCCACTTCAATGCATAAAGATGGAATGCAGAAGAACTTCCAAGATTCAGAAAACTTAATTTATTTAAAAGAAAAAAATCCCAGTTGTGTGTTCCTGCCTCTCAGCTTCTCCTTACCAGAAGGAAGGATGAATACTAAAAACATTCAAACATGAGCTGAAATATCTCTTCTTAAATCAAATGAGAATCAATGAAAGTGCGAACCTGAACAAATACATTATATGTTGGCTCAGTTTATTAGATGAAGCCGTTTACCCTGATTTGATTTATCTGGCAATACACAGCTCAGCTGTGAAATGAGATAAGCCGAGCCCATTCACCTTATTGACTATATTATCGCAGCTCGTGCTAGCACTGCCATGGTTAAGGGTCTGTCAGCAGTTCCATTACAAACCCCTGTTTTCAGCAGCTGCAAAGATTCACTCCCAGCTGCTGTGTGGCATGGCCAACCCTAACCCATGAGCACAGCCTCTGAAAAGATGGATTTAATTCCATTTTATTATTCACCTTCTTCATGCTGAGTAACTAGAAGGAATGTGCATGTCCCCGTGTCCAGGAGGCTTGTTTTCACCTGCTGAAAAGGTCAGGCATGCTCCCATTTATATTTTATTTTTATTCTTCTTTCATTAACTCTTCCTATATAGGTATTTCCAAACAAAAAATGTTCTCTTTTTATTTTCATTCATTTTGCAATGCAAAAGCCTCCACGTTTCCCAGCATCCATGTTCACCATTGGTAGGTCTTCACCCAGACAGCAGTGAGGAGCTGCAATAATAGAAGACGGATGCACTGTAGGATTAACGAGTGGACCTGCCCAAGAGGCAAGCAGACAGACACTGTCATTTTGAGTTTTTCAATAAACATCTACAATCCAGATGTCCAGATTCAATGAAGTTGTATATAAGTGGAGAAAGATATTTCTGTTATTAAAGTTTTGTTTAAAGACATAATAAAAAAGCATTCTTACTGTCTTTCAGTCTCATTTTTGTTCCAGCTCCACAGAGCATGCAACCTCATGAAACCACAGTTGGGTAAGAATCTTCCATTTGATCCTTCTTTTTTTTTTTTTTTTTTTTTAAATATTATGTCTCTCGTAGAGAGTGGTTTGGAGGGTTTTATGGAGCACACATTCTAAAGGTAAAGCCTTTAACAAGTCACAACTCTGAGAAACTGATGAAACTGTACATTCAAATCTTAGATAAATAAATGACAACATTTCCAAAGGAGAAAAGTTACAAAGTGTTCACATTTGATTTGAATATTGCATTTACATATGTTCCAAGTTTGATATTTTCTCCTTTTGTAAGAAATCAAATAAACAAGCATATTGGTAATACATGTATCTAATTTATGTAATTCCTTCTATTAGGATTTTATTATGTTCCTTCTAAAATTATTTTCCACTCTTTCGTTTTCCCAAGAGAACTGGGGAGAGACTCTCAAGTTTGCTAAGTATACTTTGAGCAACCTCTTCATTGAAGTTCTCCTTTGCTTTTTATTTTCAATGGTCTTCATGTGTCCCATATCTTAGGTTTCTTTTCTGCTGCATCAGATATATTGAGAGTATCCTGTAAAGCCCATCACTAGTCTGTGGTGGGGAAGGCTTATCTTGACACATCTCCAGACTGTGGTGTGTGGCACAACAATGCACAACAGAAAGCAGGGGAGCTGGTGTTTATCGTGCGAGTCATCCCCTGCTCCCTTGGTAAGATCTGCACTCATCCCAGGTCTGAATCGGGTATAACCTCTGGGCTGAGAGAAGAGTTGAACATGAAAGCACAGCAATTCCTGGGTAGTGTGTGCTTTGCTGGCCCCGTGCATCATCCCTGTTCTCTCCTTCAGTGCCACTGAAATAAGAAATGGGAAAAAATGGACTTAAGCTTATAGGGACAAAAAACAGGAGAGGATGCATCAACAGATGAGCAAGTTTAATCAATTCGTTAGAAGCTGGAAAGACAATAGAAGGATGATAACTGACTTAAGTCAGAGGAAACTGCTTTGCAACTAGAACCCTGACAATGCCTCCCCACAATAGAGCAGGAGATACAGACTTAGTCTCTGAGTAAATTCAACTAGAGAGGCTCCAGATGCTGGTCATAGTGGATGGTGGGTGATGCCACCTAAAAGCAGACAGATCATGGAAAGTCTATGGTGTGAGTGATGGGCCCCTTCCCTCACTCTGCTTCCCAAGTGCTGGTGGCCATACATGTGCTCTCAATGCTGGAGTGGTGGTGCTATTGTTGATTTGTTTTTATTCTCAGATTCGGTGGGGAAATATTAGGGATGGGGTAAGCAAAGGCAATGACCAAATGAGGCGAAGTATCAATTTAAGGAACTCCAAAAACTATGCAAGGAAAAGGAAAAAACATAATCCCAGTATACAATAGGCTCAGCAATGAACAATATTCACGAAGTTCTTGATCATGAACAATGTGAAAAACAATGTTTATAACCATGTTGGGGAGATAGGTAGAGTGCAGTATGAAAGACAGTGTAAGGGAGCTAAGTCTTCACCTACATAAACATGACATAACAAATGGGTCTAAAATTGGCAGATGAATAAATAAAAACTAAGCATATTTAGAAATGTGGAAATAAACAAAGATACAGGGGAAAGAATTAAATGTCATTAATTGCTCAGAAATGAAATCCTTTTACATAGGTCAACTCCAGCTTTCTACTTTCCATTTGGATTTATTGATGAACCTGAAAATGGCTTGGCTGTGGGGAATAAGAAGGATAGGGATTTGGAAATGCCAGTTCTCTCTCCAGGGCCCTCTCCATCTCTGCTCTCTGCCCATCTGTTCTCCTTTCATTGCTTCTACACTTAAACCCTCTTTCCAACACATACCTCATAGCATGAGGGGTTGCACGAACTGTTCTCTCTCCTTGATATATTGTCTCATCTCCCTTTCTTTTTCCCCCTTCCTACTCTTCTTCAGCTTTCTGCTTATATCTTCCTCATGGAACCCTATGGCATCCACCCTCAGTTAAAAGTCCTGCTATCAACTTTCATGCTACCCTAGTAAATACCTCCTGGTTTCTGTGCCACACACCAGAGTCTGGAGATATCTTCAAGAAGGATCACATAGAAGGTTCTCACCCTTGAACTTTCTTCTGAAGTCAACTTCACAGTAGCTTTGATCCTTTGATTCATTTCTCTCCCTCCCACTTAGGCTATAAGCTACAGAGTGTCTATATTTTTTCTCTCTCCTCATAATCTAATGATTAGCACAGTACTTGACCATAGAAAACTCAAAAAGGTGCTAAATGAATAAATGAGTAAGTGAACAAAAACGAAACACAAAATACAGGTTGAATGAAGCTCACAGTCCTAATAAAGAAGCTTGATGCTCCCAAACTTTTGTAAATTTAGAAAGAAATTTCACGTGAAAATTTATGCTTCTTCAGCCTTGGAGCTCACATACAAAAATATTTTGAGTAAAAAGAGAAACTATTTTTTGGCTCTGTAATTAAAAAGTTCCCCCATGAACCCTTTTATACTACTGGTGTGAATGTTAATTGGTACAGCCACTAGAGAGAACATACGCCTCAAAATATTATAAATAGAACTACCATGTGACCCAGCAATTCCATTTCTGGGTATATCCAAAGGAAGCAAAACCACTATCCTGAAGAGGTACCTGCAGTGCCATGTTTATTGCAGCATTATTCAGTGTAGCTGGAATATGGGAACAACCTAAATGTCTGTTGACAGATGAATAAGTAAAGAAAATGATTAATGGTTAATGTGGGATACTATTCAATCTTTCAAAAGGAAATCCTCCCTTTTGTGACAACATGGATGAACCTGAAGGACATTGTGCTAAGAGAAATAAGAAAGACACAGAAAGACAGATACTGTATGATCTCACCTATATGTAGAATCTAAAAAAAAAATTTGAACTCAAAGAAGCAGAGAGTAGAATGATGGTTACCAGGAGCTGGGGGGTGGAAGTGACAAAGAGATGGTTGTCAAAGGGACAAACTTTCATTTTTCAGATGAATAAAATCTGGAAACCTCATGTACAGCACAGTACAGTGATGGGTTTTTTTAAGATTTATTTATTTCTAGAGAGAGGGTAAGAGAGGGAGAAAAATATCGATGTGAGAGATAAACATCGATTGGTTACTTCTCACATACCCTCAACCAGGAACCTGGCCCACAGTCCAGGCATTTGCCCTGACCAGGAATTGAACCTGTGACCTTTTGCTTCACGGGACAATGCCCATCCAACTGAGCCACACTGGTCAGGGCTATGATGATTAACTTTGTGTACCAACTTGACTGGCCTGAGGGATTTCCAGATAACTGTTAAAATGTTGTTTCTGAATATGCCTGTTTGGATATTTCTGGAAGAAATTCAATAGATTTAATGAAGAGATCCACCCTCACCAGTGTAGGTGGGCATTATCCAATCTATTGGGGGCCCAAATTGGACAAAAAGGCAAAACATGGGAAAATTTACTCTCTCTTCTTAAGGTAAGATGTCCACCTCCTCCAGCCCTTTGACACTGGAGCATCTGGTTCTTGAACTTCCAGACTCCAGGACTTACATAAGTTGTCCCCTGGTTCTCAGGCCTTTGATCAGGGACTGAGGGTTCTACCACTACCCTGAGTCTGAAGATTCTCAGGCTTTCAGACTTGGTCTAAATTATATTCCCTCATTTCCAAGTTCTCCAGTTGCAAATGGCATATTGTGGGAGTTCATAGCCTCCATAACTATATGAGCCAATTCCTATAATAAATCTCTTTTTACATCTATATAAGTATCTTATTGGTTCTGTTTCTCTGGAGAACCCTGACTTATAATTACTGTAGTTAATAATAATGTACACTTGAAATTTACTAAGAGGGTAGACTTCAAGTATTCTCACCACACACACACACACACACACACACACACACACAGATAACTGTATGATGTTATGGATGAGTTACTTAGCTTAATTGTGGTAATCATTTCACAATGTGTATGCATACCAAAACATTTTATACTTTAAATGTGTATAATTTTTATTTTTCAATCAACTTATATGTCAATAAAGCTGGGGGGTGGGAGAAACGCCCCTTATATACTCAGTATCCTTCCTCAATGGCAAACCATCATAGCTCAAGAAACAAAAAATAAGCAGCGATGAATACTGAATGATTCCTTGAGTGGTAGTAGTTTGGAAACAAGTACTCAAATGGTATTTTAAATTCTTAAATATATCCCCAGGAAAAATCATCTTGCCTATCTTAAAGGCAAGCTACATAATATGCAGGAGATAAATTTTATATCTCCTGTGATTGAACCTAACAATAAATCTCAAAGTACTAATGAGAACAAGTCACTGATTTGGGGACAGAGGATTTCTTTAGGAACTTACGAGATTCAGGGGTTTGTTTTGCTCAGTGTTCCAGTTTCTATGGTTTACCAGTTTTCAACAATACACCTAGTCCAACTGACTTCCTTCTCACATGGAGACTGTCACTATTCTTCTGCTCAAAGCATAAAGTTCAAGACCTGGATCTTTTTTACATCACTATTTTCACCTCAGACTGGAACTCTTTTTCGAAGTCTCTGATTAGGTGAAAAGAGCTGGGTATAGGCCAGAGATGATTCAGAAGTCCAGAGGTAGTTCCAGATGACCTAGCTGCCTAGGAGCAGATGGTCCATCAAAATTCAAAATTTCTTCCATATTGCTAGGTCACACATGGAAGGAACTGTGGGGAATCTGGCCTTATAAACAGCAAATGTATATATTTCTGTCATGACAATATACTCAAATCTACTCTTGAGATGAAATCTGGAAGAAAGTGCTGTTAGGAATCTGCTGAATTTAAGGCTTAACCCTTTGCATACTTGATTGAATTAGAATGCTGATAAAGAATAGCACTTGACTTCTAAGAGTTATGTTGATTCCAACACTATACTTAACCATCTTTATTCAGTAACACTTTGTCATTCTAATTTCTTCAAGTGTATTGTTTTTAAAACATATATTCTCCTAACACCAAACCAAGCTGTGTTTCTACTTGGAGACTTTTTCCCCTTCAATTTACAACAGATATAAATGGTCCAAGTTTATTTTTCATATCTGTTCTGCATCCTAGAATCTGCAGTAGTATTTGGAAGCACAGAAATTCTGTCTGAATTGTTTATACCAGCTGCCTATCAGGCTGTAACACGAAATACGGGTGGAACCTTCTATGTAGCTGTGTTAAATCAACAAAAACTGCAGGAAAGGACCCAGGAGGCCTTGGTACTATTCCTTTGTACTGACACAGAATTTTCTGACCAGGAAAGGCTGGGCAAGTATTTCACTGCAATCTTTTTTCATAGTATGTACCACCATCTTTCTCAGCTTTAAATTCCCTCTGTCTCCCACCAATCAATGTCCTAGTACAGGGGAAACTAAGAAGAGTCTCTCTTGCCTGAAGTCCACAGGTTCTGGTGCATTTGAAGGAATTCTAAAATATTTTGAAATGGTGAAAATGTCGATTTTGAAGAGAGATACATCTCAATTTCAAACATGACTCTGAATCAAACAAGCTGCCTAATTCTTCTGAGCCAGGAGGATAATATCCACTTCTTGGGTTTGAGGTAGTAAATTCAATGAAATATTTACCACCTTTGCCTGAATATAAGATACTTCACAATTTTACTAGAAAAAGACTTTAGGAAAAGTAAACATGCATTGAAATTGGTTTTAATATGAGTTTTGAAAGGCAGACATGACTTGTTAACATGTTTGTATCATATACTGAAATACAAATGGAAATCAGGTCATTCTTTTATCTGATCCCCATGTTTGTATATGTTCTTGCAGATGTAGCATGTGCCACAACTGCACATGTTCTAGCCACTGTTGGGCTTCCCTGTCTTCAATGCCAACTGAAACTTTGGGTTTTAGACTTCTGGCCAAGATGGCTAAAAGGTAGGTAGGTACACTTTGCCTACTCACACAACCAAAAGAAGGGCAATAACAAATTTAAAAATAAAAAATATCCAGAACTCCCAGAAAGTCGAACTGTATGGAACTCCAACAACCAAGGAGTTAAAGAAGAAACATTCATTCAGATTGGTAGGAGGGGTAGAGACAGGCAACCAGGGCAGAGAGGATACACAGCAAAGCAGCAGCTGGATGACTGGGCAGTCCCACATGTATGTGCAGACAAACCAGGAGGAACAACTGAGAAGTGAGACAGACTGCTAAACCTAGGGTTCCAGTGCCAGGAAATAAAGCCTCAAAACTTCTGGCTGTAAAAATCTGTGGGGGTTGTGGCAGCAGAAGAAACTCCCATCCTCACAGGACAGTTTGTTGGAGAGACCCACAGGGTCCTATAACATACACAAACCTACCCACCTGGGAATCAGTACCAGAAGGGCCCAATTTGCTTTTGGGTACCATGGGAAGTGACTGAAAGCTGACTGAGAGCCAAGCAAGTGGTATTGTTCCCTCTTGGAACCCTCCCCCACGTACAGTGCCACAAGGGAGCACACACCAAGGCACAACATAATTATATTACTAAAGATTAAAGATAAGGAGAGAAACTTAAAAGCAGCAAGAGAAAAGATGACAGTTACCTGCAAAGGAGTTCCCATAAGACTATCAGCTGATTTCTCAAAAGAAAACTTACAGGCAAGAAGGTGCCAGAAAGAAGTGTTTGTAGTCATGAATGGCAAGGACCTACATCCAAGATTACTCTATCCAGCAAAGCTATCATTTAGAATGGAAGGGCAGATAAAATGCTTCCCAGATAAGGTCAAGTTCAAGAAGTTTGTCATCACCAAGCCCTTATTTTATGAAATGTTAAAGGAACTTACCTAAGGAAAGGAAGATGATCAAAACTACGAACAGTAAAATGACAACAAACTCAAAACTATCAACAACTGAACCTAAAAAGCAAAAATAAACTAAGCAAACAACTAGAACAGGAACAGAATCACAGAAATAGAGATCACATGGAGGGTTAGCGATAGGGGAGGGGAAGGGAGAGAATGGAGGGAAGATACAGGGAATAAGAAGCATAACTTGTAGGTAGAAAATAGACAGGACGTTAAGAATAGTATGGTCATGGAGAAGCCAAAGAACTTGTATGTATGACCCATGGACATGAACTAAGGAGGCGGGGGGAATGTTGGTAGGAGGAGGGTGCAAGGTGGAGGGGAGTAAAGGGGAGAAAAAATGGGAAATTATAATAGTATAATCAATAAAATATACTTTAAAAATAAAAGTAAAATCTAAAATTCTAAAGAAAAAAGGAGCTCTGGGTTTTAGCAAGGCACATACTCACCAAACTTAAACATTTACTCCCTCATAGTTCTTTTGCCAGGTATAAAAGTAGCAGTATGTGTAACAGCTTCTGGGATGCCCCTTAAAGATAACTAGTTTATGTCCTTACCTACTTTTGTCTTTCTCCCTTATTGTCCTGGTGGACAAAATGCACCTACATTGGCTGGAATTCAGAAAGGCTTCCTAGACCAGAAGACATCAGACCAAGGACAGTGGATCAGTGAGAACAAACGAACTGGATCCCCAACAATTAAGGAGCCACCATACCAAGGCTTACCCTAGGGCTTCTTCTGCAGTGAGAAAAACTAAACTACTATCTTGAATAAGACACCACTGTTTGGGGTTTTCTATCACATGCAACTGAATCAAATCCTACTTGATACACAGCCTTTTCCTGTTTCATTCTGGGGGTAGTTTGCTATATCTAGTAGCTTCCAACATATTTCTTCTTTTCATTTTCTTGATTGATGGTTAACACCAGAATACCACTCTGCAGCCCATTTTCCATGTTTTTACAAAAGTCTATAGCATTGAAAGTCTGAACTTCAGTTGCTTTTGAATCTTAAGTTATAGTAATAAATTGATTCTAAAATGCTATGAGAATAACTCATTTTCCACCTCATTTTTCCAAAATTTCTCTCATCATTTTGTCATCAGTGATCAGCAACCCTTTGTAATGTGGGTCACTAGACAGAGGATAATTTAGAGATACTTTCCTTGGAATGGGTTTTGAAAGAAATGTATCTTTTAAACCAAGATAAAAACTATAAATAGAGGACCTCAATACAGTACCTGGCCTAGAGTCAGCTCTTAGTGAAAAGTAGAAGTGGGTGGTGAGGAGACCAAAGAACCAGGATGCTAGAAACCCTTCCCATCACAAAGTGAGACTGAATACAGCTCAGAGTTCTGGATGTCTAATCATCATTCTCATATGAAAAAAGTGGTTTCACAAATTCATAACCACAGAATAATCCCTTACCTCAGAGATATCCAGTTGTTTCATGAGAAGTTTCATCTTCATTATTATTCATATTGTTATTATGAGTTCCTAAAAGCCTCATGATCTCACAGAAAGCTATGTATTGTAGCACTTTTTATGGACTGCTGTATACACTCACACATACTGTAGACCAGTGGGAAAGCAACTGAGCTCCTACCAATACAGGGCGTCCAGCCCATGTGTTCTTGTGACCTGACTACAGATCCTTAATGTCCTGACTGAATGATTTTCCACTGCAGCAGAAAATACAAAAAGATCATTTAAAGAACCTCAAGACATCAGCCAGAGTATACTGCACAAAGCTGATGCAAAAAACCCATCTCAGATATGTCTCTATTCCAGATGGTCAAGCACTTGAACATCTGTCAAGTCAACCAGTTGTGTGAAATCAGCAAACTTTTGCAATGATGAGGAAATGCCATAGGGAATGTGTGGGGAACCCACCTTTCTGTGCACTTTCATCAGGTATCCATCCCCAAGAACCTCCTCTCAGGTGCAAGAAAGAGAAAGGGCATTCCTGAGTCTTGACTCAATCATTTACTTAGCAGGGTAATTTTTCTCAGACTCAGTTTCCTGTTATTAGAAATAATAATCTAAAAGATAGTGTCTTATGAGGATCAAAAGAAATAATGTATGGGAAAATGCCTGAAGCACTCTGAACATCCATCCATATAGTAGCTGGGATCAGAAGTAGAGGTGAGAGTAGTACTTTGTGAGAAGCTGCAGTATATTCTGTATACTTCTTCAGAGTCATTCTGCTCAGACCAAAGAAGAGAGAAAGCCAAGCTTCTCACTTTGAAATCAGTTTTTCAATGAAGATTTTTCAGTTTTGCCACAATGCCTTCTACATTACTAGTCACACTTGCTGATACATTGCCTGTCTTCTAGCAAATTATGCAGAAAGACTATGAATGAGGGAGGGGAGGAAGGAAGGAAGGAAGGAAGGAAGGAAGGAAGGAAGGAAGGAAGGAAGGAAGGTCATTTGAAAAGTTCACTATTTTTCTTTTTAACCTCTTTTACAGTGACAAGCCAATGTGACTTTGGACTCCATAAGGAATACAAAGGAATCTCTACCAGTCTCTCTCTCTCTCTCTCTCTTTTTAACATCAAACTGATAAATGACTTTACCCACCACAGAGCTAGGATTTTGATAGTCAGCAAATTGAATAAGCACACCACATGATGTTGTTGATCCACAACCAGAAGAAAGCAAGTCTTCAAATTATTCTTTCCTGAATCTGGGTGGGATCGGCGATAGCTTTGTCTGAGCCCTTAAAAACTGGAAGCTTCCACTTCTTTCTCTGAGCATACTCTGAGATTCCTGACTGCCACATAAGAAGTTCTGTGGACAGCTCCTATGCTGCAGAGGCCACCATAGATCCTCTGGTCGACAGTCTCCATTCAGCCCAGTCTTCCAATCACCCAGGCTGTATAAGTCTCCTATGGCTGCTATACCAAACTTGATAGTTTAAAGCAACATGCATTTATTTTCTTATTGTTCTGGAGATCAGAAGTCCAAAATCAGTGTCACAGGGCCAAAATCAAGGTGTCAGCAGAGCCTCATTCCCTCTAGATGCCCTAGAGGGAAATTAATTTCTTTGCCTTTTCAAGCTCCTAGAACCACAGATATAACAAAATGGTTACTTTTTGAAGCAACTAAAGTTTTAGGGTAATTTTTTACATAGCAACAGGTAAACTAGAACATGTAATGATAGATTTGGGTTGATCGATTCTACTCTCCACCAAGAGATTCATCATGTACAGAAGCACATATCTTTGAGATAGCTTTCAAGGTCAAGAACACTTGGAAAATTACCCGTTTCCTCCATATTCACTGTTTGAGATGAAGAAGGAAAGGGGGCAGTGTTCCTGCTTTATTAAAGGAATTGGTGCAGGTGAACAGCAAGCATTCTTGAGCATCTTCCTCCATTTTCTCTCCAGACTCTTTTTTCATTTTCTTCTTTTCTCCACCTTTCTACTCAAAGCCTAAAGTAGAGGTATGCTTTGAAATTAAAGTAGAAATCAAGAGTCTGAGAAAGAGCATTTTCACTTCTTTTTCCCTCCTTTTATGAGCAGTAACAAGTTCACTACACACCTCCCTGATAACTGCTGCCCCATAGCTATTCTTCAAGCAAAGCTCTAACGGGTCTCCCTTCTCCTGACCCAGAGAAACTTATCAGGGTATTTTTAATTTTCTAGGAGATGAGTTGTCCTAGTGGTGTTTGCCCTTACTCTTTCTCAATGGAAACAAAACATGCTTTGCAATTTTCTTGTTTGAGAGACCAAAATCCCTGATACTGGCTCTTAAACACTCTGTGTTAATATACTCCTCAACAATTCGAAGCAATGGAGAGTCTGTTTAAATTACAGAAGACTTCACAGGTGAATTACTGAGTTTGCTTACTCGAGTGTGACTCAGAACATTTTATCCCTTGGGAGCCATTTCATTTCTCCAGGGACACAGATCATACATTACTTAGAGAGACATTCATGTCTCCAGGGATTGTGGGGAAAGAGGGGATATCGAAACAGAAATAAGATGTCATCACAAACTAACCCTGGCCACCCTAGAAGTGCTCATGTCTGCCACTGTTTGTCCTGGAGCTAATGATAGTCCGCCTACACCATTACAAATTTGTAGCAAGCAGAGCTTAAGGTAATCTCCTACCAGAGTATTTGCATTTCATTAGATAATTTCTAAAAGCTTTCTCAGGAAGGAGAATATAATTTACTAGTGAACCTAGTGGAAGGTGAGGGTATTTTGAGGATAGGCATAAAAACAAAGTTCTATTTGCTGAATGAATGAATGAATGAATGAAATACCCGTACTACACAGATCAGCCATACATATTATCTTACTATATGTCTATAGTCTTAAATCCACTTACTGACTTTCAAAGTGAAAGTTTGAAATCAAACCCCCAAAATCATTTTAATCAGTGACTTTTAGCCATCTATTTTGTATTCTCAAGTAATGTTTGTTGAAGTGCTAAGGATACTGAGAGTCAAAGGGGATACTTCCCCTTTTACCTATATTAAGCACTATGCAATTCTGTATAATGCAAATATTTTGAGCAGGCAGTGTGTGCCAGGCACAGTACTAGATCTAGGGTAT
The DNA here is from genome assembly GCA_039655065.1 of Glossophaga mutica. NCBI lineage: Eukaryota > Metazoa > Chordata > Mammalia > Chiroptera > Phyllostomidae > Glossophaga > Glossophaga mutica. Next base: position 89,676,181 of record CM077307.1, on the reverse strand, counting down.
GGTGTGACGATGGATGGCTAAGATGACCAACCATCCTGGTTTGCCTGAGACTGAGGGGTTCCCAGGATATGGGGCACAGAGTTGTAAAACAAGGTAAGTTCCAAAACAACCCAGATGAGTGAGTCACCTCTCTACCATTCTAGAGTTAGCAGTAGTAAATGGAAATCTGATAGTAAACATGAAATTTCAACTGTGAGACAAGTTGTTAAGTTAAAGGAGAGGACAAATGTCCTCTAGTTTGAGTAGAAAAGTTTTCCCCAAAAGAGACCTATAAGTTGACATTAGAAGAATCAATAGAAGTTAGCTGTTAAAGCAAGAGAAAAAATATTCTAAGCAAACCCAAGAGCATGTGTGAAAGTCTCGATGCTAAAGAAATCACGGTGCATGCAAAGAAGGTGGGTGCCTCATTTATGGCAAAAGTGAAGAGAAGGTAGGAAAGGTTGCCTCATGAAGAAAATGCTCCAAGACCAGACTGAAAAAGCCTTGTACATCCATATATTGTGGATCCTAGATTGTGCCCTATAATGGCTATGGGAAGTCAAAGAAAGGCATGAAGGAAAACTATAAATAAAGTTTTCATACCATCAGGTTTTGCTAAAGGCATCCATTGCCAAACTATTCATTCTTCGTGAGAGTGCCAATCATACTCAGTTCTGGACCTGAACCAAAGCCCATTTTAGGTAGAGTGAAATGAGCTGCCTCTGGCATCAGTAAAGTCAGTTATGCCTATATCTAACAGAAAGGAACCAATGCTATATAACTACTGATGGATAAGTGTGAAGTGCCTGTGCAGACTTCTATAGGTACTTGACAACGCTCAGGAATCCATCTACCTCCTCCCTCCCCAGCTGCCTGAGGATGCCTCAGTTTAGCCCTAGAGCAGCTCTTTGTAACACAGAATCCCCCATCCAAGCTATTCTGCCCTTTAAAACCCTCTATGGTAAATGAATTTCTTATGACTTCATCTCCTCCAAGGGTTTTAATTTAATGAATACCTCACTTCTCCTAAGTTACTGTTTCTCAAAGGGTGATCCCAGGACCACAGCACACATACCACCCAGGAGCTTAGAGAAACAGACCCTGGGGTGCCTGCCAAACCTGCTGACTCAGCAGCTCTTGGAGTAGGGTCCAGCAGTTTGGGTTGTAACAAGTCCTCCAAGAGATTCTGACTCATACTAATGTTTGAGAACCACTGTGTCAGGTGAAACACTCCACAACTACTCCAATGGGGACTGCTGCTCTCTCCTCAGCTCACAGACCATGAAAGTAGAAACCACTCCAAATTTAGAATCCTCTCTGGTTTCTCACTACTTCTGAAACTTTCTCTCACCTCTGTGGTAATCCCTAGCCCATTGACCTTACTTTTCCAGGTCCATTCATCTCTTCCTCAGTGCACTAGCCTTCCTTGTTTGCCAAGACCCTGCATTTTAACCTGCTCTTACAGACAGTCAAAATTTCCTCCATTCCTTGAGTCTTCTTTATTCTATCTTTTCATTTTCCAATTATAAGTTAATGTAACTTCATTTTTTCTGCTTTGTTTCCAGATTGCTGAATTTTATTGCAGAAAGTCATACAACCAAACACTAAATCTGAAGTAGATCCTCTGAACCAGAAGCATTTCTGCCTGTCTGCTTCCTTCCTTCTTTTCTTCCTTTCCTTCCTCCCTCCCTCTCTCCTTCCTTCCCTTCCCTTCCCTCTCTGCCCTCTTCCTTCCTTGCTTTCCTTTCTTCCTCCCTCTCTCTATCCCTTCCTTCCTCTTTCATCTTGGTTGGCTCCCTATTGAATTTTTTCCACAGCTCATTCAATCTCAAGCACCCAAACTATTTTATAAAAATCTGGATGAACCCTTCCCCAAACTGGGAGTGCTCCAGCAGCTCATGTCTCACAGTGAGGTCCACACACATTCTGCTTCAGAACTGCCTAAGAAGTTTGCTGAAGATGCAGGTTCCTACTCCAAAGCAGTGTAAGTTTTAGCCTCTTCAAAACATTCCCGTAAATATTTGAGACAATCATCACATCCTCTCAAAGACTGCTTCACCAAGTTAATTATTTCACTCACTTTTTTTTCTCATACTAGGTATCTCATGCCTTATATAATCTTTGTCATGCTCCTTAATATTTTCTGGTTTTTCATACCCCATTTTACAACATGTTGACCAAAATCATTGCAAGGTTAATATTTCAATTTTCCCTTTGGCTTTCCCTGCATAAAATATTACCCTGGGTGAAGGGCCTTATTTTCTCAATTTGGCCATATTTTGGAAATGTACCAATTTCTTGGTTAGGTATAGTTACCAGATATAACCAATCGCCCATAGTTGCTTGGGGAACTTCAAAATATATGTGTACATTCAGAAGATGCACCTCATGACTCAGAATTTTTGGAGAGTGAAACCCAGGAGGTAGGAACTTTTTAAAGCTCTCTAGGCAGTTCTGTTACCATCCAGCTTTGCATCACTAGCCTAGACCTCTGAAAAACTTTGGGCATTACACTCTGAAAATTGCCTCTGTCTCAAGTAATTATCCATGTAAGGGTGACAAACAGGGTAAGGGTACTAAATGAGAGCGCTTATTGTATAACCTGAAATTAGAAACAAAATATTTCTTTTTGTTTCTTTTCCCTATATTATAGACATTTTCAAACCCTGTCATATTTTTTAAATCATTTTCATTTTTCAATTATAGTTTACATACCATATTATATTAGTTTCAAGTGTACATGCCAGTGATAAGGTATTATATAACATACTAAGCGATCATCCCAATAAATTTCATACCCATCTGACACCATACATAGTTATTACAATACTATTGACTATATTCCCTACACTATACTTTACACCCCCAGGGTTATTCTGCAACACTAATTTGTACTTCTTAATCCTTTCACCTTTTTCACCCAGTCCCCCAATTTCCCTCCCATCTGGCAACCATCAAAATGTTCTCTGTATCTGTGAGTCTGTTTCTGTTCTCCTGGTTCATTTATTTTGTTTTTTAGATTTATTTGTTGACAGAAATATATTTACTACCATTTTATTGTTTATATTTTGATTTTTCTTCTTCTTCTTCTTAAGGAATACCCTTTAACATTTCATGTAATACTGGTTTGGTGGTGATGAACTCCTTTAGATTTTTATTGTCTGGAAAACTCTATGTATGTCCTTCAATTCTAAATGATAGCTCTACTGGTGGAGTAATCTTGGTTGTAGTTCCTTGCTTTTCATCATTTTGAATATTACTTGTCAATCCTTTCTGGCCTGCAAGGTTTCTGGAGCTTTCTTGTAGTTAACTACTTTTCTCTTACTGCTTTTAAGATTGCATCTTTGGCCCTGGCCAGGGGGCTTAGCAGTTTGGAGCACTGTCCCATGCACCAAAAGTTTGCAGATTCAATCCCTGGTCAGGCCACATAACTAGGCTGTGGTTTTCATCCCCAGTCAGTGGGCATACAGGAGGCAACTGATCAATATTCCTTCCTTCCTTCCTCCCTCCCTTCCTTCCTTCCTTCCTCACTCTCTCTCTCTCTCATCAATAAATCAATAAACATATCCTCAGGTAAGGATTTTTGAAAAAAGATTATCTTTTTTGTCTTTAATCTTTTGTATTTTAATGTTTTAAATATATTTTATTGAGTATACTATTATAGTTGTCTCATTTTCCCCCTTTATTCCCCTCCACCCTGCACACGACCTCCCACTGGCATTCCCCCCCATTGCCTTAGTTCATGTCCATGGGTTGTACATATAAGTTCTTTCACTTCTACATTTCCTATACTATTCTTAACCCCTCCCCGGTCTATTTTCTACCTACGATTTATGCTACTAATTCTCTGTACCTTTTCCCCCTCTCTCTCCCTCCCACTCCCCTGTTGATAACCATCCATATGATCTCCAGTTCTGTGATCCTGTTCCTGTTCTAGTTGTTCATTTGGTTTCTTTTTGTTTTTGTTTTTGTTTTAGGTTCAATTGTTAATAACTGTGAGTTTGTTGTCATTTTATTGTCCATAGTTTTTATATCCTTTTTTTTAGATAAGTCCCTTTAACATTTCATATTATGTTAAATTATAACATTGGTGATGATGAACTTCTTTAACTTGACCTTATCTGGGAAGCACTTTATCTGCCCTTCCATTCTAAATAATAGCTTTGCTAGATAGAGTAATCTTGGATGTAGGTCCTTGTCTTTCGTGACTTGGAATACTTCTTTCCAGGCCCTTCTTGCCTGCAAGGTTTCTTTTGAGAAATCAGCTGACAGTCTTATGAGCACTCCTTTGTAGGTAACAGTCTCCTTTTCTCTTGCTGCTTTTAAGATTCTCTCCTTATCTTTAATCTTGGATAATGTAATTATGGTGTGCCTGTGTGTGTTCCTCCTTGGGTCCAAGTTTTTTGAGACTCTGAGCTTCCTGGACTTCCTGGAATTTTATTTCTTTTACCAGATTTGGGAAGCTCTCCATTATTTTTTCAAAAAAGTTTTCAATTTCTTGCTCTTCCTTTTCTCCTTCTGGCACCCCTATGGTTCAGTCATTGGAACATTTAAAGATGTCCTGGAGGTTCCTCAGCTCCTCCTCATTTTTTGGAATTCTTGTTTCTTCATTCTGTTTTGGTTGATTGTTTATTTCTTCCTTCTGGTCCACACTGTTGATATGAGTTCTGGTTTCCTTCTTGTCACTATTGGTTCCCTGTACATTTTCCTTTATTTCACTTAGCATAGCCTTCATTTTTTCCTCTAATATGCAACCATATTCAACCACTTCTGTGAGCATCCTGATTACCACTGTTTTGAACTGCGCATCTGATAAGTTGGCTATCTTTTTGTCACTTAGTTGTATTTCTTCTGGAGCTTTGATCTGTTCTTTCATTTGGGCCTTTTTTTTTTTTTTTGTCTCACTGCACCCATTACGGTAGTAAGGGGCAGAGCCTTAGGTGTTCGTTCACCAGGGTGGGGCAACCCACATCGCTGTATTGTGACACTGTCTGGGGGGGAGGCGCCCAACAGAGGAAAATGTCACTTGCTCTGCTCTCTGCCAGTTTTCAGTCACTTCCCCTGCTACCCACAAGAAAATTGGGCCCTTCTGGTGCTGATCCCAGGTGGGCAGGTTTGTGTATGTTCTAGGACCCTGTTGTTCTCTCCAATGAACTCTCCTGTGAGGCTGGGAGTTTCTCCTGTTGCTGACTCAACCCTCACAGGTGTTTTCAATCAGCTGTTTGAGGCTTTATTTCCCTACACCGGAACTCTGGGTTGTGTGGTGTCTCACTCCCCAGTTGTTCCTCCCAGTTTATCTGCAGGCCACGAACATGGAACCACCCTGTCTGCCAACTGCTGCCTTGCCTCAAGTTCTCTCCTCCCAGCTGCCCATCTCTGCCCCTTCTACCAGTCTGGATGAAAGTTTCTTCTTTAACTCCTGGGTTGTCAGACTTCCATACAGTTCGATTTTCTGTCATCTCTGGTTGATTTTTGTCTTTAAATTTGTTGTTGTCCTTCTTTCGGTTGTGCAAGGAGGCACAGTGTGTCTATCTATGCCTCCATCTTGGCCAGAACTCTGTGTTTTAATTATGCTGTTTCTTGGTATGGGCCTCCTTGGACTTATCTTGGAAACCCTCTGCACTTCCTGAACTTGTATATCTATTTCCTTCACCAGGTTATGTAAGTTTTCTGTTATTATTTTTTAATAGGTTTTCAATTTCTTGCTCTCTCTCTTCTCTTTTCAGCACTCCCATGATGCAAATGTTGGTATGCTTGAAGATTTCCCAGAGCCTTCTTACATTATCCTCATTTTTTAAATTCTATTTTCTTTTGACTGTTCTGTTGGTGTTATTTGCTTCCTCATACTCCAAATCATTGATTTGATATTTCAGCTTCATTTATTCTACTGTTGATTCCATGTCAATTACTCTTTATTTCCATTAGTTTATCCTTCATTTCTGACTCATTCATTTTTATGATTCCATGGCCTTATTTATGCTGTTGAAGTTTTCACTAAGTTCATCTACTCTTCCCCTAAGTTCATTGAGCATGCATTTAACCAATGTTTCCAACTCTGCATCTAGTAATTGCTTGTCTCAATTTTGTTTAGTTCATTTTGTGGAGTTTTGTTCTGTTCTTTCACGTAAGACATGTATGTGGTCCTTGTGTGTGTGTGTGTCCTCATTTTGGCAGCCTCCCTGTTAGGAAGAGCTGCTACATCTTCCAGGCTTGGTAGAGTCACCTAATATAGTAGGTGTCCTGTAGGGTCCAGTGGCACAGCCTCCCTATTCACCAGAGGTAGGCAATCCAAGTGGGCCCTTGTGTGGGACGTGTACACTCTCCTATTGTAGTTGAGATTTGATTGCTGTTGGCACATCAATGGGAGGGATTTAACCCCAGGCTGATCGGCTGCAAGGAAAGGCTATGACTACTATGGAGAATTAGCTATGCAGGGGCCTACCCCACAGAGCAGGACTCACTTTGATGGGCTCTGGCATCCATTGAATCCTCCCCCTTGAGCTTGTCCCTTGCAGAAGTGGTGCTCCAGACACGGTCAGACATCATCTGAGTCTGTCTCCAGATGCTCTGGCTCTGGGGCCTCCTGGAAGGTGCAGGCAAAGGTTAGAAGCCACCTGTGTTCTGCCCAGCATCACCCAGCATGAGCTACAAAGTGATCTGTGGATGGCTGCTATTTGTACTGGGCTTGGAGGTATCCAGCAAAGGCAAAGCTTTGAAACAAGGCCAGTTGCCATTGATGCCTGGTCTAGCACCACTTATCAAGATGTGCAGGGCAAGCCAAGGCCAGATGCAGCTTGTTTGAGAGATTCTAGTAAAGTCTGAAGCAGGAGCCATGACAGGCCATTTATATGGAAAAGCTACTGGAAACAGTTTGGATGGGCCTGAAAGTTGGGTGGGTGGGATCTTAGGTAATTACCAGGTGGAGTAAACAATGTTAACCAGGTTGATGGAGACTTATATATGGCACCCTTCTGCTGGCTCTGTGGGGAGAGGGCTCAGCAAAGCAACAATGACCTCTGCCAGCCCTTCTATCTAGGAGAGAGCTGCTTCCGCAGTTCTTGCCCTGATGCTGGACAATTCAGTCTTCCCCTGCATGTCCCTGCTGGCCTTCTAAAAGCTTCCCCAGCGCAGATCTCAGAGGGAGGGAGTCCAAGTAAGTCCACATGCAGGCCCTTTAAGAGGAACTGCTTGGGACTCCAGAAGACTCTTTCTCACTCAGCCTCAATTCCCAATGGTTTTTACACCCAGGAGTTATTGGGACTTCTCTTCCTGGTACTGCAACCCTGAGCTGAGAGGCCTAGTGTGGGGCTGGGACCTCTTGCTCTTTAGAGGGGATCTCCACTACTGAAATAGCCCCCCCCGATTTTTATCTACCACACATGGGTGTGGGACCAGCCAATTCTGCATCTCCATCCCTCCCACCAGTCTCATGTGGCTTCTTCTTTATATTCCTTAGTTGTAGGACTTCTGTTCAGCCAGATTTCAGGTGGTTCTGAAAGATGGTTGTCTGTAGTTTAGTTGTAATTTTGATGTGGTTGTGAGGGGAGGCAACTACTGCCTGTACCCGTGCTGCCATCTTGACTTGAAGCTCCAAAACCTGCCATATTTTTGATGTATGATTTTAAGTAGAAATGTAATTAAGTACACAGGAACTTATGAATGCATTTTATCTCATTTTAATGGCATCACGGAAAATTAATAATTTGGGGGCCTTAACAGGAAACTTTGGTTTGAAATTATTTTTAAAAATCTTTCCATGGGGCTTTCCATGGGAAATTATTTTAAAAAACTTATCCATAACATAGACTCATTTCTCCCTGCTCCTCCCAGCCAAGTACAATTGTAAATCCTAGAAATAGCATAAGAAGCAAGCAAAGGAAAACTCCAAAAGGTGGTGAAATAAAAGCCACCTGGTTTAAGACCCAAGGCCTAGAGGAAGAACACAGGGCAAGGTATCCTATTTCCCCCCACCAATGGAAGCAGGTGACCCAGGCTGAGCATTTCCCAGCCCCAATCTAGTAAGAGAAGGCAGTCCAGGTAGTCTCATTCCTCCCCCGGAACAAGTAGGAGGTCCTTCCAACAACCAGAGGCAAACCAGCACCATCCTCAAGGAGGTTAAGCCACAGGAGAGACACTCACTGTCTAGGTAGGGCTGCAGACCCCTCTCCCTTGCTGAGAAATACCAGAGCTGCTGGTAGGAACAAGCAAGCACTCCTCCCCACCAACCAGAGACTCTGCTCCCCATTAAAGTAGGCAGTAGAAAGGGACTCCCCTGGGGAAACCCCCGTGTCAGCCCCTCAGGCAGCACCATCAGGGACCAGTGAGAGACTTCATGACATAAGATAAACCAAGCAGACAAAAGAACATCATCAAGGTTCAGAAAATTAAACTGCCATTGGAACCACAGCCTACCACATTAGGCTGAGACCTGGCAACTCACCTATACAGCATTACTGCCTGTTAAAGTAAGATAATGGATTTAAATAAGGCCCAGAGTTCCTTAATATAATAGCCAACATGTCCAGGATACAATAGAAAATTACCTGTCATATCAAAGAAATCACAACTTGAATGAGAAAAGATAACTAAGCAATACCAACGTCAAATGAATCTAATGTTGAAATAATTTGACAAAAATTTTAAATCAGCCATTGTTTTTTATGGAGTTTTTTTTTATGCTTTAACATTCAAATATTCTTTTAAAAAATAAAATATTAGAAAATCTCAAAAAGAAATAAAAGTTACTTTTTAACCAAATGGAAATGATAGACCTAACAAATAGAATAGCAAAATTAAAATCTCTCTCTCTATCCATGAAGAAATAAAAAATGCAAAACAAGTTTTTGGAAAGGTTATTAATTTTGCAGCTCCACCTCTGGGCATTACTGATATGTAGCATCAGTTGTTCAATAAGGCATGGTGGATGGGTAAATCATGTAACATTGCAACGTCTCTTCAGAATTGTGGAGTGCAGCAATGTGCAACTTTCAACAAGGAAGAGTAAGGGAAATCTTGGAGAGTATAATGGTTAATTTTATGTATCAATTTGACTGGCTACAGGTCCCCAGATTAAGCACTATTTCTAGGAGTTTCTATGAGGGCAGTTTCAAATAAAACTAGCATTCAAAAAATCAGTGAACTCAGTAAAAGTATATTGTCCTTCCCATTGTGGATGGGCCTCATCCAATCTTTTGAGGGCCTCAATAGCACAAAATGTAGAGAATAAAGTCAATCCCCCTTCCTTTTTAAAAAATGTTCTTTTTTTTCCTCCACCACTTGAATTGGGACATCTTATCTCATTTTCCCCTGACCTTGAAATGGGAGTTACACCACTGGCTCCCCTGGTTCTCAGGCCTTCAGACTTGGACTGAACTACACCCACAGCTTTTCTCGGTCTCCTGTTTGCAGACTGCATATAGGGGGGCTTTTCAGCCTCCATAACCACATGAGCCAATTCCTTATAATAAATAAATATACTTTATCTATGTCAATATAGATGTACAGGGTGAGGCAAAAGTAGGTTTACAGTTGTGTGGAAAATAATACAGAAATTAATAAATAATAAGAAAAGAATGAACTGTCTTGCATACAAACAACTGTAAACCTACTTTTCCCCACCTTATATATCCTATTGCTTCTGTTTCTTTGAACAGTAGTGACTAGTACACAGGTAAGAATAATTTCACAAAACACCAATAATCTGAAATTCATTCTACAGGTGTTTCAATTATTCTGAATCTCACCAATGATGATCGTGTTTCAGGATGCCTTTAAAACAGAGGAGATCCAGGACTCTCACCCCAGAGATCTGATTCAGGGTGTCTGCCCCAGGCCCTGCATATGCTCAACAAGCTTCCCAGGTGATACCCAGGCAGCTGGTCTGTGGATTGATTTGGGAAAAACAAACTTCAGAGATTATCACTCTTGGGTGTAAATGCCTGCTCTGTCATTGACACTTTTAGTAAAGCTGCCCTGCAATCCTAAAAGCCTCAGTAACTCTCCCTGGGCCATTATATAAAATATAACAATCTCAAAAATTGTACAGTATATACTTCTTTGTGCTGTTTTACTGAGTTACCATGATCCATTCTCTGACCACCCAACAAGATGCACTGAAACTGTGTTAGAGGATAGTTCCTTTTATGTGAAGTTCTCTAAATCATTTCTCTAAAACTAGGTTCTAATATAGCAGAAAATATGGTTATATTATGTTGCAGTATTACCAGGCGGTTGGAAAATCATATTTTACAGCACATAAAAGAAAATATTTGCTATAGTTCTACTGTGATATCCCTCTCCAAATTTAATCATGAGCCCTGCATTTTAAAAACTTAAAGAATTTATGACCGATTGTTGAAGATGTTGACAAAATATTCAACAAGAGTAGTTATTCGTGCAAGGTCCTTTGGGGATAATGGAGTTCTTGGGCTCATCTAGATCTCATCCTAAATAATTGATTGACTTTCAGGAAGGCCTTGCCTTGCACCTCAAAACCATACACTCAAAGAGTCCTTAATTACTATAACTCATTTTCATTTTCATTCATCAGTTTTAGTAACATGGGTAAGTGAAGAAGTGCTACAGAACCATATTATGGACACCAAATAGAAACTGTTAAATTCTTTTAAGTTTAAATTTTTCACTTTACAAATTACTCTTCCCTTTCAAAAAGGAAAGTCAGGGAGGGAAGGCTCCTGGTGATGAGCCCCTTTCCTGGACTGCACAATGCCTGACAGAGGACACTCCAAAATAGCACACTTCTGAATTTGATCAGGCTTGTTTTGTCTGGCAAATGAATTATGTAAACCTTATCCACCAGAAACTGTTTCAAGTCAATTAATTGTTGTAATTACTTAAAATTTCTTTTTAATGAATATGGCTCTCCAGGGATTCGATGATATCCTGTCATCTGTAGGGCCTGATAAATGAAATGTGATTTGTGGCTCACTGCAAACTGAACCCTTGTACTTGAGCAATGTCTGCTTCCCTGGGTGCTTCTTAAATGGAAGAAATGCCCTTGATGAAGGCAGGGACATTCATTAGAAACAGTTCCCAGTTAGTTTGAAAGTGAGGGACTGAATGGCTGCACTCACCCTTCTCACTCTCCCTCTTCCTTTCATCCCTTTGAAAGGGAATTAACCAAGCCCATGACCTGCCCATTAAAATCATTATCAGTCTCACAATTCTCTCAATTCTATCAGGTTCAATAAATTGAGGTCTCAAAGAGCTATTTAGGGATGATACTGGAAGCTAATATAAGTACAAGATTATTTTCCTGGCCTCTTCTTCTTCTCTCCCTCTCTCCTTTTTCCTCTCCCACTTCCACCTCCACTATTATTTTTCTCATTTTTAAGGATTCACATCTCTAAGAGTTGGTGAAGTAGGGAGGCTTCTCTCTTATGTATACACCCCATTTCCCACTGATTAGTATACTATGTATAGTAGGGATGAGAAAAATCTAAAATTGCAAACAGAATACTGGAAACCAGTTCCAAGTTTTTGAAATATAGATGTCATCTATACTAGTAAACAAAACCCTATAATAAAGCACAATTTTTAAGCACATCTGTCTTCAGCATTTTGTTTTAGCATGGAAAATTATTTAGTTTATCCCAATAAAATAATGTTTTTCCGAGACGTTTCTACTTGGTAAACACTGTAATCATAAAAGCAGTCTCTAGCCAAAACTTTCAGAAAATATTAAAACCAGTGAACATTAGTGACCCACAAAACTCTTATAAAATAGTATTGCTATATTTATTGTTCTAACTCAAACATTTGATTCACAATTGAAAACAGTCATATTATGAAATACTGCAAATAAAATATGTTTGCTTTGAAATCCATCATTTTTGCTGAAATTTACAATTTCACCGCATTGTGTGAAACTGGTTACAATGAATATTTGCAATAAAACACATGAAGCATAACTGGAAAATAATCAGTTACTACTCCTAAACATTCAAGCAATGTTTGTTGATTCAAAGTTTCTAAACCAAATTTAAATAGGAAAGACTGTGTCATAGACAAACACTGATTTATGACTATGAGTATCTTTCACTGTCTTATAATCATAACTCTAAGAAAAGCATGAATATCAAAGACATTTGAAAATTAGAGATTGTGTTAGAGCATTCATCTATCGATAAATATTTATTGAGTGGCCGATAATGAGTTAGGCACTTTGGTACACCTGTTAATTGCCATGGTGAGCCTCATCTATCACATGTTTACCATACACCAAACACTGCCCTAAGTGCTTTACAAACATCTTGATTCAATAACGCCTTGAGCCTTTAAAGTGCTCTTTGTTTAAATAAAGCTGGTACAACAAGACAGACTAGATAGGGCACAGTGTCCAACTTCTACTTACTGCCTCTGTAATGTGAGCCCCCATACTTCTTTGCCCTAATCCAGATGCAACAGCTGTTTATCGCATGCCTACCCTTACATGAATAACAGTACCTCGATGGGGAAGCGCTGCCTAAGGGCTGATCCTAGCGTCCACATTAAATAGCTGGGTGACTTTTGTCAAGTTATAGAAACCTTTTTATCTGTTTCCTCATCCACAAAATACAAATAATGGCCATGATGATGATAATGATGATATGTATCTCATAAAAATTAAGTGATTTAATGTATCATAAATACTTCGTGCTGAGGACAGAGTAAATAATAAATTATTTATTGTCGTTCTGCTATCATCATCATTATCTGAATATTAGTGGTAAGAAAATAATGACACAGTGAAATTAACATCCCAATATTGTGTAGCTAGAAAGAGAGAACTAAAATCCAGAACAGCTTTCCTTCCCCAAACTGACCAGTTTCTTGGCTGAACTGCTGTGTGGCATTCCATAGCATACCAAGAGAAAGTTGTGTCCAGTTATGAGTTCTCCTGTTCCTCAGCATCATCATCAGTAACCATAGACATCGTGTGCTGCAATCCTAGGTGATGCGCCTCTCTAGGGACATTGGATTTAACACTATTTTAGTTAGATGACATCTTTTACTCTAAGAGTTTATTGAAATGTAAAGAAGCAGTACAGAACAAATTCTGATTCTTAATAAACCCTTATAAAGTATGTATTATTGGTTGACTGTTATGATGCTCAGATAGATTAAATCACTTGCCTATGGTCACCCAAAAAGTGGTTGAATCAGAACTTTCTGTGTTCCCAAAATCCTGTGACCTAAAAATACTTAGGAGGAGGAATGGTTGGGCACAGTTTCAACTACACTATCTCTTCTGGACCTCTCCCTTTAACTGACAGCACCTATAATTAAATATCTGGTAGATCAAGTTCCTCTTATTTCATGTATTTATTTTTTCCAATGATTTTTTTAAATGATTTTTTCCAATGATTTTTTTAAAAGATTTTATTTATTTATTTTTAGACAGAAGGAAAGGGAGGGAGAAAAGGAGGGAGAGAAACATCAATGTGTGGTTGCCTTTCGTGTGCTCCCTGATGGGAACCTGGCCTGCAACCCAGGCATGTGCCCTGATTGGGAATTGAACCAGAGACCCTTTGGATCACAGATTAGTACTCAATGCACTGAGCCACATCAGCCAGGGCTATTTCATTTATTTTCAAATATATTTTCTTGAAATTTCTCCCATTTATTTTTGAGTGTCATCATACATTTCAGAATCATCCTGTCAGACACAGGATATAATTGATTATAAATATAATTGCACTATACCTATCAATTTGAGGGGACTGGAATGCATATTTTAAAAACTCAGTCTTTCCATCTAGCACTTTTGCTTATTTTCCTTTAATTTGTCAAATTTTTACTTTCTTCAATATAATATTGATATATATGTATATATATATTTAATTCTCTTTAGGTAGATTCTGAACATTTCTGGTTCAGAATTTTCTAGGTATTTATTAAAGACATTTTGTTATCATAAAGACCCATTTTCTATTATATTTTCTAGTTGGTAATTGCTGATATTCAAGAAACTTGTTTTTTATTCTTATTTTGACCAGTAGGTCAAATTTATACTTATCCCATCCAAGGATAGCCTTCCCTTTTTCTTGTTTTACATGGCTACCTAGATTTCCCAACCTCCCTTGTAGTTGTGTATAGGCAGGTGACTGTGGCCAGTGATATGTGAATGGAACTTGTATGTGCATCTGTAAAGTCGTCTCCAAAATCTGTGTATTTTTCTTCTGGAACACAGACTTAAGATGAATTGTCTTTAACCATGAAGAAGACAACACATTATAAAGTAGGAGTTAGCAATCTATGGCCTGTGGACCAAATCTGACCTGTGGCCATGTTTTTGCATGGCCCATGAGCTAAGAATGGTTTAATATTTTTTAAATGGTTGTTTTAAAAAAGAAAAGGAAAGAGGGAAGGAGGGAGAGAGGAAGGAAGGAAGGAAGGAAGGAAGGAAGGAAGGAAGGAAGGAAGGAAGGAAAGAAGAAATTAGACAGAGATTGTCAAAACCTCAAAACCTAAACTTTTTACATTCTGGCCCAGTACAGAAAAGCTTTGCCAATCCTTTGTTCTAGAGGACTATCAGACAAAATAGAAGGAACCAGGGTCTCTCACTTACCACATGGAGCAGAGCAGTTCTACTATTGTTCACCACTGACTTCTGGATTGTTGTGAGAAATGAAATTTCTATCTTATTTAATCTATTATCTTTGGGTCCTTTTGTTACAATCTCCATTAACCTAATTAATCAGCTAACTAATCTTATTCATGTTAACAGTTTTTCAATTGATGTCTTGCAATTTCTAAAAAGACAACTATGTCATTTATAAACAATATTTTTCTCAGTAACAAATACATTACCTCTTGCATAATTTTCGTCTTATATGTAATATCTGGAACTTTCAGGACACCATAAATTAATAGCAACAATAACGTACATCCATGTTTTGTTCTTAATTTTAATGGCAATGCCCCTAGCTCTTTAGCTGCCTAGTAAACTATTGCTTTTTGATTGTAGATATTTTTCATTATCTTGAACACATTCAGAAGAAAAACTGTTCAGTGGTTTATCTCCATTTTGATTTATTTTTTGAAGTTTTGGTATTAAATTTACACTATTTTGTTGCAATGCTTCCCATCTATGCTGAGAAATGGCTTGTGTAGTAGCATACAAATGAGCTATGCTTTAAAAGTTTGAAAAAAATTATTTCAAAATAATCCAGCCCTAGAACATTTTAAAGTAATTCTTCAAAAACATTTTTAATTTCTTGCATGATTATTTTTAGCTATCAATTTATTGATTTAATTATGATCATTCAGATTTTTCTTAAAAATAATTTTGTCAACGTTTTCAAATTATTAAACATGCCTAAAATTCTCTTCATTTTATTTATCAATATCTAATGTTATGATCACTTTCTTATTTTGCTTCTTTGTGTTTTCTAATGTTTGTTTTGTTGATATATGCCATATAAAATTTTGACCATCAACAGTCTGCATATACAACATTGGTCCCATAAGACTATAATGGAGCTAAAAAATTTTGATCACCTAGTGATGTTGTTGCCATCATAAGGTCACAGTGCAACATGTTACATGTTTTTGGGAATGAGATGTAAACACACTTATGCAGTGCCAGCTTCATAAAAGTTAGCACATACAATTATGAACAACACATAACACTTGATAGCGATAATAAATCATTGTTACTGGTTTCTGTATTTAGTGTACTATACTTGTTTTTAAGTGAACTATTTCTACTTATAAAAAAAGTTTGCTGTACAAAAGTATGCCTGCCCTGGTTGGTGTGGCTCAGTGGACTGAGTGCTGACCTGTGAACGGAAGGGTCGCTGATTCAATTGCCAGTCAGGGCACATGCCTGGGTTGCAGGCCAGGTCCCCAGGAGGGTGCATGTGAGAGGCAACCACACATTGATGTTTCTCTCCTTCTCTTTCTCCCTCCCTTTCCCTCTGTCTAAAAATAAAAAAGTAAAGTCTTCTTAAAAATAAAATAAAACAGCATGCCATGTTATGCCAGCAGCAGCCTCACATATCTCCTGTCTACCTATCTCTTGAGCACATCATTTTCTCTTGTGCTAGATTTAATCTTGTGTAGTAATATGCTGTAAAGGCTTGTAACCTAGGTTTGTAATGTATACTATGATGTTCACTAATTGACAAAATTATCTATGGACATGTTTCCCAAATTTTATCCCATCATTAAGTGCCACATGACTGTTATTTACCTGAATTTCCAGATATTTGCTAGTATTTATTTTTCCTAAGAACACACTCTTGGACGTATCAATTAATTTTACTTTTTATTTGCTTTCTAACAAATTTATTTTACATGCATGTTTCTCTGTATAATTTTCTAATTTCTACTTAGGTATATAAGGAGGTCTGTCCAGAAAAAGTCCAGCCATTGTTAATATAATGAGACTGATTTGTGCAACATCGATGTAACCTGGCAGCCAAGAGGAGTGGACTGGAATGCACACGTGTGAACAATGACAACTTCACTATACTAGTCAGTGGGGGCAGTGATGCTATTGAGTGAGCATGTGTATTGTGTGGCTATGGCATTCAAAATGAGTGAGCAAGTAGAGCAACAAATCTGCATCAAATTTTGTGTTAAGATTGAACATCCCTCCATGGAAACTATTTGGATGATTCCAAAGCCTGCAGCTATGGGCAACTGGTGATTGGTAGCTTCATCATGACAACACATCTGCTCTTGAATCACATCTCATGCAGAGAGTTTTGGCAAAATATCAAATCACCCAGGTGACTCAGCTCCACTACAACCCAAATTTTGTACCCTGTAACGTCTGGCTCTTCCCAAAAATAAAGTCACTTTTGAAAGGGAAAAGATTTCAGACCATTGATGAGATTCAGGAAAATATGATGGGGCAGCTGATGGGGATTGGGAAAAGTGTGCGAGTACCGAGGTACCAAGGTACCTATTTGGAAGGAGACTGAAGTGCAATTATCCTATGTACAATGTTTCTTGTATTTTTATTGTTTATTTTTAAATATATTTTATTACAGTTGTCCCATTCCCCCCCCCCTTTATTCCCTGCACTCCTCCTCTCACATGTATTCCACCCCTCCTTACTTCATGTCCATGGGTTGTACATATAAATTCTTTGGCTTCCACATTTCCTATACTGTACTTAATCTACCCCTGTCTATTTTCTATCTACAATTTATGCTACTTATTCTCTGTACCTTTTCCCCCATTCTCTGCCTCCCCTTCCCTGTTGATAATCCTCCATGGGATCTCCATTTCTGTGATTCTCTTCCTGTTCTAGTTGTTGCTTCCTTAGTTTGTTTTTATTTTTGTTTTAGGTTTGGTTGTTAATAACTGTAAGTTTGTTGTCATTTTACTGTTTGTATTTTTTATCTTCTTTTTCTTAGATAAGTCCCTTTGACATTTCATATAATAAAGGCTTGGCAATGATGAACTCCTTTAATTTGACCTTATCTGGGAAGTGCTTTATCTGCCCTTCCACTCTAAATGATAGTTTTGCTGGATAGAGTAATCTTGCATTAGGTCCTCACTTTTTATGACTTGGAATACTTCTTTCCAGCCCCTTCTTGCCTGTGAGGTTACTTTTGAGAAATCAGCTGATAGCCTAATGGGAACTCCTTGTGGGTAACTGTCTCCTTTTAGGACTCTGTGGGTCTCTCTAATGAACTCTCCTGTGAGGCTGGGAGTTTCTCTTGCCACAACAACCCCACAGGTTTTTTTTAGTCACAGGTTTTGAGACTGTATTTCCCAGCGTTAGAACCCTAGGTTGCATGGTCTTTCTCACTCCCCAGTTGTTCCAGTTCATCTTCATGCAAATGTGGAACCACCACCGGCTCTGCCAGCTGCCACCTTGCTTGCCCTGGTCCTCCAACCACTGCCTTACAGTGAGTCCTCTGTGCCTTGGCTGCCTGTCTCTGCCCCTTGTACTGGTCTGGATGAATGTTTCTTCTTTAACTCCTTGGTTGTCGGACTTCCATACAGTTTGATTTTCTGTGGTTTCTGGGTTGATTTTGTTTTTAAATTTGTTTTCCTTCTTTTGGTTGTGTGAGGAGGCTCAGTGTATCTACCTATGCCATCTTGGCCAAAAGTCTGTTTCTTGTACTTTTTATCTTCTTTAATGAATGTCTCTATATTTCATAGTACACGGCTGGATACTTTCTTAACAGACTGCATATGTAGTAGTTATTCTCTAACTATTTAAATAAATTACTTCTAATTTTTCTTTTTTAATAATGAATATTTATAGTTTTACATTTTATTCAGAGTGTATTAATCACATTCTGTAAGTTTTGAGACATACTGACCTTCTTTACATTATTTTAAGATAATGTGTTGTAGTTTGGGTTTCCCTGAAAGCAGACCCTGAATGTATTTGGGTATAAAAGCTATCTGAGATGTGATTCTGGGAAGCGTAAATGAGGAAGTGAGGGTAGTAATATTGGGCAAAGGGGCAGGAGATGGTGAATTAATAAGTGATATAATGCTATGTACAACTGGAACTCCATCTCAGAGAAAATATTTATAACATGTCTTGGAAGTGTCCCATTGAGCACAGAGGAAGCTGGAATATATACCCATAGACACTCCTAGGGGTATTAAATCCTCAGTAATTCCAAGCTGTCATGCTTGTGAGCCAAGCACGTTGGAGAAATCCTTCATGCAGAAAATATAAGACCAAGCAGCTCAAGGTAGGAAACCATTCATGGATAGTGTTTACCCCAGCTGCAAGTGAATCTAGACGACGGATGAGGGGCTAGAGATGACCATAAATGGCACCTGCTATAATGTATAATATAGATTTACTTCTATTTTTACTTAGGAATTTTTTCCCCAACTGGCTTGTTGGATCTTAAATTTTTAAGTGTATATTTATATGCTTTCTGATGTTAATGCAAACACTTATTACACATTAAAATGTGCATTTTCATGTGGCAGACCCTTCTGTGTGGTGTGGGCCCTGCTCCCACTCAGAGATGCACAGTACCCACGCCCACAGATAGGTTCTCTTGTGGGTAATCAGATTTGCAATATACCTAAGCTGCTTTTTGCTGAAAACTCCCTCACCCTGCAAATGCTTGTACTGTAACTTCCTAAAATCCATGCTAAACCTTTGCAGGGACCAGTGTAACCGGCTCAACCACTTTTGCCTTTTCATTTGCTAATATCCTTCTGTGATGTGATTACGGGCATTGGCTCCTTTGTTGTAAGGGGAGACAGTGAGTGAGGACCATCTTGTAATATGAGGAGATATAGAATAAAGGCCTGTCACGGGGGAGGCCCTCCCCTTAAGAGAAAAGTCATGCTGTCATCCTTTTTCCTCCACCAGACTTAAAGTCCATGTGTATGTTTTTATTTCATCCATAATGATGCGGACACTGCTAGCCAGTGTCCGCATCATTTTCAGTTGTAATATGTAAGGTTTTATTTAAGTGGAAGAAAGTATTACATATTAATTGTTAGGAAACTTTACATTTCAGGACAATAAACATATTTTTTAGCATAGGTGTTTTATAGACTTCTTCTACACATTCAAAAACTATTATCTAGTCCAATTTGTTATAGTTCAAATGATTTAAAATATTTATATTTCAATCTTTAAATGTATTTTGTCATAATTTCAGACTTAAAGAAAAATTGGAAAATACTACAGAAAACTGCTCTATAAACTGAACTTAGATGCATAGGTCTGTTTCTAGACTGTTATGTTTCATTGATCTATTTGTCTATCCTTTTGTGAATACCATGCTGTTTTGATTATTGAAGCTTTATGGTAAATCTTGAATTTGAAAGTATAAGTCATTCAATTCTGTTACTTTTAAAAAATTATTTTGGCTTTTGGTTTCTTGGATTTTCATAGAAATTTTAACATAAGTACTTAAAGCTGTCAATTTCCCTCTAAGACTCCTCTAATTGTATCCAACATATTTTGATATTTTATACTTTCATTATTATTCAGTTCAAAATATTTTCTTATTTTCTTGTGATTTTTTTCTTTGATCTTTGGATTATTTAGAAGTGAGTTAATTAATTTTGAGATATTCAGTGTTTTCACAGACATCTCATTGTTTTTTATTTTTAAAGTGATTAAAACATACTTCGAAGTAATTTTATTCTGTGATTAGAGATATACTCTGTCCAATTTCAATCTTTTAAGATTTATTGAGATTTGCAATGCACAGTGTATGCTGGCCTTTATGTTATATCAGTGAACATAGCATGTACTATTCAGAATAATACATATTCTGTATATGTAGGTTACAGTATTCTGTAATATCAGTCAGGTCAAAAAGGTTGACAAAGTTGTTTTGATACTTTCTGTCCTGAATGATTTTTTTGTCCAGTTGTTCTATCAGTTTCTAGAAAAGGCTGTGTTAAAAGCTCAAGCTATAATTGTGGAATTAACTATTTCTCCCTTTAAAACTATCAATTTTTAATTGATATAGTTTGAAACTATTAAGCATACACATATTTATGGCTGTTATTACTCCTTAACAAACAGACTCTTTTACTACTATAAAATGCTTTTATCATTGATAATATTATTTGCCTTGAATTGGTTTACCCAATATTAATTTCACTCCACTCTTCTTATGATTATTGTTTTTATAGCATATATTCTTCTATTCATTTACTTTCGATCTATGTTTTTATATTTAGAGAACATTTCATGTATAGCACACATAGTTAAGTCTCATTATCCAGTCTGATCATCTCTACCTTTTAAATAAATTGTTTAGTACATTAATATTTAGTGTATTTGTTGATATGTTTTGAATTAGGTCTATCATTTTCATGTTTATTTTCTGTTTGCTTTGATTTTTAGTCCTCATTTCCTCTTTCTTGCCTTATATAAGTTCTTTGCGAATTTTTAAAATTCAATTTTCATTTATGTATTGGCACTTTACAGTTACTGTTTTACATTATCTTTTAGTGGGTAATATAGGAATTACAACACATACCTTAAATTTTTCAGTCTTTTTACAATTAATATTGTACCTATTTCCATTTGCTAGGTTACAATTGTTATATTACATTTACATACAATATACATCCCCGTAAGAAAATTTTATAATTGCTTTAACCACACATGCATAGTTTAAAATAAAATGAGAGAAAAAATTAATTTAAAATTATCTAGATATTTACCATCTTTAATGCTTTTGATTCTTCCCTAAAAATATGAGTTTCCATCTGGTATTATTTCCTTTCAGTCAGGAGAAACTTTATTAACATTTTTAGTGTAAGTCGGCTGTTAACAAATTCCTTTCTTTTTCATTTGAAAATGGCTTTTTCTTTGCCTCCATTTAAAAAGGTATTTCAACTGAATATAGAATTTAGGGTTGATAGTTTTTGCTTTTATTTCAACAGTTTAAAAAAATTTATTCCATTCTCTCTCATCTCCAGAGTTTCCAATGAAAAATCAGTGATTGTCCACAATGTTATTCCCTTGTGTGTAAACTGTCATTTTTCTCTGGCTGGTTTAGATACTGTCATTTTATTTTGTGCTGTCTACAGCTACTTTTTCTACCACTTCTTCCTCTTCTTTCTTTCTGTGACTCAAATCACACATCTATCAGACATTTTTATATTTTCTGTAGTTTCACATGGTTCTATTCCTTTCGATTCAAATTGTTATATCTTGTAATTTCTGTTAACTTCAAAGTCAGGACCTTTTACTTCTGTTATACCCAAAATGTTGTTAAGTGCATATAGTATTTTTTTTTAATTTTGACAATATATTTTCAGTTTCAGAATTTCGATTTGGTTCTCCCTTTTTATTTATTTATTTTTTTAATTTTTATTTTAATTGTTGATCTTGTACAGTTTTCTGTCTTTTAGTCTCACCCCAACCCACCACCCCAGCCCTCCCCACCTCCCTCCCATTTCCACCCCCCCCCCATAGTTTTTGTCCATGTGTTTTTTATACTTGTTCCTGTAAACCCTTCCCCTTTTCCCCTGAGAGTCCCTCCCCTCTCCTCTCTGGTTCTCTTTTTTATAGTTTGTAATTCTCTGCTGAGGTTTCTTATATGTACATTTATTTTGATCATATATTTCTCTACCACTTGAGCATAATTATAATAGATGCTTTGAAATCCTTGTCTCCTAATGTCAGCATCTGAGTCATTTTGAAGTCACTCTCCATTGATTTCTTTCTTGCTTGAGTATGAATTACATTTTCATTTCTCTTCTTTATATCTAGTACTTTTAGATTGCATCTTGAACATTAGGAATATTATATTAGAAAAACAATAAATTTTGTTTATTTCTCTAAAATGTATTTTTTAAACAGATACTTAAGCTAGCTGAACTCAAATATTGAACTTTGAAACAATATATTGGATCTTTTTTTTTTTTAGCTTTAAATGGTCTTCTTGAAATATGCCCTGTAGATGTGTTGTTTGGGGTTATCCAAATATCTAAACAGCATTTTCACTTGGATTTGAAGGATCCCACTCTTCTTTGGCCCCCTTCTTTCACAGATTTCTCACCTCAACTTCCATGTGTTGTAGAACTGAAATTCTATGCTGGGGTTCCTCAAACCAGTAAAGTGATGAGTTCCTATCCATGTTTCAGAAACACCACATGGCACCAACTGGGACTTGCCCCCCACTAAAGCCTAAAAAATGTGAGACATTCTCAGTTTCATTCCCTTGTTCCAGCTTTTAATGTTCCACCACTGTCTGCCTGCTTTAATAACTCCCAGTGCCTCCAAGCAGTTGCCTTTTGTATTTTGTCCCTTGCTTGCAGTCCTTATATATAGAAGAGCTGACTTGGTAGAAACTACTCTACCATTACCCAATTACTCACTTTTGGTTATTTTTGCATTTGTGACTTTTATAAATTGGGGAAATACCACACAACTCAATAGTCACAATAAAAGAGGGATTTTAAAAACTTAAGACAAAGAGCCAATATCAAAATATATAACCAAAAGAAAACTATACCCTTCTACATGAATATTTACCAACACAGCCCTTATAGAGGATATATTGCCTTTAATAATGTACTAATTATTTAGAATATAATGGGATTTATGTGATTATGATAGTCTTTCAAATTTGGGTGATGCACATGAATAAAATGATTTAATCATGTTTTGCTTGAAACTGTCATTTTGCCTGTGTGCATCTTATAAACCACCCTGGACTATCAGAGCTCTATAGAGGATACTCGAGAAACTCATCTGCCTGTCTATATATAAGTATACCTTTTTACATTTTTCCTCATCACATTTCAATCTTTGTTTCTTCTCTTTATAATTCCTCATCCCTGTTTGCACTCATCTCAAATAAGGTCAAAAGCAATACAAGAATGTCAACTTTCACCACTTTGTTCAACATAGTATTGGAAGTTCTAGCCATAGCCATCAAGCAAGAAAAAGAAATAAAAGATACCCAAATTTGAAAGGAAGAAGTCAAACTGCACCAATTTTAGATGACACAATACTATATAAAGAGAACCCTAAAGACTCTGCCAAAAACTATTAGGTCAGTAAATAAACCCAATAAAGTTGCAGGATAAAAAATTAATAGACACAAATTCGTTGCATTTCTAATAACACTAATAACAAACTATCAAAAGAGAAATTAAGAGAACAATTCTAGATAGTTCTGGCCAAGATGGAGGCATAGGTAGAAACCCTTCCCTTCCTTACACAACCAAAAGGAGGATAACAACCAATCTAAAATCAACAAACAACCAGAAGTGTCAGAAAATCAAACTGCATGTAACTCCAACAACCATGGATTTTAAAAAACAATCAAAAAGAACAACCAGACTGGTAAGGCGGCGGACAGAGAGAAACTTCAGCAAGGTGGCAAACTGTGCAGGCAGGGCTGTCTGCTGCAAGGCAGTGGGGCTGACTTAAGGGGAAACTGAGACTCAGAGATGGCTGTGGACTACAGTGGTTGCTGCGGTGGGAGAAATTCCCGGTCTCACATGAGAGTTCATTGGAAAGTGGGCTAGAGATGAGCAGGGGAGCTGCATTGTTCCCTCTCTGTCCGCGCCCCCACAAGCAGCGCTGCAGCACAGCAAGGAAGGTTGCCCTGCCCTGGTGAATATCTAAGGCCCCACCTCCTTACAACTTAACAGGTGTCTGGAGCAAAGAAATAGGTCCAAAATGAAAGAACAGAGCAAAATTTCAGAAAGAGAGCTAAGCAGTCAGGAGATAGCCAACCCATCTGATGGAGAATTTAAAGCCCTGATAATCAAAATGCTCACAGAACTGGTCGAGCTTGATCAAAAAGTGAAAGACACCCAAAATGAAATAAAGCAAAATATTCAGGAAACCAACAGTGACAGGAAGGAAACCAGGACTCAAATCAACAATTTGTAACAAAAGAAAGAAATAAACATCCAACCAGAACAGAATGAAGAGACAAGAATTCAAAAAAATGAAGAGAGACATTTGAACATCTGGGACAGCTTGAAACATTGCAATATCCAAATTATAGGGGTGCCAGAAGGAGAACAGGAAGAGCGAGAAATTCAAAACTTATTTGAACAAATAATGAAAGAAAACTTCCCAAATTTGGTGAAGAAAATAGACTTCCAGGAAGTCCAGGAAGCTCAGAGAGTCCCAAAGAACTTGGACCCAAGGAATAACACACCAAGGCACATCATCATTAAGTTACCCAAGATTAAAGACAAAGAGAGAATCTTAAAAGCAGCAAGGAGGAAGGAAAGAGTTACCTACAAAGGAGTGCCTGTAAGGCTATCAGCTGATTTCTCAAAAGAAACCTTACAGGCAAGAAGGGGCTAGAGAGAAGTATTTGAAGTCATGAAAGGCAAGGACCTACATCCAAGATTACTCTATCTAATAAAGCTATCATTTAGAATGGAAGGGCAGATAAAGCGCTTCCCAGATAAGGTCAAGTTAAAGGAGTTCATCATCACCAAGCCATTATTATATGAAATGTTAAAGGGACTTATCTAAGAAAAATAAGATCAAAAATAAATGACAACAAACTCACAACTATTGACAAATGAACCTTAAAAAAAGGAAGAAAGAAAAACAATGAAAACAAAATCTAAGCAAACAACTAGGACAGGAACAGAATCAGAGAAATGGACATCACATGGTGAGATTTCATTGGGGAGGGGGAAGGGAGGAATAGGAGGGAAAAGATACAGGGATGAAGAAGTATAATTGGTAGGCATTTAATAGACAGAGAGAGATCAAAAATGGTATAGGAAACAGAGGACTCAAAGAACTTATATGTACTACCAATGGACATGAACTAAGGTGGGGAATGCTGGATGATTGGGGGGTGCAGGGTGGAGGGGGGATAAAGGGGGAAAATTGGGAAAACTATAATAGCATAATCAATAAAATATACTTAAAAAACAATTCTATTTATAATTTCATCAAAAAATTTAAAATACCCAAGAAAAAGATTAACTAAGGAGGTGAAAGATCTGTACTCTGAAAACTATGACACTAATTAAAAAATTCAAAATGACACAGATGAATGGAAGGATATACAGTGCTCATGGATTGGGATTACTGATATAATTAAAATGTTCATACTACCCAAAGTAATCTACAGAATCAGCATAATCCCTACCAATGGCATTTTTCACAGAACTAGAACAAATAATTCTAAAATATATATGGAATCACAAAAGACCTCAAGTAGCCAAAGCAATTTCAAGAAATAAGAACAAAGTTCGAGATATTATGCTCCCTTATTTGAAACTATACTATGAAGCTATTCTAATCAAAATAGTCTTATACTGGCACAAAAACAGACACATTAATCAATGGAACAGAACAGAGACCCCAGAAATAAACCTCCACTTATACAGTCAATTAATTTATTACAAAAGAGACAAAATATACAATAGAGAAATCAAATTCTCTTCAATAAATAGTATTTGGAAAACTAGACAGGCACATGCAAAAAAAATTAAACTGGGCCACTTTTTTTAAAACAAACTCATGCTTAAACATAAAACCTGAAACCATAAAAATTCTAGAAGAAAACATAGGCAGTGAACCCTTTGACCTCAGTCTCAGAAATACTTTTTGATATGTCTCCCCAAGCAATTGCAACAAAAGCAAAACTAAACACATGGAACTACATCAAACTAAAAAGCTTTAACACAGCAAAGAAAACCATCAACAAACAAAAAGACAACCTACTGGATGGGAGAAGATATTTAAAAATGATATATTCAAAATATAAAAAGAACTCATATAATTTAACATCAAAAAAAAACAAACAACTCAATCTAAAAATGGGCAAGGGCATTAGTAGGTTTTTATCCAAAGAAGACATACAAATGTCCACAGATAAATGAAAATATGCTCAACATTGTTAATCATCAGGGAAAAGCAAATCAAAATCACAATGAGATATCATCTCACACCAGTCAGAATAACTACTACCAAAAAGTCAACAAACAACTGTTGGCAAGGATTTGGAAAAAGGAAAACCCTGATACACTGTTCATGAAATTGTAAATTATTGCAACCACTACAGAAAACAGTAAGGCATTTCCTCAAAAATTTAAAATAAAACTTGTATAGCCCAGCAATTCCACTTGTAATGTTTTTCAAATAAAACAAAAACACTGATTTGAAAAGATAGATTCACACTTATGTTCATTTGTGCATTATTTGCAATACCCAGGATGGAAGCAAACTAGGTGTCCATCAACAGATGATTGGATATAGGAGATGTGGTACATATATGCAGTGAAATATTACTCAGCAATAAAAAATGAAATCATGCCATTTGAAACAACATGGATGGACATATAGGATATTATGCTAAGAGAAATAAGTCAGACAGAGAAAGGAAAATACTTACGATTTTACTTAAATATGGAATCTAAAACATAAAACAAATGTCTAATCACTATGTTGTACACCTGAAACTAATATAATATTGTATGTCAGCCATACATTAATTAAAAATAAATAAATAATAAACATGCCAAGTAGATTTTTTTAAAAAGACTAACCTTCTGACATGTAGATACATTCAATAAATACTCAGATGAATGAAGGAATCTTATCCATTATTATGTTTCCATAAGTTTTATTTTCTTGGGCCACCATTTCAACCATGAAACTCCTTTGCTAAGAAGTAAAATTGCTTCTTTAAATTTTCTGCATTTCTTCAGGTCTAAATCTCAAAACCCAAATAAAATTTCTTTAACTTTCCTCCTAGGAAAAATATCTGAATCCCAAATATAATTGATAACGATCTAAAAACAAAGAGGCTCAGAGCTTCCTCAGCAGGCATTTGTTGTTTTTCCCTCTATCCTCTCCCAATTCTTGGCTCACTCAGTGTCAGCCAAGGAAAGCTCGCAGGTGGGTGATAGAAGGTCTAACCACTTCCCGGACAAGTGGGCAGATGAGCAGACAGTAGGAGTGTGCCTCAAGGAATTCGGAGGTGAAAGGTGTCTGAGATCTGCTTTGATTTGCACTGTGTTTTGAATCCCTCATCGTGGGAGTATATTCCATTATATACAATAATAGTGTAGGAATTGATCACTTTCCAGAAATCTGTTCTTTGGTATCAGTTGCTGAATTATTTACAGCAAGTAAAGATTCCTTTCTTCTCATCTGCCTGGGAGGTAGCTGACCTGGATAGGTGTCCTCCAGTGGCCAGAACCAAAAAATCAAGTCTTCTGTCTCTCATTTATATGCACTCTGCTTTGATGTATACATTTACTTTTTTATATGATTCATTTCTCTGAAGCTACTTTCTCATCTCCCAATTACTAAATAATGGTTTTAGGTTATCATCTTCTATGCTGTTGCATAGATAGATTAGGTAGATAAATGACAGATACACATCCATGTACTTAAAGAAATATTTTTCTACTTCCTCATCATCAATCTGTGCTCAAATATAATATTTCTGTAGCACTCTGATCAGGAAGTTGAACTGATACCAAAAATTATGAGCAGTAAAGCTTGTTTATAGAAAGTGGGCTCCTGCATCCAAAGGCTGTCCCATAAACTATCTCTACAACATTCCTTAAATTCAAATTTCTCTGTTCAGCCTCTGCTCCAAGGTTTTGAGATGCCATACAGCTCTCTGAACCACATGTCCTGCAATTGCTCCAAAGGTCCTCACAACTCCTCCCCTCTCTTGCCCTCCAGAGGTTTGAATTCCAAATCCTTTCCCTATACATCTTTCTTTTCCAAATGTTCTAGAATTTATTGTCATCTCTTTCAAAACTTTTCCTGCAGTCTCCTTTTAATTGTGTGCTTTGTTTGCATGGTTTCACAGAATCTGCTTAACTTTCTGTACTTTTTTTTGAGTCTGCACTTCATATACAATGAAACAATCACAAAATAAACAGTCAATTCAGGAAATCCTGAGATAAAGCACACAAGCAATGACAGCTAAAAGAGGCAAATTGCATTTTTCTCTTTAAGCCTGTTACTTGTAGATGTAAATCCTAATTCTCTATTCACATATAAAGTCATTGTTTATTTCACTGAGGTTTCTCAGCCACGTCTGTTAAAACGTGTGTAGTGCCATATTTTATGATGATGATCATTGTAAAATAGATTGCTAATACCTTCCCCAAAAAATCTGTCACAGATATATTAGGTATCACTGCACCACTAACTCAAGCTGTTCATATAGATTGAAAGTAATCAGAATTAAAAGGAAAACTAGGAAAGAAAATAAGAACCATTTTCTAAAAGTGTAGAAGCACATGAACACTTGTCTACCTAATCATCAGGCATGTAAAACTTTTATTTCTCAGTTAATAAGCACCACCTGTGTTTATAAAAAGTCTCTGATGACTTGTTTTGTCTCTCACAAAGAATATAAAATGTTCTTAGAATGGATTCCATAGAGTATACACATATTATTAATGTACTCCAAAATCCTTCCATATGACTGAGGTAACCTTCATTACCCTCTTCCCACTCCCTACTGCACACTTTCTTCTTTATTTTTTTATTGAAATGATATAATATAAAAAAATCATTGACTACATATAAATCAATTGCCTGTGACATGTTACAGGGAAAAAGAAAACATCAAGATTGCCAATAACAGTCACTCAGTCTCATAAAACTTGTAATCAACTTCCAAGCCAAGGCGTAAACTGTAATATATTGCTAAAACATATAACAATAATAAACTATTTGAATTGCACCTTCGCATTCTCTGTCGTTAATAACAAATAAGCATGAAAAAATTTTGACAGTCATTCATTTTAATGGGTGTCTGCTTGTTTATCAGGTGTGTCATCTGGCATTATAGAATACAACCTTATCCTTGGAAGGGTATGAGGAGAGAGAATGCCTGAGCTTTGGATTCTAACTACAGACAATGAGAATTATATCCACAGCAAAATTCTAAGAGTAACTTCTTTCTTTATCTCAGCCCCAACAGAGCTTCTACCAAATCTTTTTTTGGCCATAAGTGAATATATAAAATCACGTTCCCCATCTGATTAAGCTTTTTTTTTTAAATTTGGACTCTTCTAGACATCTACTGCTGCATAAAAAGCACTCCAAAACAGTAGCTTCAAACAATAACAATCACTTATTTTGCTTATAAATCTGGGAGCTAGCTGGGCTCAGCTAGGCAGCTCTCATTTGAGGTTTTTCATGCAGTTGCAATCAATCTGTGGCTAGAGCTGAGGTCTGACAGAGGTCACCTTGAAAGCTTTTGACTGTTTAGTGTATGGGCTGGGGCGATTCAAACAGCTGCTGTGTGGACTAGCTGGAGTTCCTTCTGCATCTCTCCTCCCTCCTTCCCTATCCCTATCCCTATCCCTCTCCCTCTCATCTCTCTGTGTGGTCTCCATGCAGGGTAACCAGACTTCTGAAGTGGTGACTGAAGGCTCAGAACAAGCGTTCTGAGAGAGAGCAGGTGGGAACTGCATTTGCCTTTAATGACCTCACAATTACATTCCCTCGGTGTTCTGTTCATGGACACTGTCACCCAGGCACAGGTTTGAGGTGAGGAAACATAGACACCATCTCAAAATGAGTCGTCAATAAGGTTCTTAAAGGTTTCCATACAGGATGTGGTGGATATTTGTGCAAATAACCATCTGCCATACAGTTACACACTCCAATGCACACTTACATACTCCAGTGCGCACATTTTCATGTAAAATAAATAGAATTCTTGATTGACAATGCAGTGAACTTCAATGAGATTAATAGTGTGATGTTTCTTATTGTGTTTCTAATAGTATAAATTTTCTCGTTTCTGTTCCTTAGCTAGACAGTTCATGTTAGGCAAAACTGGGTGAATTAGTGGAGGATATTTTAGCATCTTTAGAGACTAAAGGGCAGAAAGAATCTGGTAATCTTTGTTAATCAGAATGCTGTTCATGGACCAGCACCATCACATCACCTGGGCACTAGTTGGAAATGCAGAATTACAGGCCCATTGAGTCAGCATCTGCATTTTACCGGGAT
Source organism: Glossophaga mutica (assembly GCA_039655065.1). Taxonomy (NCBI): domain Eukaryota; kingdom Metazoa; phylum Chordata; class Mammalia; order Chiroptera; family Phyllostomidae; genus Glossophaga; species Glossophaga mutica. The sequence goes on along the minus strand of CM077307.1, from coordinate 89,645,805 downwards.
CCCCAGTTGATTTGTGTGCAATGAAACTTTGAGAAGCATTGTTAATGGGTTTTGTAGTGCAGTTTTACAAACAAATTTGTCCTTGGAACCCTATTTTTACCCTATTTCTTGGGATCACTGGGGAATCATTTAGAGATTGTCATGAGTGTCCTTGAGGTACTGCACATACACACACACACCATTTAAAGGAGCGAGTCACTTGGTCCAGCTCTCTTAAACTTCTCCCAAGAGAACTGGATGGTTTATGGGACCCCCAATCTCAGGCCAGAGAGGGGCGAAGAAAGGGTCCTGGCCTCCACCCCACACCTTGTCCTTCAGGCATCCTCTTCTCCCACTCCCCACAGCACCCCCCGAGCTGGTGTGACTTTTCCTTACATCATAATCTAATTCATAGCTTTGCTTCATTCTCAGCTGTGTCCCAGTGCCCACAACAGTGCCATTCACACAGGAGGGAATCAATCAAAATCCTCAGCATGAAAGAACAAATGAGTGAATGTTAGCAGAAAGGAAGCATAGAAAAGAACCCAGTTGTGAATTATGAGAGCACAAGTCAGGAAGAGCACTAATTTGTTCTCTTTCCTGTGCATCTGTGCTGTCCACCCAGAGAGACTGAAGCTTCCTGACAACAAGCTCTTGTCTTACTCAGACGGAGTTCCTTTCCTATGGCAGCCAGACCAGTAGGGGATCAGCAGTCATGTGTTCATTGATATTGACAAGGTGGTGGGAACTCTGGCAGCTTTTTAAAAATCTCCATACCCTTCCTCCTCCTCTGAGCCCACAGGAAACGATCCAGTTTGCTTTGCGAATTGTGAAGAAAGAGGAAAGAGAGGAAGGAGAGGAGAAGAAGGGAAATAGGAGGAGGAGGAGGAGGAGATACGGGTTGGAGGAACCTGGGGATGATAGAGGAAAATGACATGACTGTGGAGGCAGTACATAACGCACACTTTATCAGGTGGCACTTGCTTGGAGTGCTGCATGTGGGGAAGTCTCTCACAGCATGGGGGTGACCATACAGAAGGAAAAAAGAACAAAGCAATCCCTGGGAGAAGAGGGGCTCACACAGCACTCAGCAGCACAGTGGGGAGTCTCTGGGACAGAGAGCTCAGAAGGGCAGAGCGGCTTGAGATTCATCACTTCAGGGTCCTACCCCATCAATAGGTGACAGTTGCAAGGGGAGGTGTCACTGGATATACAAAGAAGAAAGTCTTTCAATGGCTAAAATTTTTGTTTAGGCTATTTTTTAAATAATTGGTGTGTATAAATTCAAGTTTGGCATGTGTGGGCTTTTGAGCTAAAGATAAAGAAATAAAGAACCTAGGAGTACATACACAGAGGCCATCTACGGCTCATTCATATCCCAGGGGAAGAGAGTATCTTTCCAGGAGTCCTCCACTGCAAAGCGGAGAAATGTGGAAGAGGCTGAAGGCTTCTTCTTAGAAGCTAGGATTCACTAATTGTCACCACACAACCCAGTCTGGCCCAATCCATACTATCCTGTAGTGGCAATTCAACAATCATTAAAATCAATCAAATCGTCAAGAGACGCAAATTGCTCTCATTTTTAAATTCTTTGGAAATGGTTATAATATACCAAATTCTATCAAAACACTAGGCTGGTTGAGGAGATCTGATTTTTCTGCTTTTGTTTTATCCTTCACTATAAACTTCAAAATGTCAACCAGAATCTCTCTTGCTTATGAAAATAGTATATACATGGAAATGTGTGTGGTTATGATGACACTAGTGACTGGATTTTGGTCATGCATTTTTTTCAATAAGGAAATCATTTTAATGGAGTTTGTGTTTTCTTTCTTTATTTATTTAAAAGGCAGTATCATTAGTCGAGCTCTCAGACTGCATAACCCTTCTTACAACAGGCTCAGTCACCAGGAACTGTGTAGATTGGAGAGAGAAACACATTACTGCACATCCGTGCAGGGCGCCTTTGTAAAAGCACGGGATGGGGGGGCAGTGAATCCGATCAATCAGCCTAAAACTCAGGATTAGGTAGCATCAAAACAGATTTCACTCAAGCTAACAGTGATCACCTCTAAAGTTCAACTGTTTTCTAAATACATTGACCTTTTCATTAAAAGGTAATGTTTGGCAACATCGAGGGGTGGGAAGATTGCAGAAAATAATAATTTTAGAATGTTCATGTCTCTCTTCATGGAAGAGAAGGAAGGTCCTTTTTTACCCTGGTTACCCATGCACTTTGAGAAAAATAAAGCCTTTTGTGTTGGAAGAAAACAAACCAACTTTTATACTCGAGAATACAATAGCTGTTTCCATTTTCAACCTGGCAGTTTGTTTAAACTGCAGGGATCATTAGAGATCTCCTACCAGGCAGATAAAGTAGATTTTAGTTTTGCTCTTATGATCCATATTAGCTTACAAGAAACAGCAATTCCCCTCCTACATTAAGTTTGGCTAAGTAAGGAAACAACATGAGGGAATTTATGTGAATATGGAATGGGTATATAAATGAATTGTTTAGGCAAAAACCACTCCTACATTAAGCTACCTATTCTTTCAATTCACCAGGGTTGAATAGAGTAGCAAACTTGTTTAAGGATGCTAAGCAATTTGATCCTAGGTGACCTGTATGGTCACTGCTCAGAAATACATATTTGTTGCAAAGAAATTCTAACTTTGAGAACAATTAATCCTAACTATTAATACAAAATCTACTGGAAGAGGTGGACAATTGTGGGGGGGCTCCATCCACAGAGCCCCATCCCTCCCTCAAACGGATGAAAATAAAACTACCAAGATATGATCTGCTTGGGGAGGAGAGGTGGACAAACTCTCAGAGGAGAATGACCCAGAGCGCCTTTCTCACTGGGCTTTTATTAGGTTCAAATACACAGGAATACAGGTAAGTCAGGTGGCAAGGATCAAACAATGGATCACGTTTCAAAGAAATCTGAGGGCTTAATCTGAGTCAGTGTCTGTCAGGAAAGGGGGTTGCCAAATTTTGGGAGACATACTCATTTCCTACTCGGACCCTTATCATTTAAATGAGAGCACTCTTAGCAAAGCAGGTTTCACAGGACTTTAGGAATTCTTTCTTATGCCCGATCACCCGGGGAAACCATTCTGGCCAGCACAGGGCTGCACCACTCACCGTCATAGTTTCAGGCTTTAAGCTGATTAGGCCCAGGAAGCAAGAGATAAGCAAGACATCTCCCAGATGGAAATGGGGACTCGGGCTATGTCAGAATAGCTGGGGGGTGAGGGTCCATCACCCCCTCTTTGATGCAGCTCCCCAAATCCTTCCATGAGGGCCTTCCAAGTGGTCATGTCTGGCTTAGGTTGCCCCTCCCATGAGGTGTCTTACCTATTATTTACCAACCGACAGAGCATTAGGGGCCAGAGATGGATGAGGCAGAAGCAGCGCTCCTGACAGGGAGATAAGCTTTGCCTCCTTAGTAGGTCACATGCTCTTGACAGAACAAACCCAGATGAAGTGAGTCCCTTTGCTCTTACTCAGCCCACCATGCGGTGCAGATTACAGCTCCTGAGACCAGGCCGAACAGTCGGCAACAGACAATTTAGGTATTTTATTTCCTTTTAGGAAAACAAGTCACAAATTGGAAAAAAAGAACGAAGAATGTTAACACTAGTGGTTAAGAAATGGCAATGCCATCCGTCTAGTCCCAGTCAGTTTCCTCACTTTGTTAAGCTGTCCAAGAAACAACTTAGCTGCTCTGTGCTCAGGGTGCCCCCCAGTCCCACAGATACACAAATCAGGAGCACTCCCTCAAAGCGAGACTTTGATCTCTTGAGCCAAAGCTTTTATATCCAAAAAACTTTGCAAAAGCTTATATCAAAGGTGAGAAATACTTTCTTATGCCCTTATAAAATAAATAATGGTAATACTAAAGGCTCAGGGAATTTCTCATTTTACATAAACATGCAATGACACACACACACACACACACACACACACGTGTTTAACAATTTAGAAACAGCAGCATCATTTAATATCCATGTGAAACCTTCTCTGGAAAGCAAGGAGAAAGTAGAAGGTGTGAGTCAGATGTTCCACTGCCGCGGCCCCTTCCGACTCCCCAGTCCTGAGTCCTCACTCATCACTCCAACCCCTCTCTCCAGGTGCAAATCTCTGAGCATGTGAAAGCTGGTCATGCAGGTGCATTTCCCATACCTGCCACAGTGTGAAGCCACCTCATTTCTGGCCCCGAGGAGAGTTCTTTTTCCTTGCAGCAAGATAATGTTTTAAAAAGCTGACTTTTAAACCTCTTACTGAATTTTTTAATGGATTAAATTCATCATGTCACCAGCTGCTGTGCAGCTAATAGAGCCATAAAACACTGTATTAAAGGATTACCCATGCAAAATTTCCTCTTGTGCTAATGTGAATTTTAATACTTTTAACATTTAGTTGAGATGGGAATGTCCAAGAACAGCTTGTTCAATAGGTTGTTCTATAAAATTAAGTTCCTCATCTCATCAGAAATGCCAGGACTCTATTAAGTTAAAATTTTACAGAGAGGCTGAGATGATTCACTGTGCAGCTTTGTGAGGGGGAGACAACATCTGCTTCTACACTAACGCTCTTGAAAGAAAGAAGAGAGGAAATGAAGGAAAAAAGAAAGAAAAGGAAATGAAAGAAAAGAAAAAATGGAGAAAAAAGCAAAACAATTATGAATTCCGTAAGTTCACAAAGACTGGGCTGAGCAGAGAAAAATGCTAACGTGAGGTTTGTGAAAGGTCAATTTATACAACCCCAAAATGGTGTTAATAATTGGGAACACCTAAATTTATGTCCTCTTCAATGTCATTTGTCAGAAGGTCAAAAATTCTTAAAATATACCAAGTGGCTATTATGCAAAATCACATAAATCATACTTTGCATAAAATGTGATTATGTGTATCTAGATGGCAGAATAGAGAACAGAGAAAAATGTAGCTTATAGAGGACAAAAGAATCACAAGAAGGGAATCTAGCAATTATGTAGTTCAACTTCTTTTTGTAGGTTGGGACTCAATGTGGAGACCCCAAGAGTTGCCAGCTTGTCCAAGGTCACATTCTAATCAATGCAGAGTGAAGAATAAAACCCAGGTCTCCTGACACCCAGACAAAGAGACCACATGTGTACCTTACATATCTATAAATCTGTGTGTATCAATTATGTATTCATGGAGTGGCTTGTATGTTAAAAACAATAATAAAAAGCAGTAAGTGAACAGTGATAAGATCACATTTCCTCCTTTTGTAAATAAGGGAACAAAGCTATACGTATTGCATATCATTTCCAAAATACTTCCACATCACACCGCCTTCCGAATATTTAACTTGAAATGTTCTATTCTTAGTTATGTCTCCTTAGCCTGTTTTCATGAATGACCCTTCAAAGCCTGCTTGTAACTATTACCTGTGCATTGTAAATGTTATACATTTCATTATTTTCTAAAGAATTGTATCTTCAGTGAGGCTGCTACAAAACAAAACAGATGTTTTTTCTTTAATGTTGTCCAATAATTGATCTAAATCATGGACAAAGGCTCCAAATTCTCAACACGATTAAAGTGACATTACAGTGTGACTGCGCCTGATTTGAAAATGCGACCCAGGGATGATCGGTTTTAATGGAATTTCTCCAAAGTCAGTGTTCTTTACCCCAGCTGAATTTTGTCCACAGCTCCATATTTTGTACTCTGTATGTATTACTGCTCTGAGAGCCTGTCATTTCTTATCAGAATGAGAAAGGCTAAAGAGATAATATTTCAATAACATACTGGCCTGATCATAAAATAACTCAATGGAAATGTGTAACTGCCTCAGGCAGCCCGGCAGGGTACTCAGCACTCAGATGATTTCTATTCTGTTTTTTTTTTTTTTTTTTTTTTTATGGTTACATTTTCTGTTATATCAGACATCCCCTCAAGTCTTAGTTATGCTTTTATTCAAAAGGGAAAACCGTAGTATAAAGACCTACAAAACTTATTATGATATATTACTACAAAGAAATAAAAGTGGCTGCCATAGTGGCATATTGATAAGGACAGGCCTGCCACATTAATTGACCTTTGTTCATCTACCCACCAGGACTGAGGCCTGAGTTTCTCGGTTGCTAGGCAACGGAGGTCACAGTTTTCAGGTCTTAAATGCACAACCTAGTAGAAAAGATGATGTGATCTTCAGAGGGAAAACAGATGTTTGGCAGCAGTAAGAATTTCAATAGGTGCAGAAGTTTGGGGTTTTCTTTTTATCGTGCTAAAGGCTAAAGGAGAGAAACTTTAATTTGTCAGAAGATTGTGGGAACAGATTTTTAAGTTGTGGTGATTAGAATCTATTGCTGAAACAATGTGAAGAGAATATAGTCAAGCTTCTTTTTGATACTCACACTGACATATGGCTTAGGGTTTTAGCTGGTAGAACAATGATCAAACTCTCGCTGGAAACATGCATGCACATGCAGACATGTCGAAAACACAGAGTGATCATGGGAGATGAATTTGGGGCTGATTCGGAGGTGAGGGTCTTTTTTTTTCACAAACATTACTCTATCCTGCCTTGCTTAATGACAGTGCTGCAGGCAGCACACCGGCCCTGAAAGATCAGCTGCAAGAAAACTCACTCCCTATCCCTTTCTGTACTGCCAAGTCAACACTTTCTTTAAACTTTAATAAAGGGCATTAGAGAGAACCTATTTCTCAGCCAGAAAGAAACACTTCATCCCTACATAATTACATTTGAGAATATATTCTACTGATATGTATTTAACTTTTGTTATATTATCCTAATAACATTTTAATAATGGTAAGTTTTTAAACAAGAAATTTGGATGATTTAAATAAGTGTCAAGATTATGTAAGAGAAGGATTTTGAACTTACCATTTCATAATTTATTTGAATATATTACCCTAAAAAAGAGCAGCTATTTTTATTTTACTTTATTTTAATATCCATTCTGTAAGTATAGTAATATCTTGTGATAGAGACATGGTAATTAACTCTTAAACATTTACTTTGCTCAATGTAATGTTTGGGGGGAGAGAGGAATAAAAATATAAAAATGTGTGAGTATGAGTGTGTGTGTTCATATGTGTTGGGAAAAGAGTAACTAAAAACAATAGGTGAATAATTTAGAATCCAGAATTTTAAAAGACGGATATAAGGGTTGCTGGTTTCTTTCACTCTGGTCCATATCTAAGTTCCTTCCTATAGATTCCACCTTCTTTCAGCCCTGGGTGCTAGATAGATATCCTGGCTCATATAAATAGCAATGAGACAGCCAGGGGGCAGGTCATGTGCCTGGAGACTGAGGCTGTCAGATAACTCTAATGATTTCTTTGGTCCTTCAGGGTGAAAAATTTACTTCATACTTTTTTGTCTAATATTTGCCATTTTCCTTTCCCTGAAGATAACTGCCATTTGTAGATATGTTCACTGCCTTTTCCAGGTTGTCAGCATTGAAAGAACATAAAACAAAGCCATTGGAAAAGATACAGACCCCATTCCACTGAGTCAGATACATACCCATGCCCTAGAAACAGAACGGGTGAGACTCTTCTCAGCTATGTCTCAAAGCTATTTGGCACATTGTTCTTGCTGATCCACAGATCCTGCTTTTCATTAAACCTTGGTTAAGACTTCCAGAAATTCACAGATCAGAGGGCAGGAGTGGGAAAAACAAGCTTCCGGCAGAGTAGCCTCCTGAGATCATAAGGACAATCTCAGTTGTATATCTAAGTGAGGGTGGACAGTAGACCAGAAATTGTTTGACTGACATACAATAAGTACAGAAGAGAAAATAAAAGTACAGTCATTTCATGCCTATGGAATCTAATAAAAAATATTTGAATTGGTGCTTTGTATGTCTTTTTCTATTAAACTTTTAAAAATGTATTATATTTTACAAAAATATGAACCCCCAATGGATTGGCAGAATAAAAAAATGGTTCCTTAAGGAATACCTCCCTCAGCTGAGGTCATTATACCCCACTTGACATGGTCCTGGTAAAAAAATGTGGCAAATCAAACCTCGATGCAGACTCTTTACAGAGGGGAGGCAGGACCCATAGTAGGTCCCAGCAGAAACTTTCTGCCCCAAAATCTGTTTTTACAATGCTTTCAATTTATTACTTTGAGCTAGGCATTTCCTCTCTGATAATCTAAGAGGCCGGTTGATGTGGACACATTGGTAACAAGTCCGGATTCACTTTAGCCTGATTTCCTCTGAGAGCAGAAGACAGATACTGAGCTCTGCTGCAAGATGAAAAAGTTAAAAAAAATGAAGTGAGATTGGAGCTTAGTAGAGAATTGGTTTTGAAAGAGGACTTGATAGAACTGAGCCTCAGCACTGCTTTGGCCTCCATCTCCCAGCTACTCTCCAGGAGGTACAACTCTTCACGGTCCATGCAGGCACACAGCAGAATCCTGACCTCTACAACTTTCTTACTCTGAAGCAACAGGTACTCAGTTCCTTCAGAGGACAACTGAGTTTGCCCCTTTACATTATTTGTTCTCAGATCTATCCCCCTTTTCTCTTGCTCTGCTCTGTCACAGAAATGGTGGTTCCCAGACTCCCTTTTCCTCTTGGCTTCTCCTGAGGTTTGTCCAATGGGAGGTGCTGGCAGGAAACTGGAGTGGACTTCTACATGCTACTCCCAGTATGGAGATGAACCACTCTGCACAGCTCTCAGCAGAGCCATAGTCATCACCTCCAGCATAATCATCATCATTACCCAGTCAAAGTGGACTGGAAAAGTGTCTTCAACCACACTCCAAGCACCCAAAAAAGATGTGCAGCTGGAAAAGAGAGCTCATGGCAGCTCTGAAGAGTTGAATCAACAACTGGGAGACATCATAAACATCCCCAGTGAGGAGACTGCTGAAGAGACTGAAAGGAACCCCAGGTTTCTGGAGAGACACTCACAGTCAAATAGCCTGTCAGCAATAAGTAGCAAATATTGGAAAATAAATTTCTAAAAGAATTAGTCAAGTTGTTATGTTCTAATAAATGACTTTCTATTAAATTATCCTAAAAGAAGCATTTCTTCAACCTTTACTAAAAGCCGTATCTACTATCGGGATAACTCCAATAGCCTCCTGCAGGGTCTTCCTACATTTTCTCTTGCTGTACTTGTCTCCAGCCAGTTCTACTCAATGGAGCTAAAATTAACTGTTCAGAATATTACCCAAGAGGGAAACCAGGGATTCTCTCCTTGCTCTACTCTGACAGGCATCTCTAGCAGCAGCTGCATCTGTCCAGGATGCCAGGTCCCACCGGGAGATCCCCAATGTGGTCCTAAACCACCCAAAGGAGCCAGCTTCTGGAGTCTGATAACACCACCATCCCCAGAGTTCCTCCAGCCCTTCCTGGTGTTGCTAAGCTCTCAGTACCTCACTGTCCTGTCTCCTCAGCTCTTCTATTGCCTATGTAAATAATGCCCTATCTTAAATCCCTCTTTTGACATGCCTCAAAAGATAATTATTCTCTTGATATATGTGTTTGATATTCTTATGGGTAAGTCTCTATGGACAACTATGCAACTACTATCCAAGCATAGCATGAACAGAAAAATCTCTAATGGAGAACATAGCATACATAGTACGCACATGCTAATTATGACTAGAAGCTCTTTCATAATCAAAATCCTGTCCTGTTCATCACCATATCCCCAAGACAGTGCCCACACATGATTTGTAAACAATTAATATTACTTGAATATTGTTTGTTTCCTTTTGAATATTCTTAAATGAAGAGTAAAGAAGATTGTATTTAAAATATTTTCAAATGCAGAAAGAATTAGTATGTTTACTGTATACTATGCAAAAGTAAGATTAAAGGCCTTCATTTGATGTTTTTAAACCACAGGAATCCCTGGTCATACTGTTTTATTGACCAATACTTAGCCCATTCTTTTAGTAATGCTGTGAGCCCAAAGGAACTTAGTCTTCCAATCAAAAATTTAAAAGTCAATCAGATTGGCCTTCAAAAAAGCAAGAGAAATTGTTTCAGTAGAATTCCTTTCTGAAATCCAAATTCAGCTAGTTATATTCTACCTGGGCAAAATGTACTTACTTGTAAGAAGTAAATTATCACATCATAAAACTGTCTGGTGGGATTCTCCCTGTTTGAGGTGTTAAATACCTATGTCACCTTCAAAGAAAACTACTTTTGACATTTACTTCTTAGAAGAAAGGCAAGAGTTGGCCTGAGGCAAGATTGGGAAGTCATAGAGATTGTTCTCGGTTCACCTGCCTCCCTTCCTAACTCCACAGATCCTTTCACTCCCTCCAGAACTTACACTAAACTACTGATAACAGCTTAGAAATCCATCCCTGTCTGGAATATGTACATTTTTATAGTAATCAATCATACTACTTAAATTTTAGCAAACATTAGAATCACTATTTAAAGACCGCCCCCCCCACACACACACACAGTAGCTAAACGTGTTTTTAAAATACAGATTTCTCTAAGTTTTTCCCCAGGATTCTAATTTATTAGTGGTATGATAGAACTTTGAAATATGTATTTCTTTTTTAAGATTTTTATTTATTTTTACAGAGGGGAAGGGAGGGAGAAAGAGAGGGAGAGAAACATCAATATGTGCTTGCCTCTCATATGCCCCCTACTGGGGACCTGGCCTACAACCCAGGCATGTGCCCTGACTGGGAATTGAACCAGTAACCCTTTGGTTTGCAGGCCAGGGCTCAATCCACTGAGCCACACCAGCCAGGGCTGAAATCTGTATTTTTTTTAAATACAGATTTGCTGCTAAGGCTCAGGCCTTTGGGAACCGCTCTGTTGGGTGGTCAGTGTTATAGAGAAAAGAACTCAAGAAGACAGTCCCACTTCTTATCACCAATAGTACTTTGGATAAATTATAAGTTTCAGTGTGTTGATCATAAAAACGTAATCTTTAGCAGTCTTAAATTGCCTAATGTTGTTAATCTCCTGCCCTGCCTACTTAGAAAGCAACTCCCAACTCTCGATTATGTAAGAGAGAAAAAAGAATGGTAATGCAACTGTCAATGACAAAATTTTAAATTTTGGGTCCCCCACCAAATTATCAAGAGTGAAAAAAGGAGGGAATATATCTTTTATTTATTTTAGTTGCAAAAAACACTTTGCCAGTGAGTGAAAAATCAGTTTCTTTGAACAGTAGTAGCCACATGGACAATCAACATACACCATCCTATAGACTCTTTAACTAGACTTATGGTCATGTTTCTTGATTACTTTTAACAACAGGCTTTACTTGTGCAATTGTCCCAGCCCCCTGCCATCCCCAGTTCTACATACGTTTTTTAATTGTAGAAAAATCTATTATCAAAAACACTTTGGAAAAGGAACTGGATTTATTATTCTAAATGGTCAAATTGATTAATAGATTTGTCTCATGCCACAAGAAAATAACATGTCACTTAGCAGTTCACTTTGTTCAGTAAACAGTTTTCTGGGTATAAGACACAAGGACTGTGAAGATGAAATAAGCCAAACCTTCAAAAGCCTCATAGCCAATAAGAGTAATGATTTTTTCAGCAAAACTCTCAAATAAAAGGTTGTAGGTACCCAAATAGAAGTAGGTAGAGGATTCAGTGTATCGGATAAACAGTGTGCACAGTTATAGCCCATGGAACATGATGCAAAGTATGTTTCAAAAATCACTGACTCAACTTCCAGCCAAGATGGAGTTGTAGATAGATACACTGTGCCTCCTCCCACAACCAAAAGAAGGACAACAACAAATTTAAAAACAAAAACATCCGAAACTGACAGAAAATTGAACTGCATGGAAGTCCGACAACTAAGGAGTTAAAGAAGAAGGCTATTGGCTGATTTCTCTAAAGAAAGCTTACAGGCAAGAAGGGGCTGGAAAGAAGTATTCCAAATCATTAAAGTCAAGGACCTACATCCAAGATTACTCTATCCAGCAAAGCTATCATTTAGAATGGAAGGGCAGATAAAGTGCTTCCCAGATAAGGTCAAGTTAAAGGAGTTCATCATCACCAAGCCCTTATTATATGAAATGTTAAAGGGACTTAACTAAGAAAAAGAAGATAAAAACTATGAACAGTGAAATGACAACAAACTCACAACTCTTAACAACCGAACCAAAAAATAAAAGCAAATGAATAAGCAAACAACTAGAACAGGAACAAAATCACAGAAACAGAGATCACATAAAGGATTATCAGTGGGGAAGGAGAGGGGGAGGAAAGGAGGAAAGGGACAGGGAATAAGAAGCATAAATGGTAGGTAGGAAATACACAGGCAGAGATTAAGTATAGTATAGAAAATTTAGAAGCCAAAGAATTTATATGTATGACCCATGGGCATGAGCTAAGGGGTGTGGGGGAATGTTGGTGAGAGGAGGTGTGCAGGGTGTGTGGGGGGGGGGATGGTACAACTGTAATAGCATAATCAATACAATATATTTAAAAACAAAAACAAAAATCACTGACTCATTGCAGCATTATTTATAATAGCCAAGCTATGGAAGCAACCTAAATGCCCAGCAACAGATGAGTAAATTTTCAAAAGCTGTAGTACATATAAACAATGGAATATTACTGAGCCATAAAGAAGAATGAAATTTTATCATTCATAACAGAATGGATGGACCTAGAGGGCATTATGCTCAGTGAAATAAGTTAGTCTGAGAAAAGACAAATATTGTATGACTTCATTTATATGTGGAATCTAAAGAACAAAATAAATGAACAAGGAAAATGGAAACAGACTCATAGATACAGAGAAAGAACTGGTGGTCACCAGAGCAGAGGATGGTTTGAGGCACTGGGTGAAAGACTGAAGGTACTAAGAAGCACAAATTGGTACTGACAAAATAGTCATGGGGAAATAAGTACAGCATAGAAAATATAGTCAATAACATTGTAATGACTGTGTGGTGCTAGTTGAGATACTGGAAATATAAAAGGGAACACTGTGTAAAGTGCAACATCTGTCCAGAAAGTATCCAGCCATGCACTGTGAAAATTACAGACATGTATGGAAGAAGATACAATAAACAATGACGCCTCAGTCCTCTTCAAAGTAGGCACCTTGGGACCACACACAGTTCTCCCAGTCACCATCAGCTGCCCCATTGTGTTTTCCTAAATTTCATCAACAGTCTGAAATCTCTTCCCTTTCAAAGATGATATTAGTCTTGGGAAATCTGGGCTGTAGTGGGGATGATTACCTGGGTGATTTGATGTTTCATAAAAAATTTTTAAAAAAATTTTTTTAAAACCCTGCACAAGACATGATACATGAGCAGGTGCATTGTTGTGATGAAGCTGCCAATCACTAGTTGCCCATAGCTGTGGCCTTCTGAATCATCTGAATAGTTTCTGTGGAGAAACGTTCAAGCTTAATGCAAAATCTGATGCACATTTGTTGCTCTGCTCACTCAGTCATTTTGAATGCAACAGCCACACAGTACACATGCTCACTCAATGACAATCACTCTACCACCCCCACTGACTATTACAGTGAAGTCATCATTGTTCACGCATGAGCATTCCAGTCCACTCTCTTTAGCTGCCAGGTCACATCAATGTTGTGCCAATCATTCTCATTATATTAACAATGATTAGACTTTTTCCAGACAGATCCTATATGATTATCTAACCACTAAGCTGTACACATAATAAAAAATGTTTTAAAGAAAAATAAAATAAAATAAAAGTTTTCCTCTTTAGTTTAAAAGAATAATGTAAACACACTTAATGTGTATTATGCATACTTTACCCCACAAAAAGTATACCTCAATAATGTTGATTTTACAAAAATGAAATAGGGTATCCAAAATAGAAGTTTGAAAAAGAATGAAATAAAATTGTAAAAATAAATATATAATATTTGAGGAAATATTTCTGGCAGATGTCTAAAGAACAGATGGAATGATTCATGTCATGATTCAGCAGAGAGACTACCAAAGACAGTGTTGAGTTCGGCACACATCAGAATCGCCTAGAAAGCCTGATTAAAACCATTTTCCTGGATCCCGTCTTAGATTCAGAAAGTCTAGGGAAGGTCCTGAGAGTGTACTTTTCTACCACGTTTCCAGGTGGTGCTGATGCTGCTGATCCTTGACCCACACTTCCCATGATGAGCAATTAGAAGGGTGTTGAGAGAGTGCGGAAGAAAGGACAAAAGGTGTTGTGGGGGGTTGCAGTCAGGTGATCAGAACCTGGAAGGCAGGGTTACCTTTGGAAAACAGATCACTCACAGTGCAGGAAGCATTCAGTCACACACTGAAGTACTAGATTCTAAGGGTGATGCAAAGATTGAGGACAGCCAAGCACAGCAGAAAAACATGAACTGTACACTCACAGACCTGAGTTCAAATTTCAGCTCTGCAACTTACTGGCTGGGTGATTTTAAAAACCGGTTACTCAAGCTCTTGGACAATTCCTTTATCTATAAGATGAGCAAAATAAAGTCAAACTCCCAGAGTTTTTATAAGAGTAAAGGAGATGATGTGTCTCAGTACTGAGGCCAGCACATAGTAGGCCATAGATGATCGCAGACGCTCTGCTTTCTAACTGCATACAATCTAAAGGTGAAGACCCACGCTTACAAATTAAATTTAATACAAGGATGGTTATAATAAGCACTATGTTTATAGTTAAAAAAAATAAAGTTCAGTGGAAGAACAGATTATTAACACTAACCACCTCATAGAGATATTTTGAGGATTCAATGAAAATGCAGCAAAAGTCACTAGCATATATAATATTTATTTTTTAGTAGGCACTCAACAAGTGTTCATTTCTTTTTCCCTCCTCCCCCCAATTCTGAGATTTCTAAGAGAGACTCATGAAGTGGATGTAGTTTGAGCAAAACTTAAATTCCCCCAAGCTGTCTATTGCTTTTGTGCCTTTCCCCCAACATTTGAAGGGATGATATCTTATCAGATTGTCTGATCTCTCAGATAACCTTCCCAAATGCTTGCAGACCCTGAGAAGTTCAGCATCACAGACTGCAAAGCATTGTTATTCCCTGCTAATAAATCCACCCCACCACCAAACGTCCCATGTCTGTGTGATGAAAGGAAAAGGGGAACCTGATGAAGTATAATATTTAGGATCAGAAACTTGAAAATGCTTTTAAAATTCTATCAGAAAGAGCATGAAAGCTGCTTTGGTCAAATTCACTGTGCATGTAAAGGTCTTTTTGAACTTTTTACCTTTTGGTGATGCTTTTGATCTGCAATGCACATGAGCTCATTAAAAGCATATTATTTAGCTTAAACTTCAAACACCATTTTTCCCAGTAGCCTGGGGCTCGGGGCAGTGTAATGCAGTTAATGCGAGCTTTATGTCATGGCAACATGTCATAAAGTATCTGCCAGGATATTGCTGCAAAGGTATGCTGGGAAGGGGTGGATTCTGGCTCAGACACTTGAGAGTTTTGCAAGGTGAGGTCAGTAGATATGCCAATGAAGTGACTCCTAATTACTCAGGAATGCTCAGCCTAGCCTGGTTAACACACTGGACAATAAATCTTAGTGGAGAAACCAGACACCTGGTTCTCAGATCGGGAGGACTTTCCTATGTCCAGTTAAATTAATTGTTTTGTGTCTGAATTCTTACACAATCCTTGGAGAGAAAGCACAACCAAAATCATGAGACCAGTCACTGATTTGTAGTTTGGCTTCCCTTAACGGACTGAAGGTGATGAGAGTCTTACAAAGCAAAACAAGCTATTGTTAATGTGACTACAGTGTATATATATAATCACTCACATTATTTGTAATTATATTTCATAGAGCTCACTGTGTGTGATTCTTTATGTACCCCAATGTAATGGGTAGAAAACAAAGAGAAAACAAAATCTGCAGGGCACAGACCTGTTCCACTCTAATCAAGAAACACTTAAGTCAAGTAAACACAGGACACCAGATGATGTTGGTTTGTTTGGTGATAAGGAATTCCTGTTAGGATGCAGTCCAGCGTCAAGAACTGAGCAGGACCTGATACAACAGATGTCCAGAGGTTGGAGGTTCAGAGTAATCTGTGGGCCAATGAAGTGAAAGACACAGGATCCTTCAATCTTTCCTCACTATCATCCCTCTGACCTCTCACCTCATGCAGATATTACATTCCAGTTAGTGGCAGGAAGGTTCAGGAAAGGGCAAAATGAGAAGAGGTGTACCTGCTACTGATGTCAACTTTTCCCAGGAGAAACTACCACCGACCTCTTCCTGTCTTATTTGCCAGAATTAGGACACATGGCCACTGATAGCTGCAAAGGTAGCT
Source organism: Glossophaga mutica (assembly GCA_039655065.1). Taxonomy (NCBI): domain Eukaryota; kingdom Metazoa; phylum Chordata; class Mammalia; order Chiroptera; family Phyllostomidae; genus Glossophaga; species Glossophaga mutica. The sequence continues at coordinate 89,629,556 of CM077307.1, read as the reverse complement.
TGGAAATTGGAGAGTGATGAGGACCCTGGCCAGCAGGATCCGTGTGTTGTGGTTGTGAGATACAAATTTGCACAGACTACAGAAGTCCTGTGGAGCAAAAGGGATGGCATGGCTGCTCTCTAAGTAAGAGGGAGGGCTCCAACACTGGGGCCCTTTTCTGGGTACATTGCATTGAGGATGGTCCTCATTTACTATGCACAGATTCACTGTAGGTGATTACCTTTTATGGATAACAAAGGAAAGAATGTTGCTAATTACTTCAAAGAGAAGGATGTTGCAGACCAAGGGGAAAAGTGGTTGGACTGGTTACACTCCATACTTGGGAGGTTTAACACAGATTTTAGGAAGTCACTTTAAAGAGATACAGCAAACATTTGCTGCCTCAATCCAGGGTGAGGGAGTTTTAGCAAAAACAAGTCTCATAGCAGCCTAGGTACAATGCAGGCCTGATTTCCCATGGGAGAACCTATCTGTGGGCACGGTCCTGTGTGCTGACCTTGCTCCCCATTGGCCTTTTCAAGTGGGGGACTACATTCCCACGCCAAGCAGAACGGTTCCCAATAGGAGAGCAAGATTAGAACTGCTTGGACCAATCATGATTTATCCCCAGGAACTGGACACATTGTTGCCAGAATTCCATTAGCCAGAGAGAGGGGAAAATTGATATTAGGAGGATAACTGACAGAGTGTTCCCACACTCTAGTTCTTTGAGGTAATTAAAACTTCTTTATAACATCATCTAGGAGACAGGATAAATTGACTTATGGAGGGTAAAGAGAATCTTCTAGATGTCTTTATAAGGATTTGGGTTACTTACTAATTTGAGTTGTATTTTTCAAGGTGTGGTTATTGGAAGAAGAGCTTTATCTCAGTTATGCCAATAGCCTCCCTATAACTCTTACAAAAGAGACCAAGGGCTGAGTATCTTCCTTAAGCCCAAGCATCAGGTCCTAGAGTGAATCCAGTGCTCTGCCAAGCTTTCTGTAAAAGCAAAGGACTTCTCGTAGCTTTTTCATCAGGACTATTTTCTTTCCTTCTTTATTCTTAACCTCAAATTCCTATCATCCCAACTTCCCACTGGCTCTCAGTATGAAATGTTCATTGGCTTTCTAAAACCATCTTTGAGAAATAAGAACCTGGTCTCTTTTTTAAGCATTGGCAACCTTACCAACTTCTAGGATTTTATAAACTGATGGGTAAACTTTCTACATGTCTAAGAAGCAGTGTGTAGGGAAAATGAAAAACTGCGAGGCTAACTCCAGTGCACTTTCTCTAATAAATTACCTAAAAATAAATTTAGGCCACCTTCACTCTTAAGGCTTATGTGATAGTCGATAAATAAAGGCTCCAAGTTCAATGCCTCACCCAATAACAACATTCCTCCTAGCAACAGGAGTCTCTGGAAAAAAAACTTCACAGTAAATTAAGTACAATTAGCAGAGCAAACATCAACACCGCCAGCCCCAGTACAAAAGTAATCACTCAGCTTTCTTTCATTCTCAACACCCATTAAGACCTGAACCATTTCTCAAATCAGTGATCTTTTTAAGTGATCATTATCATGAACACCCTCCTAAATTAGGGATTCTTCATTAAGGGGCACCATAATGATATTTAACTCCAGCCTCTGCTAAGAAGTGGAGGTAATAAAGCTTCTTAAGAAGTGACAGCTTATATTTTTGATCCAAGCCATAAAAATAGCTAACTACTTTCTAACGCTTTGATAAGATAGGATTTTTAAAATGTTCTTTAAGAAGCATTTACTTGAATGGTAGACATTTAGAGCTGAAAGGAACTTTTGAAAGCATATAGTTGTGCTCCCTCATTTAACAAATGAGAAGATTGAGGCCCAGATATGTCAAATGATTTACACAATGTCTTACAGCTAGTTAGTTGCAGAACTGGTTGAACATATGTAAATATAATCAGAAATAAACCTCACTGAGACAGAAGCCTAAAAGCATTTGCATTTCTCTGCTTTTGCCCCTTAAGTAGGCACCAGAGAATCTGCTAAGTCCCTGTAAATGAATGAATGTGATTGTGACAAATATTACCCTAGAAGGCCCTCATCAGATTTAGTGAATAAAAATACAGGACAACCAGTCAAATTTGAATGTCAAAGAACAATGAGTGACTTTCTAGAATCAGTATGTCCCAAACAGGACATCTTGTTTTGTTTTGTTTTATCTACATAGTTGTTTTTATCTGAAATTAAAATTTAACTGAGCATCCTGTCTCTTCTCAGACAATCTTCACTCATGAAAATGATAAAAAGAAGTAATGAGAACTGTCAAACTTATGAAATTGTATTAGAGGTGTGTTAGGGCTGTCATAACACAGTACCACTGACTGGAGGCCTCAACTTTCCTGAACCCCCAGGAATTTGTCATCTCACGGTTCTGGATGCTGGAAAGCTGACATGAATCAGCCCAGCCCAAGGCGTTGGCAAGGCTGGCTCCTTCTGAAGGCTGGGAGGAAGCATCCATTGCTGGTTTCTCCTCTAAATTCTGGTAGTTTACTGGCAATCTTTGGCATTCCTAGGCTTGTAGGATCACTCATCCCAATCTCTGCCTTCATGTTCACAGGGTGTTTTGCCGCTGTGCCTGTCTGTGTCTGAATTTTCCCTTCTGAAAAGGACACCAGTCATATTGAATTAGGGCTCACCCCAATGGTCTCATTTTAACTACGGTTGACCCTTGAACAATATGGGTTTGAAGTGTCCAAGTCCACAGTTGACACTTGAACAATATGGGCATTTTTTAAATAAAGTTGGTAAATGTACTTTTTCTTCCTTTGATTTTCATAATAATATTTCCTTTTCTTTAACTTACTGTATTGTAAGAATAGAGCACATAATACATGTAATAAGAATTACGTGTGGCTTGTAGCAGACATGTAAGTATAGCTAACTCCTGAACAACACAAGTGTGAACTGCATGGGTCCACTTACACATAGATTTTTTTCAATAAATACACAATGATCCCTCTGTATCTCCCAGTTTCACATCCGCAAGTTCAGCCAACCATGGCAGAAAACAGTTTTTGATCCACAGGTGGAGACCTGTGGATGTGAAGGGCCAACACTATGCATTGTTCTATGCCATTTTATGTAAAGGATTTGGGCATCTGCGGATTTGGGTAATCATGGAGGTTCTGGAACCAATTTCCCAAGAATACTGAGGCACTATTGTAGTTAAGTTTGGGGAAATTCAAAAGTTATATGTAAATTATTTTTATTGCAAGGGAGGTCAGTGTCCCTAACCCCCATGCTATTCAAGGCTCAGCTCTATAATAGTCTACAAAAGTCATGTAAGATGGTTCTGACAGCAATCACTGTTTCCTCCTCACTCATCACAAGTGACAACAATCTGTTTTGGTTGAAAATACTTCAAAACTACCTGGATCCTCTTCTATCTCTTATTTTTCTCTGAATGTGGCCTTCTTGCTACTTATTGACAAGAGCAGAATTGTTCTTCAACTTTGCTTTTAGGCACTGTCCTAGGATCAAGAATGTGATTTCTGGAGAGGAGTTTGACTCTCTCCAAAAGCTGGCTGCTTGCTCTACTCACTAAGAAAGGTGACTGCACCAGACTGCTACTCCCTGCCCCTCCGGTCTGAGCCCTCGCCCTGTATCTGTGTAACTTGAGTGGCCTTGCTCCCTCTGACTCCACCAGCTGATGAAGAGGAATGGTAATGAAGGGGTGTGTGAAAGCCCTCTTGTCAAGAACACTCACTTCCCGCTTAAAATTCGAGCTGAAAGTGGACCACAGAGTCTGGTAGCTGTAGTTACTGTTTAGTTACTTTGCCCCAAATTACTGTATGCTCCATATGAGGCCCAGCTATGTCAAATGATTGGCTCACTGTCTTAAAGAACTAGTTTAATATATAGGAAATCTAGTCAGAAATAAGTCTCTTTAAGAAAAGTCTTCACTTCTCCAAGGAGGACATACAGAGGATCCAGAGACACATGAAAAGATGCTTGATATTGCTATCTATCAGAGAGATGCAAATTAAAACCACAATGAAATACCACTGGACACCAGTCAGAATGGCCTTCATAAACAAAGCAACAAACAGCAAGTGTTGGAGAGGTTGTGGAGAAAAGGGGACCCTAGTGCACTGTTGGTGGGAGTGCAGACTGGTGCAACCACTATGGAAAACAGTATAGAATTTTCTAAGAAAACTAAAAATGGATCTACCTTTTGACCCAGCAGTTCCACTACTAGGCTTATATCCTAAGAACCCTGAAACACCAATCCAAAAGAAGCTATGCACTCCAACGTTCATAGCAGCACAATTTACAATAGCCAAGTGTTGGAAGCAACCTAGGTGCCCATCAGTAAATGAATGGATCAAAACACTGTGGTACATTTACACAATGGAATTCTATGCAGCAAAAAGAAAGAAGGAGCTCCTACCCTGAGCTCCTACCCATTGTGACAGCATGGATGGAACTGGAGCGCATCATGCTAAGCGAAATAAGCCAGGCAGTAAAAGACAAATACTATATGATCTCACCTTTAACAGGAACCTAATCAACAAAACAAACAAACAAGCAAAATATAACCAAAGACACTGAATTTGAGAACAGGCTGACAGTCACCAGAGGGGAGAGGGGAGGGAATTTCAGGGGAAAAGGGGGAAGGGTTTAGAGCAACAAGTATAAAGGACACATGGACAAAAACTATGGGGGGTGGAAATGGGAGGGAGGTAGGGAGGGCTGGAGCGGTGAGCTGGGGTGGGAGTAAAAGACAGAAAACTGTACAAGATCAACAATTTAAAAAAATACTGATAAAAAAAGAAAAGAAAAATCTGAAAGCATTTCTACCAACAAAGCAAGACTCCAACTTAAATGTTCTTTTCTCTGCACCATATGGCCTCCTAGTATTTCCTGAAAAGTCCACAAAAGATGTAGAACTTACATGACTACATCCTACTAAAGAGAGTTTCTCTGATCAGTAATAACTTTGGACAGGGTCTTTTGTCCGTGTGACTGCATAAGTTGTAATATTTGCTTCAATGATTGCACCAAAAACTGGGGGTGCCACTCACTAGCAACATTTAGTCATCAGACTTTGTGCAAAAAAAGAAAAAAAATGGAAGGACTTATTATAATATAATATGACACTTCACTAATGCCATTATGTTAAAAATGGAGATAGATTAACAAGATATTGTTTCTTTGAATGGAGATGATAGTCTCAGAATAAATAACATCCAAGTTTCAAAACCAGAAATGAATTATATTTTCTATTTTACATTCCTACGCAAAAAAATTATTACCCACAATTAATATTTTTAAGCAATCAGATTAATGTATTTCACTCTTTATCTATCAGTGTCTTTGCTTCTGCTGAAGGAAAAGATAAATGTACGCTGTAACTTCTGTGATTGCTTCTGTACCCATTGAAAAGCCTTCATAACCTCAAGGATTCTGAAGGGTAAGACAGGTTAAGTAAGAGTGTCATTGTTTTTAACTAAAACCCTGTGTAAAGCTAAAGGAAAAAAAGGTACAATTTGAATTTCAAAGAAAAGTCTAAAAGTTTCCAAGAGAACAAAATTAGAATTTGATTAGGAATAGGAGAATATATCATTTCAACTTCAATTTTATACAGGGAACTTCAGGACACTATATCATGAGGTTGGTTTAGTTGCACTGTCTAAAAATCTTTCAGCTCTTATTTTAAAGGTGGTCTTTGCAAAAAGACAAAAGACCTAAGGATACACCCAAGTGTGTCACAGTAAATAAATAACCATTTCTGGAATTTCTCTTCTGTGATAATGATTAGGATATCCCCACTTCACACTCGCTAAGACTTCAGCCAAGGTTTCAGCTGTATGAGGCGCAGCACAAAGCAGAATGAAAATCTTAAAATCCTATACTAAGTTCAAGAACAATTCAACAACAGATTCCTTGGACTAGAGTTCTATAACAAGTCTGCCATACTCATGATGCCCATAACCATAGCCTAAGACATAAAAACTCACCCACTTGAGAAAGGTAAAGTGAAATATGAAGAGTAACAGTTTATGGTCACTGTTATTTGTATTCTATCAAATAGATAAAATATATACTGAGGAGGCTAAGCATTTGATTACACATCAAGTTATAGAAATCAATGTTTATTTGAAAAGTGAACTGGTAGTTCACAGAAATAAAATAGCTTCTAGGATCCTAATATAAAGCCACTAACAATTAAGCAGATAAAAATGCCATTTTTAATATATAGTTCTTAGCTGTATCTGAATTTAATTAAATACAATTTATTGATATAACTCAATGGCAAATGTCTATGAATATACATTAGAAGAGCACATTAGAGGTAATTACTTATTTAAAATCATTTTTAAATTATTTATGATCTTCACACAGAATAGTAATACCTGATGAGAGCTCTCTAGACTAAGAAAAATAAATCTATCTAAGGAGGAAAGCATTGGTGTTTAAGGACATGTTGATAAACTACAGATCCTGTAAAATAGGATTTGCAGAGTCTACCATGCCGATCCATGTTCAACCACTAGGTGGAACACTCCTGCCTCCTTTCCACCGTTCTACTGTGGAAAAAGAAAATACCATTGGCAGATAATTGGGTTTAGTTTGCTGTTTGTTGTTTTTTATGCTGAATACTCACCAAATCCAACTTAGCATTATAATTTATCATTATAAAACTATGTACCTACAAATGGTCCTTCTCAGCTTTAAGATTTTTATTATTACCAGTGGAAGTTATTTTGCCATGCTTTTTCATTAAGCTTACAGTCAACAAGATATAAACATACCAACGATTAGAAATGCTAATAAAATAAGCCCACTGATTACTCTTTACAAAGAAACAGACACAACTGAAAAAATAATTTTACCTTTCAGGATACTCAAACAAGAATTACTGGCATTTAATATTCCATGCTTGTGTTTTATATTTGCAAGTATATTCCTATAAATTCCCAAGTAATTACTCCAAAAAGTGAATATGATAAAATAAGAGAAATATCATATACAATCTAGTTAGAATTCTGAATATTATAAAGATTTGGGTAGATTTTTCCAACATTTACTAAGTTACTTTATTGCCAAAGTTACTCATCAAAATCATCCCAATTTTTAAAAGTTTTAAACAGATTCTCCATTTATGCTGATTTAGATTCAGGGACAGAAATTGTCACAATGTCTTAGAAATAATCCTTCTTGTCTAAATTAAGTAAATATGTCTTTAACTTCAATTTACTGAAAAGGTGCCCTTTTTGTTTACTGTGTTATAGCAAATACATTTTGAGTTTACCCCAGTTGACTAAAAACTAGCAAGCATAAGCTAAATAGCACTTTTACATAGAACTTTCAGTGCCCATTGATCAAATGCACTACACAAATAGGAATTTTGCTTCTTCCATTGTAAAATGATCACAGGACAGAATTTGGGAAATTTTAGTCCCAGTTTTGCCAATAGCCAGCTTGAGCAAATCATTTAAACTCTATATTTTTTTTCTCAAATTAAACTTAAGTAAAGTAGACTCTTTCTAAGCCTCTATTTCACTTAGAAATATATGATTTTATTATCTAAGACCAACCCTAACAAAGATAACAGTGTACAGATGGCCTCCCATCTTCTCCATCTTCTCTGATGAGTTGAACCAAGAGCTCTAAACGCACAAAAGGAAGGAGAAAACTTTGATTTAGAATTGGTTTACTTACTCTGGTCTAACTGATATTTAGCCACATGAAGTGAATTTGCTGTGCCCTTTCTCTAGCCGTCTTGCTCAGAATCTTCAATAATGCAGATCTGCTCCACAGATTCCATTTCCTGCAATGCACAACTTAAGTTTCTAGTAAGAATGATAGCCACGGTTTTAGGACCATGTGTTATGTTCATTTAAGATGATCTGTAAGAATTTAGCTCCTTTTCTTATAATGTGTTCTTGAAGTACTCTGTTAACTTAGTGCTCCACTATATCTTTATATTGAGTTTACACAAGTAAAAAGTTCTGAATTCCTCAAATTTGAGAATGATTCTGTTGTATGTATGCACTGTGCACAAAATCTACACTGAGCAAACAACAGATCCATATTTTTACTCACAGACTTGACTTACATTGCCATCTCTTCCATAGCAAGCTAATTACTGCATAAATTTATAAATTTGTCCAAGAAACACATTTAAGGGGCCAACCATGAGAGAAATTGTTTCTTTTTTAGCATGCAAGAGCTTCTTTCCCTCTTTATTGTGCACTTCTGATGATACCTTTAAAAAGATTTTCATGAGGGATGGGTCTTTAATTAAGACTTTAAAATGAGGGCAATAAATATATTTTATAATGCCTTTAGTTGGTTATAATACCTTTTTCTTCATTAGAAAGATAACAGACTGCTGGTTAACTGATCATTAAATATTAATTAAAAAGAAAAATATATGATGGAAGAACTCTCAGTTGCTGCTAACTCATTTTTTCACTTGGATTTTTTTCTGCATAAAGTTAAATGCATATGGACCCCATCGTGTCATCCCTGGAGAAACACCAATTGGTCTTGCAGCTTTTGCACGCACCTGCTGCTCATCCAGTGACAGCAGCTCCAGAGCTTCTCCGCACCAGTATCCAAGGCCCACAGAGAAAGTCTCCTTTGCACATTAGCAGTCAGGAATCATGCCCAGGACAAAGCACTCACAACAGAGCTTCGCACAACGGCATATATGAACACAGCAGCTCTATGTAGGACCATTCTGTCCCCACTGAGCAATGGGAGACCACAGGGAACTCTTTCTGCCCCAGGCACCTACCTCTGCTAACTAGTACCTTCCATAACTTCCAGTTAAATACCACTTCTCCCATGTTCTATCCACTCCCATCAGCTTGCTCCCCTCAACCAGGTCAAGGAGATGATATAAAACTTCAATTTAAGAGAAAAAGCAGATGTTTTAGGATAACAAGGGAAAATAATCTTTGAATACTGCCTATGGTATTTAAAAAATATAATTAAGATAAGCTTCTTTGAGCAATTCCAATACAGTGGTTTCATTTTGCTGGAAGAAATCCTGGGGACTATGCCCTCTCTCTCAGCTGCAGGGAACAGGGGAGGTATGTGTGCTGGTAGTCAGCCTCAGGAGAAGAATTTACTTTAGGCCTCAGTAGCAATCTCCAAGGCAACCAGCTACCTCCAGCCAGTGATTCTCAAACTTTAATCTGCATCTATTGTAAAGGGAGATTCTTATTCCGCAGCTTCTGTGGCAGCATGAGGACCCTGTCCTTTTCTCCACGAAACTTTGAGCCAGGTAGTCTTTGCAGCAAAGGGAAGGAAGAACAGCAAACAATAGTGTTCATAACCAGCAATTCTGAACTTGCTAAAAATTCATATTCTGCCCTGACCAGTATGGTTCAGTTGGTTGGGCATCATTCTACAAAGCAAAAGGTTGCCAGTTTGATTACTGGTCAGGGCACATACCTTGGTTGAAGGTTCAGTCCCCATTAGGAGCACATATGAGAGGCAACCGATCAATGTATTACAAAATGAAATCATTGTCTAGAGTAAAAAGTGTGTGTTTGATGACTTGTTTGCAGCCATACTATTTTTGTTTTTCCCATGGAATACCATGTTTACTTGAAAGGATGAGAGATAAATGAAAAATTTTTATTTGACTTGAATATTTGACATATTTTAAAAAGTTGCCAAGAATTTTCTGACTATATTAGGTCACCTATTTGTATTTTAAAAATTCTATAGGTTTCAGTCAAGTTCTGTTCTTCCTTCTTCTTTCTTTTTTGTTTAAAAATAATTATATTTACTAAAACAAAAAAAGAAAAAAAATGAGAAGAGTATTTTTTTCACTGAAAAAGAAAGAAAATAAAACTGTTGCTTTAAAAAGTGACAACATTTGTTGTTCATGATAAACTTATAGTTTTCAAGTGAAAATTAGATCTTTGGAAAACTGTATCTACCACCATTATCCTAATAGTGGATAGTTGAAGACTTCGTGAGATTATTTGTGATATTTTTTAAAAATAATTTTTGATACTGTATCACAAAATATGTAATAGGTGGAAGATCTATATAACTCAATGAAGCAGTACTTTCTGAAAGATGATTGTATAATATTATAAAATAATGCATGAGTAAACAATCTACTCAAAGTTAAAACAGACTAATATATTTTAGCGTAACAAGGTATAAAAATTCTATTCATATGGTTTCAGATAAGCCACAAGAAATTACCATTTATTCTGTTTTGGGTAGTATTAAAAAGTCTCTACAACTATCTGAGAAAACTTCAAATATGATTTCACTTTAAACTATAGGGTCCAGCATAAGTAACACCTGCTTGAGTGTGGTTAGAAGGGTAATAATATGGGTGTAATAACTTATAGTTTTAATGTGAACATTTCACCTATAAAGATTTTATAATAAAAAGGGGTATTATTTGTGATGGACCTTGTATATATCTGTGTAATGCAAGGTTTTCTCTTCGTATTTCAACCAATTAATATATCACACAGACTGAATGCAGAAGGAAACATGAGAATCTGTTTTCGATTAAGCCATATCTTAAATAAAGAAGTACAAAACAATATGGCTCTTCTCATTTTTTTCTTTTTTGTTTTAGTAAATAAAATTATTTTTAAACAAAAAAAAGAAGAAGGAAGAACAGAACTTGACTGAAGCCTATAGAATTTTTAAAATACAAATAGGTGACCTAATATAGTCAGAAAATTCTTGGCAACTTTTTAAAATCTGTCTTTATAATATCATCTGTATAAGAATTTTTTAAACTTTTTAAGATTTTTAAACAACTTTCAAAATAATTGATAATCTCAAGATACTTGTTCTTTTTCTCTTTCCAGAATTTTCCATATTCATTCACTAGCTTCTTTACTTTCAACCTTCAGCAGGACTGAGTGTTTTATTTTCCCCCTGATTAACAATTATTTTATATTTAAAATTATAACATAGTAAAATTTCTTTTTTTCTTTTGATGTACAGGTCTATGAATTTTAATACATTATAGGGTTGGTTAAATACCATCACAACCAGGCCATTTCCATGCACCCACAAAAGACAGAATTTGGCTCCCAAATTTCTATGGTTTTCTCTTCTTTCCCACTTTCTCTAGTTCCTCTCTTTGTTCCCAGACTCTCAGACAACATTATAAGTGGTTTTTAAAATCAAGGTAAAAAGAATTATCATTTTAAGAAAATTTCCAGAAAATTTACACTCTCCTTGAACTAGCAGGAGCTACCAGAAAGTTAAAACTCTGAGGTTGAGAACTTCTGTGATAGAACTATGAAGGTCACCGAATCCAGAAGCAAACACATCCTTCTGTCTTGAGCTCCCAAACAGTGACAAATTGGTCTCCACAGTGGGCCTCCCTGAGGATGGATGATTCTCGACAACTTCTTTATTTTACTGCTGGAGCCAGCCCAGAAGAGAGTCCAGGCTGTCTCAGAGCCCACAGTGACCTATAAACTCCAATACTCAAGGCCAGAGGACACAGCACCCTGCTAAATGGGAACTGCATCACAGAGCCCCAGAACAGGTCACTAAAAGAAGGAGTAAACCAGTTAGGTGATTTATTCTGGTTCAGCTTGTAGGGCACTGGAAACTTGACTCTGTAACTTCCCCAAAAGTTTCAAAGTACAGAAAAGATCTAATTCTTCGATGATTCATATTTAAAAACTACAAGTAAAAGAATAAACCTTCAGGAGATGACAAATGCCTTAATTTGGGGGCTATTTCCAGCCCCTGTATACTTGTAGCTCCATTCATGCTACAAAACTAAAGGTCTTGTAACACCGCCTTTGATTTACGGAAGGAAAAAAAGATGACATTACTGAAAAGACCCATTACTCCTGTGCCTCCTCATGTAGTTCAGAGTTAAGTACTCTACAAATCTGAATCCTTGGTGGAATGCAATTCTGTAATTCAATCGAGAGATCTTGCTAATGTCCCAGTCTGCAAGAACATAGCTTAAGGGTTTAGGTTTAGCAGGAAACCTTGCAAACCAGGAACTGAATCACAGCCTGCCTCTTCAATCAGGGATGAGTGAGGGTTGTTGGCGATGTAATATTAAACAATTATTAAGATTTTTAAAAGGAAGAGCAAAAATTATAAGGTTGTCTCAATGAGAGACTGGGGATGAGAAGGTAAAGGATGAAGACAAGGCACCAAATAAACAAAATATTGATAATTGTTGAAGTTGGATGATTAGTAAATGGGAACCAACTACCATTTTCTCTATTTTTGCATATGAAAATGTCCTTAATAAATAGTTTTTAAAAAATGCCACCAAAAGTATGATGGGAGAATAAGGCTTCTTGAAACTCATGGAATTTGTAGCTGTTTTTCATTTTATATGTTAAATGTAAACATAACAAATACTGTGATAACTTTTGTAAGATTTTAGGTTGATTAATCAGTGTAAATGGAAACTTACTGTAAATGCAGGAGTAAGGCACCTTCTGGATGCACTGAGGAAGCTCTTACATACTGAAGTCTGTGGAGCTGTGTCAGTCATGTTGTTCTGCACACATGTGCGCACAGCATCGTATACGCAGTCAGACTTCCACGTGGAAAATCAGGATGGTGGAAACACTGACTATTTGTGTCACAAATGGGTCACTGCAGTATTTCTTTAAACATTGCCTACTGATAGTATAGTTCAAGAAAATTTTTTTGTGTAACAAAAGTTTCAATCTCTCACTACAGTTATAAACATTTAAGGAGTATTTGAAAAATACTTATTACCTGACTCTAAGCTAGATCAATTAATCAAGTTCTCCAAATTTTTTAATGCATTGAGAATTGAGAGGTACTAGCCTGCTGTTCTCAGGAGACTAAGACTTAAAGTGAGGAAACATCTTCAAAAACTTGCCTGGATCATCATATGTTTGGATAACCTCAGACACCCATGCTAAGTAAGAAATTAAATTATAATCAGAGTCATGTTATGCTCAATATCAAGTCAAACAAAGTGAAGTAAGCAGGAAATAAAAATGTCCTCAACAATGGAGGATGGCCAATATTGGACTGGGGACCCACTAGCAAAACGTGCAACATGAGGGAAATTAAGACACAGTAAAAAGGGCAGGACTATCCTAATAAACATGGAAAATTCACCCAGGGCTGAGAAAATTGTACATTTTCAACAACACTTTCTCCATCACACTTTACGTTACCAACCACTTCAAGAAACTCCTGACCCAGAGATTTTTCTTCCAAGGAAATCCATGCCCTAGAGACCCGGGGTTTGCTGGGATTTGCATAGCTTATCAATTTTGTTTCTCTAATTTCAGCATAAACTTTTATTTGGATGAAGGTCCTTCTTATATTCAAGGCTGTCTGTTCTTGAACCAACAGTCTCACATATCCCATAATATCTGAAGTGAAGACAAGGCACCCTTGCTTTGGACAAATCTGATTCCAATTGCAACCAAATCAAAACAGTATAAGCTCACCTCTAATTCATTAAGCTTTCAAAGATCAGTTCTTTCCTTAGAATGGGAATGCTTCAAGTTCAAAAGTGATCAGGTAGGCATACTACCATCACAGCTAAATTCAAGAAGTATTTACTGGAACACTTTAAACACAAATAGTAATTTAACTGATCCTCACAAATCCAATTTATTGAACCCTGTAATGCAGGTAGCACATGAATTAATATCTGTTTTACATATGATCAAAAATGAGGCTCAAAGATTCTGGCTTACTCACTATGACACTGCCTATCAGCACACAAACGAACGTGGTTTCCTGATTCTTAATCTGGTGCCTACTCTACCAGGTCTCAATTGCTCTCCAGTAACAAATCAAAATACACAGGGTCCAGCACAAATACACCTCTTTTTTATTACAAAATCTTTTATTACAAAATCATAAGCATATAATTCTGTAACATAACAATATCACACTCAAGCATACCATATGCCATTTTAGGTGAAATGTTCAAATTGAAACTATAAATTATTAGATCTTTATTGTTAGCCTACCAACCACACTCAAGCAGGCCTTACTTCTGCCGGACCCTGTACATTGATTGAGCAAAGCATTTCACTGGATGCTGTAGAAGAGATGAGAGAAAAAGTCATTGTCCTACAACAGCTTGAAATCTAATTGTGAGAGTAAGACATGTCATCTCATGAGCAAAATGAAAAAGGAAAAAAACCTCTAATCTACAGCCATACCACCCTAAACATTCCCAGTCTCGTCTCATCTCAGAAACTAAGCAGGGTCGGACCTGGTTAGTACTCAGATGGGAGAGAAAACCCTAATAACCCTGTTAACTGTTGGAAAATAGATAATGAAAGACAGTACAAGCAAAAAAAAAAAAAAAAAAAAACAACAACGACAACAACAAACAAACAAAAAGATGTGGCCTGATGAAACAGAACTAAAAGGAAGACTGAACAAATATTTATTGAGCACTTCTATGCGTTGGCACTTTTCTAAAGGAGCAAAGACCTTGCGCTTTTTTTACCCAGACTCTCACAGAATTTAGAAATTCGAGGTGGGAGAGATACTAAAGGATCCCCCAGATGACATTTCAGGGCTCATGGCAAGCAGAGCTGAGGTGGCCATCCTCGGACAGTGAAGGGTACCGGGCTGGAAACCAGAGAATCATGCTGAATTACACGTGGCCAGATGGTTTTCTCACACCCTTGCCCCATCCCTCACTAGTTGAGCAATCTGTACCTTGATAAAAACCACTCATAAAACACTCATGGGACTAGATTAGGTTTTAAAATCTACCTAGTGTGGTGTGAAATGTGTCGTGCTGGCTCCCGCAATCAGAGAGGCCCTGTAGACCTGTTCTGCTTTGCAGCCACGCTGAACTGCTAGGCTCTGGAGCCATGTTCTTCTGGTTTTTATTGTTTCATGTCACTGAGAGGAAAGAAATCTCTGTGCAGCCCCTTCTGCCTCATCTGTGTTACAGTTCATCTGCACACTCACCCTTTGTTTTTCTGTTTTGCTGGGGTAGTTTTTCCTATATCCCATTCTAAGCCTACTGCCAACCATGAGAGCTAAGGAGGGAGAGATCCCAGAAAAAAATTAGGCAATATTATTTTTAAGAGAGACTGTGTTTATTTTAGTTAAATATGTTTATTTTGTTACTTAGCAATAATACCTGCTAAAGAGAAAGTTACATGTTTATTACTGGGCTCTGAGCTGACTTTAGTGGTTTTTAATTTAATTTAATTAAAATGATCTCACCTTTAACAGGAAGCTAATCAACAAAACAAATAAACAAGCATAATATAAACAAAGACACTGAATTTGAGATCAGTCTGACAGTGTCCAGAGTGGGAGGGGAGGGAATTTCAGGGGAAAAGGGGAACGGTTTAGAGCAACAAGTATAAAGGACTCATGGACAAAAACTATGGGGGGTGGAAATGGGAGGAAGGTGGGGAGGGCTGGGGTGGTGGGCTGGGGCGGGGTAAAAGACAGAAAACTGTACAATATCAACAATTAAAAAATACTGATTAAAAAAAATAAATAAAAAAAAAATAAAATGACTTAAGTGTCCTAATTAATTTACAAAGCAAATGCTACCTGCCCAACTATATCAGGAATAATAGATAAAAAAAGAACTGATTTCTTTTTCCACAGTAATTTTTCAAGGTGATTATTAAATCCATTTAAGTCAATTACAAAGATTGAAAGAGGTTTATATTTGCCTTGAGTGTCATTAAAGCATTTTTTTTACTTCCCACCACCCTATTATATACCCTCCTTACACATGCCACTCTACCCCTGAGTCTATAAGGGTCTATAGCCCTGGCTTGCAATGTCTTCACAAATACTTATTCACACCCCTCTCATCATTTAGGGCAGGGGTGTCAAACTCATTTTCACTGGGGGCTACATCAGCTTTGAGGCTGCCTTCAAAGGGCTGAAATAATTTTAGGACTGTATAAATGTAACTACTCCTTAACTGTTAAGGAGTTGAAATTACATTCGGCCCTTCGAAGTCAACCGTGAGGTTGATGTGGCCCCCGGTGAAAATGAATTTGACACCTCTGATTTAGGGCCAAATCCGTTCCCAAATCTTATTAAAGTTTCCTCTACCATTGTGTCCTCAAAGTTCTCCCTCTCCTCTGAACTCTCTCCTATAGTAGTTGTAGATTTAACACAAACATCGCATTCTAGAGCTTTGAGGGTTAGTGCCATCCACTGTATTGGGTACCACTCACTGTGCTGTGTGTGTACGAGGAACACAATGAATTCTTGATGGAGTGACTGGTTATAAACCAATCAGTCTCCTGTGTTGTGAGACAAACTGAAAAGAAAATGTGGGTCCTATAAGTCTTTATTTTTCAATAAATCTATTTTAATATCCTTATTTTAGAAGATAGTAATTTAAACTATCTCTTTTTTACATTCTATCTTTTGACACAGTCTCCGAAGCTCAATTATGGATAATGCTCTTCTTTTCTCTGTCTTTCTTTTTACCCTGTCAGCAAAAATTTAACTATTTTTATTTCTTGGACCAAATGCAAAACCAGAATTTGGTAATTCCAATCAATTATAGGGTGTTTGAACTAACCAAATCAGGGATTCTCTATTCAGGAACAAAAAGCTGGTAAAAGACTTAAAATCTACCAAACTGATCTGCAACTTCTTATGCTGCTCAATTCCCAGTCATATCTCAGCTGTAATCAGAACCGAATTATCTTTGTTCCCTTGGAAATTGTCTGCTGACACCCATCAGCCTCATCAATGTGTACACTGAGTTAGGTAAACCAGGAGCTTGGAGATTTCTGCATGCCATTCTTTGTGTAGCATAACTATACATGATTTTAAAGATTTTAACCCACCTCTCCTTCTCCCTGCCCCCCAGAACTAATCTATATGCTAATTTGCACTTGAGAATACCACCCCACAATATGGTAATTGCTATAATGTTTTCCAGGGAGAAAAAAAGGAAAAATTGAGCCATGGCTCCATCTCTGAAGGCTGTGCCTTCATGAGAACCTCCACACAAAGAACGGGTTATAAAGCCTCAGCCCACATCAGTGGTTTGCCACATCGAGGTCAAAGTGAACTCATTCTAGAAAAACTGCAAATATTCTCCTAGGCTACACTATTTTGAAATGATCCCAGAGGCAGTAATTGTATATGGAGGCAATGAGCTATAGCCTACTGCAGATGAGTTAAAAATGGTTGCAGTCCCCTACCTGAGAGGGCTTCTAGATTTACAAGAAATCTGAAACCCCTGACTTACAGCTCTTAGGAATGGCCAAGTTTTCTGGCTCCTCCATATAACCCATATCTGGACAAGGGTCCTTCGCTTCCTACCCTGTTTTCCTACATGTTCCTTCCAATGTTATTAAGATATCAAATGCAGGAATGACAACAAGAAAGCCCTAATTAAACAGCAGCAGCAAAGGCCCTCGAAGGAACAGCTTGAACCCAAATAAGAGGAGCTTGGGACTGGAAAGGGGGAAAAGACAATGGGGGCTTTGAAATCAGCTGGGTTTGAAGCAATGAGCTTGTTGTGTGTATTTAAAGGGCCAGATGACACAAAGGGCTCCCAATGCTGTCAGGCCAGAGACCAAGCTCAGGATTCACCAAGACAGAAGGGGTAATACTCACTGAATCCCGTGACCAGAATCAAATCGTAATTGGCCTCAGAGATCACTTATGGCAATCAGGGAAATAATATGCTTCTGAATAATTATGAATAATTAGGCACATTTATGAATAATTACACTGATAATAACTATCTAACTCATTCCATTTTAAAATTGTAATTCAGTCATTATGCATTGAGTAGTCATTCCCTTCATCCTGCTTTCTGCATATTCATAGCCTAATCCATCTGCCAGTCTTACAGTGACTTGAGCCTCTCTCCAGGTCAGGACTGTTCCAGTAATAGCCAGGTCCTGGACTCATCCTAGGGACAAGGGAACATGCTGGTGCTCAGGGCTGAAACTGCATATCCTCCTTAATTGACTGGAGAGGACTCTGGACATTACAAAGCAACAGAAAGGACATAAGGAAATATTTTCCTAAGACACTGGAGCTTTGCCATCTTGTGACTCGTTTATCAATGTACACATGACTTCAAAATAATGTCCAAGAGCTCATTGCTGTTTGTAATAGTGTAGTATTAAAAAGCTGTTGTTTCTACATATCATTGTAAAGAACTAGTAAGTCATAAAGTAAATAAATAAATACAATGTGTCTTTTTATAGTGTCTTCTGATCAGAGTACTAGGTTATTTAGAAAATCAGAAGTCCAAATTTGAAGATGGAGTCTTAAAAAAGGGTGCTTCCTCAAGGATCTGTCAAAACAAAAGGTGCCCTCGCCGTATTGCCATACTCTGTTCTCCCTCACATCTTACCTCCTTTCCCTCTTTCCACTCTCCTTCTCTCTCTCTCCCCCCCCACCTCCACCAGCTTCTCTCTCATCTTCATGTCTCTTTCTGCTGAAGTCTTAATGGTGACAATCATAAAAGTAAGCTTATATTTTCCTGATTCCAAAAGTAATGTTAACTCAGAAATTTGAAAAGTATCAGGGGAAGAAAAAATAGTTTAAAACAACAACCTCAGCACCTGAGAGATCCAATCTTAACCTCATATTCTAAAGTTTCTTTTTCTGTACATATTTCACACTACAGAGATGTTACAAAAGCAATTTTGCATCCTGACATTTTCCTTAACACTTTCCATATGATTGCACTTTCCCTGTTATTAAATAATAAGTATATGCCATATCATTAAAACTCATGTTTTTAAAGTTTCATGTTTGATGTGGCCAGATGATATATGAACATGGACATGAGAATTTCTGAAGTTTGGGATACCCATGTTTCTTTTTTGTAAGTGTATTTTATTGATTATGCTATTACAGCTGGCCCATTTTTTCCTTCCATTTATTCCCCTCTACTCTGCAACACCCTCCCACGCACATCTCCCCCCCACCCTTAGTTTATATCCATGGGTCGTACATATAAGTTCTTTGGCTTCTACATTTTCTATACTATTCTTAACTGGTTTATTTTATACCTACCAATTATGCTTCTTATTCCCTGTACCTTTCCCCCCATTCTCTCCCCATCCCCTCCCCACTGATAACCCTCCATGGGATCCCCATTTTTGTGATTCTGTTCCTGTTCTAGTTGTTCATTTGATTTCTTTTTGTTTTTGGTTGTTTGGGGGCTTTGTTTGTTTGTTTTTTGTTTTGTTTTGGTTCAGTTGGTGATAGTTGTGAGTTTGTTGTCATTTTACTGTTCATAGTTTTTTATCTTCTTTTTCTTAGATAAGACCCTTTAACGTTTCATATAATAAGGGTTTGGTAATGATGAACTCCATTAATTTGACATTATCTGGGAAGCACTTTATCTGCCCTTCCATTCTAAATGATAACTTTGCTACATAGAGTAATCTTACATTCATGTAGGCTCTTGCCTTTCATGACTTTGAATACTTCTTTCTAGCCCCTTCTTGCCTATAAGTTTTCTTTTGAGAAATCAGCTGATAGTCTTATGGGAACTCTTTTGTAGGTAACTCTCCTTTTCTTTTGCTGCTTTTAGGATTCTCTCCTTATATTTAATCTTTGGTGATGTAATTATGATGTGCCTTGGTGTGTGCTTCCTTAGGTCAAATTATTTGGGGCTCTCCAAGCTTCCTGGACTTTCTGGAAGTCTATTTCCTTTGCCAGATTAGGGAAGTTCTCCTTCATTATTTGTTCAAATAAGTTTTCAATTTCTTGCTCTTCCTCTTCTCCTTCTGGCACCCCTATGATTCAGATGTGGGAATGTTTAAAGATGCCTGGAGGTTCCTAAGCCTCTCCTCACTTTTTGAATTCTTGTTTCTTCATTCTGTTCTGATTAAATGTTTATTTCTTCCTTCTGGTCCACTCCATTGATTTGAGTCCCAGTTTCCTTCCCATCACTGTTGGTTCCCTGTATATTTTTCTTTGTTTCATTCTTCATAGCTTTCACTTCTCCCTCTATTTTGAGATCATACTCAACCATTTCTGTGAGCAACCTGGTTAACAGTGTTTTGAACTGTGCATCTGATAGGTTGGCTATCTTTTCATCGCTTAGTTCTATTTTTGGAACTTTGATCTGTTCTTTCATTTGGGCCATATTTTTTTGTCTCTGTGCTCCTGTTACATAATAAGGAGCTTTAGGTATTTGCCAGGGTGGGGCAACCTGCATAGCTGCATTGTGGCACTATATATGGGGGAGGGGTCCAAGAGGTAATGCCACTGACTCAGCTCTGGGCTAGGTTACAGTCATTTTCCCTGCTACCTACAAGCAAATTGGGCCCTTCTGGTGCTGATACCTGGGTGAGTGGGATTGTGCACATTTTAGGACCTGGGGGTCTCTCCAACAAACTCCCCTGTGAGGCTGGGAGTTTCTCCCACTGTTACAACAACAGCAGCCTGGAGGCAGCAGAGGCATCTGCTCCCTCCCCTTTCAGCTTCTGCCTCCGTGTAAGAACCGCTACTGCCTCCGTGTTCCTTCCAAGGACAGTTCCTCTGCATTCCTCCAGCCAAGGACAGTTCCTCCGAGTTCCTGCCAAGAACCGTTGCTGCCCATCCTGTAGGCTGATCCCTGCCCCGACCAGATATAAACCCTAGCTCAACCCCCGCTTGGGGCTCAGAATTTGGAGACTGTCTCCTCTGAGCCCGCGAGTGTGAATAAAGACTGACTCCTTCGTACCCTGAAAAGCATCTGACTCTGATTTCCCGCAACACCACCACTGCAACCCCCGCAGGTTTTTATAGCCAAAGGTTTTGAGGCTTTTTTCCCCCACACTGGAACCCTGGGTTGCAAAGTCTGTCTCACTCCCCAGTTGTTCCTCCTGGTTTATCTGCAAGCAAATGTGGGACTGCCTATCTCTGCCCTTCCTACCAGTCTGGATGAATGCTTTTCTTTGACTCCTTGTCTGTCGGACTTCATTAAGTTTGATTTTCTGGCAGTTCTGATCGGTTCTTCTTTTTAAATTTGTTGTTGTCCTTCTCTTAGTTGTGTGAGGAGGCAAAGTATATCTACCTGCACTTCCATCTCAACTGGAAGTCCGGATGCTCATGTTTCTGATTTTCTTCTATTTTGCCATATTATTGTGTTGGTAGTCTTCTTTTGTTCTTATTTCTCACCCTATTATTTCCACATTCCCCTCTCTTCTTCTTACATTAAGACTTGACTTGGGCCTCAGGAGGGGTATGCTGCTCAGAAACAGGAAAGAGAATAACATTGTAACTGGTTTAGTGAACAGGCAGGCTTACAACATTCAAACATTCTAGGTATGAGAAACATTAATACCCTACAGTTTAACTCTAAACAAAGCCTTCAAAGCAGAATTAACCATAATAGGATTCTATCTTGGATCCAAAGAGAGAGCTCAGGAACTGAAATATGTTATGATGCACCCTCTCCTTAGACTTGATTACAGACAAATGGAGGCACACATGGCACCGCGTTGAGCTTCTGGAAGAGGAGTTTGCACACTTCTGCTTCAGATGCACAAGAACTGCCTGCAGAACTTGTTATAAATATATCTGTCTGGATTCAGTAGACTCAGGAGTAAGGGTCAAGTTGAAAAGAGAAGCCAGCAGCAGGTGATAAACCACCATGTACAGCAAGCCAAGAACCCTGAATTTTACCACAGAAGCAATGTGGTTCATGGCCAGATGAGCGATATGGTCAGATGAACATATGAGAAAGTTGACTCCAATGTAAGTGAACAGAATAAATTGAGTAGTTGTGAGATCAGACAGGATGAAGTATAGAGAGAGGGACAGATGTACATTGGACTAGTTGGCCTATTGTGGTAAAAGAGAAATCTGGTCAACAGCAATGAAAACATGGCTGAAGTAGTACAGTCTGGTAGGGGAGTAGAAAAGTAGGTAGATATGAAAGCCATGGGGACCGGAGGCAGCTCTGCGACCGGGTCGGAAGCGGCCCTGCAACTAGAGAAGGGGACTCTGTGGAAGACCCGGAGCTCACATCTGTGATCCTGGCGTGAGTGCGCGCAACTCGGGAAACTCGCGGAGCCCATGCCCATAGTCTCGGGTGGGCGCTCGAGCCCTGTAGGAGACCCAGAGCTCACAGCAATAGGCTGGGGGAGGGATGGATCTGTAAGAGATTCCAGCTGAAACCCATAAACTCGGGAAAGCTCGCCCCCTGCAGGAGGCTCAGAAATCACACCCAAGGCCCTGCATGGAGAGTGCGCCATTAACCCTGGGGACAGTGCACGGCTGGCACTGAGGACAGTAGCCCAAAGCTGACTGAGTGAGGAACAGGGAGAAAAGCGGTACGAGTCGCCTCACAGCCTGCTACAGCCAGCAAGTCCAGAAAATCCAGTTTAACCTGTTTGAAAATAGCAAGAGATTTTTTTGTTTTTTGTTTTTTTTTGGTTTTTCTGTGTTTTGTTTTGTTTTGTTTTGTGTGTTCTTTTTTTTTTTTTGATAGTTGTTTTTTTGTCTGTTTAGTTGGGTTTTTTGTTTGTTTGTTTTGGTTTGTTTTTCATTTTTGTGGGGTTCTTTTTGTTTTGTTTTGATTATATATTTTTTATTTTTTTTATTACTTCTACCTTTTTTATCCCTCAATTCCTTTTGCTTCTCTTTACTTCTTTCTGGCTTTATTCCTTCTTCCTTTCTCTCCAATTCTATCTCTCCTTTCTTCCTCTTTTTTTTCTCTTCTTTTTTCACTTTATTCTTTTCTCTTTTTAAATACCAACGAATGAGGCAAAAAAATCCTAGAACTGTGAAAAAAACAGAGTTGGACCAAAAGAGGGGGTATTCCAACAGCTGAGACAGTGGAAGCTGTGAACACCAGGATACCTGAAGGAGACTACACCACTGAATCTCACAGGTATTCCACCACAGAAGATCACACCATAAACCCAGGTAACCAGAACAGATCAATTTAAGAAGCTGAGGTTTACAAGAAGAGTCTCACAAACAATTAGAAGACAAAGAAACAATCCCCAAATGAAAGAAAAGGAGGAAGCCCCAGTGTTGCGGACCGTTCAGCCTGGTTTCAGGAGTTGTAACCCTCACCCCATGGTGGGCTGTGTAAGAGCCCAAGGGACCCACTTCATCTGGGTCTGTTCTGTCACAAGAATGTGACCTATTAAGGAGACAAAGCTTATCTCCCTGGCAGGAGTGCTGCTTCTGCCTCTCTGGCCCATAGCTTGGTTGGCAGTCAATGACGGGTAAGACTCCTCATGGGAGGGGCAACCTAAGCCAGACGTGACCACTTGGAAGGCCTCATGGAAGGACTCGGGGGGTTGCAGCAAAGAGGATGTGATGGACCCTTGCCCCCCGGCTATTCTGACATAGCCCGAGTCCTCATTTCCACCTGGGAGATGTCTCCTGCTTCCTAATCGGCTTAAAGCCTGAAACTGTGGGGGTGAGCAGTGCAGCCCTGTCCTGGCCAGGACGGCTCCTTGGGTGATTGGCATAAGAAAGAATTCCTAAAGTCCTGTGAAACCTGCTTTGCTAAGAGTGCTCTTCCTGAGGTGACAAGTGTCCCAGGAGGAAATGAGCATGTCTCCCAAAGTCTGGCAAACACTGGCTCGGATTAAGCCCTCAGATTTCTTTGACATGTTAAACTTGTATTCTGGTGTATTGGAACCCAATAAAAGCCTAGTGAGGAAGGGGCTCTGGGTCATTCTCCTCTGAGAGTTTGACCCCTTTCCTCCCCAAGCACAAGATGTCTTGGTAGTTTTTACTTTCATCCGTGACGGAGGGATGGGGCTCTGCGGGCGGAGCCCCCCCACATCTGGCGCCCAGGCCAGGGTCCCCAGCACCACAGAAAGAAGCCTAAATGAAACAGAGGCAACTCAACTATCAGATAAAAAGTTCAAAGAAATGGTTGTCAGTAAGCTCCATGAGCTCTCAATGAGCTACCAGAAACTACAGGGAAGCTATGATGAACTCACTGCAAACTATATCAACATGAAAAAGGAAATAGAAACTATCAAAACAGGCCAAGAGGAAATAAAGAATACAATTTCTGAACTGAAGAACACAGTAGAAGGAATGAAAAGCAGAATCGATGAAGCAGAGGATCGAATCAGTGAGTTGGAGGACAAAGTAGAAAAAAGCAGCCAGAAAGAGCAAGCAAAGGAAAAGAGGCTCAGAAAGAATGAAGAGGGGTTAAGAGAAATGCAAGACAACATGAAACATAATAATATCCGTATAATAGGAATACCAGAAGGAGAAGAAGAAGAGCAAGGGATAGAAAACATATTTGAAAAAGTAATGATGGAAAACTTCCTAATTTGATGAGAGAAAAAGTCACACAAATCCAGGAAACACAGAGAGTCCCAATCAAGAGGAACCCAAACAGGCCCACTTCAAGACACATCATCATTAAAATGGCAAACTTCCAAGACAAAGAGAGAATCTTAAAGGCAGCAAGGGAGAAAAAGGAAGTAACATACAAGGGAGCCCCGATAAGGTTAGCAGCTGACTTCTCAATGGAAACGCTCCAAGCCAGAAGACAATGGCAAGAAATATTCCAAGTAATGAGAACCAAAGGCCTACAACCAAGACTACTTTATCCAGCAAGGCTTTCAATCAAGATAGAAGGACAAATAAGGAGCTTCCCAGACAAAAGAAGTCTAAAAGAATACACCTCTACCAAACCAGTACTGCAAGAGATACTAAAGGGACTGCTTTAAGGAAAGAAAGGAAAAGAGAGAGAGAGGAACACAGGTACAAAAATGGCAATGAATCAGTACCTATCAATAGTAACCTTAAGTGTAAATGGATTAAATGCTCCAATCAAAAGACATAGAATAGCTGACTGGATAAGAAAGCATGACCCACACATATGTTGCCTACAAGAGACCCACCTCAGGACAAAAGACCTACACAGACTCAAAGTGAAAGGCTGGGAACAAATTTTCCAAGCAAACGGTCAGGAAAAAAAGGCAAGGGTAGCAATACTCATATCAGACAAAATATACTTCAAAAGAAGAGCTATAAAGAGAGACCCAGAAGGTCACTTCATAATACTCAAGGGAAGAATCCACCAAGAAGACATAAATACTGTAAATATATATGCACCCAACATAGGAGCACCTAAATACATCAAGAAAACCTTAGAGGACTTCAAGAAAAATATTGACAGCAACACAATTATAGTAGGGGATTTTAATACCCCACTGTCAAAAATGGACAGATCTTCCAAACAAAATATCAACAAAGATATTGTGGCATTGAACAGTACTCTAGATGAATTGGACTTAGCTGATATATATAGAGCCCTTCATCCCAAAGAAACTAAATACACATTTTTTTTAAATGCACATGGAACATTTTCAAAGATAGACCACATGATAGGACACAAAACAAGCCTCAACAAATTCAAGAAAATTGAAATCATACCAAGCATTTTCTCCGACCACAAGGGACTAAAACTAGAAGCCAACTTGATGGGGAAAATCTCCAAACCCTCAAAATCATGGAGATTGAATAGCATGCTATTGAACAATGAATGGGTAAAGAATGAAATTAAGGAGGAAATCAAAAAGTTTCTGGAAACAAATGAAAATGAACTCACAACAACCCAAAACTTATGGGACACAATGAAGGCAGTGCTCAGAGGGAAGTTCATAGCAATACAGGCCTACCTAAAGAAGACAGAAACATTTCTAACAAATGACTTAACCCTACGCCTACAAGAACTCGAGGAACAACAACAAAGACAGCCCAGGGCAAGTAGAAGGAAGGAAATAACCAAGATCAGAGCAGAATTAAATGACATAGAGATTAAAAGCACAATCCTAAGAATCAATGAATACAGGAGCTGGTTCTTTGAAAAGATAAACAAAATTGAAAAGCCTTTAAGCAGGCTCATCAAGAGAAAAAGAGAGAGGACTCAAATAAACACAATCAGAAATGAAAGAGGAGAGATTACGACTGACACCACAGAAATACAAAGGATTGTAAGAAATTACTATGAAGAACTGTATGCCAAGAAATTTGAAAATCTAGGTGAAATGGACAAGTTTCTAGAAAAATATAATCTCCCAAAACTCAAAGAAAAAGAAATAGAAAGCCTGAACAGACCATTAACAGCTGATGAAATTGAAGCAGTAATCAAAAAACTCCCGCCACACAAAAGCCCTGGACCAGATGGTTTCACAGCAGAATTCTACAAAACATTTAAGGAAGAGCTAACCCCTATCCTTCATGGACTATTCCAAAAAATCCAAAATGATGGAAGACTCCCAAACGCTTTTTATGAAGCCAACATCATCCTAATCCCAAAACCAGATAAAGACACAACAAAGAAAGAGAACTTCGGGCCAATATCACTGATGAACATAGACGCTAAAATCCTTAACAAAATATTGGCAAACCGCATCCAACAATACATTAAAAAGATCATACACCATGACCAACTGGGATTCATCCCAGAGATGCAAGGATGGTTCAACTTTCACAAATCAGTAAATGTAATACATCACATAAACAAAAGCAAAGACAAATATCACATGATCATATCAATAGATGCGGAAAAAGCTTTTGATAAAGTACAACACCAATTTATGATAAAAACACTCAGCAAAGTGGGAATAGAGGGAGCATTCCTCAAAATAATAAAGGCCATATATGAGAAACCTACAGCCAACATCATACTCAATGGGCAAAAACTGAAATCTTTCCCACTAAGATCAGGAACAAGACAAGGCTGTCCACTTTCACCACTTTATTCAATATAGTATTGGAAGTCTTAGCCACAGCAATTAGACAAGAAAAGGAAATAAAAGGCATCCAAATTGGAAAGGAGGAAACAAAACTATCATTGTTTGCAGATGACATGATAGTATACATAGAAAATCCTATAGACTCGGCCAAAAAGCTGCTCGACATAAGAAATGAATTTGGCCAAATAGCCGGATACAAAGTCAATATCCAAAAATCAAAGGCATTTTTGTATACCAACAGTGAAACAGCAGAAGCAGAAATCAAGAAAAAAATCCCATTTGATATAGCAAAAAGAAAAATAAAATACCTAGGAATAAACCTAACCAAGGAGGTAAAAGACCTGTATGCAGAAAACTACATAACACTGAGGAAAGAAATTAAGGAAGACACAAACAAATGGAAGCATATACAGTGTTCATGGATCAGAAGAATTAATATCATCAAAATGTCCATACTACCCAAAGCAATTTACAGATTCAATGCAATACCTATTAAAGTTCCAATGGCATATTTCACAGACATAGAACAAACACTTCAAAAATTTATATGGAATCATAAATGATCCCAAATAGCTGCAGCAATTTTGAGAAAGAAGAGCAAAGTAGGAGGGATCACAATACCTGATACCAAACTGTATTACAAAGCCACTGCAATCAAAACAGCCTGGTACTGGCACAAGAACAGACACATGGACCAGTGGAATAGAACAGAGAGCCCAGAAATAAACCCAAGTCTCTACAGTCAATTAATATTCAACAAAGGGGGCAGCAACATAAAATGGAGCAAAAATAGCCTCTTCAACAAGTGGTGTTGGGAGAACTGGACAGCTACATGCAAAAAAAAATGAAACTCGAGCACCAACTTACACCATACACAAAAATAAATTCAAGGTGGATAAAAGATTTAAATATAAGCCATGACACCATTAAAATTCTAGAGGATAACATAGGCAGGAAAATCTCAGATATTTCACGCAGCAATATTTTTACTGCTATGTCCCCTAAAGCAAGGGACATAAAGGAAAGAATAAACAACTGGGATCTCATCAAAATAAAAAGCTTCTGCACAGCTAAAGAAAACAGTATTAAAATAAAAAGAGAACCAACTGTATGGAAAAACATATTTGACAATGATACCTCAGACAAGGGATTAATCTCCAAAATATATAAAGAACGTACAAAACTCGACTCTAAGAAGACAAGCAACCCAATTAAAAAATGGGCAAAGTTTAGAGCAACAAGTATAAAGGACTCATGGACAAAAACTATGGTGCGGGGGGGAATGGGAGGGAAGTGGGGAGGGCTGGGGTGGTGGGCTGGGGCGGGGTAAAAGACAGAAAACTGTACAATATCAACAATTAAAAAATACTGATTTAAAAAAAAATAAAAAATGGAAAAAAAAAATGGGCAAAGGATGTGAACAGACACTTCTCCAAGGAGGACACACAGAGGATCTAGAGACACATGAAAAGATGCTCGATATTGCTATCTATCAGAGAGATGCAAATTAAAACTACAATGAGATACCACTGGACACCAGTCAGAATGGCCTTCATAAACAAAGCAACAAACAGCAAGTGTTGGAGAGGTTGTGGAGAAAAGGGGACCCTAGTGCACTGTTGGTGGGATTGCAGATTAGTACAACCAGTATGGAATTTTCTAAGAAAACTAAAAATGGACATACCTTTTCACCCAGCAATTCCACTGCTTGGATTATATCCTAAGAACCCTGAAACACCAATCCAAAAGAACCTATGCACCCCTATGTTCATAGCAGCACAATTTACAATAGCCATGTGCTGGAAGCAACCTAGGTGCCCATCAGTTAATGAATGGATTAAAACACTGTGGTACATTTACACAATGGAATTCTATGCAGCAGAAAGAAAGAAGGAGCTCCTACCCTTTGCGACAGCATGGATGGAATTGGAGAGCATCATGCTAAGTGAAATTAGCCAGGCAGTGAAAGACAAATACCATATGATCTCACCTTTAACAGGAACCTAATCAACAAAACAAACAAACAAGCATAATATAAACAATGACACTGAATTTGAGAACAGTCTGACAGTGACCAGAGGGGGAGGGGAGGGAATTTTAGGGGAAAAGGGGAACAGTTTAGAGCAACAAGTATAAAGGACACATGGACAAAAACTATGGGGGGTGGAAATGGGAGGAAGGTGGGGAGGGCTGGGGTGGTGGGCTGGGGGTGGGGTAAAAGACAGAAAACTGTACAATATCAACAATTAAAAAATACTGATTAAAAAAATAAAAATAAAAGAGTTTCCTAGGCCCTGAAAAAAAAAAAAAAGAAAGAAAAAGAAAACCATGTATGCTTGAATTAATAAGATAACATGAATGTTGGACCTGAGAATTAAAAGAAAAAGCTAAGGTGACTCCTGATTATCTGGTTTGGATAAAAACATAGTAAGGGTGGTGGGAGGAGCAGCAGTTTGGCTTGGTGTGCAGAGTGGGGAGAAGACAGAAGGGTGATATGTGTTGCAGGGCCATGATGAATTCACTTGGAAACAATGTTACCAAAAAAAAGAAGAAAATCTTGTTAAAAAATAATCACCTTCTCTAATTGTTGTTTGAATGCTTAATAATTAAAATAAAGGTTTTGCTTTCTTCCCTGTATGACTATTGCTGTCATGACTGCAGTGCAAAGGCATCCAGAGAATGCATAGCATCTTAGATGGTGGGCCTTTCACAAGGAAGCCAACAGTGAAAGGAGCTCTCATATACAGATACTTTGCATCACCAGCTTACTCTATGATCTGGAGAGCAGGATCAAATAATTCTGTGACTTGTCTCCCCAGGCCACCTGGGGACAGGAAAAGCCACCCATCTAACTCAATTGTATCCCCGTTGCAGGTCTTTGCAAGTTCTCTTCACTGCATGGTTGGACATCTGTAGGTCTTGAATTATGCAGCTCCACATAGATCCTATATCCCAGTCTCAATGTCCCAGCAGAATTTCCTGCAGGCACTGGGCAGGGTAGACATCCAAGTAATCCTAAGAGCAAAGTTCAAGGAATGCTCACTGGAATATATTAAACCAAAAATGGGAAGAATCAAATATTTTACTTTGAGTATATGGCCACACAAACTTTTATAAAGAATCAGGTTTTGGTTTGTTTGGTTGGTTTTTTTGTTTGAGTATTTTAGCTCTAAGGCGCTGGGCTAGTTTTCTATTTTAAAAAAGAAACTACCCAATATTTCAACAGAAGAAAGTTCAGGGAGAAAATTTCAGCAGAAAAATTGTATCTCTACTCTAGTATCTTTTCTACGTGGAATAAATAGAAATAAAGCCATTAAAAATCATGGTTATGAAGATAATTTGGCAACACAGAAAAATGCACAAAAGCAAGCTACAAAATTGAATACTCACTATGATTGCAACTATATTTTTAAAGTGTAAAAGTAAGAATGCAAAGAAATGCAACAAAATACTAACAAGGATTCTGATAATACATTTTCTTTTGTCTGTCTTACAATTTTTAAATAATATGGTCATGTCAAATAAACAAAACAGCAGTAACAACTAAACAAGTAAGAAAAATAAATAAATAAGTGCTCTGGCCAGGTGAGGAGAAATTAGGAAGAGGGGAAAAGTGTAAAAAAAAAAAAAAATCCTGAGAAGTTAGAGTCATTCTATAAATCAGTCAAAAGAGCTGAAAATAGAGCATGTAATTAATGATGAAAATTACACCATCCCTTGATCCAGCAACAATAAAAATGCAGCCTAATGGGACCAGTATCAAATCAACTATCACCTTAGACAGAGGCCTCTGCTTGGAAAAGCCACAGAGATGGGCCCCCAAGTGTGTGGAGGTCCAGCCCAGAGAAGAGAGGCCTTTCTCTCCTTACTTAGTTAGCAAAGGGACTGGCACCAGTGTATGAGCTGTCATTAAACACCATCAACATCTTGAAAATAGTTTGAGTGTGATATCTCAAGGAGGCCCCATCCTCCTTTCTCCCTCAGCACAAAAAAAAAAGCCATTACTTTTTGTTTTTTTGAAGAAGGTATTTGGGTAATAATTCTCCTCCCGGCCACTTCCCTGCTGCCAGATAAATTCCAAAGGATAATGAGGGTGATACTTTGAAATTTTGAAACATGGGGGACTGGAGCAGAGCAGGGACGGAAACACGGTAGACAGGAAAGAGGCAGAAGGGGATGCTGTTCAAATGCCAGGGACATTAGAACATGTCAAGGCTGGTGAATGATTCATTGAGGTAATGATGATAAACATTTGTCTCTGAGCACATACGTGCATTTTCCTAACAAT
This sequence comes from Glossophaga mutica, assembly GCA_039655065.1. Taxonomy (NCBI): domain Eukaryota; kingdom Metazoa; phylum Chordata; class Mammalia; order Chiroptera; family Phyllostomidae; genus Glossophaga; species Glossophaga mutica. The sequence continues at coordinate 89,598,610 of CM077307.1, read as the reverse complement.
CTCAGGCATCCACAAGTGAAGAAAGGCCCAGAATCAATCATATAAACAGTCCCTAAATGGGAATCTCCTAGGAATGGGATCTAAATTGTAAATGCTAGCCAGAATTACACACATCAAATTATAGTAAATGGAATGATATTTTAAGTAGCTTGGTACTTAAAGGCTACTGTGTGGAGTCCTGGAGATTCTCTTCTACTGTAGACTTCTATCTGCTGCTACTTGGAGCTTTGCATATCTCTCACTCACCCCTGCACTTCTGTTGTGGATTCTGAAGCTGAGAGTAAAGAAAAGTTTGTCAAACTCACTCATAAGTGGCCCACTGCTCTCGTTGCCCTAGCTTAGTTTCCCTTAGGTCGAATATCTTTGCTGTCCAAGGATAGAGCCCAAAACAAGTACTCACAGAAAGTTTTGTAGAGAAAGAGCCAAACAAACCAGTCTTTGAGTAACTGGAGGGCAAGCTGTGGGCTTCAACCTTTAACTCTAAAGGCTTATTTGAATCAGAACATGGCCTACAATGACCACTTTTGTGTTTTACTTATGCATTTTTCACATGGTGCATTACCTGAGCCTGGAAAAATGTACACATGGAGACACTCTCAGGGAAATAGCTTCATAATGTCTCTTAAATTGTTAATTAAATAATTGAGCCAGGGCTGGCTCAACCAACACCATAAAATAATCAGATTCTGAGTTACAGTTCAGCCCTAATCTTTTGCTCGGTATATAATTCCTTATAATCAGCACCAAGCACATTAAAAAGAATGCTGGTATAGAGACGACCATATTTTGCCATACATAATGCACACTTCATTGGCCAAATTTTTGAGGGAAAAATAGGGATGCTCATTATACATGGGTATAACGATTACATACCATGGGTATAACAATGGGTATAATGAGCACAAAAATGTAGGTGTGCATTATACACAGCAAAATATGGTAATAATATTAATCTTGTACAATTGTGATTATTAAGGTACTAGGAAGTGTACTTTGAGCCCCATATTATCTCCTCAGTGACTGTCCTGTTAATGTGTCTGAATTTTCCTCATTAGAAATAAATTTCTTTGAGTGAAAAACTCTTTAGGGTCTCTACAGCTAATAGATTGGCAGCTCATCACAACATCTTGGAAAGCTTTAATAAATTATTGCTTTTCAGTCCTACCCTAGACCTATTTTCTCTCCCAGGATGTGGTCTAAGAAACTGTACTTTTTGAATTCCCAAAGTAATTCCAATGTATAAGTACATTTGGTAACTAGACTTACCCCACCTCCAAGACATGCGCATATGATTTCTCTTAGGATTCCCTATGCCTAGCTAATGTGCCTGGCACAGAGTAGGTTTACAATAAATGTTTTTAATTTAACAGAGAGGAAACATCAGTCAGTAATATTTTCCTGTGAAATTGCATCATGCAATTGCTTTCTTATGTAACAGAAGGAGCAGAGGGCAGTGAGTGCCCTGGGAGGCAAGGAGAAACTAGAAAGAGCAGGCAGAAAAGGGAGAGGCAGAGTGGAGAGAAGTGAAGACAAGCACTGCCTCACCTGAAAATTTTTTCCAGAGTTTCAACAGGCTTTATGGTGACTATAACGTGTCATCTAAAGTTTAAGGTTGAAAATACAGGACTAATCATTTTTTTCCACAAAGACCATAAATGAGTATTCCCATTTTCAGACATAATGGACATGGACAGGGTGGCCCCAAGAACAGTTGTATTATAAGTAAATACCTTAGGTTGAGTTCTCCTAGCAGTTGATTTTTGAGAGTAAATAATTTATTTGGAATGTGATCCTAGGAAGTAATTGGGGAGGGGGAAAAGAAAGCTAGAAAGAAAGGAAGTCAATAAAGAATGTGCTGAGGAACAGGTTACCAGTGGGGCAGCTGAGTTTCAATTCCACCAGGAAAATCTGGAAGGCAGAAGAGAGCCAATGGTACCCGTAGTGCTGTCTCCAACCAGCAACATTAGCACAGCCTGGTGTGATCTTATGTGTCACTTGACTGGGCCACGCAATGCCCAGATATTTTATCAAACGTTATTCCTAATGTGTGTGTAAGAGTGTTTTGGGGTGAGATTAACCTCTGAGTCAGCAGACTGAGTAAAACAGATTGCCTTCCTTAATGTGGGTGGACCTCATCCCATCAGATGAAAGCCTAAATAAAATAGAGAGGCTGGGTATGAGGGAATTCTCTCTCTGCCCAGCTGTCTTTGAGCTGGGACATTGATCTTATCCTACCTTCAAATTTGGACCTGTTCCTGCCAAATAATATTCTACCATATATGTAAAGTGAGCAAGATATAAACTTTTATGTGCTAAACCACTGAGATTTAGACTCATAATGGCCTACCCTTGTGATATAGACACCGTCCACCTAATCCCCAAATAGTCTGTTCACAAGGAAATGATTTTGACAGATTAATATTATAGCACTTTATATAGTCAGCTCTCTCTCAAAGGTCAAAAAAAAATATTATAGACAAGCCTTGGCCAGGTGGACTAGTTGGTTAGAGCATCATCCTATCCACCAAAAAGTTGTGGGTTCGATCCCTGGTTATGGCACAGGGCACAAACCTGGGTTGCAGTTTTGATCTCCAGTCGGGGCAAGTATGTAGAGTAACCAATAGATGTTTCTCACGCACATCGATGTTTCTCTGCCTCTATCTCTCTTTTTCTCTTCTTCTCTCTTTAAAATCAATAAACATAATCACAGGTAAGGATTAAACATATATATATATATATATATGTATATATATATATATATAAATAGAAGAAAATGTAGGAATAACCAGTTTGACCTTATTGTATAATTATTACCAACACTTATTAAATATCATTTATAATTATTATTTGTAAATTTTACTCACTATTCATAATTGAATCATAACTTCTCTCCATTTTCCTGATGATACACAGAATATGGGAAGCAAAATTATTCAGCCTAGTCAGATGTTCGATTAAATATTCCAGTAGACAAAGAGTCATTATTTATAGCATATAAATAAACAATTTTTAAGAACTAGAATATACTATAATATACATATCATTCAAGCTATACTGCCCAAAATGTAACTTTCTTTTATAATTCAAGATAATCCAGAATTTTCCATGTCTTGTGATCATTATTTTGAATGTCATTTATTTTAGGGATATTCATCATCCTTCTGTGACAAAGATTTACAGATGGCAGAGAGCTTCAATACAAAGGTAAAATGATAATCATAATGAACATAGCAACATTAGATAGTAGTGTGAGCACCAACTACATGCCAAGCATATAAATCATGTTCTCCCCACCATCATCCTAACAGATTTTTCTGTAATTTCCTTTTACACTTGGAGATTTCAAGAGATGAGGAAGCCTGCCCAGGTCATGCACTAAAAGACAGAGATAGAAATTTGAACCTTGACCTACCCACCCCAAATCTCTTTTACTAAAAGCTCAGAAGCTTCCACAACAACTTTCAACATGCAAAGAACTAAAAAAAAAGAAAAGAAAAGAAAAGAAAAGAAAAGAAAAGAAAAGAAAAGAAAAGAAAAGAAACATTGTATTGATAAGCAGGTAGAAAAATAGCCAATTTTTTAAAAAGCTAAAACTATAAAAACATTTTTTCAAAGAAAAATAGCTAAAACCACATTATAATTAAAATGTTTTTAAAATCTTATCAAAGACCTATTAAAACATATTGTACAATCTATTTATAATGATATGAAATTTATAACCTTACTTTTTGTTATAAAAATTGGAGCTGAAATTGTGGTAAGTTCTCTTGAAGTTTTTATTTCTAATTTAATAACTAAATTTCATTTTACTGTAGTTTTAATCTCCCTAAATCCAGAAGCTAATGGAAAAAGATGAATTGAATGTGATAGGATCAGTAGAACTTTGAGTAATGTCAAAAAATGCCTTATGTGTTGTTTCTGTTTTAATTGTATAGCATCTTATAGACTTTGGTCTCCACCAGAATGAGCAATCTGTCACTTGATTTATTTCACTATTGATTAATTTTCAGAAATGTGTTGACATAAGTCTTTCTGTAAAAAGAAAATCAGCTCCCCTGTCTCCTACCACCAGGATTCTGCATCCCATGTCTTTGCCTTTTTGCATGATTAATGTTGTTCTGAAAAACCTAAGAATCAATAAACATTTTCTGAAGCAGAGATATCTACATCCCCAAAGAGGGTTGCCTATTTAGTTTCCCACTCGATCTACAAAATGTATTACCCTTTGGAATGGAAGGGTCAGGCAGGCTTGGCTGGTTGATGAGAATCAGAAATTTGCTTTCTGATTTGTTTATCCTTTTCAGTGTGAAAATCCTATGACTAGGAGTATACCATAGTCTCCCTGGTGGCTTAGAAAAATAATTACATTTATACAGCTTTACACACATCCCTGAATGACCCAAGTTAATGCTGCTGATATTGTCTTCTTAAAAAAACAAAACTGAGAGAAATATCTCTCTCCCTCTCCCTCTTCCTTGCCTCCACCCCCTCTCTCATAGGCAAGATAATCTCCAAGTGCTTTGAGACACATCTTGTTCCAGAAAACATCATTCACTCAGGTTGAGAAACAAACTCTTTTGTCTATTCAGTGAGGGAAAGATGTGGCCTTGTTGTATATAAACACAACTGTGTCCAACAGGCAAGGGCCCAGGAAAGAATAGAGCTAATGAAGCAGTAGATGTGGAAGAGATGAGAGAAAAGGTTATTAGCAATCCTCTCTTATCCACACCATTACATGGAAATGTATTCAAGGATAAAGCAATGATTTCAAGTCTTTTCAATGTTAGGGCTCCTTTCTAAATAAAATGAATGAAATAATTTGGGGGCAAGGTTTAAAAGTATAAAAGAAAAAAGGGAATTCGCTACAAATGGCAAGTACTCTTGACTCCCTTGCCCCCTATCCCTACACCTGCTCCATCCAATCCCCTGTGCCAAGGGTTCCAACCTTGAGTAATACTGGACACAAAGCCTCTGTCTCACTCCATATCACTCATGACCCAGGGTAGGAAGAAGAAAAAACGGGTGAGTGAATGAACGACTGAGCCCTTTGTCTAGTGAAAATGAGATTCATGTTGAGATTCTGGTCTCCTGACTTGGGGCTGATTCGAAAAATAAAACAAGACAAGGTGGCCATGATCTGATAAGCTGTGAAATAACTCTGCCAATTCACTCAGCCTGAATGAAGTTCCTACTGGGACCTTGTCAACAGATTAGACTTAAGTTCAAAAGTTTCAAGCAAAGGCTTTTCCCATGTACTTCTCCTGAGTCACCAGGGCAGAGAGGAAGAATGGGAAGACTCAGTTTTCTTAAAGATGATGCTGTGACTCTGCCTTGCACAATGATTCCATACTCAGCAAGATTTTGAGGCTGTTTGTGACACAAATCTTCAGAGAGAATACTCTCTGTTCCTAGAAAGAATGAAAATTAGCAGTCCGACCATGTCATGGAACCAAACTGGGAGATTATTTAATACATCTAATTACATAAGAATAATTTTATTAGCACCAGCTTCCTTTTGAATATGCTAAAAATGGTCAATAATTTATATTTCTTTATTGGAACATATCCATAATAAGATTATGTGGCTGAAGATTTACTCCATATAACAATTAGAAAGTACTAAATTTTGAGCTAAACAAACACATTCAGTAAATAGGCAGTATTCCTTGGTTTCCTTTAATTATCATTATTTACAAAGTATTCTTATAACCACCAGACAAATGTCATTAAAATCACATGTGCAATGTCAGAGAGAAGATCTAAGTGATAGACACTTTTGCAGAGATTTCTTATTAAACATAAGGGCTCCTGATTTCTTATTAAACATCCATCTCTACCAAAGTGGAAACTAGGATTAGGATGCAGAAAAGCCCCATGCTTTCCCACCCTGGCCGCCTCACAGGGCCAAGGAAGCACTTGTTCTTTCTTATTAGGGTACAGTGGCCTGAGTTTCCCACCCTGGAAATGTGTCACAGGTGAAATGTGACCAAGGGGGCAAAATAAGGCTTTCCTTCCTTCTTTTGTTCCATTCCTCCTCTCTCCCTCCCTCTCTCTCTCTCTCTCACTCCTTTTTTCCTGTCTTCTTTCTTTTCTCCCTCTCTCCCTCCCTCTTTCTCTCTACTACTTTCTCTCCCTCTCTCCTCCTCTCTCTATCCCTCTGTCTCTATCCCTCTGTCTCTTCTTCCTTTTTGTCCTCCTTCCATCTTTCCTTCCTGTGTCTCTTTCTTTTTCCCTTCCCTAATGCCATCCCTATGATGTTCCCCACTCTCCACATACCAAACAGTGAACATTCAGTAATGAACCTTACTACCTAATAATGAAAGCATTCCAATTTTTATTTTAGTCCAGCCCAGAGTCTCAGGATATTTAGCTAAATGTTATTTATAGAGAAATAATCATCCCATGACATCTTAATGGCTAACCAATAAATATGTAAAAATACAGTTTATACAGCATCAGATTGTCCTCCTGGGAAGTTATCATTAACACCATTCTTCATTAACTTTCTATAACAACCAAACTGCCTTCTGCCTCTTCAGAACCCTTCTATTACCAGTGTCCCTCCATGTTTTATTTTTTTCTGCACCAACTTGAAGCATGCTTTCTATAAATTGCCACCAATTCCTTAATTACTTAACCGTGTCCAGCATCCAGGAGAACTGAAATGTCATTCCATTGGAATCAGCAGGAAGGGGACCGCTGCTACAGATGAAAGCAGGCCACCAATAAAGCCTCATTAATACCTGCAGCTTTAGAGAAAGGAGGTGAGCAGCGTCCAGGCTTCATAAATGTCAAGAATACGAGACAACGAGGGAAGCCTCTCCCCACCAGACCTAACCCCATGAACAGATATGTTTCATCCAGATTGAGTGAGAGAGAAAAGGCATCCCCAAAAAGAAACATAAAAAGAAAAAAATGCCCGAAGTTCAGTCCTTTTCCCTATAAGTCTTCTGCCATAAGCATGTTCATTTCAACAGAATCTCTAGTAGTGCAAAAGAAAGACAGCTTCAGGTGAAAGGTTACCTGCAATAATAACGTCAGGCACTGGGCCTGCTGAGGTAAAAGGTAAATGGTAATTTTATCATTAGCATGCCTGACCCCTTGGCCACACCATATCTCACAGGAAACTCTAAGAACGGTTCACCTGTCAAGATGCAAATGCTTAAAGGTCAATGTGCACAGAAATCTTCTGGAGCTTACAACTGAATTGCTGACATATTTTATTATTGCCACTTAAATAAATGATTCAAGGAGAACACAAAAAAAGACTGGATTAATGTCAAGATTTGCATGAAGGATACTTGAGGGTTTTGTTTCAAAACTATAAAAAATACTTTTACTGTGTTTTGATTTCAAAGAGCAAGCAAGGCCTTGAAAATTCATAAATATTCCTGGACTTGGAGGACTTCCAGTATTCCTCAAAAGCACATTATCAGTTTTAATGTAATTTTGCAGGGAATTCCCCTTTATGTTTTGCTTTTTATCTTATATAAAGATAATTCCAATTTTTTCCTTTTTAATAATAGTAGAAGGGCAAATTATAAGAAAATTTTTCATAGCATGACATGAACATTACTCAATTTGAAAAGCAAGAAAAGTGAAAGAGATTTAAAAGATTGTTCTATTTTTTTAATTATAGATATAAATATGTTGAAAGTAAGCAAATGGTTAAACATGAAGTTATGACATGACTCAGCACTATATACCACTTCTGGGTATTTACCCAAGAGAATTGAAAGAAGAGGCCCAGTTACTTGTATATCCATGTTTCTAGCAGCATTGTTCACAATAGCCAAAAGGTAGAAACAAATCCAGTGTCCACTGGTGGATAAATGGATCAACAAAATGTGATATGTACATACCGCGGAGTTTTTATTATTCAGCCTTAAAAAGGAAGGAAACTCTGGCCCATGCCATGATATGGATGAACCTTGAAAACATTATGCTCAGTGAAAGAAGTCAGACACAAAAGGGTAAATATTCTATGACTCCACTTACATGAAATGTCCAGAATAGAAAAACCTAGATAGAAAGTAGATTGGCAGTTACCTAAGATCAGGGGTGGAAAATTTAGGAGGTGACAAATCAGGAGTACTCAGTACCTTCTTGGGCTAATGAAAATGTTCTAAAATTGATTGAGACAATAGTTGTACAACTCTTTCAATATAATAAAAGCCATTAAATTGAGCACTTAAAATGGATGAATTGTAGGGTATGGAAATCATATGGAATAAAGGTAGAACTGCCAGTTAAAACACTGGTCTTTTTATTTCCTAAGTCTCTCAACCCTTGTTAAAGAGTTCTGACAATTGTTATTTAAAAATGCCTTATTATTCATGTTATGCTTGTTTGATTCATCCTCAGAATATTTTCTCTGAACTTTCTCCATTTGTTATCATTAGAGAACTGAGCATCCTCCTGAATTTGTGTCTGCATAACAATCGTCAGGCAGACAGGCCATGGCAACAAAGGCCACTGAAGCAAGTTCAGAGCAACGGACATCTCCACCTCTCCTCCAGCAAGTTGTAGGCTGAACTTACAAGACTACTTTTCCTTGAATGAAGAACACAGAATCGAATTCTCCATTTCAATGCACCATTTGTGCACTAGTCATTCAGGACTTATTTACTCACTTTAACATAAATAAGAAAAATAATCATTTTAACCACACTTCATGGTTGCTTTTACAACAAACTTCTTCCGAGGTATCATTGGCAAATATATTTTCCCATACAGTTTGTTCCCTTTTCATTTTGCTGATATTTTCTTTAGCCACGCAGAAGCTTTTTATTTTGATGAAGTCTCACTTGTTTATTCTTTCCTTTATGTCCCTTGCATCCTGAAACACCAATTCAAAAGATCCTATGCACCCCAATGTTCATAAAAGCACAATTTGCAATAGCTAAGTGTTGAAAGCAACCTAAGTGCCCATCAGTAAATGAGTGGATAAAAAAACCTATGGTACATTTACATGATGGAATATTATGCAGCAGAAAGAAAGAAGGAGCTCCTACCCTTAGAAACAGCATGGATGGAACTGGAGAGCATTATGCTAAGTGAAATAAGCCAGGTGGTGAGGGACAAATAACCATATGATCTCACCTATAAGTGGAACCTAATCAACAAAACAAACAAGCAAAACATAACCAGTGACATTGAAGTAAAGAACAAACTGACAGTAACCAGAAGGGACAGGGAGAGGGATAATTGGGGATAAAAGGGGAAGGGTTGTCAAAGAACATGGACAAAGCCAAAGAGGGGTAGGATCGAGGGTGGGAGGTGGGGGTGGGTGGTTTGGGAGGAATGGTTGGGGGGTAATGGAGACAACCGCACCACAATAAAAAGAAGAAAAAAAACTTCCAGATTGTGATCATCTCTCAGTATTTTTTGTGGGTGTCTATTTAATGAGGACCTCTTTATAATTTTCTAATTAACATTGTTAATTCACAAGAGTTTATATCATTAAGGTCATTAAACAACATTATTTGCTATGAGTTATTAAAGAGAATGCTAATAATTTAAACTTACTCCCTGATCCTACAAAAACACTTGATGTTGCATACTGTCTTATCATATTTTCATTGTGGTCTTTTTTAAAACTAGACATTTTTATCTTTAATTAATACTTTCAATTTTTTAATTGTTATATTGTTTTATGTAAAAAGACACTGTTTGACTGGAGAAAACCTTCAATTTAGATTTTAAAAATCTTTTTTTTTAAATCTTGCCCAAACATTAGTAATATTGCTTTATTTCATTCCACTAATTATTTAGAAGGTGATATTTACACTTGTCACCTTCCCTTTGTCAGGAAGTGAATGCAGCCTCATAAAGAGAGTTCACAGAAGCAAATAAGTTTATCTGTGTCAGATTCCATTGGTTTCCAGAGAGCTTCAGAGAAGGAACGCAAAAAAGGCCGACAGTTTGAGAAGCCACTAAAATTTTATACTTCACTTTGTGATTTAGGATTAACGCATTTTAGCAGAACTCTAATGCTAGCAGTTCTGCTGTGCACCTTTCACAGCCTCAGAACTCCCAGTGTGCTGGCCTTCCTCATAAACAGTAAGTATATTGTAAATCATTTATAGTCTCTATAAAAATATTTTGACTATTTTACCCAACTACCTGAGTAAGACACATGAAACTAGTTAAGGGAAAAGAAAAAAGAGTCCCCTTTGCAGACAAGCCTTCCAGAATCCAGGGGAGGGTAGAGAAGAGGAAAGCCACTTTTCTGCTAAAGGTACATACAGGCTGCACATCTGTTATAATGTCTCATCAAAACACAGTCTCTTTTCTTCTCATAGTCTTTATTTCCAATAGCAACAATAGGTATACAGCTCCTGGTTTCTATTTTAGAGACGTCAACCATTTTACTGCGACAGAGTCCAAACTATTGTCTATCAAAAGGAATGAAGATATCAAAAAATCTATATAGGACATTTCCAGGTATGTCCTAACCAAAAACCCTGAGCCTTAAAAAGGTGTCACTTCCTCCAGGGCATGGAGTCCTATGAGCAGTAGCCTGAGTTCAGCCCCACTCCAGCCACTACAGCCTAGCACCTGGTGAGCAAGCACCTGACACACCTTGGCCTTGCACTTTTCCACTCTATGTGCAGCTGCTCCTACACTTTTTCTATCCCAAATGCTTGTTCATTTGCCAAATAGGCTCTACTCTTAGTGTCAACTAGAAATCCAGAAGCCAGTCTACATTTCATAGATATGGACTGAGAGCCTGTAAATACAAATGGACAATTCAATGGCCAGACCATATGTAAAAATAGAACTCTGACCCATGACACCCAGCCCAGGAAACCAACACATTATCTACAGTAACCAGCCCAGGAAGCCAGCCTGTTAACTTTAACTTAGACCACTATCTCTCATAATAATCTAGGAAACCTAATAATAAACCTTTTAACAATCATCCCCAATTGGTCAAGACTTAATTAATAATTGACAGTTTCCCTAATTTTGTCCGCACTTCAAACTTAGAACCAACCAGGAAAGTCAAAATACCAAGGGTGTAAAAAGGTAGTTAAATTACAAGCCATTATTACCTAAAAAATAAATCATAAGTAATAATGCAAAATAAGAAGGAAAAGAGAAGAAAAGAAGATAAATAATACAAATAAATAATACAATAATCAATAAAGAAAAATAATGCAAGAATAAACTCTGTGTTTCACATACTCACACTACAAACCTACCTTTGCCCACCCATGTATGTATCCCTAACCAATTGCATAAGGTGCCCTGCTTCTAGCTAACCTACCTATAGCTTCTCCAGGCCAACAGCTTCCAATCACAGCAAACCCGAAGCCTTTTTTTCCCCCGTAGAAAGTTTTCCCACTCCTCCGCCTGCCTTTCAGTCTCTGCCAAACACAAGTGATGGTAGTTGACTGCCTTGCTGGAGCAAGGTCAGAATAATAAATAGCCTTTGCTTGTTCTCCGCGGTCTTCATTTATTTCCTCAGGACAAAAGAAATTCTTTCCTGATGACTTCAGGCATTTCTTCAAGGGCAATTCTGTTAACTGTGGATAGACCCAGCTGTGGAAAGACATTCTTGTATCCACTGCAAGTAGATTGCAAGAAATCCCAAATTTCTTTACCATTTTCCAGAAGTCTATATGAGGTTAGTGACTTGTCACACTGACCTGTGAAAAATATGGATGTGTCAAGAGAGGAGAATAAAAGTGTTGGTTTTACAGCCTTGACAACCAGTTTCAACTGTTAGCCTCGTGTGACCATTCAAAATTTTACTCAAATTCCAAAAAAATATTCCCAAGCCCTTCTTGAAGAGAAAGTTGAATGCTAAGACTACCCTCTCAGTCTCAGCTGTCACACCACTCTTTAAATCCAGCCATTCTGGTCCTAATGTTTCCCAAATATAAAGGCCCCAATGTTCAGGGCCAAATGAAATGTCACTTCCTCTTTTTATCTTCTCCTAACCTTTCCAAGCAAACTTAATCACTCCCGCATCTGTATTTGTACACTGTATGTAAACCTCTATAACAGAACTTGACCTAGGACATCATAGCAATTTGTTTATATGGCCATCTGCTCAAACTGAACTGCTCAAGAGCAGGAACTGTATCATTGTTCATCATCTCTAAACTGAATGAATATCCAGAGGAAGGAGGGAACAACAAGAGGGAATAAGGAAAAAAGAGAAAAAGAAGGGAAGGAAAGAAAGAAAGGAGGAAGGGAGAGAAGGAGGGAGGAAGATAAACTTTAAGAACTTCTTAGCACATCCCAATTTCTTCAGTGCTCTATATTTTTATATAAAGCTTCTGTCTCCCCAGGCGCCATTTCTGTCCACACATACCACTGCAGTCAGATTAGAGTAGTATAAAATCTCATATTAGAACAAAGTGCATACTTCCGCACAGTCAGTGAGACACTAGCCCTTTCTCTCTGCACAGTAGCCAGTCAGTTGGATATAGTTTGAATCTGGGGACTCCACCCTTCACTGGTTCTATGCTCTACTTCCTAAACTCCCTAAACCCTCACTTTGGCACCCATGACATAAGAAAAATAATATGACTCACAGGGTAGTTATGATACAATTAAACAAAATAAATAGGTAAATTTGGAGCACCTAAAAAGCAGTGAATTTATGTTAATTTCTTTCTCTACTTTGATTCTTCTCACTTTTACTCAAGGATTCAAGATCAGAATTCAGCAGCCCTGGTTGCTTTAGTTCTGGGGTGCTTCAGGCACCCAGTCAATCAAGTTAATAATCATTTTTCTTCTAGAGGAGCCTGCATTTTTTAAGTTTTTATTTTTTTATCAACACCTTCAAAATAGGAAGTAACATTTTCAAGCAAATCTATCTTCAGGGATGAAATACGGTCACAAATGTCAGAGATAACAGCCAGCTCAGTGCTATTGTCTTAGAGACCCACATCTCCCTCTACACTAGACTGATCTGCCTTCCTTCACCCCTGCTCCTCTTGCCCTCATGAGAAAGGCTGCCCAGATAGGGTTCCACAGACACAAGCCTCTGAAAGAGCTCCACATTCCAGGGATTTTACTGAGCAACAGTAAAAACAAAAATATTGCCTGAGGTGAGGATAACAGCACAGGGACATTGGGGCATGAAACAGGCTGTCAGTTTGACTTCCAGAGAGCCCAGCAGAGCTTTCAAAGGGCAGCTTTGTGACCTCGCCCCTCCGCTGGAATACCTGCTGCCTCTCTGGTTTTATTTATAGTGGTTGCCTTCAAAGCAAAGGGTGAAAAATGGTTTAGGCAGTTTGAGGGAAAGGGAGGGTGAGGAGAGTGGGAGAAAGAGTAGCAGTCCCAAGAAAAGCAGTAAATTTTCACTAAATAAGGGAGGGGGTAATTCTACTAGGAAAGAATTTAAGTGAAGGCAATGAAAGGCTCCAAAGAGTAGCTTGAAGTGAGTCTGGATAGGTTCATCCTGGTGTCCTTCCCCAGCACTCTGTTTGGGGTTATTGACTATGGAATTTAGCTCAGCAAGGCAGAAGCATGGAGGGCTCTGAAGATGAGGGGATCACAGGTCACTGAATACTGGCATCAGTTTCTCTGGCATGTGCACACCTGTGAGCAGAGCTGCAGGCTCCTTTAAAACCCAGAGAAAGTGCTGTGTGAAATCTACGGGCTCTCATCCTAACAACTGCCATTCTGCCCCAAACTAGGAAGGGGGGCAGGCAGACTCAAGTGCAGAGTCCATCTGGTTGAGGCAAAGTTGACTTCATTTCAATTTTTCCCTAGAAGCAATGTATGTGGGAAGCCCAGCAGGCAGGAGAGCACTGAGCCATTTGACATTAGTTCTGAAACATACTTGTCTTTTGAGCAGACCCTGCAGGAAAAAGTGGAGTGGCCCTGAAGTTGTCAATGCAACACAAAGGAAAGCCTGGAGACTTAACTAACATGCAGAAAAACTTTAGGCAGGACCCTGCATCACCTTCAGAAATCTAGCTTGACTTCAGCAAAGGTGAATTTCCCTCTTCTGTGTTTTGGCATAATATAATCCATGTCCTCACTGTATCATAGCTCACATATATTGTGATCTCCAGATCTGCACATCTGTCTGTTCAATAGACTGTGCAACTCAAAGGCAAGGAGAATGCCTCATCCAACTTTTTACTTCTAGTGCTTAGCACAGGGCCTGGTGTATTATATTTACTTATTGATTGACTTTTACCCTCACTCGAGGACATTTTTTCATTGTTTCTAGAGAAAGGGAAAGGGAAGCGGGGGAGAAAGAGAAGAGAGAAACATCCATGTGAGATTGGCTGTGTCTCCTATACACCTGGACCAGGATTAAACCTGAAAACCAAGCATGTGCCCCAATCAGGAATGTAACCTGTAACCCTTCAATCCACAGGTCGACACTCCAGCCAAATGAGCCACACTGGCCAGGACAATGGCCTGATGTATTATAGATATTCAGTTAATGTTTTTTGCATGAATAGACTACATGAAACAAATTCTAAAATAAAGAGCCTCTTTCTCAGTCGCTCCCTACCGACACCAAAAGCAATATTACAATGAATAAGTCAATAATTAATCCACCTTTATATTTCTACCTTACAACTTTGATTGTACTTATTAAGGACTGCCAACATCATTTTAAAAAGTAAACTATAAATATCAACAATTATTGTGAAAAATGTACTAAATATTTTCACTCAAATTTATTTGTGCTGCTCCCCAAACCAGCTGTGATTCTTAGACTTTAATTAAGAATTCCAATGGTGATTTTCAAATACAATAGTCTCTGCTAATTCTCTAAGGCCAATCTTTAAACTACAGACTCCTGGGCCCTCACCCAGTGCCACGGTGTTAGAATTAAAAAGAGAAAGATTTTAAGCATACATATGTTTTTAACAACCTCTCTGAGTATTAAAATCCTTCAAATTTAGGTAGTATTGTCTGAGAGTAGCACTCAGTCATAAACAGCCTAAGGACCTGTCTGATGACAGATCATATATACAACAGTATATACAGTCCCACAGTATTATAAAGGAGCTGAAATACTCCTATTGCCCAGTGACATCATAGGTGTCCTATATGAAAGTGCAACATGTTACTCACATGTTTGTGGTGATGCTGATGCAAACAAACCTATGGTGCTGCCAGTCATATAAAAGTACAGCACATACAATATGTAGTACTTGATAATGATTATAAACGACTATAGAAGAGATCTAAAACAGCAGAGGAGTGAGTTAAAGCTACACTAACCTACTCTCAGGACCAATCTGAAATTACAACTACATTGTAGAGAAATCATATTGAATAACCAACTGAACACTAGCTGGAGCAAAGCCTTACAACCATGAAAAGACATAAGAAAACACTTTACCACAACGTGACTGGTAGGAAGTGCAGAGGAGACAGGAGAGGGTTATCTGGGCTCCCACAGGTGGCAGCTGAAGTACCAGAGGAATATTTCAGTGGCTGGGCATTTCCCCTGAGAAGTGTGGGGTTTAAACTCCAAGTTTGGCTCCTCAGCCTAAAGCACCAGAGCTGGTAAAGAACCTAGAAAACATCCACCTGTGAAAAGCAGTAGGCATTCTATCCACTAGGGAGAGACAGTGGGAGATGCAGAGAGCCTTTTTAAGGGCCAAAGCACCAAAACTTTACAAGCCACTAACCCTGGACGCCAGCAAAGAGAGGGCTAGAAACACTTGAAGAGAATCTGAGGCAGGTGTCTCTTGGGAGAGAACTGAAGGAACAGCTGCCAGGATCCATGTGCTGAGTCATCTCCCTAACTACAGGAGCTATCTCTCTCAGACACAGCACTCCTCATCAAGTGACATCAGCCTCAGGGGAAGCAATAGCCCCACCCACAAGAATCACTCTGCCCCACCCTGTGGTGCTTAAGCCTGACTGCAGGTTGCAGATTGATTAGATTAATAGTTGATCAGATTAAGGGCTGATTAGTTAAACACACAAGGTGTAAAATACAAAGAAGCAGCCAAAATGGGAAAACAAACAAATAGACTCCAAATTAAAAACCAAGAGAATTTCCCAAGAACTAGATGAAATGGAAGTAAGCAATTTATCAGGTAGAGAGTTTAGAGTAATAATTCTAAGGATACTCAACAGCATGAAAAAAGATAAAGAAATCATAAAAAAGGATCAGTCAGAAATAAAAAATGCAATATCTGACATAAATAATACCCTGGAAGGAATAAATAGGTTAGATGAAACACAGGATCAAATTAGTGTTTTGGAAGACAAAGTAGAGAAAAACAGTTAGACAGAACAGCAAAAAGAAAAAAGAATTTAAAAATATAAGAGCTTAAGAAACAACTTGGAAAACATGAAGTATAACCACATCCACATCATGGGAATACCAGAAGGAGAGGACAGTGAGCAAGGGTGACTAGGGAGTGACCAAAAACTTCCTTAATCTGGTGAAGGAAAAAGTAGCACAAGTCCAGGAAGCTCAGAGAGTTTCTGGGACTTATTTGCCTAATGAAATTGAGATAAGAAAAACATTGGATTATATCCTAAGAATCCTGAAACACCAATCCAAAAGAATCTATGCACCCCTATGTTCATAGCAGCACAATTTACAATAGCCAAGTGCTGGAAGCAACCTAGGTGCCCATCAGTTAATGAATGGATCAAAAAACTGTGGTACATTTACACAATGGAATTCTATGCAGCAGAAAGAAAGAAGGAGCTCCTACCCTTTGCGACAGCATGGAAGGAATTGGAGAGTATCATGCTAAGCGAAATAAGCCAGGCAATGAAAGACAAATACCATATGATCTCACCTTTAACAGGAAGCTAATCAACAAAACAAACAAACAAGCATAATATAAACAAAGACACTGAATTTGAGAACAGTCTGACAGTGTCCAGAGTGGGAGGGGAGGGAATTTCAGGGGAAAAGGGGAACGGTTTAGAGCAACAAGTATAAAGGACTCATGGACAAAAACTATGGGGGGGTGGAAATGGGAGGAAGGTGGGGAGGGCTGGGGTGGTGGTCTGGGGCGGGGTAAAAGACAGAAAACTGTACAATATCAACAATTAAAAAATACTGATTAAAAAAAGAAAAACAAAAAACAAACAAACAAACAAACAAACAAACAAAAAAAAACCCCTCCCAGCAAAAGCCCTGACCGGAGGATTTCACAGGTGAATTTTACTAAGCATTCCAAGGAGAACTAACACCTCTCTTTCTCAAACCATTTCCTAAAATTTAAGAGGGGGAAAGGCTCCCAAACTCATGTTATGAGGCCAGAATTATTCTAATTCCAAAACCAGATAAACACACTTCAAAGAAAAAAATCACAGGCCAATATCCCTGATGAACATAGATGCTAAAATTCTCAACAAAACATTAGCAAACCAATATAGCAATACATCAAAAAGACCTACACTATGATCAAGTGAGACTTATTCTGGGAATGCAACGATGGTACAACATTTGCAAATCTATAAATGTGATTTACCATATGAACAAAATGAAGAATAAAAACCACATGAGCATATTGATAGATTCGGAAAAAGCTTTTGATAAAAACCAGCAACTGGGAGGGCTGGGGCAGTGGGCTGGGATGGGAGTAGATGACAGTTGGGTGGGGTGAGGTTATGGGGTGGAGGAATTGAGCAAAAATGAAAAAAGACTTTCATCTGTCATCTGCTCTCCATCTACGAGTCTATCTCTGTTTTGCTTGTTAGTTCAGTTTTTCATTAGATCCTGCATAAGAGTGAAATCATCTGGTATTTGTCTTTGACTGGCTCATTTCACTTAGCACAATGTTCTCCTGGTCCATCCATACTGTTGTAAAGAGGAAAATTTTCTTCTTTTTTATGGCCAAGTGGAATTCCACTGTATACACTTACCATATGATCTCACCTTTAACAGGAACCTAATCAACAAAACAAACAAACAAGCATAATATAAACAATGACACTGAATTTGAGAACAGTCTGACAGTGACCAGAGAGGGAGGGGAGGGAATTTTAGAGGAAAGGGGGAACGGTTTAGAGCAACAAGTATAAAGGATGCACGGACAAAAACTATGGGGGGTGGAAATGGGAGGAAGGTGGGGAGGGCTGGGGTGGTGGGCTGGGGGCAGGGTAATAGACAGAAAACTGTACAATATCAACAATTAAAAAATACTGATAAAAAAATGAAAAAAGACTTATGGGCATGGACAACAGTGTGGTGATTGCCGTGAGGAGGAGGGTATAAAGGGATTAAATGGTAATGGAAAAATACAATGAAGACTAAATTAAAAAAATAAACAGGATATAAATTTCGAATATCTTGTCTCACTCTTTGGCTTACCTTTTCATTCTCTTATCGATGTCCTTTGAAGATCAGATAGTCTTAATTTTAATGTGGTCATATATCAATGATTTCCTTTATGGTTTCTGCATTTTAATCCTTAAAAATCTTTCTCTACTTTCTATATTACTTTTCATTTTGCCTTTCATATTTAATCTACAACACTCCTGGATTATGTATTTTATGAGGCAGAAACAGTTTCCTTTTTTCTTCCTTCCTTCCTTCCCTCCCTCTCTCCCTCTTTTCCTTCCCTCTTTCCTTCCTTTCACTTTTCTCCCTGCTTTTCATCTCTATCATAAATCAAATACATATGACATCATTCTTCATATCTCATTCCAAACTTGCTCACTGGGTTCTTCTTTGGAAAGAAAAAGTTTTATGTAAAAAAGAAATTAAATAAAAGTAAAGTAGACTATGAGATCCTTGGGAATAGGACTATGTCTGCTTCATTTCTGTTTCTCCAGTGCCCAGTATAATGCTCAATCAATGTTTATTTATTGAATGGTTCATAGCTCATATTTTCATGGTAAGACAGAGTTAAACAAGTAGCTCAAACTTTATCCCAATTAAAGAAAGCTTGGAAAGCGCTAATATCAATGATCTTTCTATTCCTCATACAGTTCCTTTAGCTAAAAAATAGAAGTTTCACAGTGGTTCTTAACTTGGCTGAGGTTTGGGATTGCAAGGGAAGTTTTAAAATTCCAGAATCCCCCAAGGATTCTATATTTAACTGACCTGGGATGTTGTCTGGGCATCGAGATTTTTTCAAACCTTTCCTGAAGATTCCAATGGGCAGTCAAGGCTGAGAATCACCAGGCACAAAAATAGTGAGAGTATAGTGTTAACTGTCATGTTTGCCAGATAAAATGCAAGACTCCCAGTTAAATCTGAATTTTAAATAGCCAACAAATAATTTTCTGGTATAAATCCATTCCAAATATTACATAAAGTATACTAGTGCTAAATAATTACATACTTATCTGGAATTCAAATTTAACTGGGTGTCCTATATTTTTATTTGATGAATATGGCAACTCTAGTTATTCCTCACATGTTAACCTTGTTAGAATCACTATTTGCAAATGACATATTTCCCTCCCCATGATATCCTGGTCCCATGAGATACCTGTGATGCTAATTTCTCTTTGTCCCTCCAGCTGCCTGTGTGGCAGTGACTGCTCCATAAAACAACCTTCTCAGAACTGGTGCTGTTACAAAAAGTCCACTCTACTTAATTGGGTGTCAGACTGAAGCAGGCAAATTTAGGAACAATTGAAACATCCTTTGGAGAGCTACATGGGAAGAGTAATGATTAAGGTATTAATTTTACAGTGTCAACAATTTACACAGGATGCCATTAAATCTAAAAGAGAGCAGCATGAGTACCTTGTTTTTCATTTCACCCAACCAGACTAAGTGAAATGAGTTAATTAATTCGGGTGATTCATAGTTAGAACTGTCAAAGATGACCAGTTTGTTAAAACAGATGGCAGACAAAAGCATTCCCTTTCCTCTCCTGTCTGTAGGTGAACAGATGTTTCATTTTCCACCAACATTGCATAGTTGGTCCTTCACCTTTCGGTTTAGCAGGTGTTGCTCTTGACTTCCTTGGAAGATTCTAGAAAGGTAGGACCTCTCATTTGCCTGCTTCTGATGCCCTTATTCAGTGTTAATAAGATTTTGAACCCTGCACATTGATAGTTTTGCCTTTTTACAAAACATTTTATTTATTTTAGAGAGAGGGGAAGGTAAGGAGAAAGAGAGGGAAAGAAACATTGATGTGCAAGAGAAACATCAATTGGTTGCCTCTTGCATGCCCCTAACTGGGGACCAGGCCCACTACCCAGGCAGGTGACCTGACTGGAAACCAGAGATTTTTCACTCCACGGGATGATGCCCAACCAACTGAGCCATGCTGGTAGGGCAATAGTTCTGCTTTGGAGTTGTCACTCACACTACAGAAAAACCACTCCATTTGCAAGTTTGGTGGGATTCCTGACAATTGTTAAGTACTGAATGTCCACTTATTCTCAACTACGAGAAGATGAGTATCTTAGAGGCAGAATGTGCACTTATGAATAAGTTGGATGATTATGAGGCAGAGTCCATTATCTGAATGGCAATTTTCCAGCATGTTGTCTCTTTCTTGCAGCATCACATTTGATCTAACAACAACCCTGCAAGCTTGTAGGGCAGGCATTATTTCCTGTACTTTGCAGGTAAGGCAGTAAACTAAGTAAGGTTGAATGACTGCATAAAGTTATACATCTAATAAATGACAAGTGTCAGGTCTTGACTTTCAGTTTAGTTTTGTTTCTAGTAGTCATGCTTCTCCTAATGATGGGGTGACCTGAGAAATGTGTCGTTAGGCAATTTCACCCTTGTGCAAACCTCATACAGTACACTCACACAGATAAAGATAGTAAAGCCTACTACACATCTGGGATACATGGCATAGCCTATTGCTTCTGGGCGACAAGCCTGTACAGCATGTTACTGCATGGAACAACATGAGATTAAATCAAGCGCAAGGAAAAGTGATGTAGTCAAGAGATATGGTAAACGAGATGTCTGAGGCTGCTGCTGGAGTAAGGTAGCATACTGTTTTATACCAAACTCTCTTAAGATAAGTGCAAAGAGTATGCTCTAGAATAACAATAAAAAGATATAACATAGTAAACACATAAACCAGTAACAGTTGCTTTTTTCTTTTTTTGAATATATAATCTTTATTATATTTTTCCCATTACCATTTAGTCCCCTTATACCCCACTCCCCCCAGCCATCTATACACTGTTGTCTCTGTCTGTGAGTCCTTTTTCTTTTTTGCTCAATCCCTCCACCCCCTAAACTCCCCACCCCACTAGCTATCATCTGTTCTCCATCTAGAGTCTATCTCTGTTTTGTTTGTTAGTTCAGTTTGTTTGTTAGATTTCACATGTAAGTGAAATAATCTGGTATTTGATTTTCTCTGACTGTCTTATTTCACTTAGCACAATGTTCTCCAGGTCCATCTATACTGTTGCAAAGGGTAAAATTTTCTTCTTTTTTATGTCTGAGTAGAATTCCATTGTGTAAATGTCCCATAGTTGTTCTATCCACTCATCTATTGATGGACACTTGGGTTGCTTCCATATCTTGGCGATTGTAAATAATGCTGCAATGAACATAAGGGTGTTTATGTTCTTTCAAATCACTGTTTTTGGTTCCTTCAGCTATATTCCCAGAAGTGGGATTGCTGGGTCAAAAGGCAGATCCATTTTTAATTTTTTGAGGTACCTGCATACTGCTTTCCACAGTGGCTGCACCAGTCTACATTCTTACCAACAGTGCAAAAGGGTTCCCCTTTCTCTACATCCTTACCAGCACTTGTTTTCTTATTTATTTATTTATTTAATACATATTTTTAAAGATTTTATTTATTTAATTTTAGGGAGAGGGGAGGGAGAAAGAAAGGACAGACACATCAGTGTGTGGTTGCCTTCAGGCACCCCCTTCTAGGGACCTGGCCCACAGCCCAGGCATGTGCCCTGACTGGGAATTGAACCAGTGACCCTTTGGTTTGCAGGCCTGCACTCAACCACTGAGCCACACCAGCCTGGGCTGTTTTTTGATTTATTGATGATAGTCATTCTGACAGGTATGAGATGATATCTCAGTGTGGTTTTTTTTTTTTTTTTTAAGATTTTATTTATTTATCTTTAGAAGGGAAGAGAAGGAGAATGGGAGAGAAAGATCAATGTATGGTTGCCTCTGGAGCATTCCTTACTGGGAACTGGCCTGCAACCCAGACATGTGCCCTGACTGGGAATCGAACTGTGATTCTTTGGTTCGCAGGCCCGCGCTCAATCCACTGAGCTACACCAGCCAGGGCTCAGTGTGGTTTTTATTTACATTTCTCTGATGATTACTGACATTGAGCATCTTTTCATGTGTCTACTGGCCATCCACATGTCTTCTTTGTAGAATTATCTATTCAGGTCCTTTGTCCATTTTTTAAATGGGTTGTTTATTTTTTTGGTGTTGAATTTTGTAATTTTGGATATTAACACCTTATCAGATGTACTGGAGAATATGTTCTCCCTTTCCGTGGGTTGTCTTTTTATTTTGTTGATGATTTCCTTTGCTGTGCAAAACCTTTTTAGTTTGATGTAGTCCCATTGTTTATTTTTTTCTTTTGTTTGCCTTGCCTGGGAAGATATATTGGATAAAATCTTCCTACAAGCAACGCCCGAGATCTTCTTGTCTGTATTTTCTTCTAGGACTTTTATGGTTTCAGGTCTAACATTTTCAGGGGTGTCCAACCTTTTGGCATCTCTGCACCACACTTGAAGAAGAGTTGTTTTGGGCCATATATTAAATACATTGTTGATGCAGACACCAGCCCATAGTGTTCGTTGCATTTTGGATGAGATGAGACTAATTCACATGGATTACTGAGTCCTGTGGAGGAAAAGGGATGGTGCGGCTTCTCCCTCAAGAGGAGAGCAACTCAGAGCACCTCAGCCACTCTCTCAAAAGGATAGTGCCTCAACCGTTGCCTTGACAGGCTTTTATTGGGATCAATTTGCACAGGAATACATGGCATATATGTAAAGCTCATCAATCACTGTCAGGCAGAAATGATTAAACAATAGATAACATTCAAAGAACTCTGAGGGTTTATTCTGAGTCAGGGTTAGATAGCTAAAGGGCCACAAAACTTTGGGGAACAAACTTGCTTCCTGTTTGGACCCTTATCATTTAAATTGAGGGTATTAGCAAAGTAGGTTTCATAAGATTTTGTATATTCTTTCTTAGGCTTGATCACCCTAGGGAACCTGCCCTTTCCAGCACAGGGCTGCACCCACCTCCAGCATTGTTTCAGGCTTAAGGCATTGTTTCAGCCTAAAGTCAGGAAGGGGAAGTAAGGCAGCCAAGAGATTAGGAGACTTCTTGTGGACAGAATGAGGACTCAAGCTATGTCAAAGCTGAGGGGTAAGGGTCCTTCACCCCCTTTTTCTATAACCCCCAAGTCCTTCCCTGAGAGCTCCTTTGTGACTGTGCCTGTCTTAGGTTGTCCCTCTTGAGGAATCTTACCCATCATTGGCTAACCTGTTATCTGCCCTGGGGCCAAGCAGGGTGAAGAGAAAGTGGACAGAGGTGGTGCCCCTACAAGGAAGATAAACTTTGTATCCTAAGTGGCTTATGGTTCCATGATCCTTTACTCAGCCTTAGCCATGGGGGATTACAGCTTCTGAAACCAGGCAGGGCAGTTCCCAACACATTGTGACATGTAATCACAAAAAAATCTCAAAAAGTTTTAAGTAAATTTATGATTTTGTATTGGGCAACAGGTTGGACACCCAAGACTTTGATCCATTTTGGATTTATTCTTATGTGTGGTGTAAGAATGTGGTCTAGTTTCATTTTTCTGCATGTATATGTTCAATTTTTCCAACATTATTTATTAAATAAACTATCTTTAGCCCATTGTAGGTGCTTACTTCCTCTATTGAATATTAATTGCCTATAAAGGTGTGGGTTTGTTTCTGGACTCTCTATTCTCTTCCATCAATCTGTATGTCTGTTTTTATTCCCACATACCAAGCTGTTTTTATTATTATAGCCTTGTAGTATAGTTTGACATTAGGTAGCATGATTCCTCCAACTTTGCTCTTCTTTGTCAGGATCACTGTTGCTATGTGGGGCCCTTTGTTGTCTCATATAAATTTTGGAAATATTTGTTCTAGTTCTGTGAAGTACATCATTGGAATCTTGATAGGATTTGCATTGAATCTATAGATTGCTTTGGGTAGTATGGACATCTTAACAATGTTAATCCTTCCTATCTGTGAACACAGTGTGTGCTTCCACTTATTTGTATCTTCTTTAATTTTTTTCTTCAGCATCTTATAATTTTTTGAGTACAGGTCTTTTACATCCTTGGTTAGGTTTATTCCTAGGTATTTTATTCATTTTGAAGCAGTTGTGAATGGGGTTGTTTTCTTAATTTCCTTTTCTGTTAGTTCATTATTGGCATATAAAAATACAACTGATTTCTGGATATTAATTTTGTATCCTGCTACTTTGCTGAATTCATTTATCAGTTGTAGCAGTTCCTTGGTGGAATCCTCGGGGTTCTCTCTGTACAGTATCATGCCATCTGCAAATAAAGACAGTTTTACTTCTTCCTTTCCAATTGGATGACTTTTATTTCTTACTCTTCTCTGGCTGCTGGGGCTAGGACATTCAGTACTACGTTGAATAAGAGTAGTGAAAGCAGACATCCCTGTCTTATTCTGGACCTTAAGGGGAACACTTGCAGTTTTTGTCCATTGGGTATGATGCTGGCAGTGGGTTTGTCATATATGGACCTCATTATGTTTATATATGTTCCCTCTAGTCTCATTTTGCTCAGAGTTTTGATCATAAATGGGTGCTAGATTTTATCAAATTTTTTATGGCAGTGTCCCCCACAGCTGGAAGAGTGCCTGGTGTTTAGTAAGTGTATAAGAAATATATGTTGAATGAGTGAGTAGATGAATTAGTGAGTGAGTGAATGAAAAAAAGAATTTATCAAATAAAATTTCAAAAAAATTGTGAAAAGTAGCTACCACCTGAGAAGCAATATGCAGATGAGATAACCTGAAGGATGAGATTGTCAGACCAGTCTGCTAGGAGTCAGTATCAAGAAATTCTACTCAGTATCAAGTTTTATTGGTCATGTTAAGGACACGTGTCACCAAGAGGCAAAGATGAGGCAGAATGAGGTCTGGAATCACTATCAGCCCTCTTCACATCCTTCTCACCACATCAGAGGCTCTCTGGCTTAGATACATGTGAGGTCCCTAAACCATGTGTATAGGTCAGATTACTTACAGAAAAGTTCCATCTCCTATACAATACACCCAGTTTTTATTCAGTTTATGTGGTATTTTCCAGGGAACTACACTCCATAAATGCATGTATTTCATATTAGTTTACAATAGGCAATCCTAGGCAAACAGCCATATCCTGCTTAAAACATTCCATAGATAAGGTCTCTCCTGCCAGCAAATACCATTAGGTTGTTTGCCAGGAGGTCTAACATTACCTTATATACAAGAAAATTAGAATGAGTTATCTGCCTTTTCTTTTTCCTGGAGACATTTACCGTATACATTCCTCATAACCCCCATAGTAAAGTGAGAGAATGTATTGAAGATCAGGTTCTAAATTATTTTCTTGCCAGTTGGTATGGTAATACAGAATCATAATTGCTATGAAGCCATCCAGGTTATTTGAAGTGAGAAAAAATGGTAGAAAAAAGGGCACCTGGAACAGCCTAATTATGTCACATGGGCTTTTTGTCTATTCTGGATCCAGCTAAATGTCTTATTTCCCATCCCTCATTCTTGCTTGTTGGGTCCAGTGATCATATGGGTGATCAAGGGTCATTACTCCAAATAGTTGTGTCAAAGGAATGACTCTGAATTTGTGATTTAGGTCTTGGGCCACAGAACCACTTTGAATTCTTAGGATGTGAGCTTAGGGTAGACCAGCTGTACCATATGCATTCATGCTATACTATAGAAAATCTCAGATAGGCGGACACACTGTGCCTCCTCTCACAACCAAAATTAAGGACAACAAATATTTAGAAACAAGAAAACAACCAGAACTCATAGAAAACTGAACTGTACGGAAGTCCAACAACCATTCATCCAGACCGGTAAGAGGGGCGGAGTCGCGGCAGGAGAAAGTGGAGGTGCGGCCCCAGGAACGCAAGCAGCAGCGGCTGGCGGACCCTGGGCACAGGGGGGCAACTGTGCAGACCCAGTGAGGCCACACAAGGCAGCTGGCTGACTGACCAGGTGGTCTCACATTCGAGCGCGCAGACGGTCCAGGCGGAGGGGAAGTGGCGGAGGGGACTGAATCCAGGAGAGAGCGGAGCAGGCGCCATTGCTCCCTCTCAGGCCCCACCCCCACATACAGTGTCACAACCCAGCGACTGGGCTGCCCCGCACTGGGAAGCGCCAGAGGCTCCACTCTTCACTACATAACAGCACGCGCGCGTGCGCAGATAATCCAGGTGAAGGGGAAGCAGCGGAAAGGGCCGGAGTCCAGGAGAGAGCGGAGCAGGCGCCATTGCTCCTTCTCAGACCCCGCCCCCACATACAGCGTCACAACCCTGCGACTGGGCTGCCCCACCCTGAGGAACACCTAAGGCTCCACCCCCTCACTACGTAATAGCCGCGACCAGACTAAAACCAAAACAACAACAACAAAAAAAACCCCACCAAAAATGGCTCAAATCGGAAAACAAATAAACGCCCCAGAGCCAATTCCTCTAAGCAGTGAAGAGATAGCCAACCTGTCAGATGCACAGTTCAAAGCACTGGTCATCAAAATGCTCACAGAATTGGTTGATTTTGCTCACAAACTAGATGAAAAAATGCAGGCTACAATCCATGAAATGAAGGAAGATGCATGGGGAACTGATAGAGATGGAAGGAAAACTGGGACTCAAATCAATGGAGTGGACCAGAAGGAAGAAACTAACAACTAAACAGAAGACGAGGAAGAAACAAGAATTCAAAAAAATGAGGAGAGGCTTAGGAACCTCCAGGACATCGTTAAACGTCCCAACATCCGAATTATAGGGGTCCCAGAAGGGGAAGAAGAAGAGCAACAAGTGGAAAACGTATTTGAACAAATAATAAAGGAGAACTTCCCCAATCTGGCAAAGGAAATAGACTACCAGGACGTCCAGGAAGCTCAGAGAGTCCCAAAGAAGTTGGACCCAAGGAGGAACACATCAAGGCACATTGTAATTACATTAGCCAAGATTAAAATGAAGCAGAGAATTCTAGAAGCAGCAAGGAATAAGGGGACAGTCACCTACAGGGGAGTTCCCATCAGACCGTCAGCTGATTTCTCAAAAGAGACCTTGCAGGCAAGAAGGGGCTGGAAAGAAATATTTGAAATCTTGAAAAGCAGGGACCTACATCCAAAATTGCTCTATCCAGCAAAGCTGTCATTTAGAATGGAAGGGAAGATAAAGTGCTTCTCAGATAAGGTCAAGTTCAAGGAGTTCATCATCACCAAGCCCTTATTATATGAAATGTTAAAGGGACTTATCTAAGAAAAAGAAGATAAAACTATGACAGTGAAAAGACAACAAACTCATAGCTATCAAGAACCACACCTAAAACAAAAGCAAACTAGGCAAACAGCTAGAACAGGAACAGAACCACAGAAATGGAGATCATATGGAGGGTTAGCAACAGGGGCGTGGGAGGAGGAGAGAGGGGGAAAAGGTACAGAGAATGAGTAGCATAGATAATGGGAAAAAATAGGAGGAGGGCAAGAATAGTATGGGAAATGTAGAAGCTAGAAAACTTATGACCCATGGACATGAACTAAAGGGGGAAATGTGGGTGGGAGAGGGTGGGTAGGGTGGAGGGGAATGATGGGGGAGAAATAGGACAACTGTAATAGCATAATCAATAAAATATATTTAAAAAAATAAAAAAAAAAGAAAATCTCAAATACTCATATGAAATGCCTCTCTCTATTTTTGGAGGGCCTCTGCAAGAGGCTCAAATAGGAAAATTGGTCAGTAGATCATCTAGGCCAAAGCAAGTGACAGTCACAGCTGAGCACATTTCCTCTGCAAAACTCTGGATGTACCTGCCCAGAGATAAAAAGCCTTTTTTCTTCCTTTTAAAATTTTGCAGGATCTAAGCAAGCCATCCCAGCATTTTTCCTCTCAGTATGGGCTGGAATGGCCTCAAAGAAAAAGGGAAGCAGGGGTTTGTTGTAAGAGAAAAAATGCATTTTCTGCCTCTGTGTTCAAAGAGGCACATGCAGCTAGTCCCTGTGCATGTCAAAAACAAATAGAAAAGAAACACTCCTGGTGCAAGTTACTCCTTAGCCATTAATCAGCCATTTTTGGAAATGACCTGAGCTCTTTGAGATCCTGGAGTAGCCCTTCATGAGTGATTGTTTCTCTGCGCTAGTGGCCTAGAAAAATGCAGCTTCTGAAAAGCTTTCATTGAACCAGGGGCTCTTACATGAAGTTTGCCCCAACTCTAGTTGCATTAAGGGACGTTTAGGGCCAGTCTCGACATGACATGATCTCAAAAATTCTGATCAAACAAACACAGACCCTTCAAAATACACCGCTGTGTCCCAGCAGGTGTTCCAAATCAAGCTTCGTTTCTGCAGCATAAAGCTTTGTTAGTTCTTCTCGTTTCAATGCCATACTTGAAAGTAACGTTTTTAGCCTAATATTTTAGTCTACACTTAGCCTAACGTTTAGCCCATCTTTTTCACCTTCATCATAAAGATTAAAATTTTTCTAGAAATTACACTCCCCAGTTCAACTCCTTTATTGTGTAAATGAGGACGTTGGAGCCCAAAGAGGTGTCATGGTTTACCTGACATCTGCCCCAGAACAAACTGGTAACCAAACCTGCACCAGGCCTGTGGCTCTTTATTCTCTCTCCAACATTCTTTCTACGGTGAATGTTTTGGCTTCCATGTAAATAAATTTAATACGGTATTTCCTAAAAGCTAAGTGAGAGAGAGAGAAAGTAAGGGGGTATGAATTCCTGAAATAGGCAGACAGGAGCAGAGAAAATGAGTAGACCCAATTCATGAATTTTGCCTAGGGCTAGACCTTTATACATTTAATATATGATAATAATAATAATAGACCCACTCAGTCGTTCTTTTCTTCTGAGGGACTAAATTCACCAGTTCTTTTTGATGGTCAGGTAGGAATGATATTCAAGGGCAATGACATTCCAATACATTATGCCCTTGATGTCCCAGGGTGCACCTTCCTTGAGGGTTATAATTCTTTAGCTGACTTCTACTCTACTCCTGGTTCTCACACCAATGACTTACACCCAAGAGTGTATATCTATTATAATTGCTACCTAAAGAGAATAAGAATTACAGATAAGTAATTTTCTTTTTGAATCTAACCCCCTGGAGGCATTTTAGAAGCTAATATGGGTGATGACAGGCATTTCTGCTAAAATTTATACAATTTCATTTTTCTTAATCATGGATTTTAGTCCTCTTACGTCACCTGCTTGAAATAGCAGCAAAGCTTTTTAGTCACTGCTTTTACATTTATAGTATCCATCGCAAAGTGCTTAAAATGTCCACACAGTGATGAGAACTTGAAATTAGCATCTTCTCTTAAATATCCTTCCTCTAATTGCTTGCAAATCCCTTTAACACAATACATAAAGCATAAATTGAGGTGCTTCAGTTGTACACTATATTTTGAGTGTTAAAGAATACATGTAACAAGTTACAAAGTGAACCTAAAGGTCCATTTATAAATAGCTATTTGTTTTGGCAGAGAAATTGATTATTAAGAATGTATATTTAAAATAATTTGTATGGTACCACATAGAAGAGAATTTAGGGAGTGCCTGAGAGTGGGTTTGTATATTTCATTTTTTTGGTTCTCATATCTAATAAGATGTCTGATACATCAGAAGATGTCAGTAAATATTGGTAATTTGCATTTCATTTAAGTAAGAGGTTATCAAATAATATAGTGTTCTGATCACACCTCCCCAGCAACTCCTTCAAAGCCAATTCAGTTTAGCTAGCCAGCTGAAGACAAGCTGATATTCTCTAATCAACAGAATATAGACATTCTGATGCAGCCCAGGATCATCTCAGATATAAAGCTGTGGGCAACACCATTAATGGGTCATGCGGATCAGCAAACAGGACTTTGTTGGGATGAAATGCAATGGTATAGAATGGAATGGAACAGAGTGCATCTCACATGGTAAGAAAAAATATCATCTTGTAAAACTCTTTATCTCCCTGTTTACAATGAGGCTAGGTTATATTGTAAATATATTTTCCCAAATAAGTTTGAAATCCACTGTAGTAGACTGGATGGAAGCTCCCAAAAGTACAAGTCCACGTCCTAATCCCTAGAACCTGTGACTTGTACCCTATTTGGGAAAAGAATATTTGAAAGTGTAATTAGTTGAGAATCTCAAGATTAGGCCCTGGCTGGTGTAGCTCAGTGGATTGAGCGCGGACCTGCGAACCAAAGGATCACGGTTCGATTCCCAGTCAGGACACATGCCTGGGTTGCAGGCCAGTTCCCAGCGGGGGACACACCAGAGGCAACCACACATTGATATTTCTCTCCCTCTTCCTCTCTCCTACCTTTCCCCTCTAAAGATAAATAAATAAAAATCTTTTTTGAAAAAGTGTTTAAAAGAGTTCTAAAAAAAAAAAACAGAATCTCAAGATTAGGAAATCACTCTGAATTATAGGCCCAAATCACTCTGAATTACATAGGCCCAAAATCCAATGATAAGTGTCTTTATAAAAGAAAAGTAATGATAAATTTGAGACAGAATGAAGGGGAGGAAACTACGTTACCATGGAGGCAAAGACTGAAGTGATGTGGCCACACATCCAGGGACAGACACCTACAGCCGCCAGAAGAGGAGGGATGAATTCTCCCAAGAACCTCTGGAGGAAACAGCCCTGATAGAACACTGATTTCGGACTTCTGGCCTCCAGAGTGTGATAGAGTAAGTTCATGTCGTTTTGAGCTACCAAGTCAGTGGTAATTAGTTATAGCAGCCACAGGAAATAAAAACAGCCATTGAGCTAGATATCAAAAATCCTGGGTGTTTTCGACAACTTAAGAACCAGCCGTAT
The DNA here is from genome assembly GCA_039655065.1 of Glossophaga mutica. NCBI lineage: Eukaryota > Metazoa > Chordata > Mammalia > Chiroptera > Phyllostomidae > Glossophaga > Glossophaga mutica. The sequence continues at coordinate 89,567,655 of CM077307.1, read as the reverse complement.
CCCACCCCAGTCTACACCGAAACCCCAAAGTTTCCCAAAGAATTAACTTCATTCTTTGGTTACACAAAGTTCATCAATATTTTTTAAAAGCTTTTTATAGGAAATATAAATATTCAAGGCCCCACAATTGATACTTCCCCAGGGAGAGATAAAAACCTGGCAAACTCAGTCACCAAAACCAAGTAAAGACAATCCTGTCTATGACCCTCTAAAAAGGAAATTTTATTAATCTCAGTTTTCTGTGCAGTAGGTATTTTGTTTAATTTTCCTAATATAAATTTATACTAATAACTTTGTTTTTTCAAACTTAAAGAATGGATCAGAGAATCACTTTTAGACTTCTCCATAGTCACTAAAGCCAGCCAAAAAAAACAAAGTTGGCAAGAATGAGGGAAGATGGCTCATTTAATAACAATATAATTCTAAACTTTTTCTATATTCTGTCCAACACTGGCTGAAAGAAGTGTCTAGAAATGTCAACGTGTCAATTGACATGGAACATGCAACCCATTGCTGGTGTCACCCATGAGCCTTTAGCAACTGTAAGATATTTAAGCCATATGGCTACACTTTAATTAGAACACAATAAAATGAAATTGTAAGAGCTTATATGTAACTAATCCACTGTACTATTTGTATCAGCAGTAATTAATACTGTGAATTGCCAAGTACCTGCCATAATTTTAAGCTACTGGTTTTCTTTGACTCCTTTCCAGCTTTCCAAGTAAACAACATTTATGTGAAAAACACAAGAGGCCAGACAGTCCAAGTCTCATTCATTCACTTAGTTGTTGTCATCTTTCCCACTTAATTGTAAAACACCTAGTAAATGCTTTGCACATAGTTGTTACTCCGTTAATACATCCAACCTAATTGAATTATATACAGGTTGGGGGGAAAGTAGGTTTACAGTTGTTCAAATGGCAAATAATGCAATAATTATTAAATAATAATACAAGAATAATCCCTGTGTTTCACGTACTCAACTATAAGCCTACTTTTGTCCCACCCTGTATTTTTAGAAGGTAGAAAACTAGATGTTAAGGATAATTATCAAATGAGGAGAAAAATAAAAAGAGATATAAGATAAATATGGCAAAAACCATCAACTAGCTCACTGCATTTCTGGCCAGTATGCCCTTTACATCTAAAAAAATTGAGACAAACAAGATTTTCAAACTGGCATAGGCCTCCCATAATAACGTGTTGGTTGAAGTTCAAAGCCTCTCACCAGCCATAATCCCTCCAAGCCACAGCAAGTTGAAATTCACTAGAGACTCTCAGGCCTTGTAAAGACTCATCACCCTTCACCAGGGAAATGTTGGTATTGGTGAATTTCTTTCTTCATACTCACAAGACTGTCTGAAAAAGTGATTTGTGTATATTAGGATGGCTATAATAGCATGAGAAGCCCTTAGGAGTGAACTAAAACAGAGGAGAGATGGCTGGTAACAGTCAGGAGCTGGCAGAGTTGGTGGGGAACACATGCTCACTGGGCGCCAGGAGAAGGCCACCTTCACCTGCGGCAGGACTGAAGGAAGCCATTTTTTAAATCATTATGTTTTGGCTTCTTAGGCAAATAGCAAGAGTTAAAAGAGTGAGAACTTAAGGAAACAAACAGTCCTAGATTTGGAGACTGCCTGCCTTTATTTAACTCCAACCATGAATAAGTAAATTAACTTCTCTAATCCTTGGTTATCCTTTCTATGAATTTAAGATAACACCAAACTTCAGGTTGTTATAATTATCTATTGAGATGATGTCTGTAACATGCTTAGTACAGTAATTAACCCTACATTCAATAAAGTTTTACATTTTTAAATGTAACCTGTCCATAGCTACCCTGGGTTCACTGGAGCCTAGTAGCATCTAGAAAAAGGTATATAATTAAGTTTTCATCAGACACAAATTAGTACATTTCTTTAGTGAGGATAAAACCAATAAGCCATATTTCTCCAGCCCAACCCACACACTACCACCAGTTTCCAGAGCACAGAGCTCTAGTCCTGCTTCTCCTCTGCTCGAGATGTCCTCAGAGGCTCCTTACCTACCATTTCATTACAACTTCATTCAAGACAGCATGGCTTTACAGACAGTAAGGGTGCTTGTTTTTGTCACATCTGTTCAACATAGTACTCAAAGTCTTAACCAGAGCAATTAGGCAAGAAAAAAAAGGCATCCACATTGGAAAGAAGTAACAATATCTCTGTTCACAGACAGCATGTTCTTATGTGGGGAAAAAACCATAAAGATTTTATGAAACAAAAAACCCACTAGACTTAATAAAGGATTTCAGTAAAGTTGCAAAGTAAAAAATCAACAACAAAAATTAATTGTTTCTATACATTAACAATAAAGAATATCAAAAAGAAATTGAAAAAGCAATTCCATTTGCAAAAGTACTAAAAAGAATAAAGTGTTCAGAAATAAATTTAACCTAGGAGGCCAACAATTTGTACACTGAAAACTACAAAATATTGCTAAAAATTTTTATATATACAAATAAATGAAGAAAATCTATGTTCATTGACTGGAAATATTAACATTGTTAAGATGTCTATACTACTGCCCAAAATGATCTACAGATTCAGGGTAATTCCTATCAAAATCCCAATGAGATTTTTTGCAGAAATAGAAAATTTCATCCTAAAATTCATGTGGAGTCACACACTTTATGATTTCAAAGCTTACTACAAAAGCACATGAATCAAAATAGTGTGGTATTGGTATAAAGACAGATATATAGACTAGTGGAATAAAATAATAAAATAGAGAGCCCAGAAATGAACTCTCATGTATACAGTTAAAGAATTTTCAATAAAGGAGCCAAGACCATTCAATGAGAAAATGACAGTTTCTTCAACAAATGGTCTTAAGAAAACTGTATATACATGTGCAAAAGAATGAAGTTGAACTCTTATACCATATGAAAAATTAAGTCAAGCCCTGATCAGTGTGGGTATCATTCCACAAAGCAAAAGGTCACAGGTTTAATTCCTGGTCAGGTCACATGTCTGGGTTGCAGGTTTAGTGTACAAGAGGCAACTGATGAATGTTTCTCACATCAATGTTTCTCCTCCTCTCTTTCTCCCTCCCTTCAACTGTCTCTACAACTAAATAAATAACATCTTTTTTTTTGCTTTTTTTCATTGTTATTCAAGTACAGTTGTCTCCATTCCCCCTCATCATGCACTCCCACCCCACCTAACCCTGCCTACTACCCTAGAACTTACCCCCATTGGTTTTGTCCATGTGTCCTTTATAGATGTTCCTGAAAACCCTTCCCCCTTTTTCCTCCCATTACCCCCTCCCACCGCCCCTCTGGTTACTGTCAGTTTGTTCTTTATTTCAATGTCTCTGGTTATATTTTGCTTTGCTAGCTTGTTTTGTTGAATAGGTTCCACTTATAGGTGAGATCATATGGCATTTGTCTTTCACTGCCTGACTTATTTTGCTTAGCATAATCCTCTCCAGCTCTACCTATGCTGTCACAGAGCATAGGAGTTCCTTCTTTTTTTCTGTTGCGTAGTATTCCATCATGTAAATTTACTACAATTTTTTGATCCATTCATTTACTGATGGGCATTTAGGTTGCTTCCAGCACTTGGCTGTTGTGAATTGTGCTTCTATGAACATTGGGGTGCATGGGTAAATAACATCTTTTTAAAAATTAAGTCAAAATGCATCAAAGATGTAAACACAAGAGCTAAAAGTATAAAATGGTAGGAGGAAACAGAGGAAACCTTTATGATGCTGGCCATGGCAATGATTTCTTGGATATGATGCAAAAAGCATAAGTAATAAAAATAAAGACACAAAAACAGGTTGTCTTCCAAAATTTAAAACTTTTTTGACTTTTTTTTTCCTTTTAGATTTTTTATTTATTTATCTTTAGAGGGGAAGGGAAGGAGAGAGGGAGAGAAACATCAATGTGTGGTTGCCTCTTGTATGTCCCCTGACAGGAACTGGCCTGGCAACCCAGGCATGTGCCCTGACTGGGAATCGAACCGCGATCTTTCTGTTCGCAGGCCTGCGCTCAATCCACTGAGCTACACCAGCCAGGGCCAAAATTTAAAACTTTTTTGGATCAAAGGATATAATCAACAGAGTGAAAAGGCAATCCATGGGTCAGAGGAAATATTTGAGAATGATACATATATCTGACAAAGGATAAATATCTAGAATATCTAAAGAAGTCCCACAACTCAACAACAAAAACAACTCAATTGAAAAGTGAGAAAAGAGCTTAAATGGGCATATTTCCACAGAATCTATAAAACTGGCCAACAAGGACATGAAAAGATGCTCAACACTAGGGAAATTCAAATCAGAACAACAAAGAGATACAACTTCATATTCATTATGATGGTTATCATTTAAAGAATAAAATAAAATAGTTTTGGTGACGATGTGGGGAAAATGGATGCATTGTACATTGCTGGTAGGAATACAAAATGATGAAACTGATGTGGGAAATAGTATAGTGGTTGCTCAGAAAGTTAAACATAGCATTACCATATGATCCAGCCATTCCAATAGAATTGGAAGCAGGTACTCAAAGACACATTTATACAACTATATTCATAACAGCATTATTCACAGTAGCCAAAAGTTTGAGACAACCCAAGTGCCTATGAAGAGATGAATGAATAAACCAAATGTGATATGTACATATAATGGAATATTATTTAGCCCTAAAAAGGAAGGAAATTCTGACGCATGCTATAACATGGATGCCTTGAAGACATTATGCTCAGTGAAACAAACCAGTTACAAGATGACAAATACTGTATGATTCCCTTATTTGAGGAACCAAGAGTAGTCAACCACATAGAAACAGAAAGTGGAAGGATGGTTGCTGGAAGCAGGGGCATGGGCAATGGGGAGTGACTGTGCAGTGGATACAGAGTTACAGTTTGGAAAGAAGGTGAAAACATTCTGCGTATGGATGCTGGTAATGGTAGCACAAGGGTGTGAATGTGCTTAAGGCCACTGAACTGTCCACTTTAAAATGGTTGAAGTGAACAAACTGTAAAAAAAGATAACTAAAAGATCTGAATCCTTTTCACATTATCAAAAATACTGAATGTAAAATACTACTGCTGAAAGAAATTTTGTGTATAGACATTAAAGATTCCTTAAAAGATGAATGAGGGAACTTCTGGCCAAGATGGAGGCGTAGGTGGACACACTGTGCCTCCTCTCACAACCAAAATTAAGGACAAAAAATATTTAGAAACAAGAAAACAACCAGAGCTAATAGAAAATTGAACTGTACAGAAGTCCAACAACCATTCATCCAGACCGGTAAGAGGGGCAGAGTCATGGCAGGAAAAAGTGGAGGTGCAGACCCAGGAACACAGGCAGCAGTGGCTGGCGGTTCCCAGGTGAGCAGGTAGCTGGCAGGCCCACAGGTGGCAGCTGTCAGACCCCAGGCACGGGGTGGCAACTGTGCAGAACCAGTGAGGCCGCACAAGGTGGCTGGCTGACCAGGTTGTCCCACATTCTCATGCACAGATAATCCAGGCCGAGGAAGGGTCTGGAATCCAGGAGAGAGTGGAGCAGGTACCATTGTTCCCTCTCGGACCCCGCCCCCACATACAGCATCACAGCTCAGAGACTGGGCTGCCCCGCCCTGGCGAACACCTAAGGCTCCACACCTCATACGTAACAGCCACGACCAGACCAAAAACAAAACAAAACAAAAAAACACTAAAAATGGCTCAAACTGGAGAACAAATCAGAGCCTCAGAGCCAATTCCTCTAAGCTGTGAAGAAATAGCCAACCTATGCAATGCACAGTTCAAAGCCCTGGTGATCAGGATGCTCACAGAACTGGTTGATTTTGCTCACAATTTAGATGAAAAAATGGAGGCTACAATACGTGAAATGAAGGAAGACGAATGGGGAACCAATACAGATGGGAGGAAAACTGGGACTCAAATCAATGGAGTGGACCAGAAGGAAGAAACAAACAACCAAACAGAAAAGAAGGAAGAAACAAGAATTCAAAAAAAAATGAGGAGAGGCTTACAAACCTCCAGGACATCTTTAAACGTTCCAACATCCAAATTATAGGGGTACCAGAAGGGGAAGAGGAAGAGCAACAAGTGGAAAACTTATTTGAACAAATAATAAAGGAGAACTTCTCCAATCTGTCAAAGGAAATAGTCTACCAGGAAGTCCAGGAAGCTCAGAGAGTCCCAAAGAAGTTGGACCCAAGGAGGAACACACCAAAGCACATCCTAATTACATTAGCCAAGATTAAAATGAAGGAGAGAATTCTAGAAGCAGCAAGGGATAAGGGGACAGTCACCTACAAAGCAGTTCCCATCAGACTGTCAGCTGATTTCTCAAAAGAGACCTTCCAGGCAAGAAGGGGCTGGAAAGAAGTATTCTAAATCATGAAAGGCAAGGACCTACATCCAGGATTGCTCTATCCAGCAAATCTTTTATTTAGAATGGAAGGAAAGATAAAGTGCTTCTCAGATAAGGTCAAGTTCAAGGAGTTCATCATCACCAAGCCCTTATTATATGAAATGTTAAAGGGACTTTTCTAAGAAAAAAGAAGATAAAAAATATGACAGTAAGAAGACAGCAAACTCACAGATATTAACAACCACACCTAAAACAAAAGCAAACAACTAGAACAGGCACCTTTAACAGGAACCTAATCAACAAAACAAACAAACAAGCATAATATAACCAAAGACACTGGAATTGAGAACAGGCTGACAGTCACCAGAGGGGAGAGGGGAGGGAATTTCAGGGGAAAAGGGGAAGGGTTTACAGGAACAAGTATAAAGGACACATGGACAAAAACTATGGAGGGTGGAAATGGGAGGGAGGTGGGCAGGGCTGGAGTGGTGGACTGGGGTGGGAGTAAAAGACAGAAAACTGTACAAGATCAATATTTAAAAATTTTTTAAAAAGATGAATGAATGTACCATCTCTTACACATATTTGTTTATACTGATCTTGGATGACTCTAACTCTGTCTTGTTCTATTCAAATGATAGTCACACCAGCATTTTTTATTTCACCATACTTTCCACCTTTTTTCAAACTTCTTTTATGAAATTATTATCCTGAGTATAAGACTCCAAAACTTAAGAGCTAGGTAGCTCTGAGTTATTAAAATCAAATGAATTTGCAGAATTTTAGTAAATGGAATAACAGGAACTAAGAAAAGTTAAGTCCTAAAACAGAGTTAACAGACGACTCAGCAGAGAAACATCAGAATCAAGCTTTAAAGGCCGTGACTATCAAGGGGCAGCACGTGGGAGCTGGGGTGGCGATAGAATGTTTCTCATGTGGTTGCAGTGGTTGTTGCATGGATCTATGCATGTGTTAAAATTTGTAAAACTATACACAAAAAGTATTCCATAATTTTTTTCAACAACACAAATCCCTATGTTTCATTTCATTATTTCTGTCTTTGTTCATTTCCTCCATCATAGAATCCACATCCTAGGATTGGATTCCTAAGAATCCTCTCCATTGACCACTAAAGTGATATTTGTACTTGTAGAAGCTGAGAGAAAATAGCTAATAACCGTCTTCAAGTGATAAACGCTCAACTGTATCTGTAAGCAATCAAAAGAAAGTTAATGTAAATTAAGCATGTGACATGACATTCTACTCTTGGTCTCTCCCTAGCTGTAGGAGAAGTGTGCAGCCAATAAATATTCACCAACAGACATAGACCAGCACCTCCCTGTTCCAGAATATGTCTCTTGTCAGCCCTCCCTAGCACATAATCAGACCTGCATTTAATAAACTTGGAACAATAGCAAGGTGCCTCCAGGATATGATGTGAAAAGTATAAGTCAGAAATCATTTTTCTTTACTTATTATGCTATCATTTATCATCATGTGGTAAAGGTCAAAGAATCTAATTCCCTTCGCTAGTGTGATTATAGCAGCTTGTCTTCTTTTATGCAGATTTCATGTTTGAAGGATGCTTACCCGGGCTCCCATTGTTACCTGATTGCTGGCTTGGTCTTTCTTCTGCCATCTGAGTTCTCACACGGAGAAGAGGGAATTCAGCCCAAGTCATCCTGCTGTTACTTAGTCATCTCTTTTGGTGTTTGCCTGAGATAAAATTAAAATAGAATGCTTTTTATGTGGGGATATGTTTATATCTGTGTCTTTCACTATATGCATTTCTAAACTTAACTTGTATTATTCCGATGTCAACTGAAGTAGCACCTTGCCAGGCCACACTGAGGCAAAAAGAAAAAATTAACAACACTGACTGTGTATTAAAATTTTGATATTATGTTAATCATGGTATTTTTCTTTAATTTTATTTTTTTAATATTTCCTCAGAATGTTATTTACTTCAATTACTGAGTTTTGGGCAGTCCCTTAAATTTTGCAGCTAAGAAGAATGTCTCACTCACCTCATCCTAATCCCAGATAATAGCACCAAAAAAAAAGGAAGAAAAGTCATCAAATTTCCTTGAGAAAACATTCAAAAGACTGGGAAATATAACATTGACTCTGCCCATTCAGAATTACGTTTTACCAACTGTACTAGTTTTACAGGGCTGCCATTACAAAATACCAAAAAACAGGATGGCTTAAAACAACATAAATTTATCATCTCACAGTTTTGGAGGCTGGAAGTCTGAGATCATGGTATCAGCAGGGCCATGTTCCGTCTGAAGGATTTATAGGAGGATCTTTCCTTGTCTCTTCTTAGCTTCTAGTACTGGCTACAGGCTTCAGCATTTCTTGACTCGCTGCTGCACCACTCCACTTTTTGTCTCCACAATCACATTGCCTTCTCCCCATGTATCTTCACCTTGTGTTCCTCTAAGGATACCAGATGTCTGCGATTAAGGTCCCACCCTACTGCAGTATAACTCCTTCTTAACCAATTACATCACCAATGACCTTATTTTCAAATAAGGTCACTTTCTGTAGTTCTGGGGTTAGGACTTTCAGGTATCTTTTTGGAGGACACAATTCAACCCACAACACCAACCACAACAGTTGGCGATTCTTATTTTGATTCTTGGCCTGTGAGCTAATTGAATTGCTGGTGTGGGATGTGGCAGTGTATTGGCTACAGACAAAGGTCTCACTGGCCACGTGATGGCTCCACTCTGCTGTCTCGATTACCAAATGCTTTCCCATCACGCTCACTCCTACTGACTTATTCCTCTTCTCCTTCCTCCCTCAATGACCATCATCCTCTTTCACTTTGGACTTACCCACAGCACAGATGCCTAACCTCCCATCTCTTCCCAGGTCCACTCCATACTCAAATGCGTATGGCCTAAATAGTTAGTCATTTGTTAACCAGCTACTCCCTGTCCTCCTGCAATTGATCTGAGTCTCCTACTCATCATATCTGCCTAAATTTGCTAAAGGGGAGTGTGGGAGACCTCATAGAGGTGATTCTCAAGCAAAATATCCATTTTTTCGTGTGTTTTTTTTTCCTTGTTGTGTGGGGGATGTCTGTAAACTTCCTAAGGTGAGCTACCATTACACTCCAGATTCATGGGGATTGGGGAGAGCAAGAAAAGAGAAAGGCTAAGAAATGCAGCATTTGTCTATCAACCCCACACTGCGGTTTTTATTCTTCTTGGGTAGCCACCACCTCAGAGCAGTAAACCATTTGTTTAATCACTCTGCTTTTTCCTGACTGCTAGTAATGAAATGCCGCACTCTCTAAAATAATTTCCTGACTATTTGCTAAGATTCATCTCTGACATTTCATTAAATATGATCATTTAACTGTACAAGTACAAATGCATTTTTAATTTCGCTTACTGCAGATATTACAGATGTGGGGAAATGAATTCGTATTGCTCTGGGACAAATATATCATTCACATATGCATGCAACAAAAGAACAAATTATTAAAAATTACTGAAACTTCCATGAAGATTTATATTTAACTTTTCCATTTTCAATCTCCATGTCATTGTGAAAACATATAGCATGTCACTTTGTCATTCATGATTCTATGAAGAATGTGAGGGTGATTCTGGAAGGATCCTGATCAATAACCTTCGTCCCTGTCATTGACATACTGTGGCACTGAAAGAGATGGAGACCAAGTTTCAAATGTTGAGTTACGAAGCCTTATCACTAAAGGAGCAGGTTATTTGCTTTCCTCGTCAAAAGAAAACAGCAGTGCCCTGGCTGGTGTAGCTCAGTGGATTGAGCGTGGGCCTGCGAACCAGAGGATCGCGGTTCGATTCCCAGTCAGGGCACATGCCTGGGTTGCAGGCCAGTTCCCGGCAGGGGACACACGAGAGGCAACCATACATTGATGTTTCTCTCCCTCTCCCTCTCTCCTACCCTTCCCCTCTAAAGATAAATAAATAAAAATCTTAAAAAAAAAAAAAGAAAAGAAAACAGCAGTAGAAACTATGTGTTCTATCCTGTGTACTATAAATCTAACCATATATGTGCTAAAATTTTGTTTACAGAAAAGTACTCAAAATATCAATGGACATTCTTGAATGTATTCTTGGTTTTTATTGTAATTGAATTAAAAACTGGCCAATGAGGGAACAGTCTTGGTTTTCGGCCTTTAACTAGGAAACCTAGAACTTACAAGTCATGGGCTAACAGTTATTATCTCATAGGGTATCAAGTATTTCCATAGAATGTACTTCATAATTGTGGGAAGAAATCAAATTATTTTTTAAAATCTTTATGGTATAGTTTAAACAGAGGGCAAAAGCAAAATAATAGAGGTTTGAGGCAATTGCGTAAAAGAAAATTTATTCCAAAAGTGGAAGCTGGAAGCTTGTCATTTTCAGATACCAAAAAGTAAAAGAGCTCAAATATCCTTCCACTTAACACATCAATAAAATTAAAATAGTAGCTTCCAAGTCATCTGCTAATCATTTTCCAAGTCATTCTCTAATTATGAGATTAGAAGTTTGGAAAGGATCTTTGAGACCATGTGAATTACACCTACTTCTGTTATTTTATAAATAATAAAAATGAGGATCAAATAATTTGTATGAACATATACGAAGTTGGTGGACAAACCCATACTAAAAGCCAGGACCCAATTCCTGGTCAGCACGTGATCCTCAAGAATTCTTAAAAGTCACATAGTCAGGAATGTAAGACCCACTGTTTACATGAAGATATTAAACTTTACAACAAAAGGGCCAGCATGTAGCTGAGCAATTGGCACCAACTGAGGGAACTATGGCTCACCTCTCCACCCTGGACAGAGATAAGAAGGGTTAACGATGACAGGACATTAGAGGAATTTGCCCCATCTGCCTTATGAAAAACATAGCTAACTTCATAGATCCTCTGACTCCCAGTTTACTACTTTGTCAGTTGACATCTGTGGTAGGTGATTTATGTCACTCTGATTGGGCCATGGGATGCCCAGATATTTGGTGGAATATTATTCTGTGTGTGCCTGTGAGGGTGTTTCTGAACAAATTAACATTTAAATCAATAAATTTAAGTAAAGCATATTGCTCTCCTTAGTGCGGATGGGCCTCATCCAATCAGTTAAAGGCCTGATTAAACCAAAATGGCTGCTGCTCTCCTGATTTGCAGGGAATTTTTTTCTGTCTGGCTGCCTACAGACTACAATGTTTGCTTTTTTTTGCCCTCAGACTCAAGCTGGAATAACAGTTCTACCTTCATTCTCAGCCCTGGGACTACACTACAGGCTCTTCTGAGTCTCCAGCTTGCCAACTCCAGATCTCAGAACTTACCAGCCTCTATAATCACAAGAGCTAATTGCTTATAATAAAAACCTCTCTCTCTCTCTCTCTCTCTCTCTCTCTCTCTCTCTGTCCAGATAGATGTAGATATAGATGATATAGATAGATATAAATAGATATAGATATGCATCCTATTGACTGTGTTTCTCTATAGAACCCTAACACAATGTCCCTGGTGTATTTAAATTTCACATCAATTACAATCACTTTTTTAAATTGTCAATTCTCCATTGATAAGAAACTTTAGCTCAAGCAAACAATGTAGCAATCTAAAGCTACAAAGTGTTTGCAGAAATGCAAAAACCTGCATGTCAGAGCTATTGGATTATATTTCTAAAATTGATTAATGTAAACACTCTCTGTGTTACAATAAAAAGGCTATCATTCTTTAGCATGAAACTGACCAACACAGTCATCTTTTTTTCCCAACAGAGGAGGTTTTGAAATTTCACACTGAGTGATCATACCACTTGCAAGATTATTGACACTGCCTCACTCACTCACATTTGATTTGGATTTTCTCTTCTAATTAACAAAATGTCTTTCTTCCTTGGTGATGTTTCCAGACACAGTGTGTTAAAATATAATTGGAGAGACAAAATTGCTCTCAAAGTCCTCTTCCTTTTGTGTTGTAGCATAGGATAGCCTTGATATTGGTGAAGCAATTAGGTCAGCCAGTAAGAGCTTTGATTCATGTGCTCCAGGCTTCCTCAATGCCACCATCTCCTAATGTTATTATTCTGCTCCCATTACAAGTGATGGCATTGAACGGGGCTGTGTGCCTGCAAGGACTTTGACTGCTCATCAGCAATAAGGAGGGACAAGGGATGTAGGAGCATCCCAAAGTGGTAAGATTGAAGAAAGATTATCACTCACAAAGATTTTTTTTTTAACCACAGGAGCACACATGTCATTTTCAAAAGCTCAACTATAATCTGCTAATTCAAATATATTTTGACAGTGTTTGTTTGCAAATGCTTCGCTGCGCAAGTCTGCCATTGGGTACAAAGTTGGGACACATGTGGTGATGTTCTGCATCACACCTTTATTTTAGGAAGACTGGTGACAGTCTCTTTTGTCTTCTGTGATAACAATAGTATTGTTTCAGTTACTTTTAGTGTACAAAAGGCATCAAATTATCTTCTTGTTCAAACAAATACTCTACTTTGAGTAGGAGCAGCTGTATTCTGACAAAGATAGGGAAATAGAAGTGATACACTCACTGGAAATGAGACACAGCTTTGGCATCCTAAAACAATCATCTAAGGAGACATACTGCATTTCCCTTCTCTTCTCCTAGGAATTTGGTTGCCAAGCAGAGCTTTATACGGGATGTCCAGCTTGACCCCTTCACTAACCCTGTTCAACAACAAACAAGTCTCGTGTAAAAGGAATACCTACAGTTTCTCAATCTTTATGCAAATTGGCTCATAATCCCCATATTTACTCAGCTGCGATCCATTCCATATCCTGACTTTGCAAATCTCCACATATTTACCAATTGCCCCTCTGGTGCCCATCCCTTGGCCTCAAGTTTGGTGTTCGAAATGACCACCAACCATCTCCATACAAGACCTTTGAATGCTGATCTCTCTCCCCATCCATGAACGAAGACTGATAAAAACTTCACTGTTTGGAATCAACTTGCCCACTGGAGTACTATGCTTGCAGGTAGCCATCTCCTTTTAGAAATGAATCACCTGGTCAGAACGGCCATTATGAACAAATCAATGAACAAGTGCTAGGGAGGCTGTGGAGAAAAGGGAACCCTAGTGCACTATTGGTGGCAGTGCAGACTGATGCAGCCACTGTGGTAAAGTGTATGGAATTTCCTCAGAAAACTAAAAATGGAACTGCCTTTTGACCTGGAAATTCCACTGTTGGGATTATATCCTAAGAATCCTGAAACACCAATTTAAAAGAACCTCTGCACCCCAATGTTCATAGCAGTACAATTGACAATAGCTAAGTGCTGGAAGCAACCTAAATGCCCATCAGTAAATGAGTGGATCAAAAAACAATGATACATTTACACAATGGAATACCACACAGCAGAAAGAAAGAAAGAAAGAAAGAAAGAAAGAAAGAAAGAAAGAAAGAAAGAAAGAAAGAAAGAAAGAAGGAGCTCCTTCTTCTTTGAGACAGCATCGATGGAACTGGAGGACATTATGCTAAGTGAAACAACTCGGAAGATGAAAGACAAATACCATATGATCTCACCTATAAGTGGAACCTATTCAACAAGGCAAGCAAGCAAGCAAAATATAACCAGAGACATTGAAATAAAAAACAAACTGACAGTAACCAGAGGGGAGTGGGAGGGGAATAATGAGGAAGGGTCATCAAGGAAGATGTATAAAGGACCCATGGACAAAGTCAAAGGAGGTAGGACTGAGGGTGGGATGTGGGGGTGGGTGGGCAGAGGAGAGTATGGGGGGAAATGGAGACAACTGTCTTGAACAACAATAATAAAGAAGGTAGGAAGGAAGGAAAGGAAAAGAAAAGAAAGAGAGTCACCCTTTGGACAATAGACATGAGGAGTCACAGTTGAAGGCAGTGGACTACTGGAAGTAGATAAGTGAGCTTCTCATCCAAGCATAAATCCACACAAGGTTCTCCCACACATTTAAGCTAACCATACAACCCAGAAAATGTACAGCATCAGCAAAGTTCATCTCCATAGGCCCTACCTCCCTTATTTGTACCCCTATTCATCCTCCAAAGCCCTGCCTCTCCCCATTCCTCTTGCAGCCACCAAGACTTTCATTGTCTTTCTGCTGTTCCTTCAACTTTCTATCAGCTTCCATGTGGCAAACCCTTCTGTGTGGCGTGGATCCAGCTCCAACTCAGAGATGCACAGGACCCACTCCCACAGATAGGTTCTGCCACACTTCCACTGGTAGTAAAGGATGTACTTTCAGTTCTTCACAGTCCAGTTGTGTTAACTCTAATGAGCAAACAATTATTTAGGGTCCAGTAAGTGCATGGTTCTAACTAATGAGAGAAGGAGCAGGTGAAGAACAGAGAGCACCTGGCTCAGAGTCCAGAAACCCAAGCACAGGCTCAGCCACACTAGCCAGTTCTGTGACTTTCCCTTCAAGGACTTTGGTTTCTTATCTCTAAAACAAAAGCATTGGATCAGGTGACATCTGACAGATCTGTAATTTTATGGGCCTGTGGACTTATATTTGCACAGTATTTTATACTTTCAACATATTTTCATGCATTCATTCAATATACAATATAAGATCTTTAGCTACAAAATGGCCTGTGGAGTGAATCAGGAAGATATTACTATCTCCCCTATTAGAGGTGGGGACTTTAAGGTTCAGTGAGATTAAATTACTTCCACCAGGTCCTGGCTCTCTTGAAGAGACTTAATATGCGGTTAGATAGACAGGAATTAAAAAAAAAAAAAAAAAGAATGATACAAGATAATATCTGTTTTGTGAGGTAGTAAATACTATGGGAATTCAATCGGATCACCCACATTCCCAACCCCCAAATATCACTTGAGACAACTCTATTTGGTAAAAATACTTCTCAACAGAGGGGCAACTTGGGCTGGACCAGAATGAAAAAGCAGGTTTTGGTAAATGATGGTTATCCAAAAAGGCACTTCTGGCAAGGAAAACAACATGAGCTAAAGTCTAGCCAGTAATTATCAGGTATCAGCAGAGGATCTTGCTTTCAGTTCCACTAGGAAACTTGTTGATTTCAGAAAGGTAGTAACCGCTAAATGCTATCACTGGACCATAACTAAGAGAAGTGCCTCCTGAGTTCTAGAGTGCCGTGGTTCTCAGGATAAATGGAAATCAGCAGGAGACAAAAAATTTTCACTGATCCAAATCAAATCAAATACCTTGTCATGTATAAGGGCTACTCCTGAGGACCAAGGAAATGTCCATCCCAATCTTATCTTTATTGTTGTCCAGGATCAGCAGAAGAAAATAATCCTACTTCTATTAAAATTACCAAAGTACAAAAGTAATTTTAATGAAGGTATCAGTACACCCAAAATACCCTATCAAGCAAAACATCTATTTCCCTTTTCTTTTTTTTTTTTTGTTTTGTTTTGTTCTATTTTTATTTATTTATTTTTGGAGAGAAGGGAAGGGAGGGAGAAAGAGAGGGAGAGAAATGTCAATGTGTGGTTGCCTCTCATCTGGCCCCCACTAGGGACCTGGCCTGCAACCCAGGCATGTGCCCTGACTGGGAATTGAACCTTTTCTTAAAATAATCTCACCTCTTCCATAATTCTCTCTTTGACAAATTAAACAAGGGAGTAAAAACATTCTTCTGACCGTGCTCTAGATGAAGTACCCAGCATTTGTAGTTTTCCTTTATGTCTCATACTTTTTTAAAAAACTGTTATGTGAAAAAGCAATGTTTCAATTATTTTTGCTTTCTAAGCTCTCATTTACCTTTTACTCAAATTTTAACATTTTATTGTGAGTGTATGTTTGAATCTTAGTTGCCTTAAATTGCATGACTTAGAGAGGCAGGACTATGTATACTTAATTGCATTTTTAGGGCATTCTAGTACTCCTTCACATACACAGACAAGTACCTGATGACAGTGAAAACAAGGATAATGCAGGTGAAGGTGACAATTAAGATGATGATAATTATGGTGATGATGGTGCTAATGATAATATTGATGTCAAGGATCATAGTGATTAATGATAAATTTTTCTCCTTCAATAACTTCTGCATCAGATATAGCCATTTTCCTCCTCCTTGACACCAAATTTCTTTCCTCTTCAGTGATTTGATGGGATGAAAGAAAATTATAGGAATTCTTGCTTTATCACAAGGGTACTCAGCAGTAAAACATGTCAAGTCAGATAGAGAAATCACAGAAAAACAGTAAAATCATAATAAGCCTCAGATGCAAGAAAGTTAATTTTTATCACTAAATGTTTGAAACTTAAGCCTATCTTAGAAGATGCTGGAGGCAAAAATGCCATTGATAACAATGGTTGGTCTGAGAAGGCAAGGCTGGGCCACCTCTGTCCATTAGGTGGGCCAGACTGATTAGCCATGACAGGTAACTGAATAATTGCCCTAATCACTTCAGTGAGCCCTCTACCTTGTCCCAGCAAAGAAGTGATGCCTTAGCCAGCTTCAGAGACCAGACACCCCTAAACCTGACATCTCTAACCAAGATGCATTTATGGTAAGGGAAGCATTATTTCCATTGTTGTTCATCAGAAGAAGAGATGAGAGAGAGTTCAATAGAGACCTCAAAGTTGGCCGTAGGTAAGGACCTCATTAAATGGCTCAGGAGTTTGCATTTGCAGGTTAACTTGATGTGATGACCTATTAGTGGAGACTGATAAAGAGCAGAAGGGCAAAAACATGTCACCCAGAACTGGGTTGTGGATTCAGCTCTTCCAGAGGGCAGGGGACAATTAGAGCAGTGTGTCATCAAAACTTTTCATGTCAACTACAGAACACACTCTCTCTAAATAAGAAACTGACACATGTGCTTAAAGCTATGAGCAATGGGGCCTTCTCTCCAGCCATCTCATTGGAGATGCCAGCTTACTTTAGACAGCTACATGGTGAGATGCTTTACTTGAGTCTTATTTCTAGAGCATTTGTTTATTTTGCTACAAAATAAAACATAAATGATAAAACTTTTTAACCCTTGAGGAAATTGATTTTCTATGACTTCTCCTAATACTCAAGCATTTTACCTCACTACTCAGAATTTTTAAAGAAGCCAAAATAACTTATTCTGAGCCTGAGCAAACCAATTACCCTAACAGTCCACCCAATGGCAAGAAATTTTCATGGCAGAAAAGTAATGCATAAAAATCTCTGTAATGTGCTAGAGACTATAGGAGCTCATGGAGCTTAATATAAGTAATCCTTTTAGTGTAACAACATCACTGCCTGTATACCAATATGCAGAATTATCTTTATTACAGAGCTTAGCATATCTTATTAGAGATCGTTACTTTTCTGTCAGTTTCCCCACACGAACGTGAGCTTCTTGGAGGAGCTGGAATCAGTGTGCTCACCTTTTAATCCCTTAGTACCTTTCCCCATACTTGGCAATTAGTAGGTACTGAATAAATGTTATGCAATCAATTTTTATTTAAAGTCTGAATAATTACTTAAGTTAGAAAAATGCCAAATAATCATTTTAACTAAAATTGTGTTTCTAAATTAATGTTCATTTTATGTTGATAGCATCTCTTTACTCATTTTCTTCTCTTTTGTTAAATCTCCATCTCCCTTCCTTTTTCCAACCTTCATCTATTCTATATCATTTGCTGTAAAGCTAATGATAAGATTTTCCTTAAGGAAAGAATATGTGAGAGAAAAAAAGGTGAAAAGGGATGGATATTTACTGGGTGACTACCATGAGTCTGATGGGATGTTAATTTTTAATACAGTATCTCATTCAACCCTCACAAACATACAGAGAGGCAACTAACATCTCAGTTGAGGAACCGGAGCTCAAAAAGGCAGGAAATTTGCCCTACTTCTATTCTAACTCCAAATTGCATAAACTTTTCCCTGTACCAAACTGCAAGGAAAAAATAGGAAATTTTCTAACTGATGTAAGGTAGATCATGTTCTAAAAAATACTCAAAGTCCTAGTGGATTTCTTTAATATTCAAGTAATAGAACAAGACAAATTTTCTGTACCACTCTTCTAAGGAAACTAAATTTTGTACCAACCAAAACTCTTCTCATCTACCTTAAGACTACTGACTACATAAATGTGGAAGCTGGCAGAGACTGCTACATAAAATAATGTTTGGGAAAATATATACAGTGCCACACAGCACCTCTGCCCTTCTTCCCAGAGAATATATGAGGTCTGTCCAGAAAAAGTTCAGCCATTGTTAATATAATAACAGTTTGTGTGACGTCAATGGAACCTGGCAGCCAAGGAAAGTGGACTGGAATGCGCACACATGAACAATGATGACTTCATTGTACTAGTCAGTGGGGGCAGTGATGCCATTGAGTGAGCATGCATATTATGTGGCCATGGCATTCAAAATGCCTGAGCAAGTAGAGCAACCAATCTGTAACAAATGTTGTGTTAAGCTTGACTATTCCTCTGTGGAAATTATTTGGATTATTCAGAGAGCTGTAGCTATGGGTAACTGGTGATTGGCAGCTTCATCATAATACACCTGCTCATGCATCAAGTCTCATGCAGAATTTTTTGGCAGAACATCAAACCACCCAGGTGACTCAGCCCCTCTAGAGCCCAGAGTTGGTGCCCTATGACTTCTGGCTTTTCCAAAAACTAAAATCACCTTTGAAAGGGAAGAGATTTCAGACAGTAGAGGAGAGTCAGGAAAATACAATGAGGCAGCTGATGATGACTGGGAGGACTGTGTGAGATCCCAAGATACCTGTTTTGAAGGGGACTGAGGTGTCATTGTCCTGTGTATAATGTTTCTTGTATCTTCTTCAATAAATGTGTTTATTTTCATATTACATGGCTGGATACCTTCTGGACAGACCTTATACAAAGAATCTATTTCCTGTTTATAGAGAGAAGAAGGGGAAAATGAAGGAAACTGTACAATCCATCTGTAACTTTTTAAGAAAACACTTTAATTGTAGAAATAACAATTTCAGAGCATAACCCTAAAATGTTGTCAAAGCTACTTTTACAAGTGTAACACACAGTGGAAAATGGATACTGTTTCAGAAATGAAGAAAAACAAGTCATTTTCGAAAGGAAACATGGTGATGATTCAGAGCTTTAGCCCAAGGATTACAAGAGCTCTAGATCACAAAGACTCCCTGCTCACTGGCAGCGTGATGATGAGACTGCTTCCCAGATGAATGAAGCCAGGCCTCAAATCCCATTGGACTAACAAGCAAAATAGAGACAGACTCATAGAGAGTAGGCTGACAACTGGGGGTGGGGGGAATGGGCTGGTTGGAAGCTGGACGGATTGAGCAAAAAGAAAAAAAGAAAGAATTCATGAATGGGGACACCAGTGTGGTGATTGCAGGGGGAGGGGCAAGGGTGGAGGTGGGAGAGGGTATAGGGGCACACATGGTGATGAAAAAAAGAAAAAAGAAAAAGAAGAAAATAAAGGATCTCCACTTTCTTTTCCTGAGAGAAAACAATTTTTGGACTCTAATAAGCAATAAATCAATACTAGTTCAAAAGTTAAAAATTCCCATTGGAATATTTTATTTTTACAATCTGACAGTTATGTCAAAATGGATATTAGAAAACATAATCTTTAATGAAGTACCTGCATTTTCTCTTCAGCACGGGAAGGCAGCCTAGAGGCCCCCTCCAGCAAAGAAACACTAAAGAATCAAAACTTTGTGCCTCTACAGAAACCCAAACCTTTTCACTGGGATTTTACTCCAGTGCCCAGCACTCCAACTTCAACACTGTCCCAAAGAAAACACATGAAGTTATAAGCTAGTACAACAGAAATTCTGATGAATTAATGGCAAGATATGCTGTCTTTTAAAGGTAGCAATCGGCTTATTCTTCTGTGCATGATAAGCCTAGACAAATTCCATTAATATTTAAAAAGATATTAATGTATCTTTTGTACATACACTGAGTGGCTAAAGCTGAGCAAGGAAGGCAAGAATCTGAAAAGTTAGAACCTTCACTTACAATTCTTATGCCATGACCTCACAGGATATTTTTTTTAATCATTAAGACAAATATTCATAAACTGCTTCAAATAGTTTGGGGACAATGAATGGATAAATTAAATATCTAAAAATTTAGAAAATGGAAAGCAAGGTCTCTGGGAGAAAACATGCTTCCCTATGACACGGGAGAGATGTGACTTGTGAGCTGTGTTCCCCATTCATAGATTTCCATGGACACTTCCCTCTAGAGAACCTAAGGAAGCCAGATGCATGGGAAGACACAAAAGAGCACATTAGAACCAAGCATTTTATAATTACCACCAAGGACCAGCTCCCATAAGATAGTAATAAACAGCATGCTGGGAATTTTGTCAAACAGACATCCAAAGCACATTGATACAGTTAAATACCAGAAACTAAATGTTACAGTTCCTTAAAAATGACAGAAATACTGACACATTGGTATAAAAAAAAAGAATGCATTTTACTTACTTGAGTTTTGCAGACTTTCATTAAACTTTCTGTTCAACATTGTGTCATTTGAGCCCATGTGAAGGATTTAGGGCCCTTCCTGGCAACCCAGAACAGCACAAAGCTTGTAAACTGATCAACTCAAGCTGAGAAGCATCTTAAAGCAAACTGCCCACGTGCAAAATTCAAGTCAATTCATTTATTGGAAAGTAACAAATTAGTGCATCATCATGGGAATTCTCCCAACATGGCTCCCATTAGCTTAACAAGGATTCACATAGGAAGCTGGAGAAAGGAGATGAACGGGGCCACAGGGCACATGCAAGAAGAAAACACAAAGGGAAGGTGCCTGGGCCAGATCTTTGGCTGGAGAACACCATCGCCACTTTCTCTCCTTGGCTGCCTCATCATCCTCAGTTCATCCAGAAGGTACTGAGTGCCCACAGAAGCAAATTAATTACTGTTTTCAGATTTTCCATTTCCATAGAAAATTGAGGTACTTTAAAATCCTATGTTTGACAGACTCATAGACACAGAGAGCAGACTGGCAATTGCCAGACAACTGGGCAAAAAAGGTAAAGGGATTAAGAAGTACAAATGGGTATTTACAAAACAGTCACGTGGATATAAAGTGCGGAATAGGACATACAGTCAATAATATTGCAATAACTATGTATGGTAGCAGGTCGGTATTACAAATATAGGCGCAAACAGTTTGTAAAGTATATGACTGTCTAACCACCATGCTGTACACCTGAAACCAATACAAAATAATATTGAAAGTAAGCTGTAATTAAAAGTAAAATTTAAAAAATAAAAATAAAAAAATCTCATGTTTAGTATAAAATTATTCTATGATGTAATAGATTATGTTTATCAGACCAGGTTATGCTGGGGTAACAAACTTTCCCCCAAGTCTCTGTGTCATACAGTATCTCATGTAACTTCTGATTATTTAATTGTCAAAGACATGTCACATGAACACAGGGAGATTATGACCCCATCCTGGAAGGGCAGTGTATATTTGTGAACAATAGTAAGATACACTACAGTGACAGACCAGTTGGCGAGATTTTAAATGGCTGCATTTTACTCTTTTAGTCATTACTCACTGAAGTTTTTTTTTTCATAATTTATTTTTCAACAGAGTATGGATAGAAAAGAAACCATGAAATATATAGAATTTTCTGTAAGTTAAAATAGGATACTTTTCTGATAATATTTGAGTGATAGTGTCTTCTATTTAATGATCTTGAATGCCAACCCATGGCATGAAAAGGGGATTTTGCAGTTTGTTATCTTTCCTCTAACAAATATCTAGGCTACTTCAATGGACAACTCTAATCATCCTCTATGGTTCAGCCCAGTCACCTTTACACAAGACAACCTCACTATGCTTACAAACTTTCAGTGGCTTCCCATTGCTCTCAGCAGTGGCTGGCTATGGTCACCATGATTCCTTCTGATATGGTCCCAGCTTCCTTCTCCAGCCTCGTCTTTTGCTGCTCCCAGCTCCACCTACACATACCTGACCCTTACCTTTCCATTTCCTAAATAAGCCTGCCACTGGGCCCTTTTACATGCTATTACCTGTGTCGAGCAAGCACCCTTTCTTTCCATCCCAACTCTCAAAACACTCTCTGCCCTTGGGCTGGACAACATCTCCCTACACAACATGCAGTTGCAGTTTGAGAGCAACCTTTCACAGGAAACCTTTCCCGGGAATCAGTGCTCCTGATTTTCAGCCTCCATCCCCCATGCTTGGCACTTGCTCTATCACAGCACTTATTACACTTTGTTCTAATTCTTGCATAGTTGTTTGGCTCATTCAACAAACTCTTAGGACAGAAAGTACTGAGCAAACCAATGGCCCATGCGGTTCTGGAGTCAGTTGAAAGAGATGTTGAGTTAAGAGACCACAGAACTCCCCATCAGACACTAGGAGGATGCACTAGGAGGATGCCTGAGGCCCATGAAGGACCTACCATTCTTCAGCAGATCCCTGTCAAGGCACAAAGTGACCAGGGAGGAATGCCCATATCAGCTCCAAGGGAATTCCTGAGCTGACCTGGTGATAAAAACATGGCTGCCCAGATGATATTAACCAAGCCTGGCCTATAACAAATATACTGATTCATCCAGATGCCATCTTCAAGAGAGTAAGTAAGGGGTGGGGAGAAAGACCCTCATAGGGAATCTGAACTTTTTAATTGAACCAATATATCTGAAAAGGACTATTTTTGAAGAGAAAGAGATCATTATCTTTAGTTGTCGAATTTAAGTGTCTTCTGTCAGCAATGAGAATGGGGGCTCAAGAGTAATGCATGTTCAAGTTAAAAACAGTAAGGAAAACTACTGTTTTCTTTTATGCATCTCCATTATAGTGTATTGAATTTGACCCTACTTTCCCAATGGGCAAATTATCACCCCACACCTCTCACCAAATTACTGTGTGTGAACACTACATGTGTGTGAAGATTAATTAAATAACACTTTTAAGAAATATTCATCATCCTTAACATGAAGTTTCTTCATTGTGATCAGTTCATGTGATATACTTAGAATTATACAAAGGGTAATATTTACCTCATGTCTACTATTTCTTAGTACAAGCACTTTCATGTGATAAATGCAGAACTTCAGGTGGGGAAGGGATTAGTTCCTTGCACAAGATCACACAGTAGCACATGGACTTTGAGTCCAGTTGTGTCCAACTACAAAGCCTATGCATGCTCCACTTTTTCAAAAGTTCGTAACAGGAGTCTGTGTCTTTAAAGGATGTAGCAAAAAAATAATTTTTAAAACCTTTAACACAAGATTTAAAGTTCTATAAACATGGAGTGTCATCTATATAAATAAACAAGCATGGTTTTCTAAAAAATAAATGAAAGTTTTGATTTTAGGACTCAAAAGGTTAATCTGGTATGTGACACCTTGAACAAATGATTTAACCATATTGAGCTCAATGATTCCTCAGTGGTAAGATGAGAGGAAGAATACCACCATCAAAGGAAGTGCTTGAGGTGTAAACATGAAACGTATTTGCCTTAACTCTTTGTGGGAGTAAAGAGGAAACAGACATTTCTTTGAGGAGAATGGAGGTGGATGTGCTCTATGGATGGCTTCCTCCAGCTATTTGTGCTGCTTCGCGCAGGTCATCGAACACGGCTGGTGCTGCCGCAGAAAGGGCGCTCTTTGACGCCCTTCTCTCTCCACCCTCTTCAGCTGCACTCTTTCTCCCAGGGCTAGTCTTCACTGAAGCCCACAGAGCGAGAGCAAAACTTGGCAGCAAGTCCCTGGAATCAGAATGACAAAAGAAGCCCTTGTACCTATGCCTGCAAGAATTCCAGAGTGAGGGTGCTGCTGTTCATAGGAGACTTCCATTCCATGAGCATCAGAAGGCAGAACCAGAGAGTAAACATGGCCACACTTCAAAACAGGAGAGGGTAGCACTGGAACACCGATGTCTTCATTGATCAAACCTGTTAACAGCGAAGTAGTTTTACCTGGTTATTAGCATCATGCTCTAACCAACTGAGCTAACCGGTTGGCCTTTATCTGGTTATTGTTCATTGTTGAGAACATAGTTTTCCAAAACTCCACACTAAATGAAGCTGACCTAGTGGTAAAAGCATGGTTACCCAGATGATAGTACCCAAGCCTATACTACAACAAATACAGGGTGCTGTTCTTCTACACGGCAAGGACCACCTGTTGTCCAGAGTCCTGTTGGCTGATGGTAGCAGTAAAGAAAAAGGGACAAATTCTTTTAAAATTAAAAAAAAAATGCTCTGATCTTTAAATCCAGAAATCAAAATTTTTCTTTAAATAAAATGAATCACCAGACATAATAATAAAAAGGAGTATAAGTTAAATGCTATTTTATATCTATTATTTTCAGGGGTTTTTTTAATGCGAGCTTCAACACATAGATATTGCCTTGACATTTAATAAATGTTTGAAAATAAAAGTTAGAAGCAGTTCAAACAAATTAAGTATAAATAAAACTCTCTGGAGTTAGAATCAAGGCCCTTACCGTTAAGAATTAAGGAGCAAATTTTCCCTGAAAATATATTTAAGTTTGAGGGATGTTTGATAAATAATTTACTTATTTGTAGTAGAAAATAAATAGAATAACAATAACAATGAGGAAATTTCCCAGAGTAGACCCAACCTTCCTGGAAGATGAAGTAGTGATTGTAACTGTGGTGATTTCAGTTTTCCTACCCGGCCTCTGGCTGAGGAGGGGGTGATGGTGGAAACCAAGTTTTTCTTTCATGATTATGACCTAAAATCTGTTGTAAAACCATCACTTATCATCTCAAACCACTGATTCCATTTAAAAAACAATGCATTTGGTAAGGGTTATACCTTAAGATTTTATCAGTCACTTATCACTTAGTACAAGTTATCTCCTAAAAGCAAGTTGGAAGTGAAGGACCTGTTTGTCCAGGAAGATCCAATGCTAAACCCCAAGCAATTTCAGCAAGAAGCATCGAAAATCCATTTAATAGTGTTCATTTATTTATTGCAAACATGGCTTAAATAAATGATAAAAAATTGTCACGCCCTTTCTGACACCCTGTGCATAACTTTGTACTAGCTGGGAAGAGGAAGCAGAATGAGCTGGAAGAGGTCCCCCTGGGAAAGTAGGGGAAACTGGGTCGGTACTGCATCAAATAGTACCTCTGTAGGGGGGGTAACATCTCCACCTTCTTCGATGCCACACCCCCAATACCAAGCACAGACCTGGGGCGTGGTCCTCAGTGACTGACTACATGAATAAATATCAAATGACCATCATCAAATCCCTATGAAATATGCAGGGCAGGTACCACTTGGCCAATGAGGAAACTGAGGCTGGGAGAAGTTAAGACATTTCCCCAACTCACACAGGACAAAAATACAGGTGCTCCTTGTTCCTCCTGAAAACCACTTCTATCCAACCAGGAGTCTCTCCTAATGGACTGAATGATTTTTTCCTAAAATTCATACGTTAAAGCTCTAAACCCCAACGTGATATATTTGGAGGTAGAGTCTTTGGGGGAGTATTAAGTTTAGATAAGGCCTTATGAATAGAGCTCCCATGATGGAATTATCAACCAAAACATTCTCATTCTCCCTCTCTCTCTAGCTCTCTCTTCCTCCTTCCCTGTCTTAGATACAGCAGATAGGCAGCCTTTTGATTGCCAGGAAGAGGATCCTCCTTACCAATAAGTGACCATATCTATAGGCATCTTCATCTGCACTTTGGCCTCCAGGACTGTGAGAAATAAATGTCTGTGATTTAAGCCACTCGGTCTATGGTATTATGTTATAACAGCCTGAGCAGACTAATACAGCTCCTACATTTACCTTGAATTTATTTGAATCACTCATCACCTGATATAGCACCCTATTTCCTAGAATCTAAAACACTATATATTGTGATACACACAAGTGTATTTTATGTCTACCATTAAGAGAAAAACTACCTCTGATTCCACTAGAACACAATGCTTCTTTATCACATAGAAAATCATTTTATACTTATTAAAAGAGCTTTTAAAGATCTAACCAGGCAAAGATTTTATCATGTATCCCCCTGAACATACATTTTTTTAAATAAAATAAATCAGTTAAAGCATTTCTAGAACATTTTCAGACTCCAACTCTTGAATTAATTTTTGAGCCAGAGCCATCTTATGCTTGCTTCTCCACACAGTGCCTTCTTTGGTGCCTTAAGATCACTGGTCATGCAGCATTTTTTAAAATAAATCCATAAGAGACCTTAAACCCACCAGGGCTGGGCTCCTGCCCAGCTTTGCCTCTTGTGGCATGTGCCTATTTGGACTCCACCTTCCAGGAGGCGACTATATTCCTCTGATTTGTCAGTGTCCCCACTCCCACCCAAACCCATTTGCTCACAGAAGTTAAAGAGTGATATACACTGTCTCGAGAATTTTCTTCCAAGCTCTTGACACCCATTGTGAAATCTTTGAAGTCGCATGTTTCAGGAAGTGACCACAACAGCCAGTGACTATATGATGCATCTCAATATCAGAGATGTTTTAAAAATATATGCATTTAGAATCAATAACATGCAGCTTTTTATGGATTTGCTATTTGCTCCACAAGAATGTGAGATCAGGGGTTGTGATAAATTGTTTATAGCTGCGTCTCCAGTCTTAGAATGATCCTGGCATGCACTGTGCTCAATAAACATTCATTGAAGAGATGACTGGAGTAACTCATTCATGAATTCCATTAAGTTACCACTGTGAGGGAGGTTTCTTCTTTTCAGTTAAAATTGTTCTCTTTGTTGAAAAACAGTATTTATATCATGATTTTTCCAAAGAAAAATAAATTATGTTAAGAGTTACAGTTAAATTTTATTCCTTTTACTTATCTATACTTTCTAAATTTTCTAGCAAGACATTATTATGTTATTAATTTTATAATAAAGTATAAGATCTACACATTATTTTCATTCATGCTGCTTTATTTTTATGTAGTAAATGGTTAAAGCCCTCCTACTGCATAGCAAAAGCACAACCCCAATTCAATTATTTTTACATTAACTCTATTTTCAATACTTTAACTTTTAGAGCATCTTGGTACAGGGTTTCTTAAAAATGCATGTCTACAGCCTGAGGGTAAATGGAAGGAAACCAAGTTAAGTTACTTTGGGATCAATCAAAACCTCTTTATAAACCCTAGGCTTGGGCCCTGCCTCCTGTGGGCTTGAGCAGATCCTTCTGTTCTCCCAGGTTCTGTGGTCTTCAGTGAGGCTAGCTGGACAACCAGAAGTTCTTTCTGATCTCAAGGTTCTGAAGAAAATTGCAGGCTATTAGCAAGCTTATAGCATGTTACTCAACGAGGCATAAAAAAAGTTAATGGAGATTACTTGAACAACAATAAAAATGCAAAAAAAATTTAAATAAAGAAAAAAAAGTTGAGAAAATATTTCAGTCAAATAATCAGCATCCCAGACTGGTCAATTTCAATCTAGATAGTGAGGGGATGGAAAGAGTTCTATGGATTGAACTGGAACACCCCCACACACACCCATTTTGTGTGTTAAAGCCCTAACCCCAGTATCCCAGAATATGACTGTATTTGAAGATAGGGCCTTTACAGAAGTGAATGAATTAAAATGAGCCCCTTAAAGTGGATCCTAATTCAATCTGACTAGTGTCCTCATAAGAAGAAGAAATCTGGACACCCACGAGAGACACCAGGAGTGCACAGCTGCCCAGAGGGATGGCTGTGTGAAGACATAGGAAGACAGAAGTCTACATGCTGAGCAGAGAAACCTAAGAAGGAAGCCACGCTACCTCACTCCTTCATGTTGAACCTCCAGCCTCCAGAACTTTGAGGAAATTTATTGCAGTTTCTTAGGCCACCAGTCCGTGGAATTTTGTCACGGCAGCCTGGACAGACTAACATGGGCTATGCAGTCAGTGACCCTGAGCCAGCAGGACTCTTCTCCTTACACAACTTTAAACTCATAATGTTTTGTCTGTTCCCCTTTGTCCCCTGAGAGTGTGTCCATGATTTGTGGTGGGGATAGGGAGTGGTGGCATAAATGCCTTACACTTATAGATAAATTCCAAAACTCTTATTAGCTCTTACTATCAGCTTTCCTCCACACCCACCTCCATGATTTGCTAAAACTTTGTGGCCAAGAGACTAATTTGAAATTCCAAGTCCAGCTGGGTCTCTGTGATGGTCCAAACAGGTCAAGGGTAGGCACAGAAAAGAATACAAGAAATAAATCTAGAAAAATACATCACCCAGTTAATCAGCTCCTTTATAGACATTTCTAAGTTAGTTGTATCTAAAAAGATGGAAATAAAAGTGTACAGCATAGGAAAAGAAACTGAAGAACTATTAGTCTGACAGTCTGCATTTGCTAAACATAGGTAATAGATTTATTATCTCACCTCCACCCACCCCACTCCTTAACAGTATGGGTTTGATTGCCCTCTTCCCTACAGGTAATTCTCCATCAAAATCAAATCTGTCAGCTCTTTCTCAATTCTATAAACTGTGAAGGTGAGAGGAGAGTGGAGGGCAGCAGAGGCTGTGTTGAGTGGGAGCGAGGCTATTTTTCCCAGGGCTGCTAAAACGCCAATCCAAAACTTCTCCCAGCAAGGGTCTTGAAATATGCCTGCATTCACGGTGCCATAGTGACATCAGCTGGTCAGTTTCCAAACAACACCCAAGCCAGGGAATAACAGGCTCAAAAAAACATTTAAAAGTCAATGATAACCAAGAACCACTGGGTAAATTTTATTTTTCACACCTGCACATCAGCTTGATTTTTTGAAGTGCTTTTTATAGTGATTCTTCCAAATACATAATATTAATAGCTGGTGAAGTAAGGTTTTAGACATGGGAACTTAAAGTATTCCAGTGGCAACAAGTATGGTAATAAGTATAATAAACACAAATACAGTACATAAATTTTAGCTCATGAATAGATTTTAGTTCTACAAGATAGGGTGGAAACTAAACACAGTTTAGATGGCTTCTCATATGATATTAAGACATAAAGTGACTCCTCGCAGAGAATTACACAGCTCTGCCAGTTGGCCAGACCAAATGCGAAATACAAGAAAATTAACAGTACAAGGGTGTGAGCATAAGAAAATAGAGTGGAATCTTAGTTAGACTTCTTTGATTGGGTTACAAGATGAAGGACTTTCAGTGGCAATTTTGGCACTGTGCTAATAGTTTCTTAACCCTGTGGTTAGCACTTATTTGTAACACTACCAGAGATTCCATGGTTGAAGCAGAACAAGAATACAGGAGTGGGGGATGAAGAGAGAGATGGAGGGAGAAACTAGAGCACCACACCTGTAATTCATGGTGGGAAGCAGAGAGAAGGTGAAGAAATATTCTTGGAATCCACAAAACAGTTTGAAAATAACTGTCTGAAACTTAATAGTGTTCTAAGGGGAAGAAATCAGATGGCCAAGTTTTAAATAAGATAACCTAGAAACTAAAGAAATGAATTTGTAATTCAAGGTAAATTCTTTTTTAAAGGTAAAGGAAAGGTATAGGTAAAGAAAGAATAAGTATTGGGTTGGCCAAAAAGTCCATATGTTTTTTTTTCCATAAAATAAGAGACACATTTTTCATTTTCACCAATAACTTTATTGACTTGGGTATTTTGAGTATATCAGCTATCTCTCATGTGGTATGTTGTTGAATGTTCTCAATTAATGTCTCCATTTGTTTGCTATCAACTTCTACTTGTCTACCGACCAGGGGCATCATCTCGTGAGAACTCTTCAGCATGAAACTTCACAAACCATTTTTGACACGTTCGATTAGTCACAGCACCTTCTCCATACACCTCACAAATCTTTTTTTTTTTTTTTTGCATTTCAGTGTGTTTTTACTTTTCTTGACATAATAAAACATAATATGATGAAAATGTTGCATATTTTCTTCCATCTTCAATATTTAAATGGCTACACAAAAATTCACCAATTTTGATAAGTTTTTTAATACACATTGGTATGACAGCTGTCATAATACAATCTAACAAAATCGTTTCAAATGAAGTTAAAGACAACTAAGCACTGCTAGAGTCATCTTACGGAAAAAAAAATACCAAATGAACTTTTTTGGCCAAACCAATAGATTGATTAAAATTGAAAAATCCCCAAAATGTAGATATTGGAATGTTATATATCCTAAAAACAACCAATTATTTGATAATTTGAGTTGATTTTCTCATGTGTGGAGAAGCTGAGCTCTTATTTGTAATGACTGCCCACAATAATAAAGACTTCATGCTCACTATCCATGTTAGCCACAGGTCAGCAGTCATTCTGTCCATTGTGCCTTCATCCCTCAGACACGGGCTTAAGAAATGCCCCCGTGTGGAGCACAGCAATCTGTGGCAGAGAAAGGAGCTAAGCCCAAACCACTAGTGGTTCTTCAAGCTTCTGCTCACATTTAATTAAAAGAAGTAAATCAAATATCTGCCCCTAATATCAGTGGGAGAGGGAAGTACAGAGGCAAAATAGGTTTTTTAACCTATTAATAAGTGCAGGGGCAAAAATAGGCTTACAGTTATTCGTAAAGAAAAATAATATAATAATATAAATAATATAAGAATAAACTCCGTGTTTCCCACACTCACAACTATAAACATGCTTTTGTCCTTCCCTGTACATTGCTCTTATAGGGAGACCCTGCAAACCACGTAGCTTCAGACAGGGATGTATAATGCTCTTGTAGAGAGGGCATAAAAGAATTAGAAACAATAGTACAATCTACCACCCCACTAAATGCTTCAAGTATTGTACAAAGTAGATGCTTAATAAATGCTTTGAGTTAGTATGTGAACGACTTAATGTTGAGATGACATCACAGTAAATACTGGAAATGTACATTGATTCATCTTTTCTAGTGGAATTTTATGCTTTGGAGAGTTACATAGTAACTTCCTCTTTTCTACCACAAATGTCTACTAGGAATAAATCTCACAAATATAATGTTGGACCAAAGAAGCCAGTTGCCAAAAAGTACTTACTATGAGGTGAAAGGATAAAGAAATTGTGGCATTTTCATACAATGGAACATTACTCAACAGTAGAAAGAAATAACCCATCAATACACATAGCAGCATAAATGAGTCGCAAAATGATTGTGGAAAACGAAAGACAAAGAATAAGAGCACATTATGTATGATTCCATTGACATAAAATTCTAGAGAATGCAAACTAACCTGCGATGACAGAGGGTGGTGACCTGAGGAGAGGAGAGGTAGAAGTGGGAGGGAGGGTGGATAAGGAATCTCTGGGGTGGTGGATATGGTCATCATCTTGATTGTGATGATGGTTTCATGGGTGTTTTCATACGTCAAAACTCATCAAATTGTACACTCCGAATATGTGCAATTTATTGTATGTCAGTTAGGCCTCAATAAAACTTGAAAAATGCTTTTAAAAAATACATCCTATGTGATACTATTTAGACAATGTTTAACAACAGGAAAAACTAATCTTCGGTGGTCAGCATAGGTTGTGCCTAGACGGGTTACCAAAGGTGCAGGAAATGTTGCTTCGAGTTAGAGTTATGCAGGGTGTTCTGTTGGTCAAATTTAGTTGAGCTATATATTTATGATTAGCACTTTTCTGTAGGCAAGTTATGATGCATAAAAACTTTTTAAATGTGCTGCTAGTTTTAGAACAAGTATCAACCATTTAAAAAATACCAAAGAAAGCCATCCTCATAAAGAATTTATTTATGACAATAAATAATAGTTTTGTGATTGCATTCATTTACCATCTACTTTTGAAATTTGAGGGCTATCAGTGGATTTTTTTTTTCCTGCAAGCCTCCATGACTGAGGACAGACCACCAAGCCCTGTGGGCTAGACACCGGGAGTGAGAACTCATGGAGACTGGTGGGGAAATGCACTGACATGCAGACATGCTGCCAAGATCTGTCCCCCAAAGTGTGCAAATGCTGGTGCCTCTGCTCTCTTTTGTGTCCCTAACTTGCATTATTGTTACCTGCCCTGTCTTCTTATGCAAGGGCACAAGGGGAAGCCCCAAATGATGCACATACACCCACACAACTCCAAAAGCAAGCAAGCTGATAAACTCCCACAGATAGGATGATACCATCACCACAAACAGCTGAGGTAAGAAATGAAAACTCCTAGACATTTTTATGAACCATAATTTTTACCATTTTAATATATTTTTAAATGTATTCCCAATGAATGATCACATCAATGAATAAATGTACAGTCAATGATTTGATAGCTGAAATGGATTAAATTTCCCTTGTTGGTGAGAATGGTCTTTTTCTAATATATATATTTTATTTATTTATATATTTATTTATCTAGCTATCTACCTTTAGATAGAGGGGCAGGGAGGGAGAAAAAGGGAGAGGGACATCAATGTGTGGCTGTCTCTCATGTGTCCCTTACTGGGAACCTGGCCCACAACCCAGGCATGTGCCCTGACTGGGAATCGAACTGGTGATCCTTTTGTTCACAGCCTGGCACTCAATCCACTCAAGCACACACCAGCCAGGGTGGCAAGAATGTTGTTAAATTGAAATGAGTTGAAGGTTTATCATTTCCATCAATCCCTCACTCCCAGTCCCCCAAAACAGAAAATCAGGCTGATTTTCAAATGATTTTGATCTTTGTGTTTGCTTTATAAACTATTACCTGGTCTTATTAATGCCTCTATGGAATAAAAGTAAATAACATAGTCTCAAACTGTGCTTAAGTAATTTTAAAAGAAAAATTTTCAAAATTCCATTGATCTGTTGAAGAAACGACTACTCTTCTCTCATTCATAAAACTTTAAGATTCACCATTAGTTCTCATACAATAAAAGAAAAATGAAAATAACCATAACCACACATGATCATCATTTACAATATGAAAAAGATAAAAGTAACTGAAAATCCAATTCCACATCAAATATCCTCTATGTACTTACCAGGTGTCGTGCTATGGACTACATAAATAATAAAAGCCAGATTCTGGTATCTGGAAAGTGGGGTTATGCCCTTACAGACTACTAGAACCTATGCCAGTTTTCAGGATCAAGTGGCTGGTAGAAGTCCCAGGGCCTTCAAAAGACTGTTAGCAGAATGTTGGTGATGGTCCCCAAAAGGCTGCCAGTGAAAGCTCAAAGGAAAAGGACGAAAATGTCATGGGAAGCTAGAGAAAAGGGGAGGCTTGTGATGTAGTAAAAGAAAATTTAGTAACGCTGTTGCTGTGGGAACATGGTAATAGAATATGCACTTCGGAAAGGAATAATTTAGCTACAGAGATTTCCAAACGGTGCATTGAAAGTGCTGCCTGCCTCTATTAGCTGCTTATAGTAAATTGTGAGTAGAGAAGTAGGGCAAACCAAAGAACTGCTAAATGTAAAGTAACCAAAACAATAGGTTCATACATAGAACTTTTTCTCATTCACAGCCTTTCCAAATAGCAAGCAATGCTCACGTTAGAAAGTACTGTCCAAGGTGTGATCAGAGAAACCTGTCTAAAGATGGAACTGAGGGTGTAACTGTAAAATCTTGTGTTAAGATCTCAGAAGGTAGAACACCTTCAAATAGAAAATAGTCTCTCTAAGGATCTTAAAATTATTGTGCCCCACCTGCCTTACAGAGAACCAAAGCTGCAGAAGCATTTATTCAAGAAATTTCAGGTGTTGTTTTTGTCTAATAGAATGGATTACAAAGCAATGCACAATGAAACCTGTGATTTTTTTAAAGAATTATATTAGTTTGAATTAAGAAGGATAAACAGTACAAAATGAAACAGTACCTTTGCATGCTATAATTTCTATGGTTAGGAAGTAGACTGAGATATTACTCCACTTCAAACAGGACCACATTTTATAAAATAGGAAGTCTGTTTCAGAAGATGGAGCCAAGAGCCATGGTGGCTCATTCCCAGGCAATAGGGTTGAGCCCTAATCATGGAGCAGGCAGCAAACAGCATGTGCCCATGTGAATTTCATAATTAGTACGACCCATAACTGCTGTGCACCTTCACCTCCTTGGAACAAGAATGTCTATAATGGTTTTCCCATGCCCACCGCATCATTATCTGTCAGGTAACTGGGGTCCAGATGATTTATCATGTTAGTTCACAATCCTTTCAATCAAAAGGAACAGTTTTCAAGGTGTTGTTCCAGAGAAGTCGTGTTCAAAAATCTTCATCCTCACCTTGACCCTTCAGTGAGGTAAGGAAACAAAGGAAGAGAGCAGAAATGGATGAGGATCCTGCCCATCTCCACTTCTCCACAGACACAGAGAGAGGGAACAATATTTGCCCAGCAGAGAAATGAGCAGTTGTCCACAGAAGAGCTGAGGGCAGAGATGAAGGGAACCAGTGGCCAAGAGAACAGGTCAGGAAGGGGCACAAATTAAAATTTTCTCTTTCAATTTATACCAAGAAAAAGGCCCTTCAAGACAGGAAAGCTTATGTCACCTATAAACTCGAATCATGCGGACTTCAGACATCATCTAATCCAGCTACTCCTCAAAAAAAGGAAATTTTATAATTGTCAAATTCGGTCATCAGTAATGGTAGCTCATTATATTATTCTCCCTAGGTGTGTGTATGTCTTTAGTTGTGTGTATGTTTGAAATATTTCATAATTTGAAATATTTCATAATAAATATTTTTAAATAAATATTGCATTGAAGTTTAATATATGAAACAAATTAAATGCATGCAGTTTAAACATATTTGAAGTATTTTTTCAATATTCTGCATACTGACTAAGAATCATTTCCAAGGAATTCTTGGCAGATGATCAGCCATTGCTTAAATACTTGTAATTACAAGGAGCACACTCATTTTGAGGCAGTCAGAGCTGGATGGCTCTGCTTGTGAGAAAATAATTTTGATATTCATCCAAATATGACCCCTCCTAACTTCAAGTGGGAACTTTACAATTCCTCCACCAAGAAAATATATTTATCCTTTTTATTTTCTTCAGCTCATTTTCAAATAACTGGCAAAGTTTGGTATTCTGCATCACAACTAATATATGCTATGAAGTCTGCTAGAAAGGTGCTAAGGGCTATGTTTCCATCCTCTGAGTTAAAAAGATGTGAACAAAATATTTAAGTTAAATTAAGATACCTACAGGCAAAACCTGACAAAGTGTTGCACATTGTGCTACATAATAGATTGAGATTTTTTTAATATCATGGTACCCTCCATTTTCACCTACCTGTCATCTCAACATCATTTGTTATTAATTTAACACCAGAGACGCTGGAAAGTGCTGCAAGCTACTGAGAGCACACAAATCAGGAGCAAAGACAGCAAAATCTCCTTGGAGATTCTTGTTCACAAACTTTAAGGGAATTTGAAAAATGCCCCTCAATTTGGAGGAAACTTGGTATAAAAATCTAATAAAGTATGGAACACAAGTTTCAGATGCCTAATTTCAGTGCAGAACCCAAGACTAAGATACAGGCAGCCAGGTCATTTGTGGAATTCCAAGCAGCATCTCCTCCTAATTATGTGGACTAATCCCCAGCATGATGCTAAGATAGGGAAGTACCTCAGCAGAATGTGCTGGAGGGGGAAAATGTGTGTAGTTTGCAGGCTAAGTTTTACAGTAGTGCTCCCTCACTAATAATCACATTTGGCTTTACAATGAAGAATTTCATAAAACTTGCTTGTGCCATATTAGCCAAAGTCTAGTCTCAAGTGACTATTCTTTACCCCAACACATGTCCAAATGTCACCCTACTCTCAAAAATGTTTTAAAGCAAATACCACTTTAATGTCCACTACATGAAAAAGACCCTCCTCTACTAAATTTCTTAATCAAATCCCATTTACTGAGATAGATACTCATATACACCCATATCTGTTGAAAAACAGTGATAAAATCTAAAGTTTCACACTGACCACACTATGAAAGCAACTGACTAAATGCTCACCAAACCTGTTTCTTCCTCTTCTGTCATCAGTCAGGTTTGTTGCAGAAAATAGAGTCCAACTCTGATGACTCAAGAAACTTCAGTGAAAGGACCGTTTTCAGGGGCATAGAAAGGAATAAGAAAATCCATAAGGATTCTGAGGCATCCAGACACTAGCAAGAAGAGACAGTCATTACCACCCCAGGGGTTCCAGCTACTCTCAGATAACGTTGCCTCTCTTCGGGTCATCCCAGGCTTAGGAGATGGACTCCTCTCAATTAATAGGTTGGGTGCCTTGACTGATGACACTCCGTGTATCAAAGGGTTTGAAAGAAAGGTTATTACTCACACACAAGGAGCTTGGAATGGCAGAGCAAAGAGCAGAGAGTGGGTTTGGACTTCATCGGGCCTGGGGGATCAGAGTGGAGAAGGGTTTGTAACAGGGTGCAACCAAGAGGGGAGCCCCAAATAGGGATTTGTAATGGGGTCCAGAAGAGCTTGGAGATAACTGGCTCCACACCACAAGGTCACACCTGCCCAGAATGCTGGCAAGTGGCCAATTGTGGGAGCAGCCAGAAATGGGGCTGCAGAGGAAGATTGGTGCTGGGATTTAAACGAAGGCGAGGCAGCCATTTGTCTCTCTCTTTTTGGGACCACGCATCTTTCGGGGACCATGTGGCTTTGGCGTCTTGGTTGGGACCACACGGCTTGGGTAAGAGTCAGGACCATGAGGCTTTGGAAGTTCTCCCTTTTGCCATGTGGAAGGTGCCAGGAGGACTGTGTGCATTTGTGAAGAACTTTAGTTTGTATTATTTCAAGTACATGATAAATTCCTTTCCTTTTCACTGATCTCTGGTATTAAGAGACGTCTTTCCTCAGGTGGTGGGCAAAACGAACCCAGTAGGTAGGGAGGAACCCCCAGAGAAAAAGGGGGGTCTTTCATATCGTTCAGGCCTCCCCCCGGTCTGTACTATAACCGATTCCCATGCCCGAGCTAGGACTGAGGGATCCAAACCTCCTGTTGGTGTCAGGAACTCAGAAGGCATATGGGGTTTTCTTTATGTAAAGCAGCAGAGATGATGTGGTAGAAAGGACGATGGTGGATGCCTAAATGTTGTCACCCATCAAGCACCAAAATAGAGTCAGACTCTTTTACACAGTGAAATGCAGCAAGGTAGGGGAATAAAACCCCCCATCTCTAGCTCTCCAATCTCCTGCCTGTGCCTCCCACACTGAACCTATCTGGAAGAGATCCTGGGTGATGGTTTCTACAGGTGATGTCAGTCTTCTGAGGCCCAGAGCAGGGCCAAAGACAGTGGAGAATTGAACTGGGGGACAAAGGCAGAATAAGCAGCAGATAGATTCCAGGACTCAGCCTCCCTTCAGTCAGGTTTGGTTCATGGCTGAGTCCTGGCCAGTGGCATGGGACAGAAGTGAGCTGCAACCTTTTCAGACCCAGCCCCTAGCACTTGGCATGGCCCCCAGGGTTCCCCTTCTCCCTTCATCTACAGTTCAGATTGAAAAGGTCCAGAGGAGGATTTTGAGGCATTAGAGGGGAATGGAGCCACTAAGCTATGTGCTTAGGCTGTGTGTTCCTAAATGACTGTGGCTATCAGATATCCACATTGAATGGTTACATGAGTAAGAAATCAGTTCTTATTTTCTAAACTTCTGAGGTTGTAAAATTACTCATTATGTAAACAACTGTAACCAATATACACATGAATATTGTTGGGAAAGAAAAAGTCTTAAATGACCTGAAGTTAGCAAATGGTTATAAGAATAATTGTTTAAAAGCCAGTAAAAACAATTTAAGAGATTAGCAGAGAAGGACTGTGAAATAGTAGGTTGCCTACTATTTGGGACCAAACCTTTGTTTCACATGCTCTGTGCCTGTGTTTTCTAGCTGTGTTATGGAAGGTGTGCTCTATTGTGTGGGAAAAGGGGGAGAAAAACAGCTTTGGGGCAAGAACCCAACAGTATCTGCAATAGCTGGGGACAGGTGCAGCCCTTCGACACCAGCATGTGGATTGCTAGTCCTTGTGCGTGTGCAGAGTTTGGACCCCTATAAGGTCCACCCTGTTCCTTCAACGCTATTCTGCCTCCCTAAGATTTCACTCCTATAATTACTAACCATTTAATCTTCATTCATTCATTCTAGAAGCATTTATTGAATGGCTATTCCATGCCAGTCACCTGTCATATGACTTAGAGTCTACTGGGAAAAGTCCCAAATATGAAGAAATTAGTGCTTTGTTGGAAGTATGTTTGAGGTTCAGTGGGACCCAAAAGGGGTCATGTCCGGCTCTCCTGGATTGAGGGGGAGGACAGGAATGGATTAGAAAAGTCTTCAGAGAGAAAGTGAGCCTGAGCAGGGTCTGAAAGGAAGGAGCTGTGTGAGTACACGTCCTTCCAATAGCCTGTCCTCAAACAGAGGGAACTGACCTGTCCCGGAGGAAGGGTCTGTAGTGCATGCTGGCCACTGGCTAACTCTTCACTTTAAGGGTAGTACAGAGGACATGCTTCACCCTTGGCCCTTCCTCCAGAGAGGTTGGGGAGATAGTCAGCTGCTAAAAGTCTTGTGATTATCTGCCACCGCCACCCGCAGGGCCACAGTTAAAGTTGTGCCAACGGCTCTTCCCTCACACATCCTCAACTCAGTGGCAATCCTGGTGCTAGCAGTGGCTGCTGGCAGGCAAGCCACCACGTGCAGTGGTGACCCTTGGATGGCTCTCAGGCCAAGCTCTACTCAGACTCTGATGAACTGGTGTCCCTAAGAAGAGCCTGGAACTTCCAACTGAGTTGCCACTGAGTCTGAAAGCTAGGAGGCTGCAGAGGACATGTCAGACTGGGGCAGACCTCAAAACATGAGGGAAATCAGATCCTTTTATTCTTCTAAGGTACTTTGCTTTCCGAAACGCTCTGAAAATTCATTTTCTTGCCCTTTTTTAAGGCTCAGTTTCCTTATTTCTAAAATGGGAATAATAATAATAGTATTTGCTTTAAAGGTTGTAAGGATTCACAAGTTAATACAAGTAAAGACCTTAGAACAGAATGTGGCACACAGCAATGATCAATAAATGTTTGACTGGCCAATGATGAGGATGATACTAAGATAATAAATAGCTACTTCCTGAGCCCAAAGAACATGGTTCAGGAGTTCAATGAATGAGTGGTTGAGGACTGGTGAAAGGAAATGATTTTTTCTTTCAGTAAACTGCTTGCCAGCTCTGCATCATTTCCATTTGCGCTGGCCTACCCACCAGACACGATTTGCTTCTTTATTGTTCTAATATAACTTAAAGGCAAATTACAATAATCTCCCAATTTGGATGTTAGTTGTTTTGACCCACTGGCCTAGCTTTCAACCTCATTCTGTATCTTTGTATGTTCATTTATTTATTCAATAAATGAATTTCTTGAGTGCCCCTCTGTTCTGACCCTCATGCAAGGTGCTAAACAGGGCATAGTCTATGTGCTCAGTGAGCCTGCCAGTGCGGGACAGAGAGACAAGAAGACTGTTTCAATACAATAGGTGCTTCTTGTGCAGGGAGCATTACCATGGCTGCCACGAAAGCTCAGAGTCTCAGCCCTTAGAGAGGACTAGGGTAAGAGGATGGGGGCATCCTGATGGAGAGAATGATAAATGCAGAGGCCCAAAGGTAAGAGAGCCCATGGGACTTTCAGGAGTTTTAAGGAGACAGGCAGGGGAAACACAGAACACCAGGCAGGAAGTGCAAAGGTGAGTCTGAAGAAGTCAGCAGAGGTCAGGTTATTAAGGACCTTAGTTGCTAGGC
This sequence comes from Glossophaga mutica, assembly GCA_039655065.1. Taxonomy (NCBI): domain Eukaryota; kingdom Metazoa; phylum Chordata; class Mammalia; order Chiroptera; family Phyllostomidae; genus Glossophaga; species Glossophaga mutica. The sequence continues at coordinate 89,527,639 of CM077307.1, read as the reverse complement.
TAAGGAGTCTGGACTAAATTCTAAGTTCTATGAGAGACCACAGGTATGTTTTCAGCAGAGGTGTGACAAAATAAATTGTCAGCTTAGAGAGATCTTTAGGGCTGCAGGCTGGAGGACAGATAGGAAAGAGGCAAAATGGATATCAAGATCCTACCCAGGAGACCACTAAAGAATTTCAGATGGTCTATGATGGTGTTTGTGCTAAGACGTGAGCGGTGAGGGTAGGGAGAGAGGCACATAAAGGGCAGCTTCCAAGGGGTAGGCAGTCTGGGCATTTCTTTTCACAAATGCAGTGAAAAGAAGTTTAGCCAGTCTTCCCATGGGGCTTCAGTTCACTGTCAGTGCCTGCATGTGGGATGTGAACAGGAGGGAAGAGTCAAGGATGGCACCTAGACCTGTCACTTGGGCAAATGTTTGAATGTCATTCAGTGAGATGGACACTAGGAGAGAAAGGCCAGACCTGGGGAAAGGGCGTAAGGAAAATACAGTGAGTTCAGCTCAGACCTGTTGAGTTTGAGGTGTCTAAGAGACTTTGGAGTAAAGAACCCTTAATGCACGTTACTGGCCTCCTCTGATCCAGCATCTGCTTACCCGTCCAACCTTTCCTCTCAACTTTTCAGCCTGAGCAGCTCCTGCAAAGAATCACATTCTCCTCACTTTATAGCCTTTGCACATAAAATTCTGACTCAGACCTGCACCCCACCCCGCTCCAACACCACTCTTTTACCTCTCACCTGACCAACTTCTTGTCGTCCTTGAAAGTTCAGCTTGGATAGCATGACCTTCTGACAGTCTTCCCTTACCTCCCCCAGTTCCAGATTAAGCGCCCCTCTGTGTGTTCTTGTCATTCTATTTCTTGATCATTGCCTATCACACAATTCTACTTGTTTGTTTTCAAGTTTCTTCCCTCAAAACACTATGACTGGATGGGGGGTTGCTCATCAATATGTCCCTGGTGCTCAGTTCAGTGCCTGGCCCATGGTAATGGCTTAATGAACACGTGGGATAAATTCAGGACATATGTAGATGGGAGAAGTACCTATGGCATAGAATAAAAGTACACATAGCACCTGCATTGCCTTATTTACCACACAGCTGATGTCACTTAAACATGGGTTTAACCTCAACATACTCTGAAATAGAAAAATGAGCTCTCCTAAAATTGAAAATTTTCAGATAGGCAGTGCTAAGAGCAATCTGAGACAGTAACAGTTTCTGGCACATGCAGCTCATGTTAACAGCTGCCCGTATGACATACAGAAAGCTGTCAAGCCTGCTCCAAAAAGCAAAGTCAGTCAGTTCACGTTCCACTTGCCAAATTAATTTCACTTGACACTTAATTTGTATCCTAAGGTGCTGTGGATTTAAACCTTGACTATGATAATAGAAGATTACAGAAGTGTTCCATTAGACAAAATCAAATCATCAAGTCATTTTTATTATGAGTAAGGCTGTCTTGATAAGGATATCTCCAAATCACATATACAGATCACCTAAAATACATTTATTGATTATTTTAACTTAAATACGTTCCCCCTCTTTTTTACATCAGCTGTTGAGTGAAGAAGAGCATGCGTTGGCTCAGCATAACCACAGAGAAAGGAGATAGCAGGAAGTGGGCAGTGTGCGAGCTTGAGAACTGGAAAGCTGAGTTGGAATCCTTGGTCCTCCGTCTATTAAAGGGTGTATCAACCCTGGACACACATTAGAACCACCTGGGAATTTTTGTTTTTAATACCAATGCCTGGTCCCACCCAGAAAAAAATAAATCAGAATCTCCAGGAGTAGTGCATGGCATTTGTATTTTTCCAAGTGATTCCTGCTTATATCTATTAACTGCATGATTATGGGCAAGTTACTTAATACACCCTTGGTATACAAAATGGAGTGTGGTAGATACGGGCCACTGTCACAGCTGATCATTAACCTTTTTTTTTAACTTAATAGCTTATTGCTAGAATTAGGCTTGAAAAAATTCATACATTGCAATTGGTTGATATGTACTTATAACTCTTTAAATTATGTCCCACTTTCCCTCGCTCTTCTTTTTTCTTTTCAATTCATGTACTGAAGCAAATTATTTGTTCTATAGAATTTTCTATGGTCTAGAATTTGCTGATTGCCACATCAGGTAGCACTTAACATGTTCCTCTTTCCTGCTTTTATTTGATGTAAATTGGATTTTAGATCAAAAGGCTTAATCGGATTCAGGATCAATTGACAAGACCACTCTACAGGTGATGATGTGTACCTCTCTCAGAAGCACATTACGTCAATTCATCTCTCCTTTTATGATGTGAACAATGATTAATAATCTTTGTCTAGATCCATTATTTCATTGGGGCCTGCAAAATAGTGATATCTTATTGTTTTATCTTCATTTATCAGCTAGAGCACTTTCATGAAGAGAAACTTTACTCTGACCAGTGTGGGATTTCCCTGAGATAGAGTATTTAAAGAATAATCAGGAAAAAATGTTCATTTGTTCCCTTTATCACTTTTCAAAACAATGAACTGGATCTGTAGAATCCTCCAAAGGTAACTAATGAAGGTTTTGATTTGTTCTTATTTTTTTAGTATAGTTACGAACTCATAAATTTAAACATATTTAAATTGTTTTAATCCATTGCAATTATTACTGACCTTCAAGTGAATCCATCCTATCCTTCAACACCCCTCAACACTCTCTGATAATCCCTTTGCTTTCTGCTTTGACAAGATGACCCAGCTTATCTTTTGCGCAAACCCTTCCCAGATCTAGAATCAGCCAATTCTCCAAAGAACACAGATTCAGGGAGTAGCCCTTGTTTCTAAGGCTTTTAAGTAAGCAAAACTAGATAGGAAATACTTTTTATTTTCTTTGATAAAAATCATCGTGAGTGTATATTGATATTTTAATTCAAATTCAGAGCTGAGGAGTGTTGATTTAAGTTCATCTATCTCACATTTGCTTCTCTTTCCTGCAATACCCCAATCCCTAGGTCCCAGTATCACCACATAATTGCCCCTTTCCTTTGTGCCATAGTGCATGGCCTTTATGCAGGGCAAGTGTCCTGGCTTTCTTAGAGGCAGAAAAACAATACCAACACTAACACCAGTAAGATAGTAACCAAACAAAAAATACATTTTCCATAAATCTTTGTCTTTAGAGTACATCCCCCAAAGAACATGTAATTAAATTATTGTTATAAAGTTGCTTAAAAGAGTTCCACCCTATGTGATCAAGTCACCAATTTGATGTACATTTTGTTTTATTTTCCTTTGAATTCTTTAGGGATCTCTTTTTACATTTAATATGCTCATAATTATGTAAAAATATATCCTATTCCAAAGTCAAATCTATATGAAAAGGTAGAGTTACAAAAGTCTGGTTTCTATTTCTGTCCTCTCCATAACATCTCCTCCCTCACAGGTAATTGCTTTTTTTATTTTTTAAGTTTTGGTTTATAATTCCATTTTTTAAATAAAAGCAAAAATTTGTGTGCATTTTTACCACCCCCATCTTTATTAATAAATGATAGCATGCCGTAAACACTTTCTCCCCCTTGTTCCTTTCACTTAGTGATATGTCTGGAAATTATTCTATACCACTACACGGATACGTTCCTTCCTCCTTACAGCTGCATAGTACTCCACCCTGTGATCCTACCAAGATTTATTCAACCAGTCCCCTATTCAAGAACATTTGAGTGGTTACAATTTTTGCTATCATAAACAGGATAACAGTCTACAGCCCTATACATACATTTTTTGCACCAGTATTTCATGAGACTCCTGGAAGTGGGATTTCTGGGTCAAATGGTAAATGTGTTTGTAATTGTGCTGGACATCACCCAGGTCCTCTGATAAAGATCAGGGACGGTATCATTTTGCCGTCACCTGAAATGTATGAGAGTATCTATTTCTTCACAGCAGCTTCCCAGGGTGTCTTTTCACACCTTTGGACCATTGCCAATCTGTTAGATGAAAAGTGTTATCTGGGTGGTTATAATTTACATTTCTCTTATAATAAGTAAATTTACCATCTCTTTATAGCTCCAAAAATATACATTTGTATAATTTTTTGTGAAATGTCTATTCATATTTCTACCCATTTTGCTATATAATTAGTCTGGTCTTTTTCTTCTCTTTTTTTAGTTCCTTTATACTTCAAGGTTATTAAACTTTTATAATGATATAAGTTGCAAAGGTTTCCCAGTTTTTCATGTGTTCTTTTTACTTTGTGTGTGGCTTTTCCAATCAAAACTTTCTTTATTGTTATGCAGTTAAATATATGGATCTTTTCTCTTATTGCATTTGGATTTGGAATAATGATTAGGAATGTTTTCCCCACTCCCGGAATATAGAAGAATTTACCCATGTTTTCTTCTGACATCTGTATGCTTTTAACTTTTACATTTAATCTCTAATGCATTTGGAATTTATCAGTATACATGATGCAGGCTATTGAACACCATTTATTAAGAAGTTCATCTTTCCCCCCATTAATTTGAGATGCTGCCTGTATTGCATATTAACAAATGCAACTGGGTCCATACCTGGATTTTCTATTCTGTTGCATCGATCTGTCTATTCATATGTCAATACCACCCTGCTTTGATTATAAAGAACGTATAACAGTGTTTTAATATTTTAAAGGGCTCTCCAAGCCAACACCTTAGGTTGCTTTTTTAAAATCCATAGGATTTCTATGGCTATTCTTGCTTGTCTGTTCTTCTAAATCAACTTTTTGTTGTCTCCAGCTACAGAACAACACACAGACACACACACAACCTGTGGCTTTTTATTAAAATTTGCTAATTTATAAATTAATTTAGGATTGACATCCATATGGCATGTCTCTGCATTTGTTCAAATATACTTTGCAGCCTTTTGTTTTTACATATTTACTCATATAACATACTTTCTGTTATGTTTACATCTAGATTTTAAACATTTACTACAAATGGGTTTTTTCTCTAATTATAACTTCTAACTGTTGATTTTTTAATGTTGATATATAACCTGCTACTGTGATAAATTCCCTTATTGTTTATAGTTTTTCCATTGATTCTTTTGAGTTTTCAAGATATAAAATCATATTATCTACAAACCTCTCATTTCTGTTGGATGCCTCTAATTACTTTCTCTCACCTAAGTGCATTGCCTAAAACCTTCTAACACAATGTCACCAAATAGTAGTGATGGTGAGCATTCTTACCTCGTTCTTTACTGTAACAGGAAAACCTCTAACATTTTCTCATTAAATAAAAAATAAAACACCACCTTTTAGATTTGGGAACACACACACCATATCAATTGCTATTTTATTGAGTATTCTTAGTGTGAATGAGTATTAAATAATGTCAAATGACTTTTCTGAACCTGTAGAGATGATTATATAATTTTCCTCCTTAGCTGTATTAATATGATGGATTATGTTAATAGATTTCCTAATGTTGAACCTCCATAGCATTCTTGAAATAAATTCCACTTATTCATGATGTGTTATTTTTAACATGCTATTGGATTCTATTTGCTAATACTTTATTTATAATTTTTACATTTATATTTAGAACTGAGATTGTTCTGTAGTTTACTTGTTCAGAGAAATAGTTGAGAGTTAGGGATGGCTGGGGACCCTGTCCTGGGCGCCAGATATGGGGAGGGGGGCTCCACCCACAGAGCCCCATCCCTCCGTCACGGATGAAAATAAAAACTACCAAGACATTTTCTGCTTGGGGAGGAAAGGGGTCAAATTCTCAGAGGAGAATGACCCAGAGCCCCTTCCTCACTATGTTTTTATTGGGTTCAAATACACAGGAATACAGGTCTAACATGTCAAAGAAATCTGAGGGCTTAATCTGAGCCAGTGTTTGTCAGGAAAGGGGGTTGCCAAACTTTGGGAGACATACTCATTTCCTCCTCCGACCCTTATCATTTAAATGAGAGCACTCTTAGCAAAGCAGTTTTCACAGGACTTTAGGAATTCTTTCTTATGCCTGATCACCCAGGGAGCCATCCTAGCCAGCACAGGGCTGCACCGCTCACCCCCACAGTTTCAGGCTTTAAGCTAATTAGGAAGCAGGAGACATCTCCCAGATGGAAATGAGGACTCAGGCTATGTCAGAATAGCCCGGGGGAGGGGGGCAAGGGTCCATCACATCCTCTTTGCTGCAGCCCGAGTCCTTCCATGAGGCCTCACAAGTGGTTGTGTCTAGCTTAGGTTGCCCCTCCTGTGAGGAGTCTTACCCATCATTGACTAACCTACTAAGCACTGGGGCCAGAGATGGATGAGGCGGAAGCAGTGCTCCTGCCAGGGAGATAAGCTTGGTCTCCTTAGTAGGTCACATCCTCTTGACAGAATAGACCCAGATGACGTGGGTCCCTAGGCTCTTACACAGCCCACCATGGAGTGAGGGTTACAACTCCTGAAACCAGGCTGAACGGTCCACAACAAGGGATCAATGTTTTACTCTCTTTGTAAAACAAATTTCCAAGTTTTTCTTCCTCTTCTACGTTCTGGAATAGTTTTACCAGAGATAATTTAATCTTTAAGTTTGATATACTCCCCCTGTGAACACATCTGGAGTTGATACTTTTTTGTGGGGAAGATCTTTTACTACTTCTTCTATTTCTTCCATAGCAATTATTAGTCTATTTAAGAATTTTTGTCCTACTGTTGTCAATTTTATTGTCATCCTTGAAAATGAAATAGCCAGTTGTTTGCCAGTAAAATGAGTTTATTTGGCAATAGCAGAGGACTTGTAACTTGGGAATTGCAAACTATGGCAAAACCATAGGCAAGTTAGGAGAACAGAGGAGAGGGGCTTGCTCTGGTAGAGGAAAGGAAGGAGTGGGGAGGGTGGTTTTGAACGAAAGTTCATTAGAGAAGAGATAGAGTTGCAGGGAGTTGGGTGGGTTATTGTGGCTTCCCCTTCACTGAGTTGTTGCTGGGCAAGGAGAGGTTCTCCTCCCTCCTGCTGGGGTAGTAAAACAAGGTTCTTCCTGGAGCCTTCTAGAACAAGGAGCAGTAGAACTGCATGAGAGCTCCCCTCGGGTCTTCCCAGCTCCATTTCAAAGGACGTTTTCCTTCACATGTTTTCACATTAACTTGCGCTTTTCTAGAAAATAATTCAGAATTTTTTTCTTGAAAAATTCATATAAGCTAAAAAAAAAAAAAAAGAAAAATTCATATAAGCTTACATTTATTTGCAGAAACTTGTTGAAAGTAAGTCTCATGATTTTCAAAATTCTCTCTGTTATGGTAGATTTTCTCCTCTTGCTACTTCTAATTTTGTGTGTTTATGATTTTTGCCTTTTTCACTACATGTAGTAGTATCCTGTGGGTTTTTTCAACTTTCATAATTTGAATTTATTTATGTTTCTAATCTTGTATTGTTATTGTTGTTTTCTTACACATTTTTTTATCTGTATTGCTTCTGTCCTTCTGCTTGCTTTTTTGGCTTATTTTTAAATCCTTTACCTAGATTTTAGTTGCATTTAGGTTATTTTTCATTTTTGTTAATATATTTCACTGTATAAATTTTCCTTTTATAACTGTCTCTAACATTTATTATCCTGCAATTTCAGCCTGTGTTTGTTCTTTGACCCCAGAGTTATTTATTAGAATATTTTTACATTTCTAAAAAAGCCTTTTCAAATCTTTATTATTGTTTTCTGATTTTATTTCATTGTGGTAAAAAAAATCATACTTTAGTTATTTTTATTCTTTAGAATTTATTTACTTTTAAAATATATTTTCTTGCCCTGGCTGGTGTAGCTCAGTGGATTGAGCGCGGGCCTGCGAACCAGAGGATCGAGGTTCGATTCCCAGTCAGGGCACATGCCTGGGTTGCAGGCCAGTTCCTGGCAGGGGACACACGAGAGGCAACCGTACATTGATATTTCTCTCTCTCTCCTTCTCTCCTACCCTTCCCCTCTAAAAGATAAATAAATAATAAATTTTAAAAAAATAAAATAAAATATATTTTCTTTATAACCTAAGACACGATCAATTTTCACAAATAGTCATATGCATGCAAAATGAAGGTATGGCTGGCTGACCATGTCCCCCAAATACATCAGGTGCTAATCCCTAGAACCAGGAAATGTGACTTTGTAAGGAACCGGGGTCTTCTCAGATATGACTAAGTTAAGAATTTGTAGCTGAGGAGATTACTCAATTGACCCCTAAATGCAATCACAGTGACCTTATGAGAGAGAGGCTGAGGGAGAATTGACACACACAAAGAAGGCCATGCAAAGATGGAACACACAGAGGTTTGAAGATGCAGGCTTGCCATATTTTGATTTTGGCCCAACAAAGCTCATTTTGGATTTCAGCCTCCGGAAGATGATAGAATAAACTTCTGTTGTTTTAGGCCACCAAGATTGCAGGAATTTGTCATAGCAACTCTAGGAAGCTAATACAGAAGGTGTTCCCTCTATTATTTAGATTTCAGAGATTCGTATGCAGGTATATGTTCTATACTATTGACTATCTTGTCTAGATTTTCTACCTTGCTCCTGATTTTTTTGTCCACTTGCTCTGTCTTTGATTGAGATATATTGAAGGCTTCTATCATTACTGGCATTCTATTTCTCCCTGCATCCTGCATCCTGTTGTATCCACTTTACTGAAAATGTTGTCATGTTATTGTGTATGTAATATTAATCACTGTTTTATCTTCATTCCATACTATAGTCTTTTGCATTATAAAGTGCCCTTTTATTGTTTGGGTATGATCTTGTAAACAACATAAAGTGAATTTGTTAGCCAATTCAAAAACCCTTTTCTTTTTATAGGTGATTTAAACCTATATATGTATTATTTCATATAATCTATATGCTTGGTCTTAGTTCCTTCATATTGTTTCATACTATATAAATTATATATACTCACTGAGACAAACATAAATAGTCTTCCTCATATGTAGTCTGTTTTATTTGTTTGCATTCTCTCTTTTGATGTTTAGGAAAGTTCATATTTTTGTTCTAAGGTTACCTTTAGAATAATGTTTTTATATAATAATCTTAATTCTCCTCTTCTTTTGGATACTGCCTATCAGTTACATATAATAAACAACATTGGAATTAGCTAGTATTGTTTTTTTCTCCTTTCATCCTGTTCCCTCAGTATCTAATTTGAAATAATAGATTTTTTTCTAATTAAAATCCATAGGGCTATCCTCAAGCTGTTTTCACTTCCATATGCTCTTAGTCTTATCTACCCAATATTTCATAGTTACTCAAATACCTATCATTTTTTGTAGTTATACATTGATAGTTACATTGTTTCTACAATGCAAAGCAGATAAGCATTGCATAATGAGCAGTTCCTTTATTGCAATCATTCAGTCATAGTGCTAAAAGTAAATATACACTCGAGGCCCCTCAAATCTAAAAGTCAAAACTCAGTTTCCCAGGTTACCTTACAAACAGGACATAAGCCAGTGACTACATTTTGGCAATAACACATTTCATTCAGAACTGAGCAATGTTAAGAAGAACCCTGTGTATGGAGCTGCCATTTGTGCTGGAATAGCTGGCACTCCAGGACATCCAGCTCCCAAAAGCACCAGAGGGAGACGAGCAGTTTCCCAAAGATTTAAGGTCATGTTCCTGATGCAGAACTGGTAGGAGTAGTAGTACTAGCAGTTACAGTAAAATCTAGTTTCTGGTGTTTGTACTTGGTAGTCATGACATCAGTGATAGGGGTTTCCTAAGCAAATCAATCCTCCAGTTTGGTTTGGGAACCCTGGGTTTGAGATTGTTTCCACAGCCATTCTAACATTAGTGTGATCTTACTAAAGTTCTTTAATATATTCCTGCTTTGCTTAAATCAATCAGAGTAGATACTGTCATTTGCATTCGAAGCCCTTGGTGATACTTGGAGGCCATGTATGTCCCCTTACTGCTGTGAAAACCTAATGATATGCTAAAATTCTTTTGTTTAATTTTCATTGAACTTATTGGGGTGACATATAATAAAATGATATTTTTCAGGTGTACAATTCTATATACCTCATCTGTACACTGTATTGTCTGTTCACAACCCGAAGTCAATTGTAAAAAATATTGCTACAAGAAATATTCCGATTCTACTGCCTATGTATTCTTCTAGGAATTTTATGATTTTTGAGTCTTATATTTTAGTTTTTAATCCATTCTTGTGTATGGTATAAAAAAGTGGTTTAATTTGATTTTTTGTATGTATCTATCCAATTTTCCCAACATCATTTACTGAATAGACTTCTTTACCCCATTCTATGTTCTTGACACTCCTTAATTAACCACAAAGATGTGGGTTTATTTCTGGGTTCTCTATTCTATTCCATTGGTCTATATGTCTGTTTTTATGCCAGTACTAGGTTGTTTTGATTACCATGGCCTTGTAGCATAATTTGATACCATGTAGCATTATCCTTCCAACAATGTGCTTCTTTATCAAGATTGCTGAAGCTATTCAAAGTATTTAGTGGTTCCTTATACATTTTTGGAGTATTCGTTCTAGTTCTATGAAAAAAGACATTGGTAACTTGACAGAAATTGCATTGACTCTACAGATTGCTTTGAGTGGTATGAACATGTCAATGATATTAATTCTTCCTTTCCAAGAACACAGTGTATGCTTCCACTTATTTGTAACTTGTTCAGTTTCTTTCTTCAGTGTGTTATAGTTTTCTGAGTACAGGTCTTTTTAAATCCTTGGTTAAATTTTTTCCAAGGTATTTTTTATCCAATTGTAAACAGGATTATTTTCTTAGTTTCCCTTTCTGATAGCTCATTATTGATGTATGAAAATAAAACTGAGTTCTGGATATTTATTTTATATCCTGATACATTATTAAATTCATTTATTATTTCCAGTAGATTTTTTTGGTAGAATCTTAAGGGTTCTTTATATACAGTAATATATCAGGTAGATTTGCTATGGTTCCCAGTGTTGTTAAGGTAGTGTCCTGTAGCAGGTGTCCTGTGGAACCCAGCCATGCAGTCTACTTGATCACTTTATCTGGTGCTCCAGGAATGTCTCTTGTGTGTGTTATATGGACCCTCTTATTGTAATTGATACTTGATTGCTATTGTCCCATTTTTGCATGTGATCATCTGTGAGGCGTGACCTTAACTGGCCCTGGAAAAACTCTTTGGAGCTACAAAGTGATCCAATTTGTGGGTGCCTCTGGTGGGCCTGGGTGTGCATAGGAAGGCCCAAACTACACACCAATGCTGGTTTTTACCATCACTGGGCCCAGGGACAGGTCAGCAAAAGTTCTAAGGCACCCCAAGATCTACTTCTGTCCACCTCTACCTGCCAGCTCTGTGTTAGACTCAGTCACTAAAAGTGCCTCTGGCAGTACTTGAATTGTATGAGGTAGGTTCTCAGTGAATCACCAGGTAGGGGTGAATGATGTTCCCTAGATTGATACAGGTTCGAACTCAGTGCCAGTGCTGGGTCTGCAGCCACTTGGCAAGGCTATACTAAGGTAGCTGCCACCCACCAGGTGCCCACAGACCTTTGTGGTGGGGCAGGGCTCAGGGAGTCATCAGGTTGAGGCCAGCATAGTTTATCAGGCCCAAACATACCAAAATTTGGCAGTGTGAATGGAGGGCTCTGCATAGCAGGGTAACTCAAGGGAAAAATGGCCCCCATTCTAGAGTCACACAGCTCAGTGAATCCAAGACTTTGCCAGAAACCCAAGCTCAACACAACATGGTGCCAGGAGTCAGGGGGTTGGGGCAAATAGGTCTTCCATGAAGGGGAGGTGCCAGTCAGGATTGGGGGAATGTGGAAGGAGTGGCCTCTGCCCCAGACTCACACAACTCAATCTGTCCCAGATTCTGCCCAGATGTTGGCAGAACAGGGTCACCAGGAGTTGAAAGTGTGGGATCAACTGGATTCCAGAAGGTGGGGCTAGAGAAATAGGCATGAGTAAGGTTCACAGGAAAGTGGAAAGAATGGCTCCTGGCCCAAAGCTAAACCAGTCTCTGACACCTCCTGTGTCTGCCCAGACCTCTACACCCAGGCCCAGGCAGCTGATTCCTCAGCAGGGCATGAGCTCTGCAGGCTATGAGCTCTGCTCATAGGGTGTGGTGATAGGGAGTCTGGAGGATGGGGCTATTGCATTCCCCCAGGCTGATGCCATGTGGAGAGGTGTGCTCCATCCAAGAAAGATGGTGTCTGCAGTGTGGGATGGGGACTCAGCACAGGGGTTCTGGTAGCTGTCCTCTCAGCTCTCTCCTAGGAGCCACAAATCCCAGTCTGTCCTCACACAACTCCAATCCACTTTATCCTCCCTCTGCTGGAGCCCAGGATGAGTGGTGCCAAAAAAAAAATGTGTTTTGGCACTTTAAGAGGACACCAGTGTCTCTAGCAGACTCTTGTCTCTCCCTGATAGGCAGACTCTCTGCCAATTTTCACAGCCAGATTTTATGTTGGTGCCTCTTCCCAGCTCAGATCCTCTGGGCTGGGAATACAGGTGTGCAGTTCAGACCTCTCGCTCTTCAGGGAGAACCTTTACAGCTGAGATATCCCTCTGGTATCTCAGCTGTCACCCATAGGAGCAGGGCAGCCCTTTCCACATCTCTGCCCTTCCTATCAGTCTCAGTGTGACTTATTCTGCAAATCCTTGGTCATAAGACTTCTCTTCAGCTAGTCTTCAGTTGGTTATCCAGGTTGATTTCTCTACATGTTAGTTGCAATTCCAGTTTGGTCCTGGGAGGAGGTAAGCATAACGTCCATTTAGTCTGCTGTCATCTTGGATCTTTATCAATTCTTAACACACAATAGTGTTGAGTAGTTATTAGTTTCTTTCTGGGTTTCTTGGGGAGGCAAATAATAGGTACAGAGGCAACCATAGTATTGGAGTTTCTGAATAGGTGTGCATTCATTAAAGATATATTCATTTTCCTTTGCCTAGGCACTGAATGTGATCCTCAAATGTTTCTTGGAATCTTTCTAGTCTAGTCTATAAAGAGAAAAAACAATAAGCTTTACACAGAACTGGCTATAGGAGTCATGGGGTCTGGTGCAAAACAAAAATACAAGGCCCTTTTAAAAAAACTTTAAGAATTTTAAGATGGTAACACCTGAGCATTACACCAAACACAGGCCCCTTTTGAGAATTTGTACATGAGGCACTTCTGATCATCTTTCTCATCAGTTGGTATTAAGAGTTGAGACTATCACAGGGAAACTTAGAGCACTCTTTCTGTGGTCATCCATAAATACTGTTCAAAATAGGTAAGTCAATATATTTATACACCACAGCTCACCACAGCAAAAGGCTCTTCCAGTCAACCACACAAAATTGCATTCATAGTATAGTTACATTACAAAATTACATCAGAAGTACAAAATTCATGTCTACTTTAAAGCAAAAGTATACAAAAACGTATGTTCAACTGAAGGCCAAAAGTGAAGCATATGTTCACTTTCAGTATTGAACAACAGAATGTCAATGCCAAAAGGAACAAAAGAGAGTATCTAACCCAAGCCCACTGAGTTATTCTTGAGGAAACTAACTGAGTCCCAGTGAAGTTAACTGCCTACCTAAAGTGACATAACTAGTTAGTGTTGAATAGACTAGAATCTCTGGCTCCTGAAATCCAGTTTAGATTTGTCTCTTTTTATGTGCTGCAGTGGGTAATCAAATTTTTCCCCCAGTCATGAACATCCACAATAAAAGTAAGAATACCAGAGAAGGAAAGGAAATTCAGGGTTAAAAACCTTCAGGACTTGAAGGGAAGAAAGAAGCTTGAAACTACATAAAGCAAACAAAGTTTCATTTTTAATTACAGAATCTATCTGCAATAATTCAAATCAATAAGCATCAATTAAAAAGTGATATTATACCCATATATTCAATCTAACTCCTCAAATATTATTGCTTATATCACTTGGGTGAACATCCATTCAGATATTTTATACTGGAACTCAAATCTCAGTTTAGGTCAGCTAGCCTTATATTATTTCTTCCCCCCCCCTCACCTCAGGATAAGCTTATTGATTTTAGAGAGAGAGGGTGGGTGAGAGAGCATGAGAAACATCAATGTGAGAGGGAAACACTGATTGGTTGCCTCCTGCACAAGCCCTGACCGGGGATTGAACACACAACCTAGGTATGTGCTCTGCCTAGGAACTGAATGCATAATCTTTTGATGTACTGGATGGTTCTCCAACCAACTGAGCCACCTGGCCAGGGATTAGCCGTGTTTTAAATATACCACCCACAGAAAATAAATGACTGAAAAAATTTTAAATGTCTTATTACAAGCAAAAAGTGTTCCTAACCACTGAAAATAGATATGTGAATTTTCTCAGAGGACTAGCCTATTTGGAAGTAGTGAAGCGGTTATTCAATTTTCAATAAATGGAAAATGAACAAATTATTAATGCGCAATGCAATTATCCTGAAATTCTTTGTATTTTTATATTGATTTGGCCAAATTCTCTTTTCCTTACATTTACTTCTGCTGCCAATGTTAACTTATTAAGTATTCTAGAATAGGAAAGAGGTCACACAATACATTTTCCACTAAACTTCTATATTTCTCATTTAGTGATGAACTACCTTGTAATAATTCTTATCCATTTCTTTCAAACTAAAACATTTTGTTTATTCATTCTGTGATATGGAAATATTTTTTTCAGAAATCTTTCAGAAATAGGGGTCAAGTCTTCGACATATACTGCACATTTTCTACTTTGAAGATATGAAAATATAGCAACTGAGGGTGAAAACATCATGTGCATTGCTTACTCACGTAACAAAGGCTACATAAATCATATCTCACTATCTTTCTGGTATTACTAATAAAGATCCTTGAAACTGCTAATGGCTGATTTTCTTGGACTATAGGAATTACCTGATACTAACATAACCAGTGCTTATATAAATAATCCTTAAATTTATATTCTACTGCTACTATTGAGATGTAGATTTACAGAAGAAAATTTAGTTCTTCCATTTCACCATTAAAACATAATTAAAATCCCCATGGATAAATGCTGCATGTTGGAAACCCCTAACAGATTGTGAACTCTTCGCTATTCAACTCGATCATTCAAATTCAGATTCCTCGGCCAAACTAAAGTAAATTTCGGTTCCAATTATGTATGAATCTGTTAGTTAACTGGCAGTCATACCAACAGCCTGCGGTTTGTAAAGTTGTCAGATTCAGTCTACGGGGGCAACCAAACCCTGGCTCTGCAGGTACAGCCTCAAGAGCTCCATCAAACCGCCACTCCTACACCTGTCTCACAACACGCCCTTTCCCTTGCCTTGGTCCCGCCTCCTGCGCTCAGGACCGCCTTCCACGCCCTCGTTCAGCCAATAGCCGGAGACTTTTGTGGGCGGGCTCTCCCTCTCCACTAATGCCGGAGATCCTTGCTATCCTGGTTCCCCCCCCTGCCGGCAGCTCAGACCGGAAGATGGCGGCAGCCGCTGAGTTGGCGCTGCTGGAGAAGTCCCTGGGGCTGAGTAAAGGGAACAAATACAGTGCTCAGGGCGAGCGCCAGGTGAGAAGCGGAAGCGGCGCGGAGGGGAAGAGGTGGGGGTAGCGGTTGCTGTTGAGCATTGGTAGGACCCGCTGGCCGGCGGAGGCGGACCGAGTGAGTTTGCGGCCCCACGTGTCAGTGCCGCGGGGCGGGCTGGAGCCTCTGGGCCTCTTCCTGCAGCCCTAGGTCCCGGAAAGGGAACGGGGAACAGGCTTTGGTTGGGCTCGGCCGGAACATTTCCTTCTGGTAAATTGTTATAATCCTATTCCGAGAACGAGAAGAAGGTCCTCAAAGATAGACAGACCAACCTAAAGGTTCCGCGTTTGCGTTCAATGACAGTTACTATAGGAGTACCTTTCATTCATTATTAGGCAGCTACTCCAGAGAGCTAAGAAAGTGCCTAGTAGTAAGTACTGTGCTGGGCCTGGCACGCTCCTTCTCGGGAAGCTTGCTTTTTTAGCTGGATGGACAAACATTGCAGCTATTTTCATTACAATACTTAATAGTTACATTGAAGCGTAGACGGTTTAGAGAACACAAAGATCTTGGCCCAACCTGGAAGATTCAGGGAAGGCTTTTCTGAGGCCTGTGTATCAATTTCAGTATACAACGTGCAGAAAATGAAAGAGAAAAACTGTATGAGTTTGACTGGTGAAGTATAAGGACCCAGATTTCTCAAGGCATTGAAGGACATTTATTCGCCATTGAGAGAATGTAGAGGAGGAGAAATGTGTGAAGACAACTTTGTACGTACAGTCTGCATTGCTTAATGGTGGGGATACCTTCACAGATTATGCCTGACTAGGCGATTTCATCCTTGGGAGAACGTGATGGAGTGACACACAAACCTAGATTTATTTATAGCCTACTACACACCTGGGCTACATGGTATGGCCTATTGCTGCTAGGCTACAAACCTGTACAGCATGTCTCTGTACTGTAGGCAATTGGAACACAATGGTATTTGTCTCTCCAACCATAGAAAAGTAAAGATATGATATAAAAGATTTTTTTAAAATGGTACACCTGTGTAGGGCACTTACCTGAATGGAGCTTGCAGGACTGGAAGTTGCTCTGAGTCAGTGAGTTAGTGGTGTGTGAATGTGAAGGCCTAGGAGATTACTGTATACTTGTATAGAATTTATAAACACTGTACACTTAGGCTACTTTAGAGTTATAAGAAAAATTTCTTCAATAATAAATTAATCTTAGATTACTGTAATTTTTTACATTATAAACTTAAATTTTTGAAAACCTTTGGCTCATAAGAACACTTAACTTAAAATACAGACATATTGTACAGCTTCCAAAAATACTTTTTCTTCCTTATTCTATAAGATTTTTTCTATTTAAAAATTTTTTATTTTATTTTTTTACTTTTTAAATATTTGCATTAAAAACTAAGACACAAACACACACATTAGCCTAGGCCCACACAGGGTCAGGATCAGCAGTATCGCCATCTTCCACCTCCACATCTTGTCCCACTGGAAGGTCTTCAGGGACAATTACGCAGATAGAGCTGTCATCTCCTATGGTATCAATCCTCCTGGAACATCTCCTGAAGGACCTGCCTGAGGCTCTTCTTGATGAAGAGTCACTCTTTTCAGAAATATGTCCATGGTGGTTTGCTTGGTTTTTATTGTTTTCATAATAGATTTGCTTGGAAGCAGATAAATCACCATAAACATTCCTCTCTATTGATGTTAGCTATGACATCACTAGCAATGGGGATTTTTTAGTGTCATTATTATCTTATGGGACCACCATTGTGTATGCAGTCTGTCATTGACCAAGACATCGTCACATAGTACATATCTACTGCATTTTTTGGACTATAAGACGCCCCTGCTCCTGCCATTTGGGAGGAATAATGGTTGTTAATGCTGCTGTTGAGTTGTGTTTACATTTACATTGGTGAAATATTATGTTACTTATGTTATTAAATATTTTACCACGTTTTTTGCTTTTCAGAATTTTTTTTTCCTATTTTCCTTATCTAACACCTACATGCATCTTATGGTCCGAAAATATGGGTATATACATTTTCTGCCTCCTTGAGATTTGTTTTCCGAATGGTGTTTATTTTCTGTTCTTCATTTGGCCCCTGTTAAAATCTTGTCTTCAAAGCAATGTATCGTAGTTCTCACACATAAATTAAACTGAAGTCTACAATGGGTCCACGACTTGCTTAAGATCAGCCGCCCAGTGACTGGTGGCAGAGTAGGCATCTGAACCAAAGTGACCTGCTTTTGCTTTTTCCTCAGGCCTCATGCTGATTCCTTCCCTTCAGCTACTATTCACTAGTTTGGTTTCTGGTTTTTAGAAAACATCGCTAAGAGATGACACTTGCCTTGAGGAATTTTATCGTCTAGTATAAGAAACAGTCATTGGCAGCTAATTTAAAGCAGAACAGAATGTTTACTAAATAGCAGTAAGCATTGTTTAGGGGGTTGGAGAAGCAAGTTAATTCTGACTATAAGAATGGGTTTGTAAACCTCACAGAAAAGTTAGTTTTTAAATTGTGTAAGACCAATAAATTATGGAAGATTGAGAAGTTTGGGGCAACAAGTAGAGGGATATGATGGTGACGCAATACAAAGTAAACCCAAAGTTATAGTTTGAGGCCCAATTGTGAAGGCTTTGGAATTCAGGGTATTGGGGCGGGGGGAGAACAACTATTGAAAGTTTCTATTTATGGGTTTGGAGAAGGGGTGAGGACATCTTGATAAGATTTGGTGGGGTTTTTCTTATTTTTGTTTTTGTTTTTGGAAGACAGTTGACAGCAGTAAGCAAGCAATAAGGTATTCTCTTGCAGCATTACCGATAGTGATTAAAAAATGGAAAACAGTTCAGAGGTCCAGCTCTAGGAAAATGGTTCATTAAATAACCGTACATGAGCACATTGGAATATTACTTATGTACACATTAAAAGTGATTAATTGGCCCTTACCAGCATGGCTCTGTTAGTTGAGCTTTGTCTTACAAAGTGAAAGACTGCAGGTTCAATTCCTAGTCAGGGTATACACCTGGGTTGCAGGCCTGGCCCACTGGTTGGTGCACTTGTGAGAGGCAACTGACCAATGTTTCTCTCCCTCTCTTTCTCCCTCCCTACTCTCTCTAAAGATAAGTAAAATCTTTCTTTTAAAAAAAGTGATTAATTGAAACTATGGAAGCCTAAAATGAATATGGAAATAATATGTTTCCCATGGTTGCTACTGTGTAAGATTTCTACACTATAGTCTGTGTAAAGAAAACAATGGACTTTGGAGCCTATTGTATTTTATTTAAATTTGACTCTGCCATTCCTGCTGACCTCGGTTCTTTATCTGTAAAATGAGGATGAGATTACTTACTTATTTTAGAAGATGTAATGACTAGATGAGAAGATAACTGGGAGTTTTTTGAGTTAGTGTTTTGGGATTATACATAATTTATTTTTACTAATAATTCTCTTCAGAACTCTCCCCCCCCCCACCCCGCTCCCACACATACTCACAGTTGCAAGTTCATTGGTCTTTTCCCCTCCCCCTTCCTCCCTCCCTCCTTACCTTCCTCCCTTCCTTCCAAGATTAACGTGCATTCAGAAAAGCGTATAAATCTCAGTGACTTACCACGAAGTGAACATACCCAGATAACCACATAGGCAAGGAATAGAACATTACCAGCAACTCCAAAGTATTCCGTATTATTTTCTTTTAATACGTTTTTAAGGAAGTTATCAATTATCTTACAGGTAGTAATTTTATTTGATTGTGAAGGCAAAAGTGAGAATTCAAGGAGTTAAGTAGTGAATGAGAAATACTGTTGACCATGTGGAGATTTAAGGTACCAAGCCCTCATTCACATAAAAATCCACTTAATAATTTTTCACTCCATCAGTACTTTAGTAGTAGGTGAGGAAGTGGAAAGTAGTTACTTCCTTTACCTTTCAGTGAGTAACCTTTGACTCTGTAGCCATGAAATGTTAATCTCCCCATATACGTCACAGAGTCCGGTTGATCTAGATATGAGAGTGTCCTCAAAAGTGTAAATCACTAGACAAATATAAGATACTATTTCATGGCTGAAAAGAGCAGCAGTCTTCCTGAGAATATGTGCTTTTTTGATTTGCATAGGTCATTTAGATTGTATTCTTGTTATTTATAATGATCAATCTCCCCCTTGGATGATACTTTGCATTTTCTTTTAATTTCTTACAGTGCTTCACTAAGTTGTACATCAAGAACATTTAAATCAAGCAATTTTGTATGATCTGGCCCTTTGTGTTGCTGTTACGATAGGGGAAACATGAAAAGTAGGGGTATTTTTCAGATGATTACCTGAAGCCCAGACTTTATTATCAGTAGCCCCAATTATATTTTACACTGTTTTTCTTAATATGAAATATGGGCCAACATTTAGAGTGAGTGTCTCCAAAATGGATGAATACGCAGTCCATGACAACCAAGTCACTGTCACAGTCTACACCTAATTAATGAGATAGGTAATTATATTAGATCACATCTCATTAAAACCAGCCTAGATCCCATTTGGTGGTTCTAACCATTGGGTTGGCCAAAAAGTCTACTTATTTTTTTCCCGTAAAATAAAAGACATTTTTCATTTTCACTGATAACTTTATTGATTTGGGTATTTTGAGTATGTCGGCTATCTTCAATTATTGGCTTCTAGTGAGCAGAGGCCAGGGGTGCTGCTAAACATCTTACAATGTGTAAGACAGCCCCACAGGAAAGAATTATTTGGCCAAAATGTCAGCAGTACCAAGAAACTTCGCAAACCACTTTTGGCATATTTCATCAGTCACAGCACCTCCATATACTACACAAATCTTTTTTTTGCAATTCAGTTGTATTTTTACCTTTTTTGAAATAATAAAGCATAATATGCTGAAAATGTTGCCTGTTTTCTTTCATCTTCAGTATTAAAATGACTACACAAAAATTCACCAATTTTGATAAGTTTTTTTTAATGCATACCGATAGGACAGCTGTCACAATACATTCTAACAAAATCATTTTGAATGAAGTTAAAGACAACTAAGGACTACTAGAACCATCATATGGAAAAAACTAAACAACTTTGTGGCCCATCCAGTATATCAATATGAACTCAGTGTTACTATAACCTTGTTTTTTGTTATTACAGAAGGTGGGTTTATTTAAGTATATGTTCATTTTGCTAAAATAAAATAGGATATGGGTAAACTTGATCAAAATTAATGCATGCTACTAGGATTTTCATTTTCTCTTTTTGTACATACAATATTACTGATTTTTGTAATGTTACTACCAGTTTCATCATCATCTATTATCAAATATAAATTATATAGCTGCTATGTTCCTGACTTATTTACATAATGTACTATGTAATTTAGTATCTTAAAGTAAAATCTTAGAGTATTTGAAAAACAGTTGGGGGATTTAGAAATTACTTATAATTGCAGTTGTGATAGTATTTGTTTTTAAAAGTTACCTGAAGAACTTCTTTTTCTTTTCAAGATTCCAGTTCTTCAAACAAACAATGGTCCAAGTCTAACAGGATTGGCTACTATAGCAGCTCATCTAGTCAAGCAAGCCAACAAAGAGTATTTGCTTGGCAGTACTGCAGAAGAAAAAGCGATAGTACAACAATGGTTAGAATACAGAGTAACTCGAGTAGATGGAAACTCCAATAAAGATGATATCCGCATTCTGTTGAAGGTATTGTGACTTCTCTTTATAAGGCTGAAATGAATGAACTATTAATAGCAGGAATCTCTCCTGCCTGAGATACAGTAGTGAAGCTATAGGCCCTCATTTCCTTCTGCCCCAAGGCAGTTTGTACCTGTTATTACCTTTGCTTGAACAGGATCCGCCAGCCTTATGCCTTCAGATCTCAGCTCGGATACCCCTTTCTCAAAAACGTTCTTGACTACCTTTCTCTCAAACAAGTGCCATTCCTTGTTCTATATCCTTTTCCTTCATAATATGACACCCTGTGCTTTTCCTTCATATAACTTATCATAGTCGATAATTATAACTTGGTAAGATTTTTTTTTAAGATTTTATTTATTTATTTTTAGAGAGAGGGGAAGGTAAGGAGAAAAAGGGAGAAAAACATTAATGTGTGGTTGCCTCTCACACGCCCCCTACTGGGGACCTGGCCCACAACCCAGGCATGTGCCCTGATGCAGGGACTCTGTGGTTCATGGGCTGGTGCTCAATCCACTGAGCCACACCAGCCAGGGCTAGATTTTTTTTTTTTTTAATAATGTGATGGCTTAATGTTTATTTTTCTACTGGGCAATCCTGATTTCCTAATCAGTAAACTACTTTCTCACAGATATGGAGGGATCAGAATCTTTGGGGATTATAGTTTGGAAAAAACTGTCAGATTGATATAAGAAAGCCCACATTTCCCTCCCTTGAGACTTAATGCATTAGGATTTATATTTTCTTTCTAAAGAAATCATATTAGAATAAAAGACTATATTGATATAAAATAGAAACTGAATGTGGTTCCAGAGTCACCAAGAATAGAAAACATTCCAAATGAAATTATTTTTGTTAATTATTTTTATAAAAATAAAACAAATTTAATAAAATTTCTAAAAGCTTGACATTTAAAGGAACCTTAAAGATTACCCAGGCAACCAAATATCATTGTAGAAACCCCTAATTTTATTCTGTCTCCTAATTTTATTTCCATTGTCATATAATTTGGTCATACAAGTTGTGCAAGAAGATCTTAGAGTACTGAAAGTTTTTCGTTTATCACTCTGGGGAAAATGCTTTAAACTATATTCTTGATAGGTACTATCATTAGAACTGGTAGAAAATAAATTTCAGGCCTGTTCCTTTATAGGCCTGTCATGGCAACTATTCATTCTTAACACCTATGCCAACTCTTCCTGCTGCTCCCTGCCATGCTCGACAGCATCTCCAGAGGGAAACAAGCAAGTCTTCCTTCTAAGTGAATGTGAGATTTCAGGCAAATAAAAAATAATTATAAATATCTCTTACAGTTTACCCCCCAAAAAGATAGTAATAAAGTACTTAATTCTGAAAGATAGGAACAGGATTTCATTGAATTGGGTTTTTAAGGAAGGTCAAAGGATAGATTTGCTATTAGGAACATAAAAAGTAATTCTACTAAAATGTATCTGGGATATGTAAATCTCATTATCTGAAATTTCAATTGTGACAATCTGACTGGAACTATTATTGTTTTTGAAATGTATGAGGAACTAGGAGATCTGGGTTGTGGTCCTTGCTCTGCCACTGTTTGCTCATCTGTACCTGTAATGATGTGTCAGATACAGTTCTAGGAGCTAGTGATGCATGGAACCAACCATCAGACACAGAGCCTACTTTAACAGAACTTGGACCAGGGGGCAGACAATGTATGGATGGTGGACTACAATGATTTTTGACCATATGAGCACAGACAAGAAAAGGTTGTTATATTGTTTTGCTTTGCTTTTTGGTATTTTACAATAGTGTTTTTTTATTTTAAAGGCATTAGATATTTATTATGGAATTAGGGAATATAAATAAGAAAATAGAAGAAATCTCAAACATTTGTAGTTCCAGCAAGAGAGAACTGTTAAATAACATTTATGCTCAGTCATCAAATATTTTTTGAGCCCCTTTAGTGTTCCTTCCATACTTTTTCTTTTCACATATATGCATGTTTTATTTTTAAAATTGGCAGTTACTGCACACTAACTTATTTTCTTTACTGACAGTGTTCTGTGAACTCCTTTACATGTCCATAAATATTCACTTATACTATCTTTTTTGATAACCTATTAATATTCCATCATATGGTTGTACCAGAATTGAAATAGTCTATCCTTACATAGTTAAACTAGATTACTGCTAAATGTTTTAACACTTTCTCATTTGTCTCCTTAGTTAATTCCTACAGGGGAAATTGCTGAGCCAAAACTATGTACATTTTTAAGAATATGCTGGTCATTTGTCCTCCAGAAAAATGTGTTTTGACAGTTTGGTGGTATGTGAGAGTTACCTTCCACAAACCCTTGCTGACATGGATATTACCCTGTTTGTCCTTCACCACCCCAGTTTCATTGCCAAAACAAATAAACCAAAAAGTGATTTATTTGTTTATTTTGTGTTTTTTTCATAATGCTTATGAGCATTTTCATTATTTAAAAACATTGCTTATATGTATGTATTTGCCCATTTTAGACTGGACTATTTATCTTTTTATTACTTATTTTTAAAATTCTTGCTGTTAGGATATTATGAAAGGATTGTTACTCTAGAGTTACATTTCATTATTGAAACCACAATTCTGAATTTAAATGACTCATAATTAAGGTAATATGTAATTTCAAACAGCAGGCATTGCAAAATACTAACATTTGTTGAATCTAGATGGAGGATATATATTTTATACTGCTTTTTCAATATTAGATAGTTAAGAAGAAAAAGAAAAATCAGGTGGAACTCTGTAGGGGGAAATAGTTTTTTTTTTTTTCAAAATTTGGCAATAGTGTCAGAAAGACTTCTAAGACAAAAAAGGAGGTAAGTGGAAGACATTAAAGTCACTAATCAGGAAAATATTACATGATCATAATTTTTGGACCTCAGTTATAAGATTATAACCTTAAGGGTCTGTATAAAGAAAACATTTATATAGATTTTACTTTAAGAATATGTACACTATATTAAGGAGTATTAAATTATTGTTTCAGATATTATTTTAAAATGCTTCTTAGAATTAAACGAAGATATTTTTATTTTATTTTTATACATTGTCAAAGTTGTTTTACTTGAAGACATTTGGAGAGAAATGATCTCCATTCAACAGATTATATAGAATTTAAGTGGTAGCTCCTAATATATGTTACCCTTCCTACCCAGATTTTAATCTCCTTATTTATGTCCACATGTCTTTATGCCCTCATCTATAACATCCCTAGCAGTCCAAAGTCTTAGGGCATTTTGAAAATTACTGTCTGTAAATGAAGGTGTGGTAAATTTAAAGAGATTAAATTCAATTTTGGCAAACATTTACTGATTGCTGAACCACTATGTGCCAGACATTTGGAATGTGATTTAAGAAAACAAAATGCTGTCTCTACAGATTAAGAAATTTTTCCAGAATAAATGCTACTGACTGCTAGGCAACATTTTACAACTAGTCTTTAGAGGAGTCTGTGAGAATATCTGACAATAATTCACATAACTTACTTATAATAAACCTTTCTCTAAAGTTTATATGAACATTTTGTCTCATTTAATTTAAAGGTAAGTGAACATAAATTCCTGTGCCATTAAATTATATATTAAATTTGAAAGGGACCAAAAGTATTCATATTTTTTTAATCTAGATTTTTTCTTTTCTCGGGAAATGAATTGATTTATTTATGCTGGTCTCTCAGACAATACTTCACATTAGATTAGGACTTTTTAGATGTTTTATATTATTTTTTTAATATGTACTTTAAATATTTTTTCCTTCAAAGTACCTATTGGCTATTTAGGGAACTCGGTGTATATTAGTATTTTTTTTTCTGTCATGATGTTAAATGAACTTTTTTGTATATACTCAACCTTTTAAAATTTGATGATAATTGTCTGGAGGACAAATGATAGAACTTTGTGTAGTTTTAAGTGGTGTTTAAAACTGGGGTCTTTGAGGTGTTAGAAAAATTAGATATCCATTTGCAAAAGAATGAACTTAAACCCTTACCATACACAATATATAAGAATTAACTCAAAATGGAAAGTTCTAAATGTAGACTTAAAATTAAAACTCTTAGAAGAAAACATAACAGAAAATATCACCTCATTTGATGTGACAGTAATTTCTTGGATATGAACCAAAGCACAGGCATCAAACGTAAAAATTCTGGGCTATATCAAAATTTAAAACTTTTGTTCATCAACAGACACAATCAACAGAGTGAAGAGGCAACCCATGGAATGGGAGAAAATATTTGCAAATTACATATCTAATAAAGGGTTAAGACACAGAATATACAGGGTCTGGCAGAAGTAAGGCCTGCCTCAGTGTGGTTGGTAGGGGAATAATACAGGTATGATAATTTATAGTTTTAATTTGAACATTTTACTAAAATGTCATATGGTGTGCTTGAGTGTAATGTTATGTTACAGAATTACATGCTTATGATTTTGTAATAAAAGATTTTGTAATAAAAAATGGGCATTATTTGCACCAGACCCTGTGTAAAGAACTCCTGCAACTGAACCAAGAAAAACTAAGAACCCAATGAAAAAATGAACAAAGGATCTGATTAGGCATTTCTTCAGATAAGATATACAAAGTTAATAAGCATGTGAAAAGATGCTCAACATTAATAATAATTAGGGAAATGTAAATCAAAACCACAGTAAGATAATCATCTCACATCCATTAAGTTGGCTACTACCAAAAATACAGAAAATAACAATGTTGATGAGGGTGTGGAGAAATTAGAAAACTTATGCATTATTAAGAATATAAAATGGTACAGCTGAAATAAAAAAGTACAGTTTTTTCTCAAAACATCAAGAATACAATTACTATATGATCCAGTTATTCTACTTGCAGATATACTTGTATACCCAAACTGGGTTTCAAACAGATGTATTTACCCATGTTCATAGCATTACTCACAGTAGTCTAGCAGTGGAAACAACACAAGTGTTCATTGACAGATGAATGGATAAAAAAAGTGTGGTGTATCCATACAGTGGAATAATTTTCAGCCTTAAAAGGGAAGGAAATTCCGACCATGCTCCAACATGGGTGAACCATGAGGAACACATACTAAGTGAAATAAGCTAGTTGCATATGCCAAATAATCTGATTCCACTTATATGCTGTATCCGAAGTAGTCGAATGGAAACAGCAGAATGGCAGTCGTCAGGGCCTGGGGTGAGGGAGAAATGGGTAGTTGTTTAATAGAGTTTTTGTTTTACAAGATGACAAAATTCTGAAGATTGGTTGCACAGCAGTGTGAATACCTTTAACACGTACTGAATTATATAGTTAAAAATGGTTAAGATGGCAAATCTGATGTATTATTCTACTGCAATTAAAAATTTAAAAATATACATGTATAAAAATACAAGCCAATAAATTATAATTCTCTTAAGAGTTAGAAATTGTTGAAGAAGCTTTTTATATTTTAATGGAAAAAATAAATCTAACATGAGCATGATTTACAAAATGTTCCCCCCAAACAAATAAAATGGGGAGTCCGAAATGATCACTTTGAAAATCATTTTTAATGTTTTCTTATTTTTTAAAAATAACACCAAAATTATTTTCCCTATTTTTTAAATGAGGTGATTAGTATATGATTTGTGATTTTTAATGAATCTAAATCTATTAATGTCAAAGATAATTTGTTAAACTAAATGTTGGTATTCTGTTTTCTAATAGCCTTCTAAATGTTTTAAAGTCAAATGATATGGTAGTTAACTTTAGTATTACTGTTTTTTAAATAAATATTTTATTTGTTTTTTTTCTAGGATCTTAATTCATATCTTGAAGATAAAGTCTACCTTACAGGATATAATTTTACCTTAGCAGATATCCTATTATACTATGGACTCCATCGCTTCATAGTGAGTATTTGAATAGTTATCGGCTTTTTGTCTGTAATGTTCAGATGATTTTTTTGTCTTGAATTTAAATCAAATTTCAATTTTCATTTTATCAAATAAAAATTAAAGGAATAACTTTTATACAAAGTAAAAGTACTTTGTATATATTCCTTCCATGTGTCCATCAAACATAGTTGCTTCCTCTTCCTTAACCTGCTTGATTCCTGTTCTTACTTCTGCTCTTCTTTGCAATGACTTCTCTTGCCACCTTTTGGACTTGATCGTCATCATCACCTGGACCCCACCTCTCCATCTTAATTCCACCCCCGGTCTTCTGTGCAAGTTCTTATCCTTGAGTCCCAGTCTCTTCCTCCTAAATCCCACCATTATCTGAAGTAACTCCTCTTTTTTAACCTATATACTTTCTCCCCTGTCCAACCTAGATCCACTTTTGTGAAACTTTGACTATACCCTTTTATTACAGCATCTTCAGCTTCTTTGCTCCTCTGTACATTCACCACCTTTTCCCTGTAAATCCCCAACTCTTGGTCAGTCTAAATAAATGCCTTCAATACCATATCCAGTCAGAGTTCTGTTGGAGATATTACAACTCTACAGATTGATACCATTGCAAATTTATACTATTCAGGTTCAGCAGGGCTGTTAAACAGATCAGGCCTTTTATTCCTCCCAGGCACAAATCCAGACCTTTAACACTTTGCTCAAGCCCCACCCTCCGGTCTTCCCCTTTATCTTGGGTCATTATCGCAGAGCCTCCCATTCCTTATTCAGCTGGAAAATAGAGGCCAGCCTATGAATACACTCACCTTCCAGCTGTGCCTATGTGCACATCCTCATTCGTCGTGTCTCCTTTTTCTAGCCTCAGAAAGAATCATCTTGCTTTTTTTCTCAGCTAATCCATTCATCTGGGCTCTTACCTTAATTCCCCCTCTACCTTCTGCCCACTCTCTGGATCTGGTCCCAAATTTTATCTCTTTCTTGTATCTTCAGTTTTTCCCTCTATCTGGTCAATCTCTTTACATTAAATTGTTTCCTATCTTAAATTTATTTACAAACAATTATATGGCACTAATATATAGGCTCTGTTCTGTATGCTTTATAAATGTTAACTCATTTAATCCTTATAACTACCTGTGAGATAGGCACTGCCATCATCCCCATTGTACAGATGAAGTAACTGAGGCATCAGATCAAATGTCTGCTTTGCGATCACCCAAGTAAACGGCAAAACCAGGTCTGGAAACCAGACAGTTTGGCCCAGAGTTTGTACTTTCTTACATCTCTACCTAAAATCTCCTCCCAACACCTGTCTTCCCCCTGTGGAGAAATAAGAACTTGCATGTTTTTCTGTATTGTGCACCTCACGCATTCAGTCAGTGAGGCCTTGTTTCCACGCATTCAGTCAGTGAGACCTTGTTTCCACCTGTGGATGCCTCTCCCGTGTGTCTCTTGCTATGATCCTACATGACTTGGCCCTCATTCCAGAATTCATTATCTTCAGTCTGGGCTATTGAAATGTCCTCCTGCCACCAGTCTCGTCTCTTACAGTCCATCTTTATTGCCTCTGGGGAAGTTTTTCTCATGAATGTGTCTTTTTCAAAATACTTACGTAGCTCCTCACTGCCTGGGATAGGAGACCCTTTGTCATGTGACCCTGCCTCCCTTGCTGGCTTCATTGTCCTTATTCTCCCCACACGCCTCTCTGTCAGCCATATGTCTCCTCTGCCTTTGCTCTTCCTGTGCAGTGTTCTTGTGCTGTCCCTCTCTTTTGCTGCTTGGCCCAGCCCTTATTTTCCTCCCAAATTCATTTGTATTTCAGGTGTCACTCAGTTCTAGCACTAATTTCCTTGGGGAAGTCCTCTTGGGCTCCTAAAGCATATTCAGGTGCTCTTTGTCCATTTCTTTATGTACCTCACAGACTACCTTAGTTCTGGCTTGTTTTATTTTTTTACTCTAAGTCTTAGAAAATTTCTCTGTTTTTCAAATTATAAATTGTTTGAGTTAGAGGTTGTAACAATTCATATTTGTACACCATTATACTGTACTGGAGGGACACAAAAGAAGTATAAAACTGTTTTCACGCAACTTTTCATTGCATTGAAGAGAGAAGACTTTTACATGAAAGCAATTAGTAAGAGAAAATGGAATCTAGTGCTAATTTCTGATTAGAATATTGTGAGCTCAATTAAAGAGGCATATAGAGAAAATCAGAATGTAGAAGGATGAAATTGTCAGAAAAATATCTTTGAATTTGGATGGCTTTGGCTCTTCAAGGGAATTTTTATTGTTTTACAAAACTTATGATAAGTTTGACTCTAAATATTGCTTATAAGTTGGATGGCCATATGATTTATCATCTAAAACAACATGTTTTTCCGTGAAAGTGGGGCTATTGATAATTACACTGGTCCAACAGGAATAAAGCAGCATGGATGTTCCCCGCACATAACAGAAATGACTCGATTTGAAGCACAATAAGGAGACTGAGGAGAGTCATGTCAGATTTCCCTTTGTACCTCTCCCAGCTCCTACCTAGCACAGTGCCTTGTGCAGCTAAGTGCTAGTTGAGATTAGCAGTATTTAGCAATCTCTTCCTCTTTATATTCCTATTTTAGGTTGTATAACTTTATAGTGAAAGTATAATATTTAGTCATATACTTAAATATAATAAAATCTAAAGAAATCATATATAAATGTCAAGACAGTTTAAGTAGAGCTGAAATATTTAGATCACACCAGCCTCTTTCTTCCATTCTGATCCAAAATATTTTAGTAGCTTTTTAAAAAAAACCTCATTTTGAAGTTCAAAAAGCCTTCAGGTAAAGAGCTTGCTTGCTATTAAGATATCTCTCTTTCTCCTGGTGCAAACCCAGGAGTCTTTCAACTTGGGGAAGTCCATAACTTGATTTGAGTGAGACCACAGTGCTGTGAACAAAGCCACCTTGTAGAGGGGAACAAGGATAATTTATATCTAAAAACAACATGCCCTGGCTGGCATAGCTCAGTGGATTGAGCGCGGGCTGTGAACCGGAGGGTCGCGGGTTCGGTTCCCGGTCGGGGCGCATGCCTGGGTTGCGGGCCGGGCCCCTGGTGGGGGCCACGTGAGAGGCAGCCACACATTGGTGTTTCTCTCCCTCTCTTTCTCCCTCCTTTCCCCTCTCTAAAAATAAATAAATAAAATCTTTAAAAAATAAATAAATAAATAAATAAAAACAACATACTTACATCTTAAAAACATTTAAATGTGGCATTACTTAATTTTAAAGTTAATTAATGTTAGAGAAACGTCATCTCTAATCCTACGTGATGCCTCTCACAAGCTAAGGGAGACCTGTGAGGGCTTTCGCAAGGCCTGCCTTTGTTTAGCATCAAACTGTCATTAAGAAGGAGAGCATTTCTCCCATCTAATTAAAAAAAAAAAAAAAAAAAAAAGGATGATAATGACGATGAGTAGCTCTTACAAACCAAGTATAAGTTTACATTTTTCTATCTTTGGGCTCATGCCAGTCGTACAATAGGGAAAGGAAATGCTCTGAACAGGAGGGGGCTTGTGTGGAATTTCTTTGCCAGCAGAGTGAACAAGGTCAAGTTTCCATAATGCAAAATACTTATAATAGCAGCTGCAGAGTTATTTAATTATGAGTCTGGGTGCCTCCCAGGACATTTGATTTTCAATCAAGTTAGAAGTGTTTCATTCAATGCTACATGTTAAAATGAGGGTTCCATTGACAGTACTTAATGATCTGTACCTATCTGTGGTTCCTATTTTGAAATGTATATCCTCTTTATATGTAGTGTCTAGGATATTATGAAGAAAGATATTATGCTTTTCTTTTAAAAAACATAATTGTAAGTTAGCTATCCTTTTGGGTTCATAAAATGAGTTCATAACCAAAGCATCGCTCTCAACCTGGTCCAAGTGCAGGCAAAGTACATGAGGGAAATAAACACTTTCTCAAGGAACACGGCTCACAGACTATAAAACCTATGCTGTGACAGAATTGCACTGTAGTGTTAAGTGAAATCCCTGTTGAGTTAGGTGTAAATATACCCAGATGAGAACAGAATGATTACTAGGTATTAAATTCAGGCGGAGTAGATGTGAAGTTCAGATCAGGTACCTGCTCATATTCATCACAGTTTCCCGTGCTCTGTTTGCTTTAGCAGTATTTTTAGTTTTGCCCTCATCCTTTCATGTATTTGTTCATGTTATTAAATACTTAAAATGTAATCAGTGCAGTGTACAAAACAGCAGTCAGGGAACCTTCAAGTCTTCAAATAATCCTACTGTATTTTGTTTCAGTGTGAACCCAATTTTATTTGTGGCCGACATACTCTAATTATAAGATCTGGTCTTTCTAAATTCCCTCTAAGGAGTATTATGTTGTTCTTCCTTTGTTAAACTGCCGGTTAGTATGGCTGTTTATTATCTAACACTGACTCATTGCTTTCTTAAACTGATTTCACTAGTAGATAGCAGTCTCCGTGAACAGACTGTTACTCAAGATTGTTAAAATCCTTTGTAAGGTTATGTGCTGCTTGAATATAAGATTCTTATCAACTGAAATCCATTTGTTGTGAAGTTCAGAACACCGATGGAGATAGGTTATTCTTTTAGAAAGAAAAGAAAGAGCTGCAGAGCAGTCCAGGACCGGATCCATAACGTGTGCCCCAAAGGCAGCATGGTGCCAATTGGAAAGGTCGAAAACCAGCATTTCACCCTGATCGGGAATGGTCCTCCAAGTGCTTCTCACATGTCTTCATGGAAAATTACTAAGAACATTATCTGTTTGGCTTTAAAGTTCAAACTAGTTACAGAGTGCCAGTAGAAATAAAAAAGCAATGGTTAAGGAGAAAGAGCCAAGCATCACTGTAGACACACTGGCATGCAGACCAATGAGAAGCAGGAAGTGGGAACTAGAACAATTGCATTGTGTTTCTGTTGTACAGAGCAGGGGAGAGGACCCAAAGTAGTCCACTGGAAATAGGTGAGGGAAAGCCAAGGTTGTAAGTGAAACAGTTGAGGGGGACCCCATCCAAAGAGTTCTAAAAAGACTAAGTTTGGTGTTGTTTGTTTACAGTAAGTTCCGAAATAGATTGTCTACCAAAAAAGTAGCAAAGATAACAAGTCAAGGTCAGTCATAATTTTCTCAGACTCAAGAACAAGCTCCAGAGTTTAAACTAAGTTAAGTAGTAATTTGAACATTGTGGAAAAGCTCTGTGTATTTCTAGCAAAGTTTTCTGAGGGAAAATGAACAAATTTATATTCTCTGAAATAGATCAAGTTAAAAATTATTAGGATAAATAGGAAAATGTTAGATGAAATTCAAGAAGGTCTTGGAATAACAATTATTTTATACAATGGGTATGTTACAATCCTTACATACCCATGTATGTAAATATGAAATTTTTAAGTTGAAGAATAATGATTTTGCTGCATGTTAGTTTGTTATTTTAAATAATAAGCCTGGTAGCAGCATATGCTAGCCCCTGATAGCAGACGCTGTTCTAAAATGTAAACAGTAAATGTACATTGCCTTTTTTGCCCTGTTTCGAAATCTCAGTGACCAGCTTCAACATAGATCAAACAAGCATTAGTACTTTATTGTTTGGAAATGCTTTCTTCTCAGTGCATTTAATTCATCCTGAAAAATAACATCTCACAAAAATGGCTGAGTGGAGACTTTATAAAAGAAAGTTCTGGAGAGACTAAATTGTAAGAGAGTGGTCAGATTTGAATGGTCATAAAATCATGTTGGAGTAAAACATGTTTTTCTGTCTTCTTTAACTATCATATCAGTAAAGAGGTTTTTCTGAAGTTGATTTTGAATTTTATTTATTTATTTAGAGAACTCTCATTTCTTGTTAGATTTGCAGCTATGTCTACTAGTGGTTGAGCTTTTTTAAAAAATTTAACATTTTCTTTCAAAATCACTGGTGAAGTTCACATATGGTAAAGATTTAGAAAAAAGAACCAAAAAGCTCTTTTATAAAATATCTTACCTTTTAAAATATAGACTGATGTTCAGTTTATTCCACAATGGTTGTTTAAGTGTGTACAGCACACCAGATAGGAATAATATAATTCTTTACATGTGAAATCATGAACTCTTGTTTAATAAAAAGTACCTTTTGCATAAAAAAGACATTCTTGACCAATTTTTTATCTCCCACCATGGACTAACTGTATTGTGGGTGAAACAATTATAGTAATATATATCTAATAACTAAATGAACCTTACACCCCCTTAAATGAGTATTTCTTATAATTTGCTATAGCAGCTTTTGTGTGGGACTTAAGCCTAAAACTTAAATTTTTATGTAACAGAAGCAGTGAGACTCTCATTGCTAATAATTTAAGTAAACTGGGCTTTCAGAGATAGTTCAGACCACCAAAGATAATGTTAAAAGATCAAATACTGAAACAATAGTATCCTGATGTCATAAAGGCAAAGGGGAAGGGGGGGTAACTAGAATTAATATTTCTTTTTAAATGGGTTCATAGTAAATATAAAATGGAAATAGGAGTTCACTTAAACATTTGCTGAGAAAATACTACGTGTCTATCTTTTTATTGCTAATGTTATTTTGTATTCTGTAATAATTATTGCATAATAGAGTGATTTATCCTTCAGTTTTCTTGACCCAGTAACTTAACAGAGTATTTGTCTATAAGCACAAGTATGTATATGCTAAACTCTGAGCAGTGATAAAACGTCCATCCAAGGCACTAAAAGTGCCTTCCAACAAGCAGACTGCAAATGGTTTTGAACCACATGAAGGTGCCTGAGTATTTTTCTTTGTGTAAGCATCTCTGTCAGGTTTACAGATACTTGCAATAGCCGTTAAATAAATGTTGAATTAACAACAGGAGCAGGAATTGCGCTGCTTTTACATGCATGGGTCATGCCTGTTTGTTACTGCCCTACTGATTTTCTCTTTACCTGACAATTCTTCGTGATTCCAAACAAAGATTTCTCTTAGACAAAAGCCTATTTTGGATTTTGAGCCCCGTGAAATGATTGGCAACAACTGTTTTTATTGCACCTTTTCCAAGCAAATCTCTGGGCATTCTTGTAGCCTGATAGTATATTCTGTGAACTGTTACATCCACTGAAGATAGAGTTGAGTTCAGCTTTATTGCAGACAGAATTTAAAAGGTCTGTTGTTCATCTGAGGAATTTGCTCCAGTGGAAATAGCCCTCCCTTCTTGTATTAAGCAATAATCACTTAAAATTATATGGCTGATTGTTTTCTTGAGTGAAGTTTTTCCCCAGGGTTTAATAGAAAGGAAGCAGTAGTTCATAGATACATACACCAGACACCTATAAGTATCTATACATATATATTTATGAGCTTACATAGTGTTCCCTTGCTAAGTATGTCAGATGCCACTAAACCTTTCTTTTTTAGGTTTGCTCAAAAGTATTTGAGAAAAACTGTGTCTTAGTGTTTTGGAAGCTTTTCTCTTTCTCCTATTTTCCTTTACAGTAAAGTAAAAAATGAACTCTTTGGGCTTCCAGATACTGGGTTAATGTAAAATTGGCATTTGTTGAAAACTTGATTTCCCTAGAAAGCACATCGGTTTTGAACTGAAAATAAAAGCATTAAACAAATGGATAGCTCTTCCAGTGTCTGAAATTTTTCACTCCTATCTGAACATGTTGGCTTTGAGAACAGGGTTTTCTTCCCCAATTTCTATCTCCTATTCAGATGATATTAATAGTTTTGCTTATGTAATATCTGTGTTGTGTGTGTGTGTTTAATCTCTACTTAGGTTGACCTGACAGTTCAAGAAAAGGAAAAATATCTTAATGTGTCTCGCTGGTTTTGTCACATTCAGCATTATCCAGGCATCAGGCAACATCTGTCTAGTGTTGTCTTCATCAAGAACAGACTATATACTAATTCCCACTAGAAGCTACCCAGTTGTACAGAAGAGTGATCAGAAATATTTTAAATGGAAAGTGTATACTGGACCAGAGGACTAATGTAAGCTGATATGCAGTAATTCTTTATTTGCTGAAGTTGATAGAATTTTCAAAGTTTAAACTTGTTCTGAATGTTTTATTTTGTTCTTGAGTTGAAATTTTGCAATCTTTTAATGTAAAAATTGAACTGCTGTCAAAACTTGAGTTAAGATCAAGTTATAAATTACCATGTTTTTATTTGAAATTTATTTTAATAAAAGTTGAAATCAGTGGCTTAATTCTTTTAAAAAACAGTCCTTTTAATGGTTGACCTATTTGACTATTTATTGACCTCTTTCATATCTTAAGATTCATTTGCCCTGTATAAATATTTACAGTACTTTGTTTATTAAGCTCTATAATAAATTGTGCCCAGATAAAAAGAGAAGACACATGTATTTGTTTTCAAATATTTATGTGAACCAGTAAAGGTGGTTGAAAAAAATCTTTTTTGTTTGTTTCTTTCTTTCCTGTAGTCAGTATTCATTGAGGTGAAACTAACTACTGAACCGCCCTAGAGGGGGCTAGAATAAGATATATTATCTTGAGTTAATGGTTCTTTTTTTATTGTTGGGTTTAGTGGAATATGCAGTGGACAAAACAATGAGAAATCCTGCTATCCCACTAATTTTGGACTTGATAGCTACTAGATGTTTCTAAATTAAAAGCCAAGTCTCAAAGACCATATACATATGATTTCACTCACGCATGGAATCTAATGAACAAATTGAACTAATAAGCAAAATAGAGACAGATTCGGAGAGAGCGAGGATCACAGCTGTTGTAGGGGGAGGTGAGGGGGCAGAGGAATCAAGCAAAAAGGAATCATGGACGTGGACAACAGTGTGGTGATTACAGAGGGGAGGAGGATATAAGGAGGTTAACTGGTAACGGAAAGATACAGTAAAATTTTTTAAAATAAAGTAAAAATGCAACAGATTTCTGGAAAATAAATAAAAGCCAACCCATAGAAAGGCTGCTGTTGAAGCCCTTGTATAGAAGGATCAGAGATACTTTATTTAACAAATCTATACAATGTGTAACTCTTACTGGCTGGGTAATTAAGTAATTATTAAGCTAAAGAACTTATATTTCCAAATAAGAAAAATAGTCTCTAGTGCTTTAGTGTTTAACATTATTTAATATTTTTGGTTCTGATGCTGAATCTAAGTACTAGTAAACAAGTAAAAGTTAAAGTGGAAAGAGCAGACACAGGAAATAGATAGCCCTTTGGTTGAGTCTTGCTTTCATTATTTACTAGCCGTGTGACCTTAAGCAAATCAATTAACCATATTTACTGAAAGTGTATAAAAATAAAATGTAAAACCAAAGATAACTCTATGAGAATTAAAGGAGAGAATATATGTGAAAAAGCCTAACATTGCCCATGGCTATTAGTAAATTTTTCTCTTTGTAAGAGTCCCACGTTTTTTGGCCTTCATGTTACTGAGTCAAGAGATTTACTAGGCCAAGTATCTAAATATATTATAATAGATCAAGACAATTTTTACAGGATTGGATTTAACAATTCATTGCCCTTAGAAGCACTTTTAATTTTATAAAATGGCCTTTAAATTAGAAACAATAAACTTATATTTGCACTCTCAGAGACTAAAGGGTTCGAGTTACTGGCAGGAATTAGTGTGTGTGCCCTAGAGGCAGGCGCAGTCTCTCAATCCATGCCTCCGCTGAGTCTGCTCCAGCATTCCACATGTTACGGTTCACTGCGACAAATTATTCCTGTCTCCACACCTCTCTTGTCCACTGGACTGCAGCTGACCAGGACAAACAGGGTAGACCAGAGATAGGCTACCCCACCTTCCCATCCCAACCATTTCATTTTTTTTCTTTCTTAAGTTAGGTCCACAGTGAGGAAAGGGTAGGAGGATACCTGTTTACTTACTTCTTTGTCAAATGTCCCCTCTTCCCACTTCTATCTTGTGAGTCTTAACCCTCTGAATCCTAACATCTGCTGGTTAATTCTTTACTGAAGTGCACAGCATCGCTTCAGCAGATGTTACCTGATGTTCCTATGTCCCAAGACTTCCCTCTACCAACTTAGATCTTACTGGATGAGGGGATGGCATAAATACAAAAAGGCCTGGCTCCATCTTGTCAAATATTAGATAATGTTTTCAGTATCTAAATCAAAACAATTCATTTACCCATAGAAATGCTGCCGTGCATCATGAGTCATTTCTGTCAGATACTTCGCTGCCTAAAATTCTCTTTGCTTTTCACTTGATAACCTCTATCCCTACCCTTCTTTCTGGCACTGTTGGCATTATACTATTTCTGATTATTTGTCTCTTCCACCAAACTGTTAATTCCCTGAGAGCAAAGATTCTCTTTTTCCTTGCCTCTCCAGCCCTCAAAACAATGACTGGCACACAATAAATAGCTCAGTAAGTGCTTGTTGCAAGAACATAGTATTCTTTTTAAGTCTGTTTTGAGCTGACCAAAAAAATAAAAAGTAAAAACTGAAATTAGGTACAGCTGTATAATGCACAATAACCAGAAAATGTTTAAGGCAGGTTGTTTTTCTCTCACGTAAAAGAAGGTAAGACAGTCCACGCTATTTCGCACCCAGCTCCCACCTTTCTTCATATTGAACATGTAGTTTTCTTTCGTAAGTTCAGTTTATGGTCCAAGATGGCTGTCAGAGCTCTAGATACCAAGTTCATGATCAAGACCCAGAGAAAGAGGAAGACGGGAAGGGCAAAAGACTCCCCTCCCAACTGAGTCCTGGAAGTCCTGTTCAGCAATATCTTTATCTCTTTGGTATCCTAGCTGGGACAGAGTCCAGAAATGTAGTCCTTTACCTCACACATTGCCATCCAAAATAAAGTCTGTGTTCTGTCAATCAGAAAGAAGGAAAAAAGGGGTTATTACGCAGACAACTGGGTAGGCAGCAAGCTGGCTCTGTCACAGTAAGTAGTGTTTAAGTGGGAAAATGCCTTCTGAATGCCAAATAATCAACTTGTGAAATATTTTTACTGTTAAGTTATTGACATTCCATGGATCATCAATTTGCAAAAAATTAGAATACAATAAAAATACTTTTTACTAACTAAAATTTTCAGAAACTCTCAGGACCCTGCAATATTTGGTTACTGGAAGGATGGGTTCATGTGCACTTTTAATAATAGTAATAACAGTAGCTAACATTTATTGAGCGTTTGGCATGTATCAGGCAGCGTTTTACATGCTTTAAGTGAATTTAATTTTAACACCCTTTTTGCAGATAATGAAACTTGCCTAAGGTCACACAACCAGGATCAAGGGCTGGGATTCAGACAAGTGTCTGCCTCCAACTTAACCTATAAACCATTTTCTTGGTGTGCTAGTAAAGTTCTGCTTAATCAATTTGTGAAGCTTTTAACAACCTGTAGAAAAAAAGCTTCCCTAGAATTAGATAAAATGTGTGTGTGTCCTTAAGAATAAATGAGGTGGTTACACAGCTCTGAATGTACTAAAACCTACTGACTTGTACACTTCGAATGGCTAGGTTTATGATATGTGAATTACAGTACAAAAGTAGTGTTTCCATAAGGAAGGGTTAAATCACTGCACGTGAAATTCCTCTTATGAAGTAAATTGACTGATCTCATGTTATGGTTTTTGAATTTGCAATGACAGTGTATAAACATAACCCAGCACAGAGCCAGCACATAGAAAATGATCAGTTGGGGGGCCCCTGTCCTGGGTGCCAGATGTGGGGGGACTCCACCTGCAGAGCCCCATCCCTCTGTCATGGATGAAAATAAAACTACCAAGACATGATCTGCTTGGGGAGGAAAGGTGGTCAAACTCTCAGGAGAATGACCCAGAGCCCCTTCCTCACTAGGCTTTTATTGGGCTCAAATACACTGGAATACAGGTTTAATGTGTCAAAGAAATCTGAGGGCTTAATCTGAGCCAGTGTCTGTCAGGAAAGGGGGTTGCCAAACTTTGGGAGACATACTCATTTTCTCCTGGGACACTTATCACCTAAGGAAGAGCACTCTTAGCAAAGCAGGTTTCACAGGACTTTAGGAATTCATTCTTATGCCCAATCACCCAGGAAACTGTCCAGGCCAGCACAGGGCTGCACCACTCGCCCCCACAGTTTCAGGCTTTAAGGCAATTAGGAAGCAGGAGACATCTCCCAGATGGAAATGAGGACTCGGGCTATGTCAGAATAGCTGGGGGGCGAGGGTCCATCACATCCCTTTGCTGCAAACCGCCCCCCCCAGTCCTTCCATGAGGCCTCCCAAGTGGTTGTGTCTAGCTTAGGTTGCCCCTCCCATGAGGAGTCTTACCCGTCATTGACTAACCAACTAAGCATTGGGGCCAGAGATGGATGAGGCAGAAGCAGTGCTCCTCCCAGGGAGATAAGCTTTGTCTCCCTAGTAGCTCATGTCCTCTTGACAGAACAGACCCAGATGAAGTGAGTCCCTTGGCTCTTACACAGCCCACCATGGTGTGAGGGTTACAACTCCTGAAACCAGGCTGAACAGTCCGCAACATTCATCAAATTGCTTACCATTTTAAAAATCTATGGTCCTCACATCTTTCAGGCTGTTGTAAAATGGACCATACTATTTTTTTCTTTTTCTCTAAAGTATCAATGAAACACGTATAAAACAAAGTGGGGCCATCTTTGTTCATGTCCTTCCTTCTACAAAGTGGATACCCTTTTGCAGCCACTTTCTTTCTGTAATTCCAAGAAGCCTGCAGCACTGATCATTCAGTAAAACCTCAAATACACATTCAGTACCTACTATGTATGAGACACTGTGCTAGGCCCCGGGGATAACACGGTTACATCTTTGCCCTCAGAGTTTACTTACAATCCAGTGGTCTGTGGACAAATTTCTGAAATAGCATGTATGGCATTCTTTGGGAGATTGCCAGCGACTTCACATTCTTGAAAATAAATATAATCAGGTGCCATTAACTGAGTGTCTACTACATTCTGAGCCCTATACCAGACATGACAATAATCACATTATCTCATGTTAATTTATGAGCTAGGGAGGTACAGAGACTAACTCACATGCTAACCAACATCTCCATTAGACCATGGCTGGAGTGAATGGGAACTGTACAATT
The DNA here is from genome assembly GCA_039655065.1 of Glossophaga mutica. Taxonomy (NCBI): domain Eukaryota; kingdom Metazoa; phylum Chordata; class Mammalia; order Chiroptera; family Phyllostomidae; genus Glossophaga; species Glossophaga mutica. Next base: position 89,487,506 of record CM077307.1, on the reverse strand, counting down.
TCAGAATTAGACAACATAGTCTGTCACGATATATGAACCAGGGTTGATTTGACTGCCCTGACCAGATAGTTGGCCTTATCTCCCAATTCCACATGGCAACTTTTAAGAACAGACAAAAAATTCCAAAGACCCATGAATTTTTTTCTTACTGGTTTTTAAAACAAATAGAAATAATAAAACTGCAGGCAATAACAAAAGGCCATTTGCCTTTAGGCAGTTATACTCAAAGCATCCAAGGCATCATGAAGTATTTTGTAGAATTTTGTGGTTGTAAATCTCAAGTAGCTGCTGTCACAATACAGTTTAAGAAGTGACAAAACTTCAAGAATGACATAATCATCCTTCCAGGACTTGACTTCCCAGTTAAACTCTACCCCATCTCCATGCAGATTCAGCCATAAGGTATTGCACTGAGGTTTTTCACAGATAATGTGAGCATTCTCATTTTTACTTCCTGTTAAACAGAGATCCTCCATTGGCTCCACCAGTCAATCATACCTGAAGTTGGTAAATAGGCACGTTAGCTTTCCTGCCTGGATGTAGCAGGAAGGTAGGAATGAAATAAATGGGAAGATCGCCCATTGCCGGTACCTCACTTGGGAGCCCTGCTGAAAGTCCTTCCAGAATATCTTCAAGATGTGTTGGTAAAAATTTAAGCAGATATTGTTAGGAAAGAATAAAACTACATTATAATTAGGAACATATATATATCACACCAAAAGGTTAAATGCAAAACTAATTTACCTTTTAGTTTTAATTAGTCAAGTAGTCAATTTAAAATTGTAAATTGACTTAAAATTGTAACTGTGTATAGGTGGTAAATTGCCCAGTCAGAATTATTATTAAGTATAGCTCTTTAGCTTATACATTTTTGCTAACATTTTACTATATTTTTTAAATTTAATCTTCATTGTATTTTTTCCATTACCATTTGGACCCCTTATACTACACTCCCACATCATTCACCACACTACTGTCCATGTCCATGAGTCCTTTTTCCTCTTGCCCAATCCCTCCTCTCCCCAACCTCCCCCCACAACTAGCTATCATCCTGCTCTCCATCAATGAGTCTCTCCCCCAAAATTAGATGTTACATGAACTTTTTTTTATTCTCCATTTAAGTTACATGAACTTTAATATTAATCTAGCTTTGACAGGATGTGGTGGTTTAATGGATTAGAGCATTTAGCTTTTTACCCCAGAGAGCAGTATTTCTTCTTTCTCTCCATAATTAGATAATCTGCTCCTACCCATTACCAGGGCACTAAATTTCAAATTCTCCATACACCTGAGCAGTCTGCTACATATTTGGCCATCTTAATCTTAGTCTTGATTTATTGAAGCTGAATTACATTTCTAACTCTTCCTGGAGCTCTGGGTGAATTTTATTGCAAAAGCAATGGGGAGAAAGTTGCTGTCATATATCTCTCTTGCCAGGCAGACCTTTCAGATACACAAGGGGCTCTATATCCCACTGCTCCATGTCTTGTATGCTGGATTTATAACACAGTGAAGCCCAGCTCTAGGGTTACATACAGGCATATCAGAGATGAGATGGGGAATTTGATTTTGCAATAATGATTACTTGTTGCTGGAGCCTACATTCCTGCAGGCTCTGCCTTTATTTCTCATACTGCTGATGAATAAAACTAATTCCAACTGCTACCTAATCTAGCAAAACTCATCTTTCACTTACTAGGCTGAAAAAAAGGGAGACAAAAAGGAGATTTTGAGATGTTAGCAATTTTTGCTATTATGTCTCAAGGATTTCTGTTCCTATTGGTGCAATTCCTTTAGGAATATTTTAATCTTTTAAACTTTCCTTTCTTTGTGGGGAGAACTAAAGCTTTGCATGTTTTCCGGCCTGGTGAGTTGATTTGATGGCTCATTCGTGCTGTCTTCCACTTCAAAGAGGCTGGGCCCCTAGGGCTAGTCAATTGTATAATGGATTCTGCAGATTTGGCTTGCCATTCCTGCTGGGTGTCATCTGCCCTCGCAGTCCTGCAGTGGATAATTTCTGTCCTCCCTAACATCATCTGCTTGAGAAATTTGTGCCTGGCAGGCCTGTCTGTCCAAGTTAAGCTTGAAATACAGTAGCCACACAACTAATTTTACAAGACATCTTTAAACAATAAGGCTACAGATTTTCCTTGACTGAGACCACAAACTTATAGCTGTTTGATTACAAATTCCAAAGTTTCTTTGGTGCAGTCCATGCACTAGTCTCTTCATGTAATATAGGTTATCCTTCCTCCACTGCTCCCTTTTCCTGACCTATAACACACACACACCCTTATCTCCTTATGTTAAAGGGCCTTAGAGGTTTTGAACCCTCTGATTGGCCTCACCAGCCTTATAGTGCTTGACTGTTTTCAGCATTTTGACTCAGGCCCTGTTGCTTTGATGAAAGAACTATAGCATTAACTACCACTGTCAGAAGTTTGGGGAATGGGTAACAGACATTGCACTAAGTAACTGCAGTGCTTCTCAAACATTAGCCTACACAGACATCAACCGGGGCTTCTCAAAACACAGGTTGCTGGGCCCACTTTGAGTTTCTGATTCAGGAGGTCTGGTACAGAGACCACACCCTGAGAAGCGCTATATTACATCTGTCCGAACCTTAGGTGACAGGCATAGCATGGTTTCATTTGTCCAGGAACTCGTGTTTTTGTCTTTTTGCACAGCTGAGTCAAATTTTCTGAGGGAACAATAAGTGTGGTGGAGCAGTCTGTGTGCTTTGCTTGGTTGGCCCAATCACAGGAGCACAGTTCTCTCCACAGCAGCTCTCTCAGTAAAACAGTTCTCCAAGTGAGGTAGCTACACACCAGAAGCATCTCTAGGGGGAACAAGCAGAATCCAGTACAGGAAGGTTTAGCACAGGATTTAAAGGTTGCTTCGGCCTGGAAGCTCACTGATGACAATGTACCACCTGCCACCTCACACCACACGACCTCTCAGGCCTAGGGTGCCGGATGTATTTCCAAAACTTAATGAGATAAATATGCAGCAATACTCACTATCTAAACCCAAAAGGCTCTCTAATCTTTTCCCTTCTTTGCTTTCATTCGTTTCTTCCATTTAAAATTTTTTAAACCACTTCAAAAATAGGTTAGACAAAAAGAGGTAAACAGTAATACAAAAAATGTTCTAGAGGCAATCTAGATGTAAAGCATTTGATAAAAAAACAAAATAGCTCTGGCTGGTGTGGCTCAGTGGACTGAGCTCCAGCCTGTTGACCAAAAGGTCACCAGTTCAATTCCCATTCAGGGCACATACCTGGGTTGCAGGCCTAGTCTCCAGTTGGTGGCATGCAAGAGTCAACCAATTCATGTTTCTCTCACACATCGATGTTTCTCTCCCTCTCTCTCTCTTTTCCTCTCTCTCTAAAAATAAATAAATAAACAAAAACAAATTTAGGATTCCCCTCCCTCAATTATGCTTATCCTTAATGGGTTTATACTAAGGAATGAATTTCAAAGTTTGTTCTCAATATGCATGTAGTTATAGACACATTTTATTTTTATTTTCTAATTTTTATAAGATAATAATTTATTATCCTGAAGTTTACCCTGAATACAATAATTTACCCTGAAGTTAGAACTTTAATTCTGTTAAATTCACATTATTTCCATGATTTAGATGTCTTAACTCTCTCAAAAGTACAATAATTGGAAAAGTCCCTTTATAAGTCCATGATTTTAAAGTGTCTGATATTTATAATCTCTGAAAAATTATCTTTTATAGAGTGTTATAAAGGTAAGAACAGCTAATCTTAAAACCACAGGCCAAGTACTTAGTGTGTGATTCCATTTATATAATATTTTTGAAATGACAAAATTTTGGGAATGGAGGGTACAATACAGGTTGCCATGGGTTGGGAGCAGGCAAAGAGGAAGGTAGGTGTGGTTACAAAAAGGCACTTTGTGGGATCCTTTTGGTTTTGAAATTTTTCAATATCTTGACTGTTATCATGAACTCATAAACCTATACATGATTAGATTGTACAGAGCTAAATATACAAACACACAATGAACACAAGCAAAACTGGGGAAATCTGAATAAGATGGTAGAGGATACCAATATTAACAACCTAATTGTGATACTAACATTTGCAAAATGGTACCATTGGGGGAAACCTAGGCAAAGTGTGCAAGGAATCCGTATTGTCATACAACTGCGTGAGAATCTACAATGATTTCAATTAACGTTTTATTTTTAAAAATACCAAAAAATCCCATTAATCCAGAAACAACAAGAGGTAACACAAGACATTTTAATAGTCTCAAAACTCTGTGATTCCATAGGTCAGAAACCAAGGACACGGAGCTGCTCTAACCCCAGCTGAAGCTGCAGGCAGAACAGCGCTGCCAGTGTGGCCCTTCCCTGACTCTCTCCTTGATGTCTGAGCTGCAGTTTAAAGACTTCTAGAAAGGGAGAGAAATAAAGAGGCATACACTGAACCTACCATCCCAGGAAAATGACATAACTCAATAGCGTACAGAGCAATGCAATCAAATGGCTAAAACATGTATCTACAGGCTATCAGCATCAGGATTGCAAAAAAGTAATTGTATAGTGATTTCATGTTATCCCCTCTGGTGGGCTGTCCACTACACAGGAGAAGGATGAGGATGGACACTCTCATCGCCCTTATATCTCAGCTCCTAGCACTGCATTTTACATGTAGAAAGTGCTCAAAGCATGTTTGTTCACTGTGTTTGGATGAAAAAACAAAAAGCCCACATGGCCTATTAGAGTTAATATGGCTTCTCTTTTCCTTCCCTCCAAATCTTCACTTTCTCCTCACCTGCCACCTACACTTAAGCACATATACAGGGACCAAGTTTGCTTCTGTCACAAGATGAGCAGTCATTTAACCCATCTGTGCTTTAGCTCTACTCACCTGTGAAATGAGGGTAATAATTATATCTACTTCAGAGGACTGCCATGAGAATTAAATGAATTAAAGTGTGTCCAGCACTTACAACATTGTCTGGCACGTTGTAAGTACTATGTTGGTGTTTGCTCAATTGCCACATAAAGTGCGACACTGATTATATTAGGGTTAGCTTAGACCTCACAGGTAAAAGACACCATTCTCCACAAGACAGTCCTTACTTTAGACACCAGCCACAAGCTCTGGGGTTCCCAGGCCACCTGTGCTACTGACATGCTGTCTCCTAATTTTAAGGGTTCCCTCTGTCCCCCTCAGGTTCAATAAGTCACTAGATTGGCTCATAGAACTCAGTAAATTGATGTAGTTAGGATTACGGATGTATTGTAAAGGATACATACAAATCAGGACAAGACAAATGAATAAGTGGTGCATAGAATGGGGTCTTGGTGGGTCCCAGACACGAAGCTGCTTTGTACTCAGTACTCCTTAGTTGTCAGCATATCAGTGCATGATTACCAACTAGGAGGTCCACTGGAGCATCAATGTCCAGGAAGAGGTTTTTATTGGGGTTTCATTACACAGCCACAGATGATGGAATCATTGGCCACATGATTAAACTCAGTCTCCAGCCCTCCTCTCTTTCCCACTTGGGAAGTTCCAAGGATTGAGAGGTTATCTCCCAGGAACCAGGGACAAAGATCAACCAAATTCTTTATTATTTGTACAACATTAAGAAAGTTTAGTAAATTGAATAGGCAGAAGTGGACACGAAAGCATTTCAAGATGGAGGGTATCTAAAAATAAAGAGGCCGAAATAAGTCTGGCTCAGTCATGGCACAGTAGAAAAACTCCCCAGCTGATTGGGCTTTGCTGTATTGGAATGTACCAGTCTTGAAGTCAAAACACTGTTGGGGGGCCCTGGCTGGTGTAGCTCAGTGGATTGAGCTCAGGCCTGCGAACCTAAGGATCACGGCTCGATTCCCAGCAGGGCACATGCCTGGGTTGCAGTACAGTTCCCAGTAGGGGACGCACGAGAGGCAACCATACAGTGATATTTCTCTCCCTCTCCCCTTCGCTTCCCCTCTAAAGATAAATAAATAAAATTTAAAAAAAAAACAAACACTGTTGGGGGATCTCAAGACTTAGGGCATTTTTAGTTTTAAGTTTAAGTTAATAAACTTAGTAATTAACGCATGTAGAAAGCTATTGTTCTAAGAACTGGGATGATGGGACCCACCTTAACTCCAAGAGACCCTCAAGCAATTCGACCTTTGTGCCCAGGAGGACTACAGGTGATCAAGATGGTGTCTGAGCCATTGTGCTTCAGGGAGAGAGTGAACATCTGCTGACCAGGGTGCAGCTAAAGAATCACCAGTCAACAGATGAAAGGATGCTAGGAAAATTTCTGGACTGCAGCTTTTACCTGGTTAACCATTTCCCTGAATTCCAAACTCCTTACCTATTTTTTTTCCCTGAATTCCAAACCCCTAACCTACACTTTTCTTTTCCTTTTAAAAATGGTCAGTTTGAGTTGAAACGTAAGACAGTCTTTTAAGGTTCATAACCTGCAGTCTTCTCAGATCGCCAGCCATCTGTATAAAGTGCCCATGAAGATTCAATTCTTGCCTCTATTTATTGGTTTTGGTAATGACAGGCAGCTCAAACACCAACTTTTCTGGTTTCAAGACCAGGACTTTGACTATGTTCTGCTATTCGGTAACTATGGTGCCATCTTGTGGGAGTATGGGGATTATTGTAAATCATCTTAAATCCTTTCTATGAAAGGGGGGCATAATTCAAATAGATATAGATACAACTTAGTGGATTAAAACAACAAAAATATATTATTTTTCACAATACTGTGGGTTAATCAGGTAGCTTTTCAGCTCCACTGCAATTCATGTATCTGCTGCATTCAGCTGGCTGGTGGCTAGGTTGAAAGCTCCAAGGCCTCCTTCACACATGGAGTTGGAGGGGCCTTGGTACTGACAGCTAGGGTAACTCAGTTCTCACCTACACAACATCTCTCTACAGGTGATGTCCCATCTTCCAGTGCTTCTCTCTACAGCCTCATGGCAGCAGGATAGCCTGGACTTTTGACAAGAAAGCAAAAGCAGAAGCTGCCAGTTGTGTTGAGGCCCAGCTCTTTTCCACCATGTTCTATTGGTCAAAGCAAGTTACAAGGCCAATCTAAATTCCAGGGGAGGGGAAACAAACTCCAGCTTGTTGCATGTTTGTGCAGGTAGGGGAGAAATCATTGCAGCCATCTTTGGAAACTGGACCATATCTTCTGACTCCCCCTTTACTCATGCGAAAATGGTATTTTATCTACTTCAACTAGATGAGTGAGATTGAGACATGATATATGATACGTGATAGCATTTTATAAATTGTAAAGTGCTAAACAATTATAATGTAGGTAGATGGTAAAGCAGATTGGAAGAATGAGAGATTGTCCAGGACTATAAAAGGAGATAGAGGAGGTTATTGTAATATTAAAAACATTTATTGAGCATTTGTTATGTGCCAGACATTGCACTAAGTGCTTTGCAGGTATTATCTTCTTTAAATCACCATGACAACCTTAAAAGATGGATATTTCATTGCCATTTTACAGAAAAGAAACTGGAGGCAAGTGGCAGAGCCAGAATTTGAACTCAATTCTGTTTGGTTCTAAAGTCTTATCTACTGTACCCAGAGTTCTTTTATCACTTGTATCATAATCAATCAGCAATTAGTAAGGGGAGGTAGCACCTAGCCCAGAACTGCTGAAACAGGATTTTCAAAGGCAGAACCCAGAATCTGCATTTTAACAGCCATGGTAATGTGGGAGAAGCATTCAACCTCACTGTGTATAGTGAGCATACAAAGGTTTTTCAGTAGTTCAAAGACAATAAGAGGACCACCTCAGAGAAAATTTAGGATTTCAGATACATAGAAGAAAAGCAGTAAGAAAAGTGCCTCGCAGTCGGAGAATAATGAAGGGCTTTCAAAATAATTATGCTTTCTATGCTACAGCTGGGAAATGAAGTGAGGCTAGAAAAGTTAGAAGCTTGACCCAACAACTTGCAATGAACCAAATTTACATTTTGTTTATTAATTCACCTACCTTTCACTTTTTTTGCCTTTGGGCTTGTTATTTCCTCTAGAAAACCACAAGTTCCATCTTCACCCCACCCAACTTGCTAACATCTCTTCATTTCAGGTCTGTGGACAAATGTGTGCCTCCCCTGGGAGGTGTCCCACATGTGTGCTGCACCTTCTTCCGTCCTATATTTATGGGCCCTGTATTGTAAACCTTGTTTATGTTCCTTCTTTGGCACTAGACCGAGACCCTTGAGGGTAAGGACCGTGAAGGTGAGGAGGGAGAAAAGGAAAGATTAAGAGATGGGTTTTAGAACCACTGAATGAACATAGGAGGTGAAGGAGCCACTGCTAAGTTGCACAGTGATTGTATTTTGAAGGCTTATTGAGAGAATAAGATGAACTTTATGGAGTTTACCAAATGGTAGTAGTTTGATATATGGCAGCCCCACAGATGTCTCCTCATGACCAAAACAACTAAAGGCAGCCTAGCAAATCGGTCCCTTCAATAGTCACATGTATTTTATCTTAGCCCATATAACAACTGGTTGACATTTTCTAAACACAAAAGATCAGATTTTTTTTTCTTCACAGGGGCACAAATGAGCCTGGTAAGTCATTTGGGAAAATTACTTAACTTCTAATCCTGTTTCTTAATTTGTTGGAATGAAATGATTAAACCGTTCCTCCAAATTGCTATGGTGACCAAATGTGGTCGCCTCAACACGCTTTACCAACGTTTGGTGGAAAGTAATGACATAGATAATACAATTATAGGACTACTATTAATGTTACGCAGCAACTGCATGCCCTCTCTCCAGCCCCTCTAAATCTCAACAAATCCCAGCAGGTTGAGAGAAGAATAATAGAATTTAGCTCTAACTTTTAGGCAGCCTCCTATTCGGGCAGTATCTGCCGTAACCTAGCGTGGCGGTACAGGCTCCTTCAAGTTCACACCCATAGTTACACTACAGGAGCTTTATTGGAACCACCCACTGGGTAAACTCAGCTTCCTCGACGCCCTTTGATGACGGCAAGACCAGTGCCTCCAAACGGACAGATCTAGTTTGCGCAAGCGCAGCGCGGGCGAGAATGGGCGGAGGCGGGCGGAGGTGGTCGCGATGAGTGGCGAAGAGACGGAGATCACTGTGAATCGTGAGGCCGCCACGGGAGGTGGAGGAGGTGGAGAAGGCGGAGGCAGCGGCGGCAACAGCAACAAGAAGAGGGACTCGCTAGGGGCCGCGGGCTCACCGGCTCACCTCATTGTCAAGGGTACGGAGTGATAGGGGTCTAGTGCTGGCGGATGCTCGGGCAGTCCCACCTCACAGACGGTGCCCTTTGACCTGGGGCGGTGCCTCGGACATTCGCCCAGCTCCTTGCGGCCTCGCGTTTGAGTGTGTGTTGTGGGAAGGCCGTGAGTCTGGGTTGTGCCCGCTATTTCTCTGCGCCTGAGGTCTTCGAGTAACTGCAAGCTAGTCTCTCACTTCCTCAAGGCAAAACAACAACAACAACCCACCTTTAAGGACGTGAACCTTCGCCCGCCTCACCCCCACCCCCAGGCGGCCCGTGGCCGCAGAGGCTCTGGACGCGGCCTAGCGACCGACCTGGCCTGCAAAGAACCGCGAGACTGGGAGTCCGGAAGGCCTGCGCCTCCGGGCAGGTGGTTCCCTTTACCTTCTTCAGCCCTGTCTGCCCTGGAGTGAGTGGGGTAACATGCAAGCGTCTTGAAACACTAAATTTCCATAGACATGCGCGGATGTCCATATGCCCTGTGTGCCTTGAGCTGGGAGAAGGTTGCGACCTAGCTAAGTCTTGCCTTGTCGCAGACCCAGAATTTAGTTTGATTTCCACAGCTCACAATTACTGTTTCCTGCATCAAGATCTTTGCCAGTTTCTCATCGCCGATCTTTCTTAGACCCATCCCTACCCCTGTCAGCCCTACCACACGGCAGTGTTGAAGCAGCCCTTGTAGGACTCCAGACCTTAAGCACCAGCCACAGAGCGGCACCGGCGCCCCTCCGATGCTGCCTCTGTCATTTTAACTTTATCTCATGATTGTAGCAGCCTCAACACGGCTTTTTCTAGACTTCAGGTGGTCTCTCAAGTCTACAATAATTAGGAGTGTGGGAGTGGTGCACGGGTGTTAGGCTAAATTATAATAGTTTATACATGTAATCTTAGTGAACTGCTACTTAATTATTTTTAGTTGTGGTAAAATACACGGAACAAAATGTATCTTAACCATTTTAAGTGTATAGTTAAGTGGCATTAATACACAGTGTTGTGCAACCTTCCATCTTCCCAAAGGGAAGGTCTGTCCCCAATAAACACTTAACGCCTTGCAGCCCCTGGCAACCACCATTCTGTTTTGTCTCTGAGTGGGACTACTCTAGGCACTTTATAAAAGTGTAATTAAACAGTATTTATCCTTTTGTGACTGGTGTAGTTGACTTATCATGATGTCCTCAAGGGTCGTGCATGTTGTAGCATGTCAGAATTTCTTTTTTAAAGCTAAGTAATATACTGAGTGTGTGAACACATACACACACGACATTTTGTATATCCATATATCTGTGGATGAAAACTATTGCTTCCACCTTTTGGTTATTGTGAATAATGCTGCTGTGAACATGGGCGTGCAAATATTTGTTTGAGTCTACGCTTTCAATTTTTTTGAGTATATAGCCAAAACTGCTATTGCTGGATCAAAGATAATTCTATTTCTTAATCTTTTGAGCACTCACCACACTTGTTTTCCATAGAGGCTATACACTATAATCTCACTAACAGTGAACAAGAGTTCCAATTTGTCCACATCTTTACCAAGACTTCTTGTTTTCTGTTTCCTTGCCAGTCCCTTCTAATGGGAATGAGGTAGTATCTTTTAGTTTTGGTTTGCATTTCCCTAATGAATAGTGATGTTTAGCATCTCTTAATGTGCTTTTTAGCCATTTGTATAGCTTGTTTGGAGAAATGTCTATTTAAGTCCTTTGCCCATTTTTAAATCAAATAATTTTATGGGGTTTTTTGTTTGTTTGTTTGTTTGTTTTTTAAGTTGTAGGAGTTCTGTATGTATTCTGGACATCAATCCCTTTTCAAATACGTGATTTGCATATATTTTCCCCCTACCCATGGGTTGCCTTTTCACTCTGTTCATTGTATCCTTTGATGTACAGAAGTTTTTAAATTTTAATGTACTTTTTTTAAAAAAAGATAATTCAAGGGAATTTTTTCAAGTTAATCCAAAACTGAGTTGTAGTTCAAAATATGTCTAGAATATCCTTGGCTTTTTCAATGGAACCATTCTTTTCATTCAGAAAAATCAATTTTTAGTTCATCTTATTTGAAGATTGTCAAATATGGCCAGATATTTGTGTAATCCTACTGCCAAAGAGTGGTGAAAGGGAAGCATATAAATGATTTCAGTACTTAATGCCCTGGGTCTTTGACGGTTTCTGGCCCAGTGGGTACTAGGAGACAGGAGGGCTTCCTGGAGGATAGAGTGTCTTGATCTGAGTCTTGATGAATAACATTAGCAGTTAAGAAAAGAAGGCATATATTTTGGACTTCGTTTGGAACAGCATAAGCAAAAGCATATCTGGGAAACTACACATATCATTACAGTGGGACGCAGATAGGTAGAGTTTGGTGGATATCCAACCATATAAGACTTTACCTTTATAAGGAAATTGGACTTTTTCTTCAATGACAGGAGACTATGCAACAATAAGTGTGAGAATCGAGGTTAGATTTGGGTTTTTCAGTAGAGCACTTGGGCAGACAGTAGTTGATCCTCATCTTGCAGATTGCATTGTCTATTTGTTAAGATAAATTCATAACTCCAAAATCAACATTCGTGGTGCTTTCATAGTCATTCCCACATAGGCAGAGTGGAGGGAAATTTGAGTTGCCCTATGCCCACATTAAGTTGACACTGAGCAATGTAATCCTGTGCTTTTTGTTTCATCTCTCATACCATAAACAGATGTCCTTCTTGCTTTCTGTTTAATGCCATGTTTTTCACATTTTTGTACTTTTTGTTAGTGATTTTGCTTTTGAAAGTGGTTTCAGGTGTAGTGCTGACGTGGCTGTATGCACAAGACAGCTATGTGATGTGCTTTACTGGGCATTAGAGAAATGTCTTTCAGGCCTGAGTTACAGTGGCATTTACTATGAGTTCAGTGTTAATCAGCAATCCAGAAAAAAAGAAAATTCACCAATCTGTGTGTGAGACCACTTCAGAAAGTGCCAAGGTAACATTTATGGTGTGTGATGAAACAGTGGAAGAGCAGCTAAATTTGTGGATTTATGAGATGATGACCTATGGAGAAAGCATAGTGGACAGCACTGTTGTGCAGTTGAAAGGCAAGAAATTTATAGTCAGTTACCAATGGTCAGGAAAATGTTAAATCCTTCTGCTAGTGCTGGCTGGAACTTTCAAAAGTGGTACAGTGTGAAAAATGTTAGACTTGTGGTAAAGCAGGTTCTGCGTATCAGGAGGCTGTAGAAGAACTTCAAAAATACCTGCTGAGTGTTATACAGGAAAAAGTATTATTGGAAGAGTAGATCTTCAACACCAAGGCTGGTTGCTTCACAAGGGTCTTGGTAAACCTATATGACACAAATGGCATTTTGGTTGACAAAAATGTGACAAGAGGCTTGCAGAAACTTATCCTGTATTTCTTTAGGAGCATTGTTCAGTATTCTCTAGTTCTGTGTTTGTGGCAACTTTATAAACATAACTACTGCAAATAATGAGAATTGACTCTTGTATGGAGTGGTTTATAGAAAGATGTGATGAACTGTTAATGTAGGCAAAGTGAGAAAAGCAGGGATGGAAAAGGGGGTGAGTCAATAAGTTGTGAGGAAGAACAACATCTATATGGTGACACCAAGGGTATTATCAGGAAAAATTGCTAAGCACTAAATTGTTCCTTAATATGCACAAAGCTCCACATATTACATTAAAGGTGTCTGAATTTAGGGCCAGGGGAAAAAAGCATCTTTTATTAGCTAATGAGAGATCTGAAATGTACTGTGTTCCTCCTTGTTCCTTAGTCCCATAGCATATTGCTCTTTCATGAAAGTGATTATCCTATTTTTGGGATGAAGGGATATTGTCTAACTCCCACAGTAGAGTGTGGATATTCGGAGAACAAAAGATGGTATCTTTTGTCTTTTATATCAAACAACAAAAGAACGTTTCCCATGTACAATAGCTGTGTGAAAATCTGTAGCTTACAGTTATTTACATTATTTGTAGAGAATTTATTTGTAATCCTTGGACTCCTACAAACTCTGAATTATTATTATTATGTGCTTGTTTTGTTATTGTAATGTTATAACAGAATTAGTTAGTGCCTTAACTATATGTGTATTTCAGAATCCCTTTTTTTCCCTCCAAATCTTTACTATCTTAAATTCTGGAGCACAGTCTTGGTTTTAGAAGTGATCATTACCCATCTCTAAATAGAACTGAATACTCTCTCCAAAGGTTAAGTAAATTCCTATTGTATCAGGCCACAGAAACGGATCTCCCAGAATCAACAAAACTTAATGACTTCTTAGTTACATGGACAATTATATGTTAACTCATATACACACTGTGGACAGTATAAATGCTTCAGTCTCTGAGATACATGCTGGTGGATAGAGATCATTTTAGGACAACATAGTAAGTGGTATGATGAAAGTACATATCCTGAGTGCTTTGGGAATATAAAGTAGGGACACTCCTTGAAACCTAAGAGGAAGCTAGATAGAATTGATGAACATTTTACGGAAGTACAATGTCTGAGCAGTTTTGAAGGAAAAGTGCAGGGAGTTGGGGAATCGTTCCAGGTGGTGACAGTATTATGAATGAGACAGCATGGTTTGTTTGGGAAACTGCAGGTAGTTCAAAATTGCTGACAGGTCTGAGATGAAGCTGGAGCCAGACCATGGAGGCCCTTATGTGGCTTCTAAGGAGCCTTGGATTTTAACATCTTAGCCAGACACTAGTGTTTGTTGAGATGTCAATAGATACTCTTTGTAAATAGATTTTCTTGTTAAATGAGGTCCGTAAATTTCTGCAGAGCATAGCCCTCACTTACGCATTTGTAGTTTGTGTGTGTATACTATAGGCTCCCAGATGATCAGAGGTAAAGGAATCTGTGTAACTTCATCATATCTGTTTCCCAAGCTTAGAACTAAGTAGAATTTTTTAAAGATGAACTATTATCTTCTCAGAGAACTGTTCTAGTTAATGAACCATTGAAGTATTTAAGCAAAAGTAATACTTTTATTTATATATTTTTACTTAATATACTTCCCACGACATATCCTAATAAAACTCATTGACACAGAGAATTGAAATTTGCCCAATTGCATGTCTGCAAAAGTAAGAAATTTGAGGAGCAGATTATACCAGTGAGTAAACCTGAATGGTACATGTTCTTAGTTGGGGATTTAACTCCTCCAGGAATTTTGAGGTTTACTTCTTAAACTATATAGTTGTTACTAGGTAGAATGAATATAATGACTCTCTCAAAAAAGGTAAAATTCAGAACTTTTTTCTTTAATGATGACTTTTTCAGATCTATCAAAAAGTACAGAGACTTTATAATGAACACTGGCCACCAATCTTAATAAATGAACATTAAAAAGACCACAGTGTATCTTGCTCTAATTACATTACTCTCCCTCCTCTAGAGGTAACTGCTGTCTTGAATTTGGTATTTGTTGTTCTCATAGATTTCTTTATAGTTGTATTGCTCCTCTTTGTATGCCAAAAGGAAGCGTCCTTTTGCATATTTTTAAAGTTTATGTAAATAGCTTTGTCCTACTGAAACCATTTTTGTGTATAACATTATATTTGTGGAATTCATCCATGTTAATAAGTGTAACTCTAGTATATTTATTTTACCTGTTGATTTATAGTGTTCCATCATGAGTATGTTTAAGTTATATCCTTTTTTCTTTTGACATTACACTCATTGATAAGTGTCTCTTTTGACATTTGATGTTATATTCACTTATAAGTGTCTGTTTTGTTTGGGTTAGAGATTTTCTAGAGTACAGAGTAGGCATGAAATTGCTAGGTATACATGTCTTCAGTTTTATTAGAGATTGCCAAATTGCTCTCAGAAGTATTTGTATCAATTTACTGACAGTGGATGAAAAGATTTCCTCTTAATTCATTAACTAAACTAGATTTTAACCTTCATGTATTTGTGGGAAACAGGAAGAGTAAAACAAGCTAAAGATTATGTCACTTAACATGGATTAATCTTGAATTTTATTTTGTCTTTATAGATCTTGGAGAAATTCATTCAAGGCTGTTAGATCACAAGCCAATTATTCAAGGTGAAATCCGTTATTTTGTGAAAGAATTTGAAGTGAGTATTTAAAACTTACTTTGTAAAAATACTGCCCTAATTGGTACTGTGTTCATATACAGAAGGGACATTTTCTAGTGTCAAAATTTCTGATTTCATGTGTTCATAAAATTTACAAAGTAAAACTAGTTAAGAGTTATTACTATTAATGGAAGCAGCACGAGACTAGGCAACAGGTGACTTGGGCTCAAGTTCTGTTACCTACTCTGGCATATTTAATGTCTGTCAATCTCAGTTTTTTTAATCTCTACAATGAGATTTGGGGAGGGCGGGGGTAGGGGTTGAGAGAAGACCTTAAAGACTGATTGGCCTTTTCCAGACCTACTTTCTGTATTTTTTCCTAAGTTAGGACTTCAGTACTCAAAACATAAGAATCATCCTTAGGTATTCTCTCATATTCAGTGAATAGGTCTTCTGGATTATATTGTAAATCTCTAGCCCTTCTAACTTAATGCAACTGCTTTATGAACCCAGTCAAATCCGATCTTTACCCTGCTGCGAGTGCTCTGACATTATTTCACTTCTTAAAACTCTTTGATAATATTTGCCATCTATAGGATAAAAGTCCAAGTATTGTTCTGTGACCTGTTCCCTACCTTTCTAGCTTTCATGCCCCACCCCGCCTTGCATGCGCTATTCCAGCAATACCGATGCACCAACCTGCCATCTTATTTCATATTACTGTTATTTTGCACTTATATGATTGGTTCCCCATTGAGGATTCACCTGATTTAAGTCAGACCCACTGAGGATAATCTCCCTTTTTTAAGGTCAACTAATTTGGGACCTAAAATATATCTGCAGAGTGTCTTCATAGCAGCACCCAGACTAGGGTTTGGTTCAATAACTGAAAAGAGGTCTGGGTACATTAGGGATGGGGCTTGGTGGCCATCTCAGTGTTCAGCCTACCATAAGCTCTTATAACTACTTGATAGTTTTCTTGTTATATACTTGTGTATTACCTATCTTCCTTCATTAGAATATAGGCACCATGAGAATAATAGGGACTTACCGTATTTTTCAGACTATAAGATGCACTTTTTTTACCATTTTTTGCTTCAAAATTTTCCCCCTATTTTCCTCC
This sequence comes from Glossophaga mutica, assembly GCA_039655065.1. Classification (NCBI taxonomy): domain Eukaryota; kingdom Metazoa; phylum Chordata; class Mammalia; order Chiroptera; family Phyllostomidae; genus Glossophaga; species Glossophaga mutica. The sequence continues at coordinate 89,471,062 of CM077307.1, read as the reverse complement.
TCTAAAATCTAGGTGCATCTGGGGTCCACACCATAAGATGCACCTAGGTTTTAGAGGAGGAAAATAGGGGAAAATTTTTCAAAGCAAAAAATGTAGTAAAAAAAGTGCATCCTATAGTTTGAAAAATACGGTACCTTTTTTATTTTCTCTTGTACTCAAAATGCCTGAAATAATGTCTGGTGCATTGTAGCTGCTTAATATGATTGAAAAAAACAAGTAGCAGAGCTTGGACTAAAACTTGGGTTTTCAACATTCAGTGATGTCATAAATCGTCTTTTTCATAAGTCATCTTTTTTGCCAGTCTGGTTAATTTGAAATACGGAATAGTTATTATTAAAAAAAATTTAAATACACCTTTAAAGATCTACTCTATATTTAAAGAATCATATAATTTTGTAATAACAGTGGATTCTCTAATTCAGTTTCCTCACTCAATAGAAACTGCGCCCAGAGATGGAAAGCAATGTGTGAAAAGCCATGCAGCTGAGTAGTGGCTGAGTTATCCCTAGAATGCAGGTGTCATTGTACTTACTTCATTGTTCTTTAAATAATGTAGATACTTTCTGTGAAACTGAGTCTTGTATGGAAGACAAAAGAAGTGGCACATTTATGCTGCTGAATATGTTCTATTTAAGAGCTCACTTCCTATTGAAGCCAATACCTCTTTTTTTTGTTCGTTTTGTTTTTTATCCTTACCCAAGGACATTTTTCAGAGGGAGAGGAAGGGAGTGAGGACAGGAAAGAGAAAAACATCTATAAGAGAGAGAAACATTGATTGGTTGCCTCCTATACATGCCCAGACCAGGGATCATTTGTGCCCCCATGGGGAAATGAATTCACAACCTAGGTATGTGCCCTGATTGGAAATCTGAACCAGCAGCCCTTTGGTTTTGGGACGACACTCCAACCAACTGAGCCACACTTGGCATTTTTAACTAGGATGAAGGTAGTTGCCAGGAGCATGTGTCTAAAAGGAGACCAATTACAGTTGGCCCTCTGTTTCCATGGGTTCTGCATCTGTAGATTAAAAATATTCAGCAAAAAAGTTATGTTGTTTGTGTGTATTATATACTTAAGCCTAAGATGGTTGTGTTTATATTGAACATGTACAGACTCTTTTCTTGTTGTCATTCCCTAAACAATACAGTATAACAACTATTTAGAAAGCACTTACATTGTATTAGTATTTTAGGTAATGTAGAGATGATATAAAATATTTGGGTGACTGTGTGTAGATTATATGCAAATACTATACCATTTCATGTAAGGGACTTGAACATCCTCGGATTTTGGTATCTGCGGAGGGGTCCTGGAACCAGTTCTCCATTATACTAAGGAACAGCTGTTTCTGCATTCTGGATTGTTAAGCCCTCAGAGAGCTTTTTGGAGAGGAGGCTGTGTTGAAGAATAGAAAAGACATGGGCCTTGGAGCTTTATGTATCTGAGTTACGCATCCTGGCACTCTTCTTACTAGTTATGATTACTTTACTGATGCTTAGTTTTCTTACTTTAAAAATGGGAATATATTCAGTAATACAGTAATATATACTGCAGAAGTTTTGTAAGGATTAAATGTAATACATTTTTAAAAATTCCTAGTATATAGATATTTGACAAATGTTGGTAAGTTATTAAGAGAAAATGGTAGTGAGTACAATCAAATAAAAATGTATTAATTCAGAATTTGCTGTAATTTTTATGAACTTGGGTTCAATTTTTTATGTCTTAGGAAAAATAGGGATTTACTAAGCAAGTGGCCCAAGCATTGTCTGAACAATATGTTTACTGAAGAATAAAATTTTCACCCTGGGTATGATAGATGCAAGCTTTTATAAATGTCTTAAGCATTGATTTTGTGTGAGACAATGTCAGGAACTAATGCATGAAGCATTCTTATATTGTCTTTGAAAAATGGTCTCTGAAGGGCTAAAAATATTTTGTTGGGCAAGTTTGAGCCATTATCTTCAACTACATATATTTTCTTTTCTTGAAATGTACATGATCTAGTCTTCACACAGTGACCCTCCCCGGTTGGTCTTCTTGCGAGTTTGGTGGAGAAAAGCTGAAAGCATTTTAGACTTAAGAGTTAAAAGGATAAGTGCATTATTTACAATTCTTTTCTATGTTGATCCAAACAGTAACATCCCCTGAGTCTAATTAGTCCAAGTGCTCTTCACCTAGACTTGCATGGTTGGACAGAAAGGGATGGGAAAGCAGAGCTATCAGTAGATCTTCTTTATACCATTTAATTGTAGTACACTTTAAGAAAAACTGACTAGTATTTGACACTAAAGTTGTTTATAGTTTATATGTTTAAAAAAGTTAACACACATGGCAACAATCATCTTTTCTGTGTAAAATTTTATCTCCAAAGGAAGGGAATAAATGCCACATGGTGGCAGCATTACTTAAGTTATTGAAGTACTGATACCCTGCATATTATTTTAAGCTTTCTTTTTTTGTGTTTGCTAGTATTTCTGGACATTGACCGTCCTTCTCCTGGCTTTATACAAATCTTTTATCCCCTTGATTCCAATGATCATTGGGAACAAGATCCCAGTGGGGCCCTTCCAGTGAGCACCAGTTGGTCATGTCAGTGGAAGAGGCATTGTCTTCTGCACCATTGTCTTTCTAGCCATAAGGAGATGTCATGGCCTCTCACAAAGAACAGAGGAGAGGCCTCTGTTAGTCAGCATTTATAAAGTGCTTCTTTATGGGATATGTGGTCCTGTTTCAAGTTTCATGTTTTATTTTTAGCGAATTTTGTTCTTTGAATGCTTTATTGAATAGTTATTGAGTACCTAGGTATATCAGTAAGGAATGTATTTAGTTACTAGTAACAGACACCTGAAAAATATTAGCTTTAACAAGTGCGTATTTTTCTCTCACAATACCCAGAGCCTATGGCTGGTATGATGACTCTATGATGTCAGTTTCCCCTGTCCCCTGATTTTTTTTTTCTTCTACCTCCCTGGGGTGTTACACTTACCCTTATATCTATAAGTTGTCTTTGGGAGCTCCTGCAATTCATGTAGCAAAAAGGAAGGCAGGTGGGAAACATCTAGCAGGCTCTGTTATAGGCAAATTTACCACTCCTAATAATATTCGGGTGCTGCTAGGAAGAAGGGAGAGGAGAGTAGATCCAGGACTATCTCTCACAATAGATATGTGAAAAGTAAGAAACAGTCTCTACCTCCAGGAAGTTTATAAACTAGAGAGAAGAAAGACATCAAACAAAGAGTTTTAAGGGTGGAATTATTATGACAAAATAAGCCCAAAGTACTTGAGATCACAGAGGAGGAACCAACTCTCAACAGAGATGGAAGGAAAATTTTCACAAAGGAGGTGATGTATGAGCTGAGAAAGAAAAATAGATGTTATCCAGATAGAAAAAAATTGATTACTAAAATTAGAGGCAAAAAAAGTATTCAAATAAGTATAGTAATTATAGGAGTTGGGATGGATTGTGTTGATGAGTTTGAATGTGAGTTAAATTGATGGAGAGAAAATCCCTTAGAAGGTAGGACAAACTGGAATTTCACTTGATATCCTGACCTCTCATTTTTAGTTTGCTTATTAGAGTAACCGTCAGATTATTAAATATCACTATAAAGTCTATCCCATGTAGCATGTAATAAATATATGCCCGAGATGGTTTAAATCTGGAATACTGATTAGTTTTGTAATTGAAAGAAAAATTTGAATGGTTTCATTTTCTTTCTAATACTATCAAATTAAATTTTTATTTTATTTTTATTTTTTACATTTTTTGGTGTTCACATACACTTGTCTCCATTTTCTGCCCACCACTCTTCCTCAGCCCAGACATCCCCACTTCCCACCCTCGATCCTACCCCCCTTTGTAAATTTTTAATGTAAATATTATAGTAACTGTACTAATGTTCTTAATAATTGCTAACATTTTTAAGTGCTTAGTTAGCAGGTACTGTTTTAAGTATATTACATGAGCACTTGTTATTACTTTCAACCGAAGAAAAATTAACTGTATATGAAATTTTTAGGGATGTTACACATTGGAAACCAAGTTTCATTAGTACCAATCTTTGTTCTGAGAATTTTCACCTCAGAAATAACAGGAATATACAAATAAAAAGATGTTGGCTTATAGTTTTCCTTTTGTAATAGATGTCAGTAGTGTGCCTTAGTCAAAAAATACCAGTATAAAAACAAGCACAGCCCTGGCCAGGTATCTCAGTTGGTTGGAGCATTGTCCCTTACACCAGCAAAAGTTGTGGGTTCAATCCCAGTCAGCGCATGTACCTAGGTTGCAGATTCAATTCCTGGTTGGGGCGCTCATGGGAGGCAATTGATCAATGTTTCTCTCTCTCTTCCCTGCAAATCAATAAATATATTGTCAGGTTAGGATTTAAAACAAACAAAAAACAAAAAACAAAAAAACAGGCACATACCAGATGGTAAGTTTAAGGGTAGAGACATCTTGTCTTATGTAACACTATCATTGGGCCTAATAATAGTTTAAATTAATTAGTCGTCAGTAGGCTGTTAGAGAGGTAAGACTACAAATTCACTTACTATAATGAGTGACTACCAACTCACCTGCTACAAGAAACAACTATTTAAATAAGTGGTTCTTAAGTCTAGGAGGTCATGGACTCCTTGGAGAATTTCCCCCCTCAGAAAAACAGAGGACAAATATATTCAATTTGAGTGCAATTTCAAGGGGATTCTTGAATAAGACTCTGAATGGAGCTGTACAACTCCCCTGTCTTTTCTTTCTTGTCTTTCTCTATGAAATGAGGTATCATTCTTTTGCATCATAATAAATTAATCTACTGTAAGGGATGGAATAATCTCTGGTCTTTTTTTTTTTTTAACTCTCTAGTCCTGATTCTTCCAAATTCCAGTGCCATCAGGAGAAGATGGCAGTAGCTGTGGTATAGTGTTTATTTCCTCCTTGAATCTGTTTATAAAAATAGAATTAGGATAGCAAAACCAAGCAGCATCTATAAAACCAGGGGAAAAGTTATTCTCAAAACACGAAATGACCAAATCACCAAGAGCTGAAAAGCTTCTGTGTATAAGAAACTGCAGGAAGAAGAGTAGAGAAGGCAAAAGGCTAGAAAACCTCAAAATTACCACCAGGTATCTTTAGAAATTTGATGGGCCAGTCTGAGAACAGCAGCAGTAACTGGGAAGGGACTTCTTCACAGGCTCCAATTTATGAGTGAGTGCTAGCAAACCACAGAAAAGGCTCCTGGAGTTAAGCAAGCAGTCTGTGAGTTTGAAACTCAGAAAACCTTTTCAGAACAAGGTTCTGCACTCTGGAGAAACTATAGGAAATTGAATACATTCTGAAACAGACAAATGGGAGTTTTAGAACTTCAAAGTTAGAAAGGCATGTCCTGACCACTCCTCTCTTCTAAAGACAGAGGAAAACAAAATTTCAGCTTTTAAGCAAGAGTCAAATCCCATACGAATTTATTACAGGATGAAGACCAGACAATGTCCTTTAAGGCAATGAAAAGTAAGAAAACTATGACCACAAAGAAACATGAAAACTAACATAATGTTTTTAAATGAGCTTGTAGGTGTAAGAAAATTATAGAAGGAAAGAAAGAATGGTATTAGTCAGAATTATAAAAACTCAAATGATTGGATAAAATAGAAATAGAAAAAATAAAAGGTAAAGTGAAAAATGTCAGTAAAAAGAGAATTAAAATACTTTAAAAATTAAAACTAGAAGGGACATAAAGATGAATAAACACAAGTGACATTGAAAATAAACTTTAAAATTCAAAACACATGTCTGAAGATATAAAAAGAATTCAAGAAAAATGAGGAGTCATTATAAATACAGAATATCCAATATATGCATAATAATGAGCCCCTAGAGAAGAAAATCAGCAATGTAACAGAACAAATGTAAAAACTAGAATTCAAGAAAACTTTCCCAAAATAAAAATATTAATGAAATTTTATTAAAGGATGTAATGCATTCAGGGACAGTTAATCCAGAACAGCCAACACAGACATTTTTTTATTAAATCTGTTGGACTTCATAGAAAAAATATTGTTTGGGCAACCCAACAAAATTGCTAAGCCCTTTATTAGTTGAAAAAAATCTGATTATTAACAGATTTACCTGTCTTATGGCAAAAGACGGTGGAGTAACAGCCAGGGGTTTTCTGTCTAACCAAACTGACCCCCAGATATAGGGAGCACAAATTCACTGTTAGGGTCATGCAAGGACTCTGGGAGTATTGTTCCCGTGAGCCTTTCCTGAGTAGTCTATTATGTAATCAACAGAATGAGTTTTAGACGACAAAATGATGGGAGAGACTTTTACTTAATGACATTCTGTAAGCATTAAGTATATATTTACTTGTAGAATTGAGACTAAACTGTGGTTATAGGGGAAACACTGTAACGTGTCATAGCTCTGTTCTGCCAGTGTAGACAGATACAGTCTATCAAAAAATGGAAGGAGAGGGGAGGGTAGATGAAATATAGAATACCCTATTTGTTGCCTTATAAATTTTAACTAAGAGTAAAAGGATACTATTTCAAATTGGGTCCTGAGGGAGAGGGATAGGCTAGAGAAGGAACAAGTAATAACCCATTAACATCACTTATTGCAGGCAACTGGTGGACAACAGCCAAAAAAAGCGGAGACCATAAAGTATTAGTATCAACATAATCATGAGAGCAAAAATGTCAACTTTTCTAATTATTAGAATAAGACTATATGACCACGTAAAGATTATGTATGTTATGTTTGTAGTTATGAATCATTTAATAAAGTGATACAAGAACGGTTTATATATCATGTTTCTCTTTAAGAAGAATTGAAAAAATATATTTGTATACATATACATTTATGTACATTTTATATATGCATGTGTGCATACGTACACACATATGTGGGTGGATGTGTGTGGATGTGTGTGTGTGTGGATGCATATCCTATACTTAAAACAATGGTGGAATAAAAAAATTTATACCATTACCTAAAGAGAGAGTGGTAGAGGGAATAGTATGTAAAGGAGGATAGGTATAGAAGTGAGACTTTTTGAATACATATATATATATATATATTTTTTTTTTTTTAGAGATACAATTTGGAGCCATGTAAATATTTTTCATAATTAAAATAAAATTAAATTTTAATGAGCAATTCCTCCCAAGTAAAAACTGTAATAAAGCAAACCTGTGTTTGTAGATGTTAGCGTTGCCATGCAGAGAGAAATTATTCCAAGTAACTGTATTTTCTTTTTAAATCCTCACCTAAGGACATTTTTTAATCAGAGAGAGAGAGAAAAACACTGATTATTTACCTCCAATGCATACCAACTGGGGTGTCGTGGCAGGGAAATGAGCCTGCAACCTTTGGTTTATGGGAAGATGCTCCAACCAACTGAGCCACACAGGCCAGGGCTATTCCAAGTAACTTGAAAACAGTAATTTGACTGTAGTTCCTTGTGGAATGTCCCTTGAAAAAAAAACCCAAACAAACAAAAAACTAACTGTTTTCACTAATCATTTTGTTGATACTAGCTAGTATTAGTATTGTTAATTTCATTGAATTGGTGATAAAGCAAATGTTGTTGATTTGAAAGAGATAAGACAGAGTTGGGTAATTAAAAACCCTGTAGTCCTGAAATTAAGTTTGACTGTGAACTTACAATGTATCTTTTCTTTAAAAACAAACCTATTTCCTAGCCTTGTCCACTGAAAAGCCTAAAAATAATGACCAGCCCTGTAGCAGTGAGCACCCCTAGTGCTCAGTCTCTAAGTACTACTTTAAATGCTGGTGGTATTTAGAGACCTATTAATTCCAGGTCTGGTCCAGGAAATGGATGATGAGCTTGGGGCATCAGGTTGTACTAGAAAGCAAAGAAACTACTAAAGAACACTAGAGTTTGGTCTAAAGCAGTCCAGAGTCAATTTGAATAGGTGTTTACTGGACAAAGACAGGGCAGTTTAAGCACTAGTAAGGAGAAATACTGTAATGAATGAAAATTTTCAAATATTTTTAATTTTTGAGTTACACAGAAATATGTTAAAAAAAAAAAAAAAAAACCTTCAGAGAATACTAGGGAACCAAATTATTGTTTTAGGGAAATGATCAAGTGGTTGTTTTGTTTGTTTGTTTTCTGTTTGTTTTTTTTTGGGGGGGTTCCAAGTGTTTTATTTTGCCTTTCATATGTGAGCAATTCTCATAATAACCAAATAGTGAAAATTTCTCTTTATGGTGGTATTCCTACTGATAAATGAAGACAGAATGCTAGCTAGCAATATCCTGTGAACAGTATACAACCCACATCTGAAATGTTTTTTATGAAAAAATAGAACCCTGAATCTGATCAAGCCTCTAGTTCTACCTACCAGTTTACAAGAAAAAGAAGAGACAAAAGAATATGTTTAATTATACCATAGGGATTCATTCAGCAAAAAAAAACCAGACTGTGGGAAACTGCAGAACAAATGGCTCACTTTTTTTTTTTCCCAATAAATTGGAAGGTGGGGAAAGAGATGGGGGACAAATCTATAGCTTAAAAAATATTTAAGAATCACAGTAACCAATTACAATATAAGAATCTTATTTAGATTTTGCATTTTTAATTATATTTTGTTGATTCTGTTACTACAGTTGTCCTAATTTTTACCATTTTGCCCCCCCTGCACCCAGCAACCCCCAATCCCTCAGACAATCCCCGCACCATTGTTCATGTCCATGGGTCATGAGTATAAGTTCTTTGGCTATTCCATTTCCTGTACTGTACTTTACATCCCCCTGGCTGTTCTGTAATTACCTATTTGTACTTCTTATTCCCCTCTCCGCTTCACCCATTCCCCCACACCCTTTCCCATCTGGCAGCCCTCAAAATACTCTCTGTATCATGATTCTGTCCCTGTTCTTATTGTTTGCTTAGTTTAGATTTCATTGTTGATATGTATTTTTTTTTTTGCCATTTTATTGTTCATAATTTTGATTTTCTTTTTCTTAAATAAATCTTTTTAGCATTTCATATAATAATGGTTTGGTGGTAATAAAGTCCTTTAGTTTTTTCTTGTCTAGGAAGCTCTTTATTTGCCCTTCAAGTATAAATGATAGTTTTGCTGGGTAGAGCAGCCTTGGCTGTAGGTCCCTGCTTTTCATGGCTGAATATTTCTTGACAATCCCATTTAGCCTGCAAAGTTTCTTTTGAGAAATCACCTAACAGCCTTATTGTAACTCCCCTGTAAGAAACTAACTGCTTTTCTCTGCTGCTTTCAAGATTCTCACTTTATCTTTAACCTTTGGCATTTTTTTAAATTTTTTAATATATTTTATTGATTATGCTATTACAGTTGTCCCATTCCTCCCCTTCATTCCCCTCTACCCTGCACACCCTCTCCTACCCACATTCCCCCCTTTAGTTCATGTCCATGTGTCATAAGTTCTTTAGCGTCTACATTTCCCACACTATTCTTGCCTTCCCCCTATTTTCTACCTACCATCTATGCTACTTATTCTCTGTAGCTCCCCCGCCCCCCGGTTGCTAACCTTCCATATGATCTCCATTTCTGTAGTTCTGTTCCTACAGAACTGTTGTAGCTGTTTGCTTTTGTTCTTGTTTTAGGTGTGGTTGTTAATAATTGTGAATTTGCTGTCATTTTACTATACATATTTTTTATCTTCTTTTTCTTAGATAAGTCCCTTGAACATTTCATATAATAAGGGCTTGGTGATGATGAACTCCTTTAACTTAGAAGTGCTTTCTCTTCCCTTCCATTCTAAATGACAGCTTTGCTGGATCGAGCAATCTTGGGTGTAGGTCCTTGACTTTCATGACTTGGAATACTTCTTTCCAGCCCCTTCTTTTCTGTAAGGTCTCCTTTGAGAAATCAGCTGACAGTCTGATGGGAACTCCTTTGTAGGTAACTGTCTCCTTATCCCTTGCTGCTTCTAGGATTCTCTCCTTCATTTGAATCTTGACTAATGTAATTATGATGTGCCTTGGTGTGTTCCTCCTTGGGTTCAACTTCTTTGGGAGTCTCTGAGCTTCCTGGACTTCCTGGAAGTCTATTTCCTATGCCATATTGGGGAAGTTCTCCTTTATTATTTGTTTAAATAACTTTTCCATTTGTTGCTCTTCTTCTTCCCCTTCTGGTACCCCTATAAGTCGGATGTTGGAACGTTTAAAGATGTCCTGAAGGTTCCTAAGCCTCTCCTCATTTTTTTGAATTCTTGTTTCTTCCTTCTGGTCCACTCCATTGATTTGAGTCCCAGTTTTCTTCCCATCACTGTTGGTTCCCTGTGCATTTTCCTTCATTTCACTTAGTGTAGCCTTCATTTTTTCATCTAATTTGTGACCAAATTCAACCAGTTCTGTGAGCATCCTGATCACCGGTGCTTTGAACTGTGCATCTGATAGATTGGCTATCTCTTCGTTGCTTAGTTGTATTTGCTCTGGAGCTTTGATGTGTTCTTCCATTTAGGCCATTTTTTCCTTTGTGTTGTCATGCGTGTTACGTATGAGGGGTGGAGCTTTAGGTGTTCACCAAGTGGGGCAACCCATGTCACTGGGTTGTGACGCTGTATGTGGGGGTGGGGTCTGAGAGGGGACGATGGCGCTTGCTCTGCTCTCTGTTGGAGTTCCCTTCCGCCACTTCCCCCAAGCAAACTGGGCCCTTCTGGTGCTGATTCCTGTGTGGGTGGGCTTGCGTACATTCTAGGACCCTGTGAGTCTCTCCAACGAACTCCTATGAGTTCCTCCAACGAGGAAAAAATCCTCCAACGAGTCTCTCCATGAAGCTGGGAGTTTCTCCCGCCGCTGCAACCCCCCACAGGTTTTTCTAATCTTTGTAATAAACATTTTATTTTGTATTGATTTTAGATTTACAGTAAATTTGCAAAGAGAGTGCAGAAAGTTCTTATATACTGTTCCCCTTTTTCTCTCATTGTTAATGTCTTATATTACCATGCTATAGTGGTGACAAACTAAGAAACCAGCATTGGTACATTACTATCAATGAAACACCAGACATTATTTGAATTTCACCAGTTTTTCTCTTACAGTCATCTTTCTGTTTCAGGATCTGCTCCAGGGTACCACAATGCATTTAATTTTGCTTGTCTCTCTAGTCTTCTTTGGTCTGTGATAGTTTCTTAGCCTTCCTTGTTTTTCATAATCTTGACGTAGCATATGGTTGTTCTGGTGACTAATGTGTTATTATGGCAAAAGAATACAGAACAAAGTCATTTAAAGGAAACAAGTGCATGGGGAGGAGTCTGGATGAAACCAGGCAGATGTTTCCAAAAGTCCTCTCCCAGTGGAGTCACACAGTATGTGCTTCATTCCCTCAGCGGTGGGCTGTAACAACACATGTGAGACGTTATCCATCAGGGAAGCTGGCCTCAGCCTAGGACTCCATGGTTTTTATTGGGGACTGGTCAGGTTGGCAATCTTTGCCTAGCATGTATCCAAATTGCAGATTCTCAGAAGGACGGAAGCATCTTGTCATTTATAGAAAGTTTTATACCAGTATATGGGACTGTTTCCTGCTCAAGTTCCCAGCCCCCCACCAATGGCCATTCTTACAAGCAGGCCTTTCTAAGGATAGTAATCTGTGGCCTTCACTGTTAACTCTTTTCTGCATAGGCAAGTATTTACATATTACCTTTACTTCATATTTTTATTTGAGAAAAATAGAATCATTAAAAATATAGAGTATAAGTAATATAAGAATAAAAAATGAAATTTAAAGTCAAAGGGCCTCGTTTTTGTTCTTTTAGTCCTTCTAATTCCCATTTTTAAATATTGTTGTAAAAATAGTACTCATATTGCAACTTTTAACTTTTGAAGCATTTTATAATTTAAAAAAAAATACCTCCTGATTGTGACCTCATTTATTGCCAAATAATTAGAAGAAGGCTGTGTAAATTTCAGTAATAGGTAATAACATAACAACCAAAACCTGGGTGGTAATCCCAGAAAGTAATTACTAAGATTTAAGACACAATATGTACTAGTCACTTATTTTCTTTTGATAGGAAAAACGTGGTCTTCGAGAATTGCGAGTTCTTGAGAATTGGAAAAATATGATCCATGAAACAAATGAACATACTCTTCCCAAATGTAGAGAAACAATGCAAGACAACTTAAACCAAGTTCTCCAGAGATGTAAGCCAGCTGTTGTTTATTGTATTGCTTTATTTCAAATGAGTGCTATGCCAAAATACATATCCTTGAGTATTCTGGTGGGAGGTAAAGAGAGAGAATTTGTAACCAGAACATGTAAGAGAGGTGCCCTGTTACAGAGAAAGTGGTTATCTAGTGATTACCGTATCTTTTGGACCATAAGAGGCACCTAGGTTTTAGAGGAGGAAAATTGGGAAAAAAATTTTGAAGCAAAAGATGTAGTAAAATATTTAATAACATAATATTTCACCAATGTAAATGTAAACAGAACTCAACAGTAGCATTAACAACCATTATTCCTCCCAAATTTGGCGGGGGTAGGGGGAGTGGGGAGGAGTGCATCTTATAGTCTGAAAAATACGGTAATATGTATCGCCATTGATGTTAAGAGCATTTATCTCCAAAGTGAGATGTGTGCTTCTACAGTGCACAAGATTGTCCTTTTAGGATATGAAAACATTGAAACATTTTTTACTTTAAAAAATTTAATCCTTTAGAAAAATTTTGATAACAAACAGTTAGGATCTGAAATAAGACTTTATCAAATAGGATACTGGAGTTTTGTTTTGTTTTGTTTTTTTAACTTTTTCCAAAAATAATCCTGTCACAGACATTAGTATTTTACCACTTATTTTCATTAAGCAAAATAATTTCATTTGAAGTCATAGTTGATTGAAAAGAATACATATTAACCTTAATCAAATTACAACATAAAAGGAGTTTTATTAGTACTGATTTTAAAATTAGAAGTATATCAGAAATGTAAGGCTTCTCCTTGCATCTGTATTTACACTATTCAGCTTGTCCAAGGATAATCCTGGTAAATAATGATGGATTACTGAAGTGCAAAATAAAAAAAATATCTTTCTGGGGAACGAAAAGAAAAAAACTGGCCAGTGAAGGAAGAAAACAACTGAGAGACCGTGGCTAATAATTGACTTAAGTCTTTTTGTGCCAGTCCAAGTTAGTTTTGTGTATTCTAACGCTAAAAGGAGGTTGAAGAGGATAAATAAGATCACATTTAGTCTCTTTGAGGGAACAGCAAAAAGTCTAAAATTAACCTTAGGCTTTTGCATTTTACAATACTACCAACTTCTTCTTGTTTATTCATACTGTCACTTCCTAAACTTGACATTCTCAATATTATGCTAAAAATAAAACAATTATTATTAATAAGAATGCTTATGTATGCATTTGAGCTGTGCCTATATAACTTTCCTTTTCTACACTTTGAGTATAAAAAAATAAATTGGGTAAAACTTGGTAAAAATCTATAAATGGTTATTTCTACTTGCTTCATTCTGGGTCTGAAGTTACTTCTGATATAAGACTAACCTCTTAAAAGTAGAGTCTTCAGGCCTGGCCAGGTGGCTCAATTGGTTGAACACCAAAAAAGGTTGAGGGTTTGATTCCCAGTGGGAGTGCATATGGGAGACAACCAATCAGTGTTTCTCTCTCTCTCTCCCCCTCCCTTTATTTCCCTCTCCTTCCTTCTCCGTCCTTCTGCCCTACTCTCTCTACCTCTCTCCTTCTCCCCTGTCCCTCTCCCTTCCTTTCTCTGTAAAATCAGTAAACATATCCTTGAGTGAGGGTTTAAAGAAAAAAAAGTCTTCACAATGAAAGTCTTCAAAATGAAATAGAAAAGTATTATAGGTAATCTAGAATCCAAAATTAAATGTATTCTTCTGAAAGGAAGAATTAAAACACAGAAAATGCCAAGTTAATAGTTAAGGTTTTAACATATATGGACTGCTTTGCTTCTTATTGTTAGCTTTAGAAAGTAAGCAATGGCTTTTGGAAGTGCTTTTCTGCTAGAAGCAGGAAAGGCTTCCTCAGTAGACTCCAATATAAGTATTTTCTTATATGTTTTCATATTATATTATCCTGAGCAGCACAAGTATAATGGAGATAATTACCTCCTTTTGAAGCTGATATAGTTTTAATAATTCACCTAGGTCAGGGGTCAAACTCATTCTCACCAGGGGCCACATCAGCCTTGCAGTTGCTGCCTTCAAAGGAACAAATGTAGTTTTGTTCTGTGCCTGCTTGTAGAACTACCACATTTATCTCTTCTATGCCTATTTGAGACTGTGCTGGCATTGCCATCTACTGCATGTCAGAACGCTACTGGTGTTGGATTTTGGTCTAACATGGTGCACAAAACTAAGTAACTGTGGAACAGTAAAGTGGGGACATCTCAAATGATTTGAATGGAGACCTATTACAGAATCTGCTGCTCAGAACTGTTTCTGCTTTTGTGTGTGTAGCACCACCTACCTCACAAATTGTGTTTGGGTGAGCAGAGGCTTTTTAGACTAAAACTTTCCTGTGGTTCCTTAACACCACAAAAAGTAAACAACAGCTCTAGGACAGCGATTTTCAATCTTTTTCATCTTCTGGCACATATACACTAAATACTTAAATTCTGTGGAACACTAAAAAACATATTTGACAAAAAAATAGGTATAATGTGGATTCATCTTCACCAGAGGCTATTGTTGTATTGGCTGTTGTCATTTTTTTATTTGACAGTCTAAGGGAAAAGAGGTCAGTGCCCCTGATTCATTTTTTAAAAAATTCTTGTTCAACACTGGTTTTAAATTGCTGCTCTAGGAAGATACATAAAAGCAACTCATAAAGTAACCTGTCATTAAGATAAAGCCTTTAATTTTTTCTCATCCTGTGTTCCACTCATTAATTATTTAATATACTTCATCAAGTTTGTTATCTAGAAATCTGGTCCTTGATTTAGAGAGTAAGAAGGACAAAAAACCTTTAGGTTATTCCTGGTTTAATTTAACTAATACAGCCATGGTAAAAAACAAATAAACAAACAAACAAAAATCTCCTTTCCTGCCTCCCTCTTTCTTTTTAAGAGCACTATTTTTTTTAAATTATTTAAACAAAAAATAAATGTTAAATAATAACAAAAAGAAATAAAGAAGAAAATAGAAAGAAAAAGGAGAAAACAGTAAGTCACCTTAATAACTACTTAAAGATAAGTATTGTTTTTGAACTTTGGAGAACATCATTCCAGAAATATTTCTGTATTGTATATCCAAATGGAAGGATGGGTGGTGGGGTGATATCTGAATGAATAGATGGGAGGGTGTGGGGGGAAGAGAGTACTTTTGATGAGAATGGGAACATATACATTTTAAGTTGAGGTACTAATTTTAAATTTTATTTTAATTTAGCAGAACAAAAACTTTAGTAAAGCTGAATTAGTAAACTTTAGTAAAGATATTTAGAAATACCTTAAAATACATGTTTCTTTACTATAAAAGAGTAGTTACTAAAAGGTCAAAGAAAAGTCATGAGACATTTTAAAATTATTAGCATCATGTTATTGAATTAATTAATGCCACAAGAGATCAAGGGGTTAGGACTTTTATATCTTTTCTCTTGCAGCTTTTCTCCAATCTTTCACTTGTGAATTTTAGCTTTGGAAGGTTTTACAGTATTTGCTTTGTGTTCTTGCAGTTTGTTTGTTTTTTTAAATATTTTTTTAAGATTTTTATTTATCTTTGGAGGGGAAGGGTAGGAGAAAGGGAGAGAGTATAGAAATATCAATGTATGGTTGCCTCCCGTGTGTTCCCTGCTGGGAACTGGCCTGCAACCCAGGCATGTGCCCTGACTGGGAATCGAACCGTGGTCCTTTGATTCACAGGCCCACGCTCAATCCACTGAGCTACACCAGCCAGGGCTGTTCTTGCAGTTTTAATGCTGCTAATTGTTTATTTAGTTGTACACTATTTAATTCTTTTCTGTTTCTGGTTTATTGATTACATCTATAATGATGTTGTTATAGTTCTCAGTTTCCCTAGCTTTATAATCTCATTTTTATTTCATGCTGTATGTTTGATAGGTTTTAATAAATCCAATTGCTTTTTATTTATTTTTTATTTTTTAGGCATACCTCATTGTGTTTTGCTTTATTGCACTTCACAGATATTGTATGGGCTTTTGCGAATCATTTCTTCTATTTCTTTTTTTTAATTTTAATTGTTGTTCAAATACAGTTTTCTGTCTTTTACTCTCGTCCCAGCCACCCCCCCAAGTCCTCCCCACCTCCCTCCCATTTCCAACCCACCCCCCTAGTTTTTGTCCATGCATCCTTTATACTTGTTACTATAAACCCTTCTCCTTTTCCCCTGAAATTCCCTCCCCTCTCTCCTCTGGTCACTGTCACCCTGTTCTCTATTTCAGTGTCTTTGGTTATATTTTGCTTGTTTGTTTGTTTTGTTGTTTAGGTTCCTGTTAAAGGTGAGATCATGTGGTATTTATCTTTCACCGCCTGGCTTATTTCACTTAGCATAATGCTTTCCAGTTCCATCCATGTTGTTGCAAAGGGTAGGAGCTCCTTCTTTCTTTCTGCTGCATAGAATTCCATTGTGTAAATGTACCACAGTTTTTTGATCCACTCATTTACTGATGGGAACCTAGGTTGCTTCCAACACTTGGCTATTGTAAATTGTGCTGCTATGAACATTGGGGTTTTTGATTTTTGTATTACAAAGTGGAGAACTCTATTAGGTTTTCTTTCAGAATGCATGCTTTATCTGTCTTATCTGCTTTTCACATATTTGTTCCTTCCCCCTTTACCACCTACTTGTATTTTTCTGTAAACGAAAGCATATTATACTTCTAAGAATTTTGTCAACTCATTTTCTTTCTCTACTGTTTGGAGATTGAGTCCTTATGGTGGGGTTAGGAGTCTCCGTTCTTAATTGGAATCTACGTTCCCACTCTTGGATACCACTTTTTGAAGTTTATAGTATGCAATTATAATACTTTCTTGTTTAGTAAAGGATGGAGATCTCCCCTTATTCTTTATAGTTTTTATGTAGTTTGTGAGGTATTTAAGGGACCACATGTGTCTGATTTTGCTATACTATGTCTTTTTACCTAGATATTTTTAAGGATTCATGATTTTTTTGTTTTGTTTTTATTTATTTATTTTTAGAGAGAGGGGAAGGAAAGGAGAAAGGGAGGGAAACATCAATGGTGGTTGGTTGCCTCTCACATGCCCCCTACTGGGGACCTGGCCTGCAGCCCAGGTGTGTGCCCTGACTAGGAATTGAACCCGTGACCCTTTGGTTCACAGACTGGTATTCAATCCATTGAGCCTCACCAGCCAAGGCAGGATTCATGGTTTAAAATACTAGTTTATAGTACTTTATTAGTTAGAATTTTTATCTATATCTGCTTCATTGAGTATTATAACTCTGTAAAATAAATATTATCATCTTCCCTACTTTATAGAAACTAAAATTTTTTTAAATATATTTTATAGATTATGCTATTACAGTTGTCCCAATTTTTCCCCCTTTGCCCTCCTCCACCCACTACCCCCATTCCCTCCAGCAATCCACCTCCTTAGTTCAAGTCCATGGGTCATGCATGTAAGTTCTTTGGCTTCTCCATTTCCTATACTATCCTTGACATCCCCCTGTCTATTTTGTACCTACCAGTTAGTTATGCTTCTTAATCTCTGCACCCTTTCCCTCACTCTCCCGCTCCCAGCTGATAACCCTCCTGAGGATCTCCATATCTATGATTCTGTTCCTATTCTTGTTGTTTGCTTAGATTTTTTTTTTTTTAGATTCAATTTTTGATAGTTGTGAATTTGTTGCCATTTTAATGTTCATAGTTTTCATCTTCTTTTTCTTAAGTAAGTCTCTTTAATATTTCATGTAATAATGGTTTAGTAATGATGAACTCCTTTCGCTTTTCCTTGTCTAGGAAGCACTTTATCTGCCCTTAGACTCTAAGTGACAGCTTTGCTGGATAGAGAAGAGAAATCTAGGTTGTAGGTCCTTGCTTTTCATCATTTTGAATACTTCTTGCCAGCCCCTTCTTGCCTACAAAGTCTCTTTTGAGAAATCACCTGACAGTCTTATGGGAACTCCTTTGTTGGTAACTCTGTGCTTTTCTTTTGTTGCTTTTAAGATTCTCTCCTTATCTTTAACCTTCGGTATTTTAATTATGATTTATCTTGGTGTGGTCCTCTTTGGGTCCAACTTGTTTGGGACTCTGTTCTCCCTTGCACTTGTTTGTCTATTACCTTCACCAAATTAGGGAAGTTTTCTTTCATTATTTTTTTTAAAAAGTTTTCAATTTGTTGTTCTTCCTCTTTTACTCTGGCATTCATATGATCTGGATGTCGGTACTTTTGGAGATGTCCTAAAGGCACCTTATACTATTCATGTTCCTCCCCCATTCTTTTTTCTTCTTGCTGTTCTGGTTGAATGCTTATTTCTTCCTTATGTTCCAAATCGCTGATTTAAATCCCAGCTCCATCTCCTCCATTGTTGATTCCTTGTAGATTTTTCTTTATTTTACCTAGTGTAACTTTCATTACTTCCTGGGTCTGTTACATTTTTTTTACCATACTGAGTGAGTTCTTTGAGCACCCTGTTCATCAGTGTTTTGGTTTTTTTGTTTGTTTGTTTGTTTCTGGATTTTTTTTTAATTTTTTATTTTAATTGTTGATCTTATACAGTTTTCTGTCTTTTACTCCCACCCCATCCTACCACTCCAGCCCTTCCCACCTCCCTCCCATTTCCACCCCCCATAGTTTTGTCCATGAGTCCTTTTCATCAGTGTTTTGAACTATGCATCTGATAGGTTGGTTATTTCTGTTTCACTTAGTTCTTTTTCTGGGTTTTTGTTCTGTTCTTTCATTTGGGCCATATTTCTTTGTCGCCTCAATATGGCTGCCTCCCTGTATTTGTTTCTGTGTATGCGGTAGAGCTGCTTGACTCCCTGTCTTAGTAACCTGTCACAGAAAAGGCACCTGTAAATTGTGTGGGGCAAAGCCTTAGGTAATTGCCAGGGAGGGCTCAGAGAGCGGTCAGTGCTGCTGCCTGGCTTCTGTAGGTATGTCCAGCACTCGCCCAGTATGACTGGTGCCCTGGTGCTGAATTGCAGAGGGGGTGGGTTTCCATATGTTTTAAGTCAGTATGGGCCCGTAAGCAGAGTCTCCTGAAAATCCGGTCGTTTCTTCCTCAGCTCCAGCCCCCACTGATTTTTACAGCCAGAGGTTTACCAGGATTTATCTTCCTGGTGCTAGAACCCTGGCCTCTGTGGTCTGGCCTGGGGTTGGGATCGCTCACTCCCAAGGTATCCCTCCTGATTTTTATCCACCACATGTGAATGTGGGACCCCGTGTTCCACCACTGCCTCTCCACACTGCACCGTATCTCTGTACATCTCTGCCCCTCCTACCTACCTGGATGAATGTGGTTTCTTTAAATCCTTGGTTGTAGGACTTCCATACAGCTTGATTTTTCTGATTCTGGGTGTTACTTATTTTGAGGTCTAGTTGTAATTCTTTCTGTGGTTGTGCAAGGAGGTGAAGCATATATATCTACACCTCCATCTTGACCAGAAGTCACTAGAAACTGACATTTATAGTGGTTTAACATCCATGTTCTCCAACAATAATTGGAGGAACATTCATGTAAATCTAGTTCTCCTTCTCCAAAGCTCAAGTTCTTTCCACTTCAGGGTACTGCCTCTGTGCATTTTTGCGAAGATAATAATAAAAGTCTACTTTTTCTTTGGATATACCACTTTCTCTTGGATTTTACCCTACAACTCAGATTCTGCCTTCTCATTCTACTTTGTTAGTTCCCACATCTTTTCTGGACTTTTAACATTGGGGTACCCTAAGGCTTGGTTCCGGGACATCTTTTCTGTCTGTACTACCTTGCTTGGTGATCTCATATAGACTCACAGCTTTAAATACTATCTCTATGCTAGTCATTAATTCCACATTCATGTTTTCACCCTAGACCCTTCTCCAGAATTCTAGACTTTTACATCCAACTGCCTAGTCTACTTAGATGTCTAATAAGCAGTCTACTTAGATGTCTTATAAGCATCTCAGTATAACATCCAGGACCAAACTTGAATTCTTTCATCAGTTCTGCTTTTACTTCATTTTATCCCATTTCAGTAATGGCATCACCATTCCTTAGCTACTCAGGCTGAAAATCCTGAACTCCTCTCTCTCTCTCCCCTTCCCTCTCCCATCTCTCTTTTTTCTGGAGTACTCTCTCTCTCCCACTTCATCTTCTTCACCTGTCTCCTTCCCTCTTTTACTCTTTCCTACTCTCTGCCCCTTCTTCCCTTCCCTTCCCCTGACTCCTCTCTTTTTCCCTCTTCATCCCCTCTCCTTCCCTCCCTCCATTCTTTTCCACTCTTTCCCTCTTCCTCCCCTCACATGTATTTTATTAACAAATCTTTATGGCTCGGTGACTTTTATTTTCCATCATTTTCCTTTTCCTTCACTTCGTTCTAGCTACTCTGGACTCCTTATTCTACCTCCAATGTGCCAAGCACATTCCCGCCTCAGGACCTTTGCACTTACTATTCCCTCTGGAATACTCTTTTCTCAGATTCCTGTACATTCTCACTTCCTATTCATCTCTGCTCAGATGTCAACAGTGAGACCTAACTCAGCCACTTTTAACATTCATCTCCCCTCACTCTGGCATTCTCTGGTCTCCCTACCTTGCTTTGTTATTCTTCATCACCCTCTGACATGCTAAATATTTATCTATGTGCTGTCTCCCCAACTAAAATAAAAGTTTCATGAGCTCAGGGACTAGTTCTCTGCAGTATCCCTGGCACCTAGAATAGTCGTGGCTGGCACATTGTAGCCACTAAGTAATTATTTGTTTATTGAAATGAATGAATGAGAATTCAGCCAACATCTGCTCCTAATACCAAACTGGAATTTTTTTCTTATGTATGTATTTGAGGTTTACATACACACACCATGACTGGATGAATTTCTTTCTTTTATGTGAAGACAGTCAGGACATTGTTAACTATTGTATGTATATAGCACAACTACTATATGTGATGCTAATGTCCTTGAATAATTCTTTGGTTGAAAGAAAATAGTTTAACAAATTCTTGACTTCTTAAAGTCAGTTATAGTCTCCTAAAGCACTGCGACAATAGGGGAAACTGCTTCCTATTGACTGGTAAGTTCTGTGGAAGTGTTAGGAAGGTTCGGATAAATGGGCCTTTTCCTCTTTGAGTCTGTAATTGTGAAGAAAGGGAATGTTTGCTCTAGTCAGGTGATTTTCTTAGACTGTAGAAAAGCAGATTTTATTAAATTCAGAAAGTAAAATCTTTTATTGCATGGCTAAGGAGTTAAAAAATAAATTACTTCAAAAGAACTGAATTTTCTAAAAATGGGTATTTTGCCTGAGCACCAAGGCAGTCCTGATAGTGAACAAAAGCGTGATTTTGTCAGATGTGTTCTAATAAAATTTTTAAAGGGTATAAAAAATGACAAAATAAATGTCATAGTCTTATAACTCTTGTTAGATTAAGCTAAGAAAAACCTGAAAATAATGAAGCACCTAAAGACTACAAAATGGATTTTTCTTAAAGTTATGTTCAGAGCTTGAAAAAACATTCAACCAGGAAATGGTAAAAACCACTGCTCAGGAAAGATGATGTAATATTAATATGCCCCAGAAAGAAGGCAGATCTAATCAACTCCTACTTTGTTTTGTTTCCATCTTTCCTGTTAGAACAATGATTGGGACCCTAATTTTCAGTACTAAAATACTGTCTTTGATAGAACTAAAGTGGTTGCTGATAAAAATATGACTCTTTGAAAGCAGAATCCTCCTCTTTACCATATTTTCACAGGGCGGGTCCTAACATTTTTCTGAAAGAGAAATCACAGTCCCTGCCCTGTTGTGGAACTGTGACCTAGCTGGGTCCAGATCGAGGTGGGCTAGGAAGGCATAAATTTGAAACAGCTAGGTAAACCTCTGCTTAAGCAAATGAAGACAAAGTGGTTGGATATTACATACCAAATAAGAGAAGGTTCTTACAGGGAAAGGATTAATCTGGGAGGATTTTATGAAGGTACTAAACTTTGACCTGGGCTTTTGAAACAAGTAAACCATTTTAATTAGAAGAATGGAATAAGGAAAGCACTTTCAGTAGAGAGATAGTGCAGTAAATAGAATAATAGTTCTAATAACAGAACAATAACATTTCTTGACTGCTTACATAACTCAGCATTACACATGCCATTAATTCTACACATGCCTTATACAGACAAATGAAAAAGTATTTATTTTGGTAAGAAGTGTCAGGATAACAGCTGTCAGTAGTAATTTTAAATAGAATGTTATGTACTGATCTATTACTCTGCTTACTGTGTATGAAGAACTGCCCTAAATGACTGTGACTAATATTTAAATATTTAATATCTACTCATTTAATACTCATGTCAATTCTGAAGTCCTCTCATTAGTTATTATGTTCATTGTACAAATGAGGCACTAAGGTATGCAAAATTAGCAGCAGTAGCAATACCAGCACCTTACAAAAAGCAAATGCTGAATAAACGTTTAGCAAATGAATTAAAGAATAAATAAGCAAACATGCCCAGGATCAGTTATACCACTAGTAAGTGCTTAGCTCTATATTTTACAATACTAAGTCTGACTCTTGGCCTGCACACTACACAGCGAAGTAAGTGAAAACATTTGTGTATATGAATAAAATGGATCCAGTAAATTAAGAGGTTTGAATAATCAATGGATTAAAACCAGCTTTATTGAAATCATAGAAGTAGAGTGTTGAGGATAAGAGTCAAGTCTTTAGAGTCAGAGATCTGATTTTAAATCCTGCTTTTTGTACTTATTAGTCACATTACTTCCTTGAGTAACACTCACTTCTTTACACCTGTTTTTTTACAGATGCCAAAACTGTAAAATGTGACAGGGATCCTCTCCTAAGTAGGAAAGTGGAATTAAGAGGAGTAGTACATGTAAAGTTCTTGGCACAGATCTTGGCACATAGTAATACTCAATAAATAAATATAATAATTTCTAAGAGTTTTAGTCCATTAGAAAGGGAAATGACTGAATGAAAACAATCCAGAGAAATCTGAATCTGGCAATGGCAGTCAGAATGAATTGAAGACAAGAGAGCAGAGCTAAGAAGAATAGTAGAAAGTGTTAAAGCATTCTAGATACCAAGTACTGCCTACAAGAGAGCAGTGTATCAATGAGACAAAGTGAGAGGGGGCCAGTGAGTTGGAAAGACACTATAAAGGCATAGTCAATCAGAATGTGGTAATTTTATCCAGTGTTTTATATCTCTTCAGAGAATTCTGAGGTCATTGTCGACAACTTGTCATTGGAATTAGTACTTTAATGCCTTTGGCTTGCAACTCAAAGCTCAAGAGTGATGGTGAAGTATGACATACTGAATATATTGGCAGAACTTCCCTTTTTTTTCTTGCCCCCCTACCACAGCCAAAATAATACCAGTTTTTTTGCATAGCTTTTTGAGATCTAAAACAATCCAAGTTTGTTTTGTTTTTTTTTTTTTTCAGGTAATTCTTTCCTTGAACAAGGGCCACTGATTGAAAACTCATTCTTTATTTTATTTCAGTGCAAGCAGTTACCAACTCAGTCTGTAGACTCCAACAGAGGGAGCAGGAACGAAAACAGGTAAGATCATTTGGGTTTTGGAGCATATAACTCCAGGGCTTTGATTATCATCCTATTATTAGCAGTTGCTTTGTATAAAAAGAAATTTTCTTAATTTGCTTTTTTATGCAATGATTTTAAAAGATTTAAAAATGGATAATTTAAGATATATTGAAGGGAAATGGGCATATGATTGCACCATCCATATTTTTATAATACAAATTGCAGACCTCTTTTTTTCTTCTCTTTTGTTTTTTTTTTTTTCCTTTTCAACATTTCTTATTTCCCTTGAAAGTGGTATTTATCTTGTGGAAGAGAAAGAATAGGACTTTTACATGGAACAAAAAATACCTACCAGATTGGAAATATAAATCTTCCCTTCACGCCTGAAGTGTTGAATATATTATGTATATTTCTTCTAGAAAAGGAAGCATTCATGCCTGTGGATGGGTTATTTAATGAATAGTCATAAGATTGTGTGAATCACTTGCTGAGTAGTGCTTTGCTTATTTGAGTTATATCTTAACTAAATTCAGATGTGGAAAAATAACACAAGAATTTAAGTTCCTGTAATAATTTTGTGTTTTCACATATAATTATGAAGTATTTATATAACTTATTTATTGCCTTAAGCTAATAAAGATACACTTATTAAGAAATGTTGAAAATACTAAGTCATTCTGAAATAGACACCTTTTTGCATGTGTGTGCATCAATGAGTGTTACTGTGTCCATTTCTCTGGAATGTCTTGTGGTTAATCCATAATAATGGTTCAGATTTGGCACCGTATAAAAATATAATGGAACGAACCTTGCCACAGTTTAAATTTCTGCTCCATTTTAAATATTGATAAAAAGTTTAAACATTGAACAAACTGATGAATCAAGCCTACTGAAAGGACTTGACATTTAAGCCAGGTGGGAGGGCTGCCCAACACGAGTGGAATTGTTTCTAGCAGGTCAGGTCAGGAAGCAGGGTCATTGCTGAACACTGTGATAGAAAGGCAAGGCAAAGCCATGGGCAGGAGAATCTGTGAGAGGGTGAAGTGTTTGCACGGTGTTTGAAGAACACTGTAAAGTCAGTCACAGGGGTTTCAATGGGTCATTCCTGACCAGACAGATTTTTTTAAGTCCTCTACTTTACTAGATGTAACTGGAGAATGCAAGATTTTAGTTTTTTGAGTTTAAGGCAGTTTATACACTCAAGAGGTAAAAGTCTAAGGATCCCAAACCACTAGCACTAATATAATATAGAATAAGATAAGAGCTGTGGTCAAGTTACAGAGAACTTCATAGGATCTTGGCAAAAGGAGTAATTTATTAGGAAATGGTGACATTTGAGCCCTGTGTTGATCAGTGGGTTAAAATTCAATTGATAGAAGATGGGAAGAAAGATATTATAGGGTGAGGGATATTGTGTGAGTGAAAACTAAGGCTGTGAGAAGTTATTAGTCTGGAGCTGGGATGTGGAATATCTAAAGGGGTTTATCTGAAGAAGATTGTGGAGAATGCTGATTGCTCTATTAAACAATTTGTTGCTAAAGGCACCAGGAACATTTCTGTGTTTAAGAAGCAGAAAGATTTTTTTGTAGGGACTCTGGTTGTACTGGCTATTACTGGCTGTAACATACACAATTATCTTGGCTTTCAAAATAAAAATTTAAACAGAGTGTCCCGTGCAGGATGTTGCCTCTCTAACATGTTGCAGCATGACTTAAGCAGATTCACGTGAATATGCTCTCACACATTATTAATTTTTCTAAGACATCATCAAAGTAGTTGTCATTCTGATAAAATGGCGATTCTTTGCATCCTGGAGCAGAACTAACCTAAAATTAAATTATAATTGGAATAGTTCCTCTTGGCACTTCGAACTTTTTTCATATTTGGTGTATTAACCATACAAAAGTAGGAAAATGACTAGATTAGGTAAAAAATAATAATAATAATTCTCATGTCTTCTATTTCTGGCTGTTGCCTTTATTAGCTAGCTGTATGTTCTTGGACAATGCCTTGAGCTTCAGGTTCCTCATCTGCAAAATAAATACCTGTTCTACTTAACCTGATGGATTAATATTCTACTTAACTGATATATTGTACTATGTAGTTTATGGGAAATGACTTTGCAAATTGTGTATCACTCTCCAAATGTAAGGTGGTACTTTTTCCCTGCCAGCCCAATCATTTGTTTAAAATGCAGGCAATCACTTTGTGGATAAGAACTCTGCTTTGATCTATTAGAGTTGGTGAAGCCCTTGAAAATCCTGTTATTTATGGTTTTCTGAATTAAAAGATGTTATCCTATGGTTTAAAAAAAGTAGCCTCAATAAATAATAAATCCCTTAGAGTATTTTAGTCTTAAATATATTTCGTATAGGTATTATGTTAGAGAATGTTACTGAACTATCTTTTTGTGGAGTACACCTTAAAGTTACTATTTTAGAATGTACTGAAATGTAGTTTCACTAGGAACTGGTATGGAGTCTATGAAACCTACATGCATAATCAGCCACTGGGAGTATTTTTTTTTCTCAAAATAATTTAATAAAATTAACCAGCTGAAAGTCACACATAAAAAAATGCATTTTTCAGACAGAGCTGAGAGAAAAGTAAAAGTTCTTTATATTCTTCCAAGGCACTAAACCTTTAGTCTTTATTTCTTTTTCAGTGTTTATTTAGCAAAACATCTGAAATACGTATCTTTAAGGATTCTTTTTTCCTGTCATATCTGTTTGCCAAAACTTTGACATGGCAAAGGTTTGAGACTACACACATAGAAAAGACATAAAGTTTAATTTCTCATCTAGGAAATACATACAAAGCAAAATTGACCCCTAGTTGCATTTTGCAATCTAATGTTAATGGTTGCTCTTAGTTATACTGTTGGCTACATTTTTTTGTACTTGAATGGCTTTTGGAACAAAGAAAGATGGGAGTAGTAATGGAATAAAATAGACTGTTGACATTAATTATTAATTCTTTTATGTCAAAACAATTTGTGGAATTCTGTGGGAAGTAAATTATGATAAACGTCATTCATACAAATCACATTTCCCACAATTGATGTCTAAAAGTACATTCAGAAGAACAATAAATGCACATTCCCTAGTTATTTGACATATGTTTTGAAAATGACCCACTAATACAAAGTTGTGTTTTGGGTGCTAGCAATAAGAGTAGTGCAATGAAAATACAATTAGCTCATAAAATTCATTAACTCTAAAAAAATATGCTATCAATGGAGATGAGCTTGTTAATATGTGTGAATAATTTAAACTTAGGTTCCATATACAAGCATCAACTTTTGAATCCATATTCAACCAAACAGAGATAATATTAAAGAAAATGTGAATCTTTTGCACCCATACAGAAAAGTACTACAGTTTGTCAGGCAGAATGAAAGAGAGGAAAACATGGGCAAGAGCTTTTTTTGTGGTTTCCACATGAAGTAACACGTGAATGCAGGATAATCAGGTCTAAGATTGTGTAGTTTGAATAATTTCTTCAAGCTCTGGGGCCTAGGGGCTGCCTGTAGTTGTCTGTTACCTGGCCCTGGGTGATTAGGGCAGGTAGATAGTAGCTCAGAATATGCAAGCCCTATGAAGAAGGTAGTTGAGGTATAGGCTTTAGATTAGTTGGCTTGAATGTAAAAGGTGTGTGTGGTCACAAGGAAGTTGTTTACTCTATGTAGGAATAGGCTAGCTCTGGGAGGGACAGTTTTTCCAGGGTCAGCAAGGCCACAGATGTAAAACCATCATGAACATATGGTTAATACAGCATGAGCCATCCCACTTTGTTCTTCTTTGTCAAAACTATTTTTGTTTTGACTATTTGGTGTCATTTGAAATTTTATATGTATTTTACGATGAATTCTTCTGTTTTTGCAAAACTCATCATTGGGATTTTAATAAGGATTTCATCATACTGTAGATCACTTTGGATAGTATTGACATCTTAACAAAATTAAATCTCCCAGTCCATGAACATGAGCTGTCTTCTGTTGGTTTGTGTCTATAATTTCTTTCAACAGTATTTTATAGTTTCTAATGTACAAGTCTTTTGCCTTCTTGATTAAATTTATTCCTAAGTATTTTGTTTTTCAATGCTATTGTAAATGGAATTATTTTCTTGATTTCCTTTTTGGATTGTTCTTTGTTAGTGTATAGAAACTGCAACTGATTCTGAGTGTTGATTTTGTATCCTTCAAATTTGCTCATTTATTTTTAGCAGTTTTCTATGGAATCTCACGGTTTGTGACATGTACACCATGTTGTCTTTAAATACAGATAATTTCACTTCATTCTTTCCATTTTGGTTGTCTTTCATTTTATTGCCTGACAGCTCTGGCTTGGACTTCCAGTACTATGTTGAATATAAAAGCAGAATCCTTATCTTTTTCTTGATATTGGAGTGAAAACTTTCCGTTTTTTACCATCAGATATGATATCGGCTGTGAGTTTTTCACATATTGCCTTTATTGTGTTGAGATCGTTTTGTACTATAATTAGTTTGTGGGTTGTTTTTATCATGCAGGATGTTGAACTTGTCAAATGTGTTTTTGGCATCAACTGAGATGATTGTGTTTTTTTCGCCTTCATTCTGTTGATGTGGTGTATTTTGTTGATTGATTCTCATATGTTGAACTATCCTTGCATTCCAGGAACAAATCCCATTTAATTACGGTGTTTGATCCTTTTACTATGCTGTTGAATTCAGTTTGCTAGTTTTTGGTTGAGGATTTTTGTGTCAATGGTATTAGTACAGTGCTGGCCTCATAGAATGAGTTAAGTCTTCCATCCCCTTGAATTTTTTTTTTTTTTTTGTATGTGTGGGGGGATAGTTTGAAAAACATTAGTGTTAATCCTTTAAATGTTTGGTAGAATTCACCGATAAAGTCATCTGGTACTTGTGTGACTTGATTTTTAATATCATGCTTTTATATAATTGCTTGCTAGAAGAAACAACAACTAGACCAAAGTTATTTGAACTTTGTTTTTAAAGTCCCATGTATAAATCCCTAAGTGGTTCATGTTGTGTTTTTTTAAAGCTCTTAATTACTTTTGAAATTGGAATATGAAATACTTACTAGTTTTTGCCATTTTAAAAACAATGCCAATCCTCAAGACTAAATGTTTGGTTTAAACAACATTATATAACCAAAAAAAAAAAAAAAAAAACAGAAACTGGATTTTTATACTTGATTCTACCTCTTTTTCACTGTGACCTCGGAAAGATGCCCATAGGGGCAGCGTACCTATCGTATCTGACATCTAGAATATATCATTTTAAATCCATTGCAGATAAAATTATTTCTAATAATAATCCGTGATGCGGACCCTGGCTCATGGGTTCCACCATTGTGGATGAGACATGAGACAAATTCACACAGACTACTGAGTCCTGTGGAGGAAAAGGGACGGCACGGCTATTCTCTCAAGGGGAGAGTGCCCTGTGCCCTTGCCATGACAGGCTTATATTAGGTTTAATTTGCACAGGAATACAAGTAAAGCTCATTAATCATTGTCAGGCATTAAGGATCAAACAACAGATAGCATACAAAGAACTACGAGGGCTTATTCTGAGTTAGGGTCTGTTAGCTAAAGTGCTATAAAATTTTGGGGAACAAAACTCATTTCCTGCTCAGACCCTTATCATTTAATTGAGAGCATTCTTAGCAAAGCAGGTTTCACAGGATTTTATGTATTCTTTCTCAGGCCTGATCACCCAGGGAATCCACCCTATCCAGCACAGGGCTGTACCCACCACCAGCATTGTTTCAGGCATAAGGCATTGTCTCAGGTTTAAGTCAGGGAGGGTAACCAAGGCAACCAATCTATTAGGAGACTTCTCACACACAGAATGAGGACTCAGGCTATGTATGTCAGGATAGCCGAGGGGCGAGGGTCCATCACCCCTTTTTCTGTAGCCCCCCAAGTCCTTTTTGGGGGCATCCACATGATCGTGCCTGTCTTAGGTGTTCCCCCCTTGGGGAATCTTACCTGTCTTTGGCTCACCGACCAAGCATTGGGGGCCAGTTATGGATGAAGCAGAAGGAGCAGAAGCAGTGCTCCTGCCAGGGAGATAAGCTTTCTCTCGTTAGTGGCTTATGGTCAGAAAGTCGCTCACTCAGCCTTAGCGATGGGGGTGTTACAGCTCCTGAAACCAGGCAGGGAGGTTCCCAACAAATCCTGATACTAAATAATAATGAAAAAATGCAGTTAATGTTTTTAAACTTAATGTACATAATCATACCATAAAAAATATAAAACTTAAAAAGTACTATAACACCAAAAGGAAAAAGTAAGAGATTAATAATCTTAAGTACATTGATACTATTTTTGTAAAAAGGAGGAAAAAGTGTATACATATTGGTCTGTTTCAGTAATGATAATAAAGTTATAGTTTGCTTTTGATTTTTACACAGATTTATTAATGACCTCATCAAATTTGATCTTTGCATATTCAATTTAAAATAGTATATCAGATGTATCAATCTACCTTGACTCATAGTTGATTGAAAATACATTTTAGTACGAATTTGGAAAAGTTTTTTCACAATGAAGCAACAGATACATTGTTTGGAAGAGTTTTAAATATAGTAATAAATCTAGATGAGATTCATAAAAGTCATATTTTTATAATACATTCCAAAAATTGGAATACTGTCTTTGTTTCTTTCGAAACAATTAAGAGTTCTCAGTGTCTCCACAGGATAAAAATTTTAAATACATATACAAATTTAAGTGCAAAAAAATGGCAATGCAGTAGGATAAATTTGAACTTTTCAGGTTTTATTTCAACAGTCACTCTGCTATTATTGTTTAAATGCAAGAATATTTAATTACCCAAAGGTTGGAGGGGCTGAGCATCCAAAGAAAGATGAAATGATTCTGAGCTACTGGGAATTGACTTTTGAAATGAACATGTGTGGCTGACTTCACCTCTGTCCGGGATTGTCTCTGTAACTTGATGTCCTCTAAATTATCTCCAGTGTACAATACAAAGTTTATTAAAAATTAAACAGTAAAAAGTGTTAATTTGTAACATTATTAAAATTCAACAATAACCTCAGCAATTGCTTAGAACTTAGAGCAAAGAAAGATTTTTGGTTTAGATGTATTTTATCACTGATATTAATCAGAATTTCCAGTGCCTGGTGGTAATTAAAAAAAAAAAAAAAAAACAGTCTTTCAGTTATTTGTATCACTGATTTAAATTCTGTACAGACAATGCACCCCGATTGCTTGCACCCAGGGCAGAGCTCTCTCACCCTCCTGCTGTTGGTGTGCTATATCAGTATTGAAAAAAGAAAGCTGCAGACTGTCATATTTAACACAACTTCATTTCGTTGTTATTAAAGATATAAGCTGTGTGAATAGGAAAAAAATCTGCGGGTACCCATCAAGCTGTTAATACTAGAAAAGAAGTAACACTTGGGAAGGATTTAGTATGTAAGTGTCGGGGTAGAGGCAACTGTCACTTTCTTTTAGACTTGTACGAATCTGTTTGAATATAACTATGGCAATGTTGTATAGCAAAATAATAGTGGAATCATCAAAAGGGATTGAATTGAATATGGAAATGGAAGAGGGGAACTATTTTATTTGAGTTGCTTCTATTGTTTGAATTATTACAAGGATCTATTGCTGAAATTAAATTACTAATATTAAAGAACAAAAAACTTAAGTTGGGGAGGATAAAAAATAGTTTGATATGTCTTCCAGATTCTTTGCTTGTGATTTTGTATAATAATAATATTGACCTTTTGTTGAGCGCCATAGGCACTGAGTTAGGAACTTGACATGTGTTACCTTTGGTTTTCATAAATATTATTTTTGAATATAAAGTATTATTTTCCTCATTTTAAAGTTGCAGAAACCTTGCTTGAAATCATACCACTGGTAATAAATGAACCAGAATTTGAAGTAAGGTCTGCGTGCCTCCCACATCTTCCTTTTTCTCCATTGAGCTGCACTGGAGAATGTGCTGCCTGGTGGGGAGTTGGCACCATGGCTGTCGCCTTGTGGTCTGAACCACAGGCTTAGCTGAGCTAATTATGATGTTTTGAATAAAAAGAAAAGAGTGTTCTGTTAAACAACATCTGAGCTTGGATGTTAATTTTCTCTGTATTTATTAAGAATTAATTTACAGCTGAAGGAACATACCATTTTGAGGAAGTTTATTTGTATTTTCTTTTTAGTCTAATGGCTTTTCTCTTATAATATAATAGTTTTTATAAAGGTCCCATGAAAAGAGTTTAATGAACTCTTCATGTTTTATTCATCTTTTGGAGAATTACAATCCATGAGGCTAAAAAGTTAAAAAGTAATGTTTTGAATTTTGCTTAGCCTGTTTCCCAAATTTATCAGATCTGCAAAACCCTTCTTAATCCTCTCTCCTCTACTGCTACTGTAATGCCTGTTTAGATTCCAGTGTCTGTGGGACATATTTTAGCATATTTTAGGGGAACGTTTTACTGTAACTCAAACTTCAGAACCTCAGTCTCTTTTCACTTAAAAAGTCTCTGTGCTGAGGAACTTCAGATAAGATTGGCAGAAAACAGTCTTGCAGTAGCCTTTATTTTTATTTATTTATTTATTTATTTGGTCTAGCGAAAGGGGCTTTTAGCTACATATATAAAACCTCTGGACAAATTTGATTTGCACTTGTGATAGAAAAGGCATAGATAGGTGTTAGAAAGACTTAAGTTTGAATCTGCAACTTGGTAGTTGAGTGACCATGGAGAAGTAAATTGAGTGTCCTTCAGCCTTCATTTCTTCATCTGTAAAATGAGAATAATGTAATCTTATGAGGGGTTTTTAGAAGTAGATAAATATGCATTTCATGTAGTGTGATGGCTTATCCAGTTCTTCATCCTGTCTCTCATCATGTCCCAGATAAGAGAGAAAGTAAGGCAGCAAGGACATTATGGGCTACATGAAAACCCAGGTTTATCTTTTTGCTAGTAGCTATCTTCTAGCACCTGAGTTACCAGTATGTAAGTACACCAGATGTCCTGTTTACATTAGAGCACTGGAATCAATAATGACTTCAGGTGCTTTGTAGGTTTTTATGGTTTGCTTCTATCACATTTTGCTTGTTTGCTTAATAGGACTTGCTTGTATCAAAACTTTCTAAAGACATATGTAGACTGTTTGAGGCAGAGACATAAAGTTATTTTTCATCCTCTCTTTTTCTATTTAGCTCATTGTACATATTCAAAGATAATAATTGAAATTATGCTAAAGTTATGCCTTTTTTCCTTATACCTTCTTCCATCTTTCTTGTGGTACTCAAAAGAAAAAAATTTTCATCCTTATGTAGAATATTAAGGAGCATCTCAAGAACTTAGATGTTTGAAATAGGTGCTTTTGGTGTTTGTTTGCTTTAAGAAATGGAACTGAACCAGAAGAGATTTCTTGAGTTCTCTTCCTGCGATTAATAATATATGATTCTTTTTAATGCATCTAAAAATATTTTATGTAAGACATGCATTTTAATTTCTTATAATAATCATTCTTTGGGCATATTTCTTTAAACTTGATTTAAAAGTTACAGGCAGCTAAATGGAATTTGAGGAGAAATAGAGGTATGAAAATTACTTGAATTGTGTTGATTTTTGTCATGTATTGATAATAGACATTTTTGAAATTTCAGAAATGTGAATACCCATGTTCATTCGTACTTTAGCCTTAGATATTTCTAATATGTCATGTTCTTATTGGACATTAAAACTATAATGTAATTTTATCATTGTGACTCTCAAGCTGATTGCTATAGTAACCAAATATCAAGAGGTAAAGTTATGTTTGTCTCTTCTACATAGAAAAATAATTGTCTGGAAAATGTTACGTGACTTTCAAATTTTCTTTTCTCAGATTCATAATGACCATTTAATAGCTAGTGAAAACCGGCATGTAATCCAGTGGGATGATTTCATGAAAGAACAACATAATGAACAGGCTGAAGTGGATGAAGAGCACAGAAAAGCTATGGAGAGGCTTAAAGAACAATATGCTGATATGGAGAAGGACCTAGCAAAATTTTCAACCTTTTAAGAACTCGAAACAACAGTGACTAATAAGAAAACATCGACTTCCCCCAAAGAACTAACTCTTCCCACCAAACCATTTAGCCTTTGCTTCAAGCTTAGCAATATATTCAGTGGTACTCATATCCAAAGAAAGAAACTTCTACTGGAGTCTTAATGAAATGTTTAGTGGAAAAAGAGTGCTACATCTTTCCAGTTTAAGTGCCTATATATGATTATTTGAATGGGCAGGAGTAGGAGAAAAATGGGATCAATGTACTTTATGTTAATCAGAATTGGCCTTTTTTATTGATTATCTCAGAACTGTAAGTATAGACTTCTTAGAGAAAAATAATTCAGTCTTACAGGGTTAATATTAGTTTATTATTGTGGCTTATAAAATAGATATAATAATTGCCTATATAGTCAGTCTCCTTGGCTTTTGGAAAGATGTGTGAAGTGTTATCCCATGAGTAATGGAGATAAAAACAACTGTCCTTGAAACAGAGATCACACTTACAAGAGGTTCTGCTATGGCAAAGGTGGCCATGTTGGTCTGTGAATGGCCTGAAAGGTTACAGATTGTGCAGGACACCATAATGCCACATGTTTCCCTGATGACAAGATATACTCATTAAGTTTTGTGGCCTTCTAGCAATTAATATGTTCAGCTTTTAAAACATGCTTAGAAGGAAAAGCTTACCAAAAATATAGTTGAATTTTAGCCTTTCCAAAAACCATAATCTTGCCCATAATATTTACCTCATTTTTGTGTTTATTTTGCAGTGTGTGAGCTTTGTAAGACAAGTAATGTCTATACGTGTTTCAAGTGTTTAATGAGTCATCAGCAAAATCTGCCAAGGAGTCCCTCTGGAACCTTATAAAGATTCTGGCTCTGAATATACCAGAAGTATTTGCCCACATGGCAAATGACCCATGTTAAATGTAAATCCTTTTTAGTGTTTAATGTCTGTTCTCATAAGCAGGTGTATTATGATGAAACATGTACCAACTCTGTCATCACTGTGCTTTTTAAAAATCTGCATTTAACAGTCTAATTGAGGAATTAAGTTGATTTTTATTTGCCATAAATGAAGCAAAATTAATTGCAATATTTCAAGAGATTTATGGCAAATGAATTTGAGGTATGGATAAATCTTTCAAATATTTTTTTATTGCTCTTCAATAAAGAAAAACACAAGAAAGAAAATACCCAACTCTCTCATGTTATCTCAGTGTTGCTGGTGGAGAAAAGTGACAATGCTTGCTTGTGTAAATTTATGGCTCACTGTCAAAGCTTCATTCTTGGCTGTATGTTGAAAATGTGATTAAAGGTAATAGAGGAGATGAAATAAGTATTTGAGATTTCTTTCAATAACACTGAACTTCTGCCAAGTTTCTCTGTCCACTACTGTAGGCTTGACAGGTTCATCAATCATCCTCTGGTACCTGGACTAAAAAGAGCTCTTGCTGACACTAAGGCATGTTGGAATTTTCTTAATTCTCTTTCAGGGGATGAAAAAAATGCTTCCAAAAATATCCCACACATGAAAAAGTGAAGGGAACCTTAAATGAAAATTCCCTTTGTACCATAGGCAGTTTTTGGAATGTTGTTTATTACCAGTGCACCACTGAACAGATGCTGTAACCAAGAAAACAGGACTGTGTGTGAGCAGGAATGTACTGTTAACTGTGGTTACTCAACTTGTGCAACAAGGATTCCTGATAATATCTGTTCATCTCATGAATAATAAATACTTTACCATGTGAGTTTCTATATATGATATAGGGATCTAAGGGACTTCTTAAACCAGAATAAAATAATGGGATCTTTAACCTTTAAACATTTAAGATAATTCTTTCTTTAGTATTCCATGTAACTTCTGAAAGAGATGGTTGGTTTGCCTTCCTTTCAATATTTCAGTACTGAATGCTTTCACTTACATTTCCCACCTTCCAAAACACTTTTGATATGTAATTTATATATATAAATTAACTTTTTATATAGTAATTATGTAATTTACAATGTTTATGCTGTTGAGCAGAGATAATATGAGTTCTTTGTAGCTTACAAAATTATTTTGTAGTGAATATTATTTAAGTGGTAAATATTTATTTTTAAGTTCTATTTTTCATGTTTCCGTTTTGACTTACATATGTGTATAGCTTTTGTTTTATTTCCTAACATGTAGATGTTTTAATTCTGTTCTTATTATTGATTTCTGCTTTAATTGGATTGTGGTCAGTGAATAGTTCATATAAAGTTGATATGATTTGTTGAGACTTTATGACCTAAAATATGGTCAGTTTTTATAAATGTTTCATTAGTGCTTCAAAGTCTGCATATTTTCCAGTTGCTGGGTGTCTGTTAGACCAGAACTGTTAATTATGTTGTTCAAATTGTCTCAT
This sequence comes from Glossophaga mutica, assembly GCA_039655065.1. Classification (NCBI taxonomy): domain Eukaryota; kingdom Metazoa; phylum Chordata; class Mammalia; order Chiroptera; family Phyllostomidae; genus Glossophaga; species Glossophaga mutica. The sequence continues at coordinate 89,434,976 of CM077307.1, read as the reverse complement.
TTACTGTTGTTTTTCCTTCTGCTTGATCTCTCATATTCTAAGATGTGTTAAAATTTTGGATTTTTTAATGTCTCCCTGTAATTTTGTCAATTTTTGTTTTGTATATTTTAAAGTTTGTTATTAGGTACATACAAGTTTAGAATTACCTTCTAAATTTAGAATGACCTCTATTTCAAATAATGTTTTTATTTCATTTTAAATTGCTTTAAAAAAATATATAAACCACACCAGCTGGTTAGTATTTGTATGATACATATTCTTTGTCCTTCTGTTGGACCTTTCTGATGCATCTTAAAAACTGTAATTTTTTTTATCCAATTATCTTTTACTGGGAGAGTTAAATTAGTCCGTGTTTATTGAACTTACTAATATATTAAGGTTTGTTTATACTGTCTTACTGTGATTTTTGTCTCACTTTTTCTGTTTCCTTACTGCAGTTGTGGGTTTGTTTGGTTTTTTTAGTCTTCTTTCTGATTGACTTCTATTTTTCCATTCACTTTTTTCTTTCTAGTTTAGAAGGTTAAAAAAAATAGTTTTTATGTTTTAGTGCTTACCAAGAAATTTAATTTGCATAGTTAGCATAAAATCTTTACTCTCTTTGTAAACTTCAGAGACTTTTGAACATGCTCTGATTTTTCTCCTTTGACTCAACTTGTAGTGTCTAGAATCTGTTTTACCTCATTTTAACTCCAAAAATAACTATGCAGTCAGTATTTGTTTACATTTACCTGCAAGTTTACCATTTTATTATGCTCAAAAGTTAGCTGGATGGATTGACAGTTATTTTTTCTCAGTATTTACTATTATTCCACAGTCTTGCCACCGTTTCTTCTAAAATGACAGTTGTCAGTGTGACCAGATAAGCTACTCCTCTGCAGCTCATCTGTCTTTTCTCTCAGGTTGTGTTTAATTAAGGTCCTTAATCTTTGGTAGTCTACAATCAAATGTCGCTATACTACAGTGTGTCCAGCTACATGTTTCTTTTTATTTTGCTGTTCAGATTCATTGAGCTTTTTGAATGTGAGAATTAGTGTCTTTCATACATTCTAAAAGTTCTCAACTTTTATCTCTTTGAACATTGTACTTTCCCCATTCTATCTATTCTTTTCTTTAGGGAATTAAGTTAGACTTATGTTTTACTTCTTTACCTAGTTCTCCTTATCTCTGATGCATATTTTCTATCTCTCTATGTGTTGAATTCTAGATCATTTTTTAAATCTGTTGTTCATTTCACAAATTCTGTCTTCTCACTGCCTCTAACCTACTTACCAAATTTTTAATTATGGTTACATTTTTTTCATTTCCACGTGTTCCTTGGTTCTTTCTCAAACCTCCTTGTTCATTTGAGATGGTTCTATTATTCCCTTTTTCATTTCTTTAAAAATATTAAATGTACTTGTTTTTGGTAGCTCTGACTCTACAGTTTGTTTTTTGTTTTTTCTGAAACAAGTTTATGAAGATTTATTTTGTAATGTGATCAGTGATTTTGATTGTGAGTTTCATATTCCTCTTAATTTTATTTTGGGGGATTTTTTGTTTGAAGTATGTTACTACAGAGATTTCTTTTTCTAGCACTACTGGTTTTTTTTTTGTGGCACTGCTAACCTTGGACCACTTCAAAATCAATTTTCACCTTGGGTTTTCCTGCCTCTCCCTTCTCTGTTCTTCATCACATGCATGCCCACACACACAAGTAGTGTCGGTTTCATCCTTAAACATATACGAATGTTGGGCTGTAATAGGCATTCCCAGGGGAGAGTTTTTCCCCTTTCACAGCTCTAATTCAAGTAATGAAGAGAAACTTCAGGTGTTTTCCTGGTTCACTCACTGGAAGTGATGCCCTGTGGGGGTTCACCAGTCCTGTTACTAATACAACTTAGTCCCTCTTATGAACTGAATTGTGTCCCTCAAAATTTGTGCGTGGAAGTCCTAACCCTCCATGTGACTGCATTTGGAGGTAGAGCCTTTAAGGAGGTAATTAAGGGTAAATGAGGTCATAAGGGTAGGGTCCTAGTCTGATAGCTCTGGAGTCCTTGTAAGAAGAGAGACAACAGAGCGCACTCCACACACACTCAGGGAAGAGGTCACATGACAAAGCAAAAAGGTGTGGCCATCTGCAAACCAGGAAGAGAGACCTGACCAGAAATGGAGTTTTCTGACAACTTGCTCTTTAGACTTCTTCTCTCCAGAACTGTGAGAAAATAACTATTTTTTGTTGATGCCATGTTATCTATGGTATTTTACTGTGGCAGCTGGAGCAAACCAATACAGCCCCAGACGATGATTCTTATTCCCCATGCAGGCGTGGCTCCTTTGGACTGGGGTCCTTCTGGCTGCAGACGGGGTGAGATGCCTTTATGAAAATTGCAAGTTCTGGGCTAAATGATCCTGTAGAATTTCACTTTTATCTGATCTTTTTTCATTTGTTTTTAAAGTTACTAGGGAGATTTCTCTATAGGATTGACATGTTAGACAAGTATATATTGATTTTATTATATTAAAGTTTATTCCCCCAAATATGACCATATTCTAGAATAAAAGATTATACTCTTTGTTTCATATATTGTGCCAAATATTTTCTACTTGATTGTTCTTATTATTATATCTGTGAACTAATTTGATAGTTTCTATTTTATGGATTCTTTTTATTAATTATGAGCTAATGAAAGCAATTAAAAATACTATAGTCTTGCTCTAAACTGTACCACTCATATCTGAATACTTCATTTTAGTTTCTTTTTTCTTTTTAGGACAGTATTGTGGTTTATGAAAATGCCCCAGGTACCTTTCTGCATGTGGAGGTAGAAGTACTAGAACTGTGGTATTAAACCCAAAGTACATGAAAATCTGGAGGAGCCACAGATGCTTCCAAGAAACATTGTAAATTCTCTTTTTTGCTCCTGTAACACATAGCTTTCATTCTGAAGACTTCCATTTAGTTTGTAAACTGTTTTTCTAACATACAGGTAGAGCAAAAGTAGGTTTACAGTTGCAAGTATGCAAAAACACAGAATTTATTGTTATTTATTTGTTTTCCATACAAATAACTGTAAACCTACTTTTGACACGCCATGTGCATGTATTTTAAGATATTGGACTCTGGTTGCCATTGCAAATTAAAAGGCAAAGGGTTTTATTGCTTGGGAATTTAGCATGACTACTTTTCCTGAAATTTTACCCTAGGGGCTCTTTTTTTGCTGTTTGGGACTGTAAGTCTTTATCTCACGATAAAAAGTACCAGAAAAATATTTTAAACATTAAGTCAAAATATTTGAAGCTACCATTGTAGAAAATATATTTTCTATAGATGATTCTTAATTCTTCAGAAAGATTGTATCATTTATTTTTAACTCCAATAAAATGTCAATTTTAATATTTTATTGACTCAGTGCAACCCACAGTCATACCATGAAAGGAAGATCGAAATCAGTTATATCACTTACATTCAGCTCTTTCTTGTTATTCTAATTTTTTGTTTTTAACTGCTGAAGAAAGTGCTTTTTTTTGTGACTTGTCTGCCAATATTAGCAAAGCAATGTTTTCAGATTTTTTAATATTTATGTTCCATAAACAAGAGACAAGAAACTTAGATTTTAAAAAATGATCACTCCACATAGCAATAAATTAATAAATACACAAACATTTGATCCTCACAAAACTTCAAAATTAAAATTATCTCTGAAGAAATAGTCAAAATCAATTTAAAGTAAGTAAACAGTACTTCCATTTGTATAACAGCTTACAGCTTGCAGTTTACAGTATACTTTTAAGAGGCTAACATGTAATTAATCTTTATTTTTAAAGTCAAGATGTATTTACTTTATTCTTTTTTTCCTCTCATTATTTGATTATATATTCTTTTTTAAAAAAGATTTATTTATTTATTTATTTTTAGAGAGGAAAGAGAGGGAGGGAAATGTCAGTGTGTGGTTGTCTGTTGCTCCCCCTCCCCGCTCTACTGGGGACCTGGCCCATGACCCAGGCATGTGTCCTGAGTAGGAATCGAACCAGCGACCGTTTGGTTTGCTGAACTGCACTCAATCCACTGAGCTACACCAGCCAGGGTATATTTTAAATTATATTTTCTTGATTATGTTATTACAGTTGTCCCTATTTTTCTCCCTTTGCCCCCCTCCACCCAGTACCCCCCCCACCCCCTCAGGCAGTCCCTCAACATCGTTCATGTCCATGGGTCATACCTATAAGTTCTTTGGCTACTCCATTTCCTAACTGTACTTCATATCCCCATGACTATTCTGTAACTACATACTTGTACTTCTTCACCCATTCCCCCACACTTCCTCTCATCTGGTAGCCATCAAAATGCTCTTTGTATTCATGATTTGGTCTTTGTTCTTGTCTGTTTAGTTTGTTTTTTAGATTCAGTTGTTGATAGGTATGTATTTTTTGCCATTTTATTCATAGTTTTGATCTTTTTCTTAAGTCCCATATAATTTATATAAACATCTCATATAATAATGGTTTGGTGATGCTGAACTCCTTTAGTTTTTTCTTGTCTGAGAAACTCTATCTGCCCTTCAATTCTAAGTGATAGTAGCTATTCTGGGTAGAGCAATCTTGGCTGTAGGTCCCTGCTTTTCATGACTTTGAATATTTCTTACCAGTCCCTTCTAGCCTGTAAAGTTTCTTTTGTGAGAAATTAGCTGACAGCCTTATGAGAACTCCCCTGTAGGTAACTAACTTTTTTTGCTGCTTTCAATATTCTATCTTTATCTTTAACATTTGGCATTTTAATTATGATGTGTTTTGGAGTGGGCCTATTTGTATGCATCTTCTTCATCATTCGTGCTTCCTGGACTTGCATGTCTATTTCTTTCACCAAAGTAGGGAAGTTTTCTTTCACTATTTTTTCAAATAGATTTCCAATTTCTTGCTTTTTTTCTTCTCCTTCTGGCACCCCTATGATGTGAATGTTGGACCTCTTTAAGCTGTTCCAGAGGCTGGTTACACAGTCCTCATTTTATTGCATTCCTTTTTCTTCTCATTCTGATTGGTTGTTTTTGGCTTCCTTGTGTCCCAGATCATCAATTTGATTCTCAGCTTCATCCACTCTACTGTTGTTTTCCTGTAAATTGGTCTTTATTTCAATTAGTGTATCCTTCATTTCTGACTGGATCTTTTTTTTTTTAAATATATTTTATTGATTATGCTATTACAGTTGTCCCATTTCTCCCCCATCATTCCCCTCCACCCTACACACCCTCTCCCACCCACATTCCCCCCTTTAGTTCATGTCCATGTGTCATAAGTTTTCTAGCTTCTACATTTCCCATACTATTCTTGCCCTCCCCCTATTTTTTTCCCATTATCTATGCTACTCATTCTCTGTACCTTTTCCCCCTCTCTCCTCCTCCCATGCCCCTGTTGCTAACCCTCCATATGATCTCCATTTCTGTGGTTCTGTTCCTGTTCTAGCTGTTTGCTTAGTTTGCTTTTGTTTTAGGTGTGGTTCTTGATAGCTGTGAGTTTGTTGTCTTTTCACTGTCATATTTTTGATCTTCTTTTTCTTAGATAAGTCCCTTTCACATTTCATATAATAAGGGCTTGGTGATGATGAACTTCTTCAACTTGACCTTATCTGAGAAGCACTTTATCTTCCCTTCCATTCTAAATGACAGCTTTGCTGGATAGAGCAATTTTGGATGTAGGTCCCTGCTTTTCAAGATTTCAAATATTTCTTTCCAGCCCCTTCTTGCCTGTAAGGTCTCTTTTGAGAAATCAGCTGACAGTCTGATGGGAACTCCCTTGTAGGTGACTGTCCCCTTATCCCTTGCTGCTTCTAGAATTCTCTGCTTCATTTGAATCTTGGCTAATGTAATTATGATGTGCCTTGGTGTGTTCCTCCTTGGGTCCAACTTCTTTGGGACTCTCTGAGCTTCCTGGATATCCTGGTAGTCTATTTCCTTTGCCAGATTGGGGAAGTTCTCCTTTATTATTTGTTCAAATAAGTTTTCTACTTGTTGCTCTTCTTCTTCCCCTTCTGGGACCCCTATAATTCGGATGTTGGGACGTTTAACGATGTCCCGGAGGTTCCTAAGCCTCTCCTCATTTTTTTGAATTCTTGTTTCTTCCTTCTTTTCTGTTTGGTTGTTAGTTTCTTCCTTCTGGTCCACTCCATTGATTTGAGTCCCAGTTTTCCTTCCATCTCTATCAGTTCCCCATGCATCTTCCTTCATTTCACGGATTGTAGCCTGCATTTTTTCATCTAGTTTGTGAGCAAAATCAACCAATTCTGTGAGCATTTTGATGACCAGTGCTTTGAACTGTGCATCTGACAAGTTGGCTATCTCTTCACTGCTTAGAGGAATTGGCTCTGGGGCTTTTATTTGTTTTCCGGTTTGAGCCATTTTTGGTGGTTTTTTTTTTGTTGTTGTTGCTTTGGTTTTAGTCTGGTCTCGGCTATTAATTACGTAGTGAGGGGTGGAGCCTTAGGTGTTCCTCAGGGTGGGGCAGCCCAGTCGCTGGGTTGTGACGCTATAGGTGGGGGCGGGGTCTGAGAAGGAGCAATGGCGCCTGCTCCGCTCTCTCCTGGACTCCGGCCCTTTCCGCTGCTTCCCCTTCACCTGGATTATCTGCGCACGCGCGCGTGCTGTTACGTAGTGAAGAGTGGAGCCTCTGGCGCTCCCCAGTGCGAGGCAGCCCAGTCGCTGGGTTGTGACGCTATAGGTGGGAGCGGAGTCTGAGAGGGAACAATGGTGCCTGTTCCGCTCTCTCTTGGACTCCAGTCCTTTCTGCTGCTTCCCCTTCACCTGGATTATCTGCGCACACGAGAGTGCTGTTACGTAATGGAGCCTCAGGCGCTCCCCAGTGCGGGGCAGCCCAGTCGCTGGGTTGTGATGCTGTGTGTGGGGGCGGGGTCTGAGAGGGAACAATGGCACCTGCTCCGCTCTCTCCTGGATTCAGTCCCTTCCGCCACTTCCCCCTGCCTGGACCGTCTGTGCGCGCAAATGTGGGACCACCTGGTCAGCCAGCCATCCCGTGCGGCCTCACTGGGTCTGCACAGTTGCCCCCTGTGCCCGGGATCCGCCAGGTGCTGCCTGTGGGCCCAGGGACCACCAGCCGCCACCTGTTCACCTGGGAACTGCCAGCCGCTGCTGTTTGCGTTCCGGGTCCACACCTCCACTTTCTCCTGCCGCGACTCCGCCCCTCTTACCGGTCTGGATGAATGGTGGTTGGACTTCCGTACAGTTCAGTTTTCTATAAGTTCTGGTTGTTTTCTTGTTTCTAAATATTTGTTGTCCTTAATTTTGGTTGTGAGAGGAGGCACAGTGTGTCCGCCTACGCCTCCATCTTGGCCGGAAGTCCTGACTGGATCTTTTATATGTTGTTAATGTCCTCCTTAAATTCCTTGAGCATCCTTATAACCAATATTTTGAACTCTGCATCTGATAGATTGATTATCTCCATTTCTTCTAGCTTTTTCTGGAGTTTTGATCTGTTCTTTCATTTGGGCCACGTTTTTTTTTTTTTTTTTGTCTCCTCGCTTTGGCAGCCTCCCTGTGTTTGTTTCTATGTATTAAGAAGAGCTGCTTTGCATCCATGTCTTGGTAGTATGGCCTAATGTAATAGGTATCCTGTAGGGTCCAGTGGCACAGCCTCCGCTATCACCCAAGCTGGGTACTCAAGGTGTACCCTTCGTATGGGTTGAGTACACCCTCTTATAGTTGAGCCCTGGTTGCTATTGCCAGATCAATGGGAGGGATTTACCCAGGCCAGTCAGCTGCAAGGATTGGATGTGACCACTTACCACCAACTTCTACCCTCCCTGGAGGATCAGCTGTGCAGGGGCATGATGGTGGTGCTCCTATGTGGTCTGTAGCTGCCCACTGGGTGGGCTGGTCCCTGGGGTTTCCTGGGTGGTGTGGGCCAAGCTCAACCCCTACCTGTGTTTTGCCTGGGCTCATACCGCCTGAGCTATAAAGCAATCAGATAGCTGCCATTTATACTGGGTTTGGAGATTGCCAGGCAAAGCCAAGCTGTGACTCTAGGCTGGCTGCTGCTAGTTCCTGGCCTGGGGCGAACTGAGGCCAGCTGTTGCTTTTTTGATAGCATTTGGGAAGTTGTGAAAGTATGAGCCAAGACCATCCATTCACTTGGAAAAGCTGCTTTGGTTGGGTAGGGCAGAGTCTCTGGGGATCTCCAAGGCGGGTCAAACAGCGTTAGCCAGGTTGATGGAGTCTCAGATATGCCAACAGCTTGCTGGTTCTTTTAGAGGAGGGTTTACAAAAGGAACAATAGCCTCTGCTCACCTTGATGCCAAACACTTCATTTTCTTCACGTATACCACTGGTGCCTTTCAAGCTGCTACCCTACTAGAGCTCAGAGGAAGTGAGTCTGAGTAGGTGAGTCTGTGTGTGGGTTCCTTAAGAGGAACTGGTTGGGGCTCCAGCAGTTTTTTCCACTGATTCAGTCATGCCTGGTTTTTGCAGAAGAAGTGGGGGCTTATCTTTCTAGCACTGGAATCCTGGGCTGGGGAGTGCCTGGTGTGGGTCTGGGACTTCTTGCTCCCAAGATATCCCTCCAAAATTTTTACCCAACACACGTGAGTGTGAGACCAACCCATTCAGCATCTGTGCCCCTCCTACCAGTCTGGATGGACGTGGTTTCTGTAATTCTGTAGTTGTCAGACTTCCATTCAACTTGATTTCTGATGATCCTGAGTGATTGTTCTATATTTTAGTTATAATTGTGATGTGGTTGTGTGAAGAGGCAAGCTGTGTTTGCTTATGCCATCATCTTGACTGGAAGTCCTTCACTTTATTCTTTCAGGTAAAAGAATGCAATGGTAGCCCTGGCTGGTGTAGCTCAGTGGATTGAGCGCGGGCCTGCGAACCAGAGGATCGCGGTTCGATTCCCAGTCAGGGCACATGCCTAGGTTGCAGGCCAGGTCCCCAGTGGGGACCATGTGAGAGGCAACCACACATTGATGTTTCTCTCCCTCTCTTTCTCCCTCCCTTCCCTCTCTCTAAAAATAAAGAAATTAAAAAAAAAAAAAAAAAAAGAATGCAATGGTAGCAATACAGGGATTTTAGTGTTTTTGCTTTCTTAACGTTGTGCCAGCAATAATCCATGAGATAAATAAGTAAATGATATGTTTATGATTAAAAAATGTTCCACCAATGATATGAAAATTCATAGTACAGATTTATCCCCCCAATTTTTTTTACAATTACATAGCTTTTTATAAAGAGTGCTTCATGTACTACAAACATTAATAAGTTAATATGTGAAATTTCAGTCTTCTTAAATATTCTGAATTACTAAAGGTATATACTACTGTTTCACAATTTACTGGGTGGTCAGTCTGCCACAGGATAGAATATAACATGAATGACACCTAAGGAGAGAGCAATGTGTGGTTTAAAGGCACTGAGAATAGTCAACACACACCAGGTTCAATTGGCCCTGCTTTTGTTAAAGCAACAGGGGTGAAGGAATAAAGAAGATCCAGCCCTTTCCAGTGCGTCAGGCCCCTATGACGTGAAACTTCCACATTCAAACCAGGCAGTAGTAGTACATGTTTTAAAAGCTGATTTGTTTGGATGCATAGTATCTGTTTTCCATCATTTGGGGGGAAGCAGGTAATTGGTTAAACTTAAAAAAGAAAATCAAATTTGGTTGAGTCCAGGTGGACATAGAAAAAAAAGTTAGCCTCCATTGAAACATTATGACCATTTCTGAGTGAAAATTTTGGTTATGAGAAGTTCATGTCATCTGCAAATAAGGACAGTTTTACTTATCTATGGAAGACCCTAAAGATTTTACCAAAAGACTGTTAGAATTAACACACTAATTCAGGAAAGTTGCAGGATACAAAATCAGTACATAAAAATCTGTTGTGCTCTGATACACTAACAATAAACTATAAGAGAGAGAACAATTGCATCAAAAAGAATAAAATACATAGGAATTAATTTAACCAAAGAGGTGAAAGACTTATATACTGAAAACTGTAAGATACTGATGAAGGAAATTGAAGAAGAAACAAACAAGATATTTCATGCTCATTGATCAGAAGAATTAATTTTGTTAAAATGTACATACTAGTCAAAGCAATTTACAGATTCAATTCAATCCCTAACAGGATTCCAATGGCATTTAGGAACTAAGTCCTAAAATTTGTACAGAACCACAAAAGACCCCAAATAGCCAAAGCACACAGAAAGTGTGACAGAGGCATCACACTTCCTGATTTCAAACAATAATACAAAGCTATTCTAATCAAAACAGTGTGATACTGGCATAAAAAGAGACACATAGGTCTATAGGAACAGAGTCCAGAAATAAATCCATACATATATTCATATGATCAATTATTTTATGATAAAGTAAGTGAGAATAAACAATGGAGAAACAAAAAGGACAGTTTCTTTTATAAATGGTGGTGGGAAAACTGGAAAACAACATGCAAATATGGAAACTGGACCCCTATTTTAGACCATACACAAAACCAACTCAAAATGGATTAAAGATTCGAATGTAAGGGTTGAAACCATAAGTACTTAGAAAAAGACTTAGTGGGTAAACTCCTTGACGATGATCTCGACAATTTTTTTGTTGTTACAAAAGCAACAAAAGCAAAAAATTTAACACATGGAACTACATCAAACTAAATGGCTCCTGTGCAGCAAAGAATAACAAAATTGAAAAGGCAGCCAGCCTATGGAATAAGAGAAAATATCTAAGGAAGTGTTAGTATACAAAAATGTAAGGAACTTGTATAGCTTAATAGCGCACAAAAAAAAATGATTTAAAAATGGGCAGAGGAACTGAATAGACATTTTTTCCAAGAAGGCATTCAAAATGACCACCAGGTTCTCAACATTACTAATCATTAGGGAAATGCAAATCAAAACTACAATGAAATATCTCTTTACACCTGTTATAATGGCAATTATTAAAAGAAGAGAGAAATGTTGGCAAGGATATGGAGTAGGGAACCTTTGTGTACTGCTAATGGGAATGTAAATTTATGCAACCACTATAGAAAACAGTACAGAGATTTCTTAAATTGAAATAGAGCTACTGTATGATCTAGCAATTTCATTTCTGGGTATATATTCAAAGGAAACAATAACTATCTAGAAGGATTATTTATGCCATGTTCATTGCAGCATTATTTACAGTAGCCAACACATAGAAACAATGTAAGTGACCATGGCTAGATGAATGGATTTTTTTGAAAAGTGGTATGTGGTATATAGGAATAAACTTAACAAAGGATATAAAGGACGTATACACTGAAAACTGCAAGATGTACTTCAAAGAAATTGAAGAAGACACAAAGAAATGGAAAGATATTCCATGTTCACTGATTGGAAGAATCATCATAGTTAAATGGCCATATTAACCTAAATCCATGTAAAGATCTAATGCATCAATAAAATCCCAATGGCATTTTTCAAAGAAGTAGAGAAAAATCATCCAAATTCTATGGGAACACAAAAGACCCAGAATAGCCAAAGCAATCCTGAGGTAAAAGAATAAAGCCAGAGATATCACACTTCCTTACTTCAGATTACACTGCCAAACTGCCATAATCAAAACTATGGTATTGAACGAAAAACACAAACAATGGAATGAGATTAAGAGCCCAGAAATAAACCTACATGTACATGGGCAACTGATTTTTGACAAAAGAGCCAAAAACATATAATGGAGAGAATGCCTTTTCAATAAATGGTGCTGGAAAAAATTGGAAAACCACATGCAAAAGAATGAAACTAGACTGCTGTTTCACACCATACACAACAATTACAAAGGATTAAAAGATTAAATGTAAGACTTAAAACAATAAAATACATAGAAGAAAACTCTAAACTTTTGGACTTTGGTTTCAGAGGATTTTATGACCTTGACCCCAAAGGCAAGGGAAATAAAAGCAAAAAAATAAATGAATGGGACTACATCAAATAAAAGGCTTCTGTACAGCAAAAGAAACATTAACCAACGAAAAGGCAACCAGCCTAATGGAAGAAGATATTTGCAAACAATACCCATGATAAGGGGCTAATATCCAAAACATATAAGGAATTCATACAACTCGACAACAAAACCTTGAAATTAAAAAATGGGAAGAGGACCTGACAGACACTTCCTAAGAACACTTACACAAACAGCCAACAGATACATGAAAAGATGCTCAACTAGCTGTTAGGAAAATACATATCAAAACCACAGTGAGATACCACCTCACCTCTGTTAGAATGGCCATTAATATGACAAGAAATAACAAGTATTGGAAAGAATGTGGAGGGAAAGAATCTTCATACAATGCTGGTGCGAATGTAAATTAGTATAGCACCATGGAAAACAATATGGAAATTCCTCAAAAAATTAAGAATCAAGCTACCACATGACTCAAGAATCCCTCTTCTACACAAAAAGAAAAAAATGGGAACATTTATTTGTAAAGGTTATATATATCATCTATATTACATTAGAGATATATATTATGTATTATATATATTATGTATTTACATAATACTATATAAATATATATAATCCATCACTGTTTTCATGCAGCATTATACACACTGGTCAAGACAACCTAAATGTCCTTCAGTGGATGATTGGATAAAGAAGGTGTGGTGTGTATATACAGTAGAATACTAGTCGGCGTAAGAAAAGATGAAATACTGCCATTTGTGACAATATGGATGGATCTTGAAAGTATCGTGCTAAGCAAAATAAGTCATGAAAAAGGACAGAACCATATGATTTCACTCACATGTGAGATATAAAACAAAGCAACAAATAAACAAACTTACATAGACAACAGAAGGGTGGTTCCCGGAGGGGCTAGGAGAGGATGAAGAAGGTAAATGGGGTCAAACATATAGTGTAGAGCACACTAGACTTTGGGTGGTGGAAACACAGTGCAATATGTAGATGATGTACTATAGAATTGTGCACTTGAAACTTACACGATTTTATTAATGTCACTCAATACAAATGTGGTGTATATGCAATGGAATATTATTCAGGTATAGAAAAGAATGAAATCCTGCCATTTGTGGCAACATGGATGAACATTGAAGACATTATGCTAAGTAAAGCCAGACAGAGAAAAAAATGCTACATGATCTCATATGTAGAATCTTAAAAACAACAACAAACTCATAGAAACAGCAGAGATTGATGGTTACCAGGGGTGGGAGGGGGGCTCGAAATGAGTAAAGTGTGTCAAAAGGTCCAAACTTCCAGATTTAAGATTAGTAAATTCTGAGCACGTAATGTCCACCATGGTAATTATAGTTAACAATGCTGTGTTGTATATTGAATGTTGTTAAGACAATAGATCTTTTTATTATTAAATCATGTTTTATTGTTACTCTATTACAGTTGTCCTAATTTCCCCCCTTTGCACTCCTCTGCCCAACCTGCTCCCCCCACCTCCTTGCAACAGCATCGATGGAACTGGAGAATAATATTAAAAGTCCTTATCGCAAGAAGAAAAAATTGTAATTGTGAGGTGATGGATGGTAACTTATTGTGCGATCATTTCACAATGTATACATATATCAAACCATCTTGTACACCTTAAAGTAAAGCAATGTGTTAATTATATCTCAATACAACTGGGAGAAAAAGTGTATGAGTTCAGCTAGATTATGTTTAAAAGTTCTTATATTACTACATAGATCTAATTCTTTACTTTTACAGAATTGCCCATATTGCCAAAATTGCAATTCTTTATTCTGCTAATATTTTTAAGATTTAATGTAATGCATCCCCTTAAATAGAATTTGTAAAGAATTTGAAAAGAAAGCCACAAGATAAATCAATTTTTTAAAATTCATATACTCTGAAATGCTTTAAGCAGCTTTTTGGGAAATGTATCTTTTTAAAGAAAATAGTTAATGCCCTGGCTGGGTAGCCAGTTGGTTAGAGTGTCCTCCTGATATGCCAAGGGTGTGGTTTCAATACCAGGTCAGGACACAAAAAAGAATCAACCAATGAATGTATAAATAGGTGGAACAAGAAATCGATGTCCGTCTCTCCCTCTCTCCCCCCTCACTCACCACACCCTTCTCCCTCAAATAGTTCATATAATTACAATAGACCATTGTCACAAAAAAATATATGATTAATTATGTATTAAATTTATTTTAAAATTAATTACACACATCAAATTGATTTATTAAAATGGAAAGCATTAAATTCAATTTTACTAAGAAAAAATTGGACACTAAAGAATCTGTTCAATTGAGAATCTAAACTTTATAGTTAAAAACCAGCAGGTGTCACTGTGATAACAGACTTTTTCCCTGTAAGCAGTTCTGTGTAGATGGATACGTGACATCTATGAACAAAGATGTGTAAGAGATAACGAATATGTTATATCACTAAAGAAAAATAGCAAAATGTAGGAAAGTGTATATAGTGTATCTGGATAGTTAGGAGTACTTTTGAGAATTCCCAACTTTTTTCACATCTCAAGATATGTTTTTTTAAAATATTTTTATTTATTTATTTTTAGAGGGGAAGGGAGGGAGAGAAACATCAGTGTGTGGTTGCCTCTCATGTGCCCCAACCTGGGGACCTGGCCCACAACCCAGGCATGTGCCCTAACTGGGAATCAAACTGGCAACCCTTTGATTCACAGGCTGGGGCTGGCATTCAGTCCACTGATCCACACAAGCCAGGCTACATCTCAAGGGTGTTTGTTTGTTTGTTTGTTTGTTTGTTTGTTTAAATATATTTTATTGGTTATGCTATTACAGTTGTCCCATTCCCCCCCATCATTCCCCTCCACCCTGCACACTCCCTCCCACCCACATTCCCCCCCTTTAGTTCATGTTCATGTGTCATAAGTTCTTTAGCTTCTACATTTCCCACACTATTCTTGCCCTCCCTGTGTCTATTTTCTACCGGTGGGTAAAAACAGCAAACTCACAGATATTAACAACCACATCTAAAACAAAAGCAAACTAAGCAAACAACTGGAACAGGAACAGAACCACAGAAATGGAGATCATATGGAGGGTTAGCAACAGGGGAGTGGGAGGAGGAGAGAGGGGGAAAAGGTGCAGAGAATAAGTATCAAGGTTTTATTAACAGTAAAGGTGTAGTAAAGTCCTAATGGTGATGTTTCAGACTTTATATTGAAGTAGAGAATAATGTACAAGTCACTGGGTTACAACTTGTGTACCCAAAATTAAAGTAAGGAATGGCATTCCCAGTAAAGTTTTAAAATGGATTTTGAAAAACTTTTGGCCCTTTCCTCCAAATTAAGTTAGAGTTATAATTGCTAAAATAATCTTTAAAGGCATAAGTACGGTAATTGGTAGAAAATAATAGTAGGAATTAAGAGGCTAGTATGGAGGCCAATGTAGAACTTAATAAAGCATATTCATTGGAACATTGTGTTGTGTGTGGATTCTTTTCTGAGAGAAACATAGTCAGTAATAGCACTCCACCTGAAAGGAATTTATAAACAAGTCATGCACATTTAATAACAAAAGAGAAAAACCAAGACCATGATATTACATAAGATATTAAAAGCCATGGTATACAAAGCAAGCAAGTTATGATTCTTTGTGAATTATAATAGAAAATTATTCATGATAAAAATAAAATGTTAATTCAGTAGGATTTAAAGAATGAAAAAGGATAGCAAAGTGCCCGATTCAATTTAGTTCAATAAGCATTTATGAAGCACCTGTGTGCCGCCCACTTTACATTCCTGGAAAGATACTAGGAATACTAAAAAAGCAAATATTAAAATACTAAATAAGTACTATAAATATTAGTATTTATAAATACTATAAATACTAAAAAAGTAAATAAAACTTGCTTTCTGGCCTTGTTTATCAAAAACAGATGGAAGTACTGGGAAATTCAAATGATAATTAATAGACTTTGATGTTGAAAACAGCGTTAGATAAATAAGATTGGAAATTGAAAAGCACACTCACCTAGAGAGACAAAAGACTTAGGTTTTGGTCACACTTGTGTCGCTAAATTGATGCAGGAACTGAAGCACATCGCTCCAACAGTTTTCACACCATCTCCAACTGTAAGAGTTGTGCTTTTTCCATAGATACCGAGACTGTTAGAGAAGTGCCATGATGAAAATGTTACAGGCAGCTTACTCTATAGATTCAGATGTGCGATTGATAGAGGGAATTACTACTCTGTGCATGGGTTTTGAGAACATAGCAGAAAATAGCAATTCTTAGTCTAGACAGAGCAGGGATAGAGATGAAGCTCTTAGTTCGGAATGTGAGATAGTGGGAGTTTTTAATATCCTCACGTAGGTAGATCTATGCACCGTTTACTTAGGACAGTTGCAGGCCCTGCTGCGGAGTCAGGTAACCCACGCTATTGCCTTTTATATAAATATTCATAACTGTTAACCCAGATAACTGACTTTTTGCTTTTGAGAACACTGATCACTATGAATTAGGAAAATCAAAAAGATCTCTTTGCCTAGATAAATACTTCGTTTTTGTATAATTAGTGAAAAAATCCTATGGGGTTTTAGTAAACAGCTACCTCTGTTTAAGGATTTCCCATTTCCTTTCCTAGAAGTCTAAATTGCTCAAGGATGAGCAATATATTTTATGCTCTTTTCTATCACATACTTAGAACATGTGCTATGTATTGAAAAAGGAAAGTTCTCTCCCTGTCACAGGGCTAGTCCTGAGTTTGCTTAAGGAAGATTTGATTGTCCTTGTTGTTGACACTTGTTTTACAGTGGTTGAATATGAAGGCAAACACCAGATGAGTGTGTTTCATTATTTTAGACATCATCAGCTGTCTAGTCTATAATCACCTAATTTATGATATTTGCTAGTTGCCTCAGGAAAGCTCTTAAGGTAAGCTACATATGGTGAAAGTAGAAATTTGAAATCTTATCTCTTTGAAAAAAACATTCTCAATTAACAATTTTTTTTCTTAAAAATGTAGGTTATCTGTCTGGAATTTGCAAAGGATTACCAGACAGAAACAGTGTTGTGTAAATAGTGATAAGGCTCTTAGCCCGTGAAGACTATTGTGTCTCGCAATATTCTCAACGTAATACCAGTAGGAGGAGGAGCAGGAGTGCATAGTGCTGTGAGCTAGTAATCAGCCACTGTGTTTAATGACTTTTTTTGAGATGTTTTGACTTGTGGGACCTGGAGTATACCCTTCTCACAGAAGCTCTAGAAGTCATGTTGCCAGGTAGGAACAGGGAAACCAAATCTATTGGTTCTGAAGGGAAGCTTCTACAGTTTAGGCCAAACCCTCCATCCCCAGTCCCAGCCCTCCAGGTCTACTTCCCTTTCTGTATTAGATTTACTCTCTCAAAACAAAGTTCTCCATCTCACTTCCAAATGAACTCTCACAATGTCTCTCTTACCTGGTGCTGAGGAGATTTTCTGGTTTTTAATATGAGTTCTTGAGAATAAGAAATAGATAAGAGAGGCAGCCCCGCCCAGCGCCACCACACAGAGACACATTTTTTAATCTACTTAGGTGACAGTGATAGCTCCTTAAACCCATTACTGGTAAAGGTATCTCATTTGCAGATTCAGTGAGCTTCTGTAACATGTGCCCTTGGTTCTCTAAATGTGGGACATTGTGTGTGGTGACTAAGTCGGCTGTGAGGTTGCTGCCTACAGGCTTCCACTGAGACTGGAGAAATGACAGGTGAGGATGGACAGCAGTCTCTAAGGGATTATTTTCATTTCTTCCTTTCTCTTCTCTCTTGCTCAGGCTAGTCCTGCCATCACAGACCTGGGTTACCATGAAGTGAGTTAGGGTGGTGGAAGAGATCCCACATTCCAATGACAAGAGTATAGCAAAACACCTTCCTCTCATGAATTTAATATATGTATATCTCTTGTAGTGATCTTGGCTTTATTGTCTCATAATCTCATGTAGGTCTTTTATTTAGGACACAGAGCAGACTGCCTGTGAGTCCTGGAATGTGTGGACATTGATAAACATCAATCACCCGAGACAGTGGTGATTCTTAGGGAGGACCAGGTGGGTGTGAGAACCTCTCGCTCCTCTCTCCTCCTTCCCCTCCCCTTTGTCCTGTGGACTCAGGGAAGTCTAGGAACACTTGATAGCATGCCCAGGGGGTAGGAGTCACAGATGACCTCTGCTACGTGGAGATAGTTGGAGTCATCTTTGCAGGAGTGCCTGAGCCGTATATGAGTGAGTTATGCTTTATAAACTGGATTATCTGGTCATATTTTATTTTGTGCTTATTTCTATGATGTAACCCCCAAATCCTCTGAAACCTTGTTTAAATGCTCCAACTCTCAGCTGCGTGGAAGAGCTGCATCTGTACCTTTGCTGTTGTCTTCACTGCTTTTCCCTTGTGTCTCCCTTGAGCCCTTCCAGCCCACCTTTCACTACCCCTCCTCCACTGAAATTCCTCCTGTCAAGGTCACCAGGAACCTCCATGGAGCCGAATCCAATGACTGATCCCGAGTTCACATTATTTTGTCTCAGCAGTTGACACAGTTGATCACTCCCTTCCTCTAGAAATACTGTCTTTGTCTGATTTTCCTTTTTTTAAAATATATTTTATTGATTATGCTATTACAGTTGTCCCATTTCTCCCCCATCATTCCCCTCCACCCTGAACACTCCCTCCCACTCACATTCCCCCCCTTTAGTTCATGTCCATGTGTCATAAGTTCTTTAGCTTCTACATTTCCCACACTATTCTTGCCCTCCCCCTATTTTCTACCCACCATCTATGCTACTTATTCTCTGTACCCTTTCCCCCTCTCTCCTCCTCCCACTCCCCTGTTGCTAACCCTACATGTGATCTCCATTTCTGTGGTTCTGTTCCTGTTCTAATTGTTTGCTTAGTTTTTGTTTTAATTTTTTAAGTTTAGTTGTTAATAGTTGCAAGTTTGTTGTCATTTTACTGTTCATAGTTTTGATCTTCTTTTTCTTAGAAAAGGCCCTTTAACATTTCATATAATAAGGGCTTGGTGATGATGAACTCCTTTAACTTGACCTTATCTGAGAAGCACTTTATCTGCCCTGCCATTCTAAATGAAAGCTTTGCTGGGTAGAGCAATCTTGGATGCAGGTCCTTCCCCTTCATGACTTGGAATACTTCTTTACAGCCCCTTCTTGCCTGTAAGGTCTCCTTTGAGAAATCAGCTGACAGTCTGATGGGAACTCCTTTGTAGGTGACTGTCCCCTTATCCCTTGATGCTTCTAGAATTCTCTCCTTCATTTTAATCTTGGCTAATGGAATTATGATATGCCTTGGTGTGTTCCTGCTTGGGTCCAACTTCTTTGGGACTCTCTGAGCTTTCTGGACTTCCTGGTAGACTATTTCCTTCACCAGATTGGGGAAGTTCTCCATTATTATTTGTTCAAATAAGTTTTCCACTTGTTGCTCTTCTTCTTCTCCTTCTGGTACCCCTATAATTCGGATGTTGGGACATTTAAAGATGTCCTGGAGGTTCCTAAGCTTCTCCTCATTTTTTTGAATTCTTGTTTCTTCCTTCTTTTCTGTTTGGTTGTTAGTTTCTTCCTTCTGGTCCACTCCATTGATTTGAGTCCCAGTTATCCTCCCATCTCTATTGGTTCTCTGTGCATTTTCCTTCATTTCACTTAGTGTAGCCTTCATTTGTTCATCTAATTTGTGAGCAAAATCAACCAATTCTGTGAGCATTCTGATCACCAGGGCTTTGAATTGTACAACTAATAGGCTGGCTATCTCTTGTTCACTTACATGAATTGGCTGTGGGGCTTTGATCTGTTCTCCCATTTGAGCCATTTTTGGTTTTTTTTTAGGGGGGGGTCTGGTCACAGCTGTTACATAGTGAGGGGTGGAGCCTTAGGTGTTCCCCACGGCAGGGCAGCCCAGTTGCTGGGTAGTGACACTGTATATGGGGGTGGGGTCCAAGAGGGAAAAATGGCTCTTGCTCCACTCTCTCTTGGATTCCAGTCCCTTCAGCTGCTTCCCCTTTGCCTGGGTGTGAACGTGGGACCACCCGGTCAGCCAGCCACCTTGCACAGCCTCACTGAGTCTGCACCGTTGCCACCCCATGCCCAGGTCTCCTAGCCACCACCTGCATGCCTGGGTCCGCCAACCGCCACTTTTTCCTGCTGTGACTCCACCCCTCTTACCAGTCTGGATGAATGATTGTTGGACTTCTGTACAGTTCAATTTTCTATCAGTTATGATTGCTTTCTTGTTTCTAAATCTTTATTGTCCTTAATTTTGGTTGTGCAAAGAGGCACAGTGTGTCCACCTATGCCTCCATCTTGGCCAGAAGTCTCATATGACATTCTGATTGCCACGTATTCCTGGTTTGCCTTCCACCTCTCTGGGTACTCTTCTTTCTAGCCTCTAATTTTAATGTGCTTCAGGGTCAGACCTCCAACCTATTCTCTTCCCTACCCCTAGTCCCATGGCTTGATCAGCTCCCCAGTTTGTATCTTCAGCCCTGACCTTTCCCCTCACACATTCAACTGCGTGAGGAGTTTAGATATGTCTAAAAAGGTATCTAAAACTTGAGTGTTGAAACAGAATTCTTAATGCCCCTTCCTCCTAAACCTATTCCTCCCTCAGTCTCCCCATTTCAGTATCCAGCTCCACTATTTATCCAGTTGCTTGGATCAAAATCAAGGCTTCATGCTAGACCTCTTCTCCCATCCCACATCCAGTCCTAGTTAGTAAAGTTTGCTTTGCCTTTGTAATATATCCTGAATCTATCTACCACCACAGCTCTAGTCTAAGTCACTATCTTTTTTTTTTTACCTAGACTACTGCTCCTTAACCAGCCTCCTTGCTTTCATCCTTGACATGCCCCTGATCCATTTTCCATGCAGCAGCCATGTCTCTCAGAAAGCATGAACCAGAGCATGCCATTCACCTGCTAAAAACCCTCTAATGACATCCTCTTCTACTCCATAAAGTCCATACTCCTTGGCATGGACTGTGAGGTCCTGTCCATGTCACGTGTCATCTCCCATGTCTGTGCACCTTGTGTAGTTCCATCTGGCCATGCTGGCTTTGTTGCTGATCTTCAAGCACCCAAGTCCATTTCCATCTGGAACCTCCGCCTGACATGCTCTTCCCTCCCTCACTTTAGATCTCTGCTCAGATGCTACCTCAGGCATTAAAAAAAAAAAAAAAAAAAAAAAAAAGATAAAAAGACAAATGTTACCTCGGAGAGACCTTCCATGACCACTCAGTCTAAATAGCACCTTCATATTTGTATCTCATATCTCCCCAACCAGAACATAAACTTCTTGAGGGAAGGAACCTTGTCTGTCTTACCCATTCTGTCTTCCCAGTGCCTGGTATATGGGAGCTGTTGATTGATCAGATGGATAGAAGGGCATCCATGGGTGGATGGACAGATGAGTGTGCATGCTGTAGTCTAGCGCTCTCTTCAGCTGGAGTTTGTCACACCTGATTTTTAAAAATTGTAATATGACAAACGG
Organism: Glossophaga mutica; assembly: GCA_039655065.1. Taxonomy (NCBI): domain Eukaryota; kingdom Metazoa; phylum Chordata; class Mammalia; order Chiroptera; family Phyllostomidae; genus Glossophaga; species Glossophaga mutica. Next base: position 89,413,538 of record CM077307.1, on the reverse strand, counting down.
GTATTTCTAACTAGCTTAATTCTGCATTTGGTAATGGATTCAAAAAAGTATTTAAAGATAGTACCTTAAATTTTTGAATGACAATGCTAGGCATAGATATCCCATGGAAATGGCTTCCTCTTTATTAAAGTATCATAGCATACTCTTCAAGGGAAAAATGAAACCTCTGTAAAGCAACTGTTGGAAACTAATGTTAAATCATAATATGGACTCTTAACTATAAAATATATTTTGGAACATTTGATTTTATTGACAAACTATCTAAATGCTAACCTCTCATAAGAAGAGATGTGACCATTGTATCACCACCGAATCAGAAGTATCAGAACCATGAAAGATGGAATGGGTAAGGGGATAAGAGTGTGTACTAGGAGTTCAAATTCCACCTCTTCTACTTATTGACTGGGTGACCATGGGCAAGTTGATTAACATCTCTGTGCCTCAGTCTCCTCCCGTGTAAAGCAGAGATGGTACAAGTACTAAAATTTACCTTTTAAGTTCATTTTGAGGATTAAATGAGTTAACTTGTGTAATATAGTAAAACATAGCCTAACATGTAAGTGCTTTATTTTATCTAGTGTTTACTTTTATGGCAGTTTTCTTGTCATTGTCATCATCATTGATTCCAGGTGTCCATCTGGGAATTCAGTCTTTATGAGCCATTGATAAAAAGGTGGACAAGCCATGATCATAAGTAGTTTCAACTTCTTAAAATAAAGTCCACAGCAGTTCCCCTTGGAGCACTTAGACTGGATTAGACTGCTTTCTCTGATTTTAAAATACATATTAAAGCCAAAGAAATACTGGTTTTGTAAATCCTTCGATGGCACACCCATACAGCTGGTACCACAAATGATGTCACATTTCAGGAAGATCAGCTAATATATTCCATGGAATCAAAGGTACTTCTCAGGATAAAATGTGTTTTACTTCTAGTTCCCAGGCTGGTCTTTGGTTCAGACCCAAATTAGAGAAAAATCTAGCTTCTCAAATAGGTCTCTGCTGAACCCATTTGATAATTTACTAATTTATTACCACATTTAGTAATTTCGGTGGAATTTCTCATTTCTCAAAACAAGTGTTGCTTACACCCTTTCAAAAGAATGTTACTGGAATGTGGGTAGGCTGTCTGGAGCCAGCTTCTTATCTAGAGACCAGATTCAGAAAGTCTGAGTTCAGCGAAGTGACTGAGACCGCAGGCTTGGGTTTTGTTTTGTTTAAAAGGCACATATGGGTCCCACTGAAGCACAGTGCTACCCCCATCTGGGAACAATGCTGCACATGTCACTTCCTGAAATAATGGAGTTGGAAGGCAATTATCTACTCACAAAACAGGCTGAAACAACAGTTCCTGATATTCTTCTCAAATACTTTAACTTCCCAAGGAATCCGGAAAAAATAATTCCATGAGACGGTGTTGTGAATGAAAGTATGACATTTCGGTTTCCTTCCCTGGAATCCAGTAACCAGCTGTAATGAATTACTACCCACTCGGTGTTACTGAGAGGGGGGTCCTGGTCGGAGGACTTGTTTGTCTTTGCTTTGGGAACACCGCACTGCCTTATAGCTTCTTGTGACATGATGACCTTGAATTCTGTTTTGCTCACTTTTGGGAACCATTCCAGAGATTACCTGCAGCTTCTGGAACTATACTTACTTAGGACATTGTTTTCCTTTTACTCCTGCAGAGAATTTGGGACTTCTGTTTGAGACTTTCCAGATAAGCGAGGCACACTTTCTAGGAGGAATGATTATCTGCTTCATCAAAAAATGTTAAGTAGTGTGACAAAGAGAAAGAGAGAGCTTTTGAACCCATGGCTCCTTTATCTTGAATGTGGGCTGGTAGGAGTTCATAATAAGAGCTGCCTTCTTTTTGATCCTTAACAATCTGGACATTGCCAAGGTAGCTTAATGATGCTAATGGCAAATATATATATAAATTAAAAAGATTTCTAATATTTAAACATTGCTTCCTGGAATTCTCCTCTGAAAGAAAACTGGCACAATATATTACTGCATCAGGGATGCACACACAGGTTTTCTTATTCATGTGAGGAGAAAAAAATCAGGGACAGTCATCTGGATGTCGAGTCTATACAATTCAATTATAAAGCCATTTGGAAAATTCCAGAAGATTGCCTCTCTTGAATTTCATCTGAATATTTGACTTTGTGTTAACATATCCTCTCTATGAAATAGAAAGTATAATGCACTGTGTGTTAAGTGTCACAGAGAGTGACACTTAGCAGAATAAAGAGAAACTTGAGACACTAACATTATTTAGGAAGGTTATATAAGCTGTCTCCAGAAGTTTTTCACAGAAGGACTATTTTGAGTCTGGCTCAGTTGTATTCATAAATCTTCTCCCTCTTTGGAAGCTTAGGTATCAACTTAGTGTCATTCTGATATATCACAATCAAACTGCTTGATGTTTTCTCCAATGGAATATATAACTTTTAGAAGTGTAGTTGAAATTTGCATTTAAAATTTTTTATTTCTGATTGTATCAGAAATTGACCAATTCTTTGCAAATAGTGGGAATAGCCATACTGAGGTTTTCTTCCTTTAAGGTATCTTTCTGTTTAGCCTGGCTCTTACTTAGCTGAACAGTGTGGTTGGCTCCCTTCATTTGGCTCCTAGTGGTCACACATCCACATGAGAGAATTTCTTAACACTCACAATTGTCTCCTTTTGACTCCCACTAACTCTTTTTCCAGTCAAAACACTCAAGTTGAGAAACTATAAATGGGAATGATCAATTTGTTTCATTAAAACAATAATAGGTAAAATTAAGACTATTTAAAGAAGAGTCTATGCCAAAAGCTAAAAGTAAAAGTAGGTCTTGGGTGACTTCAAGTCATGAACAGGAAGCAGGTCATGCCTGGTGTGGAGGGTTGTGGGTAGAGTAGTCTTTCGGGGTGGAGAGGGCCACACCTAAGGTCCTGGCACTTTATTCCTTCTGTGGAGTATGCTGGGGCCAGGTTCCAGTGGCCGTAGGCCTAGTTTAAGAACTTAAAGAGAATGAACTGTGTCTGGAAACTTAAATCAATTGTCTTTGTTGTTTTGGCTTTAGGTGGTATCAACGGAATCATTTTTGGCTTCTTATCTTGGTTCCCTCCCAGGATTGGCTTAACACAGTAGTTAGCCAGTCCTAGAAATTCCAGTTACCTTCAGTCTTTATGACTACCTCAAAGGAAATCATCAGCTGTGAGTAACAGACACATCTATGAAGCACTTAAGTCCTAATGAATGTCATATATTTAAAGATGTGTTCTGGTGTCAGCATTATTTCCTTGGTAATATAGTAGTTCAGATATATTATAACTTTTTAAATACCGAGAGTTTTTTGGCTTTCAACAACTAGGCATATCACAGTTACTAGGTACCTAAACATATTAAGCGCATAAAGTAGGAAAGTTAAATTTGTTACTCATTTTCAATTCATTGTTATGCTGGATAAATGATAGGTTATGAATCTGTATTTACCATAATACCATTTTATAAACATTTTAAAATATAAAATGAAATTTTTTTCTAAAGCCAGAGCTCTATTGTAACTGGATCCAGGGGGCTACATGGCTAATTCAGTTAGCATTTATGTGGTTCTTATGAGGTATTGATACTTTGTGAAGTATAGGGGATATAAAGGAAGTATAATGTATAAATGCATCCCATAAAACACTTTAGGTGAAGATGCAAAGATTAATTTAAATGACATAGTTAGAAAACAGAACTGAATTTTAGAACTCTTGGATTGCACAGGAAAAAGAAATCAGTGTAGGCTGAAAGTGTGTTCCATCTTCCAAGGAGGCTTCATGAATGAGGCAGGATATAAGGGGTGAGTGCAACGTGACTGGGCAGAAAAGAGAAACATTTTAGACCCTCTTTTGAATGCCAGACTCTTTGACAGTAGCTCCTCATGCGTAATATCATTAATCCTACAGAGTGGACATTTATATTCCTGTTTATATATGAGAATATTGAGGATTGAAGAGATTGAGTAGTTTGCTCAAGTTTATACAACTAGTGAGTTGCCATTATGTAGTTAAGACTGCTGGCTCTGAATTCCAGGCAGATTTGGATTTGAATCCCATCGACTCTACTGACTGGCTGTGATTAATTTCCTTGTGCTTCGTTGTTTTTTTTTTTCACATGTAAACTTGGGACAATCATAAGAGTACTTTATAGGTCTAGTGTGATGAAGAAACTACTTAATGAGACAAAGAACTTGGCACACTTACTGACATACTGTAGCTACTCAATAAAGTGTGTATATACATGCACACATACATCTATATACATATATCTATATGTGTGTATGTATATAAATATGTATGTATGTATATATAGGGAGAGAGAGAATTTGACTGAGATTCACATCTACATCTTGTCTGACTCCAAAGTCTATACTTCTTTGTATAATATTATCCTGCAGAGAGTGCAGGTAGAAAATTCCAGACAGAATAACAACAAACATATTGTCTGCTAATGTAAGGTGAAGCCATCGTTATGCCTGAAGGAGGCTAGATTGGGAAGCAATGAAAAAGTAATTGGATGCATCAGAGGGAAACTGACTACACAGGGCCTTAGGAGCCAGGCAGAGGACTGGAGACTAGATGCCAGGAGGACCTGGAAGGCCGGAATGGATGGGGAATGGAAAGATGACTGTTTCCTGAAGCATATATGGGGTAAGGGTAGAGGGGTGTTGGAAGTCAACTTTGGAAGCGGCCAGTGAAGGTTCAGGTAATGTAGCCCCGCACTGGAGGGGAGTAACAAAAAGCCAAAGGAAGGATGTGCAGCGGGGTGCTGGTACTGGTGATGCCACCCGACACGGGACGACACAGCTGCTGGGCAGTGTGGACTGCCCTCTCTGCTGGTGGACCTGGCCTGTTACTGATGCCACACTGCCCATCAGTAACAGCTCCTCCTACTGTGGACCTTGAATTACCAAAGTTTCAGTTAACTTGAACTAAAAATGATTCTGTCTTCATGAACAGAAGAACTTAATACTGCTTTATTCTATTTAAATAACAAAATAAAATGAGTGAGAAACTGTAGTATACCAGAGAGTTTCTTAAGGCATAATATTTTATCTTAAGCAAGGCTCACATACTGTTTTAATACCTACCTATAATTTACTAGAGACTTAGCAAATTGACTACACTTCTCAAAAGATTTGGCACTTCTGAATTTTATATCCCATTTCCCCCCTTTTTTTACATCTTTACCTGATAATACATGTCCAGTTTGAATACAATAATACCAAAACTTCTTTCTTTGAGACATAGACTAGTGGTTTTACCTAACAGGTCTTATAGTTACCTATAAAGATTAATATCTGAAGATTTTTTTAAAGTGGCATATCTTAGCTGTATGGTTCCTGAACTAATCCTTTTATTATTAAACTAAAACTATCATCTACAGGTATTTCCAACTAATCAAAGGAGCCTGAGTCTGGCAGATTAACAATCACTGTTATGTTCAACCCCTAGCTGGAATAAAGGAATTGTTATAATAATAGTAATAGTAATGGTTATACGCAGTTTGGAAAGAGTGTATCATAATGATTAAGAATATGGAATTGAAACCAGACAGTCACAAACTTGATGGTACCCAGAAACCTCTAGATGACCCTACATGGGTAGTTCCTGTAACCCATTCCGTTTTTTGTCTTGTTTGCTTTGCTCTGTTAAAGAGTAGGGATTGAGTCCTGACTTTACTCCTCACTAGCTAAGTAAAATTAGCTTATTACTTTATCCTCTCTACCTCTCAGCTTCCTTATTTGGTTGCTACAAGGGCTGGATGGGGTAATACGCGTATCAGACAGTATCTGGCACTTTTAAAATGCTCAGTAAATGTTACTCAAAGTTGTATCATACATTATAGTTTACCAAAAAAAAAAAAAAAAAAAAAGCCATGCTCACATATTTAATTTGTTTGAACAGATCAGTCCTGTGAGGTGGGTAGGAAAGGTGTTATTCTCATTATTAAGACATTAAGAACTGCAGTTCAAAAAGTTGGTATGTAGCTTAACCAAAGTTAATTCATGGCAAACCCAGGACTCAAAATCTGCTGCCCTTTCCTCTAGATTTTTCAGTGAGATGGTGGCGAGGCACTCGGACTTTCATGAACTTCAGAGCAGGTCCCCGGTGGCAGTAGTTTCTAAGTGCCATTCCAGACACAATGCTGCATGACAGTTTTTTTTTTTTTTTATCTGTGACATCAGATTCTTGGAGTAGAGGTGAAACAAGAAGTCAGAGTCAGTTTAATGAGTTTTAAATAGAGTTAAATTTATTCAACTTAAAGGACTGCCTTTTACTCTAAAGTTACAGCTTTCTTCTTGCTATCTTGGTATTAAAATATCCTTATGAAATGATGACAGAACAGTTATTTTTTTGTTAACACCTCTAGCTGGTATAATAGAACTTTGACAAACCATTACTGTAGTGTGATTTCATTATTTTATATGTTGATAGTTTAAGTTTACAGTGTTACTTAGTTTATCTCCATTGACCAATAAAATCAGGCACTTGGATTTTTATACAGTTTTGATATTATCTCTATTTTTTTATTATCCAGGTCACTGATTCTTAGCTATTTTGTCAGAAGTGACAGACCATTTTGACAATCTGATAACTGTGAATTCCTCTTACCACCTCCAACCCCCAAAAGCACATACACAAACAATTACTCATGCAAACCGAGTAGTTCACAAACTTGGTGGTACCCAGAATCCTCTAGGTGGCACTAGTTGGTTTGTTTGTGTAACCCATTCTTCTGTTTGTTTTTTTCATCCTGTCTGTTTTGCTCTGGTAGGTATTAGGGCTTCTACAGAAGAGACTGGTTTTACAAGAGACTGTGCAAGGCCCACTGTCAGAACCCAGTGTGCACTTGGAGGTTCCTAAACCTTGTGTGGTTTTGCAGCTAAAACTGGTACTTGATGGGGAACAAAGACTCATGTACAGTTGATGGTGAGAATATAAATTAATATCACCGCTTCGGATAGTAGTCTGGATACATCTATCAACATTTAAAATGCACATATTTGTATTTATATGTTGAGACGTGTATATAAATATCTTTGTTGTAGCTTTGCACATATGGGCAAACTACTAGAATCACAAATTCCATCAATATGGAACTGGTTAAATAAATTATGGTATATTCAAGATGGAATACTATGAAGCCATGAAGAAAGATGAAGTAGCACTATTTATGGCCAAATGGGACGACCTCCAAGGTACACTGTAATGTGAAAATGCATTTGTGAAGGGGGAACGCACACGTGCGTGGGCTTGGGCGTTTCCGGAGCCCGCACCCTCAGTTGGTGATAATGGCTGGCCTGGAGGTGGGGGTGGGGAGACAATGGTGCGCAGTGGGAGAGATGCTTGCTTTTTCTGTTTATTATGATGCCTAAACAATGTTAAACAGGTCCTTGTATTATGTGTTCAATTTTTTCAAAGCTAGTTTTAAAAAGGAATTAAATTTAAAAATTACCATGCAACATGTGAAAAGGAGGTTAGTGGGTATTTAGATTAAACTACCTAAATGAAAAGAGATGATGCAAAAGGAACAGGCTTTTCTTTTTGCCTGTTCTCTCATATGAGAACCAGCAGCACCTGATGGAATTTAGAACTGCTAAAAGAATAAATCAAAGGAAATAGCTCTTCACACAGTATGCGGTCAGTCTAAGGAATTTACCGCCACAGGCAGTCATAGAGTCAAATATTGTGGCTGGGTTTTTTTTTTTTTTTTTTTTTGGAAGTCTGCTCACTTATGTCCAGTCATAACATTTGTAGTTATGCAAGAAAAGATAAGGATAATCAAATCTGATGGTGCAGGATGTAAGCTGATCATTGCAAAGGAAGGAATTTCTGCCCAACCTCCCTTCTTTCTTGGCTTCTCCCAATGCCTCAGAATAACATTACACAATTAGCTAGGTTCACTTTGAAGCACTGACAGTACTTCCTCTGAATCACTGGGTATTATTCATGGCCCAGGGAAGAATTCCAGAGCTGCCAGGCAGCAAAGCTCATAAGTCTTTTTTTGCACCCAGAGCGATGGCCCCTTCAGGTCAGAGTTAAGTGTTTTGGCAGGGCAGCCACCCTGCTGAGGCACTACTCCGGCCATTCCCAGGAAAGAACGTGCTCAAAGGGAAATAATAGGTTTCAGTCCTCCTCCTGTGGAGCCGGGCAATCTTGTATAAGCACAAACCCTAGATTATCGAGGGAGGGATTGAATAGATATTCAGGAAATAATTCATGCTCTTTTCTCTTTCTCTTTCCTTGTTTGACTCCAACTAGTAATGAATCCTTCCACCAGGGGGTAGACAGAAGACATAAACCAGTGCTTACCAATCTCATTTGGCCCCAGTTACAGGCTTGACATTGTTATTGGTCTCATTTATCCACATGAATCAAGAAATACTGCACTCACATACCTCTTATGTTCTAAGATCAAGAGTAGGATGTATCAAATGGCCTTCTATTTGAGCAAGTAAATGGAGTGTGGAATAGTATACTATGTCAATATGAGCAAGGTAAATTGCACTGAACAGAATCCACTGAGAAATCACTATCTTGTCCTTCCCATGGGATTAAGTCAAGGGCAAACCTTTAAGTGTCCAACTACAGAAATGAGAGTACCCTCTCGTTAAAAAAGATTTCTCCCCTATTGTGGAATCCAGTAGCAGGCAATGGAGTATTTGTTAAATGTGCAGGATGAATGTGCTTTACTTTTTCAGTGTTTTGCTTTGCAGAGCTTCTTCTGTCGGCCAGCAGCAATGACACGCAGCAAACACAATTAGTGATCCCAGGTCCAGCTGGTGCTGGACACAGGGGCATGTGTCTTGTGTGACTCACAGACAGGATTCAAAACAGTTGGTCATTCACTCAGTAGCAGGAGAAAGTTTGTTTCCATCATTATTATTTGGCCAAAGTACATGCTAGAAAGTTCCAACTGAACTTTTGAGAAACATCTACCATTATATTAATTAGACAGTCATGTGCTGCTAAACGACCATGATACGTTCTGAAGTTCATTGTCATGTGATTTCATCATTGTAGGAACATCATGGAGTGCACTTACACAAACCTAAGCTGTGTGGTATAGCCTATTGCTCTGTAGGGGAGGAGAAATGTTTCCCTCTACCCTTCTGGGTTCTTGTTTGAAACATCCCTGTAATAAATGACAGATTAACAGCATAAAAACAAACAAAAGTTTAATGGAATGTGTACCTCCTACAAACATGCAAGAGACCCAGGACAAATAAGTTACTTGAGAAAATAACTTAAGATGGTGATAGAAGCCACCATCTTAAATACCATCTTCAGCTGAAAAAAAAAAAAAAAAATCAGAAGATATTGGGAGTGGGAACAGTCAGTGTTGAGAGGTTAGCAGAAAAAGCACAGTAAACAAGGGTAAGTTTGTTATGCAGGTCTAAACCCTTGTCTTCTGCATTGATAAGAGTTTGTAGACATAAGGTCATCCCCTTCTCCTGGTACAGTGAGAGAGACACCCTTATGAAGGAGGTTTTCCTTACAAGTACCAATGTCTTCTGCAAAGGGTAACGTTTTGGTTTTCAGAGCTTCTCCCATGTCTGCTATTTCTTAAAACTAGCCCAAAATAATCCCTATGCCAAATAGACATATTGTGGTGACAAATTTTGTTCCCCTACAGCTCCTAGGCCGCAGACCAGTAGAGGGTGTTACTGTACTGAGTATTGTAGGCAATTGTAACACAGTGGTATTTGTGTGATGTGTCATACTACAATGTCGTGAGGGCTGTGACATCACTAGGCAACAGCAATTTTTTAGCTCCATTATAGTTTTATGGGACCACCCACTGTCTCATATGTGGTCCTTCGCTGACTGAAATAAGATTTGATTTTAACTCACTTGTAAATAACAGTGCCATCTGAGCTCCAGCATTTCTTATGTCCTTAGCCCATTTTGACATCGGCATCCCAGCAAATATACAGAAGTGACAGAGGCAGTTCCTTCCTTCCTAGGCAGAGTATTGGCTCTCTATTTTGTCATTAAGATTTAAAAGCAAGGCCCGGACCGGGTAGCGCAGTTGGTCAGTTTCGTCCCAATATGCCAAGGTGCCAAGGTTGCAGGGTCATTCCCCAGCGAATGCATTAAATATGGGCAGCAACAAACTGATGCTTCTCTCTCTCTCTCTCTCTCTCAATCTCTCAACTCTCCCCCTTCCTTCCTCTCTCTCTCAATAAAAAGTAATCAATAAGTTTAATATTTTAAAGCAATAAGATATCCCTTGGCTGTTTTCACATAGTTTTACAGTCTTGTCACCATATAAAGGCCTCGGGTTTTTCTCAGATCCTGACATGAAGCCTGTGCTCACAACTAATACCTGAATAGCAACTTCAACAAACAACAATAGTGAAAACTCTTTTGCTTAGTGGGATAACCTTGGGTAAAAATCTAAAAATCTAATGTTTGTGTAGCCGAGAGCACAGTGGGTAATGGGAAATTCCATTAGTATGCCAAGCAACTTCTTGGCAGCAGGGGCCATGTCTTTTATCTGTTTCTTAGTTCCCAGCATAAATATTGATAAGTACTTCTCAAGTGAGTGAATTGGTATGTGGACGGACAAATTAATACGGCTCAGAAGTGATGCTAATAGCATATCGGAAAAGTCTCTCACTGAAGCACGTAGAACCCTGGCAGGTATCTTCATTAGCAGATCTGTTATAGAAACACACAGTCCAAGTAAGGGTGTTTGGATGTGTGGAACAGCTCGTGTAAAGACACTGCAAACTGATCTATGAACAGTTTCAGAACTCTGAAGAATAAATGGTATCCCACATTTATACAATCCATGAGTCCATAGCTTCCATTTTCCACAAAACTTTTACTTCTACTTTCCTTTGTTCTTTTACAACGGCCCTAACCCCTTCCTGGCCATTCCCTTTCACGTTGACCTGCTTTCTCCCACTGCACTGACAGGCGTGGCAGAGGCAGCCCTTCCGTTGCTCTGGCCCAACTTCGCCATCACTGTGGTCAGGTGCACAAAATTGCTTTGTTAGCCAGATTGCAGGGTGGTTCCTTTTGCAGATAAAAGAACAAGAGCCTCATTTGTCTCTTTAAGATGCTCTCACAGGATAACCTCAACTTTCCCTAGTCCCCTGTTGGGTTTCTTCCTTGTTCTCATCAAAACAGTTAATCAATTTCTTCACCTGATCAGCCCACCTCTACTTTTAAGCCTTTGTTTTCAAGTTGTAACTAATATCCTATCATTTAAAGTGCTCCAGCCTCCTTTCCTTCTTAGGATCAAAACATGCTTGAAATCCCAACTCATGTAGGAATTTTATAGTCAACAAAGCCAGTATGTTAAGGAAGAAAGAACTCAGAGCTCTAGCAAGTGTGATAACTGATTTAAAAATTAACTTTTGCCACTAGCTGGTTGTATGATCTTGGGTAAGTTACTGCCAGGGGTCATTACTACCTCTGAAAAATGAAGGGGTAACCCATGTGATCCCTCCACACTCAGAAATCTGTGGGATTAAGAAGATACACTATTTGCTTCCTGCTAAACTGTCAAAACCCACAATAACAATATGCTCTTTGACTATCCATTAATCCAGCAAATATATTCTGTAATGAATTAGAAACAATTGTATACTTTATATGAAATGTATTATCTCCATTGCTACACCCTCAGCAAACTACCATAAATGTATGAGTATTTAATAGATGATGGTAATAAAACATTTCTGGTGCAGATTTGCTTCTTTTAATGGCAGACTAGTTAATTCAGATAAACCCTCCTCAGAAAACAATTTTTTTAACTGGTTGAATACATGAAGTGCTAACACGTTAGTAAATAATTATAGTGCCAAGATCTGAGAAAATAAACAATTACAGAGAAGTGAGCATGTGGGCACGCTTTTTCCTTAGAAAGTGGTAGCTGGGAGACTGAGAAGCTGAGCCGTTTTTTACAAGCTCATAACATTAAGGAACCAAAAACTGAGCATAGGTGCGTCGTGGCAGCAGTCTGGTAGACTTCAGCAACCTGGATCTGAAAGGTGTGCCGTGGGAGGAGGACTGGATGAAAGTAAATGTGAGTAACTAAGTAAGAGACCATCCCTCTCAGACGCTGTAATTTGTCTGTGAGTTACCTCTCTCTCTCCTTGGATTAAGGCAACTGAGATTGCTAGTGTCCCTGGATGTCTGTACAGAGCAAACTTAGGAATATCACATCATCCCAGGCCTTAAATTCTATAATTTTTCATAGACAATGTCTATAGCTCAATCAAATATAAACATTCCCTTGGAAGTTAAGACACTGTGATTAATTCCCAAGAGAAACAAGACACAATACAAAGGGCTCACAGGGGATCAAGATAATGGCATTATCTTACACAGACTTTAAAATAACTGATTAATACAGTATTTGAAGAAATAAGATAGGATTTACAGCAGATTCCATATAGCTGAAACAAGAATTAGTGGAGTGAAAGAAAAGTCTTAAAATAATATCCAGAATCAAGCATGGAAAAATAAAAGTTTATAAAATACAACAGAGAGCAGGGGATATCATGAAAAATTAACATGTGCATTTAGAGTCCTGGAAGGAAAGGAGAAAGAAAAGAGACAGAGACAGTACATGAAGAGATAATGGCTCAGGATTTTTCAAAACTGATAAAAGGCATAAAGCCATGGATTGCAAAATCATTATAAACCTTAAGCAGGGTAAATGTAAAGAAAAAAATTATAGTAAGAGTTCACTGAAAAGCAAAGACAAAGAGAAAAATTCTACAAAGCAACCAAAAGAAGGGGAGCTGGCTATTCTCTAAGGATCAACAGTAAGACTGACAACTAACTTCTTTACAGAAATAAAAGACAGAAGAATAAATTCTTTTTTTAAAAGATTTTATTTATTTATTTTTAGAGAGAGGGGAAGGGAAGGAGAAAGAGAGGAAGAGAAACATCAATGTGTGGTTCCTCTCATGCACCCCCCTACTGGGGACCTGGCCCGCAGCCCAGGCATGTGCCCTGACTGGGAATCAAACCAGCAACCTTTTGGTTTGCAGACCTGCACTCAACCCACTGAGCTACACCAGTCAGGGCCAGAAGAATAAATTCTTAAATTTTGGAATCCTATGTCCAACCAACAAAAACAACCTTTGAAAGTGACGAGACATTATCAGATGAACAACTGAGAGAATTCATCACAAGCAGACTCAAAGGAAACACCAAAGAGCATTCTTCAGGCAAAAGAAAATGATTCCAATGGCTTACAGATGGAGGAAGAAAGGAAGAGCAAAGAAATAGGGTAAATAAATAATAAATAAATTTTGTCTAAATAAATGTTGTTCTTTCTAAAGTGATATTAAGGCTATATTTTGGGAGTTAAAAATACATAGAAAGAGTTTTAAATCTCAACAACCAAGAGGGGTATGAATGAAATTATTCCAGGGTCTCTTGAATTTATTGTAGAAGCAAAAGTATTAATAATATTAGCTTTAGATAATCGTCAATCCACCTTGTAATTTCTGCTACTAAAAGAATAGTGAAAGATCAGAAACTGCCACATTAATGGGAAAAAAGTATTTTAAAAATATCAAGTCAAGCCCTGGCTGGTTGGCTCATTTGATTAGTGCCATCCTGTACACCAAAGTTTGCAGGTTCGAACTCCGGTTAGGGTACGTACCTGGGCTGTGGGTTTGATCCCCAGTCAGGGTGCATGTGAAAGGCAACCAATCAATGTTTCTTCCTCACATTGATGTTTCTCTCTTTCCCTTCCGCTCTCTCTAAAAGCAATGAACATATCCTTGGGTGAGGATTATATATATATAATATATAGAGAGTATATATAATATATAGAGTATATATATATAGAGAGTATATATATAGAGAGAGAATATATATATATATATATAGAGAGAGAGAGAGAGAGAGTCAATTTCAAAGAAGGCAAAAGAGAAAAGGGGAAAAAAAAGGACGTAGAACAGGCAAGATGAGCATAAAGCTGTTGATAGATTCTAAAATAAACATATACTATATATGAAGAGATACAACTACATAGTGACAAAATGCTTTAATTAAAATATAAATATTGATAACTGAGTTCATTTTAAAAATAACTTTCTGATTTTACAGGGTATACATTAAGTTATGAGAACACAGAAAGAATGAAAGCAAATGAATGGAAAAGTTATACTACGGAAACCCTGTCCAGAAGAAAACTGGTAACTATCATCAGGGAAAAGACTCCAAGGAAAAAAGAAAGTTAATTCATAGTGATAAAATATTTAATTTACAAAAAAAGCATAAGAATTCTAAATTTAAAGCAAATAATATAGCTTCCTCAATAACTGACAGAAAAGGCACTTAAAAATCAGTAAAACTTGAGAAGATTAGAACAAGACAATAAGCTTGATCAAACTGGCCTAAACAGAACAAGGCTGTTATTGTCATGCAACATGCAGATACACACTATTCTTCAGTGCACAGGAATATTATGAAAAGTGACCACACACTGGGACACAAGACAAGTCTCAATGAATTTCAAAACATTAAGATCATGCAGACTGTGCTCTGACAACTCAGAATTAAGCTTTCTCTAAAAATCAATAAAAATATCATAAGGTGAGGGTTAAATATACATATGTTAAATCTACAGAAAAGTAAATTTACAGAAAATCACAAATATATAAAGGAAATGCTGAAAATCAATTTCCTAAGCAGTCCTCTTTAGAAGTTAGAGAAAAATAGCAAATAAAATGTAAAAGAAGTAGAAAGAAGGAATAAATAGATGGGAGGGATTAAAATAGAAAACAAATATAGAGAGAATCTACAAAGCCAAAAGTTGTTCATTTGAAAAGACTAATCAAACTGCTAAGGCCCTACTGAAACCAATCTGGAAAAAAGTGATGGCACAAATAGCCACAGCAAGCATGTAAAAGGGAACATCAGTTCAGATCCCACAGACACCCTAAATAGGGAGTTATGAGGAGCCTGTGAGAATGGCTCACGGGCATGGACAACGGAGAGGGCACTGACTGTGGGCAGGGTCGGGGCTGGGTGGAGGGGAGCAAAAGGGAAAAAAAGGAAATGTGGACAACTGTAATAAAATAAACAACAAAAAAGAGGAAAAAATAAAGAAGTAAACAGCCCAGAAGAAAATTAGGCAAAGAAAGGAAACAGATTTTAGATAAAAGAAATACAAGTGTCCCTGGACCACGTAAGGGGATATGTTGCTATCAAAAGATATCTTCTAAAATATTTAAAATTTTACTTTTTAATATTTAGTTTTCAATCCACCTGGATATTATTTTTGAGTATGATATGAAATAATTCTATATAATTTTATTGATAAGCAATTATCCATATGGCACTTATTGAATTAAAATATTTTTCTCCCTGAGACTATATCAACTCGGCTATATATTGATTCCACGTAAGTTGGGTCTGTCCTGGTTTACTTGTCTATCAAAGTATTCTCAACACATTTTATTTTTTTAATTGTCGTTTAATTACAGTTGTCCCAGTTTTCCCCCATTACTCTTCCCTGCCCTACCCACCCCCACCTCCCATGTTCAATCCCTGCCCCCCACCCCTGTTGTCTTCATCCATGGTTCCTCTCTACACGTTTCTTGACTTGACCCTCCCCTTTCTTCCCCCCATCATGCCCCTTCTCCCTCCTCTCTGGTTATCAGTTTGGAAGTGACATCCCATTGCCTCTGTTGTATTCTTTCTTATGAGTGAGTCTCTAAATTTGGCCCACACCAATGCAGAGGGAATTACACAAGGGCGTAAATACCAGGGGGACAAGCCCTTTGGGGCCATCTTAGAGGCTGCTTACCACAGTGATTAATCTTACAGAAATTCCTCCAGAGATAAATAAAAGAAGGAGCACATATTTTGGGGACCAGCATAAATTTGACACCCAATTTTGACAAGGATGTTATGAGAAAGGAAAATTATAGATAAAGTCATCATGAGCATAGATGCAAAAACTAAATAAAATATTAACAAATTATGGGTAGCACTAGAGTAACCAAGTGGCATTTATCCCAGGAATTCAAAGTTGGATTAACATTTGAAAATCAATTAGATCAATGTAACAGGATAAAGATTCCAGAAGTAGATGCATATTTATATAGATAATTGATTAATGAACAGGTTCACATCACAGAGCAGTGGGAAAAGAACAGTTTTTTAATGATTGGTTCTGGGTGAGTTGAATATCCATTTGGAAAAATAAAAGTTGGCTCCTACTTCCATGCCATGCAAAAATAATAATTCTAGGTGGACCTCAGATTCAAATATGAAAAGTGAAATTGTAAAGCTTCTAAAAAATAACTTAGGAGAATATCTTCATGAGTTTGGAAAGGGAAAGATTTCTTATACAGGACACTAAAAGCTTTAACCACAAATGACAAGACTAATATATTAATCTTTAAATTTTGAAGCTGTTAGGAAACAATAAACTTAAGAAAGTGTAAAGGTAAGCTACAGAATGGGAGAATGTATTTATAACAACTGAAACAGAAGATTTGTAGCCAAGCAAATGAATAAGAAAAAGTTGCAAAGCCCAATAGAAAAGATAAGCAACCAATTTGAACAGTCAGTTTAATAAACACATGAAAATGTGTTCAGTCACATTAGTCATGGGGTAATGCAGATTAAACCACAATGCAATACTGTTATACTCATACCAGAATGGTTATAATTTTAAAGATTGACAATACCAAGTGTTGGTCACATGTGAAGCAATGGAAATTTATATAGCGCAGGTGGGAACATAAACTGGCACATTTTCAAAAAAGTTGGACATTATCTGTGAAAGCTAAACATAAGTCTGTTCAAAGACTTGGCAAGTCCACTCCCAGCAGAAATGTGTGTCCATGTGCACCATAAGACACATACAAGACTATTTGTAAGGGCATGATTTGTAAGAGACCCAAATTGGAAAGAACCTGTATATCCATCAGCAGCAGAATGGTAAGTAAATTGTGGTATGTCCATATAATTGCAGTTCCCACTGCCCAAATGAACTGACTCAGCTATATACAATAATATGTATGAATCTCCTAAACATAATGTTGAGTGAAGCAAGCTAGATAAAAAAATTAGACAAAGCCTGTTGGGAAAAAGTCCAACCATCATCAATATAACAAGAACAGTTTGTATCATATCATTGTAACCTGGCAGGCAAGGAGAGTGAACTAGAATATTAACATATGTGAATAATGATGACTTCACTGTGCTAGTCACTGGGGAGAGTAGACGCCATTGAGTGAGCATGTGTACTGTGTAGCCGTCGTATTCAAAATTACTGAGTGAGTAGAGCAACGAATCTGCATCGAATTTTGTGTTAAGATTGAACATTCCTTCACAAAAAGCATGCAGATGATTCAGAAGGCCGCAGCTGTGGGCAACTGGTGACTGGCAGCTTCATCACAACAACGTGCCCACTTATGCACCATGTCTCGTGCAAAATTTTTTGGCAAAACATCAAATCATCCAGGTGACTCAACACCCCTAGAGCCCAGATTCGGTGTCCTGCAACTTCTGGCTTTTTCCCAAACTAAAATCACCTTTGAAAGGGAAGAGATTTCTGACCGTCAGTGAGATTAAGGAAAATACAACAGGCACCTGGTGGTGATTAGAACAAAGTAGGTCCCAAGGTGCCTACTTGGAAGGGACCGAGGCATCACACTATCCTATGTACAATGTTTCTTGTATCTTGTATCTTCTTCAATAAATGCCTCTATTTTTCATAGCATGTGGCTGGATACTTTATGGACATACCCTCATATATATTATATGATTCCATTTATATAATGTTCAGAATAGCAAAACTAATATCTGGTGGTGGTAGAAGTCAAAGTACTCCTTGTCCTTATAGTGATTAGGAGGGGGCTCAGGGCTTAGTCATTTTCTAATTATTGACCCCTGAAAGTTGTAGAAGTATTCTCTCTGGATGATTCATTGGGTCGTACACTTTTTAAAGAGGTAAAGAGATTATATGTGTTTAAACAAAGGCTTATCATTTACTGAACTCTAGGCTAAATGCTAGAATTGGAAAGGTGAATTAGAGACAGTGTCTTGCTTCCAGAAATTCGGAATATAGCTGTTGATAATGACTTAAAGACAAATAACTGAGACATAGTAATGTCCTGAGTGCTGTCAAGGATCAATATAAAATTAGAACCAGGACTGGTTTCTCTTAAGGAGTCAGCAGTTAAATTAGGTCTTAAAATATGATTGCCTTCAACAGGTGAAGAAGACAGAGGGGAATGTTCTTGGTAGAAAGTGCATGAACGTGAGCAAAGTTTAAAAGTGCAGGCATGTTCACTCAGCCACTAAAAAGATAATGAGAAAAAGCAATCCTTATCCAATTTTGCATTAGTGTGGAAACTGATGATAAAGCTGCCAGAGAATAGTCTGCTGCCAGTAGGCATGAGTGAAAATAGAATCGGGGGAGAAATTTACTTGCTAATCTTAAACTCCATGCCTGGATCTTAGGTGTTCTTTAGAGAGCATTTATTTTATATATTTGGTAGTAGCCAAGCACTAATAAAAGTAAATATTGAAATTAAAAATTGTGCCTGCTTGGGGGGAAAGGTGAGTGCTTCTATGCTTCTGTGCTCCTGTTCACGCTCTGCTGCCCAGATGCTCATGCTTCCCAGAGCACAGCAGAAACATGCAACTGCTCTGTGCTTCTATGCTTTTCTGACTGCTCACAGTGCTGATGCCACCACTGTTCCCCTGTGCAAGCCAGCACAGACCATACGTGACTCTCTGAGTGGACAAGCAACTCTTCACTGCACTGACATCTCAAAGAAGCACCAAGGCCCTGCTGCGTGCGTGCCTCTGCTGTGCACTGAACATGGGCCCTGTGTCAGTCTCTCCTACGCACGCTGCCTTCCCCTTTGCCTAGCATGATGGCTGACACCCCATGAGTGCTGAACAAATGTTTGCTGAAACCACATTTAATAAAAGCCCAGGTGGTAAGTGGCCCTGTAATAGTGCAGCTGTGGTATCAGGTGACCTCATCTTCAGCCCCGTTAGGGTGTGGGCTGACAAGGGGACCACTTATCATCTAAAAGAAGACACTTCAAGCATGAGAAAAGGTGTTATTAATACCTGTGCCAGGGTAAACCCAAGATTTTCTGGAGGAAACTCAGAGGTATCGTCCCTCTCTTATGACCTATCACCACAGGCTTATTATAAGATATCCTTGAGCCACCCTAAAAATTCCCACCTCTCCTGTGATCCCGGTTCTGTGCTACAATGGACAGCACCACTTTGTCCACTGCAGACCTCTGAGAGAACAGTGGTCCTGGGACTGGAGCAGCCTTTATCCCCCCGTATTTCCTCAAGATTCTCCTCTGTGACACACCACAAATTGAAGGCTGAGCTCTCATGTGGGCCCTCCGGGTTCCCACAAAATCACTCAAGCCTGGTGTTGGGCCCACGTGTGACCCATACATGCTAAGAGTCACTTGGTTCCTCCAGCCAGTGTTAAGCTTGCAGCTTTCTGGTATGTTAGCAAGGGGCACAGCATGTGTGAGTGAGTGCATGTGCGCTCACTCTCCCAGTGCCCCTGCTTCAGAAACAACCTTCCCCAGAACAAGGTTTCCATACTGCTTCTCTGTCTACGCAGAAGAAAGCTCACCACTCTTATCTCACTGCAGGCACTTCCAAGGCCACAGCAGGAGGGTTTCCCTGATGGCATGGGGATAAATTCAAGAGACAATAAATGTCTTGGTAGACTTCCTAGAATGTGGAGTCCGACAAAAGGGAAGATGAATGACAACAATATAAATTTGCAATTAAAGAAAACAGTACCCTCAGCACCCAGAATACTTTCCATGCCATGTAAGTAATACGTAAACATTACAGCTGATTACCATTTGATAAACTATTAACTTCCCTGCTTCTTTGATAGGAAGGCTGTGAAGTGAGATAAAGCAGGGGCACGCTATGGAGGACAAACATCTCGGCATCCAATAAACCTCAAATTGTTTCTTTTTTTTTGTTTTCAAGACTGGTTGCTATTTCCTTCGTGACTCTTGTTTATTAACGTGTTGACTCATCTAGAGTCAAGTGCCCTGTTTCCACACCAGAGAGATGGACTTGCACATCTGCCAAGTGGGGTCGGAGGGGGAGATAACAGCCAGCAACAACAATGGTCTTCCTCAGTGTGGCGGCCAAAAAACTTTTGGCAGGGTGGGCTGAGAATAACTTATCATCACTGCCCTGAAAGATCTGAAGTTCTGGAAGCACAGAGTGGTTGTTTGCCAGACAGAGATAACAGGCAGGATGCGACGGAGAGCCGGACGCACTCTGGAAGTCAGGGCTACACCTGGCAGACGCTGAAAAGGAAAACGGGATGAAGCAGCCAATTAGCACATGGTTTCCTGGTTGCCGGGTCCCTGCTGTCAACACAAGCAAATGTTCCCAAGTTAGCCAAAAGGATTGAGTTTACTCCTGGGTCATGTAAAGAATACTAAATGGTTTATGCCACAGGCAAGAATTTCCATAGCTCTGATTTTTAAAAAATGTTTTAAATTATAGTTGACATGCAATATTTTATTAGTTTCAGGTGTATGTCACAGTGCTTAGACATTTATATCATTTATGAAGTGATCACCCCAGCAAGTCTTGCACCCACCTGGCACCACACATAGTTATTACAGTATCATTGACTACATTCCCTGTGCTGCACTTCACATCCCTGTGACTGTTTTTATAACTGGCAGTTTGTGCTTAATTCCTTCACCTTTTCCGCCCATCCCATCTGGTCCCTAATAGTTTGTTCTCTGTATCTATGAGTTTGTCTCTGTTTTACTTCATTTGTACATTTATTTTGTTTCTTAGATTCCACATATGAGTGAAATCATATAGTATTTTATCTTTTTTTGTTTGACTGATTTCAGTTAGCATAATACCCTCTTGTTCTATCCATGTTGTAGCAAGTGGTAACATTTCATTCTTTTTTATATGTCCCACATCTTCCTTATCCATTTGTCTATTGATGGACACTTAAGTTGCTTCCATATCTTGACTATTGTAAATAATACCACAATGAATATGGGTTTGTGTACAACTTTTTGTATTACCGTTTTTTATTTCTTTGGATAAATACCCAGAAATGAGGTTGCTGGATCATATGGTAGTTCTATTTTTAATTATTTGAAGAATCTTCATAGGTGTTTTTATTTTATTTATATTTTTAATTTTTTATTTATTGATTTTAGAAAGATGAAGAGGAGGAGAGAAAGAGATTGATTTGTTGTTCCATTTATGTCTGTATTCATTCATTGATTCTTGTACATGTCTGACCAGGGATCAAACTGGCAACTTTGGTGTATATGGTCAACACTTTAACTAACCAAGTTATTTGGCCAAGGCTACATGTGATTTAAAGAAAAAAAAAGTATTAATCTAAGTAATTCATCCTGAAGAGAGAATATGTTCACTTTCAGTTGCTCTTACTTAAAAAACACATAATTGCAGGACAAGGTAAGTGTTTGATAGTCTTATGAATTGTCTTCTCAATGGCTGAAACATCCTTCATTCTCAAAGGATTGCTTTGATAACCTAGAGAGGCAGTTGGAGATATCTTAGTTATTTGACCTGTTTATTATGAGCCACCTAAAGAGCATCTACTCACAAAATTTTCCTTTAGATGCGTGAGGAAAATTTGGGTTGAAGAAGCCCACTGCTCTGTGGGCTTCTTCAACCCAATTCATCAGATGCATGAGGCAGGCATCATCCTTGAAAGTTTCTGTTGTAAACTTGTGATGAAAATGTGCTTCAGTGTCTCATAGAACTTACTAGAGTAGTGACTAAAACAATGATAAAGGTATGGTTGTTTCAGTAGTAAGTTCAATCATTGATATTCTATAAATTGTTTAAACTACAAAGCATTGTATACCTAAGTCCTGAACAGCATGGTGGTGTTAATAACCATTATCAATCTGAGGGCAGTTTTCAAAGTCCCAGAACTAGTTCTTCAACAGTGACTCAGGTCAAACGTCAACTTTGCTGAGTTGTTAGAATTTTGATACATAATTGATATTTACATAGTGATTTAAGAGTCCAACATGAATGCTCCCATGTCAATGCTGAGTAGCTTAAATACAGTGTATGTGAATACAGTATATTTTCCACCCTCACCTTACACATACTCCCATTCCGACAGCTATTATGCACTAGTCAGTGTCGTCTTCTGAAGTATTTATCAGATGTCTATTGTGGTACTGTGCTAGATCACCTAAAAAACCCTCCAGATTTTACAGTACTTCCTTTTCCTAACACATGGCTAGGTTTGTTTTTATGTGTTGGTCATTTAAATCTCTTGAAGAAAGGGATCTCACCAGACTGCCTTACCTCAATAAAAGCCAGGCTTACTGCCTGCCATGCAACATATCTTCAGTAAGATTTTGGCAGATGATGGTGAGGCTTAGCTCTGGATTGCTTAGGCTTGGGTAAAGACCACACACACTCTTGGTCTTAGCATTTTTGCCATTAGTTTTTTGTGATAGGCCTTCTAAGCTCAGTAGTAGCCAGTTCCTTGCACTGAGCAGTTTACTAATTTAATATAGATAACTCAAAGAAATTTTAAGGTCAGAAAAGCATAAAATTGACTTACTTGCTACAAGGGGTTTTCATGCACAGAGCCCTAAACGTAGGGTTCTGAATTCTGTGGCTCTGCCTCCCATGGGCTGGCCATCTGGAGGACAGGCGGGAGCGAGGCAGTGGGCCAGCAGACCGAGGGCGGCCTGCTGAGTCATCTCCATCGAGCAAAGCAGGGCCTGGTGGGTGAACAACACCTGCTTGCTTCATGCAAAACCTGCAGTTGACATGTATATAAATGAGACAAAGCTGGTTTCTGTCAACGTAGAGTGTATTAATGTATGATTAGTGAAGAATTACTTCCCAAAATTCAGCTAATATGGGAAACTAAATATTTTTTTATTTTCAGAATGCTTACTGTGGAATAATATAGGTCCTTGTCTTATCTCAACCACTTTACTCCCAATCTAGATGTTTTATTATAAACAGGCATGTTTTGAGACAGTAATATTTTAGAACAGAAACTTGGTTAAAGAAAAAGTGATTATATTGAACACATTTAGGGAAAGTCATCTGAAAGTTAAAGAGAAGCAAAGGCAATCTTAATTACTACTATATTGCCCTATTTTTTCAAATCTAAGATGCACTTTATTTTTTTTTACATGTTACCATTTCTGAAATGAATAGTATCTGACAATGTATATCTGTATTTAATGTGGTAGTGTTACTTTCCTTCCCCACCTGCCCTTAAAATATTAATTCTTCATCATAAAAATCAGTGGTATCTTAGAATTATAGAAATAAAGAGGCCAAAATTAGCAGAGATAAATTTTCCCACATTTCCTTAGTCTGTAATTTTACATTAAATATTAACTTTAAATATTAAAGTTAACTGTTTTCGTCTTTAAGTGAGGGTTTTTTAAAGAAGTGTCCCATAGGAGGGTGATCATCCTACCCTGTATTTCTTGGGTAAAAGGTAAGGAAAACTATTACCGATTGTGATATTTAGAATTCCTTAATTATTGTCCAAGAATGACTCAGAATGGTGAAAAATAAAATAAATGTAAAATTTAATAATGTTTCAGTTTGGAGCTAGGCCTCTAAAAATCCCTGTATACCTTAGCAACTTTGTGTAATACCTGTGTTCACACCACAGGCAGTACGTAAATGCTCCGTTCCCACCCCAGCTGGGTGCCCTGCACCACAGCTCCTGACACCAACTACCTGGAGTTAGCATCACAGTTCACAGGTCTAAGGGTTCAGTCTCACAACATTGCTCAGTGCTTCAGACACCACACTGAAAGCCTTGGGGCCACCCACGTTTCTGACTGACTGGTTATAAATGTAAGGGTTCCCATGACCCTCTCGGTTTAGATAACTTGCAAGAATAACTCGTAGAACTCAGGAAAGCGCTATACTTATGATTACAATTTTGTTATAATGGCTACAAATCATGACCATTCAAATAGAAGAGATGTCCATGCTAAGGTCTGGGAGGCTTGTGGACACAGAACTCCCTGCCCTGCTTCGTAAAGTCTGGGTGTGTCCCCTCCTGGCACATCCATGTGTTCAACAACCAGGGAGCTGCACCGGGCCTCAGTGTGCAGAGTTTTTGCTGAGGTTTCTTTGGTACCTGTAATTGATTAAATCATCGGTTCCATGATTGAATTAATCCCTGGAGCTTGGGCTCGTCCAAAATTCTAACCTTCCAATCAGATGGTTGATCTTTTTGGTGACCAGCCCTACCCCCCATTTTGAAGCTATTTAGGGGCCACCTTGAGTCATCTTATTTGCATAACAAGGACACCTGTCACTCTGGAAATTCCAATGGTTTTTGAAGCTGTATTCTGGGAACTGGGGACAAAGACCTAATATATGTTGACCATTATACCACAGGATGTAATCTACGTTTTGTGTAAGGTTTATTTTTGATGTCCAATGCTTACCTTTCTACTGGCTGACATCTCTCCCTTTTCCCTTTCTTTCCTTTTCCTTGCTATCCTATACTATGCATCTGACAAATCAAAATGTCCTGACCCACTTTAGTGCATCCGTGCACTCATCCAACCCTTCATTTACTCCTTCCTTCAATGCCCTCTTGAGCACCTCTAGTGCCTGTTTAACAAAACACAGTCCCTGCCTCTGGAAACCGCAGTCTAGTGGCAGCGACAACAGGTGAGTGAACAAGTACGAGATATCTTCAGAGGTGTAAGTGTTGTGAAAATAATATTAAAACAAGCTAAGATGGGTGGAGCGTGTGGCTTAGGTTGAGTGTTCAGAGAAGGTCTTTCTGAGGAAGGAGCATTTGAACTGAAATCTGAATGATTTAAGTTTTGTCTCTCTCCTGTTTCCCAGAGGAAGCCTGAGTTTTCTTCTTTATCCCCAGTTAAGGGGAGGGAAAAGAGAGAATTTAGGGTCATCCTACATGGACATGAGATTTAGAGACAAATAGGACCACAAAGGACTATTTGATCTTAACTCTGAAATTAGAGAGATTGGACCAAAGTTTGTTCAGCTTGAGTTTGCTCTCAGTTCACAACAGGGAAACCCTCTGCTCCGAGAAAGCCCTATCATCCTTTCCTGGAAGTTCAGTGTGAGAAAACCACCCGATCAAGTTGCTACGTCCTCCTGCATTGCTTCCCATGGTGTCCCCAAAAGAGCCTCCAGAGGTCCATCCATATTCGTTTCCTGCTAAAGTGAGAGCTCAGGAATGAACCTCTCTGCTTCTGCTCTTTCAGATTGTGTGGTTCACTCTCTCTCCCTCTCCTCCCTCTGCTCTCTGCACAAATAAACTTCCCTTTGTTTATTTAGGGTAGTGAGTGAGTCTCTATTTTCATAGCACACAAGGTCACAGTCAGCCTAAGGGCCCTCCTTGAGGTATCCTGCAGTCAGGAATCTTGTGGCTAGTGCACCTCTAGGGATTGATACCAGGAGGCGAAGGCAGCAGTGACAGTGGGATGTGTAGAATGTGGAGGGGGGAGGGGCCTCTGCAGGCATTTGTTGCTTTTTCATAGGCCGGCAGCCCAAGGTGGCTGAATGCCTTATTATTAAGTCATGCAGGGAGAAAAAAAAATCACTTTTGGACTGAAACCAAACATAGGAACTTTCAACATCAAAGACAACTTTCTCAGAATATTTTAAAAGTAGCTCTGTTTAAGTTTCAAGTCAATATCGTGTCTGGCTTAACAATACCCTTTTGTTATCGTTTTTAATTGTAACTCATCTGAAGAACAGGTACATCAATTTTTAGACATCTGCTTTGATTCATCAGGAAAATGAAATGTTCAATCCAAATTAATGTAATAGATAATAAAAATACTTTTTGTACATATTGTGTCTAGAAGGTCTGGAACCTCATTTTGGCTTCCTGGTCTTTTCCCTCTGCCTAGCTCAGGCTCACTACACTCCCACACCACACGGGGCCACCACCTCACATTGCCTGGTAAGAATATACTTCCCTTCTTCCCTACATCATTCTGCTTCCTGGGAAATAGAAGTGGGAAAAACAGAAATGAAAAGAGCTTTCTCACTGGTGTCTCCTAGGAATAAACTGGGGTTCTTTACAGGTGTTCTACCTGCTAG
The DNA here is from genome assembly GCA_039655065.1 of Glossophaga mutica. Lineage (NCBI taxonomy): Eukaryota > Metazoa > Chordata > Mammalia > Chiroptera > Phyllostomidae > Glossophaga > Glossophaga mutica. The sequence continues at coordinate 89,387,400 of CM077307.1, read as the reverse complement.
CTGCTGCCAGACCGATTGTGTGAGTCGCCAGAGAAAGCCTGAAAGCCAGCAGAACACCGCACGTGCTGTTCTACCACTGATTGTGTAAAGACTTCTTTAAATATCAGGAATACACTGCTCATGGATAATTAAATTCAAAGTGGCCCCTGGAGAGCACGCTACATTCAGAAGAATAACTAGTATCAGTGCAAGAAGTGGAGACAAGCAAGCCAGCAATCCCAAGGCCTCTTGTCAACAGGCCCTTAAGCCTCTGAGAACCCGGAGGCCTCTGGGGTTCATTAGCTCCTGAAGCTCTGTTCCCGCATAGGCAGCTCTATTAGATGGTTCTTTCTTTTACTGAGCTGGGATTTCTCTCCACCCCCTGGGAACAGCTCTGCCTGTTAGAGGGTGTACAGAATAGGCCCAATTTTTCTTTTGGATGAAAACACCATTCTGCTTACCTCTAGATTAAACACATTGATTCAAGTGAATAATTTTCACATGAAGTTTTTTTTCAGTCCCCTCACCAACCTCCTTCAGAATGCCTTCTAATTTCTCTCTGTCTGCTTGTGCTGTGCAATCTAAATCTCCTCCTTCTGTGCCCTCCCACTTGTTGATTTAATCTCCCTCTTCCCTCCCATCATGAACTCTCCTGGCCCCTTTCCTCTGATGGAAAACACTGGATGATAGCCACTAGATGTTTCCTCCACCTTTTAAGTTTGATTTGGTGGCTCTACTCGTTTTATAAAAACAATCACTTACATTCCTAGGAATATTAATGATGTGCATGCGTGAATTTGAATATGTGTTCTTAGTGTAATTGGTAATTCATATGTATTACTTTCTGTGTTTTTATACCCAAGAAAGTCAGCTGATACAGGGTGGGCTGTCCTTCCAGACAGAACTCATCTGAATGTTCTCTGATGCAATACAGCAATACGTGTTTCTACAGAGTGGTCTTCGATAGCAGTCACTGCTCTGAAAGCTTTACATGGAGATTCTTGAACCCTCAGCAACACATAGCTTGCCCGGGGCTCCACAGCTGTTATGGTAGAGGCAGGATTAGAATTCACCTTCCCAACCAGCCCTGCACTCTTTGACGTGGTGTCTAGTATAAATATTGGTTGATTTACTAAAAATCAAAAATAATCAAAACCTAACCTGTGTTCCAATTTTCTCCACTTTGAGTGTTCATCTGAAGAGTTTTAAGCAAACACTTAAAGTATTTTTGAAGTTAGGTGCCTTGGTAAAGATCCAAGGATTTGGTTACACCAGGACATGTGTTAATTTCTTCATGCTTATTCTCTTAACAAGATTTACAATGTAATGATTCAAACACTTCAAAATAGTATTAATATCTTCCTTTACTACTAGGTGAACTGTAATGTTGCAGACCGTTCAGACTGGTTTCAGGAGTTGTAACCCTCACCCCATGGTGGGCTGTGTAAGAGCCCAAGGGACCCACTTCATCTGGGTCTGTTCTGTCAAGAGGACGTGAGCTACTAAGGAGACAAAGTTTATCTCCCTGGCAGGAGAGCTGCTTCTGCCTCATCCATCTCTGGCCCCAATGCTTGGTTGGTTAGTCAATGACGGCTAAGACTCCTCATAGGAGGGGCAACCTAAGCCAGCCACAACCACTTGGGAGGCCCTCATGGAAGGACTCGGGGGGCTGCAGCAAAGAGGATGTGATGGACCCTTGCCCCCCAGCTATTCTGACATAGCCTGAGTCCCCATTTCCGTCTGGGAGATGTCTTCTGCTTCCTAATCGGCTTAAAGCCTGAAACTATGAGGGCAAGCGGTGCAGCCCTGTGCTGGCCAGGATGGTTCCCTGGGTGATAGGGCATAAGAAAGAATTCCTAAAGTCCTCTGAAACCTGCTTTGCTAAGAGTGCTCTCAGTTAAATGATAAGGGTCTGAGGAGGAAATGAGTATGTCTCCCAAAGTTTGGAAACCCCCTTTCCTGACAGACACTGACTCAGATTAAGCCCTCAGATTTCTTTGAAATGTTAACCATTGTTTGATCCTTGTCACCTGACATACCTGTATTCCTGTGTATTTGAGCCCAATAAAAGCCTAGTGAGGAAGGGGCTCTGGGGTCATTCTCCTCAGAGTTTGACCACCTTTCCTCCCCAAGCAGTCATGTCTTGGTACTTTTTATTTTTTATCTGTGACAGATGGGGGTCTCTGTGGGGGGAGCCCCCCCACATATGGCGCCCAGGACAGGGGCCCCTGCACTGTAACACAGTGACTTTTTATGTTTTTTACAACAAAGTTTATTGAGGTATGATTTGCATATGATAAAATGTATACCCATAACCACGTGGCTGTGACAAACATGGTGCAGAGGGTTTCCATGAGGTCATAAAGTTGCCTCCTGCCGCATTTTACAACTGCTCTTCTCCTTCCCCCACCCAGACACAATTGTATCATCAATAAATTAATAAACAGCAAGTGCTGTCAAGGATGTGGAGAAAAGGGAACCCTCGTGCACTGTTGGTGGGAATGCAGACAGCTGCAGCCACTGTGGAAAGCAGTGTGGAGTTGCCTCAAAAAATTGGAAATGGATCTGCCTTTTGACCTAGTGATTCTGCTTATGGGATTTTATCTGAAGAAACCTGAAACACCAATTTGAAAGAATATATGCATGCCCAGGTGCATTGCAGAGTTATTTTCAATAGCCAAGATTTGGAAGTAGCCCAAGTGTCCATCATTGGATGAGTGGATAAAATAGCTATAGTTCTATTTTTAATTTTTTTGAGAAACCTTTGTGCTGTGTTCCATAGTGGCTGTACCAATTAGCAATCCCACCAACAATGCACATTTGTCCTATATTTTCTTCTAGAAATACTAGGTTGGCCCCTGATAATTTTGGTACCCAGCTGGCACGATAATATTACAACATTATTGACTATACTCCTTATGCTGTACTTTACATCCCTGTGATTATTGTGTAACTACCAACTTGCACTTCTTACTTCCTCTACCTTTTTTACCCAGCACCCCTAACCTCCCTCCCATCTAGCAATCACTAGCCTGTCCTCTGTGTCTGTGCATCTGTTTTAATTTTGTTTCTTTATTTTGTTCTTCAGATTTCACATAAAAGTGAAATCATGTGGTATTTGTATTTTTCTGTCTCATTTATTTTATTTAGTGTAATACCCTATAGTTCCATCCATGTTGTCGAAAATAGTAAAATTTCATTCTTTTCAATGGTCAAGTACTATTCTATTTCAATGGCCAAATACTATTGTATATATGTACCGCATTTCCTCTTTTCCAACCATCTATTGATGGGTACTTAAGTTGCTTTCATGTCTTAGATATTGTAAATAATGCCACAATGCACATAGGGGTGCATACATCTTTTCAAATTTGTGTTTTGGATTCCTTTGGATAAATACCCAGAAGTGAAAATGCTGGGTTATAAGGTAGTTCTATTTTTAATTATTTGAGGAACCTCAACATGGTTTCAGTGGCTGCAACAATCCCACCAAAATGTCCAAGTTTTCTTTCTCTCTACATTCTTGCCAACACTTGTTTGTGGATTTATTGGTGATAGCCATTCTTTTTTAAAAAATATATTTTATTGATTATGCTTTTATAGTTGTCCCATTACCCCCCCCTTTATTCCCCTCTACCCTGCACACCTCCTCCCACCCACATTCCCCCCATTTAGTTTGTGTCCATGGGTCATACATATAAGTTCCTTGGTTTCTATATTTCCTATACTATATTTAATCTCCCCCTATTTTCTACCTACCATTTATGCTACTTATTCCCTGTACCTTCCCCCTCTATCCTCCTCCCCCTCCCCACTGATAACCCTCCACGTGATCTCCATTTCTGTGATTCTTTTCCTGTTCTAGTTGTTTGCTTAGTTCATTTTTGTTTTCTTAAGTTCAGTTGTTAATAGTTGTGACTTTGTTGTCATTTTATTGTTCATATTTTTATCTTCTTTTTCTTAGTTCCCTTTAACATTTCATATAATAAGGGCTTAGTGATGATGAACTCCTTTAACTTAACCTTATCTGGGAAACACTTTATCTGCCCTTCTATTCTAAATGGTAGCTTTGCTAGATAGAGTAATCTTGGATGTATGTCCTTGCCTCTCATGACTTGAAACACATCTTTCCAGCACCTTCTTGCCTGTAAGGTTTCTTTTGGGAAGTCAGCTGATAGTCTAGTGGGAACTCTTTTGTAGGTAACTCTCTCCTTTTCTCTTGCTGCTTTTAAGGTTCTCTCTTTAATCTTGGGTAATCTGCTTATTATGTGCCTTGGTGTGTGTTTCCTTGGGTCCAACTTCTTTGGGACTCTCTGAGCTTCCTGGACTTCCCAGAAGTCTATTGCCTTTCCCAGATTGGGGAAGTTCTCCTTCATTATTTTTTTCAAACAAGTTTTCAATTTCTTGTTCTTCCTCTTCTCCTTCTGGCACTCCTATGATTCAATGTTGGAATGTTTAAAGTTGTCCTGGAGGTTCCTAAGCCTCTCCTCATTTTTTTGAATTCTTGTTTTTTCATGCTGTTCTGGTTGAATGTTTCTTTCTTCCTTCTGCTCCAAACCATTGATTTGAGTCCCAGTTTCCTTCCCATCACTGTTGATTCCCTGTACATTTTTCTTTATTTCATTTTTCATAGCCTTCACTTTTTCCTCTATTTTGTGTCCATACTCAATCAATTCTGTGAGCTTCCTGATTACCAGTGTTTTGAACTGTGCATCTGATAGGTTGGCTATCTCTTCGTCGCTTAGTTGTATTTTTTCTGGAGCTTTGATCTATTCTTTCATTTGGGCCATTTTTTTTTGTCTTGGTCCACCTGTTATGTAGTAAGGGGCAGAGCCTTAGGTGTTCACCAGGGCGCAGGTACCCAAGTCACTCTGTTGTGATGCTGTCAGTGGGGGAGGGGTCTGAGAGGGAACAGTGTTGCTTGCTTCTCTCTCCGCAGGCTTTCAATCACTTTTGGGGCTACCCACAAGCAAATGGGGCCCTTCTGGTGCTGATTCCAGGTGGGTGGATTTGTGTACATTCTAGGACCCTACGGGTCTCTCCAATGAACTCTCCTGTGAGGCTGGGAGTTTCTCCTGACACCACAACCCTCACGGGTTTTTTCAGTCAGACTTTTTGAGGCTTTATTTTCCCACTCTGGGACCCTGGGTTGTGTGGTCTGTCTTGCTCCCCAGTTCCTCCTCCTGGTTTATCTGCATGCAGATGTGGGACAGACTGCTCATGTGCATGCACCCGCTCTTCAGTGCATGCACATGAGCTGCCACCTCACCTGCTCCACCAGCTGCACCCTTGCTGTAAGTCCTCTCTGCCCCGGGATGATAGCCATTCTGTCAGGTGTGAGAAATCTCATTGTGCTTTTAACCTGCATTTCTCTGATGATTGGTGACATTGAGCATCTTTTCATATGTCTACTGGCCATCTATACGTCCTTTTTGGAGAAGTCTCTATTCAGATCCTCTGCTTACTTTTTAATTGGGTTGTTTGGGGTTTTTTGGTGTTAAGTTATATGACTTCTTTATAAATTTTGGGTACTGGCCCAATATCAGATATATCTTGGCAAATATATTCACCCAATATGTAGGTTTTCTTTATGTTTTGTTGATGGTTTCCTTTTTTGTGGAAAAAATTTTTAATTTGATGTAGTCCCATTTATATTTTTTCCTTTGTTTCCCTTGCTCAAGGGGGTATACCAGAAAAAAATATTACTAAGAGCAATGTCAGAAAGTTTACTGCCTGTGTTTTCATCTAGGAGTTTTATGGTTTACCTGAAACCATAAATGACTTAATTAAAGACATTTAAGTCTTTAATCCATTTTGAGTTTATTCTTGTGGATGGTATAAGAAGGTGGTCTAGGTTTTTTTGTTTGTTTGTTTGTTTTGCATGTGTCTGCCCAATTTTCCCTGCACCACTTATTGAACAGATTGTCTTTATCCCATTGTATATCCTTGCCCCTTTTTTTCTTAGATTAATTGATCATGTAGGCATGGGTTTCTTTCTGGGCTCTCTTTTCAATACCATTGATCTATGTGTCTGTTTTTATGCCAGTACCAGGCTGTTTTGATTACTATATCCTTACAGTATAGTTTGATATTAGGTAACTTGATTCCTCCAACTTTGTGCTTTTTTCTCATGATCATTGTTGAAAAGAGGGGCCTTTGGGATCCCATATAAATTTTTGAAATACTTTCTCTAGTTCTGTGTCTTGATAGGAATTGTATTGAATCTATAGGTTGCTTTGGGTGGCATGGACTTTTTAGTGATGTTAATTCATAGGAAAAACACAGGATATGCTTCTACTTATTTGTATTTTCCTTTTTTTTGCTTCAGTATCTTATAATTTTCTGAGTACAGGTCTTTCACATCTTTGGTTAGATTTATTCCTAGGTTTTTTGATGCAATTTTAAATGAGATGGTTTTTTCTAGTTTCCCTTTCTGATGATTCATTATTGTATAAAAATACAACTGATTTCTAGATATTTATTTTGTATTCTGCTACTATACTGAACGTATTTATTAGTTCTAGTGATTTTCTGGTAGAGACTTTAGGGTTTTCTATTTATAGAATAATGTCATTTGTAAATAATGACAATGTTACTTTTTGCTTTCCAACTTGGATGCCTTTTATTTCTTCTTCTTGTCTGATTGCCTTGGCTAGGACTTCCAGTACTACGCTGAGTAAGAATGGTGAACGTGGACATCCCTGTCTTGTTCCTGATGTTAAGGGAAAGGCTTTTAGTTTCTGCCTCATTGAGTATGATGCTGGCAGAGTATGATTTGTCATATATGGCCTTTATTGTGTTGAGGTATGTTTCCTCTTTTCCCAATCTGCTGAGAGTTTCTATAAATGTGTGCTGGATTTTATCAACTACATTTTATGCATCTATGGAGGTGATCATGTGATTTTATCCTTCATTTTGTTTATGTGGTGTATCACGTTTATTGATTTGCAGATATAGTACCAATTTCGCATCTTCCAGATAAAGCCCTCTTGATCATGGTGTATGATCTTATTAATGTATTGCTGGATCTGTTTTGCTAATACTTTCCTGTGGATTTTAGCATCTATATTCATCAAGGATATTGACCTATAATTGTCTTTTTTGTACTGTCTTTATCTGGTTTTGGAATTAGGATAATGCTGGCCTTATAAAATGAAACTGGGAGTCTTCTCTCCTCTTGAATTTTTTGGAATAGTTTGAGAAGAATAGGTGTTGGTTCATCTTTAAATGTTTGGTAAAATTTGCCTGTGAAGTTGTCGATCTAGGACTTTTGTTTGATAGGAGTTTTTTATTACTACTTTGATTTCATTAGTCGTAATCGGTCTACTCTGATTTTCTGATTCTTCCTGATGCAGTTTTGGAAGATTGTATATTTCTAGGAATTTATCCATTTTGTCCTGATTATCCTACCTGTTGACAAATATAATAATTATTCATAGTATATTATTATGATCCTTTGTATTTCTGTGGTGTCATTTCTTACTATCCTTTTTCATTTCTCATTTATTTGTATCCTCTCTTTTTTCTCTTGATGAGTCTAGCTAAAGTTTTGCCAATCTTGTTTATCTTTCAAAAAAACAGCTCTTGGTCTCATAATCTTTGTATTTTTTTAACTGTCATTTATTTCTGCTTTAGTCTTTACTATTTCATTCCTTCTACTTACTCTGGACTTTGTTTGTTGTTATCTTTATTACTCTTTTAGGTGTAAGGTTGGATTGTTCATTTGAGATTTTTCTTGCTTCTTGAGGTTAGCCTGTGTTGCTATGAATTTTCCTCTTATAATTGCTTTCACTATGACCTTCAGGTTTTGGCTTATCATGTGTTCATTTTCATTTGTCTCAGGGTAACTTTTGACTTCCTCCTTGATCTCATTGTTGATCCATTCATTGTTTAGTAACATGTTATTTAGCTCCCATGTTTGTGTGTCTCTCAGATTATTTTCTTGTGATTAATTTCTAGTTTTATACCATTGTAGTCAGAGAAGATGCTTGATATGATTTCAATTTTTTTGACTTTATTAAAACTTATTTTGTGTCCTAACATGTGGTCTATTCTAGAAAATGTTCCATGTGCACTTGAATATATATTCTGCTGCTTTGTGGTGAAGTGCTTTGTAACTATTAATTAAATCCATCTGATCTAGTGTGTCATTTAAGGCTTCTGTTACCTTGTTGATATTTTGTCTGAAAGATCTACCCATTGATGTCAATGGGGTATTAAAATCCCATTCTGTGACTGTATTACTATTGATCTGTCCATTTATATTTATTAGGACTTTCTTTACATATTCATGTGCTGCTATATTGGGTGCATAAATGTTTACAAGGGTTATATCCTCTGATTGTATTAGTTCCTTTAGCATCATGTAATGTCCTTTTCCTCTTAAGTGTTTTCAGATTTTTATTTATCTTCAGGGAGAGGGAAAAGGAGGGGAAAAGAGAGGCAGAGAAACATTGATATGCAAGAGAAACATTGATGGGTTGCCTCTTGAATACTCTCAACCAGGGACCTGGCCTGCAACCCAGGCACGTGCCCTGACTGAGAAACAAACAGGTGACCCCTCACTTTTCAGAACAATGCCCAATCCACTGAGCCACACCAGTTATGGCTGTCCTTTATGTCTTGTTATGGCCTTTGTTTGAAGTCTGCTGTGTCTGATCTAAGTACTGCTACCTCAGCTTTTTTTTTGTTTCTATTTGCATGGAATGCCTTCTTCTACGCCTTTACTTTCGGTATGTATGTATCTTTTGTTTTGAGGTGGTTCTCTTGTTTTGAGGTGTATATATGGTTCTCAAGCATATATATGGGCTTGTTTTCTTTTTTTTCTTTCTTCTTGTTTTAATCCTTACCTGAGGTTATGTTTACTGATTTTTGAGAGGAGGAAAGTGAGGGGGTAGGGAGAAAGAGAGAGAGAGAGGAAGAGAGAGAGAGAGAGGAAGAGAGAGAAAGAGAAATATCAATGTGTAAGAGAAATATCAATCAGTTGCCTTCAGTATGTACCCCAACTGGGGATCAAACCCACAACCTTTTGGTGCACAGGATAATGCTCCAAACAACTGTGCCACCCGGCCAGGGCTGGGTCTTGTTTTCTTATCCATTCAGCTACCTAGGTCTTTTGATTGGTGCATTTAATCCCTGTACAATTAAAGTAATTATTGACAAGCACTTATTTATTGCCATTTTATTCTTTATTTTACATTTCTTTCTATCTATCTCTTTTCTTTCTCCTTTTTAAAGGAGACTTTAGCATTTCTTAAAATGCTGGTTTGGTGGTAATGAACTCTATTTATTTATTTTTTCTTTTTTGTCCAGGAAGCTGTTTGTTTCACCTTCAGTTTTAAATGATATCCTTGCTAGGTAGAATAGTCTTGGTTATAGGTCCTTGCTTATCAACTCCAATTCCTTCTGACCTGTAGAATTTCTGATGAGAAATCAGCTGACAGCCTTATGGGAGTTCCCTTGGAGGTAAGTAACTATCTTTTTCTTGCTGCTCTTAAGATTCTCTCTTTATCTTTAACCTTTGCCATTTTAATTATGATGTGTCTTGGTGTGGGCCACTTTAGGTTTATCATGTACTTGTTTATTGTTGTTTATTTTATTATAATTGTCCAAATTTCTTTTTTTCTCTTTTGCCCCTCCCTTCCACCCAGCCCACCCCTCTCTCCCGCAGTCAATCCCTTCATCTTCATCAAGTCTGTAAGTCATTCACACATGTTCTTTGACTAGTCCCTTTCCCTTTCTTCCATCATTCCCCCTCTCCCTCTACCCCTCCTACAGCTATCAGTCCATTCCATGTTTCCATGTCTCTGGTTATACTTTTCTCGTTAGTTTATTTTGTTCATTAGATTCCAGTTACAAGTGAGGTCATATGGTATTTGTCTTTTGCTGACCAGTTTATTTCACTTAACATAATATTCTCCAGTTCCATCTATGCTGTCTCGAAGGGTAGGAGCTCCTTCTTTCTTTCTGCTATGTACTATTCCATTGTGTAAATGTACCACAGTTTTTTGATCCACTCATTTACTGTTGGGCAGGCACTTAAGCTGTTTCCAGCAGTTGGCTATGGTAAATAGCACTGCTATGGACATACGGGTACATAAGTTCTTTTGAATTGGTGTTTCAGGGTTCTTAGAGTATATTCCCAGAAGTGGGATCACTGAATTATAAGGCAGTTCCTTTTTTAATTTTTGAAGAAATTCCATACTGTTTTCCACAGTGACTGCACCGGTCTACATTCCCACCAACAGTACACTAGGGGTCCTTTTTCTCCACATCCTAGCCAGCACTTGTTGTTTGTTGATTTATTAATGATAGCCATTCTGATAGGTGTGAGTTGATATCTTATTGTGGTTTTAATTTGCATTTCTCTGACAACTAGTGATGTTGAGCATTTTTTATATGCCTATTGTCCATCTGTATGTCCTCCTTGGAGAAGTGTCTATTCAGGTCCTTTGCCCATTTTTAATTATATTGTTTGTCTTCCTGGTGTTGAGTCATATGAGTTCTTTTTATATTTTGGAAATTAAGCTCTGTCAGATGTATCATCGTCAAGTATGTTCTCCCATATAGTCAGATCCCTTTTCATTTTGATGATGGTTTCTTTAGCCGTGCAGAAACTTTTTAATTTGAGGTAGTCCCTTTTGCTTATTTTTTCCTTTATTCCCCTTGCCCTAGGAGATATATCAGCAAATATATTGCTATGTGGGATGTCTGAAATTTTACTCCTTATGTTTTTGCTAGGACTATTATTGTATCATGACTTATATTTAAATCCTTTATCTATTTTGAGCTTATTCTGGTGTATGGTATAAGATGGTGGTCTAGTTTCTTTTTTTTTTTTTTTTTGCATGTACCAATCCAGTTCTCACAATGCCATTTGTTGAAGAAACTGTTTTTACTACATTGTATGCCTGTGCTCCTTTGTCAAATATTAATTAATGATAGAGACATGGGTTTATTTCTGGGCTGTCTATTCTGTTCCATTGGTCTATGTGTCTATTCTTATGCCAGTACCAGACTGTCTTGATTACAGTGGCCTTGTATAGTTTAATATCAGGTATTGTGATTCCTCCAACTTTGTTCTTCCTTCTTGAGATTGCTGAGGCTATTTGGGGTCTTATTTTGTTCCATATAAATTTTTGGAATACTTGTTCTAGATCTGTGAAATATGCCATCAATATTTTAATAGGAATTGCATTGAATCTATAGATTGCTTTGGGTAGTACGCACATTTTGATTATGTTAATTCTTCCAATCCATAAACATGATATATGCTTCTGTTTATTTATATGTTCCACAATTTCTTTCTTCAGTGTTGAGTTCATCTTGTTTGGGACTCTGTGCTTCCTGGATTTTTTGTCTTTTGTCTTCACCAGGTTAGGGAAATTGCAGCCATTATTTCTTCATACAGGTCCTTGATCCCTTGCCTCTCTTCTCCTTGTGGGACCCCTATGATGTGAATGTTGTTATGCTTGATGTTGTCCCGGAGATCTCTTACACTTTCTTCATTGTTTAAAATCAGTCTCTCTCTCTCTCTCTCTCGCTCGCTGCTCTGCTTGGGTGTTTTGTTATGTTGTCCTCTTAATTACTGTTTAATCATCTGTTTCATCTAACCTTTTGTTGATTTCTTCAACAAAAGTGTATTCTTCATTTCAGATATTGTTTCTTCATTTCTGACTGGTTCTCTTTTTTAATAGTTTCTATGTTCTTTTTCATGCTTCTGTCTCCTTGTTTAAGTTCTCCTTGAGGTCATCCATTATTCCCCTAAGGTTCTTGAGCATCCTTATAACCATTATTTTGAACTCTGCATCTGATGTCTTGGTTGCTTCCATTTCATTTAACTTTTTTCTGGTGATTTCTCATGTTCTCTCATTTGAGCCATGTTTCTATGTCTCCCCATTTTGTCTGCCTTTTTGTGTTTGTCTCTGTGTCTAGGTAGATCTGCTCTGACTCCTAAACTTGTAATGGTGGTTTTATGTTGTAGGTGTCTTGTGAGGCTCAGTGGTGCAATCTTCCAGATACCAGAGTTAGGTACTCTGGGGTTGTCTCTTATGTGAGTTATGTGCACCCTCCTGTTGTAGCTGAGTCTTGAATGCTGTTGGCTCACCCATGTGTATCCTTAACCCTCAGAATGGCTGACTATAAGCATTGAACTTGATCACAGAGTCTGAGCCTCTGTGCAGGGTCTGTCCCCCTGAGGTGAAGCTGTTTCCAGCAGGATCTAGTGCCTGCCAGGATCTCCCTCTGGGTGTGCTGTTAGTGTGGTTAGTTGGGTCAAGCTCTGATGTGGTCTGAAGCCCCCCAATGGTTGTTTTGGTTCTGGGCCCACTTGGACAAGGTACTGGTGCAAGTTGATGTCAGATGCTGCTGTAATTGGTCTTGGGCTACCTATCTGGCACTACTATGCAATTTGCTGTTTGTGGCTTCCTCTACTGGGCCTGGGTGCACATGGAAGGGACCAAACTGTGTGCAAGGGTCAGCTTCCTCCAGCTCTGAGCTGGGGGAAGATCAGTTAAAGGTCCAAGGCCCCCTGAGCTCTGCCTCCACCTTTTGGCTACTCTGCCATTCCCCGTGATATCCTGATCCTCCTTGAAAGCCTTCCATGGAAAGACTGTAGATTGGGCTCAGACTTGCTGTATTCCATATACCCTTCCACAAGGTATGAGCTTGATAGGTCAGGTTGACTAGGGTAGGAGGATAGGGCTAGTGGATCTCCTGTTTGGGGGTAGCATAGCTAGGCATTCAATGGGGGACGTGGCCCCTACTCCAGAACAATACCACTGAGTCTCTGCCTGAGTCTCTGACCCTTGGTCCCCCAGAAGGAGCACACCATAGGTTCAGGCTGGGTGCAGCCAACAGACCCCTCTGCAAGAACAAGCTCAGCAGGACAGAGCTTCTGAGAATCAGAGAAACAGGTCAAATGACTCTCCTGTTGGGTGAGTGGAGCAGGCTGAGCTCACAGGGAGTAAGAATGGCTCCCCCTTAGCCTTAGCTGTACAACCCAGTGTCCATTGGAATCCCAGACAAGATCCTCTCAGGGAGATGTGCTCTGAAGGTCCCCGCTCTGCACAGAACTTTGATAGCCCCGTGGGACTGAGCTCAGCAGGGTGGAGCCTCAGGGAGTTGGAGGAACAGGTCAAATGAGTCTCCCACTGTGGGAGTGGCATGGGTTGAGCTCACAGGGCTAAGTGCCCCTCCAGCAGCCTTAGTCACAGAACCCAGTACGAGTCTGAATCTCGGACAGAAGCCTCCCAGGGAGATGAGCTCCTAAGGTCTCAGCTCTGCACAGTACTCTTATCTTCCTGTGGGACTGAGCTTAGCAGGGCAGGGCCACTGAGTTGAAGGATACACAGGTTGGTTGGGGGAGTGCTGGCTGTGCACACGAAGTGGGAAAGAGTGGCCCCTGTTTCAAAGCTACACAGCTCAATTATTATTTGAGTCTCTGCCAAGAGCTTCTCCAAATAAAGAATGCACCAGTGGTCCCTGTTCGGTGCAGTCAGCAGACCTTTCTGCGGGGCTCAAACTCAGCAGGGTGGTGTTGCCAGTAGTTGGAGGGCCAGGCAGTGCACTCCCCAGTCTGGTGCTGTAAGAGTAGGAGTGCTCCACCCTGAAAAGATGGCATCTGGGTTTCTAGCAGATACCTTCTCTCCCAGGCAGACTGGATCCTTGCTGACTTTCACCACTAGATGCTATGCAGGCTCCTCTTCCCAGCTCTGGTGCTCTGGGTTGGGGATCCAGGCATGGGTTTCAGACTCCATGCTCCTCATGGGGAACTTTTGCAGCCAAGATATTCCTTCAGATTCTCAATCACCACATGCAGGTGTGGGGACCAGCCCTTTCCATGTCCCTGCCTTTCTTACCAGTCTTTATGTGGCTTCTTCAGCAAATCCTTGGTTATAATACTTCTGTTCAGCTGGTTAACCTTCAGTTGGTTATTTAGGTTGATTGCTCTATAATTTAGCTATAAATCTGGCTTGGTGCCAAGAGAAGGTGAATGTAGCTTCTACCTACTTTGTAGCCATCTTGGAATCTATCTCATTGAGTCAGTTTTTCTAAGTTTGTGTTGTTCAACCGTATAACAGCTATTCTCTTGTAAGTTTCATGTAGTATGACCCAGTACATGTGCAGCCTAGCCCTTGACAAAGGACCCACAGGGAACTCTGTCAGAAATTTTTACCCACACATGTCCTCCAAACCCTGAGTAACTCCCTCCTCTTTGTTCCCATCCTCTATAGATTCCAGCAACTTTAAAGTTCCAAACTCTGATTGTCTCCACCTCCCCAGATCAGGGAAACTTCCATATACTCTTTGGGTGCCAGCTCTCTGCACCATGATCAGGAAATTTTCCCTGTAAAATAGCCAGAGCAATCAAAGGGCACTTCCCAGGTATTACCCTTCTCTCAGGGGTTACATTCTTGTGATACCTTGTGTCCAATGCCAGAAAACATTTACTTCATTTATGTTGTCCATTTCTATAATTGTTTACAGTGGGAAGGCTAGTCTGATAGTAGGTACTCTATTATGACCACAGGTAGAAATCACTCTTTGTGTTTATAAAAACAAAATTATTAGTGAGGCTGTCCAAACTTCCATACACAGAACATGTGGCCTCCCATGACCTGGCTTGCCTACTTTGTCTGTTCCTCCGGTCTTTTCTCTTGACACACTGCCAAGCACTATATGCTTCAAACAAACTACACTACTTAGCGTTACTTTCTTTGCCTTGCACACCACAGAAGAGGCTGGTGTGCTTGCTCTTCTGGGTTCTCAGGTGTTTTATGTATTCTGTCATTTTTTTTTTTTTTTTACCTCAAGTGTTCCCTTTCCCTCTTCTAGCTAACTTGTGGTCTTCCTTCAGAACTCATGGCAGCTCTTGTGGCTGGATCACATGGCTCTCTTTTCTTCTTTATGCTTACTTCTATCGCAGTGCTCAGCATAACAAATTAGACTGGTCTGTTCATTCTTACTTTACCTCTTCCACTGGTGGATAACTATTGCTTATTTGTCTCTAAACAAATAAATATGTAGAAGGTCCTTAATAAATACTAAATACTTGCAGAATGACTAATGCAGTGCCACTAACAGATACTTTAACTTAAGGCATATTTTTAAGTATTTCATAGTTTAAGATAGTTAATTAGCTTTATTAAACTATCTTAGAGTGCCAAACTATAGAAATAAACTAGAGTCCTTCAAGCCCAACTCTTGCCCTTCAACCTTAGTGAGGCAGCATCTTGAAGGAGTGGGAAAATAGAAATAGTGGTGTTATCTCATAGACCAGACTCCGTAGCAACCTGGAGTGAGACATTTCATGACTTTTTACCTTATGTCTCGGTTCATTTGATCATCTGACTCATGACCTTGGGGCTGGTTTTCCTTTCCTGTGACAAGTCACCTGAGACTCCACCCATAGTGATCCTTCTGCAGTACTCCTGGTACCTCCTCCATGGCTCTACTAAGCCTTCTGCAATGGCTGGTTTCCCTTGCTAGAGAACAGCCACGTGACATCTGAACATTAGATTTCAGTAATCTGGGGACCCCTGTTTACACTCCATTAGTGTACATAATGCTTCCTTGCCCTTCCATCTCAAAGGAGATCACTTTCTTGGGTGGTTTACTTTCTCATTTACATGAGCATTCTACAAAGGACATTTGTATGATATTCTGAAATATAGACTCTGATACTGAAAATAAAACTTTCTTAGGACTGTAACTTCTCCCTGGGAAGAATGCCTCATTAGTCAAAGCCCCTGCTTGCTGAAAGATATTGACTCTCTAGAGCCCCAACTATAACTAGCTGCTGTCCCTCTTTGAAGGACCATGATTTTGTATGTGAAAACCACCGGCATTTATATGGGTAAACACACTCGTCTGGGAAAGAACCCACAGCTTAATACTCAAGACTAGACTTCACAGGAACTGAAGTTAATTTTATTAGCACTGGACAGATCAGACTGTTAATAATAATAATTTCATATTTGCTTTAGAGGCCTATTAATAAATAGAGGCCTATTTATTTATGCTATACTAAATATACTACACTTGCTATACTAAAGAATTTTTTTTCTTTATGAGTTGGATAAAATTCACCAGTAGAAATATCAGAGCATATTGGGAGGATTCTTTGATGATTCTCTAAATTTCTGTCTTGATATTTAATTTGTTAAAAATTTCATCAATATGGATCACCCTTTTTTCCCCAGAAATGTTTTCTATTTCAAGTTTATTGAACATGTAAGCATGTAGTTATGTGGATACTCCTCTTACAATTTTAGTGAATGTTCCAATTATTTTTAGAAATTGGAAAAAGACCAGGGAGTTGGTTTTTATGATTTTTTAATATATTATTTGGCCAGGAAACCTAAAAATCTCCAAATCCGGCCTTGGCTCATCAGCCCTCTTTTCTGAAGGGACTCCAAGGGAAATTTAAGAATGGGGAACAATAGCAACATGAAACAATGGAAAGCAAAGTTTAATTTCAGCTGGGACTTTAACCTGGCTCTGCAAGGTTGAATGGCAGTAGGCTGGGCTGGCCTGGGATTGCAGAGCTGTCTTCCATATAATTGAGAGTGGACAGAACCAGAGTAAGTGTCTCCCTGGCCCACTTCAGTGATCCAGAAGAAAAGGGGATAGGAGACAGAGCACATTTGCCCCAGCCACTAGCATTAAGCTGGCCAAGGCTGTCTGCCATGGGATTTTTCTTTTTTTTAAAAAAGTATATTTTATTGATTATGCTATTAGAGTTGTCTCATTTTTTTCTCTCCTTTATCCACCTCTGCCCTGCACCCCTCTCCCTCCCACATTTCACCTTCCACCGCTTAGTTCATGTCCTTGGGTTGTACATATTAAGTACTTTGGCTTCTCCATTTCCTGTACTATTCTTAACCTCCCCATGTCTATTTTGTATCTACCATTGATACTGCTTATTCCCTGCACTTTTCCCCCATTCTCCCTGCTCCCCCTCCCCACTGATAACCATCCATGTGATCTCCATTTCAGTGATTCTGTTCCTGTTCTAGCTGTTTTCTTAGTTTTTGTTTTTGTTTTTTAAGTTTAGTTGTTAATAGTTGTAAGTTTGTTGTCATTTTACTGTTCATAGTTTTGATCTTCTTTTTCTTAGAAAAGTCCCTTTAACATTTCCTATAATAAGGGCTTGATGATGATGAACTGCTTTAACTTGACCTTATCTGGGAAGCACTTTCTCTGCCCTTCCATTCTAAATGATATAGCTTTGCTGGATAGAGTAATCTTGGATGTAGATCCTTGCCTTTCATGATTTTAAATACTTCTTTCCCTTCTTGCCCGTAAGGTCTCTTTTGAGAAATTAGCTGATAGTCTTATGGGAACTTCTTTGCAGGTAACTATCTCCTTTTCTCTTGCTGCTTTTAAGATTCTCTCCTTATCTGTAATCTTGGGTAATTTAATTATGATGTGTCTTGGTGTATTTCTTCTTGGGTCCAACTTCTTTGGTACTCTCTGAGCTTCCCAGGCTATAGGCAGCTGTTTCGCATGGTGCAGAAATGTAGCTCAGCTCCCATGTGGAAAACCAGTGGGAAGCGAGTTGGCACACAGGACCATGACCACAGAGAGGTTTACCCATGGGGAATCAGGCCTGCATTGTACCTAGGCTGCTATGAGACTTGCTTTTGCTAAAACTCCCTTACCCTGAATTGAGGCAGCAAGTGCTTACTGTAACTTCTTAAAGTCTGTGCTAAACCTCCCAAGTAGGGAGTGTAACTGGTTCAACCACTTTTCCCCTTGGTCTGCAACATCCTTCTCTTTGAAGTAATTAGCAACATTCTTTCCTTTGTTATCTGTAAAAGGTAATCCCCTGAAGTGAACCTGTGCATAGTAAATGAGGACCATCCTCAATATAATGTACCCACAAAAGCAATAAAAGCCTGTCCAGGCAGGAGCCAGGGCCCTTTCTCTCTCTCAAAGAGCAGCTGTGCCATTCCTTTTTCTCCACAGGACTTCTGTAGTCTGTGTGTATTTGTCTCTCGGCCACAACATACATGGATCCTGCTGGCCAGGATCCGCAACACCAGACTTGCATGTCTGGTTCCTTTGCCAGATTAGGAAAGTTTTCTTTCATTATTTGTTCAAATAATTTTTAATTTCTTGCTTTTTTTCTTCTCCTTTTGGCACCTGCCTTGGGATTTTTCTCCAGTAGTTTCTTGCCCAATTGCCAAACTGGAGAAAAGAGAAGAGAAAAAAAAAAAAAGAAGACAAGTGCCTCCTGACAAAGACACAGAAAGTAGGGACAGGCATATTAGGGGTGTGGCCAGGGGTGCTGAAGGAGTGTACAAGTAATAAATTGGAAAAAACAAGAACCACTGAATTGTACATTGTAATATTTTCTATTAGTAGAACTTTATTATACACTTTAGTGCTGACGTATTTTGACGATGACATTGTACTGTGAGCACAATTACTTCTCAGCCCTGCCAGCCACAGGTTTGCTCTTCAGTCATTGCCATACACATTTGTGATATGAAATAGACACTTTCACATGATTCCAGAAAAGGGACAGAGATTTGTGGGTGGGTACAGCATTTTGCTCTAACACTTTCTTTTTTTCTGCCTCTTTGATATTCTTTATTACCTCTGGTTCAAATATGATTTATCACGTGCGATATTGTACATAACTTAGGTGTCTTTTCTCCTTGGGAAAGTCTAAGGCAACAAAGTGGATGTTCTGCTTTTAACTCATCTTCATGAGGTGTCCTGAATGGCCAAATAAAATTTTCTGTTGACTTATGGCCTGAATGGAATTTAAAATGAATTTGCACTAGTGTTTATTATATTTAAAGTTGTATTTTATTAAATACTATATTAAATTTAATTAATATATCCACTATTTTTAATAAAATATAATTAAAATTTACTGTAAGATTTAATAAAGTATAACTTTGAATGTATAGATATTATTTAAATAAATAAATAATATTTAAATATATAATATAAAATAAATGTATAATATATAAGTATAAAACCATACATATTGTATTAAATATAATATTATTAAATACTATAAACACTAGTGCAAAACAACCTGCATATAAAAGGCTTATGATCATATCTTCATTATTGTTTTATTTATTAAAAATTTTATAAAATGGGTTGGCTAGAAAAGAAGTAGTGTTTTTCCTCAAGTTATATACTAGCATGCTGTCTTATGCAATTGTTTCAATTGCCAGGCTTGTTCTCTATGTATTTAACTATTTGAGAATTTTTTAATCCTTGTACATATGTTAATAGTTTTCACAGACATTGTAAGTTACAACATGTTACTCTTGCATAGCAAATATATATTTATTTTAACTGACTGATAGAATTTGAACCAATAAAGTATATAAAAAGTTTTATCTAAGTTTCATTAAGTGAGTGAACTGGACTGGCATGTCTTATTGTAAATTGATGTTGTTCTGATTAGAAATTGGGTGATGTGGTCATTGATCATTCTCAAGTTAAGGGTAACTGAAAATGAAGGATAATTCAGCTATCTGGACTTCCCTATGCCCAAGGGCGAAGCTGAAGCAGAACAGCAGATTTGTGCCATAGTGAAAGCTGCAGGTGAAATTTGGTGCATCATAATATTTACTTACATTTTTCCTTATTTTTCCTAAATAATTATTTATGCCAATATATGCTGTTTTACCACTTGTTACTTGGAACAGTGTTCTTAAGGATTTCTAAATAGTTTTTTAACCAAAATTTGCTTATTACTTTATAATTTTATCATATCATGATAAAATAAAGTGTACTTTTATTTTTTTAAAGATTTTTTAAAATTTATTTATCTTTAGAGGGGAAAGGAAAGAGAGAGGGAGAGAAATATCCACACATTGATATTTCTGTGTCCTCTCCTGTGTCCTCTGCTAGAAACTGGCCTGCAATTCAGGCATGTGCTCTGACTGGGAATCGAACCGAAATCCTTTGCTTCGCAGGCCCGTGCTCAATCCACTGAGCTACACCAGCCAGGGGTAATAAGGCATACTTTTACCTATATCATTCCTTTTTTTTTTTTAATTGTTCTTGTACAGTTTTCTGTCTTTTACTCCCATCCCAGCCCACCACCCTAGCCCTCCCCACCTCCCTCCCATTTCCACTCCCCCTAGTTTTTGTCCATGTGTCCTTTATACTTGTTGCTCTAAACTGTTCCCCTTTTCCCCTGAAATTCCCTCCCCTCTCCCCTCTGGTCACTGTCTGCCTTTTCTCAATTTCAGTGTCTTTGTTTATATTATGCTTGTTTGTTTGTTTTGTTGATTAGGTTCCTGTTAAAGGTGAGATCATATGGTAGTTGTCTTTCACTGCCTGGCTTATTTTGCTTAGCATGATTTTTATTTAAAATTTTGTTGTTCAATTACAGTTGTCCTCATTTTCCCCCCGTTACTCTCCCCTGCCCTGCCTACTCCCTACACATTCATTCCCCCCCCGCCCGCCTTTGTCTTTGTCCATGAGTCCTTTTACATGTTCCTTGACTTGACCATTCCCTTTCTTTCCTCCATTACCCTCCTCCCCCTTCCCTCTGGTTACTGTCAGTTTGTTCTTAATTTCACTGTCTCTGGTTATATTTTGCTTGCTTATTTGTTTTGTTAATTAGGTTCCACTTATAGGTGAGATCATATAGTATTTGTCTTTCACTGCCTTGCTTATTATATTTTATGTATTTTTTATGGACTTGATCTGTTTCTGTTTAATAAATTGATCTGTCAAGGCTAATATAATATGTTAACATGTCTTACAGTGATTGGTTTTGTCAAATTTTTTGTGTACTTTTTAAAACAAATTTTTCTATGTATGTCTGGTACATTGTCATTCATGTATGAGAAGTTCATTCCGCTCTTTTCTGCCCATGTGCGACCATGGCAAGTTGCTTGAATTCTCTGAGCTTCAGTTCCCTGTTTTATAACCTAGGGTGGTAAGGCTCACTTTTCTGTAGTATTTATTGAAGGATTAAATGAAATAATTTGTATGAAGTGGAAATTACACATTTAATGGTAGTGATTATGTCTTCTTTGTGTATTATGCATTTTTATCAGTGGCATTTTTATTGCTTGATGCAGTTTGAGTTTTCCCTGGTGTCAAATTAATATCACTGGCCCTGCTTTCTTTTGGTTTTAGTACACCTTAAATATCGTTCCCTATTGTTTTGTTTCATTTTTCTGTTGTGGTAAGATATGCATAACGTAAAATGTACCTTTTGAACCTTTATTACATGTGTAAGTCATTGGTATTAAGTGCATCCACATTGCTGTCAACCATCAATCACCACCTCCCATCTCCAGAACCTTTCATCTTCCCAACAGAAACTCTGTTTGCACTACACACTGACTCCCATTCTTCTCCCCATCCAGTCCCTGGGAACCTTTATTCTACTTTCTGTATCTATGAATTTGCTTCTTCTAGGTATCTCATACATGGAGAATAATACAATACTTGTCTTTTTGTGCCTATTTCACTTAGCATAATGTTTTTAGGGGTCATTCATAATATAGCATATATCAAAATTTTGTTTCTTTTTATGAAGGGATAAAATTCCATTGCATGCATGTTTATGATTTGTTATTCCATCCATCTGTCAGTGTGTACTTAGGTTGTTTCCGCCTTTTGGCGATTGTGAATCATGCTGCTCTTCACACTCGTGCACAAGTCTGTTTGAGGCCCTGCTTTCATTGTTTGGGGTGTGTACCTAGAAGTGGAATTGCAGGTCATACAGAACATATAAAGTTCTATGTTTAACTTTTTGAAGAGCCATCAAACTCTCTACAGTGGCTGTGACATCCTTTTATTTTTAACAGTTATGTGTGGGTCTGTTTTAGTTGTATCTCTTGTAGGTTGTATGTAGCAGATTTTTACTTTTTAACCCAAAGCTTTCTTTAATCTTACTTATATCAGTACTTTGGCAGGTATATAATCTTTTTATTTTATTAGGGCTTGCCTTTAATGTTTAAAGAGTTATTTTCCAGCCTCTATTTTTTTACTCTAAAGTTTGAAGTTTTTGAAGATGCTTTTTGACTTACCTGCCTTTTGCCCACAACTTCTATTTAAGCTCTAAAACAATTTTAAAAATAAATATAAAAAATTAAATCAATTTACAATAAAAAAAGAAAACTAAAAGTTTTATTATTCTTTTGGTTGTGAATAAATGGTGTGGAGAAAGTACAATAAAATTTAAATTATTGTTACTTCTTCATTATTACTCGATATACTTTCACCTCAAATCCCAACTTTCTTTATTCTTTTATTGTTGTTCAAGAACAGTTGTCTACCATTTCCCCCCACCACTTTCTACCACCCACCCACCTTCCTTAATATAACCAGGAGTTTGAAATGGAGATTACTGTTACTTTATAGTTTTTATAAGTATGTACATGTTAATTTTCAAGTGCTGTCTCACATTTTGCCTTGAGTTTAGCAACTATATTTGTGAATGTTTTCTACAACTCTGTCTTTAACTGTCTTTAGCGCTTATAGCTAATGCTTTTGGTCTCTAGTTTTCATCTTTTTTTGTTTGTTTTATCTTTTAGTCAACTAAATAGATTATACCTCCAAGTAATTTTTTTCAAGAGGGAGTGAATACAATGTAGGTTTAAATCAGAGGTAGCTTTAGCACAACATTCATGAGTTTAAGCTTCAAGTCTTCTCATTTGTAGTGCCCCTCCCAACACCCTATCCCTAAAGTTGAATTCATAGTGCTACATATTCTAATGAAGTTCCACAAATTGTTTTAATTTTAGACTCCACAGAGCCTGGGTTTGCCCCTGATTCTTATTCATTGATCTCTGAGTATATTCATCTGTTGCTTTCACATGAGAAAGACAGAGCTAAAGTCAAAAACCGATCAGATTTTTAAATCTTTCTGGGAGATACACTTTTCCCATCTAGAATTCACATCAGATTATGCTTGTAATTCAAAATTTTTGCCCCATTATGTCACCCCCACCCACAACAGGTCCCTACCCTGGTTTTTTCTTCCAACTGTGGAAAGACAGCAGTGGGGTGAGAATTGGAGACTTTATTTTGGTTGACTCATGTAGAATTACCAAAGAGTTTTCAGCCGGCTTTTAGATTACAGCTCTATTCCAGGTTTCAGACAGTACAACAGGGATGACATGTTGGCCTATCTTCTTCCAAATATGGTAGAACTGCCATAACTTATAAGAAGCATGGGTTAATTTTTTCAGCCCAGTTCCACTAAGCTTATAATTTGTGGCAAGATCAGCCAGACTATTTTCTTAAATAACAGTGTCATTGACATATAATCCACATGCCATATGAGTCAACCTTTTAAAGTGTACAATTCACCAAAATCAATTTTAGAACATTTCATCACCTCAAAAAAACAACTCGCTGCTGAGCTATCACCCCCAACCATTCGTATCCCCCATCCCTCAGCCACCACTAGTCTACTTCCTGTGTCTATATGTTTTCCTGTTTTGAAATTTTATATAAATGGTATCATGTAATATGTAGTCTATCACAAAGACTGTCTTCTTTCCTTTAGCACAATGTTTTCAAGGGTCATTCATGTTGTAGCTTATATAGGTACTTCATTCTTTTTTTGACCAAATAACATTTCATTGTGCACTATGAATATCACCATATTTTGTTTTTCCATTCTTCAGTTGATAGACATTTGGGTTGTTTCCACCTTTTTTTTTTATTATAAATAATGCTGATGTAAGCATTTGTGTAAAAGTTTTTATAGACATATGTTTTCATTTCTCTTGGATAGACACCAGCAAGTGGGATTTCTGAGTTATATTCTAAATCTATGTTTAACCATTTGAAGAACTACCACACTGTTTTCCAAAGTAGCTGCTCCATTTTACATTTGCAACAACTGTTTAGGAAGTTTATAATTTTTCCACATCCTTATTATCTGAATTTTTGTGATTCTTGTCTGTGTGAAGTAGTATCTCCTTGTGGTATTGATTTACATTTCCCCGATGACCAGTGACGTTCAGCATCTTTACATGTGTTTATGGCCATTCATATATTTCCTTTGGACAAATGCCCATTCACATAGTTTGCCCATTTTTAAATTGGATTGTCTTTTTATTATTGAGTTGTAAGAGTTTTTAAAAATATATTCTAGATACTAGTCCCTTATTAAATATGTGATTTGACAATATTTTCTCCCACTGTGTGTGTCAAATTTCCACCTTCTTGATAATGTCTTTGAAGTGTCTGATTTTCATGAAGTCCTGTTTACCTATTTTTTTCTTTTGTTGCTTGTGCTCTTAGTGTCCTACCTAAGAACAATTGCCTAATTCAAGGTCATGAAAACTGATGCCTATTTTTTCCTCTAAGAGTTTTATAATTTTAGTTCATATTGTACATTTAGGTCTTTGATTCATTTTGAGTTAGTATTTTTATGTAGTGTGAGGTAAGGGTCCAACCTCATTCTTTTGCATGTGGAAATCCAGATGTTCTAGTAGAATTCGTTGAAAAAACTAGTCTTTTTGTATTGAATGGTCTTGGAACCCTTTTCAAAATCAACTAACCTTAAGTGTAAGGGGTTATTTTTGGACTCTATTCTGTTCAATAGATCTGTATGTATGATCTTATGCCAGTACTACAGTCTTGATTTCTGCAGTTTTGCAATACTTTTTGGAATCAGGAAATACTAGTCTTTTAACTTTCTTATTCTTTTCAAGTTGCCTGACTCTTTGGGGTCCCACAAAATTCCATGTGAACTTTAGGACCAGTCTGTCTATTTTTGCAGAAAAACCAGCTGTAATTTTAATAAGATTGTATTCAATCTGTACATAATTTGAGGAGCATTTCCATTGTACCAATATTACATTTTCTAATCCTTGAACACAGATACTTTTCCATGAGTTTAAGTCTTTTTAAATTTCTTTCAACAATATTTTGTACTTTTTAGTGTACAAATATTGTGCTTCTTTTTTAAAAGATTTTATTTATTTATTCTTAGAGATAGGGGAAGGGAGGGACAAAGAGAGAGAGAGAAACATGGACGTGTGAGAAAAACAGCCATCAGTTGTCTCTCCCAAATGCCCCAATTGGGTACTGGCCTACGTACGACCCAGGCATGTGCCCTGACCAGGAATCAAACAGGCAACCTTTCGCTTTGTGGAATAGCACCCAATCAACTGAGTTACACCAGTCAGGGGAAGTCTTATACGTCTTTAGTTAAATTTATTCCTAAGTATTTTATTCTTTTTTTATTTTAAAAAATATTTTCTTAATTATGCTATTACAGTTGTCCTGACTTTCCTCCTTTACCCCCTCACTCCCTCAGGCAATCTCCATACCATCATTTATGTCCATGGGTCATGCCTGTAAATTTTTTGCCTATTCCATTTCCTATACTGTACCGTACATTCCCATGGCTATTCTGTAACTACCTACTTGTACTTCTTAATCCCCTTACCTCTTGACCCATTCCCCCACAGCTCCCTCCCATCTGGTAACCATCAAAATGCCCTCCACATCCATGATTCTGTCTCTGTTTATCTTGTTGCTTAATTTGTTTCTTAGATTCAGTTGTTGGTAGGTATGTGTTTATTGCCATTTTATTATTCATAGTTTTGATCTTGTTTTTCTTAAATAAGTCTTTTTAACATTTCATATAATAATGGTTGCTGGTGATGAAATCCTTTAATTTTTTTTTCTTGTCTGGGAAGCTCTTTATCTGCCCTTTGATTCTAAATGATACCTTTGCCAGGTAGAACAATCTATCTTGGCTGTAGGTCCCCTGCTTTTCATGACTTTGAATATTTCTTGCTAATCCCTTCTAGCCTGCAAAGTTTCTTTTGAGAAATCAGTTGACAGTCTTATGGGAACTCTCCTGTAGGTAACTAACTGCTTTTCTCTGCTGTTTTTAAGAGTCTCTCTTTATCTTTCACTTTGGTATTTTAATTGTGATGTGTCTTGTAGTGGGCCTCTTTGCATTCTCTTGTTTGGGACTCTCCATGCTTCCTGTACCTACATGATGCGGACACTGGCCTGCAGTGTCCGAGTCATTATGGATGAAATGAGACATTCACATGGATTACCAAGTCCAATGGAGGAAAAGGGTGAGCATAGCTTTTCTCTCAAGGGGAGCAAAAGCCCGTGGCCTCTGCCATGACAGGCCTTTATTGGGTTTCTCCCCACATTACATGATGGTCCTCATTTACTATGTACAAGTTCGCTTTAGATGATTACCTTATACAGAAAACAAAGGTGAGGATGCTGGTGATCACATTATAGAAGAGGGATATTTGCAAATGAAAAGGCAAAAGTGGTTGAATAGGTTACCCTCATCCTTGGAAGGTTTAGCACAGGCTTTAGGAAGTTACAGTAAGCACTTGCTGTCTCAGTACAGGGTGAGGTAGTTTTTAGCAAAAGCAAGTTTCAAAGCAGCCTAGGCAATTGCAGGCCTGATTCCCCACAGGAGAACCTATCCGTGGGTATGGATCCTGTGCATCTCCAAGTGAGTGCTGGGCCAACACCACACAGAATGGTCTCCTATACCTACATGTCTATTTCCTTCACCAAATCAGGGAAGATTTCTTTCATTATTCTTTCAAATAGATTTCCAATGTCTTTCTCTTTCTCTTTTCCTTCTAACACCCCCCTATGATGTGGAATGTTGGAACACTTAAAACTGTCCCATAAGCTGCTTACACTATCCTCACTTTTTTGGATTCTTTTTTCTTATTATTGCTCTGCTTGGTTGTTTTTTGTTTCCTTATGTTCCAAATCATTGATTTAATTTTGGCTTCATCCTCTCTACTGTTGATTCCCTGTGAATTGTTCATTTCCATTAGTATATCTCTTTTATGCTGTTGAAATACTCACTGAGTTCCTTGAGCATCCTTGTAACCAGTGTTTTGAGCTCTGCATCCAGTAGATTGCTTATTTCTATTTTATTCAGTTCTTTTTCTGGAGTTTTGATCTGTTCTTTCATTGGACCATGTTTCTTTGTCTCCTAATTTTGGCAGCTTCCCTGTGTTTGCTTCTATGTATTAGATGGAGTTGCTTTGACTCCATTTCTTGGTAGCGTGGCCTAATGTCCTGTAGGTGTGCTATAGGGTCCAGTGGCCTGCAGGGTCCTGTAGGGTCCAGTGGCAGAGCTTCCCCTATTACCCAAGCTGGTTACTCAAGTTGCACCCTCCATGTGGGCTGAGTACACTCTCTTCTTGTAGTTGTGTTACAGGGTGCATCCAAGAGGGGGGCCCCAAAATAGGGATTTGGAATGGGGACCAGAACTCAGGATGTCCAGGAAATATTAGAAAGACATATAAGATGTCCTCACCCCGTTCCCCTCAGGTGTGAGTGGGGGGAAGGGACAAATGGAGCAAGGCCATTGAGAGCTGTTTTGCATAGCAACAGCTTTGCAGCTAACCTCTGGCATGGTCATTTAATATACCTATAACCTTTAACTGGTTTCATAGATATGTTGAATAGCTGTGGCCATGCTTTGAGCCAGGGAGAAGGGAGTGACTTTCCACCCAAGATGTAACTTGGAGGCAACTCCCCCTGTTTACGGCACCTGCGTGGGAGCTTGGAGATGATTGGCTCCAGGACATGGGGCCATACCTGCCCAGACTCATGATGGCAGCCCAGTAAAGCTGGAAGGATACGGGAATGCTGGCAAGTGTACCCAATTGTAGGAGGAGTCGGAAATGGGGCTGTGGGGGAAGATTAGTGAGGGTATTTAAACCCAGACACGGCAGCCACTGAGGGGAGTGCCACAAGATTTTGCCAGAGTGGAGACCCCCACATCCAGGGGGTAGAGGGAATCACCATGCAGCTTTAGCCAAGAACCGCTACTCGGCTTAGCCAGAGTGGTGAACCTGCCCTCTCCACAGCTTTGCGGGGATATCCACGTGGTTTCGCCAGAGTACAGACCCCCACAGCTTTGGTAGAAGAGGACCACACAGCTTTAAGGTGCTCCCTTTGACCATGTGGCCTGGGAAGCAGGAGAGACTTTGCCTGGAAGAAGAGTGAAAGAACTCTTGCCAGTAGGCCATGAAGAGATGCTACATGGTTTTGGATTAATTACTGATTCTATCTGGACAGCGACACAGCTGACTGTGTCAGGATCCTGGATCCTGGATGTTGCTTCTTTTCCGGTACCCTGAATTAGGGCAGTGGGAGAAGGAAGCACTGTGGGCATCTGTGGGTATCTTAAAGAACTTTGATATCTTAATGAAGATGTTAGGTCACTACTTTGTCTGTATAGCATTAAATAAACATTTCCTTTTCACAAATCTCTGGATTTGAGAGATGTCTTTCCTATCTGGCCATGGACAATTGAGCCCAGTAGGGGGTCCTTTCGGTAATAGTATATCGTGACCCCGTGGGCCCCTTGGCCCTGCGTGTGAGTGGCATATGCCTGCTCTGTTAACAGTTGAGCCTTATTTGCTGTTGGCATGTCTATGGGAGGGATTTACCCAGGCTACTCAGCCTCAAGGACTGGCTGTGACCACTGACCACCAACCTGCACCCTCTGTGAAGGATCAGCTGCACCAAGGCAGGGTGGTGGTGCTCTCACGTAGTCTGTAGCTGTCCACTGGGTGTGCAGGCTCTGGGGTTTCCTGGGTAGTGTATATCAGGGTCAGTCACTACCTGTGTTCCACCCGGAGCCGCCAAGCATGAGCTACAAAGCAATCTGCAGATGGCTGCTGCTTGTGTTGGGCTTGGAGGTTCCCAGACAGAGCCAAACTGATCCAAAGATGGCTGCTGCTTAGTACGAGGCCTGGAGCCACTTAGCCAGAAATACAGGACTGGGGGCTGGCCCATAAGTTGGGTGTGGCAGAGACTCAGGTAAACTCCAGGGCAGGACAAACTGTAAACCATGTTGATGGGATCTCAGATATAGCTCTTGTCTGCCCATTCTGTGCCTCTGTGGAGGGAGGGCTCAAAAAAGGCACAATAGTCTCAGCCCACCTCTCTGTCTGGGAGAAAGCTGTCCACTGGCTCTTGCTTGATGCCAGACATCTCAGTTCCTCCCTGTTTGCTACTGGCGCCTTTCAAGCTGATACCCTGGTGGTGCTGGTGCTCAGGAGGGCCTCTGAGTAAGTTTGGCATAGTCACTTTAAGAGAAACTGCCAGGGAGTCCAGTAGTTTTTTTTCACTGACTCTAATTTCACTGGTTTTTACACCAGAAGTTATGGGGGCTTCTCTTCCTGGCAGTGGTACCCTGGGCTGGGGAGCCTAATGTAGGGCTGGGACCACTCGCTCCTGAGATATCCCTCCTGAATTTTTATCCACTACATGTGGGTGTGGGACCTACCCATTCCGTATCTCCGGGTCTCTGCATCTCCTATGCTTCTGGGTTGATGTGGTTTCTTTAGTTCTGTAGTTGTCAGATTCCCATTCAACTCAATTTCTGACAGTTCTGAGTGATCTTGGTCTGTATTTTAGTTATAATTTTGATGTGGTTACATGAGGAGGTAACCCGTGTTTACCTATACCTCCATCTTCTACTTTATTCTTTTTTAAAGTTTTTACTTATTTTTAGAGAGAGAGAAAGGTAGGGAGAAAAAGAGGAAGAGAAACGATGTGAGAGAGAAACATCTGTTGGTTGCCCCTAGTAGGCACCCAACTGGGGACCGAACCCACAACCTAGGCATGTGTCCTGACTGGGAATCAAACCAGAGATCTTCTGCTTTGCTGAACGACACTCAACCAAGCCACACTCATCAGGACCTAAGTATTCTATTCTTTTTATTCTATTGTAAATGTAATCATTTAATTTTAGTTTCAATTGTTCTTTGCCAGTGTATGAAAATATGATTCATTTTTATATATTGATCATGTATTCTGCAAATTTGCTAAACTTGTTTAGTAGTTGTAATAATTTTTTTAATTCTTTAGTATTTTCTATATGCAAGATCATGTAATATACAAATAAAGTTAGGTTTACTTTTTTCTTTCTATCTGGATGCCTGTCATTTCTTGTCCTTGCCTAATTGGCCTAGCTAGAACATCCAGTTCATTTTGAATACAAATGATAAAAGCAGACATCCTTGTCTTGTTCATGATCCTAAGGGAGGGCAGTTCAGTCTTTCACCATTAAGTGTGATGTGTGCTTTGGGTTTTTCATAGATGCCATTTATTGGCTTAGATAAGTTCCCACCTATTCCTAGTTTTTTCAGTGTTACTATTATAAAAAGGTGTTGGAATTTTTCACATACTTTTTCTGGTTCTGTTGTGGTGATCATGTGGTTTTGTTCTTTTTTTCTGTGAATGTATTGCATTACATGGATTGATTTTCACATGTTTTGAATCAGTCTTCTTTCATTACTGGAATAAATCTCACTTTATCATGGTATATAATCTGATTTTTATGTTGCTGGATTTGGGATGCTAGTATTTTCTGGAGATATTAGTTTGAAGTTTTCTGGTTTTACAATTAGGGTAATACTAGCCTCTTAGAATGAATTGAGAACTATTATTTTATCTGATATTGTTTGGAAGTGTTTATGAAGAATTGGTGTTACTTATCCTTTAAAGATTTGTCAGAATTCACCTGTAAAAGCATCTCATCCTGAGCTTTCCTTTGTGGGTAGTTTTTGATTACTAATTCAGTCTTCATACTTGCTATAGGTCTATTCACATTTTCTATTTTTTTCTTGAGTCAGTTTCAATAGTTTATGTCTTTCTAGGAATATGTACATTTCACCTAAATATACCATTATTGATACCATCCCATTTTTATTTATGTAGGATCAGTAGTAATGTGTCCTCTTTTATTTCTAATTTAATAATTTGAATCTTCTTGGTTTTGTTTGTTTAGTCTTTAAAAATTTTCTCAACTAAACTGAAAAGTTTAGTTGATCTATATAGTGAACCAACTTTTTGTTTTAGAGGTTTTTTCTATTGTGTCTCTATTTCATTCATCTCTGCTTTCATTATTATTCCCTCCTTCTGCTTGCTTTGAATTTAGTTTGCTCTTCTTTTGCAAGTAGCTTAATGTGTAAGGTTAAATTATTGATTTGAGATCTTTTTTATTTTTTAATATAGGCATTTATAACTATAAATTTTCTATACCTGCATTCTGTAAATTTTTATATGTCTCCATTTTATTTATATACAAGTATTTCCTAATTTTCCTTCTGATTTCTTTGGCCCATTGGTTATTTAAGAGTGTGAAGTTTAATTTTTACATATATCAAGTATATTTCTTTCCCAAATTACCTTCTGTTACTGATATCTAATTTTCTTTCATTGTGGTCAGATAGTGTACTTTGTTTGATTTCAGTCCTTTTACATTTATTAAGGCTTGTTTTAGGACCCAGTGTGTTATTTACCCTGGATACTATTCCATGTGCACTTGAGAAGAATGTATTCTGCTGTTATTATGTGGAGTGTTCAAATATATCTATTAGATCTAGTCAGTTTATAGTGATGTTCAAGTCTTCTATTTTTTTGTTGATTTTCTGTCTTGTAATTTCATTATTATTTAAAGTAGGTTATTGAAGTCTCTAGCTATTAATTGTTGAAATGTCTATTTCTTTTTTCAGTTCTGTCAGTTTTTGCTTCATGTAGTTTTGGTCTCTGTTACTGGGCTCATACATGTTGATAATTATTATATCTTTTTGATGCTTTACCCTTTTATCTTTATTAAATGTCCTTTGTCTCCAGTCTTAATGCCTATTTTGTGTGATAATAGAATAACCACTCCAGTTCTTTGTGTTCACTATTTGTGCAGTATATCTTTTTCAACCCTTTTGCTTTCCACTGATTTAGCTTTGAATCTAAAGGGTGTCTCTCTTAGCATATAGTTGGGTCATTAAAAAATTTCTTATCCATTCTACTTGTCTCTACATTTTGATTGAAGTGTTTAATCCATTTACATTTACTATAATTACCAATAAGGTAAAATTTAGGTATACCATTTCTATTTGTTTTTTATATATTACATCATCTTTGTTTTTTATTCCTTCATTACTACCTTTTGTGTTAAGTAGATACTTTTATTTGTTATATGTATATTTAGTCATTTTCTTAATGGTTTCTCTATAATTACAATTAACATCTTAACTTATAACAATCTTATTTAAACTAATACAAATTGAATTTCTACAGTATTTCTCTTACTGTGGTATTTTTTAACAAAACTTTTCTCCTCCATAACTTCATTCCCTACCTCCTTTGTTTTTTTTTCCTTTTTTAAAATATATTTTACTGAATATAATGTTAACAGTTGACCCATTTTCTTCGCCCCTTTATTCCCCTCCACCCTGTACCCCTGCTCCCACCGGCATTCCCCCAACTTAGTTCATGTCCATGGGTCATATATATAAGTTCTTTGGCTTCTCCATTTTCCATATTATTCTTAACCTTTCCCTGTCTATTTTGTACCTACCATTTATGCTTTTTATTTCCTGTACCTTTTCCCTCATTAATACTCCTCCCCATCACTGCTGATAACCCACCTTCTCATGTCTACTTGTTTGCGTAATTTGTTTTTGTTTTTAGTTTTGTTTTTCTTTTAGGTTTGGTTGTTGATAGTTGTGAGTTTGTTGTCATTGTACTATTCATATTTTTTATCTTCTTTTTCTTAGATGAGTTTCTTTAACATTTCATACAATAAGGGCTTGGTGATGATGAACTCCTTTAACTTGACCTTATCCGAGAAGCACTTTATCTCCCCTTCCATTCTAAATGAGAGCTTTGCCTGATAGAGTAATCTTGGAGGTAGGTCATCGCCTTTCATAACTTCGAATACTTCTTTCCATGCCCTTCTTGCCTGTAAGGTCTCTTTTGAGAAATCAGCTGACAGTCTGATGGGAGCTCCTTTGTAGGTAATTGTCTCCTTTTCTCTTACTGCTTTTAAGATTCTCTCCTTATCTTTTATCTTGGCTAATGTAATTCTGATGTGCCTTGGTGTGTTCCTCCTTGGGTCCAACTTCTTTGGGACTCTCTGAGCTTCCTGGATTTTCTGGAAGTCTATTTCCTTTGCCAGATTATGGAAGTTTTCCTTCATTATTTGTTCAAATAAGGTTTCAATTTCTTGCTCTTCCTCTTCTCCTTCTGGCTCCCATATGATTCAGATGTTGGAACATTTAAAGTTGTCCCATATGTTCCTGAGCCTCTCCTCATTTTTTTTTTTTTGAATTCTTGTTTCTTCATTCTGTTTTGGTTGAATGTTTCTTTCTTCCTTCTGGTCCAAATCATTGATTTGAGTCCCAGTTCCTTTACCGTCACTGTTGGTTCCCTGTGCATTTTCCTTTATTTCACTTTTCATAGCCTTCACTTCTTCCTCTATTTTGGGACCATTCTCAGTCATTTTTATGAGCATCCTGATTACCAATGTTTTGAACTGTGCATCTGATAGGTTGGCTATCTCTTCATCACTCAGTGGTATTTTTTCTGGAGTTTTGATCTGTTCTTTCATTTGGGTCATATTTTTTTTGTCTCAGTGCGCCTGCTACATAGTAAGGGGTAGAGCCGTAGGTATTTGCCGGGCAGGGCAACCCACTGCACTGTGTTGTGGTGCTGTATGTGGGGGAGGGGTCAGAGAGGGAACAATACCACTTGCTCAGCTCTCAGCCAGCTTTCAGTCACTTCCTCTGCTACCCAGAAGCAAGTTGAGCCCTTCTGGTACTGATTCCTAGGTGGGTAGGTTTGTGTACATTCTATGAAGCTGTGGGTCTCTCCAATGAACTCTCCTGTGAGGCTGGGAGTTCCTCCTGCTGCTGCAACCCTCACAGGTTTTCTCTTTCAGAGGCTTTGAGGCTTTATTTCCCTATGTTGGAACCCTGGGTTGTGTGGTATGTCTCACTCCCCAATTGTTACTCCCAGTATATCCGCACCCAAATGTGGGAACGCCCACTCCATCAGCCACTACCTCGCTCCTCCTGGTCCTCCAGCCACCGCCGCCTTGCCACAAGTCCTCTCCACTCCAGCTTCCCATCTCTGCCCCTACTACTGGTGTGGATGAATGTTTCTTCTTTAATTCCTTGGTTGTCAGACCTCCATACAGTTCAATTTTCTGGAAATTCTGGTTGTTTTTGTTTTTAAATTTGTTGCTGTCCTGTTTTGGTTGTGCAAGGAGGCAAATTGTATCTACATACACCTACATTTTGGCTGGAAGTCCTCTCCGTCCTCCTTTGCCTTATTATTTTTATATATTTTACATTTTTATACATTGTATGCATATCCGCACAGATATATAATTACTGCTTTATTTAGCTGTCTTTAAAATTAGATGGCAAAAAAAGTTACAAAAATACATTTATGTTCTCTTTTATATTTACCTGTGTAGTTACCTTTACTGATATTCTTTATTTCTTTATATGAATTCAAGTTACTGTCTATCATCCTTTCAGGTGAAGGACTCTCTAACATATTTATTTAATGCTTTTCTTGCATTTATCTAATGTGTTTCTTATAGAACAGCTCAGCTAGTAAGAATTCTCTGAGTTTTGTTTATCTGGGAGTATCTTAACTCTCCTTCCTTGTGTGGTATCTTTTTCTGGTTTTACAATCAGGATAATACTGGTTGTAATCATTTTGAATCATATTTCTTTCACAGAATTCTTTGTTGACAATCTTTTTTTTCTTTCTTTGATACATTGAAATGACATCCCATTGCCTTCTGGCCTCCAAGATTCCTAATGAACAATTAGCTTTTAATCTTATTGAGGATCACTTATATATAATGAGTCATTTCTTCTTTGCTACTTTCAAAAGTCTCTGTTTAGTCTTCGATCAACAATTTGATTATGAGGGGCCCAGGCATTTATCTTACTTGCAGTTTGCTGGTTGTGTATATTAATTTTTTAATCAAATTTTGGACCAATTTTTTCAATTATTCTTTCTGCCCCTTTCTCTCTCTCCTTGTGTTCTAGGAATCCCATCATACATATGTTGATGTATTTGATGGTGCCCTAAATGGCTCTGGAGCTCTGTTTTTCTTCATTGTTTTTCTTGTTTTCTTAGACTAGATAGTCTCAACTGACCTAAATTCAAGTTCACTAATTCTTTCTTTTTCTGCCTTCTCAACTCTCCTCTTGAACCCTTTAGACATTTAAAAAAAAATTTAAGAGTTTATTTATTTTTAGAGAGAGGGGAAGGGAAGGAGAAAGAGGGAGAGAAACATCAATGTGTGGTTGCCTCTCATGCGCCCCCTGCTGTAGACCTGGGCTGCAACCCAGGTATGTGCCCTGAGTGGGAACTGAACTGGTGACCCTTTGGTTCACAGGCCCACATTTAATGCACTGAGCTACACCAGCTAGGGCCAGAAATTTAAAATTTTTAATGTACTCTTTAGCTTCAGGATTTCTATTTGAAATTAAAATATTTTTATAATTTTTGTCTCTTTACTGAATCTCCTTCCTCCCCAGAGTTTGCTGCTTTTGTTATTATTAAATGACTTTTCTGAACTAATTCTGTAAAATCTATATTCTTGGTTGTGTTTGGTCACTGAAGTCTCTTTTGGGTTAGTTTAGTGGACAACTAATGATTGGATGCATATTTTCTTAAAATACCTGACACCGATAAGTCTCTCATTCTTTGCTGAGAGTGTCCGTGTGCATGCAGGGCATGCCTTCAATATTCAGCCAGGCAGTCAACAACTCTGCCTTAGCCTTCACTTCTTGCATGCACAAAGCTTCAAAGTTATTCAGAAACAATGGCTCAGTTCTTTTCTGAGCCTGCACATGGTCTTCTAGACTCCCAGGAATTTGTTGGAGATTTTTATAACCCCCTATGGACATCTCCTTCTCCAGCTTTTCCTTAAGTGTTTGTGTCAATATGTTGTTTGCCCCAACTGTTATCATCACCTCAGGCAGCTTCTATATTAAACAATAGCCACTGATTTTTCTTTTCAACAATTGCCCTGGGTTGTGGGGCAGGGAGGAAGGAAGCTGTTTATATTTGGTGAGCTCTGAGTCAGATTAAATGAAGGCACATTCTCTGAGTGAGGTTTTCCAAGAAACTTGCAGGCAGGTCAAATAATGACCATTCTCTAGGAATGGAGCTTTGGAGGAGCTCCAGCCCCATCTGCTTCCTCCAGTGGCTTCAGGCTTCTGACTCTCTCTGTGATTGTGGGTTGTTGGTTTACAAGGCTACTGCAGAGGTCTGTCTGTAGGGAGGATGGCTATATGGCAAGTTAAAATAACTCAAAACTTGCTATTGTAACCAAAATGCAGGCTTTCCAAAAAATGCTCTTCTGATCATTGCAAACATTTAGTTAATTTCCAAAGTCTGAAAAAATGGATTTGGGCAAATTTGGGCTGTTCACATTATTTCTATGGAGAGAGATGATTTTCAGAGATTTTTACTTCCCCACTCCCACCTATGTCACCCCTTTTAAAATGTTCATAGCAGCACAATTTACAATAGCCAAGTGCTGGAAGCAACCTAGGTGCCCATCAGTTAATGAATGGATCAAAAAACTGTGGTACATTTACACAATGGAATTCTATGCAGCAGAAATAAAGAAGGAGTTCCTACCCTTTGCGACAGCATGGAAGGAATTGGAGAGTATCATGCTAAGTGAAATAAGCCAGGCAGTGAAAGACAAATACCATATGATCTCACCTTTAACAGGAAGCTAATCAACAAAACAAACAAACAAGCATAATGTAAACAAAGACACTGAATTTGAGAACAGTCTGACAGTGTCCAGAGGGGGAGGGGAGGGAATTTCAGGGGGAAAAGGGGAACGGTTTAGAGCAATAAGTATAAAGGACTCATGGACAAAAACTATGGGGGGTGGAAATGGGAGGAAGGTGGGGAGAGCTGGGGTGGTGGGCTGGGGCGGGGTAAAAGACAGAAAACTGTACAATATCAACAATTAAAAAATACTGATTAAAAATAAAATAAAAAAATAATTATGGTTTTCAAATAAATAAATAATAAATAAATAATAAAAATAAAATCTCTAATCAGATTTTACCACAGCCTCCGTAAAATCTTTCTAAAGGCTTCTCTTTGCAGTTAAAATGCCAATCCCTCAGCAGGGCCTATCAGGTTCTGCAGGGTTTTGCCCCTGCTGCCCCCCTCTTGTGGCACACCCTCTTGCTCTGTGTTCTTTCACTACACGGCCACTCTGTCCTTTTTCCCGCTCCCTGAATGTACCAATCTCGTTCCTTTAGGCCAGTCACCTCCTCATAGAGGTTATGCCTTCCCCAACCCACCCTCGCTGTCTTTATTACATCTCCCTGTTTACTTTATTCATTACATTTAACACTATCTGAAAAGCTCTTGTACTCTATTTCTTTATTGTATATTTGCTCTCTACTTCACTAAATTGTAACCCTCGTGTGAGCCAAAGCATTATCTATTTTCTTCTGTGTCACATAGTGCTGCTTAGAAGACATCAGGGATTTATTGTTGAATGAATTAAAAACTAAATTTACAGTTTACAGACAAAAATAGACCTACTCCAGTTCTTAAAGGGGATTTAAAATTTGTTTTTAGCCCCTAAAATTTCTCAAATCTGTCTTCTGGCTATTAAAATAAAGTTCATAAGCTTTCTCTTTAAGGACAGTTTTTACAATTGTTTTATGAAACTAGTTATAGTCCACATTAATCATGCCCAATATAGTTCTTAATCCCTTTTTACTCTGCCTTCATATTTTAAGACTTCTGTTTATGTTAGAATTCAACTCCATGTGTTGTATAAT
Organism: Glossophaga mutica; assembly: GCA_039655065.1. Classification (NCBI taxonomy): domain Eukaryota; kingdom Metazoa; phylum Chordata; class Mammalia; order Chiroptera; family Phyllostomidae; genus Glossophaga; species Glossophaga mutica. The sequence goes on along the minus strand of CM077307.1, from coordinate 89,349,817 downwards.
TCCAAAGATCATTTTTCCTACTTTTAACAGTAGAAAATTAACATAGTAGAAAAATTCTGAAGAATTTCAGTCCCTAAAGTGGGAGACCATAAGATGTGAAAGAAAATTAAACCGTAATAAGCTGTAAAACATATGACCTATGAAGTTTGGGTTGTCAACTGGGCTCTTCAGTATACGAATTTATTCTTCATGCTATCGCTTAACATACTTAGTGTTAGATTATTCCCACAGAGTAACCAAACCAAAGCTGCATTAAACGTAAGAAAACTTTCCAACTTTCCTTGCCATTTTTATGTTTAAGAATTATTTTTCCTCTTACGGAACTCTTTGCAGAAATGAAATGTGTGAAATTACTGTGAGTCCTTTATTGGTGTCCTAGTGCGGAGCACACGGAGGTGCGGCCTGATGACTCACTTTGCGTAACCGGCTTTGCTCTGTCCAGGAACTGAGCCGTGTCCACAAACGTAAGAGATCCAGCAACAGATGTCAGAAAGTCAATGTTTATTCAGGAAAGGAAGTATGTCATTGAGTGATTAACTCCTAGCAGCTACGGCTAAGCTGTTGAATCATCTGAATTTATTTTAAAGTGACATGTTTCTTCTTTACTTTGTAGTTGGGATTATTTACTAGGCACTTGGGTTTTCAATGAGAAAACAACAGGGGCACCTGTTAACATCAAGTGTTTCTTTTTTATGGTTAGTCTGTAAAACTTAGCCTGGGAAATTCAGCAATTAATAATTTCCCGCTATGAGAGAAGCTTGAACATCGGCAGGGTTGTACCAGGGTGGACTGCACTCAGGTAAGTACTCCTGGAGGCAAGGAGAAGCCTGTACACGTGGAAGGATGTGGAGACCAGGACCAGATGGCAGTGAATGGAGCAGGCTGCTTATAAGAAAACTTTTATTCAAGGAACATGTGGCCCCAAAATCTTTACTATTTAAAAAGGAGAGTGAAAGGTAGCCCTATTCTTCCACTGTAGATGAGTTGCAAGATATCTCATTGGCTTGGCACATGCAAGGCTGAGAGACCCTGACAAATGCACTTGGTTACAGCATGATGCTAACAGGATCCAAGGACGCCATCTGATTCCTCTCTGGTCCATTTCGTGATTCAGGGAAAGAGAGTCAAACCCAAGGCCACAAGTGTTAGCTTGACCATTCACCCAAACCATTTAAAATTCTGTGACACAATTATCTTCTTGGATCCACAGGAGATAATGGAAAACTACTTGTAGAAGTCACTTTCTAAATGCTATCCTCTTAGTTTATCCAAGTTCCAAGTTTATTTCTAAAAAGAAATGTTTCTTAATATGGATGAAGGTATTTTAATAGCTACATAAACAGAGAATTATACAGCTTGTGTAAAACATTTAAACATTTGTTAGCTTGTTTACTTAACCAATATAGAGTATGTGTTTGGGGTCAGGTCCTAAGAATACAAAAGCCATAAGAAAATTCCTGCCATCAAAAAACTGCAAGGTAATTAATACCAAGTTTTTGTTGTTTGGAATATACAAACTTCTTGGGAGAAAAACAATCATATGAGGTCATATGAAATTCAAATATTCTGACTCATTTCTACAAGTAAATTTCTCATTTTTTATTCCTATTTCTCAACCTATTTCTCTTGATATTGCAGAATAATGGTAAATATTTTTAAAGCTTTATTTCTGATAAACATAATATATACACATAATAATATTCAGCCACACAGCATCATTTTAACCAATGATGGATCACATATGCGATGACGGTCCTGTAAGATTATAGTGGAACTGAAAAATTCCTCTCGCACAGTGACGGAGCCGGCCTAACGTGACACTGCAGCATTACTCACGAGTTTGTGGTGATGCTGGGGCCAGTTGCTGTCCTGTCCTGCCAATCATGTAAAAGTGTAGCACCTCATTATGTACAGTGCATAAAACGTGATAATGATAATAAACACTGTGCCACTGGTTTACATATTTACTGTACTGCATTTTTATCATTATTTTGGAGTGTAGTCTTTCTTACAAAAGTAAATATTTACTGTAAAGCAGCACACTGTGTTATAGCAACAGCAGCCTCATGTATCTCATGCCTGCTGCATGCCTTGATCACATCCTTTCTCTAGAAAGAAAGGATGCTTGATTGAATCTGGTGTTGTTTATAAGTTCAGTGCAGCCTGAGTGAACAGTGTTTATAAAGTCTACAGTGGTGCACAGTGATGTCCTTGGCCTTCACGTTTAGTCACCACTCCCTCACTGACTCACCCAGAGTAACCTCCAGTCCTGCAAGCTCCATTCATAAGTGCCACACACAGGTGAACCATGTTTTATTTTTTATACTATATTTTTTCTGGTACCTGTTCTATGTTTAGGTATGTTTTGATACATAAATACTTTCCATTGTGTTACAATTGTCTGCAGTATTTAGTAAAGTAACATTCTGTTTGCAGCCCAGGAGTAATAGACTACATCACATAGCCCAGGTGTGTAGCACACTATACTATCTAAGTTTATGTAATTGCACTCTATGGTGTTCGCACAGCGAAATCGTCTAATGCTGCATTTCTCAAAATGTGTCCTCATCATTAAGCAGCACATGCCTTTATGCAAATTAGTTCCAGGTACTTTTAAAAAGGAATCTAGAGTTCTGGCCAAGCTGGAGGCATAGGTAGAAACCCTTCCCTTCTTTGCACATTGGAAAGGAGAATAACAACCAATCTAAAAACAATAAACAACCAGAAGTTCCGGAAAATCAAACTGCATGGAACTCTAACAACCAAGGAATTAAAGAAATAGTCAACCAGACCTACCAGACTGGTAGGAGCAACATGGGGTAGACAGGTGGAGGGAGAGAAACCGAGGCAAGGTGGTGGACCTTGCAGGCAGGGCTGGCTGAAAGAACCCCCGGTGAGGTGGTGGACCACATGGGTGGGGCTGGCTGAACAGGAAACCGAGACTCAGAGCTGCCTGTGGGTTGCCATGGTGAGAGAAACTCCCAGTCTCACAGAGAGTTTGCTGGAAAGTGAGGCTAGAGACCAGCAAGCAAGCTGCACAGTTCCCTCTCTGGCCTCTCCCCCACAGCAGTGCTACAACCCAGCAGAGAGGTTTGCCCTGACCTGGTGAATACCTATGCCCTCCACCCCGCTTACAATGTAACAGGTGCACCTAGACAAAGAAATATGGCCCAAATGAAAGAACAGAACAAAACTCCAGAAAAGGAGCTAAGCGACAAGGAGATAGCCAATCTGTCTGATGGAGAGTTCAAAACCCTGCTAACCAAGATGCTCACAGAACTGATTAAGCTTGGTTGAAAAATGAAGGAACGAATGAAGGATGCCCAAAATGAAATAAAGCCGAGATATTCAGGGAACGAACAGTGACAGGAAGGAAAACAGGACTCAAATCAAAAATTTGGAACAAAAGAAAGAAATTAACATCCAACCAGAACAGAATGAAGAAACAAGAATTCAAAAAAGTAAAGAGAGTCTTACAAACCTCTGGGACAACCTGAAACGTTCCAATATCCAAGTTATAGGGGTGCCAGAAGGAGAAGAACAACAGCAAGAAATTGAAAACTTATTTGAACAAATAATGAAGGAGAACTTCCCCAATCTGGTGAAGGAAATAGACTTCCAGGAAGTCCAGGAAGCCCAGAAAGTCCCAAAGAAGTTGGACCCAGAGAAGAACACTCCAAGGCACATTATCATTAAGTTACCCAAGATGAAAGATAAGGAGAGAATCTTAAAAGCAGCAAGTGGAAAGGAGTTACCTGCAAAGGAGTTTCCATAAGGCTATCAGCTGATTATGCTGCAAGACATTATGCAGCCATGTCAAATTATGCCTTAACAGAATATTTAGTGAAAAGAAAGTATTATACAATATACTCAATTAAAAACTGCCACAAAATGCATGCAGAGCCTGAGACCATTTATTAATTGAGATACTGCACGTGATAGATACTGCATTATGCAATATACTCAGTTGCATGTTTACTTTGGTCACCTGCACTGGTGATCGAACATGCAGCCTAGGTATGTGCCCCAACTGGTAATTGAACCCACGACCTTTCAGTCATGGGACAACGCTCCAACCAAGTGAGCCACACTGGCCAGGACTCAATTTTTTTTTTAACTTTTTTTGCTATTTTAATAAATGCAAGTGATGAGCATGTGTTGTTTATAATTGCAAACAAAACAAAACCCACAAGCAAGACAATATTTTGTCACCTCCCAGATTATTTCCTTAGTATAAATTCCTAGAAATAGTTTCTGCAAACAAGTGCTTAAGCAATTTTAAGGCTTTTAATAGATTTTGACAGGAGAATATTCCTTTTGCATTCAATATCTATATTTCCAGAACACAATGGACTTAATGATGAGTGGATATTTTTCCATAATGTAAACAAGTGTACACTTGAGACACAGAGTAACCTACATTACTTCTCTTGGGCTGTCCCTTCAGCAGCAACAGCCTGTGACTTGCCAGGAACTCAACTGACTGGCAAAACCTCGGGTCACTTTACTGAGTTCCTGACACCTATTTATAATACTTTCGTGGAGGGGTGGTACAATTGCTTTATTTCAGCTCAAAAAATGAATCCAAGTAAGTTTTGTAAGTTTAAATGTCTAAAGAAGGTTTTTATAGGTTAAAACCTACACTGCAACTTTTTTTATAGCCTCTTCCTATTATAACATCCAAGTTCTAAGACCTGTGGCTGAGTAATTATCAAGAAAGATTAGAATGAGAGTTGAGTCTAGCCCAGCAATGTGACTATGTTGGAACTTGTAGCTCACTTCTGAGGATGTTACACTCTTTTAGGCCCTGCACATCTTCAGACATACAACTTGCACTGTCAGCCCTAGAAAAGTCCCCAGAAGGTTCTGGATGCTCTCAACACTGGCACCAAAGAGACTGCTTAGATCCTCTAGTTGCCCTTGTCAATGTCCTACAATAATTGAGAAAATAAATACAGAGGTCATAGGTATGTGCATTTCAAATAGTGGGGACATTAAGAAGTCAACTCTAAAATACCCTTAACACAAAAGGGGAGTCTATTCATCTTTCAAGACCAAAGAAAAAGCCAGTCTTGACTAAGTATTACAGAACTGTGAAAATTCCACCTAGGAACACAAAAAGAATAATGGTCAGGCAAATTTGACCTCACATTTCTCCCCAACTCACATACTTTCCAGTTCCATAATTGCTTTGGATTTTATCTGAAACTTTCTTGCATCATTTGGTCCTATATTGTGACTTCATTTTGTCCCTTAGAGAAAATAGTGTGATGTAATTGAGAACTTAAAAAATACATATTTTCTCACATAAATACCAAACCTGTAAGTTAAAAAACAAAACAAAACCTTAATTGTTTGAGTCTCTTCCCCCTACCCAATAAACAGTTAAACTCATATGTGGTTCTACAAAAAAGAAGTTGACTGGTAACAGTAGTTTCTTCTTTGCCAAATCAAACTATAAAAAATAGTTATATATCAGCTGCACACCAGTGGGCTTATCACTAGTTTGAGATATTCCACCATATTTCCTGTGTTAGTTTAGAAGGTGGGGAAGTAGTTACATGTTTCCTTTGGTCTCCTGTGGGTGCAGGCTGAGAGTTTTATGTTGCTCCACATTATGTTACTTACAAGTCATTTATTGGATTGGCCAAAAAGACTGTTTAGCTTTTTCTGTAAAATAAAAGACACATTTCACCAATGTGTCTTCATTTTCGCCAATAACTTTATTGATTTGGATATTTTGAGTATGTCAGCTATCTCTTGCATGGTAGAACATTGATTTTTCTCAGTTAATATCTTGATTTGATTGCTATCAACTTTAACTGGTCTGTCCAACCATGGAGCATAGTCCACTGAGAAATCTCTAGCATGAAACTTCACAAACCACTTTTGACACTTTTTATCAGTGACAGCACCTTCTCCACACACTGCACAACTCTTTTTTTTGCATTTCAGTTGCATCATTACATCTCTTGAAATGATAATCATAATATGCTAAAAATGTTGCTTCTATCTTCAATATTAAAATGGCTACACAAAAATCCACCAATTTTGATGTTTTTTTAAAAAATGCACACTGATGTGACAGCTGTCACAATACTTATCTAACAAAATTGCTTCAAATGAAGTTAAAGACAACTAAGCACTACTAGAGCCATCTTACAGAAAAAAAAACAAATGAACGTTTTGGCCAACCCAATATAACGGGCTTGAGGAGTTCATACTCTACCTACACATTTCAATGAAGCACTTAGAGTCAGTCCAGAAGAGTCTTTTAGGTGATAGCATTTTTAAGACTAAAAGAACTTCTTGTACCATCAATGGTATATTCAATAAAAGCCATTTGACAGGCTTGTGATTTAAAAAATGGTTTTTGCCTTCAAGTAGAAAAAATTTATGAATTAAATTTAAAGTAGGACACTGTTTTAGTTTCTGTAGAGTTAGTTAGGCCTAAGGGAGTAGGATTCCTGATACAGTACTTGAAGTCTCAGTATTATACATTGAGTTACAAATATTGTTGCTTTTCAAAAAGTTTTCCATCTAAAATATGACTTTTTGAAATTTTCCTACTCCTTCAGTATGATTTTTGTGCTTATATCATATGTGGAAATATACCTTCAATTTTATAAGGAAGGTTAATGATGATAAAATAAGCAGAAACTTAATTGCTTGCCCACTTTCAAAAAAGAGCTGCATTCCATAACATGAGATGTGACTTGGCTGGTGTAAAACCCATCAAAATGTAAGGTAAATTAAGTGATTGAATTTGGTATGTAGCAATACCTTTCACTGGATCCAGTGGTCTTTAACTGGTCATTGTTTATAGTATATGTATAGGGTAGGCAAAAGTCAGTTTACAATTGTGGGTACATGAAACACAGAGTATTATTATTTATCTATTAATTACTGCATTATGCATTATTATTAGTCTACTTTCACCAATCCCTGTATGTGTGTATATATGTATATGTGTACATGTGTATATGTATATATGCACATATCTGTATATATAGACTTAAAATTGGGAACAGTTTTTTAAAAATGTTTCTTCTATTTCAACAAGAACATTTATTACTCATTTACTAAACATTTATTATATGCCAAGTCCTTACAAATAATTGTTTTCTGTTGGAAATGTTAGTAACTGAAAAAGTCTTCATTGTGCCCTTTTCAAGGGAAATTAAAGATTCAACTATAAAATGGCAGTTACAGTTGCTTTAGTTATCAATAGATACTTCCATTTTTAAAGACATCTTTCTAAAAGTTTTCATGATACATGTGAATACTTAATATAGGATTTCCAAATTCCTTATCTTGGCTCTGTGTGTGTGTGTGTGTGTGTGTGTGTGTGTGTGTGTGTGTGTACGCACGTGTCTTGCTCTTCCTTCAGTTGCCTCATTTCTCCCACACGGTCCCACTGTGTGCTGGATTATGAGAAATTATATTCCTTTGAACATGCCCAGTGGTGTTGTAAAATGCTTCTTCATGACAGTTCTCCCATCTCTGATGCTTTTTTTTTTTCAAAGTCACTCTGTAAAAGATGCCTGTGCTTGGCTTTATTAAAACTAGGACTTCCAAGAAACACTTGGGTAACTGAAAGATTAGAACTTGAAGGTGAAGGCAGGACTGATCAGGTTCCTGAAAGCTGGCTCTCCCTTGAGTATATCTCTTGCTTGTGGCACCACATGAAAGTGCTCATTCTCCCATGTGACTGTCCATGGGCACAGAAGATGAGATGGGTGTCCTGCCTGCTCCTCAGTGCTGTTTTTCACAAGGAAAAGGGGAAGTAAACTAGAACGAGCTTTTCCACTGAGCAAAAGCCCTTTTTGTCTTTTGGAAATGGAAGAAAGAAGACCTGAAAAGATACTTCTCCCAAGAAGACATACAGATGGCCAACAGGTATAGGAAAATATGCCCAGCCTCACTAGCTCTTAGGGAAATGCAAATCAAAACTACAACAGAGATGCCACCTCACACCTGTTAGGATGACTGCTATCAACAAATGTAATCACAAGTGTTGCAGAGGTTGTGGGTGGGGGGAGTAACACTCACTGCTGGTGGGAATGTAAACTGGTGCAGCCACTATGGAAAATAGTATGGAGGCTCCTCAAAAAATTAAGAATAGAACTACCTATGACCCAGCAATCCCTCTTCTGGGTATTTCCCCAAAACATTTGAAAACATTTATTCACAGATACGTGCACTCCTCTGTTAATTGCATCATTATTCATGTGGTCAAGACATAAAAACCACCAAAGTTTTCTTTGATAGATGCCTGGATGAAGAAGATGTGGTACATGTATACCATGAAATACTACTCAGCCATAAGAAAAGATGAAATACTGCCATCTGTGACAGCATGGATGAATCTTGAGAATGTCATGCTAAGTGAAATAAGTCAGACAGAAAAAGTCAAGAACCGTATGATTTCACTAATATGTGTGATAGAAAACTAAAAGCAACAAATGAGCAAACAAGAAAAAAACTCTTAGACACAGACAACAGTACAGTGGTTGCCAAAAGGAAGGGACATGGGGGTAGTAAAGGGTAAAGGGGATCAAATGTATGATGACAGAAGATTTGACTTTGGGGGCTGGGCACACAATGCAATATACAAATGATGTATCATAGAAATGTACACTTGAAGTCCATTAATTTTATTAACCAATGTCACCTCAATAAATTTAATTTTAAAAAGCCTCAGCTAAGTCTAAAAGAGTAAAGTATACAGTGTATATAAGAACTAAAATAAAAAGAAATGGAAAAATACCACCTTTGTCTCAGCTTCACAAATCTCTGTGAAGGGTGCCAGAACTGTGGAATGAAGAAAATACAAACTACGACATCTCTGTCTCGGGATAGACAGTCAATAGCTAACAATTGATGAACACTCTCTGAGAGGTGTGAAGAGGTAGAATTAGAGAACAGAGAAGTTTCTGCTTGACTGAAAAGGAGAGAAAATCAGAGAATGTTCCTGGAAGCAGTCAACACCTGTGTTGCATTGAAAGAGCTGACTATACAAAAAGAGGGATTGTAGACACTGAACCAGCCTGGGCAAAGGTCTGGATGAGAGAGAGAACCCATCTGCCAGTGCTTCAGTGTCTTGGGAGTGAGGGCGTGAGGCTGGGAGTGGTTAAGAAATGAATAAGGCAGATGTTGGAGATTAGGAATTTAGATTTCATCCTGGCAAAGTGGGAAGCTTTGGTCACTTTTTAGCAAGACAATGATGCAATACAAATTGTACTTAAATTTAAAATATTGGCAATGAGCAAGACTAAATGGTGGGAAAGGTTGTCAGGAACATATATAAAGGACACTTGGACAAAGCCAAAGGGGGTTGGGATCAAGGGTGGGAAATGGGGATGGCTGGGGGGGGGGGGGGCGTGGTGGGAAGAAGTGGTGGGGGGGAAATGGAGACAACTGTACTTGAAAAACAATAAAAAATGTGAAAAAGACTAAATGGTGGGAGCATGGTTAGAGGAGACATGCAACCAGCAAAATCAACCCAAAGAGGCTGGAGCACCTAATTAAGGTAATGGAGAGAAGAGAGTGATAGGAACTAACGAGGAGATTGGATGGATGAGTTTGGTCGGGTGAGACGGAGCATCTCTGCTGGTGGAATACTGGTGACCCCTCCCAGGTCAGAGAGTGCTCTCTCCCTCTCTCAGCTCCATAACTCAGACTTCACAGTCAACTTCTCTTCCCTCTTCCTCTGTCCCCTTCTCTATGTTTCCCATCTCCCAAGGTAAAGCCAACTCTTCTTTCAGAGTGACTTCCAATCTAGAAACTTCAGAATTCTGATTAACTCCCCCCTCTTCCTCAGCCCCCCACTTCCTTCTAGTCACCAAATTCTGATGCTACTGAGAGGTTCCCAATCTAGCTCCTTTCTCTCAAACCCCTGTTCCTGCTCTGACTCAAACCCTAATTTACTTCTTTATACCTCTCTTTTTTGCTACCTTCCACCGTCAAAATCTTTGCGCTGATTAGCACCAAGAATGACTAGAGATGGGAGAAAGTAAAACTCATTCCACCTAGCTGATTTCAACTCTTTGAGTGTGTGATTCAAGCAGGGCACTAATGACATTTAGGGAAATTTTATTTCATTTTTTAATTATAGTTGAAATGGGGAGATATTTTTAAATAATTCAATCTGCCTTTTTTGTTTTAGTAAGACTTGATTGAATAACAGAATTATAACAACTTTTCCTAGAACATACTGAATTACATAAACAGCAGTTCTTCCTCTAAAGTTACCAATGAAGAAACTACCTGCCCCTCCCTGGCCCCTCTTTTCCTCAAGAAAAAGCTAACATATTTCAATGAGGAACAAAAAATTTTTTAAATTTACTTCTATTGTATAGCAAAGTGGTTATACATTCTGGGAAAAAAAAACAAATGATGGCAAGGGATTACTCTTGATTATGGCAAATATCTAATTCAAATACTCTCTACCATTTCATTTATTCCAAAATATAAAACAATTACCTAAGAACACTAATATTCCATTGTTCTTATAAAGGTAGAACAAGTTGCTTAAGAGCTCATGTCAAATAATTTAGCCTATTTAGAGCAGCCACTGATACCAGATGTAGTTAATGAGCACTAATTGCTATTTTAAAACTGTATTTGATACCTGACTAGTAAAATAAACTCTCATCTCTCATGATAACCCATTGTTCCTGAAACTTTCTCTATTTGCTTCCAGGATGTTTGAGGATTTTTATTCAGGATCTCTGTAGAAAACTCTCTTGAATGGACAAGGCTTTCTATACTGCTGAACATATGTGTTTCTAGAATGGGTAGGCACAAACTAGAAACCATAGAAGCCATCCATAGGAGAATTAGAATCCCTATTTCATCTTCTTAGAATACAGCTTGAAGGCAAACAAATAGACAATATATGAAGTTATTTGCACTCTTTGTTGAAAGTCATGATACAAATATGATCACGGGAAAGGAGATTTTAAAGGACCAGAAGTGGTGAGTTGCACACATTTATAAGAAAACAATACTTATTCAGAACTGTTGAAATGGCCAGCATTGAAATGCTGTGGGGACAGGATGGGACATTACTGTAATCTGGAAGGTCTCTGTTGGTGAAGTGACACAAAACTCCCAGGAGTTTGTGAAGCTCTCAGGCTACACTGGAGCAGGGGCAGGGGCACAGGGGCATTCCTAGCAACCTGGGAGACTCAGCCTACCTTGATCTATGAAGACCCCATTTTCTATGAAAACAGATTTACCCACCCAAGACCTCTGGTTCCAGAGGAGTCTGCACCATGATGCAAACTGTTGTGATGGCAGAAAATGCAGAGGATGTTGAGAGTCAGACATTTGGGTTCCACACTCACCATTTCCACTTGTTGGTCCTCTATAACATGCAGCAAAAATCTTAATACCCTTAACTTTTATTTTTCTCAACTCTACACAGGGCAGGTAATATAATTTTCCTTATGTACCTCTAATAATGTGATAAGGGGGGTCAAAGGAGTGGATGGAGGTAAGGACACCTTGTGAGATGTCTATATAAAGACAAGTGCTGTTCTGTGCTTTGGTGTGTGCCTGTGACGTTCCTGAAGGCCAGGGAGTCCTGTGAAAAGGAAACTGAGTTAGGAAGGGGAACTCTTAGGGGGACTTTTGCTTTATACCTATTGTTGGAATAGAATAAGGTAATGAGCATGTATTAATAGATTACTTGTAATATTTAAAAAACTGAAAAGTGTAGAAATGGGCTATGGTATTTTTGAAGGAATATTTTGTCAGTTATAGAAATTGAATATAGAAGAAATAACTAATTTGCTTTCCTCTTTGAATATAGGCCCATGATCCTCCATTGTTTGGAATTTTTTTTATTAACAAAAAAGATGATCACTTTTTTCTTTTTTAAATATATTTTATTGATTATGCTATTACAGTTGTCCCATTTTCCCCCATCATTTCCCTCCACCCTGCACACCCCCTCCCACCCACATTCCCCTGCTTTAGTTCATGTTCATGTGTCGTAAATTCTTTAGCTTCTACATTTCCCACACTATTCTTGCCCTCCCCCTGCCTATTTTCTACCTACCGTCTATGCTACTTATTCTCTGTACCTTTTGTTCCCTCTCCTCCTCCCACTCCCCTGTTGCTAACCCTCCATGTGATCTCCATTTCTGTGGTTCTGTTCCTGTTCTAGCTGTTTGCTTAGTTTGCTTTTGTTTTAGGTGTGGTTGTTAATATCTGAGTTTGCTGTCTTCTTACTGTCATATTTTTTACCTTCTTTTTCTTAGAAAAGTCCCTTTAACATTTCATATAATAAGGGCTTGGTGATGATGAACTCCTTGAACTTGACCTTATCTGAGAAGCACTTTATCTTTCCTTCCATTCTAAATGAAAGATTTGCTGGATAGAGCAATCCTGGATGTAGGTCCTTGCCTTTCATGATTTAGAATACTTCTTTCCAGCCCCTTCTTGCCCGTAAGGTCTCTTTTGAGAAATCGGCTGACAGTCTGATGGGAACTCCTTTGTAGGTGACTGTCCCCTTATCCCTTGCTGCTTCTAGAATTCTCTCCTTCATTTTCATCTTGGCTAATGGAATTATGCTGTGCCTTGGTGTGTTCCTCCTTGGGTCCAACTTCTTTGGGACTCTCTGAGCTTCCTGGACTTCTTGGTAGACTATTTCCTTTGACAGATTGGGGAAGTTCTCCTTTATTATTTGTTCAAATAAGTTTTCCACTTATTGCTCTTCCTCTTCCCCTTCTGGTACCCCTATAATTTGGATATTGGAACGTTTAGGTTTGTAAGCCTCTCCTCATTTTTTTTGAATTCTTGTTTCTTCTTTCTTTTCTGTTTGGTTGTTTGTTTCTTCCTTCTGGTCCACTCCATTGATTTGAGTCCCAGTTTTCCTCCCATCTCTATTGGTTCCCTATACATTTTCCTTCATTTCACCTAGTGTAGCCTTCATTTGTTCATCTAATTTGTGAACAAAATCAACCAATTCTGTGAGAATCCTGATGACCAGGGCTTTGAACTGTGCATCTGATAGGTTGACTATCTCTTGGTTGCTTAGATGAATTGACTCTGGGGCTTTGATTTGTTCTCCCGTTTGAGCCATTTTTGGGTGTTTTGTTTTGTTTTGGTTTTTGGTTTTTGGTTTTTGGTTTTTGGTCTGGTCGTGGCTGTTACGAAGTGAGGGGAGGAGCCTTAAGTGTTCCCCAGGGCGGGGCAGCCCAGTTGCTGGGTTGTGACACTGTATGTGGGGGCGGGGTCTGAGAGGGAACAATGGCACTTGCTCCTCTCTCTCAGATTCCAGTCTCTTCTGCTGCTTCCCCTTCATCTGGATTATCTGTGTGCAAATGTGGGAACACCTGGTCAGCCAGCCACCTTACACATCCTCACTGGGTCTGCCTATTGCCACCCTGTTCCTGGGGTCTGCTAGCCACCACCTGCACACCCAGGATCTGCCAGCCACTGCTGCCTGCATGCCCGGGTCCACCAACCTCCACTTTTTCCTGCTGCGACTCTGCCCCTCTTACCGGTCTGGATGAATGGTTGTTGGACTTCCGTACAGTTCAATTTTCTATAAATTCTGGTTGTTTTCTTATTTCTAAATCTTGGTTGTCCTTAATTTTGTTTGTGTGAGGAGGCACAGTGTGTTCACTTATGCCTCCATCTTGGCCAGAAGTGGAAATTTAAAAAGTATTGAAAACAAAGAACTTTTTACATAAGATTTCAGAAAATGTATTTTATGGTAAAAACATAACCTGAAATATGTTAGATTAGTTCTTATTTATTCCTTTACTTATACCTTTTGTACATGTACACAGTGGTAACATACTACATCATACAAGAACCATTTTAACATTTGAAAATATGAAAAAATTCTGATATAACTTAAACCCAGGTAAGGAATATGGTGGTACCTGAATATGCATATTAAATTCATAAATAAACCAAATAGTCTTGTAGTTCTTTATAGAGATTTACTTAGTATAAACCCAGGTATCTCAGACCTAGTAAGTTTTTGAGGGCATAATACAACACAACATATGTTTAATTAATTAGTACTTTGAGGGAAATATCAAGATTAAAAGAGGTGGCTGCGGCCCCTAAGGAATTGGCATTATAGCTGGGAATGCACTTTCACTTAAATTTAATACAATTACATTGCAATCAATGCTGAGGCAGGACCACAGTCAGACAGCAGAGACGGGTGAGAACCAGGACCCCCATGGTGGGTGGAGTCTAGACCATTTGGGGGAGGGTAAGAGAGAAGACTGTTTAAAGTCCTAATATATTGGACTTCTGGCCAACATAGAGGAGTAGGTAGATACGCTTTGCCTCCTCACACAACCAAAAGAAGGACGACAACAAATTTAAAAACAAAAATAATCAGAACTTCCAGAAAATTGAACTGTATGGAAGTCCAACAACCAAGGACTTAAAGAAGAAACATTCATCCAAACCAATTGGAGGGGTGGAGACAGGCAGCAGAGGTGGGGAAAATACGTGGCAAAGTGGCAGCCGGCAGATTGGGGTGGGCGAGATGGTGGCTGGTGGACCGGGCAGTCCCACATTTGTGTGTGGATAAACCAGGAGGAACAACTGGGGATTGAGACAGACCGTGAAACCCAGGGTTCCAGTGCAGGGAAATAAAGCCTCAAACCTCTGGTGGCAAAAACTTGTGGGGGAGAAACTCCCAGCCTCATAGGAGAGCTTGTTGGAGAGACCCACAGGGTCCCAGAATGTATACAGACCCACCCACCCAGGAATCACAACCAGAAGGGCCCAATTTGCTTGTGGGTGTGGGGAGTGACTGAAAGCTGGTGGAGAGCTGAGCAAGTGGCATTGTTTCCTCTCAGACCCCTCCCTCAAATACTGCACTACAATGCAGCTAAGTGGGTTGTCCTGCCCTGGTGAATACCTAATGCTCTGTCCCTTACTGCATAACAGGTGTGTGGAGACAAAAAAAAAATATGGCCCAAATGAAAGAACAGACCAAAGCTCCAAAAACAGAACTAAGTGATGAAGATATACCCAACCTCTCAGATTCAGAGTTCAAAACACTGATAATCGGGATACTTGCAGAAATGGTTGAGTATTATTGCTAAAATAGAGGAAGAAATGAAGGCTATGAAAAGTGAAATAGAGAAAAAGATACAGGGAACAACACTGAAGGGAAGGAACCAGGACTCAAATCAATGATTTGGAGCAGAAGGAATAAATAAACATTCATCCAGAACAGAATGAAGAAACAAGAATTAAAAAAAAAACAAGGAGAAGCTTAGGAACATCCAGGACAACTTTAAATGCTACAATGTCCAAATCATATGGGAGCCAGAAGGAGAAGAGGAAGAGCAAGAAATTTTATTTGAAAAAATAATGAAGGAGAACTTCCCCAATCTGGTGAAGGAAATAGACTTCCAGGAAGTCCAGGAAGCCCAGAGAGTCCCAAAGAAGTTGCACCCAAAGAGGAACATACCAAGACACATCATCATTAAGTTACCCAACATTAAAGATAAGGAGAGCATCTTAAAAGCAGCAAGAGAAACAGAGACAGTTACCTACAGAGGAGTTCCCATAAGACTATCAGCTGACTTCTCAAAAGAAAGCTTATAGGCAAGAAAGAGCTGGAAAGAAGCATTCGAATTCATGAAGGGCAAGGACCTATGTCCAAGATTACTGAAACCAGCAAAGCTCTCATTTAGAATGGAAGGACAGATAACGTGCTTCCCAATAAGGTCAAGTTCAAGGAGTTCATCATCACCAAGCCCTTATTACATGAAATGTTAAAGGGAATTATCTAAGAAAAAGAAGATAAAAAATACAAACAGTAAAATGACAACAAACTCACCACTATCAACAACTGCACCTAAAAAACAAACAAAAAACTAAGCCAATAACTACATTAGGAACAGATTCACAGAAATGGAGATCATATGGAAGGTTATCAGTGGGAAGGGGGAGGGAAAAGAATTGGGGAAAAGGTACAAGGAATAACAAGCATAAATGGTAGATACAAAATAGGGTGAGGTTAAGAATAGTGTAGAAATGGAGAAGCCAAAGAACTTATATGTACGACCCATGGACATGAACTAAGGGGTGGGGAGGAGATGCAGGTGGGAGGGGGCATGCAGGGTAGAGGGAAATAAAGGGGGGGAATGGGACAACTGTAATAGCATAATCAATAAAATATATATTTTTAAATTCCTAATAAAAAATCCCAGAACCAGAGAAAATTAAATTAAATAAAGTCCTAATATTTTCATTCCTTTTTTCTTTTTAAGTAATCAATAATACCTTGTGTTGTTAACATCCTTTCTGTGAGACCTAAGATGCTCTGTGTAATCGGCATTCCCAAAACATTCCCCAGGCAGGGTTGTGAGATGCACTGAAAGTGGGAACACTGTGAAATGCAAACCCAGCAGTCATTCAGAATGATGAGAATTATTGTCAAGTCTTCCTAACTAGAGGTCACGCTGTTGCAGAGGGGCAGCCTCACCCAGATCTGGGGTTCAGGAATTACTTGTGTCCCTGAAAGGATAACGTTAAAGCCTCCCTTTTTTGGTGGTTGATACTGTAACACATTGATTCTAAAGCCCCTGAAAGAGTAGTGGATGGTAAAAAAAGAAACTGATTATTAAAAAATGACTAAAACATAATCAAAACTATGTTTTCCACTAAATCCTAAAAGTGCTAGATATGCTAGCTAGACCAAGCCCCGAGAGTGAGAAAATGAAGGGCATAGGGATTCCCCAACCCCACACCCAAAGCTTCATTTGTATCAAGGGTGCTTTATGGTTTTCGTGCCATTTGTTCCTTTGAAGTTACCCCCTATTCTTTCAGTCCCACTTTTAGAATTAGCAGCATATAGTTCCATAACATGGACATAATATCATATCCAGAATGGCAGTGACACTAGAACTGCAGGCAGAAGCAGCTCCCGGTCATGTAATGAAGGGGTGTGTCCTTTCATGGGAGAAAATCTGTGCGTAGGAAAATGTCCAGCATTCCCTCAAACACACGAGAGCAGCTCTAGAAGTAGCAAGGAGGAAACACTCTCTTTTGACCTGTGACAACTTCAGCATCTATGTGGCATGTATGAGCTCTGGTGGCCTGAGCAAAAAGTGCCAGTGAGGAGCACCATAGCAGGGAAAAGTGCACAATGACGAAGAGTACAATAACCTATGTAGTCATTTAAATCCCAGCCTCCAGAGACCTAAGTTGTGAAAGATCTAACAGGAAAGGGCTCTAAAGTGTACCTAATTCCATGCAGAGGGAGCTGTGGCTCATGGCTCTGGGGAAAGCTAATGACTTGTTGTCATAATTTCATTATAGTGGCAGTTGCCAAACGAAAAGAGAAAATGGAGAACAGAATAATTTTTATGGAAATATTTCCTCTCAAACACACAAAACCTGTCAACTTGCTTGGCGTTGTGTTCCTCCCAGCATATGCCATCTTCTGAGCTGTCAAACTCATAAGATTTGTGGGTGGCAAGATGATGTCATCTGTAGTCAGCAGCTTGTAGTAATTTCCACTCCCAGCCCTGCTCAAAAGTTGAGATTATTGCAATAAGTGGGATCTGAGCTTACAAATGAAAGCCTCACTTTTCTTTTCCATTGAGATCACAATACTCTTCTCTTTAGCAGGATGACAATTGTGGTGTCACCAAGATTACATCATGCTATCTCCCTTGAAATGGCATCATCTAACCGGGTGAGCACAGCTGTGAAAACAAAACATAAAACATATTTTGCTGTGAGCTTTGTAAATCCTCAAGGCATACATTAATTAGTTTGCATTTTTAAAGTAGAGTAATATTACCAATGTAATGTAAGAGGTGTGGCTGCAGGGAGTGAGTCATAAGCAAGATTCAGGAGCTCAGATGGCACAGAGAGATGAGGCCCAGGCGCAGTGTTGGGTAGGCTGATGGGGCTGCTGTCATGGGCCTTGCTCGTGTGCGGAGCCTGCGCTCCACTGTGCATTTGGGAAACGTGCTGCTGAACAGCCCAGTGAGAAGCCGTCTGTCAGACACGCTGATTCAGTGCTAGACCACCAGAAGACCAGCCACTTATGTCACCAGATAGTAACCAAAAGGGGGACCGAGGGACTTCTTCATATTCAGGAAATATTTACCATACAGCTATCAAGATCAGGAGGGTTCAGTACCTTTTTCAACTAGTGATCCCAAATCTGGAGAAGCACCAACAAATTGAACAAGTATGCAATGATTGGATGTTGTCAGCCAGGCCTGCAAAGTGAAAACACTGTCTGGTGTTGGAAGTAAACATCAGCTGACCAGATGTCAGCTGATGGATGGGAGAGGATTAGAAATGACTGAATGTGGATTGAAATGTGAACCCAAGAAAGGTTCACTTCCTTTAATCCAGAAATGGCAAAAACTGTTTAACACAGAGAAAATGCCTACCTTGTGGTTGCCAGCAATGACTTCAGCCATAACGTTCTGTAAGAAGTGCCCCTCTGGACACACACCTACACAGTCACAGCTGGCACGGACTGTGAACAGTGTGGGGGTGCAGGGGGTCCCCACTCACAGATACCTGGGACTGTGGCTGGAGCTCTC
This sequence comes from Glossophaga mutica, assembly GCA_039655065.1. Taxonomy (NCBI): domain Eukaryota; kingdom Metazoa; phylum Chordata; class Mammalia; order Chiroptera; family Phyllostomidae; genus Glossophaga; species Glossophaga mutica. The sequence continues at coordinate 89,331,254 of CM077307.1, read as the reverse complement.
ATGGTAACTTTATCTCTTGATCATCAGTTGTATCATCTTTTGCTGTGCCGAAAACGGCAGAGAGGAAAATAAGAAAAGGAAGTTCACCATGATGGCAGAGCAGGTACCTCCTTCAATGACCTGTGTAGCAATGGCAGAGCCCTCTGGTCGGCAGTCCTCATTCCTGGGATGCACGTCTCTTTCCACAATGGAAGGGTATTATGAGGCCCAGCCCCACCAAGTGAGGGAAACTTGGATGATGTTTTACGTAGCTAGAGTTACTGTAACAAAATACCACAGGCAGGGGGCTTACACAACAGAAATTCATATTCTGACACTTTTGAGACTGGAAGTTTGAGATGAAGAATGTTGGCAGGTTAGTTCCTTCTGAGGCCTCTCTCCTGGGCTTGCAGACAGCCATCTCTTCCCCGTGTCTTCACATGGTCATCCCTCTGGGTGTGTCTGTGTCCTCTTATTATAAGGACACCAATCCTGTTGGATTAGAGCCCACCAAATGACCTCATTTTAACTTAATTACCTCTTTAATATTCTTATTAACAAACAGTCACATTTTGAGGTACTGGGGTTAGGACTTGGACATGAGTTTGTAGGGAGTACACAATTCAGTTCATACCTAACAGAAAGTACTCTCAGAGTCCGCATCTCTTACCAGCTAACCTCAAGCATGTTTATTGGCCTGACTGGACAGCACTGCAGTGGTGTAATGAGGAGGGACCACTCAAGAACCTCAAAGCTGGGGCTGTTTGGATTTGGTGTTATTGCTCTAGTGTAAAGTTCTATTACCAGCCATTTCTTTTTTCATTTAAAACACAGCATTTATTGTCTTATAGAAGGGACAAAGTTTAGATCTGGTGTGGAAGCTTTTTTCTAGGAAAAGAGTGGATTTCTTCCTTCACTACTTCCAAAAGAAGTTTCCAGGGTATAGGGCATTTCTTAAAATCCATATGAGGTACTCATTGTTGTGTCTGCTCTACAGACAAAACACTACCAGCAAGTCTTTCACAGAGACAGTCCCATAACTCAGCGATTCCAGACTCCTCAAGCTTTGGTGACACAGATGGAAGCAGTTGCCACTGCCAACACACACTGCCTGACTGCACGCAGCAACATAACACACCTAAGGATGCCCTGATTTTCTTCATTTGATAGGAGAGAGAGGATGCCACTGTGTGTGTGTGTGTGTGTGTGTGTGTGTGTGTGTGTGTTGGGACTTGGCTGGGACAACAGGAATAACACCACTCTGTTTATGAAAAATGCAAAGAGATTTTAATGGAGCAGAAAAGTTAGTTACATCACTGGGGTTTGCCCATCATTAAATGCATTTGGTTTATTTTATATTATGTCTGACCCACATATGTGAGGCTATAGATTCTTCCATATTTAGTAAAACACTGAACAAAAAGGCACAACTGACAAAATACTAGATATTGAAGACCTAATTTTTAACATTGGTCAAAAGGTACATGCCTTCACTGTTCTCCCTTTATTTGTAAGCATAAAGAGTGAAGGCCTAATCCCCAAAGATGGTGGCCGAATAGGTGGAAGCTACATTCACCCTCTTCTAGAACCAAGCTGGAATTACAACTAAATTACAGAACAATCAACTTAAACAGCCAACTGAAGGCTAGCTGAAGAGGGGGATTTACAGAAGAAGCCATGTTAAGACTGGTAGGAAGGGCAGTGATGTGAAAAGCACTAGCCCTTTTCCCAGGAGAGGCAGCTGAGGTTCCAGAGGGATATCTCAGCTACTGGGGGGTCCCCCTGAGAAATGTGGGGTTTCAACCCAAAGCTGAGCTCCCTAGCTTAGAACACCATACTAGTAAGATGTACCCACGTAACATTTGGATGTGAAAAGCAGTGGGGTTTCTGTCCATCAGAGAGAGATTTGAGTTTGCCAGAGACACAGGTGTCCTCTTAAAGGGCCAATGCATAAATCTCATTCACAGCCACTCACCCTGGGCTCCAGAGGAGGGGAGGTGTTGCAGACTAGAGCTGGGTGAAGAGAGTCTGGGGTTTGTGGCTCTGGAGAGACAGTAAGGGCATCACCACCAGGATCCCTGGGCTGAGTCTCTCTCATACTACAGATGTCATCTTTCTTGGGTAGAGCACTCCCTTCTGTGTGATATCAGCCTTGGGGGTAGCTATAGCCCCAACCTCTGGACCCCTTTTGCCCTACTCTGTGGTGCTTATGCCTTGTTAAACATGGCCAGGGTTTAGAGGTCTGGACAGACTCAGGAAGTGTTAGTGACTGAGTTGTGTGGCTTAGGGGTGGGAGCCATTCCTCAAACTTTCCTGTGAACCTGAATGGCACTTCTCCCTTTCAAAACATCCAGTAGAACCACCCTCTGAACTTCTGGTGGACCAACACTCTGGGCTCCGGCAGCCCCACCTGCTAGACTCCTAGTGGCTCTCCCCAGTCAAGGTCAGGGTATATTTCAAGACAAACTAAGTTGTGTGACTCTGGGGTGTGGGACACACCACCACCTTACTAGAAGGCTGAGCAACACCTCCCTCTCACAGGAGATCCATTAGCCCCATCCTCTCAACTCCTGGCAGCCCCATCCTGCCGAGCTCTATCTCCTCTTGCCAAAATCTGGGACAGACTGAATTGTGTGGCTCTAGGACAAGGGCCGTTATTTCCTTACACACCCAACTGGAGCAGTGTCCTCCCTTCCCATGGACAAATCTTGGTCTGTTTGGGCCTAATAAACACTGATGGCCTCACCTGGATGACCCCCACCCAACTCAAAGGTATGCGAGCGCCCAGTGGGTGGCAGCTAGACTTGATAAACCCAGGAACATTTGCTGAGTGGCCTCAGACCCAGCACTGGTGCTGAGTTTGAACCTGTATCAATATGGTGAACACAACTTGCCCCTACCCAATGGCTCACTGAGAACTACCTCATGGAACTTGAATACTGTCAAAGGCTCCTTCAGTGACTGAGCATATCAGGCAGCCAGCAGGCAGAGGCAGGCAACTGCAGATCTTGGGACTTTTGCTGACCTGTCCCAAAGCCCAGTGTTGGTAAAAGCCAGCCTTGGTGTCCAGCTTGGTCCTTCCCACACACATCCATGCCCAGTAGAGGCAGCCACAAATTGTGAATCATTCGTAGCTCCAAACAGATTGCCCAGGGCCACTCTCAGGCAGCATCTGACCACAGCCTACACCAGAGTCCCTTCAAAGAGGCCCGGAAACAATACAACCAGTTGCCATCTTCAGACAACATCAGAGCAAGAAGCTTTACAAGCAGCATATTCACAGGGAGATCTCAGCAAGCACCAGATCCTGCTGAGGCAAATTCCACTTTGTGTTGGTTAGAACCCACAAAGCAGTTCACATGCCATGGTTGGGGTTAGCCTCATAGTCAGCCAGTCTGGAGGTCAATCCCATGCACAAATGGGCCAATAGCAAGCAAGACTGTTACAACAGGAGGCCTCACATAACCCATACAAGGGATATTCCTGGAGCACCCAGATAAGGTGATCAAAGAGACTGCACCACTGGACCCCACAGGACACCAACTACATAAGGCCTTCCCACCAAGACTGGGAGTCATAGAAGATCTATCTAATACATAATAACAAACACAAAAAGGAGCCAAAATGGGGAAGCAAAGAAATAGGCCCCTAATGGAAGAACAAGAGAAAACTCCCTAAAAAGAGATATATGAAATAGAGGCAAGCAATTTATCAGTTATAAAGTTTTAAAATGATTACAGTGATGCTCAACAGCATAAAAAAGGACATAGAAATGATTAAAAGGGACCGGTCACAAATGAATAATACAATATGAAAAATGAAGACTACACTGTAAGGAATACACAGTAGGCTGGATGAAGTGGAGGACTGAATCAGCAATTTGGAAGACAAGCTAGGATAAAGCACATGGTTGGAGCAGCAAAAAGAAAAAGAATTTTAAAAAATTGAGAATAGTTTAAGGGATCTTTGAGGCAATATGAAGCATAACAATATCTGCATCATAGGGATACCAGAATGAGAAAAGAGAAGAAAAAAGAGAGAACCTATTTGAAGAAATAATGACCACAAAATTTCCTAACCTGGTGAAGGATAAAGACACACAAGTCCAAGAAGTGCAGAGAGTCCCAAACAAGATTAACCTGAAGTGGCCCACACCAAGATACATCATAAGTAAAATGGCAAAGGTTACAGACAAAGAGAAAATCTTGAAAGCAGTAAGAGAAAGATAGTGACCTACAAGGGAGCGTCCATAATACTGTAAGTTAATTTCTCAACAAAAAGATTTCAGGGCAGCCAGGATTGGCATGAAATATTCAAAGTGCTAAAAAGCAAGGACCTACAACTAATACTACTTTACCTAGAAAGGCTATCATTTAAAATTGAAGGAGAAATAAAGAGCTACCCAGACCAGAAAAAGTATAGGAGTTTGTAACTACCAAACCAGTATTACAAGAAATGTTAAAGGGCCTTGAAGAAGGAGAAGGCGAAGAAGGAGAAGGCAAAGAAGGAAGAAGAGGAGGAGGAGGAAGAGGAGGAGGAGGAAGAGAGAAGAGAAGAAGAAGAAGAAGAAGAAGAAGAAGAAGAAGAAGAAGAAGAAGAAGAAGAAGAAGAAGAAGAAGAATTATTAAAAGAATGAAATGGCAATAAATAAGTACCTATCAAAAATCACTTTAAATGTAAACAGCTTAAATGCTCCAATCAAAAGGCATAAGGTAGCTGAATGGTTAAGAAAACTAGACCCATATACAAGACATGGGTCTATAAAAGACCCATGTCAGAATGAAAGATACTCACAGCCTAGAGGAAAGGGTTGGAAAAAATATTTCACACAAATGGAAAGGGAGGAAAAGCTGGGGTAGCAATACTTATTGGACAAAATAGACTTTAAACAAAGGCTATAGTAACAGACAAAGAAGGATACTACATAATGACAACAAGCTGTGCAACAGGAATATATAACCCTTGTAAACATTTATGCAACAAATATAAGAGCACCTAAACATTTAAAGCAAATATCAATGGATATAAAGGGAAAGATTGACAGTAATAAAGCCATAGTAGGGTATATTAACACTCTATTGACATTAATGGATAGATCTACCAGACATAAAATCAACAAGGAAATACAGTCTTAAATGACATACTAGATCAGATAGATTTAACCTATATATTCAGAGCATTTCATCTCAAAGCAGCAGAATATGCATTCTTTCCAAGTGCACATGGAACATTTTCTAGGACAGATTACATGTTAGGACATGATACAAGTTTCAGTAAATTTAAGAAGATTGAAACCATGTCAAGCATCTTCTCTGACCGTAGTGGTATGAAACTAGAAATCAATCACAAGAAAAAAACTGAAATGCACACAAAGACATGGAGGTGAAATAACATGTTACTAAACAATGAGTAGGTTAAAAATTAGGTCAAAGAAGAAATCAAAAGATACCTTGAAAAAAAGCGAAAATGAGAACACAAAACCCCAAATTCCATGGGACACAGGGAAAGCGGTCCTAAGAGGGATATTCATAGCACCACGGTCCCACCTCACAAAACAAGAAAGATGTCAAATACACAATCTAACTTTACACTTAAATGAACTTGATAAAGAACAACAAACGAAGTCCAAAGTGGGTAGAGGATGGGAATAATGAAGATCAGAGCAGAAATAAATGGAACAGATTCTTTAAAAAGTACAAAAGGTCAATAAAACCAAGAGCTGATTCTTTGAAAAGATAAACAAGATTGACACACCTTTAACCATACTTATTAAGAAAAAAAGAGACCAGACTTCTGGCCAAGATGGAGGTGTAGATAGACACACTGTGCTTCCTTGCACAACCAAAATTAAGGACAACAAAAATTTAGAAACAAAAAAAAAAAACAGATCTTACAGAAAACTGAATTGTAAGAAAGTCTGACAGTCATTCATCCAGACCAGTAAGAGGGGCGGAGCTGGCGGCCGGCGGAGAGGGGTTGCAGCAGGAAAAAGCAGTGGTTGGCGTTGCAGGTGCACAGGCGGCAGCTGGCAGACCCTGGGCACGGGGTGGCAACAGGCAGACCCAGTGAGGCGCACAAGGTGGCTGGCTGACCACAGACACACATTCGCGTGCAGATAAACCAGGCAAAAACGGGGAAAGAGACAGACCTCGCAGCCCAGGGCTCCAGTGCCAGAAAATAAACCCTAAAAGCACCATTGAAATCACTTGTGGGGGTTGAGGTGCCAGGAGAGACTCCCAGGCTCACAGGAGAGTTTGTTGGAGAGACTCACAGGGTCCTAGAATGTACACAAGCCCACCCACCCAGGAACCAGCACCAGAAGGGCCTAGTTTGCTTGTGGAAAGCAGTGGAAGGGACTGAAATATGAGAGAGAGCAGAGCAAGCCCCATTGTTCCCTCTCTGACCCCGTCCCCATATACAGAGTCACAACCTAGCGACTGGGTTGCCCTGCCCTGGTGAACACCTAAGGCTCTGCCCCTCACTATGTAACAGGCATGACCACACCCCCCCCCCAAAAAAAAGGCTCAAACGGAAGAACAGATCAAAGCCTCAGAGCCAACACATCTAAGCGACCAAGAGATAGCCAACCTATCAGATGCACAGTTCAAAGCACTGGTCATCAGGATGCTCACAGAATTGGTTGATTTTGATCACAAATTAGATGAAAAAATGAAGGCTACAATAAGTGAAATGAAGGAAAATGCACAGGGAACCCATAGTGATAGGAAGAAAACTGGGACTCAAATCAATGGAGTGGACCAGAAGGAAGAAAGAAACAACCAAACAGAAAAGAAGAAACAAGAATTCAAAAAAAATGAGGAGAGGCTTAGGAATCTCTAGGACATCTTTAAATGTTCCAATATCTGAATTATAGGGGTACCAGAAGGGGAAGAGGAAGAGCAACAAGTGGAAAACTTATTTGAACAAATAATAAAGGAGAACTTCCCCAATCTGGCAAAGAAAATAGACTACCAGGAAGTCCAGGAAGCTCAGAGAGTCCCAAGGAAGTTGGACCCAAGGAGGAACATGCCAAGGCACATCGTAATTCCATTAGCCAAGATGAAAATGAAGGAGAGAATTCTAGAAGCAGCAAGGGATAAGGGGACAGTCACCTACAAAGGAGTTCCCATGAGACTGCCAGCTGATTTCTCAAAAGAGACCTTACAGGCAAGAAGGGGCTGGAAAGAAGTATTCCAAGTCATGAAAGTCAAGGACCTACATCTAAGATTGCTCTGTCCAGCAAAGCTTTCATTTAGAATGGAAGGGCAGATAAAGTGCTTCTCAGATAAGGTCAAGTTCAAGGAGTTCATCATCACCAAGCCCTTATTATGTGAAATGTTAAAAGGACTTATCTAAGAAAAAGAAGATAAAAAAATATGAACAGTAAAAGGACAGCAAACTCACAGTTATTAACAACCACACTGTTGTGGGCCGTTCAGCCTGGTTTCAGGAGTTGTAACCCTCGCCCCATGGTGGGCTGTGTAAGAGCCTAGGGACCCACTTCATCTGGGTCTGTTCTGTCAAGAGGACGTGACCTACTACGGAGACAAAGCTTATCTCCCTGGCAGGAGAGCTGCTTCTGCCTCATCCATCTCTGGCCCTAATGCTTGGTTGGTAGTCAATGGCGGCTAAGACTCCTCAAGGGAGGGGCAACCTAAGCCACACACAACCACTTGGGAGGCCTCATGGAAGGACTTGGGGGGCTGCAGCAAAGAGGATGTGATGGACCCTCGCCCCTCGGCTATTCTGACATAGCCCGAGTCCTCATTTCCATCTGGGAGATGTCTCCTGCTTCCTAATCGGCTTAAAGCCTGAAACTATGAGGGCGAGTGGTGCAGCCCTGTGCTGGCCAGGACGGTTTCCTGGGTGATCAGGCATAAGAAAGAATTCCTAAAGTCCTCTGAAACCTGCTTTGCTAAGAGTGCTCTCAGTTAAATGATAAGGGTCCGAGGAGGAAATGAGTATGTCTCCCAAAGTTTGGCAACCCCCTTTCCTGACAGACACTGACTCAGATTAAGCCCTCAGATTTCTTTGAAATGTTAACCATTGTTTGATCCTTGTCACCTGACATACCTGTATTCCTGTGTATTTGAGCCCAATAAAAGCCTAGTGAGGAAGGGGCTCTGGGTCATTCTCCTCTGAGAGTTTGACCACCTTTCCTCCCCAAGCAGATCATGGCTTGGTAGTTTTATTTTCATCCCTGACAGTGGGATGGGGCTCTGCAGGCGGAGCTCCCCCACATCTGGCACCCAGGACAGGGGCCCCCGCACCACACCTAAAATGAAAGCAAATTAAGCAAACAGCTAGAACAGGAACAGAACCACAGAAATGGAGATCACATGGAGGGTTAGCAACAGGGGAGTGGGAGGAGGAGAGAGGGGGAAAAGGTACAGAGAATAAGTAGCATAGACGGTGAGTAGAAAATAGGGGGAGGGCAAGAATAGTGTGGGAAAAATAGAAGCTAAAGAACTTATGACACATGGACATGAACTAAAGGGGGAATGTGGGTGGGAGGGGGTGTGCAGGGTGGAGGGAAATCAAGAGGGGGAATGGGACAACTGTAATAGCATTAATGAATAAAAGAAAAAAGAGAGAGAGGACACAAATAAAATCAGAAACAAAAAAGGAGAAGTAATAAGAGACACCTCAGAAATACAAGAGATTTTAAGAAAATATTACTAACAAGTATATGCCAACAAATGGGACAATCTGGACAAAATGGAGAAAATCCTAGGGACATACAACCTTCCAAAACTAAATCAGGAAGAATCAGAGAATCTGAATAGACAGATTACAGCTAGTGAAATTGAGGCAATAATCAAAAAGCTCCCAACAAAAAAAGTTTCTGCATTTTATTGCTTCTCAGGAGAATTTTACCAAACATTCAAAGAAAAACAAACACCTAGCCTTCTCAAACTATTCCAAAAATTCAAGAGGAGGGAAGACTTCCAAGCTCATTTTACAAAACCAGCCTTATCTTAATCCCTCCCCCCAAAAAAGATTAAGACACTACAAAGAAAGAAAATTATAGACCAATATCCCTGATGAAAATAGATGCTAAAATCCTCAATAAAATATTAGCAAACCAGATCCAGCAATACATTATAAAAAGCACAACACCATGATCAATTGGGGTTATTCTGAGAATGTAAGGTTGGTACAATATGTGCAAATCAATAAATGTGATACATCACATAAACAAAATGAAAGATAAAAACCACATGATCATATCAATAGATGCACAAAATCATTTGATAAAATCCACCACCATTTATGATAAAAACACTCAGTGAACTGGGAACAAAGGGAACATACCTCAATGTAATTGAGACCATATATGACAAAACCACAGCCAACAGCATACTCAATGGGCAAAAGCTAAAAGCCTTTCCCTTAACATCAGGAACAAGACAGGGATGTCTGCTTTCACCACTCTAATTAAAATAGTACAGCAAGTCTTAGCCACAGCAAACAGACAAGAAGAAGAAATACAAGGCATCAAAATTGGAAGGAAAGAAGTAAAACTGTCACTTTTTGAAGACGACATGATATTATATATAAAGAACCCTAAAGAGTCCACCAAAAACTACTAGAACTTACATATGAATTTAGTAAAGTAGCAGGGTACAAAATAAGTATCCAGAAATTAGTTGCATTTTTATATGCCAATAATGAACAATCAGAAAGGGAAATTAAGGAAACAATCCCATTCACAATTGAACCAAAATAATACCTAGAAATAAATTTAACCAAAGATGTAAAAGACCTGTACTCAGAAAGTTATAAGACACTGAAGACAGAAACTGAAGAAGATACAAATAAGTGGAAGCACCTACCATGTTCATGGATAGAAAGAATTAACATTATTGAAATGTCCATACTACCCAAAGGTATCTACAAATTAAATGCAATTCCTATCAAGATACTAATGGCATATTTCATAGAACTAGAACAAATCTTTCAAAAATTTATATTAAATCACAAAAGAACCAAAACAGCCACAGCAATCTTGAGAAAGAAGAACAAAGTTAGAGGAATCACACTACCTAATATCAAACTATAATATAAAGCCATAGTAATCAAAACAGCATGGGACAGGCATAAAAACAGACATAATGATCAATGGAACAGAATAGAAAGCCCAAAAATAAACTCATATCTTTATGGTCAATAAATATTTGACAGAGGAAGCAAGCACATACAATGGGCTAAAGACAGTTTATTCAATAAATGATGTTCACAAAATTGGAAGATATGTGCAGAAAAATGAAACTAGACCACCTTATTATGCTACACACAAGAATAAATTCAAAATGGATTAAATATTTAAATATTAGTTTCAAAACTATAAAAATCTTAGAAGAAAATGTAGTAAAATTTTGGACATTGATGATAGAAATTTTTTTCTAGTATATTTCTTAAAGCAAGGGAAACAAAAGAAAAACAAATTAGACTACAGATCAAAATTAAAACTTTTTGCACAGCAAAAAAAAAAATCAACAAATTAAAAAGACAACCCACTGAATGGGAGAACATATTCACTGTTACATCTGATAAGGGGTTAATATCCAAAATTTATTAAAAAACTTATAAAAATACTAAAAAAAATCCAATTGAAAAATGGGCAAAGGACCTGAATAGATACTTTTCCAAAGAGGACACACAGATGGCCAATAGACATGAAAAGATGTTCAACTTTGATAATCACCAGAGAGACACAAATTAAAACCAAAGTGAGATAACACCTCACACCTGTCAGAATGGCTAACATCAAAAATCAACAAACAACAGGTGTTGGTGAGGATGTGGAGAAAAGGGAACCCTTGTTCACTGTCAGTGGGAATGCAGACTGGTGCAGCCACTGTGAAAAACAGCGTGCTCAAAAAATTAAAAATGGAACTGCCTTAAGACCTTAAGATTCCACTTCTGGGATATATCCAAAGAAACCTGAAACATTAATTGAAAGAATATATGCATCCCTTTGTTCATTGTGGCATTATTTACAATACCCAAGATTTGGAAGCAACCAAAGTGCTCATCAGTAAATGAGAGGATAAAAAAAGCTGTGGTACAGTTACACAGTGGAATACTACTTGTCTGTAAAAAAGAAGGAACTTTTACCCTTTGCCACACATGGATGGACCCAGACAGCTTAATGCTAAGTGAAATAAGCCAGTCAGAGGAAGAAAATACTGTATGATCTCACTTATTTGGAATCTAATGAACAAAATAAACTGACAAATTAGAAGAAAAAGACTGATGGCCTGATTTTTTTGGCCTTAATGCAGTTAGTTATTAAAGTATCTTAAACTTTGATCTTCTTTACACACATAAATTAAAAAAGAGGAAGAAAATAGAAGATGATGACATCTTCTGAAGAAATTAAATTTGGACCAGAGTTATTTAAAAGGAAATTTTATTTCCTGGGGAAATATAAGTTTACTAAAATTTGAAAAAGAGAAATAGATGAAACTATACATGTGTACCTTTAAGAAACATCTCTCAAAGTTTTCCACAAAGATCTCTACTTACAATTTTAAAATCAATTTCATTGCCTTAGATACCAGCAATTTTGACTAAAAAAAAGCAAACTTGGATATGCTCATTAAATAAAGTCAATATATTGAATGAGCCATCATTCTTGGGAAGAGGAATAAAATGAAGCTTCTTCAGACATAATTGTACCATTGCTGAGGGGGTTTTTTTATACAGATGAGTGTCAATTCACCCTGAATTGATGTACATGTGCATGTTAAAATATTACTAAATCAGCTGTGTATAAAATAAACAAGGGCTGAAGAGTCTTTCATTGGAGAGTGAGGGCATTAACTTTCACTTCAACTTTTCAGCTGAAAGCAAACAAAGTCATAAATAGATTCTCTTTAATCATGAAGACAAGGTCTAATTTACAGTCTATTTAGTCTACAATTCAAAAATGAATGACAGTTCTAACTCTTCAACTTTAGGAAGGGCCATGTTGTCTAACAGCAAAGGAGGGGAAGAAAACCTGCTTTAATCACTATGCCTGAGATAATTATGATTTCATGTTTAAAAAATATTCTAGAATAGCTATAGACTGACTATTCATACCTCACCCCCCAAATTTTATTTGTTGAAATCCTAACTCCCAGCATGATGATGTTAGGAAGCGGGGCCTTTGGAAGATGATTGGGTCATGAGCTTGGAGCCCTCATGAATGGGATTAGTGTCCTAATGAAAGAGACCCCAGAGAGCTCCCTTGGCCCTTTCACATGTGAGGACACAGTCAACCAAGAAGCAGGCTCTCTCCAGACACCAAATCTTCCAGCACCTTCGTTTAGAACTTAGTAGCATCCAGAACTGGGAGAAATAAATTTCTGTTGTTTCCAAGCCATCAAGTCTATGGTGTTCTCTCACAGTGGCCTGAATACAGGAGCTTTCAGGGAAAGAGGCTTGGCTGTTGCATGCAATTTATTTCTAAGCGCTCATCCCCAACCACTTCCTAAATACCGCATTTTTCAGACTATAAGACACACCCCCCAATTTGGGCGGAAAGGGGGGGTGCATCTTATAGTCCAAATGTAGCTTTACATTTACATTGGTGAAATATTATGTTATTTATGTTATTAAATATTTTACCACATCTTTTGCTTCAAATTTTTTTCCTCCTGTAAAATCTAGGTTCATCTTATGGTCCAAAAAATACAATAATAATACAAGAATTTTATAAAACTGGGAAAATCATCCATTTACACAGAAAACAGAAAGCAACTCATCAAAATGGCAGAAATTAATTACTCTTCAAAGGCATGGTGTAGCCTCCTAGGAAGTAAATAGCTAAAGTCCTGGCACCCGTGGAGTCTCTGGGCTTGGAGGGCTGAGTTCTGGAGAAAAGGCTGGGCTGTGGGACTAATCTGGAAAGTGCCCTGTGATGTCTGGCTAGGTGTGTAGCCTGCTTAGACCCCTTGTTAACAGTCAGTACAGGACTCAGAGATCCAGGCTGCTGTAATAGCTGTTACCAGTGAGGAGATGGTTTCTAGCTCTGGAGGGGAAGTTTCCCAAAGTGTATGGGTGACTGCAATTGTGGTGAAAAGCAGCCTGGTGAAATTGGGCTGCTGAAGACCCAAAAGAAGGAACACTGAACAAGATCTGCTGCTAGTGATGAGAGCAGCATCCCTGGATGGCAGATGCAATAACAGCCAAATACAAAAACTGGGCTGAAGAGACAGTTATTCATGTGGCAGATGGAAGGTCTAGTCATAAGCCTGATGCCAAGCAGAGTGGCTTTGATATAAATAGTAGAGAAATTACAGAGACCAAACTCCCTAGTCAGCACAGCCTGTGGCTCAAATACTCTCTTTGCGATCTGCGATCTGGATCACTGGAATAACAACAGTCACTAAGCAAGAATAAAACTAATATAGTGTCTATAAAAAGATTCTTTATAATGAAATCCTACTAGTAAGATTCAGACTAAGTATAGATTTTTTAGAAAGATTTGTGGCAAAAAACAATGAATTTCCAACAATGAATGCTCAATAACATTCAAGAAAATATGTTCCCTATTCCTTTTTTCTATTTTGCATTATTTTTTTACATTATGGAATATATATGCATATATGTATATATGTGTATATCATACATATGCACACACATATACATATATACATATATATACTTGTAGAGAGAGAAAGGCTAGTATATATGTTTTGAAACTCCGATATTATTTGCTGAATTCTAAAACATTTCTTCAACACTTTATTATTTCTCTTAACATTCTGCTTCCATCTGAATGTCACATCATTGTCACTTCATCTTCTAGTTCATCTAATTTGACAGAGAGCTGAGTGTTGATGGCTTTGTCTCTTCGCTGTTTTTTTTATCGTGTTTGTGTGTGTGCGCTGTAATTTTTTATTAAATGTTGGACATCATGTATAGAACGATCAATGCTGAGGTAAACAGTATTTGTACCTGTAAATGAGCACACCTCTACTGTTAGGCCATTTGTATTGGAGGTTGAATAAAGCTACTCAGGAGTTCAACTGGATTTGAGTTTTGTTGTGTTATGGTTACCTTCAGTGCATCACTGACTTCAGTTCCTATAGTATTACCTCATGTTTAGGGCAGGGGCTTGGGTTCCGAAGTGTTTTCCTCAATATTCCTGCTCTACCCTCAACTTTCAGTCCTTCCTGTATGCCAAACAGGAGGAGGTTTCTTTCCATGCTCTTCGCCCCTCCCCACTGTTATTGCTTATTATTTGGTGCTTCCTAGCCTGATGGTGGGGAGTGGGAAGGGGTGCATCTTAGGCAGGTCCCCTCCAATCCCACTCATTTCCTTGTACCAACCACTATCACAGTTTAGTATGCACAGCAGGTTGAATTCTGAAAAGCAGGAAAGCATGGCATGAGCAAAGGAGGAAAAGAGTTGAAAATGAATACATCTAGCAGGAACAGTAAGGAAACCAGCCTGTCGGGCAGAGTTACACAATGTGGAGATAAGTTTGCAAAAGCAGAGGGAGCTATGAAAGCCAGGCAGAGGATTCGTGAATGTGATGTAAAAGGTAATATAGACCTAGTCCTTTGGGGGAGGTAAAGCAGTGATATGATAGACCTATTGTCTCAAGATGATTTTGGACAAAATAATTTGCCATTGCTTGAGTGGGAACACATGGAACCAGGAGTAATAGCCAAGACACTATGGATCTAACGCAGGCAGGAAGTGATGAAGGCCTGAGCTAAACAGGGTATGAGAACTAGAGGGGAAGGTATGGAATATGACTTCTCAATGAACTAATTGACAAGTGACACTGGAAATTATGAACATATCAAACCATAATGAACTTATTATTGTATGTATACATGGCTGAGTACTACAATTTCTTTTTTTCATTTTTAAATCATCTTTTATTTTTCAATTACAGTTGACATACATTTTTGTATTACTTTCAGGAGTACACCCCAGTGGTTAGATAATACATAATTTACTAAGTGATCATCTGATAAATCTTGCACCCATTTGATACCATGCAGTTATCAGAATAGTATTACCTACATTCCCTATGCCATACTTTACAACACAAGTTCTTAAACTAATTTACCCAGCTTAAATTCCCTGATCAAGTATAACCATTCCTCCCCTACATGCACTCTGACTTTGCTGCTTCTCTCAGCCTTTTCTATTTCACGTGGCTAAATCCAACTCTTTGTCTACTCTGTGGCTACACCACACAATGGAACAAACCTGGAGAATACCCAGGCATCTCACAGTGATTTCAGGAAGGCCCTCAAGCCACCAAGCAATCATAATGAAATGCCCTTGTGCGTTCACTCTCTCCTTTTCTAGACTGGTATTGCAAACCTTTTCTTCCCTCCCCAGACTTCAATACTTTGTCCCCCACCTTCAGTCTCAGGTTGTTATTGTTCCCATTACAGTGCCAAAATGGAAGCAACCTGATGTAACCTCCCACCACCAACCACATCTACCCACCCCTCTGGGTCTGTGCTCACCCACTGTGCCTGCCCTTCTCTTATTATGAACAACTGTCCGGGCTCCTTGGGCCAGCCTACCTCTCCTCCCAAGCACCTGGCGACACGCCCCGCCCCCCCCCCACCCCTGGGACATAGCCGCAGAAATTCTCTCTTCTCTCTCTTGCCACATCAATATTTTCTTCTTTTCTGGATCAGCCTCATCAGCCTAGAAATGTGCTTAATTTTTTTCATATTAAAAAAATAAAACTCTCTTGGCCATACTCTCCCCTCTAATTACTATTGCATGCCTTGCCTTTTCTGTACAAGAGTTCTTGAACATGTTGTTGATCCTCATTGTTTCCAATCCTTTCTCCCTGCCCTTCACCACTTCAATCAGATTTTTGCTGTTACTTCAGCACCCAAACTACCGTGATCAGGGTCACTGGTGACCTACACATTACCATATCCAGAGGTGAGCGCTAGTGCTCATCACACCTGACCTATCAGTAGGATGATAGGTCCAATGTGTCCAAACCTTTGAGAGTAAATGGGGTGTTAGTAATAATTAAACCAGGACATAGGTATAAACTGGTACTGCTCAGGCCAAACCAAGACAATATCAACCAACACTTTTGAAACAGTTGCTCATTGCCTCCCTTTGAAACATTTATGTTCTTGGCCTTCAGGGCAACAATGATCAAGTCGTCCTCTTACCTTCCTGACTGCTCCTTGTTAGTCTCTTCTTCCTGCTCCTTCTCATCTGCTAGTCTTTTAAGCAGTGAGGTGCCTTGTGGGGGCTCAGCCCTTGAATCTCTTCTCTTCTCTACACTCATGCAAACAGTGGTATACTACCTCATGGCTTTGACTACCAACTACATGCTAATGACTCTCAAATTTATCTCTGGCCCACATTTCTACCCTGATCTCAAATATAGATCCTCTCCCCGACTGCCTACTCTGTGTATCTGCAGACATCTCCAATTTAATATGTTCAATATTTCGAGACTATTCCCCCAAACTCTGTTTCCCATCAAAGTTAATGACACTTCAGTCTTCCTTGTTGCTCTGGCTAAAAACCTCAAAGTCATCCTTAATGCCTATCTTTCTCTCACATCCCTGATTTGCTCAACCAGCAAGCCCTGTTGGCATTTGCATCAAAATGGATCTGGAATCTGACTACTTCTCATCACCCTGCTGCTTCCATCCTGGTGTGAGTCATCAGCACCTCCATCTGGGACATGGCAATAGCTTCCTAACTGGTCTCTCTGACTCCTTTCCCTGTCCCCTTCGTGCTCTTCAGTACCGCTTCAGAGCGATGTTGTAGAACTGGAAGTCAAAACATGTCACGCTCCTGCTGAAACAACCCACCCCCCATGACTTCCCCTCATTTATGAAAGCCAATATTCTCACTCTGAACTGCCTCCTTCTGTGCCCATTACCTCTCTGACCACTTCTTCTCATTAATACTCACTCCTTCAACCATTCCATTAAGTCATTTGTAGTTGCTGTTCCTTCAGCCAGGAACCTTTCCTCCAAATATTTACATCTATTGCTCCCTCACTTCCCTTAACATCTTTACTCAGAAACCACCTCCCTAATGAGTCCCTCTGAAATTCCAATCCACCTGGGACC
The DNA here is from genome assembly GCA_039655065.1 of Glossophaga mutica. Lineage (NCBI taxonomy): Eukaryota > Metazoa > Chordata > Mammalia > Chiroptera > Phyllostomidae > Glossophaga > Glossophaga mutica. The sequence goes on along the minus strand of CM077307.1, from coordinate 89,314,197 downwards.
CTGTCACTTCGGATCTCCTTCCTTCCCTTGTTTTCTCCTCTGTACTTACCACTGAGCAACATACTCTAATCTTCTGTATCTTGTTTGTTGGTTCTTTCTCCAGGGAGAATTGAAGCTCCATTATGGAAGGGTTTATTTTTTTGTCTATTCCCATTGTTGCTGAATATCTGGCACCTAGAATTTTGCCTGACACAACAGACACTGATACAAACTTGAGTAAATTCCCTGGCAACTAAGAACATGAAATGGAGGAGGGGGGTGTTGCAGCTACAGCAAGTGAAACCAGACATCTATCTTTCCACGTGAAATATTACTTAACAGTAATAAACCCTATCACAAAGAGTTCTTCCAAGCATTAATGACAAAAGATATACCTCGAACAAAAAGGAGTCCATGATCTGATAAGTTTGGAAAACATCACACATGATACTTTTAGAGATTCCTAGGGTGCATTCACATACTAAAATCTCTGATAAGTCTCTTGGCAAATAAACATATTTTTTTCTTTCTTGCCCCATTCCCATTTTATCCGGCTGTTCTTTTAGTCTGCCCAGCTTCATTGAACACCTTCCCTGTGTTTGTGGGGCTTCCCACCTCACGTCCCCAAGTTAGAACTAGAGTGCAGACCACTGAGCCCTAACATGGTGAAACTGGTTTTGTGAAACAGGTGTCATGCAAAATCCATTCCTACAAGGGTGGTGGCAGGACAGAGGTTGTAGGGGTCATATCCAGTGTCCTGTGGCAGAGGTGGGATAGGCTGTTTGCACCCAAAGGTGGTAGCAGTGGCACCTCGATCCGAGCAGTCTTATGGTATAATTTGGGCATATCCCTGGCTGTTTTGTCTTTGTTGTAACCTAGTGTTCTGCAAACATGTTTGAGTCTTAAGGATCTTTTCTTAAGAAAATACCTATGAACTTCCAGGGAACACCAGCATTCCTTTGGGGGTTTGCTCCACGTCTGTGCCCTAAGGGTCCTACCACCCACCTCTCCAGGCACCCCAGGAGCAGAGATCCTGATTGCTGGGGACCCTGGCCTGGGCGCCAGATGTGGGGGGGCTCCGCCCGCAGAGCCCCATCCCTCCGTCACGGATGAAAGTAAAAACTACCAAGACATCTTGTGCTTGGGGAGGAAAGGGGTCAAACTCTCAGAGGAGAAAGACCCAGAGCCCCTTCCTCACTAGGCTTTTATTGGGCTCCAATACACCGGAATACAAGTTTAACATGTCAAAGAAATCTGAGGGCTTAATCCGAGCCAGTGTTTGTCAGGAAGGGGGGTTGCCAGACTTTGGGAGACATGCTCATTTCCTCCTGGGACACTTGTCACCTCAGGAAGAGCACTCTTAGCAAAGCAGGTTTCACAGGACTTTAGAAATTCTTTCTTATGCCAATCACCCAAGGAGCCATCCTGGCCAGGACAGGGCTGCACCGCTCACCCCCACAGTTTCAGGCTTTAAGGCAATTAGGAAGCAGGAGACATCTCCCAGATGGAAATGAGGACTCGGGCTATGTCAGAATAGCGGGGGGACGAGGGTCCATCACATCCTCTTTGCTGCAACCCCCCGAGTCCTTCCATGAGGCCTCCCAAGTGGTCGCGTCTGGCTTAGGTTGCCCCTCCCATGAGGAGTCTTACCCGTCATTGACTGCCAACCAAGCTATGGGGCCAGAGATGGGTAAGGCAGAAGCAGTGCCCCTGCCAGGGAGATAAGCTTTGTCTCCTTAATAGGTCACATCCTTGTGACAGAACAGACCCAGATGAAGTGGGTCCCTTGGGCTCTTACACAGCCCACCATGGGGTGAGGGTTACAACTCCTGAAACCAGGCTGAACGGTCCGCAACACCTGATGGTGCATCCTGTACTCCCAGTGCTTCTCAACTCTGGGAGCCAGGCCAGGGCCTCAGCACTGTTCTCAAGACCCAGCTGACAGCACTATGCAGCCAGAGTCGAGAACCACTCAGTCAGGTAAACCATTATCCTGGATTCTGAATTTGGAATAGTGTTCTGGGATTCAGGTAGCCATTAAGAGATGGCCTCTAAGCACCATGAGAGAACTAGGTCCCCATACACACAGGAAGATCACAGACCATGGCCAAGGCCATAAACACCAGCTAGCACGGTCGAGAAAGAGTGGAACTGCTTAGTGAGTGGCCTCTATCCTCAGTGGGAAGACTGCTCTTCTGTTCTCAAACCTGAGTACTGACAGGCAAGCTTCTGCTTTCACGCGTTGTCCCCACACCCTGGGGGCCTGCGGGAGAAGGGCAGGAGGGCTGCTGCCATGAGAGGATCCAGCACATGAGCCCTGGGAAATTCACAGCTGAGAAGGAGCATGAGAGCCAGCATGTGCAGGGACTGGATGAGCCACAGTGGAAAGCCAGGGTCGGTATCTATGGACTTTGAGAACTAGCACAGTTCAGTGGTCATAATACATGCAAGAGAGAAACTCTTAATTCTTTCCTTGGTATAGGGTTCCCATGGATTTTGAAAGCTTTATCTCTTTCAACTGAATCTAGCATGTTGTAATGTGCTTTCTTGTGCTTACTGCTTAGGAGGAGCTGGACAGTGTTGTCTAAGGAAGTTTTGTGTGCAGTGAGTAAATGTCAAATCTCCACTAAGCATTTTTAAAACACTGAGAATAACTCTACTGTTCTGGGTGATTCGAGGCTGGAAAATCACTTCAGTCTTTTTCTTTACATGTTCTCTGATGACAGCAATCCTGTAGCTTTGCCCTTTCTCAACAGTCACATTTTACATTGTAAAAGGTCATTGCGAAAAATATGGTTTCTTTTTCTTCATATATACTTTCCAGAATGTTCTGACTAACAGAACAACAGGATGTGAATACTTTCAGTGCCTGCCTAAAAGTAGCACTGTTAGCCCCATAATAACCCCAGGATGCACCTGATAAAGTGGTTCAAGTGGTGGTATTTCAGTTTCTGTACTGACGATGTTCTGTAGGGTTCTCTTCCCAAAGTGACGATACACTGGGGGTTCACTTTGCCTCCAGGAGGTGAAATACAAAAGCTGTAATTTTCCCAGTCAATAGCAATTGGTCCCATTTTAGTTATCATGGCACTCACTGGGATGAGGACAGTTTTACAGACAAGAGGCTTTGCCCCCTGCCTCAGGCTGCTCTTGGGGATGAGGGTAGTTCTTTGAAGGCAACAGGTTTACAATAAGGGGGCAAGGAAGCACCACTGTTTGTCACTGGTGGTTATGCCGCTCTCCATGCCTGATGCCTGATTTGCTGCAGACAGGACTGTGATTGTCAGGGTTGTTTCTCCAGGAAGCCATTAGCTGATGGTACACAAATGTGACTTTTCGTTCATTCCCTCATGCATTCATTCAACAACCAGACATCATGTTTACACCCCTCACTCCATGGAGTCCAGAGAGGGAAGTCTGACAACAAACAAAAATTACACAAACAAATACTGCCTGTTTTCTTCAGGGCTGTGGAGAGAAAGCACATAGATGACAGCATAGTGGGGAGTCTAACTCCTGCTGGGAGTTAGAAAAACTTTCTCTGAGAAAGTGGTATTTACTTCATGGTTATAAAATTTAATTTCTCTGTGTTTTTATTGTATCTTATTGATTATGCTATTACATTTTTCCCAATTTTTCCCCTTTATCCCCCCTCCACACTGTACCCCCCAACTCTCCAGCATCCTCCCCCTTAGTTCATGCCCATGGGTTGTACATGTAAGTTCTTTGAGTCCTCTGTTTCCCATACCATTTTTGACCTCTCCCTCTTTTATGCCTACTAATTATGCTTCTTCTTCCCTGCACCTTTCCCCCTCTATTCCTCCCTTCCCCCTCCCCACCAAACTCCTTCCATGTGATGTCCATTTCTCTGATTCTGTTCCTGTTCTAGCTGTTTGCTTAGTTTTTGTTTTCGTTGTTTTTATTTTTTAGGTTCATTTGTTGATAGTTGTGAGTTTGTGGTCATTTTACTGTTCGCATTTTTTATCTTCCTTTTCTTAGATAAGTACCTTTAACATTTCATATAATAAGGGCTTGGTGATGATGAACTCCTTTAACTTGACCTTATCCGGAAAGCACTTTAGCTGCCCTTCCATTCTAAATAGGAGCTTTGCTAAACAGAGTAATCTTGGATATAGGTCCTTTCTTTTCATGACTTTAAATACTTCTTTCCAGCCCCTCCTTGCCTATAAGTTTTCTTTTGAGAAATCAGCTGATACCCTTATGGGAATTCCTTTGTAGGTAACTCTTTCCTTTCCACTTGCTGCTTTTAAGATTCTCTGTCTTTAACCTTGGGTAACTTAATGATGATGTGCCTTGGTGTGTTCTTCTTTGGGTCCAACTTCTTTGGGACTCTCTGGGCTTCCTGAAAGTCTATTTCCTTTACCAGATTGGGGAAGTTTTCTTTCATTATTTGTTCAAAGAAGTTTACGATTTCTTGCTGTTGTTCTTCTGCTTCTGGCACCCCTATGATTCGGATATTGGAATGTTTCAGGTTGTCCCAGAAGTTTATAAGACTCTCTTCACTTTTTTGAATTCTTGTTTCTTCATTCTGTTCTGGTTGGATGTTAATTTCTTCCTTTTTTTCCAAATCGTTGCTTTGGCTCCAGGTTTCCTTCCTGTCACTGTTGGCTCCCTAAATATTTTGCTTTATTTCATTTTGGGTATCTTTCATCTGTTCTTTCGTTTTTTGACCAAGCTCAATCAGTTCTGTGAGCATTTTGATTACCAGGGCTTTACATTCTCCATCAGATAGGTTGACTATATCCTCATCGCTTAACTCTCTGATATTTTGCTCTGTTCTTTCATTTTGACCCTATTTCTATTTTGGGGGCTCCTGTTAAGTTATAAGGGAGCAGGACCTTAGGTATTCACCTAAGCAGGGAAAACCTCCTTGCCGCACTGTGGCACCGTCTGTGGGGGAGGGGCCAGAGAGGGAATAATGCAGCCTCCCTGCTCATCTCTAGCGCACTTTTCAGCGATCTCGTGTGAGACTGGGAGTTTCTCCCACCTCGGCAACCGCCGTAATCCACAGCCACCTCTGAGTCTGTTTCCCCTTAAGTCAGCCCCTCCCTTGCAGCCTGCCACCTTGCTGCAGCCAGCCCCACCCCCATGGTCCACCGCCTCACTGCAGTTTTTCTCAGTCCACCACTTTACCTGTCTGGTTGTTCTCTTTGACTGTTTCTATAATTCTGTGGTTGTTGGAGTTCCATGCAGTTTGATTTTCTGGAACTTCTGGTTGCTTATTGATTGTAGATTGGTTGTTATCCTCCTGTTGGTTGTGCAAGGAAGCAAAGGGTTTCTACCTATTCCTCCATCTTTGCTGGAACTTAATTTTCCTGTTTACAGGCTTTGGTGAGCTAAAGTCAGGATGCTCAGGCTGGACATCTAAACAGGGGCCCTTATGGCTGCTGTCATACCAAGCCACGTATATGTCCTGCGGGAGGGCTGGGCAGTGAGAGGAAGGGCACGTGCAACCACCTGGTGATGCTGAGCAGCTTTGGGGAACTTTTGTTGATGGGTCATCCAGGAAACGTAGGATTATGATTGGCCCAGAGAAGGGGAATGCCATTCCTGGCCAAGGGAACAGCTTGAAGCATGTTTGGCAAAGACTAAGTCATTTAGTCTTGTGGAACCTGGGAAAGAGATTTGGGTTGAAAGACGGGCTCTTTTGCCTAACACTTGTTGAGCATGTACTATGTGCCAGGAATTTGGGTTCCAGGGAGAGAGTGGTGAATATGACAGGTAGATCTGGCCTTTGTGGGGCTTACTGATGGAGAAGAAGGCCCACTAACTAACCTAACACGTAAATCTGCAACAAACCAGCATCAGGTTGTGAAACAGGCCGTGAGGAAACAACTATGCAGTGACAGCGAGAGCACAGTGAACAGGAGAGGCTGCTCCAGAGAGGTGCTTGGGGATGGTGTCCCTGAGGAGATGATGTGTGGGCAGGAGGCCCGAGGGGGCAAGGGGGCCAGTCACAGGGGAAGGCAAGAGAGTTAACAAGCATGGGGCACTGCAAAGGCAAAGGAGGGAAACATGTGGAGGCTACTAAAAATCATCCTAAGTGGCTAGATCTAGGGGAGTGGACGCATAGTGGTATGGAAGGAGACTGCATCTTTCCTGAAGGCCCCTGAGAGCCAAGGCAAAGAGCTGGGATTTTATTAAAAGTGAAAAGGAAGCCACTGAAGGAAGTTAAGGAGTAGAGGGAGATGATTCAATTCTAGCTGCTATGCGAAGAACAGACTGGAGACTCAGGGCGGTAACACAGCAATCCGGAGACTATTGTAGATGACGAGATGAGTCGGCATATGGCAGTAGTGGAAAGCAGTAAGACGACTGGAGCCGGGTTTCAGAAATGGAAATGATTGAGCTTGCTGATGTGAGGTGGGGGCTGGAGTTGGGACTGAGACACACAATAAGGAAAAGGGAAACAAAGGATGTAACCTGTGTTTCTGGTTTGAGCAAACAGCAGGGGAGGGCCATTTATGGAGGTGGAGAAACTAAAGGACCAGCAGACTGCTGTGGGAAATCACAGGTTTGGTTTTGGCTATGTCTGTAAGATAAGTAAGTGGTGATACCAAGTAGATAGCGAGTGCTCAGAGAAAGATCTCAGCTGGTAATACAAATTTTGGAGTCATCACATACAGAGACTGTCTAAAGCCACAGCTATGAATGAGATCACCTAGGGAGTGAGTGTAGAGCGAGGAAAAGTGGGTCAGAGACTAAGTCCTGAGAAACTAACATGTAGAGGTTGGGTTGAGGAGTGAGGAGTAAAGCAGGAGGCAAATTAGACAAGCTGAGGCCAGTGTTTTTCCAGATGTGGGTCCAGAGGTGGCCAGTATCAACTGTACTGACACTGCCAGGAAGCCTAGGAAGAACAGGAGAGCAAAGCCATCCTCTGACTTGCCACTGCAGACACCTTCAGTGACTTTGGTGTATGATGGATATGGCAGCCAGAATGGCATGTGCTAAAGAATCAATGGAAAGTGAAATGCAGATAATTCTTGAAAGATTATGAAGGAAAGGTAAAGAATTGGGATAATAACTACGGGGGGTGTCATGAGGTCAAGGGGCTTTAAAATTTTTTTAGGTTAGGAGATACTAAAGTATGTTTGTACATAGATGGAAATACTCCACTAGAGAGTGGTTGAAATTAACACAGAAGAGAGAAGACAGCTGAAAGAGAAAAGTCTTTGAATTGGGATGGAGTACCAGTTTCCCAGGCCTGCTCTAATAAACTACCATAAACTTTGGGACTTAAAGCATGAATTTATTCTCTACAGTTCTGAAGGTCAGACATTCAAAATCAGTTTCACTGGACTAAAGTCAAATTGTCAGTAGGACCAAGGCCCCTCTGGAGGTTCTAAGGGAGAATTTGTTCCTTTGCTTTTTGCAGCTTCTAAGAGTTGCATTCCTTGGTTCATTGTCCCTGCCTTCATCTTCAATGTCTGCTGCGAGGCATCTTCAGATCTCTCCCTGCTCCGGTCACATCGCCTACTCATCTACCGTTAAGTTTCCCTCTGCTTCTTAGAAGGATACTTGCGGTTACACTTAGGGCCTACCCAGATATTCCAGGCTAATCTCTCCACCTCAAAATCCTTTAATCTGTAATCACATCCACAAAGTCTCCTTTGTCCTGCAAAGTCACACTCAGAGGTTCTAGGAGTTAGGTCCTGGAATGGCTCTAAAGCACCGGTGGAAGACTAGTCTTTGCTAGGAGGGGATTCTTTCTACTCCTTTTAACCCAAAGAAGAAGGGGAAGAGTCTCGTGCAGGGCTGCACAGATTTGGTGGTGAAAAGATGAGGGAGTTCAGGCTTTTGGCTTCAATCTTCTGAGAGAAGTATGAGGTCACGTTGACAGCTGAGAAGGATGATGACTGAAGGAGGGTGGAGAGGGAATTGCATAAGTGGGAAAACAAACTACCTTTTAGGCTTTTCAGCATCACTGCAGAGGAGCATGGCAAAGTTGCAAGTATAAGGCTGAGAACCCATGGGGTGTAATTTGGTCAGGAGGCAAGGGAAAGCATAGCAGTCTGGTCGATTGTGAGGAGAATGTGAGATGGTGGGATTGGGAGCTCAGAGGTCATGACAAGGGGACATTGAGCAAGTGAAAACTGTAAGTACAAGAGGTATTGGGCAGAGTGGGAAGCCTTCAATTCAGGCTTTGGAGACACTGCGTTTCTGGTTATGCTAAGTTCTAGGGTTTCCTTTTGGGAGGGAACCACTGAAGGATGGATAGATGATCATCCACCTAAATACTGAAGACACCGGGAGTGAAGAAAGGAAAAGGAAGCAAAGTCTTTAGTGAATGGGATGCTGGTGGGACAAGAGACCTGGAAGCAGTTAGATGAGGGAAGTAGGTGGATGACAGGAACTGCAAGAGCAGTAGGTACCATACCCAAAGGCACTGATTAAATGGGAGCTGGAGGTTTTGCCAGAGGAAGGGGGAGAAGTGGTTTGGAAGGAGCAATGGGAAGCAAGGAAGCTACATGCTTTACTTCCTGGCTCTAAGAGACTCAAGTGTGTAGGAGGGCTATGTTCCTGATTTTGTACTAAGAATCTGATGCAATAATAATGTGTGCTAATCCAGTGTGGGAATTTCCCAATATCACAGTAGAAGGGTTTGGGAAGTATGAGGTTCTGGGAGCATAGGGATGAGAGTCTGGCAACAGGTTATTGGAGAGGATCCCTGGACGTCTAGTGGTGAGTTTCACAAGGACACAAACCATATCACAGAGGGCCTTGATAAGAAATCTGTTTTATTTTAAGGTTGGGGGCAGGAGGGGATCTTGAGCAGCAAACTATTATGATCAAAGGCAGGCTTTAGGAAAATTAATTTTGAACTAAAGAGGTCCTTAGAAAGCTACTACAACAGGCCAGGATTAAAGTCTACTAAGGATTCAGGGTATAAATACTAAGAATGGTGAAAAGCAATGACAGTTCCAAGAAATGTGCTTGGTTTGAGTTATAAGGGAAATGAGAGAGCCAGTGGGGAATGATTCTCATGTTTCAAGCTTAAGTGGTTGGTAGGATTGGTTTTGAATGGACATTGATGGTTTTGGTATTTGGCAAACTGTGGTTAAAAGTGCAGCAGTGGCTGAACCCAAGGCTGGAGCCCTGTAATGACAGGTGAATCACTGGGCTCCTCCCTTTTTGCCAGGTCAGGAGTAACTGCCCGGCCCCCACTGTTTCCCAGACTGAGAATAAACCAGAAGGCAGGATCTGCGGAAGCAACCAGTGATTGTCCCTAATTTAGCTTCAAATCCCCAAGGCAGGGTCTGAACCTTTAATTACCATATGTGATACGGCATGTGTGCAGGTGTGAATGGTGAGGTGCCCAAGCCCAGGGGATACCTTTCAGCCATTCCACAAGTCCAGCCAGAATAGGGATGTTTTCATTCATGTTTATAACCCTAACGCACCATGACTTAGGGCACAGTACACAGTAAGACACCCCAGCTAGTCTTTTCAAGCAGGAGCCCTGCACAACTTGCCTAAGAGGAGGCTTTTACTTTTTCTCCTACTCATCCGCCAGTTAAGGCAGGGCAGGATTAACAGGCAAGGGTTCCATCACACCTCTGAGCTCAGGCTCAGTCACAGTTGAGTTCTGGCCAAGAGTGTGATTCATTCAGGTGCAAACTCCACCCACTTTTGCTCAATTTCCCACTTTCTGCTGACAGCAGCTCTTTTCTTCCCTTCATCCAAAGACTGTGTCTTTATGTATGGCAAGACTGACCGAGGCTAACGTTATGCTCTGTGGCATTCCTGCCTGGCCTCCCTGACCTTCAAATTTTACCCTCACTCCGATAACTGCCTGGGTTTGGAGAAGCACCTGGGGCCTGCAGGAGTAACCGGAACCGACTGGAGGCCAAGTACGCGAAACTCTCTCCAGGGTTAGGGCCTTCCATCCCCTCCCCTGCCTCGAGCTCCCGACGCGCGCGCACTTAGTGTCGGCCCGCAGCCCGCACTCGCCGGCCGGGGCGGGGCGAGGAAGGGGCGCGGCCTCCGTGGGGCGGTGCGTGGGGCGGTGCGCGCGGCGGGCTGGCGCCGGGGACCGGACCGGCCGCCGCGGCGAGAACGCGCCAGCCCCGCCGTGATGCCCGCGCGCCCCGGACGCCTCCTCCCAGCGCTGCCCCGGCTGCTGGCCTTGGCCGCGGTGCTGCTGCTACTGCTGCTAGGCCATGCCGGCGGCGGACGCGGGGGCGCCAGGGCCCAAGAGCCGGGCGCGGCGGGGGCGGCGGACGGGCCCCCCGCGGCCGACGGCGGGGACGGGGAGGACCCTCACGCCAAGCACCTGTACACCGCCGACATGTTCACGCACGGAATCCAGAGTGCCGCGCACTTCGTCATGTTCTTCGCTCCCTGGTAACTGGCCGCGCCGCCTCCTCCGGCCCCGGCCGGCGCGGGCCGGGCCCTCCAAGTCCTAGTCTGCGCTCCTGAAGCGGCCCGGGGCCTGGGGGCGCCGGGGAACCTCGGCGAGCCGGCAGCGCGGGGACGGGGGCAGTGCGGGCTGGGGCGCTCGCGGCTGACGTGGCGCTGGGCGGCCCGGGCGGTGCTGGAGGGGGCGGTCCCCAATGGGAGCCCGGGAATGGGCCGCCCCTCCCCCATCAAATCCCCCCTTCCGGGGACCCAGTCGGGGTGAGGGGGCCCCTCGCCCTTTGTGGCTGCTGGGAGTCTAGAAGCCATCCTTCAATCCCCTGCCCCAAACTTGCAGCGCCGGCCGGAGGCAGCGGCCTGCCTGAGCTGCCGTACCCTGCGGGCCACGTGCAGCGACCGCTGGCAACCTGAGGTCCCGCCGCAGACACGTACACGTCAGATTGCGTTCACGCGCTGCAGGGCGAATTGTACGGGAGTTTAATTGGAAAAGCAGGAATTCACAACGGTGTGATTTCTTACTTTGTGTGCTCGTGAGGTGGGAAGGGGTGGCTAGCCCAGGCAGAAGAGGGTCCCTGTGGGGGAGTAGTGCGAATTCTGAGGACGCCTCTGCAGCCCGGAGTGCATGGCGAGCTGTGCTCTTGGCTCTCTTAGGGCACCTCCTCCCCGCTGTCTCTTGGGGTCTGCTCCTCTAGAAACTGGCAAAGCTCGCCAGGTTGAACGGACGGTGTACCTCTTGCCCTGGTTCTGGGGTAGGGACTTCGTATTGGGCCTCCAGGCCAATCCCAGAGACCCCTACTTTGAGAATTGTCCCAGCAAAAGACAACAAGTAGTGCTCTTCTTCCACGGCACAGCTGCCCCAATGAAGGGAAGCTCTCACGGGGCAGAAAGAAAATTTAGGCACAAGGCGGTTTGCAGGCTTATTGCTGAATTTGGCGTCCATCCCTAGCATGGGGGAGAAGCTCATTGAGATGTGGGAAAGGGATGTGGGAAGGAATAGAGGGAAGATGCCTGAGGAAAAAACGGCCTATTCAGAAAATGTGCTGGCGGAAGTTGGAGGAAACTTTTTTCCCTTTCTCCTCATATTCAGGCTACAAACTGTGTTTTATTTCATTTGGAGTTAAAGAAACTTTTGGGGGCGGGTCTGAGTCACAGCTATTGTGTATCAACAGTGTTTAAAGTTTCCAAGAACCAACTGACTTGAATTTTTCAGAACCACTTTTTGTGTAGAAAATACATTGTACATAAAAGTAATTATTCGTAGTTACTCTGGGAAGGAGTATTCGCAGAATAACTATTGCAGTTATGTACACTACTTAATTGGAATTTATACCAGTGGAATAAATCTGTCTGAATTTTTTAATTTTTATTTTTGAAAGAAAAAAATGACACATAGACATAGTCCAGTGGAGGTTTAATTTCAGAGTTTCTGTAATACTTACCAGCTGGTCCTGGATTGAATGAGGGAGAAGACTGGCAAATTTGAGCCCTTGGTATTAACTAAATTCCTTTTTCATTGTATGTGGTTTATAGACTTTTAGGAGGATGCCCCAAGAAAAAGTAACTTAAAGTTTTTATTTTGAAAAAAGAAAGTTTTGATTTTGCTTCTGAATAGTCTTACTACAGAATATTTAAACAAAGATGTATGGGGTTTTCTATGACAGCATTTAAAAGTTCGACTTCAACAGCAGATTGGAAATATACAGAATATGCTGTGGGGTCCTCCCCACCCATCTCCTACCAGTTTCAGTGTCTCTGGAATATTGGAAGTCAACCTGTGATTTGGGATCGGGGGTACCATGTAATGAAAACATTGATCTATGTATTTTTACTCTTAACTTGACAAATGTAGGGTAGTCCCGCTGCTGAAGATTTTGTGCCATCATCTCTTGGGCTAGTTTGCAGGTCACACTGAACCTGAAGATGACAAAGAGGTCAAGGTTGGGGCCACCTCCTTGGGAGGACAAGGTAGCTTTGCTCTATTACATGGCCACAGGCCACCTTCTGAATGCAGCTTCTGTCTCAGGTTCATGCTGTAGCCAGAAGGGTCCCAAACCAGAAGTGCCAACTACATGACACCTATGGATCTATCACTGAGAAATTGCCAAACGCTTAGTACATGCCAAGCATGTGCTAGACACAGAAAATACAGTGGTAAAAAGGATAATGCTGTCTCCTTGGCCTTTGCACCACATATACTTACATATAACACTGATTTTCCCTCACAATTATCTTCCAGAAAAGAGGGAACTATATTGTATTTGGGTCTTTTATAAAGCAGGGATTCTCTTAGCTCGCCAAGGAAATGCTGCTTAGGAAAGACACATTTGCTCAAAGCAAACGTTTTTTGTGCTACTTTTAGATGCATATTATTGAGATCATCTGTCAAAGAAGAAAAGAGAGATTTTATTGAGAAATTATTTTGAGGGTAAGCAGGTGTGTTAAAGATCGCTTTAAAAAGCAGTACAGCAAGTAGTTCCATTGTAAGCATCATAACTACACACTTGGCAGGTGAATGGGGAAAACCCCACGTGCCACAGTGATTCGCAACTCTGCTTGAAGCTTGAGGTAAAGTTTCTAGTATTGGCTCATACAGAATTAAAATACGGCCCTGCAGACAGCTGACAGTGAAAGAAGATAATCAGCTATATGACTCAATAGATTCAGTTGATGAGAAAGAAGCTGATTCTGTCAAGAAATGTGAAGACTAGCAAGAAGCAATAATTCTAAGTAAACATTAAATGATAGGTGATATAAAAATATCTGCGTAGTTAAATTCATACAGTAAATATTACAAGCATTCATCTGATTCTATCAAACTTAGAAGTTTGAGTGGACACAAATGCTTTTAAAGCTTCTTATTGGAAAACATGCAGGACTGATTTCATTTGGGGGTTGCCTTGCAGTAGTGGACACTTGGTGGTATAGTAGAAGAGACCTGACTGAAATAATAATGGGTCAGGTATAGCAAGAAGTGCTAAGCTGCTGCAGTAGAGGGAGAATAAGGTTGCTTTCCAGAAGAGGAGGGGAAGAAAATGGGTACCAAATAGCCTGGGAAGTCAGGCTGACTTCTTGAAGGAAGTGACACCCAAACTAAACCTCTGGGCAAATAGGAATTAGCCAGGTGGGTTTAGGAAGGGAGTGTCAGAGAGTGTATTTTGTGATTCCCAGAGCAAGCCAGGCTCTGGCCCTTTCAGAAAACTGCAAACACTGCAGTGTGGCTCAGGGATAGACTGACTGCAAGGGAAGGTGGTAGCTAGGGCATCAAGTTGAAGTGGGAGGTCAGCAATTTGGATTTTGTGGATGTTGGAATGTTTAAAGTTTTCCTGGGGGTTTCTGAGACTCTCCTCATTTTTTTGAATTCTTGTTTCTTCATTCTTTTCTGGTTGGATGTTTTCTTTGTTCCTTCTGGTCCACACCATTGATTTGAGTTCCAGTTTTCTTCCCATCACTATGGATTTCCTGTACATTTTCCTTTATTTTCCTTAGCATAGCCTTCATTTTTTCATCTAACTTGTGACCAAATTCGACCAATTCTGTGAGTATCCTGATCACCAGTGTTTTGAACTGTGCATCTGATAGGTTGGCTACCTCTTTGTTGCTTAGTTGTATTTTTTCTGGAGCTTTGATCTGTTCTTTGGTTCGGGCTATTTTTTTTTTTGTCTTGACGCACCTGTTACGTAGTGAGGGGCTGAGCCTTAGGTATTCACCAAGGTGGGAAAACCCACGTGGCTGGGTTGTGACGCTGTGTGTGTGGGAGGGGTCTAAGAGGGAACAATGGTGCTTCCTACACTCTCTGCCAGCTTTCAGTCACTTCCCCCACTTTCCACAAGTAAATTGGGCCCTTCTGGTGCTGATTCCCGTGTGGGTGGGCTTGTGTACATACCAGGACCCTGTGGGTCTCTCCAACGAACTCTCCTGTGAGACTGGGTGTTTCTCCCACTGCTGCCTCAACCTCCACAGGTGTTTCAGTCGGTAGTTTGAGGCTTTATTTCCCCGCACTGGGACCCTGGGCTGTGCGGTCAATCCCACTCCCCCTTTGTTTCGCCTGGTTTATCTGTGCACGAATGTGGGACCACCTGGTCCCCTGCTGCCTTGCTGGCCAGCTGCAGCCTTGCGCGCCCTGCTCCATAATCCACCACTTCGCTGGGTCTACCAGCCACTGCCTTGCTCACCGTGGTCTGCCAGCCACCGTGCCTTGAGTCCTCTCCACCCCAGCTGCCCGTCTCTACCCCTCCTGCCGTCTGGATGAATGTTTCTTCTTTAACTCCTTGGTTGTCGGACTTCCATACAGTACGATTTTCTGTCAGTTCTGGGTTGCTTTTTGTTTTTAAATTGTTGTTGTCTTCTTTTGGTTGTGCAAGGAGACACAGTGTGTGTACTCACACCTCCACCTTGGCTGAAAGTCCAGGAGTGAGGTTTTGTAGTACTTGCGAGCTAACCCCTCTCTGCTGTGGTGTGAAGAAAGGAGCAGAGAGCCCTGTTTCCCTGTGGAAATGGCTGAAGAGGTGGATTGGGCATCCTCTGACCCTGCACTTAGTATGCGTGTTACTCACCTTGTTACAGGTGCGGGCACTGCCAACGGCTGCAGCCCACTTGGAATGACCTGGGAGACAAGTACAACAGCATGGAAGATGCCAAAGTCTATGTGGCGAAGGTGGACTGCACAGCCGACTCAGACGTGTGCTCTGCCCAGGGGGTGCGAGGGTACCCCACGTAAGTGAGAAGGGCTTCCCGTACCTTCCAGGTTTTCCACATCTTACGACCCGCTGCCTTTGGCTGTAGAAAGTCCATATTACATTTTTGGTATCTGCCTTTCTAGGCGAGTGGGGAGGACATGCTAAATTTAAGCAGGCAGTCCCTGCTGTTAGGGAAAGGTTGTATTTACCACTGGGTCTGTGTTAGATGACTTTTTGTGCCTCATTTGGAAAAAAACTTTTATTAATCAGCATGGGTTTGCCTGTTATAAACAATAAGAGCATATGTTTGCGAGACAAAAATGGTCATCTCCATGAAATCCTGTCATGTTTGATGTTCACAAGTACATTTACACAATGAGTACAGATTTTATCATCAAATCAGTATGAATTTTTGGTCACTCTGTTATTCCTAAACATCCTTCCTAGAGTAATTTCCCAGGTGACAGGCAGAGGCTATTTCTGTTGGACAGAAGGTAACAAGATGGAATACAGCAGTTCTGACAAGTGGTGCTACTCACTCCCTTGACAGTTAAAAGAGTTTTTTGGTTTTAAGAAACAGAAATTGAAACTGACTTAATAAACAAAAGAGGGTAGTAATTAGTAGGCTATGGGGGAAGCTCTGTGAGATTCAGCTCCAAAGATTTGGGAGCCTGTTTTTACCGTGTCTCCTGTAAGGTGACTTAACTTTCTGGCTCTGCAGCTCCCTGTTGCCATGGTGTTCTTGGGCCCACCACTAACTGGCCTGGCTTGGATGGGATGTTCATTCCGAGAACAGCCCTTGTGGCTAGAGGGGCAGAATCTTGTGCAAAGACCACAGCCCTGTTCAGAACACATGGCGACTGTTGGAGTGAAGAGCCCTTCTCCAAAAAAAGGGAAGACGCTGTTTCCAGAAGGATGGGGGAGAGTTGGTGTTGCAACACCCGAAATAGTTATTCAAATTGATGAATTAAGTAAAGTCTATATTAAACCTGAGCTCTATCTTCAATTCTGAGAGTTACCATGGAAAAATGGAAGGAACTCTGGGCTGGAACCTAGAAGCCAGTGTTTGAATCCCAGCTCTACCATCTACTTATCATGCAGCTCTGGCCACACTATTTAACCTCTGAGTCCAAAGTAGGTTGCCGATACTCACTTCAGCCCCCTAAACATCCTTATGAAATGAAATGTGAGCAAACACTAATCTGAAAATACCCAGCAAATGTTAGGTTTCCCCTAACATTTGGAAACTTGGCATTTCCATATAGGACTCAGAATTCTCGGTCTTTGCTGAATGCTTGCTAATCCCAGTGCCATAATTCAAGTATACATCAAGTCAGGTCAGATAGAGAGAAAATTTTCTACTGTATGTACCTACCTGAAAGGCATCACCGTGCTGTGCTTCACAGCATTGCCTTTAAAGTAAACGCTGCTTGGATGGAGAGCATCCCAAAGAAGCGGTCAGTGAGTAGTGGGAGCAGGTGAGGAGGTGGACGCTTACCTGTTGAGAGCCTATTACTTCAAGGTACAGGGGCAGTAGAAATGGCTGGATGGTTGGCTCTGGTGTCCTCTATCTTTTTTTAAAATTTTTATCTATTTATTTTTAGAGAGAAGGGAAAGGAGGGAGAATGGGAGGGAGAGAAATATCAATCCGTTGCCTCTCACATGCCCCCAGCTGGGGACCTGGCCTGCAACCCAGGCACGTGTCCTACCTGGGAACTGCACCAGCATCCTTTCAGTTTGCGGAATGGCATCCAGCCCACTGAGCCACACCAGTCAGGGCATGGTGTCCACTCTTAAGCAGCTGGCCATCTGTGGCCATGTGGATGCGTACACCACAAAGCGTGCCAGAGGGAAGGCGAAACAACAGGAACTGCGATAGGGCTGAGAGAGCACGTGTTGGGGGCAACAGAGAGGGGAGTAGAGGGCTCCACCTGGACCCGGTTCTACGAGCTCTCTGGTGCAACTCCACAGATGCTCTTCACGGATTTTAAAAGGTCCATCTTGGATCATGTGTCCTGGTTTTTATTTAGGAGACATGGTCTCCTCCCACCAAAAAAACATGCCCTGTTTTTGTGTTGTAAAAAAAAGTAAATTGAGCTTACGCTCTGCTGAATGAGGTTTGGGAGGGACCTCTGTGACCCTGACACACAGGAGGCAGCAGGAGCTGCCTTTTATTGAAGGCAGGAGGCAGAGTGTGCTGCACAAAACACAGTCATGTTAGGGCATTCAGAGTTACCTGTTGAGCTTGTCCTTCCTCCAAATGGTACTCATCTCAGAGAGATGTGGCAGGGCCTGAATTGGACAGTGAATGTAAGTGCCTGAGCTTCCATGTCATTCTCCCTGTTCACCTGGAACTGGAGGGAAGGATTGGAGAGGGAGGGCATTTCAGTTTCCATACCTGTACAGGTGGCTCACTGCTCAGGAAGATGTTTTGAGGTCTTCCTGTTGAGCCAGAAAATAATCTTTATCATCTTGGAAGATGTGAGCATAGGCAGGACCGAATGAAGGAGGTTTCCTGGGGCTACCGTAACAAAGCACCACAAACCACCAGCCTTAAAAACAGAAATTTATTCTCACAGTTCTGGAGGCTGAAGCCTGAAATCAAGGCATCCGTGGGCCCTGCTCCCTCTGAAACCTGTCAGGGAATCCTTCTTTGCCTCCTCCCAGCTTCTGGGGGTTTGCTGGCATCTTTGGTGTGCCTTGGCTTGTAACTGCCTCAGTGCAATCCTCCATCCTCACGTGGCTTCACGTGTGCAGGACTCTCTGTGTGTCCACACTTCCCTTTTTTATTAGGACACAGTCATAGTAAATGAGGGCCCACCTATCAGCCTCAGTTTAATTTACCTCTATAAAGACCCTATTCCTACATAAGGTCACATTTTCAGGTACTGTGTGTTAGGACTTCAACAGATCTGTTTTGGGGGCATAGTTCAACCCATAACACCACACCATCATTTGTAGTAGAACTGTCATCACACTTTGCCAGAGTGACCACACATGGCTATATCTCCCCTACAGTCTCCTTGAAAAGAAATAGGTCACCAAAACAACAACAAAAACAGGTGCTCATGTGGAGGTTCACGATAGAGAAGGTTGGGGCTGTACTTTGGCCTTCTGCACCGTAGCTCTCTCTCCATCACCTCCTTCATCTCCATCTACAGTGAGGATTAAAGTCAGACTGAAAAGTCTGTACAGGAAGCTCTGGTTTTATCCCTAGGATCTAAAAACATTAGGAAGAATCTCAGACTTGGGCAGACAGAAAGATTTTCAACAGGAAGAGGTTTTTTGGGTTTTTTTTTAATTATTTATTTTGTTTTGCTTAAAGCACACCAAGTTAGAAAAATATCACAGGTTAGGTTTTACTGATTTTAAAGTTAGCAAAGAAATGGGCAATGAGTGTGACAATGCCTGATGTTTTGAGGATCCTGAAGCTCTTTGGCGGAGGGAGGTGCTCGGAAGATAGAAGGGAGGTGGAGAACAGTAAGCATCTTCCAGTTGTCTGGGCAAAGCATGTACTTCCAGAGTTCCATGCAGTCCCAAGGGTGGGTGTGGGCATTCATCATTGTGAGATCATACTTTGGAGTTGTTTAAAATGTTAAACTTCAGGAAGTCCCAGGCACACTGGCCAAATCTAGTTAGGTTTTAGCCTTTTGTTATGCTTATAAAAGTATAAGCTATTGAGGAAGCAGCACTAGGAGCTCTGTCTAGAAAAAGTCCAGCTATTGTTAATATAACAAGAACAGTTTGTGCGACATCGATGTGACCTGGCAGCAAAGGCAACTGGACTGGAATGCACATGTATGAACAATGACGCCTTCACTGTACTAGTCAGTGGTGGCAGTAGATGCCGTTGAGTGAGCAGGTGTACTGTGTGGCCATTGCATTCAAAATGAGCGAGTAGAGCAATGAATCTGCATCAGATTTTGCATAAAGCTCGAACATTCCTCCACAGAAACTATTCATATGATTCAGAAGGCTGAAGCTGTGGGCAAACTGGTGATTGGCAGCTTCATCACAACAAGGCACCCACTCATGCATCACTTCTCATGCAGGGTTTTTTGGTGAAACATCAAATCACCCAGGTGACTTAGCCCCCCACAGTCCAGATTTGGCAGTCTGTGACTTCTGGCTTTTCCCAAAACTATAAAACCACCTTTGAAAGGGAAGAGATTTCAGACCATCAGTGAGATTCAGGAAAATACAATGGGACAGCTGATGGAGATTGGGAAAACTGTGTGAGGTCCCAGGGTGCCTACTTTAAAGGGGACTGAGGCATCATTATCCTGTGTACAATATTTCTTGTGCCTTGTATCATCTATAATGTCTTTTTCATAGTACATGGCTGGATACCTTCTGGACAGACCCAGTATATTCTTATTGGAGGCACATTAGTAAAGTCACCTAAGCCCATCACAGGATCTTAGCTTCTGGATAAGGCCAGGAAGCCCATTTTAATTTAGATACCTATTCCAACCAATGTGTTGGTTTTCTTATACAGCTCTGAAACTTCACTGTAAGACATTTGGGGAGTTAGCTAATCAAACCCACAGTTCTGATTTCTGCACATCTGATTTTTACCTTTTGACACTACATATTGGGCATTTGCTAACAAATACCATGTACGTGCTTGTACAAGTGTTAGGGGTGTTGTAGATGAATAGGCTTGCCAAAAAAAAGCTAGTCTGCGTTGTTTGTGTCAAGAGCCTTGACATCTTCTCTTAATTTTGTCAATGGAAGAATTAATCCCTACCACCCCTATTCCTTGGCACCTTCTGCTAAACTTTATCAGAAACGTGTTTCTCCATTATCAGTGGCATGATACATGATTTGGATGTATTAATTTCAGCCTCAGGCAATGTCTTTTGCTCACATCTAAAAAATGCTTCATATTCTATCTGCAGATATCATCAGCGGCTAATATGTGTAGAAAAATGGACAAGATTCCTTCTCTGTGGAGAAGTGAATAGACTGTATCGGCGAATGTCAAGGTTGTTCTTGTAATTGGAGACTTCAATTCTCACAGTACCTGGATATTCATGCTTTGTAAGAGTAGAGTAGTTGACACGGTAGCCTGGAAATACATTTATTGCAAAACAATGCTATTTCTATTACAGTTCTGATTTTTAAAATGAAAAAGAGCAGGATATAAAATTACTAGAGTCTGGAAGGATGTCAGATACCAAGCAGGGAAAAGCTTGAGAGTTCGGCACAACTGAGCGCTTGCCACTTGGCGTTCAGTTCACGGCATCAGGCTTGATGCGTTCGTCGCAGCTTTATTTTTCTTGAATAAAATGTAAAACGTTTAAAGGTTTAGGATTAAGTGAATGTATTATCTTTTCCTTGGGCAAGTTTTATCAGAGAGTGGCAGACGCATGCTTGGCTGCAGTCCATCGATAACGCATTTTCTGATTGCTTCCCTAAACGAGTTTGCTCCCTGATAAGGCAGTGCTCTTTACTCAGAGCAGTGCGAAGCACTTTGAAAATCTGCTCTGTCTCATCATTTTTTACCCTTGCAGCTTGAAGTTTTTCAAGCCTGGCCAAGAAGCTGTGAAGTACCAAGGTCCCCGGGACTTCCAGGCGCTGGAGCAATGGATGCTGCAGGCGCTGAGTGACGAGCCTGCCGTGAGTGCACAGGAAGCCTTCCCCCCTCCTTCCTACATTGTTGGGTGATAAAGAGGCCAGTGTAGGTGAAAAATTAGGGATGCCATTTTTAGGCTAGCTTTACTTTTTTAGAACTCATTGGTATAATAAGTAAAGATTAACTTTTTTCCTTCTCAACTTTTTTATTGTGGTAAAGTTTGCCATCTTCACTGTTGTTAAGTGTACAGTTCGGTGGCATTAAGCACAGTCACGATGTTGTGCAGCCATCACCACCGTCCATCTCCAGAACGCTCTTCATCTTTAAAACTGAAGCTCAGTATAATTAAACACTAACTCCTCATCCTCCCCCAGCCCCCGGCAACCACCATCTACTTTTTTCTCTATGATTTTAACTCTTAAGTACCTGTATAAGTGAAAAAGATTAACCTTTTAAAAACTTTTTATTATGAAATATTCAAACATGACCAATAGTAGAAAGAAGAGAGTAGTGCAGCAATTTTCAACCACCATGCTTCAAGACTTTTTGAAACATGCCATACCTGACTATTTAGTCAGGGGCACTGGCCTCTTTTCCCTTAGACTACCAAATAAAAAGTGACAACAGCCAACACAACAATAGCCTGTGGTGTAAATGAATCCAAATTATACCTAATTTTTTTGTCAGATTGGCAAAATATGTATTTTTTGGTATGCCACAAAATTTTTATAATTACTTTGCATATGCCATGAGGTGAGGAAGGTTGAAAATCGCTGGTCTGGTGAATGTTATACGCGTGATGAGGGCTGTGATGAAGATGGTCCCATGTGCTCATCCCCCACTTCAGTAACTGTCCCTCTTTTGTCAACCTTGTTTTGTCTTGCCTGCTTCTCTATCTCCTGTTTGGCTGCAGAGTGTCATTTGTAAGTATTTGAGTATGTATCTGACAGTTCCCCCTAGTACTTTTTAACATGGCCTCACGACTGCCACCTGTAATACAATTAACGATAATTCCTCAGCATCAGAGG
Source organism: Glossophaga mutica (assembly GCA_039655065.1). NCBI lineage: Eukaryota > Metazoa > Chordata > Mammalia > Chiroptera > Phyllostomidae > Glossophaga > Glossophaga mutica. Next base: position 89,292,559 of record CM077307.1, on the reverse strand, counting down.
TTGACTCTCGCCCACCTGGGGTCAGGGCCAGGCCTGAGCCAGGGTGTCCTGTGCAGGCCAGCTTTGGTCCTCCTGCCTGCCTCCCACAGCTACCAGCTGGCTTGTACGTCTACTCCCTGTACCCAGAATGCGGATCTTTCCTTTTCCTCTCCACCTTTAGTCTGTAAGAACCTTGCCAACTTTGCTGATAATGTAATTTAATACTCTTAAAACTTTTAGCATCCTAATGTTCCTCTCTCCATTAAGGGTAGTATCAGGAAATTGGTGGAAACTATGATTTCTGAGATATTTTTTAAAGACATGGCTGTGTGTAAAATGTTACTTACTAAGAAAAATTTATAATCATCTCCCTCTCCATTTGGTGTTGGGAGTCCTCTAATTTTTTTAAATCACTGTGATCACAAACAATGCGTCGTGTCCCTCCACGTGTGGTACTTACAGATTCACGCCGAGTGCCTGGGCCCGCGAGGCTCGGCTGCACGTGGACGGTCTGTGGAGTCGCGCTGGGGAGGGACTGGAAGGAGCGCCAGCATTCCCATGCTGTGTGTTTCTGATGAAAAATGTCAGAACAGCCAAAGGCTTTGAATGTGACTCCAATTAAAAACTTCACTTAGACTGCTTTATTGTGTCAGGTAGATATTCGCAGACATGGAGGTTCTTTTGCTCATGTGCAACCCCAGCAATCTTTGTGGGGTTGGGGGGTCTTTGTGGCACATCAGCTGTCCCCTGAGTGTCACAGCTGCTCAGAAGCCGGCTGCTTCCTGAGTGCATCTACACCTCACATTTTAAAGTCTATAAGTATATGATGAAGAATGTTGGAATTTGGTGCTGAATAAGTTGGCCAGAGTCTTATCTAATTTTAGGTAATGGGAAAACCACAAACCTCTCAGAGAGTAAATTTGCATCTCAGTTACGGCAAGAAAGCTGGATGAGCCAGGTGTGACTTTCATATAGATTTAAACTTCACATTGTTTCCTTTGTGAAAGTGTTCTCTGACGGGGGAGGCTAATTTTAAAAGGAGTTAATAGTCTCAAAAAAAAACTTTTATAATAAACATTTTACAAAAACAAAAAACAAAACCAACCTCCTGTGCTGACTTTATTTAAGAAACCAGCAGCCAGTATCGGGATGGCAGGGAGACTTCACCTTGTGGGCCAACTTCCCTTAAGTGGGTTGACAGCCCGAAGTGCAGGCTGGAAGGACAGGGAGGCCGGGTCCAGGAACAGCTTAGGTGTTTGGAGAAGCAGCGTCCTGTCTCCTGTGGAGGGAGGGGGCGTGGTTGTGTGGGATCCACCCATCACCACTCTAGAACCACAGTTAACCCACTGGCCATATCTCAATATGGTCTGTGCAGTAGGGTCTCACACAATTGCGGAAACAATGATAGCATGCCTTAGTGTAGAAACAAACTTTATATTATGAATGGAAAATCCTTTCCATTTGAATTTTGCTGTTTATTGTAAGCAAAAACTTTTTTAGAAGTTTGTCTCATCCGTATTTATACCTAAGTAACTTGATATATACATTTTTATGTTTATACAGGATAAATTTAGATTCCCCTCTAGTTACAGCAATAATAAAGGAACTCATAGGAAAAACCTACCGTTTCTTACAGTCTACTCCAATTTTTATATTTCCATGTTTGCTTCCATATTTTTTCTTAAAACATTTATATAAATAGTTTATTATCTTTTTATATAGGTATGTTGTCTTTATACTGATCATATATTATGTGGATTTGCCATAATTCAGCTCTTTTCTGTTAATGGTTATTTAGTATTTATAATTTTTCTGTCAACAGAAATGCTATAAGGAACATGTTTATCTTTGTAAAGGACATTTTTTGCCACCTTTCAGTGATGTTTTTAGAATATATTCCCAGACATAAAATATCAAGAGAGAAAAAAAGACCACTTTTACTTTTATGCCATTGCTCAATATTGGAAGAGTGCTTTCTTAAGAATCTGGACTGGGAGCTTCGGGTCAACATGGTGACATAGGCGGACATGACTCGCCTCTTTGCATAGCCACATCAAAAGTACAACTAAAATATAGAACAGCCATCATTCAGAGCCATCACATATCAAGTTGAATGGAAGTCTCACAACTACGGAATTGAAGAAACCACATTCATCCAGACTGGTAGGAGGGGTGCGGACACAGAATGGGCTGGCCCCATACCCAGATGGATAGAAACTCAGAAGGGATATCTCATAGGCGAGGAGTCCCAGCCCCACACCAGGGCCCCTAGCCCAGGCTCCAGTGCCAGGAAGACAAGTCCCCACTACTTCTGGCTGTGAAAACCAGCAGGGATTGAGCCAGTGGAAGAGGCTGCTGGAGCGCTAAGCAGTTCCTCCTGGGGAAGCCACACACAGACTCACCTATTCAGACTTGCTCCCTCTGAGCTCCAGCACCAGGGTGGCAGCTTGAAAGGGCACTGGTGGTATACAGGGAGAGACTCAAGTATCTGGCATTGCAATGAGCAAAGGCCATTGCCCTTTGCTGAGCCCTCCCCTCACAGAGCTGATAGGGCTGGTACCATGTCTGAGACTCCATCAACCTGGCTAATACTGCGTAACCCACCTTGGAGACCCGTAGAGGCTCTATCCTACCCAACTTACAGGCCCACCCAAGCTGCTTTTTCATAAAAATGGCTAGTCTTAACTCCTAAATCCTATCAAACAAGCAACAGCTGGCTTCATTGATCCTTAGCAGAAGCCAGATCTAGAGTCACAATTAGGCTTCACCTGGAAATCTCCAAGCCCAGCATAAGTACCAGCCATCTCAGATTGTTTTACACCTCAGGCAGGGTGGCCCCAGGCAAAATACAGGTGGGGACTGATCTTGACCTGTACCACTGAGGAAACCCGAAAACCAGCACATTCAGTGGACAGCTACCATGTGGGAGCACCACCACCCTTCCCCTGCACAGCTGATCTTCCATGGAGGGTGGAGGTTGGTGGTCAGTGGTCACAGTCAGTCCTTCCAGCTGACTGGTCTGGGTAAATCCCTCCCATTGGCCTGCCAACAGCAATCAAGGCTCCACTACAAGAGGAGGGTGTATCCAGCCCACACAAAGAGTATATCTTGAGTACCCAGCTTCGGTGATAGGGGAGGCTGTGCCACTGGACCCTACAGGACACCTACTATATTAGGCCACACTACCAAGACATGGAGTCATAGCAGCTCTACCTAATACGTAGAAACGAATTCATGGAGGCTGCCAAAGTGAGGAGAAAAAGAAACATGGCCCAAATGAAAGAACAAATCAAAAATCCAAAAAAAAAAAAAGAACTAGGTGAAATGGAGATAAGCAATCCATCAGATGCAGAGTTAAAAACACTGTTTATAAGGATGCTCAAGGAACTTAGTGAGGACCTCAGCAGCATAAAAAAGACCCAGTTAGAAATGAAGGATACAATAATTGAAATAAAGAACAATATACAGGAAATAACAGTAGAATGGATGAAGCCAAGAACCAAATCAATGATTTGGAACATAAGGAAGCAAAATACAACCAATTAGAACAACAGGAATAAAAAAGAATCCCCCCCAGATGAGGATAGTATAAACAGCTTCTGGGACAACTTTAAGAGGTCCAACATTCACCTCATAGGGGTGTCAGAAGAAGAGAAAGAGCAAGAGATTGGAAATCTATCTGAAAAAATAGTGAAAGGCAACTCCCCTAAGTTGGTGAAGGAAATAGACATGCAAGTCCAGGAAGGGCAGAGAGTCGGAGAGTCCCAATTATGGATGCAAAGAGGCCCACTCCAAGCCATATCATTATTAAAAGGCCAAAGTTTAAAAACAGAGACTCTTAAAAGCAAGAGAAAAGAAGTTTGTTACTGAAAGGTTGCCTGATGGAGGGAGGAGGGAGAGAATGAGCAAAGAGGTGAGGGGATTAAGAAGTACAAATAGGTAGTTACAGAATACCCATGGGGATGTACAGTACAGTATAGGAAATGGAGTAGGCAAAGACCCATGGACATGAACAGTGTTGGGGGACTGCTTGAGGGAGTGGGGGTGTTGGGTGGAGGGGGGCCAAAGGGGAAAAATCAGGACAACTGTAGTAGCATAATCAATAAAATATAATTTAAAAATATATAATTACTCTATTTAAAGAAAAGAATCTAGAGTGTACCCGTTTCTGTGATGTGCTGTGGTGTTCCCATGAGGGCGGGCACCTCTCTGGTGTCTGCCCTAGAGCACAGGAAGTGAAAATGTCCCCTAAGTGCTGTAAATAACATCTCAGTACAAAAGCCCTTTAAACGCCTTATAACACATAGAGTGTTTTGTTTCACCTTTTTGGAACTCTTAGCCATCATTCCCTTGAGCATCCTTTTGTGCGGGTGCTTAGCACTTTGAAAGTTTGACAAATCAGCCACAGAAAGGAAAACTTCATGGGCTTTATGATTTCAACTCTGTACACCTCTGAGCTGTCAGCACTTTCAAAGCTTTTAATGACATAACTTGAGTATTCTTTTTAGTAGAAATATGAACTGCCACAAAGCAATTGAGTAATAACCATGTGTCTACAGCAAAATGGTAGTTTAGAGATCTTTTCTTTACCCCAGCTGTACTGGCCTCAAAAACTAAGAAATTTAGAATTGCGTAGTAAGTACTATGGTAACTGTGCGGTGGTGCATGGTGGTGTTTGCTCAGGTACTGGCGGAAGTGTCTTCCTTAAAAAGCCACTTATTGCACCTTCGTTGTTTGTTTCTGTCCCAAACTTAGTCATGTGAGTTATATTTCTTAAAATTACAGCTCATGTTTGCCTGTGGTTTTATCTTTGTTGCCTTGATTCATCTAAATTTAGCTTCTCATCACCTACCTTTCTTTTATCACATCCGTCAGTGCTTTCCCTCACAGTTTCTTTTTTGTTGTTGTTTTCTCTTTTTTACCATTTGTGTGAATAAATGATAGCGAGGTCATTCTCTTCTCTGGTGGTTTTTCATTCTCAGTTTTGTCTACTTTGGTACCTTTGTGTGTTTAGGTATTTCTTCCTTCAGAGCCAGTCGATCAGGAATTTCATTTTGTACTCTAGGTGAAATCTCAGATCACATTTCAAACAGTGGGACAGAGTGCTAGGGGAGAGCCTGTCCTTCAGTTTTTCTGCTCTGTTTAGTTGTGTTTGGGGCAGCAAAGGACAGGTTGAGGCAGAGATGGCTGCCACCTACTTCCCTCCGCTGTCAGTGCTAGCACATTGCTGGGGAAGGAGGAGGAGGTTGGCAAGGGGCTTCTTACTGAAGCCTCCGAAGACCTGACAGTCCATTCCTGCCCTGGCCTCATTTCCCTCAACACAGCAGCATCCCACATAGCTGCAAGGTAGCCAGGTGAGGAAGATCTGCAGAAGGCTCTGGCCAGACACAGGTCAGCTCTCTGATGGGTTTCACTAAGTTTTCACTGACGAACTCAGTGACTGTGTTCTTGTTTCTTCCCATTAGACACCAGAGCCAGAAGCAGAACCACCCAGAGCCCCTGAGCTCAAGCAGGGGCTGTATGAGCTCTCCGCAAGCAACTTTGAGCTGCATGTCGCACAAGGTATGGCAGGCGCATTTGTGGGCATTCCCAGTGGGGTACATACCTCTTAGAGCCACTGACCATCCGTCACTCCCTGGCTTGCTGGGCTTGTCCTTCTTGCCACTTGAGGACTCGTAGGAAGCAGCATCCATGGCACTAAGACAGGGTTTCTCTCTTCAGAACCCATTAACATCACCCATTAATACCACTTTATTGCTCTTCCTTTCGGGAATTATTCCTCCTTTTTTCTCTGTTCTTATGGAAATGAGATTTGTTTTTAAAGCTTTAATTTATTTATTTTTAGGCAGAGAGGAGAGAGGGAGGGAAACATCAATGTGTGGTTGCCTTTTCTGCACCCCCTACAAGGGACCTGGCCTGCAACCCAGGCATGTGCCCTGACTGGGAATTGAACTGGAGACTCTTTGGTTCGCAGGCTGGCACTCAATCCGCTGAGCCATACCAGCCAGGGTGAGAATTTTAATGCTAAGCTAAAGCAATGGGTGTAGAAATTTGGAGTTCATAAATCATGAGTGACATATTTGATTTGTACACTAGCTGGACAGTGCATCCATGGGTAAGAAAGTGTCTATATTCATGTTAATCATGTGCTTATTGATCTGAGGCAGAAACAACACTTTCTCTTATCTGTTTAAACTACAATTTCATTTGGTTGAGCCATTATAACATGTGTTTTAGAATACGTGCTCTTTACATGTAGAATCTTTTTTAGACTATATCTCATCTTTGAAAACGGTCTCCTAAATATTAAAATGCTGTGTGTACTACTTCTAATATCAGTAAGTCCTCCTTTCCTCACATGTTTCAGAAGAGTTGGCTCAGCAGTGAATGACTTGAAGGTAGATTCAGCTTTCTTGCTGACTCCATTCTCAAATGCTGCCATGAAGAGAAATCCTCCCATAAGATTGGGTTGGAAGTGCTGTGAAAGGGGCTTAAAATCATATCTGGCTTTGTAACTTCATGCCTGCTGAGAGTCAGCCCCGCCCCACCCAAGGTCTCAATAAATTTTTCCCCACCATGTTTAAGGCAAAAATAATTGTGATGCCTTCAGCTGTTTTCCATCGTCCTTACAGGTGGCTATTTAATTTGTACCAGTGCTCTGACAGCGGAACCTTCAGGGGTTTCCCCTGAAGGGGATGCACTTTAATTTGAGACTGGCTTGGGCTCCCTGCAGGTGTGCCACCAAAATCACCTTGTCATAGACCATTTCCGCAAACCCTTTTCGGTCGCTCGCTCCCTGAGCAGGTCATCACTGAAGAGCAGTGTTTAGAGATGCCACCTCTGCTGAGTGCAGGAGGCCACAGCCGCATTTCAGTTTGGTCTCAGCCTGACATCTTTTAGGCTCTAAGATGGTCAAGGTAGAACAGCCTAGGGAAAAAAAATCTCCAACCTCTGAAGAATGACATTTGAGGATTTGTTTCTTCTTCTTCCTAGCCAAGGGAGTCATATTGTTTTTTTATTTTAATTTTTATTTATGGATTTTAAAAAGAGAAACATCAATTTGTTGTTCCATTTATTTATGCATTCATGGGTCTACTCTTCTAAATGCCCTGACAGGAGATTGAACCCACAACCTTGGTATACTGGCGTACTACTGGGCCAGGGCATAATAGTCAGTTTCTTAAGCCTTCTATTTCATTGTGAAATAAAACACACATATAGGAAACAGAGGTAGGGCTTGGCGAATTGTTATAAATTGGCCACCCTGTAACCACTGTTCTGTTGGAGAAATAAACCCGGCAGCCTCCCTGTCACAGCCCCCTGAGGAGGCACTGTCCTGATTTCTGTAGAAACCACTGCTTGCTCTTTTCTATGGTTTCATCACGGAAGTGTGTGCTCCTAAATGCTGTTGTTTAGCTTGGTCTTTTTAAAATTTATCTCACTTAGATCTGTTTAATCTTCATGTGCCCCTGGCGTCTCTTTCTTCCTTACATTCTGTTTGCTCACCATGTCGGTTGTTTGACTTGTACAGTTCCCCAGAGTGCAGCCTTTGCTGATCGTTTCCCCACAGTGTGGTTTAACCTGTGCCCCGATTTCTCTAGTCCGTGTGAACTGTGTGCTACTTGGATCAAGAGACAGTACCAATTTCCATTTGATGTTTCGTGGGGTGGTTTGGGCAGGACTTCATAGCTGCTGAAGTCTCTGTGATGTCAGTGCCTAGATTTGTTCGTTCATTCTGTATACCAAATGCTGCTGTTTTAATTCAAGCATCCCATCTTCTTTTTTTATAGCAAGAGAAACTTGTCCTGACTTAACCACTTGGTTATCCAAGACAGGATAAATGCCTGATTCTTTCCCTTTATTTCTAGTTTCCCAAATAATAAGTTGGTTCCCTGTTGTCTTCCAAAGATGACAAATTAATTTTTGTTTTGAGAAACATTAATGAACTTGTGGATATAGACATTTTTGATGGAGAGTCACTTTTTACCAGTTAAAGGTTTCACACTGAACTGAACTTTTCAAAAGGACAAACATCAGATGCTTCCATTCAGTTTCTAGTTAGGTGTCATGTAAGTTACACTCCCTTTCCCCCCTTCTCTGCCCTGGCTCCCCACTGAAGGCGACCACTTTATCAAGTTCTTCGCTCCATGGTGTGGTCACTGCAAAGCTCTGGCTCCAACCTGGGAGCAGCTGGCTCTGGGCCTTGAACATTCCGAAACTGTCAAGATTGGCAAGGTAAGTGAAAGCCCTTATTAAACTGGAAATAGACTGCCTTTGGCTGGATTAATTAGCAGAGTAGCCCATTATTCATTCTGTGTGCGAAGTCACAAACTTGATTTATTATTTCCATTTAGTGTGCCACTTGATAATTCATTTCACCTTCCCAGATGGCAGCCTGGTTTCGCATTTGCTGGCTTTTCCACAGCCTAGAGATAAATTATGGCTTGGGCTCCTCTGTTTATTTTGAAGCAACGGCCAATTCTGAATTGGCAGCCCCAGAACCCTTTCTGCAGAGATAGGGGGCAAAGCCTTAGAGAATGTTCACTGGAACGCACTTGGAGACTGTCTACATTTGATCTCACCCAAGAGCTCCTTCCTGAAGGATGCTCGGCTCCCTGCTCACGCAGACACGCAGAAGCCCCTCCCCATGGTGAACCCCAGCTTGTTCTGCTGCCCGGAATTCTTTCCAGCTTTTCCCACTTTATGCAGAGAAGCCAGAGTGATGTCTAACAACTTCTGTGCCATCAAACACTTTTAATCTTATCCATACTCTGGCACCCACAGACATCCCTGCCTAGATTTCCTTTAATAAAAATCTCATTTTCTACATTGCCAGGGGGCTGATTTCTGTACAGAAGCCGTGCTATATGTCCAGTAACTCTAGTTAATGAGGCAGCTCAGCATGGCGAGATGGTCAAAAGCATAAATCTGGGAGTCAGATGGACCTGGCTAGCCAACCTAGGGCAACCTTGCCATACCTCATTCTCCTTCTTTATGAAACTGAGATGAGACCTAACCCTGGTGGTCACAAGGATGAAAGTAAAGAGCTTAGCATGCTTGGCATGGAGCCAATGGCTAGTAAATTGTAATAGTTGTTAGTTAAATGGATTTTTCCAGGGTTGCCTGCAACTTTCCATAATATGTTCTCTATATATGTATGATTATGATTATATATTTACTGAACATTTCGTGGAAGTAATCATAAAATAATTCTCTTGTCTCTTCCCTATTTCTTGTATCCTTACTTTAAATTATTTTTTTGAACTTGGATGGGAGATTGTTTTCAGTTTACGTCTCTAGAGTGGACACAGTCTCAGTAACTGGTCTGTGGTCCTTCATCTCTGGACAGACATGTGCCTGGGGTAGACTGGACCCAAAAATGCATCCCTCTCCCCCCAGTTTTCATTTGAGGCTTCCTGTGCTTTATTTTTACACTGCTAACTGCTCTGATTTCAGTCTGATCTGTTAAAGTAACATTTTTCATCCTACTCTGTGGACGTACTGAAAAACAATGGAGTCCCACATAGTTGATTTTAATGCCAGTAGAAAAAGAAGTAACTTCAGATAAAATGCTTCATGAAAATGTTGAGCAAGCAGAATCTTAATAAAGATTTAAAAGAAATAAAGTATCTGAAGATCTGTGTTAGTTGGTAAATTGAGTTTATAGAACAAAGGACATAGTGTGATCTTAATTTGACATCTTTTCAGTTTTATCTTTATCATATACCAAGTACTTCTATTTAAAGTACTTCTATTTAAAATTGACTACTTACTCCTTCTTGATTTTAAAACTCCACAAGTTTGGACATGGAAATACATTTCCAAGCTAGCACTGTGGCTGGTGTGGGCGCCTGTCACTGAGGGCCAGGCCCGCCCTCCCCCGGGGGTGGACAGGGCTCCCCTTCTCCTTATTAACCTGCTCAAGGTAAAGTGTTGCTTCCTACAAATGGGCATTTTAAGTGAGAGAAATAAATCGTGTCTCTAAATCTTGTCATCCCGCTCCCTTAGCTTAAGAGTATTTTGAGGCAGCTTTAGAAAAGGCTCTGCAGACACTACAGCTTGCCGGCAGAGATGCTGTAGCTTGGGGGCTTTAGAATTTTTCTTTAAAAGAAAAAGACTAGCGCGTGCCCAACAGTCATCAGAAAGGCTCACGAAGAGACCGACTGGAGACGTGATCTCTGTTTGTAGGTTGACTGCACACAGCACTATGAACTCTGTTCAGGAAACCAGGTTCGTGGCTACCCTACTCTTCTCTGGTTCCGAGATGGTGAAAAGGTACGTCTTGGTGTCGGGACAAAGTGTTTCTCTTAGCCACAGTGGGCTGAGTTGTCAAGTGGCTCAACAGCCTTGGCAAATTGCCAGTGGGGACTGTTTGGGCACTGATTTAAAGGAACACATGTAGTGGAATAAAGGTACCTTCTCTAAATTAATAGGATTTGGGTAGTTGAGAAAAACTGTCAGTTGTTATGCCATTTTGAAACCTTTCGTGTGTATCAGGTTATCACTAGAATAACCCAAATCTACTGTCTTAGGGTAACAGAGCTCTGATCGTGACCTCTGAGCAGGGTTAGTGTTCACTCTTGGTAAGGTTCTCACGCCCTGCCTCTGTCCCTGGCTGATGGTCAGCTTCTCAGAGCATCTGAGTCGGCACCCAGGCTTCTGTGACTCAGCTCTGCAGAAGGATGAAGCTGTAGAGTTCTCTTACCAGAGCCAAACCCTCGGTTCATAATCTGTGCTCTCCCATTTCAGTTTGAGCACACAAGCCTCATACAGCTCACACAGCCGCACAGCCCACACAGCCATGGGGAGACTGCTGATGGGAGGAGGGTTCACGTGGGCGAGTGGGGTTGGAGGAGGTGTGAGTGGGTCAAGCACTTGAGCACACTAACTCGGCCATGTTGCTGTGTGGCCTTATCCGGACAGATTGACCAATACAAAGGAAAGCGGGACCTGGACTCCCTGAGAGAGTATGTGGAATCACAGCTCCAGAGTGTGGCCAGGGGTACCCCAGAGACCGCCCAGCCCTCTGAGGCCCCAGTGCTGCCTTCAGAGCCTGAGGACAAGGTGGGTACGCATCCAGCACTGCCCACAGGGCCGTCTCCATTCTCCTCTGATGCTTGGGAGAGAAGGACAGTTTAAGGACGGTCTAGAACCATTCAGATGGTGGTTGCCACTGACTTTTCAACACAAAGCATTTTTTGGACTACTTTTACATGCTTGTAAGGGGTACAAGGAAACATGAGCTTCCCCAAAGCTGAAGTGAGGAAGATCCTGAGTGCAGGCAGAGGCCCTGGGAAGTTCCTCCCTTTGATTCAGTCATCACTGCACTTGAGGATATTTGCTGTGAAGGCTTGTTTGCCGCCTCTTGGGCCCACATTTCTGTTCATTTCACAATGAGCTGCAGTCATTTAACTCTGACCTGTGGTTTATGAAGACCCTGAAAGATCCACAGAGGAAGAGCTGTGCACGCTGGCAGTGGGGGCATGTGGCTGTACAACACGTACTTTGCTTGGGCAGTCTGACTCACCAAGGGGCCTCTTCGTTCGTTCCGACAGTGTGAGGTTTCAGGTTTGTTTGTTCTGTGATCGCCAGGCCCCTGTTATGCTTCAGGCACTGTCCTTGGCCACCAGGAAACAAAAACAAGGCCATTTTCCTGCCTGTGCAGAGTGGCAGGCCTAGTGGGGGGACATGAGGTCCCATACATGCAGATGTCATGGGGCCTATGATAAGAGTGGGTGAGGAGCCGGTCACTGTTGTTTGAGAGGTGGGGGCAGAGAGGCAGGAAGGCTTGCCTGTGAAGGAAGGGTATGAGCAGTAGCCCTGTGGTGAGAACCAGCCGTGCATTTCAGGGTGGGCAGGTGGTTGGCTAGAGGCAGGGGCAGAGAGAAAGGGGTCCAGGCAGGATGCCAGAGAAGAGGCGTAGGAGCTGATTGCAGAGGACTCTTGTTGGCTGGCCAAGGAGTTTGAGCATTATTTATAGGGATCCAGTAGAGGGTTTGAGTTTTAGAAAGAGGACTGGCAATAGCATGCATGAAAGAGATGGAAAACTGGCGTATTAGGTCATAAAAGATGGTGAGACCCCAAACAGGCTGTAACAGTGGGAATGGAGGGAAGGAGTAGAGCCAGCGTTGGGGAGTCCGGTCAGTGAGCACAGGCGGGGTCTGAGCTGACGCAGATTCCCGGCACATTCGGTGCACCACTGCACCGAGCACCAGCGAAGGGCCCGAGTGGAGCAAGCTGATGCATTTAGTTTTCAAGATGTTGATTTTCAGGGCTGTGGTGGATATTTGGGCAGCAGAGTCTAATGGACAGTTAAATGTTATCAGTCTGGAGCTAAAGCAGGTTATCTATGCTAGGTTTATGTGTATGAAGCTTAGGGAGAAGCCGACACCGAAGCCATGGGTGAAAATGAGATTTAAGGGGACTCAATGTTTCTGCAGGAAATCAGTGCTTAGATTTCCTAACCAAGAACCATAAGGCCTGTTTGTCAGCATATTTCCAAACTAGAATATTGTATGTTGCCACGTCAGTTGACACAGCTATATTTCATAGGATGCCAGGTTCTTCCCTGGGACACTGGGACCCTGGGGGCAGAGGAGGGGCAGGGTGAGAGGGCAGCAGCCACACAGGCCTGAACGCCTGCCCAGTCACCCTCCAGCCCTCGGCACTTACAGGAGCGGTCACCACTAGTTGGAGCCACCTCTCCCGGAGCCCCAGCTGTTTGAATTGAAAAACCGGTGAAGCCACCTCCCCATTCTCCCAGGGTCGGGGAATTGTGGGCCTCCTCCTCTCCACAGCCCATCCCTTAGTTGTGCTCTTGCAGGTTGGGGACTTCCTGGGTGTCAGCTAAAAGTTGAAGTTTTGGTTTAAGAAGTAAACAAATGATTCTGTAGCTGTTATGACCACACATGTTAAAGGAGTATGTGTGTCATGGTGGTTATGAAGGTCATCCCAAATTGAGTATAATTACACACTCTGGATGTTTTCATCGAACATAGAGCAGTTTCTATTTGTAATAGCTTTCCACCATCAAGTGGGTCTTTCAGTCAGTGTGGTGTCGTATTTCTGAACATAAAGAAAGATGGTGGTGTTCTGCAGTGGCCCCTGGCACACTCCACCTCCCAGTCACTGGCACGCGTGACTCAGCCCCAGACTCGAGTGGAGCGGCCCTGGTACGTTTAGCCACATGATAAATCATCCATATTCCTGCTCTCACGAGAAAATCACAGGTGTGTTTTTGGAGAAACACAAGACATGATTCTCTAAAGAACTACTGAGATAGAGTCACTATAGAGTAGACTGCCTTGTGGCACCTTTTTCCTAATTTATCCAGCCAGAGCTTAGATGAACAAACAGTTTTTGTATTTACTTTGAATTTAAAAATGGAAAAAAGTCTTCTATGTAGAACACATTGCCTGTACTTTTGTAACTTTTCCTAAGGTCCTCCTATGACACAGAGAAGGTCAGTTTTATGAATCCATATAACAGCAGCATCTGAGTCAGGGAGAGAAGCCACATATGCACACACTTCAGGAGGGCCAGTCAGTGGGTGTGTGGACTCTGGTCGGTGTTTCAGGCTCCACGCCTGGCCAGATTCAAGCCCCGTCCACCTAGAACTGCCTGGTCCACACTGCAGAGCCCTGGAGGATAGCAGCTGCACCTGAACTCCCCTGGGCAGGTGGGGAGCAGAGCCCTGGGCTGTGACCTGCTGCCTCCTCAAGGCATCTCCTGGGCTTAGGGCCCATGGGACCTGTGATGGATCTCTGCCCTTCAAAGGCTACCGCTCTCCCTTTGGTGTAGTTTGTGAAGTGCAAGTTGTATGGATAATTTTGTGTGACCTTGGAGTACGCATAACAGTATTTAAAAATGTTGATTCATATTTCTGCAATCTCAAAGCATGATCCCACTGTGCTCTAAGTGATGTATTTGAATTGTGGCTTTTCCATCCCCTGAAGGGCGCTGTGTTGGCACTCACGGAAAATAACTTCGATGACACCATTGCAGAAGGAATAACCTTCATCAAGTTTTATGCTCCATGGTAAGTGTCTCTGTAATTAGAATCTCCTTTGTCCTGGCGCATTTCAGTCCTGTCATATTTTTCAGCTCATTAGTCAGCTGTCCAGGCTCACTGTTGGGTGCGTATTACACTGACACCCAAGTTATGTTGTAGGAAATAAGGAGATGTTATTGTTATGCTCTTGTGGTCAGGTATGTTCAAGTTTGGTGGTGTTCATAAACAGTTATCTATGGTGAGTGACATTAATTTAAAGTTCAGTCTGCTTTGGAGAAAACATAGTAATGGAGGAAAATTATGATGGCTATACAAAACTTAAGTTTTGTGGTATCTGTGCATTTTTTCAAATGGATGGCTTTTTTTGTTGTTGTTGTTGTTAAATAAACCATGGACATCATGTTGTAGCTTTGCTCCTTAGTTTTTCTACATGTTATAGAGAAATCCGGTGGAGCTCAGCTTTCTGGTAGTGCCATTCAGCATGTTACCCGATCACCTGCCAGCTTCCTGCCACACAATTCAGGGGCCAGAGCAGAGAGGGCCCGTGTGCACGTGGTCTGAGAACAGGGCAACCCGAAGGGGCAGGAAGATGAGAGGTCCCAGACTTCCCATGAGCGACTGTAACTTAACATGTCCTTTAATTTCTTGAAACCTCGGTTTCCTCAGTTGTAAAATCAAAGAAGGCTTTGTCTTCACAAATGAAACATTCCCTTTGGGAAAGCAGAGTGCTAAGGAGAGTGCTAGACTCTGTATTTCAAAGTGAATGAGTAAGGTCACCACATGTCATGTTCATTCTTCAGTCTGTTTCATTTTGGATATTTGTGAGAAACCACAATAGCACAGCTAAAAAGTTAATGAGCACATGACTCATACGAGTTGTGCAGTTTTAGTTCTTAAAAGATAAGAAACACTAGTAAATAATGCCTTTAAAACTGTTTTCTAGTTTTTAAAAAACCCAAAGCTGTAGATCAAATTTGAAGACAGAAGCTCCCCTTTTGTTGAAGGGGAGCAGGTCCATATGGTGGGGGAGGGTCGGGGAGGCCGGCGGAGGGGAGGGTGTGAAGGAAGCTTGGTTGGTTGTGGCCTTGGTGCTCACACCAGGTCGCCGGGGGGTGGGGGCTGGGGCTGAGATGTTGTTTCGAAATGTTGAGACCATGAGCAGTCAAATCTAAAATGTTTTTGGCATTCAAGTAATTTAAAAAATAAATGTTTGGAGCCTGTTTCATTTCTTGTTTATTTCTTTCTGCCCATGTGCATTAATAAGCCAGTTAGCCCGATTTACCATGTCATGGAGATGGCTTCAGAATCCAGCTGTGTTCAGACCAGCTTGCTTCTATCAGGTTATCCAAAAGTCTACTTCAGATTGACTTTGACGTCCTTGTTTAGGATGGGGAGGAAGAGAATGGGAGAATGTGGAGTTTTATACGTTCTTAGACAATTGTTGACTGCCTCGTAGAAAAGCAAAGCTTAACTTTAGCAGTGGAATGGGCCTAGCACGTCAATAAGGCTGTCACTATTTTGTTTCCAGGTGCGGTCATTGTAAGAATCTGGCTCCTACTTGGGAGGAACTCTCTAAAAGGGAATTCCCTGGTTTGGCAGAGGTCAAGATTGCTGAAGTGGATTGTACGGCTGAACGGAATATTTGCAGCAGGTTCTCGGTAGGTCCCTGGATGGAAGAAACACGGGCACGCTGTTGTTGGGGGCAGATCCTGGTAGGGCCGGAATTTGGTATTGTGGGCTCAACCAAGATCACTCACGCTGCCCTCACTCCTCAACAAAGTGCTTTTGTGTCCTTTTTAGGTGTTTTGTTTTTTTCATTTTGAGAAGCAAGAGATGCTCGCTAAAAGAAAGGCTTTCTCCCTCTGCTAGTACACACATTTCACTGGGGTTGGGAGGTCTCACCTTGTGGCTGTGAGGCTGGGCAGTAACTAAGACTCTAACCTGGGGGGTGGGGTGCTGCCCAAATGCACGTTCTTAGCTGCACAACAGTCAGGTGCTTTGCAGCCTTTGTCATAAATACCGAAGGGGCTCGTTTTTTTTGCCAGCGTTCTGAAGTATAGTGCCTAAATAGTTGAATGTAAACTTCTACCTCAGAGGGCCATACCAACAAGCCAGTCTTGTGTTTGGATTGTTTATTTAATGGCTGCCTTCTTTTCTGAGCTGTTGGCACCATCTACTAGCCTGTAAGATTTGTAATTTATATTTTTCTTTTGTAGTGTTTTCTTAAAACACTGGAGGCTTCTAATGTTTATTACCTCATCAGATCGACATATATGTAGCATACACATTTTTTAATTATTAGAAGATGCCAGTTATTATTTTTTTGTGTGCTTTAAAATTCTTAGAAAAGAAGTGAGTTGCAGCTGAAAAATACATCTCCTTGGGGCTCTCACTACTACTCAGTATGGTCCACTGAGCAGCCTGGGCATCACCAGGAAGCTTATCAGAAATGCAGAGTTTTGGGCCCCACGCTGACCTGCTGGACTGGAAGGCGCACCCTCGCCGATCTCCAGGGCTGTGTGTGTGCACCAGAAAGATTGAGGTTTCCACTTTCGGGGAAAGGCAGCCCTTTCACTCTGATCTTGAATGTAGGGTAGATTGGAAAGTGAATAAATAGCCCCAAGGCTTTGCTTTCTGAACTGTTTAGTACTTTTTAAATAGTCTGTTCACTTAAAAAAATTTAACCATACTCTTTCCTGACCACAACGGTAGGTGTTTTTCTGGTTTTATTTAAGAAGTAATTTGTGTATGATTCAGACCACAGGTTTTCAAACTCAATCTTTTCTTTAAAGGTACGAGGCTATCCCACATTGTTGCTTTTCCGTGGAGGAAAAAAAGTCAGTGAGTACAGTGGAGGCAGAGACCTTGAATCGTTGCAGCACTTTGTTCTGCGCCAGGCAAAAGACGAACTATAAAAGCGCAGGTGGAAGCCGCCTGTCCTGCCTGGCCTCCTGGACCCCGTGTGGGGCAGCCAAGTCACGTGGACGTCGCGGAGTTTCAAGAGGTGGTTGTTCAGAAAGCTGAATATACTGAACTTGTGGTACCGTTGTGTGTGTGTGTTTCTAAGCCAACACACTCTGCAGATTCTTTATTAAGTTTCTCTAAGTAAATAATGTAACTCATGACCCCTTTGCAAACTAAATATTTTCAGTGGCAATCTCTCATCCCCCTTAACCTTCTCTTGATGGAATCTACATGGTTTCCTCTGAGACTAAAGTAGAGTTGAGGAAAATCAAATTGCTGGATTGTTTTTGGCTCCTGAGTGACTTTGGTGAAAGCATCATCCAAAGCCTAGTTTTGAACTGCCCGTGAGCCTGGAGAGGGGGCCGCGCGGCAGTATCGATGTGCCTCTGATCCGAAGGTCACAACTGACTTACTAAGGATGCGGTTGGTCCGTAGCTTGGAGCAGAGTTAAAAACAAAACCCCGCACCTCTGGAAGATACCTTCACACCACTCCTGGATTTTGTTTCTGTTAGTACTTCTCTCATCGTGAGAGGTTTGCCATAATGAAAGCAGTGGTACTTCAGACATGTGCCTGAGTAAGAGAACGCTGATGCCATGTATCTTACATAGTCTTACATGTGTGTCGGTGTTTGTCCAGTCAGTCATTACTGTTCAAGGGACACAATTCTGTTCGCTTCTCATGGGTGAAAGAGTTCATTAGTTATGTTAACATTAAGTCAGGGTCCACGTGAGGTATTTAAGTCCTCGTTGAAGTCCATGTTTAAGATTTGATATCTCCCATGGAAAATGTGGGCATGGGAAGTTCCACAAGGCTGGTCCTGACTGTTCTATTAAATCATATAAAGATTCTGGTTGTATTTGTCATGCGAGGCAAGAGGACTAGACAAGCTTTTCCGGTCCCGGCACTAGGGACCAGGGAAGCCTGCAGCCTCCCTACAGGGCCCAGCTGGAAGCAGTTTCTGTTCTGCTCCCAGGTAGTCCTTTCAGAGGCGCACTGTGCATCGTCTGCCTTCGCGGAGGTCAATCCTCTGCTCTAGGGAGAGTGGGATTAACTTGACCTAAAGACCAAAGAATGAAGTAGGCAGGGCGGAGTCACAGCTAAAGTAGGCTGTGCAAGCTTTCATCATCGCTAGCCTAGCCATCCTTATAATTCAAGCCATCCTGGTTATTAAGCATTTTTACCATCACCCTTGGAAATAAGTAACCACAGGACTAGGCTTCCTTAAAATAGGCACCTGTATGTTCTTTGCTGTCAATGTACGTCTCATAAAGGTGTCCAACACTGTTCACCCTGCCCCCTCTGCTTGGGAAATCTAGTCACTTGGCACTAGATGGTGTGAATCTTAGAAAGAAGACAACGTCTGCTCTCCGCAGCAGGTGACAACAGAGCAGGATCTCGACCAGCCTCTGCCTTAAAGGAAATCTTTATTAATCACGTATGGTTCACAGATGTTCTTTAAAAAAAACCCCACTTTCTGGAGAAGCACAATCCTCATGAGTGGCTTCAGCTTTGCATCACGAGTCTTGTATTGAAAGAAAGTCAAAGTGGTACAATTTGTTTACACTATGATACTTTCTAAATAAACTCTTTTTTTAAAAAAAGTCTGGTCTTTCCTTAAATGTTACAGTGAAACAGATATAAAATAGACAATAAATTACAGTTTATATTTACAAAAAGCTGTAAGTGCAAGTAGTTATAGATCATAAATGTATCATTTAATCAGTTTAGTATGAAATTGATTTCCTAGTACATGATTTTGAAAAAGACATTTAAAAGATATTCTAAGATTTAATCTGAGTCTTGCTTTCTACAAGAGAAAACTGATTTCGGTTCATAAACAGCATGGTCACCCAATCCTATCCCTAAAGGCTAGGATCCCCTTTCTCAGTGCATTTCCTTGATTGGTTCTCACCTGCAGCATGGTCTGCTGTGTGGTAAAAGGGAAAGAACTGTTCTACTGAAATAGGTGAGATACTAGAGCCAGCGTTCCTGAAGTTAATGTGCTTTTCAGAGAGCCATTCCAAAAAAAGAAGAGGTGCAGAGCTGCCTTCACATGTCGCGTGGTTACAGTGGTGGCTATCAGAGATGCTTCTCAGCCCTAGCGGCCTCGCCTCGAAGTAGGAGCGGAGTACTTTTGGTGCTAGCAAAGAAAACGGCAAACGGGGGACAGCCGAGGTGTGGAAATCACATGGCTCTCACACCAACAAAATGCCAGCACAAACATGTAACAGCAATTGCTGAGACAAAAGGCACTTCCACATGGCCCCGGTTATGGCTCGCACTGTGATCCTACATGAAATTGACCTTCCTGCGAATGAAATCAATGAATATAGGCATTTCCCCCCCAATTTCTGTTAACTGTGAAATCTATTTTCAAGAAGCGTCACTGAACTGGCTAATACTTCAGACAAGAATACTTTTACTCTTTTAAGATTATTTTCCTTCTTTACTCAGTAACACCACGAACAGCTTGATTTAAAGCTAAAACTAATTTTGATGGACATTTATGGGGGGAAAGGAACCCTTCAAAGTTACATTTCTGTAGTTAGCAGACTTTATACTATGGACATTCAAACAGCTTCCACCAGACCAACTACTCACGTTATTTTCTACGTGAGCAAATCATTACTGAGGCCCTTTAAAGTCTTCCTTGGGCAGTAAGGCACCAACCGGCATGAGGTGGTTCAAAGGCATCATCCCACTTCTGCTGTGCTTCTGCGAACTTTTTAAGGCAGAGAGGCAATCTAGGAATCCAAGGCGGTATTTGTGTCCCCAGCAACTAGTTTCCAGTTAGTGGCACCCACAAGCTCTTACAACCATATTCCTGTATTTTTTCAAGATGACATTGGAGTTGTCATCAAAGTAAAGAACTGAGATGGCATTTAGTTTAGTTGGCGCACAGCATGGTTTGGGGACATACTCAGGATTCATAAGGTGAACCTGTTCCAAAACAGAAGGAGGAAAAGTTTCCATTAGAAACTGTACCTGGTCTTGGCTTACACCTTCCTATAAAGTGGCAGAGATCTCTGAGAGCTCACCAGTGTCTGTACAATCGCGTGGTTCGTTGCGTTCATGTGTGCGTTGAGTGGGAAGGAGCACTCTCCATCACAGTAATTGGCAGCATAGCCCTTGGGTGCGATGATCCAATCCTTAATTTAAAGCAAAAGGAAGCAACGAAAAGGTGGTTAACACACACTCCTTATGTCATCTGTGCTCTCAATAATCCTGTGAGGAAAAATTACATGGACAGGAAAGGAGACATGGAGGAAGGTCACTTTCACATTCAAGTGGCAAAGCTAGGGTGTGAACTGGTCCGTCTGACTCCAGAATCCTTGCTCCTCCTATAGGCCCACATGGCATTTAGCTGCTACCTGTCCATGTGGCCTGGGAGCACAGAGGTGGCTGCTTTAGGCACTTGGACCCAATGGAGCCTCTCCAGGAGACCAGGGGACTCCCTGTCATCATGCCACATACATATGGAAACTATCTTCTATCACCGTCACCTGTAATTTGCCTCTTATAAACTAGTGGTGGCTCTCAGGTGTGGGGCAGAATATCTGTGCTCCTCTAGATAGTTTGACCCAATTTATAGCCATTGCAGAAATTAACTATTGGTCCATTTTCCCAACTCTTTCTCAATACAATTAAAATTTGTTTAAATGCCCAAATGTAAATACATACCCTGTGGACTTTGAAAGAATGAACAAAGAGTATTGGGAAATGTGACTGTCGATTCCGAGGTACACACGGCTGGGGAACCCTGGGCTTCCTGGAAAGGTGCCAGGAAGGGCTGTGTGCACCAGTAGGCCAAGCCTTCCCCCACCTCATGCCAAGAGCCTGGGCATTTGGAAGCTCCTACGTTCCTTCACGGGTGACACCATCTTAGTCCTAAAGCTTAAGGTCATTGATGATGGCTGCTGCCATGAAGGTAAGAAGAGACTGCTGAGAAAGGAACTTTGCCTCTCCTGTTGTTCTGAGAACTCACCTGCCATCCCAGGTCCTGGAAGCTCACATAAAGCTCATGCTTCCTGCACGCTGTTTTTAATTCACTGCTGTTATAATCTGTTGGAGGAGATCGAAAGAGGCACCCATTAACTCGTTCATTCCCTCGCCAGGCACCATACTAGGCTCAGGATAGCAGCAAACCAGGCCCCTGCTAGACACAAAGTTGGTCACCAAACGGCTCCGTCAGGTCCCCAGTTGCTTGGTGGGGGGGGGGGGGGTGTCACATTCTCTGTCTTGTCTACTGTGGACTTAGTGCTGAGCACACTTGCAAATGATACATAATATGGACTTGAATGTACTCCTTTAAGCAACAGATGTTTGTTGTGAGCCTCTCTTACGTGCAGGCTCCAAGGAGGGGGTGTGCCAAGATGCCCAAAACACCCCAGGCTCCTGACTTGGAAGATGTCATGTTTACAGTAAAAGCTGATTATCCTGGGCAGGGACAGTGTTGAAGCTGCACAGGGGCCTTAAAGATAGCTGCTGGGCCAGGAAAACGTCCTGGAGGAAGAATAACCCTGAGCAGGAGGCCCAGGAGTGAGGGAGAGAGGGAGACTGTGTAGCAGGGGCTGGCCTCCCCTGCACCGTCCTCCAGTCTCACTGCCAGGGGTGAGCCCTTTCCCCTACACTTAAGCAGCAACTCCTAAGCCAGCAGTGCCCTGTGAGAATCTGCTGAACTGCATATACTGTTGTATGTGATTCAGGAGCCACTGGCCTGGCTTAACCTAATCACTGGCAAGGGGGCACTGGCAGTGCCCTGGTTCATTTAGGCCAAAGGGAGCAGCTCTCATGTTGTGCTAGGCAGCACAGTAAAAAAAGGAAGATACGTTAGAGAACACTACCATCCTCCAGGAACTTAGGGAATCGAAAGGGTGACGTGAGACGTGTACCCACCTAACTCAAATACAAAACAGTATGAATGCTACGGGAAAGGCCAGGGGGAAGTCCCACTGGGAGTTCAGGGTGGGAGCAGGAGGAAAAGAGCAATTCCGTTGGAATGCATTTAAGGATATGAAGAGGAGTCAGTGGATACAGAGATGGAGAAATTTTATCTTGATTGGCTTAGAGAACTAACCAAAATTATTTGAACTTTCTACCAGAGGCATTAAATGGGCTTTTGCAGGTTTCTGAGTCAGGGAGTGAAATGTCCCAAGCCGGGATTCTAAAACATTGATCTGATGATAGTGGTGCTTGAGAGTTCTAGAGAGGGGAGAGACATGTGAGGTAAGAAGAGTTTGGAGAAAGGTTCTTAATCTAAAATGGACTTTGATGGATGCGAGAGCCTAAGTCCATTTGCATGGGACCTCTGTCCTTTTTAGTCACATGAGCCAGTAAGTTACCTGACTGCTTACAGCCTGTTTGAGCTGGGTCTTCTGTTTCTTGTATTCCTGGGCCCCCTTGGCCCTGAGGCAGTACCCAACACACACAGCTCTTGCGATTTTGTAAGAGAAGGAGACAAGCAGTACCCCCTCAGCCCAGTGACCTATCCTGGAGGAGAGAGGCTATTTTTCTGAGGTGGTTTCTAATTCTAAACTTATTCATTCTCCCCACCTGCTTTCTTCAACCTCACAGAAACCCCCTTACTATAATTTAAAGGGCCTGGAAAAAGGGAATGCAAAACCACACAGGAGGGACATTTTCACAAGGCAGAATACCATAGACCCTCTCAGCAAAAACAAACAGGTACCCGCCAAACCACAAAACAAGACAAATACCTCCTGTTGAAAATAATCCTTCAACAAAAAGAACCAACCACACAAAGAAATAAAGTATCCTGAGAGAAGATTTGTAGTGCCAGAGAGAGAAAATATAGGACTGTAGGGACTGTAAGCAAGAGTAGTCTCTGAATGGGGTTACAAAAAATAATATCTAATATAATGAAAGATAAAAATAAATAGAACCCTAAAGCAAGAACATTGTGGACAAAGAACATACAGAATGGGTAACTTTGAAACAAAATCAAATAAAACTTTATAAAAACCATGATCATTGAAAATAACAAAATGGATGGGTTAAACATCAGGTTAGATATAACTGAAGAGAGAATTAAAGAACATAACAACAGCCTTGGCTGGAGTGGCTCAGTGGATTGAGCACTGGCCTGTGAACCAAAGGGTCATTGGTTTGATTCCCAGTCAGGGCACATGGCTGGGTTGCGGGTCAGGCCCCCAGCACGGGGCACACAAGAGGTAACCACACATTGGTATTTTTCACCTTCCCTTCCCCTCTCTCTAGAAAATAAATAAATTTTTAAAATCTTTAAAAAATTGAACAATATACTTGAAGAAACTTCCAGAAATATAGCCCAGGGTCAAATGGCCAAAAAATATGGCTATCTGTAAAGAGACATGGAATGTAGAATAAAGGGTCCAATGTTATTTCTAATAGGAATCTGCGAATAGGAAACTATTGGAGAGAAGTAATAGTTGAAGACATAAATGTGAATTTTCCAGAACTGAAGAAAGGCAAGTTTCTTCAAATTGAGAAGGCACAATGAGTCCTGAACAGAGTAAATAAATTCCTCTGTAGCCACATCTGGTGAAACTATAGTATATCAGACAGACACAGAGAGACAATTCTTACAAGCAAACCTGAGATGAACTGAAAATTACCTACCAAAGAACACAAAGTAGACCGACAGCAAATTTCTCAATAGAAATACAGAACATAAAAAATATCAAAAACTATGCCATCAACCTATAATTCCATACACAGCTGCAGCAGACATGTATTGTTTTGCCTACCCAGCTTGCACAAAACTTCTCACTTGGGGGAATTCCTAGATCGGTAGGAATCCAGGCCCCATTTCCCACAGCAGATAGCTACGGTCGTTGTCCCCGGCAGAGTCCAGGCTCCTGACTTCACTAAAGCCTATGCAGCGTGCCCACTTGTGAGAGAGTGACTCAACGGGGACACTGAGAACGGCTGGCACCACAGCAGGCATTCAGGGTGATGGTCCCCATGGCAGCATTCAAACTCCACTGTCCCCATGACCAGGTTTGAGCTGGACATCGATTCTGAGTTTTGCTTTCCAGCCTCATTGGTTGGGTTGATACATTTCAATTATTTTTCACTTCAAGTAAGTTAGAGTTTGCTTCTGTTCTGTGTAATCAAGAGCCCTAACCAGCTAAATTATTATTCATGGTTCAAGAGTAGGGAGCGCAGGGCATAGTGGGCTCACTCTCTCCTGCAGGGTTGGTGAGCCCATCTTTCTGTTGAAGTGTCTTCTAAGCAGAGACCTGAAGGAACTTCGAGAGTGAGGCAGGAGTCAATCTGAGGGAAGAATAACAAACGTGAAGGCCTTAAGGAAGTAGCCTGCATGGTATAGGCCAGGAACCGTGTGATGGAGGCTGCTATGTGTTTATTAAAACTCCACAGCCTGTCTGCCCAGGGCCCATAGCTCTCTGACATGCCGCGCTGCCTTTAGGTGTGTCCTGCGCTGACCTCTGCCTGGGAACCCGGGGAGAAGGGAGGTGTGCCGCTCCCAGGCCCAGCCTCCTAAGCTCACCTGCAGCGCTCCACCTGCTCTCTCCTCTCCTGCCAGCTACACACAAGGGCCAGGCTTCTGAAGATGTCAAGGCCCTGGTCCCCTTGCACTCCTGAAGGTGTCCTGGGTTATATAAGCTACATGATCCCCCTGCTTATAGTTTCAGTCTGGAATGTTCCATGCCCAACCTCATTGGGCCTGTGTCCCCTAAAATGAACTTCCTTTAAAAAGCCTTCTCTGGGCAGGGGACCGAGATCTCCCCAAAATCAAATTTGGAATTGTTGGCAATGTGAAAGACAGATTTCTAGGACAGGTTTCCTTCCAGGTCAGTGAACACAGGCAGTGTGATATACTAAAGAATATATCCGGTCTTTGTCCTGGCTCCTGGCACAGAACTACAAAAACCACGAAATTTCCTAACTGATGATTCCAACATATGGTGGGGCCCTAGATAGCTTCAGGATGGGGGCTGGTCACCAGAAAGACCAACCATATGGTTAGAGAGTTGGAATTTTGGGCCAGCCTGGCTACCATGAGGGGACACTGCGTTCAGTCATGTGGCCAATGATTTAATCAACCATGTACAGTAATGAGACCTGTATGAAAACCCTGGATACTGAGGTTCTGTGGAACTTTGGGGTTGGCAAACACATTGGGAGAGTGAACTGCCCAGACTCCATGAGGAGAGGGCATGGAAACTCCGCGTCCACCCCTGGCCTCCACACCCCCACCCCCACAGAGCCTGCCCTGTACATCTCTGCATGTGGCACTTCCTCATGTGCATCCTTTGCAAGAAAACTGTGATCGTAAGTATAGCGCTTTGCTGAGTTCTGTGAGTTGCCCTAGTGAATTATCAAACCTAGAGGGGGTCATGGGAACTCCTCAGTTTGTAGCCAAGTCAGACATAACTCGTGGGCTGGGGACCCATCTGCAGCTGGCATCCGAAGTGAAAGCAGTCTTGCTGGGGACCTCACCCTTGAACTCTTTAACTCCAGGTGGTTAGTGTTAGGACTGAATTGGATTGTGGGTCACCTAGAGGTGTCAGAACAAAGACTGGGACAACTTTTGCACGTCTGGATTTCCAGTTTCTTCTGCTGGATGGAAGCAAGATGACGCAGTGAAGAACTTCACTCCTGCCTTCAGCACAGTTCTTGTCGGAACCTCCTGCTAATTTGACCCTCTCAATGCTCATGAAGAGAACTTTCTGGGCAAGAACAGTTATTTCTTGTAGAGCTACATATTGGCATTTTTGTTGTTAAATAAAAACTGGGGCCAGAGAGAGGAAGAGAGGAATTTGGCTTTCCTGTTTTTCTTCTTACAGACATTTCCAGGCCACACTTGAGTTTCCTTATAACTCCATGTTAAGTGCTGGCAAAGAATGTATAAATATTTGTGAAAGTCAACGCTCCTCAAGACACTTATGTCTGCTGCTTAGGGGACAGGATCCTATCATGAGGTTGGCAGTAGAATTACACTGCCACACATTGTTTCGTTTTGTTTTGAGGGATTCGCAGATTGCAGAAAAGCATTCTCTCCTCCCCCAGGCCCGCCTCCCCTTGATATTTTGTTAGACAAATGGTCTGGGTGGAGCCAGTGAATATTTATGCAGTTGAAATTTAACAGGCACACAGCCACTCCCGTGGGATAAAGGAAGGCAACACAGCTTTGTCCAAATGGTTCCCCAGTGGAGGGCAGGGCAGAGAAAAGAAGCCATAGCGCTGAGGAGATGCAAACAAACAAACAAACAGGCAGACAGACAAACAGACAGACAGACTAGAGCAATGCACCAGGCTGACAAAATTGTCCCGGGGGGCAGCAGTCCTTGCTCTGACTCATGGGCTGCCTGTTTCTGAATCATGAGAATCATCAGGGAGCTTGAGCCTCCTCCCAGACCTGCAAGTTGGAATGGTCGGGAACAAGTCCTCTGCTGCTCAGGCAAGCCTGTGGACCTAGCCCTTGACACACACACACAGCCCTCTAGATGAGAGGCTCGCATGTAGGTGGTGGCATCACCCCATTCCCACACGGTCTGTCTTCAGACATCAGCTCTCCCTGCACTTCCCTGGCACACGGCTATGGGGAAGGCTGGTCTTGGTTCCAGGAGGAATTTTCAAGGTATGTGGCTTTTCCAGCATTGAATGTAATAAGTGAAATCTGGTTCTCAAATCATTCCATGTGATTCTTTGGCCTGAGAGTGTAGGGCAGGGCAAGCGCCAGTAACCCCATGGGATTCTGGCTCACCCAGACCAGGCCTGGGATGGTCATCTCGAGTAACCTGGACAAGTGGGACCCAGCCATAGATGGGTTTGGTTTGGGCAAAAACTGTTAAGTCATTAGGTGACAAAATATAACAGTCATAACCTCCTTCCCCCGCAGGACATTGTTCTTCTGTAACCAGAAGCAGGCGGTCACCTCAGGGGCTCTCGAACAGGAAGAAGCCAATCTCCCCACCAGACTTTCAAGCTTCCAGCTCTCAGAAGCGTACTGACAACCCTTGGTGGCACTGCTTCACTACTCCACTTTCATAAACTGCTTCAGTACGGAGAGCTACAGATACGATCGGTTTAAAAAGCCCCAATCCTTCCTCTCGTCTCCAAATGAACATCACAAACATTTGAACAGGGGTTTTAAATGGAAATTTCTATTGGTTTCATCTCACTGTGTGAGGCAGGTGCAGACCGCCACAGAGGAAGTTTCAGAGGCTCCACCCGGGGAGAAGGGGAGAAACTTCACAGTTCCAAGGCAGACGTGCCTTGGGGCCCCTTCGTGAAGATCCGATCTGTCGGCAGCACATGCATGCTCTGTTGTGGGAAAGCCACAGTGACTGCCACGCAGACAGGCACGGGCCCTCTCAGAAAGAAGAGCAAGTAGAAGGGAGTTGGGGTAAGAGGGCCAGGCTGCAGTGCCCACAGTGTGTCTTTATTAAGTCTTTATTCTTCTAATACTTTGCCAAGGGAGGTTTGCATCTCATCCAGGCCTTCCGAATGATTACACCAGTGGTACAGAAACACATTGAAGTATCATGTCCATTGCTAATGGTCTAACTGGTAACCAGTATCCTACATTTTGCACCATAACTGGTGACAAGAGGGCTTGGGGTAGTCCAGTCAATTGTTCATCTTTGAATGAAGCATCAGCTCCATCAGTGGCTGTCACCTCATGTTCCCAAGCCTCAGGTGTGTTTTTATTATTTGTGACTCCAGGTTACCTGGGAGCTAAGAACACCCGGGAGGTGCTGGGAGGCTGGTGCAAAATGAGCTGGAGGAAGATACATTTTCCCGAAGTCCAGCTGATAGCAGGAGAGTATGGTGATCAGGAATCTTGTCCTTAAACTTCAGACACAACTGAATTTCCACAACAGAGAGATCTGCTTGGAGGGTGGGAGTGGGGGGATCAGGCAAATCTAGGTGGGCCACCCAGGGCCAATGCTACAGCTCTGCCACACAGGGCTCTTCACTAACCCCTGAGTTCATCCTCGTTCCCATCTTCCTGTCCCCACTAGGCCGCCTGGTCCCCCTTCTGGTTCATTTCTACATTCCACACAGGCTAGGTGGAACTACAGTCTGCTTTCTTGGTTCTGGCTGGGAGCTCTTTCTTCTTAGCTTCAGGGTCATGGCCTGACACCCACTTCCACTGCTGACAGCCGCTGCTCTCTAACCTTCTGTTCAGTCTTCCCTGTGAGGGCTGAGGGGTGTATCACCTACAGAGAAAACCTTATGGGGGGCCTGGCTGGGCCCATATGAGAATGCAAGCCATCCCATGAGCCCCACTCAGCTCAAGGCAAGCAGAGCACTGCAGGGGAGCATTTCTCTCATTCGGATGCTGTGGAGAAATGCTGGCCTGCCAGCATCCCTGTCCACAGGCAGTGGCCTGCACGCTGTATGTTTGCTCTGCCCCAAACCTGTGCATCACCTCCCACAGCCCTAAGGAGGGCATCTGGGTTAATTTCACCCAGCAGCCCTTGTACCTGGTCCTCCTGAAAAGCCATACTCACAGCAACTCACAGAGGAGCTGTGTGCTAAGAGAGCCCAGCTCTCACCGCTGGCTTATTTCTGAAGCTGCATCATTAAGTACAGTGGAAGGCCAGGAGATTCTCAGGGGAATGGGCCCTGGATGTGAAAGGAAAAGCACTGCAATGGCCCTGACCTGCAGGCCAGGTGGCGTACGTACACGCAAGGAGGCTACATGGCCAACTTCAGGGGCACCATCATGCCAGAGGTGGGGCCACACAACTAAAACCTGGGGGCCCCAGGAGCCCCCTGGACACCTGAGTCACAGCGGCCCAAGCCAGCTCAGGTCCCAGGGGTCTGGGTTGCCTGCCCGCTTTCCTTTCCAACCCCAACGGAGGAGGAGGAGAGAGAAACACCAGGGAAGGTATAGAGAGGAGAAAAGGTAGAAAACCAAGTCAGGGCAACTATCCAAAACCAGATGAGGGAGATCAAGAGAGAGGAGCAGCCAGGGGGCGCCTCCCACACTGGGGCTTCTGCAAAGGAGCTCCTCAGCCTGGTGACCTCCTCTGCAGGACAGGCCAGCTATAGGCTGGTGTCCCTGCTCAGCAGGACACACACTCAGCCAGGAAAATGCTGGCACCACGGGAGCTGGGGTCAGAATGACATGGTCCACACTGTATTTCCTGGCACTTCTGAGCTAAGGCTACTGAGTCTTCCCAGAGAAAACTTGTTTTTTAGATTGAGCCATTCACTACTCTTATTTCCCTTCTCTCCTAGAATGACAAGGGGAAGGATAACACACAGCTGTTAAAAGAGCACCTCTGTCTTCAGTGGCCTGGCCACTCTCTCCTTATCCCTGGGCTTTATCAGCCATCTCATCCAAAGCAGGTACCTGGCTGCCACACACCCCATAGAATCAGCACAGTCATCGAAAGCAGGCTGCAGGACGCCCCGCTCCTGCGCTACTGGCACTACAGGCCTCAAGGGACCATGCTGGGATCTTGATTTCTAGTGTCAATAATCTTCTCATAAGGTGCAGGAGGGGCAACAGATTAATTTTCAGAGTCTAGGTTTTGTTTACAACCTGGATGGTTAGCACAAGAGGCAACAGAAAGATCCTATCCCTCTGTAGCTCCAGGATTTCAAGATCTCGTAAGATTCCATTTAATCTGGTGGGACTTTGGCCTCTTCTCAGGCTTTGCCTTGATTCTACACGAAAATGGAGCTAAATATCTTGAAAATAGACAAATGCTTCCTTTGAACATTAGGCTTTAAGACCCCCTGTGCTCCAAGCACCTCTGCTGCCCGTCAGTCCCAAGACTGAGTCTCCCAGACTCAGGCCCCCCACGGGTGCTGGTGGTAATTGCTGAGTTACTCGGCAGTGCCTCTTCATACCTTGTTGTAATTACTACCTTTTAGCACTGCTGCCATTACCACCTTTGTAAGGATGGACCCAGGGACTGGACAGGAGGTAACTTTCCAGTCGGGTTCACTCTTGATAACTATTATCGTAAATGCACTTAGAGGCAAACGAGAGTCAAGTATTACAAATATGGCATCTGAAATGATTCTAACTTTCAAATCACTAATGCCATACCTGTCCTCCATAGAGGTGGGAAATTAAGATTTGATTTCATTTAGAAAGATCTGAACTAATCTCTACTTCTTAACTGAGACATCTGGAAGCCAAGCTGTATGACATAAAATTTTAACTTAAGGTCAAAATGGCAAATTTAAACTTCCCACTCCTTTGAAGAACTGCAAACAGTCCATTTTCCAAAGCTTTGGCCTGTCACCCCATGGAAGCAAGGCATGACCTAGCGGGGACACCTGCCAGGAACATTGATCTGTAAGAATGAGGTCTCCTAGCCTGTGGACTGGAGTTCCCTGAACTCTAAAGCAAAAGATTTCATAGTCATAATAAAGTATCCAAACCACTGGTTTGCAAGCAATGAATTGTGGTTACCTTTATTATCTGGAAGCACACTGAATGTCTCAACTGGGAAGTTCAAGGAATAGAAGATAGGAACTATCAACAAGGTCTAAAGAGTGTATCTAAATGCACCAGATCCACATTTCCCCCCAGCATTCTTAAAGATACATGTTTGGCTGTGTTGAAAAGAGAACTGACTGTAAGAAGTACTAACAGGTAGCATTTGAAGGACTCATTCCAAAGGACAGACAGGGTCTTGAGAAGTTGCCTGTTCAGAGATGGCTGGCAGGGCTGGTGGTGGCAACATAAATATCAAGGATTAAATTTCAAGACCTAAAGGCCACCTCATCCAATTTTACATGAATTGCTACAAGTGACAGAAAATGTTTCCAAAATACCATCTGCCAAAAAAAAAAAAAAAAAAAAGACCAAGTCTAAGTGACATTGTTGGAAGCCAGTGGGTTAACATGGCAAAAACCTCACACTCACCAGCTGACTTGAAATCGCATTAACTGCCCCCTCCTCAAAGATGTCTTGGCAAAATCCTGGAAAATTAGCTATATCAGTATCTAGGATCCCCACACGGGACAATCCCTCAAGGCCATTTGTTCACAGCCCTCATAATGGATGGGCCAGGCGGTGTCACAGTCCCCCAGAAAACAAAAGAATGAACCCCAAGAGAAAGATACTATAAAAGATGGTATACAAAAGCAAGTAGAAAGAGACTACTAAACGAGAGCCAAGGAATGCAAGGGCGCCCAAGACCCATAGGCTGGTAGACTTGGAGACTAAAAAAGAAACTGCAGTGTTGACTGGAATCCCCAGTGGGCTGCACAGCATGTCTTGGACCTGGACTTGTAAAACATGTGTAAAAACGATAGATGATACTGTCCAGATGATATTCAAGCCCACTGGAGAAGTGCGACAGAGCCAACATCCATCACTCATTCAGAGCAGACAGCTGCAGAGGAGCAAGGGCAGGCGAAAACCATGCAGGGGGTGTCAGCCCACACCCACTGTTTTGTGCATGTGTTTGGAAAGTCCAGCTTAAAGGCCAAGGACAGATGTGAGAGCAGATTCTGGTGGGCGGTAGGGAGGACCTGGATGAGGCTCTTGGCCTTTCCCTTGTGGTGGACTGGTCTCACTGTCTCAAGCATCTGCAGCTCAGTTCCAAAAATAGCCACATATTCCCCTGCCATGCTTCCCCACTGATGACAGGCACTTTGATGAATTTTGTTAACTTCTTTACCCAGATGCAGAGCATTCTCAAGTAGGCCTCTCCTGGTGACGGTTGTTTCAGTGGAGAGATATTAATTCCCCGGGAGCACACTGTGGAAGAAGGAGGGCTGCAGAGGAAAAGCAATCTCTTCCTTCAACCTTCTGAAAGATTTACAAGGGAGAGACCTGCATGGAGTCACCCCAGAGGCCACAACTTTCTGTCTCTGCAGCATCTGTCCGGTTCATGAATGCCTAGGAATATCTGGCTCCACCGCAGCCTGGAAGGAAAGCACACAGTGGACAGCCCATTTCTCAGGGTAGCAGGCCATCTTTCTGGAATCCCCTTCTCCAAGAGCAATCTCCTCCTCTGCATGTCTGCTCCCATTAACGGCATGGATAAATAAAGAAGAAACAGCCAAACATGTAACGCAGCACTTCAGTGGGCCTCGCAAGAGCAATTTCTCAGAGAAGCTTGAGAGGGTCTTTGAAGATAGTGAGAGGCAAGGAGGATCCTTTGTAGTAATACTTTCTTGTGGGTCTGGGCCATTACACAGCTGAGGCCAGAACTATTTGTGATGAACTCTTTAGCCTTAGTACTGCTGAAAGGAGCAAAGCAAATTGGAAAGTACTGGGTTGGGAGGTGGAGGGTGGGAAGACCAAGTAAAAACAGATATACTTACAGCTTATTGTGACATAGATAAACTTTAATAGTAATATTTAATTTAAACTCATCAAATAATAAAAGAGTTTAACTTCAAAAAATAATTGGGTGACACTGCTAAAACCCAAATCAGAGACAACATGTTTTCTCAATTAAAAAAATTCCTGTGTGTATTAGGGAGGAGAGATGTTGAATAAATCAATTGAAATTTTAATTTTAAAAGCAATCAACATTTCAAGAGCTGTCTTCACGTGTGAAGACCCAGTACCAAACTGACCACAGTTCATTAGGGCGGTGAAGCCCACCACTGGCAGCACTGCCCCACCTCGTGCCCTGAGGAACACTCTGAGATTATTAACTCTGTTGAGCAGGCTTCTTCTGAAGCGAATAAAGGAAAGCAACCATTTCTTCTTCTTTTCATTTAAACCCCAACCCTGACTGTTTCCAGTGGCAAACACAGGAACACCCATGCTGTGTGATGCATCCAAGAAACACCAGGATGACAAGAAGCAAAATGTCACATCACATTGGGTGGTGGGTCCTCATGTTCCACATCCAAGTTACCGGTAAAAGAAATGACTTATTAAGTCAGGATGTAAACTGAAGACACTTCTTCCCAAAGAAAAACTGGGGACTTGGAGGAGTGGCATGAATTCTTTCGGCCACTGAAGATGACATATTTAAACAGTCACCTGGAAGAATTAATGCACCTTCCCGAAGTATTGCCCTGCTTTCCAAGGACCCTAACGTATGCCCTGACAACCTACTTCCTACAAGTGGATGCAACTCCTCTTTGAGTGCTATTATGAGCCAGATCAAATGCTTCTTATTTAATCCTAGCAAATCTACCAGGTACTAACTACCCCCAACTGTGTAGATGAGTGAATGAAGCTGAAATGGATCAGGCTGGTTCAAAGTCAGGGAGTAGTAACAAAAGAAGCAAGTTCTCTGACTGAAAATCCCACACCAAATCTTCAACTTCATGCTAGATTCCCAGACTATTAAACAGCCGAACCAAACCCAGAACTTGCAAGCACCAGCTCTAGAGTAAGATGCATCTGGGTTGGAACTGCACAGTCACTAGCTCTGCCAGGTGCATACCTGCTCCCATCGAAGGGAACATTTCTAAAGAACCAGTGAACTGACACTTAAGTAGTGGGAGCTGCTCCCTCTCTCTTGCCCTTTGAACCTCCCTGTTCAGGGCAGGATGGGTTGATGCCATTACCTCACTTCAGGGGTGGGCACATAGCCCCAGCCTGGCTTTCCACTGAAACTTCTGTGAAAAAGAAGCTTCTGGAACTCTTGATTGCCTTCCTTACCACTGCATGGAAATAGTCTTTCTGAGAGTGCTCGCCAACAAAAGGAAATAGAAAACGAGAGAGGTTCCTCATATCGTCTCAGCCCATGGAGGCAGCCATACCTAAAGCTAGAACCCGTAAACTTCCAAGTTAAATGAACCAACCAGAGCTGTCATACAGGGCTGTTTGAACTGACTTTCCACCACTGCCAGCCAAGGGCACCGAAAAATGCAAGTCCATCTAATATAAGTGCATGAAGTTTGTTTCCGTACCACAGCCTCCCAGGCATAATGAAACTAGAAGACTAGATCCTCTCAGGATCTTTATGGCAGTGAAAAAAGAAGAACTCTTACCAAACAGAAGGGTGCTTTTCTGGAAAAAGAGACACTGAGGATGTCTGCAGCCTGCAGACTCCATCTTTAGGTAACAAGATGGCCCTAGGAACTTGTCTAGGTAATTGGTGACAGTGACGAGGCAGCTGCAGGCCTTTGTATCTGCCATGCAGAAGCTGTGCCACATATGAAACTATCCACACGTCCTTCATCCTCACTGAGGCCTGAGAGCCAACAAGGAATAATGGGTTTCGCCAAACCTACCTGAAGCACTGGAGACCCGGGACATGTCCTGGGACTGGGTGGAGCGATTGCGACTCTGCTGTCTGCGCCGACCGGTGGCCGACCTCGTGGTGCGCACGTGCACCTCACTCACTTTGAAGAAGGCCACCATGAAAGGCTGCTTGTCGTAAGGGCCATCTCTGCCCACCAGACCTGCGGCTCGGGGGTTGATGTTGAGTCCTTGAATGCAAACCAAAGCATACCCCTCTTTATTCCACAGAAACTTAGTCCTGCAGCTGCACAACTGATCATTCCCAGCCTCCCAGAGCCTAGTCATAAAGGATGAATGCAAGGGGCAAGCACGTGCATCCTCCGATCTCTGATGGCTCCCTCTGGATGGACAAAACCAAAACACTCCTTCTGAAGGTCCATGAATCAAAACAAGGAGTGCAGATGCCCAGGATCTCCCATTTCTGCTAGACTTTTTCCTTCCCATTCAATCTTCTTTTGGATTATATTCACCCCTACCAGTGAGGTGACTTCACAGGCAGAGCACATCCAGTATGAGGACCCATGAGGGGACCTCAATCCGCTGAGCTTTGATGCTACAGGATGGGGGATGCTGAAAGGTCCCCTCACAAGCCTACTCAACAGTCAGGATTAGACTGTGCTCCCATCTTTCTCTTCATCTTAACATCATCTACCTGCCTCTGCTTCTGAGTACTCTCCTCCTACTGTTCCTCTCAGAACCATGAGCACCTAACCAGCTCCTAGTCCTCCCAGGGAAAGGTTTTGCTTTTCAGTACAGTTACAAGGGAACAGTAAATAAAGTTATCCTGAGCTCAGGACTTGACTGTAAACCTTGGCTCTCCCACAACTGTTGTAAAGGAAACGAATGACAGTGACTGTTTGCTTGATTTCAGCAAACTTACCATCCCGAGTCACCACACTCAGCTGGAGCCCCATGTTGTGCTGTGGGGTCATGACCCACAGATTGCTAGTGGCCGTGATGTCGAATTCCAGCCAGCCTTCTTCTGAGGCCCACACTATGCGGGTGTCCAACAGAAATAGGTCAGAGTCTCTGAAAGAAAGAAAAGATGGCGCTGTGAGTAGCATGCTACCCTCTCGGCTCATTCTCACTCTGTTCTGCCTTGCTGTCACAATAAAAGATGCCAAAGTCAGATCAGGTCCACCACAAAGCACTGTGTACAGTGAGCTGCAGCAGCTCTGGTGGGCATGACACCAAATAGGTCACATGCATAACAGGACCTGGAGAGAAATGAACACGTGCTATGGCCCTTCAGAGAAACCAGCTTTCTCCTGAACAGCGGAGGATCCCTCAGCTTCAACAAAAGCCTTGCTGTAATGCTTATACCAGATCTTCTTTGGAATTAGAGGAAATGATACATAGACAGACAGACGATAGGCAGATAGACAGATAGAGTCATACTGTTGCTTACTTTATGGCTAATGAACTCTAAAAAGAGAGAAAGTGTGGGGGCAGTAGGCAAAGAATTAAGAAAATACTAAAATCAGGATCAATATGAGCACTGACAAAGTTGTGCTTTGCTCATTTTTGTTTTTAAAATTAGGGCCTGACAATCTTCACATGTTAATACCTGTGAAATAAGGAGAAACAAGAAGCTGTATCATATTTCCGAGTAATCATCAGTTCTTTTATTTTAATTAAGGCATTTGAATGGCCTATGGTGAGTGTCGAGTCCTTTCTCGTCTGGACTGTGTAACGTGGGTGTGTATATGTGGAGTGATGTTAAAGTTTATCCCGCACAGCTGTTGAGGTTCTTTGAGGCAAATTACTTAAGTCTATTCCTTCCATTGGGCTCCACAGGGAGTATTTTTATATTTTTTACAATTTTCAACTAACATAACCCTAAGGGTAGTGGGAAGATGGAGTGAGGCTTTCTTCCCGATCACCCAAATGTCATGGTGGAGCAGTGTTAGGGGACGGTCACCTTCATGTGTTGCCAGGACACTCTGAATCTGAGCTGACGTCCCAGGGTCAGTGGCATGAAACGGGCTGGAATGCCCATGACAGGGAAGGGTGTGCTTTGGCCATGGAAAGATTCAAATCCCTGGTGCTGGAAATGTTTTGCTGAAATATTTTACTGGATAGAAAAACTTGGTGGAACTAAATACAAAATTTAAGATGAGCTCCTTGATACAAATGAAGTACATTTAAACAAGTTATAAAGCCCTTCCATATACTTTGCTTTCTTCAGTCCTTAGAACAATCCTGAAAACTTGGTAGAACATCATTATCCCCATTTTACAGTTGGGGAAACTGAGACTCAGATGTGAGGTTAGGGTTATGTGGCCAAGATACACAACTAGTAAGTGAGAGAATTAGGTAGAGAAAAAGAAAGTGGATTCAGAGTTTTCCATAATGATATATTGCCTTTTGAGATAATTATGAAAGAATCTGTGACAAATGAATGCAATTTATCTCTATTCTTTTGAATAGGTGAGGACAGTGAAACATCTGAGTTAAGAATTTTAGACTTCTCAGAAGGGAAATAATTTCTCCTATTTACATGGCTTAGAGTTAGAAGAAAACTCTATTGTCATTTTTTCCAAGCTTAAAACAGTAAGAACAGCTAAAAGAAGTTTACTCAGCTGCTGAGCAGAGTCTGCAGGGGGCACATTCAGACCTGCCATCTTTAAAGCATGCTCCAACATGCATGTGTCACACCCCCTGGTGACAAATCAGCCCTCCCCATCACTTAGGCAACTGTGAGAAGGGAGACGGGGTGTCCATGGAAAACAGCAAGAGGGGAGTGAAAGTCCAAGCTTTGAAGTTAAGATGCAAGAAGACATAAATTCTCTTCTGGAAGGTCCGAGAAGACCATTATCCAGCAATAACACAGACATCATGCACAGCGCTGTGGGAAAAGTAGCCCTGGCTCTGAAGGAAGTGCAAGACATATTCACGTCAGAGTAGCACCTTCTAGAATGAAGACACAGTGAGAATTCCAGGGCCTGAGGCTGGCCCTGAGGCAAAGAGGATCAGTGAAAGGCTCTAGTGCCACGGCTCACTTGTTGCTATTTATAGAACTTTGATGATGCTCATAATTTTTAAAGTCCTGTAACAAAGATGGAGAAAAGTACAGTCCAACATGTGAGTGGGGCATATTTGCTAGAAAGAGCCAGAACAAAGATTTTTTCATTTTTATTTTTTAAAGTATATTTTATTGATTATGCTATTACAGTTGCCCCATTTCTTTCTCCCCTTTAATCCCCTCTGCCCTGCATCCCCCATCCCACTAGCATTCCCCCCACCCTTAGTTCATCTCCATGGTCATACATATAAATACTTTGGCCTCTCCATTTCCTATACTATTTTTAACCTTCCCCCATATATTTGTACCTACCATTTATGCTTGTTATTCCCTGCACCTTTTCCCCCACCTCCTCCCTCCCTCTCCCCACTGATAACCCCCCATATGATCTCCATTTCTGTGATTCTGTTCCTGTGCTAGTTGTTTGCTTAGTTTTTGTTTTTTTAGGTTCAGTTTTTGATAGCTGTGAGTTTGTTGTCATTTTAGTGTTCATAGTTTTGATCATCTTCTTTTTCTTACATAAGTCCTTTTAACATTTCATAAAATAAGGGCTTGATGATGATGAACTCCTGTAACCTGACCTTATTTGGGAAGTGCTTTATCTGCACTTCCATTCTAAATGATAGCTTTGCTGGATAGAGTAATCTTGGATGTAGGTCCTTGACTTTCATGAATTTGAATGCTTCTCTCCTGCCCCTTCTTGCCTGTAAGGTTTCTTTTGAGAAATCAGCTGATAGTCTTATGGGAACTCCTTTGTAGGTAACTGTCTCCTTTTCTCTCAGTGCTTTTAAGATTCTCTCCATATCTTTAATCTTGGGTAATGTAATTACGATGTGCCATGGTGTGTGCTTCCTTGTGTCCAACTTCTTAGGGACTCTCTGAGCATCCTGGATGTCCTGGAAGTCTATTTCTTTTGCCAGATTAGGAAAGTTCTCCTTCATTATTTGTTCAAACAAGTTTTCAATTTTTTGGTCTTCCTCTTCTCCTTCTGGCATCCCTATGTTTCGGATGTTGGAACATTTAAAGTTGTCCCAGAGTTTCCTAAGCCTCTCTTCATTTTTTTGAATTCTTGTTTCTTCATTCTATTCTGATTGAATGTTTATTTCTTCCTTCGGCTCCAAATCATTGATTTGAATCCCAGTTTCCTTCCCTTCACTCTTGTTCTCTGCATATTTTTCTCTATTTCACTTTGTAGAGCCTTCATTGTTTCCTCTGTTTTACAACCATACTCAACTGTTTCTGTGAGCATCCTGACTATCAGTGTTTTGAATTCTTCATCTGATAGGTTGGCTATCTCTTCATTGCTTAGTCCTATTTTTGGAGCATCAATCTGTTCTTTCATTTGGGCCATATTTCTTTGTCTTGGTGTGCCTGTTACATTGTAAGAGGCAGAGTCTTAAGTATTCACCAGAGCAGGGCAACCTGTGTTGCTGTGTTGTGGCACCATATGTGGGGAAGGGGTCAGAGAGGGAACAATGATGCTTTCTCTGCTGTTGGCAAGCTTTCAGTCACTTCCCCCACTACCCACAAGTAAATTGGGCCCTTGTAGTGCTGATTCCTAGGTGGGTGGGGTTGTGTATGTTCTAGGACCCTGTGGGTCTCTCCAACAAACTCTCTTGTGAGACTGGGAGTTTCTTTCTTTGCTGCAACACCACAGGTTTTTACAGCCAGAGATTTTGAGGCTTTCTTTCCCCATGCTGGAACCCTGGTTTGTGTGGTATGTCTCTCTCCCCAGTTGTTCCTCCTAGTTTATGTGCACGCAAATATGGGGACTACCAACTACCACCTCACCCACTCAGTCTTCCAGCTGCTCCCTTGCCACATGTCCTCTCTGCCCCTCCTACCAGTCTGGGTGAATATTTCTTCCTTAACTCCTT
The DNA here is from genome assembly GCA_039655065.1 of Glossophaga mutica. Taxonomy (NCBI): domain Eukaryota; kingdom Metazoa; phylum Chordata; class Mammalia; order Chiroptera; family Phyllostomidae; genus Glossophaga; species Glossophaga mutica. The sequence continues at coordinate 89,253,546 of CM077307.1, read as the reverse complement.
GGTTGTCAGACTTCCAGACATTTCAATTTTCTGGCAGTTCTGGGTTTTTTGTTTGTTTGTTTGTTTGTTTGTTTGTTTTTAAATTCATTGTCATCCTTTTTTTTGGTTGTGCAAGGAGGCAAAGAGTATCTATGGATGCTGCCATCTTGGCCGGAAGTCAGTGTACCAGAAGAGTATTGATAAGAAGGATTAATAATCATGATGTGGAAGAAATGAAATCTTCGGTGTTAGTGGCGATCAGTGGACATGCAGAGCCCACGTTTCTATCTTGACTCTGCTCCTAAGTCCTTTCTCTGCTGCACTTCCCTGTACAATAAGGAAAATGCCAGGCCTCACTGCTCAAGCAGCCTGTGGGCTACATGAACACAGTCTAATGGTGAGTGTAGAAAGATAAAAACTTGGGCTCCTGGCAGCAGGCAGTCTCAAATTTAGAAGTTTAATTCTAGGACACTCAGGTTCTGTGGAAGGGAGGTGAGGTAGAGAATGGACTTAAAATAACTGGACTAAATGGAGAGAGAAACGACAAATATTTACTGTATGTTTTCAATACATGGGCACGTGTCCAGAGCCTCTTCTTTACTCCTTGGGAAGCCTGGAGAGCCAAGTCCTACAGCTGATAGCATGGAGCCTGGAGAGGATAAGTGTATTACAGTCCCAGGTATTAAATGGGCTGACCAGAACTCAAAATCAGAGCCTGGACTCTTAGCCACCACTTATCTGAAAAACAGAATGAAGAAAAGTCTAGGTCACAGGTTGAAAAGACTGAGCAGGAGCTCAGAGTAAGGTAAGGGATCCAAATCTAGTGCACATAAATGCCAATGTCAGGTGGCTACAGAAAATGGATAAAGATACCTGGGGCTGGCACAGGACCCCAAATCAGGAGTAAGTGCTAATATCAGGGTCTGGAGAGGAAGGGGTGGCAGGTGCATGCAGAGATGGACTGCCCACTCTCGCATTATCCCTCATCCTAGGCAGAACAGTCTGTCTAGACCAAGACCACCTTTGGCATGCAGTCACACAGCCAGGGTGAGGAACTTGAAGAATTACAGCTTTAAGGAACAGCTTTTCTGGCTGACCCTCAGTGCCTCCAATAGCTCAGGTATTTGAGAGACACAAGTTATGGCAAATCATTGAAATGGTTCTGGTCTAACCCACATCTGTTTACTTTTCTTCAATGACACATGGCCTTCTTAGTCTTCCAACTCTCTCAAAGTATAGCCTCAAATAAGATGCACTTCATTTTGTTAAATGAAAAAACAAGGGTTCCCTCTGAATCTCACTGCAGCAGGGTTGAGGTCTGTTATTACCATCAACAATATGAGTCACTGCCCAATAACAAATCCCAGGGCCAGGCCAAAATAACTACTATGACTGGATTATTTGGACCCTCCCACTGAGATGACAGATACTCAAGTAGGCATGCTATAAAAGAAAATCCTGAAACAAGAGAGATAACATTTGAATCAATTTATTGCCTATTTTGTTCTCAACCAACACATACATCCATGTTACATGATGAATGAATATGTGTTCCATCTTCAAGGATACAATAGTGTTATTCTCAATGTTATCCCAACTCAAGGGCATGAGTTTCCTTGTATTGTTACCATCTAGGGAAAATGAAGTTCTTTACAATTAATATGCCTAATAAGAAATTTCTAGAAATTTTCAAATGTTCACCCTGGTGCTAGAGTTGCCTGACCAGCACACCACTGAAAAGACTTGTAAAGTTAGTGTTTATGGGCAAGGTCACCCCTGTGTGGTGCAGCCCATCACATAGCCTCCAAGGCACCACCACTTGTCAGGGGCACTCCATCAGGCTGAGGAGCAGGCAGCACCAAGGGCAAAGACAGTGGGTCTTTCTCTCCTTTGCCCCTGAAGAAGGTCTGGAGGCATCTGAGCTCCAAGTTTTGACCAGTCCTGACTAATGCTATCCATTAAAGTCACACTGCCTGGGATAAAGTACAATTGGGCTTACTACTAACCATTTTACTAGAAAAACTGTTCTTCATAAAATGCAATTTATAAGTTTGAAGCAAGCAGATTTGTGAAATATTTGATAAGGTGAGTTTGTGGTTTGTTTATTTCTTCACAACATATTCCTCTGCCATTTATGTGTCTGGACTTAGTGGTAAACTAAGACAGAAAACAACATTCATACACTGATGAACCAACTTTATGGGATAAAAATTCAATTTTCATATGGAAGGAAAGTAAAAAAATTAAGCATTTTAGAAAATTAGATAGTAAGGGAAACATTTAGATTTTTTTCTTATGTAATGTATCACATATTAAGGATATGCCTAAAATTTTACCACTAAAAAGAGAAAAGAAATGGGATTTGAAAAGACAGCATTACAGTTCAGGGTGAAGTGCTACACACACAGAGATTTGAGTAATATGGATGAATGGACATTAGTATTATATAATTAGCTAAGTTCTCATTGATTATATACCACTTGATATTACCCAAATTTCACCTCAAGGATGAACATAGTATGAAGAGAGGTTTCAAGTGTCAGTCACCTTAACTCTGTAAGGGATATTTCATCATCAACAAACCAACACAAATCACTTTGCTGTCAGAATATTAACATAGCAAGCCCTTACACAGTGTTTACTACCTGACTGTACTAACTGCTCTTACATGTGTTATCTCTTCACAATCACCATAAAGAGTATTAACACTATCACACTTTGGCAGATAAGGACACTGAGAAACAGTGAAGTCAAGCAGTTTGCTCGCAGTCACATAGCCACTGATTGCGGAGCTGGAATTTTTTTTATTGTTGTTCAAGTACAGTTGTCTCCATCTCCCCCTCCATCACGTCCCCCTGCCCCACCCATTTCCACCTCCCACTCTCAAACGTACCCTCTTTGGTTTTGCTCACATGTCCTTCATACATGTTCCTTGATGACCCTACCCCTATTTTCCCCCCATCAGCCCTCTCTCCCCTCCCCTCTGGTTACTGTCAGTTTGCTCTTTATTTCAATGTCTCTGGTTATATTTTGCTTGCTTGTTTGTTTTGTTGATTAGGTTCCACTTATAGGTGAGATCATATGGTATTTGTCTTTCACAGTTCAAGTGTTATATATGTTCTTAGCCATCAGATCAGTGGTTCTTCAGTTCAGTCTGCATCGGGGTCCCCTGGGAGCTAGCTAACACAGACTGCTAGGCCCACCCCAGAGTTCCTGGGGTGGGACCTGAGAAGTCACTTCTAACAGGTTCCCAGGTGACACTGATGCTGCTAGTCTGAGGACCAAACTTTGAGAGCCATTGACCTACAACATATTCCCTCTCTCTTCTTTTCTTCTTTATTTGTTGAATTTATTGGGGCAACATTAATTAATAAAATTATATAGGTTTCAGGTATACAATTCTATAATCTGTGTATTGCGTTGTGTGTATATCATTTTGTGTGTTCACCACCCCAAGTCAAGGCTCCTTCCATCACCGTTTATAGCCCTTTACCCTCTTCTACCTCCCCTACCCCGCTTTCCCTCTGGTAATCACCATACTGTTGTCTGTGTCTATGAGTTTTCTCCCCTTAATCCCTTCACCTTTTCCACCCATTCCCACAAACCCTCTCCCTTCTGACAGCTGTCAGTCTGTTCTCTATGAGTCTGTTTCTATTTTGTTAGTTTATTTTGTTCATCAGATTCCACATATGAGTAAAATCATATGGTACCTGTCTTTCTCTGACTGGCTTATTTCACTTAGCATAATGCTCTCCAGATCTATCCATGTTATTGCAAAAGGTAAGATTTCCTTCCCTGTTGATGGCCAAGTAGTATTCCATTGTGTAGATGTACCATAGCTGTTTTATCCACTCATCTACTGATGGACACTTAAGCTGCTTCCAAATTTTAGCTATTGTAAATAACACTGCATTGAACATAGGGGTGCACATATTCTTCTGAATTAGTGTTTTGAGTTTCTTCAAATATATTCCCAGAGTGGAATAATTGGGTTATAATCCCTCTCTCTTAAATATGGGTGGTATTAACTTCACCTGATTTCCAGACTTAAGGTTCAAAGCTATCTGCTCTCAATATGTATTGTTCCTCCCCTTAAATAGTGCGAAGTAATAATGGGCTGCTCCACAAGTACATGTTGGATTGTCCTACCCTCAGGGGGTTATTAACCCAGGAATAATAATATAATCACAGGAATCACAGGTAAAACCAAGTCCAAGGTAGTATGAGAAGGCTTGCTTCTATGTGTCAAAGACAGAGAAAAAGAGGAAGGTAGAAGATTATTTTACATAAATTCATAGCTACCTAACCTGTTCTCTTTGGCCACATAAACAAAATAATGTTCCCAAACACTGGGATGCACTCCAACATGCCCTAGTGACCAGGCACAGATTGAACAAGGGGTTCTGCCACTTCTTACACATGCATGCAAATCTCACATGTTTTAGTTCTCATCGCCAATCCTACATTTCCATACCCCTGTCCAATATGGGGAAATAAAGCAGCAAAAATATTTTTAATTTGTGATTTATTAAAAAAAGAAGATGTTTCACAAAATAAGTTTAACTGCTACCATGGTCTGCCTTCCACACAGCTGGCCATTCTGGTAAGGAGGTGCCTGCACCAAAGCAATCCACTTCTGGGAGCAAAAAAATACAGAAGGCATAGTTTCCAGAAATAAAAATCTATCTCCTTTTCTCTTTTGTGTTTACCAAATGGATAAGCAGTTCCCAAACAAGAGTTTCCTCTGCCCACCACACTCTGACTTCTCTCTCCCTCAAACTTAACATTCTTTGGGGTGTATGCAATTCTTTATTAAAACTTCGATTCCTCTCTGAAACATTCTTTTCTACTCTGTGCCTTGCAAAGAACGGAACATAGATAGGCTGAGGAATAAGCCTATGTATGCAGCCTATGAGGCAGCTTTTTTGAGCCTTTACTTTTTAAATTTCAGGTAGATCATTCTAAGTATAAATAATATGCACTGCACTAAAAAGATAAAACTAACTAGTTACATAACCTGAGCTGTACATTAGTTGTATTATCTATCCCTTTTTCAGGGGCAAAGGAACAAATACTGAAAAGTTCAATGCTTGCCTGAGGCCCACACTGAGTGCACCAGAGATTATCAAATCGGCGGTAAGTTTCAGGAGTCCCAGAGGATCATACCTGTGAAAGCCAGGTACAGAAAGAGAAACAGGTGTGGCTGCACTTGGTGATTAAAGGCTTTGATTTTCTTCTACCAAACTACAATAGTGTTCTCCTATCCTGGCTTTCTCAAATTTGCCCTTCTCTTCAAAACAGAAAAGAGTCTCAGATATCGCCCTTTTATCTCAGTGATGATAAAGTTCACTCTCTAGTTCAGCAGGTAGCCCTGAAAATGCAACAGAAGTTATAGAGCAATCAGTCTGTAAAAAATGCTTTTCCAAGGAAACTATCCTCTTAGATCCTGGAACTGGATCAACTACTGGGTTCATGTCTTGTTTTCAGAACCACACTATTTGGTTAATGAATCAAGTATCAACATTTGTGGGAATTCGTTATAAAGATTTCCAAATAAAAATATGATACTTCAGAGATGTATGCTTCTGGATATAATGTATCAAACTAACACTCCCACTATGAACAAGTTAAAAAAAAAACCTGTTTGAAGTTATCTCACAGCAAAAAAACACAGTCAATACATGATGATTCAAGATCTCAGAAAGAAGGGAAATGCATTAAGGTAAGCCCTGTATTTACTGTTGGCTTTTCATCTCAAGGCATTTGTTAATTCCTTGTATGAGGCATAGATGCCAAACAGAAAGGAGCAGCAGTCTAGAGACTGGAGCAATGTCACTGGCTAGGGATCACTGGAGTTTAAGGTAGCTAGGACTTGAAGGTCTAAGGCCCCAGAGGAAAGGGGCTGCATAGAAGTGAGCTCATAAGAGTGATCTCATAGAAGTTTGGGTTCACTTCCTCCAGGATCTTGGCTCTTCAAGTTCTGGCTGCCTTGAACTCCAATATTTTGCCAAATATTAAGCTGTATATGCATGGAGTAAGAAGCTGAGAAAACAAGTAGAAAGAAACTGCTTAGAGGATAAAAAGCAAGCAGACTTTAGGGCACTCTAACAATGCTGGGGAGTTAAAAGTTAGAGTTTAGAGCCCACTAAGAAAGATGGGCTCTGGTAAACACCCTAGATCTTCAGCTGAGACCCCTAAAGCGCTGACCTCTAGGAGAAAGGGAAAAGCAGGGGGAGATGAGCCTTAACATATCCTGAAACCCAGCCTCATCTGGAACAAAAAGAACGAGGTAATCTGTCTGCATTTTGTCTGCTTTCTGGAAGAAAATAAAATACAGTCTGGGAGAAGATAACAGTATCTAGAACTATTTGTCATAAATAATGTCAAGAATTTAATTTTAAAAATTATCAGACATTCCAAAGGGGAAAAAAATGAGGAAAAATCAAGGGAACAAACAGATGATGGAAATAGATCTATAGGTGATCCAAATAATAGAGTTATCAGACATGATTTTTTCAACTAGTCTTATATAAAGAGGATCATAAATCACAGGTTGGGCCTGCTCCAGGGACATGAAGTTGGTTTAACATCTGAAAATCTTTAATGTAATATATCACATTGACACTATAAAGGAGGAAAAATCATATTATCTCCAAAAATTCAGCAAAGTATTTTGATAAAATTTTATACGAATTTCTAATTTTAAAAAACTCTTAGCAAACTAGGAATAGAGAAGAGTTTCCTTAATCAAATAAAGAATATTTACAAGAACATTTCGTGGGTTTGGAGTGGGTGAGGGGAGGGGTGGGGAGAAAATAAGGACAACTGTAATTGAACAACAATAAAGTAATTTTTTTAAAAAAAGAACATTTAGAGCAGCCATCATCCTTAATGGTAAATTATTAATTCTTCCCTCCATACCCCATCAGTTTAGAATTATGACAGGGATTTCCAATCTGAGATTAGAAATCTAAGTGGAATTCAGCATTGTACTGGATGTCCACCTAGCACAACAAAATGAGAAAGAAAAGAAACCAAAAATATAAGAATTACAAAGGGAGAAATAAAATTGATGTTTATAGATGGTGTGATTATATTTATAGAATTTCCAAACTAATGCACAGAAAAATTAATAGAATTTATATGTGACTTTGCAAGGTTGCTAGATAAAATAACAATATACAAATTCAATTGTATTTCTAAATGTAAGCAATAAATTATTAGACACTGAAATATTTAAAAGCTAATAATACCATTTATGATATCATAAACTTAAATACCTGAAGTAATTCTAATGAAAATATTCAAGACACAAAAAACTACAAAATATTATTCAGAGAAATTAAAGAAAGCCTAAATAAATACCATATTCTTGGATTGGAATGCTCAATATTGATAAGAGTCAATTCTTCCCAAATTAATTTCTAGATTTAATGCAATTCCAATCAGAAACCCATCAGTTTTCCTTTGTGGAAATTGAAATGTCTATTTTACAATTTATATGGAAATGCAAAGGTCCAAACATAGCCAAGAAAATCTCAAGGAATAGAGTTGGAGAACTTACACATAGACATTAAGCCTTCTTTAAAAACTCAAAGAATTAAGGGTATAGTATTGGTAGAAGAAGAGAAAAATTAACAAATGGAACAAAATAAAGATCCCAGAAACAGACCCATGCACACATTATCATCTGATTTAGGACAAAGATGCCACAGAAGTATAATGAAAATGAAAACTATTTTCAATAAACTGTACTGGGTCAATTAGGTTTTTCTATTCTTACATAGCTGGGATAGCTAATCAACTTCAACATCTCACATAGGACTTCAAACATCCACTGACTATAGTTTAGTTCATTCTGCTGAGCTAAGCACTGCCATAGCCCATTGCCTCATGGGCATCCCTTCCATGACTCAACCATGGCCCAACCAGAACGCATCTCCATTCCTTTTCCTCACTTACTCTTGTGGTTCCTATCTGTGAGTGGTTCCGAGTATCATATCAAACTTAGTATTTTGGGGAAATGTATATTTGCCCTTTGACAGTTATTTTATCTCGTGGAACAATTATATTCTATCTGTAAAATAGGTGAGAATTGGTGAATTTTGTCTAAAATTTCGTTTAAGCCATAATTCAGTCTGAGATTTTTTCCTGGGACCCCACAGCATGGCCTTGGGGCTGTCCTGGGGAAATCTTTCACTTCCGAAGACCAGCTCTGCAGCAGCGTTGCCCTGTTTCCTTGATTCGGAGATGCATTTCTTCACATCCTATGGATTCTGAAGTCAGGATAAGACATACAGGCCAGGGCAAATGTAGGTTTACAATTGCTCACGTGGGAAATGATACAATAATTAATAAATAAGAATATAAGAATAAACTGTGTTTTGCATACTTACAGATGTAAACCTACTTTTTCCCTGCCATGCAGTAACCAAACTCAAAAACATATATACAATTAAAAATAAATAAACCTGGCTGTTTGCAAACAGAGGGGTAAGATGTGGTACTGCTCATACCAGGAATAATGAATTGTAACTTTGGTAATTATTTCTTACTTTAAATGCACCATGAGAGAACATGGAAAAGTCATCACATACACAGAAGGTAGACTATAACTACCAAGCAATGCAATCATCAAAACATATCGAAGAGCACACAGCATTTCGAAACTAGCAGAATCAAGTGGGGTCCATTTACGTACCAAACAGGGCCATTTTTCAGATGCTAAATGTGTTCCCCTGTTAAAATTTCTGTCTGGCTCTCAGGAGATGCTCTTTGACTTCTAAGTACACAAAATCAATTAAAACCAGTAAAAGTATGTCTTTAGCCAAATAAGAAATATAGATGGACATGATATTCTTCAAAGCCCTCAGAATTGCACTAGTAACCTAAAGGTGCCATAAAGTAAAGATCACGAGTACATGTTCTGATAAGCAACATGCTCTCATGATACTAACATATATGAATAGGGAAGGTCAAAAGTTATTGAGAGCAGCCTTTACACTCCGGGTGTGAAGACAGCTTACTGTGTATGAGATGCAGGAGAAAACAGTGAAGTAAGTGGACAAATATAATTCTGTGAATAAGTACAAATAGTCCTGTATAAATTTATTCTAGTCTTTCTTCCCCTACAAACCTCTCCTCTAGAAAGGCTGCTAATAAATCAATGTGTGATCAATAAATCAACATTTGATCAATAGATCAGCAAAGGTTTTCCACAGGAAGGCCTTGAGAGTCAATGTACCAGTGACTGACAGACACATTTTCACCCCCAAGAGAACTGTCCCACTTGCCATCCAAATCGAAGCATCCTTGGGATGTTCCCATCAAGGCTAAGGAGATGGAGGTGTGGAGCATGCCAGTAGGAACTGTCCCAATGTCACTGGGATGACTTTGGGGAAGCATAGCAGACAAAAGTTTGGGCATAATTTGGACTTGGCAAAATTCACCTGTGGCACATTTCATTCTCTAATAGGTAATATGCTTGGCCTGCTTATCTGATGGGATCACAGTTAACTTCTAATGAGGGAGTATATGAGAAGGTGTTTTCCAAACTCTAAGTACTACATAAATGCTAATTTTTTACCAGCATTATCATAAAAACATGACTGATAACACCAGATGTTAACACCAAACTCATCTTAAAGTATACACAGCACACCACAGCATAGAGTACGTTTACAAGTCGAGTGCAAAGGCATCTGTGCTCCTCCGGTTTAATTGTGCACACTGCTGCTGGCTGGCCCCACTCTCCTCAGACCTTTTCAAGACTTAGATTCCATCTCAGGACTTATTCTCAGGTTTTGAATAAAGTATCAAATGTTTCCCTGTTCTTACTCAAAGCACCATCCATAAAAGTAGTCACTTTTTGAACTTACCTGGTCCAATGATTTCTTATCAGTCTGAGGAATATGTTTCTGTAGAGATCACAGCAATGGCCTATCTTCTAAGAATCTTTTCTGTCTGTCCCTTTATAACAGGAGGCCCAATGCATAACTTATTCTGCCTCAGCTGAGTATATGAGGGCATTGAAAAACCTGCCTTTTTTTTTTTCTTTTGCAAGGAGGCCAACTCTTTTGCAAGACAAACATTTGTTAAATTAAGTTAATCCATCACATACTACAAATTTCACTGGAACACAGATTAGAGAAATAAGTTTCTTTATAAGCCCAAAGAATAATTTTCGGCCAAGACACCCCAAGACGGTACAGATGGGGAGATCAAACCTCCCCCAGGAGTCCTGCAGTTAAATCTGGAGCCTCTGGAAGCACATGAGGAGACAACAGGAGGCCTGGGCTCCTGGCCCACCGATAAGAAAAAAAAATCTGTTCCTGGCCAACCTGGAACCCTTCAAAAGGGTTCATGAAATTCTCCCAGTCCTCCCAGTATTTTCCCTTTCCTGTGCATAAAATTAAACACATCCAATCGCCAAGCATCCCCATCCTAGAAGGCAGAGAAATTACAACTCAGCTTTGACAGAGAGCCATCAAAGGTTGGGACAGTTTGAGATTTTGTTTTCCAAGCTCACTGCTGGCCTCGAGGAAGTATGACACCACCGTTTTAAGCACAAGGCAGCTGTTCATTTTTGGCTGAAGTTCAATATAAACCTCACAAATGGTCTGCTAGCTCTCTTTTTAAAAATAATAATTAAAAAAATTTATAGTCACAAAACCCACAATCTAGTGTTTTCACCATAAAGCTTTTCCTGCAGAACAGAGAAAACCATGTATTCTGAACCAAGTTCTGAGCCAAAAGAGTACCAAGAGGTTATTTGCATCAGAAAAATATAAGGGGACAAATACTTAGGCAGATTGAAAATCAATGGCTAAATCAGTTCCAAAAAAAAACAAGAATTAAACACCAATTCTCTCTGAAGTATTGAAAGATGAAAATCTAGCAACAAATAATTTACTTTTCAAAAAAGGTCCTTAATGGTTAAGTCACTGAATATACTTTTATTAAGGAGTGAAAATAAGACATCAGAACACTTCTCATTCATTCTGAAATTCCGGTCTGTTTTAAAGATACTGCAATGACTATATTTTACTTATAATTTTACTATTCCAGCAAGAATTCACATAAACATCAGTGTGTATGTTCAACACCATGATGTGTCCCCAAACCCTGGCAAGTGTCCTTCCTTCTCTTTTATTTCCCTCTTTAGTGATGTGAACATGCACAAGGGCCAAATGTTGACGGTGCTCTCAAAAGTAAAATAAACCTTTCATGGGGCAAGTTAACATTTGTTATTATTCTAGTGTGCATATTTACGACAGACCCACACACAGATTTATAATTTCAGGATAAACTAAAGCCATTCCTAAACCTTTGGACACTCTTGGGAAGTTAATAGACTTCCAAGACCAAAAGCAAGAATGTGGACTTGGTTTAGAAAGCCAAACCTGGCAAATCCCTCACCGGGTCTGTCAGTGTGGGCTTCCCTCCCTGTCTGTATTCTCTCCCTTTAGCGTTTATCTCCAGATCTACCATCTGACTGCCATGCTGTCATACCACATGCTGAACTTCCACCTCATGCCCAGTGAGCATGCGCAATGCTAACCTACTGTGCGTCAGGCACTCCACCCTCCCCAAACCACTAAACTGACCTCTAAATAGTAAACAAAATTCAGAGTCATTGGCTTGTTTTCTGTGTGCTATAGGTTTGAACTAACTGCTGTTATTCTTCATTCTCAGTCCTTCCTCCAAATTTCACTCCATGGATGTTTGTTTTTTTGTTTGTGAAGCAACTCCCATAAACATATTTCATTTGCAGTTCTTTTATAAAATGATTTGGCCTCATTTCAGGAAATAAGAATAATGCAGACATAGAAAAATATCTGTCATTCCTTTGAATTCAAATGATAAAAAACACATTTGCGTATTCTTTATACTCATTTACTAAAAGATATATCATACATATAATATGTATAATATATGTATATATAATATGCACAAATACATAGCCTCCTAGTCACTTGAATTAGTACCATTTGTAAGCATCCTTACATATTTTGCATTTTAGCCTCACTGACCCATCATTCAAAGTAGGGACTAAACAAGAGCAGGAAACAGTTTATCCCCAGTAAGTCATCTGTTCTCTGATCACAAAGGATGCTTAGTAAACACGATCTACTGGCTTGCTTAAGAAAAGAAAACCATTTGAAAAGTCTTCAACTTATTGGCAAAGAAAATCTTCCTACTGGCTAAACACTGCCATTTAGAACACACCCTTCACCCTGCTCATGTGCAAGCCCTGAACTCCAAATCACCGCCCACAGACACACTCAGGGGCATGTGATGGGTGAGAAATGGGGGCCGGCCCCACCCTTCGGGCTTCCTTGAGCCTTCATACCTGTGCTGATGCTCCTGTAAGACTTGATAAATGCTGATAAGAAAAGTTTGGTTTTTAAAACTCCCCACAACACAGTCCTTGTAGATTCGGAATTCTGCAGCCGTCACCGCCTCACCCTCAGGAATCTGGGATAAGTTGAACTTGAACTCTTTGTGGTGTCGCTGGCGAGGGGAGAACTCCTTGTCGTACTCCACTATAAGATTAAACAAGAGAGAGTGACAACTATTGTTACTTGACTAAGTGCCACAGGCTCACCTCAAAAGAAAGTCTCTCAATTTAATTCATAAGTGGATTACAGGTTACCAATGGTTTATTAGAGGGATTGGGGTGGTGGGAAGAAAATTGGCTAGGCTGTCAAGCAGGCTGGGATTAAAATCCTTTATTTTACCCAAGGATTAAATAAAATTCTTAGATTTTATTTCATTTAAATACCTTAAATACTCTAGTTTAACTAAGTTGCATGAAAGCAAGTCATTTAAATTCTTTGCTTCAGATTTCTTGATCTGCAAAAAATGGGAACAGTATGGCTTCAAAGGGGAGTTGTAAGAATTAAGAAAACAGTGACTAAGAATGTGCCTGGTGACCCTGGCCATTATCCTCTCCAGCCCCGTTTTCTCCCTGCTGCTTTGCTCCCTCCCCTCAGGTCAGTTCATCTCACCCCACCAGCAGTGGATGTGACCAAGGGTAGCCTTGAGCCCACCCTGGTAGGTATCGTGCTGGAGGGGAGGGCAATGAGCAATGCACTTTGCCTGGACCTGAAGCTCCAAGTGCCTTCAAATTGTACCTGCTGCTGTTTAGTGGAGCTTATTGTTAAAGGGTTGAGGGTGAAGCTTCACGGATAACTTGCCCTAACTAAAGTTCACTGCCCACCCCCAACCCTCACTGGTGGGACCTGATGGCTGAAGGACTGGGGTGGGGGTAGCAAAACAGAGGGAACCATAGTGCTGTGAAGCTGCTGGAGTCTCCATTTAATCTGCACATAGAACCCAAGTATGAAAATGGAGATGTGGAAGCAAATCACTAATGGGGCATCCTGCTATTTTCTGATGCTTTTCTTAAAACTAGGAAAGGATTGAGTACAAAAGCTGGTTTGTTTTTTTTTAATGAAATCTTTTCCCTGCTTGAAGAGATGACAAATCATGAAAAACTACAACTACTAATTATCATTTTTCAGTCAGCTATCAGATGTCTACACAGAGTTTGTGTGAGAGACATGATACCAGCCTCACATGCTTAACTCGTAATCGTTGCAGAGAAAAGAGTGCTCTTCTCACCATCAACCTCCACTCTGCTCCCCAGACTTCAGAAATGCTTCTGCCCTGCTGTCCCTGTTAGTTTTTTTTCTTAAAAGCAACCACAGTGAAATCTCATGAGCAAATTAATCCTTTATGGCAAAGTTTTCCCAGGGCTTGTGGGTAAAAAAAAATCAAATTATTTGCCATCTCCAACTGCTCACTTTCACCAACATGTGTTGTTCTTCATAATCACCAGAGAAAAGCTTTGGGGATTAAGCTTCTTTAAGGGAAAAAAAAAAGCCAGTAGTTCTTTACAAGAACCTAAGACCTCAATGACATTTGCAGAAGCTAGGGAAAGTTAAGCCATCTATAAGTATGTGGCTTTAAATAAAGAATTTCTGAAATTGCCATGTGACTATGCAACAAATCTTTTAGATTCAAGTTATTTCTCTTGCTTTTTTTTTTTTTTTTTTTCAATTTGGAGGGTTACAAAAGGACAAGTTTTGGCTTATGTAGGAGCTTGAATATAAGTAAAAAAAGACCTAACCAGAAAGTAAACCATGGTTCAATCCCAACAAGAGAGCAGGTTTTCTAATTAGTGGCTAAGCATGAAAAGCAATATTGTTAGGGAGTTCACCCAAGGCCTCCCACACATGATGGTGTATCACTTTTCCCTAAAACTGATCTGCCTTTTAAGTTTGATATGTTATCATCGGTGTTTAAAAGTGAATCAAATCTGATTTCCCAAAGAGACTTTCTACAAAATAGTCACACAGCTTTTCTATAGGACCTTTTGGGTGCTTAAATTTTAATATCACTAAATAAAAATATATTCTTAAGATTTGCCTGAGAGAATGCTTAAGAACTCCTCAAAGAAGTCTTTCAATTGCTCTTAACAATTAGAAAGAACAAATATAAACGTGAAGCAAGCTATAAGATAGCAATGAAATATTTCAGTTAAAAGGAGCAGAAAAAGGGACAGAAATGTCTAGAAATGAGAAATGTGATAATTAGTCTTTGGAGAGGTGGACCAACCCAATAACCCATACCTTCTTGTATCCACACCCCTGGGTGGTCTCCCTCCGCTGGAGTGGTTCTGGGCTGCTCCCGTGACCTTCTTTGGACCAACAAAATGCAGCAACAGTGATTCGGAGTGACTTTCTAGGCTAGATCATAAGTTTTAAACTTCTTTCTACTTTAGTTTCTTGGAATGCTTGTGTGGAGAAAGATGTCTACAGTCTAGAGAGTAGATGGACTAAGAAGTCCAGCTGTGTGGAACTTCCACGCTGTGAGGAACCTCCACGCTGTGAGGAAGCCCAAGTTGATAGTGTGGAGAGGCTGTGTGGTGCATGGAGAGGCACAGGGATGGAGAGGAAGGAGGGAGGAAGGGAAGAGCCCCGTCAGTCCCCAGCCATCTCAGCTGAGGCACCAGACATGTTACAAAGATGCCATTTTAGACATCCAATCCAGTGGGACTTTCTGATGACTCATCCCCCAGCCACCTCGCACTACAACTGCATGAGGCGCCCAGTGAGAGACCTGCCCAGTGGAACTGTTCTTTCACGAGACTGTGAGAGATAACACTTTATTGCTTTAAGTTACTTCGTTTGGGGTGACTTGTTATACATTAATAGGCAACTAACACAAGAAGAGAAGGGAGAATAGGAGAGAATAACAGAGGGAGATGAAGAGGAAAGAGAAGTTTGACCTTGCTAGGGAGGGGGGAAATTGCATAAAATTCTTATGCGTAAATATTCTTAAGGGGAATATTCTTAAGGGGAAATGCTTAAGGGGAAATGCTGGGAGGCAAAATGTATGGACAAGGAAGAATCCTGGCAAATGCTCACAGGCAGATGTGAAGAGAGAGATAAAGATCTAGAAATGATTAAAAAAGACTAGTTCAAAGCCTTCATTTTATTACAATGTGAATTAGTGCACATTGCCTTATATGTGTGTTTTCTCATTTCTCTTCTACCCTGACAACATTATCTTGAAGTACTCTGAACTTTCTTCTGCTTTTTCTTTATCCCTCTCTGAGGCGTCTCATGTGTTGCTGATTGCTACCCACTTGCTTTTAAGTTCTTTTACCAAAATCCTTTACTCTGCTGTCTTCTGGTGCCTCCGCTCTCCTCATGCCTTCTTGCTAGAAGCTAAACCACCTTCCTCGCTGTCCCCATGACACCGCTGTTCCCATGACACCACAGCCACCAGTCACTGGACTTTGCTTGGAACTCCTTTCTTTACAGTCTTTTCCTCCAATTCAATTTACACAATGTGTCTTGCTAATGTCTCATTAACAAAAAATAAGCACAATTAGGTCATTGCCTACACCTGCACTTGGAGACCACAATGGTGAAGTAGTAATATTTCCAATGAGCTTAGCATTCCCCATTCAAGCTGTGTGATTGTCCTTAAATTTCAGAGAGTTCAAGAAGTATGACAGAGGGCTGAGTTCTGAATTCAGCACTTGGTACCTATTTTTCAGCCCCTAGCACTGGGCTTTTCAACAGTGATGCCACATGTGGTAGACAATTAAGTGTCAAATTGCCGAACTGGTTTTGGATTCCAGCTCCCTTTCTTCTTACTTGTACGATGCTGAGCAAGATATTAGTCAAATTTCCAGTTATCAGTTAAATGGGAATAATAACATTTCTGACGGTTAAATATAACAATCTATACGAAATACTCAGTGGTGGAGTAAATGCTCCATAAATTTCCGTTGTAGTTATCACTAGCTGATATTTGAGAATCTGGCTCCTCTGAGCTTAGAGTACTTCAATACTGAGTAATTCAAATGTATTCATGAGTCTGTAGATAGGGCTGATTAATACTTCTGTTAAATTAGCTCTTTAAATTAGAGATACATTCTGTGAAAAGGGAAGCGAATGAAATCACCATTTTGAGTATCATCAGCCTTGATATTGGCTACCAGATATAGTTCTGTGTTCTCTGAGGCAATAATTCCTAGAATTTTTCATTTCAAGGACTAGTGAAAATATTTTTAATGGTAATGACCTTGCACAAGGTCACTTACTTTTTCTGTTTGCCATTTGTAAGTACAATAAAACAAGACAACAAACTGTGTTCCTTTAACTCTATGATTTGATTTCTAAAGGTCCTTTTAACACCAAATAAAAAAGAAAAGTCATAATTAAAGAATATATACAATCCTTGAAATTGAGTTTTATAAAACTTACTCTTTTTTTTTTTTTTTTTTTTTTTTTTTTGCCCCAGACTATACCATTTGAAATTTCAGACCAGGTCCACACCTTTAGCCAACATGTACAGCCAACAATACTAAGGAATAAAAGTTACTGGTTTAAGATTTAAAATGTAAATTATATAATATGTACAAAAGAATATATGTAATTCTTGAAGGTAACAAAGCACCAAGAAAACCAGCACCCAACTTAAAAACTGGAACATGACTAATACCATGGTATTCCTCTCTGATACCAGCCCCCTGCCCAGCCCACATGGTACCTCGCATCAGGAATAGTGTCTAACATTCCCTTGCCTTATATGCACATTTTCTTATTTCTCCTCTACCCTTTACTATATATGCATGTATCACTAAATCATAGAGTGTTTCGTTTTTCTTTTTCCCCTTAAAGTCGATGTTCAGATGATGGGAGTTTTATGTGGAGACTATAGGCGCAGTCACAGCTAAGAATGAAGGCAGCAAAGGCAGACAACCGCACTACCTGTCAACTGGTGGGGAGCTGAGCTTCTACAGGTGAAACATGGCCACTCTGCAGGCAATGGGTGACTAGTAAGTCTTCTCTTTCAGCTCTGCCTCATATAGCTCTATAAGAAACATGGGCATTTTCTCAACAAGTGCTGGCAGGATGTGAAAAAAGTGCATTTGTTGGTGGGAATGAAAAATGGTACAGCTGCTGTGGAAAACAGTGTGGAGAGTCTTCAAAAAATTAAGCATAGAATTATCATATGATTCAACAATTCCACTTCTGGGTATTAACCCCCCAAAAGTAAAAGTAGGGACTCAAACAGATATTGCACATCCATGTTCATAGTAGCATTATTTACAAAACCAAAAGGTGGAGGTAACCCAAGCATCCATTGGCAGATAAATGGATAAATAACATGTGGCATATACATACCATGGAATAAGATTCAGACTTAAAAAGGAAGGAAATCCTGACACATGCTACAACATGGATATACCTTGAAGACATTATGCTGAGTGAAATAAGCCACAGAGACAAAATGTAGAACGGTGGTTGTCAGGGGCTGGAGGGAGGAAATGGGGAGTACTTGTTTAATGAGTACTGAGTTTCAGTTTGGGGAGATGGAAACATTCTGGAAATGGATAGTAAAGACAGTTCCACAACAATGCGAATACACATAATGCTATAGAATTTACACACTTAAAAATTGTTAAAGTGGTAAATTTTGCTATGCATATTTTGCCACAATAAAAAACTAATTTAAAATGGCATTTTATTACATGATTGCAATGCACGATCATACTTAAGTCAACGTAATTCTTCACTGTCTCTAATACTCAATCAATAATCAAATTTAAAAGATTAAATAATAGAAAAGAAAGAGACACATTTCAAATTGTTGACTCTCATGAGAAAACTTAGCGGACTGCCTCCCTGACTGTCTCACTGAGTTCAGGATGCTATAACAAAAATACCACAGACTGGTGCCTTAAACAACAAACATTTCTCACAGTTCTGGAGGCTGGAAGTCCTGTGAGAGCAGGGTGCCAGCACAATCAAGTTCTTGTTGAGGGCCCTCTTCCTTGTTACATCCTCACATAGCCTTCCTTGGAGCATGAGCGGAAGGGTGAGCTCTAGTCCACAGGTGGCAAACACCAGGCCTGTGGGCCAAATCCAGCCCTCCACCTTGTTATATCTGGCCCGGCATCTTGTTTCTACCTGGCAGCAGTGCCAAGCTCCTTGCCCCTACTTAAGGAGTAATTACATTACACAGTCCTAAAATTACATTCGGCTCTTTGAAGGCAACTGTGAGGCTGATGTTGCCCCCAGTGAAAATGAGTTTGACACCCCTGCACTAGTCTCTTTCTCTTCCTATAAGGACACTGATTCCATCATGGGCTCCATCCTCATTACGTCATCTAGACCTAATCATCTCCCAAAGAACCCTCCTCCTAATACTATCTCATTGGGGATTAAAGTTCCAATGCTATGAATTATGGGGGGACACAAACACACAGTCCACAACATTGACGTTAAGGTGTCACATCATTTGTTCTGCTTGCTACCTTTTGAATTTATGGTTTGGCATTTTTGTGTTTGTGTTTGTGTTTATAAGTGTCACTGATGATGGTCTCATCTCATACAGTGCTATTTGGCTTTAAGTTATACTTGCTTTTGGAATAAGTTCCTTTGGTGAATATTTTTAATTACTCATTCAGTTTCCTTTAAACATATAAAGATATTCAAGCTATCTAGTTCTTTTTAAGTCAGCATGCTTTTTCTAGAGGTTTATCAATTTGGGTTAAATTTTTCAAATTTATCACCATAACTTTTTTCAGAGTATTCCATTTTAAAATATTTGCTCTACCTATGATTCTTTATTCTAATACTGTTTATTTGTGAATTCCTTTTCTCCTGATTCATCTTAGTGGAGGTCATTCTCTTCTTTTGCCTCACTACAGCTTAATTTGGTTGTAATATATATATTTTAAGGGGCATATTCTGAATATCATCCCAAAAAGTCTGCATTATTTCAGTTAAAGTTGTCTAGAGAAAAATAAAGATACCATCTATTTCAACTGCAAATATAAAAGAGAAAAGAAAAAGAAGAGAGGGAAGAAAATAATAGAATAATCTCTAATGCATTTAAGAGATTTACTCACATATTTATTATTTACTACTTGGACTTTCTTGATAGTTAATTCAAATTCTACATTTTCCAAATGCTTCATGCTTTTACTTATATGTCAAAGTTGAAAAACTTGAAACTTTTTAAATTGCCATTCTATTGACTACCGTAAACAAGTTTTCATGCTGTGGCACGAGTTTATTTAATTTGAGGCAACAAGCACATTTCTGGCTCATCTTCCAAGGGCTGGAACAATGGCAGCCTACTGACTTCTATGTTGCAAGCATACAATCTTAAATAGTGATATAGGTACTGAACTCAACTGTCCACCTCACTTTTTAACCACAGTGAGATGACAGACTTTACCCTCCAGGATTCACCAAATATTTTTAAATATTTGTATTAATGTTCTGTGAGAATCACAAATATCAAGAAGAATCTACTTTCCTGGTTGCCATGCTCCAAGTGACTTTTTCCCCCTAAATTTTACTTTTCATTTAAAATAATTACAGACCCAGAAGTAGTTGCAAAAATAGTAGGATGGATTTTTAAAAAAAGCAAAACAAAAACGGAGCACCCATGTAACATCTTACATAACTGAAGAATAGCAAGACCAGGAAATTGGTATTCTACTTTAAATACATTTTTTAAAGATTTTATTTATTTTTAGAGAAAGGGGAGGGAGGCAGAAACATCAATATGAGAGAGAAACATCAATCAGCCACCCCTCGCATGTGCCTTGAACAGGGACCAAACCCGCAGCCCAGTATGTGTCCCAGTCGCTGGTGACACTCCTGCTCTGTGGGGCGACACCCAACCACACTGGTCAGGCTGGCGTTATACTTCAGACTGCACACTGTACTACGCTTTCACCACTTTTTACATGCCTTTATGACATTTTATAACATGTACATTCCTATAACCACCACCCAATCCAGATACAGAACTATTCTGTCACTACAAAAAAGTACCCCTTGGGCCTATCCTTTTATTCCAAATGGTTTTTTAAGACTAGCCCTAGTACATATATTATAAAGAGCTTTAGGACCAACAACAGATGCCTACATATTATCATTTTTTTAATGTTTTCCCCTCCACCCTGCACACCCCCTCCCACCCACATTCCCCCCTTTAGTTCATGTCCATGTGTCATAAGTTCTTTAGCTTCTACATTTCCCACACTATTCTTGCCCTCCCCTTATTTTCTACCCACTGTCTATGCTACTTATTCTCTGTACCGTTTCCCCCTCTCTCTTCCTCCCACTCCCCTGTTGCTAACCCTCCATGTGATCTCCATTTCTGTGGTTCTGTTCCTGTTCTAGATGTTTGCTTAGTTTGCTTTTGTTTTAAGTGTGGTTCTGAATAGCTGTGAGTTTGCTCTTTTTACTGTTCCTATTTTTTATCTTCTTTTTTTTAGATAAGTCCCTTTAACATTTCATATAATAAGGGCTTGGTGATGATGAACTCCTTGAACTTGACCTTATCTGAGAAGCACTTTATCTTCCCTTCCATTCTAAATGACAGCTTTGCTGGATAGAGCAATTTTGGATGTAGGTCCCTGCTTTTCAAGACTTCAAATATTTCTTTCCAGCCCCTTCTTGCCTGGAAGGTCTCTTTTGAGAAATCAGCTGACAGTCTGATGGGAAATCCTTTGTAGGTGACTGTCCCCTTATCCCTTGCTGCTTCAAGAATTCTCCCCTTCATTTTCATCTTGGCTAATGTAATTATGATGTGCCTTGGTGTATTCCTCCTTGGGCCCAACTTCTTTGGGACTCTCTGAGCTTCCTGACTTCCTGGTAGTCTATTTCCTTCACCAGATTCGGGAAGTTCTCCTTTATTATTTGTTCAAATAAGTTTTCCACTTGTTGCTCTTCTTCTTCCCCTTCTGGGACCCCTATAATTCTGATGTTGGGATGTTTAAAGATGTCCCGGAGGTTCCTAAGCCTCTCCTCATTTTTTTGAATTCTTGTTTCTTCCTTGTTTTCTTTTTGGTTGTTTGTTTCTTCCTTCTGGTCCACTCCATTGATTTGAGTCCCAGTTTTCCTCCCATCTCTATTGGTTCCCCATGCATTTTCCTTCATTTCACATATTGTAGCTTGCATTTTTCATCTAATTTGTGAGCAAAATCAACCAATTCTGTGAGCATCCTGATCACCAGGGCTTTGAACTGTGCATCTGATAGGTTGGCTATCTCTTCACGGCTTAGAGGAATTGGCTCTGAGGCTTTCATTTGTTCTCCAGTTTGAGCCATTTTTGGTGTTTTGTTGTTTGTTTTGGTTTTGGTCTCCATATTATCATTTTTAATAAGGGTTAATCAGATCCTTTAAAATTTTTTTTAAAAACTCATTTTAGAACCACTTTCACACCCAAATGCAAGTGTTAACATCACTTAGGCTGGGAAGAAGCTCAATGGCTTCTTATTATGGAAATAAGTCAATAGACTTCAGCCAACATGAGAGAATATGCTTAGGTACTTAAATCAGTAAACGAGTCATTTCTTTTTCTTTTTTTAAATTAATTTTTTATTGTTGACACTATTATAGATACCCTCCCCCCACTGTCCCACCCCCCAGCCCAGTCTCTGCACTTCCCTCTGGCCTCACCACATTGTCGCCTGTGTCCATGGGTTGTGTACATAAACATGTATGTTCTTCGGCTGATCTCTTCCAGTCCCACCACCATCCCACTTCCCTCTGAGATCTGTCAGTCTGTTCCACGTATCCATGCCTCTGGTTTTATTTTGTTTATCAGTTTATTTTGTTCATTAGATTCCACATGTGAGTGAAATCATATGGTATTTGTCTTTCTCTGACTGGCTTATTTCATGTAGCATAATGTTCTCCAGGTCCATCCATGCTATCACAAAGAGTAAACTTTTCTTTTTTATCACCACATAGTATTCCATTGTATAAATATCCTATAGCTATTTTATCCACCCATCTACTGAAGAACACCAGGGCTGCTTCCGAATCTTGATTATTGTAAGTAATACTGCAGTGAACTTAGGGTGTTTATATTCTTTCATATTAGTGTTTTGGGCTCCTTTGGAGATATTCCCAGAAGTGGAATCACTGGCTCATAAGGAAGTTCCATTTTTAATTTTTTGAGGTATCTCCATACCACTTTCCACAGTGGCTGTATCAATCTGTATTCCCACCAACAGTGCAAAAGCGTTCCCTTTTCTCCACATCCTCAGTAGCACTTGTTTGTTGATTTATTGAAGATAGCCACTTTGACAAATGTGAAATGATATCTCATTGTGGTTTTAATTTGCATCTCTAATGATTAGTGACATTGAACATCTTTTCATGTCTATTGGCCATCTGTACGTCCTCTTTGGAAATGTGTCTATTCAGATTCTTTGCTTGTTTTTCAATTGGATTGTTTGTTTTTTTGGTGTTGAGTTTAATAAGTTCTTTATAAACTTTGGATATTAACCCCTTATCAAATATATTGGCAAATATGTTTTCCCATTCAGTGGGTTGTTTTTTCATTTTGTTGATGGACTCCTCTGCCGTGCAAAAAATTTTTAGTTTCATGCAGTCCCATTTGTTTATTTTTTCCTTCATTTCCCTTGCCTGTGGAGATATACAAGAAAAATTATTGCTATGAGCAATGTCCAAGATTTTACTGCCTATGCTTACTTCTGGGATTTTTATGGTTTTGAATCTAACATTTAAGTCTTTAATCCCTTTTGAATTTATTCTTATGTGTGGTGTAAGAAGGTGGTCTAGTTTCATTTTTTTCCGTGCATATCTGTCCAGTTTTCCCAACACCATTTACTGGATAAACTTTCTTTAGCCCATTGTATGTGCTTGCTTCCTCTGTCAAATATTACTTGACTATAAAGGTGTGGGTTTATTTCTGGGCTCTCTGTTCTCTTCCATTGAACTATGGGTCTTTTTATTGCAGTACCAGGCTATTTTGATCACTATGGCCTTGTAGTACAGTTTGATATTAAGTAGCATGATTCCTCCAATTTTGTTCTTCTTTTTCAAGATCACTGTTGCTATTCAAGATCTTTTCAGAAAAAGTTATTTTAAATGGTCATTTACCATACATGTTTTCATTGGCTTTGATATATCCCTTTCAATTAGTCTTTGGTTATGGACAGCACAGGTGCAGTTTCAAAAATTTCAAAAAATTGATGTTCATGACTTTTACCCTCTTATGGCTAGGGAGACCTCATACTGTGCTCCAGCTTCAGCAGTCAAGGTGGGAAAATTGTTCTATGTGGGGAAACCAGAGCCATGATCCCCAAGGCTGTGGTGATGGTTGATCAAAGTTCCTGGACCACTAATCAGAATGCTGTGGTGGAGCAAAGATTGTTCTCTCAAATGTGAATTTATTTATTTGGAATTTACTCAAGTAATACAAATAAATCTCGTGTCCATTTATAAATAAATAAATAAATAAATAAATAAATAAATAAATATGCATCATGAGGAAAAACAAACTGAAAAACTTCAGCCCGATAGAGTTCCATTAAAAAATAATTACATTTGTGCCTATTTATAAGTCCTGTTATAACAAAGCAATCAGACCACATATAGTAAAAATCAATTTATGCAACATACATTTTTTCATAATTAAGAAAAACTTTATCATCTTCAGTCAAAACTCAAAGATAGGATGGCTCAAAGAGAAAAATAAAGACTCTCCCACAGTCTTGTTCCAACTGCGGAGCACTAATGGGCAGAATATCCTCACTAACTGGAGAATAAATTTCAGTCTGAATTCATTACATTAGATAACCATTTCTTTTTAGATGACCTTGTTTCTTGTGTTGCTTTTATCACGCCCTTGCCCTTGCAATATACCTAACTGTGTGTTTCTTTTTGTTCGGTCTGCTCAGATCACACTGTACTTCATGAACCTGTGGATTCCTATCTCTCATCAGTTCTGTAAAATTCTCAGTCGTGAGCTCATCAGTTAGGGCCTCTTCTCCATTCTCTTTAGTGTCTCCTTTAAGAATGGCAATTAGGTGTGTATTAGACTTTCCCATTCTAATTTCCATGTTTCTTAACTGCTTTTTTCTTAAGATTTTATTCATTTATTTTCAGAGAGAGGGGAAAGGAGAGAGAAGGAGAGGGAGAGAAACATCAATGTATGGTTGCCTCTTGCATGCCCCTGACTGTGGACCTTGCCCACAACCCAGGCATGTGCCCTGACTGGGAATAGAATCAGCAGGTTCTATTCCCAGTCAGGCCCGTGCTCAATCCACTGAGCTACACCAGCCAGGTCTGCTTTTTTTTTTTTTTTTTTAATCCTTGATCTCCTTGTCCCTTGGCTGGAAAATTTCTTTCAGTGTATCGACAAGTTCACCAATTCCCTCTTCAGCCAGGTGAATGAATGTACGTATATTTAAAGAGCCATCTATTAGTTTGTCATTTTAGTGACTTTTCAAAAATGCTAACAGCTCTATTTGTTGTTGTTGCTGTGTAGTCTGCTCGGTCACTTTCGATTGTCTATTGTCCTACATTACTATAATACGTCATACTATTCTTTATTCTTTGTTTATTTCCTGTAGAGTTGTCTTACATTTTCTCTCCAGCTTGGTGTCTGTTTCTTAACATATGACGTCCTTGGGGAATTCAATCTGCACTGCTGTCCTATCCCTCTGATGACTTTCATTTTGGTGGTTTATTTCCTCATGGGTTTAGAGATTTTTTTAGGTAATTTGTGATTGAAAATAACCTTGGATGTTTAAACTGGTGTTGTTTTTTTTGGCCCACAAAAATTGTACATTTGCTTTTGTGAGGAACACTACCAACCTGCAGCCGCCTCTCTCCCTCTGAGGGCCCTCGCTTCAGCCGGGAACCTCTGGAGCGGCTTTCCCATGCTCCTGGACCCTGAGCTTGTCTCATGGTCTGCAGCAGCACTGGTGTTTGCGCTCACAGAAAGCTGGCTTCATGTTTGTTTGCTCACAGCAACACACTCCAGCAAGTGCTCAAAGATGTCTCTGAGTCCCTGACATTCATGCTGTAGACACGCTTGTTCTTGTTTATCCCGGATCTAGTCATATGCTAGCAGGAGGGCCTTACAGATTATCTAGTGTGCAATCCTTCTACAATTTGAAGACTTTATTGTATCTTGTCTGTTTAGAAAATAACATTTGGGGCACATTCCTCTCAACTCTTTTTTTTTTTTTTTAATTTTATCAACTCTTAAAGATATAATAAAACCTGCCTAATGATTGAAGAGTTTACAAACATTTTCAAACACATTACCTCATCTGTTTTTTAGAATAGTCTCAGAACATAGGCAAAGCAAATAGTATCACTATCATATCAATAGGAATCTGAGGCTAAAAGCAGTTAACGGGCTTCCCTATGCCACTCACTTTTATGATTTCAACTATTATTTTTATGCATCAGCCTTTCCTAATTCCATCTTCAGTTTATTGCGCTCCCTTAAGGGATTGTTTCTCTTATTGCTGGGTATACATCTTCATCCAGATGCTGTTGTGTTCTTGAAATCAACATGCACAAAATCAGACTTGCCACCTCCCCCTTCACTAACTTGTCCCTGTAGCTATACCTCTGTCCATCTGGTCACTCCAAACTGGAAAATTAACCACCAACTCCTGTTGATTTTACCTTCTAGAACTGCACTGCCCAACACAATAGCCAGTAGCCATGTTCAAAGATTTAAATGTAAATTGATTAAAAACTAAAAATTTAGTTCCTTAGTCATACTAACCACATTACAAGTATTCGGTAGCCCTGTTGGACTGGTGGGTTACTACATATTCATATAGATGCATCACTGTAAACTTCCATCATTAGAGAAAATTCTATTGCATAGCACTGTTCTCAAAATTTCCCTAGCCCTCCCGGTCCTGCACCTCCATGATCACTGCCCTTGTGCAGAGTCTTGTCCTGCCACCTCTCGTTTTGCCTCTCGTCCACCACTTCTTCATACTGCAGCTAGCAGCACAGCCACAAACCTGACCTTAAAACTTGCCTAAGTAGAGCCTTCAATCTGTTCCCCAGTCACCTTCCAGCCTCATTGCTTGCCTTTGCGACCTTGAATGATACTCTTGGTAGACATTAAACTGCTCTGTTTTTCCAACCACATTTCCCAGGACTTCATGCTTTTGACTTACTTATATAATCTCTTAAACTTTAAATGACATTTCTCTCCCCCGCCCCACACAAGATAGAGGCTTTTTACCGACCCAAATTTTGAAGCAGTAGCACTATAGGCCTAGGACACCAATTTGCATATGGCTTTGCACTTTGAGTTCAAAATGCAAACTCCAAGCATGTTAAATTTTAAAAGCAAAGGAAAGAAATTAATCCACTGAAATTACTTCAATTATATGCAAGCCATTTCAGAAGGTCATCACACACAAGAAAGATGGAATGGATTTTTAAATCACATCTTTAATTTAGAGAAACAGACCTCTGACTCTTTCTCTTTTATTTTTTAAGGTGAAGTAAAATTTACATATTAACTGTTTCAAAGTGAACCATTTAGTGGCATTTAGTACATACACAATATTGTAAAAGCACCATCTCTACCTGGTTGCAAAGTATTTCCATCACCCCAGAAGAAAACCCCATACCCATTAAGCAATAGCTCGCCATCCTCTCTTCCTCGCAGGTACTGTAAACCACCAGTCTGCATTCTGTCTCTCTGGATTTGCACACTGTGGATATTTCACACAAATGGAATCATATAATCCTCTGTAACTTCCTTCTTTTACTTAGCACAATGTTTTCAAGGCTCATCAATAGTGTTAGCATGTATTAGTACATTTTTATGGCTGTATGATATTCCATTTTATGTATATATTACATTTTTTTAATCCATTCATCCACTGGCAGACATTTAGATTGTTTCTACCTTTTGGATATTGTGAATAGTGCTTCTAGCAACATGCATGTATATGTATTCAAATACCTGTTTTCAATTTGTTTGTGTATAGAAGGTGGGGCAAAAGTAGGTTTACAGTTGTTTGTATGGAAAATAATACAATAATTAATGAATAATAATACAAGAATAAACTGTTTCACATATAACTGTAAACTTACTTTTGACACACCCTGTATATCTTTTTCATTCTTTTGTTTTTTTCCTCTCTCCTCAGCCATTCATTCCCCAGTTAATGTGGGAGGGGTTGATAACTATCCATCAGAGTTTAATCACAGCCTATCCTAAACACAAGGACAATTAGCTAAGCACCTTCCTCAGGGCCAGGCTATGCAAGACATCTGAGCAGAAAGAGGCTGGAGAATGAACGAGTGTAGGGTGAACGTGCCCAGGACAGTCTCTGGCACAGAGTAGGTTTGCAATAAACTTTTGCTGAGTCTCATTACAAACAAGGTTAATCCAGAAGAGTTGCAGAAGAGACTACTAGAATGAGAAATAGACAGATGTTGTAGACCAAAAGTCAGAAGAAGAAAAGGACACCTCAGAGAATGGAAATCAAGCACCAGTGAGAGATAGCTTCTTACCAGAAGAAATTCTGGGAACATTGAAAAGAGAAGAACCCTAATCAAATGGCTATTGTTTCCTTTTTTTTTTTGAAAGTCAGGAGTCTTTTATGCAGGAAAGACCACGGGACCCACAGGCTGAAGATGCAGGGCCGTGCTGCAGTGATGCCTCTCTTCAGTCCTGTCAAGTTACCTAACTGTTTTCAGTCTCTTAAAGCGTCTGTAGGGCGGCCATAAAATATGGAAACAAAAGTAATATTATTTCACCACATAGTAGAATGTGGTGCCAATAACCCATTTGTTGTGAGTTACTTTGTCTGTGTTTACTGATTTGATGACCATGCTCTATAAATACGTGGGGTAGGAGCATGTACCTACAGCCTAGGGTGAGAGGCACACGAGACCCTGTGCACCTAAATGCTCTGTGATCACCCGGCAGGGCGACAAAGTACCAGGTGATGTATTCTTTTATTAAGAGCACTACTTATCAAGATCACTTCCAGTAGGGTTTCCTTCATACGCACCCTTACCTGGCCAGTAAATTCTACTGCTTCCACAAAACCTCTGCAGAGACACAGAGAGAGTGAGAGCAAAAGCATGAAAAAAATCCACAAAATGAAAAATCAGTCCTTAAATAATTGAGAATTGAACTATGTTAGGCAACAGTTTCTCTCATTGGGTGGCAGCTTAAATATAAAAACACTAAATCCTGCCTTTCTCCACAGTGGACTTTCGACCATGACAACGGGGCTATTTGGCTTAATGAAACATTCAAGTTTTAAATGTGAAAAGTAACTGACAGGCCAGTCCCTTGCTTCAGTTCCCAGGGTTACCAGGGTTTCATATTCCTGTCGAGTTACACTGCATCAAATGACCTGTCATTATTCACGGCACTGAGGCAAACTCGCCAAGCATGGGGACATGGGGAAGGTTCTTTCTCATGATCCCTTCCAACCTTTCCTCCACATGACTGGTCCAGGGTGGCCTGACCGCCGGGAAGTGGGGGCCAGCACACACCCATACTCAGGGACATCTGCACATGGCCCTCGCCTCTGCCTCGATGACACGCCGGGGGCCACAGAAAAAGCAAACACATGCATGTTACCACTGGTGTCCAGAACCGCCCTCACACGTGCCCCCTGCCAGGGCAGGAAATCCATCTTGTTCCCTCATGTGTCACACGTGCCTAAAATAGTACCTGGCACATAGTAGGGCCCTGTACTTGTTTGCTAAATGAGTGAATGATGGAGCCATACTTCTCAAGCTGTGACCAGCTGGCCTAGCATCAACAAGGAACATTTTAACCTTTCTTGGTCAAACAAAGACCTGCATTGCTAACCCAAGATGTCATCCCGGCTGTGGAGGCGTGGGTGGGACACGAGCTTGTGCCCAGGGGTCTAAACAAGAGAATGGAAAAACACCACCATGAGGGGAGACACCATCTCACGGCACAGCCGTGTGCCATGAACACACGGACACAGAAGAGGGCCAGTCCTTTCCTTTAACAGGCAGCACTGGGGTCCCCATGTCCTTGCACCAGCACAACAACGTGCTTCTCTCAGGACTGTTCTCTGAGAACATCTTTCCTTTTCTGGTGCAACAGCCCTCGCAGTCCCTTTTGAGCAATGGCTCCACTAGTATGAGGTATACTTAGATCTGTCTGATTCGAAGTCCTTACACGCAGTGCTTCCTAAGTAAAACAATAACAATGCTCATCAAAATTAAGCATTTGAATGTATAAATTGAAAAACAGAGAAGAATAACAACAAATACCAAAAACCTAACAAGAAACTTAAAAGAAAGGGAAATATACTGCCTTATCATTCCCATCTCCCTGTCCCAAAAATCAAATGAATAAACAAACAAATAAACAAACAAATCACCTAACATCTGCGTTAACTGAATAAGTTTATGCTAACAAGGTGATTTCCTATGCAGTTTTATTCAGAAGACTAAACTGGACTCCAGTCTATCAAGATGCTATGGGACACCTGTACTCCTAGAGGATGACGATGATGGATTATATAAAGTGGAAAAGACAGAAATAAGATGGGAAACACCGAAGGGTAACAGATTCGTGGTATGTATTTACTTGTATTTTTCATTCGGTTCTGACTTACTAATCAACAAATGTGGCAAGAAAAACACATTTGGGTTGAGCTGGAACCTTACGATCTCACAGCTCATCTCCACTTCCTGGAGCCTTCAGTGGAATAATAATCTTGGATTTGCTGCTGTGCAGTAATTTCCATGTCACACATGGCCTTGTCATTTCGCTGCAGGATTGAGTTCAGGAAAAACCAGGCTGGAGAAGAGAATTCTTATCCAAGCATATATCCAAGGGAAGGAAGGGAGAGACAAAGGAGCAACAAAGTGACCAGCCAGAGGTTTCTCAGTTACTCTCCCTCACTCTTCTAATTCCAAACATTTGACTTTATTATTGGTGTAGCACCAGAGAGTACATTCCTTGCTCTGGTGATTCACTTCATTTTTCTGAGAACACAATGAAAAGAGTATCTCAGTGTAAAGTTACTGATTTGTCTCCAGATTAAGTCCAAGCTAAACTGCTCACTTAACATTTTGTTTTCCCTGAAGCACAGCAGGTCCACATGGTGGGTGAGTCCACAGGGCGGGTGGTTCTCCCTGCCAAGTCACAAGATCTTGGTTCTTTCAGAATCTGAAATCACACATTGATGAGACCAGCAAATAGGCTTGGCAAAAATGGGCTTGGGAAAGAAGCAAGGAGAGCTGTAAAGTTGATGGGAAATCACCAAGGACATTGGCCCTTGCTTTTGAGATTGACACAGGGCTGTGAGTCATTGGGACCAATATTTCAGCCTCATAAAGGCACTGAAATTAACAAAGGTCATGTTTCACAGAACAAGAAAAGACAGGTGGGAGGAAAATGAAAAGAGGCTGCCTGGGGATCCCAGGGAACACCCCACGCAAGTCAGGAAGCACAGTATTAACAAAGGAATGAACCACGTAGCCTCAAGGAGATGACACATCTAGCTCCCCTTTAGTGGGCAATTGTCCCATCTCTCACTATACTGTCAACACAGGTGGCTGTGTGGCCCATGCACATTTGGTACAATCATATGCCATATCTTGGTTCATCCACATCAGGCCTTGACTTTTCTTTTCCTGTCTGGTATTGGCAATAATCAGACAAAGCAAGTCAAAAGGAGAGTAGAAATGAGAAAAATCAGGGGTAATTATTCAAACAACCTTTGATCATTAGTGCCTTCACCACAAAACCTTCCACTAAAGCAATTAGCAATCAGTGCAGTTAATGGTCTGAATTTTAATACTTTTTATAGCCTTCGAATGCCCAGAAGTTAGTAATAAGGAGCCCAGGGGGAAATAAACCATGAATGCAATAACTAGCCCTCAGGTGATTCAAACCCAGGCTAACAAAAGGCATTTCCATAGGCCCCTCCAGGTGTGGGATCATTCCAGCCTCCTGAATTCTGCTGCATCCTGAAGATTAATTAGAAAGCCACTCCTGAGATAAATACATCAAAGGAGAGTAAGGAGAACAAGTGAAAGTGAATGTGAAAGCTACAATAGAAAGGATTTCACTTTGGCTGGAAATGACCTGCTACTTAAGAGAAAAAGAAACTGTTGTCTCATAATAACTAGCCCTTTTGAACCAAGAAGGAAGTCCATGCAACATGACTTGGAAAGAGAGAGATATCAACATACAACACAGCACAGCCCCCACCAGGCGGCCCCAAGCCTCCCTGAGTAGTCCAGAAGGACCTGTAGCCACTCTGATGTAGTCTCAACTCACAGGAGTAAACTCCATCTCTGAGATCCTCCTCAGTCCTGCTCCTGACTGGAGACCTCGACCAGGCACAGCCAAGATGGGAAGGGGAACATGAACCATCACTGCGGAGTGTGTAAGCTACACAAGAGTAGAGAATGGCTTTTCTTTTTTGTGACCCCGATGCAAACAGAATGCTGAGAGGGAAAAAGAAGACCGCAGAGTGTTGTCTGGTACAGGGGCACACTGGATTATGGTAAGTGGAGCCTATGCTATCCACGTGGTTAGAAGCAGTGCTTGGAAAAACACTTTATCTCCTAAAACCACTTAAGTTTTAAAAGTCACTAGTTACCAGATTTGGCCAGATCTTACCATCAACTGACAATGCCAACAAAGTCCAGCAAAAGAATATAGAAGGCAGGACTGTAGGTTGAAGTTCACACATCCTCAATGGTGCAACAAAGGTGTGGGTCCCAAGACCGAATGCCTGGGATTCTTCTGGAAGATTCTCCTGTACGTCCCAGCCCCACTGATGAAGAGCTAACCGTGTCATGTAGGTGAGCACCTCTACTTTCTACCTTTTCCCATCTCAGTTTCTTCATTGGCAAAGTACTGGAAATACCAACACTAACCACACCTAAGAGTAAGGTGTGACTCTAATCACCAGCATTGGCAAGACTGAAACATACATGCCTCAGAAGCCAGCGCTCAATGCTCAACTGAAGAAAGTCAATGAATTCAACGAATACTGAACACCTATTACTCACAAAGCAGGCTAGCAAGCCTTTGGGATTATCAGAGTATCTTCTATATAGCTCACATTTGCATGTGAAATAATTTTAAAGATCATTAATGGGCTGCTAAAGATATTATAAGTACACTAAATGGTGTCTTGCTGTTTAATTAGATATTCAGTTAAGGTTCCTCCCTCACTTCCACATCCTTGAAATAAATTAAATGACTACAAAACAATAATTTACTAACTTCCCTCCTCTCTTGTTTACCAGTCAGAAAGGATCAAATGTTGTGGGTTTGACGGAGGCCGGAGGGAGTCTTGTAGCAGCTGCATCACTTGTCAGAAGACTCCCACGGCCACAGGGAGAAGGTGACTGTTACTCCCTGACTCATGCTCAAAGGGTTCTGGAAAGAGCACCGGGAGATCCAATCAATCAGGAGGCCTGGACCGGCCTTTAGCTGACAACATCGTTGTTATAGCATTTCTTGAATTCTTCCTCTGAGCTTAGAGTCCTCCCTGACTCCTCACTTTCACACCCACCTCCATGATACCAGCAAATCCTGCCTGCTCTGTCCGCAATATTGAGCAGACGGTCCGTTCCCCACCTCCACAGCCACCACCTGCTATCTGAACTACTGCAGTAGCTGCCTCATGTGTTTCTGATTCCACTTTGCTCCCACAGCTTGTTCTCTACACAGTGGCCACAATGATTCTTTAAAATATAAGTCAGATGATGTCACCTCCAGTATATAACTCTTTCATGCCCTCTCAGAGCAGAAAAAAATTCCAAATATAACTCAGAATCCTTAGGCTGATACACAAAGGCCTGATTCACTCCCTGGCTTGCTCTCTGATCTCACTTCACGCCACTGAGTAAGTTCTTCAGTAGGGTGATTCCGTGAACCCTCCAAGTGCCTTCTGGCCACAGGAACTTCACACTTGCTGCTTCCTCAGCAGAGACAGTCTGACCCTGACAGCCATGTAGCTCACTCTCTCACTTAGCATATCTGCCTGCGCAAATGCCATCTCCTCGAGAAGCCTTCCCTGACCACCTAACTAGCAGCACAAGTGGTTGCTTTCTGTCCCCTTAAAAATGCATTTTATTGACGTCTGCATTTGTCACCACCTGACGTTATACTGAATTTATTAATTTGTTGTCTGCCTCCTTCTCTAGAATGTATGTTCCATCAGTGCAACAAGTTTACATCCTACGTGCCTGGAGCTGTGCACAGCACATGGTGGAAGGTCAATAATTCCTTTGAATGAATCAGTAGCCACCTCAATCTTATTTTCTTCTTTGGCTTTAGGGAGGTAATAACAACTACTCTGCCTTATAGAGCTGTTTGGTGCCTAAATGAGATGATAATGGGAAGCATTTTGAAAAGGTTAAAGTGCAATACTCTGTAAGTGAAAGAAAAGTATCACACATTTCTTTTAGCCCCGCCTGCCTTGGAACAGGGCAGAGTCAAGAACTCAATCAGCATCACTTCCTACCAGCGAGCTGCCCGTCTGCAGGGAAATACACAGCAACACATCGTGGTGGTACTAGAAACTTAAAATGTTTTCTGTGGGAAAAGAAAATTAGAGAGAACATAAACTAAAAAGGCTTAAGATACCGAAACATCCTAGAGAACGTAGAGCAGGCCTGCAATCATATGCAGATTCCACACTCAGAAACTTTAAAATGCATCAAAGCCAGAACAAAGGAGGAAGCGGGAAGCGGCCTCACAATCCCAGCACTGATCCCGCTGCAGCGCTGAGGGCTGCTGAGTCTTCCAGAACCAAATGGCCTGGAGGAGCTAGTGGCTTAAGATTCCAACACATCAAAAACTTTCTGAATGCTGGCACTGATGACTTCTGGAACCCAGCTTTTGAAAGTCACACCACTCCTTTGGTAATTTTGTCCCACTTTGCTTCACTCTGTTTGGCTACTCCCAGAGGAGTGCTAACAATTAGGAGGGAGAATCTAAAGGTGGTGAATAAAAGGAGTGCGCAGGGGTTGATAGCACAGGGAGAAGGAGGAGGGGTGAACCCGTGACCTCAGAATGGGGTGGGCCTGAGGGAGTGGGGGAGGGTGTTTCCACACAGGCTCCCAGGATGGAAATCAACCCCACAGAAATAGGCCAGCAAGCAGCAGAGCTCCAGGCCGTGTGACCTGGTGTGAGACCAGGCGGCAGGTCCTGGGCTCCAGGTATTAGAAGATAAAAGGGGCGAGAAGAAACACTTCGGGGGCCCTAACTGACACGCCCAGTAAACACTTCACAAAGCAGACCACCTGTCTCTGCGGACTGCCCCACGTCCAGTTGCTGGGACCTGTTAAAGAGTCCCTTCCACAGTCAGGAAAAGGCACAGTCAGGCCTTGGTGGCACAGGGTGAAGGAAGTGTGGAGAGTTGAAATCCATATCTGTAAGCCCTTCGTTAGGTTAAATCTCCTTCCCAGAAACTCCTCCTCCTCGGGACCTGCAGAGGATCCTCAGATCCCAAACAGCCAAAGTCCCTTTCCAGATCCCTCTTACACCTACTGTAGAATATTCTCAGAAAGTAAAAAACAACCTGCTTCAATAAGAATATGTTGAACACTGGCTGGGCCAGATAGCTTGCAGAGTGATGTACGTGTACTATCTTGCTTAATCTTCATACTGCCTGCGTGTGGTAGTCATTATATAGTCACTACTATAGTCATTGCATGTTTGGGGGAAAAGACTCTCAAAGCAGAAAGTACCCTGCTCAAGGTCACGTGATGGACTGGGTCAGAACTGGTACTTGACTCCAAAACCCACGCAGTAATCATTAAACCATGGTGCCTGCAGGTAGCCCTGCTGGGGAAGGTCTGAGAACACACAGGTGGCAGCAGAGTTTACCCAAGGCTCACAGTCTCGATGGGCACAATACAAGAACCGTAGACCCAACCTGGAGTTCTCCCACTCAGACTAGAAGCCAGCCTTCAGGTGAGGCTGGGGAAGTCAGGGCACAGGGTCCAAACTTCGCAATTGTGGCTCCAACAGCCAGCTGTGTATGGAGGAGCAAGGCAAAGAGTTTAGAAAGCCTGGCTGTCCTATTCAGCTCACAAATGTTGAGGTTGCCCTGGCAGAAAGGAACCCCTGGAGAAACATCCCAGGGCAGGCAGGACTATGTCCAATGGGACAAAGTTCTGGGGGTAATTAAAGACAAAGAATGAGCAGTTTAAGGACTAGAAAAATGGGGTCCGGTCTTCCCTGCCCCGGGAATGAGCAGATGGCTCAGATCCTGCTGACTGTCCTCCACCTGATTTCCTTCAAAAATTCAGGTACTAGCAATTGTCACAGTGAACAGGCCACAGAGCAACCACAGAGCCCGAAAAATTCCTAGAGACAGCTTCTCATGGCAGGGAAAGCAGAAAGGACCACATGAAGCAGAGAGTCAAAGTCCTTGGACCCAAACCAAACACTTTCCTGAGAGCTTCTGAGCTTCCACACCCACTGAAAACCCACCTGGGTTTGAATTTACCATCTGTAGGTAAGAGCTTTAGTCCTGTGTCAGCAAGTGTTGCAGCACCTAAAACAATCTTTTTTTAAAATTAAATTTATTGGGGTGAAAAAAGAACGAATCTACATTATATGTTTGGAAGTTGCTAAGAGAGTAGATCTTAAAAGTTCTCATCCCAAGAAAGAGAAACTGTAACTATGTGTGGTGACTAATGTTATGCAGGGCAACTGTGGTGATCGTTCTGCAGTATACACAAATATCAAATTATCATGTTGTACATCTGCCACTAATGTAACATTGTATATCAATCATATCTCAATTTAAAATAATGTTTTTAAATAACAAAACTTTAAAAGGCATCTCTTTATAAAACCATATGTGCAGGATGAGCCATTTGTATGTACAAACATATATTAAAATGTACATATGCAACTTTTAGAAGACTGAAAAGATATACAACAAAATTCTAGTTAGCTGAGATGATAAAAGGAATATGGATACTTTCTATATCCTTATTTCTGCCTATCTCTATTTTATAAATTATTCATAATAAAAATACACTACTTAAAAAATTTAAAAGTACATTACTTAAGCAAACCACAGATGTCCCCAATTTCATCAATTCTTAACTTTATTTCTCAAAGAAGGTGCTCAGTGCTCTCAGTTAACTAGAAACATAGTTGAAATGCCTATTTCCATCTTGGCTGATGTGGCTCAGTGGATGACCGCTGGCCTCCAAACCTAAAGGTCACAGGTTCTATTCCTGATCAGGGCACATGCCTGAGTTGCAGGCCAGGTCCCCAGGTGGGGGCATGCAAGACACAACTGATTGATATTTCTCTCGCACATTGGTGTTTCTCTCCCTCTCTTTCTTTCTCCCTTCCCCTCTCTCTAAAAAATAAATAAAGTCTTTAAAAAAAGGAATGCCTATTTCCATCTGGTAAAAATATTACTCTCTGTAGTCTAATTAATGGTAACTCTGCTACTGAAAAAAAAAATGCAGCTTCTGTTTCTGGTTGAAAATCACAGTATTACCTCAACTCCAGCTGGAAGATGGAAAAACAACAGCTAGGGTTATATGCTGAGTTGTGGAAGAATATTATAATTAGAAAAAAACACAACTAAAAAGTATTTCTGTAACAGATTCTTGTTTTGTTCCCATGGTTGGGCTCATTTTGATGTGGTGACATTCCCAAGACCCTTTCAACGGGGCCTAAAAACCTAAACCCCTTCTCTGGTCCTTCTCTTTCTCCCTTTCTCTCACCTACCGTCCCTCTTTCACTTCTTTCTCTGCCTACTTATTTGTTTATTTGCTAAATTCAAATTTAAAGAACTGCTAAATCTCTACATCTGATGTAAAAAACACTGCTGTTAGGCATGCAATCCCTAAAACATCAGCACATGAATTTACTGGGGAGTTGCAGCCAGCTAACTGTGAGCAACGAGACAGGCAATGACATAGGTATGCAATCATACTAGGTCTGAAGTTCATCTGGATCATTTTCATCAGCAGACCTTAAAGATGAATCTTTAAGTAAGATGCACAGCGACTATTCATGTAGGTTTGCACAAGGTGAGGGATTTCCCAGGACACAGGCCTTTCAGCACTAAAACTGGATAGTCCTGGACAAACTAGGACAAGTTGATCACCCCATTGCCACAGAAGAGCTATTTCAGTAACACCTCAGACCCTAGAAGATGCCCAGAACAGAGATCACACATGTACACAAGTGCATGCATGTACACATGCACACATAAGAGTAACACATAGTCACTACATACACACACACACACACACATAAACACATGCCTACCTAAGTTCTTGTCACAGCTGGTCCTATTCTTTCCCTTATTTTCTTCTGCAGCCAATTCTTACAAGTCACCTTGTCATTACGAATGATGTATCTCCCTCTAATTATTCATGCTCTTATCTCTCTTAGCTGTTGCGCATGGACATGGAATATCCCTCTCCGAAATCTGAGAAGACCATCTTGTCAATTTCATATGTTGATGTTTTTATAAAATGAAATCATTAGCTCATTAAAAGGTTTTCTTTCCCCAGGTCATGATGGCCCTTTTCTTTTTTGATATTAACACAAGGTCCTGACAGTTGTCTGTGCGGTGGTCCTGGAGATCATGAACAGAGGCTGGCTTCCCTGTTCAGCCTGAGAACAAGCCTTTGGAGCAGGGCCAGGGACCCCAGCCCTGGGTGAGGCGTCCTCTAGCTCTGCGTGACTGCAACCCAGCCAGCAGGAGCACTTCCCGCGGAGGCTGGCTGTGATTAAGTGTTCAGTCGCAGACAGTGTTTGTCTACATGAAAGGACACCTCTTACAGCACAGCAACAATAAAGAACCGCTCCACTGTGTCTGTTGACAATGTGCAACTTACATAAAGATGTCAGTTATTGCCTACAGCTGCTAGCGACGTTGGGAAGATCACAAGTGCCGAAACATCCCACAAGTGGTGGGAGGGAGTTAAATAACATGATTCTACAGAGTATTAAAGATTCCAAAATCTCTTCTATTTTTCTCCCAACTGCCTTCAGCCAAATATAAAGTGTCCCAAAAGTATAAAGTGAACATGCTGTTGCCACCCCGTCTTACATAAAAAAAGAAACATTTAGGAATGCTATTTTATTCTTCTATCACAGTGAAATTAGGGAATCTGAGAAGCCTTTCTGGCCCTAATTTGTATGTATTTGCTTATTTTTGATCTACAGCAATTCTTTGTATTTTGGAAATTCTGAGAAAAATCAGCAGAACAAAACAGTCTAAGCCATGGATTTGGCCTAATTAATGCTTTTTGAAAACTTTCCAAGGAAACAGTCCAATTATAAATGTGCTTAAAAAAACAAAACACTAATCCGTGGGCAAGGTGACATGATCTGAATGTATTCACCTGTCAGAGCCAATACATGATTACCCACCACAGATGAGGCCTGGCTGGTTGAGTAATGGGAGGCAAAGGGCCTGGCATTCTGGACCTGCAATGCCTCACTTGGCCACGTGAGGTGGCTTCACATGATTCCCAAGGCCCATCACCCCAGCACATCACTATCCTTGCAGGAGATGTTTGGGATAATCTGATAGTCTAGTCAGCTGAAGGTCACATAAAATTTAAACACACTTTTAGCTGAATTAAAAACACTTTTAATTCAGCTTTAAAACATGAAGCAGATACATCATTCCTTAATGACTGAGTCTCCTGTAGAATGTCAACAGTGGTGTCCACTGAGAAAGGAAGGTAAGAAGGAAACAGTGTCTCTTAGTTGAAAGAACCTTAACCAGTGGAAGACCCGAGGATCACAGCGTGTGACTACCTCCCTCACACGCACACAAAAATCCGCCCCCCACGAAAACAGAATTACATGAGGTCATTAACACATATAAAAGCACGTCACACAGTTCAAAGGTAAGACATTACTTTTTCCAGAGAGAAAATTTGGTTTCTCCAGAGTGAAATGGGGATGGCGCTGTGGGGGCCTTGTTTCTGAGTTTGGCTTCTTCTTCTCGAAATACAGTTCAGAATAATAGACAATCCTGATTAACGGAAGGATCTGATCTTAGTAACTGAAGCATTACTGTAATAAAAGGCCAATCAGCTAATAACTGGAATTAGACATATTGGAACAATAACTTTTTGCTTATATAGCATTCTTTAGTATTTTTCCTTAATGTTATAGTGGATTTTCTTTTCTTAACGTAATCTACAACCTCTGTAGTCAAACCTGACACTAACAGAAAAATGTGAAACCAAAAACAACCACCACCAAAACAAATGAACTATATACTCTGATGTGTTAATAATGCAATTTAATCAAGTTGACCTAGTGCTCCTAGTTTAATTAGTCTAAAATAAGGGTCAACATGAACACAAAGTATAATCATGGATAGAACTTTTACTGAGAGACATCCCACTGGGATGGATTCCCTTAAATTTTGTTTTAACCTCATCCCCCCTTCTATAGTTACCATGGATGAATATATTAACACTTTCCTAATTATAAATTTTACTTTGGGCTAAAATCCAAAGTCATACCGGTGGGAAAACACTTGGATTTTGTGGTCAGACAGATCTGAGTTTAAATTCAGCTTTATCACTTATCAGTTGATATCAGTTGCTTACTTTTAATATGGGGGAACATCTATTTTGTGGATTGTTTAGAAAGGATTAATGGTAAAAGGACCCAGGTGTTATATAAATGTAAACCCCATTCTCTTCTGCCAACTCTTCAACTTATTTCTCTCCTTTCCCACTCATTCCTCTTCCTTTCTTAATATTTATCAGGCAAACATGCACACAAGCTTCCTAGCAATTTTCCATCCTCCTAATGGCTAGCTTTGCAACCTAGAGGGCAGGGCGTCCTTAGGTCCTCACTGTGGGAGACGCTCTAACATGAAAGCACAACCACACCCTGAAGTGTCACAAAGTCACACTGTAACCATTTTGCCAGCAAGCACAGCTTAAGCCATATCAATACACAAATGATTAGTAAAATACCCCTGCCAAGTACTTGGCTTCTAGCCAGAATGACTATTTCTATGCTACTGTATTCTATTTTCTCTAGTTCTATTTTTGTATTAGAAAGTCCAGCAAGTGGAGACAAAGGAAACTGTTAATACTGAGCACATCTTTGCTCATTGTTAATTATAACAGCAATGAAGTAAGCCATTTTCCTCCATTCTTAAAGACCTATTATAGTATGTAATCTCAATTTTTGAAAATTAAGTATTAATTTATGATTCAACTCTATGATCCTTTTATGACCATTTTAACCTCTAAAGTGTTTTCATTATAATGTATTTTTAACTAAGACTATTGCTATTGCCACCATTAATTCTTAGCAGCAAAAGTAATAAAAGCTATTATTTATTGAACATTTATTATGTGCCAAGCTGTGACAGGCTCTTTATAGACAACTAATTCTTCCTTTTTTTCACAATGTCCAACATTATCCAAATTTACTGCTGAGAAACATGCTCTGATTCCTAAAGCTCACCAGTGTCAGAGCCAGGATGCCAATGCAGATATTTTTATTGCAAAGTAAGTGCTCTTATTCAATTATTCTGCATGCATGCAGGTAGCTGCCATACAGTCAAAAATGTCTCGCATTCATCAGTGTTTGGTGCCACAGGACTTGGTGGAGATCTGGAGTGCACAGCTTCCATGTAGGAAGTATTTTGGGTCAAGGTTCTAATTCCTTGGCAAGAGAAAACCAAGACTGATCCCTTGATTAAATCCCAGGAGTTCTTGGGCTTATCATGAGAGACAGTACCTCAGAATCCTAAGAACAATCTTGCAACAGGTGACTTAGGAGCTTGGCATCACGTAATTTAAATATTTTAAAAAATTTTGATAAGCTCATTATATACCCCAAACAGGTTGCCAGAGACTTGATTGTTACCAGCTGAGGAAACCAAGGCACTAAGAGATCAACCCACATTCTTTCTTCAGGGACAGACTGGGCCTCCTGAGCTTCAGACCACTACATGTCCCCTCCCATGGCCCAAAGAAAAGGTGAAGTACAGTGAGAGGAAGAGAAAGGTAAAGAGAGAGACTCCCCATGGTTGCTAGTGAAGAATTCAGACATGGTGACAAAGGATAAGGTTAGGAGGTGTGTGTGTTTTATGTGAAAGAATAAAAATAATCCTGAAATAAAACTGAAGAATGCCAGTAGCTAGTAAACAGCAGAAAGACAGAAATGGGGAATAAAATACA
Organism: Glossophaga mutica; assembly: GCA_039655065.1. Taxonomy (NCBI): domain Eukaryota; kingdom Metazoa; phylum Chordata; class Mammalia; order Chiroptera; family Phyllostomidae; genus Glossophaga; species Glossophaga mutica. The sequence goes on along the minus strand of CM077307.1, from coordinate 89,212,036 downwards.
TGCCACATTAAGGATGAAAAGAAGTTAAGAGTTTTTGACCTTTGGCTGTGGTAGGCAAATTCCTAAAATGATCCCTAAGATGTTGTGCCCTGATCCCTAGGACTGTAAGTAGGATGAAACATCATGCCCTGAATATGTTACATTATATGGTAAAGGATTTTCTGCAGGTATAATTAAGGTTACTGAAGAGTTGATTTTGAGCTCATCAATGAGGAGATTATCCATGTGGGCCTGATGTAATTCCAGGAGCCCCTGAAAAACAGAGGTTTCCCTGTCTGGGAGCAGAAAAGGAAATCAAAGAGATTCCAGGTGGGAGGTGCCATTGCTACTCTGAAGATGGAGGAGAACCACCTGTTGAGGAGTATGGATGGGTTCTAAAATCTGAGGGCAGCCCTGTCTAACAGCCAGCAAAAAATGGGAAAACCAGTCCTACAATCACAAGGAACTGAATTCTTGCAAAACCCTGAATGAGCTTCAAGGTAGTTTTTTTCTCCAGAGCTTTCAGATAAGAGGCCAGTTTGGCTTCTGCTATCTTGATTTCAGCCTCATGGGACCCTGAACAGAGCACCCAGCCAAGCCTGCTCTACAAGTGTGGGGGAGCTTCTGATCTACAGAACGATGAGCTTGCAAATGGACATTGTTTAAGGCCCTTAGGTTTGTGATAATTTGGTACATAGCAGTAGAAAATTAATACACTGACTGACTTGTATTCAAATCTTAGCTTTGTCCAGTCACCAATTTGTGATCTTGGGCAAGCGACTTAATCTCTTTGTCTTCTCATTGTAAATGGAGATGATAATACTCAGCTCAGAAAGTCAGCGGGAGGACTGAATATAGTGTTCTCATCCTGGCACCTAGAAGCGGTTGCTTGTGAGGAAGAATAGAAATAGCTGGAGTCCCTCAAACTGGCCACCAGGTGGTGCCACCAACAAAAACAGCTGAGTGTTCATTCTGAACCCTGGGTGGAGTAGAGAAAAGGAAGCAACAGAGGGGCAGCAGGAGTGAAGAGTCATTGTCTAGCCGGCTATTGTACAACCACTGTGTGTAACACAGCTCTTCAGAATCGAGGGGATTTCAAAGGTAGATCACAGAAAGATGAGATAAAATATCTGTAGCCATTTTAAAATATATTTTTACATAACAATTTACTTAAAGCCCATGTCATTACAAAATGCATTTGAGGTAGTTTACAAAACCCAATCATACAGTAGGACAAAAGTGAGAAACTGGGTTACAGAAAACAAACCCAGGGTTATAAATACTGCATGGAATTAAGATCTTCTTTCTGGCCATGCTAAGGATGATTTCCGATCTTTCCAGCAACCACTGAAAGCAAGGACACACGGCCAGTTGCACCACTCACTGACAACAGTTGCCCAGAAGAAGCCCAGACCTGGGAGGAAGCCCTCATGTGGGGCCTCATAAATGGGACGCCACGTCCTATTGTGAAAGATGAGTTGTTGAAAATACAGCGCAGACATTTATATTTCTTTCTCAATGTTTTCCCCTCTTTTGCATATTTTAAATTTTATTATTTTTCTTCATGATGTAGATGGGCTCACTGTACAATAAGAATCACTTGTCATCATATTTGTTGTCTGTCATATATGCAACAGTTACACCACAGCGTTAACATCATGAACACATTTATTTGCTTTTTGTTTACATTTTGTTTGCTTAATTTTGTTTATATTTTCATATAAGTGGGTTTAAAACTTGTATGTCATATATAGGTTTGTATTTCCTTGCATATATGTGTAAGGAATATATATATGTATACACATAAACACACATATACATAGATGCTATACAATTTTCTGTTACTTTATAATGCATTTCTCCATCTAGACACCAGGTGAATAATCACCTATATTCTCTTCTAGTTTGTAATGCCTTATTTTGTAAATTTCTCTGTTGCCTAAACACTACTGAATTTTAAAATGAATCTGAGGTCCAGGCCATTGTCCATAGGATCCAGAATGAATAGTTTTCTTTAAGGAAATAAAAGGAAACTTTTTCTCAGATCAGAAGTTTAAAATGGATACTTGCTATCTGGCATGAATTCACTATCAGTCCTGAGAAGAAGCAAACAGATTCACTTATTTTCTTTCCCTAAAGGCCTTCCAGTTTCTCAATCCAATTATAACACAGCTCTATCAAAGTATATGAAACGTACCAGGACTTACTCTAACTCAACCCTAACCCGAAACAACTAAATCAATGTTGAATTTGGAACCTCGGTCCTTGGTTCGCTGCCCCCACCCTGTTTGCTCCATTTGAACACCTGCCTGTGTTGACACAAAGCTCAGATCAGAGGCGCTGCCCTGTTCTCTTATGACCATTTGCAGAGCGGTCATTTTCATGTATACATTTTTCATTCAGTTCAGAATCCCAATGTTAAAACAAAAACATAAATATTTTCATTACCAGGGGCTTTTACTGCCCAAAGAGAAAATTAGGTGCTTCCATCACAGAAGTTATCTGTAGAAAGGGTTCTCACCTCTGCAAGAGTTTCAGTGGAAAAGTTTCACTGAGGGAAAAGAGAACCCATGTGAATTTAATAAAGGGGCGGGGGGGGGGGCGATGTTAGTGAGACAATGATGAGGCCTGGAATCAATTAGGTCAAATTATACCCTGTGTTGCATGCACAAAACTCCTCCTGTTACAGTCAAATGAAATAGCAGAAAAGAATAGTACCCTGAACCAAGACCCTATTTCAGAACACAGAGTGCTTTATAAACAAAGTCTCCTTAATCAAGTTGTTTCAGTTAGACAGTGGGTCAGCAACGCCAGCTGAAAAAGCTTCTCTCAAGGGAATATACATTTGCCCTGACGGGGGCCCATCCCCATGGCAACGAGTTACCAAGCCAACAGTTATTCCTACAAATCAGACCTTCCTCCCAAATACTCTTTCCCCATTTCCTCTTCTACCATTGATTTCTTCCTCCTGTCATTTTGTCCCTCAAGCCAACATTTCCCCTCCACAACCTGACAAATACCCTGATCTTGGCCCCTGTGAATCAACCCTCAGGACCCCCAATTCATGTCCCTACAGGAGCTGGGAATGCTGAGCACCTGAGCACCAGGAGGGCATGTGCTGGATTTCTGGAGACAAGAGCAAGTGGGGTGGGCATGGGAGTAGGTCTGCTTACTCCGGAATCATTGCTACAGTAACTGAGGATGGTGGTCCGGGAAGGTGTCAAGAGCCTGTGACACAGTGGGAGGTGAGCACCTTCTCAAGGAGATAGCGGTCATGCTTACATATTGACCTTTGGCCCGGTTTAGCATGAACCTGGTGAGCTACTAAACATGACTCTTCAGTCAGCAAGTGTGAGCTGCACTGAAGTTAAGAGAGCACTTTGCAGGCTCTGGACATGGTGTTTACCAATCGGGGGGAAAGATACAACAAAGGGGAATAGAGTGCAGACCCAAGTCCAAAGCATGGGTTAAAATTCTAGTCCCAGCAGACTCCGTACGTCGCCCTCCCCGAGGGAACACACAGGAAGATCCTCTCATTTCAAAACTCCTGACTGACCCCAAGAATCAGTGTTGGCCCCCATAGCAGAGAGGCAAGGCAACAGCCACATCTGACATACACTTTGAGATTTCCTTTCACTCAAGAATATATATATATTTTCACATCTTACAAATGCTTTTGGTAAAATATAATGAGTGCAACTACTAAGTTTAATGAATCCTTCAGAAGATAATCTTCCTAACAGACCCTCTGGGTAATTTTTACACTTCATACGCTTCCGGTTTAGAGGACGAAAGATCTAAGACAAATATAAACAGTGAGCTACTCAAGGACAGGGACTTTAAATTTCTTTTATTTATTGTTTTAGTCATTAATCCAGTTCCAGAGTCTGGAACCAAGTCAGTGCCCTCAGAAGAGTGGTGCAGGTGGAGCATTTACCAGAGGGAAGCGTGTGGCCCCGTGCTGGGCTAGTCCGCTCGCTGCCCTGCAGCCTTGGGACAGCCACCTGCGTGGAGCTTACTGGGCTTCAGTGTGCTCACCTGTAAGCTACGGGTATTCTCAAATAACCCTTGAAGCCTTAAGAATTACACTATGCTACATAGCTGTTTTCTTAAACTTTGGGTGTAACACAGCTTGAATGGAACCATTTTGCTATTTATGGATAAGATGAACTACTTGGCACAAAGAAAATGTTTAATTTGTATTCTTCATTGAGGCAAAGAAATGTACAGGATGGGGCAAGAGTAAGTTTACAATTGTTCATATGGAAAATAATACAATTAATTAATTAATAATACAATAAACTATGGTTTACTTATTCACACCTGTTAACCTACTTTTGCCCAACTCTATATATTTTTCTATCAATATATACAATTAACCAAGAAAGTAAGATCAAACTTGGGGAATTTGTAGAGATGGATACATAAATGTACATATATATGTACACACACATATATACACATACACACATAAATGACTTGAAAATTTTGGGCTAAACCTTTTAGCTTTACATAAAGTAAATAGTGAACAAATGCATGAATGAGTGAGTGATCTCACTGTGTAAAAGCCTTTGGAGAAGTAATACAATAAGTTTTCATGATCAGATTCAGTTTTTCTATCTTTGATAATGTTCTATTTCCCTATAAGACTTACTGAGTGTAAGTTCCAACACAATCACACACTGTTCACCCATTGGGCTTTAAACCCTAAAAAAAATCAGTAATAACCATGTCAGTCTATTTTACAGAGTCTGAAGATTTCCACTGAATGGTGGTGGGTGGAATGAGGTTTATGGTCGGGAGTATCTCCTGGATTAAATGTTTTCTGGCATTTCTCAGAAAAGGAGAGCAGTTAGTCTGCATTTAATTTTTAAACCGCATTTCATCCCTTTCCGCCTCTACATAGCCACACACAGGAAAAAAACCCTGTTGCTCATGCTACGCATTCTTTCTCCAATTCTTCAGGGCTGTTCTCCCATTTCTGTTTAGAACAACTAATCTTTCACAAACCTGGATTGAGTGCAAGAGGCACATCCTCACATCTCTAATCACACAAACATAAATAAGGTTTGCATACCATTAACCCCTTGAATAACATCTCTTTTCTGGCCAGGGGCCCGTGGAAGTTTCCAGAAACATATGATAGCTATTTCCCACTCATTCCAATGAGTTTATTACAGGTTGCAAAAAGCTACCAGAGTTCCACTTAAACACACTCATGCGAAAAGTTTTTAAAGGATGTTTAAGCCATCGCTATTAAATCTTTATCAACACAGACGTTAAGAGGGACACATTTCTGTACTATACACCCAATGGAAGAAGAAGGACCCTTGCCAAAGCACCGGAAAAAAAATAGCTCAAAATTCTCCTATGATCGCAAGTTCTCAGGAATCTCAAGGCTCAGAAGTGCTAACAGGAAGCGGAGGCTTCTGATCACAGTAGTTGAACATTTGCCTGGTTTGCTCTTCCAAAGTAAATAAAATCCGACAACTTTGGTACCTGTTGCAAAGGAAGAGAGAAGGGTATTCAGGGAGCATCCAAATCTTCTTAAGACCTTCCAAGTCCCAAGAATAAATGCAAAGTTTAAAATGGACAACTCAGGACTTAGAGTCTTGAGAATTTAACTGCATCACAGAAATTCCAGGCAATTGGTCTTGATATGTTTGCAATGTACCCCCCACCCCCACCCAAGAGGCACTGAGCAGTTTCTGATCAATGAACTGTGCTTGGCTAATAGGTCTATTTCAGAAATGCTTCTCCATCCATCTATCGGCAAATGTTCAGACTTTACAGAAGTTTGTCTTCTACCAACCAAAAGTACAAGCTGACTTTAATTATAAGTGCAATCAATCCTGTATATGCATATTTATTTTCTTCTGTTTCAACTAACTGAAAGTTTTACAGACTTTTGGTTAGTGATGCAAAAAAAGAACTGGGGGATCATCCACAGGCCAGGGGGCTTAGCAGGGCTGCATTTTGTGGTTGTCTCAAGATGCATCTGCATTGTAATGGAGGAAGGAAGCAATTTGCTCTCCTAAGGTGTTTTGACTGGTCCTCTCCCTTTTGTGACCGCCTCTCCTCCCTGGCTTTCTACATAGCAAGCGTTCTCAATCTTAGCATACATCAGAATCTCCTGGAGGGCCAGTTAAAATACAAATTACAAGGCCCTGCCCCTCGAGTTTCTGATTTAGTAGGTCTGTAGCAGGGTCCAAAATGTGCATGTCTAACAAATTTCCAGGAGACACTGATCTGCTGATTTGCAGACCACACACTGAGAAACAGTGCTAATGCGCATCAAAGGGTGGGAATGGGACAGGGGATAGGAGGTCCCCATCCTGCATCATTCTCTCCCCTAACAAGAATCACTGGGAGAACATTACACAAGAGATTCAACATCATTTTCTATTCGTAAGAGTAAATGGAGAATTAACAAACTGAAGCAAGAGATGTTGTGATAAGTTTCTTAGAGAGTTGTTAAATATTGAAATGGGATGGCAGAGAGACAGTGGAATCTTTTTGTCAGGAATTTATTAAGATTAAGGGCAACTTTTAATTCAATGGTGTGATTTAAGCTGAAGAGGGGAGTGTTAGCCAATAATCCATTCCCATCTTGTGATACATGAAGGTTTTCCTTTCCTGCCTGCCTAGGCACACGAGATTAATCAGCCTCTTGATAACGCATGAAACTTTAATTCTAAGTATAATTTTTAAAGTTATTTAGTAATTCAATCACAATTTCATAAGATGGACTAAGTGGAAAATATTAATTTTATTAATATATTATTACTAAGAAAAATAAGTCCTAAAAATTCTCTGACTACTACAGAGTATGACTACTCTGATATACTCCCTTTATTTAAGTCACTTACTTTTTTACTAGGCTGTACCAGTAAAAATACATGTTTCTTAGAATCGGAGAAAAATATCAAAGGCCAATGGAATGCATTTGTGCAACCACAAAAACCATACACTTACAAGTCAAAAATCTGGCTAGAGGAAGGAAAAGTTACAATTTACACATGAGAAAAGCTACATAACTTTTCACAGTGAGAACATATGGGATTATAAAGATGTTTGTACACAAGGAAATCTCCTGGTTAGCAATTCTAGACATGGGGCATAGGGAATGTAACTTGTGGATTGCCTACCCAGGCTAAGAAGTGATCACTACAATGGAAATCAACTTCATCAAGCTGGCAATGCATGTGTCACCCTCCTTTGAAGATCCTGCTCCCCCATGTGAGAGGGGGAAGGGAAAGTCTTCAGGGTACTGGAAACCCAGAGCAGCACTTGCCTCATGTTCCCTGGGCCTCTGGAAGGCTGACACCAAGTGGTTAACTTGGTGTGTTAAGCAGGCTTTGTAGAAAACATCTTAGATATTAATCTCCTAAAAAAGCATCCGACCACATTGCTGACCCCACATCCCAGAAAGCAGCAATCCTATGTGTGGAAGACTGCATTCTTTCCAAGTCAACACTTCGTACTTTAACAGTAACGAGACTAAATGTGACTGTAGTCACGTGCCATTCCCACCGCAGATAAACAGACTCAACTGTGCCTTCCATGACGACCTCACTTAGTGTGGGAAGACTCCTTGGGACATTTTTCACACTGGGGAGTATTTAAGAATTTAACGGCCTTGTGACTTCTGTGCTAGAATACTTTATGATCTCTACTGACCCTCAAAATGCTTTTTGTGGGGTTTATTTTGCCTTACATGGTCTTACAAGTGCTCCCTAAATCTGAAAAGTTCTTGAACCGAATATTGACACTGTTTGTTTTCCCCAGTCATAATGAAATACGTGCTCATTGATTCACATTCATTCCTGTAACTTGAAACCTCTACAAAACTCTAATGGGGATAGATCTGGTTTCCTTCCAGAGTATCTGGTGCATTTATACAATTAAAATTCCATCCATTCTAAACCATTAAAATAAGACAGCAAGTCAGACTTGGTTCTTTAAATGAACCTGACCATGTCTTGAATTAAAAAGACACAAACTTCATTCTACATTCTAAAATGACTGTAACCAAGATAAAAATCTTGTATGTCTTGAATAGACACAGCTCACTTCACATACCTGTGTATCAGACTGTAGCTTTGTAATCCACAAGATAAGATTTATGAATTTCACATCATGTAAGGTACTGACAGTGAGCTTGGCAATGACTCTGGCCCCATTGGAGGGATGAAGGTGATCTAGATGCCCAGCAAAGGTCTTTTACATGGGAAAGACTTTGGTGGGAGTCCTGAGCCTCTGCCTTGTTCTTTGTCTATTGGATCTAATTTACTCTATTAGACCAGCGATTTTCAACCAGTGTGCTACAAGAATTTTTAAAACATGCAATACCTGGCTATTTAGTTGGGGACACTGACCTGTTTTCCCTTAGATTGACAAATAAAAAAATGACAACAGTTAACACAACAATAGCCATTCAGTGTGAACAAATCAAAATTATACCTATTTTTGTCAGATTGGCAAAAAATACATTTTTTGGTGTATAACAAAATTTTAGTCAATAGTTTATGTGTGAAACCAGATGAAAAAGATTGAAAACTGTTGCTTTAGACCAAAGACAAAAAATTAAAACAGACCAAAAAATGTATAGCATATCAATGATAGTATTATAATTTGAACAATGAAAGTGCTTCAAAATTAATAAATATTTGCTTTCTATGGAAGATTTCGTCCCTCTGGTGTGACCTGAAAGTGAATTTATAAGTATTAGGTAGGCAGAGATGGGGAACAATATTTCTGGGGAATGGCTAGTGTTTATACACTAAAAATCAGTCATAGAAAAAAATGGAAAATATATTTTAAGTCACCTAGTCAAGTCTAAGTGACTTAAATGGAAAGCACCTAATTTAAACCAACCCAGTATAGAGAGTTGTCCATACGTGTCTAAGAATAGGTACTGACTATGCTTTTTCTGTCACCATGTAAGTAACTTCATAACCAGCTCTCTTTGTGTTTAGAATAGAAACTGCTAGAAGGAAAAGTGCACATCTTTATTTGTGTATTTCCTGAACACAGCATAGTAACTGGCATACGGAAAGCACTGAATGTTTGCCAAATGAATGAATGAATAAATTTTTCAATAATATGGAAGAAGAGACTTCCAGCGTTACCCATGTCTCTTTGGATTCTAAAATCCTTATCCCCATTGACATTCTGGTTGGATGTGAAATTAATAACTTAAATAAAGGACTAGGGTAACTGGTCCTGATCATCACAGAGCTGCCTGAAAATTCTGTCCTGGCATTCACTTTGTATAAGAGTGGGACGTCTACTGAACAATAAAGACAAAAGCAAAGGAAAAAAGGAAGGGTGGGTTGAAAACCAAGTTTTATGGTGAGATGACTAATGGCAAAAAAAGGTAGGTTTTTTTGTTTGTTTGTTTTTTTAAAGCTTGGCTCATTTTATTTTATTTTATTTTTTTAAAGATTTTTATTTACTTATCTTTAGAGGGGAAGGGTAGGAGAGAGGGAGAGGGAGAGAAATATCAATGTATGGTTGCCTCTTGTGTGTCCCATGATGGGAACCAGCCCGCAACCCAGGCATGTGCCCTGACTGGGAATTGAACCACGATCCTTTGGTTCGCAGGCCTGCGCTCAATCCACTGAGCTACACCAGCCAGGGCAAAAGGAGGTAGGTTTTTAAAAAATCTGCAGTGTTATAAGTGGGAAAATCATGAAAAAATTATCGTAAGTGAGGGTTAAAACCCAAAGAAAGTTAAAAATATCCTCCTCCCCCTTAGTTTTTCACTTCTTATTTATACTCCTGCTTGAATTTTCTACCTCAGTGGCTGTTTTGATTTGGGGTGCTATAACAAGAACTCCATAGACTGAGTGGTCTATAGACAACAGAAATTTCTTTCTCACTGTTCTGGAGGGAAATCCAAGGTCAAGACACCAGGTACCTGGTGAAAGCCCACTTCCTGGTTCATGTGAAGCCATCTTTTCAAAGTGTCCTCACTTAACAGAAAGGGGAAGCGAGCTCTTCAGTGCCATTTATAAGGGCACTAATTCTATCATGAGAGCTCCGCCCACATGACCTCATCCATCCCTAACTACCTCCCAAAGATCCCACCTGCTAATACTATTGTACTAGGGCATAAGATTTCAACACATGAATTTTGTGAGGACACAAGCGGTCAGCCCATAACAATGACTTTGCATCTAACTTGTAGTCTGAGATAATCCTAAAGAGGAGATGCCAATTCTTTAGCTTGGCATTTGGGCTCTTTACTAAACTGGTCACCCACCCCATTCTAGGTGTTTATATCTCTTAAAATGTTCCAATTTACTCAGATCTAGCAAGGATAAATACCCTATTGTTTCCTGCAAATTTTTCTCTCATTTATCATTTCGGATTCATTGTGGAACACCAAGTGAGTTTACCTTGGAATATGAAAAGGGCTACCATGTGGTTCTTCAGCTCAGAGCTCTCATTTTAGGAGGGGAAAATGCAATTATATTGATTACAATAGTATTGGTGGACTGATTACTACATTTCATCCCATCTGAGATGCCGCTGATTGTAAGACACAGTATTCATTTATACAACTGCTAAGAAAGTTAAAAGCACTGCCAACTATACTATGATATACTAACAACTGCTAGGCACAACCTAACTTCAGAAGTTAAATGCAGGGGAGGGCAGAAAGTGCATCTTGAAATTGATGAGTATAGTGGTATTCATAAGTTACAAAGGCCTGGTGGAGAAGGGAGATCAACCTGGGCTGGGAGAACTGTGAAAGAAAGGCAGCATGAAGGGGATGCCATGGGAACTGAGCCTTGAAGGGGGGTGAGTTTTCTGGAGATGTAGATAATGGCATGGACAAAGGCTGGAGGTAGGCGAGTGCAGGGAGTAGAGGTTGATGCTAGGCTGGGCCTTAATATGCATGAAGGGAAGAAATAAAAGACAAGACAATCTGAAGGATGCATTCAATGCTGGTTGGAAGGCAGTGGGGAGTCCCTGAGGATTTTTGTGTGGTGTAGCAACCCACAGAGATCATTAACCTCATAATAGTATCTAGGATTATGTCACAACTGTATTCAAACACTTTAATGGATACCAGTTAGAACAAATACAAACTCTTTTTCAAGAAATCCAAAGCCCTAAATGATCTGGCCACTGCTTTTTTTCCACAGCCTAACCTACCTCTCCTCATGAACCACTGATTTCACCATGCTTGAACCAGCCAAGGTCACCCACCTTGGGACTTGTGTACCTACTGTTCCCTTTGCCTATGATGTTCTTCCTTGGCTCCTCACAAGATGGGTCCTTCCCATTCTTCAGTTTTCTACACATCTTCTCAGATGAAGGGACCTGTCCGGGCTGACCCCCTCTAAAGTCTGTTGTTTTCCCTTTCAACCCTCTATAGTCCTCTTTCCTGCCACTGATTATAGCTTGAGGTGATTTCATTCATAATCTGTTCACTTGGTTTTAGTTTGTCTCCCTCTTTAGAATAAAAAGTTCATCAGTGTAGAGAACATGTCTCTCTTATCTTCTCTTGCATCCCAGCAACTGGCAGTGTCTAGCATGAAGCAGGCACTCAATGAGTATCTGGAGAATGAATAATCTGAATGCCTAGTCTACTCCTCCTCTAGAGCGTATGTGCTCTAAGCCAGAATGCCAGGTTGGCCCCAGGTCTATGCAGTCTCACCATCTGGAAAGATGAAAAAACAGTGATGCTTTTTTTTGTCAGATGACAATACAAAAGAGAAGTCTCAGTCCATTCAAGGCCACTTTCCTTTTAGCAACCTGCTCAGAAGAGGCACTTGTTATAGATGGCTGCACCTTCTCTGCTGATCAAGTTATTGCCCTGTCCTTTCCCCTCCCCAATGGGAGGTCTAACCTAAGCTTCTCAAACAGTATTCTTCTAACTTAGCCAGGCCACAAATCCAGGTTTGTGCTGAATATTGTGCCTATTCTGACCACCATGTGAAAAGCTTCTTGCTTATAAATATTACAACCCCTGGAAACCAGGGTTTGAGAAAGATTAACTATCAAGACTATCCTTATATCCTTAGTCTCTGAATGGCACTCAACCATATGAATCAAACAGATTGCAGGAGGACAGGGACATATCTATTTAATTCACCACTGTATAGCTAGTGCCAAGAACACAGAGCTACTCAATATTTATTGCTTTAGTGAATGAAAACTTTGAATAAGACATTCCTTCTACTGGGCTTAATAAATCACAATTTCTTTTAAATCCAAAGTATCTGTACCCTGTCGGGTAGCTCAGTTAATAAGAGCATCTTCCCAACACACCAAGGTTGAGGTTTAATCCCCAATCAGGGCACATACAAGAATCAACCAATGAATACATAAATAAGTACAACAACAAATCATCTCCCTCTGTCCCTATCTCACTCAAAATCAATAAATAAAATTAAAAAGTATCTGTAAACAATACAGCTTTTTCTTTAATAATAATAATAACAATAATAATAATAAATAAGCTGAATTAGATAGTAAATTAACAGGCTCACATAAGGTTCTCATTCAAGCTGAAGATCTCTTGGGCATTCTACCAAATGCCTTGTAAATGGCCTCTTGACAGGTGCTCTGTGTTCAGGAAGCTGGGAAGTTGGGAATCTAACCTTTGGATCTTTGTCTGGTTAATGGCACTCCAAATCTCCCTGAAAGGTCCTTCTACAGACTTTTGGGCAGTACATCTGTCTCCCTGACCTAGATCAAGCTGACCTTATTCATCAATTCTACTATAGAACCATCTGCATCACATCTTGCTAGATATCAGTCAGAATGCTGCTTCTACCAAACAGAGCCACATCTGCTATGTGTGCTGTGGCTCCAGGGCCCACTAACTCATGAAAGTCATCCCTGTGCCTAAGTTCTCCATAAACCTCGTGGAGATGTAGAAGGCATCTGTATTCACACCGCATTCTGTAAGCCACTTGAGTTCCCTACCCACCCCAGTTTGGCACACATCTTCCAAATGGAGGGAAAATATTTTCTCTGACACTACTTTATTGTCTGGACAGACCTCTTCAGTCCCTAAGCTATTTCATGAAACCACCCGAGATCATGGGGGATGCCAACTCTGAGGGCAAAGCATGGTTTGGCAGCATCCAATTGTCCTGAGCCTCAGCATTTGATCTCTGCAGATCTCAGAACTCAGTGCTGACCAGAAGGAAATGATTTCCTGTTCACTTGGGTTTACTCCTAAGGAAATATTCAGGTGTAGCCAGGCAGAGTCTAGCCCTAGTGTCAGTCACTGCGGGTACTTCTTAAGTTTCTCAGTGCATCACTGCTCAATGATGAAGAGGTGGGTTGAAGTCCAATGGTATCAGGTAATGCCAAAAATAAGAGGTCCAGTCTTCAAGAAAACAATAAACAAAGCAGTTTGAAAATTCTGCAAGAAAGTTTTTCAGAGAATACTGTTTGATTTAGTAAATACTCTATTTAAAAGTTAATGCTAAGCCACCAGAATGAATACTATTTATTTATATGGAAGGAATCATCAATTTAGAAATATTGTGCTTCATCATCTTTGCCTTCATTACTACATTCCCAAACAGAGACACATTTCTACTTTCAAATTAAGTAGCCAAATGAGAACAATCTCGATTCTGAACAGCTTATGTATAGCTCCTACCAAACTGAGACAAGCTGACCCTTTTCTCTGAAACTGAAATAGACATGGTTGGGATTGATCAGTTCAACTGATTAGAGTCAAGGCAATGGTGAAGAATGTGTGGCCCACCTTTGGTTTTCTTTGTGTTATGGCCACAACCAGAACACCTAACCTGACAAGTTCAGGTAAAGAATCACTGGAACTAGCCCTGACTGGCATGGCTCAGTTGGTTGGGCACCATCCCACAAAGCAAAAGGTCATGCGGGTTCAATTCCAGGTCAGGGCACATGCCTGGGTTGCAGGTTTGGTCCTCGGTTGGGGCGTGCACAAAAGGCAACTGATGGATGTTTCTCTCCCACATTAATGTTTCTCTCCCTCTTTCTCCCTTCCTTCCTTCTCTCTAAAAATAGATAATAAATAAATAAATAAAAATTTTAAAAAAGAATCACTGGCACTAGCAAATGTGGACTGAATGCAATTTTTAAATTAATGAAGTTTTATTGAATCAATTTTATAACTAATAAGTTATCATTATAAAATAAAATCATTCCATTAAATATGTCCACTATACTGCTGAATGTAGAAACAAAATGGAACAATAAAGGTACCAAAAATAACTAAGTAAATGTGTAAATTTACTCCTGATCCATACAGTAAAAGAAAACATATGTAGTTAGTAGGGGGAGCTACTACTGAACTCCCAGAACCTAGCAAGAAGAGAACCAAGAGATTCCTCCATCCAGATGTGGTTAGACTGGGCTTCCCAGAACTGGGGTCAAGGGAGAAGGGCAGAGGCAGAACTTTTTCAAGATATACATGTTAGAGGTTCTGTGAGACATTTGAGCTATGAAGGCGAAGGCCAATATATGGGGAAATGTGAGATCAAATGAAATATTTTATGGACACTTATCTACAAAGTTTTCCACTGGAATTATTTGACTCTAAGATAATTTTTTTAAGTCTGTATTTAAAAGCTCTCTTCTTGAGTTCAAAGAATCTTCATATTTATTGTCTCACTTGTCTCTACTACTTGTGAGGTAGGAAAGATAAGGATTATTCCATGTTATAGCCTTTATCTGAGATAAAGAGTAGCAATCAATGTGACATGTTTGGAGGTGGTTCTAGGGTAAGGTGGTTACTTTTAGATTCCGTACACACACTCCCCTTCCTTTACCATAATAACACTCAGCCCTTGTGGTTAGGATAAGGCATACTGATAAAGATAATATAAACAACAGAAAAACTCAAAAAGCATCACATATTAGAACCTCATCAATTCAAGACTTCATTAATTTGGAATGTCTGCATATTTGGCACCTGACCCTTCTCCATTTGCACTTGTCAATCAATAAGCAATGGGTTCCTTGAGCAAATGGAAATGACACCTATGTAAGAAAACAAGCTCAACAATTAATAGAAGTAGGAATTAAAACCAATGCTCCTCTCAAAAAACTATATTTTTTTGATTATGCTATTAGAGTTGTCCTGACTTTTCCTGCTTTGCCCCCCTCCACACAGCACCCCCCAGTCCCTCAGGCAATGTGTACACCATTGTTCACGTCCCTGGGTCATGCATATAAGTTTTTTGGTTACTCCATTTCCTGTGTTGTACTTTACATCCCCAAGGCTGTTCTGTAACTACCTATTTGTACTTTTTTTCCTATTTTTTTCCTTTATTTTAATTGTTGTTCTTGTACAGTTTTCTGTCTTTTACTCCCATCCCGGCCTACCACCCCAACCCTCCCCACTTCCCTCCCATTTCCACCCTCCCTAGTTTTTGTCCATGTGTCTTTTATACTTGTTGCTCTAAACCCTTCCCCTTTTCCCCTGAAGTTCCCTCCCCTCTCCTCTCTGGTGTCTGTCAGCCTGTTCTCAATTTCAAATCCCCACATCTCTTCACCCATTCTCCCCCAACTACCTCCCATCTGGCAACCATCAAAACGCCCTCCATATCCATGATCCTGTCTCTGTTCATCTTGTTGCTTAGTTTGTTTTTTAGATTCAATTGTTGATAGGTATATGTTTATTGCCATTTTACTGTTCATAGTTTTGATCATCTTCTTTTTCTTAAATAAGTCCCTTTAACATTTCATATACTGTATTTTGCCATGTATAATGTATAATGCACACTTTTTTGCCCAAATTTTTGAGGAAAAAATAAGGGTGTGCATTATATATGAATAATACTAATTCTGTATCTATATAAATGTTTTTAATTCTTGTATTTATGCTTATGTGTTAAAAATATAACTCTAGAAAGCAATAATATGTGCAAAATAATACCCTAAAATAAAATCTTCAGTTTTGTTTCTAAATATAAATTTTAAAAAATCAATTAAAAAATTAAAATAAAAGTTTTTTTCCTGAAAGTTTGGACCAAAAATGTGGGTGCATATTAGACACAGGAGTTCATCATACTCAGCAATATGGTAATGATGGTTTGGTGATGATGAACTCCTTTAGTTTTTTCTTGTCTGGAAAGCCCTTTATCTGCCCTTCAATTCTAAATGATATCTTTGGTGGGTAGAGTAATCTTGGCTGTAGGTCCCTGCTTTTCATGACTTTGAATATTTCTTGCCAGTTTCTTCCAGCCTGCAAAGTTTCTCCTGAGAAATCAGCTGACAGTCTCATGGGAACTCCCCTGTAGGTAACTAACCTCTTGTCTTGTTGCTTTCAGAACAAACAAACCAGCAAAATACAACCAGAGACATTGAGATAAAGAACAAACTGATAGTAACCAGAGAAGAGAGAGGAGAGGGATAATGGGGAATAATAGGGGAAGGACCATCAAGGAACATGTATAAAGGACACATGGACAAAGCCAAAGGGGGTAGGTTCGGGGGTGGGAGGCAGAGATAGGTTGGGTGGGAGGGTGGGGGGTGAAAATGGACACAACTGTACTTGAACAATAAAAAATTTTTTTAAAGATTCTCTCTTTAGCTTTAACCTTTGGCATTTTGATTATAATATGTCTTGGAGTGGGTCTTTTTGCATCCATCTTGTTTGGGACTCTCTGTGCTTCCTGGACTTGCATGTCTATTTCCTTCACCAAATTAGGGAAGTTTCCTTTCATTATTTTTTCAAATAGATTTCCAATTTCTTGCTCTTTTTCTTCTCCTTCTGGCTCCCCTGTGATGTGAATGTTGGATCACTTAAGCTGTCTTGGATGCTGCTTATACTATCCTCATTGGGGGGCATTATTTTTTCTTCCTTTTCTGATTGGTTTTTCAGGTTTTGTTTGTTTTTTTGTTTTTGGGGGGGGTTTGCTTCTTTATGTTCTAAATCATTGATTTGATTCTTGGTTTCATCCACTCTGCTGTTGTTCCCCTGTACATTGTTCTTTATTTCAATTAGTGTGTCCTTTGTTTCTGACTGGATCTTTTTTATGCTGTTGAGGTCCTCACTAAGTTGCTCGAGCATCCTTATAACCAGTGCTTTGAACTCTGCATATGATGCATTGCTCATCTCCATTTTGTTTAGCTCTTTCTCTGGAGTTTTGATCTGTTCTTTCATTTGGGCCATGTTTCTTTGTCTGCTCATTTTGTTAGCCTCCTTGTGTTTGTTTCTATGTATTAGGTAGAGCTACTATGACTCTATGTCTTGGTAGTGTGGCCTAATGTAATAGGTGTCCTGTAGGGTCCAGTGGCACAGCCTCCCTTATCACCCAAGCTGGGTACTCAAAGTGTGCCCTTTATGTGGGTTGAGTATACCCTTCTCTTGTAGTTGAGCCCTGGTTGCTGTTGACAGGTGTATGGGAGGGATTTACCCAGGCCAACCAGCTGCAAGGACTGGATATCACCACTGACCTCCAACCCCCATGGAGGATCAGATGAGCAGGGCAGCGTGGTGGTGCTCTAACATGGTCTGCAGCTGTCCACTGGGTGTGCCAGCCCTGGGGTTTCCCAGGTGGTACAGGCCAGGGTCAGCTCCCACCTCTGTTTATCCTGGGGCACTCTGCCTGAGGTATATAGCAATCTGAGATGGCTGCTACCTGTGCTGGGCTTGGAGATTCCCAGGCAAAGCCAAGCTGTGAATCTAGGCTGGCTGCTGCTAGTGCCCAGCCTGGGGATAACTGAAGCCAGCTATTGCTTGTTTGATAGGATTTAGGAAGTTGTGAAGCATGAGCCAAGATGAGCCCTTCATATGGAAAAGCAGCTTTGGTTGTATGGGGCAGAGTCTCATGGGATCTCCAAGGCGGGTCAAACAGTAGTAGCCAGGTTGATGGAGTCTCAGACATGGCACCAGCTGGGGAGGGTTTAGAAAAGGGACAATGGTTCCTGTTCACCTTGATGCCAAACACTTCAGTTCCTCCCTGTGTACCACTGGTACCTTTCAAGCTGCTACCCTGGTGCTGGAGCTCAAGGGGAGTGAGTCTGAGTAGGTGAGCCCATGTTGCTGTTCTTCAAGAGGAACTGCCTGGGGCTCCAGCAGCCTCCTCCACTGATTCAATCTCTGCTAGCTTCTGCAGCCAGATGTTGCGGGGACTTATCTTCCTGGCACTGGAACTCCAGGCTGGGGACCCTGGTGTGAAGCTGGGACTACTGGCTCCTGAAATATTCCTTCCAAATTCCCATGCACCACACATGGGTATGGGACCAGCCTGCTCTGTGTCTGTGCCCCTCTCACTAGTGTGATGGATGTGGTTTCTCCAATTCCATAGTTGTGAGACTTCTGTTCAATCTGATTTCTGACAGTTCTGAGTGATGGTTATTCTATATTTTAGTTGTAATTTTGATGGGGTTGTGCAAAGAGGCAAGCCACATCTGCCTATGCTGCCATCTTGACCACCAGTCCCTTTAAAGTTTTAAAGATTATAAGATTATATGCTTTTAAACCCTATATTCATTTTTTTAAACAGAAATACTGTTACTATAATTCAGGAAAGGTAGGTGTGGGCTGGTGCTGTTTTCAACTATAAATCACAACTAAAGCTGATTGGTTGGAATGATTACTAGCTTATTACCAGTTACTGCAGGTATTTTAAAGTAGTGGTCTTATGCTTATGAGGTATTGGCACTGGAAGGGACTTTAAAATTCATCTTTGTATGTCCTCATTTACAGGGAAAACCTGAGGCCCAGAAGAATTAAGTAACGTGCACAATGATATACAGCTAGAATCAAGTAGCCTTTCTTTGGAAAGAATAGAGCAACAACATAACTTTAATCTCTCCAATAATTTCAACAGGCCTTCCCTGAATTAATCCATGTTACTGGCAGTTTTCTGAATTCTCTTTATATACAATTACTGATTTAGCATCTGACCCCGACCTCCTGCTTTGACTGGGTGAGACTTGGTGACCATTGAAAATCCACAATGTAAATAATCCTCGAAATGGATAATTGAGAACTGAGTGTAGTAATTTGAACAAATTAGCTTGGCACTTGGGCCTTAAAATGAGGTTATTCTGTTGAATAAGCTGCTCTCTCCTTTCTGCCTCCTTTGGAGTCCTTGCCAGATTTCACCATGCAAAACCTTGGAATTCACAGTAGCCGAAGTTTTCATGCTCTATGTTGGAAAGTTCGAGTAAGCTTGTCACTCTTAGGCTACTGACCAATTAAAATCAGTACATGATGTGGTGAGAGAAAGTGAGCAAGTGAGGTCAAGAGGTAATAATTAAAAATGATGTAATGAGATGATCCAATCTCCCTAGGCCTGCCAGAAAACCCATTGGTGACCACGTTCCCAGTTTCCCTATATCACTCTGGCGTCTAGCCATGAAATCTGTGAAATCTGTGGCACTTCTAACTCTGCCAGGGGTTTCTCTGGTTCCTGAGCTGAGGCTAGTTATTTTAATGTCTGAATCTAAGGGAATTACTGTATAGATTATCTTCCCTAGGCTACATGTGGCAGGGGAGAGGGGGCACCAGGGACCATTTAGACATATTTTGTATTAACATGTGTGCAATGTGTCCTTGCACTCCTACCCTAAGCACAAGTGTGTGGCACACAGCAGTGCTTAGTGCACGAGTGTGGAAGGAATATCTGCATCCTCACTCTCAAGATGAATGGGACTGAAAGCATAGACTGTTGAGAACAGAAAACAAAGAACACATGGACTATAAAACACTAAACTGGAGTTTTTGCTTGCTTCCAACAACAATAAGGGATATTTGCTGAGACATCTGTATACAATGGACCAGGAAAGAAAAGGACTGGAAGGTGGTCCACCAGTACCAACTGTAAGAAGAGGCTGTGTGACTGTGAACAGGGACTTGACCTCCTTGGGCCTCAGGTCTCCATCTATAAAGTAAAAAGAATGATGTAGATAATTTCTGCTGCTAGGAGGTGAGTGGGTCATGAGGATGGAGCCCTCCTGAATGGGATCAGTGCCCATGTAAAAGAGACCCTAGGGTGATCCCTTGCCCCTCCTGCCATGTGAAGGCACCATGAAAAGATGGCTGTCTAGGAAATAGGAAGTAAACTCTCACCAAATTTCAAATCTGCCAGTGACTTGATCTTGAATTTCCTAGCCTCCAGAACTGCAAGCAATAAATTTCTGTTGGTTATAAGCCACTAGGTCTATGGTATTCTGTTATCATAGCCCCAAAACACCAAGACTATCTCTGTGGTTCCTGCTGAGCCCAGTGTCCTCGGCTGTCTGGTCTTATACCAAGTTCTATTTCATGACTCATGGTAAGGACTTGGCTGACTTGGACTAAAGGTATAGTTTGTGCCCTTAATTATAAGAAAGCTAATTGACTCTACAGAGATAAATGTACTCTGTAACATAGGGTGATTTTTGTCATATTAAATCCAAGACTTGGTCTCCTTAGTACTTCACTCAACCCAACAAGGCAACTAATTTAGGAGACAGAGATTAGACTGCTAGAGAGTTTCTAGAGGCATGTTTAGCTTAAACAAAAGAATGATAGAGAAGCACAAGTCCCACAGTATAACAGCAAGCAGAAGCCACCCTGTTCCAGGGGAAGGATGGAACAATTGGCATAACTGATTTTTTCAACTGCTAATTTCTACTTTTCTCAAAGCATCATGAGGGAACAAATTATCAGAGAAGTTCATTTAGCAAAAAGAAATACACATAAAACAAAAAGTAGAGACTAAAATAATTTTTTTCACTTTGGGGTTCTCTAAAGCTTACGTCAATCTACTTTTTTGTTGCTGTTATTAATAAACTTGAAGTCTAAGAGATGAACCAAGCAATCCCTTGGCACATGGAACTTACTACTCATGCAGTTTGTACTCCAAGAAAGAGATTTACAGACCCAGTGAGAAAAATAAATCAAAGGTGCACTTGTGAATAATGTCCAATGAGTACAGTGGTGTGATGACATGTCACCATTTGAAGTTTGATGGTTTATTACTCCCTCTCAACACCCACTCTTGTTTCTCACCTAAAACACAATTTCACATTGAAATAATTTATAAGCATCAATTTGCTGAGGTTGATTGCTAACCTTAACTTTTCACTCAATGAATTCTTAGGTGCATATTAGGATTAAAATACATCACCTCTTAGAATATTAGTTCCTTAGCTTTATATGCCAAGACAAAGTTGAAGCAACTATACACTTCACTGCTTGGGATTTGTAACAGCCTGCATTTTGTACGATGGATGAAAGAGGGGTGCTGCCTGTGCTAGATTTATTGTGGAGACTGAGAACTTAGGGACACATTAAATAGAGCATACATTTAAAAATAAGCACCACCTGCAATTTCCAGTGTGTCATCTCCACAAAGAGTATGATGATGTATATTTGTTGTAGTTACTGCAAAGTTTCCTATTGCTTTACCAAACTGTCCTCATTATTGGATTCGTTAGCCTACATTGAAACCTATTATGAATAGGTAGTACTTAAGAAAGTAATCTTTGAGTAGGACACTTAGGCTCAGCATTTTATAATTTAAATTGATAAATAATAAAAATAAACCCCAACTCACATGACAAAAAAAAAACAAACACTTGGAATTCAGTTCATGACCTAAGACTGTGCTGTTATCTGGAAAACAGAACCAATTATCCAGAAAGATTTGGGTAGTTATGAATTGGGAATAAGATTATTTCACTGGATTATTTCACTAATTTATGAAACATAAAAATTAGATTCAATTGTGAATCGAGCAATCTTCTTTTATTAAAAAAGTCTGCTATTAATTTGCATACAGAGTGAATGTTGTATAAAGTGGAAATAAATTCCACTCTACTGATTATACTAAAAGTAAAACAGTAAAAGAAAACAGTATTATTTTGTAAGTATTAGTTTTTCTGGCAAAATAAAAATTTCTTCATTGTGAATTCTAGACCCCATAAAAGTGGAGACATTTGACACACACAATTCTTTTTTCTCTAAAGAAACTGTCCAGGATATAACTAAGAATTTAGGAAAAATTAGCTAAGCTATTCTGGCATTAAGATGCAGCCCGATGCTAGTATTCCTACACCTGAAAAAGGGAGAAATGTTATTTAACATGCCTTAATGCAACAATGTTGGGAACCAGGTGAAAATAACATTCTTTTTCCACCAGACACAGAAGAAACTTCCCTGCAACAGAACCAAAGCCTTCCCAGCCCCAATGCCTGCAGTTGGGCTCCATCCTCAGTAATTCTGCCAAAACATTCCTCCCACCAGTCACCAGTGAGCTCCCCATTGGCAACCCAGGTGCCACTCTTCCATTTTCTTCTTTAAAGAGTTCAGCAGAAGCAATATTCACCAATATGTACCCTAGAGCAAGGGACATAAAGGAAAGAACAAACAAATGGGATCTCATCAAAATAAAAATCTTCTGCATGGCTAAAGAAAACCAGCAAAGTGAAAAGAGAAATAACCATATAGGAAAATATATTTGCAAATAATACCTTGGACAAGGGTTTGATCTCCAAAAGATATAAAGAATGCACATGACTCTACTCCAGGAAGAAAAACAACCCAATTAAAAGATAGGCAAAAGACCTGAACAGACACTTCTCCAAGGAGGACATACAGAGGGCCCAGAGACATATGAAAGGATGCTCAACATCACTAGCCATCAGAGAGATGCAAATTAAAACCACAATGACATACCACTTCACACTGGTCAGAATGGCCTTCATAAACAAATCAACAAACAATATGTGCTGGCAAGGCTGTGGAGAAAAGGGAACCCTAGTGCACTGTTGGTGGGAATACAGACTGGTGCAGCCGCTGTGGAAAACAGTATGGAATTTCCTCAAAAAACTAAAAATGGATCTGCCTTTTGACCTGGCAATTTCACTTCTGAGATTGTACCCTAAAAATCCTGGAACACCAGTTCAAAAGCCACTATGCACCCTAATGTTCATAGCAGCACAGTTTACAATAGCCAAGTGTTGGAAGCAACCTAAGTGCCCATCAGTAAATGAGTGGATCAAAAAACTGTGGTACACTTACACAATGGAATTCTATGCAGCAGAAAGAAAGAAGGAGCTCCTACCCTTTGCAACAACATGGATGGAACTGGAAAGCATTATGCTAAGTGAAATAAGCCAGGCGGTAAAAGACAAATACCATATGATCTCACCTATAAGTGGACCCTAATCAACAAAACAAACAAGTAAGCAAAATATAACCAGAAACATTGAAATAAAGAATAAACTGACAGTAACCAGATGAGAAGTGGGAGGGGATAATGGGGGGAAGGGGTAGGGTCATCAAGGAACATGTATAAAGGACACATGGACAAAGCCAAAGGGGGATAGTATTGAGGGTGAGAAAAATGGATGGCTGGGGTTGGGAGGAGTGGTGGGAGGGAAATGTAGATAACTATACTTGAACAACAATAAAAAAAGAAAGAAATATGAACAAAGAAGGAAAAAAAAAAGAAGGAAAAAAGAATGGTAGACATTGTTGTAATAAAGCTTGAATTAGTATAAATATAAAAAAATAAAGACCACTGCAGTATGTGACCTTATGATCCCATGGTCCTCCTCCCTCAATCCTTGCCTCCTTTATTTTGGGGATCCCACACATTTCTGATTCCGTTTATTATCCTTCTCAGGATCCTCTTCTTCTATTTGCATCTTAGTCTATCCCAGAAACAACTTCATCTTCATCCTAAGTACTCTCCCTGAGCAATCACATCCATTCTATGGTGGTAACTATCCCTCCATGCTGTAGACTCCAAATCCAACACCTCTGGTCTTGATCTTGCTTACAAATTACATACCTGATCCCAACTGCCTATTTGATACTTCTGAAGGGTACCTCATCCTCAACCAAACTCATACTCTTTTCCCCAAAGCCTACTGTTTCTCCTCCTGATGTTTAATTTTATGTGTCAACTTAATTGTCCATGAAGTGCCCAGAGTAAACATTGCTTCTGGGTGTGTGTGTGGATAGATTAGCATTTGAATTGTGGACTCTGTAAACCAGATTGTTGTTCCCAGTATGGGTGGGCAGGATCCAATCTGTTGAGGGCCTAAATAGAACAAAAGGTAGAGTAAGGGGAAATTCACTCCTTTTTCCCTGATTACAAGAGGTGGGACATCTCATCTTCTCCTGACCTTACACCAGCTTTCCTGGGTCTCCAGCTTGCAGATAATAGGACTTCTCAGCTTCCATAATTATATGAGCCAATTCCTCATAATAAATCTCCTTTAAATTATATATAATATAAATCGACTAAATATTTATAATTTTGATATATAAATACATGATATGCAAACGTATGTAAATATATAAACCCCAGGTGTATGTGTACATATATCATGCGTGTGTGTGTGTGTGTGTGTGTCCTATTGGTTCAGTCTCTCTGGAGAACCCTGACTAACACACTCTTCATTCTTTCATTTAGATGCACCACCTTCCACCCACATAGCCAACACAGTTGTCTGGAGTCATCCTCAGCACCTCATTCCCTACCCTCACTTTCCCTTTTCAATTAGTGCTAAGTCCCAACAATCTGACTTCCCCCTGTCCTTTGAATTCTTCTCCTACTCTCCATCTGCACTGTTACTACCTCAGCCTAGACCCTTATCTCTCTGCTAGACAATAGGACAGCTTCCCATCTTCAAGTTCTACCCCATCCACCCTCCTCACTGCCACCCAGAGCACACTTAAAAACACATCTGGTCACATCACGCCTGATTTAATTCCTTCAATGGCTCATCATCATCTACAGGGTTGAATCTAAGTGGCATCATGAAAAATTTAGCTCTTTGTGGCAGGACCTCACCTCCCTGTCCACTTGCATCCCTCTGTGTTGGAGATCCCTGAACTAACAGGCTTATTGGGTTTTATAACCCAATAACCTTGTTCCCCATCTTATCAGCCTGGAATACCCATCACCACCACCACCGCCCCCGCCACCACCACCGCCACCACCATCACATCCTCCAGATCATCTTTCTGGGCCAACTCTTCTTTCCTTAAGACCTGACCCCATTCTTGGGAAACCTGTACCAATTACTTCAGCCTGGGCCAAGGTCCTTCCTTCTGTTTCTGCTGACCCTTGTACAAGCCTCTTTTGAAATCCCAGACTGTGTATAAATTAAAATTCCCTACCTTTGTGTTTTTCCCTATGAAAGATTGTCAATCCCATTGTATCCACAAACCCCAACACACAGTAGGTACTTTACCTCCTGTGTCTAGCAAAGAGATGTTCAATATGCTTTTCCCCCTTTCACTTGGAAGCTTCTGTGTCATTTTTAATTTAACAAACAATGAGAAAACATTGTTTCTTAAAAAGGACTCAGTGTTTCCCTAGACGGTACTGGCATTCTGGACAGTACTGGACAGTGACTGGCATTCTGAGGTCTAGAAACTTTCCTGTATGAGTAGAAAGAAACTATGACAGGTGTCCTTTGAAAAACAATGATTCCTCCATGTTTTTTTCTTATGAACAGTATGGCATAGTGAAGTGAGACCAACATGTGTCCAAACTATTGCCCTACCACTTATGACCTTGGGCATGTGACAGTTCCTCAACTCTCTATACCTCATTTTCTCATCTGTAACCTGGGGTGAGAATCCTAGCTCCCGGGTAGTTGTAAATGTGGCAGAGCTTATGGTGAGGTTTCAGCTAACGTATTATTTTCCCATGCCCCTTCCCATTCCTCAACCTTTTCCCACTTGGGGGATCAGATCTTGTTTGAAATAAGTCAACCCATTATTTCCCTGAGAAATCATTAGGACAGAAAAAGAGAACAAAGTAGCCCAACTTTTGTTGTTTCAGTTTCAAATATCCAGATAATTCCATAAACAATCATTTTGACAGAACATGTGCTGAACCAGGTGCACCTCCTCTACTCCCTCCCAGACACCTGAAAGGAAGTCTCCAGGTCACGGGAGAGTAAAGAACAAGAGAGAAGAGCCACAAGAGAGACACTGACATGTGCCTCTGAGGACAAGCCTCCCACTTCG
The DNA here is from genome assembly GCA_039655065.1 of Glossophaga mutica. NCBI lineage: Eukaryota > Metazoa > Chordata > Mammalia > Chiroptera > Phyllostomidae > Glossophaga > Glossophaga mutica. Next base: position 89,186,109 of record CM077307.1, on the reverse strand, counting down.
GCAGAGCTCCGTGTTGAGAATGACAGAACTTCAGATGGGTCTGGAGATCCAGATCTTTGTTTGCCGCTGGAGCCCTGGTCTACTACCTCCAAGGAGTCCCCATAGCCCCAGGGGGCAGAGGCAGCAGACTAGAAATGGCTGCAGGGGTAACTGGGAGAGTCACAAAAAATTTTCTGGAGATCCCAGAGGGAGTACAAGAACAGTAATAATTTCCCTATGCACTTCAGAATGAAATTAGCTGAGATGTAGCTGGCCGATCTGAAAAGGCCTTGCAGTGTGAGAGCAGCAGGTGCTGTCCCAGGCTGGGTGGCTGGCATTCAGGTCGAACCATAGACCTATCCGCAGACATCAAGGTGGACTGAGGACAGTGCAGGGATGAGATAGGAAAACTTACATTCCAAGGGACATTGCTGGAAAGGTGACAACTGAGACAGATGTCCTCCTCTCACCTCTATGGACACTCCACAAATGAGATGTAGTCCCACAGAGGAGGGCTACTAGGATTTAACTGAGAAAACTTTGAGTTGATTGAGTTTTCCTGCTGTTAACTCTATTCAGTTTCTGCCATCAGGCTTAAGTGGGGAAAGAAAGACAAACTAATTTATAGAAAAATAAAGAAATTATACTTTTTGAAACCTCAAAGTATGTGACATGAAATGTATAACTTCCACATAATGAAAAATCATGTAACCATTTTTAAGCACATGTTATATGATAGGTAATAATTAGTTATCGTTATGTGTCTCTTAAGTATGAGAAGTGCCGAATCTTTTCTTCACTTTTCTTTTTTGCAGCTTTGTTGGCTATTGTTGGATCCAGGACTAGGCTCTGGTAAATCTTGGAATATTGGTAGTATGGCATATTGAAATGTTGTTCATTTCCTGGCAACCATCTACTGCCACCAAATGTCATTTGTTACTAGTAGTACACTGTTGGGATATTGCTTCCCATAAACCATCTGTGAAAACAGAGACTGAGAAAATAAACATTCATCCCTTCATTCACTCCTGTATGTATGTATGTATGTATGTATGTATGTATGAATATGTCTGTCTGTGTGTATGAGTGAGTGTGTACATATGTGTGTGGTGTGTGTGTAGTATTCCTACTTTATGCAAGCATTAGGTTGGGTGGACAACATATAGTGCCTGCCCATAGTCCAGCAGCGACTCAGATCAGTACCCAGCCCATTTTAATATAGTGGAATCTATGCTCATATTGTGGGTTTATGGAAACATCCACCCAAAAGGAGAACTGTGATGGTTACTTTTATGTATCAACTCAGCTAAGCTACAGTATCCAGTTATTCAATCAAATAGTAACCTAGGTGTTGCTATGAAGGTGCTTTGTAGATCTTGAAGGTGGTCAAGATCCATAATCAACCAAGTTTAAGTAAAGTCAATTGCCCTGAGAATGTGGAGGAGGGGACTTATCCAACCAGTTCAAGGCCTTATGAGCAAAACTTGAGGCTTCCCAGGAAAGAAGAAATTCTGCCTCAAGACTGCACATCAACTCCTGACTGAGTGTGCGACCTGCTGACCTGCTGCATGGATTTGGAACTGTCAGCCCCCACAATGGCATGAGGCAATCCCTTAAAATATATTTCCATCTATCCATCCATCCTACTAGTGCTGCTTCTCTGACTGCTACAAGAACCTCACCTGTTATGGTGAAGGTAAGGAAGTCTTCCAGGGTATTGGTATCTAGGTAAGAGATGAAGGATAAAAATAAGCAGACAGATATGAAAAATAAGTAGATGCATGTGAAACATATTAAAGATGTAGGGTTGTTATGAAATGGCAATTGAAGTGGGTAGGTGGAGGACAAGAGAAAAAAATCTGAGATAATATCCTTTCTGTTGGCTTAGGAAGCTGAGTATATGGTGATGCCACTCACTGGGCAGAGGACACAGAAAGAGTGGTAGGTTTGGGGGACATGATGAAACCAGTTTTTTGTATGTTGAATTTGAAAAGTCCTTGGGACTTCCAAGTAGTGACTTTGAGAGAACAGTTAGAGAGGGGGTTCTGGATAGAGAGAGGGAGGGAAAGAGAAAGAGTTAACTGAAGTCCTGGGAGAAGGTACGGTTGCCACAGGAGAGAAGAGAGGCACAGAGGACAGAGGGCCAAGAGCAGAGCCTGAGGAACTTGAATGTTGAAGTGGTCTGTGAAGATGACAGAGAGAGAGGCCAGGAGCCAGGGATTGCAGAGGAAAACTAAGAGTGGAGCAGCACAGAAGCCAAGGGAGATGATGATTCCCAGAGGAGGGCAGATGAAGCAAAGAGGATACCACAGAGGTGTCTCACTGACATGGTGGGAGTGACATAAACACACAGGGGAGATACTGTGTCTACTGCAGAATGGTCCAAGGTCAATGAAGTCAGTAAAGTAATCTGTGGAACAAGACATGATTCTATTTGTACTGGGATATTGTAAAACCCACAGAATTTTAATACAGAAAATCAGATTTTGCCACTCCCTTGTGCAAATAACCACTCCCCCTCCACCCTTGGATGGGGGAAGGCAGGCCGTAGTGGTAGGCAAGGAAAGGAGGTTAGGAGGGAAGTGTGAGTGTTGACAACACTTTCAGGAATTTTGTCTGGGCAGGAGAGGAGGGAGACAGAGTTTGTGCCTAAGGAGGAGGTCCAAGGAGGCTTCCTGTGGCAGACAGACAGATGTAAGCATGTTTAAGTGTTCAGGGCAGGAGCCTGCAGAAAGGGTGAATTTGAAGCTCTGAAAGGAAGGAAGATGAGTGGATTTGGGGAGGTGGGAAGAGCTGAAAGTGGCATGACAGAAGAGGTTAGAGCTCTTCTATGTGATGAGAAGAAAGGAGGAACAGATGCTCCTTTCAAGAAGCTTAGACTGTGGTGGCGGGAAAACCTACAGGAAGACGTGTTTAGAAATGAAGTGACCTCTTGCATGCATTAAGAGAGAAACTCAGTGAGTTTTGTTTAATTGTGTCTTCTTTTTACTACAAAGGTCTTGAGAACCATGATGAACAATGACAAATTCTGCCAACACTGTTGACTTACACTCTCTGCCAGATGCTAGAAAAATTTTCACAAAGTCGAAGGGGCAGAAGGAAGGGGACCATATGAAAAAAACACTTGAAAACAAACTTGAATAAACACACACACACAGATGCACACACCCCAGTAAAAACAGCTGTGTGTGTGCACATTCCTGAGCCAACATCAAAACAAGTGGCATGGGTTCAGAAACCTGGCTTGCAGCGATTGGTAAGACACAGAGGCCTCTGGAACACATGATATCGCTCAGGAGAATTGATGGAGGGAATAGCCCAAGTGACAACTCAACAATCACTGAGGGATGCTGACCAGCACTGGCAACCCTGAGAAAGTCAGGGACGGGCCAGTGGCTCAGGATGCAGGAGCAGGGCCAGCCCAGCAGCCCCCACTCCTGAGACAGTCATAGGGTGTGAAAAGCAGTGGCCTCCAGGCCAGCAAGGCCCACTGTAGACTGGCAGGGTCATCAGAGGCCATAAAGAGCCTGCTTAATCTCGAAGAGATAGAAGTGTCATTTGGAAAAGGCCAGCCAGGGAGAGTCTCCGAAGCAATCCTACCAGCTGGGAAATAATTACCAGCCCAGAACACTTCCAGAAAGGAAGTTGTTAGGACACTTTGGAACTGGCCCCTTAGGAGCATGTTACCCATTCTTTCTGAGATTCATGGAGCATTTGCCAGCCTGTCTGTCTGCCTCCCCCTCCGACATTAACTACACATTCAATTCAAGGATCCATGTTAATGACAGTCCCATGGGTCACATTCTTCCTTGCATTCTTCTACCTATTTTTAAACTTCCATCTGCTCTTCAGATACTTTAATTTTATTTTTCACAGTTTCTTTGGAGATGCTCTTCCTTGACTTTTCCCTCTACAATATGCCCGCTAGGAGTCACGCATTCAAAGTCAGGAATCTCCCGACTCAGGTCCACAAACCCCTGGAGAATGACAAGGATTTTTCTGGAGGGGGTATGAATGCAGATGGTTTTTTTTTAAGTGGATTATATTTCCAAAACCTCAGTTTCCATAGGAATTCTCTTGTAAAACTGATCAGCCTAAGATTATGCTGGTTCTCCTCTTCTACTTTCTCTTACTTCTCTCCTCTCCTGAATCTCAAAGCACATTGACAAGGGTGTAAAAGCCTCCAGGTGCCAAATAAAAGAAGTAATTCAAGAATGCATTCCTGAGGGAGAGCCCCGGAGAGCATAGTATAGAGAACCTCTCCTTAAAACAAATAGCTATATGATATCATAAGTAGGGGGCACGAGGACAAGGAGGGTGTACAAGGGCCTTATTTCTACAAGGTGACAAATTCACTGCAAAGCCCTTGTCTTTCTGATCTACATATTTTAGAGTTTCAATTCAGAAGTCAGATGGTTGATTGAAGTTATATATTAACATGTTTATTCAAAATGAAAAAAACAGCAACCACTTCTGATTTACTTGATTTGTTTTATAATGAGTACTGGTTCTGCCATCATTCCTTTCATGCATACAGTGGAAATTTTCAAAATATAAAAATCTATAAATTCAACATTCTGATAAAAAAATATTTAAAGAATATATGTGAATATATACAGTCTGTCCAGAAGATATCCAGCCATATAACATGATATGAAACGTAGAGATATTTATTGAAGAAGATAGAAGATACAAGAAACATTGTACACAGGACAATGACACCCCAGTCCCCTTCAATATAGGCACCTTGGGACCTCACAACGTCCTCTCAGCGTCTCTTCCACTATTCCAAACACTCTGCAAAATCCTTTGTTGGAATTGCCATCAGATGCCCCATCACATTTTCTTGAGTCTCACTGATGATCTGAAATCTGTTCCCTTTCAAAGGTGATTTTAGTTTACGGAAAAGCCAAAAGTTGCAGAGCACCAAATCTGGGCTCTAAGGGGGCTGAGTCACCTGGGTGATTTGATGTTTTACCAAAAAGCTGTGCATGACATATGACACATGAGTGGGCACATTGTACTGATGAAACTGCCAATCACCAGTTGCCCACAGCTGTGGTGGTTTCCGTTGTATTGCATCTCTCAACCAATGGAGATCATTGAGGTAGTACCACTTGTTATTTGTTTGGCCTAGAGGGACATACTTTTGGACAATGCCTTCCCAATCAAAACACAGTTAACAAGGTCTTAATTTTAGAGCAACTTTGCCGCACCTTCTTCAGGCATGGAGAACCAGGTGACTTCTATTGGGATGCCAGGGCCTTCATTTCTGAATCATAGCCATAGCCCATAATTCACCTCTGGTTATGATCTTCTTGAGGAAATCTGGGTCATCGGCAGTGGTTTGAATCAAGTCATTAGCAACTGCAGCACGATGTTCCTTCTGCTCTGGTAGCAGAATCTAGTGAATGAATTTTGCCACAACATGTTTCATACCAAGATCCTGCACATCAAAATCTCAGACACAGAAGATTTTGGAATCCCCAGATCAGCTTCTAGTTCTTGCACTGCCAGTTGCTGATCTTTGTTGATTGCAGGCTGTACACGTTCAACATTGTCACATGTTCTGCTTGTTGCAGGCCTTCCAAAACATGGATCACTTTCAACAGATTCTCGACCATCTTTGAAGCATTTGTGCCACACTTTTAATTGCACTGCCCTCATTACATCCCCCTTGAAAGTGCTCTGAATCATCAAAAAAGTTTCCATGGAGGAATGCTCAAGTTTAACATAAAATCTGATGCAGATTCATTGCTCTACTCATTCAGTCATTTTGAATGTAACACAGTACATATGCTCACTCAACGGCATCTACCACCCTCACTCGTCTAGTACAGTGAAGTCATCATTGTTCACGCATGTGCATTCCAGTCCACTTTCCTTGGCTGCCTGATCACATTGATGTCACGCAAACCATTCTCATCATATTAACAATGGCTGGAATTTTTCTGGACAGGGGTGTGTGTGTGTGTGTGTGTGTGTGTGTGAATGATTTTACCTTTAAAACTATTTAAATTTATTCTTAAAAAATCTTTGTTGGCTTAAAAATGTGTGAAGGGGTCAATATTTCTTTAGCATATACATGGAAGACAGTATTTGGGGCACATAACTAATCATTTCCCAATTTTGTACCACTATACAATAGTATAGCCTTGTGTGTCTTCTCTAAGGGTGAAATCACTCATAGTATATATGGAGTCTAGCTGGAAAGACTGATGTATGATCTCCTGTTCTTTCCATATTGGATGCAAACTATGCCTTTTTTTTCTGTAGTGCCCTCAGCTAATTGCTACTGACCCTCAGCCTAAAAATACTTGGAGGTCTAAATTTAATTGATTGAGCTCTGTCAAAATGCTGCCTAAGACTCCATCTTATTCCACTGATTCAAGAAATATACTCCAGACTCATGTAGGGACTGCCCTCAAGCGAGGGGCTGAACCATTCTTGTAACTAAATGTTAATCATTAGCTTTTATTATTTCTAACTGGTCACATGTATCACATGTATTGTGAAGCTATACTTGAAATAGGCACTCTAGCCTGATATAATTTCATCAAAATGACTTTTGAATTAAAAAAAAATTCAACCATAGTCAATAGTACAAATGATGAATAAATCATGCCCAATATAAATGTGAGCCCACCAATCAGTAAAAAGGAGAATGCTAGAAGGGAAATGTCAAGCTCAAGTGATTTATAGGATTCTGGGTAAGAAATCTTGTTATTACTATAATGAAAGCAATAAGCATTCCATAGGAGTTGAGAAATATAAATTCCAGAAAGTTCTACAAGTGTTGAATATTTACTAAATGAAGAGTCTTCATTCCAAACTAGTACACAAATATGCCACAGCCAAATGTGGCCTTGACCCTTTCAGACAGAGCAGCCACAGCTAAGAAACAGTGATGTGGGGGCACACCAGGCAAAGCAAATAGTCTGTTGGTTTGCTAACAGGGTCGCAAGCAAATATATCCCTGCTCTGAGTGAGGAGTCTAACGGATTCCTCTTAGAGCTCTTTCACAGCCTGAAACAATTCATCTGTCAAAAAAGTGCATGAATGGGAAAAATCCAGCGCCTCAGCCAAGGACTGTGTTGCAAGTGTCTAAGATTTTTGAGAGCTAGCCAAACACGCCTTTATGGATTGTTTTCACTCTCTTGGCTCTGCAGCACCTCATCCCTAAATACTTGATAACTGTTTTAGAGGTGTTAGTCTGTTTCAGACAGACTCACTTAGGCTCTTCCAGAAAATCATGTACATTTTTCAACACAGATGGTGTATTTGCATATGTACAACTGGCAAAAGGACAAATAAACACTCTTTCCTTTTTCTAAGAGCTCATCCACACTTAGCGATTCAAGGACTGTTTCCCAAACTCCTTACTTCTGCTTCCTCCTTGATGCTGCCTACTTCCATTGGACTTTTGCTTGTACCCAATATCTTTACCAGAGGATCAGTGGAAAGGAGAGAAAAGCTGACTGAACTCAAACTTGTCAAAATAGCTCCATATGGCTGCTCTCAGGAAAAGGATCATCGTGAAGGCTATGAAAACCATGACCAGGACTTGGGGATGATTTGTGGATCCTAATGATTCCTGTTCTTCCCACTGCAAAAGGTCAGGTATGATTAACAAGCTAGCCGCTAGTGAAGTCTGAAGTGGGACAGGCTATCAAATTGGTGGTCCCTCAAGAAAATCTGTCCCTTTGACCCCTGAACTGGGTCACCTACACAGGGCTTTTCTACCTGATGCTCTGAGTGCACATTATAAATGATAAATCACTGCTTTTCTTTCTACTTTCTGGGTTGTCTCATCGAAGTCTAGGTAGGGCTTGCTTGTCCCTGTGGGTTGTCTTCCTAGGCTGATTGAATCTACAGAGTTTTGACACGCATACATAAAATTACTTCTAATTCACAGAACAGCAACCTGCTAAATCAATGGCCCACCTATAGCAACAGGTGTGGTTGGGAGCATGGCATAGTATGTGAGGGTTTCCACTAAGGAAGCATTGCCAAGGATGTGAGCTGAAAGGTTTCTGAGGGAATTTATTTATTTTTTTTTAAAAAAAAAGGAAAAACAAAGTAAAGAAGGGAAAAGCAGCTGTTTGGAAATAAACTGTAAAACATCTGTAGCACACGACCAGAAATGTCTAAGTAGGAGCACAAAATTTTAAAGGGACCTCATTTTTCTGGAACAGTCCTCCCACTATGCAGCAGACACCAAAGTCAATCAAACCTTTTAAGTATTCCTAGCAGGAACAAGAAAAGGTGTGCCCAGATGTGCTATTATGGGGAAAAGTTCAGTTTGCCTGGCAGCCACTGAATACAATTGACCTCTACTACACCAAGCCACAAAGAAGGGAACATTCAGAGGAAACTTCAGGAAGTTAAGAAAACTTAACTTAGGGAGTTTAAAGAACCAAATGCATGTGGACTTGCTCTCTCTCTACTGGGAAGTCTGGGCTTCCACTTGGTGTGCTTTCTGGACTCTAGGTACATTAGTTAATAGAAGGGCAAAGAAACTTTCTGCAGTTTCTTTGGCTTCATTTGCATCACTGCAATAGAATTCAGAAATCTTTTTTTAAATCAAGGTTCAAGGGTCTAAGTAGCTCAATTTATTTTTCAGTAACTAAGTTACCAGAAACTTGTAGCTTGGCTGTATTTATTTTCTGAAGGAGGCTCCAAGTTGGCAAAGGGGTCCTTGGAAGGACATATTTCTTCACGTTCTCTTGATCTCAGTGTGTGGAGATTCTCTTAACAGCTGTTTTATGTACAAGTGTTCTTTTCAGCCGTGTCCTCTCTCTCTCTGTAAACAGACTTTTTTGAGGCAAAAGAGGTTGACAGAACACAACAATATATGAGGCTGCACCTCACACTTCTTCCAGTGGCAGACACAATGTGAATTTAAGATTATCAAGGTGCATGCCCAACCTGTCCCTCTAATGGCCTAAGATGAAATTGGAGTTGAAAACAAAAGATGCTTTCTCTCCTATTGTGTCAGCTAATAAGACCTTTCCCCAGTTTACTGCTTCTCAAAAAGACAATCTTGATGGAAAATCATAATAAACATACCATTTTTACTAAGAGTCTGACAATTCTGAGTTTCAAACACTAAAGAACCCATTTCTCAATAAGCAAAGTCATGATACATGAAAAGAAATGAAGATAAACAAGCAAATTATCATTCTTTTAGCTATATATATTTATTAAGTTGTGCATTAATTCCTTGCATTTTTAACATCATTTATTTGAAGAATGCCAAACTCAATAAGCCTGTTATCCCTTTCCCTCTAGCACACTGGTGGGCTGGAGACAGGCATTGTTTTTATAGATACTAAAAGTGGATCATCACAAAAAGCTAGCAGGTATAACATCACAGTCCTCTAGCTGCCTGAACAGGTGTCTAGGGGAGAATATATTTTGTCCAGAATTCATCTAAATATTTCATCTCCGTGATATTCTTGGTTTGCCAGTAAAGTTATCCCTTGCTAAGTAGGTGGTATATGGTTCTAGGGACTTCCTTTTCCTGGACTGAAAAGTCTACCTCAGACTATAATAAACACAGCAGCCTCCTTCACTTCCTCAGCACACCTGGGAGCCCCAGGAGGAGGAACTGGGTCTGTGATTGGCAACCCCAAGGTAGAAGACAGCCAACTTCTGTGGGGACAATAGGTCCCTCTGTCCCTCAGTGATTCCTATAAGCTCAGGGTTAGTTCAATGAGAAGATGACTTCTTACACTTCTTCCAAGATCAATCTATTATGCATCCTTCTCTATTGTGTTTGATCTTCCCCCATGGTCGTATCAAATACTACCATTAAAGTTCAAAGAATTTTCTAAGAAAAATTGAATTTCACCAAATGGGTTAATTTAAAAAGTAAAGGAACTTGGAAAAATATTTGAGTTGATGTGTGAAGTTTTTTAAATTTATCCTGGCAGAGAAAATTTATTTTGCAGTAACACTTGTGATAACACTCTGAACACTTGCTATCGTGTGATTTGAACATACACTCAGTCAAATACAGACCATCAAGCTATACTGTATGAAGATGGTCTTCATTTTAAAAGAAACTGGCTCTAAAGATTACTAAGTTTTGTATTTCTTTTAAAAATTAGATCAATTTAAAAAAGCAAACAGAGGAGGAAGAAGATAGGTCCAAAAATGATGATAAAATGCAAAAAAATGTCAACAACCACACAAGGAAATTGGGAAGAAGGAGACATTTTAGGTTCCCATGAGCATTACACAGTAGGATGATTAGAAATAAAGGCAACTGAAATTTTATGTAACATACAAGATGATTTCCTCAAATAGCTCAAGGATGTTTATATCCACTTACCAGACAATAAAAAATATTGAACTTTAAAAAATTGATGATAGAGATGAAAATTGAAAGAAATATTTATTTTCTGTGTAAAGGCAATAAATGGCAGAGAAATCAAATAAAAATAATTAAGACTTTTCCAACCAGAAAGACGGAACATTAGGAAGAATCCAATAAAAATATATGACATCATAGAGGATAGGAACATCAACTGCTTTGAGAATTTTACATGTTATCTCAATTTTCATAATAGTATTCTGAAAAAGATATTTGTATTTTATATTCTCAATCATTTATTCTCTCTCTTAGAGTCAACCACTCCCTTCAACTAGATCATTTCCAGGATTTTATGCTCAAATCTCTCCCAGTGAAACCACACAAGTTCCTCTTTGCTTTTCCATCATCTCCAGTGCATACCTCTGCTCTCTCCTCCCCTTCACAGCCAGATTTCAGGAAAGTTGTCTAGATTCTGTGTGTGTTTCATTACCTCTTATTCTTACCCTCACCCCTCCCAATGTGACTTTTGCCTGCATCTCACCAAGTGAATCTCAGTAATCAATGACCTCTGTGTTGTGAAACTCAAAGGAAAATTTTCAGTTCTCATATTACTCACTTTACTTATTTCTCTGCAGTATTTGAAACTGTTAATCACACCCTCCTTCTTGACTCATCCTCTCCCCAATGCTCCCAGTTTTTTTCCCACCTCCCTAGGCTTTTTCTTCTCAGGTGTTTGTTTGTTTGTTTTTGCAGGCTTTGTCCTGGACCCTCTTTTCTCTCACTCTATCCTCTGTCCTTGGGTACATTCCTCTATGCCCACTGCTCCAGTTACCTTGCACACACCAATGGCTCCAAAATGGCTGAGTGCTGTCTACCCTACCCCTGTTCTTCAGGCTCCAGAACTCTGTAAACCAATGCCTGCTCAACAAGTCCCCCAGTAGGGCTCAAAGACACCTCAAACTCAGCACGATCATGACCAAAATTATAACCTACTCCCCAACAAATTCCAGAGTTCCCTATCTTAATGAGTGACACTCCCTCTGCCCAGGGTCTGAAAGCCAGAAACTGCATCATTCTCAATACCGCTTACTCGCTCCTTCATGTCTCATCCATCACCAGGTCCTGTCCATTTACCTCCCTCAAATGCATCCACTTCTCACCATCTCCTCTGCGACTTAAGTCACTGGTTCTTTTTTTTTTTTTTTTTTTTTTTTTAGGGGATGGAATTTCAGGAGAAAAGGGGAAGGGTTTAGAGCAACAAGTGTAAAGGACACATGGACAAAAACTAGGGGGGTGGAAATGGGGGAGGTGGGGAGGGTTAAGTCACTGGTTCTTAACCCAGCTACTAAAAAAGTTTCCTAAATGGGCTCCCCACCCACTCCAAACTTTCCGTTCTGTCTGTTCTCTATACCAACCACAGTGACTTTTTTCCAAATGCATATTTGATCAAGTCAGTCCCTAACACCAGTCACCAAAAACCTTTAATGACTTCCCATTGCTCTTGGCATAAAATCCCAACTGTACCCTACAAAACCTTGCACTTACCACCCCATCTTTCAGTGTTCAAAAGTTCCACATTTCCTGGCACTATGGCCTTTGGCCAAGCACCATTTATTCTAGGATATATTTCCAGACCTCTCAGTCTTGATTAATAGCTTTTGCTCAGTCTTTGATTAATAGCAAGAGCTCTTGCCTCGGTTTATCATTATATTCAGTACTATAATCCTTTATTGTAGAAATGGATCAATCCTTGATTGATATCCATTTCTTCTTTTTTATTTAATTGTATCCCGTGTACAGTTCCTAGTACTTGATAGGTACTCTACAGACATTTGTCAAATGAATGAAAGAGACACTCAGTTAAATAATGTGCTAAAGTAGTGGATGATAGAACAAGGATTTGGAACCAGGCCTATCAAACACTGAAGGTTGTGTTCTTCCCACTATACCACACTACCTCCTACAGAAAATGTTCTCAGGGTACTTACTGAGTCTTATTGAGTCTTACTGAGTACAAACAGAGTTGGTAGCAAACTAGCTCATGAAGTCTTGGTCCACATTGCTGAGGAGCATGACTCGAAGCTGCCAGAGATGGTATGTGAAGGATCATGGCTTTTGCCACTTCAGTACATTATTTAATCTTTCTGTGCCTCAGTTTCCCCATCTGTACAGTGGTATTAAGAGTAACAATGATACTTATTTTATAGAAATTTGGTGTGGAGAAAAGGGAACCCTAGTGCACTGTTGGTGGGATTGCAGACTGGTACAACCACTATGGAAAACAGTATGGAATTTCCTCAGAAAACTAAAAATGAATCTGCCTTTTGACCCAGCAATTCCAATGTTAGGATTATATTCTAAGAACCCTGAAACACCAATCCAAAAGAACCTATGCACCCCAACTTTCAGAGCAGCACAATTTACAATAGCCAAGTGTTGGCAGCAACCTAGGTGCCCAGCAGTAAATGAATGGATCAAAAAACTATGAAACATTTACACAATGGAATTCTATGTGGCAGAAAGAAAGAAGGAGCTCTTACCCTTTGCAACAGCATGGATGGAACTGAAGAGCATTATTCTAAGTGAGATAAGCCAGGCAGTGAAAGACAAATACCATATGATCTCACCTTTAACAGGAACCTCAACAACAAAACGAACAAGCGAAATATAACCAAAGACACTGAAATTGAGAACAGGCTGACAGTGACCAGAGGGGAGAGGGGAGGGAATTTCAGGGGAAAAGGGGAAGGGTTTAGAGCAACAAGTGTAAAGGACAGATGGACAAAAACTAGGGTGGGGGTGGAAATGGGAGGGAGGTGGGGACCGCTGGCAGGTAGGCTGGGATGGTAGTAAAAGACAGAAAACTGTACTTGAACAACAATTAAAATAAAATAAAATATTTGAAAAAAGAAATTTGATGAGGATTAAACAGAATGCAAATAGTCATTACTAAACCTCTGGATTACTAAACCAGAAATTACAGGGTGTGTGCACCCTCTACATGCTACCAGTTCAAAGCCCTGCTCAATCCCATACAGCCTATGGAGTGAGCCTTGAATTAGCCTTGGACTAGACGTGGGAGTAGCTTTAAGGATAGTGTCAGGGCAAGGAAAAACTATATTATCACATAATGCATGATACTGTTTGGATTAGAAAGTTGCTAGGAGATACAGGTTAAAAACATAATTGTCTCACTCATATTTAACAAATATTTATTGATCCCTCACTAAGTAGAAGCTGTTTGGAACATAAAGGACCAATCTAGATTAATTCCAGGATTAAGGAAGACTAAGAAAGTGTGAAGGGTCTTCCTTACTTTTTAAAAAAGAAATGGAAATGCTCTTGAGGTAGGTGGATAGTCTGACACCAGCAACACGCACCAGGAGATGTAGAATTAAACTGGCCACAGAAACGTACAAAAGGGCGAGAAACACCTTGGCTCTCCAGAGTAAATCATGACAAATTAGTACTGCAGTCCAGGAGCAGCAGAAGCACAGAAATTACAGGGCGTGTGCACCGTCTGCATGCTACCAATTCAAAGCCCTGCTCAACCCCATACAGCCTATGGAGTGAGGTAGAATGAGGTGAAACAGGGCTACAGATTGGTTTCCCAAAGGTGGCCTGTGATTTCAGGGAGGAAAAAGACCTTACGCACCCAGACACTCTCACCAGAGACCACAAAAAGACACAGGGAGCACCAAGGAGAGACCAGTAAAAGGCTGTTTCTTATCCAATCTCTCCTTGACCTCAGATGGCACCTCTTTGCTATTTAGGTATTCTGCCTGCTTTAGGGTCCCTATCTCTAAAATAGGAATAATAGCCTCACAAGAACACATCGCAGGTGATGTAACATCCTGCCCCTGAGAACACTTTGGAAAATACAAAGCTCTATCTATGCAGGAGTAATAAAATTTTTACTGTCATTCCTCATAAGTATGCTATTTGCAAATCAAAAGTTCATCAGAGATTAAATCCACCCAGGTGAGAAAAGGTAATAACTTGAGCACCCCCTGGGGGGCACCATGGTCAGTAGGCACTTTGGACACCACACTTGAAGGCGGTGTCTGGTTACATGTGTGCCCACCACACACACCTGCTCGGCTAGAACCTGGGTCGTAGGGCAGGCACCCGGATCCTCTTGCTCTGCTCCTCAGCGAGACTCAAGGGGCCCCAAGGTAACGTACCCACTAGCACCAGAGTCAGGAAACACTTCTCCCCTAGAAGCACAGTTGTATGGGTGCCTAACATTACTGTCAAATCACAAACATTTATATAGCTACATGTTTGAAGTACTGGGCTCAACATGTAGGAACTTGGGGAATAGCAAAGAAGTTGAACAGTATCTACCCTCAAAATGTTTTCATTTTCATTGGAGAAATAAGATATGAATAGAGGGGAAAAAATCAGTGAGGCAAGATGACTAAATACAAAATGGACCATAGAGATAATAAAAACAATAGGTAGGGCCCTCCTTGAGTGGACAGGATCGAGGCCAAATGGCATAAGAGGGAAGAGTCTGGCATCCCAGCCTCAAGGCCAGCTCTGCCACTGACTTACTCAGTGAATCTGGAAAGTCACTTCCTAGAACCAGACTTCAGGGAAACAGTAATGGGTTAAGGCAAGAACATCTCACACTCTTTTCCAGGCCTGCTGTTACCAAAACTGTAACATAAATTCCAATTTCTTTACTTCTTTCAAGTTTTCCCCATCCCTCATTTTAAGAAACTTGTAAATGCACAGCCACAGGAACAATGTCTAGGAAACTACTCCACGCTGGCTTATTTATAGAGAGGAAGAATCCCTCAGTGCTCAAGGGACGAGATCTGGAGTCAGACACACCTGCACTCCACTCTAGCTGCCTGGGTGACCATGTGCAAGGCACTGAGCTTCCTGAAAACCTCAGTCTCCTCATCTCTAAAATGGAGATAATGTCAACTATCACAGTGCTGTGGAAATTAATCAGTACATTTGATGCATAGCCAGTACTCAACATGTTAGCTGTTAATAATGTTTCAGGTTACACACCCTTCACACACACCTGTTTCCCTCTAGCACACTTATTCTCTCCAGACTTCCTGCTTCCAGATGAGAGAGCCTGAGAGACATGTCACATCTTCTATAACACAGCTACTCCACAAGGCTTCCTACTGTGCTCTAAAGCCAGCCGACAGTCAGTAAACAGTTATTTAAGACAATTTCCAAATGGTACACTTGCCCATTCTGAGGAGATGTAGCCCTGACTAAGGGCATGTAACCAGACTTCTGAACAGGCAATGTTCCTTATATAACAGTTATTAGCATTCATTTTGGGAAATGAGGAAAAACAGAAAGGCAATGCTATCATTATTTAACGTTCCAGAGGCCAAAGAAAACACTAACATATACAGCTCTGGCTCGGGTGGGGGGGGGGGGGGGAACCCAGCCAGCCGCCTAGAGCAAGGCCACTCCCGGAGTGACTCCAGCTCTAAATATAAAGGTGTGTTTGCATAGGGAACTAATTTGGTGTTTACTAGGGTTTTATGCTTTACTTCCAGCTTTTTCTGCTCTGTTTATTAAAAAAAATAATGATGCCAGAAAGATACAGGTCTTCATTAGATGTGTGTGTGTTTTTTAATAGTGGCCTAAGTTCCTCCCTCTCTCCTCAGATTTTCTCTCCCCCACTTCCCTTCCCAAACCTGCAAATGCCAGAAGTCTTCTGAGAAACAAAGCACTTCCTGCTTCTACAACTGGCCTCCCAGGGAGCTGAGTTTTCTCTATACATCTCCTCTTTTCCAGTTAGGGCATTGCAGCCAGAGAGGGCTTTCTTTTTAACACAGAGCCACTCTCAGGAACTTCAGAATGTTTTAAAGAATAGTCTCTCATAAAGCAAGTATTCATGCATTATGCATATAACTTTTTTTAAACCACAATGTGTGAAAATGTATCCAGTCCACTCTCAACCTGATGGCTGCCTATTTGAAGAGTGTGTACATACCCAGTAAAAGTGTTAATGAGATGGTTGAAGTGCACTCAGGGGCCCCCTGCCAGCACCCAGGGCTGATGGGGCCAACTCAGCAAGCTTCTTGGGCCTCTTTCACTTCACCATGGACCCTGACACAGAAGATGCTGGCCAGTTTGGGAGACGGCTTTCTCAGGTAGAAGACACCCTTCCTTGGTCAGGGACATGGGAAATGCTCCACTTCCCTGCTGGCATCCTCAGGTGAGGTTGCCATTTACAAAGCTCAGAGCCATTCCTACCTAGCTTTATGGCACAAACAGTTTCTGATTATGACCTCCTCGCATTGTGGTAATGTGGGTGCTTGACCTTCTAAAAAAAGTTTGGCACTAGATATTCCAGGGATGACCGAATCATATCCCCAAGAACTGAGTCTCATCTTCTCCCCTTCTCTTCACTCCTACTATCATAAGGTAGACTAGGGTACAGTCCTGAGGGGATTTCCATATTGATAAAAAGGTACTAAATATGTTGTTCTTAATACTCTTTTAATTTGCCCACCAAGTGTAAAGTAAAGTTGGGAAATGAAACATAATAACACATTTTGGGGAGCAGACCACTCTGAGGAAACAACCCTGATGATGAAGTGTTTGACAGACACTGTGAGGGAGATTCTTTCTCCTGAAAGGCTGGAAATGGGCAGGGGACTTGCAGACTAAACAAGGAGAGATTCCTTGGGCACCATGCTTTTTCCTGAGGACCCAAGAAAGCAAGATATAATAAGCAGCACTGCAATTCTCAAAATCTCTTACCAAGGTCATCCTTGGAAAAGAGGAGAAAGAAGTTTAATGACCCAGATGTCTCTAGCTTAGCTACAGGTCCACCATTTCTGTGACATTCATGACTTATTTTAAACATTATATCCGTGTTTTAATAAATAATGTCTGGAAGTCTTTCTCACTGGAGAAAACCAAGGATCCAGGAAGACATCTTGTATTAACCCCTTATCCCCTAGGAAGCCACCAGAGATACATGCTCCTGTAAAGCTGCAGGTGGAAAGAATCCTAGAGGAGAACTGGAAGATTGGGATTCTATTCCAGATCCAGACATGACACAGCTGTGCCTAGACCAGCTGTGGGCCCCTAGGCCAGTCACTACCTCTTTGAACTAGATAAGCTCTCTGATGGTTGATTTGATGTGTTTGTTCACTTGATGGGGCCATGGGGTGCCCAGATAGTCAGTCAAACATCATTCTGGGTGTTTCTGAAAGGGTGTCTTTAGATGAGATTAGCATTTAAATTAGTAGCCTGAATAAAGCAGATTGTCCTCCCTAATGTGGGTGGGCCTCATCCAACCACTTAAAGGCCTGAATAGAATAAAGGCTGACTCTCTTCCAAGTCAGGGAGAACTCTCCTGCGTGATATCCTCAAACTGAACATCAGCTCTTCCTGCCTGATGAGCTGGGACCCTGGCTCCTCCTGGTTCTACAGCAGCTTCCAGCCTCTGAACTTGAATTGGGACATTGTTTCTGCAGATTTTGGACTTGCCAGCCTTTGTAATCACATGAGCCAATTTTTTATAATAAATCCCTTTCTCTACATATGCACATCATATTGGTGCTATTTCTTTGGAGAACCCTGACTAATACAAGCTCTAAATTTCCATCTCTTCCAAAGTATTATAATTGGAATTAAAATGCATGTAAATGCTTTTCACTGCCTCTGTCCCCCTGCCCAAATTCTAATAGAATTTGTACTTACTTATTGGATGTACTTTGCTCCTATCTTCTTCTGGTTTATATATTCCTAGAGTTATTATTAGTGGGGCAGGAAGAAACTCCATTATTTAAAAAATACAATTTTTTTTAGAATTTCACAATGCAGCTTGATATGAAAAGACTAAGTCTTTCAGTAAATAAAATTTTTAAACTATTTGGAATCCTTTTGGTAATTAAGGATACTTCTTAATATTTCCACAATAGTTCAGCACACATTCTGGAAAATGGAAGATCAGAATAACTGTTCCAGTCCCGTACACTGGCATCTCTCTCCTCACCTGCCACCCTAGTGATGCAGACACTAGATAAATAAGCAGTCATTCACCCAGGTGGCCGTACAGAGGGAGGTAAGTGGCCCAACTCTCACTGAGAAAGTGTTATAATCTTTCCATCTTATAATCATCCCTGTCACCTCTCTCTCCTTATCCCCAAGGCAGTGATGGGTAGAAGTATTTCTCCTCACTTCAATACCCTCCAACTGCCCTTGGGTTTTAGCTAAATCTAAACTCACCTGCAAAATCCAGGATAATTTATTCTTGACCCACACTCCACTAGGATGTGACTGCTGGTCAGAGCTTATATGTATCCTCTATCTTTTCCTCTGGCCTAGGGACCAAGAGATTTGTTCATTGTGTATCCCACTAGCATAGTACCTACCACATAAGAAACACCCAATAAATACCTGTAGAATATGTCAATGAATGAATAAAAGTACAGAGCCACACTTCAAATAGTGGAACTTTCCATAGTATGAACTGCATTCTGACAGTCTTCTGACAGCCTTCTTGCGGTGAGAAGCCATTACACGGCACTTCCCTCCATGGATCTCAAACCCTTGGTTCATGACAATAAAAAGGAACAAATAACCCCCTAGGATGCAGAGAATGCATGAAGGATACACTATACAGTATCCTGTTAGGGCAACAGTGGATGGGGCCAATCAACACTCATAAGCTACAGCTTGACTCAAACAAGTGAGGACTCTTCTTGTCATCAGATTGGAGTTTGAAGAGTCATCAGACTCTCAATCTGAACTCAACAGGCACAGGGGCAGATCCCACCTAGTGTGTGCCATGGATCTGCCCCTCAATTGCTCAAGGATAAATCAGGAAACTAATGCTGTCAGGGTGGCAGCCATGGTTGATAAATTACAGATTGAGAGAGACATTTAAAGCCAGAAAGAACATCAGGATGATCTATTCAATCCCTATCATTCCACAAACAAGAAAACAAGGCCAAGAGTTGCTAAATAATTCAACCAAAGTTTAAGATTTCAGAGCTAGGATTTAAACCCAGCTCTCCTGGTTTCAAGTCCAGTATGTTTCCTATGACACCACTCTGCTTGGGCCTTGCTCAAGCCTTAGACCTGTCACTAAAGCTTTTAACACAAATGTTTTGAAATTGTTTTAAGAAACTCTTGGAAACATCTGCTTACATTCTTTCAAGTTGTCAGAGGATCCAGAACAGAACAACAGCAGAACCCATGTGCAATCCAACCGACCACACGCAGAAGGTTCTGATTTTTTGTGTCCTCTTGCAATTACTCATCTATATCAGGATACCAGATCTACTAATGCTAAATGATAACATCAGGTTGTGGGTTCAATTCCTGGTCAGGGCACATATGGGAGGCAACCAACTGATGTTTCTCTCTCATAGATATGTTTCTCTCTCTCTCTCTCTCTCTCTCTCTCTCTCTCTCTCTCTCTCTCTCTCTCTCATCAATAAGCATATCCTCAGGTAAGGTATATCTATCTCCTTACTAAAAACGGTTTCACTCTGGGATCTGGGGGAGGCGAGATAGAGGCATGTAATCCAAAAAGCACATCCCTGCTTTTTCTATGCTTGTCACACAGCATATGCATTATCTAAGCAAGATGCCAGCACAGGACTTCTTAAGTAGATTTTATTTCTTGCCCTAATACTTTGGAAATACTTTTCTTTTGGTGGGAAATATGAAGAGGAAGATGTAGCTTTTGGTTTGCTCTGTTACAAACATGTATGTTGTTGTAAATAATTCCATCCAATTTGTTCAAACCATTTAACAGACATGACTTCACAGCTTTCAACAAGTCTAAACTTATTTCAAAGTGAGAAGTCAAAAAAACAATATTAAAAAATGGAATGGAAGAAGGCAGGAAGAAAGTAGGGGAGAAAAGGAGGAGGCAAGTGGAGACAGTCTCAGAGGCGCAAGGACTTGCCTGCTTTGCCATCTGAGCAGGATAAGTACTTAGGTCCCACCATGCAGTGACTCAACCAAATAGTTAGGGTACAGTTGCAGGTAACAAAAACCAACCGAGAAACTTGAAGCAGAAAGATGTTAATTCTGGCCCTCAGGTGCTTATAAAATTGAAGGATGAGCTGGAAGCACAGAGTCTGGGCTGGGTCTCCAAGAATGAGGCCCAGAACAACACTGTAGAACCAGCTGCCAGAATTGCCATCAGTGGTCAGTCAGGAAGCCACTGCCCCATGCTGGTCCAGGACCACACACCATCTCAGCCACCACCAGGGCAGCAGGAAGCTGCTACTGACTGCTGGCTCTGCAGGCACAGTGGGCTTGTAAGACCAGCACCAACCAGCAAATGGGCACCTCAGCACCTGCCTCCCACCCCCTCGAGGTGGTTCCAACTTCAGTTCCTGCAGGGTATATTTGACTGGGGCAATGTAAGTCACATCTTGAACTGGGACTGGATGGCCTTAGGTTGGGGAAATGGCACTTTCAGCTTCCCAACTTCTGCAGGACAGCAGGGTACATCAGGGGGAGGGTGCAGCAGATGCTGGCCACACCAATGTGCTGTATGTCCTACATCTACCTACCAGCCAGAGAACGCCCTCCTTCCATGGAGCAAATGCCTTAGTGGGCTGAGGAGCTGGAGGATTCTCCTCACTCTGCACCATCCCCTTTCTAGAAGATCCAGCCCAAGCCCAAGCCCAAGCCCTCTTTCAAGTTAGCCAAACTCCTACAAGAACAATAGACTCCAAAGAATAAGTTCCAAAGAATACATCCAGGTGGCCAACAGGTAGGTGCATGAAAAGTGCTCAATGCCACTAATCATCAAGAAAACAAATCAAAACCACAATGAGATATTTCCTCACATCTTTTAAATTGACTTATTTTTACAAGGATGTGTAGAAAAGGGAATGTTTGTGCACTGTTGATGGGATTCTAAATTCGTGCAGCCGCTGTGGACAACAGCATGAATGTTCCTCAACATTAACAACAGAACTACTGCATGACCTAGCAATTCCATTTTTGAATACATTCTGAAGGAAGTGAAACACTACCTTGAAAAAACGTTTGCACACCACGTCCATCGCAACATTATTTACAATAGCCAAGCCATGGAAACAACCTAAGCGTGCAAAGGGATACAGAAAATGTGGTGTGTGCACATACATGCATGAAGCTGATGCAGCCATAAAAAGAAGGACGGCCTGCCACTTGTGACACTGATGGACCTTGAGGGCATTATGCTAAGTGAAATAAGTCAGAGAGAGAAAGACAAATACTGCATGATCTCACTTACATGTAGAATCTAGAAAACAAACAAACAACAACAACAACAACAACAAAACCCTCATAGATACAGAGAGCAGATTGGTGGTTGCCAGAGGTATGCAGAGGCCTGAGGGCATGGGGAATGAGTGAAAGAGGTCAAAGGTACAAACTTCCAGTTTTCTAATATAAATAAATCCTGGGGCTGTGATGTACAGTATTGTGACAAAAAAAAAAAAAAATACACACACACACACAGACACATGGCATCCTTGCTAGAAGCAACTGGGGACCAAATCCCTGAATGCCCGTCCACTCCAGGCTAAGACACTTTCTGCCTAGGAGAAACCTGAGGACCACATACTGGAATTTGTCCTTGATTAGGCCCTCTGTCCATCCCCAGCTCCCTCCTAGATACTGAGGCATCTCTGTACAGCTTTTGAAACTGGATTCCTTACCCACTCCCTGCTTCCAGAATTCCTGCACTACTGTTCTCCCCTGACCCCATTCACTTTAGTTGTATCTCTGCTACCTGCCACCAAGTAAGCAGGTAGCTCTGATGTGATGGAAAGAACAGAAGAAACAGGTTTAAATCCTGGATCTGTCTCTGACAGCTTAATGAACCTAAATGAGGAACTACAACTCTCCGAGCTTGAGTTTTCTAAAATGTAAAATGATGAGTCTGGTACCACCCAGGTACAGAAAAGGATGGAATGAGACAAGACTTTATATTAAAGTGCCACAGTAAGCACTCAAATTATCCTTCATTCTTTGATGGGGTTTTTTCACTGCCTATAGATTTTCCCACCTTTCTTGCCCCCATGTGCTTGAGGATGACCAGTACACACCTGAAATCACCGGCCCACCTCTCTGGACTTCCTCTGATGGCCTGCTGCTGCACAGCATCCCGATCTGCAGCCTCTCCCTCATGCCTCTTTGGAGCACGGCTGTTTTTAACCACACCGAGTCACAGAGAGGCATGATAAAATACTGGAGTCTGCAAAAGATTCACACTTTTAAAATGAAATGAATTTGAGTCTGTCCCAGTCTCACTCACCTTGCTGCATTTTGATATGCTTTTCTGGGTGGAAAGGAGAGTCAGAATGGGAGCTACCACACAGAGAACTATCTTTGTCACACTCCTGAAGGAGCCACCCAGACTCTTGATGTATTGTGTACCATTTGTGTATCTCTTCATTAAAAAAAATTATTTAGGTAGAGCAACAAGTAAAAAAGACATATGGACAAAAACTAGGGGTTGTGGAAATAGGAGGGAGGTGAGGAGGGCTGGGTGGTGGGCTAAGATCGGAGTAAAAAACAGAAAACTGTACAAGAACAACAATAAAAATAAAAATTAAAAAAATTCTTTAGGGAGCCTTATTCTAGTTGGTAAGACCCTTTGGTGAAATCCAGGTTCTACCACTAATTGCCACCCACTCCCCAAACTTGGCTCAGGACTAGCCCTCCCTGGAGCCGGCAAGGCTGGCATAACACAGGCCGCTCTGGAAATGACAGAGGGGATGGTCACATTCAGGGCTCCTGGCTATCTCAAACATTCCCAAGAAATCATTACAAACTGGTTAATATGCCATTACCCAAATTTCCACACATAGGCTCAAGAAAAGGGTGTCTTCCAGGAGAAAGAAAAATGGAGGGAGGGAATTTGTGCCATTAACTCCAGCCCAAGTACAAAGACCAAAAGTAGGATAGTCAATACATGAAAATTCCAAAAGATCTACTCAGATGCCTCAGAAAAAGTCACCTGAACGTGGATTAATGAAACTAGAAGGCTCACTTTAGAATTATCTAATATTTAAAATTTTAAGTCCAATGCTTAAGTTTGCTCATTGTTCATATTCCTCTTTATCCCTATTCTTTTTAGAACCTTTGGCTTTAGGATGATGCTCTTTAGAAGATCTGTAAATGCACATACATCTTAATGAAATAGAACTATGATACATGTTCTAAAGTTATTTGAATAATTTACATATTCATAAGAAACTATGTTTATTCATAATGCAGGCCTGTGGCAAAATTTGGCTTACCTATCTTTTCCCTATTTCTGGTTTTGTCTGCAAGATACCCTCCACAGTTATTTCTCTGCTTTTTTGTTACTCCTTAGAGTAACCACATTCTGCCCAACCACTCACTAGGAAAACGCACTGTGATGAATGAATACGATCAATAGCAGATGTCCTGTTCTCCCGTTCCTTCCCTAATTCCCATTGGAATATGGGAACTCATCTGGCTTTGCCAAAAATGCCATAAACAACAGTAAAACAGGGTCTACTGGGCTACATACATGTGTGTAAATGGAGATGAAGGGCAGAAGGAGGTTACCCTGGGTTTTCTGTGCACCGCTTGAGAACACATGCAAGTAGAAACTAGGGAAACAGTATCAGGCATCAGGTGAGCGCATTCTGCGAAAACAGAGAATCTTGGTTCTTCTAAGTCTCTTCCATCATTTCCTAACTGTAAACATCATATAAGGTCTATAGGGAGGCATCTCCTCCAAGAATCTGAAAATAAGAAAAAATTGTCCTTGAAAAATGAAATTTTAAAGTCACTCTGTAATGAATCCAATTAAGCCACAGTAAAGAGAAAGACTGACTCCCAAACTTGCAAGGCATGAGAGTAATCAAATCAGATGTTCCATAAAATATCTAAAGAAAGGATGTAAAAATGTGCTTGTCTACAACAGGCACGGGGGAGTGTGCTGTCACCTGTTGGTCATTGAACCTTAAAAAAAATGAGTCCACAAATTATGGCACACAGGTTTACCTAAGCACTGTCCAGAGTTAGGGTGTCCTTGGCTTCTGAGATTTGGAACAGAATCCTGATTTTAGAAGTCTAATTCACTCTTGCATTCTAGTTCCAATTTACTCTGGTTGTAATTTGGCTCTGTGGCATTAGTCCTCCAGGAGAGAACATCCTGGCAGGAGGACACAGAGGCTTGGTCCCATTGGCAGTTACCATTCTCAATGTAAATCAATAAACTGGCCTCATCTTTGCAATGTGGCTTGCTTACAGCCCCCTCCTACAGACAGAACATTCTGCTATTTGATACATTTGTCTGGTTCCCTCAGAAGTTATGGTCTCATCATAAGTCAATAAATTCATTACTGACAAAATGGACTGTGGGTCTTTACAACTATGGCACAGGATCTAAGCTCACCAAGGAAAAGAATCCCCAACAGGTATGATTCTGCATGTGAGGAAAATGACACATGGGAACATACCTATACAATGAATAATGACAACAAAATGGAGGGAGTCTCCATGACCTGGAGGCCTCTCTGTGGGCTTAGAACCTGGCTGAGTGTAGCTATGCCAGGTGAGAGTGGAAATGCTCTGTAAAGTAGAGGGAGAAGAATGTTCCCAGGGGTGATCCAGAGACAGGGGAGTTGGCGGTGACATGCTGGCACTGTCAGGAACACAGACCAAGTGACTTCTAATGAAAGGAATGACTGATGTGCAGTTTCAGGCTTCTGCTGTGCAGTCTGCTAAGCCACCACTCCCTGTGACACTCGTGAGCACCCCCATCCAAAGTCTTCGGTCAAATCCACCATGGAGAGGCAAAATTGCTTGACTATAAAAAGCATCAAAAGAAACTCTGAGGCTAGGCTGCCTGGGCTCAGTGTCTGGCTCCACCACCTAACTTACTGCAGAATCCCAGGGAATGTCTTCTAATCTCTCTGCCTCAGCTTCCTCATTTGAAAAATGGGGAGAATAAGAGCAATTACATTATATAAGTGCTATGTATGCATGGCATTATTATGAGTGAGGAATGATTTCATAGCTGGGGCAACTTGATGTAAAACAAAACCTCTAGGCACAGCAGCAGACACTCAGAACCTGTGGCCAAAAGAACCACACAGACACCAGGACAGCAGAGAGCTTAAAGGGGACAGTGGAGATTCCATGCAATCAAATCAAGACCTTAAGGAGCTGGATAAGCTCAGCTGACATCTGGATTACACCTACAGTGGTGAACATTAATTGAACATTTACCATGTGTCAGATCCTCATCTGTTTTTCTGCAGAGGTTTCATGTGGTTGACGAGTATGACTTTATAAAGAATTAATTCAAAGAGAAAGAAGGGTGTGGGAATCAAAACAGAAGAGGGCCTCAGTCTCATTCCTTTTATGCAAAGACACGGAATCTACTCAGTTATCTTGTCTTGAGATTTTCGAACAAGGCAAGTAATCAATAATTATCTCAAAGAATTCCACTCGGTTCTCCAGAGAATGGTGAAGGTCAATGACTATTCGGTGCTAGTGCTGCACATTTAGAAAATACTGATGCCCAGCCCCCAACCCCAGAGATGAAACCCCTTGGTTGGTGAGTCCTGGGCATCAGGATTTTTAAAGCTTCCCATTTTTTTTCTAATGTGTAGTCCAGGTTGAGAACCACTGCTATAATGAACTTTAATTTATTTCCACATAGCTTGTTCCCCAAACTTTCCTGATAATAGAGATCATCTGGGATAATTATCGACTGTACAGATTCCCCAGGTCCCTTCCCTAGGATTTCTGAGTTAGTAAATCTGGAACGGGGCCCAGGAATCAGCATGTTTACAAGCGCCCCAGATGGTGTATATCATCAGGGAGGTTCAGGAAACAGGGTGCACTTTTAGGAAAAGATGTGTGTGGTATTGTCAAATCAACAGAGGTGATTACGTTGAGAATAATGACTCTAAGTATATATATATTTATACCCACGAATCCAGAATCTCTCCCTTTGGGGTTTTGTTCCAATCTCATTCTATGTCCAGGACTTAGCCAGCAGATAATAGATGAAAAAGAATTCCCTGTTCTGCAGATACTTGATCTTTATTCAGTGGGTCATTGGCCCGGAGAGAGGAGGAACAATTGTTGCATGTGGTTTCTGTTGTTCCTTAAGGGATCTTTTTTTTTTTCCCATCATTATTCAAACCAAATTACCAGGACCTAGTATTCAACAATGATATAAGCCATATACACACCATCAAATAAGCACTTAGAAATCAATTCTCTTACTTCCGGCCAAGATGGAGGCGTAGGCGGACACACTGTGCCTCCTCTCACAACCAAAATTAAGGACAACAAATATTTAGAAACAAGAAAACAACCAGAACTTATAGAAAACTGAACTGTACGGAAGTCCAACAACCATTCATCCAGACCGGTAAGAGGGGCGGAGTCGCGGCAGGAGAAAGTGGAGGTGAGGACCCAGGAACGCAAGCAGCAGCAGCTGGCAGTTCCCAGGTGCACGGGCGGCGGCTGGCGGTCCCCGGGCCCACAGGAAGCAGCTGGCGGACCCCGGGCACAGGGGGGCAACTGTGCAGACCCAGTGAGGCCGCACAAGGCGGCTGGCTGACTGACCAGGTGGTCTCACATTCGAGCGCGCAGACGGTCCAGGCGTAGGGGAAGTGGCGGAGGGGACTGAATCCAGGAGAGAGCGGAGCAGGAGCCATTGTTCCCTCTCAGATCCCGCCCTCACATACAGCGTCACAACCCAGCGACTGGGCTGCCCCACACTGGGAAGCGCCAGAGGCTCCACTCTTCACTACATAACAGCACGCGCACGTGCGCAGATAATCCAGGTGAAGGGGAAGCAGCGGAAAGGGCCGGAGTCCGGGAGAGAGCGGAGCAGGCGCCATTGCTCCTTCTCAGACCCCGCCCCCACCTATAGCGTCACAACCCAGCGACTGGGCTGCCCTGCCCTGAGGAACACCTAAGGCTCCACCCCCTCACTACGTAATAGCCGCGACCAGACTAAAACCAAAACAACAACAACAAAAAAAACCACCAAAAATGGCTCAAACCGGAAAACAAATAAAAGCCCCAGAGCCAATTCCTCTAAGCAGTGAAGAGATAGCCAACCTGTCAGATGCACAGTTCAAAGCACTGGTCATCAAAATGCTCACAGAATTGGTTGATTTTGCCCACAAACTAGATGAAAAAATGCAGGCTACAATCCGTGAAATGAAGGAAGATGCATGGGGAACTGATAGAGATGGAAGGAAAACTGGGACTCAGATCAATGGAGTGGACCAGAAGGAAGAAACTAACAACCAAACAGAAGACAAGGAAGAAACAAGAATTCAAAAAAATGAGGAGAGGCTTAGGAACCTCCAGGACATCTTTAAACGTTCCAACATCTGAATTATAGGGGTACCAGAAGGGGAAGAAGAGCAACAAGTGGAAAACTTATTCGAACAAATAATAAAGGAGAACTTCCCCAATCTGGCAAAGGAAATAGAGTTCCAGGAAGTCCAGGAAGCTCAGAGAGTCCCAAAGAAGTTGGACCTAAGCAGGAACACACCAAGGCACATCATAATTACCTTACCCAAGATTAAAATGAAGGAGAGAATTCTAGAAGCAGCAAGGGATAAGGGGACAGTCACCTACAAAGGAGTTCCCATCAGACTGTCAGCTGATTTCTCAAAAGAGACCTTCCAGGCAAGAAGGGGCTGGAAAGAAGTATTTCAAGTCTTGAAATGCAGGGACCTACATCCAAAATTGCTCTATCCAGCAAAGCTGTCATTTAGAATGGAAGGACAGATAAAGTGCTTTTCAGATAAGGTCAAGTTCAAGGAGTTCATCATCACCAAGCCCTTATTATATGAAATGGTAAAGGGACTTATCTAAGAAAAAGAAGATCAAAAATATGACAGTGAAAAGACAGCAAACTCACAGCTATTAACAACCACACCTAAAACAAAAGCAAACTAAGCCAACAGCTAGAACAGGAACAGAACCACAGAAATGGAGATCATATGGAGGGTTGGCAACAGGGGTGTGGGAGAAGGAGAGAGGGGGAAAAGTTACAGAGAATAAGTAGCATAGATGGTGGGTAGAAAATAGATGAGGAGGGCAAGAATAGTGTGGGAAATGTAGAAGCTAAAGAACTTATGACACATGGACATGAACTAAAGGGGGGGATGTGGGTGGGAGAGGGTGTGCAGGGTGGAGGGGAGTGATGGGGGAGAAATGGGACAACTGTAATAGCATAATCAATAAAATATATTTTAAAAAATTTTGTAATATAAATTATACATTTTTACACAATTATAATATAAATTATAATAATTTCCAGATATGTTTTTCCCCTAACACTCCAAAATTTTATGGCAACTACCTTACATATTTCCCCATACTTAATTTCTCTGTGACCCTACCAGATAAGTCTTTCAAGTTTTAAAATCGAAGTCCAGAAAAATGCAGAAAAACAAAACCCCTCCAAAGGTCAAGTTAAAAAGTCTGTAAAGTTCATGTACACCTATGCTGAACTTGACCCCACTCAGCACACATGATGCATAAGGCTGTGGCTCTCAAACTCTGCTGCACACTGGAATCAGCTGGGGTATTTCTAAAAGAATCCAATGACCAACTCCTACCCTCAGACACAGTGACTGAATAAGTATTGGATACAACCTGGGCATCAAGTTTATACAAGCCTTCCAGTGGACCTGAATGCAGAATAAAGCTTGGGAACCTTTGCTTAAGTAGTTCTCAGGTTGGTCATCATTTTGGCAAGTCTGGGTTAGGAAGAGCTGGTCTGTACAGTTTACTTTGTCCTTTCCAACAGCTAGCTTAGTCCCCTTAACCTGCAACCAGTGTCTTTTCTTTTTTATTTTTAAAAAATATATTTTATTGTTTACGGTATTGCAGTTGTCCCAATTTTCCCCCCTTTGTCCCTCCTCTACCCAGTACCCCCATTCCATCAATCTACCACTTTAGGTAAATCTTCCACCTAGCATCATGCATATAAGTTCTTTGGCTACTCCATTTCCTATACTGTCCTTAACTTCCCACAGTCTATTTGTACCTACCAATTTATACTTCTTAGTCCCTATACCTTTAAATGATCTCCATATCTATGATTCTGTTCCTGTTCTGCTTGTTTGCTTAGTTTGTTTTTTAGATTCAGTAGTTGATAGTTGCAAATTTATTGTCATTTTAATGTTCATAGTTTTGATCTTCTTTTTCTTGTATAGTTTCCTTTAACATTTCATATAATAATGGCTTGGTGATAATGAACTCCTTTAGTTTTACCTTGTCTGGGAAGCACTTTATCTGCTCTTCTGTTCTAAAAGTTAGTTTTGCTGGATAGAGTAATATAGATTGTAAGTCCTTGCTTTTCATCACTTTGAATACTTCATGTCAGTCTCTTCTAGCTTGCAAAGGTTCTTTTGAGAAATCAGCTGACAGTCATATAGAAACTCCTTTATAGGTAACTATCTGTTCTTCCCTTGATGCTTTTAAGTTTCTCTCTTCATTTTTAACCTTTGGCATTTTAATTATGATGTGTCTTAGTGTGGTCTTCTTTGGGTCCAACTAGTTTGGAACTCTCTGTGCTTCCTGGACTTGTATATCTATTTCCTTTACCAAATTAGGGGAATTTTCTTTCATTATTTTTTAAATACGTTTTCAATTTCTTGCTCTTCCTCTTCTCCTTCTGGTACCCCTATGATTTGGATGTTGGTATGTTGGGAG
This sequence comes from Glossophaga mutica, assembly GCA_039655065.1. NCBI lineage: Eukaryota > Metazoa > Chordata > Mammalia > Chiroptera > Phyllostomidae > Glossophaga > Glossophaga mutica. The sequence continues at coordinate 89,156,123 of CM077307.1, read as the reverse complement.
ATGTCCCAGAAGCTCCTTAGTCTGTTCTTTTTTTTATTATTATTCTTTTTTTTCTTCTTGATGTTCTGATTGAATGCTATTTTCATCCTTATGTTCCAAATTGTTGATTTGATTCTTGGCTTCATCCCCTCCACTGTTGGTTCCCTGTAGATTTTTCTTTATTTCACTTAATGCAACCTTCATTTCTGCCTGGGTCTTTTTTGTTGAAGTATCCAATGAGCTCTCTGAGCATCTTGATCACCAGTGTTTTGAACTCTGAATCTGATAGGTTGCTTATCTCCATTTCATTTAGTTATTTTCCTGGAGTTTGTTCTTTCATTTGGGCCATTTTTTTTTTGTCTGCCAATTTTGGCAGGTTCCCTGTGTTTGTTTCTATGTATTAGGTAGAGCCAGTTTTACTCTCTTAGTAAGTGGCCTGTTATAGAAAAGGCACCTGTTTGAGGAGGAACCTTAGATAATCACCAGGGTGGGGAAGCCTGTTTCACCACTTTGTGGATCTGTGTGGGGAAGGGCTCAGAGAGGCAACAATGCCACTGGCTGGCCTCTGGAGTTTTGCCCAGGAGGAAGCTGTCTCTTGGCGCTCACCCTGCTGCCAGTCACTTCACTTTTTCCCTGAATGCCATTTGTGCACTTCCAGCTGTTGCCCTGGGACTGAATCCCAGAGGAGGTGGGTCTGTGTAAGTCCTGAGACCTTTGCAGGCCTTTTAAGAGGAATCTCCTGAGAATTCTGCAGTTTCTTCTGCCAACACAACCTCCACTGGTTTTTACAGCCAGAAGTTATGAAGACTTATCTTCTTGGTGGTAGAACCCTTGGCTGGGTGGTCTGGTGTAGGGCTGGGATCCCTTGCTCTCAAGGTATCCCTCCTGATTTTTATCCACCACTTGTGAATGTAGGACCACCTATTCTGTTGCCCCTTCAGGCCACTCTGCATCTCTGCACCTCTCCTCGCCTCTCCAAGGCTTTCCACATCTCCACCCCTCCTACCTGTCTGGATGAATGTGGCTTCTTTAAATCCTTGGTTGTTGGATTTCCATACAGCTCAATTTTTTGACAAATCTGGGTGATATTTGTTTTCTAGTCTAGTTGTAATTTTTGCTGTAGTTGTGTGAGAAGAGGAAGCCTGTTTACCTACACCTCCATCTAGACCAAGGGTGTCAAACTCATTTTCACTGGGGGCCACCTCAGCCTTGAGGTTGCCTTCAAAGGGCCGAATGTAATTTTAGGACTATATAAATGTAACTACTCCTTAACAAGGGGCAAGGAGCTCGGAACTGCTGCTGGGTAGAAACAAGGTTCTGGGCCAGATAAAACAAGGTGGAGGGTTGGATTCAGCCTGCAGGCCTTGTGTTTGCCACCTATGATCTAGGCCAGAACTCCCAGTCTCTCTTCTAATTCAGAAATTACCTGAAAATTTTGAGTACCTTATGTGCCTTGGTTCTGTTTTTCCTACCTGCATTATAGTATGAACACATTGTACTTACTAATGAGTTTGGTTTGAAGGGAAGTATGTAACCCTTTAGAACCATTTTGTACTAGTCAGTACATTAATGCTTTCATTGCATTTATTGACCACCTACTGTACAGGCAAAAAGGCACTTTAAAGTAGCGGCAATGATAAGGCCTCTTCCTTGGGTGTTTGTGGTTTACAATGAGCTAGAAAAGAACACCAATCACCATAACACATCACAGGTCATAACGAGCAGTGATGAGTACAAAAAAGAAGGCACTGAAAAGTGTTACGGAGTTCGAGAGAGAGAGGAATATGCCTTCACTCCACAAAATAATGAGACAGGAAAAAGTAATTAATCTGAGAGGGCTGAAAAAAGAAGGTGGAAACCTCAGGCACCTGAGCAAGATAGAGGGGTGTGACAAGGTTATGCCAGACTACTTTTCAGAGGAACAACAACAATCATCAAGAACAGGAGGGAAAAAATGGGAATGATGAGCACATTTCTCAAGGAAATAGAAGTAAGGACTCCCAGGGGCCAGAGGCATAGGTTCAGATGTAGGTGGCCAATAGCAAAAGATAGTCTGCTTAAGTGGGTGCAAAGAGAACAGAGCCCATAGCTGGGTTCAGGGTGTCTGGAAACACCCACGGGACCCAGTTCTGACTAAGGTAGGGCACCAAATATGAGTGCAACAAGTAATTTTCACTTCTGGTTTTGGTTTGGCATGTAAGGATCTTGGAAGTCACCAGTTCATCCACATAACAAGCAAAAAGCTAAGCAAATTGAAAATCAACAAATCTTCTTGGAACCACAAGAGAACTGAGATCACAGGACAAGCTACCACCCCACAAATTGGAGAGGCAGACCAGCAGATACAAAGAAGCATGATTCACCAGAGCAGAAATCCATTAACAAAAACCTCTATGAAAACCAGTAGAGAGGAAGGAAAACCTGAACTGTAATTGACAGCTTACTGGAGGCTTACTGTGGACAAGTCTTAGAATTAAAAACTCCAGCAGGAAACTTCCAGTCAACATGGAGGGTAGGTAAACACGGCCTGCCTCCTTGTACAACCACTTCAAAATTACAACTAAGCTACAGAACAGAACTGTCAGAAATTGAGTTGAATGGAAGTCCCTACAACTATGAAATTAAAGAAGAAACCAACTACAGAATTAAAGAAGAAACCACGTTGAGACTGGTAGGCGGAGCAGAGATGTAGAACAGGCTGGTCCCACATCCACGTGTGGTGGATAAAAATCACAAGGGACATCTGAGGAGCAAGGGATCCCAGACCCAACCAGGACCCTCAGTCCATAGCTCCATTGCCAGGAAGAGAAGTCCCCATAACTTCTGGCTATAAAACTCAATGGGAATTGAGGCTGTGGACACAGAAACCGCTGGAGTCTCAAGCAGTTTTTCTTAAAGAGTCCACACACAGACTTACTTGGACTCACTCCCTCTGAGCTCCAGCAGATTGAAAGGCACCAGAGACATACAAGGAGGAACTGAGTTGTTCAGCAACAGGGTGAGAGCTAAGGGGCAGCTTTCTCCCAGGCAGAAGTGCTGGCAGAGGCCATTGTTCCTTTTCTGAGCCCTCTCCCAACAGAGTCACAGAACCAGCAGGCAGGCACCATATCTGAGACTCCATCAACCTGGCTCACACAGTTTGTCCCACCCTGGTGATTCCCTGAGGCCCCACCTTTCAACTTTTAGTCCCATCCAAGCTGTTTCCAGTGACTTTTCCATATGAATGGCTTGTCTTGGCTCATGCTTCAGATTTTCCTAAATTATCTTGAACAAGCAGCATCTGGCTTCAGTAAGGCCCATAGCTCTTACTAAGTTGCCCCACACCCAGCATTAGCAGCAGCTGGTCTTGGTCCACAGCTTGGCCTTGGTCCACAGCTTGGCCTTGCCTGGATACCTCCAAGCCCAGCATAAGTAGCAACCATCCATAGATCATTTTACAGAAATGATGACCCTGGACAGAAAACGGTATGTGGCTGACACTGGATGTGTCAATAGCAATCAAGGCTCGACTACAACAGGATGGTGTACACAGCCCACATGATGGGTGCAACCTCAGTAGCCAGCTTGAATAATAGGGAATGCTGTGTCAGTGGACTCTATAGGGCACCTATTACATTAGGCCACTCTACCAAGCCCGGGAGATGCAGCAGCTCAACCTAATACATAGAAACAAACATGGGGAGGCTGCAAAATGAGGAGATAAAGAAACACGGCCCAAATGAAAGAACGAAACAAAACTCCAGAAAAAGAACTAAACAAAATGGAGATAAGAACCTACCAGATGAAGAGTTCAAAACACTGGTTATCAGGATGCTCAAGGAACTTAGTGAGGACTTCAACAGTTTTTAAAAAATCTAGTCAGAAATGAAGGACACAGTAAATGAAATAAAGAATAATTCACAGGGAATCAACAGTAGAGTGGATGAAGCCAAGAATCATATTAGCAATTTAGAATATAAGGAAGCAAAAAAATAAATAAAATCAGGCAAACGAGAAGGAAAAAGAATCCATAAAAATCAGGATAGTATAAGGAGCCTCTGGGACAACTTCAAGCATACCAACATTCACATCATGGGGGTATTGGAAGGATTAGAGAGAGGGCAAGAAATTGGAAACCTATTTGAAAAAAATGACAGAAAAGCTCCCTAACTTGGTGAAGGAAATAGACTTACAAGTCTAGGAAGCACAGAGAGTCCCAAACAAGATGAATTCAAAGAGGCCCACACCAAGACATCATAATTATTAAAATGCCAAAGGTCAAAGTTAAAGAGAAAAATATTAAAAGCAGCAAAAGATACTCAGTTACCTATGAGGGAGCTCCCATAAAACTTTCAGCTGAAATCTCAAAAGAAACTTTGCAGCCTAGAAGGGATTGGCAAGAAATATTCAAAGTTAAGAAAAGTAAGGTCCTACAACCAAGATTACTCTACCCAGTAAAGCTATCATTTAGAGTTGAAGGACCAGGAGTTTCAGCCAAAGATGGAGGCATGGGTAGAAACCCTTCACTTTCTCACACAACCAAAAGGAGAATAACAACAAATCCAAAATCAATAAACAACCAAAGGTGCCAGAAAATCAAACTGGAGTTTTTGGTTTGGTGATGCAAATCTAAAATCAATAAACAACCAAAAGATCCAGAAAATCAAATTGCATGGAACTCCAACAACCAAGGAATTTTTTAAAAATCAACCAGAACAACCAGACCAGTAGGGCAGCAAACCACATGGGCCGACTCAGAAAAACAGCAGTGAGGCAGCCAGCTGCGTGGGCGGGGCTGACTGAAGGTGAAACTGAGACTCGGAGTTGACTCTGGACTACTGCAGTGGTCACAGTGGGAGAAACTCCCAGTCTCACACAAGAGTCCATTGGAAAGTGGGCTAGAGACCAGCAGGCAAGCCACATGGTTCCCTCTCTGGCCCCTCCCTTACAGGCAGCGCCTCAGCACAGCAAAGAGGGTTACCCTGCCCTGGTGAATGTCTCATCTGATTGGCTTCAGAATTTTGGTGCACCAAGACAAAGAAATATGGCCAAAATGAGAAAACAGAGCAAAACCTCAGAAAGAGAACTAAGTGATGAGGAGATAGCCAACCTATCTGATGGAGAATTTAAAGCCCTGGTCATCAAAATGCTCATAAAACTGATTGAGCTTGGTCAAAAATGAAAAAACAAATGAAGGATACCCAGAGTGAAATAAAGCAAAATATTCAGGGAACCAACAGTGATAGGAAGGAAACCAGGACTCAAATCAATGATCTGGAACAAAAGGAAAAAATAAACATCCAACCAGAACAGAATGAAGAAACAAGAATTCAAAAAAAGTGAAGCGAGTTTTACAAACCTCTGGGACAACCTGAAACATTCCAATATCCAAATTATAAGGGTGCCAGAAGGAGAAGAACAACAGCAAGAAATTGAAAAGTTATTTGAATAAGTAATGAAGGACAACTTTCCCAATCTGGTAAAGGAAATAGACTTCCAGGAAGTCCGGGAAGCCCAGAGAGTCCCAAAGAAGTTGGACCCAAAGAGGAACACACCAAGGCACATTGTCATTAAGTCACCCAAGATTAAATATAAAAAGAGAATCCTAAAAGAAGCAAGAGGAAAGGAGAGTTGCCTACAAAGGAGTGCCCATAAGGCTATCAGCTGATTTCTCAAAAGAAACCTTGCAGGCAAGAAGGGGCTGGAAAGAAGTAGCTGAGGTCATGAAAGGCAAGAATCTACATCCAAGATTACTTTATTCAGCAAAGCTTTCACTTAGAATGGAAGGGCAGCTAAAGTGCTTCCCAGATAAGGTCAACTTAAAGGAGTTCATCATCACCAAACCATTATTATATGAAATGTTAAAGGGACTTATCTAAGAAAAAGAAGATCAAAACTATGGACATTAAAATGACAACAAACTCACAACTATCAATAAATGAATCTAAAAGAAAAGAAAAACAATGAAAACAAAAATAAGCAAACAACCAGAACAGGAACAGACTCAGAAAAATGGACATCGCTTGGAGGGATTTCAGTGGGGAGGGGGAAGGGAGCAATAGGAGGGAAAAAGTACAGGGAAGAAGCATAATTAGTAGGCATAAAATAGACGGGGAGAGCTAAAAAATGGTATAGGAAACAGAGAACTCAAAGAATTTAAATATACAACCTATGGGCATGAACTAAGGGGGAGGGAATGCTGGAGGGTTTGCGGGGGGCAGGGAAGAGGGGGGAGAAAAGGAGAAAAATTGGGAAAACTGTAATAGCATAATCAATTTAAAAACTTTAAAAAAATAAATACACAATTTTTAATAATTAAAAAAAATAATTGAAGGACCAATAAAGAGCTTTCCAGACAAGAAAAAAAAAAAAAGGAGCCCATCACCACCAAACCAGTATTTAATACTCACTTAGTACTAAGTATTATATGAAATGTTACAGGGTCTTCTTCAAAAGGAAAAATAAGATAAAAAACATGAACAATAAAATGGCAATAAATACATATCTATCAACAACTGATTCTAAAAAACAAAATAAATAAACATGCAGAGCAGAAACAGAGTCATAGATACAGAGACTATTTAATGGTTGCCAGATGGAAAGGAGGATTAGAAGGATGGGTGAAAAAGATGAAGGGATTAAGAAGTACAAATGGGTAGTTACAGAATAGCCATGGGGATGTAAAATACAGCATAGGAAATGGAGTAGCCAGAGAACACATATGCATGACTCGTGGACATGGACAAAGGTGTGGGGATTGCCTGGGAGGGAGTGGAGGGGGGTTGGGTGGATGGGGCCAAGGGGGAGAAACAAGAACTACTGTAACAGCCTAAACTATAAAATGTAATTAAAAATAACAATAAAAACTCCAGGGGGGGACATACTCTTATGAGTTTTACTGTCTTCAGGAGCTCAATTAAGTTCTCAAAATGAAGATCAGAGAAAAACCCTTATACAATACAGAAGGAGGAGAAAAGTAGCCATTTTGAAATATACCAGAGCACTCTGTTCTTAACAAGACCCAACTCATGACAAATTATTTCACTAGAGTCTAACGAACCTGGTGAAAAGAAAATATTCACTCAAGCCCCCTCTAGCCATCCTGTCCCACCTAAGCTGGGATAGGGGACGGGGAAACACTGAAAAGCACTGGTGAGGTATGCAGCCCAAGGCCACAGGCTCACCAAAAGCCTGGGACCTAATCATAGCACTCTAGATCGCTCCCTCCCACACACACCTGACCACCACATTACTAAGGGCTGAGTAACTGAAGTTCCTTTTACACAGAACACCATGTCTTAATAATAGTTGTTTTAATGGTTGCCAGATGGAAGGGGGATCAGAAGGATGGGTGTCTTTCAACAACAACAACAAATTACAAGGCATACTAAAAGAAAAAAAAAATCGGTTTGTAGGAACAGAGCAACCAAGCATCAGAACCAGACTCAGATACGACAGGGATGTTGGAATTATGAAACCAGGAAACTAAATAACTGTAACTGTCAAGTGCAAAAGATTTGCCAGCTAGTACCTAAATAAGAATTATCTCTGGCCTAAATACACCAGCAGTATTAAATTTTTCACCTAAGATAACAAATAGTTTTATATCTGGGAGAATAACAGTAAGAACTGAGTTTCCCCAGCACTGCCCCGCAACCTACTGAATCAAATCTCCAGGGAGGGACCAAGAACTCTACACTTTACTAAGGCACCTTAGCACCCTGGTGATCAGGCAGTTTGGGAATAACTACTCTGTGCCAAAAGAAAACAACCCAGGGGCATGCTTTATAACTCCCCAAACAGAAATGAATGACTTAATTGGAAGTTTACTATCTTCTATAATGAGCACATTAAGTATAAAACATCTTCAAAATATTATGCTATTTCCATACCCTTTTGGTTTGTTCTTTACAGGGGCATTTCTAATTTTTTTTTGTCTCATTCCACTTTGTAACAAAATAGTCTTCAAAATGGGGCTGTAAGTTTACCAACAGGATAAGGATGGCATCTAAAATATCTTCATACACATCACTCTGCAAAGTCTCCTGAACAGAAGATATGCCTTCAAAATATAATTGATTTTATTTCATTGTGTACATTATTCTAAAGAACAAATCTACATTTAGGCACAAGGAAATAGTCTACCATTACGTACCTTCTAATTAATGCTTTCTAATTAATTTTATTGATTTAGCTCATTATTAGAGGTAGATTGCAAAGCCACTCAAAAATTTGCAGATAAAAATACAATCCTCAAAATTCTTCACAGGATCTTCCTTCCTTCTGGGGGAAAAAAAAACCAGCTGGAAGTATGCACTAAATGCAAAAAAAGTCTCCCACTTAAAAACTGAGCAGTTCTTGTAAAGGCATCAAACTCACCATGGCAGGCAGAACAGTGGCCCCTCAATGGTGGCCATGTCCTAACCCTGGACCAGGGGATACATTATCTTATATGGCCATAGGGATTTTGTGGGTGTGATCAAATTAAGAATTTCAAAATGGGGAGCTTATCCTGAATTATCCATCTGGGCCCAATGTAACCACAAGTGTTCTTATAAGGGAAAGAGGGAGGCTGGAGAGTCAGAGGCAAATGTAATGAAGCAGGGTGAGAGTTAGAGAGAAACTTGAAGATGCTATGCTGCTGGATGTGAATGTGGCAGAAGGGCCACAAACCAAGGAAAGCAAGTGGCCTCTAGAAACTGGAAAAGGCAAGGAAATATATTTTCCTCTAGGGTTTCTTGAAGAAACATCACCTGCGTAACACCTTAAAGTTAGCCCAGTGAGACCCATGTCAGACCTCTCATCTGTAGAACTGTCAGAAAATAAGCTTGTGTTGTTTTAAGCCACAGATGTTGTAATTTGTTACAGCAGCAACGGGAAACACTCTTGGTGTCTACCTGCATGTGCTGAAGGGGGGTCAGATTGGTGAGTTAATAAAGAGCAGGAACTGGTCTGATGTAGACAACTTGAGGAATGTATTTTAGTTACCATGTATTTTGAACCACTTAGACATTCTTGTTAAGGTAAAGTGGGATCATGGAACAAAGTTAACCTGATGAACCAAGCAAGGATTGACCAATCAAGTTGTTTATTTTGGGGGAGGAGAGGGGGACCTCTCTTTTTCTGAATCTGTAATGGTGAGAGTTGAGGCAATTATTCCCTGTCCTTCTTACAATCCTTGAAGCAGTTAATAATGAATATGGTTGAATGAATTGGGGTTTTCCCTATGGGAAACTAGGTTGGCCTTTTTGAGAAATAAACTCCTAACCCCAGACATCCCAGCCAACTAACTTAACCAATCAGGAGGGAGGTGCGTAAACCAATCATGAGGAAAGTCAAGGTTCTAAAGTCTCAAGACTGACCCATTCCAGGAACATTTCATGTGCCACCATTTGTTAGAACACTGTTTCATAACAACAGAACAAGCTGCAACCCAGTGAGAGTGAAAGCAGGGCACTGTGTGTGTGTTTGACTAAACCTCACAAAGATGGAGCCCACAGCACTTCCCAGTGTGCAGGCAATGTCAGTTTCCAAAAAACCAGTCATGTAACACCAACCTAATTCCCATCAACCATTTCAAGTCAAACATTTTAAAAGTTCAATCTGTGATCTCTCTTTAAAACCAAGAGCTAGGACAGTGACTCATTGAAAATATTATTCCAAATAGGAAAGGGAGAGGAAGCAATCGGAAATGAGACAAAATTCAAACTTATCACAGGTCTCCCACTACTGAGAGAAGACTTGGTCTTGAAGTCCCCTAAATTCCTGCATACCATAAGTGTTTAATAAATGTCTATTAAATGAATGAAGGCATGAATAGAACCCCTCAAACTGTCAACTGCCAACGTGGCAAGATCTCCATGCACAAAATAAATCTCTTGTTGGCTTTACTCTCTAGTCCCCTTGGGCTTCCCTACTGCTGAGGACCTTGCAGTTTCATCAATGAGAATGTGGTGGGCAACTAGACCTTGAGGCAAGGAAAAATCCGACCTCCACTTAACATCTCAGAACAGACAACTGACTTGCCAAGGGCTGTCCCATAACAGCATGCTGTCTATGCATTACAGATACCATACTGTAAACCTACGTTTTGGCAGAAAAGAGGAAAGAAACAGGATTGTGGTCCAAGACTTATTCTTAGTGGGAAGAATTAGCTATAAATACAGAATACTGGGCCTATAAATTTCTAATGTCTTTTCTCAAAGTTGCAGATTATTTCAAAACAAGAATAAGTGGAGATAGACAAAATTCCCTTCCATCGCTTCCAGAAACAAACAAACAAACAAACAAACAAAAAACAACTAAGTGCTTGTATATTAAACAGAGGTTTAATTTGAGGAAAGAAGATAACATTTCAGACTCTCTTTCCCCCAAAGCCTCCCCAAACTAATCATTCTAAATACTTAACTGCCTCAGCTGAAAATACAGAATCACCTCTCCTCACAGCCAGCTTATCCTGGAACACACAGCATATTACCCCGTCCCAGCCCTGCTGAGGACCGCCTGCTCCTCCAAAGCCTGGTCACATAACTTCTCTCCCCTGCTGTGGTCTCTCTGGCAGGGCACAGGGCACAGCTGTTTTTTTTTTGTTTTTTTTTTAAATTCCCCCACCATTTCTGAGGACAGATCCTTCACTCAACAGCTGTGTTTGTTTACAGGACTAGAAATGAACACAGAACACACACCCTTGATCCAGCAGAGTTTTTCTTTTGGCAACTCCTCCTCCAGACTACACAATATATTCAACCTCATAGTCCAATTACAACTGGCCATCAGTGGGAGCCAAGAGCTGGGTAGAAAAAGTCACCATGTAAGGGAACCTTGCAGTATTTGCTCCACGTTCTATACACAGACAGACATAGATCTTTCCTTTCAACAGGCTAAGAGTCCACACCTGCACCTCTACCTGAACCTGCCATTTCCTTACAACAAGACAGGGTCCCCACCTGTCAGACACAGGAGGATAGGCAGCCTCGTCAGTGGCCCTGGGAGGCCATCAGAGGCTCTGCTCAGGCATGACAGAGCCAACGTGGCTGTCATGATCACAAACCACACTTTCATATCCGGCCAATTGTCCCCTACAGCAAATAGCTTTTTGGAAGAAACCCACTAGCCTCTGTCTTTTCAAGTAGTGTTTTAAAGGGGTGAGTGTAAAAGTCTGGAACATAAAAGAAAATGCAGATGTTTTCTTGAAACTTTTTCTGTTCAGAAAAATACTTTCTGTTTTTGGTGGGGTTTTTTTTTTTAATTCCCATAAGAGTGCTCCCCCACCTTTTTAAAGTAAAATCATCTAGAAGAGGGTCGTTATTTTCTGCAAAAATATAAACCTTAATCATTACTCTTTTTTTGAAATGAATACTTACAGCCCTCTTGTTTCAAAGAAAAGGGGTGTCCTGTGCTTTCACTTCTCTGAGATCTCTTTTATATTATTCCTCCCCTGGGGTTGGCCACAGAGAGTGAAAGCTGAAAACATTGGCAAACTTTTTCCAAGTGCTAAATTTGCTTCTCAGATGTATGCTTCGTACTTTAAAACACAGATTTCCAAAGGCTAACCTATTCCTCCAAGACCTCCAGAATCCACAGGAGTACCTGCAAAGCAGAGTGTAGGGCACAAACTTGCACAGGAGTTGAGGGGTCAAGAGGGAAGCCCGGCCACATTTTATGGGCTGTGGCTACACCTCACAGTTGTTAAAAGGCTTCTCCTCTAGATTCCCAGTATATCTTAACAGCAAAACAGATTTCAGCTAGCTCCACATTTGTGTCACCAGGCAGCTTAAACGCCATGCTGACAATCAGAATTCTCTCTGTCATCTTACTATGTATCCCATAAAGGAGAAATGTGAAAATATGAATGCACAGTCAATGTTTTGATAGGTCCACAGGAAAAAAACACTTAAAATGTGTGGACATACACTCAGATATGCACACCAAGTTGTATCTTTTTAAGATTAAGCTAACATTTCTATAGTATTTATTGACTGTTCTATTCAGTTAGCATGTAAAACATATTTATGTCACATCTTTTTGTTACATATTTATCTTAACCCCCCTGATATGCTGTAAACTCCAAGAAGGTAAGGACTACTACATAAGGAGTACTGTTTGAATCCCCCACACAGCCCCTTGGCAAGAGTAGATGCCCAATAATACTAAGATAACTCATTATTAAAGCAAATTTTAGTGTCTGAATGAAATGTCAACCCAGGAAGTCCCTGGTGAGGCCTGGACATACATGTCCTTTGAAAAATAATGCATAATGCCGGGTGCTAGGCTTCCGGCCAAGATGGAGGTGTAGGTGGACACACTGTGCCTCCTCTCACAACCAAAATTAAGGACAACAAAAATTTAGAAACAAAAAAAAAAAATCAGAACAGATAGAAAATTGAATTGTATGGAAGTCTGACAATGATTCATCCAGATCGGTAAAATGGGCAGAGTTGGCAGCCAGTGGAGAGGGATCATGGCAGGAAAAAGCAGTGGCTAGTGGTCCTGGACACACAGGTGGTGGTTGGCACACTGCAGGAGTGGGGAGGCAACTAGCAGACCCAGCGAGGTCACACATTCGCGCACAGATAAACCAGGCGAAAACAGGTAGCAAGACAGACTACGCAACCCAGGGCCCCAGCGCCCCAGTGCCAGGAAATAAAGCCTAAAAGCACCGATTGAAAACACTTGTGGGGGTTTGTGGTGCCTGGAGAGACTCCCAGCCTCACAGAGGGGACTGAAATCTGAGAGAGAGGAGCAAGCACCATTATTACTTCTCTAACCCTGCCCCCACATACAAATCTGTGACTGCATTGCCCCACCCTGGTGAACATCTAAGGCTCCGCCCCTCACTATATAACAGGTGCGACCAGACCAAAAAATAAAATAAAATAAAATAATGGCTCAAACAAAAGAACAAATGAAACCGCCAGAGCCAATATATCTAAGCGACGAAGAGATAGCCAACTTATCAGATGCACAGTTCAAAGCACTAGTCATCAGGATGCTCACAGAATTGGTTGATTTTGGTTGCAAATTAGATGAACAAATGAAGGCTACAATAAGTGAAATGAAGGAAAATGCACAGGGAACCAATAGTGATAGGGAGAAAACTGAGACTCAAATCAATGGAGGGGATCAGAAGGAAGAAAGAAACAACTAAACAGAAAAAAATGAACAAACAAGAATTCAAAAAAAAAATGAGGAGAGGCTTAGGAACCTCCAGGACATCTTGAAACGTTCCAACATCTGAATTATAGGGGTACCAGAAGGGGAAGAAGAGCAACAAGTGGAAAACTTATTCGAACAAATAATAAAGGAGAACTTCCCCAATCTGGCAAAGGAAACAGACTTCCAGGAAGTCCAGGAAGCTCAGAGAGTCCCAAAGAAGTTGGATCTAAGCAGGAACACACCAAGGCACATCATAATTACATTAGCCGAGATTAAAATGAAGGGGAGAATTCTAGAAGCAGCAAGGGATAAGGGCACAGTCACCTACAAAGGAGTTCCCATCAGACTGTCAGCTGATTTCTCAAAAGAGACCTTCCAGGCAAGAAGTGGCTGGAAAGAAGTATTCCAAGTCATGAAAGGCAAGGACCTGCATCCAAGATTGCTCTATCCAGCAAAGCTTTCATTTAGAATGGAAGAGCAGATAAAGTACTTTTCAGATACCGTCAAGTTAAAGGAGTTCATCATCACCAAGCCCTTATTATATGAAATGTTAAAGGGACTTATCTAAGAAAAAGAAGATAAAAAATATGAACAGTAAAAAAACAGCAAACTCACAGTTATTAACAACCACACCTAAAACATAAGCAAACAACTAGAACAGGAACAGAACCACAGAAATGGAGATCATATGGAGGGTTAGCAACAGGGGAGTGGGAGAAGGAGGGGGGGAAGGTACAGAGAATAAGTAACATAGATGGTAGGTAGAAAATAGATGGGGGGGGGCAAGAATAGTGTGGGAAATGTAGAAGCTAAGGAGCTTATGACACATGGACATAAACTAAAGTGGGGGAATGTGGGTGGGAGAGGGTGTGCATGGTGGAGGGGAATAAAGGGGGAGAATGGGATAACTGTAATAACAATCAATCAAATATATTAAAAAAAGAAAAAAGAAAAATAATGCATAGCATTTCATGGACACATGGCTACTCACATCTTAATAAAGACTCAACCTCTTTCCTATGACAAATCCAAGGTAAGACACTGTCCATGTCATCAAAGAGATTACAGATATCTGGGGGCAGTAAAAAGTTAACAAATGACAATTGAGCCATAAGGAAGTGCAAGCAAAATGCTACGAAGACATCAAGGAGAGGAAGTTGAGCCTATTAGAAGAGGTCAGTAAAGACTTTAAAGAAGGGGCTGTAACTTCAGATGGGCCTTGAAGCTTGGCTGAGAGCAAATCAAGTGGAGCCACCATCAGTGGGTACCTACTTAAGGTGGTGAGGGTGGAGGGCAGAGACAGAGTGGCAGTGCTCCTGGCTCACCACTCCTATGCCTGTGGCTGCGTCCTGGGCTTTGACCCAACCCATTCTTCCACCCCTGTTGCCCCACTAAACTGCAACCATGGATGGGCTTCTTATCCTCTCAGCTGCACTGGAATTTTCTATGCTATTAATTGATCACACTGAGTTCATTACAGAATATCATATATCTTTCTCAATCTTACAAAAAGAGAAATGCACTTGGAATTCTATGTTAAAATAATATACTATGCTCCTTATGTCTACTGCCCAATTATATTATGTTGGAACACTCTACTGGAAAACTTACTATAATGACCAGCCAAGTGCTGAAGGGCATAATGTTTTGATTGTCAAACAGGTTGTACTTGATGCAAATATATGACTTAAGAAGTGATTTCACAAACATTTGGTAACAGTAATCTGACTCATAAGCTCCAACGCAGTCTCATAAAACAGCTGTGTGTATAAGTAATCCAAAGATGGTCCTTCAGAAATGTTACAGAGAAAAGCATAAAGTAAGAAGAGAAAGTTTGAGTCTTGAAGAGACCATCAGTTCGCCTTGTAATTTTAATGTTCGATATAAAACAAGGGCCAAATCAACTGCAAAGAAAATGTGCCATTTGCATTCAGGTTTGTTGGCATTGCTGATCCACAGAGAAAAATATATGTCTAAGCTCATATCATCTTACAAAATTAACCAATTATAGCACCAAAGAAAACTCACTTCAGAGGCCCCATAAGATAATGTTGATTTCACAGGGAACTCTTGGATCCATTCAAGACTTCTACTTTGATTTGTACATTTTATTCACCAGACATCTCTTTGTACATGTTAAAACACAGATCCAGGAGAGGCAAGTGATTTGTCCAAAGTCACCCAGTGGCAAAGTCAGGGTGGAGACATGATGCTCCTCACATGACTCAGATTCACTTCCTTTAACACACAGACTGACAAAGATACTTAGAAAAAGGGCCAAGGGCCAAATAAATCATAATTCTGCATTTTCTGTTTCAATTTCACTAGTCTCAGTTTATTACACCAGCTCAAAAAATGTTTGAAATTTTAGTTTCAAACATTTACTGAAGTAAAAATAAGAATGGAGCTTTCTGCTGGTGGACGCCACTAAGTAAGCATCGTTGAAGTTCTCTCTTCTGCAGTCCTCATGTCTGAGTCTCCCAAAGAGCCAGAACAGCTACGAAAGCTCTTTATTGCAGGTTTGAGCATTGAAACAACAGCTGAGAGTCTGAGGAGCCATTTTGAGCAATGGGGAACAATCACAGACTGTGTGGTGGTAAGAGCGCCAAACACCAAGCACTCCAGAGGCTTTGGGTTCATCTCCTATGCCACAGTGGAGGAGGTGGATGCAGCCAGGAATGCAAGGCCACACAAGGTAGATGGAAGAGTTGTGGAACCAAAGAGGGCTGTCTCAAGAGAAGATTCTCAAAGACCAGGTGCCCACTTAACTGTGAAAAAGATTTTTGTTGGTGGTATTAAAGAAGACACTGAAGAACATCACCTAAGAGATTATTTTGAACAGTATGGGAAAACTGAAGTGATTGAAATCATGACTGACCGAGGCAGTGGCAAAAAGAGAGGCTTTGCTTTTGTAACCTTTGATGACCATGACTCTGTAGACAAGATTGCCATTCAGAAATACCATACTGTAAGTGGCCACAACTGTGAAGTAAGGAAAGCCCTATCTAAGCAAGAGACAGCTAGTGCTTCATCCAGCCAAAGAGGTTGAAGTGGTTCTGGAAACTTCGGAGGTGGTTGTGGAGATTGTTTTGGTGGGAATGACAACTTTGGTCATGGAGGAAACTTCAGCAGTCGAGGTGGCTTTGGTGGTAGCCATGGTGGTGGTGGATATGGTGGCAGTGGGGAGGCTATAATGGATTTGATGATGATGGAAGCAACTATGGAGGTGGCAGAAGCTACAATGATTTTGGCAATTACAACAATCAATCTTCAAATTTTGGACCCATGAAAGGAGGAAACTTTGGAGGCAGAAGCTCAGGCCCCTATGGTGGTGGAGGCCAATACTTTGCCAAACCATGAACCCAAGGTGGCTATGGTGGTTCCAACAGCAGCAGTAGCTATGGCAGTGGCAGAAGGTTTTAATTATGCCAGGAAACAAAGCTTAGCAGGAGAGGAGAGCCAGAGAAGTGTGACAGGGAAGCTACAGGTTACAATGGATTTGTGAACTCAGCCAAGCACAATGGTGGCAGGGCCTCACTGCTACAAAGAAGACATGTTTTAGATAATACTCATGTGAATGGCCAAGAAAACTTGAGGAATGTATTTGTGACTAATTGTATAACAGGTTATTTTAGTTTCTGCTCTGTGGAAAGTGTAAAGCATTCCAACAAAGGGATTTTAATGTAGTTTTTTTTTTTTCCTTTTTGCACCCATGCTGTTGATTGCTAAATG
The DNA here is from genome assembly GCA_039655065.1 of Glossophaga mutica. Taxonomy (NCBI): domain Eukaryota; kingdom Metazoa; phylum Chordata; class Mammalia; order Chiroptera; family Phyllostomidae; genus Glossophaga; species Glossophaga mutica. The sequence continues at coordinate 89,139,278 of CM077307.1, read as the reverse complement.
TAATAGTCTGATTATGATGCTGAATAAATGTGTCTTTTTTAAAAAATGTGCTATGTAAAGTTAGTCTACTCTGAAGCCATCTTGGTAAATTACCCCAACAGTGTGAAGTTAGAATTCCTTCAGGGTGATACCAGATTCCATTTGAAACTTATTTACAATCTGCTTGGGCACACATGCCATTGTCTTCAGAAACCTCGGTGTACTGGAATTGATAATTTACTGTGTTGTGACCTGGAGTTCACCATTAAAAGGGTTACCCAAGCAGAGTCATGGAGTTTATTTGGTTACTAATGGTTTTTGGCACATCCTATGCAATATACTAAATTAAATTATGGTACTAGGTAAAATTAGAGATGGGAATGAAGTTTGTGTGTCATCCATTATCATGTGTAATCAATAAATGATTTAATATCCTCTTGGAAAAAAAAGCATGGAACCAGCAGGTGTTTAAAATTTACTTTGTTCTTTTACTTCACTCAAGATCTTAAAATCTGATTTAATCCCATGTAATGAGTCCTTTGTTTAAATTCAAAGCAAGTTCAAGGCAAGAGTTGAGAGTAAAAGAGCATGTGTTTTACTGACTAAGCCACTGGGGTGCAGAAAGGTTAAGTGACTCTTTGGTCACCAGCTAGTTAGTGGCAAAAGCAAGACTAGAAACAAAATGTTCTGAATTTCAGCACGCTCAGTGGTGGCTGAGAGCTAACTGCATAGAGCTTGCGTTTTTTTCATCCATGCTCTGACATGTCCGCTCTATCTTGAGCTGCCCAAGGAACCATGTGGCAAAATTCACATCTGATGGAATTATTCTGTAGTGATATATGACCTTCCTAGGGACATAGGTTCCTAGTAAGACTGATGTTATTACTAGTGTTGAGGACACTTACACGGTCATGAGGGACTTAAAGAACATCTAACTTCAAGGACACCTCCAGAGTCCCAAAACCAGCAGTGAGAATGATATTCTGAGAAAAGGAGAGCCTTCCTTGTAACATTTAGCCATTCAAAAGCTAAGTCAATGGTTATCGTGTGCCAGGTTCTGCTTAAAGACACAGGAATAAGACAGTCCCTGCTCTTAGACTGGTCTAGGGGAAGCACTGACAAGTGAATAGACTACTCATGTTGTGGCAACATGAGACACCTCTACTCCACCAGTGCTACTGGCCTCCCCTCAAACCACATATGCACATGTGCACACGGTGAGCCAACAGAGAAGGGAACATTGGCTCCACCTCCTGTTGTACACGTGAGCCCGTGGAAGGTGGGTGGAGAGAGAGTGAGGTGGGTTTAAGGTTAGGTCAAAGAAAAGACTGGACACCCAAATTACTAGGCACAGCCTGACCCAAAGGCTGCATTCTTCTAATGTGTCAGGTTTGGCAACTGGCTTCTTATGCCCAATCCCTCTAAAGCACCCTAACGCTTCACCTTTTAGCCACTACTGCCACAGCTATTCCCAAAAGTCAAAATTAACACACAAAGACCACAAAGCATTGGAGAAAGACAGAGCAGAGCTTTTGTTCATCTTGTTTTGAGTAGGTGTGGTTGCAAACCATAGCTGTCAGTAGAGTCATTTTCCAAACACAAATCTGTATGGTCCTGCAGCAACCCACTAGAAGCCCAGATGAATTTCTCAGTCTTTAGAAAATGCCTGGTGGTGAGTATTCAGCCAAAATTCACTAAATCTATTCCTGATTCTGCCAGCAATTTCTAGCTTTGAGTGAGAACCTTTGTTTCTTTATTCAGCTTCCTGCCTACATGGTGAAAGTATCACTTAACTGAGTGTGGTGGCTACTCAACTTGCATTCACAATTTCAATATGAATTTAAAAAGATGCTGGCAACTGCACAGATTATCACCTTTCCAGAAAGAAGCTGTAAGGCAATATGGGAAGTGTTTGTGAAAAGCATTATCTATTTAGCTTGTGTTTTCCCCATGCATGAGCATTTTTCTGTGACCAGAAGAACTTGTCATGATTCTGTTTCTCATCTGCAGAACTTTGATTTATACAAGGAGTCACTTTGGGGGGAAATGTGTCACAAAAGAAACTTATGAAGATAATTTGAGATAGGATTCTAAAATATATGAACTTTCAGGGAATGGCCATTTTAGCAGGGTACGAGTGGGGACCAGCTGTTATGACTAAGGGCTGTGGAAAGAATGAAGAGGAATTAATAAATGGGATTTCCTCCCTGCTTTACAGTGCAGTGAGCTTTCAAAGGGAGAAAATACATAATATCTATGAAGATGAAGCTTTGAGTGCATTGTGTAACAATAAAAGAACACCAATGGATTGCTGGGTAGTGTGGGGAGACATAAGGGAAGAGGTCTGGAAATTTCAGAATCTCTAAAACTAGTCTTGTTTCAGCATAAAGAATTCCTTATCAACAGTAATAATACACATTCCTTTTTCCCTGAGAGAAAGTGAAGGAATCAAAGATATTTCATAAGCTTCAAGGGATAAAAGGAACTTAGGGGTTTCAGAGTTGCTTTTTTGCAATACATATTGGGTTGGATAGTCTCTCCCCAAAATTCAGACCTCAGAATGTGGCCTTACTTGAACATAGGGTCCTTGCAGACATAATTAGCTAAGATGAGGTCATACTAGATTAGGGTGGGCCCTTAATCCAATATGATTAATGTCCTTATAAGAAGATGTGAAGAGACACAAAAACAGACATAGTGATAGTACCATGTGATGACAGAAGCAGAGATTGCAGTGATGCTCCTGCACATCAAGGAATGCCAACAACTGACAGCAATACAAAAAGCTAAGAGAAAAGCATGGAACAGATTCTTTCCTAGAGCCTTCAAAGAAAGCATAACCCTGCTGATACTTTGTTCTCAGACTTTTAGCTTCCAAAACCATGAGAGAATAAATTTCTGCTACTTAAGGCCACCCAGTTTGTGATAGTTTGCTATGGAAGATCTAGGATATTAGTATACCATATTATGCATTTTGCAAATAAAATAATATAACCCACATAGTTTTTAATTTTATTTTTTATACCACACAATGGAACTCTCCCTTCTGTCCATAAAGGATTAACTGTTATGGAATTGCCCTCCCATCATAAAACACTTAGAAAACTGGATAAAAGTCATGAAAAAAAAAATAATGTAAACCTTACGATGGCCCCAGATCACTGCCTGGAGAGTTCAAGAGTGGGGGACCAAATAAAACCCAATATTCTCACTGAGTTCAGGAGACAAAGACAGGAGTTTGGGGAGGCCAAGGGAGTTCAATCTGTAGGGATGAACACCAGAAAACAAGGAGCTACACAGAAGAAAGAGAGCTTCACAGATCTGCAAAGGAGTCTTCTCTAGTCTTTAGTTGAGTTCTAAACTTCTTGCATATGAGAAAAACCTCCAAGGCAGGGAAAGACATATGGGAAAGCAGTAAGGGGGAAAAAAATCACACATATGACCAGTGCTCACACAAGGCTGGGAAGAGTTGTGTGCCCAAGAACCGCAGTGTAGAGACTTTATGATATATGGAGTATTGGCTAGAATCTTCAAAGAAAAATGTGCTTTAGTGGTGGGATAAATCATTTCTAAAATCAAGGCACCTCTGCATCCATCAAAACAGGGTTTATAAGCAAACCTTAAAAGGATTCTCAAACAGATCTGCAAATTACTTAACTGCACAACAAAATCCAGTACACAGCACCAAATCCAAAATTAGGAAGCGTGCAAAGACATGTCACTTATAACCAAAAGAAAAGTCAATCAATAGAAGCAGACTCAGAAATGAAAGAGATAATAGAGTCAGTAGTTATTATAAATAGCTATTATAAATCTTCAAAATTTGCTCAAGAACCCAAAGAAAAATATCAGTATGAAAAACATCCAAAGAAAAACACCAGTGTGAAAAACATCATGAAATAAATGGAAGCAATAAAATACACAAATTAAACTTTTAAAAATCAAATAAAAAATACATTCAGTGAGGTTAACAGTAGCTTAGATACTGAACAAGAAAATATTAGTGAAGTTGAAGTCAGAGCAACAGAAACTATGCCAAATGTGATAGCACAGAGAGAAAAAAGACTGAAATGAACAAGGTTTGATGAACTGTGGAATAATATAAAGCAGTCTAGCATTACCAATACTTAGGTCTCAGAAGGGGAGAAAGAAAGGGGAAGAACGAGAAGTGATTTGAAGAAGTAATGGCTAACTTTTGCTGAATTTGGAGAAAAGAACCATAAATTCACAGATCCAAGAAACTCAAAGAACTCCAAATAAAAGAAACATAAAATAACACCAAGACACATAATAAAAAAATTTCTGAAAAACAGTGATAAAGTGAAAATCTTAAAAATCATCCAGATAAATAAAGACACATTATGAATAGAGGAACAAAGATTAAAATGATAGCAGACTTCTCATCAGGCCATTCAGGGTAGTAGTCAATAGAAGAATATCTTTAAAATGCAGAAAGAAAAATATGCTGTCAATCTAGAATTATAATTTGAAAAAATTAAAAATTGGAAGTGAATATCTTTCAAAAGTAGAGATAGGAATGGTTTTAGATAAACAAAAGCTGAGGGAATTTATCATCATTAAAGCTGTATTACAGGAAAGATTTTAAAAAGTTCTTCAAGCAGAATGAAAATGATTCTGGATGGAAATTTAGATCTACACAAAGGAACAAACAACATGAGAAACGATAAATACACAGACAAATATAAAAGACTTTTCCCATTTTTAATTTCTTTAAAACAGAATTGACTGCTCAAAACAAAAATTAATAAGAGACAATTATGCGGTTTGTAACACATTAAAAAATAAAATGTATGACAATACTAGTACACAGGATGGAAGGGGAAAATTAAAGTATGCTTTGGAAAATTCTTAGACTATATGTTAAGTAGTAAAACAATATTTAAAGGTAGACTGTGATAAATATGTATACTTTGAAACTTAGAGCAACTACTAAAAATATAATAATAAAATATAAAGGTGTAACCCATAATGTAGATAAAATAAAAGCATAAAAAATACATAATCCAAAAGAAGGCAAAGAAAGAAGGAAACAGCAAAGGACAGGACAAAAAGAATACAAATAGAAAAATGGTAGATTTAAACTCAACAATGTCAATAATCATATTAAATATAAATGGTCTAAACACTGCCATTAATAGGCAGAGATTGCCAGATCATTAAAAAATATATTTGTAAGAAATATCTTATATATTTTCATATCATATAAAAATCTATATATTTATAAGAAATCCAATTTACATATAAAAACACAGATACGTTAAGAAGTTAAAAAATCTACACATTTAATGCTTATTTAGAAAATAAGAAAATTCCATATATCAAAGTGATTAAAGTACTTACTTATCATTTGGCATTCAGAGTTTTATTTTGTAGATTTCTGAGCAAAGTCTGGATGCCACTGGAAGCATGGCTTCACTCCCTCATCTCATCTCCCCACAAAAAAACTCAAGTTCTTTGTCAATATGTGCATTTCTGAAATGAAGACAGCCCTGCTCTGTTACCTCTGAAAAAGGAGGGCTGTGAACTAGATCAGTGCCTCTCTAAACTCTAATGTGTGTGTAAAACATCTAGGGGTGTTGTAAGGAGATTCTGAATCAAAAGATAAAGGGTTGGGCCTGAGAAAATGCATTTCTAACCAGCTCCATAGTGAGGCAAGCTCACTCCTTACTTTTAGCAGTAAGGAATGAGAACCCTCTTCCCCAAATAATACATATGCTTCATTTTAACCAAAAACAATTTCTCCCACCAAATCTGATTTATTTTTAATTCTGCTTGTGTCTTCTGTCCTCTCTGGAAAAAATGCCAAGAAAAGGTCAATGTGTGATTGGGGCAAAGTAACTTAATAAGAAAGAGACAGGGCTTGCCAATGGCGATTTGACCAATTAAGTAGCAGGTATTTCATTGAGGTGAGGATTGGCTTTAAAAACCATTACTTACTTAAAATGCTCTCAAACTTTTTTTTTAATGCCTAAAATTACTCTGGACACAGACCAATTTTTTTTTAACAGTAGCAGTGCACCTACCATATATAATGTGAAATCTTAAAAATGAAGCTGGTTCTGTGCTTAGTATTACCTGCTTCTGCAGTATGATAGACTATGACTCCTGGCTGACCCTGCTTCTTGATCTCCTGCGCTATGTGTAGGTGTTTATTATGTCCAGTGGATAAAACATTGGCACTACCATGGTCCAACAGAAGCAGCTAATTAGCAAAGAGATGAATATGAAGGGCAAAAGGGAAGGGGGAAAAGCACGTGAGCAATGCTTCATGCAGCTATTTTGTGCATCATCTAAATTAAAACCCATAGCTCTGAAAGGATGATCATGTTCAGAAGCAAAAGAATATTCTTCACTTAAGGGTAAAGACTTTTGTTCACCTTCATTTTCTTCATCCCCAAATGGCCATTTTCCATCCAAGAAATCTCAACGATGGAACACTAAGAGCACTTTCTTGAAGTTTTTGCTTCATGACATGAAAATTATATAGTACTAAAACTTTACCCTTTGAAAAAGGAGGGAAGACTATCTTGAACTTCATAATACTATAATTCACACCTGGAACAGCAGATAATTCCAGTTACAAATTCATTTCTATTAGGACTTAAAGACTCTTGTTAGATTTATGGAATGACTTTAGATAGACTTTCCTAATTAATTCATCAAGCAGGAAAGGTGGAGAGTAAAGGCCCTTATATTTGTCAGAAAACCAGCCTGGAATTAAAAGTTTGGGTTATTCATATTCAGGACCTAGATTATATGTCTCTAGAACAGAAGCCAGAAAACTACAGCCCATGCACCAGCTACCCAGTTCAATTTAAATACAGTGACTCCCATTTGTTTAAGTACTGCTTCTGTACAACTGCAGCAGAGTGGTTGTGACAAAGACCACACCTGCAAAGCCAAAAATATTTACTATCTTGTCCTTTAAGAAAAAGTTTTTAACCCCAGCTCTAGAAGAATGGGTAAGGACCAAGAAGTTTTAAGGAGGTAGAAAATTATTTTACTGAGAATTAAAGTGTTCTTGTGAAGTAGTGAGTTTCCTGTAACCGGAAGGGTTTAAGCAGCTTTTAGATGGCCACCATCTTAGAACTGTGGTCTTGGGGATGTATGTACTACTCAAAGGGTTGCTTTCTTAAAACCCGTCTAAGATTCTGCATTTTATGCAGAGGCCCATATTAGACTTCTTGAAAAATAGTCTCACTTGACTCATAAATAAAAATATCTTACATTATAGCTAAGAAAATCTAAAGAGAGCATGTATCTTGAAAAGGAGGGACTGTAAGGGAGGGGGATTGCACAGCTGGGTGAAAAAGGTGAAGACATTAAGCAAACAACAACAACAAATACCTCATAGCTGTATAGTAATTACCAGGGGGAAAGGAGGATGGGGGAGATGGAAGAGCATATGAGGAGATAAATGGTGATGAAAGGAATCTTGGTTTGGGGTGGTGAACACACAATAAAATACACAGATGATATATTATAGAATTATACACCTGAAACCTATGTAATTTTATTAACCAATAAATTCAATAAAAAAAATAAACAAAAAAATGAAAAGAAAAGAAAAGAAAAGAAAAGAAAAGGAGAGCCCTGGGTATCTTCTGGTGGCCAATTTGTCTTAATTGGTCCACAGAAGTGACTCCACTGGACAGCAGCCATGTTTAATTCTGTGGCCATTATAGCTCTTAACATGCTGTGATTGCTCCACAGAGATTTGTAAATATAACTTAATGATGTCTCTGTGTAATCCAGATTGCCAAATCCTTCTGCAGTCTTACTCTTGGGCAGAGAATATATGTGTCAACTTAATTATATACTCTGAAATATCTGCTATACTCTTGGGCTCTTTTAGCACAACACTAAGTATTGTTTTCTAGAAACCCAGGTGGGTGGGCCAATAGAGAAATAAGGTAAGCCTTTAAAAAATCAAAGACTTATCACTGTTGTTCATTTCTTATCCAAATTGCATTTATAATATAGCAAAGTAAAACAGTTTTTTTTTTCCGATGTTCCCAATTAAAGGGCTTGACATGTCTACTACATCTGAATTAGGGAGCCTCGCGAGACTGAGCTGGGCTCCACTCCTCTGCGAGCGGAACACACTTTGCAATTCTCAAGCCAATTCTTTCTTTGACCAATTTGGCAGTGTGATTGGCTGGGCTTGCAGGTAGCAGAGCAAGCACTGTCAGTAAAATGTTCATTTTTATGGTGTTGGCTTTCACCTAAATATCAGCAGGAGGCAATACACTTGGTCAAGTCTGCCTCTAAGCTACATCAAAGGCCTGAGCTTAATGTGGCTGAGAACAGCAGAATCCAACAACATTCGAAGCTTTGGGTTACAGCCAAAGACAAGTAGGTTAAGAATTTTAGCTCTGGCTCTAGATTAAGAGTGACTTAAGCAGAATCCTGAGATGGCCCTTCCCCCATCACAGCTAATACACTTCAAGAAGAGACTCAGTGGAGAGAATTAGAGCTCAGACATCACAGAATTGGGGCAGAAGTGTAGTTGAGTAAGGAGGTTACCTGACATTTAACCTCAAAGTGTTTGAAACCATGGAAACCAGGCTTAAAAAGAAATAAATAGTAGCCAAGTTATTAAAAATCTTACCATCTATTAAGTCTCTCTTTCAAGTAAAGAATGTTCACTTTGTTTTTGAAGAATAGAGTATTTAAAAATCAAAGAGGTTTAATTTTTTTTTCAAATTTTAAATTCCAGAACCAGCTGGAAAAATCTCAAGATACACCTATTGGATGTCCCTGTATGTATATAGTTCATTTAATTAAACATCAAAAAGACAGGTAAAACACAAGCAAACCAACCAATAAAAATCATGTTATTGTAAAAGTCACTGTGAAAAACCTCAAGCTAACTCACTGCACCGAATAATTTCAAAAACTCAAAAAACTGCTCCACTTTCAGTTTCAGAGCTCCTCTGCCCGCTTGTCCTACCCTCATCATTGCCTAATTGGTATACCCCAAATATATTTCTATTGTAGTACCTGCTACACTCCAGAAGTCCTGTGTATCTACACTCCTGCCTGTCCCCTCTGAAAACCTGCTGCTGGCAGAATGGCCTTTATATTTTAGTACCCTGGGCACCCAGCAAAGCAGCTGGCACATAATAGGCACTCCAGTGTTTAAGTGGATGAATATACAAACTGTAATGATAGTAGGAAAAGTGCCTTCAACACATGTGGTATCTACCCATTAGCCTCCCTGTGTGTCACCCATTCCTGCCAATTATCATAACTTGTGCCTTTCCTTCTGCTGGTCCTATCTGGAGTACACTACCCCTTGCCTCTTTAAATCCCAGCTACCCTGTAAGAAAGTGCTTCTCCGAGTCTGGTCCATGAACCACTTGATTAAAAACCATTTAGGATGCTTCCTAAAATGTAGATTCTTTGGCCCCATTGCAGACAAATTGAATCAAAACCTCTGGAAGGTGATTCTGATGCCCATTATCCCAAACCACACTCTCAGAAAGTTTAATGTCAAGTCAAACCTGCCTTCAGGGTTAATCAACCAGGCAACGTCACATTGTCCCATCTGCACTGGGAACTCTGTATGCCATGTAACCGCTTGGCAAAAGATGCCAGCCCTGCACACACGGTGGCCTAACACAGGGTATGGGCCACTTCTTTAGAGAAGAGTCCCAGAGGCGTGGCATAGAGGTAGGTGTGGGACCTACTGACTCCCGTGACGGCAGGCAGTGGTTTCCCTGACAATTTATTATTGCTCTTGCTTGGTCATTTGTTTCTCCTCTGCCACCTTCTGAAACTAGGTCTGGAGACAATTCACAGAAATACAACTTTACAGGATAAACATTAAACAGATGTGAAAATAGGGATGGAAGGAAAATAGGGCAAAAAAAGATAAGGTTAATATAGAAAAATAAATAACATACAATAAATTAGAAATAATTCTGAATTTCCTAGTGACCAACAGAAGTGGAAACATGATTATTCACAATATTCATATCACAAAACAAAAGTTGGTTAGAAAAAAATCCTGAATTTCCCTGATACAGGCAATTTGAGCTAAGCACTGCTTCATGTTCTGAAAAACATATCAACAATGTGGAATGACCTATTCCCACCCCTCCCCATTGGAGATACAATGGTTCATCCAGGGTTGCCTTTTGCAGATGAAACATAATAGACAATGAATATCCACAGGAAAGTTCTAAGCACTTAATATTGAAGGAGGAAAACCAGTAGCCTCAATGTGGGAGTCCAAAATGGCAGTACTACAGATTTTTTCCTATTTTATTAGAATACGTCATTTGGCTAAATGATGTGGGAGTTTCCTAAAATTTTTTGCTAGGTTCATCCTCTACTGATTGCAGGTACAAGACATCATCATGGCACAGCAGCACACTTGCTATCCTAGAAACTAGGACCATCACAGGATGCAAGAAAATTATAGGACTATGGAAATTATGGGACTATGGAGTTCCAAAATGATAGGCCTATAGAACTGGGAAGTTTCTCAGCACATGACGGTTATTTGGATATTAACAACGAACCTTGGGTCATTCAGCTGGGTTAGGTTGCAAAAGTCTTCACCTAATCAGAAGCTGACTGTGGGCACTGAGCTTATCCACAGTGTATTTCTGGTTTCCACAACTGGCGTAGAAACATCCTACTTTATTTTACCTTATGCTGACATAGTGCTTTAGCTTTATAAATTTCTCTCATAAACATCATCTCCTTACATTCCAGAGAGCATGGAAAGCGTCAAGTGCATTCAAATTGAACTTAATAAATACGTACTGCTCTAAATTTTCCAGTTTTCTTTTTTGGTGGCTTTCTACCCTCAGAATAAGATGATGATGTGTTAAATAGTATGACAGGCCAAAAACATGTAGATTTTTTTTAAATGGCCCCTTATTGCAAACAAAGCCAATAATAGCTTATAACTACTGCACTTAAGATGTACCAAACACCATGCTAAGCTCGTTACATGTCGTATCTTCATCCTCACAACCACCCTAATAACTAAATGCAATCATTATTTCCTGCACTTCAGGTGTAGAGCTGGAGCACAGAGAGGACAACTGACCCAGAGCCCACATGCAGTCCAACACCCATAGGCTTGGCCTTCCAGAAGGCCACCCTTCAGACTGCTCTGAGTCAAGGGATGGCAAGGGGTTCCAGAGGAACAAGAATAGTATCGAAGCCCTGTATAAATAACATTTGTTCATTTTTTATTGCTGCCTTAACAAATTACCACTAATTTAGTGGCTTAAAACAACACAGATTTATTATCTCACAGTTCTGTAGGTCAAAAGTACAACATGGGTCTCACTGGAGCTCAAATCAAGGTGTCAGCAGAACTGCTTTCCTTTCTGGAGCCTCTAAGAGAATCTGTTTCTTTGCTCACACGAACTGGCAGAATTCAGTTCCTTGCAGTTGAAGAACTGGAGTCTGTTTCCTTGCTGCTGTCAGCTGAGGGCTATCCCCAGCTTCTTGAGACCACTGTAGTCCTGGGCTTAAGGCTCCTTCCTCCATGTTCAAAGAAAGCAGCAGCAGTTTGAGTCCCTCTCCCCTTAGAATTGCCCTGCCTCTTCTTCCATCCCAACTGTCTGGCTCTTCTGCCTTCCTCTTCTGCTTTTAAGGGCCCATGTAAATAATCACCCAGAATAATCTCCCTATTCTAATGTCAGTTGCTTAGCAATCTTAATTCCCTCTTGCCACATAAGGTAACCTATTCACAGGCTAACACCAGAGGGCAAACACCATGGGGGCCAGAATGCTGCCTCCTGCAAATAATAACAGTGAATGCGTACACGTCTAAACTGGATCTCTCGCACATGGTTGTCCTGGTTTTTGTGGAGCAAAGCAATGACATTTTTGAACTGCACACTGTAAATAAAACTTTCTTAGGAGTGGGTCCTTATGTGATTAATTGGGGAGATATGAAGGAGAAGAGTATGCCACCTACTTGAATTGGCACTGGCTAATTCCAGCCCCGGGAGACGACACCCCTCTCTCACTCTACCTGTTTATAGGTATGGGTTGGCCAACGGAATGGAGACAAACCATGTGGAAAATGCAGCTGAACTTCAATCTGATCCATCCATTTGGGCTGAGTCACCTGTGAATGAGGCTCAGTTCACCATTGAAGTCTCCTCATAAACCAAGTAGTTTCAAAAATGGAAACATTCTCCACACCGTCACCTCAATTCTAAGATCACAAATGAGTGTTTTTAATTGCAAGGAGAAATGAGAGGGAATTCCAGGAAGACCAGGTTAAGTCTATATAATGTCTATTTAAATCATAACCCTTCAGATTTTAGTTACTGGAAGTAGCATTTTCCCCACAAATTATAATCTCTTAGGTGCTATTCATGAGCTTGTCACCTAATTTCCCCTCTTTATTAAACATTTTAAACTTAATTGAAGGAAAGGAAAACTGCGAAGTGCTTTTAAAATTTCAAAAAGACCCTCAAATTCTGCAAAGACTGATTAAGTGGGGGTTTTACCTGGAGAACTGCAGAAATGTCCTAGCTGGTCTTCTGCATCCAGCCTCTCCCTGGCCCCTTCCACCCTGCTACCAAATACATCTTCCTAAAGCACACAGCAGTCATTCCACAGCCCCACTGAAAAACTGTAAGGAGTTCCCCACAGCCCACAAAATAAAATTTGAATTGTTTAGAATCACTTCAATATCCCTCACAATCTTGTCTTAGCCTATTTTCTCAACCTCCTCCTGGCTGAGTCTCCCACTACCACTGGGACGCACTCGGCCTTGCACCCCACACCTCAGGCCTCTCACCATGCCCGGAGCCCCATTGTCTCATGTGTTCCTCAGCCAGGGACGCCTCTGCCTTCCACATTCACCAGCAGAAATCCAACTCTTCTTTCTACATACAGCTTGAATGCCATGTCCGCACATACCCCCAGATAAATCAATCCCATCCTCCTTGGTGCTCCCACATTCTGTTTTTACCTCTGTCATGGAGAACGCAACATGCTACTTGGGGTCAGAGTTAGGTGTTCCTACATTCAAATCAGCAACTACAACTCTCCTCTCTCTACTGTAGTGAGCACTTCACCTGGTGCCTTGTAAAGCCTCTATAAATACTGCGTAACCAAATTATACCTGATACTTCTAATACTGAAGATACTCCTGAGTTTAAGGAACCTTCTTCTCAGAGTGTTACCCAGTGCCTCAGTTTCCATTTGATTAAATGTGCACTGTCACCATATCTTCCAGAAGGTAAAATGATGCAACAAACAAAACCTATATACCTTTGCCTTCATATGCTACATGTAATCCCTTTACACATAGATCTTTTTTTGCATTCTGTGAAGGATATAGATATCCACTGTAAAACCTTTCAATTTTTGTTTATGTTTGAAAACTTTTACAATAAATATTGGCAAAAATTAAAAGATGAATCACAACTTGGAATTTGTTTCCTCAAAAAGGTGGAAGTAAATCACAATATTTGCAGAAATCAACATGGAGGAAGCCAAGAATTCATTGTGGAATTGTAAATGAAAAGTACTTAGGTAAGAGTTTGGTAAAACATGTTTGCTGCCCAGTAGGAAAAAGCATGTACTGCAACTGACCTTAGGGAATCATGGAAATAAATTCCTCATTCCAGGGAAATGTTCTGGTGACATATTTTATTTTTGTAGTGTTAACAGGGCTATCCCAGTTGTCTCTGTGGTTTTAGTGATGTAAGGTGGCACTCAGAGGTTTTGATTCTGAGCTCAGCTTCCTATGAGCCTGGCCCCGAGCACCAGAAGGACTATGAAAATATGACAACTTATGAGAGAGACAGAGAGAGATTATGAGCTGGAGAATGAGCAAGCATTTCTACTCCACTGAAAACAAAGAATGATCCACTTGCTTCAGAGAAGAGTGCCATCCAACACTGAGATGGGAGAAGCACTATGGTTAGATAAAAACCTTTGATCCTAAAAAGATCCAGCCAAATGGAAACAAAATATTACTACAGAAGAGACAGATATTACAATAGCCAAGACACCTTAACCATTATTCAAGACACCTTGAACAATGCAACCTTATACACTATTACTTCTCCCTAGATATGGCTGGAAAAAAAAAAAAAAACAACAGTAAATTAGTCAAGAGATGAAAACAACCTAAGTGTCCTCCCTTGATGGATGAATGGATAAAGAAATAGAGTATATACACAATGAGATATTACTCAGCCTTAGAAAGAAGGAAATTCTGTGACAATGTGGATGGACCTGAAGGGCATTATGCTAAGCGAGATAAGCTAGCCCACAGGTGGCAAACATGGGCCAAATCTGGACCTCCACCTTGTTTTATCTGGCTCGGTACCTTATTTCCACCCAGCAGCAGCAGCAAGCTCCTTGCCCCTAGTTAAGGAGTAGTTACATTTATACAGTCCTAAAATAACATTAGGCCCTTTTAAGGCACCTGCAAGGCTGATGTGGCCCCTAGTGAAAATGAGTTTGACACCCCTGAGCTAGACACAGAAAGATAAACAATGTATGATCTCACTTATACATACGATCTAAAATTAGGCAAATTTGATGTCTGGTAAAGGTGGTAGCCTAGGTAAACATGTCCCGCCTCCTCACACAACAACATCAAAATTACAATTAAACTATAAAATAACCATCATTCGGGACCATCAGAAATCAAGTTGAATGGAAGTCTGACAACTATGGAATTAAAGAAAACACATCCATCCAGACTGGCGGGAGGGGTGCAGACACAGAATGGGCTGGTCTCTCACCCACGTGTGGTGGATAAAAATTTGGGAGGGATATCTTGAGAGCAAGGAGTCCTAGACCCACACCAGGCCTCCCAGCCCAAAATTCTAGTGCCAGGAAGATAAGTCCCCATAACTTCTGGCTGCAAAAACCAGCAGGGACTGAGTCAGTGGAAGAAACTGCTAGAGCCCCTAGCAGTTCCTCTTAAAGAACCCACACACAGACTTACCTACTCTCACTCACTCCCTCTGAGCTCCAGTGTAGGGGTGGCAGCTTGAAATGCACTCATAGTATACAGGGAGAAAGTGAAGTGTCTGGCGTCAAGGTAAGCAGAGGCTACTGTCCCTTTTCTAAGCCCTCCCCCCACAGAGGTGGCAAGCAGGTGCCACATCTGAGACTCCATTGACCTGGCTAACACTGTTTGACCCACCTTGGAGATTCCTAGAAATTCTGCCCCACCCAACTATAGGCCTCCCCAAGCTGCTTTTCCATATGAAGAGCTGGTCTTGGCTCATGCTTCACAACTTCCTAAATCCTATCAAACAAGCAACATCTGGCTTCTGTGAGCCCCAGGCCCAGCACCTGCAGAAGCCAGCCTAGATTCACAGCTCAGCTTCACCTGGGAATCTCCAAGCCCACCACAAGTAGCAGCAACCTCAGATTGCTTTATAGTTCAGGCAGAGTGGCCCAGGCTAAACATAGGTGGAGGCCAGCCTTGGTCTACACCACCCTGGAAAATCCCAAGGCCAATGCATCCAGTGGACAGCTACAGACCACATTGGAGCACCACTACCCTGCCCCTGCATAGCTGATCCTCCACAGAAAGTAGAGGTTGGGGGTAAGTGGTCATAGCCAGTCCGTGCAGCTGACTGGCCTAAGTAAATCTCTCCCATTGATCTGCTACAAGGGGAGGGTGTACTCAGCCCACATGAAAGGCATACCTTGAGTACCCAGCTTGGGTGATAGGGGAGGCTGTGTCACTGGACCCTACACCACACCTACTACATTAGGCCATGCTACCAAAACAGGGAGTCATAGCAGCTCTACCCAATACATAGAAACAAACACAAGGAAGCTAAGAAAAACAGCAGATGAAGAAACATGACACAAATGAAAGAACAGACCAAAACTCCAGAAAAAGACCTAAACAAAATGGAGATAAGCAATCTATCTCCAGATGCAGAGTTCAAAACACTCGTTATCAGGATGCTCAAAGAACTTAGTGAGGACCTCAACAGCATAAAAAAATCTAATCAGAAACAAAGGATTCACTAATTGAAATAAAGAATAAAGAATAACAACAGTGGAGTGGATTAGGCCAAGGATCAAATCAATGATTTGGAACTTAAGCAAAAAACAACCAATCAGAAGAAGAAGAAAAAAAGAATTAAAAAAAAAAAAAACGAGGATAGTGTTGGCAGCTTCTGGGACAACTTTAAGCAGTCCAACATTCACATCATAGGGGTTCCAGAAGGAGAAGAGAAAGAGCAAGAAATTGGAAATCTATTTGAAAAAATAATGAAAGAAAACTTCCCTAGTTTGGTGAAGGAAATAGACATGCAAGTCCAGGAAGCACAGAGAGTCCCAAACAAGATGAATGCAAAGAAGCCCACTCTAAGACACATCATATCTAAAATACCAAAGGCTTAAGATAGAGAACCTTAAAAGCAGTGAGAGTAAAGCAGTTAACTACCTACAGGGGAATTCCCATAAGACTGTCAGCTGATTTCTCAAAAGAAACTTTGCAGGCTAGAAGGGATTGGCAAGAAATATTCGAAGTCATGAAAAGCAGGTACCTACAGCCAAGATTGCTCTGTCTAGCTAAGCTATCATTAGAATTAAAAGGGAGATAAAGAGCTTCCCAACAAGAAAAATCTAAAGGAGTTCACCCTCACCAAACCATTATTATATAAAATGTTAAAGGGACTTATTGAAGAAAAAGAAGATATCAAAAGTATGAACAATAAAATGGCAATAAATACATGTCTATCAACAATTGAATCTAAAAAACAAACTAAGAAAACAAGAAGAACAGAGACAGGATCATGGATATGGAGAGCATTTTGATGGCTGCTAGATAGGAGTGAGGGGAAGAATGGGTGAAGAAGTGAGGGGATTAAGAAGTACAAATAAGGGACTTCCAGCCAAGATGGAGGCATAGGTGGACACACTGTGCCTCCTCTCACAACCAAAATTAAGGACAACAGATATTTAGAAACAAGAAAACAACCAGAACTGATAGAAAATTGAACTGTATGGAAGTCCAACAACCATTCACCCAGACCGGTAAGAGGGGTGGAGTCGTGGCAGGAAAAAGTGGAGGTGCGAACCCAGGAACACAGGCAGCAGTGGGTGGTGGTTCCCAGGCATGCAGACGGTGGCTGGTGGACCCTGGGCACGGGGTGGCAACTGTGCAGACCCAGTGAGGCCGAGCAAGGTGGCTGGTTGACCAGGTGGTCCCACATTCGTGCACGCAGATAATCCAGGAGAAGGGGAAGTGGCAGAGGAGACTGAAATCCAGGAGAGAGTGGAGCAGGCGCCATTGTTCCCTCTTGGACCCCGCCCCCACATACAACGTCCCAACTCAGCAACTGAGCTGCCCCGCACTGGGAAACACCTAAGGCTCCACCCCTCACTATGTAACAGCAGCGACCAGGCCAAAAACAAAACAAAAAAACACCCAAAATGGTTCAAACTGGAGAACAAATGAAAGCTCCAGAGCCAATTCCTCTAAGCTGTGAAGAGATAGCCAACCTATCAGATGCACAGTTCAAAGCACTGGTCATCAAAATGCTCACAGAATTGGTTGATTTTGCTCACAAATTAGATGAAAAAATGCAGGCTACAATAAGTGAAATGAAGGAAGACACATGGGGACTAGTAGAGATGGGAGAAAAACTGGGACTCAAATCAATGGAGTGGACCAGAAGGAAGAAAAAAACAACCAAACAGAAAACAAGGAAGAAAGAGGAATTCAAAAAAAAGGAGAGGCTTAGGAACCTCTGGGACATCTTTAAACGTTCCAACATCTGAATTATAGGGGTACCAGAAGGGGAAGAAGAAGAGCAACAAGTGGAAAACTTATTTGAACAAATAATAAAGGAGAACTTCCCCAATCTGGCAAAGGAAATAGAGTTCCAGGAAGTCCAAGAAGCTCAGAGAGTCCCAAAGAAATTGAACCCAAGGAGGAACACACCAAGGCACATCATAATTACATTAGCCAAGATGAAAATGAAGGGGAGAATTCTAGAAGCAGCAAGGGATAAGGGCACAGTCACCTACAAAGGAGTTCCCATCAGACAGTCAACTGATTTCTCAAAAGAGACCTTCCAGGCAGGAAGGGGCTGGAAAGAAGTATTCGAAGTCTTGAAAGGCAGGGACCTACATCCAAGATTGCTCTATCCAGCAAAGCTTTCATTTAGAATGGAAGGGAAGATAAAGTGCTTCTCAGATAAGGTCAAGTTCAAGGGGTTCGTCATCACCAAGCCCTTATTATATAAAATGTTAAAGGGACTTATCTAAGAAAAAGAAGATCAAAAATATGACAGTGAAAAGACAGCAAACTCACAGCTATTAACAACCACACCTAAAACAAAAGCAAACAACTAGAACAGGAACAGAACCACAGAAATGGAGATCATATGGAGGGTTAGCAACAGGGGAGTGGGAGAAGGAGAGAGGGGAAAAGGTACAGAGAATAAGTAGCATGGATGGTAGGTAGAAAATAGGCAGGGGGAGGGCAAGAATAGTGTGGGAAATGTAGAAGCTAAAGAATTTATGACACATGGACATGAACTAAAGGGGGAAATGTGGGTGGGAGGGGGTGTGCAGGGTGGAGGGGAATGATGGGGGAGAAATGGGACAACTGTAATAGCATAATCAATAAAACATATTTTTAAAAAAGAAGTACAAATACGTAGTTACAGAATAGCGATGGGGATGTAAAGTACAGTATAGGAAATGGAGTAACCAAAGAGCCTATATGCCTGACCCATGGACATAATCAATAGTGTGGTGATGCCTGAGGGAGTAGGGGATGCTGGGTGGAGAGAGTCAAAGGAGGAAAAATTGGGACAACTGTAAAAGCATAATCAATAAAATATAATAAAAACAAAAAAATAATAAAAATAAAATTAGGCAAATTCATAGAAGAGAGTAGAAGGTCTTGGTGGGGAGAGGGAGGGAAAAATAGGGAAGATATTGATCAGCGGGTATAAAGTTTTAGTTATGTAAGATGAGTAGGTTCTGGAGATCCAATGTACAACAAGGTGAATATAATTAACAATACTGTATTATGTTACTTAAAATTTGCTAACAGGGTAGATCTAAAGTGTTCTCACTACACAAAAAAGGAAAGAAAATGGTAACAATGTGTGATGATAGATATGTTAATTAGCTTGATTGAGGTGATATCAAATCATGATGTACAACTTAAATATATATAATTTCTATTTGTCAATTACACCTAGATAAAGCTGAAAAAAAACAATAATAAACTACTTACTTGGGGTTAGGGTCATAAAAGTCATATATGCTGTATAATACACCTTCCTCTACATCTACATATATATAAAAAGTATAAAATACAAAAGATTATCACTTAATGATACTTACAAATATGAGTCACAAATTATTTTCATATTTCCCTTGGCTCCTGCCTTCCAGTTCATCAAATAAAAGGTGAATGAGAACTAGATTTGGTACTTCTGTGGCCTGTATCAACTCCATCTCTCCCCTTCCTCCATGCTAAAGCTAATATATATCCTGGAAATGAAAGTGTTTATGTCTTGCATACTCCGGTAGGGAGAGCAAAATTTAAGTGGGAAAAGGAAGAAGGGGGAAAAAGCTCTCTGTTCCAGGACTACCTGTCTCATTATACATAATTTAAGTACTGAAGAGTCGTTTAATTTTAAACAACTTTTCTAACAGTCTATAAAAAGAGAAACATCACATCTTGTATGTGCTTACTCTCAGTTGACATTTTTTCCAACCTATTTGGACACGCTTGCAACCACTTAAGCAGTCTCTCTGGATTGGCTGCTCAGAGTTTAATTCTGCCTGATTCATTTCACCAGTGGTCTAGAAGTACAGTGAAGCAATAATGCACATATGTTCCAGGCAACCAACCAAGAGACCACCCCCTCCATGGCCAGACTGCTCTGCTCCTGGGTAGGGGTATCTCAACCCTGCCCATTACTTTGATCTGTTTTTGGTTTTTAAATGCTCCCTGTTGCCTAGTGGGGAGCTAAGTGACTTTGCTTCAATAGACATTATGTCACCCCCTCAGCCCTTATGTAAACAGAATGTCTAACACCTTCGCGATGTAAGCCAAGCCAGCCAGCCTAAAGTAGAAGCTGACAAGATAAGTATTTTGCATCGGCACCTGCAGGAGGAATCGTGCCTCCTTGCATGCAAGCTTTTCTGCACAGCACAACCAGGACATTAAAATTTAGACTCAGCAGCACTCCTTTCTGACTCCTATTAATACTTATTAAAGTCATCATGACATCAGATAGATGGAAAATAATATTTCTTCTTCCTGAAACCTCTTTTTCCTAATGCATCTAGAGAATAACAGAACATAAACCCTGTAAGGCGAAGGCAATGACTCTTTTTATAACCACCACTGTGAATGGAGGTGCATTCCTCATATTAGCACAGCGTTTCACAGTTTATAATTCCCTCATCGAAATGCTTGATGACACTTGTCATGAGAGAAAGAAG
Organism: Glossophaga mutica; assembly: GCA_039655065.1. NCBI lineage: Eukaryota > Metazoa > Chordata > Mammalia > Chiroptera > Phyllostomidae > Glossophaga > Glossophaga mutica. Next base: position 89,118,833 of record CM077307.1, on the reverse strand, counting down.
ACAGCACAGCACACACCAATTTTACTTTATTTTAGAGAAACTGGTCACCAATCATGTAAGACACCATGCTAGGCACGGGGTGGGGGAGTGGCAGAGGAGGAGGTATTACAATAAATAAAGCATTAAATAATGAAGAAGCAGAGAAGTTGGTGTTGATTTGTCAACACTAAGATGATTTGTGCTGATTTGTCAACACAAAGATGATTTGTCCAAATCCACACAGCTGCTGGGTGGCAGAGCCAAAACTGGAACTTAAGGCTCCCTACTCCTTCCTCTAAGCCACACAGAGCTCATCTACACACCTATATCTGAAAGTAGAATGCCACTCTGTGGTGCTCTGTTCTAGGGAACATCAATGTTCTTGCAAAGAGTCATGGCATATGGTAAGTAAATTTCAGAAAGGCTTCCTTGATAAACTGGCATTTGAGCTAGGGTTTAAAGAACAGATAGAACTGAGAACATGGAAGTGGGCAACTGCACGATGTAAATGGGATAAATTATGAGAAAAGGCCAGAAAAAGGAAATTACGGAGCACAGTCAGTTGGCTGAATGATATGTATACAAAGAGGAGCAGAGGAACTGAAATTGAAAGGGAGTGGAAGTCAGATGGCATCTTAGCTTTATTCAGTAGGCCAGGGGTATCAAACTCATTTTTACTAGTGGTCACATCAGCCTCGCAGTTGCCTTCAAAGGGTCGAATGTAATTTTAGGACTGTATGACTGCAGCTACTTCTTAACAGTGAAGCAAGAGCTTGGCACTGCCGCAAGGTAGAAACAAGGTGGAGGGCCAGATTCAGCCCATGGGCCTTGTGTTTGCCACCTGTGCAGTAGGCCATTAAGGTGATGGATGATTAAAAGTAGGATCCAGTGAAGGTGATGAACAAGGGATAACAGATCACACCTGTGCTACAAAAAAAAACAGAGCTGATGTTGATGCAAGGACAGACTGGTAGTAGAGGAGGCTGGCGTAAAGTCAAGGCCAAGATCAGAAAGCCCTCATCTAGGGAACTTGGGGAGAAAATGGAGAAAAGAGATGGGAGGATGGGAGTGACTGATTAGATGTAAAAGTGAGGTCAGAGATTGAAGTTGAACCTGAGTAGTTAGCACCCTGATTTTCAAACCTTAATCACCACTCTTATCTCCAATTTGTTAAAAATGGAGATCTCCACATGAGATCCAGAGTCAGGGCAGGTCCAAAACTGCATGTAAATAAATAGCCTAGGTCTGTGCTGATCAACAAACTCTGTAACTGGCCTGAAATAAAATAAGTACAAAAGTGGAAGCTACCTATACAGTTTGGTACCAATAACCGATAGTGTTGTATCAGTGGAATCTAATAATTAAAAATTGAGGCTTGATTTCATGTGCATTTGGTTTTATTCCATTTCAGTTTTCTAGTAATTCTGGGGTAGGACCATACTTTGAATACATGGGTTAGCAAAAGAAGAGGAAAACATATGCTCAGAAATGAGAGACTTCCCTATAGCTGACATCTGGCCTCCTGAATACACCAGCTGCTGGGTTCTCCATCACCATGGTCCATGCTACCCTAACCAGGCCCTTGAGCTTCCCTAGGGGTTCACCTAAAAGCCTGGCACCTTCACCATGCTCAATGGCCGAGTATTATCTCCTCACTCCTGTGGCCGGAAATGCTCCCTCCACTTCAAACCCATGCCTATCTCAGCTCCATGTGTAGGCCTAGTGCCTCATGCCAACCCTCCCAAATTGTTTGCTGTTTTCTAGGAAATGTCCCAAAATACAGTAACAGTCTGTGGGATAGAAAAGGAACTGAAAGTAAGCAAGCAGCATTGTAGAAGCTAAGGAGAGAATTTCTTAGAAGGATTATACAGCATGGGAAAAAGGAGTGTTAAGGTGATAAAGCTTTGGAGAGTGGAGGGTAAAGTCTCAGAACAGAGTCATTAGTTGCCTCTGATACAAGAATTTCAGCAGAGTGATGGGGACAGAGATCAGATGGCAAGCAGAGAGGATTAAGTGGATGGAAAGGAGAGAGAGCAGCTTCCTTGAATTAACTTCACAAAACTGTTCTATCATGTGACTGGGTGTTATTTGGAATAGTAATGCTACTCTAAATAATAGTTTTCTCCAAAAATCTCCAAATTCTCCCCTATCTTACTGTCCACTAATGGTTAATATAAATTTGCAGCTATAGAAGCCTCAGATTTTGCCCTGGCTGGTGTGGCTCTGTGGATGGAGTGCCGGCCTGCAAACCAAAGGTTCTCTGGTTCAATTCCCGGTCAGGGCACATGCCTGGGTTGCAGGACATGTCCCCAGTGGGTGGCAAGTAAGAGGCAATTGCACACTGATCCTTCTCTCCCTCTCTTTCTCCCTCCCTTTCCCTCTCTAAAAATAATTAAATAAAATATTTTTTTTAAAGTCTCAGTTTTTGCCTTGCTGAAAATATAGAATAAGTGACATCAATCACTCTTTAAGGCAAAAGGCCACAAAAATATGCAATAATTTTCTTGCAAAAAAAATAATGCAGTGTTGACTTAAGCTTATAGAACATTTGGAAAAGAATAAGCATGGGGGAAAAGTTGAGGGTAAACTGGAGTCTACTTTTGTAAATTTTTTGGATTTGCATCCTACCTACAATGCCAGAATTTGAAACAAAAACACAGGGAAGCATCTTTGCAATTTTTCCAAAGGACCAAATCTTTTAAACTTGAATGTTACAAGATGCCAATAGGATCACTAGCAACCCAAAATGTCCAGATGCTTGATCTCAAAATTAGAAAAGGTATCTGCCTATTTTGATTATTATTTCCTAAAATAAATATAGGGATGGGATATAGGATAAAGGCCAGTCACAAATGCAAAGAGCAGGCTTGAGCCCAGAGTTCTCTGATCCAAGAAAACCATTCACAAACATCTTCACCAAATTCCATTCTTAAGGATGTTCAAACTGTATAAGAAAAGCATGAAGAGCAATGGCATTGTTGAAAGATGGGAATTTTCACTGCCCTTCCTGTGTGTTAGGACTAATTATTTCATTCCCTGGCTTAGACAACTGGTTAAAAGAATAGCTCTGGATATATTCAACTGACTTGACTGTGGTCATGGTCTCACAGATAAACATATATGTCAAAGCTTATCTATCATATTGTATACTTTAAATAAGCAGCTTATTTTATGTTGGTTATACCTCAAGAAAGCTGTTTAAAAAAAATAATCACTCAGAGATATACAACAGGGAACACTCTTAAAACTGATTTCTCAGCATCATCCAATCTGGGGTTTCTCTACTGTGTTGCAGGGAATTAAGAGGCCACAGCAATCAGGGTCCCACCAAGGAAAGAGAAAGCCCTGCAAGTGTTCCCAACAGAGGGAATTTAATAAAGGGAGCTGGTGGCATAGCAGTGGGAGAGCCAAGCAGCCAACTAGGACATGGACTAGCATGACCCACAGTTAACAACAGCAGGAAGCCTCTTCCACCAGCAGGAAGGAGGGGAGAGCCTGGGGCCACAGCGGAAGGTGGAGCAGGGCAGCCCTTCCAGTGAGAGTTGGACCCACAGAAGAGCGAAGTCACCTGGAAATGCAGCCTTGTGGGGTCTCACCCTGGGGAAGGATCGGGAGTGCATGTGGGAGCAGAGTCCTGGGTCTGACACAAAGGTGTTTCAGAAAATAGGGATTACAGAATAAAAGTAAGTTCAAAAACTATTAAAACAAGTGAGGAAACTTCTTTACCACTGGGCTTGTTAGAGCTTTGAATGCTAATAGACTTGAAAATCTCAAAGAGAGGAATATGGCATTAGGTGCTTCTGTGATCTTCTTTTACAGAGCATGTTGGAAAGGTCATGCTCCATGAAACACTATTTGGAAAATGCAATACTCACATTTTACAGACAAGGAAATTTGGTTAAGTGGCTTGAACAAGATATTATAAAAAGAGACAATACTAACACTAGAGGCTAGACTCAAGCTTCCTGAATCTTAAACATGTCTTCTTTCCTCAACTCTGTATTGAATAGGTCTTAAGCACTTCCTAGCACCATCAAGAAAACCAGCTACTTAACCATTCCAGTGAGCAATGATTCACTTTGGTGGTATATGGAATGAGTACAATCTTCTCTGCTGGATTAAGAATAACCAAAGGCACCAACACTACATCAAAAGAACAAATGTAAAAGAGGAAATAAATGCCATAGAGTTGCGAAATGTATTAATGGTAGGAAATGAAGAGAAGAAGGAAAGGAAATGCAAGAGAGAAAGAAGGAAACTAACCTCTACTGGGGACCACCTATATCCTTGCAGCTAAGCTGGTGTCCACATCTTCTAATGACTATACATGTGTGTGTGTAACAATAGCATCAAACAACCTCAGTTAAGTAGAAGGAATAACCAAGGTGCTACATTTGTGGGACTACTTCCCAAGGCTGGTGTTAAGGGATTCTGCCCTAGATAGACACCATAAAAATGCAAAGGTCTTTCCCATGGCCCTCTGGGAGAAACAACTCTCCTAATACCTTCAGCCAAAGGATATGTGCTCCTCAGTATTACCCTCCATTTCGCTCTTGGCTCAGGTCAACATCTATCCTGTCAGAGAGATGGTTAAACCACAGCACATACTAAGGCAGATGTCATGAAACAAAGCTGAATTTCTCAAGCACCCCCCCGCAACTGCCATGGCCCGAGCTCTTCCCTCTTTCTGAGGTTTCATCTTTGCAGGGGTAGAGGGGTGGGGGAGGACATAAGAGGTGTGTAATTTAACTGGAATTCATAGTTGACAGGGAGAAGTCATATCTCACCTGTATAATACTTGTAAAGAAACGTTCACAAGTTCCCAAATATCGCAAATGCATTGCTCACTATTTGTTCAATAGTTCTCTTTGTAGTTACCATGTTGCTTGCTTACATTATAGCATTTTCCCATTTATTTACCATTCATCTGTGTAGCCCTTTCTCATAGAAAACAGCTCAAAGCAAATGAGCCTAATCTATACATCATTTACAAAGACCTCTGGATTTATGGAGTCTTTATAAATTTAGTTTTAATCTGATCTAAACACTCTCTCCTGAGGAAACCTCTAAAGTCCTCTGATCTTACCTTTAGGACCATTAAATAATATTTTTGTGAGTTTCTCAAGCCAAAAGTCATGCTAAGTTTTAATATACATTTCCATAAACAATTGAGAAATATTTAACCCCTCCCCTGCCAACTCCCCAAATTTCAATAATTTACAAGCACAGAATTCCTATAATTCTTACTCATTCTTCAGGCTTCTTTCTTTTACTCCCCCAAATCCTGCCAAGCATGGATCAAACAGAGCACAAGCCAGGGAGAAATTGAATTGCTCATATCTCTCTGCCTGAGGGATTGTCTAGGTACTATGGTGACAGACACCTCAGTGAAAGTATGTGGAAGAAAAAAGATTTTGAAACTCCTAGATGAGAGAGAGGGAGATTTCTACTAGATTTGCTGTCCACACACAGAAGCACAAAACAAGGTGCTCATATTCAATCAAAATTACTCATTTATACACGGATGTGGTAAAACACCAAAAACAAAATATTACTCAACAAAGGCATGTTATTTCTATTTCTCCAACCTCTACATATTTTGAATTTTACGATTTTTATTGATTTGTTTTTCTAGTTAAAGGTATAGCTTCTCCACAGAGGCTTTTGAGGCCAGTGAACTACTCTGTCATTGAATGAATATATGTTGTTATACCTTTGTCCAAGTCCATAGAATGTCTCACACCAATAGTGAACTGTAATATAAACTATGGCCTTTGGGTAATAATGACATATTAACACAGATTCTTCAATTGTAACAAATGTACCACTCAGGTTGGGGTCGTTGCTAGGAAGGGAGACTCTTCCTTTCCCGGGTAGGCAGTATATGGGAAATGGCTGTACATTCCACTTAATTTTTCTGTATGCCTATAACTGCTCTAATAAATAAATTTTTTAAAAAGGCATAGCTTCTGTTTTTAACTTATTCTGATATGAGTGTTCAAATAAAGTCTGGAAAAAACAAAGTCAAGAAAAACTTTTAGTGCTTAATTTTATAGCTTACAAAACTCTGTTTTCAGAATATTTAAATGTAATTCACAGATTTAAAGAAGGGAGAGAAAGTAACTGGTCTCAGAGATTAAGCCAAGCTGATTATAAAAATCTCCCACTGGAATCAGCACATAAAATAGCTCACACCAATGACATGGTTAGTTTATGCTCTGCTGATACACAAATCAGAATTTTTTGCCAGCCCATGTTCATGTACAGGAAACCCACAAGACTGTAAACACAGGAACAACAATCAACAAACGCAGATGTCTAAGGCTGGAAGTCACATTCTGGAAAAGGTGAAAAGGGTAAGTGGCAGAAGAGTCATAATAAGGATCATGGTGGATATCAAAGTTCAGCACAAAGAGGGCCCAGGGGCTCTGCGGCTGGGACACTGTTTTCTGCCTGCTGTGAGCCACTGAACTCCTCCCCGCCACTCCCCTACCCTGGCTCTCTGTTGATGAGAAAACAATCTGAACATAAAACCAGCACTGTGGAGCAAGGATGTTTCAGGCCTAGGACAATCCCAGTCTATCTAGCAGGATCAGTAATCAAGGGTGTGTGCCCAGGAACCCGAAAGTCAGGAAGACTCTCCCACTCAGAACCAGAATCTCATTCTGCAAAAATGTTTGAAGGAGAGTCTTGGACCCAGTTTTTTGGGACTGGGTTAGAGATAACAAAACCACGGGGACCTATCAAGGAATTACCTGATGTAATTTAGATATCATCTCTATTATGGACACAATCTCTTTAATAATAGGCATGGGAAGGGCAGGAAGAGAATCGGTGCCTGCAGACATCAGAGGAACAATGCCACTCTGAGCAATGTGGTTTTCAACTCACTTTCAGAGCAGAAAACAATTCTTTGGGGTCAACAATCCTTCCACATACCAGATGTTTATAGATATGCATAGCTTTTTCTTTGCTAAAAGCAGAGTTCTAGAAGAGAGTGCTATCCACTAATAGAAAACTCCCAAAGTCCAGATTTCGTCATCCTGGCTATTCCCCAAAGCTGTGCTCTTGCATGCTTTTGTAATTTCTCCTCTGTTATCTGCTCATGCCTGACCAACAACCCTATGGCCCTACTCGCCTGATGCATTAGGATCTCTTTGTGGGTCTCCTGGCTGTCCCTCAGCCTTCAGATGTAACAGCAGTGAACAGAAACTGATCCTGAATAAATGTGACATATTTAACTGCAAACACAAGAGGCTAGCTGACATGCAAGAACCTTTAAAGCTCTAAATTCTATGATCTATGAATAATGCAAATTTAACAATAATTTCAAACTTCCTATCAATGATAGAGAAAGCCCAACATAAAAATGAGTTGTCTTTTGCTGGGCACATTTCCCAGAAAAACAACATTATGAAAGGTAGCTGTGGCCTCAGCCATCTCCGGAGTCTAACTTTATCCATAAGGGTGCTGAAATACTTGGTGTTTACAGCAGGGGAAAAAATATAGAGAACAATATATTCAAAACACTACTGATCAAACAAAAAAAATCCCATCAACTTCAGTGAACTACAGTGTCATTTACTTCTAATGCTTGTGTTAGATTAGCAGGTATAACTCTGAAGTTCTGACAGTTTCTGGCATTCTCAAAAACTTTAGAGGTTAACAGCCCTGGTTCTTTAGTAAGTCTAATTTTTACTAAAACAGGAATGGTTTTCCTGCTCCTTGATACAAGTGTCACCAGTTCTATGCATTCCGGGTGAGACTGGAGCCAGTTTCTGGCTCACAAGTTTCCAGGGGGCAAGCATTGGGAAAGAGATGGGAGCCAGAGTGTTAAAGAAGAGGTGAGGGGATTATGGGAGGAAAACCATGTTCAAATAAAAGCAACTTCACTGTCATGATGAAAACAGAGACAGGACAACAGAATTCACTAGCTCTTGGTGGGGAGCACAAAAGAAGACTGCAGCTCTCTGCCATACCAGCCCCTGGGTGACCCAGCTGGTGGCTGGGTTAAGCAAGGGCCTCAGGGAGGATGGGACAGAAAGGTTAATGTGTAATAGCTGTTTACATGCATGGGGACTCTGCAAACTGTTGCTGTCTTAAGGAGTTTCTATATTGATTTCTACTCCTGTTATTCAGATACTTATAGAAGCTTCTAATCAGGAACATAATTATCACAGTAAAATATTGTCTACTCTCCTTCCACTGATGGAAGCACTAAAGTGATGTGACTAAAATTCAAAGAGGATGGGGGGAGGAGGAGAGGATAAGATTCATAATAGAAAAACTAAGAGAAAACTGTAATGGCTTTAAGTTAAGGAGAAATTAAGCATTACATGGACTAATTTATTTTTAAATACAGGATGGGAAGCAGAGAGTGGATGATTGACTTGGGGAAAAGTTCCAGAAAGCTGATTAATTATCCCAGAAATTTTACCCTCTTTATTTTCCTTTTCTAACTCAGCATTTAAACAGATGAGGTGAGGCAAAGATGACAGAGCTGTTATCTTTAAGAGTCAGCTCTACTACCTTTGATACCCAATATTCACCCACCTACCCACTCCCTCTCCCCACCATATTCAAGTAGAATATTAATTTGAAACCCTATATTTAAAGTAGCTAAACTCAGAACACAGTGATGAAACAGAATTATTACATGCTGACCCTTAGGGGTTATTTTTCACTTACTTCATTGTACCACTGAGAATCCTTTCGTCCATGCAAATCAGAGGTAAGCTCTTCAGAAGAGGAACTGAGCATGATTCAGCATATTTAAAAAGGATTTATACCCATTCTTAGAAGGACGACCAGAGGAAACACCATCTGAGGTCTAAACAATGATATCTGCTTGCCCTTTGATCTGAGTTTAAGAACACTTTGTACAACTTTTTTGTTGAAATACCACTGAATTTCACATTTACTCTTTTAAATCTCTTTAGGAAAAAATCTACTCTTCTTTGAACCACACCACTCTCCAGACTATTTTTGCTGTGAGTAGCTTGCAGGCATGGGTTTATTTGCTGCTAACAAAAACCTTCCTTCATAAGTACAGGCAGCTTAAATGAAAAATAGCACCACTGACCCTGTGTTTATGAGAAAAAGACAGTGTAGTGTATCTGGTTACCCATACAAGTAAGAAATATTTCCATTTTTCTTCTAATTTATGTTTCCCAAGAGTAATTTTGTCAGAAGATTGCCAGTATTTTCAGTACAAGTTTCTTATTACTTGCACTAATACATACTGATTCCCTTTTTGAGCATAATTTGAGTTTTTTATTTCATTTTATCCTAGCATCTGGAGTTCAACACCTCATTAATTCAAAATAAATAAATGAAGTCTGAAATGCAGAGATTTAAAGAAATCTTTGCACTGGTCTCAAATGTAATGCATATTACAAATTAATATACATATTGGTAACTAATGCAAAAGAAGTTTATTAATTAAGCGTTATGATAGACATCAAATACCATGAAACCTCAATATCCTAAATGTCTTCACTTATTTACTTATAGGTGTACCATCTCTAAATTATCACATTAGTCACATATAAATTTTAAGTGAGACAGATGCCTATGTTTTCATTAACTCAATCTTTATTAAGCAGCTCTTATGTGCTCGGTATTATGTTAGGAACTTACATTACAACAGTAGATAAGCCTGGTTGCCTTTTGAGGCTGATATCCTAGAGCCGTGACAAATAAATGAGTAAGCAAATTTAAAAAGAAAAAATATACTCCTTGTGATAAGTGCAACCAAGGAAATAAACAGGGTGCTGTGATGGTGAAGAAGGGGGTGGGGGGAGGGAGTTCTGATTCCTGTGGAGTGGTTAGAGAAAAGTTTTCTCAGAAGGTGAATTTTGAGCTAAGACCTGAAGGGTATTTCAGGATACTTCTCCAAGGTCACCAAATTGGCAGCCTTGTTTATTAGGCTGCCAAGACATTTTTAGCATTAGAAAACAAGTAGAAAATGGCATCTGTGGCCCTGATTGAATGCAGGTTCATGAGTAAACCAGCTTCCCCTGGCACTCTGCACACCAGTTAGCACTTAGGAAGTTATACACCCCCAGCCTGTTCACCTGGAGGGAGTTTAAAACAGTCAGCACAAACAACAGTGACCAGCATTTGGGGTTTGCAAGAGAAATTAGTGCTGTTGATTCATACTTCCTGATAATCGCTCTAGCTGACAAGGATCAGAGTTTTTTTTCATGTATTTCTTTTTTTTAAGGATTGTATTCATTTTTAGAGAGAGGGAAAGGGAGGGAGAAAGTGAAGGAGAGAAACATCCATGTGTGAGAGAAACATGTATCAGTTGCTGGGGACCTGACCCACAACTCAGGCATGTGCCCTGACTGGGAATCAAACTGGCGGCCTTTCAGTTCTCAGGCCGGTACTCAATCCACTGAGTCACACCAGCCAGGGCTAAATGTATTTCATGAGTAAATTATTCCTCAGCCCCAAGGAAAAATGATTTTTACAGCTATGTTTCCCTTATATTTCCAGTTTATAGTCTATCTTACTCATTGGATATAAGAGTAGTTTAAAGCACAAAACTGTAACATAGATCTTTCTGTAGGCTCTTTAATAGAAAAGTCATGCAATGCAGCAGCTAACATGCCATCAACACAGATTAGGAAACCTGTGGAATTCTCCCAACATCCTTCTTTAAAGAATCCACACTGCTAAGCAATTACTTTCTTCAAATGAACTGTCCTACTCAGAGCCATTTTAGCCTCTTATTATGAATCCCCCTTTCCTACTGCGAAATGGATTAAGATGAAATAGAATTGCTTGACTAGCAGGTGTCATGGTTTTATGACTTCAATTCCACTTATCTGGAAAAGGTTTTCTCCTCTAAGTAGCCAGGTGGAGTCCAGGTCTGGACCTACAGATTAGTACTTAACAACTTATAATCAGAAAGCCCAGTGGCTTGACATAAGGGGCTTGGGGCAGCATTCCCTACCCATGAATTTCTTTCAGTTCCATATCAGCCTGGGAGGGAGGGAAGGGTTAAATTAACACTAGTAGTATTGAATTCTCTTGGAATATGTAAATTTTCAGTGGTATTTTTTGGATCTTTAACAATCCTTTATGAAAAAAAATGAAAGTATCCCTAGGGAGACACTATGTTAAACCATCACTTTAGCAGGATTAGTTGGCAACCAACTTCAAGCAGTGGGACTCAGAAGCAATGTGCACCTGTAGACCAGGAAAGGTCAGAAAAGTAAGGCAGGAGGAGAATTTGGAGGTCATTAAACACAGTAAATGTCAGGGTACTTTACAAACTTGCCTCAGGCCAACTCTCACAATTTCAAATACAATCTAAGGCAGTAGTTCCCAAACATTGAGATCACTTGAGGATCCTTAAAAATACTGATGCCTGGGCTCTACCACACACATTCAGATTTAATTGATATGGGTATCACCTGGGCATCTAGATTTTTTTTTTTTTTTTTTTTTTTAAGCACCCAGCTGACTCAAATGTGTAGCACCATTTGGGAGCCATTAACATAAGGAAGCACTGCTCTTAATCATGTACTGGGATGATTTATTGACTTCCTTCAGCCATCAGAATCTCCTAAACCAGTGCTTGTTGATCGTGGTAACACATTAAAAAAGCCTGGGGCACAGAGAGAGAGAGAGAAAGAGAGAGAGAGAGAGGGAGAGGGAGAGGGAGAGAAGGAGAGACAGAGAGGGGAAGGGAGAGAGACCACCCTCAAAGCCTCTGACTTACTTGCTGCAAGGAGAAGCCCCAACATCCCTTAGTCCTGTTAAGTGTCCTCAGGTATGCTAATGGGCAGCCAAGGTTGACAATCACGGTCCAAACGCAGGAACTGTTTTTCCGCAGACTACAACAAGATTCTCTACTTCCACTTTGTCCAGGTTGGGACTACCCACAGCAGGCAATAAAACATTTCCCCAAGACCGTCAGGGAAATCTGGGGGAGGTGGGGGGTGAGGGAGAGGGCAAGAGGCGGAATTTACTAAACCAGAAGAATCAGAGATGTTAGAATAAGGAACAGAGCTTGTCCTCTGTACCCCGCCCCCCAAATTTTATTGACTGGCAGGAGAACTTCCTTAGAATGCTTCCTGGAAGTAGCTCAACCTTGGATTCGGTTCCAATAAATTGTGAAAATTCTTGTCCAACCAGAACCCCTGGCACTGCAAGTAGCAGGATTGGCAGGCCTTGAGCCTGTGAGATTCTGATTCACGAATTTCCCAGGAGGATTTCTGCACCACTCGGATGCCAATCGTCCTGCTGCACATCCCCAGCCCCTGCGCCCCAATTCTTCCTTTCTTCCCCTAAAATTCAGCGGAGTTAAGGATAATCCTATAGATAGACTCTCAAAGAACTCGCCAGAATATTTTACATGGTAGTCATTCAAGTAAATAATGTCCTTAAATGACAGACGGAGGTCTTTGACTTGGCTTGGCGACGTGCGTGCTTCTTTGGCAAGTGTCTGCTAACCCACTTTGGGGCCTGGGCAGAGCCACGCGTCCTACGGGAAAGGAAGCACGCGGAGACGCACCTTACAGTGTCGCTGCACCCACTCCGGGCGTGGCTACTGAACCCTGATTTCTCCCGGTGGAGAGCGCATCCCCGCCATCCCTTTGTGTACGTTAAACTGAGCTAGCTTATGAACGAAGAAGTGCACAAATCGGCGGCATTGACTGGGGTGGGGGGCCACCCTTACCGCCTTCTCATTTACAGATTAGAAAACTTGGGAGTGGGGTAGGGGGAGGCTACGTAACTTCGTCGGGGTTCACCACAGACACTTGCGGAGCCCGATTTAGCCGCCCTTGAATTTCCATTCTGTTGCCTGGTAACCGGTTCAAACCAGCTCAGCGCCCAACCCCGGCCCCCTAACCCGCATGCTTTCTCTGCCCGTAAACGTTGGGCAGCGTTGATCAGAAGTTCAGCCTTTGGGGCATTGGCCAAAGGCATGGAGAAACGTCACTGGATTGGTTACCCTAGAGTTGGGCTAGAAATCCAGCCCCAAACCAGCGCCAGCCCCGCCGGGCCGGAACTGGAGCGCCTTCTGCGGTCCCTTTAGGCACCTTCCTCTGAAACTCTCCTTCCCCAGTTCCGTGGATGCCACTTAACACAACCACATAAAGCTTTCAAAGCTCTCAGCGGCTGTCGGACTCCCTAAAACTCCCGGTGGGAAAACTGGCACTAAGGGCGTTAAGGGTGCAAAAGGAAACAGGAGGGGAAAGAATGTCGAAGGGCCTTCTCGTTCCCAGCTGACTACACTCGGGCCGGACCTTCTTCTACAGTCTAGTTAACTTGGCCCAAGCCGGACACTCTTGGAGAAATCGCGCTGAACGTGCTCCGGGCGCCCGCAAAGACGCACCTGCGTGGCGCCCCACCTCAACCAGTGCGGCGCCTCCCCTGGCGGCAAAGTGCCGCCAGGCCCGCGGCTGTGGGGGCTGCACGTGCCGCCCACCGCCGCGCAGGTGGCAAGAGCGCGACCCGCCCATTCCCGCGCTCCCACCTCTCCAGCCCCCACTCGAGCGCCAAGGGCTCTCCACCCTGTCAGCCTGCACAGCCCCAAGCCCGGAACACAGGAAAACAGGGGTTGTTCTCGTACGCTGCCCCAGATCCTTACCCAGGTTCACAAAGCTCATAACCATGTCTGCGTCGTTGAGGAAGGCGCTATCCTGCGCGCTGGTCAGTTGGGACGTGCCGCTGCCGCCAGGTGCCGGGGCCAGGAGGCTCTTACGGTTGTGGGGGTGCGCCGCTCCGAGAGGTTGCTGCCGGGGCTGGGACGCGCTGGCCCCTCTCGGGGGCCCGGACTGCCGCCTCTCCTCATCCGACGGCCAGCCCTCGTCGTCGTCGTTGGACAGGGCATTGTACAGATCCAGCATAAAGAGTGGCGCGGACTTTAGCCGCCCGGGAGGGGGCTCCCCGCGAGGCTGCTGCTGCGGGAGTGCAGCGGGCTGCGGCGGCTGGAGGCTGTGCACGGGTCGGGGCCGGTGAGGGAGCCCCAGGACCGACAGGATCTCCTTCTGCATCTCCCGCTTCTCGTGCGTCTTGAGCCGGCGGTAGAGGAAGCCGGAGGAGGAGGACGGCGGCGGCTGCTCCGCGTGGCCCGGGCTCCCGCCATCCGCAAGCAGCGCCCCACGGCCGGTGGCGGCGGCGGCGAGCAGGGGCGGCCGCAGCGGCGGGGGTCCGCAGCAACTGCACAGAAGCCCCCACCACCAGCACAGCCACTGCGCCCTCCGTCCCAGCCCCGGCATTCCCGCCCGGCCGGGCTGGGCCCGTGGGCCCCGCGAGGCGTGCAGCCGGGGAGCGAGGCCGGAGCGCGGCCGGAGCGCTGCCGCTGTGGCCCTTGGCGAGAACAGCCCCCGCCACCTCTCGGCGGGCTCGCTTCCCCTTCCTGGCACTCAGTCCTTATCTCTCATGGTCCACTGGGGTGCCCCCAATTGCCCGGGATGCGTGGGGGGGGGGGGCAGGCGGCGAAGGGGGAGATCCCCGGGAGAACCGCACTCCCGCGCAGGTCCCTAGAAGCGCAAGGTACAGGCCAGGTGCGTCAGAGTCCGGGCTGAGCTATGGCCCGCGCCCTCGTCCTAGGCAGGTCACGGAGCTGTAGCTCTCCGGCCTCGCTGCCCGCTCACGTGCGCTAACTCACGCCCCACTGAGTGGGACCTCTCACCAGCTGGAGGTGATGCCGGGCAGCATCCCCGCGCACGTCTTTCCTTGGCTCGCACAGCCTCCCTGAAGTTTACCCCGCCGTAGGGCCCAGGCTGTGGTGACAAGGAGTCCGGAGATGCCAATCTTCTGCGTGAGGCTTAACTCCTTTCTCGCTCACAAATCCTCGCCCCTCCGCCCTCCAGCAGTGTCGCTCCCCCTCAAAATCTCCACGCGCTGCTCTATTCCCCAAGCGGAGGCAGCAAGGATCTTCCTTTCCGTTCAGTGCTGTCCCGGCTGCCCTGCAAACTCCGCTCACAGAAAGGATGAGAGGGAAGTGGGCCGGTGTGCGGAGCAGTGACCGCGGCGTCTGCGCCGGAATTCGCAGTCTCCCGCCTCTCGACGCTGCGCTCTCTGCAGCAGCCAACGTGGGCTTTCTGGTGCGCTTCTCGCTCAGGTACCACACTCCAGCCCACTGGACTCCCCGCCCTCTCGGGTAACGGACAGGCGGGCAGCCAATGGAGAGGCTCGTCTCTCCCATATTTAAAGAGGCCCGCCCCTCCTTTCACTCCCTCTCTCCTGTGAAGCGTAGCCTAGGCGGCGCGTAGGTTTCAAGTGCACATAGAATTTTAGGAGGCACCCAAGGAACTGCAAGGTAGCAAAGGCGAAGAAGTCATCACTAGTGAAAATGACCTGATCAGAACCTCAATGTGAACCTTTCTCTTTTACGATCACACAAAGTGATGCTTTAACTAAGTAAGAGCAAAACCAGCTGTTAAATCAATGCTGCCTGGATTGAGGAAGAACCGAAAAGTGATAGTTTTCCCATTCTTGTCTTAGTTTCTCTTATTGATGTAAAGTAGGCTTTTAGCGGACACGTGGCTTCCAAAGGCAGCTGCTGCAAGTTAGGACACACCCTTCCAGAAGCTGCTCACAAACTGGCCGTGGAGAGGGCCAAATATAAGCCAGACCCAGTGTCTGGAGAGTTAGGGCATGTGCCAAATGTTTTGACTTATCTCTTCATTTGGTCTTTGGCTTGGCTTCTTAAGCTAGCACCCCAAAAAGAGAGGCTGTAATCATGTATATAATTAAAAAGCCCCCTCCCCCACCTTCCTGAAAATGTTTCAATGCTTCTCCAGTTTGTTAACATTGCATTTTACTGTATTGAAATACAGTAGATGCTGGATACTCTATGCCAGATAAATAAAACTTGAGGCAATGTGGTAAAACTAATTCCCCTAAGGGTAGGAACTTGGCATGTTCCTGTTCGGTGCAGTAGACAGGGCCCTGAAATTCAGATTGCTGTGAGCATTAGACAAGATTGAGTTTGTAAAACACATATTTTACTTTCACGACAGTCACACTTCTCAGTCAAAGACACTGCCCACTCTGCCAAAACCACCACCACCATGGCCTTTCAGGATGCAAATTTATTTGCTTTATACTAGCCAAGAATGTTCAGTAATCTATGGACCCTGGGCAAACTCACTTAAAACATTAGAATCTTTTACCTCGTGAAAAGTGTTCAGAATAGAAAACAAAAGTCTGGCAGTCTTAGTTCAATAGTCCAAGGCATTTGAGAGCGAGAATATGGGATTCATGGGATTCATGGGCTTTATGAGATCATGGGGTTTCTGCTGATCCAAAACTTATTAGCATTTTTATCTTATTTCAAAGAATCTGTTTTCACATGGCTGAGGGTCTTTACCTCTCACCCTCCCATCATCCATCAGATTGTGCTTTCTCCTTCTGTCTTGGCCCATACACAGTGGTCATTTAAGACACTCTTTAAATCTACAGGTGTCCCATAGCCATTGAGCTCAGGTAAGACAGTTTTAGTGATACTGGAGGCCAGTCTGTAACCATCTGCTGGGATTCTTTTCATCTGAAAAGAGAATACCTCACTACTTGGTCTGGGATGCTAGGACCCTTGGCATTCAAGAGCCTACATCACATTTTTCTCTGTGCGGGACTTGTTAGGAGCATAAAATCATTGCAGTGCATAAAATCACAGCAGCCTAGATTTCTAATCAGAAGATCTGAAATCTCAATAAGTATATGTAGGCTTCCTGCCAAGTTCCTCTTTTCTCAAACTTTCACCTTCTTTTCAAGACTTCTAGTGATACATTAGCAGAGTAAAAGCAGTTCCAATCTATAAGGGCAGTGGGGAAAGGACTAGGAAAACTGTAAAAACCCTGAGGATAGAAATATGCATCTAGGTAGGGCTATGCCATTTAAAATACAGAAGCAGACTGTGACCCATCCCTATGCACCTTTTGTAAATGCATATATGATCTAGTGGTAAAACACACACACACAGTCATCCCATTTTCTCAGATACTTGGTAAGAGGTAGATGCACCTATATGACAGGGATCTAAAATGGCATTTAGCAATTTATTACCAATTAAAAACATCTGAGCAGCAACCCTGATTGAGGTCTGCCATGGTCTCCCCATCCCCACCAACGTTGTCTCTCCATTCTTGTATAGTTCTAGAAAAGGGAGGCGCTGGTGATGAAGGGAAGAGCACGCAACTCTGTGAAGAGCCAGAAAGAAAAATATCTGAAGTGAGTTATGAAAATGATCCTAAGGACAGTGACATTCAACTGAGGGCCACAAAGGAGGATATGCTCCAAGCATGTGCTCATGATTGTCAGAAAAACAGTCAGAAATGCCCTTGGTTCCATTATGGACAAAGGATATGAAGAGATGAGATTCTAAAATTTTAATAACCTCAAAATTTGGGACCACTGCTTTTCCAAGCCAATTGGAACTCCTGGTGTGTAAGGAACCCCTAACCACCACTTCACCCACTCCCTGTTTCCGTGAGCCATCCCCATCACGCATCCTGGCACTCCCATGAAGTCTCAGGACAGGGAGCTGGACAAAGAACAGATGTGATTCAGGCCAGATGGTGTGAAGGGAGAGGAACAAGTCTGGCTTTGGAGTTTGCTGGAATGTGTGAACGAACTGGAGAAAAATCAGAGGTAACTTCGCCCCCTGCAGGACACCAAAATATTGCTGCTCCTTCCTCTGCACTGGACAAGCTTCATTAAGTTCTCTGCAACTGTCACCAAAACATCTGGGTGGAAAGAGAAGGAACTGGGTCAAGAAGCCGGATATGGGAGCCAATCCATACCAAACATCTGGTTGCTTGGCTGACATTTCATGCAGATGGCTGTCAATTTTCTGGAAATAGGTTGCCTGTCTCACTACCGCCCCCTTAATGAAGGAGTGAAGAACCTTCACCATTAAGCACAGGTTCATCCCGTGCCTCTGGTGATACTGGGGCTAGGGTGAGAATCCTATACCCAAGCGTTCAGTAGTGCACAGGGTAATTCACACAACACATTTCTGAAAGCAGCAATTATCCTTGTTCCCTTTTATATTATGAGGGTCTCTATTGTGCATTTATAACACACGTGACTAAATAATTTGCTTTTAAAAGATGCTGTTTTTTAACTTGATATGTTAAATATGCTATACTTTTCCTTTGAATTATATTATTAGCAATAAAATGCAATCGCAGTCTGATTTTATATTAAAACAAACCTTGGCACCTTTCAGCTGACTTTCCTGAAGATGTAAGTTGCTGCTTTTAGAATTAATTTAACATATAAGTGTTATAGCCATGCTACTCTTGTGTCAAAAAGCCTGAGGTCTGGTCACCTTGAATCTTCGGGAAAAACTCCACTTAAAATGACTACATTTTTATCTTTAATATTAATGTAAGGAGTTGGGTATTTCTTAATATTAATTTCTAAATATAATAATTTGCTCAAATTTTTAAAATACCAATTTGGAGTCAAGTAAAAAGGGAATATGTTAAGTAAATATTTGTAGAGTATGAGAAATGAAAATTGGAGAGTTAAATAAATATTGCTTCTGAAAGCTACACCTGTAAGGCAGCCTTCAAAATATGTGTCTCATCCAAAGCCTGTGGTAACATTTACATTCACTCACACTTTCCTTTCACTGTCAACTATTCAAAAATGCTGGGTATTCACACTTCAAAATATCATTCGAGTCATCATATTTTCCTACTCATGAAGGACATCTGGTGGCAAAGTGAAAAACTAATACATAAACCTGTTTCCAGAGATTTTTTTCCACACTATAACCCAAATAGCAATACTGTTCCTTGTGTATCCTTCCCACTTTTCACACAAGCTCATATCTTTATCATTCTAGGATTTAGGCTGCCTGCATTCTATTAAAATGAAGTCTGTAAAAACATCCAGGTAATTTGATTTTTAAAATTTTCATTGGATAATTGACATGTGTAGACTAAGTCTTTTTTTTTTTTTTTTTAACTGGGCAAAACAATGCTTAACACATTTCCATGACTAGCTCTACTATCCCTGAAGAATTTTATTTCATTAAGTCATAGCTACACTGGGTAGTGCCTGAAGCTTCATAGCCTGTGCTGGCTTCTGAACATCACTCCATCCTGTGGACCCCTGTGAACCCCATGTCCTGGATGTGTCTCTGGTGTGTCAACTATGAGGTTTTATGAAAATATGACACTATCGTGTTGCCAATACTTAACTAGCAGAGCTATGACCAGAAGTGGGGGTGGGGAGGCAAGGGAAACCACACTAGGTGGATAAACTCAGGTTAAAATGAAGATCAAGGCCATCTTTTAAAGAGGAAGTTTGAAATGTTTATCAAAGGGAGGGCAGACATTGATACTAATTATAGTATGCATTCATTTATTCAGCAAATATTTGAATGCCCACTATGTGCCAGGGGCAGTGTTCTAGGTTTTGGGGTACCAAAGAGTCAGAGATCCTTGCCCTCATAGATTCTAGGAAGAGGATATTGACAATAAACAAAATACTAAGAAAATTTATTGTAATAGGCAGAATGTTGTCCCCCATGCTTTTTGCTGTTACACACCTGTGAATATATTACATTACAAAAGGGACTTTGCAGCTGGAATTAAGTTTGCTAAACAGATGACCTTAAAGCAGGAAGATTATCCTGGATTATCTGAGTAGGCCCAGTGTAGTCACAAGGGCCCTTAAAAGCAAAAGAGGAAGACAGATGAGATGTGGTGGCCCAAGGGGGACTCAACCTGCCTTTGCTGGCTTTTAAGTTGAAGGGGCCACCAGCCAGGGAATGCAGGTGGTTTCTAGAAGCTAAGAGCAAACCTCAGTAGACAGCCAGAAAGAAACTAGGGACCTTTCAACAAACTGAATGAGTCTGGAAGCAGATCATCACTCAGAGACTCTGGATAAGAAACTCTCTGGGCAGCTGATGCCTTGATTTCAGGCTGCAGGGACCCAGAGCAGAGAAAGCAGCCAAGCCTACCCAACTTCCGATCCACTGAAATATGAGACAGTAAGTCTGTGTTGTTCGAGGTACTACATGTATGGTACTTTGTTTTGCAATAACAGGAAACTAATACGTATGCAGTGTGGTGATGAGTGCTGTGGAGAATCGAACAAGGAAGGGGGATGGTCAGGAAAGGCTTCACAGGGAGGCAGCACTTGTGGGCAGACCTGGCAGACTAACAAGAAGCAGCCATGAGGCTCTCTAGGGGAAGAGCTTTCTAGACCATAGAAACAGCACAAAGGCTCCGAGGCAGGAAGAGGAGCAAGGAGGGCGGTGAGACTACAGCAGAGGAATGAGAGAGACTAATAGCAGGGATTTCTATCAGAAGGCCAAAGAGGGTAGAAATTGGGGGCCAAGGTGGCATAAGCTTCTTGTAAAGGCTTCAGCTTTTAAAAAGCATCATAAGATGGCCCAACAATATGGATAAAACTCAAAAACATAATGTTGTGGAAAAAGTCAGATGTGACATAACACTGTTAGTATAAAATTCAAAACCAGACTAATGGTTTTGACCAGAAGTCAAAACCTGACTAGAAGTCAGGTTAGTGGTTACCTTTGTAGATGAGGAAAGTAGAAGTCAAGAGTGAGTAAAACCAAGGGAGGTTTCCCAAGAGTTGGACTATTTTATTACCTGGGTAGTAATGTTTATATGGAACTGGTCCATTCTAACAATTCATTGAGTGATACGCATGTGATTTGTACACTTTTCTGCATGTATGTTATGACACAATAAAGAATTTGATTTAAAAACAAGTAAGTGAGTGACTACCATGACCACCAACAAAAAGCATGAGATGGGTGAATCATTGGTTGGTTTTGAGCACAGTTCTGTAAGCTGACTTAAATGTTAAGAGAATCTCTCCAGCCACTGTGTTGAAAACAGACTATATTGACAGGGAAGAATCACGAAAACGAGCTAAGGAATTCTTGTTAATGTTCAGTCAGAGATGATGAGGGCTTATTCGGGACCTCAGATACAAGCATTGGAGAGAGAAAAGTGATTGGATTTTGGATATTTTGAAGGCAGACCCCAATGCCAAGAGAATGTATAAATTGCACAAGATATGACAACTTCTCCCCCAGTATGGGGTCAGAAAAGCATGGTTTTCCCCCATTGCACAGGCTAGGGTAGGAGTGTGAATTTCCTGTGACTGAGGAAAACAGTGTTCATGCCCTACTGACTGTCAAGGAACAGCCTGAGGGGCTTTAGTCCCCCAGAATCCCCACCAGCACTGTGCTGCAAGAGCCACTCAAAGCCAGCAGAGTATTTGCTACCCAAGAACAGCTTCAAGACAAGACCTGATAGCCTTGCACAAAGGTTCCCTGTGTAATAACATAATGGTTGCATCATTGAACATGAAATTTCTTTGTATAAAGTTTGGTCATTAAGAATTAAATTAATTTTAAAAGGACTCCTATAAATGTGGTATCCTGGGTGGTATATTGGAGCAGGAAAAAAAAAGGACAAGGGGGAAAGCAAATGGAATCTGAACAAAGTATACTTTGTTAATAATAATGCATCAATATTGATTCATTAGTTACAACAAATGTACCATAACAATTAGAAACAATGAGGATGGGATATACAGGAAACTTCTGTACTATCTTTGCAACTTTTCTATAAATCTTAAATACAGATTTATAGTAAAATAAAATAAAAGGTTTATTTAAAAAACATTCTAATACCATTCATTTTAGAATGTAATAATTAAAATTTGGCTGCCTCCTCTGCCAAAGATAAAGTAATATCTTTATCCCAATTAGATTCATAATAGCTAATGGCTCTGCGCACTTTTTTCAATCTATTTTCTCTCTTTTTCAGATGGGGTGAATTCGACTGAGGTGTCCCAAAGTTCACTGATTCCATCCTTCTTCATCATCTCCACTCTACTAGATCCCATGCAAAAGATTCTTAATTCTAAATAAAAATCCACTCTAAATAAAAATTCTATTCTAAAACTTCCATTTGATCCTTTTTTTCTAACTTTGATTTCTTTGCTGAGATTTTCTACTCTTTCATTCATTTCCAGAGAATTTGTAATTGACTGTTGAGTTGTTTTTATGACAGCTGCTTTTAAATCCTTGATAATTTGGATAATGTGCGAAAAATTCAATATCTCATTGATCTCACTATTGGGTCTCAGTCCGTTGACTTTTCTCATTCAAGTTGAAATTTCCTTGGTTTTTGGTATGACAGATGACCTTTCTTCTTCTTTGTTGTGTCCTGGACATTTTGTCTCTTATGTTAACAGTCTCTGGGTCCCATTTAAATCTTTGACTTTATCAGGCAGTCGCCCTGCTTAAGTTTAGCATGCAGATCCTGGACTACTTTTGTGGGCCATGGTTCCAAGTGCAACTTAATTTTCAGGGCCTTTGTGGTATTATTTGGTCTGTGTGATTTATCTGGTGTTGTTGGGGTTCCCATAATCACTGCAGGTGCCATCGGAGGGGCAGAGGGTCTTCCCCAATCCAGGCCAGCAGGTATCTCTCAGTGGGTCAGGAGCAGCCTTCATGGATAAAGAGTCTTTCTTGGAGCCAATTTTTAAACACCCACAAGTTGATTACCCATCATAAAACGTTAGTTCCAGGACAGCTTTCTGTAATGGCTGCATAACAAGTGTGGTCACTCCTTCTCCCTGTTGATGTATACATGTTGATCATTCCTTTTACCTGGAAAAGCCAAATCTGCTCAACAAGATTCATTTAGTATATTTCAGAAATAAGTAGAAACTGCTATTTGGGCTTTGACATGGCATTATTTTCCCAAGTTTCATACAGAGACTGCTGAATTTACTCTGTGAACAAATGAACTGGGGTGGTGGGCAGAACAGGCAACTAATAACTAACTTGTAAGTCGCTATCCAGATAACCAGTCTGATTTCTGCAGGTGAGAATCCACTACACTTTATTTCACCGAGTCAAAACTCTAGACTGTAAGCCCTGTTGTACCCCAGCACATAGCATGGTGCCTGGCACATAGTATGGAGCTAAATAAACATTTGTTTAATGATAGTATTTTATGGCTAAGGCATTGGGTGGGGAAAGAGAACACATAGAACACCTTCCTGATCACATGCTTTCTCTACCATGAGGAGACCCCAATGCCTAAAAAATTATGTGCATTTATAATAGTTAAACTAAATTACAGCCAATGATAATAAATATTAAATTATTCACTAAATATAACCAAAATGTCAGGGCTTTAAAACTATATTATCCTCTACCTATACATACATTAGCATTGGATAACAGAAACTAATTTTAGCAGTCACCTCAACTAATGTATATAAATCACATTCCTAAAAATGAGACTTTTATAAAGAAAGAAAACTAAAACTAAAATTTGCCAATACACCTCAGAGTGAAATGTTATTTAAGGATTAGTAAAACATTTATTTTCCTAGCATGTGAATAGGATGCTTGTTCTCATAATTTTCCTTCACGTCCTACCCCAGAACTGAATCTTCTGGCATCTGCAACAGGTTTTTTTCAACTACATACATACACCTGTTTCAAATTCAGACTCCCCAGAATCAGTAAAAGAAAGCTCTTCCAGATGACAGCAGGATGGGACTTCTGTGAACCACACACTTTGCAAAGGAAAGAAAGGGGTCTGTCTCTGTCATTACAAGTGAGCTGAAGGGAAATAAAAATGTTACTTGTATTAAATTAATAAAATGATGTTACAAGTTTAGGAAAGTGTCTGTTTCATGTTAAGCATTTTACCATAACTACCTTTGTTCTATGTAAGTTTATCCACTTTTTAGCAGAGGAACTCAAGAATCATTCTTTTCAAGATTGCTGTGTTCTAGTTATGCAAGATGAATGAGTTCTAGAGATCTGCTGTAGAACATAGAGCCTATAGTCAACTGTAGTATGTCATGCACTTTAAAATGTGTTAAGAGGGCAGGGCTCATGTTAAGTATTCTTTTTTTTTAAGGTTTTATTTATTTATTTTTAGAGAGAGGGGAAGGAAGGAAGAAAGGGAGGGAGAGAAACATCAATTTGTGGTTGCCTCTCATGTGCCCCCAACAGGTGGCCTGGCCTGCAACCCAGGCATGTGCCCTGACTGGGAATCGAACTGGCGATCCTTTGGTTCACCGGCCAGCACTCAATCCATTGAGCCACACCAGCCAGGGCCTTATTTTAAGTATTCTTACCAAAAAAAGGGAAGGGGAATATAAGGAAATTTTTGGAGGTGATGGATATGTCTATTACCTTGATTGTGGTGATGATGCCATGTGTGAATGCATATGTCCCAACTCACTGAATTGTATACATTAAATATATGCAGCTTTTTTATATCAATTATACTTTAATAAAGCTGATTCTTTTAAAAAATTGTTAGTTCTTTCCTTTCCTACTCTAAGTATATTTCACTCAGCAAAATCTCAGGGTCTCAAAGGGGTACCTCCCAGAGAAGCTCAAGCTTGGGGATAGTACAGGTTCAAGAGGGGCAGCTGACAAAGTAGTCAGGAGCCTGGTTTTTGTTGCTGAACCTGGAAAATGAGCTTATCACCCATGAGCCAGAGTAGACTGTTGAACCTACAGAAAAATCCTCAGCACATCATTTGGCAAACACATGTCGTGCCCCTGCTGGGTCTGCAGCAGGTCTATAAGGAGGGCCCTGGGTTTTACTGATGAAAAGAAGAGCTTCCAGCCCTCAAGAAGCCTGTGGTCTCTTGTGGAGATGGATGTGCAAAAAACTTTCAACACATCATGGCAAGTGCTACACGGGAGGTATGTAAAATTGGTCAGTAATATTCAGAAGAGGGTATTCATGGGCCAGCCTGAAGGAGTCAGGCTGAAAAAGGAAGGCTCTGTGGGCTGAAAAAGTGGTTAAGGAGGCAAATTTCTAAGTTGAGATTTGGAGTATGACTGTGAGATTGTTCGTTTGCTCAAATATTTACTAAGTACTTACAAACTGTTTGGTACTGGGTATACAAGTGTGAACAAAGCAGACATGGGCTTTGTCTTTATAGGGTTCACAATCCAATGAGGTAGACAATAGATAAATGAACAAAACTGTAATTGCTAGTTTATATAAATGCATGAGCAGACTGCAGGGGAAAAGTGAGGGAAAGCATTTTCAGCTGAAGTAACAGCATGCTCAAACATCTGGAAATAAAGAACTCGGAACACTTATGAAAAACAACAAGAGCCAATGCAGCTGACTTACACAGTAAGTACAGGGGAATGCAATGAGCTGAGGTTGAAAAGATAAGCAAGAGACATATCATACAGGATTCTGAGGAATTTAGATATTTCCCAGAATAAAGGGATAGCACCAAAGGGTTTTAACCAAGAGAAACACATTCTCATAAAGTATTTTAAACTAGTTAGTTGGCTGCTTTGCACAAGAACAAAAAAGCCAGTAGGAGGTTATTGTAGTAAGCCAGGTGACAGAAGATGGTGGCTTAGATTAGGGTGGAGACAGTAGAGAAGAAGTGGATTGATTGGACATATATTTGAAGGTAGGAAATTATGGGATTTGATGATAGATTAAAATCGGATATTGAAAAAATACTGCATGAATGAATTTAAATGTTTACACTATTTTTATCTTATTATAGCTAGCCACTGAATTTCATTAAAAAAAATGGGATATTGAGGAAGAGGAGGAATCAAGGATTTTATACGTGGGCAAACAAAGTGGCTGGTGACATCATTTATTGACATGGGGAACTCTGGAGAGAAGTAAATTAGGGAGAGGGGAGTTGGAAAACAGGAGTTCCACTTCCAGTCAGGCATAGGTAAACACAGCTTGCCTTCTTGCACGGCCACAGCAAAAATTACAACTAAATTACAAAACAACTACCAGAGTCATCAGAAAATCAAGCTGTATGGAAGTCTGACAACCAAGGAATTAAAGAAGCCACATTCATCCAGATGGTTAAGAGGAGCAGAGATGTGAAATGGGCAGTCACACATCCACGTATGGTGGCTAAAAATCAGGAGGGATGCCTCAGGAGGGAGGGATCTCAGCCCTACATCAGACCACTCAGTCCAGGATTCCAGTGCCAGGAAGATAAGTCCCCACTAACTTCCAGCTGTAAAATCCAGTGGGGGCTGGGCCAGCAGAGGAACCTAGGATTCTCAGGAGACTCTTCTTAAAGGGTCCACAATGGTCTCAGGACTTACACAGACTCACTCCCTCTGGGCTCCAGCCCTGGGGCAGCAGCTAGAACGTCACCAGTGGCATATGGAGAAAAACTGAAGTGTCTGGCATCAGGGCAAGTGCTGAGGACAGCTTCCTCCCAGACAAATCTCCAGAGGCCAGGCAGCAGCATTATCTCCTTTATGAGCCATCCCCTACACAGAACCACAGAGCAGTGACACCATATCAGAGACTCCATTAACCTGGTAGACATGCTCTGGTGATTACCTAAGGCTCTTCCCCCATACAACTTATTGGTGTGTTTTTCTACAATAGACCACACTACTAAGACAGGGAATCAAAGCAGCTCTACCTAATACATGGAAACAAACACAGGGGAGGCTGCCAAAATGAAGAGACAAAGACACATGGCCCAAATGAAAGAACAGAACAAAACTCCAGAAAAAGATCTAAACAAAATGGAGATAAGCAATCTCTCAGATACAGAGGCCAAAACACTGCTTGTTAGACTGCTCCAGGAAATCATTAGGTACTTCGATAGCATAAAAAAGACCCCGACAGAAATGCGGATCACACTAAGTAAAATAAAGAAAAAGTTACAGGGAACCAACAGTGGAGTGGATGAAGCTGAGAATCAAATCAATGATTTGGAACATAAGGAAGAAAAAACATTCAATCAGAACAAAAAGAGGGGACCCTAGTGCACTGTTGGTGGGATTGCAGATTGGTACAACCACTATGGAAAACAGTATGGAATTTTCTAAGAAAACTAAAAATGGACATACCTTTTGACCCAGCAATTCCACTGCTTGGATTATATCCTAAGAATCCTGAAACACCAATCCAAAAGAATCTATGCACCCCTATGTTCATAGCAGCACAATTTACAATAGCCAAGTGCTGGAAGCAACCTAGGTGCCCATCAGTTAATGAATGGATCAAAAAACTGTGGTACATTTACACAATGGAATTCTATGCAGCAGAAAGAAAGAAGGAGCTCCTACCCTTTGTGACAGCATGGAAGGAATTGGAGAGTATCATGCTAAGTGAAATTTAAGCCAGGCAGTGAAAGACAAATACCATATGATCTCACCTTTAACAGGAATCTAATCAACAAAAAAACAAACAAGCATAATATAAACAAAGACACTGAATTTGAGAACAGTCTGACAGTGTCCAAAGTGGGAGGGGAGGGAATTTCGGGGGAAAAGGGGAACGGTTTAGAGCAACAAGTATAAAGGACTCATGGACAAAAACTATGGGGGGTGGAAATGGGAGGAAGGTGGGGAGGGCTGGGGTGGTGGGCTGGGGCGGGGTAAAGGATAGAAAACTGTACAATATCAACAATTAAAAAATACTGATTAAAAAAAAAAATACCAAAGACCAGAGGAACAGGAGACAAAAGATGTCAACAAATCCAATCTTAGAATATAATCATGTAAGTTGAATATTTTACAATTAAAACTTTATTTAAAAGTTCAGAAACCCATCACAGTTATTAAAAGAAGAAAAAACAATCTCTAAAACTTGGCCAGAAAACATTTTTATTATTTGAAAAATTTATATTTGGGTTACTACCAAGTAGAGATCTTATCTTTTAAATAATTTTTAAATATAAAAATCAGAGTTAGCTGGGTCAGCTAAACTTTAATAACATGTGTCTATAAAGTAATTTTTTAAACTCTCAAACTTACTGTTTAAAATGTAAATCAAATGACAGGACATGGCCATCCTTGCCAAGTTGCAAACTTTCAGAGACCTTACAAACTGAAAGATAAAAACTGTACCATTCAGACTTTATAATTTTTAATTGTTGTTCAGTTACAGTTGTCTCCATCCCCCCCCATTACTCTTCACTGCCCCATTCACCCCCACCGCCTATATTCAATCCTCCCCCTCCCCTTGTCCAGGGGTCCTTTATACATGTTCCTTGATTTTATAATTTGATTAAATAATTATGCTGGCATGAAAACATACAGAAAGAAAATTAAAAACAAACAGCTCATAAGAAAAAAGAAAAAGAAGAAGGAAAAAGATCCCCCCAAGGAGCTTCTGAGACAACTTCAAATGTACCAATATTTGAATCATAGCGGTGCCAGAAGAAGAGAAACAGCAAGAAATCAAAAACTTCTTTGAAAAAATAATGAAAGAAAAATTCCTTAATTTGGTAAAGGAAAAATACATACAAGTCTAAGGAGAACAGAGAGTCCCAAATAAGACAGACACAAAGAGGACCACAACAAGACGCATAATAATTAAAATGCCAAAGTTTAAAGATAAAGAGAGAATCTTAAGAGTAGCAAGAAAAAAGCAGATAGTTACCTACAAAGGATGTCCCATAAGGTTCTCAGCTGCTTTCTCAAAAGAAACTTTGCAGGCTACAAGGGTCTGGCAAAAAATATTCAAAGTGATGAAAAGCAAGGACCTACAACCCAGGTTACTTTGTCCAGCAAAGCTATCATTTAGAATGGAAGGGCAGATAAAGTGCTTTCCAGACAAAGTAAAGGTGAAGGAGTTCATCATCATCGAGCCATTATTGTATGAAATGTTAAAGGGACTTATCGAAGAAAAAGAAGAAGATCAAAACTATGAGCATTAAAATGGCAATAAACACACAACTATCAACAATTAAATTTAAGAAACAAACTAAGCAAAGTAGAATAGAAATGGAGTCATAAATATGGAGGTCATTTGGAGGGTTATGAGTTCAGAAGGGAAAGGGGAAGAATAGGGGAAAAGATGCAAGGGATTAAGAAGTGCAAATTGGTAGGTAAGAATAGACAAGGGGATGTTAGGAACAGTATAGAAAATGGAGTAGCCAAAGAACTTATATGCATGACACATGGACATGAAATAAGGGGAAAGGCATTGCCAGAGGGAATGGGGGGTACTGGTTGGAAGGAAGCAAAGGGGGAAAAACTGGAACAACTTTAATAGCATAATCAATAAAATATATTAAAAAATAAAACAGTACTTCTATTATAGACACTAAGTTTAAGTTCCCTTTGTGATTTCCAAGTGGAGTTACCATAAGCAGTTAGAGAAATTATTCTTACAATTCAGAGATATTGGCTGAATAATTTAATTTCAAGTTCATTTACATATAAGTGATATTTAAAATGCCAGGAAGGGATATGATCACTTATGAAGAGGGAGAGAAGGAAGACACAGAACTAAGCTCTGGGAAACATGAACATTAAGAATGTGGATAGAAAAGAAATCAACAAAAGAGACTGAAATATTGCAACAGACTGATTGGAAAATATATGTTACTATAGAAGTGTGGTGTCATGGAAATCAAGAAAAAAAGAGGGAATGGCCAACTGTGCCGAATGTAGTCAAGGACAGAAAAGTGCTCCCTGGATGTAGCAACTTGGAAATCATTGGTGACTTTGTTTTTCTTTTTTAAATTTTTTAAAAAGATTTTATTTATTTATTTTTAGAGAGGAGAACAGAAGAAGAAAGAGAGGATGAGAGAAACATCAATGTGTGGTTGCCTCTCACACGCTCCCTGTGGGGGACCTGACCTGCAACCCAGACCTGTCCCCTAGACTGGGAATTGAACTGATGACCCTTTGTTTTGCAGGCTGGAATTCTCAATCCACTGAGCCACACCAACTAGGCCTCATTGATGACTTTGACAAAAATAATTTCAGTGAAGGATAGGGACAGAAGCACGATTCATTAGGGCCAATGAGTAAATGGGAACTGAGGTGTGGAGAAACTATTAAAAACAACTTGTTCAAAAAAATGTATTGTAGCCCTGGCTGGTGTAGCTCAGTGGATTGAGCTCGGGCTTGCGAACCGAAGGATCGCGGTTCGATTCCCAGTCAGGGCACATGCCTGGGTTGCCAGGCCAGTTCCCGGCAGGGGACATACGGGAGGCAACCGCGCATTGATGTTTCTCTCCCTCTCTCCTTCCCTTCCCCTCTGAAGATAAATAAATAAAATCTAAAAGAAAAAAATGTATTGTAAAGGTAAACAGAGTAATGAGATCATAGTTCAAGGAGGACAAGAAGCCTAGAGACATTTTAAATTTATGATAAGGGAGGGTAGGAAGGTGGGTAACTCATCAGTTATGATAAGAGGAAAGAAAGAGAAAATGGCCCCAGATGAAGAAGATGTGAGACTTAGTTGAAAGAAGATAAAAGACAATTTACCATCTATTGTCTTAAAAATAGGAGGCCAGGTCATCAGATGCAAATGGGAGTTATAAAGGGCAGATTATAGAGAGAAGGGTGGGAGTAGAGAGAGATGATTTAGTAGGAAGCCACTAATATAGCCACCCATGATCCTCACCTCCAACTATTCATGAACTTTTCTAATCTCCTTCCCTGGAATGTGGGAGGAGAAAATGGCAGAAGTGATGAAGTGTCCCTTCTGAGATTGGATTATGACAAAAATGTTGCACATTCTTTCTTGCTCACTCATCATGAAGAAAATCAGAGCTGCTGTGCAGTGAGCTGCCCTGTGAGGAAGCCTACCTGCCAAGGAACAGAGGGAGGCCTCTGGCCCATAGCCCAGGAGGACCTGCATCCTTCCCACAACCACATGAGGGAGCGTGGAAGGTATCTTTAGCTGAGCCTGCAGATAAAACTACAGCTTAAGCTGACAGTGGGACAACAAGCTTATGAGAGACCTTGAGTTTAAGATTCAAACGTAAGCGGTACCCAACTTCCTGTCCCATAGAAACTGTGAGGTAATAAAGATTTGTTTTTTTAAGCTGCTAAATTTGGGGGTGACTTGTTACACTGTAATAGAATACTAATGTAGAGATGAAAGCAAGAAACAAAAATCTTGAACAGTAAGAAATAAAATTAACTATGGTTAGGATTGATGGTGTTATATGACCAGTTTATTAAAAAGTCTCACTTCATGCGGTGAAAATATAAAACATTTTATATTTTCTTCTAATTTAATGCATTCAACTCCACTCTGTCAAATTCCCATTTTTTATTCTTTAACACAGCGGAGGAAGATTTCATAACTTATCACTCAATTTCAACTTAAAGGTCCATTCAGTTTAACATTCCAATGTCTTTATTAAAAATGTCTCAGATTTTGAAGCAGCACTCTAACCCATTGTTTGGTCCAGAGCTTGAATAACCAGTGCTCTAAACCTTATAATAACATTTCACAAAGAGTATCTATCCCACAGAACACTATGGTACCTTAGCATATTCTTCAGAATTCTGCCAAAAACAAAATAAGCATATGCTATCTTCATTCTCTCTAGAATTTATTTAAAGTTTAACTATGAGAAAATTATTTGACTGCATTATAAAGTTTTGTGTTTCTTTTGAATTGGTGTTTCAGGATTCTTAGGGTACAAATCCTAGCAGCAGAATTGCTGGGTCAAAAGGCAGTTCCATTTTTAGTTTCTGAGGAAAATTCCATACTGTTTTCCCCAGTGGCTGTACCAATCTGCATTCCCACCAACAGTGCACTAGGGTTCCCTTTTCTCCACAACCTGGCCAGCACTTGTTGTTTGTTGATTTGTTTATGATGGCCATTCTCACCAGTATGAAGTGGTATGTCATGGTGGTTTTTGAAGGTGGGAGGTGGGGGTTGGTGGGGTAGCGGAGAGCCATAAGGGAAAAATGGAGACAACTGTACTTGAATAACAATAACAATAAAAAATAAAGTTGTGTATTTCTTCATTCTTGATAACCTGCCTATTAAAAAAATGGTGTGTCCAAGCAGAAAATGCTGGGAATTGTTGGGTGTGATTGTTTCATGAACAAATACATGGATTCAATCTGCTTACTGATGGAAATGAACATTTCTTAATTTATTATTGCCTTGAAGTACATCTTGATTTGATGATCACTGACTTATATTAGGTATCTTGTCTAAAATTTCAACTGCTTTGACATTCTTTTTCTTTTAATATCTCTTTAAACATTTAATAATGTGTAAATGGCCAGATATAGGCTGACCTATAGAAATTGTCAAGCAGTGAAATTACTGTTTTTATTTTTAAATGTATTTTCTTGACTACTAAAACTGTGGAGTGGGTGTGTATGTGTGTACACACAACTTAAAGCTATCCTTTTCCCCCACAACCTTTCTATGGCACCACCTTGAACTGGATAGAAGGCTGTGGTCTGGTTCTGAGACACCTCTCCCCCTCTTTCTCCTGGCTTGCCTCCCCTGGGTATGAGGACTGGAAGAAAGAAACAAGGAAGCAGAGGTTATTCTAAAGAACTGATATTCTACTGGAGGTCATGACAGGAGCATTTTTAATCCACTCTGGGTATTCTGATGCTGGTGCCCTAGCTGATATAGTAGCTTCTACAGTGTATACCCAGGATGCATGGTTTTTAGGGCTTGGTGTTTAGATTCACACCTGCCTCCTCCATCACTGAAAATCCCTTCAGAAAGGGGCACAATGTGTGTCTTTGGCCCCCAAACTCATGAGAGTAGTCCATGCTCCCAATGATCTCCTCAAGTTAAGCATTCCCTTGCTGGCCCAGATGCCTCCTGGAAAGCCTTCCTTCCTGCCTCTCATCTAACATATGTGCTCCTTTATATTGAGCCATGAAAGCCACTGAAGTCCTGTCCATGTCCCCTGAAAGCCAAAGAGAACTGCAGTGGAGTCCATCAATATCCATCTTCTTCATCCAAACCATATTAAGCCATGGTCCTTACCCTGCTGGCAAGGATTAGAAAGCCTTTCATCTTAGAAATTTCAGGCAGAGGAGGCACACATTTTTATGGCTATGTATACTCCTAAACTGCAAGGGACATGTGTCAAGCTCCCCCACCAAACCTTTCACCACACTCTTCTGCTTTTAGGGTAGCATCACAGTAGAGAAACAGGTTTCCAGTTTCAAGAGCATCAAGCCAAGGAGTAAGACACCACCTTCCCTTCTTGTGACTGATTCATCTCTACAAGTGATTCTCTCAATGTTCCGAACATCTGCTTGGCTTTGTAGGGAACAGTGCCCCCAGCCCTCCTCCATGGAGAGAAACTGAAAAAGCCACACATTTCACCACCAGGCCCATGACTTCTGGCTCCACAGATTCCCCTTCCCTGCCCTCTGTAAGCATATGGGGGGGAGTACCGAAGTCATGGCTAAGGGGTGTGGGAAAGCTCTGCAGACTCTTTAGTAGACTTTGATGGAGTGTCTGGCCCTAAATGTGGGCAGCTGCTAGTACTCTTGCTTCTCTCTCCTCCATTTTGGATCCTCAGTTTCTGAGCCTGGAAAATAGTAAATGTCTCTCTTTGAGTGACAAACAATCATTGGAGGCTATTCCATGGAAAGAGAAAAGCATATACAAAGGCCAAGAAGCATGCAAGTCCACAGTTACTGAGCATTAAGTAGATCCTCATGACTGCTTTGCAAGGACACTTAGACCTGAGTCAAAGCTGAGGGTAAAGACACAAAGAGATCCAATTGTGAAGAGACCTAGGTGTATGCCCTTCTAAAGAGAACAAAGTATATACTATAGATGATGATACACAGTCACTAAAGACTTTTTTTACAAAAGGGTGACAGGACTCAATTTGCCTGTTGGAAAGGTGGTTCTGTGGGCAGTGTGGCAGGTAGATTATGGAGATGCATCTAGAAGCAGTAGGAAAGGAAACATGGGTGCTGCCATGTCTCAGGTGAGAGGGGAACAATAGCAGCTGTGATGTGGGAAGTGAACAGAGGTCAAAGGTATGTAGGATATGGTCCAGACAGGTCTTTGTGATTTAACTAGGTGTACAGGAAAAGAGAGGAGACATTTACAAGAGCCCATTGGTTTCTGACTTAAAGACCCTGGTAGAGAACAATGGTACTTACAAGGACAAAGAGTTCAGCAGAAGATGATGAATTCCACTTTGGACATACTGAGTTTGAGGACCTTATAGGCCATCCACATGGAGTTGCCCAGTTGGACATACAGCAATATCCCTCAGTGTCAACCTGGCTAAGACCTCAGTTTGGAAGTTGGAGCCACAAGTATGAGGGGGTCGGTACAGAGTGATAAGAGGACTTGGAAAACTAGGAGAGACTAGTGCCATAGAATTCACTAAGAAGGAGATTCTGTAGCGAGAATGCTACAGGAGAGGTCAAGTAAGATGGCATCTGAAGAGTTTCTGCTGAACGGAACCACCAGAATGTAATGTGTGATCTTGGGAAGAGAATTGCAAAGAGGTGGGACCTGGTGTATAAGGCAGCTGAAGAGTTCACGGAAAGTGAAATAGACAGAGCAGAAAGAGAAGAAGGCCTTCTGTGAAGGAAAGAAGAGAGAGACAGTAAAAACTGGAGCAGGAGGGCAAGGTCAAGAAAGGATGCTGTGTGGGGACAAGAGGGCATGCTTTAACTCAGAGTTGGGACAGGAGAGCCATTTTGAGGGCTTACTGTAATTCTGCATGCTGAGATGACCTAGAATTCTAGAGAAGCATATTTCTAGAGATGCAAACTAATGATGGGACTTCTTAAACTTTATTTACCAGCCTCATGAAGTATGTAATATTCTAGTAGAATAGAGTAGCCAGAAACTAAATTTCCAACTTCTAAAGTTCAATTCTTTGACTAAATCTCCATTTATACTCCCACAAAAAGAAATATAGAAGCCAGGAGTACTCAAGACCTGTGAATTCAATCAGTTATTCTTATTATTACATTCACATCTAGCAGTTTGATAGAAACCATAAGCATTTTTGAAAGTATTTAGTATACTGTAAATTGTTAATATTCTGAATCAACCAATAACCCTTCCAATATTCTTCCAAACCTAGATGAGCTCCAAACACTACTAGAAAAAAATACCCAATATAGAGACTGGGGTCAAGCTCATACTCACCAGTTTCCCAAGGACACTAATAGCTTTCTCTCCATCTCCATGCAATGCCAAGGTCATACCACCTCAGTCCACTCCAACTCCAACTCCTCTTTGCCCTTTGCTATGACCTTGCTTCAGACTCATAAAGGGGTTTGTGAGATTTATAGGAAAGAATGTCTCCATCTTCCCACACCAAATCTATAAAGCCATCTTCTCCTCCTTCCTTTCTTGTCACGATAAAGGATCCATCTCCTTCTATCCCAGGAACAGTGTAAAATAGTGCAAAATGCTCCAGATTCACTCTGGTCATGTGCCCTTGTGACTTCCCAGGGAATTTGCTCTTTTGATTACCCCAAGAGTGTGTGCCTCTCTGACATTCTGTCTCACACACATACGATCATCACCATCAATCTCCCCCTTGACAATAGATGACTTTCTTTATTGTGCTCAAATGCTTTAGTATGTTCCACTTTCAAGACCTTTCC
Source organism: Glossophaga mutica (assembly GCA_039655065.1). Classification (NCBI taxonomy): domain Eukaryota; kingdom Metazoa; phylum Chordata; class Mammalia; order Chiroptera; family Phyllostomidae; genus Glossophaga; species Glossophaga mutica. Next base: position 89,083,510 of record CM077307.1, on the reverse strand, counting down.
TTCAATCCCCACCAAATACACAACCCCTCTAGCTTCCTTCCCATCTTTTCCCTTCCCTTAATAGCTAGGTTCCTATCAAGTGTGTTCTACATATGCTGCCTCCACTTCAACCCATCCCAATCTGGCTTCCAACTCCACCATGCAAGGGTCACTATGTTATCAAATCCAAGAGCTACTTTAGAAACTTTTCATAGCAATCAATGTGACCTCTACCTTGTTCTTAAAATATTTTCATTTCTTGGCTTTTATGAAACACTCCTCTGCTGCCTTTGTCCTACCTGTCCTCCAATCCATTCTCCTTGCAGCAGCCTTGATGATCTTAAATACAAACTGTGTCCCTGCTCAAACCTTCCAACTGCCTTTGAAAATCCTGCTGACCTCTCTAGCCTCAGAACTGTGCCTCTCTTCAATGCTCACTGCCCTCCTGTCGTACCTGGACTCCTTCCATTTCCAAGTCCTTAGGGACTTGGCACATTCTGTTATCTTTATGTGAAACACTCTTTCCTTCCCAATCCAAACTCCTCACCTACCTCAATCCTACTTTAATGCTTAAATGTCACTTTCTCAAAGAGGCCTTCCCAGGCTAGATTTATTTCTCCTGTTATAATCTCTCATAGTGCTCTCTAGATTTTCTTTGTAATATTTATTATAGTTTTAGCTATTTATCTATTTGTGCATGCATGTTAATGTTAACTTGTTGACACAACTGGATCACATCCAAGAGGACAGGGCCTGTGTGCATTTTCCTCCTAGAACCCAGCATGCTTGCGGCCCCCAAGAGGTGCTCAACAAGTTTCAAAATTGTTATTTTGAAACAGCTTTGTCAAATTTGAAAATAATAACATTCTCAGTATATCAATTATATCACATCATTTGCAAAAACAAAAGTTTTTTAGACAAAAATTCCTCCCTTTCTGGTCGGACAATGGTGTGTTTTAGTGGAAAGAATGTAGTCCAGCTGAGGACACAGCCCTGGCTCTGCCCTCTGAGTCACAGTTCTCTCATTCATAAAAGAGGAGTATAATCATATCTAAATAGTATTAATAGAATTGTTGTGAGGATTGAATAAGGGAAAAAACAGGAAAAGTGCTTTGTAAACTGCAAAGTACTAAATAAACATGGTTACTAATGGGATGATGATACTAGGTTTAATTCTTTAAAGAAGGCTTTTTCCTTATTAGATTTCCTAAAAAGAAATAGGCCAATTAATTGTTTAAGTATTATGGAACTATGAGCTGTTTCCTAGTTCTAGTTTACATCTATTTTTTCAATTCACCTAGAAATACAAGCCACACATTCTATTGAGGAGAAATGTGGAAAGTTCTATTTTTTAAAAGGAGTATTTTAAAAATATTTTATTTATTTTTATTGAGAGGGAAAAGGAGGGAGAAAGAGTAGGAAAGTAACATCAATATTTGGTCGCCTTTCACACACCCCTTCTAGGGACATGGCCCACAACCCAGGCATGTGCCCTGACCAGGAATTGAACAGGTGACCCTTTGGTTTGCAGGCCAGCACTCAATTCACTGAGCCACACCAGCAAGCATTTTTTTTGGATGCATTAATTGAATTAGCTTATTGAGATCAACATGTTGGAATGTGAATGCATCTATAATTTAATTTAGTTGATAAAAACAAAAAACATTGCCATGTGAAGTTGAATGAGCAAAAATATTAAACAAAAGAATTCCTTTGTTATGGCTAAACTAAAAGTATACCTACCTCCAAAGAACAGGGTATTTGGGAAAAGCAGTAGGCCTGTGTTCCTGCAGGAGTCTTGAAATTATAAACTTCTTAAATGCGGAAACATGGATACATAAATACACATCAGCCTTTCTTGGAAAAAAGCTTACATATCAAGCTGGTAAAAAAACAACAACAAAAACCCTAAGTGAACATTTTAGTTCAGCCAGTAACAACTCCAAGACAGTTTTACATGAAGTTATCACATTCCTTTTACCCTTTTACCCTGCTTCTTTTCCTTTAAATGCCTCTCAGGATATTCTTGCTTCAACCAAAGAGGGGGGCACTTGGTAGTCACTATTCCCATGTCAACTTTAAAAAGTATCAACTGTTTCTTTTAAAATTGCATTCTACACACATTAATATATCTAATGTATTCATTCTAAAAGGGGTATTTATTTAGGTGTGACTTTTCAAAACTTATTTACCAATTTAGAAAGTTTATCCTTTAATATTATATATTTAGCCAATTACGCTAAAAACGCTTTAATAAAGCTGGCAAAGTAATTTAATAGACCAGAATAATCATTTATTTTTGCTGAATTTTTTCAGTTTTAGAAGACTATGGACACGACTCCACTCTAAGAAGACAAGCAACCCAATTAAAAAATGGGCAAAGGACTTGGGCAGACACCTCTCCAAGGAGGACATACAGAGGATCCAGAGACACATGAAAAGATGCTCGATATCGCTAGCTATCAGAGAGATGCAAATTAAAACCACAATGAGATACCACTTGACACCAGTCAGAATGGCCCTCATAAACAAAGCAACAAACAGCAAGTGTTGGAGAGGTTGTGGAGAAAAGGGGACACTAGTGCACTGTTAGTGGGAGTGCAGACTGGTACAACCACTATGGAAAACAGTATGGAATTTTCTAAAAAAACTAAAAATGGATATACCTTTTGACCCAGCAATTCCATTGCTAGGACTATATCCTAAGAACCCTGAAACACCAATCCAAAAGAAACTATGCATCCCTATGTTTATAGCAGCACAATTTACAATAGCCAAGTGTTGGAAGCAACCTAGATGCCCATCAGTAAATGAATGGATCAAAAAACTGTGGTACATTTATACAATGGAATTCTATGCAGCAGAAAGAAAGAAGGAGCTCATACCCTATGCAACAGCATGGATGGAACTTGAGAGCATCATGCTAAGTGAAATTTAAGCCAGGCAGTGAAAGATAAATACCATATGATCTCACCTTTAACAGGAACCTAATCAACAAAACAAACAAACAAGCATAATATAACAAAAGACATGGAAATTGGGAACATGCTGAAAGTCACCAGAGGGGAGAGGGGAGGGAATTTCAGGGGAAAAGGGGAAGGATTTACAGGAACAAGTATAAAGGACACATGGACAAAAACTATGGGGGGGGTGGAAATGGGAGGGAGGAGGGGAGGGCTGGGGTGGCGGGTTCGGGTGAGAATAAAAGACAGAAAACTGTACAAGATCAACAATGAAAATAAAAATTAAAAAAATAAAAAAATAAAAGACAGAAAACTGTACAAGATCAACAATGAAAAAAAATTAAAAAAAAAAAAAGAAAAGAAGACTATGGATATGTAAGCCTACCAACATCTGCATGTCTCATCCTGATGTTTAAAACATGCTTTATAACTGCCAAATATGTGATAAAACTGTCAAAAGTCTATGGAAGCAGCTGCATAAATTTTGAAACCAAAGTCAAGGTTCTATTTATTCTGTGACAGTGTAAGAGTTGCAAATTTTATAACATTATGGAAAGTAAAACCCTCACCCCAACTTCTGTTTTGTTTTGTTTTTTAACTCATGCTACAGAGATTTGTTCTAGCACTAAGCATTCATTTGCTTGTTCGGTTCAAAAGATGAAAGGCTATACAAATATTTTTAAGTTTTTGTTGAAGTGTGATATATACTCAGAAAAGTGCATATGTAGTAATGCACAGTTTGGTAAGTTTTTACTAGCTGAGCACATGATATAACCAGCACTCAGAACAAGAAACAACATGACCAGCCCTTCAGACCCCCTTCCAGCAACTACCTGTCCCAAAGATAACCACAATCTTGACTTCTGATAGTCTAAGTAGTTTTGCCTGTTTTTGACTTCATATAAATGAAACAATGTAGTATGCTAATTTGTTTCTGGCTTGTTTTACTCAACACTGTGTTTTATATATCTTACTAATGTATCTATAGTCAAACACTAACTTCCATAGCACTACAGTTCTTGTCTAATCACTCGACAAATATTTGTTGAGCTTTTAATGTGTGCCAGGAGCAAATGAATCTTCATTTCTATAGATAACATTTTAGTGTTCATTTGTGTATAGAAAATCAATGAACAAAACCTTAGTTTACTAACTCATCTTTCAAAGTTAATTACTTTGCCAAACTGAATTTCAACAACTTAAAAAATAATCAGAGAGATGCAAATTAAAACTACAATGAGATACCACTTGACACCAGTCAGAATGGCCTTCATAAACAAAGCAACAAATAGCAAGTGTTGGAGAGGTTGTGGAGAAAAGGGGACCCTAGTGCACTGTTGGTGGGATTGCAGATTAGTACAACCACTATGGAAAACAGTATGGAATTTTCTAAGAAAACTAAAAATGGTACTGCCTTTTGACCCAGCAATTCCACTGCTTGGATTATATCCTAAGAACCCTGAAACACCAATCCAAAAGAACCTATGCACCCCTATGTTCATAGCAGCACAATTTACAATAGCCAAGTGCTGGAAGCAACCTAGGTGCCCATCAGTTAATGAATGGATCAAAAAACTGTGGTACATTTACACAATGGAATTCTATGCAGCAGAAAGAAAGAAGGAGCTCCTACCCTTTGCGACAGCATGGATGGAACTGGAGAGCATCATGCTAAGTGGAATAAGCCAGGCAGTGAAAGACAAATACCATACGATCTCACCTTTAACAGGAACCTAATCAACAAAACAAACAAACAAGCATAATATAAACAATGACACTGAATTTGAGAACAGTCTGACAGTGACCAGAGGGGGAGGGGAGGGAATTTTAGGGGGAAAGGGGAACGGTTTAGAGCAACAAGTATAAAGGACACATGGACAAAAACTATGGGGGGTGGAAATGGGAGGAAGGTGGGGAGGGCTGGGGTGGTGGGCTGGGGGCAGGGTAAAAGACAGAAAACTGTACAATATCAACAATTAAAAAATACTGATTTAAAAAAAAATAAATTGTTAGATTAAGTTGTTTATCTTATTAAAAAAAATTTGCACTTAACTCATCCAAATCTGGAAAATGGAATATATCATCACATTTGCTAAAAAATAAGTGTGTCAAAAAAAATCTAAAAATCATTATATATAAGGATACAAGCAACGCTTTATTTTTCTTTAAAATGTCACAACTTACATTTATAAAATATTCTCACTGTTTTCTCTCATGACATTTGTGATCTAAATAATTTGTTCTGAAATGTATGAATCCAAGCTCTTTGGAGCAGTCAGTTCTTTGGACAAATTTTTTTTCTAAAGCAGGTGGTATGGTTCAAAGACACACTGGACCTGGCTGCGAATCACAGTGTTGCCATATATTAGCTGTGTAACTTTAGACCCTCAGCCTCTCTGTGCCACTTTCTGAATCTATCAATAAAATGGTAAACCTACATGATTTCTGCAGTCTCTCCTAGTTCAAAAATTCTATTGATCTCTGTTAAATCTCCTAGTTCAAAAATTTTTTGAATCTCGTGAAAATAAGAACTATTTTCTAAATCACTTCAATTTCCCTAGTCTTCAAGTATATGTAAGAACTTGTTAAAAAACAAGAGAAACAGTCCAAAGAAAGCAGGCACTCCATCAGTTTAAATTAGAGAGGAGTCCAAGCTAGCATGTACTGAACCAGTGCCGACCATCCAAGATAAGATGCTCCCTCAGTAGAGCATCTCCTGTTTTCCCTGAACAGCAAATGTTTGAAGACAGCACCTCAGGGGCTTATACACTTGCTGCGTGGAGGTGGCTCTCTACCATATCCAGAGGGTATCACAGTAATAGAATTTCTTTTAGAATAACACCCTTGCTATTGGAAGGAAAGTTCTGAAATTGTGTTTCCACATTTTAAACTAATATTTAAGTACACAAATGAAGAGCTGAGTCAGGCCTCAGTGGAAGCATTTGTCATGAACAGTGTTTTCTAAGTGTCAGGCCTAAGCAATGAGCCCAACTATATAACACAAAAGGTGGATCTATTTTCCAAAGAGAAAATCAATTGGATGTGTTGCCTTTTTTCGAGGTTCAATAAAACATTTAATTAATGATCTACTCCACCAGATAAGAACGAAACAACATCTTAACACTTTAGTCCTTAGAATTTTTAAATCTAACCACAAAGCTGAAAAAACAGTACTTAGTAGACAAGGGACAAGTTTCATCTTTCCTCTGTGTCCTCATTTCCTATGCACCTTCAGATGGAAGAACTGGAATGTTCTTCAAGGTTAAGTAATAACTAATACAATGAAATCCAAAGTGTAAAGGATGTTGATAAATATACTCATGTATTGTCTACTGAAGTCCATGCCTGTTTTCTAGTCGGTTACCTTTACATTCATGGCTTAACTAAATTCATATAGATCGAGTAAAAAGAAAAAGCAAAAACAGAACCAGTTGATATGGGCTTTCTATCACCTTCAAACAGGGAATTGCAAATGTTTAATTCAAACCCTAATCCTATTTTTGGTTTATTTGAAGGAGAAATATATCAACACAGATTTTTTTTACCTCTAAAAAGTAAGTCACTACTTGCGTAAAACAAACAGCCCAGAAAGGAAAGCTCCATCACCCTCAGCCTGCAGTAGGGTTTGGGGAAGTGCGCTGACGCAACTCAGAAGTTCATCTGCCAAACAACAACTGAGCTCATCTGTATGGAGCTGGTAAATTTGAAAAGGTAAACTACAAGAAATGTTGCGTAATGACACCATAAGAAAAAAAAGTCATTTCTGAGTTTGCTGTTCTTTAAACTCTTTGAATTCTTGCTTCAGTGGCTCTGTTGAGTCACAGCTGTGATCCATGTTGGCATGAACCAAAAATAACATGGCTAGCTGCAAAGGTTACGGGGTTTGGGCCAGCTTTTTATGGCCACACAGCAGTACCTTTCTGTTGAGTGGAAATGTAACATTTAGCTTCTAAGGGAAATCTTTCAAGCAGGTTTCTTATTCAAAGTTGTCTTAGGTCTGCCCAAAGTGGTGTTTCTGCTGTGCTAAAAGCTAGAGTGAGCAGACTGCTAAGGTATAAAATATTCAGAATTAAAACAACATACTTATCTTCAAGGGACTTCCTCTGAACATCCTATGCTGGACAAGACCATTAATGGAGAAAATGAAGCACATTACTTAAGCAACATAAAATCGGTTCTACATCTGACTTTGATTAGAAAACATAAACCCTTTTCAGAATCTTTTCCCCTTCTTTCCCTCCTCCCCCCAAAATGGCACTACAGACTGCTTCACTTTTTCCAATCATACAGTGATATTTGGAAAGTTCTACTTGCTTCCATTAAGAAAAATACAGAGAAGGAAAAAATACATAATAGCCATCTATCATTTTGTATGTGAGGCTCAGTTATAGGAATCTAAAAAAAAAAAAAACAATTTTCTTTTAAAGAAATGACTTGTATATTTAAGTAATGTTTTGTTTTGTTTTGTAATCTCTCAACAATAGTTTATTTTGCCCTGGTCTTCCTCATATTCATTTTTGTCATTTATTCAACACAGACTTATTAAATACTTATCATACTCTGGTATCAAAATACAGTAAGGAGAAGCATCAGCCCTTGTGACAGGGAATCTAGTAGGAAAGACGGACATGAATGGAAGAATCACAGTATAAGTTTGGTAAAACAATTATGATAATAACATCGCATTTGATAGGTAATATCAAGAAAGCTGAACCTAATCAAGGAGGATAAGACAGGCATCTCTAAGTAGGCAATAGTTGAGCGGAGGTAAAAAGGGTGACAGTTCCCTGGTAGTGAAGGGTGAGCAAAGAGCAATCCAGTTGGAGGGCTGCTGTTTCCTGCTGCAAAGACCCAGCACAGGAGAGTATGTGGTACATCTCAAGAACTAGAAGAATATCTGGGTAGCCTGAGGGAGAGCAGAGCTCCAGAGAGAGTAGAGGTTGGGTGATGAGGCTAGTAAGTGGAGTAGGACTGAGCCCATGCAGGAACTAGTTGCCACTAATAAACATGTTAGTCTTTCTCTTAAGAAGAGCAGGAAGCCATTAAGGTGTAGTAGTGAGTAAGTAGTGGGTGACTTCATAGATTTTAGTTCTATATTTGTCACTCAAGCTAATGGTTGAGTAAAAACAAAACAAAACAAAACTTCTGGAGACCTAAAAATGAAATATTGCCTTATTATTAATTATTGCTAGGAACATCCCCACAACACATATTGAGAATAAACTTGGCACATGTTAGTTCCCTAGCAAGGACAATGATTCTTCTCTTCATGGTCATAGAAAGTTGACCTAAACCCCAGTAACCTTTGCCATTAGTCATGTCAGTTTTGGCCAATTCCAACTCACCTGTTTCCAAAACACTGGGGAGGTGCCCTGGCAAGATGGGTCCAGTGGCCTTAACAAGCCAGTGAACCCAAGTAGCTTCAGTCCTTGAACTTCTCCAAATGAAGCACCTGTAGGTAAGGGACAAATCTCAAGAGTCTAGGGAAGTGATTGCTTATCAGGATGCTAGAGCATTAGCTGGAATTATCCTTCCAGGAAGCTTTTCATGTTTGGGTTTGTTTTGCATGAAAAAGCCTCAGAGTTTCTAAGCTGGAGTACAGTCCTGCTGCAGCGCACCTCTAAGCTCCATCTTCCCAAGTGGACTTCCCTGGGAACCTCCACAATCAACGATAGCAGGACCCATTATCCAGGTAAGTCCACAGCTTGGAAGTCTGCTTCCTGCTCTTTCTTTTCTCTTCCTCACCTACCTCTGGCTAGCTAAGGCCTACCCAGGTTCATGAGACCCCCGGCAGCAAGAGCAAGATTGATGAGCAAAGTCCTACAAGTAGAAAAGTGCTTTTTAAAAATTTAAACCATATTTTCAAGAACAAAGAGGGTAGGATAATAATGCACAGACAAGACCCTCCTCCCCTACCCCCTCTACCAGTCAGTCCCTGCAGAATAGCCCAATGCAGCTGTGAACATGATGTAAACACATGAAACTCACCAGGCTCTGGACAGATAACTAAAACTGAACACTTTGACCCAACCTGGAAGTTGGATTGAAAGAGCACATGTCACATGTCACATAGTACACAGTAAAGTCAGGTTGAAGATCCAGGCAAGGGCTTCACCTTACAATAGATTAGTATAATCAGAGGCAAATTATGACTATTGTGGGCCCTAGGCATTTTTGCCTTCCTGGTCCTTTCCATATATATATTAATATTATATATTAAGACAAATTCTTAGACCTAAAAGTTCATTTCTTTCTTGTGACTTCATAAGCAGTTAAAACATTTTTCATGGACCTCTGCAAGTAGTGTGTGCCCTCAGTACTGAGCCCACTGTACCCATTGGCTAGGCAAGCCCTGATAGATTAACAGCCTCATGGAAACACACTGATGTTTCTTGCACTCAGGGTGCAGGCGGTCCCAGGCATGCATTCCTGTCACAGAACTTACTGTGGTGAGAATTAGTCCATGAGCTTTCTGAGTGCAGTAACAGAGTTCATGCAAGTGTTCCTCCTTATCACTTAGCAAAGTGCCTAGCATTTAGTAGGCACTGGAAAAATGTTTGTTATATGAGTAAATTTAATGAGCTGGACTGTGGGCTTGGCTGAGAAGATAAGCAGAGCTATCCTTTCTGTGGCAGGAAGGCTGGTCAGCTTGGATTAGAGGCCCAGCAGCAGATATTACTGCAGAAGAATGCAGGCCCCAGAGTTAGACCACCTGTTCGGGAGCTCAGGTGACAGCACCTGACACCTGAGTCCCTGTGGGCACACGTCCCAGTCTCGTCATCTTCACACCTCTGTTTCTCCACTTTAACATGGAGGGGACTGAAACTGTGGTAAGAATCTAAAGAGATAATAGTGTACGAACTTAATGCAGAGCCTGACCCATATAAGGAACCGGTACATGTTAAATATTGTTGTTATTTAGCTCAAAACTCTTTATCTGAATAATGGAAAGGAATAGGCCTGTCACAGGGTCATTGTGAAAATCAAGTGAGGTAGTAAAGGCTGAAGTGCATCCTTAACTGTGATGTTGTAAAAGAGTATGAAGGCAGCATAATGCATTCGAAGACCTGAATCTGTATCCTACCTCCAAAACTTACTGGGTAGAAGATTTGCAGCAAAGTACTTACCTTACTGAGCCTCAATTTATTCATCCACAAAATGGGCATAGTGCCTATCTTAGAATGTGGCTTTGGGGATGAAATGACATCATGAACATGAAAAAGGAGTTTTGTGAAATCCAAAGTGCTATAAAAAAAATCATTGCTCAGCTCTTGTTATTGGTAACAAGTCTCCAAACCAATAAATTCAGTTTAGGTTTAACAGTGGCAGTCACAGGTCTCATCCTCTTTCCATTCCCCCATCTTTTCGCTCCTCTGTCTCAGACTCCTTTCGGTTTTAGCACTGCTTCCTTAATGAGAGCTACCTTAGACTTATGTTCTTACCCTCCTAAACTTCAGCTAACCTGAGCTCCTTCCTCTACATCCCCCTTTTGAGCCTGAGGTCCCTCAAAACAACTGTTCTCATTTCTGTGGAACTTTGAAATAAATTAGGGTGAAACCCTTTTGAAATTTCTCACTTCTCAAATTGAACAAGCCTGAGTCTGTATTAAATGAAATAACCTAAAAGACAGCCCCTATATTTACTTCCCTTTCCCTTCAACAGATACACATGGATTTTCTGCCCATTTATAAGGCTATTGTTCTAGGGAGTTATAAAACAGTAAAATAGACAAAAGCTCTCTGATAGCTTTATTCTCAAAAGCAAGGCCAAAATGACCCCTCGATGAAATTGACAGTTTTAAGCCCCCAGAAGAATCATATCTGACTTTGCTCTCAGGCCTCAGATATTGCCACCCTAGCCGGTGACTTGCCCTCCCAGAGGAAAGGGTGGAGCTGCCAAATGCAAACAGAGAGCAGGATACCTAAGTCTGAGAACCTCAGGAAGGCACTATCTCAAGATCCAAATCACTATAGAGATTCGGGCTTGAAAGAGTTAATTGTGGACCAGGTCTTATTAACAATGCCAGTTTTTAGCTCCAAACATGAGGAAAGGTTGCCTGTGATTTAGGAATATATCTCCTTTTGACTTTTATGGCTGCAAAATAGAATTTTCTCAAATGTCTGAGATTATTTAGAAGCAAGAATTCTCCTTTCTTACCCATGGTACCTGCTTCTTTCCTTCCCAGCATCTCTTCCTCCACCTCCACCTAAGAATTCTGGAGGCACTGAAGTGGATTAACTGGCAAAAGATGCCACCCTTGTGTAGGCATCTCCCCGTCAACCTTACCCCAAACATTATCCTTCTTCTGGTGGCTTTCCAGGGAGTTCCCTTTGCCTAGTTTCTCTAAGAACCACCAGCTCCACCAGGCACCCCATCTCTTCCCACAACACACAGATAGATTCCAGGAGGCTTATCAGGACAAGTGTCCTCTACCTGTCTCAGGGGAGGGCTGAACTTACAAAAGCAAATTCTCCCAGGAATGAGGACTTGGAAACCAGAGGCTGCTAGTCAGTCTCAGGGTAGGTGTCTGAAGGTGGAGGAATATGAATATTCAAGAGTTGAGAGATAGTCATCTCCTGCCAACAGCTCTGAGGCACAAGACCTGATAGTCCACAGGTAAACAATAAATCCCTGGGGTTAGATAAGGGGCTGTGGATGAAAGAGAGGAGAAGAGAGAAAGAGAAAGGAAGTGACCGTATGAGTGTCTGATGGCCTTCTTGTTCTTGACTCCCATTCTGCTGCTTCCCATCCTTGTGTTCCATGAGACATGCCTGTATCCATGCAATTCATTCTGCTCTTTGATTTAAGCTAGCTCAGGTTGATTGCTGGTATTTGCAACTATAGTAGGCACTAGAATTATTTCCTTACATGCATTTTCCTTTCTTGGCAGTTACCTTGATTTTCATTTTGTTACCCACATTTCCGCAGTGTCATATACATGCTTTAAGGGAATGTAACTGCAGAACAATATATATGACTCAGGCCTAAGTTAATTGACATATCCTGGTCTCCTGACTACAGATGTGGGTTCAGGAAAGGAACAATCAGCCATTGAGGACAATGACATGTGAAGAAATGTTTGACAAGATCTTCTGGAAGCTTCCAGAATGACCTCCTCGCTCACTTCTTGGATCCTGATGAAGAAGTATGTAGACCAGGGAGTTGCTGACAGCCTTGTTATAACCACAAAGAGATGACACCATGGAAGTACAAATGGAAAAATGGAAAAGAAACTTTGTCTTAGAAGACATTGTTGAGCTGCCAAATCAAACCATTCCTAAAGTCCACCCTCTCTCAGAGTATTCATTAATGTGGTCCAATAAATCCCTTTAATTAAACATCTTAACTAAAATTCCTGAGATACTATTCCAATGTACATGCTCCCACTGCTAAATAATCGCAGCCTACTTTAGTATATTCTAGGAGAAAAAAAGGAAAACAGAAAAATAATGCTTGACTGGAACATTGGAGGTTTCCAAGATACTAACCTTTTTCTGTTACTAATTACCAATGGAAGCTTAGGCAAATCATGTACCTTATTTGAGCCCAGTAACTCATTTGCAGAATGAGAAAAAAATTAGGCTTTAACATCCTATGATTTTAATTGTAGACCCTTTCCTCCAATTTATATTGAGTCCTGCGGAGGTAGTTTATAATTACATATGTGAATTGTGCCATGTCTCAAATTCAGAAATGAATAATAAAACAGTTTAGTTGTGTTAAAATTCTCACCATTTTCCAACATGAGGCAAGAAACCCAGGGTAGGAATTATTAAAAAGAGAAGTAGAGAGAGGAAAGGAGGGAGCACAATTAAAGAGTTTTCTTGCTGAGTCCTATTCACTTTGGGGGTTCAGAACAAGTCACCCAAACATGTGCCTCAGTGGTATGCAGGCTACTTTGAGCCAAAGGCAATTTTAGCATCTGGTTCAAAAGAAACTTCTGCCCCTTCCTTTGACTACCTAGAAAAATTTGAATTAGGGGCCTTGCTCATAACACTTTATCAGAGATAACTTCTTTTGACCTATCTATAGGGCAGGCCAAACTTCTATTTACCAAACTTCTGTTCTTCTTATCATCCTGTAATGACCTTTTGAAGCCCCCGAGGTGCCTCACCTCATTCTTAGCTCAAGATCTTTTATACCCATGTTCCCTTTCTACCTCTGAACCACTTGTGTATGTGGGGTTATTTTCACTTGCTAATCTGTCTCATGTCTATTTGATTATTAGACCAGCCATAAGAACCTTGAGGGTGGAGGAAAGTTTGTTCCTCCCCCACATCACAAAGGCCAGTTCTTAGAGCATTTTTGAGTTATAATAACCAAAGTATCTGTAGTTTGGTAGTTCTGCTGGTCACACCCAGCCTTCACTTGTGCCGTGTGATTGTAGTTGACTCCACCAATGGGAAGAACAGCTGGTCCATCCAGCTTTGTAAAAAGGATCTGAGGGTATAATATTTCATTTAGGCTTTGAATCAGTTGGCATATGCACTGAACTCTTAAAAGTTAGTATTTGTTGTTGATATTACTTTTCATGATATTTTTTAATTGTTAGAAATTGTTTTGCTTTTCTCTTTTGTGGCTTGGTTACTGCTAAGAAAATAAAACCTGCCCCATCCCAGAAACTCAGAACTGATACTCCAGGTTCTCTCACTGGAAAGAATAACAACAACAAAAAAAAAAACCGTATAATTGACCTCCATCACAAAGGATACATACAAGATTATGTGTGCAGATACACATACACACTCACACAAATTCATAAAGGATCTTGTACACAATCATGCAAGAATCAAGCTGGGACCAGGCCTGCCATATGGATTTACTTTTAATGAAGATTTCCAAATATTTAAGTTTAGAGCAGACTTCAGTACCATATTTTCAAGAAGTCACTTCTCCCCAAAATTTTAAATAAAGCTGAGAAAAAGTCAAGCATGATCTCAAAAGAACAAAGAGGGAAAATTTCATAGATCATCATTTGGTGAAGTACCAAGGATGTATCATACAACAGGACTAGTCTATCAGGCCAATTTTAGGACTAATGTCTACCCATTCTAGGGAAAATAATACTGGAGAAAAATGCAATTCTGGAGGTCATAAAGGAGGTCATATGGTGCAGATTTCCCAAATGCTTTTAGATTAGATTAAAAATATATATTAATTTGGTTGACAAAAAAAATGTATTAAATATTTCAAACAAAAAATATTTTACAATTTTGTTAATCACAGACACCAATTTGAGGCCTAGAAGAAATCATAGTAATTACCCATTCTAATCTCCTCATTATTAGCTGACTAATCTGTACTTATACAAAAAAATAGTTCAAAATATAACTAAGCCTATTAAGAGTGTAATATTCAATACTATATGATTTTATTTACATGAAGTTCAAAACCAGTAAAAATTAATCTACTTCCAGCCAAGATGGTGGCATAGGTGGACACGCTGTGCCTCCTTGCATAACCAAAATTAAGGACAACAAAGATTTAGAAATAAGAAAACAATCGGAAATTATAGAAAATTGAACAGTACAAAAGTCCAACAACCATTCATCCAGACCGGTAAGAGGGGTGGAGTCTCGGCAGGAAAAAGTGGAGGTTGGCAGACCCGGGTGCATAGGCAGCAGTGGCTGGCAGATTCCAGGCATGCAGGTGGCAGCTAGCAGACCTCGGGCATGGAGTGGCAACAGTGCAGACCCAGTGAGGTGATGCAAGGCAGCTGACTGACCAGGTGGTCCCACATTCATGCACAGATAAGCGAGGCAAAGGGGAAGCAGTGGAAAGGACTGGAATCTGAGAGAGAGTAGAGCAAATGCCATTGTTCCCTCTCAGACCCCACCCCAACATACAGCATCACAACCCAGCAACTGGGCTGCCCTGCCCTGGGGAACACCTAAGGCTCTGCCCCTCACTACATAACCATCTCGACCAGACCAAAAAAAAAAACCTCCATAAATGGCTCAAAAGGGAGAACAAATCAAAGCCCCAGAGCCAATTCATCTAAGTGACCAAGAAATAACCAACTTATCAGATGCACAATTCAAAGCCCTGGTGATCAGGATGCTCACAGAATTAGTTGATTTTGCTCACAAATTAGATGAACAAATGAAGGCTACAATAAGTGAAATGAAGGAAAATGCACAGAGAACCAGTAGTAATGGGAGGAAAACTGAAACTCAAATCAATGGAGTGGACCAGAAGGAAGAAAAAAACAACCAAACAGAAAACAAGGAAGAAACAAGAATTCAAAAAAATGAGAAGAGGCTTAGGAACTTCCAGGACATCTTTAAACATCCCAACATCCGAATTATAGGGGTACCAGAAGGGGAAGAGGAAGAGTAACAAGTGGAAAACTTATTGGAACAAATAATAAAGGAGAACTTCCCCAGTCTGGCAAAGAAAATAGACTTCCAAGAAGTCCAGGAAGCTCAGAGAGTCCCAAAGAAGTTGGACCCAAGGAGGAACACACCAAGGCACATCATAATTACATTAGCCAGGATTAAAATGAAGGAGAGAATTCTGGAAACAGCAAGGGATAAGGGGACAGTCACCTACAAAGGAGTTCCCATCAGACTGTCAGCTGATTTCTCAAAAGAGACCTTCCAGGCAAGAAGGGGCTGGAAAGAAGTATTCCAAGTCATGAAAGTCAAGGACCTACATCCAAGATTGCTCTATCCAGCAAAGCTTTCATTTAGAATGGAAGGGCAGACAAAGTGCTTCTCAGATAAGGTCAAGTTAAAGGAGTTCATCATCACCAAGCCCTTATTATATGACATGTTAAAGGGACTTATCTAAGAAAAAGAAGATAAAAAATATGACAGTAAAAAGGCAGCAAATTCACAGATATTAACAACCACACTTAAAACAAAAGCAAACTAAGCAAACAGCTAGAACAGAAACAGACCCACAGAAATGGAGAGCATATGGAGGGTTAGCAACAGGGGAGTGGAGGAAGAAGAAAGAGGGGAAATGTACAGAGAATAAGTAGCATAGATGGTAGGTAGAAAATAGACAGGGGGAAGGCAGGAATAGTGTGGGAAATGTAGAAGCTAAAGAACTTATGACACATGGATATGAGCTAAAGGGGGGAATGTGGGTGCAAGGGGGTGTGCAGGGTGGAGGGGAATGATAGGGGAGAAATGGGACAACTGTAATAGCATAATCAATAAAATATATTAAAAACTAATCTATGATGTTAGAAATCAGAATATTGGTTCCTTCTGGGAAAGAAGAAGGGGGGAGGGGACGGGCCTCTGGTGAGGTTCTATATCTTGATCCAGGTGGTGATTAGTCCACAAATGTTAGTTGCAACACTTGTAATCAAGCTGTATATGTAAGGGTGGGGCAAAAGTAGCTTTACAGTTGTTCATATGGAAAAATAATACAATAATTAATCAATAGTAATGCAAGAATAAACTGTTTCACATACTCACAACAGTAAACCTATTTTTGCCCTGCTCTGTATAATCCGTGCACTTTTATATGTTATACATCAGTCTTTAGTTTAGAAATACATTAGCTTTTTAGTCACCTTTTTAATAGACATACAGTCAAAGTCGTTGTTTTGGTGTACACGTTTGAGTCAGACAAATGCATTCAGTTAGAGCACCATCATGAAGAAACAGAACAGTTTCCTCACCCAAAAGATTCTCAAGTTGCCTCTTTGTAGTCAACTGCTCCCTGCACATTCAATCCCTGGCAAGCACTGATCTGTTCCCATAATTTGTTTTGCATTTTCCAGAATCTCATATAAATGAAATCGTACAAAATATAGTCTTTTGAGTCTGGCTTCTTTCACTTAGCCCAAGGCATTTGAGATTCATCCATGTTCTCATGTAAACTAGTAATTTGTTCCTTTTTATTCCATTCTAAACATTCCAGTACTTAGATGTCACAGTTTTTTTATTCATTCACCAGCTGAAGGACACTTGGGTTGTTTCCAGTTTTTGGCATTTGTGTACAAGTTTTTTATGTGAAGGAAAGTTTCCAGTTCTCTTGGCTTAATACCTAGGTGTGGTATTGCTAGACTATATGGTAAGTATGTTTCATTTTAAAAGGAACTGCCAGTTTTTTTAAGTGACTACCATTTACATTCATTTCTGCCAGCAAGAAATGAAAATTCCAGTTGCTCTGCATCCTTGTCAGCACTTAATATTGTCTCTTTTAAAAAGCCATTCTAATTGGTGAAGAGATCATTTTCATGCAAAACATTTGCCAAAGAGTCTGCTCTCAAAGGTACACATAGTAAGTTTAAAACTGAGGAAAGGATAATATACATTGACATAATTCTGCAGACCAATTGAAAGTATTCTACTTCCTTGAAAATAATAAACTTCCTTTTCAATCTGAAGCTCTTTTGAATACTTGTATTTCTTTCTATGTGAATTGCCTTTTTAGACACTGCCTGTTTTTCTATTAGTATTTTAAAAACAATTGGAAAGAGCTCTTTGTATTTTATGGAAATCAAACTTTCAGTTGTTATTAGGCTGAAATAAGTTTTAGCTTTTATTTTGTTTATGAATTTTGCTGTTATGAAGAGATTTTCTTAAGTTTATAAACAAATTTATTATTATTTTCCTTTATAGCTCCTGAGTTTAATATTATGATTATAAAGCCCTGTTTCTCTCAAAAGATTATAGTAAAATTCTCACCAATATTTTCTATTATTTTTTTACTTTACTTTTTTTTTCTGTGTAAACACTAATCTATTTAGAGTTAATCTGGGATGACAATTAAGTAAAGGACTTTAACTTACTGAGATTAAAATTAATAAGAGAAATTAAAATCTGCAAGTAAAGGTGGGAAATAATTTTATAAAGATTAATAAACTTCTTTCCAAAAGTGATTTTTTTAAATTAGGTTTCTTTAGTCACTTTCATTTTATGCCACACTCCAGTTTTATAACCTTTTGAAATTTTAACTTTTTTTGGCTTTAATTAAAGCTGAACATAATAGCGCTGGCTGGTGTAGCTCAACTGATTGAGCGCTGGCCTGAGAATCAAAGTGTCGCTGGTTCGATTCCCAGTCAGGCCACAGGCCTGGGTTGTGGGCCAGGTGCCCAGTGGGGGGTGGGCACGTGAGAGGCAACCACACATTGATGTTTCTCTCCCTCTCTTTCCCTCTGTCTAAAAATAAATAAAGTTTTTTTTAAGAATGTATAGAGAAAGAAAAAATGTGTTAGGAACTAGTGATAATATACAATTAAGCACTAAATCTTGTTCAACCTTGTTTAGCCAAAGATACACAAATAAATAAAACACTCAATGAACCATATAGTTCTAATTAGGCAGGAGAAAGTACAGTTTTATTTGGCAAGACATACTATATCCTGACAATAATAATTGGCAAGAAAATATTATAGGGAAACATATATTAGTGTAAACCATGAGTGGCTGGACCATTTGGTGGCCTGTGCTCATCCTGCACACCTTAAAGTTGGCTCATCATTTCATTACATCAAACAAATAGCACAAATAAGTTCCAGCCAAGATGAGGCATAGGTACAAATGCCTCACTTCCTTGCACAACCAAAAGAAGGATAATGACCAATCTAAAAACAATAAACAACCGGAAGTGCTAGAAAATCAAACTGCAAGAACTCTGACAACCAAGGAGTTAAAGAAACTTTTCACCCAGACTGGTAGGTGGGGTAGAGATGGGTAGCCCAGCAGAGAGGACACAAGGCAAGGTGGCAGACTGTGTGGACAAGGCAGGGCTGGCTGAACGGGAAATTAAAGACTCAAAGCTAGCTGTAAACTACTGTGGGGGTTGCCACAGCAGGAGAAACTCCCAGTCTCACATGAGAGAGTTTATTGGAAAGTGGGGCTACAGCAGAGCAAGCAAACTACATTGTTCCCTCTCTGACCCCTCTCCCACAGACAGTGCCACAATGCAGCAAAGAGGGTTGCCTCACCCAGGGGGAATACCTAAGTCCCTGCCCCCTTACAACATAACAGGTGCACCAAGACAAAGAAAGATGGCCCAAATGAAAGAACACATCAAAGCTCCAGAAAAAAGAGCTAAGGTACAAGGAGATACCCAACCTATCTGCTGTAGAGTTCAAAACACTAGTAATCAGGATGCTAATAGAACTGATGGAGCTCAGTCACAAAATGAAGGAACAAATAAAGGCTACCCAAAGTGAGATAAAGCAAAATGTACAGGGAACCAACAGTGAAGGGAAGGAAATTGGGACTCAAATCAATGATCTGGAACAAAAGGAGGAAATAAACATCCAACCAGAACAGAATGAAGAACCAAGAATTCAAAAAAAAAAAAAAAAATGAGGAGAGGCTTAGAAAACACTGTGACAACTTTAAACACTCTAACATCAGAATCATAGGGGTGCCAGAAAGAGAACAAGAGCAAGAAGTTGAAACCTTATTAGAACAAATAATAAAAGAAAACTTCCCCAGTCTGGTAAAGGAAATGGACTTCCAGGAAGCCCAGGAAGCTCAGAGAGTCCCAAAGAAGTTGGACCCAAGGAGGAACACACCAAGACACATCATAATTACATTAGCCAAGATTAAAATGAAGGAGAGAATTCTAGAAGCAGCAAGGGATAAGGGGACAGTCACCTACAAAGGAGTTCCCATCAGACTGTCAGCTGATTTCTCAAAAGAGACCTTCCAGGCAAGAAGGGGCTGGAAAGAAGTATTCCAAGTCATGAAAGCCAAGGACCTACATCCAAGATTGCTCTATCCAGCAAAGCTTTCATTTAAAATGGAAGGGCAGACAAAGTGCTTCTCAGATAAGGTCAAGTTAAAGGAGTTCATCATCACCAAGCCCTTATTATATGAAATGTTAAAGGGAATTATCTAAAAAATAGAAGAAGATAAAAAACTATGAACAGTAAAATGACAGCAAACTCACAACTATCAACAACTGAACCTAAAAAAATGAAAACAAAAGCTAAGCAAACAACTAGAATAGGAACAGAATCAGAGAAATGGAGATCACATGGAGGGTTTTCAGTGGAGAGTGGGAGGGAGAGAGTGGGAGTAAAGGTACGGGGAATCAGAAGCATAAATAGTAGGCATAAAATAGACGGGGAGAGGTAAAGAATGGCATAGGAAACAGAGAAGTCAAAGAACTTATATGTACAACCCATAGACATGAACTAAGGGGGAAAATGCTTGAGGGTTGGGGGTGTAGAGCAGAGGAAGGTAAAGGGGGGAAAATTGGGAAAACTGTAATAGTATAATCAATAAAATATACCATATTTTTTGGACCATAAGATACACCTAGGTTTTAGAGGAAGAGAATAGGAGGAAAAATTTTGAAGCAAAAAAATATGGTAAATATTTAATAACATAAATAACATAATATTTCACCAATGTAAATTTAAACAGAACTCAACAGAAGCATTAACAACCATTATCCTCCCAAATTGTAGTCCGAATTGTACTACATCTTATAGTCCGAAAACTACAGTACTTAAAAACGGGAAAGAAACAATCAGTTTAAACCAGAACAGAGAACTGAGAAAAAATAAAATAACAAAAGGTCAACTTCAGCCACAAAAAAAGCACAAATAATTGGCAAGAGATGTTGATATTCCTGAAGGTGCTGTGAGGAGATGAAGGAAAAGATCATATCAAATAGCGCATGGCAAAACCTCAACTAATTTGTGTTAGCTCTCTCTGTCCTTACATGTCTCATGGCCTCTTCTCTAGCTCCCCTTCAGGTAGGTTTCTTCCCCTCTTCCCATTCCCCATTCCTCACCCATAGGCTCTGAAAACCCTCTTTATTGATCCAAGCAATTCAGCTCATGCCCTGCATATATACCTCACTCAGCAAAGCAAAAGCTCAGTATGGAACCAAACGCTCCAGCCTATTCACAGGTGATGCTCATTTATCTGCCATATAAAAAACACTGAGCAACCATTTTGAACAATGCCTTTAACTGCAGTGCTGAAGACATTACATATATATGTATACATATATATACATATATAGAGAGGAGGTTATGACATTAAATTATAATTAATCTAAGCAATTCTTTGAAGAATTAAGCTAATTTGGTCCAGGTGTTTTGCTTTCTAGTAAACTTTCTAACACTCAAGAGAAAAACAAATAAATAGACATACATACAAGTGATGATATGTTTCTCCTCTAGCACAAAGAAGCATACAAACTCTTTTTTTAAAGGTTATTTATTTATTTTTTTAGAGAGGGATGAATGGAGAGAGAAAGAGAGAAACATCGATGTGCAAGAGAAACATCCATCAGCTGCCTCACGCACACTCCCAACCAGATACCCAGCCCCCAAATCAGGCATGTGCTCTAACCAGGAATCAAACCGGTAACCCTTCAGTCTTCAGGCCAGCACTCAAGCCACTGAGCCACACCAACCAGGGCAAAGTATACAAATTCTTATGAGAAAGGACATTCTTTTTCTTCCCTTATAGCCATTGACATCTGAGACTTGGGGAAAATGACTTTCCCAATCACAGACATAATTAAACATAGATCTGAGATATCAGCATATGTCTCCCTAAACAATTTCATCACATCATCCTGCCTCCCTTGTTGACTACAAGCATGGGAGAGAGTAAGAGAAACTACAGTTCACCATGGTACCTTCCAAATCTGGCTTCTTCTATGAGTTCAGTTAAGCCATATTATTACTCACCATAATGAATTCCTCCAGAGTGGCAGCCCTTGATTGACACCACACATTTCAGAGATACGAGATTAAAAGAAATGGTCCCCATGCTTCCCGCCCTTCTCTACAGATGGCAATTCATTAGAAGTCTATTTAGCCTTTGAAATCTGAGAAAGGCTCCAGAGCTCATCCTCTATAGCTTACTGCTCCATTTTATAGATGAGGTCACCATGTTCCAGAAATTTAGGTGATTTTGTTGCTGGCATTGTTGGCTCTCACTTCTTGAGTTCAGCAAACGAAGAATTCAGAGTCAAGAACTCTAATGCAAGAGGAAGTTTATTTAGCATACAAAGCAGAAGTACACTCAAAGAGAAGATTCAAGTGAGCCTTGGCCTTTTAGAAAGAAAGACGCAGAGGCAGAAGTGAGCCAGCTAGGCTGCATGGACTCAGGGAACAAGTTACAGAGGCAAAAGAAGGGCTCTTGGGGATGGGTTCAGGGGTTAGTACAGTATGAGCTGCCACTGCTCATACTGCCATACTGCCACCATTGCTCCTCTGGTTGCAAGTCTCCTAGGAACCATTAGAGCTTACTAGAGAGAAAGCACAGATACACAACTGAAGAAAGAAGGCATGGGTGTTCTCAGAGAGAGCACCAGGACTGGGTCCTTTATCTTAAAGGTTTTTATCTGTTTTGTAAATGCAGAAATTTTAGGGGAGATTTCTGGGGAGGACCTAAATAGAATATTCATCAGCTTTCCATGTGTATTCTTTAATATGCTGATTCATCAAGATGAGCATATATATATATATAGGGTCAGGGTCAGGGTCATGGTCTGGACTGATTGGTCAGTGCTAGGGTAAAGGTTCACAGGTCATTGCATCTCATCCTGATGTCAACCATGGCATTTCTTCATCCGGTTTTTCTGCTTTTCTGGGCTTCGAGCTGAAATAAAACTGAGGCCTAGATGTTATCTCTAGTTTAACAAAAACTCTGTCTCTGTGGTCAACAGACCCAAGGTTTTGTTCCTAAGATTATTTGATGCTGATCAGAACCTCATTGTCCTGAGAACTTAATGTCTAAGGGAGTGGCCATGCAAGGGAGAAGGAGACAGGTGAGTCAGTTTGGATCCACTATCAGAGTCAGTTTCCCCATTCCAGTTGCTAGTAAATTTTCCTATTTTCTTATTATCCCACCTCAATTTAGCTAAAATCACCAGCAAGTGAGGAACAAAACAAAACGGGAACCCAAGACTGCCTGCAGCTCCAATTATTTAAATCAGGGCCACAAATCATTGGCCCAGAGTATGTTTTTTAATTGTTTGCTAAAATTTTAGAGTTGAGAAATGTCACCCTCATAAGTCTACAGTTTTTACTTAGAAAAAGCAGAAGATTAACTGACATGAAATAATGGCTGCCTCCATTAGGTGAGCTCTGAGCCCTACAGTTCACCACAGTTGCCAGACAGTTCCTACTTATTCCACCTACTGGCTTCATTGTTTACATGGCCAGCTCACCCCTAAAGCCCTGAGAGCTTGCAAGCTTTGCTTGAGACACATGGTATGCATTCAACCTCCAGGTGATGAGCTCCCCATGCTCTGGAATCACATCTGGTGTATTTTTGTAACTCTAGTAACAGTTCCAGCATATGACTGATACTTAAAACACATTAATTTTTGAATCAATGTTGAATGGATGATGGATTGACATATTGTTATGGAGGGCAATGAGAAGAGGCATTCTTTCTCTGGCTTATGGTTCTGCTCTCCACCCTGAGTTGCTATCTTGCTGAGTGACATTAACGTCCATGAAGAACACCTAGGTTCCTGCCAGCCTCAGCTCCAGCAACATTCACCACCCATGCTCACATGCAAAACCCTGAAGTACCTTTGAAGCATTAAAAAGTAGCATCTTCTCTCTCTGACCAAAGCTTCCATCTTGTTAGCTCTGTCACTCCTTCTTCCACCATACCCAGTCTTTAAATGTTAAAAAATAGTCCTTCAGCTCTTTGTCATACTTTTGTCTCCCAGCCAGTCATTAGCACTCACAGCCGCACTTCCTTTTTCCACCAGTGCACACTCAGGCTCCATGTTACAGAATCTCAAAATGTTATTTTGGTTCAGAGTATTATTGTAGTCTAATAATTTCAGAGCACTCTTCACAAACATTTTTAGGGTCCAAAATTTGTAATTTAGCAACTTTGAACAAATGTGTGACTTTGGGAAGCTTTTTGCTCTACCTTTTTTTATTTTATGTGTTTTTTCCCTTTGTTCACTGTAATTTTTCTTTGTTGAGCATAAGGTTTGCATTGTGGTGTATGTGCGTATGTGTGTATTTTAATTGTCTGCCAGATAAAGCAATGTGATAACCTTACTAAAAACTTCAGGTATATCATTTCTAGGAAGACTGTTTAGAATAATATCACTACCATAAACTGAGTTTTCCTGCCCACTCTAGAAGCATCATATTCGAAGATACTGAAGACTTAAAGTTAGCCAGGCAAAGATGTCAACCAGAAGGGGATAACATATAATTCTGCTCTGTATTACCAAATAAACAAAATGCCACAAGCAGGAAAGAGTGAGAGCTGAAAAATCCAAATTTCACTGAAATAACAGTTGCAAACTAAGTTGAATTAACTTTGACAGCCATACTTGCATGAAAACATCTGTTCTTACATGTGCATCAGTATCCAATCATCTATAACTTAAGTATGAATGATCCCTTGTTTAATATGCACAAGGGCAAGATTATGTAAATGAAAATACAATAGGAAAAACAGGTATGAAAAAAATTCCAACAAAGCCTTCTAGTAAAAACTCAAACACCTACACAGAAATTTCGCCCAAGGTAGACAGGAAAACAAAAATGCTGAGGAAGAAACCAGCAAAGCAAGAAAGGGCCATTCAGTGACTCAATAACCCAAAACAAAAATAGAAAGAAGGAGGAGTCAGTTAGCAGATGCACTTGAGAGGGGTGAACATAGGAGTAATAGGGAGGACTGCAGACTTTCATACCTCTGCTGTTTCCTAACAGAGCCACTCCCAAATAAATATTCAGTGAGACATAATCCAAGTCCCCCAGCCCTTTCTTCAGGATTGCTGCCCTACGCCCTGTTGTGTGAAATTTCTGAGACTGCCACTTCAAGAAGGCATACAAAATGCTGGGAGTTGCTTATACAAACAATGGGTAGGCAGGTAAAAAAGAAGTAAAGAAAACAAGAGATGGAATGTCTTATTAACATGCTCTTCCTGGTATAATAGTAATGATCGTTTAATCATTATGATTATGGTGAACAGCTAAGAATATATATTTCAACCTCATTTGTTTTGCCTTCTAGACCAGCCAAAAAATTAAAAAAGCAATTAGGCCAACAATTAAAGCCAGAGGGATTCATGGTTCTCCCATTTGCAATATCACCTTATGATGAGGTAGATCCTTGTCAGGATAAAAGGGGTCACCTACAGCTGCTTCCTTCAGAACCATATCATCCAGACACATAGCAAGCCATTAGAAAAAGAAATCCAACAATGGGAGATCAGCCAGGAGGAAAGCCAAATGCCCCCACCATGGGCTGTGTCAATAGTAGGCTGTGTCAATAGTAGGCTTGGAAAGGTACTTCAAGGGGAGATACCACAGCAAAACAAGCAAGCACCTTCAGAAGCAGCAATTCTTAGTACCAAAGACTTTCCATAACCTCATTTACTTACCCTATGCCATTTTATAGCAAGCTCAAGCCTCAACCAGGGCAAGAGTGAAGAAGGCAGCCGATCACCAGCTATCTCTAAGGTCTTACCGAATAGATATGTCCCTCCACCTCTTCTCTGTTTTCTGATTTATCTGTCACATGACATCCTGTGATGCCCTTTCTCAGAAGTGCTTAGAGTCAATGCCTCTGTTCTGCATCAAGTTCCTCTGTAAATTGTCTACACTTACCGTCTCACCTTCCCTGTTTCTCTACACACCTTATAACCCTGCTCAAGAGGAATACTCATTTTATCCGGAACACCACTGAGTTTTCCTCCTCCGAGAAGCTCTCCTCCATTTCTGGTGATACGTGAAGTCACTTCCCTTTGAGCCTCAATTCTACTTTCCTTCTTTCAGCACACGGTCCTCTACCAGTTCTAAGAACACCACCATCCCAATAAGAAGGGTACAAGGCTCCCCTAAAGGGATTCTGCGAT
This sequence comes from Glossophaga mutica, assembly GCA_039655065.1. Lineage (NCBI taxonomy): Eukaryota > Metazoa > Chordata > Mammalia > Chiroptera > Phyllostomidae > Glossophaga > Glossophaga mutica. The sequence goes on along the minus strand of CM077307.1, from coordinate 89,057,783 downwards.
TTTCTGGTATTTACTCCATGTCATAACTTCCACTTTTTCTGAGGGTTCTTTCCTAGACATGAAAGGCAGGCCTTCAAGGGAGAAGCTGGGAGCTATGTTTTCCCTCCCAATTGTTACTGTGCTGCCTGTGGCCTGTATGATGGAGGTGTACATAAACACAGCTCCTCTGCTCACAAAACCACAGCAAAAATTACAACTAAACTACAAAACAACTATCACTCAGAACTGTCAGAAAATCAAGTTGTATGGAAGTCTGACAACCAAGGAATTAAAGAAATTTCATTCACCCAGATGGGTAGGAGGGGTGGAGATACACAGACATAGAGGTGTGGAGACTCAGAATGGGTGGTCACACACCCACATGTGGTGGATAAAAATTAGGAGGGACATCTCAGGAGCAAGGGATCCTAGCCCTACACCAGATGATTCATCCCAGGATTCCAGTGCCAGGAAGATAAGTCCCTGTAACTTCTGGCTATAAAAAACAGTGGGGGAATACATATATACTTCCAGCCAAGATGGAGGCATAGGTGGTCACGCTGTGCCTCCTCACACAATGAAAATTAAGGATAACAAGGATTTAGAAACAAGAAAACAGCCGGAACTGAGAGAAAATTGAACTATACGGAGGTCCGACAACCATTCATCCATTCATCCAGACCGATAAGAGGGGCAGAGTTGTGGCAGGAGGAAGCACAGGTTGGTGGACAGGGCCCGTAGGCAGCTGCTGGCAGACCCCAGGCTCAAGGTGGCTGGCTGACCAGGCAGTCCCACATTTGTGTGCAGATAATACAGGTGAAAACCAGGAATGAGACAGAACTCACAACCCAGGGCCCCACCGCCTGGAAACAAAACCTAAAAACACCAAGACCCTGACCCCACAGTCAGCATCACAACCTAGCGGACTGGGCTGCCCTGCCCGGGGGAACACCTAAGCCTCTGCCCCTTACTACATAACAGCCTCCACCAGACCAAAAAAAAAAAAAAGGCTCAAATGGAAGAACAGATCAAAGCCCCAGAACCAATTCATCTAAGTGACGAAGAGATAGCCAACCTATCAGATGCACAGTTCAAAGCCCTGGTGATCAGGATGCTCACAGAATTGGTTGATTTTGGTCGCAAATTAGATGAACAAATGAAGGCTACAATAAGTGAAGTGAAGGAAAATGCACAGGGAACCAATAGTGATGGGAGGAAAAATGGGACTCAAATCAATGGAGTGAACCAGAAAGAAGAAAGAAACATCCAATCAGAAAACAAGGAAGAAACAAGAATTCAAAAAAAAAAAAAAATGAGAAGAGGCTTAGGAACTTCCAGGACATCTTTAAATGTCCCAACATCCGAATTATAGGAGTACCAGAAGGGGAAGAGGAAGAACAAGTGGGAAACTTACTTGAACAAATAATAAAGGAGAACTTTCCCAATCTGGCAAAGAAAATAGACTACCAGGAAGTCCAGGAAGCTCAGAGAGTCCCAAAGAAGTTGGATCCAAGCAGGAACACACCAAGGCACATCATAATTACATTAATCAAGATTAAAATGAAGGAGAGAATTCTAGAAGCAGCAAGGGATAGGGGGACAGTCACCTACAAAGGAGATCCCATCAGACTGTCAGCTGATTTCTCAGAAGAGACCTTGCAGGCAAGAAGGGGCTGGAAAAAAGTATTCCAAGTCATGAAAGTCAAGGACCTACATCTAAGATTGCTCTATCCAGCAAAGCTTTCATTTAGAATGGAAGGGCAGACAAAGTGCTTCTCAGATAAGGTCAAGTTAAAGGAGTTCATCATCACCAAGCCCTTATTCTATGAAATGTTAAAGGGACTTATCTAAGAAAAAGAAGATCAAAAATATGACAGTAAAATGACAGCAAACTCACAAATATTAACAACCACACCAAAAATGAAAGCAAACTAAGCCACAGCTAGAACAGGAACAGAACCACAGAAATGGAGATCATATGGAGGGTTAGCAACAGGGGAGTGGAGGAAGAAGAAAGAGGGGAAATGTACAGAGAATAAGTAGCATAGACAGTGGGTAGAAAATGGACAGGGGGAGGGCAAGAATAGTGTGGGAAATATAGAAGCTAAAGAACTTATGACACATGGACATGAACTAAAGGAGGGGAATGTGGGTGGAAGGGGATGTGCAGGGTGGAGAAGAATGATGGGGAAGAAATGAGACAACTGTAATAGCATAATCAATAAAATATAATTTAAAAAAAAACAGTGGGGGGTGGAGCAGCTGAAGAAACTGCAGGATTCTCAGGTGTCTTCTCTTAAAGGGCCCAAAAAGACTTAGGCCTTATGCAGACTCACTCCCTCTGAGCTCCAGCACGGACACAGCAGCTAAAAAGGCACCAATGGCATATGGAGAGAAACTAAAGTGTCTGCCATCAGGACAAGTGCTGGGGTACAGCTTCCACCCAGACAAATCTCCAGAGGTCCGTACACAGAGCCATAGAACAGCAACACATGGTTCACATGGTTCATTTTGACTTGGTTCACATGGGTGTCCCTGCCCTGGTGATTATCTAAGGCTCTACCCCATACAACTTCCTGGTGCACTTTTCTACAATAGGTCATGCTACTAAGACAGAGAACCAAACCAGCTCTACCTGATACATAGAAACAAACACAGGGGAGGCTGCCAAAATGAGGAGACAAAGAACTGTGGCCCAAATGAAAGAACAGAACAAAACTCCAGAAAAGGAACTAAAAAAATGGAGATAAGCAATCTATCAGATGCAGAGTTTAAAACACTGCTTATTAGGATGCTCAAGTAATTCACTGGGCACTTAAACCACATAAAAAAGACCCTGGCAGAAATGCAGATTACAATAAGTAAAATAAAGAAAAAATACAGGGAACCAACAGCGGAGTAGATGAAGCTGAAAATCAAATCAATGATTTGGAACGTAAAGAAGAAGAAAAAAATCAATGAGAAAAGCAAGAAGAAAAAAGAATCCAAAGAAACAAGGATAAGATAAGGAGCCTCTGGGACAATTTCAAATGTACCAATATTTGAATCATAGGGCTGCTGGAAGGAGAAGAGAAAGAATAAGAAATTGAAAACTTCTTTGAAAAAATAATGAAAGAAAATTTTCCCACTTTGGTGAAGGAAAAAGACATATAAGTCCAGGAAGCACAGAGAGTCCCAAACAAGATGGACACAAAGAGGACCTCACCAAGACACATAATAATTAAAATGCCAAAGTTTAAAGATAAAGAGAGTATCTTAAAAGCAGTGAGAGAAAAGCAGATAGTCACCTACAAAGGAGTTCCCATAAGGTTGTCAGTTGCTTTCTCAAAAGAAACTTTGCAGGTTAGATGGAACTGGCAAGAAGTATTCAACGTGATGAAAAGCAAGGACCTACAACCTAGATTACTCTGTCCAGCAAAGCTATCATTTAGAATGGAAGGGCAGATAAAGTGCTTCCCAGACAAGGTAAAGGTGAAGGAGTTCATCATCATCAAGCCATTATTGTATGAAATGTTAAAGGTACTTATCGAAGAAAAAGAAGAAGATCAAAACTATGAGCATTAAAATGGCAATAAACACACAACTATCTACAATTGAAACTTAAAAAACAAACTAAGCAAATAGGGAGAACAGAAACAGAATTTCTTGGGAGGAGGAAGGAGGAGCATGGGGGGAAAGGTACAGAGATTAAGTACAAATTGGTGGTTACAGAATAGACAGGGAGATGTTAACAGTAGAAGAAATGGAATAGCCAAAAAACTTATATGCATGCACATAAACTACAGTTGGGGGGATTGCTGGAGTGAAGAGGGGACTACTGGGTAGAAGGGGAAAAGGGGGAAAATTGAGACAACTGTAATAGCATAATTAATAAAATATATTTTTCAAAAAGGCAGCCCTTCATACTCACCTACCTCAAGTAGCTAATGTAGTGTCTTGCTCACTAGTACAGTCAGCCCTCTGTATCCACATCCATGGCCTCAACCAATCATGGATGGAAATTTTTTTTTAAATATTATGCTGTTGCTGACATGTACATGGTAGTCATTATGTGGCATTGTGATGTATATACTATGTACTAAAGCTAGGATGGGTGCATCTGTACTGAATACGTACAGCTTTTTTTCTTGTCATTATTTCCTATTCAGTATATAACTACTTGCATAGCATTTATATTATTTCAGGTATTATAAGTGATCTAAAGATGATTTAAGTCTTACAGGAAGGTGTCTGTAGGTTATCCGCAAATATGCCATGTTTAAGCAAGGGACTTGAGCTTGTGTGGATTTGGTATCCATGAGGAGTTCTGGAACCAATCCTCCATAGATACCGAGGAATTACTGTACTTGGTAAATATTTGTTTGAGTATTTATGGTTGGACTGTATTGAAATGTAAAATAAAGTTTATGTGAAGTTATTTTTATAAAATAATAGAATTTTAATGCCAGAAAGCATTTAAAGACCTACAGATGAGGAAACAGGTCTAGGGAGATTATTGACTTACCTAAGGATGCACATATCAGAAACAAAAACCCAAGACTCAGAACAAGTTCCCCAGGACTTAATTCTTATCATACTATAGAACATTCAGGAACAATACTGATATGCTAATTTTAGACTGTATCTTGAGGAAACTGTCTGATTTCAGAGCTATACAGGGAGAGCCTGCTCGGTCCCTAACTAACCATATTTCCTCCCTGTGTACAAATTTCATTTCTGTTCCCTCATTTGTTCTCATCTGTGCCTTCTGTGATAAAAGTCTTAGTTTTAAATCCACGCTTATATTGCTGTCTGCTTTCACTTTTAACTCCTCTAACATAAGTCCTAGCTATAGCTGCAAACGCTGTAGTTTTTGTCTTTACGTGGGTGATAAATAGGGTTCAAATTTCTGACATTATGAGGTTTATAATGGATCACTTTAATCTAGGAGATGTATATTGCCTACCCAGCTTCCGAAAAAAGAGTATGTAAAAATAATCTTAATGATTTTAACTAACTGGCCTCCCTTTTTCCCTCCTTCCTTTTTAATCTTTTCAAACTCACTGTCTTCTAATATAATAAGGAAAAGAATGAGATGCTTCCTAAAATGTATCCCAGATTAGACTTTTTATCTTTAAAATAATGTCTGTTATGTGTAGTCCTTCATGGCTTCTCACTTTTGTTTCATTTTAATTCCTCAACAGACATGAAAGCTTTCTGACATGCCCTAAGGACTGCTACATATGCAGCATGATTACTTCTTTGCAGGACTGGGGTCCTTCAATGTGCATTATTTAGGAGGTAAGACCTTTGGCAATACAAATCACCTTCATAAAGCTGACATTTTATTCTTTGGGTGACCCTTCTTGTTCAAATATCCAACCATTTTCCAAGTATGGAACATCGCACAGAGCGTCAGAACTCCAGCCAAGTCTGGGTGGAGAGGGGCAGGTCAGAGACAGTCTTGGTCATATTTTAAATTCTCATTTCTTCCATTGGCGTGTGTCCTAAATGCTATTTAATAGTAGTTAGTGCCAATTTCCTTTGTTTCTGGGAATATATCTCATGTGTACCTAACATGAGTTTAATTCCTCATCAGAGTCAAAACAGAGTTTGCAGGAAATACGAATAATCCTTTGCAGAGATTGAACAGTCCTGGATTTATTGCTGGATTATGGGTTCTCCTACTTAAGAGCATTTTGGCTGCTCTGCCCTCAAGCTGAGAATGAAGAAGTGGAACAAATCATAAAGGATTTGTAGCAAGTAGGAGAAACCAGAAGATGGCCAAAGTTAATCAGTAAGAAGCATCAGATTCCTTAATCAACTGGGTTGGTGTCTCTCAAAAAACATTTTGTAGATGTATAAGTACAAATATACAGATGCAAATTAGTAAAGTTTGCCATCACTCAGAAAATATGTCTCTGTTAGTTAGGGTTCTCCAGAGAAATAGAACCAATAGGACATGTGTATACACACACAAACACACACACATTTATTTTAAGGAATTGGCTCATGCAATTCTGACATTTGTGGGGCAGGTCAGCAGGCCTGAGAGCCAGGGAAGAGTTGATGTTGCAGCTGGAGTTTTAAGGCAGAATTCCTTCTTTCTCAAGGGACCAGAGTCTTGTTCTCTTAAAGCCTTCAACCCATTGGATGAGGCCCACTCACATTAAGAGAGTAATCTACTTTATTCAAAATGCACTGATTTAAATGTTAATCTCATCTCAAAAAATATCTTCACAGCAACATCTAGACTGATGTTTAACCAAGTATCTGGGTACCATGTCCTACTCAAGGTGACACAAAATTAACCATTGTTCTGTTATATGCTTAACCTGAGGAAGGAAATAACCACAAGGAAATTAAAACATTACTATCATTTGTGCAGTATCTCGGAATTTTCAAAGCACTTTATCATTTTGACCTTTAAGACATTGACATGAAAAGTTTACAGTTGAGATCACTAGAAAATTGAAAACAAAACAAAAAAAAGGCCCCTTTTCAAGTTTAGGCCCTTGGCCTGGAATTTGTAATACAGCAATTGCAACAACTACTATAATAAATGGTTCAATTTCACCTACTTAATCCATCACATGCCTATAAAGTGTGTAGGTCTGGTGGTTTTCTTTCAGATACAGGCCTAATCACAATTGGTAACATTATGTCTGTGGAGTGGGGCAAGTCCCAACTACATGCTAACAGAGTTCCTCTCATACTGCAATGAACCAAAAACTAAAACTTCCAAGCAGATAAGGGCATCAGATGTAAGCTATGTATTTACCAGCTCCCATTTTCTGTCCCTCCCAGCCCACAGTTCCCACCTCTGAGCAGTGACTGGGTACCAGGCGAGGAGAGCTGTGGGAGGTTAGAAAAGCCACTTCCAGGCCCTGTCCAAGACCCACCCTGCCCCCACCAGCAGGACTGTCCCCAGTCTCTTCCCCTCTCTTGGCAAGCTCATAGACAACACTCAAGATTGCAGGGGGCTGGGGGGATGGGATGGTCACAAGATAAAAGGACCCTGGAATCCTGAGATCTGCTTGATAAAGAGCTACCAAGGAAAACGATGTGACCAGCATGACATGAGCAAGCAAAATCCTTTGTGGTGTTAAGCCACTAAAAGCTGTGGTTTATTTATTAGCCACCATAACCTCTTCCATCCCAATAGAATGCATTACCTATCTTGTTATCTGACAATGTAAGACAACAGTTTGTAAAGCAAGTAGTATATTTTAAAGAAGATTCTTCACGTGGAACACTTTTCAGAGAACAAATAGCATAATAGATTAAGTTAACTGCTCACAGCAGCTTTATGACACATTTACAAGCTTCCTTCCTTCCTTCAGCTGTGTCTTGTACTAGCCAAACCTCTAGCATGGCATTTGTGAGGCCTAGCCATTTCTTCCCTCTCTACACCCATCTTTCTCTCTCTGTATCTCGTATTATTTCTAGAAGTATCAAGCTGCCTGTGCTTCTTTGCACATACTCCACCATTTCACGATGCCGCTCACTTATTTTCCTGCCTGGTTCATTTTTTTCCTGAGCTATCTTTAACTGGTCTACCTGTTGAGTCCCAGCCAGAGAAATAGAACCACAGAGCTGGTTAACCAGTTAATGCATGACTATCGTTTCTATACCTGGTGCTGAGCCTGAGGTCAGCAAGGCAGGCAGTTGGGAAGGAAAGATAGACATGAAGTGGGGAAAGTGCGGGCAAACCTGAACCCACAGGGAAAAGCCGAGAGCACAGAGGATGAAGGAACCCAGCCTGGTGTCTCTTGCGTCTAATATCAGTGATGCTGCCGGGGAAGCTGGCTTCCCTCACCACAGAGCTAAACACACAGGTGGCCAGGAGTTGGAGAGAGGGTGATCAAAGAATTCAATGGGAATGGAAGTCACTGCAGGCCCAGTTGCTATCCCATCCCAACGAGGTAAGACAACAGATCTGCAGCCACAGGATGAGCTAAAGCTGACCCTGTATCAATGTTCTGAGCATAAACATAACTTCTGCTTCTCTTCCACCTTCCAGGCCTCAGACACATTGCTCTGGTGGTCAGTCCTGGCCCAGAACCATATAGGGAAGGGAGTTCTGGGGGATGTAGATCCAACTTAGTCAGGTTGACAAGTCAACCTAAATCACCACACTAGCTAATTTCACCACACTAGCTAATTTCTACTTATTTCTTGCAGCTCAGCAGAGGCAAAACCTTCCTCAGGAGGTTATCTTCAGCTCTCGGATTATGCTCATTGCTCCTGTTTTATCCTTTCTTAGAATTTTATGCATACCATTGTCACAGCACTTAACACATAATGTTTAACTCATTTCATGTGGCTATCTCTTCAGATGGAATGTCAGGTTCCTGACAGCAGGGACCATGTGGTGTTCATTTCTCTGCCCCAAATACAGTGTCTGGCACATAGCTGATCTTCAGTAAATGTGGAACAGAACTGTCAACGTCAATGCCTTCATTGATTTATTACTGCCACTCCTCAAACTAGGCTCACACTTATAAACACAAGAGAAGAAGGGCAGCAAAAGCCCCTTCTTCTCTGTAGTGCTCAAGTCTGGGCCCAAGTGTACTCCACCTCAAACTGACTCAAAAGGGTCACCATGTAGAACAGTCCCCTAACTGGATGGCTGAGGATGTGTGAGCTTAGAACAGGAACTAATAGTCATGGAATATTTCTTTGGTGACAGACATTCTTCTAAATACCTCACATGCTTGGACTCATTTTGATCCTCACAGACTTGTATAAGGTGGGGTTTATTACTCCTAAGGAGGATACATAGCTGGTAGGTAATCTGCGCACAGCTGGTCCAGATCACAGCTGGATTCATCTGACTCCAAAATTCATGCTTATTTGGCTGCGAGTTTCCTCCCCTGCCCCAGTTTAGGGACTGCAGGTGACTGGACCAGCACAGTGACTCAGAGGGGCCTTAAACTGGAAGAGAAGGAAGTGGCGCCATCAGCTGGTGCTGTAAAAGGCCTGAGGTGCTTATAAACAAATCTTCTCTTAATGGACCCCACCCTCCTCCCACAGAAGGTTGGCAGTAAGGGCCAGGGTGCAAAACGCCACCTCCCTCCATTCCCATCCCTGTCCTCCACACCCTGGATTGCTCTGGCCCTGCTGGGCATCCCTCCCACCGCCCTCCTTTAGCTTCTTTCTTCCTCCCACGTCTTTTCCTAAGGCTGGCTTTCCTGGTGGTTCCACTGCTGACGACTGCCCTGGTTAATCATGTTTTAAGTAGAACCCTCCAGTGAAGGGCTGTGATTTACCCAAAAACCCCAACGCCCCTGTCCCCCAAGCTGGCCTGATTTCTACTCCCAAGCTCTTGGACTGTGATTATCTGGTACTTCAGATGGTATGACTTTAAAAACGAAGCATGATTTCTTTGGGGAAGCTCATGGAGGGTGGCATGGTGAGGTGGCCTTTGGACTCAGACCAGCCTGAGTGTAAATCTTCACTATGTCACTACATGACCTCAGGTAAGCTGCTCAACCCCTCTGGGCCACAGTTTTCTTATCTCCAAACTGAAAACAGTGCCCACTCATAGGTGGCTGAAAAGGTAAATTAGAATGAAGGCACAGGGCCTGCTCCAGCAGTCACTGCTGTGGGGATAGTGCTGCGGCTGCAAATAGCACTACCTGATTGAGAGAAGTGGAGGAAGTAGCTGGACTTAGAACAAGTTCATGGTTCTTATAGCACTCAGTTGCTCAGTACACAGGGGACTTGGAATAATGTAGCCAAAATAAAAGCATTCCCACTTCTCACTGTAAGACACAGACACTGCTTCTCTCCTTCATTAAATGGGATTCAGTCATTCCCCTGAATACCTACTGTGCGCCAACCACTATGTCCCACACTGGGTGTGGGAGGTATTTAAAGATACCAAAGATATAGTTCTTGGCTTCAAGGAGATTTCAATCTAAGTGTTTCTGAAAAGAAAGGCATTTGGATCATGTGAATAATGGGTTAACAGCAGCTCTTTCTGCCTTTATGCAATTGCTACTTAACAGCAGTAAATTCTCATCTGAACTGCAATTGACCCTGTGCACACAATCATGTTATTCATATTCTTATAAACAGAGGGTACAGTATGTATAATTTCCTAGATGTCTGGGAGGGGATGTATCATAACTAAACTCCAACTTTTCCTTTGGAGAACCAGTCCCATTTGTTTCTGGTTAGCTTCAAAGCACAAACTAATTTTTTCCTTTTATGTGTCAGTAACTTGAGTGAAATTTGTCACTTGTTTTTATGAAAACTTCTTTGCCATTGCCTTCATTGCTTGAAAAAAAAATCCACCCATAACAACTCACTCTTCCTACATGGTACAAGGCACTCAAAATGCAATGAAAGAATGGTGGTGTCATTTCTAGTCATGGAAACTAACAAGAGTCCCACAGAATGGTCTGAACCCCTCTGTCGACAAGAATCTATTTTCAAGTGCCTACTATGAGAGCAAGACCACTGGTGACATCTTGTTCCAATTTAAGCAAGGTTGAGCTGTGGGCCAGCTCCTTCAAATCATAACCAGCACAGAAATTACCTCCTACCAAAAAACCACAAGGGTTAGACTCTGTAAGAATGAGTCCCAGAAAAGTTGGAACTCTCACATCCAAGCATATTTCTGAAGTAATCCAGTCAAGAAGAGCGTTTTTATTTTCTTCAGTTGGGGGATTTCTTGTTTGTCCTGGGGTGAAGTATAAGGTTTATGAGGGTGGCTGGGGATGAAGAGCACCTTTATTTTGCCTTTAAAAGGGCCAACAACTCTTTCACCACTTCACTTTGAGCCAAAGCTATTTAGAAAATGTTCAACCTATTTTTACCTCTCTATATACATATTTAATAGAGATACCATGTCATTAGCAAATTACCAGAAAACATGAGCTGACTCTCTCAGAAATGACTCAGAGTAAACAGGATGTCTCTCTAGGAGCACAGTTCTCCCAAGGGACTGCTTCCTCTGGACTGCATTTTCTGTCCCTGGGCATGCCCTAGTTCATCCCAAGGACCATGAAGATTGTGATACTTTAGGGAGGTTCCCTGTCCATGCCCCAAAGCCCAAATATTATTATATACAGTGTGGCTTTGACCTCTTCGTTTGCTTACTCTCCTTAAGTTCAAGTGACGGATGAGCAAGAACAGAAATGGATGGGAGTGGCCCTTATGATTCAAATATGTTGGGTACAGCCAGGATAAATGAGGAGCAGTCAGTTCACATTTTGGATCCAGGAGCATAATGTGTGTGTCACTATGAGGATGACGTACAGGACTAAGGGCGGGGGGGGGGGGAGTGCTGAGGACATGCATCAGTAGTGGTCACTTTGACTGCTTTTGCAGTAGAGATGAGAATATTGGTTGTAAGAAATCCTCTGGATCTACAACTTTTTACCCGGCAGTAGATTCAAGCAGCACAGGGTGGACTGTGATGGATGCTGTGGTGTGCTGCCCAGGTCCCCACTGAATCCCTACAGGGATTACCTTGGCTGAAGAGTGGTACCTTCCTCATGCCCACACCCACTTCACAGAGTAGCCAAAACCTGATGCCTGATTCTGGGTGTATAAAGCCCTGGCATCCTCACCCCAATTTGGAACAAATCTGAAGGCTCATCCCAGCCCAGAACAATTTGCAGGGCATCTGAGGCCTCCTTAAGACTACATCACATCTCAGCTTCTCCCTCTTCCCTGTCATGATTCCTTCCCTTCTGGAGTACTGATCCAAACAGTATCCCTAACAGGCCTTCTGCACACTAATTTCCTTCTCAGAAACTGCTTCACGGGAAACCCAACCTGTGATAAGATAGACCTCATTCTTTATTTCCTCTTATATGTAACACTAATGCAATTTGTATTATTTCCCCATGTGTCCTCCATCAAGAAATTACAGTAAGGTGTGCTCTACCAAAACATGGGAACAAAACAGGAAGGAGACCTGGGACCCAGGAAGCAAGGGATTCAGCAAAGAAAGAAGCTCCAGACAGCAAAGTGACCAGTTCATCCTGGAGCCAGAAGAGAGAAATACCCAAGAGGAATATCTCCAGGAAAGAAAGAAAGAAGTGGAATCAAACCCCTAACATGTTTGAGTATATTTAGAAGATCCTGGACTTCCATAGCTCAAGTAGGGATTGGTGTCATAAATACCCAGGAAACTAAGCAAATGAATACATGACCAGATGAGACAACTATTAATATCTGAGAAACCAAAACGTCTCACAAGAAAGAAAATAGAATCTGAGTTCACTGCTTGGCTGGACTTGAAAAATATTTACCTGTTTCTCATAGTGCACACACTGAATATTGACTTGAAAAATGGAGCTACTGGGAAAATAAAGCAAGAGGCAGGTTTGTTTGTGGGGAAGCTGATGTAAGAGCTAAATTCTCACTTTCTTCAGTAGGAGGTCAGAGGGTCAGATCTAAAATTGGAAAATAAAAGAGACAAATGGGATAAACAGATTATTCTGACACGTGGAAATAAAGAATATAAGAAAGAAATAAAACTGTTGGAAGTTGCAGTTCTGGGAAGTAAAAATCCAGGTAGAGAAGAGTGAAACAAAGAACTGCTTACACTTTTCTTGTCATAAATTGTGTAGAACTATTTGACTTCTTAAAACTATTTACATATGTTACTTTAAAATAATAAATATTAACTTTTTAAAAAATAAGAGGTTTCCCTGACCAGTATGGCTCAATTGGTTGGGCATTGTTCTGCAAAGCAAAAGACCACTGGTTCAATTCCTGGTCAGGGCATATGCCTGGGTTGCAGGTACTGTCTCCAGTTGGGATGCATGCAAGAGGCAACTGGTTGATGTTTCTTTCTCATATTAATGTTTCTTTCCCTCTCTTTCTCCCTCCCTTCCCCTGTCTCTAAAAATAAATAAATTAAATATTTTTTTAAAAGTAGGAGGGCCCCCAAAATACTTGATCGATTGATGGACTAATTTGTCTATGCCAAAGGATTTTTTGATTTTCAATAAAAAGTGCCAGGGGTAATCCAAGATGGCAGCAGAGTAAATGTAATAAGCTACACTAACCCCCACCCAGGACCAAACTGGAATTACAACTTAATTACAGAAAAATCATCTTGAGTAACTGAATGAACACTAGCTAGAGAGAAGCCTTATAACCAAAGACTTATGGACCACATAACCACAATGAGACTGGCAGGAGGTGCAGAGGTGCAAGAGGGCAGCCTGGGCTTCCCGGGGCAACAGCTAAAGTTCAGGAGGGATATTTCAGTGGCTGGAGTGGGCAGTATTTCCCTTGAGAAGTATGGGGTCTATACTGTGGAGTTGGGCTCCCCTCTCTACACCACCAGAATGGGGAAAGGAACCCAAATAACATCTGGCTGTGAAAAGTGGCAGGATTTCTGTCCACCAGGGACAGATAACTACAGATGCAGCAAGCCCTTTAAAGGGCCTACACACAAAATTTCATTTGCTGCCACTTACCCTGGGCTTTGGCAATGGGAGGACATATCAGACTAGAGCCGTGTGAGAAGAGCCTGGGTTTGGTGGCACTGGGGAGAGAGCTGAAGGGTCAGTCACTAGGATTCCTGTGCTTAGCTATTCCCCATACTTCAGAAGCCATCTTTTTTGGGCAGAGCCCTCCTCTCCATACAGCATTAGCCTGAGGAAAAGCAATAGCCCCACCTGGAGAAATCACTTGCTCCCCACCCTGTGTAGCTTAAGCCCAAATGCTGAGGAAGACAGATGGAGGCACTTTCAGTGCCCAACAGAAAGCCTGCAGGATGTGGCAGATCTTCTGGGTAATTAGAGACTTTACTGCTCCTGCCCCAGGCCCCGTGCTGGTAAAAACTGGGCTTGGTGTGCAGCTTGATTTTTTCTACACATACCCAAACCTAGCAGAGGGAGCCACAAGCTGTGGATAGCTAATAGCTCCAAATGGGATGCCCAGGGCCAGACACATGCAGCATCTGGCATAGGTCTGCAGCAGAATTTTTGCAGATCTACACAATCCATAAAAACAAACAAAAAGAGGCAGCCAAAATGGGAAGTCAAAGAAACCAGCCCTAAATGAAAAACCAAGAGAATTCTCCAGAAGAAGATGCAGGGATCAGCTAATGACCAATGGGCCAGGCAGGGGCGGGACATGTGTCTGTCCATCCATCAGGGAGCCTGGCCTCCACTCAAGTCACAGCAGCAAAGGGGGGCTTTCTTTGGAAACCCGATCATCTGTCTCCTCTCTTCCTTCCTTTTCTGTCTGAACACCACTCAGGACTGGGACCTTTCCTGTGCCAAGGATAGACTACTCCTGTGCCAACGAGGGGCTGTGGGGTGGACTCAGAAATTGCACATGGGGCAGCTCTCAACTGGCCCACTGGTTCCCAGCCTATTCTAACATCACTGTGAAGCAAAGCAGGTGTCTTCTGCACTGGGGTAGAGACACTTGCCTGGGATCTCTTTGTTCTATTGTGGTGAAACTTCCCTGAATGATAGACAGTGATAGAAAAGGTAATCACTGTGATGACAATGTTATACATATTTGCGCATTTTGTTTTGTTTTTGGGGTGTAGAGGTATAAATGTCTAATGAATAGACTGTGGGGTGATCGCATTGTAAACAATGTGAATGCAGAATGGCCATGTTGTATGCCTGAAAGGAATATGCTATTGTACACCAGAAGTACTTAAGGGGAAAAATTTTTTTAAAAGAAAAGCTATATAAAATGGATGCAAGTAATCTATCAGATATAGAGTTTAGAGTAATGATTATAAGGATGCTCAACAGAATGGGGAGGAAAGCATAGAAACCATAAAACAGGAACAGTCAGAAATAAAGAATGTAATATCTGAAATAAATAATACACTGGAAGGAATAAACAGTAGCTTAGATGAAGCAGAAGAGTGAATCAGCAATTTGGAAGACAAGATAGAAAAAAACAACCAAGAGACAGCAAAGAGAAAAAGAATTTTAAAAAACAAGAATAGTTTAAGGGACCTTTGGGACAACATGAAGTGTAATAACATCTACATCATGGGGATACCAGGAGAAGAGAGTGAGCAAGGGAAATAATGAACAAAAACTTCCCTAACTTGGTGAAAGAAAAAGACATACAAGTCAGAAAGCACGGAGAATCCCAAACAATATGGACCCAAAGAGGCCCACACCAAGTCACATCTCTTAAGAGCCACAGAAGAAAAGCAGTTAGTTACCTACAAGGGAGCTCTCATTAGACTGTTATTTAATTTCTCAGCAAAACTATTACAGGCAAGAAGGGTTTGGCATGAAATATTCAAGGTGATAAAAATGGAGGACATACAAACCAGGCTATTTTACCTAGCAAGGTTATCATTTGAAATTGAAGGAGATATAAAGAGCTTTCCAGACAAGAAAAAGGTAAAGGAGTTTGTTTAAAGGGCTTGCTGGAAGATGAAGAAGAGGAGGAGGAGGAAGGAGAAGGAAGAGAAGGAAAAGGAGGAGGAGTGGAGGAAGAGAGAGGAGATGAAGAGAAAGAAGAAAAAGAAAAATAATGAGGAGGATTAAGAAGAGAAGAAGGAAAATAGATAAAAAATAAAATGAAATAAACACGTATCTACCAATAATCACCTTAAATGTAAATGGCTTAAATACTCTAATCAAAAAACTTAGGGATAAGAAAACAAGATCCATATGTGTTTTGTCTCCAAGAGACCCCCCTCAGAACTAAAGATACAGATTAAAAGTAAAGGGATAAAAAATATTTCATGAAAATGGAAAGGACAAAAAAACCTGGGGTAGCAATGCTTGTATCTGAGAGAATAGTCCTTAAAACCAAGGCTATAATAAGAGACACAGAAGGACACTACATAGTGATAAAGCGAGCAATCCAAGAAGATATAATCCTAGTAACATTTATGCACCCAGCATAGTGGTACCCAAATATGTAAAGAAAATCCTGATGGACATAAAAAAAAGAGAGAGAGATTAACAGAAATACAGTGATAGTAGGGGATTTTAACAACCCATTGATATCAATGGATAGACATTCCAGACAGAAAATCAACAAGGAGATAGCAGCTTTATTGACACATCAGATCAAATATATTTAGTTGATATCTTCAGAGTATTTCATCCCAATGCAGCCGAATATACATTCTTTTCGAGTGCACATGGAATGTTTTTGAGGATATACAACATGCTAGGATACAAAACAAGTCTCAATAAATTTAAGAAGATTGAAATCGTATCAAGCATCTTCTCTCACCATAATGCTATGAAACTAGAAGGCAAGCACAAGAACACTGAAAAATACACAAAGACATGGAAGCTAAATAACATGTTATTAAACAGTGAATAGGTCAACAATGAGATCAAGGAAGAAATCAAGATACCTTGAAACAAATGAAAATGAAGACACAACAATATGAAATCTGCAGGACACTGGGAAAGCAATCCAAAAAGGGAAATTCATAGCATTACAGCCCTATGTCGAGAAACAGGAAAAATCTCAAATAAACAATCTAACTTTACACTTAAAGGAACTAGAAACAGAACAGCAAGCAAAGCCCAAAGTGATTAGAAGAGTGGAAATAATAAAGATCAGAGCAGAAATAAATGAAACAGTGTCTTAAAAATATACAAAAGTTCAATGAATCCAAGAGCTGGTTCTCTGAAAAGATAAACAAGATTGATAAAACTTTAACCAGATTCATCAAGAAAAAATGAGTAAAAGCAGAAATGAAAGAGGAAAAATAACAACTGACACCAAAAAAACACAAAAGATTGTAAGAAGATATTATGAAAAACTATATGCCAACAAACTGGACAATCTGGATGAAATGGATAAATTCCTAGAAACATACAATCTCCCAAAAATAAATCAGGAGGAATCAAAGAATCATAATAGACAGATTACACCTAAGGAAATTGAAGCAGTAATCCAAAAACTCCCAACAAAGTCCTGGACCAGATGGCTTCACAGGTATATTTTACCAAACATTCCAAGAACTAACACCTCTTCTCAAACTATTCCAAAAAGTCAAGAGGAGGAAAGACTCTCAACTCATTTTATGAGGCCAGCATTATCCTAATTCCAAAACCAGATAAAGACACTATTAAAAAAAAAGAAAATGATAGGCCAATGTACCTGATGAATATAGATGCTAAAATCCTCAACAAAATATTAGCAAACAAGATTTAGCAATATATTAAAAAGATCATACACCATGATCAGGTGGACTTTATCCAGGGGATTCAAGGTTGATACAACATTAACAAATCAATAAATGTGAGTCACCACATAAACAAAATGAAGAATAAAAACCACATGATCATATTAATAGATGCAGAAAAAGCATTTAATACAATCCAACACCCATTTATGATTTAAAAAAAAACTCTCAGCAAAGTGGGAATAGAGGGAATGCATCTGAACATAATAAAGGCCATATATAACAAATGCACTGCCAATCATAACCAACAGGCAAAACCTACAAGCATTCCTCTTAAGATTGGAAACAAGACAGGGATATCCATTTTCACCTCTCTTATTCAACATAGTACTGGAACTCCTAGCCATACCAATCAGACAAGACAAAGAAATAAAAGGCATCAAAATTGGAAAGAAAGAAGTACAACTGTCTTTATTTACAGATGGCATGATACTGTACATAGAGAACCCCAAAGATTCCACCAAGAAACTACTAGAACTGATCATGAATTCAGTAAAGTAGCAGCATACAAAATTAATATCCAGAAATTAGCTGCATTTTATATGCCAATAATAAACTATCAGAAAGAGAAATCAAGAAAACAATCCTATTCACAATTGCTTCAAAGAGAATAAACTACCTAAGAATAAATTTAGCCAAGGATGGAAAAAAGTTATACTCAGAAAAATATACAACACTGAAGAAAGAAATAAGAAGACAAATGGAGGCACATAGCATGCTCATGAAGAGGGAGAATTAACATCATTAAAATGTCTATACTGCCCAAAGCAATCTATAGATTCAAAGCTATTCTTATCAAGATACCAATGACATATTTTACACAATTAGAACAAATATTCCAAAAATGTATATGGAACCACAAAAGACCCTGCATAGCAACAGCGATCTTGAGAAAGAAGAACAAAGTTGTAGGAATCACACTACCTAATATCATACTATACTATAAAGCCAAAATAATCAAAACAGCACGGTACTGCCATAAAAACAAGCACATAGATCAATGGTACAGAGTAGAGAGCCCAGAAATAAACCCACACCTTTATAGTCAATCAATATTCACAGAGGAAGCAAGCACATACAATGGACTAAAGAGAGTTTATTCAATAAATTACAGTGGAAAAATTGGACAGATACACACAGAAACATGGAAATAGACCACTTTCTTACAACACAACCAAGAATAAATTCAAAATGGATTAAATACTTAAATGTTAGACTTGAAACCATAAATATCCTAGAAGAAAACCTAGGCAGTAAAATCTTGGACACTGCTCATAGCAATACTTTTTCTGACATATCTCCTCAGGCAAGGGAAACAAAAGAAAAAATAAACAAATGGAACTACATCAAACTAAAAAGTTTTGCACAGCAAAGGAAACCATCAACAAAATAAAAAGACAACCCACTGAATGAGAAAACATATTCACTGATACATCTCATAAGGGGTTAATATCCAAAATTTATAAAGAACTTATAAAACTCAACACCAGAAAAACCAAACTTTTCAATTAAAAAGGAGCTAAGGACTCGAATACATACTACTCCAAAGAGGACATACAGATGCCCAACAGACATATGAAAAGATGCTTGGTGTCACTAATCATCAGAGAGAAGCAAATTAAAACTACAATAAGATATCACCTCACATGGGTCAGAATGGCTATCACCAATAAATCAATAGACAACAAGTGCTGGCAAGGATGTGAAGAAAGGGGAATCCTTTTGCTCTGTTGGTGAGAATACAGACTGGTGCAGCCACTGTGCAAAGCAGTATGGAGATACATCAAAAAATGTAAAATGGAACTGCCTTATGATCGAGCAATTCCACTTCTGGGAATTTATCTGAAGAAAACAGAAATACCAATTCAAAAGAATATAAGCACTTCTATCTTCATTGAAGCATTATTTACAATAGCCAAGATTTGGAAGTAACCCAAGTGTCTATCAGTAGATGAGTGGATGAAACAACTCTGGTACATTTACACTAAGGTATACTACTCTGTTGTAAAAAAGAAAAAAAAATACCATTTGTGACAGCATGGATGGACCTGGAGAACATTATGCTAAGTGAAATAAGCCAATCAGAGAAAGACAGATACCAGATGATTTCACTCATATGGGAAATCTAATGAGCTGAACTAACAAGCAAAATAGAGACAGACTCATAGACAGCAGGATTACAGCTAAGGTAGCGGATAGTGTTAGTGGGTGGAGGGATTAAGCAAAAAAGAAGAAGGACTCATGGACATGGACAATAGTGTGAGGATTGAGGGACTGGGGGTACAGAGTGAAGTGGGTGGAAGAGGCTATAAGAGGGATAAATGGTGATGGAAAAAATACAATAAAAATAAATAAATTTACAGAGGAAAAATAGCTCCAGGAGTAAGGAGTGGATGATAGCTCTCAAAAAAAAACCCCAACTCGCAGCTTGTCCATTTACTTTAACCACAGTCCCCTCCTACCCTCACCCAGCTGAGAATTAGGAAGCAAACCACCACAGTCAGGGCACTGAGTCACTGCTGAGACTACGAGAAAGACCTGTGCCCAAGTGCTGGCACTTCATTTACTTATCTAGGAAAGTGCCTAATCCGGTCCCTTCATTGAGACACTAGTTTTTAACTTTTATTATGCAAATGTTCAAACACATACAGAAGTGGAAAGGAGCTACATTTATGTATTTCCCACCTTTAGCAATTACCAACATTTACCAATTTGTTTTATTTGTTCCCCCATCCCATCCCCACCCCATCTTATTTATTTTGTCTAGAATATTTTAAAGCAAATCCCAGGCATTATGGTATTTTCCCCCATAAATAACTTAGTATGAATCTCCAACTGATGGGATATTTTATTTTTTTACATAATCACCATGACATTATCACACCTAAAAAATTAACAATAATTCCTCAATATCATCTAATACCCTGACAGTATTTAAATTTTGCTGATTGTCTCAAAGGTATGATTATGCAGTTTAGTTTGAATCAGGACGAAAATAAGATCCACATATTGCATTTGATTGCCATGACTTTAATTCTCTTTTATTCTCTAATAGCCCCTCTCTGTTTACTTTCCATGCCATTGATTTGTTGAGGAAATGAGTTCATTTATCCTATAAAATGTCACGTATTCTGGATCTGACTCATTGCTTCTTTGTGTCATTTAAGTTCTTCTACTTCTTGTGTTTCTTGTGAATTAGTTGTCAGGTGTAGATGAGTCTTTTGGGGGCAGGAATATTTGCTAAGTGATGTTGCGTTCTTCCTATCATACTGCATCTCAAGGCTCATAATTCTGGCTGCCCTACCTTGAATACTGCCAAGACTGGTCATTAGATTCACATAGTATCAGACCAATCTCTCCTGCATGCAGTTCTCCACAAACTCTTCACCTAAAACTTTAGTATCTGTGACATATGGTTGCCAGAGATCACCAACAGCAATTCCTTTCACCTCTGGCCTCAGAAGTGTGGCAACTGGTGACATGTGTCTTCAGTAAGAATTGCTGAGGAAGAGTGACTGCTGCGTGCTACCCATTTTTCCCTCTTTCGACCAGGAGTGCCTACTGCAGCCTCTCTGATGTATGTTGGGTGTGTGGAGGGGAGATAACTTTTCTTAGTTTGTAGGTTTCAGATTAATGGAAGCCACACCTGAGGACCTGATTTAGAAAGGTCCAGACTTTGAGCTGATGAAAAGATTTGGAAATGGAAAGATTTGGGGAAGAGTTAAGTGTATTTTGCATATATCAAAGGGTATATATCGAAGGGATATTCACTGTTGTGGCCAGGGGACACACAATGGTAGATTGTTCCCAAGAATGGCCATGCCTCCCATCAGAGCTAGAGTCTATTTCTTCTCCCTCTGAATCCAGACTGACTTCGTCATTTGCTTCAACCAATAAATGATGCTGTGTTTTGCCACTTTAATCTTTAAAAGACCTGCCAGCTTTGAAAGTTTCTGTCTCCACTTTTATGGAAGCCAACTACCATGTGAAGAAGCTCAGGACATATTATGAATGATGAGAGTTCACCTGGAGGAGAACCAAGGCTCCCTGGTGACAGCCAGCACCAAGGCCTCAGGTGTAGGTTGGGCCATCTTGGACATTCTGGTTCTGGCCAAACTCCCATAAAATATTGCCACATGAGTGACCCTAGCTGACCCATGTAATAGTGATTTGTCATGTGTCAATGGATAGGTGAGACAGAGATAGATGATAGATAGATAGATAGATAGATAGATAGATAGATAGATAGATGATAGATAGATCCATTGATAACTGTTGCTTGGACTCATTAGAGGTTGCAAAAGAGAAGAACTTCCTCCCAAAAACTATTTGTTTACCCTAAGTGCAAGAAAGGGAGGAAAAATACTTGATGCTTCCCTTTAATTTTGAATTTTCATAGTTTCCCAGTAATTCCAATTCACCATTAAAGTTGGTGGTTTTCCTGCTTTTATTTTTTGTGGTTTTAGTATTATTATGAAACTATGGATATTTATGTATTTAATGTATTTCAATCCATTGCAGCTATTATTGTTTCTGGTACTTAAATTATTCCTTCTTTGGCCCATGGGAGCCTCCTCAAGTTGGATTTCTATCCTTGTGACATAATCATCATTAGTCTTTAATAGCTTCCTTGCTTTCTGTCATAACAAGATGACCTATGTATACATTTCCTGCCCCAAACCTAGAGTCAGTCACTTCTCTAAGGCATCCTAGTTCCTTTAGTGGGAAGTGTAACCCATTTATTTATTCTTAATTTACATTCAATTCCAACAAACTCAGAAATTATATTTCCTAGCCCCAGATGCTTTGAAATATTACATGAGAAGTGGGTTGCTATAGACATACATACACCCACAGCTGTGAAAGGAACAGCTAAGGGCCTATTAATAGAAGAGAAAATTGGGGGAAAATTAGGCAAGGTAGAGATAAGAATTCAAAAATTTTAGCAATCTGGCCCACCTCCAAACTTGCATTCTTCAAGAAGAGCTCTTTAGTGTTCCCATTTGATATTGAATCTTTTGGCCTTTCTTTACATTTTAATTATGCCTCTATTATATTTATCAAAGTTCTGTTGTTTTGGTCTGTTTGTCTAAATCAGTACCCTAGATGCCTATTAGAATCGTCTAAAGAGGTGTTTATTAAAAATAATAATAATAAAATAAAATAATGTCTGGCCCCTAGTCCCAGAGATTCATATTCAGCTGGTCTGTAACAGGGCTTAGGCATCTACATACTTTTTTAACTTTGCCTGATTCTGATGGACTGCCACCATCAAGGATCTCTGGTCTAGGCTATGCCACTGGAAGGGTAGAGACTCACCAAGTAGCCCTTGTATCTCCCATAGCTGCACTACCCAGAACTGCCTGCCATTCAATGAACACTCACCAATTGCAAATGGGATTGAAGTTACTGGGAGCCCTGAATCAAAAATTGTTAATCACTTTTGGGATAACAATTAGAGACAGCGTTCCACCCCATTCCTCCAAATGACTGACTAGACCAGAACTATCTGGAAAACTTGACTATTCAAAACAATGTATTTCCAAAAGTGTTCAGATATCATAGGTTTTCATTAATTTGGGGGGAAACATTACTGTAGTGCAGAAGCTTTTTCCCAAAATATTAACTCTCCAGTTAGAAGCATAGGCTGGAATGACACTGATGGATGCAGAGTTGAAGTCCACATGTAGGCAATGCACCGTGGGAAGCATGGTAATATGGCTTGGAAATAAAACTACTGTGATACAGACAACATCCAACAGAAGGCGCTCTGAACAAGCCAGTCTTCAACTGCCTTACACTGCTTCCTAACTGCCCATGTTCAAGGAACTCCTGGTGAAAAAGAAATAAATGTATCTTATGTAACATACTTTTTGTATACCTTAGCACTGAGCAGAGTGATAGACATACTAAATAAGGGTTAAATCTTTTAGAAAGGAACTATGCATGTGTTTACCCCCTGCCCTCTGTGTGTGTGCTGTCTGTTACCACAGTTAGGGCCACATATTTTAACTATCCTCATTAACATGATACACCCACAAAAGCATTGAAAATGTGATCCTTCCTATTTTAGGAGAAGCAAAACCCTACCATTTTCTCTAAAAATGACCTACACTGGAATTTTCTTCCATAAGAGCACTACATTTATGAACTCACAGTCCCAAGACCTGTGTCAACAACCTTCTAAAACAATGCTTCACTTTGATAATCACATATAATAAGCATTTGGTTCCTTAATTTTTCATTAATTTGGAAATTTCTTTCACCTTAACAAAGCCAGGGTCTTTTTTTCTCCATCTAACACAGCCCATCTGGTCAATAGCATCCCCATATTAGAGTGCCTACAAAGGTTCAAAGAAAAACTTTGTGTAATAGAGCCCCACTCCCTGAAAGTGGCCCAAGCCAAGAGGGTCCGGAGACTCCAGCACAAGCTTCATCCAGATCAGACCTAGTCCTGGAAGAAGACCCATTTTCAAGCCATGTAGCTTTCCACCCACTAAGAGTACCTTAGGATACACTCTAGAGCCAAAGTCAAACCTTGAAATGAGATTTAAGCACTTGTTGTTTCTTAGGTGAATTTTATGAAGCTATTTTGGGCCTGGATCAGGAGTTTAAACAATCTAAAGTCCAAATCAAATTATGCAGAATGAGCTACTTCTAGTGGAAAATGGGGCATTATTTATCTGTTGTCTATCCTTTGGGATTTTTTATGAAGCTAAGTATAGATTTGCCATGTAACTCCCAGACACTCTCCTGAAAGTAAGTGTTTATTCCTTTAGTGCTCCTCAACCAGTTGGAGATTTTGAGTTTTGGTTGTCCCATTAGCTGGAAGGGTGGGACCTCCAGGTTATGTTCCCACATTCTGATGTGATACCTCCTGACCTGGTTTCCAGACTATATTAACACAGATTAGATTTGGAACTCAAATATGCCAAGGATTGGACTCACCTCATCAACTGTGAGATTTAGTTGTCCTGGCTTGTCTCAGCTTCTTCAGAAGAGGGTATTCAGATTCCGTGTTCATTGACTTCTGTATGTATTCTATTTTGGATCATCATTGCTTAAAGGCTTTTGATTTTTGGAAATATCTCATGTCCTGCTGGTAAATTTCAGTCTGTCCTGTTAGATTGTGTGCGCACGCACACACACTTCCTCCCATACCTTTTAAAGTTCTTCACCCACTTAAAATATTTTCTCCAAAGGTATTTAACACCTTTTCAAAAGAAGATTATCCAAATCTAACCCAGCACCAAGCATAAGATCTCTGGATGATATGCAATCTTGTCAGTCAAGGAAAAATGTTATGCCTCATAGTATTATAGCATACAACTAAATGATCATTTTAATAACCCCTGACACACTCAATATACAATGGTGGGGACAGAAGATAAGTGCCATAAAATCACCATTTGGGAATGGCAAGAACTGGAAATAGCACAGTGTTCACCAATCCAAAGCACATATCATGTCCTGTAGACAGAAATAACAGGGCTTACTTCCTGGCATTGGACTTTGATCCTTGGTTAGCCAGCCTGGACGGATCTGGGAAGCTCTTCCTTATTCATTTCTTTCATGGTTCGTGGTTTCCCCCTCTTGGAAGATCTTCTTGTCCATTTTCCTCCATAGCCACATCTGAATTGGTCATAAGGGATAATGTCTTATTTAGAAGCTACACTCTATTAACTCATTTCTTAATGACATGAATTTAGAACTGGGGATTGTCTTCAAAATTAAGCAATGGCAAATTGTTCTTGGCTAAGCTTGAATTTTTCTTTTAAGCCTTCACTGAAGGCCATAAAAAGTAACCAGCACACTCCAACACTGGAGTCCTTCCTACCAAGTCTCTTGATGTAACCCTTAGTAGTTTGCTGTGTGAGTGTCAACACATAGCAGGTAAAAACTGGACCAGCATTTTTACTTTCACTTAATAAGCCATGCCAACTTTACAACCTGGGATAGAAGATTTCTTGTAACTTCACCCAGCATTGACTCAGCCAATTCACTATTCCAGAATATGTTACTTGCTATTGTTTACTCCTGGTGCTAATTTACCTATCATTCACTTATTCAACAAATATTTATTAAATACCTATTTTATGCCAACTGTTGTTCTCAGTTCTATGGGTACAGTGGTAAATCAGGCAGGCAAGATCCCTGCTTGCTTGGAACATATAGTTAGAATTCATTCAGCACCTAAAGACCAAAAATCCAACACAAAGAGGTTTAAGCCAGAAAAAGAAGTAATTTGTTAGCTAATATAATTGAAAAGTTCAGGGGTAGTATTGGCTTCAAGCATAGCTTTCTGTAAATGCCAAACAATGTTGCCAGGACCCAATTTCTCTTCATCACATGGTCTACTGGCCGTGGCCTATTCTGTGTTTTGGCCTTATTTTCAGACAGTCTCTCCCTTCCTGATCACAAGATGTCTACAAAATATCTAGATTGTATATCTTCCAGGCTTGAAGTTGAGTAGGATTTCATTTTATTCTCTTTGACTGGGTCATATTGGGTCTCTGGCCAGGGAACTGAGACACCCTGATTGGCCAGATCTGAGTCATATGTTCTGCATCTTGAAGGAGCCAAAACCATCGGAAGTAGATGGAATGAAAGTGTATTGGGGTGGTTCCCCAAAGGGATATTGGGGTGTGGTTATCAGAGAAGAGTCAATGAATACTGGGCAGCAAAACACATTCACTAGATCCAGAGGAGTGTGGATGTCCTGACTCACATACACACCCAACCCAGGGTCTCCACACCCTGGCTTTCAGAGTTGACCAGGAGTTGGTGGTGCTCCATTCAGCTGAGAAATATCTGAATCAATGATTCATAAGAGGCCAGTGAGTACATGAAGTGGAAGTCCCAAGTCAGGAAGTCATTGAAAGAAGGTATGAGTGTTGCATATGCCAGACAGTGTTCTGACTGTCCTGAGCTTGTCTGGAAAGTTCTTTGCTGTTCATCATTCTTTAAGATCTGGATGAGGTTATTTGTCCTAAATTTTTAGTTTTGCAACGGTCTGGGCTCCTCAAGTTTGCTTCCAGAAAATTGAATAGTAAGGCTGCACTATAACACCATATAACTAACTGGGCTTCTCAAACTCTTTGCCAAGATTTACTCAATGCTAGAAAATAACATGGTAACAGGATGAATATGACACACCTTTTCGGAAAATATATTTTTCTCATTAAAAAGTAATTTAAAACATTGTTTTATATATATGTGTGTATATATGTATGTGTGTGTGTATATATATATACACACACACACACAGAACATGCAAAATTTATGTTAATTTTAAGGTAAACCATACACTTCGAAGAAATTTTCAAGTTTGCTGTGGACACCCAAAGTAAAATAACTTGCATAATGGAGAGGGGAAAAAAACTTTTCCTCACAGAGACTAAGAAGCCTGATCCTTATCAAAAAGCTTAATCCAGCTCCTCTAAACAGAAAATTCAGTGTATTGGTAAGATATTTTTTAGGAGCCAGGAGAGCAACCATTAAGTACGGCTGAGTAATGAGCCTATTTATTATCCCAAACAGACCTATAGGGAAACAATTTGAAGTTCAAGGTGAATAGAACTCCACTGTGAGTAAGGAAGGCCTTGCAGTTATGGAATTGTGGGGAAGGTATTAATCTCTTTCTTTCTGCTGGACAATTAGGAAAATAGATATGCACTTCTGCCACTCACATTGGTGGGTAGGGAATAAAGAACAACCTTGGAAAATCCGTCCAGACAGTCTCATGGAAGAGTCTGACCCATGATACTTTGATACAGTGGTACCATTGCCTGAACAATTCTGGGGGGACCTGGAGTGGCAAAAGCCAGCACAGCCTATCCTCCTAGAGCCCTTAAGATGCTATTTCTAGCTCTGGCTGGTGTGGCTCAGTGGACTGAGTGCCAGCCTGCGAACCAAAGGGTTACTGGTCCAATTCGCAGTAAGGGCACATGCCTGAGTTGCAGGCCAGGTCCCCAGTAGGGGGTGCACAAGAGGCAACCACACATTGATGTTTCTCTCCTTCTCTTTCTCCTTCCCTTCCCCTCTGTCTAAAAATAAATAAATAAAATATTGTTTAAAAAAGGATACTATTTCTAGACTGACTTGCTAAGACTTTTGGAAAGCACCGCTGGGAGGAGAAAGGTGTCTCCTGGGGCATAATAATCCCAAATGGCAGGTGAAGAGTCAAGGTGGAGCTTAGTGGAAGTAGGCACATAGCACAGAGGATTGGGGGCCTGAGGGTAGAAACTGGGTTTATCAGAATAGAGTCCCTGTGGGAGGTTAGCTACCTTGCATGCTGATTCTTAGACCACAGGAAAGGTCAGCATAGGGTTTGCAATTCTTTCCACTATATGTTATCATTCTCTTTAGTTTTTTCTAGTCCTTCAAAACCATCTGATCTGCTTATTCAGCTATGTGTACAAAGATGTATGGTAAAGCTCCATAGAACTACAGAGAAGGGTGTGAGATCTATCTCTCTGTAGTAGAAACAGATTGAGAAATGAGGTGGCTGCTCAGCCCACAATTCTGATAGTGATCATGCCTTTGCCATTCGTTCTTCTTCAGGAAATTGCTTTATTCTAACATGTGGTCCACATGTAAGCTGCATGGTGCCACCTCCCTGCCACATGAGTCCAATAGAAGTTCTTGGCCCCAACTAAGCCCTTCCATCTGGTCCAAGATGCATGTCAAGCCAATCAGAGTCTTGCCCAGTTTTGTTCATCTGAAGCTAGAAGAAGCCCTGTCCCCTCAGAGAGAAATATCAGGAAGTTGTATGCCCAGTGCTACCAGCAGCAATAATTCTAGTACTATGGAGAAAAATTTTCAGTAAATGATGGCATGTAAAAAAAAAAAGAGAGGTAAAAGAGAGAGTTCTAGTTCTGGCCATCCCTGTTATTTCTACCATTTTTTTTTAGTAATAGTCAATACATTTCTCTTTTCCTAAACTGGTTGCTGTTGAATAATTATCACTTGAAAACCAAGATCCTGTTCCATCAATGTCCTTTACACCACAGTCACATTCCCATGCACACTGAAGTCAGTGGATTCCAGACTGAGACCAATGATAAAGAAAATGGAACCTAAAGTCAAAAAGGTGAGAACACAGCTCTGAAAAATCATGTGAACATTTTGGGAGAAGATAGGAGACATTCATCCCTCTTTTACAAATATTTTGGAGAGAGAGGATGTTTTAAAGGTGGAAAAATTGACAATTTAGATTTGCAAGTTTCAGAGCAAGAGCTAGAACCTGAGCTTTGAGACATAGAGACTAGAACTTACTCTACTACACCAAATGGACCCCATAAGTTAGAAGGAATTTTGAATCCTTATAAAAATGTGTGTTTATAAAGGACTTCCGGCCAAGATGGAGGCATAGGTGGACACACTGTGCCTCCTCTCATAACCAAAATTAAGGACAACAAAAATTTAGAACTAAAAAAACAATCAGAACATATAGAAAATTTAATTGTACAGAAGTCCAACAATGATTCACCCAGACCGGTAAGAGGGGCGGAGTCAGCGGCCAGTGGAGAGGGATCTCAGCAGGAAAAAGCAGTGGCTAGTGGTCCCGGACATGCAGGCAGCACTTGGCACACCCCAGGTGCACAGGTGGTGGTTACTAGGCACAGGGAGGTAATGAGCAGACCCAGCAAGGCACACAAGGTGGCTGACAGTGGTCACACATTCGTTCTCAGATAAACCCGGTGAAAATGGGCAGCCAGATAGACTGCGCAACCCAAGGCCCCAGCACTGGGAAGTGAGGCCTAAAAGCACTGACTGAAAACACTTGTAGGGGTTGAGGTGCCCAGAAAGACTCCTAGCCTCACAGGAGAGTTTGTTGGAGAGACCCACATAATCCTGGGACATACACAAGCCCATCCACGTGGAAATCAGCACCAGAAGGGCCCAATTTGCTTGAGGAAAGCGGCAGAAGGGACTGGAATCCAAGAGAGCATGGACCAAGCACCATTGTTCCCTCTCGGACCCCACCCCCACATACAGCATCACAACCCAGCAACTGGGCTGCCCCGCCTGCCCTGGGGAACACCTAAGGCTCCACCCCTCATATGTAACAGGTGCTACCAGACCAACAAAACAAAACCAAAAATGGCTCAAATGGGAGATCAAAGCCCCAGAACCAATTCATCTAAGCAACCAAGAGATAGCCAACCTATCAGATGCACTGGTGATCAAGGTGCTCACAGAATTGGTTGATTTTGCTCACAAATTAGATGAACAAATGAAGACTACAATAAGTGAAATGAAGGAAAACGCACAGGGAACCAATAGTGATGGGAGGAAAACTAGAACTCAAATCAATGGAGTGGACCAGAAGGAAGAAAGAAACAAACAGAAAAGAGTGAAGAAACAAGGATTCAGAAAAATGAGGAGAAGCTTAGGAACCTCCAGGACACCTTTAAACGTCCCAACATCTGAATTATAGGGGTACCAGAAAGGGAAGAGGAAGAGCAACAAGTGGAAAACTTATTGGAACAAATAATAAAGGAGAACTTCCCAAATCTGGCAAAGGAAACAGACTTCCAGGAAGTCCAGGAAGCTCAGAGAGTCCCAAAGAAGTTGGACCCAAGCAGGAACACACCAAGGCACATCATAATTACATTACCCAAGATGAAAATGAAGGAGAGAATTCTAGAAGCAACAAGGGATAAGGGGACAGTCACCTACAAAGCAGTTCCCTGTTGAGGACCGTTCAGCCTGGTTTCAGAAGTTGTAACCCTCACCCCATGGTGGGCTGTGTAAGAGCCCAAGGGACCCACTTTGTCTGGGTCTGTTCTGTCACAAGGACGTGACCTACTAAGGAAACAAAGCTTATCTCCCTGGCAGGAGTGCTGCTTCTGCCTCTCTGGCCCAATTGCTTGGTTGGCAGTCAATGACGGGTAAGACTCCTCATGGGAGGGGCAACCTAAACCAGACGCGATCACTTGGGAGGCCTCATGGAAGGACTTGGGGGGTTGCAGCAAAGAGGATGTGATGGACCCTCGCCCCCCGGCTATTCTGACATAGCCCGAGTCCTCATTTCCATCTGGGAGATGTCTCCTGCTTCCTAATCGGCTTAAAGCCTGAAACTGTGGGGGTGAGCGGTGCAGCCCTGTGCTGGCCAGGACGGCTCCCTGGGTGATCCGGACATAAGAAAGAATTCCTAAAGTCCTGTGAAACCTGCTTTGCTAAGAATGCTCTTCCTTAGATGATAAATGTCCCAGGAGGAAATGAGTATGTCTCCCAAAGTTTGGCAACCCCCCTTCCTGACAAACACTGCCTCCGATTAAGCCCTCAGATTTCCTTGACATGTTAAACCTGTATTCCAGTGTATTTGAGCCCAATAAAATCCTAGTGAGGATGGGGCTCTGGGTCATTCTCCCCTGAGAGTTTGACCCCTTTCCTCCCCAAGCAGAAGATGTCTTGGTAGTTTTTACTTTCATCCATGACGGAGGGATGGGGCTCTGCGGGCGGAGCCCCCCCAAATCTGGCGCCCAGGACAGGGGCCCCCGCAGTTCCCATCAGACTGTCAGCTGATTTCTCAAAAGAGACCTAACAGGCAAGAAGGGGCTGGAAAGAAGTATTCCAAGTCATGAAAGTCAAGGACCTACATCCAAGATTGCTCTATCCAGCAAAGCTTTCATTTAGAATGGAAGGGCAGACAAAGTG
This sequence comes from Glossophaga mutica, assembly GCA_039655065.1. NCBI lineage: Eukaryota > Metazoa > Chordata > Mammalia > Chiroptera > Phyllostomidae > Glossophaga > Glossophaga mutica. The sequence goes on along the minus strand of CM077307.1, from coordinate 89,026,990 downwards.
CTTCTCAGATAAGGTCAAGTTAAAGGAGTTCATCATCACCAAGCCCTTATTCTATGAAATGTTAAAGGGACTTATCTAAGAAAAAGAAGATAAAAAATATGACAGTAAAATGACAGCAAACTCACAGATATTAACAACCACACCTAAAACAAAAGCAAACTAAGCAAACAACTAGAACAGGAACAGAAACACAGAAATGGAGATCATATGGAGGGTTAGCAACAGGGGAGTGGGAGGAGGAGGGAGGGGAAAAAGGTACAGAGAATAAGCATAGACAGTGGGTAGAAAATAGACAGGGGGAGGGCAAGAATAGTGTGGCAAATGTAGAAGCTAAAGAACTTATAAGTAGGACACATGGACATGAACTAAAGGGAGGGAATGTGGGTGGGAGAGGGTGTGCAGGGTGGAGGGGAATGATGGGGGAGAAATGGGACAACTGTAATAGCATAATCAATAAAATATATTTTAAAAATCTAAGTAATAATAAAGAGGCCCTCTCAAAAAAATGTGTGTTTATAATAACAATTTCTCAAAACCTAATAACAATCATTAAAATATACCTCAAATTAACTTTTACATCTAAGGTACCATAATAGATTTGGTGTTCTATAATATGCAATTATTATCTAAATAAGCTTTGACATTTCTAAGAAGTTTCTGGAATCACTTTTCAGATATTAAAACCAAGATACCGAGAAGTAAGTCTCTTCCTGAATGTGTCCCAGAAAACCAGGGCTCAGAATCTATTCCAGAATAAAGGTAACTGAAGGAGGCTGGTATGGACTGAATTGTGTCTCCCACCACCCCCACCACAATTCATATGCCCAAACCCCCCACCCCTTTTATTGCACCATGTTGGGACATACCAAGAAGGCAGCCTTCTGCAAATCAAGAAGGAAGTTTTCATTAGGAACCAAATCATTTGGCACTTGGACTTTTAGCCTCCAGATTTACAAGAAATAAATTTTGGTTGATTAAGCCACCCAGACTACAGTACTTTGTTATGGCAGCTGAGCAGAGTAATTCAGAGACCAACATCATGGCTACTGCAAACTTGAATCCCAGCTTTTCCAGCTTCCAGGCTGTATTCCCTATATTCTATCATATTGTCAGGTGTAAGATACCAGATTGTGGGCCACCACCTTCTACTTTGAAAAGGAAAAGAAATGGGAATGATTGACCCTAAAATTCTAGATGAGGTAACCTCTGAAGATCTTTATAGAACCCTGAAAGTCCTCCTCAGTGACTTGTTCTTGGTAATCCTTAACCTAGACAATAGTTGGAGCAATTTATATATATATATATATATTTAATATGAAATATCACTATAAATAAGATTCATTTTCAAGGGAAAGGAAAAGTCTTTAAGCTATAACCTCCTAATGCAGAAAGTTTCTGGTCACTGGCTTATTCATAAACTGTCAAAATACTGTCTTATATTCCAAAAGAATATTCCTATTCTATTGCAGAGAAATGGAAAGGGTTTTTTTTTTAAGCATTAAGTACTAAAAAATAAATAAATCACCTAGCAGGGTAGCTCAGTTGGTTAGAGCATCATCCCTACACGCCAAGGTTGCATGTTTGATTCCAGGTCAGGACACACACAAGAATCAATGCATGAATGAATAAGTGGAACAACAGATTGATCTCTCTCTCCGTCTCTGTCTCTCTCTCTCCCTGCCTGCCTTCTCCCTCTCCCTTCTCTCTAAAACCAACAAATAAAAAAAATTTTTAATTAATGAATCTCTTTAGTTGAAAATTGTGTTTTTAAGACGAGGAATAATTAAAATGGTATGGAGAGTCTGCTCTTGCAAGCTTATATTTTTTAATTATTCTTCTGACCTTGTGTTCTCATTTTGAAGCGTGAAAATTATTTCTGAAAATTGATTGTAAATACAGGCAGTGAAGGGGTAACCAATCATGAAGGCAATTAATTAAAAGAGCTCCCATTTTGTTGTATGTTTTCTACAGTAAAAACCATTTTTAGAAAATGACTCACACTATAGACTCAGATGCACAATTCATGAAAGCTTAATTTTAAAAAGTTACAATCACAAACGATTTCTTTAGGAGGCTGGCATCAGTGTATGCTCCATCCCCAGCCATGAGAGTGAGTTTTCAAAGAGCCCCAAATTAGAGTTTAAATCAGAGAAACACTAAAGCAAAAGTAAGGTGGGAAGGGAGAAATTGCAAATAAACATACAAATGTCATATCTCTTCTATAACATTTTATCCTCATAAAATTTAAGCATAATGACAAGATATGGAATGAATAAATTACCAATAATATTTTTATTGTGATGAAAGCACATAACATAATATTTACCCTCTTAACAAATTTTAAATGTATAGTATGGTATTGTTGACTATAGGCATAATATGTACAGCATATCTCCAGACTTTTGCATCTTACGAATCTGAAACTCTATTTCCATCAAAGAGCAACTTCCCATCACCAACCTACCTCAAGGCCCGGGAAACCACTATTCTACTTTCTGTCTCTATGAATTCAACTACTCTAAGTACCTCATTTAAGTGGAATCATATAGTGTTTGTCCCTTTGTGACTGGCTTATTTATCTTAGCATCATGTCCTTAAGGTTCAAACACATTTAATATATGAGTATGTCAGAATTTCCTTCTTCTTTAAAACAATTTATTTATTTTCAGAGAGAAGGGAAGGGGGAAAAAGAAAGAAGGAGAGAAGTACCAATGTGAGAGAGAAACACCAATAGGTTGCTTCTCTTAGGTGTCCCAACTGGGGACCAAACCCACAACTCAGGCAAATGCCCTGACCAGAATTGAACCAGCGGAATTTTCAACCTGCAGATGAAGCCCAATCAACTGAACCACATGGTTAGGGCAGAATTCCTTCCTCTTTTTTTTTTTTTTTAGGATTTTATTTATTTATTTTTAGAGAGGGGAAGGGAGAGAGAAGAGAGGGACAGAAACATCACTGTGTGGTTGCCTCTCACATGCCCCCTGCTGGGTACCTGGCCCGCAACCCAGGCATGTGTCCTGACTGGGAATCAAACTGGTGACCCTTTGATTCACAGGCCAGCACTCGATCCACTGAGCCACACCAGCCAGGGCTCCTTCCTTTTTAAGGATGAATAATATTCCATTTTTTTCATCCATTTATCCACTGATAGACATTTAGGTTATCCACACACTTACTCTTGTGAATAATTCTGTGATAAACATGGAAGTGCAAACATCTCTTCCAAATCTTGATTCCAATTCTTTTGGATAAATACTGAGAAATGGGATTGCTGGATTATCGGGATCCTATGGTCATCTATTTTTAATTTACCAATGATATTGTATACATATTAAATCTGCAGTAATGGTTTTCTACTATTAGGTTCTCTTTATCATGTTGTAATAGCTGGAAACCTTTCACAATCTCCCTTCTGATTTTAGTAAAATGCTTGTTTTTCTTTATAACAGATAATAAGCATGTAATTTTTTTCATTTTTGTAACTAATGTTATTACATGGAATTTTTCATTCTTGATGTGATTGTAGAGACACAGAGCAACTTGGACATTTGAGAAGCTGCATGTGTCTCTATTCTTCCACAGCCTGGGTGAGTAGGCATTTTGTTCTACCCATTCCCACAGCCTGGGGTTACACAGCCAACTTATCCAGATCACTTCAAGGCAAATCAGGCACTATCAGCAACTCTGATTAATGTCTCAGCTCCCTCCCTACCACAGGAGAACATGTTTCAAGTCCTAGATTAATTTTCTTTGCCTTCCTTCCTTTCTCCCAAATTTTAGTGGGAAAAAACTTCTCTTCTTGATCTGCCATTCACTTTATCTTTCTCTTCTATTTCCATCCAACCTCCCAATTTTATCCTTTTCTGACCCAAAAATATGAGAAACAATGTTCTTGCACTTGAGAAAAATGGTATGAAGAAGAAAACTCCTGTGCAACACAACTGTGATGTGGAAGGGATTACTACTTTGCCCTGACACCATGTATTAAAGGAGTAGGTTGAGACTTCCGGCCAAGATGGAGGCGTAGGCAGACACACTGTGCCTCCTCTCACAACCAAAATTAAGGACAATAAATATTTAGAAACAAGAAAACAACCAGCCAGAACTTATAGAAAATTGAACTGTACGGAAGTCCAACAACCATTCATCCAGACCGGTAAGAGGGGCGGAGTCGCGGTAGGAAAAAGTGGAGGTGCGGACCCAGAAACGCAAGTAGCAGCGGCTCGCAGTTCCCAGGTGCACGGGCGGTGGCTGGCGGTCCTCAGGCCCACAGGCGGCAGCTGGCAGACCCCAGGCACAGGGGGGCAACTGTGCAGACCCAGTGAGGACGCACAAGGCGGCTGGCTGACCAGGGGGTCCCACATTTGAGCACGCAGACGGTCCAGGCAGAGGGGAAGTGGCGGAAGGGACTGAATCCAGGAGAGAGCGGAGCAGGCGCCATTCTTCCCTCTCAGACCCCGCCCCCACATACAGCGTCGCAACCCAGCAACTGGGCTGCCCCACACTGGGGAGCGCCTGAGGCTCCACCCCTCACTACGTAACAGCACGCGTGCGTGCGCAGATAATCCAGATGAAGGGGAAGCAGCGGAAGGGACCGGAGTCCGGAAGAGAGCGGAACAGGCGCCATTGTTCCCTCTCGGACCCCGCCCCCACCTATAGCATCATAACCCAGCGACTGGGCTGCCCCGCCCTGAGGAACACCTAAGGCTCCACCCCTTATACATAATAGCTGCGACCAGACTAAAACCAAACCAAAACAAAACAAAACAAAAAATCCCACCAAAAATGGCTCAAACTGGAGAAAAAATGAAAACCCCAGAGTCAATTCCTCTAAGCAACGAAGAGATAGCCAACCTATCAGATGCACAGTTCAAAGCACTGGTCATCAAAATGCTCACAGAATTGGTTGATTTTGCTCATAAATTAGATGAGAAAATGCAGGCTACAATACGTGAAATGAAGGAAGACGCATGGGGAACCGATAGAGATGGAAGGAAAACTGGGACTCAAATCAATGGAGTGGACCAGAAGGAAGAAATTAACAACCAAACAGAAAACAAGAAAGAAACAAGAATTCAAAAAAATGAGGAGAGGCTTAGGAACCTCCGGGACATCGTTAAACGTCCCAACATCCGAATTATAGGGGTCCCAGAAGGGGAAGAAGAGCAACAAGTAGAAAACTTATTTGAACAAATAATAAAGGAGAACTTCCTCAATCTGGCAAAGGAAATAGATTTCCAGGAAGTCCAGGAAGCTCAGAGAGTCCCAAAGAAGTTGGGCCCAAGGAGGAACACATCAAGGCACATCGTAATTACATTAGCCAAGATTAAAATGAAGGAGAGAATTCTAGAAGCAGCAAGGGATAAGGGGACAGTCACCTCCAAAGGAGTTCCCATCAGACTGTCAGCTGATTTCTCAAAAGAGACCTTACAGGCAAGAAGGGGCTGGAAAGTGGTATTCCAAGTCATGAAAGGCAAGGACCTCCATCCAAGATTGCTCTATCCAGCAAAGCTGTCATTTAGAATAGAAGGACAGATAAAGCACTTCTCAGATAAGGTCAAGTTCAAGGAGTTCATCATCACCAAGCTCTTATTATATGAAATGTTAAAGGGACTTATCTAAGAAAAAGAAGATCAAAAATATGACAATGAAAAGACAGCAAACTCACAGCTATTAAGAACCACACCTAAAACAAAAGCAAACTAAGCAAACAGCTAGAACAGGAACAGAACCGCAGAAACGGAGATCATATGGAGGGTTAGCAACAGGGGCGTGGGAGGAGGGCGGGGGAAGGTACAGAGAATGAGTAGCATAGATAGTGGGTAGAAAATAGACAGGGGCAGGGTAAGAATAGTATGGGAAATGTAGAAGCTAAAGAACTTATGACACAAGGACATGAACTAAAGGGGGGAATGTGGGTGGGAGAGGGTGTGCAGGGTTGGGGGAATGATGGGGGAGAAACGGGACAACTGTAATAGCATAATCAATAAAATATATTTTAAAAAAATAAAGGAGTAGGTTGAAAGTTGAAAGCAAACAACAGCTAAATGTGTTTCTCAGCAACCCTCTAGGCTACTGATTGGGTGTTAATTCTCTTTTAAAGATTTTGAGAACCCATCAAAAACAGAAGTACAGAAATTGTGACAGATTGTATTTTCCAAGATGGCCACAACAACATCTCCTATCCCAACTAGTTACTTGCAACTGACTTTGACAACCCTCCCACAGATTTGTGGAGTCTTTTTTTCCAACCCTCAAATTTAGATAGGCATATAACCAAGGAAAGGGATGTTTTGTACATTTGGACAGTAATGATAAAAGGTGACAAAACTTCCCCCTGTTTCTCTTGGGACACATGCTTCTGGAGGTCCAAGTTATGATATCAAACACCTGTCTACTTGGAGGCCACCATCCTGAGAGGAAGCCCTAACTAACCTACACAGAGAGACTACATGGAGACCCTCAGACTAAATGAAGGGAGAAATGTCTGGCCAGCCCCAACTGTTCCAGCTCCAGCCACTGTCTGACCAAAACCACATGAAAGACTGGAGCCAGAACCACCCAGCCAAGCCCTTCCTGAATTCCAGATCCACACAAACCACAAAAAAATAAGCCATTAAGTGTGGGGATGATTCCTTACACAGCGATAGATAACTGAAACAGAATTACTTTTCTCTTTCTCCTTTTAAAATATTCTATCACATAGGATAGTCTTTCTTAAAGTTGGTTATTGAAAGAACTTAATGTTCACTCAAATAATTTTGATTGTAAAGATCTTATGTATGAATTATAGGATTAAGAGAATGATGTTGGAGTCATTCTGCTAGATCAGCATCTTAGCTATCACTTGTTAACCACATGACTTTGGGCAACTTACTAAAAAGGGTGAAAGCTGTGGTGACTTCTACCCTCAGCTCTATTTCAGCAGACCTCCACTGAATAGCATCCATGTCATTTGTTTGGAACAATCACCCTGAACTCCACTGGTAGATTTTGGTGAGTCTGTGGAGCCAATCATGATAATCCCATCTCAAACCTAACCCAGTTGGTGAGAATATTTTCCTGGCCACTGAAATTAGTTTGAAGCAATCCAGTCATGGCAAAACCAGTATCTGCTGTGGAAGTTACTCTTTATCCCTAGATGTAAAGAGGACGTGTGTAATCTTGGCAGAAGAAACCAGCTATCTTGTGATCCTGACAGAAGCCAAATGGAAAAGGAAGTGAACATGTAGCAGGGGTTGGGCCAAAGTAATGACAGATAAAACAAGCCCAAGCCCTGGCCAAACCATACCTGAAGCTCACTCTACCTCTGGACTTTTCGATTATGTGAGTAGATGAATCTGTATGATCACTTAAGATATTTTGGGTTGAGAGTTTCCACCAAGAGGGAGGCATAGGTATAAATGCTTTGCTTCCTTGCACAACCAAAATAAGGATAATAACCAATTTAAAAATAAAAAACAACCAGAACTTCCAGAAAAATCAAACTTCATTGAAGTCCAACAACAAAAGAGTTAAAGAAACATTCATCCAGACTGGTAGGAGGGGCGGAGATGGGCAGCAGGGACAGAGAGGACATGCATGCAGCAAGGTGGCAGACCACGCAAGTGAGATGGGGACTGGTTGACCTGGCAGTCCCACATTAGCTGCAGATAAGTTGGGAGGAACAACTGGGGAGCAACTGGGGAACAAGACAAACCGAGAAACCCAGGGTTTCAGCATGGGAAACTAAAGACTCAAACCTCTGGCTGTAAAAATCTTTGAGGGTTGCAGCAATGGGAGAAACTCCCAGTCTCATAGGAGAGTCTGTAGGAAAGGCCCACAGGGTCCTAGAACATACAACAACCCACCCACCTGGGAATCAGCTCCTGAAAAGACAATCCTATTGTGGGAAGCAAGAGAAGTGATAGAAAGTGGGGCAAGAGCTGAGCAAGTAGCATTGTTCTCTCTGACTCCTCCAGAGAAAGCACCACAATGCAGCAAAGAGGGTTTCTCTGCCCTGGTGAATACCTAAGGCTCTACCCCTTACAACATAACAGGTGCACCAAGACAAAGACATATGGCCCAAATGAAAGAACAGATCAAAACTCCAGAAGAAGAACTAAGCAGCAAGGAGATAGCCAACCTATCTGATGGAGTGTTCAAAACACTGGTAATCAGGATTCTCATAGAAATGAATGAGTTTAGTCAAAAATGAAGGAAGAAATGAAGGCTATACAAAGTGAAATAAAGAAAAATATACAGGGAACCAACAGTGAAGGGAAGGAAACCGGGACTCAGATCAAAGATTTGGAACAAAAGGAAGAAGTAAACATCCAACTGAAACAGAATGAAGAAACAAGAATTCAAAAAAAAAAAATGAGGAGAGGCTGAGGAACCTCCAAGACAACTTGAAACATTCCAACAACTGAATCATAGGGGTGTCAGAAGGAGAAGAGGGAGAGCAAGAAATTGAATACTTGTTTGAACAAATAATGAAGGAAAACATCCCCAATGTGATGAAGGAAATAGATTTGTGGGAAGTCCAGGAAGCTCAGAGAGTCCCAAAGAAATTGGGCCCAAGAAGAAACACACCAAGACACATAATAATTAAGTTACCCAAGATTGAAGATAAGGATAGAATCTTAAAAGCAGCACAAGGAAAGGACAAGTTACCTACAAAGGAGTTTCCATGATACTATCAGCTGATTTCTCAAAAGAAAGTTTACAGGCAAGAAGGGGCTGGAAAGAAGTATTTGAAGTTGTGAAAGGCAAGGACCTACATGCAAGATTACTCTGCCCCGCAAATCTATCATTTAGAATGGAAGGGCAGCTACAGTGCTTCCCAGCTAAGGTCAAGTTAAAGAAGTTCATCATCATTAAGCCCTTATTATATGAAACATTAAAGGGATTTATCTAAGAAAAAGAAGATAAAAAAAAAAACTATGAACAATAAAATGGCGACGAACTCACAACTCTCAACTGACCCTAAAAAACAACAAAAACAAAAACTAAAGAAAAAGAACAGCAACAGAATCACAGAAATAGAGATCACATGGGGGGTCCTCAGTGGGGAGGGGAATGGGAGAATGAGGGTAAAAGGTACAGGGAATAACAAGTATAAATGGTAGGCACAAAATAGACAGGAGGAAGTTAAGAATAGTATAGGAAATGGAGAAGCCAAAGACTTTATATGTACAACCCATGGACATACTAAGGGGTGTGGGCAATGCATGAAGGTGGTGTGGGCAGTGCAGGGTTGAGGGGGATAAAAGGGAGAAAAAATGAGACAACTGTAATAGCATAATCAATAAAATACACAAAAAAAGATATTTTGGGGTTGAGTTTTCTGTTACTTAAGCTTTACCTCTCTGTACCTAATTCCTCATGTACAAAATGGGGATAATATAGTACAGTACCTTCTCCATCGAGTTGTTGTGGGGAACAAAGGCAATAATACATGTAAAATTTTTAGGTTAGTGATGGCACAAAGAAAGAAGCATAAGAAAATAATACATACGCAAACATAAAGGTAGGACTGAAGTGACAGGTATAGTTTCCATGCAACTATAAATTAAAAATAAATTCATAAGTTAAACTGAAACAATCAGAGGTGCTGAAAGTATGTAGCAATATTTGGTTATAACATAGTCATTCAGATGATTCAAAATATGCTAATATTAAGTTTCTTATAATGTCTTAAAAAATAAAATGGAACGTATAAAATCCTCATAGAGAACAAACAAATCTTCTAGAATATATACACGATCCTACCAGAAACCAAAATGTCAATTCAATACACATCCAGGGTATTCCTACTGAATGAAGGAGCCTAACAAAGATGATTTGAGGCCTTTTCTAGGGAAAGTAAACCAGCTGACTTTTTAGCTTTCTATCCAGAAATTGTTCATATCAAAATGTCACCATTTAGTACAAAAAAAGTCGGAAAAATGAACTTAAAAATTATTGAGAGAAAATTCAGTTTCACACTACATCTCCAAAGAATGGAAAAAGAGGCGTTAAAATCCTTAGAGTTCATTATATTAACTTACACCATTTTCTGTAGTAAGAAATAGTGCCTCAGAAATTATGCCAGTCCTTTAGACTTTTTAATACAGTTTCATAATAAACCATTTCATTCAGAGGACCACCTGATAAATGCAATACAGCTAAAAGCCGCTTAAACTCAATTACACATCATGGTTCTGGAGCCAGAAGTTATTCATGCTAAATATAATTGATTTTGTTTATTTTATTGTCTGTATGATGTATTCTGAAGCTTAAGCAGCTGGTAAATTTTGTAACCAAAGTTTTTTTTATTCTTATCTTCAGAGCTGTGTCCCACTGTTTTTTCTTTCTCCCAACTATAGCTGTACTTGTTATGAGAATTCTCATGGTGAAAATTCGTAAAGAAAATTGTGATATACATAGGTTTATATGTGGTGGGAGACCAACATTACCCATTACTCTTTTGTCAACATAGTAATGGGGAAGGAGTCATTCGATCCAGGAGCTCTTGACAGATCAGAGATGCTGACCTGGGGTACAAGTGAGATAAGTGTTTTGACAGCAGGTCCTGGCTTGAGCCCAAGCAGAGTGACCAGGAAATTCAGGTGTGCACAGTTTAATGAACTGGGAGAGCCTATCCATTGAAAGAATATTTGGCGGGGTAGGGGAGCCAGTTAAGACTCTCATCTAGGGTCAAATGTTTAAAGGAAAATCTCTTTCTGGGTTGAATTTTTTGCAGTGCAATCCTTATATATAAACTCCATCAAGGTGCACCATGAATTCTCTGCCTACTTCCTGGGTGGAAGCCATGCCTGTTCCAGTTATTTGTTGCTGCATAAATCAACTATCCAAACTGTAACAACTCAAAACTACAATTTTGTGGTAAGGAATGTGAGTAGGATTCAGTTGCGCAATTCTTCTGCTCTTCATTCTGTTGACAGGGGTCACCAGATGTTGTTCAGCTGGTGCCTGGTCTGGGCCTGGAGGGTGTAAGAGGGCTTCACTCACATGCCTGGTGTCTTGATAGAAATGTTGGGAAGACTGGGCTCAGCTAGACCCCTCTCCCTCTCCATGGGGTCCCAGGGCCTTTCCACATGGTCTCTCCAACAGAGCATTTGGCCTTCTTACCTGTCAGCTCAACCCTCTAAGAACAGAGTGGAAGCTGCAATCCTCTCAAAGCCTACCTAGGTCTAGAGCTGCCATAGTATCAATTTTACCATACTCAGTTGTTGGAACAGGCATAGGCCAGCCCAGATTCAAGGAGATAAGATGTAGGCTCTACCTCTCAACAGCAGTGCCAAAGAAATGGCAGCCATCACAGTGCCCTTCTTCTTCTGAACAAGCAAAGACCTAGAGTGTGAAAATCCTAGCTCAAGTTTACCATTAATGGAATGAAAATTGAACTGACATCTTCCTCCTGAAAAGCCAGGTGGCTGACCTTGACCAGATCCCAGGTTTTAGAAGTCATGTTCTCTTTCTGTGGCCCTCAGAGGGTCAGTCTAAGTGATTGGCTAGGTTCTTATCCTTGTGTTGCTTCCATTGTTCTTCACTGCTCATCTGAATTTCCTCCAAGTTAAATAGATCACGGGTGTTTCCTGGAATCTCTCACTCCTTTATAGGCTTAACCAGTTGAACAGGTTTCTGGTATCTTGGAAAAAGCTTCACAAATATTAAAATAAGATGTAATGAGGGCTTATCAGAAAGGCAGATTTTCTGAACACCAGGAAAAAAGAAGAGAAATAGGAACTTCATGTTTGAGGAAAATATAAATACTTGGTTAGCTTCTTCAGAGTGTTTCAAAGGAAGAATGTTATGTCTACATCAGAATTTGAACATAAAAGTTCAAAAGATAAGAAGATAATGCTTGCTTGGCAATCCCCTGTTCCTGATGGAAATGCAAACAGGCAAAGGCAGAGCCTTCTTTTCAAAATGGATTGTAAACACTAGGCTCTACCAACATGCTAATTTGAAGATTATTTTATTACTGTGTACTTTTCATGGCTAAATTGAAAACATCTGTCTTCCTGAGAATTAACTGGAAAAAGATCACAGCTGAGGATGAGATGGCAAAGTCCATTTCACTTGCCTCATGCTAAAAAGGTAGGGTACCTTAAGGATGTAAGAAGGCTTTTCTTTTGTGCATCCCATTATTTTATAAACTATAATTAAGAACATACTACAATTAGATAATGCACAGGCTACTCTTTATGAAACAAGTTAATTCTTTACATCGCCTTTTTTTCATTTTTTCAAAAAGAATATGGAGCCAGATAACCCAGACCCCACTGTTTTCATGTTCACATTAATCCTGTTCTTTCAATGCCTTATCTAGGTGTTCTAATTCCTCACTTGCTTGATTCTCACTGCCTTGAACCACAGGAAGGTCTAACTTTTCCCAGCAACCCCTTCTCCAATAGTTCTAAAATCTCCGTGGCAATTTGATATAGACAGATTGTTCACTAGTCTTTCTCTCTAGTGGTCCTAAAGGAGTTTATAGTTGGGGCTGCTACCTGCATATCTATAAACCCTGTGTTCCTGGATCCACATCCTCCCACTGACTGTTATTTCTCTCTTTCTCATGTTGCCTCCCCAGCCCCAACTACCACTCATTTTGGAACCCCCTCACCTCCTACTGCCCACAGGTCATCCATACCTCCAATATCTGGGGACCTCCTCCTTGGATCTATGGAAAATGCTTCCTGATTCTCATGCGCAGCTCTTTCAGAGGGCCTCACACACCAGGGTTGTTGAGCTCCTGAACTGAATAGGATTGTTTTCTTCATATGAAAGCCCTCTTCTTCCCAGCGTGTTTGGGAGGTTGGGATAAGGGCTGCTGGAGGAGGAGCCATGAGATTGAGAACTAGTAAAGCATAAACCCACCCCATGACTGGAACTATGTAGCTTGGTCAACCAAGCAGTGCTATTCAACCTGAGCAGTGCTATTCAACCTGGAAAAGAAGTTCCTCCAGACTTCTTTCTCATCCACTATCGATTGTTTTTGTTTTTCCTCAGCAGCCAAGATGTCCTTCCAGAAATATGGCTTCTTTTAAAGACTCCCCAGCCAAGAATGGACATTAGACTCAAGTAATAAGATCCTTGCTCTGAGCCCCCTGTTTTGGAGGACTCTGTTTCCACTTTCTAGACATTCTCCACCTCATAGGGTGAGAAGTCCATAGGGCCAGGAGAACATGGTTACTCAGAGACATGATCTTTCATGCTCTAGGTACCCAGGACCCTGGAATCCCTACCCAAATGGCCCTAAGATCACTTATAGAGTCTTCACACCCTCTTACCTGGGGCCTGTCATCCCAGGGTTAGGCACCTCCAGTATATGAAGCCTGGAGGTAGACAAGGGACAACTGTTGTGGGGAGTCCTGTGGACAGAGCTTGGAAGTGTAGTCTAGGGGGTCCACATGTATGCATTTGAATGTCTTGTAATGACAGGTGAAGCTGTGTGTGCAAACAAAAGATGGGCAGAACACAGGCCAGGGACGAGAAGTGGAAGTCCAAGAAGTCTAAGAATTCTGTATTTGAACTTGGCCTTCCAGGTCATTATGAAAGTACATTTTTCAAAGCTGAAAGATATACTGTACTGGAACATATTGTAGTTCTGATCATTTATTGGGTTGATTCATAACTAAAAAATATGTGGGCTTATGGTTGCAGGTCTTCATTTACTCTCTTGCCCTGGTTCTGGTCTATGTCCCTTGGGTAGGTCAATATATGTCTGAAGTTTATCTGTGAATAAGGCTCAATTATTTCCTTTGAACTCCTGAATCATCACACATCAAGAGATGTAGTTGAACATCTGTTATAAGTGTAATAGAATATATTATGACACCTAAGATGATACCCCAAATTCTGTGGCTGGGGGAATATGATCAAGAGCACTAGAGGGACCTCCAGGGACAGTTTTGCCTAACCCATAGCTTCGGCCCAGTCAAGGGACCCTAGCAGTACTCTATATCCAGAAAACTTAAAAATGGAAACTGGTGCTTCTCCAGCTCCTCTGAATTTTTTCCTTCCTCAACCAGGTGAAATCTTGGCTGTCTCTGAGACTCAGTTTTACAAGATGAAGTTCAGTGGAAGAGGAAGAGCCAGTTTCTCATACTTACTAGGGATGAATCTGAGCATCACTTCCCCTCAGTTTCAGGAAACAATCCCTCTCCTCGCCTTTTTCCTCCACACCAAGGGATACAGTATAGGGACCAGGCTGCATAGAGGCACAAAGGAACCCCCGAAGGAAGAGATTTGTTGAACAATGACTGTCATTCACTCTTCCTGCAAACTCCACAGATGGCCCTGGGGGCTCTGGGATCCCCTAGAGTCTGCCATGGGTGTCATCAATAATAGTTCCTATGGGTGACGTACTGGGAGGCTATAATTAAAGGTATTCCCCTTCACCTCCTTGAGTGGACAGAGCTATGGGTTGATTTACATGCCAGCAGAGAAATCAACCCCAGGGACTGTCAGGGCTTTGTAATCAGGAGATTCTATTGGTCCTCTGAAAGATAACATAAGAAACAACTTTGCCAGGCAAGTTATGACCACCAGCCTCGATTAACACCTTTAAGAGCATGGGGTCAAGTGGGAGGGAGAAAGCACTGGCTGAGCATCTACACCATGCCAGACCCAGGACTTTGTTTTGATATTTCCTTTAGCCCTCACAGCAGCCATATGGCTGATATCTATACATCTGTCTGTATCCCACTTTACAGATGAGAGACCAACGTTCAGAGAATTTGTAACAGAATGTTAAAATGAAAGTTTTGCCGAAAGCATGAAGAAAACACATGCCCTGTTCCAAACAGAGTGAAGTAAGAGACAGCAATACAAATTTTTCAAAACTGATTCAACACCATTGGGTCCCTAAACCACATAGAGAGAAGGGGCAGGAGGGCTCTAACAAAGAGGGAGCCTGGGCAGAGTGTTCAGTGTGCTGTGTGTGGGCTCCCTCACTGGGGTGGGGTCAGGTGGCAGGGTTTTTCCTCACCTCAAGCGTAGGGAAAACGGCTTTAGTGGGGCCACTTAGAACATATAATGTGTGTCCCCTGTAGTTTGGGGTGCCCAGAGGACTGGTGTCTGACTCATGCCCAATAAGTATAAAGGGGTTAGTTCCTGAGCTGTGGGAGGAGGCAAGGAGGCCTGAGCAACCTAGAAAATCATAGTGAAAGATGTGTGATGAGTGGAAGATGGGCCATGAGATAAAGCTGTGGAGAGCTGTCTTAAGTCCTGCCCTCAGAGATCAAGGGCACCCTAGAGGGCAAGTGTACCCGTAATAGAAAGAGTCCAGAGGGGTACATCCAGGTACCTAGAGACTGTGAAGTGTCATAGGGTACTAGCTATTACAAAGATGTATTCACCTATGGCAAGAGAAAGATAAGAGATCCAAGTCGATAGGGGCTCTCCCGAGAATCCATAAGAGAACCCTCTTAAAGAAAGTCTCAGCTTTAAACAAGTCCTGCCAAGTCTAGAACACACTAATGTTGGGTCTCTTGATCAGTACTGGTCAAGATGATCAGAAAAAACATGGATCCTACCTGGGTGTTCACCCAGGGCCACTGCCAGAACCAGCCCCCCACCAGGGGCCTACTTCTGATTATCCCCTCAAAATGATAACAGCCATGTTTCCCAAGATAAGAGATCATAGATTATTTTAATTTGTATATATTTTTAGCACAATTTTTTAGCACTTACTGTGTGCTTTATTTTGTTTTTTTTTTATAATTTTTATAAGGTTAATTTTAGAGCTGCAGGAAAAGAAGGCTATGGAAGTGGAAGCTGTCTCTGCCTGTTCCCTTGGCAAGCAAGATGTAAGGCGAGACTCCGAGTGTCAGGAATGAGCACTTGGCATAAATCCTCTCTCCACGGGTCTCATCCAGAAAACACAGCTGCATAAGGATAATGTGCAAAAGCAAGACCTACTGGAAGCATCCCTTAAGTGTTAACACATGCTACATAAATACAAAATTTGAGTTTCAGATTCTATTGACTCAAAAATCAAGAGTTTACCAGAGCAGGATCTAACAATACAAAAGAGTGATGTTTGCATCTCAAGGTTCTTTTTTCTCTGCTATGTATTGTACATATTGTCGTATCAGCCAGATAGCTTAGAAAGTAAGACATCTCACTGGCTGATCCTCTTCTCCCAAAATACAACAATATGTATAGTAGTTTTTCCACATTCATCATTTTGCCATACACAGGTTCAAATATCAAAGAATGACCTCAAATGTTTGTGTTTATATCCCTAGCCTCATGTCTCCAAATTGCCCTTCCTAGTCACATATTCACACACACACACACACACACACACA
Source organism: Glossophaga mutica (assembly GCA_039655065.1). NCBI lineage: Eukaryota > Metazoa > Chordata > Mammalia > Chiroptera > Phyllostomidae > Glossophaga > Glossophaga mutica. The sequence goes on along the minus strand of CM077307.1, from coordinate 89,010,686 downwards.
CGCACGCACGCACACACGCACACACACACAAAATCTCTCCCTTCCCTTTTGCCTCTCTTTACCTCCTCTCCTTTCCTACCTTCCAGGGTCAGTCATAGTAAATTTTTCTCAGTTTCTTAAAAGCATCACGTTCTCTGTGGGTTCTATATATTCTCCTACCATCCTTCTTTGTCATCAGGAAACCTCCCTTAAACCCCACTTCAGAGTTAGGTACAAGCCCCATCACACAATCTACCTAAGTAATTAAATTGTCTACTTTCTTGTGTATCCTCTAAACCAGTGATTTTCAACCAATGTGCCACAAGCATTTTTAAAACATGTAATACCTGACTGTTTAGTCATGGGTACTAACCTCTTTTCCTTTAGATTGTCAAATAAAAAGATGGCAATAGCCAACACAACAATAGTTGTCAGTGTGAATGAATCAAAATTATACCTATCTTTTTTGGGGGTCATACCTGCAAAAAGTATATCTTCTTGTGTGCTGCAGAATTTTAGTAATTAGTTTATGTGTACCATGAGAATTGGTGGAAATAACTGTTCTAAACTATAAGTTCCATGCAAGCAAGGAATTTGTCTTCTACTCATGAACTTAACAAATAAATATTGATTAATTTATCTGTGCCAGGCTCAACTCTGGTCAGAATAAAATACCACCTAACTCCCTGTTTGGAACCAAGTACCTTCTAAAAACTGGTTGACTGGATGGATGGATGGATAGATGGATTGATGGATAAATAGGCATGACAATTAGGAATGTGTCAGTTAGAAATGTGCTCAGATGAAATAAAACCTAAACAGTGGCTTAAACGGGTAAGAAATGTATTTGACTCACACAACAAGGTTGGTAGTGGTTCCACAGGGCTATCAGGAGCTTGTATCTTCACATTATCTATCTTTAGTGTGTTTTATGACAAAAGACATGTCTATTTCCTATTTGGATCTTATTTGGAAATAAGGTCTTTGCCGATGCAATCGAGATGAGGTCATTCACCCTAAATCCAACATGACTGGTTCCCTTACAAGAAGAGATATAATCAAAGAGAATGCAGTGTAACTATAGAGGCAGAGATTGCACTGATGCTTCTGAAGCCAATCCATACCAACGACTGTAGGCAATCCTAGAAGCTTGGAAGAGGCAAGGAAAAAAATCTCCCTTAGAGCCTTCAGAGAAAGCATGGCCTTGTTGACACTTTGACTATGAACTTCTAGTCTCCAGAACTGTAAGAAAATAAATTTCTGGGATTTTTTAAGCCACCCAATTTGTGGTAATTCATTATGGCAGCCCTTGGGCGCTAATACAGTGTGTGCTTTCATTCTTATAGTTATAGGAGAGCCATTTCTAGACATCACACCTGTGTTCTGGTCAGGAAGAAGGGGCAAAAAGCAAAAGTCTGATGAGTTATTCAAGTCTAGTCTGCCCCTTTAAGAAGCTTTCTTGGAAGTCCAATCAGTGATATCAATGAACATCTCATGGACTAGGACTGGTCATCCAACCTTGTCACCCTTTACTTTCAAGGGAGTCTGGGAAAGTGAGAATATTTAGCTTCCAAACTTGGTAGTTGAGGAAGGCAAGGAATATTGTAAATGACTGGGTCTGCCAACCCATGATGACAAGAAATATATCAAGTGTGTTCAGGGCACTAGTGTTAATATACCCTGCCCCATGTTTTTCCTCCTTCCTTCCCAAATATATCTTTATTTAAAGAAATAAATATTTCCTTCATAAGCACAAGTGCTGTGGCACAGTTGACTGGTTAGAATATTCCAGTTAGAAACAGGCCTTTTATAAATGGTGGGTGTGTATGTGACTGGTGAGAAATACTCCTATTTTCTTTCTCATATCCATGATCAGGGCTAAGATGGATCCAGGGAAGGAGGGAGTTTGCAGGCCACAGCTTCCACTCACTGGGCCTCTTCCCCCAACCATGGAAGACTGCTCATCACCCCCTAGCATAACTTGTAAGCAATCAATGAGCCTCCAACTAAGCTATTCATACACAAAGTCAGGAGTACCTGCAACCCTGTAGTGCACAGGTAGCAAAGATGAGGCCCGGAGACCGAATCCGGCCCTCCACCTTGTTTTATCCAGCCTGGCACCTTGTTTCTACCCAGCGGCAGCACTGAGCTCTCGCTTAACTGTTAAGGAGTAGTTACATTTATACATACAGTCCTAAAATTACATTCGGCCCTTTGAAGGCAACTGCGAGGCTGATGTGGCCCCTGGTGAAAATGAGTTTGACACCCCTGCTTTAGTGTTTGGTTTCTACATTTGAAACTTTGCGATTAATATACATAGTCTCCTAAAAATCAACAATTCAAAGACTTTTAGAGTAAAAATGAAGTCTCCCTATATCAGCAAGCCCCAACACCTGTCCCAGTCAAATGTCCTTCAGCAGATGCAACCACTAATAACAGTGTGTTGCAACCATTCAAGGCCAGACAGGTTCACAAGGGAATCGGGCAGACAGAAGAAAATTCATGGAGCCATCAGGATGTCTGACACGCCTTTATTCTGGGGTGGGGCAATCCACATGCCAAAAGCCACAGTTAGAGTAGCAGGAAGTGCCAACTCCTTTATATACTAAATGCACACAAAGCTGGCAAGATACCAAGATATTATATAACAAAGCGTGATTCTGCACATGTGGGTCTATTCTCAAAGTTATGGGAATACTGCTTATTTTAGTTGCCCAGACATCCAGGTGAGTGAGCCTGACTGAATTAATTTTCCCTACAAACAATTTGTGTGTTTCCTTGCTAACTCTTATTCAAGCATTTATGTGCCTACACCACACACACATACAGTATACACAGAGCAGGCATACACAGTTTATATATATTGTAAATGGAATTACATTGCCACCCATTTGATTCATTTTACAATATTCCTTGGCATTCCTTGTAAGGATTTTCTATTATTTATTCAACCAATCTTACACTGGATGTACACTGTATAGCAAGTAATGTAGAGCACACACTCATGCCAGACTGCCTGAGGTTGCATCACATCACAGTCCTGCCTCCTACTAGCTGTGAGACCTTGAATAAACTGCCTCCTCATCATTTTGTGTCTCAGGTCCTTCATCTAAACATATAACAGGCATAGTAAAAGCACTTATGAGGTTGTCATAGAGGATTGAGTTTATTTGTGTAAAGTGCTTGGAAAAGTACAGACCCAGAAAAGGCCTTATATAGTGAGTATTGGCTATTATTCATAGTAACAGCAGTATTTCCAATTTTTCTGTTATAATATTTTGGCAAATAACTTGTAGATAGTTCTGTGTAAACATGTGTGAGTATTTCTGTGGAATAGATTTCTATTCCTAGAAGTGGAATTGCTATATTAAAAAGCATACACATTTTAATTTGGCCAGACCTTCCTTACTAAAGTGTGTCTCCAAAAGAGAAAATGTGTGTGAGACTGCATTTATTTGTATCTGCACCAATACTGGATGCTACTGCCAAGTCTTAGGTAATCTATGGGTTGAAATAGAGTTTGGATGTTTTATTTTGCACATCCCTGATTACCAAGAGTGGTGCATATCCTTTCACAGGTTGGTTAGTACTACCCACCCTGTCCCACTTTTTCTTCTTCTGTGAACCCACCAACCACGGTTTTTGTCTGTTTTGCTACTGAGTTACCTTTCTCTTTTCTTATTGATTGCATTTGCTTTCTACGTGTCATGGCTATGAACATTTAGTGATTTTGTATGTTACACATTTCTTCATCTGGTGAGTTGTTTGTCTATTTTTAGTCTGTCATATAAAAAATATTAACTTTCTGAAGGAGCTCCTACCCTTTGCGACAGCATGGATGGAATTGGAGAGCATCATGCTAAGCAAAATAAGCCAGGCAGTGAAAGACAAATACCATATGATCTCACCTTTAACAGGAAGCTAATCAACAAAACAAACAAACAAGCATAATATAAACAAAGACACTGAATTTGAGAACAATCTGACAGTGACCAGAGGGGAGGGAATTTCAGGGGAAAAGGGGAACGGTTTAGAGCAACAAGTATAAAGGACACACGGACAAAAACTATGGGGGGTGGAAATGGGAGGGAGGTGGGGAGGGCTGGGGTGGTGGGCTGGGGGGGTAAAAGACAGAAAACTGTACAATATCAACAATTAAAAAATACTGATAAAAAATAATAAAAAATTAAAAAATATTAACTTTCTAGTGGACAATTCTGACAGTCCTTTCCTTTGGCATTTTGTGTCTTGCATAGGATGATTTTTCCCACTGCAACATTATGGAAAACAGTCCTCATGTTCTGAGGATAATTGGTACTAAAAAAATAATGAAAAAATGTTTGGGTTAAAGTTTTATCTGGAAAAATAAAATTAAATGTGTTTTTATATTATATATAACAAAAAAATTTATTATAATTTCAACCATTAACTAATTCTCAAAATGAACAAAAAATAAACCAGGCTTTTAGGAAGGAGAATAAACTTTCTGATAAAATTCTATGATTATGCAATATAGTCTCCTTCATGTTTTACAGCAGTCATTTTTATAAAAATATTTGCAAATGCCATCCATTGTCCCAAGGGTTTCTCTTGATCCTTTGATGTTTAAGTCAACCCCTCTACAAGAATCTATCTTGCTTTTCTTGTAAACTTTCTTTTCTTATAAACTGATGGCTTTGCACAAAATCTGGGCAGTGATCCACCATCATTTTCATCAACTTCATGAAAAATCCTACCTCTTTTGCCAGATCTGCATTGTCATTATGCAGTCCCTTTGTTTTGGCATGATATTATCGAGTGTTTGTAACACCAGACTCTGATCAGAGAAATTTGGTATCTGGGACAGATGTTTGAGCACAGGAAGATTTTATATGTGGCCAACCCATTACTTAATATTTTCAGGATGTGTGTATTTTTGCTTTCTGAGGAACTCAGATAATGAGGACTATAATGAGAACTCCATGAGCCCACCATTCCATTTAATTCACCCAATAAAGATGAGGCACTGTATTAGTCAGGTTTCTCCAGAGAAACAGGGTAATACATATATCCTTTCTCTTTCTCTCTGTCTCTTTCTCTGTCTCTCTCTGACTCTTTGTCTGTGTGTGTATATCTATATTGCGTGTGTGTGATATTTGTTATGAAGAACTGACTCATGTGATGATGGAGGTTAAGTTCTACGATCTGCTTTCTGCAAGCTGGAGACCCAGGACAGCCAGTGATGTAAGCCTAAGTCCAAGGGAAGAAGACTGATGTCCCACCTCAAGTAGTCAGACAGAAAGAGTGAATTCTCTCTTCCGCCACCTTTTTGTTCTGTTCAAACCCTCACAGGATGGATGAGGCCCATCCACATTGGGAAGTGCAATCTGCTTTGCCCACTCCACTGATTCAAATGCTAATCTTATCTGGAAACACCCTCACAGACATATGCAGAAGTAACGTTTAACCAGATATCCGGGTACCCCATGGCTCAGTCAAGTTGACATGTAAAATTAACTATCACAGCACCTTTGATGGTTGTATTCCCTTTATGTGGCATGTATTTTCTCTTCTCTTGAAGGAACAGTACACATGAACAACACTCTGCCCTCTCCCTACTCTACATTCCCTGTCACACTCACACACATGCTGACACTTCCAGCCTGCTTTCCCCTAATTCCCATGAAAAACTTGAAAGGCTATTTCTAAAAGCATCAGGTACACACCAAACTTAATACTTGTGAGAAATTACAATCCTGGCCAGGGCAACAGGAAAGCTCAGAAGTAAACTGCATAATGAGCAAATGGTCCTCATTCTCTCATCTGACAAACTGGAGGAAAGGGTCAGTTTTGGAAGGAGAAGAACCCTTGTCCCCTTTCAACTCCAGCATCCAATAGTTCAGCATCTGGCTGAGTCATGTTAGACTAAGTTCCCCAATATACTATGTCAAACAGCTGTGTCTGAGCATCTGATAATGCCAGATGCTAGGGAGAGGGAAGAGGTGTGAAAAGGCCATGGTCAGGTTCTCAAGGATCTTACATTGAAGTTGTAGAGACAATAAACAACATTATAGCAAATGTCATGAGGGTCATTTCTGAGGCACGTGGAAGTGGTGGATTTCACAATGGGTTCCTCAGGACCCAAGAGGCTCAGTAGAAGTTTCTGTGGGGCCACCATGAGGAAGACTGGGCGCTAGGCTGCCTCCCACCTACCCAAAATTTGTCTAGAGCAGCTGCTTTTACCAGCTTTACAGTTTGGGTGTTATTGAAAGCATTAAAGAAAAGATTGTTTTTGAAGATGAAAAACCTGTGACCTAGAGGAAAGGTAAGCAAACTACAGCCTGGGGACCAAATCCAGCCCATCACTATTTTATAAAATTTTATTTTATAAATAAAATTAGCATACTGAAACTTAGCCATGCTCATTCATTCACTATTGCCTATGACTGCTTTGTGTTATGAGAGCTGAGCTGAGTAGCTGTGACAGAAACTGTATGGCCCACAAAGCCTAAAATATTGACCCCCTGGCCTTTTCCAGAGAAAGGTTACCAACCCCTGATTTAGAGGAAAGAAATCTGAAGATGGACAAGCTCAAATAGCTGTGCTTCCACGAAGGTGTGAGTTATAATTAAAAGGCAGAGCAAGCCCCTGGTGGCTGAATCTTCTCCCAATGATCACCCAACATACACCATTTAAGTTCCAATCCACCAGCCGCCTACTGCCATACAAATACTGCCTGCTCCGGGCACGCTGGGGAAGTGACCTCTGTCTTCCTTCTGTTTCACCTGAACTTTTCCTCACAGAGGACTTACTATGAGGAAGTGAAGCTGATGCCTCAGGGCCCCTATCAAGACTTGGCCCTTAATTTTGTGATTTTTACTTTAAAAGGGCTAAAAAAGTGGGATCTGCACTCCCTCTCCCCAGTTCTATTTGATATGCTCCAGGTAGTACCTTCCCTGTCTGGCAGAGCCTTTTGCCTTTGACTCCTTTGGACCTTCTGAGTTCAAGGACGATGAACTCAGCTCTCTACCTCCAACCTCCGTAGGGTAGCCTCCTCCACACCAACTAGGCTTCGTACTGGGGAAGGAGGGTCCTTACCCAATTAACATCAGAACTAGATGTATGATGGCTAATTTTCTGTGTCAGCTTGGCTGGGCCATGGTGTCCAGATATATGGTCAAATATTATTCTGGATGTTTCTGTGAGGGTGTTTTTGGATGCGATTTAACATTTAAATTAGTAGACTGAGTAAAGCAGATTACTTTCTATAATATGGGTGGACCTCATCTAATGAATCAAAGGCCTTAAAAGAACAAAAAGACTGACCTCCCACAAGCGAGAAGGAATGCTGCCAGCAGATGGCCTTCTGACTCAAATTGCAACATCGGCTCTTCCCGAGTCTCCAGCCTGCCAGCCCACCCTGTAGATTTTGGACTTGCGAGCCTCCATAATCACATGAGCCAATTCCTTAAAGTATATCTCTCTCTCTCCACACACACACACACACACACAAATTCTTCAGTTCACACAGGTTCAATTTGGAGAAAGATAGATGTGGGGGGTGTCCAGGTACATCCTCCAATCTGGTTTTGCAGGACCAGGCATTTGAGGGTCAGTGGCTACTTGCTTTGTTGCTGTTAGTAAAATCAATTCTTGCAATTCTCATCTGGGCCCCTTGAATCTTTTCTTTATCAGTTAGGGAGGGGAGAGGGCCAAGCAGCTGGCATTTTTAACCTTAGACACTTATGATAATCAATTTTTTAAAAGATCTGAAGTTACACAGAAAAAGGTATAAATGACTGGAGACTGTCACATTCTTTTTTCCAGAGAGATCCAAATTTCAAAAGGGGATGAATTTTCCTGGGGTTCCATTTTTGTGCATTATACCTTCGTGAATTTTTCATATATATATATTCATATATATTGGTAGGTATTATGTTCATATTAGAAAAATAAAATTTAAATACAAATTTACTGTTTTGGCACTTCCTCCCCACCAAAATCATTGTTGTTTTCCCCTTGTGTTTAATATTAAGTGATTAGCATGTTAATCTATAGCTGAAGTTTGACCTCCTTGTTTTTGCAGATTCATTTATTCATTATTGATTCATTCCACACATTAGTACTCAGCACCTCTGTGTTCCAGGCACGAAGCCGGAACAGGTGTGGGGCCTCCTGGAGTCACTTTGACTGAGTTCATACCCCAGCTCTGCCTCTCATTAGCTGTTCAAGCTCAGTCAAGTTACTTACTCTCTCCGTGCCTTGGTTTTGGTTTTGGTGTTATTGTCTAAGTAAAACAGGACAAACCATAGATTAAATTGAGTTAGCAAGTGAAGCATTTAGGGCAGGGTGTCAAACTCATTTTCACTGGGGACCCCATCAGCCTTGTGGTTGCCTTCAAAGGGCTGAATGTCATTTTAGGACGGTATAAATGTAACTACTCCTTAACTAGGGACAAGGAGCTCTGCACTGCAACTGGGTAGAAACAAGGTGCCAGACCAGATAAAACAAGGTGGAGGGCAGGCTTGTGTTTGCCACTTGTGATTTAGGGCAATCCTGCACATCAGCTGTTATCACTAATAAGGGAACAGCTTTGGGCAGGGGGGGTGGAAAAAGTTTCTGTTGGTTGCAGTTTTTGGAGAGGAGCAGTGGTCAGGCTGTCATTTTGAGGAAAGCAAAGAAGATGTGAAGAGAGAGAGAAGTTAGAGGGAAGTTAGATGTGAAGAGAGAGATGTGAGTAGAGATTAGGGACCATACTCCTGTAATAGCACCCAGCTGGGGGCTTGTGGTGTTCTGCAGGACACAGGGGTTGGAACAGAGAGAAAGACTTGGCTTAGTCTAGGCTGGGTTTCACTTGAGTATGATGAAAGGCTATCGGAACCAGGGACATGGCAAGAGAGCAGGCAACGTGGCAGATAGAATAAGCGGATGGCTGGAGTGTTGCACCCTGCTTGCTTCTGTAGAGGACACCAGACTGTCACATAACTGGTTAGCTATCTCACCAGCTTAGGACACAAGGCAGACAGCATTACTTTTATTTCTCAAACCAAATACAGCTTAGGCTGCAAGAGGTCTGATGATTAGCGGGAAGTTCAACAATGCCAACCTCTTAGCATTGTCCAAAAACCCCACATGCTTATTAGTGTCTCCAAAGCCAGTCACATGAAGCAAAACTGAGACAGATGCCCTTGGGGCTGAAGGAAACCACAGCCACGCCCAGAACAAGACTGCTCCAGAATTAGCTGCCTGGCCAGGCAGAGAGGGCCATGAGAACTACAATTAAGTGCTCATCTTGTCTGTTTCAAAGAAGTCTTTGGTGCTGCTATGGGCTTCCAGATACAGTGATTCTTCAAGGCAGCAGAATCCCACTTTCCAAGGATATGTACACCCAGGAAGCTCCACACCCAAATCATCCCAGGCTCCCAAAATCCCACTGCAAACACATGCCCCGTACCAGGCAGATAGGTACCACCAGCCAACACTATTCCAGAAACATTGTTTCCCCCCCTTACACCCATTGAGTCCAGGTCACCAGGCCAGAATTCCCCTTCCCTCATGGCCAGAAGCCTGAGGAAGACCTTGGAGGGTCCTTCTCTCTGTTGACCTTTCTTAGCAGGAACCGTCTCAGCCTGCATTGGTTCAAATAACGTTCAATCTCAAAAGGGAAAAGACTGGAGTTTCCATTTCTTTCCTCACAGAAAGTTTCTCATCTTCCTACCCTCTGGTGACCAGAGAGAGGAATGAATAGCCTCAACCTAATCACCAAAAAGGCCCTCCCCCACCCCCCACAGGACATGGCTTAATGTCCACTTACATAAACAGAGGGCTCACCCCACTCCTCCTGGAACAGAGAAAATCTGATTTGCTGTCTTCATTTAGACCAAGAAACAACTAGCAATGGAAGTTTCTCTAAAAATAAAACAAAACAAAAACTAAACTAAAAATTGATTAAAGATTAAAACTCAATAATAAGAAAATAAGCAACCCAATTAAAAAATAAACCAAAGATCTTTTTTTAAATTGTTGTTCAAGTACAGTTGTCTCCTTATTAGACACCTCACCAAAGAATATATCCAGTTTGCAAGTGAGCATATGAAAAGATGATACAAATAGTATGTCATCGGGGAAGTGCAAAGTAAAACAACAAGATACAACTAAACACCTATTGGAATGGAAAAATCTGAAACACTGACAACACCAAATGCTGACAAGGATATGGAACCATAGGGACTCTCATTCGAATACAGCCACTTTTAGAAAACAATTTGGCAATTTCTCACGAAGCTAAATATAGCCTTACTATATGATCCAGCAATCCTGCTCCTTGCTATTTACCCGAAGGAGTTGAAAAGTTACGTTCACACCAAAATCTGCATATGAATGTTTATAGTAGCTTTTTTAAATATAAAATATTTTTTTAATTTTAATTGTTATTCAAGTACAGTTTTCTGCCTTTTTCCCCCAACCCAGACCACCCCCCAGCCCTCCCACCTCCCTCCCATTTCTACTCCCCCCTTGTTATTGTCCATGTGTCCTTTATACTTGTTCCTGCAAACCCTTCACCTTTTTCCCTTGAAATTCCCTCCCCTCTCCCCTCTGGTCACTGTCAGCCTGTTCTCAATTTCAGTGTCTTTGGTTATATTCTGCTTCTTTGTTTGTTTTGTTGATTAGGTTCGCATTAAAGGTGAGATCATATGGTATTTGTCTTTCACTGCCTGGCTTAAATTTCACTTAGCATGATGCTCTCTGGTTCCATCTATGCTGTCGCAGATGGCAGGAGCTCCTTCTTTCTTTCTGCTGCATAGAATTCCATTATGTAAATGTACTGTAGTTTTTTGATCCATTCATTTACTGCTGGGCACCTAGGTTGCTTCCAGCACTTGGCTATTGTAAATTGTGCTACTATGAACATTGGGGTGCATAGGTTCTTTTGGATTGGTGTTTCAGGGCTCTTAGGGTATAATTCCAGCAGTGGAATTGCTGGGTCAAAAGGCAGATCCATTTTTAGTTTTCTGAGGAAATTCCATACTGCTTTCCATAGACTGGTTGTACCAGTCTGCAATCCCACCAACAGTGCACCAGGGTTCCCTTTTCTCCACAATCTCTCCAACACTTGTTGTTTGTTGCTTTGTTTATGATGGCCATTCTGACTGGTGTCAAGTGGTATCTCATTGTGGTTTTAATTTGCATCTCTCTGATGCTCAAGATATTGAGCATCTTTTCCTGTGTCTCTGGATCCTCTGTATGTCCTCCTTGGAGAAATGTCTGTTCAAGTTCTTTGCCCATTTTTTAATTGGGTTGCTTGTCTTCTTAGAGTGGAGTCATGTGAGTTCTTTATATATTTCGGAGATTAAACCCTTATCTGAGGTATCATTGGCAAATATGTCTTCCCATACTATAGAAGCTCTAATTATAATTGCCAGAACTTGGAAATAACCAAGATGTCCTTCAGTGGGTGAATGGATAAATAAATACTAGTACATTCAGACAATGGAATACTATTCAGCACTAAAAAGAAATGAGCTATCAAACCATGAAAAGACATGGAGGAAACTTAAATACATATTTCTAAGTGAAAGAAGCCAGTCTGGCTAGGTTACATACTGTATATTTCTAATTACATGGCACTATGGAAAAGAAAAAACTATGGAGACAGTATGAAGATCAGTGTTTGACAGGGGTTAGAGAGCAGGGGTTAATAAACAGAGCACAGAGGATTTTTAGAGCAAAAAATACTTTGTGCAATACTATAATAATGAATACATGTCATTATACATTTGTCCAAGCCCATAGAATGTACAAGACCAAGAGTGAACCCTAATGTGAGTATGATTGATTACAGAGTGTCCATGTGAGTCCATCAATTGTAACAGAGGTACCATTCTGGTGGAGGATGTTGAAGTGGGAGAGGCTATGCATGTGGGGAGGCAGGGAGTATATGGGGACTTTCTGTACCTTCCACTCAATTTTGCCATGAACCTAAAATTTCTCTAAAAAATAAAGTCTTAGAAACATTTTAAATAAGTAAATAATTGATCAAAGATACTATTGTTGTTGCTTTATTCAAACAGAAGCAGATGTGTTAGAGAGAATGTGTATGTTCCATTTTTCGAAATGGGATTCTGTTGGACGCTGGTCTCCATTCATTTGCCCAACAAAATTTATTGCACGCCTACTATCTGTCCAGCACTGCTCTAGACACAGGGATGCTAGTGAGTGAGCAGAGGACCAAGTTTCCCACTCTTGTGAAACTTACATTCTCATAAGCTATGTTAGGTATTTAGAGTTCTATAGAGCAATAGTCCCCAACCTTTTGTCATTAGGGACAAGTTTCATGAAAGACATTTTTTCCAAGGAGGTGGGATGGTTTCATGATGATGACACCCAAAGTGTGTTGCTTATGTCCAGTCTACTCCGTAATCTCGTTTTGGTTGCTGTCACTGCAAAAAACCCTGCTTCACAAAGACAGGATATTGGAAATGGAAGCAGGCTTTTCAGTGCTTTTGTGGCAATCTCAGATTATTCCACCTTTAATGGGCTTTAATCCAGAATATATGAAAATTTGAAGTTTTCTCAAACATAATTTTAAGGCCACCATCATTTGTAATTTCAAACAGTGGGCCTTTTTTTTTTTTTTTTTTTTTAAGCACGGACAAAGTTGATTCACCTGGCTTACTCACAAATGGGTCACAGATCCATTCCTTCCCAGTTCAGGACTCTTTTGTGGTTAGGAAGTAATGCTCACACTCTTCTGAAAGCTGAGATAGGTGATCATGCACCACCTGGGGAAAGAAGGCCCTGGCTCAGTCTCTTTCAAGAGCTCTACTAATGTTTGAAACAGGTCAAAAATCCCAATGTTCACTCATCGCCCCCATTACCCCAGTTTAGCTTTGAATGCAGACACTTTAACTGCTGACTTGAACACAGTTGTTCTCCCCTGAAGTGACAGATTGGGTTCATTGAGCAGGTTGAATATGTCACACAAGTAAGCAGCTTTTGAGACCCATTCTGTGTCACTGAAATGTGCTGCCAGTGGTGACTGTTTTTCTAAAAGAAATCTCTGGAGTGGCTCCTGTAACTCAAACACTCTGGCCAGTGGTCCACCTGTAGAAAGCCACCTCACTTCTGTGTGTAAGAGAGGACGTGTGTGCTCCACGTCCATATCCTCACAGAGCTGCGAGAGCAGATGTGAGTTAAGGGCATGTACTTTAACATATGGTTGATAATTTTAATCACATCCTGCAAAACGTTGTTAAGTTCAGGTGACATTTTTCAGCTAGCCAGCATTTCTCTATGGATGACACAGTGTGTAAACTCACATTCAGAAGTGACTTCTTTGACCCAAATAGCGAAACCAGAAAGCCACCCAGTCACAGCAGCTGTTCCATCCACGCATACACTGCCACAAAATGACCAATTCAGTTTTCCGGATATGTAATCATTCAAAGACTTGAACAGTTCCGTAGCTGTGGTGTTGGTTGGCAACAAAAGCACACATAATATATCCTCATGCACATCCTCCTGAAAAATATATCGCACAAAAACAAGCACTGTTGCCTTGTTGTCAACCTCAGTAGACTGGTCAACCTGGATTGTGTACCACAGTGACTCATTAATCCTCTCTAAAAATTGTGCCTCAGTATCCTCTGTTATTTCATCAGTTCGTCTAGTTATAGTGCTAGCTGAAAGAAGAACATGTACCACGTTTTGAACTGCAGTCTCTCCTAAAGTTCACAACAAAGGTCCTTAGCAGCAGGCAGGATCAACTCTTCACCAAGACTAAAGGGCTTCTCAGCTTTAGCAATGCAGTTAGCCACTAAGAACGATGCTCTCAGTGCAGACACACTTGATGAAGTGGTGGCCTTCAATAATTGCTGCTGTTCTTTGTGTTCATATTTTCTTTTTCTTTTGAAAAACTCCAAAGTCCTTTGATGCAGGATGCTCAATCTCCATGTGATGAAGCAATTTTGAAGGCTTTGTGGCTTCATTGGATAACCAGTTGCCACATACTATACAAAGAGGACTTGAAGAATGTGAATCATCTATTGCAATGAACCCATAATTTAAGTAGGACTCTTGGTATTTTCTTTTAAATGCAGCTTTCTTTTTGTTGGCAGTCTTAGCATCTTCTGTTGTCTCATCATTGGGTCTTTCCACCTTTTCAAAGAGGCTCTCCAGCAACATTTGTTTTTCTCTCGTTTTGTCTAGGATTAGCATGTGGGCTTACCAAAACTGTGACTGAGACAAGTGCTTAGTACATGAAGAGAGGTGTGGACAGAAGTGATTAATAAAATAATGGGTGGGCCATGCATGGACTGAAATAAGTGTTGGCTCTGACTTAAAGCCTGCCACCAGATGCAGCTGTACAATTGCAGTACATCAACCCATTTGTCACTATAAAGCTGGCAACCAGATGCAGCTTAATTGTCACTTGCCACTCACTGATAGCATTTTGATATGAGTCTGCAAGCAATTGATTTACTAGTCTCTGTGCAATCAAACCTCTCTGCTAATGATGATCTGTATTTGCTCCCCAGTGCTAGCATCACCAGCTCAGTTCCACCTCGGATCATCAGGCATTAGATTCTCATAAGCAGCACACAACGTAGATTCCTCACATGTGCAATTCACAGTAGGGTTCGAGCTTCTCTGAGAATCTAATGGTGCAGCTGATCTGGCAAGATGCGGAGCTCAGACAGTAATGCGAGCCACAGGGAGAGGCTGCAAATACAGATGAAGCTTCACTCCCTCTCCTGCTGTTCACCTCCTGCTGTTCAGCCTGGTTCCTAACAGGACTCACACTGGTACCAGTCTGTGGCCTGAGGGTTGGGGATCCCTGCTATAGAGGAAAGTAAGAGTCAGTGGAAAAGGAGGGAAGAACACAACTTGTAATAGATGATCTAGAAAGGCTTCTTTGAAAGAGTAGAGGCTTCTTTCTTTGAGTAGAAAACTGGAGGATGTAACAGTTGAGCTTTCAGGCAGAAGGAACAGGAAGGACCAGCCTAATGTGCTTGAGGAGGCTGGAGCAGGGTGAGTGAGGGTCACAGTAACAGGAGGTGAGATCAGAAGTGTGGGGACGGGCACAGACCATGCAGGGCCTTGAAGGTCTCTGTGACAACTTTGTGTTTCACTTAGTGTGAGATGGGGAGCCACTGGATGGTTTTAAAAAGAGAGCCGGCATGTTCTTATTTCTATTTTAAGATGACCATGCTGGTCCCTGGCTCCTGTGTGAAGAAATGGGTTACAAAGGGGATGGGGGACAAGGAAGAAATTTTAGCAAGTTTTTCTATTGGGTTGGCCAAAAAGCCCATTTAGGTTTTTTTTCCATAAAATAAAAGACACATTTTTCATTTTCAACAATAACTTTATTGATTTGGATATTTTGAGTATGTCAGCTATCTCCCACATGGCATGATATTGATTGTTCTCAATTAAAGCCTCAATTTGATTACTATCCAGCAAGAAATCTCCAGCATGAAACTTAGCAAACCACTTTTGACATGTTCAATCAGTCACAGCACCTTCTCCATACACTGCACAAATCTTTTTGTGTTTCAGTTGCATTTTTATCTTTCTTGAAGTAATAAAGCATAATATGCTGAAAATGTTGCATATTTTCTTCCATCTTCAATATTAAAATGGCTGCACAAAAACTCACCAATTTTGATAAGATTTTTTGATGCATTGCTGATATGACAGCTGTTAAAATACATTCTAACAAAATTGTTTTGAATGAAGTTAAAGACAACTAAAAACCAGTAGAGCCATCTTACAAAAAAAAAAAAACAAGTAAACTTTTTGGCCAACCCAATAATAATCTGAGGGTGTTGTCAGCTTTGACTAGGCTGATGGTGGTGGTGGTAAGAAATGGTAAAACAATAGATAAAAACCAATAGGATTTGCCGGTGGATTGGATATGGGTATGAGAAAAAGAATGAAGAATGAGCCATTGGAAGAATAACATTGCAATTACTGAGATGAGAAATAACGAAAGGCCAGTTGAGGTGGGGAGCTGAGAGAAAATCAAAAGTTTGATTTTAAAGATGCTTGATTTGAGGTATCTGGTAGATAGACATGCAGTGGTAGCCACTCACTGATAGCATTTTGATATGAGTCTGCAAGCAATTATTTATTACAGTCTCTGTGCAGTCAGACGTCTCTGCTAATGACGATCTGTATTTGCAGCCACTCCCCAGCACTAGCATCACCGCTGTGGCTCTACCTCAGATCTGGAATGTCAAGTCGGGAATTCAGGAAGATGGCTGGAGTAGTTAGCAATGGTCAGCATATGAATGGCACTTAAAAATGGAGGAACTGGGCCCTCTCCGGGCCCCCTACCGCCCCTTCCACGTGTGTGCATGGCACTGGCCATCGCTGCAGGCCCTGCCTCTCTAATGCCAGCGCAGCCTCAAGCTCTGAGCTCCAGCCATGGGAGAAGAAGATTAAGTACAGAGATCTCTATACAATGGCCCCTACAAAGAGGACTATCTGCAAATGGACAGATGGTAAAACAACCCCGAAGCAAATGGCTACTAAACCTCTCTCAGGAGTACGCCCTCTACTGGCGGGATGGAGAAACCTCATAATTACAGACCTGGTGTGTGTCACTCAATGAAATTAGATGTTATAAGAAGTCCACTAAACCTTTAATTTGCAAACTTCCCTTCTAGTGTGTGCAAGAACTTGCTCAGGACTTCAAAACGGATCTGTACTTCTAGAGTGCCACTATTGGTGCTTTGCAAGGAGGCAAATGAAGACTATCTGGTTGGTCTTTTTGATGATACCAATCTGTCTATCCATGCTAAATCTGTGACAATTATACCAAAAGACATTTAGCTAGTATGCCACATACTTGGGAAATAGGGGACAGATTGGTACTGGCAGATTTTTCATTTTTTATTTGTGTGTGAATTTTTAATATAAATGGGGGGACATAAAGCATTAATGCAAGTCAAAATGTTTCAGTGAACAAGTTTCAGCAGTTCAACTTTACAACAATTATAAATAAACCTGTTAAATTTTTCTGCACAATGCCAACATTTGGATTTTTTTTAAACAAGTAAATTTCTTATTGATGGCAACTAAATGGTGTTTGTGGCATTTTTATCATACAGTAAATTACATTCACTGACTATACTTTTCTAGAGTTGTTCTATGTGCAAATACATGTTTTTAATGTTGTCTGACTTCTGGGCTGTTCCTGTAAGTTTGCTATTTATTTATTTATTAAACTATAATAAATAAATAAGTAAATAACATGGAGGGCCTGCATGAGATGGCCTGGGGCATGAATGTAGATAGAGAAGGGGCTGGAAGATTGAGCCGTGAGCATTCCAACATCTGTAGCTCAGAGATCAAATGAGGAGCCAGCATTGCATACTGAGAAGGAATGGCCAGGGAAGAAGGGACGATAGGAGATAGTAGAGTCCAGGCAGTGAGGAAAGTCTTTTGAGAAGGAGCTCAGCAACGATGTCAACGTTAGGTCAAGATGAGGACTGACACTTGATCATTTGATGGGGCAAAGTGAAAGTCATTTTTGGTCTTGATCCAGCAGTTTGGGAGGACTGTTGGAGGCAACAATCTAGGAAAAGAGGAAGAAAAAAGGAAGCGAGGACAGTGAGTATAGAAAATTCTTTTGAAAAGTTTTACTGTAAAAGAGAGAAGAGAAATGGGGTAGCAACTAGAGAACAATATAGAGTTAAGGTAAAGTATTTGGGGTTTTCTTGTTGTTTGTTTTGTTTTAAAACGGATGATCTACCAACAGTTTTGAATGCTGATGGGAATAAGTCAAAAAAGACAGCAAAACTGATGATGCAAGATAGAAGGAAATATGACAAACACACATCTTTGGGTGAGTGAGAGGACAGTTTCTAGTGCATAAGAAGAGGTGGTATCCGTAGATCAAGCACAGAATAATTCATCCATTGTAACTGGAGAGATGATCAGGCTTTTAGAAGTTGGAATTTTATGTACAGGAGTGTCTTTTTAATGTCTTACCATAAGGTGGCAGTAGACAACTTCATATAAATCAAATAACTCTTAATACCTAGGAAAAAAGGACAAAAGCCGAAGCAGATTTTGAATTTTTAAAGACCCAACAGGTGTTCTGAAGGACCACAATGGTGCCTCATCGTCCTTCTGGCCTCATCTTAAATAGCATCTCAGTCTGTTCTTCCCTGTCCGACTTCTCTCAGTAGGTCCCAAAGGCTTTCTAGGAGGTTATTACCTTATCAAACTCTCCTAGGATGTGTGGTGCCATCCTGAGAAGAGCATGGGGGAAGGAGTCTGGGCAATTACCTAGGCAGCTACCACCAGGACTGATTTAAGAACGAGGATGAAGGCAGAAGGAGCAACTAGCGGGTGATTACAGTGTCTAAACAAGAGACTAGAGCAGGGAAGGACAAGATGTGCTTAATACATACTTAGGAGGTACTCTACAGCAGTAAAGGGCAGGGAGAAATCAAGACTGGCTGTTGGGTCTCTAGCATGGGTAAACAGGAAAGTGGCGATGTGACCTGAATGTGGAGGACAAGAACTCAGAAGACAGAGCCAGTGTGGGAGGAAGTGACAACCACAGTTTTAGACTGTGGATTCTGAGGTATGTAGAGAGCTTCAAGGAAATGTGCAACTTTACACATACATATGGTACTTGGAGGAGAGAGCTAGGCTGAAGTCATTGAATTGGTTATTGTCAACGTAGTCAAAATGCAAGAGAATTGGTTACTGTTGATATAGTTCAAACATAAACGTGGTTCATAATCCACTGGGCAGAGCACGGAGAATGAGAAAGGACATCAACTGTGACAATCACCAATATTAAAGAATGGGCAAAGGACAAGTAGTCCATCCAGAAAGAACAGCTGCAAAAGTGTGAAGGACGGGGAGAATGTGGCACCGTGGGAATCCAGACAGTGGTGAGTTTCAAAAAGGAGGCTGTAGTAGTTTGCTAGGGCTGCCATAACCAAATATCACAAACTGGGTGGCTTAATCAACAGAAATTTAATTTTTCACAGTACTGGAAGCTAAAGGTCCAAAAAAAGGGTGTTGACAACACTGGTTTCTCCTGAGACCTCTCTCCTTGAATGCAGATGGCCCTCTTCTCCCCGTGTTTTGCTCTGTGTGTATATCTGTGTGCTCTCTCTTCTCATAAACACACCGGTTACACTGGATTCAGACCACCCTAATTACCTCATTTAACTTAGTTACCTCTTTATTTCTTTTTTATTAAGTATAATTTATTGATTATGCTTTTACAGTTGTCCCATTTTTTCCTTTTTGCCCTTCTACACCTGGTACCCCAGTTCCCTCCAGCAATCCATCCCCCTTAGTTCATGTTCATGGGTCGTACATATAAGTTCTTTGGCTTCTCCATTTCTCAGACTATTCTTTACCTCCCCCTGTCTATTCTGTACCTACCATTTATGCTTCTTGTTCCCTGTACCTTTTCCCCCATTCTTTCCCTTCCCCCTCCCTGCTAATAACCCTCCATGTGATTTCCATTTCTATGATTCTATTCCTGTTCTAGTTGTTTGCTTATTTGTTTTTGTTTTTGTTTTTTTAGGTTCAGTTGTTGATAGTTGTGGGTTTGTTGTCATTTTACTGTTCATGGTTTTTTTTATCTTCTTTTTCTTAAATAAGTCCCTTTAACATTTCATATAATAAGGTCTTGGTGATGATGAACTCCTTGACTTGACCTTATCTGGGAAACACTTTATCTACCCTTCCATTCTAAATGAAAGCTTTGCTGGATAGAGTAATTTTGGATGTAGGTCCTTGCCTTTCATGACTTGGAATACTCCTTTCCATACCCTTCTTGCCTGCAAGGTTTCTTATGAGAAATCAGCTGAGAGTCTTATGGGAACTCCTTTGTAGGTAACTGTCTCCTTTTCTCTTGCTGCTTTTAAGTTTCTCTACTTATTTCACCTTGGGTAATGTAATGATAATGTGCCTTGGTGTGTGCTTTCTTGGGTCCAACTTCCTAGGGATTCTGAGCTTCCTGGACTTCCTAGAAGTCTATTTCCTTTGTCAGATTAGTAAAGTTCTCCTTCATTATTTGTTCAAACAAGTTTTCAATTTTTTGGTCTTCCTCTTCTCCTTCTGGCACCCTTATGTTTTGGATGTTGGAACATTTAAGTTGTCCCATATGTTCCTAAGCCTCTCCTCATTTTTTTTTTTTTTTAATTCTTGTTTCTTCATTCTGTTCTGATTGAATGTTTGTTTCTTCCTTCTGGTCCAAATCATGGATTTCAATCCCAGTTTCCTTCCCTTCACTGTTGGTTTCCTGTATATTTTTCTTTATTTCACTTTTCATAGCCTTCACTTTTTCCTCTATTTTGGGACCATACTCAACCATTTCTGTGAGCATCCTGATTACCAGTGTTTTGAACTGTGCATCTGATAGGTTGGCACAGTTCATTGCTTAGTTCTGTTTTTGGAGCTTTGATATATTCTTTCATTTGGGTCATGTTTCTTTGTCTTGGTACAACTGTTACATTATAAGGGGTAGATCCTTAGGTATTTGCCAGGCTAGGGCAACCCTCTTCACTGCATTGTGGCACTGTATGTGGGAAAGGGGTCGGAGAGGGAACAATTCCATTTTCTTGGCTCTTTCCCCACTTTCAGTCACTTCCTCCACTACCCACAAGAAAATTGGGCCCTTCTGGTGCTGATTGCCAGGTGGGTGGGTCTCTCCAGAGAACTTGCCTGTGAGGCTGGGAGTTTCTCCCACTGCCGCAACCCCCACAGGTTTTTACAAACACAGGTTTTGAGGCTTTCTTTTCCCTGCACTGGAACCCTGGGTTGTGTGGTCTGTTTTGCATGCAGATGTAGGACTGCCAGCTTCACCAGCTGCCACCTCACTAGCCTGGTCCTCCAGCCACTGCCTTGCTGCACATCCTCTCACCACCATCGCCCTCTGCCTGACTCTGCCCTTCCTACCAGTCTGGATGAATGTTTCTTCTTTAACTCTTTGGTTGTCAGACTTCCATACAGTTTGATTTTTCTGAAAGTTCTGGTTATTTTTTGTTTTTAAATTAATTGTTGTTCTTTTTTGGTTGTGCAAGGAGGCAAAGTGTATCTACTATGCCTCCATCTTGGCTGAAAGGCCTAATTATCTCTTTAAAGGCTGTCTTAAGATGAATACAGCAATATTCTGAAGCACCAGAGATTAGTTCTTCAACCTAAGAACTTGGAGGCAAACAACTAAGCCCAACACAGTGGGTTTATTAGAGTCAAACATCACTCAGAGACCCAGCCATTTAAAGATGGCAAGTGTCCTTTGGACTTGGCAATGCAAAAATCATGGCTGGTCTTGGTGATATTTGCCTAAACCAGATGGCAGTGGGTACAGGAAGTTCTTAAATTGTAAACAAATACTTCTTGGAGAAATGTAGGTAAACGCATATACATAGAGAATTTAGCAGAGTAATTATTAATATCTATGCCCAATTCTTCTCATTTGGAAAGCAAGGTATAAGAATATTTATTATAAAATAATTAAAAATGTATAAATATTGTAAGATGATTTATAGAGTAGAATAATTTTATTTATTGAGCACTTTTTATATGCTAGAACAATTTATTTAATCCTCACAATGAATGTACGTAGTAGTATTTATTATCCTCAGTACCAAGGTGAGGGGCTGATGCTTTGGGGGTTTAACAACTTGCCCACAGTGACACTGCGGCCACGTCCAGGCTGGGAGTCACCACATGGCTGTTGGAGAGCTCCACAGCCCGAGTCCCTAACCACTTAATTATATTGTCTGTACTCAAAGGAGACAGTCAGCAAATTAGAGATAGGTTGTTTACTAAAAGTTTGTTTGGAAGTCATTTGCTTGGATCTTAGAATGCATTTTCCCATAGAAATGTGATCAGTGGTGATTGGGTTCCCACCAGCCTGCCAAAGCATATTTAAAGTATACTGTGTGAGAAAGGTTTTTTATACGCTACAAAAAAAAAAAAAAAAAAAAAAATCTAAGTCTTTTGCCATACTTGTGGTTAAATAAATCAAGAAAACAAGAATATCATTTAGGAAGAATTTTTTTAAATTATCTGACATGTTAGCTATTGATAAGAAAGCAAGTAGGGGAAGGCATTTTTTTTTAACATTTAAGTTTGAAACTTTTCTTTTTCCTGTCCAGTTTATGTCAAGCATATGGTTTGCCTCCTCCTTTCTTGATTCAAGCTATTTATGGGCCCTTATTGAAGGGTGGTTTTTTTAAACTTATAAATGTAATTTTAAGACAAATAGAATTTTTTCTCAAAAATTAATTAATACATGTACAATTTAAAAGAGTGCCTGGCAAATAGTAACTGGGTTATATGTGCTGGGTACTCTTCTAGGCATTTGGAATGCATTAACTCTTTTATACTAACACATTTAATTCTTGTACAACAATCTTACTCTTGCCCCTGGTTTATACTGGGGTGATGGAGGCCCAGAGAAACAAGTAACTTTCCCCAGGTAACAAAGCTAGCCAACAGCAAACCTCAAGTTCAAACCCAGACTTTTAATGCCTTTAAATGGGAGGGGGGAAAGCTAATGAGGATGTGTGTATCTATTTGTGATGGTTAATTCTATGTGACAGCTTGGCTGGATTATGATATCCAGTTGTTTAGTCAAACACCAGTTGAGGTGTTACTATAATAAAGGCATTTTTAGATGTGGTTAACATCTAAATCAGTACATTTTGGGTAAAGCAGAAAACCCTCCATGACATGGGTGGGTCTCGTCCTATCAGTTGAAGGACTTAAGAGAAAATACTGAGGTTTCCTCCCCAAAAAAGAAGGGATTTTGCCTCTAGATTAAAACATAGAAATTCTGTCTGAGTTTCCAGTCTTCAGACTCAAGACTGCATCAATGCTTAACTGAATTTCCAGCCCACTGGCCTGCCCTGCACATTTCAGACGTGCTGGCCCCAACACCTCCAGGAGCCAGTTCTGTAAAATAAATAAATTCTCTCTCCAGGCAGGTAGGGAGATGATAGATAGATAGATAGATAGATAGATAGATAGACAGACAGATAGATCTCTGTTGGTCTGTTTCCCTGGAGATCCCTGACTAAGGCACATGTGATAACTATTGCCCAAGGTCAACAATAAAACTATGAGCATGAAAGACAGAGGCCAAAGGGAAAACTTTGCACATGCCCCTCTCTCCTACAGAGGAAGATGTGGGAAGTGTGAATACTGGCTTCTGTTGTACTTGGAGCCAGACACCAGTTAGTAGTGTTGACCCAAGGGAGCTTGGCTACTCACTGGTGAACAAAGAGCTGTTGGAGAAGGTAGAGGATCTCCTGTGACTGGGATTGGGGAGGGGTAGGTGGAGGGTGGACGTGTACAATATGGAAATCAAAAGCATTAAAGAAAAATTGGCATTAGCAACCTGAGGAGTCCTTTACACATGTCTCTCAAGTAATCAGAAACTAGTTATTCAATACATTCATTACTTTCATCTTTCTAATGATTTTTTAAATATATTTTATTGATTATGCTATTACAGTTATCCCATTTCTCCCCTATCATTCCCCTCCACCCTGCACACCCCTCCCACCCATGTTCCCCCCCTTTAGTTCATGTCCATGTGTCATAAGTTCTTTAGCTTCTACATTTCCCATACTATTCTTGCCCTCCCCCGGTCTATTTTCTACCCACCGTCTATGCTACTTATTCTCTGTACCTTCCCCCGCTCTCCTCCTCCCACTCCCCTGTTGCTAACCCTCCATGTGATCTCCATTTCTGTGGTTCTGTTCCTGTTCTAGTTGTTTGTTTACTTTGCTTTTGTTTTAGATGTGGTTGTTGATATCTGTGAGTTTGCTGTCATTTTACTGTCCACGTTTTTTATCTTCTTTTTCTTAGATAAGTCCCTTTAACATTTCATGTAATAAGGGCTTGGTGATGATGAACTCCTTTAACTTGACGTTATCTGAGAAGCACTTTATCTTCCCTTCCATTCTAAATGAAAGGTTTGCTGGATAGAGCAATTTTGAATGTAGGTCCTTGCCTTTCATGACTTGGAATACTTCTTTCCAGCCCCTTCCTGCCTAGAAAGTCTCTTTTGAGAAATCAGCTGACAGTCTGATGGGAACTCCTTTGTAGGTGACTGTCCCCTTATCTCTTGCTGCTTCTAGAATTCTCTCCTTCATTTTCATCTTGGCTAATGTAATTATGATGTGCTGTGGTGTGTTCCTCTTTGGGTCCAACTTCTTTGGGACTCTCTGAGCTTCCTGGACTTCCTGGTAGTCTATTTCCTTTGCCAGATTGGGGAAGTTCTCCTTTATTATTTGTCCAAATAAGTTTTCCACTTGTTGCTCTTCCTCTTCCCCGCTGGTACCCTTATAATTCAGATGTTGGAACGTTTAAAGATGTCCTGGAGGTTCCTAAGCCTCTCCTCATTTTTTTTTTTTTTTTGAATTCTTGTTTCTTCATTCTTTCCTAATTGGATGTGTTTCTTCCTTCTGGTCCACTCCACTGATTTGAGTCCCAGTTTTCCTCCCATCACTATTGGTTCCCTGTGCGTTTTCCTTCATTTCACTTACTGTAGCCTTCATTTTATCTAGTTTGCGACCAAAATCAACCAATTCTGTGAGCATCTATCACCAGTGCTTTGAACTGTGCATCTGATAGGTTGGCTATCTCTTTGTCACTTAGATGAATTGGTTCTGGGGCTTTGATCTGTTCTCCCATTTGAGCCATTTTTTGTTTGTTTGTTTGTTTGTTTGTTTGTTTGTTTGGTCTGGTCAGGGCTGTTACATATGAGGGGTGGAGGCTTAGGTGTTCCCAGGGTGGGGCAGCGCAGTTGCTGGGTTGTAACGCTGTATGTAGGGGGCAGGGTCTGAGAAGGAACAATGGCTTTTGCTCCCCTCTCTCTCAGATTCCAGTCCCTTCCGCCGCTTCCCCCAAGCAAATTGGGCCCTTCTGGTGCTGATTTCCATGTGGGTGGGCTTGTGTACATTCTAGGACCCTGTGGGTTTCTCCAACAAACTCTCCTGTGGGGCTGGGAGTCTCTCCTGGCAACTCAACCCCCACAAGTGTTTTTAATCATTGTTTTTAGGTTTTATTTCCTGGCACTGGGGCCCTGGGTTGCGAGGTCTGTCTTCCTCCCTGTTTCCACCTGGATTATGTGCGCATGAATATGGGACCACCTGGTCAGCCAGCAGGCCTCACTGGGTCTGCTTGTTGTTACCCTGTACCTGGGGTCCACTAGCTATTGCCTCCATGCCAGGGTCCACCAACCTCCACTTTTCCCTGCCATGACTCCACCCCTGTTACTGGTCTAGATGAATGGTTGTCATATGAATGGTTGTCGGACTTCCGTACAGTTCAATTTTCTATCAGTTCCGGTTGTTTTCTTGATTCTAAATCTTTGTTGTCCTTAATTTTGGTTGTTTGAGGAGGCACAGTGTGCTCACCTACACCTCCATCTTGGCTGGAAATTCCTTTCTAATGATTTTTGTCAGCTCTTTTGAGGCACCATTTACACACAATGAAATTCAGCAATTTTAAGTGTACCATTTGATGAGTTTTGACAAATTTGCAGTCATGTCACCTATCACAATCATGATGTAGAAATTTCAAGTGCTCCAAAAGGCTCTCTTGGGCCCCTTTGCAGTCAACCCCTTCCCCACCCTGGCCCCTGGCAACTACCCTGCTTTCTCTCACAGTGGTTTTGCTTTATAGAGGATTTCATACAGGTGACATTATATTGTATGCGGTCTTTTATGTTTAGCTGCTTTCACCTAACATTATACTTTTGAGCTTCATCCATATGGTTGCATGTGTCAATAATTTGCTCCTTCAATAATTTGCTCCTTCAATTTAAGTAGTGTTCCACTGCATAGATATGCCATATTTGGGTTCTATTTATCAGCAGGACATTCAAATTGTTTCCAGTTTGTGTCTATTATGAATAGAGTTGCTATGAACATTTAAGTATGGGTCTTTGAGAAATACATTTTCATTTCTTTTAGGTAAATACCAAGGAGTGGGATTGCCAGGGTATGTGTAAGTATACATTTAACTTTGTAAGGGACTGCCAAACTATTTTCCAAAGTGGCTGTGTCTGATTTTTAAGTTACAAGAGAAAGAGAGGGAAGTGGCAGGGTGGAGGCGGGGGGAATCATTCTTGTTATTTAGTAAAAACCAACCCCAAAAAAGTTTTAAAGGAGGAAAAGCCACCATGACCGAGTGGCTCAGTTGGTCAGAGTGCCACACCCCCACTTATAGTCTGGTTGATAGTCTGGTGAGGAGCAAGGGAAGTGCTGGGTGTCATGGGAGAACAGGGCTCCGAGCAGGAGTGCTCTCAGCTCCACCTCCCCAAGGTTGGAATCCTGTAAATAAAATCCTGTTTCCTTCAACACTAATTGTTGGGTCATGTATCAAGGAGCCATGTGGACAAGCCCCAGTTTGCTTGATTACAAGACTGCTTTGCTGGAACTTACATAAGGAACCTTTAGATTGAGCTTCAGTCAGCCCACACACACCTGCCATCAATCTTTCCCTGCTATAAGTACCTACATTCCTCAAACCCTTGAGGTTCCCATCATGTCTTAAGTTTCCTCTTTGCCATCTTTCAGGAAAGCAAATTTCATTCCTTACCTGGAAAGACTGCCATGAACCACATGACCAAACACAATGCTAAGCCATTTCTCCAGTAGGCTTTTTTTTTGCTTCAAATGTCAACCTCAGTTCCTCAAGGCTTTCTGGTAACAACCAGAGCTCAGGAATGCCTCCTTCAGGCATGACATTCCAGTCAAAGTCTTGGTTAATAAAAATCCCGATTGGAAACTGGCTTTATGCATACTGTTATGAAGAAATCAGATTCCTATTAGATTTATGCAAACAAACATATTGCCATGGAAAGAATAATACTCACTCATTAAGAGCTTCCAAATTCTAGAGGGATCAGGTAGAGAAAAAAATATAAATGCTTTAATATTGCCTATGAAAGTATACTTTACCAAACTGCTTAAAGCAACAGAAATTTTTCTTATGTCTGAAAAACAAATAATTAAAAATTAGCAATATTTTTCAAGAAAAAGTTATGAAAGTCACAATCATCTTCAGTTTATTATGTCCCATAATTAATTTCTGTTTATCCTGAATATCTGCAAGCACCTCTATAAATCCAGTCATTTCACAGAGCTCCAGCATTCTTTTGATTGACAAATTCATGAATAGATTTCATAAATCTTACCCCATTTACTAGAACTTCAGAAAAACAATTCTAACTAGTCTAAAATACAACTTAAGCCACTCCTTTACAAAATAGAAACAAAAGCAAAATCTAAAGCAAAGGCAAAATTTCAAAAAGGGGTTAGGACTAGACTTAGAAACTCATCCCCTTATTTTTCTCTCTAACTTAAGCTCAGTTATCATGCCCTACCTCCCACACTGAGTTTAAGATGTAGGGGGGGGGGAGGGGGGGATAACATGTAC
The DNA here is from genome assembly GCA_039655065.1 of Glossophaga mutica. Classification (NCBI taxonomy): domain Eukaryota; kingdom Metazoa; phylum Chordata; class Mammalia; order Chiroptera; family Phyllostomidae; genus Glossophaga; species Glossophaga mutica. The sequence goes on along the minus strand of CM077307.1, from coordinate 88,983,290 downwards.
TTATATGCTGAATACTGGGCCACACACCAAGTTGAATAAATTCACAGCATAAAACCTTGATTTCTTTTTGTCCCCATGCAGTTCATAGGCTGAATGAAACAGTAGCTAGGAAGTGCTATATCAAAAGTATAAGTCAACTTCTGGCCAAAATGGAGGCATAGGTAGACACACTGTGCCTCCTCACACAACCAAAATAAGGAAAACAATCTAGAAACAAAAACAACCAGCACTGACAGAAAATTGAACTGTATGGAAGTCCGACAACCAAGGAATCAAAGTAGACACATTCATTCAGACCAGTAGGAGGGGTGGAGTTGGGAGGCCAGGCTGAGAGGGGTCATGGCAAAAACAGCAGTGGCTAGTGGACCCTGGGCAAGGTGAGCCAGCAGTAGCTAGTAGACCCCAGGCACACAAGGTGGCAGCTGGCGGACCCAGCAAGGAGGCAGATTGTGGAGGGGCACAGTGCACAAGGCAGCTGACAAACCGGGTGGTCCCACATTCATGCGCAGATAAACTAGGCAAAACTGGGGAGCAAGACAGACCGCACAACCCAGGGTCCCAGTGGGGGGAAATAAAGCCTCAAACCACTGATTGAAAACACCTCTGGGGGTTGAGGTGCTTAGGGAAACTCCCAGCCTTACAAGAGAGTTTGTTGGAGAGATCCACAGAGTCCTAGAATGTACACAAACCCACCCACATGGGAATCAGCACCAGAAGGGCTCAATTTGCTTGGGGAAAGCAGGGGAAGTGACTGAAATCCAGCAGAGAGCTGAGCAAGCAGCATTAGTCCCTCTCAGACCCCTCACTCACATACAGCGTCACAACCTAGCAACTGGGTTGCCCCGCCCTGGTGAATACCTAAGGCTCTGCCCCTCACTATATAACAGGTGCATTAAGACAAAAAAAAGGCCCATATGAAGAACAGATCAAAGCACCAGAATAAATACAACTAAGCAATGAAGAGATAGCCAATCTATCAGATGCACAGTTCAAAGCCCTGGTGATCAGGATGCTCACAGAATTGGTTGAATTTGGTCACAAATTAGATGAAAAAATGAAGGCTACACTAAGTGTAATAAAGGAAAATGTATAGAGAACCAATAGTGATGGGCAGGAAGCTGGGACTCAAATCAATGGAGTGGACAAGAAGGAAAAAAGAAACATCCAATCAGGAAAGAATGAAGAAACAAGAATTCAAAAAAATGAGGAGAGGCTTAGGAACCTCTGGGACATCTTTAAACGTTCCAACATCTGAATTATAGGGGCACCAGAAGGGGAAGAGGAAGAGCAACAAGTGGAAAACTTATTTGAACAAATAATAAAGGAGAACTTCTCCAATCTGACAAAGGAAATAGACTACCAGGAAGTCCAGGAAGCTCAGAGAGTCCCAAAGAAGTTGGGCCCAAGGAGGAACACACCAAGGCACATCATCATTACATTAGCCAAGATTCAAATGAAGGAGAGAATTCTAGAAGCAGCAAGAGATAAGGGGACAGTCACCTACAAAGGAGTTCCCATCAGACTGTCAGCTGATTTCTCAAAAGAGACCTTCCAGGCAGGAAGGGGCTGGAAAAAAGTATTTGAAGTCATGAAAGGCAAGGACCTACATCCCAGATTGCTCTATCCAGCAAAGCTGTCATTTAGAATGGGAGGGAAGATAAAGTGCTTCTCAGATAAGGTCAAGTTAAAGGAGTTCATCATCACCAAGCCCTTATTATATGAAATGTTAAAGGGACTTATCTAAGAAAAAGAAGATAAAAACTATGACAGTGAAAAGACAGCAAACTCACAGAAATTAACAACCACACCTAAAACAAAAGCAAACAACTAGAACAGGAACAGAACCACAGAAATGGAGATCACATGGAGGGTTAGCAACAGGGGAGTGGGAGGGGGAGAGAAGGGGAAGAGGTACAGAGAATAAGTAGCATAGACGGTGGGTAGAAAATAGACAGGGGGAGGGCAAGAATAGTGTGGGAATGTAGAAGCTAAAGAACTTGTAAGTATGATACACAGACATGAACTAAAGGGAGGGAATGTGGGTGGAAGAGGGTGTGCAGGGTGGAGGGGAGTGAAGAGGGGAAATGGGACAACTGTAATAGCATAATCGATGAAATTTATTTTAAAAAAAGTATAAGTCATGAAAGTGCAAACCAAAACCACAATGAGATATAACCACACTCCTGTTAGAATAGCTATTATCAAAACGACAGGATATAAGATACATTGGAGAGGATGTCAAGAAAAAGAAACCCGTGTGCACTACTGATAGAAATGTAAATTGATATAGCCCCTAGGGAAAACAGTATGGAGGTTCCTCAAAAAATTAAAAATAGAACTACCATATGATCCAGTAATTCCACTTCTGGAAACAAATACACTAACTAGAAAGGGTATCTGCACCACCACGTCTGTTGCAGCAGTATTTACAAGAACCGATACATGAGAACAACCTAAGCATCCATCAATGAATGAATGGATGCATTTATTTATAAACATTGTGTATTTATTCTTACATGTTTAAACCTCAATCACCTTCAAAGTACTCTCCATTTGATGCAATACTCCCATTGAGATGTTTTTTCCATTGCTCAAAACAGTTTTTGAACTTGTGGATTTGATGCCTTTTAGTGCTGCTGCCAGTTTTTGTTTCACCTCTTCCACGTCCGCAGGAAGAACATTTCCCTTTGAGGACTTCTTTCATCCTGGAAGTGAAAAAAAGTCACTCAGGATAAGCCTGTACTACAAGGGGCCCTCCCTCCAGAAGATAATTTTGGTTTGTTTGTTTGGTTGGTTGGTTTTTGTTAAACACACACACAAAAACACAATGGAATACTATACTAAGCCATAAAAAAGAAGGAAATTCTGCCATTTGTGACAACGTGAATAAACTTTGAGGGCATTATGCTAAGTGAAATGTTTGACATAAAAATAAAATACTATATGATCTCACTTTTAAGTGAAACCCTAAAAAATTTTTTTTAACCAAACTCATAGATACAAAGAACAGATAAGGTGGCTGCCAGAGGTGGGGAGTAGGGTTAGAGCAAAATGGATAAAGGTGGTCAAAAGATACAAACTTCTAGTTATAAAATAAGTCCTGTTAGTGTAATGTACAGCACATTGACTATAGTTAATTGTATGATACTGTGCATTTGAAAGTTGCTAAAAGAGTAAATCTTAAAAGCTCTCATCACAAAAATAAAAACATTGTAATTATGTGTGATGACACATGTTAACTAGACTTACTGCGGTGATCCTTTTGTAACACATACATATTGTATATCGAATCATTCATTATGTTATATACCTGAAACTAATATTAATGTCAATTATACCCCATTTTTAAAAAGTATAGCTAAAATATGGTATATACATACAATGGAATATTATTCAGAAATGACACATGATACTGGATGGATGAAACTTGAGGACATTAAGCTAATTAAATTAAGACAGACACAAAAGGATAAATAGTATGATTCCACTTACATGAGGTCCCTAAGCTAGTCAATGTTATAAAGGCAGAAATTAGAATGGTGGTTGCCAAGGTCTGGGGAGAAAGGGATGGGGAGATATCATTTAATACAGAGTTTCAGTTTGTAAGATGAAAAAAATTCTGGAGCTTTGGCTGGGTGGCTCAGTCGGTTGCAGCATCATCCCAAACAGCGAAAGGTTGTGGGTTTGATGCCCAGGCAGGGCACATACCTAGGTTGCTGGTTCAACTGTGTACGGGAGTCAACTGATTGATGTTTCTCACTGATTGATGTTTCTCTCTCCACCCCCTCCCACCCCGTTTCCTCTCTCTCTAAAAGCATTAAACATATCCTCAGGTGAAGGTTTGAAAAAGGGTCTGTAGATGGATGGTGGTGAGTTGCTCAGCAACGTAAATGTGCTTAATGCCACTGAACTGTGTGTTCTTTAAAAATGATTAAAGTAATAAATTCTGTTTTATTTTACCACAACGTTTTAAAAACTTTGAAAAGTACAGGCCAAGTGCTGTGTGAGCTCACAGGAAACTCTTCTGTGCCTTTCCTAAGAGGATTCTGATGCCAGTTACACAGTAATGGAGTTTTCCATCCTTGTGTAGAGCATTAATTAAGAGCATATAGAAGGGAGAGAGGGAGTGCTCAGGAATTTAATGAAAGATTCAGTAACGCTAATGAGATAAGGAAAAGAACTTTTTTAAAGTGTTTTTCATGTGCAAAGATGATTGAAAGCTCTCCCTGAGCAGCATTGGGGCACAAATTCCGATCTTGATCTTGAATCACTCTGACTGTGTGGGCCACCATTTCCATTTCAACATAGATCCAGGACTGTTCACTTCTAGGAAGATTCACCAGACAGAACAGAGCCGCACATTTACATTTGCTACATTGACACAGACCTCAGCTCGTGGGGTCCGAGGCATTATGGATGAAACACGACAAAATCACACCGACTACAGACTCCTGTGGAGGAAAAGGGATGGCATGGCTTCTCTCTCAAGAGGAGAAAAGCCTCGACCCTTGCCTTGACAGGTTTTTATTGCTTTTCTGGGCACGTTACATGATGGTCCTCATTAACTAATCACAGGTTCACTTTCGGTGGTTACCTGTTACAGAAAACAAAGGAGAGGACATTTGCAAATGTAAAGAGAAAAGTGGTTGAACTGGTTACATTCATCCTTGGAAGGTTTAGCATGGATTTTAGGAAGTTACTTTAAAGATATGCAGTGAATGTTTGCTGCCTCAATTCAGGGTGAGGGAGTTTTAGCAAAAGCAAGTCTCATCGCAGTCTAGGTACAATGCAGGCCTGATTCCCTACAGGAGAATATATCCATGGGTGTGGGTCCTGTCTGGGCCAACACCACGCAGAACGGTCTCCTATACTACATAAACTATGATTTCCAAATCATAGGTTTTCCCCCTGATTTTTAAAAAGCAACTTTCATGTTCCTGCCAGTTCCAATCAGTACTTAAAGGCTGAATGACTTCAGACAGCCAAGATGTTCAAAGAAGATGGAGAATGTTCACCCTGCATGTGTGTACATGGCTCCAAGGCAAATGGAAAATATCAAGTAAGAGATGCTGACAGGGAGGCCATGGCAGGCCTTGTGGGTCACTTTGATGAGGGCCAGGCTATGGAGGAGTATTACTCAAAGTTATTTCCTCAGAGTCTGATAAATGGCACTCTTGCCTGTCACCTCTTTTTGGCTTCCACTTTCTCTATCACTCTTTCACCTGGCATGTGAATTGGTTCTTCCTGCCAAGATGGACACGCATTAACGCAGGCACAGGAGTCAGAGTGCCTGAGTGAAGGAGCTCCCCACTGGTATGGACCACCAGCACAGCACGGCCACTCTTAGGGTAGCTCTCACAACAAGAGAGCAAAAATGAGGAAAACGGACCAGTTCCATCTGATTACCCAATGTTCCAACGATGGGCTCCATTTTTGCCCATTAAATAGTAGATGCTCATAAAAAACAATAAAAAAATCTCTTGTAAGGCACTCGGTCTTTTTGAGAAGCACAAAAGAAATCATAGATTTACAACCTAACAATTCAATTTCTTGAGGCATGGAATCAATGTTATCATTTTTGCTGAACTGGAAGTCTCATTTATTTCCTACTTTGTTTTTAATGTCATTAGGATAAAATCTGAGTGTTTACTATGTTTCCAAGACCATCTTTTATGTGGGAAAAGTTTTTCTCAAATGAAAAATGCCCGGAGGTTTGTCTCCTGCTAGGTATAACTCTCCTGCCTTTCACCCACAATTTGAATCATCTTTCATCTGCCACTGCAGCTGAGCAATCATGGAAGCACTGGGATAAGGCAGGTAAGAAGTCAGCAGGCAGACTTCCAGCCAAGATGGAGGCATAGGGAAGTGCACTGTGCCTCCTCACATAGCCAAAAGAAGGACAACAACAAATTTAAAAACAAAGTAATCAGAACTCCTAGAAAATCAAACTGTATGGAAGTCTGACAACCAAGGAATTAAAGAAGAAACATTCATCCAGACCAGTAGGAGGGGTGGAGCCAGGCAGCTGGAACACAGGACACGCCGCAAGGTGTCAGCTGGCAGATGGGAACAGGTGAGGTGGTGGGGGTCAGACCAGGCAGTCCCACATTTGCATGTGGATAAACCAGGAGGAACAACTGGGAAGCCAGGGAGACCACACAACCCAGATTTCCAGCTCCAGGAAGCAAAGTCTCAAAACCTGTGGCTGTTGCAGTGGTAGGAGAAACTCCCACCATCACAGGCGAGTTCGCTGGAGAGATCCACAGGGTACTAGAATATACACAAAACCACCCACCCAGGAATCAGCATCAGAAGGGTCCAACTTGCTTGTGAGTAGTAGAGGAAGTGACTGAAAGCCAGCCAAGAGCCAAGCAAGTGGCATTGTTCCCTCTCAGACCCCTCCCCCACAAGGAGCTCCACAATGCAGCAACGTGGTTTGCCTGCCCTGGTGAATACCTAAGGCTCTGCCTCTTACTACATAACAGGTGTGCTGAGACAAAAAAAAAAAATTATATATATATATATATATGGCCCAAATGAGAGAATAGGTCAAAGCTCCAAAAATAGAACTAGGAGTTGAAGAGATAGTCAAACCTATCAGATGCACAGTCCAAAACACTAGTAATCAGGATGCTCACAGAAATGGTTGAGTATGGTCCCAAATTAGATGGCAAAATGAAGGCTATGAAAAGTTAAATAAAGGAAAATATACAGGGAACCAACAGTGATGGGAAGGAAACCAAGACTCAAATCAACTATTTGGACCAGAAGGAAGAAATAAATATTCAACCAGAGCAGAATAAAGAAACAAGAATTCAAAAAAAATGAGGAGAGGCTTAGGAACCTCTGGGACAACTTGAAACATTCCAATAACTGAATCATAGGGGTGCCAGAAGGAGAAGAGGAAGAGCAAGAAATTGAAAACTTACTTGAGAAAATAATGAAGGAGAACTTCCCCAATCTGGAAAAGGAAATAGACTTCCAGGAAGTCCAGGAAGCTTAGAGAGTCCCAAAGAAGTTGGACCCAAGGAGGAACACACCTAGGCACATCATCATTACATTACCCAAGATGAAAGATAAGGAGAGAATCTTAAAAGCAGCAAGAGAAAAGGAGACAGTTACCTACAAAGGAGTTCACATCAGACTCTAAGCTGATTTCTCAAAAGGAAACTTGCAGGCAAGAAGGGGCTGGAAAGAAGTACTTGAAGTCATGAAAGGCAAGGACCAACATCCAAAGTTACTCTATCCAGCAAAACTATCACTTAGAATGAAAGGGCAGATAAAGTGCTTCCCAGATAAGGTCAAGTTCAAGGAGTTCATCATCACCAAGCCCTTATTGTATGAAATGTTAAAGGGACTTATCTAAGAAAAAGAAGATGATCAAAACTATGAATAGTAAAATGACAAGAAACCCACAACTATCAATAACTGAACCTAAAACAAAAACAAACTAAGCAAACCATTGGAACAGGAATAGAACCACAGAAATGGAGATCACATGGAGGGTTATCAATGGGAGAGTGGGAGGGGGAGAGATGGGGAAAAGGTACAGAGAATACATAGCATAGATGGTAGGTAGAAAATAGACAGTGGAGGTTAAGAATAGTCTGAGAGGGGGGTTCAAGATGGCGGCATGGTAGGAGGACACAGATTGTCCTTCCTCCTGCACATGGGAGAAAAACCTAACTGATCTACAGAGGAACAGAGCAGACAGCCAACAATACCATAGTATATATGAAAATAGGAGATCAAAATCTGTAGCAGACATTGGAAAACTAGAAGTGGCAGCTGAGCGACCGGAGGCGGCCCTGAGACCGGGACAGAGGCGACCCGGCGACCGGAGGCGGCTCTGCAACCGACCGGAGGCGGCCCTGCGACCTGAGGCGGCTCTGCGACTGGGTTGGAAGCGGCCCTGCGGCCAGAGGTGACCCTGCAACTAGAGAAGGTGACTCTGTGGAAGACCCGGAGCTCACATCTGTGATCCTGGCGTGAGTGCGCTCAACTCGGGAAACTCGCGGAGCCCACGCACATAGTCTCGGGTGGGCGCTCGCGCCCGGTAGGAGACCCGGAGCTCACAGCAATAGGCTCGGGGAGGGATGGATCTGTAAGAGATTCCAACTGAAACCCATAAATTCTGGAAAGCGCGCCCCCTGCAGGAGGCTCAGAAATCACACCCAAGGCCCTGCATGGAGAGTGAGCCATTAGCCCTGGGGTCAGGGCTCAGCTGGCACTGAGGACAGTAGCCCAAAGCAGACTGAGTGAGGAACAGGGAGAAAAGCAGTACAAGTCACCTCGCAGCCTGCTACAGCCAGCAAGTCCAGAAAATCCAGTTTGGCCTGTGTGAAAATAGCAAGAGGTTTTTTCTTCTTCTTCTTTTTTTGGTTTTTGGGTGTTTTGTTTCATTTTGTTTTGTGGTTTTTTTTGATAGTTGTTTTTTGTCTGTTTAGTTGGGTTTTTTGTTTGTTTGTTTGTTTGTTTTGGTTTGTTTTTCGTTTTTCTGGGGTTCTTTTTGTTTTTTTTTTATTATATATATTTTTTTCATTACTTCTACCTTTTTTATCCCTCAATCCTTTTTGCTTCTCTTTACTTCTTTCTGGCTTTATTCCTTCTTCCTTTCTTTCCAATTCTATCTCTCCTTCTTTCCTCTTTTTTTTTCTCTTCTTTTTTCACTTTATTCTTTTCTCTTTTTGAATACCCACGAGTGAAGCAAAAAAATTCTAGAACTGTGAAAAAAAACAGAGTTGGACCAAAAGAGCGGGTATTCCAACAGCTGAGACAGTGGAAGCTGTGAACACCAGGATACCTGAAGAAGACTATAACACTGAATCTCACAGGTATTCCACCACAGAAGTTCACACCATAAACCCAGGTAGCCAGAACAGATCAATTTAAGAAGCTGAGGTTTACAAGAAGAGTCTCACCAACAATGAGAAGACAAAGAAACAATCCCCAAATGAAAGAAAAGGAGGATGCCCCAGAAAGAAGCCTAAATGAAACAGAGGCAACTCAACTATCAGATATTGAGTTCAAAGAAATGGTTGTCAGGAAGCTCCATGAGCTCTCAATGAACTACCAGAAACTACAGGGAAGCTACGATGAACTCACTGCAAACTATATCAACATGAAAAAGGAAATAGAAACGATCAAAAAGGGCCAAGAGGAAATGAAGAATACAATTTCTGAGCTGAAGAACACAGTAGAAGGAATGAAAAGCAGAATCGATGAAGCAGAAGATCAAATCAGTGAGTTGGAGGACAAAGTAGAAAAAAGCAGCCAGAAAGAGCAAGAAAAGGAAAAGAGGTTCCAAAAGAATGAAGAGGGGTTAAGAGAAATGCAAGACAACATGAAACATAATAATATCCGTATAATAGGAATACCAGAAGGAGAAGAAGAAGAGCAAGGGATAGAAAACCTATCTGAAAAACTAATGATGGAAAACTTCCCTAATTTGATGAGAGAAAAAGTCACACAAATCCAGGAAACACAGAGAGTCCCAATCAAGAGGAACCCAAACAGGCCCACTTCAAGAAACATCATCATTAAAATGGCAAACTTCCAAGACAAAGAGAGAATCTTAAAGGCAGCAAGGGAGAAAAAGGAAGTAACATACAAGGGAGCCCCGATAAGGTTAGCAGCTGACTTCTCAATGGAAACGCTCCAAGCCAGAAGACAATGGCAAGAAATATTCCAAGTAATGAGAACCAAAGGCCTACAGCCAAGACTACTTTATCCAGCAAGGCTTTCAATCAAGATAGAAGGACAAATAAGGAGCTTCCCAGACAAAAGAAGTCTAAAAGAATACACCTCTACCAAACCAGTACTACAAGAGATACTAAAGGGACTGCTTTAAGGAAAGAAAGGAAAAGAGAGAGAGAGGAACACAGGTACGAAAATGGCAATGAGTCAGTACCTATCAATAGTAACCTTAAGTGTAAATGGATTAAATGCTCCAATCAAAAGACATAGAATAGCTGAATGGATAAGAAAGCATGACCCACACATATACTGCCTACAAGAGACCCACCTCAGGACAAAAGACCTACACAGACTCAAAGTGAAAGGCTGGAAACAAATTTTCCACACAAATGGACAGGAAAAAAAGGCCGGGGTAGCAATACTCATATCAGACAAAATAGACTTCAAAAGAAGAGCTATAAAGAGAGACCCAGAAGGTCACTTCATAATACTCAAGGGAAGAATCCACCAAGAAGACATAAACATTGTAAATATATATGCACCCAACATAGGAGCACCTAAATACATCAAAAAAAAAAAAGTCTTAGAGGACTTCAAGAAAGATATTGACAGCAACACAATTATAGTAGGTGATTTTAACACCCGACTGTCAAAAATGGACAGATCTTCCAAACAAAATATCAACAAGGATATTGTGGCATTGAACACTACCCTACATAAAATGGACTTAACTGATATACATAGAGCCCTTCAGCCCAAAGAAACTAAATACACATTCTTTTCAAATGCACATGGAACATTTTCAAAGATAGACCACATGATAGGACACAAAACAAGCCTCAACAAATTCAAGAAAATTGAAATCATACCAAGAATTTTCTCCGACCACAAGGGACTAAAACTAGAAACTGACTTGATGGGGAAAATCCCCAAATCATCAAAATCATGGAGATTGAATAGCATGCTACTAAACAATGATGGGTAAACAATGAAATTAAGGAGGAAATCAAAAAGTTTCTGGAAACAAATGAAAATGAACTCACAACAACCCAAAACTTATGGGACACAATGAAGGTAGTCCTCAGAGGGAAGTTCATAGCAATACAGGCCTACCTAAAGAAGACAGAAACATTTCTAACAAACGACTTAACCCTACGCCTACAAGAACTCGAGGAACAACAACAAAGACAGCCCAGGGCAAGTAGAAGGAAGAAATAACCAAGATCAGAGCAGAATTAAATGACATAGAGACTAAAAGCACAATCCTAAGGATCAATGAATCCAGGAGCTGGTTTTTTGAAAAGATAAACAAAATTGACAAGCCTTTAAGCAGGGTCATCAAGAAAAAACGAGAGAGGACTCAAATAAACGCAATCAGAAATGAAAGAGGAGAGATTACGACTGACACCACAGAAATACAAAGGATTGTAAGAAATTACTAGGAAAAACTATATGCCAAGAAATTTGAAAACCTAGGTGAAATGGACAAGTTTCTAGAAAAATATAACCTTCCAAAACTCAGTGAAGAAGAAACAGAAAGCCTGAACAGACCAATAACAGCTGGTGAAATTGAATCAGTAATCAAAACACTCACGGCACACTAAAGCCCTGGACCAGATGGTTTCACAGGAGAATTCTACAAAACATTAAGGAAGAGCTAACCCCTATCCTTCACAGACTATTCCAAAAAATCCAAAATGATGGAAGACTCCAAAACTCTTTTTATGAAGCCAGCATCATCCTAATCCCAAAACCAGATAAAGACATAACAAAGAAAGAAAACTTCAGGCCAATATCACTGATGAACATAGACGCTAAAATCCTCAACAAAATATTGGCAAACCGCATCCAACAATACATTAAAAAGATCATACACCATGACCAAGTGGGATTCATCCCAGGGATGCAAGGATGGTTCAACATTCGCAAATCAGTAAATGTAATACATCACATAAACAAAAGCAAAGACAAAAATCACATGATCATATCAATAGATGCAGAAAAAGCTTTTGATAAAGTACAACACCCATTTATGATAAAAACACTCAGCAAAGTGGGAATAGAGGGAGCATTCCTCAACATAATAAAGGCCATATATGAGAGACCTACAGCCAACATCATACTCAATGGGCAAAAACTGAAATCTTTCCCACTAAGATCAGGAACAAGGCAAGGCTGTCCACTTTCACCACTTCTATTCAATATAGTATTGGAAGTCTTAGCCACAGCAATTAGACAAGAAAAGGAAATAAAAGGCATCCAAATTGAAAAGGAGGAAACAAAACTATCATTGTTTGCAGATGACATGATAGTGTACATAGAAAATCCTATAGACTCAGCCAAAAAGCTGCTCGACATACTAAATGAATTTGGCCAAACAGCTGGATACAAAGTCAATATCCAAAAATCAAAGGCATTTTTGTATACCAACAGTGAAACAGCAGAAGCAGAAATCAAGAAAAAAATCCCATTCGATATAGCAAAACGAAAAATAAAATACCTACGAATAAACCTAACCAACGAGGTAAAAGACCTGTATGCAGAAAACTACACAACACTGAAGAAAGAAATCAAGGAAGACACAAACAAATGGAAGCATATACCATGTTCATGGATCGGAAGAATTAATATCATCAAAATGTCCATATTACCCAAAGCAATTTACAGATTCAATGCAATACCTATTAAAGTTCCAATGGCATATTTCACAGACATAGAACTAACACTTCAAAAATTTATATGGAATCACAAACGACCCCGGATAGCGGCAGCAATTTTGAGAAAGAAGAGCAAAGTAGGAGGGATCACAATACCTGATACCAAACTGTATTACAAAGCCACTGTAATCAAAACAGCCTGGTACTGGCACAAGAACAGACACATGGACCAGTGGAATAGAACAGAGAGCCCAGAAATAAACCCAAGTCTCTACAGTCAATTAATATTCGACAAAGGGGGCAGCAACATAAAATGGAGCAAAAATAGCCTCTTCAACAAGTGGTGCTGGGAGAACTGGACAGCTACATGCAAAAAAATGAAACTCGAGCACCAACTTACACCATACACAAAAATAAATTCAAGGTGGATAAAAGATTTAAATATAAGCCATGACACCATTAAAATTCTAGAGGATAACATAGGCAGAAAAATCTCAGATATTTCACGCAGCAATATTTTTACTGATACGTCCCCTAAAGCAAGGGACATAAAGGAAAGAATAAACAAATGGGATCTCATCAAAATAAAAAGCTTCTGCACAGCTAAAGAAAACAGTATTAAAATAAAAATAGAACCAACTGTATGGGAAAACATATTTGCCAATGATACCTCAGACAAGGGATTAATCTCCAAAATATATAAAGAACTTAGAAGACTCTACTCTAAGAAGACAAGCAACCCAATTAAAAAATGGGCAAAGGATTTGAACAGACACTTCTCCAAGGAGGACATACAGAGGATCCAGAGACACATGAAAAGATGCTCGATATCTGTAGCTATCAGAGAGATGCAAATTAAAACTACAATGAGATACCACTTGACACCAGTCAGAATGGCCTTCATAAACAAAGCAACAAACAGCAAGTGTTGGAGAGGTTGTGGAGAAAAGGGGACCCTAGTGCACTGTTGGTGGGATTGCAGATTAGTACAACCACTATGGAAAACAGTATGGAATTTTCTAAGAAAACTAAAAATGGACATACCTTTTGACCCAGCAATTCCACTGCTTGGATTATATCCTAAGAACCCTGAAACACCAATCCAAAAGAACCTATGCACCACTATGTTCATAGCAGCACAATTTACAATAGCCAAGTGCTGGAAGCAACCTAGGTGCCCATCAGTTAATGAATGGATCAAAAAACTGTGGTACATTTACACAATGGAATTCTATGCAGCAGAAAGAACGAAGGAGCTCCTACCCTTTGCGACAGCATGGAAGGAATTGGAGAGTATCATGCTAAGCGAAATAAGCCAGGCAGTGAAAGACAAATATCATATGATCTCACCTTTCACAGGGAGCTAATCAACAAAACAAAGAAACAAGCATAATATAAACAAAGACACTGAATTTGAGAACAATCTGATAGTGACCAGAGGGGGAGGGGAGGGAATTTCAGGGGAAAAGGGGAACGGTTTAGAGCAACAAGTATAAAGGACTCATGGACAAAAACTAGGGGGGGTAGAAATGGGAGGAAGGTGGGGAGGGCTGGGGTGGTGGGCTGGGGCAGGGTAAAAGACAGAAAACTGTACAATATCAACAATTAAAAAATACTGATTAAAAATAAAATAAAAAAATGGAAAAAAAAAAGAATAGTCTGAGAAATGGAGAAGCCAAAGAACTTGTATGTACGTTACAACCCAAGGACATGAACTAAGGTGGGGTAATGCTGGTGGGATGGGGGGCAGAGGGTGCATAGCAGAGGGGAATAAAAGGGAAAAAAATGAGATAGCTGTACTAGCATAGTCAATAAAATATATTTTTTAAAAAAAGAAGTCAGCAGGCAGAGAAGTGCCAAGCTTCCTAAGACTTTGCTGGTTATTTGTCTGCTCTTAAGTAGTCCGGACACAGAGACTGATGACTCTTCCACAAACTGATCTCAGTGTTCTCAAAAATAGCCAACCATTCACATTCATGGTTGATTTGATGACTTTTATCAGCCAACTATGTACTGCACTCTAGGCAGGAGAGCTGACCTTGATGGAAATTTATTGAAAATCAGTTTTTAAAATGAGTGATCCTTATTTCATCTCATGCTGGGCCAGCAGGTGAGGAACTGAAGGACCATAATCAGTAACCTCACAACCCATGGGTTCCCAGATGTTCCCCATGGTCTGAGCTTCCTGAAGCCCGCTGTGTTCTGTGGCTCTCCAAACTTGCAGGATATCAAGGGGTTGGAAGAAACAATTGTAATTAACTTTGCTTAAGCACATTGCTTTTAACCAATGCTTTCATCAGTATACGTGGGAACCCTGCTGTTCTTACAACCCAGGAACTTTTGAAAAAAGATTACCTTGGGTCAGGTGACAGGACAACTGGTGAGTTTCCCTGCAAGTAGCACTTGAAGGGAATGCTTCCACCACCCTGTACCTGCTGCTTCTGGACCACCCAGATCCTTGCTTATTCTTAGCATAGCTGAGACAAGCTGGTAATTTTTAAAAAATTATAATACCATGATTATATATTGGGGGGCTCTGCCCTCAGAGCTCCCCCATCTGCCATGGATGAGAATAAGTCTACCAAGACATGATCTGCTTGGAGAGGAAAGGTGGCTGACCTCTCAAAGGAGAAGGGCCAGGAGCCTTTTCCTCGATGGGCTTTTATTGGGTTCAATTTGCACAGGAATTCAGGTAAAGCTCATCAGTCATTGTGAGACAATAATGATCAAACAATAGACAACATACAAAGAACTATGAGGGCTTATTCTGAGTCAGGGTCAGTTAGCTACAGGGCTATAAAACTTTGGGAAACAAATTCATTTCATGCTTGGACCCTTATCATAAAATTGAGGACATTCTTAGCAAAGCAGTTTTCATGGGATTTTATGCATTCTTTCTTAGGCCTGATCGCCAGGGGAACCTGCCCTTTCCAGCACAGGGCTGTACTGCCCTCTGGCATTGTTTCAGGCTTAAGTCAGGTAGGGGAAGTAAGGCAGCCAAGAGATTAGAAGACTTCTTGCAGACAGAATCAGGCTATGTCAAAGCCAAGAGGCAAGAGTCCATCACCCCCTTTTCTATAGCTCCCCAAGTCCTTCCCTGAGGGCCCCTTTGTGATGACACCTGTTGGGACATGGGTAAAATTCCTCAAGGGAGGGTATAATCCCTCCCTTGAGGAATCTTACCCATCATTGGCCAACCAGTCATCTGCCTGGAGCCAAGCAGAGTGAAATAAAAGGGGGCAGAGGTGGCACCCCTACCAGGAAGATAAACTTTGTCTCCTTAGTGGCTTGTGGTCCCAAGGTCTCTTTACTCAGCCTTAGCCATGGGGGGTTACAGCTTCTGAAACCAGGCAGGGCAGTTCCCAACAATTTGTGTATATATTTAAATATATGATTATATTCAAATATGTAATATAAATATATAAACAATAATATACAATAATTTGTTAACATTATAATGTAATAATAACACAAATATATGTATATTAAAAGGGAGTGTACTATTAGTAAGGAAATCATTCAGCTTCACACAGAGAAAAAAAGAATAGAATGATGGTTATCAGGGGTTGGGGGTGGTGGTGAAAATTGTATATATTGGCCAAAAGGTACAAACTTCCAGTTATAAGACTAAGAAGTTCTGGGGACCTAATGTACAGCATGGTGATTATAGCTAATAATAATGAATTATGTATTTTAGAGTTGCTAAGACAGTAGAATTTAAATGTTCTCACCCCAAAAAGGAAATGGTGATATAAGGGAGGTGTTAGCTATGGTGATAATCATTTTCCAATATATGAATGCATGAAATCAATACATTGTACCTTAAATTTATACAATGTTATTCCAAGTTACATCTCATGACCAGTTTAGGATCAACCTGGATAGTAATTATGTGCCAATGGGAATATATAAGCAGAGAAAATAAACTTCATGGGCTGCGTTAGATTGGACAGCACCAGCTTTCACTTCTGGGTTTTCCTCCAGGATTCTGAGATCAACCACATGACTGGTTTTTCTTAACTCACCCAGGAACAAGACAAAGCAAGAATGAAAAAATGAGGAACTCACCCATTCAGACACTGGCTGGAATGGAGCCCGAAAAAAGCAGGGGGCGTGGGAAGTTGCTTCCCCTCCTCCCAGCACTATAGTCTCTCAGAATGGAGAGCCAAGGAAAAAAATATGTGTGTTTGAACAGAATTCAAACCCATGGCTGATGACATCATGGGGAGAAAGAGATGGATTCCTGTATCTGGACCCCAAGGGCAACAAAGGAAGAGGGCCCTGGGCACAGATTGAAATGGAGCGTTAACATTAGGTACAGAGATTTCAGACCACTCAGAGGAAAAATGTTACAGTGACATGGCTAGAAAGTTTTAAAATGACTGCAACTCAGGACAAAGGGGATGTTCTAAAATTGAAATTGTCATTTCCCAATCCCAGCCTGGTGTTTCCTTCCTGTGAAGACACCACAGGACGTTCTCCTGTCCCAACTGGCCTCTTGCTCTTCTCCTAGGGACAGACCTGATTGATGGGTAAGTCTGCCAGGAGGAGCTGAGGATTCTCAGCCTACACAAAGCCAGTGTGCTGTTTGTCTCATCCACACAGAAACCGAGCCTGAGGGGGAGGACTGCATCCACCCCACAATGGGGAGGCAAGCCTGAGGGATTCTGGGGATGAGTATCAGAGTCCCTAATACTTTAGCAGAATTTTCCAAGAGCATTAGCATTAGTAAAGCTGACATTAGCTCTCCTTCTGACCTCTCTAGCTATCTTTCAGCTGGTTCTGAATTGGGGTGGAGAATAAGGACATCATAAGTCACGGAATTATGAAACAAAGGATTGTAAAATGGCACAGCCACTGTGGAAAAGTCTGGCAGTTCCTCTAACAGTTAAACACAGAGTTACCTTATGACTCAGCAATTCTGCTACCAGTTATATATACTCAATAGAAATGAAAACACATGCCTGCACAAAAAAAAATTGTACACAAATGTTCATAGTAGCATTATTCATAACAACCAGGAAAACAATTCAAAAGTACACCAACTGATGAATGGATAAATCAAATGTAGCATATCTACACAATGAAATATTATTCAGCAATGAAAAGGAATGATGTATAAATACAGGTTGTGCCATGGATGATCCTTGAAAGCATTACGCTAAGTGAAAGAGAGCAGACACAAAAGGCCACTTCTTGTGTAATTCCACAGATATGAAAAGTCCAGAATAGGGAAATTTATAACGAAAGAAAGTAAGTTAGTGGTTGTCAAGGGTTAAGGGAAGGGAAGAATGGACAGTACTGTGGACAGAATTGTGCTCCCCCAAAATTCATAGGTAGAAGCACTACCCCCAATGTGACTATATTTGAATAAAGGACCAGGTAAGGTTAAGCGAGGTTGTAAGAGGGGTCTCTTCCATGGTAAAATTAGTGCCCTTAGAGGAAGAGTCACCAGAAAGGTTGCTCTATCTTTCTTCCTGAGCATGCACAAAGAAGAGGTCATGCAAGCACACAATGAGAAGATGGCCACCTACAAGCCAAGAGAGGCCTCAGAATGAAACCTACTTGCCAGCACCTTGATCTTGGACTTCCCAGCCTCCAGAACTACGATAAATAAGTTTCTGTGCTTAAGTCACTGGTCTGTGGTGTTTTGTTATGGCAGCCCAAGCAAACTAAAACAGAAGTGACTGCTAATGAGTACAGGGTTTCTTTCTGGAGTAATAAAATGTACTGTAATTGATTGTGATGATGGAGACACAACTCTGTGAATATACTAAAAGTCATTGAATTGTACACTTTAAATGGGTGAAATGTGTATTATTGAATTTTATCAAAAAAGCTGTTTTTTTAAAAAAAAGCCTTTTTAAAAAGCATTTTATACACATATTTCTTCTAGAATTTACAAATCATGAAACAAAGTCAAAGTCGACACAGGGCAGATTCTACCTGTAAAATGTAGAATGAGGGGAATAGGCACATGAATTAGGAGGTTTATGCAGCAGGTAACAATGGCTTAACAATAAGGACATCTTACATCGTGTTAAGAAGTCCAGATGTGGGGGCTCTTCTGGGATTGGTTTACTCAGTGTCACTGTCTTCAGGAGCAAAGTTCTCCATGTCACACACTTTGCCATGTTCTCACACTACGTCTTGTGTTGATTCCACTCATGATCACAAGTGGCTGTCAGAGTTCCAAGCATCACACTTCACACAGCTATGTGCTAAGGTATAAAAGTAGATATTTTTTCCAAGATATCTCTTTTTAAGAGCAAGAAAATTCTTTCCTGGGAGGCCCTAGGAGACTACCTCTCATGTAACATTGGCCAGATTTGTGTCACATGGCCACCCATAAACCAATCACTGGAAAGGAGGATAAGATCACATGAGTAGCTTAGACCAGTAAGGATCTGTGTCTGAGCCCAGAGAGGCCTCTCCCCTGAGCACATGGGCTCTGTAGGCAAGAAAGAAACAGTGAAGAATGGATTTAGAACACAACTAGTGGTCTCTGCTCAGTGGCCTGAATGATATCTCCAAGTCCTTGCAGCTCAAATACCCAGTCACAATGTGAAAAACCAATATGAAACCCTGGCTAACTAGTGTTCCTTGTTTTTAACATAAACATGTCATAGGATTTGCCTCTTTGTTCATTTACACCAGCCCAGATCTTCCACAAGAATCTCAAGAGTCATCTGGATTTATTAACGAGCCCAGGCCAGAACAGGTATTTAATGCCATACTAAAAAAATATTTGAAGTTATTACACTAGTGAGGATAACCTAGGATGAGCTGTGGTAACAAATGATTCCTGTACTATCAGTAGCTTAACATAAAGATTTATTTCTTCCTCATGTTGTGCATTTAGTGTGAGTCAGTAGAAGGCTCTGCAATCACTCAGGCAGCCAGGCCGACAGAGCTCTACCATGTCATGTTGCCACCGTACCATACAGCTTCAGTGTTTGAGATGACAGGCAGCATTCATGCCTGCTCATAAGTGCCTCTGATTAGAAGAGATTCTGGTTACTTCTGCTTATAGCCCATTGGCCAGAACTAATCATATGGCCCTAACATAACTGCAATAGATCCCACATGTCCAGGAAGTAGAGGAAAATGAATATGATAAGCATATCTAGTCTCTATTATACACATTTTCCTTCTGAGATCATCAGAATCTGGACCCTTTACCTAAGCATTTTTAGATTCTAGTTCTGCATTGATATCTGGCATCTGAATTATCAATCAATAATTTTACAGTTCTATTTGATTATTTATTGATTTTTTAAAGCAAAAAAATTAAAAATAAGAAACAGCAGCACTCCCTCAATTTCATTTGCTTATTTTTTCTTTTCTATAAGTCATGAATGTACCATGTGAGTGGGTGACCAAAATAAGTAAGTAATAAACTGTGAAGGTCAGGTTCCTTGAACAGGCTAGGAGTGTTATCAAATAATTGTATATTCAGTAATATGAGTTGACATATTCAATTACAAATATAATTGTTATTTGACTCCATGGTAATAAAACGTAAAGGATGGAAATCCATTTAAATTATTATAATTCATTCTAGGCAAACAGTGTTCTGACACTAATCCATTCTCGGCAAACTCTGACACCAACTAGATGTCTTGCAACACAATTCTGACACTAACTACCTGGGGTTAGCATCACAGTCCACAGGCTCAGTCCTCCACAACTGCCTACTCTTTAGGCACTAGCCACAAGTGGGGTCCCCATCTGTACCTCTGATCAACCAGCTACATAGTTGGAGGTTCCCACAACGTCCGCAGGACAAGTAATTTACTAGAATGACTCGGAACTAACTTATAACTTTACTTCTGAGTACAATTTATTATAAAGTATACAACTAAGGAACAGCCAAATGAAGAGATGCACAGGGCAAGGTGTGGGGGGGGTGGGGGTATAGAGAGCTTGCGTGCCTTCACCTCATGGAATCTGGATGAGCCACCTCACAGAGCACGCTACCAAATCTCAGCGTCCAGATTTTACTGGGATTTCACTGCATCAGCATGACTGAATAAATCATTGGCAACATGTTTAAACTCAACCTCCAGTCCCCCTCCATTCATGGAGGTCAAGCTGGCCCAAAGTTCCAACCATCTAATCACACAGCTGGTCTTTCTGGGGGCCAGCACCAATCCCTCCCCGCCCCGTCCCCCCCCCCCCCATCCTGAAGCTATCCAGGGGCCGCCAGGAGTCACTTCATTATCATAACAAAGATATTCCAGTCACTCAGGAAATTCCAAGGATTTTTGGAACTCTGTGCCAGGAACTGAGGATAAAAACCAGATAAAGTCTTTATTATACCACATATACAAAACCACATTATCAGTTCTGTTAATTCTACAGTATTTCTAATCAGTAATAATAATGACTGTTTCCCTAATAGGACTATGCACCCAAGATTTATATTATTGAGAAGGATCTCAGACATCCCGTTTTCAGACATTCCCTGTTTTTACAGATAAAGAAAGACTCACGGAAGTTATGTTACAGAGCAGGCGTACAGACAGGCATATGCCTCTCAGGCGCAGGGCCAAAGGGGCTAGGGGGTCACAAAATACTATTATGGAAAAGACCCCCTACTGGGCTCGATTGTCTGTCGCCAGATAGAAAGACGTCTCTCAAAGCCAGAGATTTGTGAAAAGGAAAGGAAATGTTTATTTAATGCTATACAGACTTAAAGTAGCGACCTGACATCTTCATTAAGATAGCAAAGTCCTTTTGGATACCCACAGATGCCCACAGACTCCCACAGTGCTTCCTTCTGCCTCCTGCCCTAATTCGGGGTACCGTAACTCAGGAAAAGAGGTAAATGTCTGGATCCAGGCTCCTGACACCGTCAGCTGTGTCGTCGTCCAAGCAGGATCTCTAATTAATCCAAAGCCATGTGGCACCTTCTCATGGCCTACTGGCAAGAGTTCGTTCTCCCTTTTTCCAGGCAAACTTCCCAGGCCACGCAGCCAAAGGGAGCACCCCAAAGCTGCATGGTCCTCTTCTACCGAAGTTGCAGGGAAGGGGTCCCTACTCTGGCAAAACCTCGTGGCTCTCCCTCGCAAAGCTGCAAGAGGGTCTCCACTCTGCCAAAGCCACGTGGCTCCCCCTTCACCTAAGTTGCTGGGAGGGGGTCGCCACTCGGGCAAAGCCAAGTGGTGATCCTCTGCTAAAGCCACATGGTGATTCTCCCTCACAGGGCTGCAGGGGTCCTGACTGTGGTGAAACTGCGTGGATCACCCCCAATGGCTGCCACGTCTCAGTTTAAATCCTCCTGCCAATCCTCCTCTGTACCCCCACTTCCAACTCCTCCTACAATCAGTTACACCTGCCAGCGTTCCTGTATTATTCCAAGTTTACTGGGCTGCCATCATGAATCTGAACAGGTGTGTCCCCATGTCTTGGAGCCAATCTTCTCCAAGCTCCCACGCAGGTGCTGTAACTCGGGGGTCCTCCCCGCCCACTTACATCTTGGGGGGAGTCCTTTCCATCCCCCTGGCTCAGAGCATGGACACAGCTATTTAACACATCTAAGCCACCAGCCAAAGGCTATAGATATGTTAAACGACCATGCGTGGATTAGCTGCAAAGCTGTGGCTGTACACAACAACTCTGCATGTCCCTGCTCCATGTGTCCCTTCCCCCAACTCTCACCTGTGGGAGAAGGGGTGAGGACATCTTATATGTCCCTCTAATATTTCCTGGACACCCTGAACTCTGGGCCTCATTCCAATCCCTATTTTTGGGCCCCCTCTCTTGGCTGCACCCTGTATCAGTTACATTATTTGCCTAAAGCCCCAGCTAGACTTAATTAAAGAATTGGGATAACATCCCAAGTCTGCTGTTTGACCTGTAAATTTTATAGTAAACTGCATCTCTTTATACTGTATAGCTAACACTCAGTTTTGGAGGAGCTTGACTCCCCCATTCAGAGTTTCCTGCAACCCCACCCCCAGGTCTCAAAGCTAAGCTTCTCTTGGTCACCTCAAGTACCAACCGCCTCCCCCTGCCCCCACCCCATTCACCAGACCTGTTTGACCTGTAAACCAAAAAACTGGCACAATCTCCACCCTCAGACATAGGGTGAGGAGAGGATTCAGGCTCAGCTTCAGGGATGATAGAAGGCTGGCCTCACCATGGGCTCTTAGAACCTAGGAATCATGAAAGAAGGAGGGGACCTTCCATGCTCAGACAAGGCAGTCTTTGGGTCCCACCGCCTCTCAGAAGAGCTCTCTACTTCTTGATTCTCCTGCAGCTGAGTCAGCCCCCAATTTCCATCCTAGTGCTTTCACAGAAACAGATTGATGACTGAGAGAAGAAACTGAGACAGGAGACAATCAGGAAAGAGGAAACTCCAGAGGTGCCCCAGGGCTAAGATAAAGGACATCCATACAGGACTCAGACCCTATTCTAAGATTGTTCCTGCTTTCTGGAAAGGCGCTGAATCATGGTGACTCATGAATGCACCTGCGCAGAAGATGCTACCAAACCCCTGCTTCATTATAATAGCATTATAATAAATTAACACTGTGCAACCTCCTTCTCTGGTAGCCAGTCAAGGAAAATCATGGGAGACCACATGCACAGTAGCTTTAAAGTAATACAACTACTCGTACATGAGCAATAAAAGCCTGCCAAAACTAGCCACGAGGGATCCACCCTATAAGAATAGAATCCCTCCAGCCCCTGAGGTCAATCTCTGCTCAGAGTTGGCCTGCTCCCATGTTCTGTGGAGTGTACTATCGCTTAATAAATCTGCTCTCTCTCTTTATGCTATAAACTCTGTGTATTCGGTTCAATTCTTTGTCCATGATCACCAAGAACCTGGTTACCTGTGCCCACCTGTGACAAAACTGCAGTCCCCCTTCCATTCCTAGACACTCGCAGAATGACTAAAGCAGGCTTAGAGCCAGCCTAGGCAAGGGTAGGATGATTACTATGCTATCAGAACCCTCCCCCTCAAAACTTACTCTACCATTATTGGCATTTTAGATTTTCAGTTTTTTAAGGTAAATAACTTCTTACCTTTTATGATGAGAGATATGTTTCAAAGTTTAAAAACCCATCAGAGAGAATACATTCATGTAAACTTTCACTGGAGCATGATTGACTGCCATCCAATTATGAGTTTTGGTTTCCATTTCATCTTAAAGTCAGTAAGCATTAACAACAACAACACTGAGTACATTAAGTGCATCTCAAAATTATGACCTGAGCTGATCACAGCAACAATGAATTTGTTTATGTTTCATGTTGTAGAAGGCTAGTTTTATGAGTAATTAAGACTGTCAGACCTCCAAACAAACGACCCATTCATAGAAGTCATAGGACCATAGAGGAGGAAGTTTGGTAAGGTCTCCTAGGTTTGAAACGAAGGAGAACTAACAGAACCTCAAGGATATGGCCTCAGCAACCCTAAGAAATGAGAAACATTGACACAACAATACTAAGGAACTAGACGTTTCCAAGGTAAAATCAGGACACAAGCCAGGACCCTTGTGTACCCTAGCAATAACCACAACTTCTGCTTCTATAAACTGCTTGCTTGCTAATCATGCATAAAAGGAGCTCACTACAAGTGCAGGGCGAGACTCCCATTTATATCTCCTGCTTAGGCAGTCGGGAGTTCGCCCCTGTGCAGGTTAATAAATCTCATCCTCACTTTCACCTGTCTCCGACTTGGTCATTTGTCTCGAGATCGGGATACAACAATGTCTAATCCCCTGCTCCTACTTATGATGGAGATATTAATGAGAGTAAACTGGGAGGTGAGAAGAGAAGCAGGGAATGTAAACCAACTGTAAAATGGCTAATAAGATCTGGAATTGCCTAATAAACAAGAATAACCAAGAGTCCTCATGAATCACTACTTTTTTCCCTGGAAGACCAAAGAATAAAGACATGAAAGTAAAACTGGACATTAAAATAATTTAAAAATTAAGTTATCTAAACGTGTATTGTTAAAAGACAGAAACATACCATCTACAGTCATACCACCCTGCCTGCACATGCCCAATCTTGGCTGATAAAAACACAAACATACCATTGTTATTCGTCTAGGTCTTTTATCAAGAGAAATCTTCTCTGCTCATTATACACCCCTTTTTTCTCTAAGGAATAAAGAAAATAATTATTTTTCTGGAAAATTCTTTTCTCATCTTCCCCGAACCCTAGTCAAACAATTGTCTCAAAGATCAGAACATTTTAAGCACCTGGAGGGAGGATGAAATGTATAAAAATCTGATTGCTTTAAGCCAATGGATCAGGACAGTTGTCCTGTAGAAACTGGACCAGACAAGTTTATCACGATTACCTGGGGCTTTGTGACAACGAGGTCCTGGGGGCTTGTTTGCATAAATGTGCAATGGTCCAGTGTAGGGCGCTCAGTTTGATCTGTGGTTTCAAAAACAGTACTGAAAACCCTAACTTGAAAGGCATTTCAAGTTATATGTAGTTCATTTAATTAAAACTGACTTTTTTTTAACCTCTGTATTTTTTCTTCAAAATAGTAAATTCCTTCTGTCTGGGTGGCTAAATTGGTTGGAGTGCCATCCCATTCGCCAGGTTTCGGGTTCAATTCCTTGTCAGGGCACATACCTAGGTTGTGAGTTCAGCCCCCAGTCAGGGCGTGTAGGGGAGGCAACTGAACCGATCAGTGTTTTTCTCTCACATCTCTCACAACTCACTCTCTCTGTCTCAAATCAATGAAACACATCCACATACCCTCAGATGAGGATTAAGAAAAAAATAGCAACTCATAACTCATGGCCACCCTTAAATGGAAAGACCATGAAAAGAAACATTTACTAAATATCTGTAATTTTGCTAAACTCTGCACCAAAAGGAAAATTCATAGCATTGACCATGTTAGCCTTTAACTCCTGAAAGAATTTCTTGTTTCACTGCCAAATAAATAGTAAAGAATGTTAATACATCAAAAGAGTGATTGTTTTAAATGCTAATCCAGGAAGTGGAAATAAAAGAGCAAAGAGAGGACAATTTATCTCCTTTTTTATGTATTCACATTCTCTAATATAAACAAATAGCTTCTTATAGTTATTTAATAAAACTATTAGGCCTAAGAGCAGAGAGGCCACATAATTTGGAGGGCCTTGTGCAAAATGAAGAAGTAGGGACCCTTGTTCAAACAACAGGAAAACAAAAATAATTTTTCCTTTCTCCCACAATCTCTCTTTTGACCTGTCATGGTGATTGTTTCTAGTGTTACATCCCTTCATGCATGAGGGTGGTCACGGGTCAAGTGTCGCCCCCCCACAAGAGTCCCCAGTATAGGCTCCTTTGCTCGTGTTTGGGAAGTGGTACCAAATCACACAGGCCCAGGGATTTTGAGATGATACTGGCTTTCCTATACAGTAGCACATGAGATCACAAAACATAACGACCAAAGGTCATTCATAAAGTATTTACTAATAAGCCATGATAGTGTTACTGAATTAAAGGGGTCCATTTGCTGCACACATTAAAGACCAACAGGAGCTTACAGCAAAAAAAAAAAAAAAAAAAAGTAAGGGTTTGTATTTATGAAGTGATCCATGCCAGATAAACCTGGCTTCCCAATGGCTTCCAGAGGACAGGTTATATGGAGGGAGGTGTGGGGGAGGGGGGGTGGATCATTAATCATGGTGGCTAGGGAGTTAGGGTCATGTCTCTACTGATTGGTCTGGGCTAGGGTAGGCAGTGAGAAATTAATGCCTCTGGTCCTGATGTCAGCCATGGCATCTTTTCGTCTGGTTTTGAAGCTTTTCTGAACCTGGAGCTGAAACACGATTGAAGCCTAGATGTCATCTCTAGTTCAAAACTGTCTCTATGGTCAACAGGACAGAGGCTTTATACCTAAGATTATTTGATGCCAATAAGGGCCTCGTTGTCCTGAGGGCTTAATACTTAAGGGAGTGGATATGCAAGGGAGAAAGAAGCAGGTGATTCAGGGTACTGAGTGGGGCCAGTTTGAATCAAAAGGAAAGGAGAAGAAATCATATGAAAAAAATCAAGTTTCTATGCAGTTACAATAGGATCAGAGCTATACCAGCCAGGCCCCTCCAGCCCCTTGTAGGGAATTCTGGTTCTATCTGGAAATCTAAAACATGAAGATACATAGTTAGAAAGGCTGTGGCTCTGAACCCCAACTCTCTCATCAATTAAGTGGAGATAATATATTTCTGTGCACCTCACTCTTGCATTCATCTCCTTTGAGGCGGGTCTGCCCCTGTGCAGGTGACAATGCATTTTAAAGGGAAGAATCATGACTCAGTCTTGAGGAGGCAGCTGCTGGGGGCTGAGGCAAAGGTGTATCAGATGAGACAGGTCACAGAAGGCAGGAGAAGATACACATAGCCAGGCAGTGGGGTCAAGGCCCCAGAAGAAGATGTGCACCTCCCACAGCCTCTCTCCTGGGGCTGTGGTGTGTCACCTCTACAGGGAGATCAAAGCCAGGGGCAGAACTGTCTTGAAAATAAAGAGCCCTGAGCAATCGATGGGTGCTGCCACACCACACAGTCCTGGTGATAGTGTGGTGGGTATACTTGACACCTCCCCAGGGACCTTCAGCAACACTGTGCAGGAAAGACTGCCATATTTATGTACACACCTGTGTTTGGCGTTGTCCTATGGAGAGTGTCATAGAATTCTCCTGAGTGGAACATAGAGCTGAACTTCCCAGCTGCTCTAATCTCATTCCCCATGTGGTCTCCACAACACCCTGGGCATCCATGCTCTTTCTGAAGATGTATTGCCCCAACTCAGTCCCAGCTGTTGTGGAACATCTTTAACCATGAGAAAGTCCTTCCTTTGTTTGAGCTGCACTCTGTCTCTCTATGACTGCTGTGTGCTGCCTTTTCTGAGAATCACTAGTGTGTGTGCGTGTGTGCCATCAACATGGAATGTGTGCATATCCCCTGACCGCAGTCTCTCTTCTAGGAATCTGTTCAAAGAAAGATGGCAGAGTTGTGAAATAGAAGCAGCCAAGGGTTTTTTTTTTAACTCTTTTTTTTTAAGATTAGTTAGTTAGTTAGTTAGTTAGTTAGTTAGTTAGTTTTAGAGAGAAGGGAAGGAGAGAGAAAGAGAAGGAGAGAAATATTAATGTGAGAGGGAAACATTGTTCAGTTGCCTCTCGCATGCCCCCAACTAGGGGCTTGCGACCCAGGACTTGGCCTGCAACCCAGACATGTGCTCTGACTGGGAATCGAACCAGCAACCGTTTGGTCCACAGGCCAGCACTCAATCCACTGAGCCACACCAGCCAGGACCAGCCAAAGGTTTTTGCAGGGAACTGTAATCATCCTCTTCTGCTGTTCAAGCAGGACCTGAATGCCCCTTGAGCAGATGCTGTAGAGGGACACCTACATTAAACAGCTGTGGGGAAGAAAAAGCAGTTTTCCTCTACCCTTCTAAATTCCTCTGGCTAGTCTAATAATCTAATTGACGTGAGACAGATTAACAAGAGAAAATTACCAAATTTAATAGGTATAAACATATGAGATCTGAGGACAAATCGGGCACTGAAGCCTTATATGTCATATTGAGCTGAGGAGAGGGTAGAGTAGAATAGTGCATTAGGACTTCAAAGGGCAGGAAGGCAATTTACATGGAGATGGAAAAGCAAATGTTTGGTTAGCAAATGTGTGCTGGGCCATCTTTAACAATGGAACACAGAGAGGACCTAGCAACACCCTCTCTGTGTCCATCACATTAGTTCATAATAAACTACAGGTATCTGTGATGATAGCTCTCTTCCTAGAGCAGAACTCTATCTAAATTTTTTCAGGCAGTAAGACGAGGGTCAAAGCATTTTTGTTTTGTTTTGTGGGTCTTTTGCTTCTTGAGACTAGCTGGCTTAAAATAATCAATACCCCCAAAAAGGCATTTTCCGGGTAGCAAACTCTGCTTCTTCTTAAAGACAATGCACTTAACCCCAAAGAATCTCCCTTGTATGCTCTCAATGCGAAGATGCTTCTGGCCTCCCTTTCTGTCTTCTCTCATTTCTTCTTCTCATTTCTGTCTTCCCTATCTCATTTCTTTCTCCTCCTCTGGGGAGTAGCCAGCAGCTCCATGGCAGGGATATGAAGGTCCCATGCTCCTGGAGGTGTCTAAGGCCACACATTCTGGCTCTGCTGGCAGAGAACATGAGAGGGAAGGGACTCCATATGTCCCCATTCATATAATGCGCTCATGAAATGCCCAGTCAAACCACCCTTAATTCATTCCTTCTGCAGTCACCAAGTTTGCAGTTGTGGCCAAAGGGGCCACCATGTGAGCAGCAGCAGGGATGGCAACAGTCCCTGCAGCTGGTCCTGAGAATGCAGCCACCCTCAAGTCTGCAAGGCCAGGAGGCAAAAGCGGCCAGGACAGAAGTCCCCGCCCCACAAAGAAGAGGAGGCTAGCACAGCAGGGGAGGAGCAGCCACCAGCAGGTCCTCAGGGTCCCACCATGTGGTGATTGCAGGAGCAGAGACACCAGCCGGTCTACCGTGGAAACAGCTGAAGGCCCAGAAGTGGAAACCTTGTCTCATCCTTGCAGAGAAACAGCGACAGGAGCAAATGGGGTGCAGGCATCAGAAGGCAAGAATGGGAGAAAATGGAGCTCCTCATCACAGGGCAGGGGCCCTTCCTCTAGCTGCCCCCACCAGTGGGGACAGAGAGACAGGGTTGAGCAGCCAGGGGATAGATCAGCCAGGAGACAGCCGGCTGGGCTCTTGTCCTCACAGAACCAATGCTCTGAAAGAGTCTGGCCCTTCCCTGTCAGGGGAAGGGATAGTGCCTATCTAGGCTCTGCTGGTGACAGATAGCAGGCCACTCTGTCTTGAGGATGATCACAGCCAGCCCGGAGCAGCACGGTCATGGCCACCACCGACTGGAGGGGCGGCCATCTCTGTCCCAGGCCTTGGAGGAGCATGGGCAGCCAGGGCCAAGGTTCCTGCTGCTGCTGTGACATCCAGCCCGGATATGGTAACCTTGGACCTGGCTGAACAGGAGCCAGAGCACGGAGCTGCAGGGGGTTAAGGACAGAGTTCTCAGGGCCACCTCAGCTCTCCTTACTGTTGATTTGGTGATGGGACCAAGATAAAAGCAGCTTGGAATGACACCCATCCTCTGTTGGATTCCATGTCCCATGGCCCAGTAGTAACCTCGCTGTGGATTCCGTAATGTCACTGTCCATAGCGCAAGTTCCCACCCTCCAGACACACTCCCATGTCACACCCTCACCTGAGAGCCAGTGTGGGATGCTGCCTTCCCTCTGCTGCCCTGGCCTCTTCCCTCAGTTTCCCCCATCTCCTCCACATCTTCCTGCTCTCCACTCTGGGCCCCTGAACACCGACATTCAGTCCAGGCCATGCACTAAGCGGGGCAGGATTCCTGTTCATTCTGTTTATTCACAGACGAAGGAGGGATGCTCTCATTGCTGGCAAATGGAATCGAACGTCTGTCCTGTGACTTGTAATTCCAGAGATCCAGCTCTGGAGAAAGGCCCCCTTGTATTCCAATAGACAGTGGGGAATGTTCTAGGAAAGTAGTTTGTAGTGGCAAACACCAGGAGCACCCAAGGGTCCCCGCACAGGAGGATGGAGAAGGTGTGGAGGTGCACACAGTAGGATGCAGAGCCGAGTGAAAGGAGCAGCAGAGACCCAGGGGGGCAAGGCTGCCCCCAATACTGTTGAGTGATCAAGAGAGCGACAGAGGGAACACAGAGGACAGGCAAAGACAAGACCAAGCATGTGAGTTGAGGGTGCATGTTTGGTGTAAAAGTAGAGAAAGGTAGGCATGAAAAACCCAGAAGTCGTGAGTGGGACATCCGTGCAGAGTTGGGAGGAGGGGGATGTGATCAGGTGGTTCTGATGGTTGATGTTTGACAAAAACCCATTTAGATCTGACAGACCCTTCCTACAAGATTAAAAATTACAAGTGACAAAACAACAAGATAATATACACTGTGCAGTGTTGTTAGGATAAGTATAAGTAATACACATGCCTGGTTGGTAGAAATTGGTACCCTATAATGATGCTAATACTATTATTGTTATTATTATTGATATAATTGTTCCTTTACTCAAATGGCTTACCGTCCAGGAAAAAACCATAAACATAAAAATATCCATTAAGTGTTTAATGAGATAATAGAAGGGGTGTTTTAAGGTTTCAGTGAAACATGAGAGCTGCAATAATCAGGGAAACCTTAGGAATAGCACTTAAAGAATGAGCATCGCTTAGTTAAAAGGAAAGATGAATTTAATTTAAGTCAAGAAGAAATGAATATAAAGTATTTGCAGAAGATTTAAGAGGCCAGATGCTTATAGCAGAAAATGAAAAAGAAATGATATTTAAAAGATACTTTTCAAATGCAAATATAAAATTGACTAATTGGGAAGATGAGTTTACTGTCATTTTCCCCCTCCTAAATATATTTATCAGAAGAAACACACAGGATGAGCAAACATCCAGGTGACCAAACAACCCACGCAAGTTTTCCAGACAGTGGGACAGAGTGTGCAGGGAACATGCCTGGGTTTACAACCTACCCCCCCACGGACACGCTGGTCACTTAAGTTCTTGAACTTCTGTTTCTTCAGCTGTGAACTGGGCCCAGTGACACTTGCCTCTTGTGCTGGTTGTGAAGGTCAAATACAGCAATGCATCAGCTACTAGTCAGACGCTGGCCAAAAAAAACACTCTCCCTCTCTTAAGTAGACTATTTCTCAGGGAACCTAACTCAAGACATCAATGCAAAGTGCCACCATTAATAGAAAGCACTTAATAAAGGGAAGCTACCACATTTCAAGTCTAAGAGGCATCCTCATAATAAGATGAATGCTATCAACTGAACATTTGTGCTCCTCCGCCCCTCCTCCCACCCAAATTTATATGTTGAAACCTAACCCCAATGTGGTGGTATTAGAAACTGGACCTTTGGGAGGTGATTAGGTCTTGAAGGTACAGCCTCAAAATAGGACTAAATGCCCTTAGAGACCCGCGAGCTCCCCCACCCCTTCCACCACGTGAGGGCACAGCAACAAGACTGCTGTCTGTCCATAAGCCAGGAAGTAGGCTCTCACTAGACACTGAATCTGCTAGCACCTTGATATTGAACTTGCCAGCGTGCAGAAGTGTGAAAAATAAACGTTTCTTGTTTAAACCACCCAGTATATGGTATTTTGTTGCTGCAGCCTGAATGGGTTAAAACAATGTATGCTGAGGGATTGGGGCTCACAAAATCATTGAAAGGGCTGGAGGAGTGGGCCTGAGCTGGGTTTTCAGAAATAACTCCCAGAACAACACCCCAGAACTGGCCCACCAAAACTGCCACCTCTGCCCTAAACAGAAGCTGGGAAATCAGGAAACTGCTCAGTGACAAAGATCCAGAGTCACACAGCTTAGCAAATATCCAATGATAAGCCACTCCCCCTGGGGCTTTGGGGACAAATGCCCTAGGTTCAAAAAGAACGAGGAAATCTCCCCAAGAACCCCACCCACAAACTGCTTCCTGCTGGGATGCCTGCTCAAGCTGCTGCAGAAAAACTCTTTCAACCTGCTCACCAGCAGCAGCAGGGGAGGCAGAAGCAAGGTTCCCCATTTCACTTCTGCCTGCCAGGTGGGCCACCAGTTCCTTTGACTGGCTGGCCGGCCATCTCATCATGAACCCTTGTGTGATGGAACCCAGAAACATGGCATTTGGCCTCCAACCTCTAAGTTTAGAAAAGCAAATGAGGAGGAGGGTAAGATGAGTGCCAATGCACCACACTCCACCTGGGAGCTAGCATAAAAAACCTGGCCCTGTGCTTGTCACCCATGAAGAGCTCGATACGTTTCCAGCTGGAAAGACAACATGAAAAATGGTATGTGTTTTCGGACATGACTTAGGAGAGTATCAAAGAAAAGGGGAGAGCCAAACTGTTTCTTCTTTCCTGGGTGACTTTTGTCCCCAAACAGGAATGTCTCCCACTCTTATCTTTACAACAATAGTACAGGTGAGTTTTCTGAAGTAGTGGATTTGCAAAGTAGCCGAGACAGTGAAATTCCTCAATGAAACAAGCAAAAGAAAGTCCTCTTCAACTAAGACAACTGCCTTTTACAGCTCTTGTAGCAGATTCCTTGCAAAGCTATTTTTTTCCTGAAAATACATTGTTCCTCCCTAATGATTAATGAACCCAACAAAACCCTAGTCATTTCAGGAATTTTCTGAAGTGCTTTACTCCTTGCTTTTCATAAACTATTTCAAGACTCATGATACTTGTTTATTCAAGAGAATGATTCATCTAACCAACACCTGCCCTGCTCACCTCCTTGTTAAAGGGGGATGGCAACGCACCTTCCTGTTGCGTGTCCCTGGGATCCATGTGGAGAGCACAGGATGAAGTGACGCATCCATTCCTGGTCCTCAAATCACTCCTTTGCATGATCCTGAGCAAACTATTCTCTCCTCAGGCCTCAGTGCAGCTCCAAAATAGGGACTAAGACTATTTTTCTACCAACCTTTCATGGATCATGAAACACAGGTGTAGGCCATGCACATTTTAAGTAGTAAGCTGGTTTGCCTTGACTCCCCACCCCTCACTGCAACACAGTAATCTAAATCCTTGCTATCTCTTCAGCATTTTTATTTTTATTTTTGGCAAAATGCTATTTTTACTGCTTTTTTCACTCCAATAGAAAAATGCCTACTATGGCTGGAAACTGCACATTGCCCACTTTCTTTCTTACCTAAGTACATAATATGAATACTAAAAGTCCAGCACACATGCCTCAGGTGCTGGCAGCAAAGCTCTGTAATTAAGGGCTGGGTCTTGGTGTCAGCATTGGATTTGAATCCTCCGCAACTAGTTATGAGATCTATGAACTGCCCGATCTCTCCAAGCCTCAATTTGCTCATCTTCACAATGGGGGTTTGCAAGGATGGAACCTCCCACAGAGCAAAGAATGGATGATAGATTGCAATGCTTGCTGAGGTGTGCCACAAGGATCTCTCCTTCAGAATGAAAGTGCTTTCCCCCAGCAATGGCTGATGACAGCTTCCATCTGAGATGATCCCCCAAATTTCCCTTTGTAAGAGGAAGTCCCCACCCAAGATTACAGCCCACTCGTAACAGCCCATTAGATGGAAGGTGGAGCCTGTATCCAAAGACGGTTGATGTGGGAGTATAAAGGCCTGCTCCACATTTGCCTTATCTGGGGACATCTCTGGAGGATTATCTCAGTCCCAGAATCTGTAGCCACTCTCCGATCAGGTAAGGCCTCTGTCCTGACTGCATTGTACTTAAATTCTCCTGTGGCCGATTGTACTGCCTTTCCCATTCTACAGGTGCAGGTCTTGAGAGCACATCCCCATGAACTTCCTGCATCACATCTCAGCTCAGAGACTGTTCACTAGCAACCTGACTTAAGATGTGTGTGTAACGTTCCTCATGAATAAAGGGAAGCTACCAGATGTCATTGAGTTTTAGAGGCATCAATCACAAGAGTCCATTATTTTATGTAGCACTAAGACAGCACTAAGAAGTCTAATGAGAGACACCCACATAGAGCTGGGACACCAACCAAAGGATGTCCACCACACAGAATGGGACACCTGGGGGGACTGGCAGAAGCAAGCACAAATTCTCCTTGGGAAAACCCAACTTCTATTCTTGTCATTAATGATCGTAACCTATAGAGATATTAAAATGAGACGGAAAGATGTGTGTTAGAATCAGTGCAGTAGGGCATTATTTTGTTCACAGAGACATGAGTATGGCCAGCTGTCACTCTGCAGTGGCAGTGCCTTCCATCACCACCTATGTAGTTCACCATAGTCAAAACCAACCACAGAAAATGACCAGGTTTCCTATGAACCCCAGAGCTGGTAGCTCCAAAGTAGAAATCACTGTAATAAAAGCATAACCCACTATGGCTAGAAACAAAATATTCCTATAAGACTGATAACAGCAAGGAAGAGCTTGAGTAGGAATTGGGAGAGCTGAGCTCCAGTCTATTTCTACTCCTAATTAGCTATTTGAGTTAAGACAACCCTCTTAACTTCCTGAGATTCATTTTTCTCACCCCTCCCCCCGCCATTAATGAGGGTGGGGGAAGTTTTCCATCCTGCTCAAGTAGTGTATTAGATGAACTAGTACTTTAAAGAGTTAAATACACATTATTTATTATCATCCTCTTTATCATCACCATTAAACACATTTATTCAACACATCTTACATGTTTTAAATTGTGTAGTTACATTGACAAATAGAACAAAATTCTTTCCCCTTTGGAGCTTACATGCTAGTGGGAGCTTACATGCTAGTGGGTTCATGCCATTATTGTAAACCAGCTCTTCCTGGTGTAGCAGGATTTGCTGTACCCCTCACACTTACGATGCCCAGAGAAGGTTAAGTTTCAAATGGGAAAGGCTTTGAACAATGGCCACAAAAAGTGGAGTATGATAACTGCCTATTTCCCTGCATACTATTTTAAAATGCTTATGAATCAACTGCACACCTGCAGACCATTTATTTTCTTGAAGATCATGTGAGGAAGGTAGGAATTTGGAAGAGGTGGAGGCATCTAAGTATATGGCTTTGAGCTGGGAATTTCTCTAATCAGCTGCACTTGGCCCACCTTCATTAACAGGGGCACCTCAACCTACTTTGACTCTGGACTGAAGCAAAGCAAGGGCTCACTTTTAGATGATTGCAACAGGGAAGCAATAAGTGCAGAAGTTAGAAGCAGAGGTTCCAAAGGCAGACTCTCCTGGGTGTCGGATGCCTTTCCTGAGACAACCACTGTGCAGTCCTGGGAAAATTGCTGGGACTCTTTAAGTCTCCGTTTTCTCATCTATAAAATGGGAGTGATGGCTCCTACCTCACAGGGTGTGGTGGGTTTAAGTAAAATAATGCATGTTAGGTTCATTGTACTCAGAACAAGTGCCCAATGAGTGACAGTCATTACTGCTTGTTGCTATTGGTATTATTACCACCATCACCACCAGTCTGGCTGGGCCACAGGCCATACAGATAGGGGCCTGGGCACAGCCATTCCCTTCATCAGAGAATCCAACGCACCAACTCCTCCCAGTTCAGAAGGTCCAGTACTCTGAAATTTAAACTCGTTTCTCCATTTTGACTTTTAAACAGTGATTTCATTAAAAAAAAAAAAGCATGGCGAATTATTCCATTTATATTTACATATTACCCAGAAGCCTCTCATCTTGTGGATTTTTTTTAAATCCCAAATCTCAATTTTTTCCATCAAACAAAACCACTTTTGCCAATAATATTTTTTTAAATAGACTTTATTTTTTATAACATTTTTAGGTTCACAGCCAAATTGAGTAAAGATATAGAAAGTTTCTACATATCCCCTGCCCCCACACCCACAGCCCCCTCGCTGCCAACATCCCCCTTAATTTTTAGCACCTCCAATAAAAGGAACTATCTAAAGGGACGGACTCTTTTTTTCACAAATCTCACAGAATAATTTGCCTTGTGCATACAGTCACATTCTAACCTGGCAAAAAAAATTATGGGAAATGTAGCTATTCTTGATAAAACCATTATTCCACAAAGGTATAATTTTGCCTCTTGGCTTCAAAATAAAATATTTTTTATTTTGAAAAAAATAAAAATATTTTTATTTCCAAATATTTTTCCTTTTCTCCAAAGAAATTAAATAAACTATTTATACCTGTAACGATGTTCTTTGGGAAGTGGGGCTGTTATTGCTCTTTGTTTTTCAAATGAGTTGTCCACATTCATCTCCTGTAATGGGAAAAAAAACTCTTTTCCTTCTTTCTGCCTCTTCAGGGAGCAGCATCCAGCTCAGGTGCCATCCCTTCTCCTTTGCTGCCTTTGGAGTTCTTTTCTTTCTGCTTTTTGGGGGTTATCATCAGAACTACTAGGTTTGGTACGTCATCTCCAATAAATTCAAAACCTATGACCCTCAGGGATATGCCCACAAATGTTCTTTCAATGGAATACCTAAATTTTCTGTATTTAGTTTCTCTCTTTATCCATCCTTACTCTTGACTTCCCAGTAGAATAACACTGAACCACACCTGAATCCTAGTCATACATTGCTGTACATTTTTTTCAGAAGCCTATATGGACTTGGTAGGTAGACTGGAAATCTTCTGGAGGGGAGAGACAATCATACTCTTTTGTTTTTCAGTGCTGAGGTATAATTTCCGTACAGCAAAACTCACCAGTTTAAGTGTATGATTTGATGTTTTAATAAATGTGTTGTCATGTAACTGACATCCCCAAAATGGTATAGAACATGTCCATCATCCCAAAAAGCTTTTTAATGCTACTTCGCAGTCCCCTTTCCCTACCCCCACCCTAGGAACCACTGATCTTCTTTTTGTCACTATAGTTTTACCTTTTCTAGAATTTTACGTAAATGTAATCACATAGTATATATCTTTTATGTGTGACTTCTTTTCTCACTTACCATGCTTTTGAGATTCATCCACATTGTTGCATGGATCAGTAACTCATTT
This sequence comes from Glossophaga mutica, assembly GCA_039655065.1. Taxonomy (NCBI): domain Eukaryota; kingdom Metazoa; phylum Chordata; class Mammalia; order Chiroptera; family Phyllostomidae; genus Glossophaga; species Glossophaga mutica. The sequence goes on along the minus strand of CM077307.1, from coordinate 88,946,448 downwards.
CTTTTTATGGGTAAATAGTAGTCTGTTGCATAAATAGATAATTTATCTGTCTTTTCACTAGTCGATGAACATTTGAGTTCTTTCCAGTTTGGGGCCACTATGAATAAAGCTGCTCAGAATATTTGTAGACAAACCTTAGTGTGAATATGTTTTCTTTAATCCTTAGTAATATAGGAACAATCGAGGAGTAATCTAGGAGAAAAATTGCTGGATTGTATAAGTGTATGTTTAACTTAAAAAGAGAAAACTCTGGCAAACCATTTTCTAAAATGATTGTACTATTAAACAGTCCTGTCAGCAATAAATGAGAGTCTTTTGGTAACATCAGTCTTTTAATTTCAACTGTCCTAAAGTGTGTGGTGCTGTTTCATTGTGGTTTTAATTTGATGTTGCACATCTATTCATGTGCTAATTTACCATTCACATATCCTCTTTGGTGAAGTGTCTACTCAAATTTTTTGTCCATTTTGGGGAGGTTATTTGTTTCAAGTATTCTTTACATATTCTGGATACAAGTCCTGTGCCTGCAATATGTTTTGTGAATACTCACTCCTATTCTCTGGCTTGCCTTTTAATTTTCTTAACAGTGTCTTTTGACAAACAAAAGTTTAATTTGATAAAATCCAGCTTAGTGATTTACTCATTTAAAAAATATTTTACTTATTTATTTTCAGAGAGAGGGGAAGGTAGGGAGAAAGAGAGGGAGAGAAATATTGATATGGGAGAGATATATCAATCAGTTGCCTCTCACATGCCCCCAACTGGGGACCCAGCCTGCAACCCAGGCATGTGCCCTGACTGGGAATTGAACCAGCAACCTTTCAGTTCACAGGCCAGCACTCAATCCACTGAGCCACACCAGCCAGGACAGTGATTTACTCTTTTATAGTTTATATTTTATGTGTCCTACTTAAGAAATCTTTTTTTAAAGATTTTATTTATTTTTAGAGAGAGGAGAAGGGAGGGAGAAAGGGAGAAACATCAATTGCTTCTAACCAGGAATCTAACTGGTGACTTTTTACTTTGTGGGATGATGCCCAACAAACTGAGCCACATCAGTCAGGGCCCTTTCAGAAATCTTTACCTCACCCAAGGTCTCAAAGAATTTATGCTCTGTTTTCTTTTAGAAAATTTACATTTTAGCTCATATGTGTAAATTAATGATTCACTTCGGATTGATGTTTGTATATTGCGTGAGGTAAAATTTAAGACTCGTTGTATTCCATACATCCTGTTTTTACAGCCCCTTTATTGAAAGTATTATTCTTTTCTCATTAAATTACCTGGGCAGCATGTCAAAAAGCAATTGACCACATATCCATGTGTTTCTTTCTGGATTTGCTTTTTCGTTCTATTCGTGTCTATCCTCCTGCCAGCACCCCTCTGTCTTGGTGAATGTAACTTCATAATAAATCTTGAAATCAGATAGTATAAGTCTTCCAACTTTGTCATTTTTTTCCTCCATAAAATGTTCTATTTTGTCAATTCCTATGAGAGAGAGAGAGAGAGAGAGAGAGAGAGAGAGAGAGAGAGAGAGAGAGAGAGAGAGAGAGAGAAAGCCCTGTTGTCTTTCTACAGAATGGACGAGGCTTGAGGACATTATGCTGAGGGAAATAATCCAAACATGAAAAGATAAATATTGTATCATTCCACTTATATGGGGTACTTAGAGCAGTCAAATTCATAGCGACAGAATACTTGGTGGTTGCTGGGGGCTGGGGAAGTGGAAATAGAGAGTTATTGCTTAAGGATAGAATTTCAGTTTGGGAAAATGAAAAAGTGCTGGAGGCAGATAGTGGTGATGGTTGCACAACCATGTGAATGTACTGTTACTGAACTGTACACTTTAAATTGTTGAAATGGAAAATTTTATGTTATGTATATTTATCACAATAAAAATGTATTATGCTTTTTTTTTTAAAAAAAGTCTGTTGGGTCTTTATTGCCACTATATTGAATCTGTTGTTTAATCTAGAGAGAATGATACCTTAAAATATTGTCTTCTGACTTCTTCATTATTTCTTTATTTATTTAAGTCTTCTTTATTTTCTCTCAGCAAGATTTAGTTTTCAGTGCACAGATCTTGCACATATTTTGTTAACTTGATCCCTATGTATTTTATGCTTTTTTCCCCTTTTTTATTGTCATTCAAGTACAATTGTCTCCATTTTCCTGCCACAATTTTCCCCAGCCCCACCCACCCCACCTCCCACCCTTAATCCTTCCCCTCTTTGGCTTTGTCCATGGGTCCTTTATACATGTTCCTTCATGACCTTCCCCTTTCTCCCCTCTCCCATGATGCCCCTCCCTCTCCCCTCCCCTCTGGTTACTGTCAGTTTGCTTTTTTTCAATATCTCTGGTTATATTTTATTTGCTTGTTTGTTTTATTGATTAGGTTCCACTTATAGGTGAGATCATATGGTATTTGTCTTTCACCGCCTGGCTTATTTCACTTAGTATAGTGCTCTTCAGATTCATCCATGCTGTTGCGAAGGGTAGGAGCTCCTTTCTTTCTTCTGTGTAGTATTCCATTGTGTAAATGTATCATAATGTTTTTCATCCACTCATTTACTGGTGGCATTTAGGTTGCTTCCAGCATTTGGCTATCATAAATTGTGCTGCTATGAACATTGGGGTGCATAGGTTCCTTTGAATTGGTGTTTCAGAATTCTTAGGGTATAATCCCAGCAGTGGTATTGCTGGATCAAAAGGCAGTTCCATTTTTAGTTTTCTGAGGAAATTCCATACTATTTTCCACAGTGGCTGCACCAGTCTGCATTCCAACCAACAATGTACTAGGGTTCCCTCTTCTCCACAACCTTGCCAGCACTTATTGTTTGTTGCTTTGTTTATGATAGCCATTCTGACTGGTGTGAAGTGGTATCTCATTGTGGTTTTAATTTACATCTCTCTGATGGCTAGTGATGCTGAGCATCCTTTCATATGTCTCTGGGCCCTCTGTATGTCTTCCTTGGAGAAGTGTATGTTCAGGTGTTTTGCCCATTTTTAAATTGGATTGTTTTCCTGGAGTGAAGTTGTGTGAGTTCTTTATATATTTTGGAGCTCAAACCTTTGTCTGAGGTATCATTGGCAAATATATTTTCCCACAGGGTTGGTTCCCTTTTCACTTTGCTGATGTTTTCTTTAGCCGTGCAGAAGTTTTTTATTTTGATGAGATCCCATTTGTTTATTCTTTCCTTTATGTCCCTTGCTCTAGAGGACATATCACTGAAAATATTGCCGTGTAGAATATCTGAGATTTTCCTGCCTATGTTCTCCTCTAGGACTTTTATGGTATCATGATTTATATTTAAGTCTTTTATCCACCTTGAATTTATTCTTGTGTATGGTGTAACTTAGTGGTCGTGTTTCTTTCTTTCTTTTTTTTTTTTTTTTTATGTAGCTGTCCAGATCTCCCAACACCATTTGTTGAAGAAGCTATTTTTACTCCATTTTATACTGCTGCCACCTTGTCGAATATTAATTGACCATAAAGACTTGGGTTTATTTCTGGGCTCTCCATTTCGTTCCATTGGTCTATATGTCTGTTCTTATGCAAGTACCAGACTGTTTTGATTACAATGGCCTTGCAATACAGTTTGATGTCAGGTATTGTGATCCCTCCTACTTTGTTTTTCTTTCTCAGAATTGTGGTGGCTATTCAGGGTCATTTGTGATTTCATACAAATTTTTGTAATGTTTGATCTATATCTTCAAAATATGTCATTGGTATTTTAATAGGGATTGCGTTGAATCTATAGATTGTTTTGGGTAGTATGGGCATTTTGATGATGTTAATTCTTCCAATCCATGAACACGGTATATGCTTCCATTTGTTTGTGTCTTCCTTAATCTCCTTCTTCAGTGCTGTGTAGTTTTCTGAGAACATGTCTTTTACCTCCTTGGTTAGGTTTATTCCTAGGTACTTTATTTTTCTTGTTGCTATAGCAAATAGGATTTTTTCCTGATTTCTGTTTCTGATATTTCATGGTTGGTGTACAAAAATACCTTTGATTTCTGAATATTGACTTTGTATCCTGCTGCTTTGCCAAATTCACTCATTAGGTCAAGTAGTTGTCTTGGTGGAGTCTATAGGGTTTTCTATGTACACTATCATGTCATCTGCAAACAATGACAGTTTTACTTCCTCCTTTCCAATTTGGATGCCTTTTATTTCTCTTTCTTGACCGATTGCTGTGGCTAAGGTTTCCAATACTATGTTGAATAGAAGCAGTGAAAGCAACATCCTTGTCTTGTTCCTGATCTTAATGAGGAAGCTTTTAGTTTTGGTCCATTGAGTATGATGTTGGCTGTAGGTTTTTCATATATGGTCTTTATTATGTTGAGGTATGCTCCTTCTACTCCCACTTTGCTGAGTGGTTTTTTTTTTTATCATAGATGGATGCTTTACTTTATCAAATGCTTTTTCTGCATCTATTGATATGATCATGTGATTTTTGCCTTTGCTTTTGTTTATGTGATGTATTACATTTATTGATTTGCAAATATTGTACCATCCTTGCATCCCTGGGATGAATCCCACTTGATTATGGTGTATGATCTTTTTATGGTATTGCTGAATGCAGTTTGCCAATGTGTTGTTGAGGATTTTAGCATCTATGTACATCAGTGATATTCGCCTGTAGTTTTCTGTGTTCTGTCTTTCTCTGGTTTTGGGGTTAGGATGATGTTGGCCTCATAAAAAGAGTTTGGGAGTCTTCCATCTTCTTGGCTTTTTTGGAATAGTCTGAGAAGGATAGTGGTTAGCTCTTCCTTAAATGCTTTGTAAAATTCTGCTATGAAACCATCTGGTCCAGGGCTTTTGTGGTCTGGGGATTGTTTTTTTTTTAATTACTGCTTCAATTTCACCAGCTGTGATCGGTCTGTTCAGGCTTTCTGCTTCTTCTTAATTCAGTTTGGAAGATTATATTTGTCTAGAAATTTGTCCATTTCACACAGGTTTTCAAATTTCTTGGCATATAGTTGTTTGTAGTAAATTCTTACAATCCTTTGTGTTTCTGTGGTATCAGTTGTAATTTCTTCTCTTTCATTTCTGATTTTATTTATTTAGGTCCTCTCCCTTTTTTCTTGATGAGTCTGGTTAAAGACTTTTCACTTTTGTTTATCCTTTCAAAGAACCAGCTCCTGGATTTGATCCTTAGAATTGTTTTTAGTCTCTGTGTTGTTTAATTCTGCTCAGATCTTGATTACTTACTTACTTCTACTTGCTCTGGGCTTTGTTTGTTGTTGTTCCTCCAGTTCTTGTAGATGTAGGGCTAGGTTGTTTATCTGAAATATTTCTATCTTTTTTAGGTAGGCCTGTATTGCTATTGACTTCCCTCTCAGAACTGCCTTTGCTATGTCCCATAAGTTTTGGGTTGTTGTGTGTTCATTATGAAGTGTCCTTCTGTGTCCATTTTTATAGCCTTTGTTTTGAAGTCTATTTTGTCAGATATAAATATTGCTGCCCAGCTTTTCCCCCCCCTGTCAGTTTGCTTAGAATATTTTTTCCCCAATGCTTCAGTTTCAGTCTGTGTAGGTCTTTTGTTGTGAGGTGGGTCTCTTGTAGGCAGCATATGTGCAGGTCATGTTTTCTTATCCATTCAGCTACCCTATGTCTTTTGATGGGAGCATTTACATTTAAGGTTATTATTGATAGGTACTTATTCGTTGCCATTTTACTCCCTTTGTACCTGTGTTCCTCTCTCTCTTTTTCTCTCTCACTGTTTTTCTTCCTGTTCTTAAAGCAGTCCCTTTAGCATATCTTGCAGTGCTGGTTTGGTGGATGTGTATTCTTTCAGCCTTCTTTTGTCCTGGAAGCTCCTTATTTGGTCTTCCATTTTAATTGAGAGACTTGCTGGATAGAGTAGTCTTGGTTGCAGGCCTTTGCTTTTCATTATTTGAAATATTTTTTGCCATTCTCTTTTGGCTTGTAGTGTTTCCATTGAGAAGTCAGCTGCTGCCCTTATCAGGGCTCCCTTGTATGTTACTTTCTATTTCTCCCTTGCTACCTTTAAGACTCTCTCTGTGTCTTGGAATTTTGCCATTTTAATTATGATATGTCTAGGAATGGGCCTTTTTGGGTTCCTCTTGATTGGGACCTGTACTTCCTGGACTTTTGTGACATTTTCTATCATCACATTAGGGAAGTTTTCGATCATTACTTTTCCAAACAAGTTTTTCTATTCCTTGCTCCTCTTCTTCTCCTTCTGGTATCCCTATTATATGGACGTTATTACATTTCATGTTGTCCTGTGGTCACCTTAACCCCTCTTCATTATTTTTGAGTCTTTTGGCCTTTTCTTGCTCTTTCTGGGTGTTATTTTTTTTTTGTACCTTGTTCTCCAGACCACTGTTTTGATCCTCTGCTTCATCTAGCCTCTTTTTTATTTCTTCTACTGTGTTCTTCAATTCAGAAATTGTATTCTTCATTTCCTCTTGGCTCTTTTTGATAGTCTCTATGTCCTTTTTCATACTGATATAGGTTGCAGTAAGTTCCTCATAGTTTCCTTGTAGTTTTTGGTAATTCTCACTGAACTTCCTAATTCTCATCGAACTTCCTAATAACCATTGTTATTAGGTAATTCTCATTGAACTTCCTAATAACCATTGTTTTGAACTCAATATCTGATAGTTGACTTGCCTCTATTTCATTTAGCACTCTTTCTGAAAATTCTTCCTTTCCTTTCAATTGGGGGTTCTTTGTCTTCTCATTATTCGTAAGACTCTTCTTGTTTGCTTCTGCTTCTGAATTGATGTTTTGACTCCCTTGAGTGTGTGGTGTGAGCTTCTATGGTAGGACACCTGCAAGATTCAGTGGTGCAATGTCCTTGATCTTCTAAATTTGATGCTCTTGGGATGCCCTTTAGGCTATTTATGTGGCTCTCTGGATGTAATTGGGTTTTGATTGTTAGCTCGTTCTTTGGTGGGTCATTCCCTCCAGCTGGTTGAATGGGGGTCATTCCACCCACCACGTCTTGTATACTGTTGTACAGGTGCACTGTTTTTTCTTTCTGGATCCACATCTGGTGATGTTAGATGTTAGCCCTGCATCTGTATGTTATGGTTTTTGATGATATTTCAAATTTATACTTCTAGCATAAAAAATATATAACAGATCTTTGTATATTAACTATGTATCCTGTGACCTCGACAAAATTTATTTATTTGGTCTAAAAGTTTTTTTTTTTTTTTTGTAAATTTCTCAGGACTATCTATACAGATGATTATGTCATTTGTGAATAAAGACAGTATTACTTCATCCATTCCAATCTGTTTACATTTTATCTCTTTTTATTGAATTAATACACCAGCTAGGACCTCAGCACAATGATGTATACAAGTGACAAGAACGTGCTTTTTGCCTTGCTCCCAATTGTAGGAAGAAACTCCATCTTTCACCAGTGTTAGTTCTAGGATTTCTCTAGATGTCCCTTATCTGGTTGAGGAGATTTCCTTCCATTTCTACTTTGGTAAGAATTATTTTGTTTGTTTGCTTAACCATGAGTAGGTATTAAATTTTAGCCCAAGCCTTTTCTACATCTATGCAGGATCATGTAATTTTTCTTCTTTAGTCTGTCAAAATAATGAATTACATTGATTGAGTTTCAATGTTATACAAACCTTATATTTCCTCAATAAGACTCACTTGATCATAAGGTTTTTTTTCCCCAAATGCACTGGTAGGATAGTTTGTTTGCAAAAACTTGCCACATTTTTATTCATGAGATATGTTAGTCTGTAGTTTTCTTTTAATGTCTGCCTGGTTTTAATATCAGAGTAATGATGGCCGGGAAACTTTTTTTCATTACCTGGGTTTGTGAAGAATTGATATTATTCCTCCTTAAATGTTTGATAGAATTTACCAGTAAAGTCATCTGGAACTAAAGTTTTCTTTGTGGGAAAATTTTAAACTATCAATTCGATACATTGAATAGATTTAGGATTATTTCAAGTTATTATTATTTTTAAGGTAATTGGGTAGTACAAGGAATTTATCCATTTCGTCTAAATTGTTGAATTTATTGGCATAATGTTGTTCTTAATATTCCATTTTTATCATTTTAAAACTTGTGGAATTTATAGTAACATCTCCATGTTCATTCCTAATATTAATAATTTGTGTTTCCTCCTTTTCTCTCTACCTCCTGGCTAGAGTTTAGAGAAATCCATCTGCCTAGAGGCTTATCAACTTTATTCAACTTTTTTTAAATCAACAACTACTTCATTTTTTAAATGATATTGTGACTTGCTTTATTCACTTAAATTATGTCAGAAATATTTTGATTTTTAATTTTTTCTTTTTAAAAATGTCTTATTATGTTATTACAATTGTCCCATTCTCCCTACTTTGTTCCCCTCCACCCTGCACACCCCCTCCCACCTGCATTCCCCTCCATTAGTTCATGTCTATGGGTTGTACATAGAAGGTCTTTAGCATCTACATTTCCTATGCTATTCTTAACCTCCCCCTATTTTCTACCTACCATTTATGCTATTTATGCCCTGTACCGTTTTCCCCTCTCTCCCCTTCCCTTTCCTATGCTGATAACCCTCCATATGATTTCCATTTCTGTGATTCTGTTCCTGTTCCAGTTGTTTGCTTAGTTTGTTTTTGTTTTGTTTTGTTTTTAGGCTCAGTTGTTAACAGCTGTGAGTTGTCATTTTACTGTTCATGGTTTTGATCATTTTCTTTTTCTTAGATAAGTCCCTTTAACATTTCATATAATAAGGGCTTGGTGATGATGAACTCCTTTAACTTGACCTTATCTGGGAAGCACTTTATCTGCCCTTTCATTCTAGATGATAGCTTTGCTGTATAAAGTGCTCTTGGATGTAGGTCCTTGCCTTTCCTGACTTGGAATACTTCTTTCCAGCCCCTTCTTGCCTGTAAGGTTTCTTTTGAGAAATCAGCTGAGAGTCTTATGGGAGCTCTTTCGTAGGTAACTGTCTCCTTTTCTCTTGCTGCTTTTAAGATTCTCTCCTTATCTTTTATCTTGGCTAATGTAATTATGATGTGCCTTGGTGTGTGCTTCCTTGGGTCCAACTTCTTTGGGACTCTCTGAGCTTCCTGGACTTCCTGGAAGTCTATTTCCTTTGTCAGATTAGGGAAGTTTTCCTTCATTATTTGTTCAAATAAGTTTTCAATTTCTTGCTCTTCCTCTTCTCCTTCTGGCACCCCTATGATTCAGATGTTGTAATGTTTAAAGATATTCTGGAGGTTCCTAAGCCTCTCCTCATTTTTTTGAATTCTTGTTTCTTTACTCTGGTTGAATGTTTCTTTCTTCCTTCTGCTCCAAACTGCTGATTTGAGTCCCAGTTTCCTTCCTGTCACTGTTGGTTCCCTGCTCATTTTCCTTTATTCCACTTCCCATAGCCTTCATTTTTTCCTCTAATTTGGGGCAATATTCAACCATTTCTGAGGATTGGCTATCTCTTCATCACTTAGTGTATTTTTTCTGGAACTTTGATCTGTTCTTCATTTAAGCCTTTTTTTTTTTTTTTTTTTTTTGACTCCGCATGCCTATTACATAGTAAGTGGTAGAGCCTTGGGTGTTCACCAGGGTGGGGCAACCATGTCATTGCATTGTGACACTGTATGTGGGGGAAGGGTCTGAGAGGGAAAAGTGCCTCTTGCTTCACTCTCTACTGGTTTTCAGTCACTTCCCCCATTACCCACGATCAAATTGGGCCCTTCTGGTGCTGATTCCAGGGTGGGTGGGTTTGTGTACATTCTAGGACCCCATGGGTCTCTCCAGTGAACTCTCTTCTGAGACTGGGAGTTTCTCCCGCAGCCTCAACCCCCACAGGTGTTTTCAGTCAGAGGTTTTGAGGCTTTATTTCTCCACGCTGGGACCCTGGGTTGGGTGGCCTATCTTGCTCCCCAGTCATTCCTCCCAGTTTATCTGCATGCAAATATGGGTCTGCCCTGTCTGCCAGCTGCCGCCTTGCCATGAGTCCTCTCCACCTGGCTGCCTATCTCCATCCCTCCTACCAGTCTGGATGAATGTTTCTTCTTTAACTCCTTGGTTGTTAGACTTCCATACAGTTAGATTTTCTGTCAGTTCTGGTTGGTTTTTGTTTTTAAATTGGTTGTTGTCCTTCTTTTGGTTGTGCAAGGAGGCACAGTGTGTCTACCTATGCCTCCATCTTGGCTGGAAGAACCTTATTCAACTTTTTGAAGAACAAGCTTTTGTCTCATTTCTGTTTCTCTATTGCTTTGTAGTTTTCTATTTTATTGATCTCTGTTCTTTATTGTTTCCTTCCTTCTTCTTCATTTGGGCTTGATCCAATCTTCTTTTTCTGATATTTTAGGGTGAAAGATCAGTCATTAATGTGAGACATTTCTTCTTTTCCTAAGCATTTAATGCGATAAATTTCCTTCTAAATACAGTCATACCTCAATACTCATCAGCTACAGAATTCATCAAACCCTGTACTTGTCATATTTTTATGAGAAAAGAATATTTCAGCACTCTGTGCTTGCTCAGTACTCATTAGTTTTGGCACTCGTCATGAGTTCCAGAACAAATTAATGTTAAGTACTGCGGTACCACTGTGCTGCTTTAGCTGGGTCCCATAAAATTTGATATGTTGTCTTTTAAAATTTTGATTCAGTTTAAAATACTTCCTGATTTGTCTTATGATTTACTCTTGACCCATGGGTTATTTAGATGTATACTGCTTAATTTCTAAATGTTTAAGGATTTCCAGACACATATCTGTTATTGCTTTTTAGTTTAACTCTGTTGTGGTCAGAGTGTATAATTTGAATGATTCCAATCCTCTCAAACATATTGAGTTGTTTTAGGGCCCAGAGTATGGGCTCTCTTGGTGAATATCACATGCACATTTGAAAAATATGTATTCTGAACAGTGTTGGGTGGAGTGTCCTATAAATGGCAGTTAGGTCAAGTTGGTTGATAGTGTTCAAGTCTTTTTACTAATTTGCTGTTTATTTGTACTATGATTTATGAAGGGCCGATTGTTGAAATCTCCACCTATAAACTATAAATTTGCCTATTTCTTCTTTCAGTCATGAAAGTCTTTGTTTCATGTATTTGAACCTCTCTTACCAGGTGCATACCAATTTAGGATTGATGTGTACTGTTGACGAATTGAACTCCATATTTTGAAATATTCCTCTTTATCCCTGCTAATATTCATTGTTCTGAAGTCTATGTGACAGTAAAATAGCTTTGCTTTGATTGGTGTTAACATAATACATATTTTTGCCATCTTTTTATTTTTAACCGATTTTTACATTAAAGTGGGTTTCTTAAAGACAACGTACAGCTAGATCTTTTTTTTTTCCATCTGATTTGACAACCTCTGCCTTTTAATTCAAGTTTTTAGAACATTTACACTTAATGTTTAATATGGTCAATATGGTTTGTTTAAAACTGCTTTCTTGCTATTTGTTTTTTATTTGCACTATCTGTTCTGTCCCCTTTCCCCTCCCTTTTGTTTTCTTTTAGATTGTTTTTAATGATTACACTTCCTTTCTACTATGGCTTATTAGCTATACTTCTCTTTTACTTACTTAGTGGCTTCTCAAGCGTTTATAATATACACTCTTAATTACTATAGTCTATCTTCAAATAATACACCACTCTATGCATAGTTTGAGAACCTTGTAACAGTATACTTCTAATACCCCTTCTGCACTTTGTGCTACTGTTGCCTACATACAGCTTTGGCTGATTCAAGTGTGTATAACCATGTCCATGATCAATATTTCCACAACAGAGCACAGAGGACCACCATTCAGGGCAAAAAGACAAATGGAATAGTATGTCCCATGTTAATATTATTTAGGGATAGACTGACTGCATAGTAACCAGTTAATCAGAACTACCAGCAACCAGCTTTAGTCCTGGAGCAGGGTACTCTAAGGCCCCAAGTCGCACCAAGCATTGTCATTTTATTTGCTGAATCATGGTAGTATCTAGGAGAGGATCTGGTATTCCCAGGGCAAAGATGGGGAGAAGGAAGGAGAGGCTTAGGACAGCAGTTATTTACTAAGCAGTTTAGAAGTATTTCAGTATTTTAACACTAGCTGGCCATTCAGGATGCATACCAGCTGTATATATTCCCTAGAGGTAGGTAATGTGAAGTACCCCCTTACAGGGAATTGATCTGCATGGCAATGGCAAATGTAGCCCAGCCCGATTCAGAAAACCAGTGGGAGCAAGTTGGCACACAGGAACTGGGCCCACATATAAGTTTTCCCGTGGGGAACCAGGCCCGCATTGTACCTAGGCTGCTTTGGGACTTGCTTCTTGCTAAAACTCCCTCAGCCTGAATTGAGGCAGCAAATGTTTACTGCATATCTTTAAAGTAACTTCCTAAAGTCATGCTAAACCTCCCAAGGATGGAGTACAAGCAGTTCAACCACTTTTCCCCTTGCATTATCAACATCCTTTCCTTTGTTATCTGTAAAAGGTAATCACCTAAAGCAAACCTGTGCATAGTAAATGAGGACCATCCTCAATGTAATGTGCGCAGAAAAGCAATAAAAGCCTGTCCAGGCAGGGGTCCGGGCCCTCTCTCTCACTTAGAGTGGCCATGCTGTCCTTTTCCCCACAGGACTGCTGTAGTCCATGTGAATTTCTTCATTGCAGCCACAACACATGGACCCCGCTGGCCAGAGTCTGCATCACCCCCTATACAATGCTTTGGAGTTTTTCATAATGTATGATATGTTTTCTAATACAGTGTGAAAGAATTCTCTGTGGGTGCAAGAAGAGGTTTCTAGGCTGATCCATCAGCAAAGGGAAACATAGGAAGCATGGGAAAAAGAAAAGAGCTTACGAGTGTGTTACAAGTTATAATGGCAGGTATTTAGTACTTGCCTTCTATTAGACATTATATGTAGCAATTCACATTCATTACCTCTAAATCTCACCTCAACCCTTTGAGAGTGCACTGTTATTTTCAATCTACAGATGAGGATTAGGAGGTATGAAGAGATCAAGAACTTGCTCACGGTCACACAGTGAAGAGGCGTAACTGTATTGTATCTATGAGTCATCCATCTCACTGCCCCCTTTGATCAAGGCTATTCCTTCCAATATGTGAAAAATGTATTACTTAAAAGTGTTCTGTTTGTATTAAACAGTGTCAATAATACCAAATAAAGCCCAGGTTCATGCCTCATCTCTCTATAAATTCCTAAAAGCTCCAATTCTTTCTCAGTCTAGAAGAGGAATCATGGCTTGAAGCCACATGATTGTGGAAAATTAACTTGGTAAATATATAGCACTCAATCAACCCATTTCCAAAACCCGTACTTAGTGCCACAAGGGGTGAACCTCATAAGGTTTGACTCCCAGAGCCTAAAGCCTTTCCTAATTCAATATCGTCCAGATGGTATATGTAGCAACTCTTTAAACTGGAAGTGGCTACTGCCTTGTATTATTAACCAAAGGATTAAAAATAAAATGAGTTTACATTCTCTTTTCAGGCATCATCTTTTCTGTTAGGTGTCCTTGTCTTTTGATGGGAAATTGACTCAGCTTTTTCAGTAAAAATGAATCCAGTTTGCAGCTTTTTAAGTCTGACAAAATACATTTTTTATTTTCCGAAAAGGGGCACTAAATATTGCTGGTCCCCATTAAAGTATCCAGAAGCTGTGAGGACTTTCTGTAACACCAAACTCCCAAATCTGTTACCAGAGCAGGAAGTTTAATCACTAAGGTAATAAAACTAGTATGGTTTAAAAGAGCTTTTGTTTAATAAGAACACACCTGCTGGCTTAAGTATAGTGACTTGAAAGCAGGATACACAAAAAGAAACTGGCCACATAAACATATTCAACTATGAATGGACTTTATTTTTCTACTCTTAGAATTTAACAAAGCTTTACATCAGACCTCTTTGACCTTTATAAACTCACTAAACATTAAAAAAAGAAAAAAAGTATCCTCAGTAGACCCTATGCACAATTTTATAGTTTTAATATTCCTGTACTATAGAATATATAGGTGGTATTATTTACCTTTAAAAAATAAAACATTTTTCAATGCTAATTTAAAATATTTTATCTCAAATTTACCATTTGAAAACAACTTTCACTAAAAGGTTTGAGATTATCCAATCAGCCTTAATCCAAAGTGGCAAGTACCTGGAGATCATTGATCTAATGTAAAACCGAACAATGAGTTCAGTTTCTTACTGAATATAATTGGTGCCCTGGGCTCTGCACAGCAGCTGCCTTAATCTGTCAATTTAAGTATTAATGTTAGCTTAAATATCTGAGAAGCTCCCTTAATTTCTTTTGCTTACAAATGCCTCCTCTCTTGAACTTCAATGAGTTTTCCGAGAGTGGATTGAAGCCACACCCACACCCTCTTCCTCATGATGAGCAGGAGATGGGATGTAGTGGACAGGAAGATAAACCAGGTCTGAGTTGTTCCTCGGCTGATTCCAGCTTCCTTATGTAGACTGAGCTTCATCCAGGAATCCAGCATTTAATTGTCTAGCAGTCTTAATTTTAGGAGGTGCTGTGAGATATTTTCATGTCTTCATGTGAAATCTTGATACATAAAGTTGCTCAATGCAATGAACTTTAGCGGGTAACTAAATGGTATCAAGACACAATGCAAGTTTATTTATGGATCTATTTGAATTTAACAAAATAGGAGGTGATAAGATGTTCAATATTTTTGGATTTTATAAAGGAGTTCAGAGAACTCTGATGGATATGAAGAGACTGCTATGAAATGACACATACTACCATATCCGAACACTAAAAAGGGTACATAGTTAATAAAGTGGTGTACATAGTGGTGAGAGCAGGGACTCTTAATTCCAATCTTTGTTGATTGTGTATGTTGGGGAAATAACTAAGCATCCCTTTGCCTGAATTTCCTCATCCATAAACATTTGTCATCTCCATCATTTAAGAATTATACTAAGAATTATACTAAGCACTTTGGGAATTCAAAGACAATCATCATGTATTTTACACTAAAAAAATTTAAACACCTAGTTGGAGATAAAAGTTATACATAAGCACCAGTATATAAGTATAATATAAGGGGGGAAAATTGAAAGTAAACCCTGGAGCAAGACTGCCTGGATTGGAATTCTAGCTCCGCCACTTTCTTCAAGTAGTAGAGCAAGTGACTTAACTCATGAGCCTTAGTTTCCTCACTTCTAAAATGGTGATAATAGTATTTACACCTCAGAATGGTGTTTTATGAGAATAAAGTAAGTTTAATATAAAGAGCTCATCAAAATCACAATGAGATACCACTTCACACCCATTAGGATGGCTATTATCAAAAAACAAAATAACACCAGAAAATAACAAGTGTTGCAAAAGGACATGGAGGAACTGGATCCTCAGTGCATTGCTGATAGAGGTGTAACATATACAAACACTGTGGAAAACAGTATGGTGGTTTCTTGAAAAATTAAACTGACTTATCTTATGACCCAGCAAGTATACTTCTAGGTACTGTATTTTACCATGTATAATGCACACCCACGTTTTGGGCCCAAACTTTCAGGAAAAAAATCTTTTGGTTTAATATTTATATTCAGAAACAAAACCAACTGATATATTCCAGGGTATTATTTTGCACTTGGATATTGTTATTGCTTTCTAGAGTTACGCTTTTAATGCATAAGGAAAAATAAAAGAATTAAAAACATTTATATAGGTACAGAATTAGTACTACCAATGTACAATGCACATCCTTATTTTTCCCTCAAAAATTTGGGCAAAAAGTACACATTATACAGGCAAAATATGGTACTCACTCAAAAGAACTGAAAGCAGGGAGCCAAACAGATGTTTTACACCCATGTTCATAGCAGCATTATTCACAATAACCAAGAAGTGGAAGCAACACAGGTTTGAATAGATGTATGAACAGACACACAAAATGTGAGATATATATACACACACACATAAATACAATAAAATATTATTTAGCTTTAAAGAAGAAATTCTGACACATGCTATAACATGGATACACCTTGCAAACACTATGCCAAGGGAAGTAAGTCAGGCACAAAAAAAAATACTCCATAATTTCACTTGTATGTGATACCTAGAATAGTCAAATTCATAGACAGAAAGTAGCATGGTGTTACAGGGGGCTAGGAGGAGTAAACAGAGAGTTGTTTAATAGCTACAGAGTTGCCATTGGGGAAGATAAAGCATTCTGAAGATGGACAGTGGCAGCAGTTGTACAACAATATGAAGGTACTTAATGCCACTGAACTATACACTTTAAAATGGTGAAAATGTTAAATTTTATGTATATTTTACAATAAAAAAAGCTCAGAACAGAATCTGCCACATAGTAAGTGCTCAGTAAATTCTAACTATCCTTAGTGCTTTTAAAAGAGTTCAAGAGGGAAAATGTAGAGTCAGAAAATTAGAAATGTAGGTCAGAAGATATCATCTGAGCTAAGATTTAGTGGATGGGTAAGATGGATAGCAGTTATACAGTAATTACTAGTATTAGCACTTTATGAATAAATACTCAGATATTAGGTGACAAGGGTCTGTAAAACTCTTGTCAAAATTTAAAATTACAAATTAACAACTATTATATACTAGGCATGGGGGTTATACTGATGAAGGAGTCCAAAACATAAATTGCTTAGCATGGAAAATTAATACATTCAAGGAGCAAAAAAATACCTCTTACAATCTCTTATTTTATTGGTTTGCAGTAGTTCCTATACTTAAAATTTTGGACTTTAAAGAACTCTGGTTACATTTTGGATCATCTTTTTCCATACTACCCTATTTTTCCCTAATGTGACCATTCCATTCCCTCTTTCCACTGATTTCTCTTCTACTAAAAACTCAAGTATGACTTTTAATTTTACTCTTTCATTTCTTCCAGTTAGTGAAATAATTAAAATCATAAAGAAAAACAAAAATTGTAAATTAAGTTATACTACATGAAATTGTTGGTCATTCAAATCATTTTGATCTACAAAAGCTGCAACTTCATATACTTCAACATTGTGGTAACTCCAAAGTCCTTGTTTTTAAGAATTTTAAATCTGAATTTTAGATATTTGGAAATTAAGTGCAATGGCAGTAGTAGGACTTCATATTGGCAAGTGACCTGTTTCCAACTTATAAATCTGACAGCTGTTTTCTATATCTGAAGCCTAATAGCCATCTGCTCTAAATCAAGTCAACCTTTCTGTCTTTGTCAGTTACATATTGAAAAAATTAAGGTTTCATTTCTATTTGAAACCTAGTTTGGGATCTTTAAGCTAGGTTTCCAATATTCAAGATACTGCTATTCAGATATGAGATGCTTAACATTTAATGCCAAAGTTTCACTGAATGGTCTACCACGTGACAAAACACACTACAAGCAACAAAAAGGAACAGACTACTGACACAACAACACACACCAATCTCAAACATACGTGGAGTGGAGGAAGGCAGAGTATATATTGTACTATTCCATTTATATGAATTCTAGAAAAGATATATCTCATCAACAGTAACAAAAAGCAGATCTGGGGTTGCCTGCAGCTGGGGGTAGAGAAACAGACTGTGGAAAAGGGTTTAAGGGAACTTTTTGGGATGATGCAAATATTCACTATCTTCATTGAGGTGATAGTTATATAGGCAGTATGAGTTGGTCAAAAGTCAATGAAATGTACACTTAAAATAGATGCATTTTGGTTTATGTAAATAGTACGTCGATATGTTTAATTTACAAAAAAACAAAACAACAGTATTTTAAAGGCATTTTAAAAAAGAAAATGACAATTTAAAAAGTAAAACATGAATACCTTATTTTTTAAAAATTAATGTATTATGGACAAAACTAAAGTCTCCTTGGACCACCCTCCCAATCCTCACTGCTACCCCTAATCTACCCTAATTATACTGTCCCCCCAAAAAATCACTGTTGTACATTTGGTATGGGTTCTTTTGAACCTTTAAAAATATATTTCCATACATATACAACCACTGAAAATGTATAGTGTTGTTTTGTACAAAGATATAACTTGTACACATCTTTCTGCAACTTGCTGTTTTCACTTAACATTATATTTCTGAAATCTATCCATGTTAATGTAGATAAAGTTTATTTCTTTTATATCCAATATAGTAATCTGTTATATGAGTATAGTATATTTTATTTAGCCAGGCCTTTCCCCCTTCTAACGGATATTTAGGTTGGTTTTCCCTATTGCAAGTCACCAGTGTAGTGGTAAATAGTAGTTACCACTGGGGTGTCCCCAGAGATTAGAGCGGGTGTTCCAAGGGGACTTTAGCCTTCTCTGTAAGGTTTAGTTTTTTTTTTAAGATTTTATTTATTCATTTTTAGAGAGAGGGTATGGGAGGGAAAAGGAGGGAAATAAACATCACTTGGTAGCCTCTCATATACAACCCAACAAGGGACTGGCCTGCAACCCAGGCATGTGCCCTGACTGGGAATTGAACTGGTGACCTTTCGCTTTTCAGGATGACACTCAGCCAACTGAGCCACGCCACTCAGAGCTGTAAGGTTTAGTTTTTTTACAATGAGAATGTAGTCATGTATTATTTATATAATTCAAGTATTGACTTTAATTAAAGAATTTTTTGATAAATTAACAAGGAAAAAATAAAATGAGTAATAGGAAGCAATCATCTATTAAAATATAAGGAAAACAAAGTTATAGGGCATAATAGTGTACTCATGGTTTGAGACATAAGCACGTACTGAAAAATAAAGATCTGAGCACTAAACAATTCATATAAACACATTCGCCTACTCAAAGCAATTATAATGAAATTATCAGCATACTGGTTATCATGGCATCAGCATAATTAATACTTGCACAAATACTTCATTTATACTTTTTGCTTTCTTCTTTTATGACTATGATGTTTTTCCCCATCCCTGAAATGAAAGGGGCGAAAAAACTATCATAAATGATGGACATTTTAATAGAAGAGCTTTAAAATAATAGTCATCAGTAGTATACCCACATCAGATATACACCAGAACAAATTAAAACATGCATTTAGAACTAAACAGTGAGTTTTTTAAGAGTAAACATGGAAAATGCATCATTAAATCTAAGGGACAAAATTGAGATGGAGATAAGCAAAATGGATTTTTTTAAAAACTGCACTTTGGCATTCTGCTTTGAAATTAACCTTTTTAAAAAAAGATTTTATTCATTTATTTTTAAAGAAAGGGGAAGGGAGGGAGAAAGAGAGGGAAAGAAACATCAGTGCTGTGCAAGAGAAACACTGATCAGCTACTTCTCGCACACCTGCAACCCAGGCATGTGCCCTGCTGGGAAACCAAACCGGTGACCTTTTGGTTGGCGGAATAATGCCCAACCCACTGAGCTACACCAGTCAGGTCTAAAATTAATTTTGGATGTATGTAATTGGTTGATGACCAGAGAGTTCATTTCAAACAGAATACTAAAGTCATAGAAGAAATTCAGAAACTATCTGATGTCCTTGTCCTAACTATCTCAACTCCCCACAATTCATTCTATCTCAGGGGGAATATCAAAGATTAGCTTATTGAGAAGTATTTCCTGGAACTTCCGGCCAAGATGGAGGCATAGGTAGACACACCACGCCTCCTTGCACAACCAAAATAAGGGCAACAAAAATTTAGAAACAAAAAACAACCGGAACTGACCGAAAAACTGAACTGCATAGAAGTCCAACAACCAAAGAGTTAAAATAAACACATTCATCCAGACCTGTACGAAGGGCAGAGTCGGAGCTGCCAGGCGGAGAGGGGTCACAGCAAAAAAAAAAAAAAAAAGCAGTGGCTTATGGACCCTGGGTGCGCAAGGCAGCAACTGACGGACCCCAGGTGTGCATGCGCTGGCTGGCAGACCCGGGGCGCAGGGTGGCAGTGGGCAGACCCAGTGAAACATGCAAGGCGGCTGGCTGACTGGGCTGTCCCACATTCACGTGCAGATAAACCAGGTGAAACTGGAGAGCGAGACAGACCACGCAACCCAGGGCCCCAGAGTGGGGAAATAAAGCCTAAAAACACCGATTGAAAACACCTATGGGGGTTGAGGCAGCGGGAGAGACTCCCAGCCTCACAGGAGAGTTAGTTGGAGAAACCCACAGGGTCCTAGAATGTACACAAGCCCACCCACCTGGGAATCAGCACCAGATGGGCCCAATTTGCTTGTGGGAAGTGGCGGAAGGAACTGAAATCCGAGAGAGCGAGGAGCAAGCGCCATTGTTCCCTCTCAGACCCTGACCCCACATACAGCATCACAACTTAGCAACTGGGTTGCCCTGCCCTGGTGAACACCTAAGGCTCCGCCCCTCATATGTAATAGTCACGACAAGATGGGGGGAAAATAATTGCCCAAATGGAAGAACGGATCAAAGCCCCAGGACAAATACTTCTAAGCAACCAAGAGATAGCCAACCTATCATATGCACAGTTCAAAGCACTGGTGATCAGGCTGCTCACAGAATTGGCTGATTTTGGTCGCAAATTAGATGAACAAATGAAGGCTACAATAAGTGAAATGAAGGAAAATGCACAGGGACCCAATAGTGATGTAAAGAAAACTGGGACTCAAATCAATGGAGTGGACTAGAAGGAAGAAACAAACAACCAAACAGAAAAGAAGAAAGAAACAAGAATTCAAAAAAATGAGAGAGGCTTAGGAACCTCCAGGACATCTTTAAATGTCCCAACATCTGAATTATAGGGGTATCAGAAGGGGAAGAGGAAGAGCAACAAATGGAAAACTTATTTGAACAAATAATAAAGGAGAACTTGCCCAATATGGCAAAGGAAATAGACTTCCAGGAAGTCCAGGAAGCCCAGAGAGTCCCAAAGAAGTTGGACCCAAGCAGGAACACACCAAGGCACATCATAATTACATTAGCCAAGATTAAAATGAAGGAGAGCATTCTAGAAGCAGCAGGAGATAAGGGGACAGTCACCTACAAAGGAATTCCCATCAGACTGTCAGCTGATTTCTCAAAAGAGACCTCCAGGCAAGAAGGGGCTGGAAAGAAGTATTCCAAGTCATGAAAGGCAAGGACCTACATCCAAGATTGCTCTATCCAGCAAAGCTGTCATTTAGAATGGAAGGGAAGATAAGGTGCTTCTCAGATAAGGTCAAGTTAAAGGAGTTCATCACCACCAAGCCCTTATTATGTGAAATGTTAAAGGGACTTATCTAAGATAAAGAAGATAAAAAATAGGACAGTAAAAAGACAGCAAACTCACAGATATCAACAACCACACCTAAAACAAAAACAAAAGCAAACTAAGCAAACAACTAGAACAGGAACAGAATCACAGAAATGGAGATCACATGGAGGGTTAGCAACAGGGGAGTGGGGGGGGGAAGGTACAGAGAATAAATAGCATAGACAGTGGGTAGAAAATAGACAGGGGGAGGGCAAGAATAGTGTGGGAAATGTAGAAGCTAAAGAACTTATGACACACGGACATGAACTAAGGGGGGGAATGTGGGTGGGAGGGTGTGTGCAGGGTGGAGGGAAATGAAGAAGAGAAAATGGGACAACTGTAATAGCATAATCAATAAAATATATTTTTTAAAAAAAGAAATATTTCCTGTTAATACTGAGTTTATCCTCTCTAAAAGAAAAGTATTCATGTTCAGATTTTAAGGCTATCTAATATATTTAAGTGACAGGGATTTATAAGATATGTCAAAATTTATGTAATACCAGAAAGGAGTTAAAGAATATGATTTCTGATAGCTAATCAACAGTTAATTTGTAAAAAAGTATTATATCATTCATTATATAAATCAAAAGGGATTACTAAGCAAATATTTCATTCTTATAAGAGAAGGACTGAATCATAGCTACCTTTAAACCTATGAACTAAATATAATAAGATGAATGAAATTATTAAACCAATAAGCCTTACTTATTCCTGATCACCAGTGGCCTAGGAGAGAGAGGATATCATTTGAGAGTCCATTATTAGAAAAGCACTATGCATATAATACTAAATAAGACATGGGCCTGCCCCCAAAGAACTCACAGCCTAATAGGGAGAGAAGTAATTAAGTTCAATAGAAAGTATGTGCCAGTTAGACAGGTAAGAAAAGGGAAAAGATCAGCTCTATTTGAATGTACTGAAAAAAAGCTTCATGGGAATGACTAAGCTAGGTCTCAAAAGATGAGGAGTTTACCAAACAGGTTTAAATAAAAAATTAGGCAGCAGAACATGACATGTTCTGTCATGGGAAGGCACAGACACAGCACAGTGTGGATGAGGAAGTGTAGGTGATTTAGGCTGGCGAAGGCATAAGCTATGTGTTTCATGGGTAGTGGCAAAACAGGATAGGCAGGCAGATGCCCTGATCCTGGAGGCCTTGAGAGCCATGCTAAGGAGAGTGAATTTTGCCACTGAAGAGTTTTAAGAGGTGAAAATTCACTCAAGCAGCAGGGTAGGGATAAATCCATAAGAGACAAGCTTCGAGACAAGTAGGACAATTGGCAAAGCTACCATCATTTTCCAGATGGACAGCAATAATGGCAGAGGAGAAGGTGTGTATAAGGCACCCTCAGGTAGAACTGACAGCAATTAAGACTAGATGGTAAGTAATAAAAAAGGACTATCGGACATGACTCCTTGATTTCTGGTTTAAATGAACAAATGATGATCATCCATTAACCAGGATAAAAAAATACTGGGGAAAAAGGAGCAGATGAAGAAAAAGTTAAGTTCAGTTATAGCCCCACGGATCTTGAGATCTCAGCAGATGTCCAGTAAGGAGCTAAAATATAGGAGTAGACCTCAATCATTTTAAATTTATTATTTTACTATTAGTTCATATCTCTCAGCTATCAAAATTTCATCAGGAATACAAATAAGGGTAAATTGACCAATTAAAGTTTGGATCTTCTCCCTGACACTATATACACTTTACCTAAGGAATTAGCAAGAAGGAGGGAGGGAGGGAGGATGGGAGAAAGGGAGGGAGGGAGGAAGGACCAGGAAAGAAAGCAAACACCTTTTTAACACAGCTAACTTTCTACCTAGACATTACTTTCATATGACCTAGTTAGAAAATAAGTAAAAAAACAGGGAAACCTGTATATCCAATCAGGCATATAGACAACTATGTCGCCACAGCTGTGTTTATGTAACTGAAACAGGACTATTTACTTCCTTTACCATAATTTACCCTTATATTTTTTTCAGCATGGTCTATAACAGAAGAAACTGTCTATTCTTCAAAGGTAAACAAGTCAATGTTGGATGATACAGTGATAGATTACCTCTCTTTTCTTCTTCTTGAATCCCAGTTTTTATCTTTATCTTTATTTCTTTTTCGTTTATGTGGGCTCCTACTCCGATCCCGTCTATGCCGTGAACACTCAGCATCCAAATAGCTTCCAGCAGACTGCCGTGAATCTACTGAAACTGATCGCCTTTCATTCCTGAAATGTAGAAAGGAATATTAATCAGTTAGTTTTAACCACTGGTTTTCAGGATGGACCAGCCTAAAGTCCAATATTCTGTTTCACACCAATGATAACTATGTATAATCTAACATTCCATATAAAAGGGCAATCAAAGAAACAAAGTTTTTATAACATGTTTTACAATTCTGTTGTAAATAATCCTGAGCAATGACAAGAAACAATAGGCATTCTGATGAATTATAGTGGGCTACTACTGGCCTTGGAAATGCTAAAATTCAGTTAAACAATTATCAGTAACAGTTTAAAAAGAGTAGTTTTACCAATAAACACAATGACATACTTTTCAGCATCATCCTCTGCTCTTTCCTGCTCTTCCTGCCACTGATTACTGAGTTCTTCCATGTGCACATTTATCACATCCCGAATCACCTGAGGAGAGTTAAGCACAGAATTTCAGATAAGAAAGCTGTTCAAAAAATTAAGACTATAATGCAAGAAAAAAAATCACTGCTGACAACCAAATGTTTATTAAAAGCTATGACACAATGGACTGTGGAATGTGCAGAGTTTAGAAAACATAAAAAAGGCAATAGTCAAATTGGAATGTGAATTGTAGGTGAAATTATATCAATGTTAAATTTGCTGAAGTTGATAACTATACTACAATTACGTAAGAAAATACCCCTATTCTTAGGAAATACATACTAAGTATTTAGGGGAAAAGGATTATGATGTATGGAACCTTTAAACAGTTAAGAAAAACATTAATTAATGTACAGATTGAGAGAGAGAGAGAGAGCGCGCAAAAAATGTAATAATAAAGAGTACAAATGACAAGCAAATGGAGCAAAATGTTAACAATAGGTGATCTGTATAAAGGACACAGGAGTTCTTTACACTATTTTTAGTTTTGCAACTTATTTCTACGTTTGAGATTATTTACAAATAAAACTCTTGAAAAAAAAAACCCTCATAATTAAGTCAAGATGGCAGACAAAACAGGAAACATTATAGTCACTTCAGATATTTTCCCAATGAGTCTATAAATCAACCACCTACGAACCATTTAAAACTTTTCTTTTCCCTATTTATCCTATGGCATCGTTAAGCACCAGGCTGGTCACTATTTAGGTGAAACTTAAATAGAAAGTTATAGCTGTTTCTCTCACATCTAATTAGGAAAGTTTTAAGAAGAAAGGTATGGGAAATGAGGAGCAATCTCAGAGGCGCACACTATACTTCATGTCTGACTGCATTACTCCCCAGCTCCAAGAACTCTTCAACAGCTCCTGAAATAAATATAACTCCTTAATGTCCAAAGTCCTTAACAGAGCCTTTGAAGCCTTCCATGATTTCACTATACCACATAGGAGAAGCCAGCCTTATCTCCTTCTGGATACTTCTTCAAAATCCCTAAATTCTAGCCACCCTGGATTACTAATGGGTCTCTGGAAAACTGCTATACTTTCATTTATTTTTAGGAACTCTAGTCCTGCCACATGGAACACCCTTATCCACCATTCTCTTGTGGAAAATCTAAGATAGGTCAAGGTCTAATTCAGGGAGCGACATGAGTCACACACACCTGACACACCTGAACTCCAACTCCAGCTACAGCACTTCCCTATGTGACTCTCTGACTAGCAGTTCTATGCCCAGGTGTTACCAGACACGGCTTCCACAGAGCCACCACACAAAAGAGCCAATAAACAGACATTCCTTTACCCCTTTTGCTGCTTCTCCCCTTCTCTCAAATACTATCTTCTCTTTGAAGCCTATACTAATATTCCTTTAAAAAAAGTGATCCTTCCTCCCACACACTCTGATCTTACCTCATTTTAGCACTTAATCACAATCTGTATTTTGAAAGGTCTTTTTCACTGGTTAAACTGTAATAAGCTCCTCAAGGGTGGAGTCTGTGTGCATTTATCTTTACATACCCCAGAGTAGTATTGTATGCACAGTAACTATATTAGGTAACAAATTTTTACTGACATTTGTCAAAGTTCAGGTTCTACTTTAGAGCAAACAAAAATTATATCATATAAATGAAACTAGGAATGGATAAAATGTTAAAAAGCCCAATCAGAGATAAATCAATAAAGAACTATAAACACTAAAGTATTTACAGATGAAAGATATCTGGGATCTGTTTCCAAAATTACCAAGCAACAGGGCAGGGGAGAAAGGTAGTAAATGGGACTATAAATGAAAGAAGGTGATCCTAGGTAGATAGTTGTTGAAACTAGGTGATGGTACCTAAGGGCTCATTAGACTATTCCATCCACTTCAGTATGTACTTGAATATTTCCATAATAAAAAGTTATACCATAAAATTATGAAGAACCCTAGCAGCAACACAAGCTTGAGCACAAAGTGTGAGACTAGAAGAGAAACAAATTATGTACAACCAAGTATTTAAGGGACTGTAAGAATCAGTATGGTAGTATAACATGGTTCCAGACATCTACTGAGAGAGAGATGTCTAAAACAGAGAACTTAATTGCAAAAAGAACAGCATAAAATTAAGTGCTAAACTCTGTGGTACAGATCATAAGTGCAATAAGCTGGTGGATGGCTTAGAGTCAATTACACCTCATGGAAATAGTGGATATCAAGATTTAAAACAGCGAAGATTCTTGTTCAGGACACAGGCATAGAAGACCCTGAACTCACCTCCTCCCACGGATATACAAATTTATGGCTACCTGTAGAATAATTTTCCCCTGAAAAGGGCCTGAGAGCTAGAGGAACGGCAACTCCACAGCAAAAGATAAAAAAGATGCATCAAGATGGGTAGGAGAGAGGCAGAGACATGGTCTTACCAAGGCATGGTGACCTACCTACAAACAGAAGGAATCCAAACAAATATGGAAATCTGCCTTGAAGAGTAAAAGGATTATAGCCCACATTAGGCAGCCCAACCCTGGGATCTGGCACCAGAAAAACAAGCCCCCAAAGTGTCTGGTTTTGAAAATCAATGGGGATTAAGTCCAGGAGAAACACAGAACAGTAAGGAATGGGGAACGAACTCTCAAATGGATCCTGTGCAGACCCACTCACCCTGAGATCCAGCACAAAAGTAACAATATGAAAAAAAGGCTTAGAACATGAGGGAGACTCACTTACAAAACTTAAATTGGGTGCTAGAGAGGCAAGAACCTGCAAAGACTTTCCCCAGAGGCAGAAGCACTGGCTAGCACCATTTTTGCAATCTCATCCCATTATTGTTGACAGAGCTGGTGTGTGCTGTTTTTGGTGCCATTCCTCTGGCCTGCCAGCATGAGTAGAGTGATCCCCCCACTCCATGCTACTACCAGGCCAGGCAAGCACCCATGCCTTACCCACCCCAAGTGGTAGCCACACTATAACCAGTCAGGCAAGCACACCACAGCCTACCATACCCATGCAGCAGCTGTACCACAGCCTGGACAGAAGAGTATCCTGCAACCTGCCCATCTCACACTGCAGCTGGCTCTGTCACAGGCCAAGGGTAAGCACACCCACACAAAGGATGCACCCTGAGTGCCTGGCTTTGGGGAGAAGAGGAGATTGTGCTTCTGGAGAGGAGAGCAGAATCTGGATTGTGCTTGAGGAGAAGAGATCATCTCCTATACAAGGTCATCTCCTATAATACCCTTCAGGACTGGGAGAGGTTTGTCTAATATGTAGACAAATACAGGGAGTCAGGCAAAATGAGGAGACAAGTATGTTTCCAACCAAAGAACAAAACAATCCAGAAAAATTTACTTAAACAGTGGTAAGCAGCCTACCTGATAAAGAACTCAAAGTAACAGTCATAAAATTGTTCACTGAACTGTGGATGAATATAGTGAAAACTTTAAGAGATAGAAAATATAAGAGAGTACCAAACAAAGTTAGAGCTGAACTAGAAAATACACTAGAGGGGTTCAACATTAAATTGGATGAAATAGAAATAAAACTCAGTGAGTAGGAAGAGAAAGCAATGAAAGGCACTCAGAGCAGCAAAATGAAAAAAGAATTTTAAAAAGTGAAGATATCTTAAGCAATCTCTCGGACAACATCAAGTGGAATAACATTCACATTATAGGGGTCCCAAAAGCAGAAGAAAAGGCCATAAAAACTATTTGAAGGTCCTGGGCTGAGTAGCTCAGTTGGTCAGAGCATCGTCCCATGCACCAAAAGACTGCAGGTTTGATTCCCTGGCCAGGGAACATACCCATATTTTAGGTTTGGTTCCCAGTTGGGGCACGTGCAGGAGGCAACCAATCAATGTTTCTCTCTCACATAGATGTTTGTCTTTCTCTCCCTCTCTGTCATCCCCTTCATCTCTCAAAAATCAATACATATATCCTCAGGTGAGAAATAAAAACTATAATGATAATAAAAGTTTTTTTTAAAGGAAAACTAGAAAAAAATTTCCTGATCTGGGAAAGGAAACAGACTCCAGATCCAGGAAGCCAAGAGAGTTCCAAATAAGATGAACCCAAAGAGAACCACATCAAAACACATTATAATTCAAACAGTAAAGGATGAAGAGAATCTTAAGAGCATCAACAGAAAAACAACTTATTACATGTAAGGCAAACCCCATAAAGCTATCGCAGATTTTTTTCATCAGAAACTTACAGGCCAAAGGGTATGGCATGACATAATCAAAGTGCTTAAGGAAAAAAATTTCCAACCAAGAATTATCTACCCAGCAAGGTAAAAATTAACATTTGAAGGAGAGATTGAGCGTTTTCCAGACAAGTAAAAGCTTAAATAGTTCATCACCATTAAACTAGCCTTACAAGAAATGTTAAAGGAACTTTTCTAAGTGAAAAAGGCACTAATAGATAAGAAAGCATACATAGGTAAAAATATCACTTGAAAAGGTAAATATACAGTAAAGATAGCCGATCAATCATGTAAAAAGCGAATATCAAGGTTAAAAGATGAAGTAAAATTAACTAAAAATAACTGAACTGAAATAATAAAGATCAGAAAGAAAATAAATAAAATAGAGACTAAAAAAAAACTAAAATAGAAAAAGAATCAAAGAAACTAAGATTGGTTATCTGAAAAAATAGACAAAATGAACAAGACCTTAGCTAGACTGACCAAGAAAAAAAAAAAGGGTTCAAATAAATCCAAAATGTAGAAGTTGTTACAATTGATACCACAGAAATACAAAGGCTAATAG
The DNA here is from genome assembly GCA_039655065.1 of Glossophaga mutica. Classification (NCBI taxonomy): domain Eukaryota; kingdom Metazoa; phylum Chordata; class Mammalia; order Chiroptera; family Phyllostomidae; genus Glossophaga; species Glossophaga mutica. The sequence continues at coordinate 88,917,886 of CM077307.1, read as the reverse complement.
ACTACTATTAACTATTATACACCAACAGATTGGCAACCTAGAAGAAATGGATAAATTCCTAGTAACACACAATCTTTCAAGACTGAATCATAAAGAAAAAGAAAACCTGAATAGACCAATTATTAATAAAGAAACTGAATCAATAACCAAAACCGAATTCTTCCAAAGGTTCAAGATTTAATAACTATCTCTCTCAAACTCTTCTAAAAAACAGAAAAGAAAGGAACTCTTCCAAAAACATTTTACAAGGCTAGCATTACCTACAGCAAAACAAGACAAGGACACCACAAAAAAAGAAAAGTACAGGTCAACATCCTTGATGAACATGGATGCAAAATCCTCAACAAAATATTAGCCAACTGAATTCAACAACACAGATCCCACACCACAATAAAGTGGGACTTATTCATGGTATGTAAGGATGGTTCAACATCCATAAATCAATCAATATGCACCACATTAAAAAAATTAAGAATAAAAATCATATAATCATCTCAATAGATGTAGAAAAGGATCTTGACAAATTTCAATATCCACTTATGATAAAAACTCTCAACAAAGTGAATACACAGGAAAAGTATCTCAATCTAATAAAGGTTACATATGAAAAACACAGCAAATACATTCAATGGTGATAAGCTGAAAACTTCTCCTCTAAGATAGGACAAGGATGCCTACTTCCACCATTTTTATTCAACATAGTATACAGAAAGTCCTAGCCCCACAAATTAGACAAGAAAAAGAGATAAAAGGCATACAAATCAGAAAGGAAGAACTAAAACTGTACTTGCAGATGACATAATACTATATATAAAAAACCCTAAAGACTCCACCAAAAAACTGTTATAACTAGTAACTGAATTCAGTAAAGTTGCAGGATACAAAATCAACATACAGAATATGTGGCATTTCAATACATTGATAACAAACTACTGGAAAGATAAATTAAGAAAACAATCCCATTTACAACTGCATCAAAAAGAATAAAATATCTAGGAATAAATTTAACCAAGGAGGTGAAGACCTGTACAATGAAAATATAAAGACACTGATGAAAGAAACTGATGAAAGAATCCCTATCAAAATTCCAATGGCATATCTCACAGAACTAGTACAAATAATTCTAAAATTTCTAAGAAGCAGAAAACACCCTAAATAGCTGAAGCAATCTTGTGAAATTAGAACAAACCTGGAGGTATCATGCTCCCTGATTTCAAACTACATTACAAAACTATAGTAATCAAAACAGTACGTGGTATTGACACATACACACACAGACCAATGGAGAATTGAGAGCCCAGAAATAAACTCATATATATATGTATGTGTGTATAGATATATGCACACAATTAATTTATGACAAAAGAGCCAAGAACATAGAATAAAGAATGAACAGTCTATTTAATAAATTGTGTTGGGAAAAGTGGACAGCCATATTCAAATAATGAAACTAGACAACTGTTTTACACCATATACAAAAATTAACTGTAAATGGATTAAAGACTTGAATATAAGACCTGAAACCATAAAATTCCTAGAAGAAAACATAGGCAGGAATCTCCTTGACACTGCTCTTAGAAATGTTTTTGTGGCTCTCCAAACATAAGGGAAAAAGCGAAAATAAACAAAGAAAACTACATCAAACTAAACAGTTTTTGCACAGTGAAGGAAACCAGCATTAAAAAGAAAAGGCAATTTACTGAATGGCAGAAAATATTTGCAAATCATATATCTGATAAGAGGTTAATACACAAAATACACTAAAAACTCACACCACTCAACAACAAAAAACAAACTACCCAATTAAAAAATGGGCAGAAGATATGAACAGACATTTTTCCAAAGACATATAGGTGGTCAACAGGCACAGGAAAACATGCTCAACATCACTAATTATTAGGGAGATACAAATCAAAACCATAATGAGATATCATACCTATCAGAATGACTATTATTAAAAAGGTAAGAAATAACCAGTGTCAGAGAGAATATGAATAAAAAGGTTAAACCTCATCTGCTGTTGGTTGAGACTATAAATTGGTATAGCCACTATGGGCAACAGCATAGGGATTCCTCAAAGAATTAAGAATAAAACTATCATATTACCCTGCTATTCCACTTCTGCATATTTATCCTAAGAATATGAAAATACTAATTTGAAAAGATATATGCACCACTATGCTTACTGCAGCACAACCAAGATTTGGAAACAGCCAAGTATCCATGATGGATAAATGAAGAAAGATGTCACATACACTGAATCCTACTGAGCCATAAAAATAAATGAGACCTTGCCATTGGTGATACTATGAGTGGACCTTGAGGGTATAATGTAAGTGAAATAAATCAGGAAGAGAAAGACAAATACGATATGGTTTCACTCATAAGTGAAATCTTTTAAAAAACCATCAACAAATAAATAAAAACAAACTCATTGTTACAGAGAACCAACTGGTGGTTGCTGAGGGGAAGGAGGTTGGAAGGTGAGTGAAAAGTGAAAAGGGGTCAGTTGTATGGTGATGACAGTAACTAGACTTTTGGTCGTGACCACTTGTAGTGTCTACAGATATCAAAATATAAAGTTGCACCTGGAACTTACAAAATAGAAAAAAAGATTTAAACAGCAAAACAAAGAACATTTCAAATGAGAAAAGAACATATATTGGGACATGTAGTTGAGAATAAAGCTGTGTACTCAGATATAGTCTAAGGACATGCTTGACTAAAGCAAAAGAAAATGCTTGGTAGCATGGGGCCAGATTGTGGAAAACCTTTGAAATCCTAGAGAGAATGAGAAATAATGTAGGAAAAATTAGGAATTCAACAAAGAAATTACTTAGAGTCCGGGCAAGATAATTCATGTACCAAAAAATTCAACTCTATCCACTAAATAACATCTGAATATAAATCTAGATATACATCAAGAGATTAATGTAATTAATTATATAATTTTATAATACACATTATATAATTATATCAATTAAGACATTCACTTCTTAAACCTATTTAGTAGAGTACATAAAAGCACACTAAAATGTCTGCCAAAAAAAATAGCTTTTTATTGGACTTCCAGCCAAGATGGAGGCATAGGTAGATACACTTTGCCTCCTCACACAACCAAAAGAAGGACAACAAATTTAAAAATGAAAAGAATCAGAACTGCCACAAAATCAAACTGTATGGAAGTCTGACAACTGAGGAGTTAAAGAAGACACATTCATCAAGACTGGTAGGAGGGGAAGCGATGAGCAGCCGGGGCAGAGAGGACAGGCAGCAAAGTGGCAGCTGGAGAACCGAGCAGGTGAGGTGGTAGCTGGCAGACCCAGCAGTCCCACATGAGTGCAGATAAACCAGGAAGCAAAACAGACTGCACAGACCAGGGTTCCATTGCCAGAAAATAAGGCCTTAAAATCTCTACCTGGAAAAACTTGTAGAGGTAGCAGCAGGAGAAACTCCCAACCTCACAGGAGAGGTCTTTGGAGAGACCCACAGGGTCCTAGAATGTAGACAAACCCTGTCACTTGGGAATCAGCACCAGGAGGGCCCAATTTGCTTCTGGGTAGCAGAGGAAGTGACTGAAAGCCTGTGGAGAGCCAAGCAAGTGGCATTGTTCCCTCTCTGGCCCTTCCCCCCCATACCCACCACAACACAGCAATCAGAGTTGCCCTGCCCTGGCAATACCTATTACATTATAAGGTGAATACCCCTTACAATGTAATAGGCCCTGTCAAGACAAAAAAAATATGGCCCAAATGAAAGAACAGATCAAAGCTCCAAAAACAGAACTAAGTAATAAAGACATAGTCAACATATCAGATACACAGTTCAAAACACTGGTAATCAGGATACTCACAGAAATGGTTGAGTATGGTCCCAAAATAGAGGAAGAAGTGAAGGCTATGAAAAGTGAAATACAGAAAAATATACAGGAAACCAACAGTGAAGGGAAGGAAACTGTGACTGACATCAATGATTTGGACCAGAAGGAAGAAATAAACAATTCAACTGTAACAGAATGAAGAAATATTTCAAAAAATTGAGGAGAGTCTTAGGAACCTCCAGGACATCTTTAAACACTACAACATCCAAATCATAGGGATGCCACAAGGAGAAGAGGAAGAGCAAGAAATTGAAAACTTATTTGAACAAATAATAAAGGAGAACTTCCCCAATCTGGCAAAGGAAATAGACTTCCAGGAAGTCCAGGAAGCTCAGACAGTCCCAAACAAGTTGGACCTAAGGAAACACACACCAAGGCGCATCATAATTACATTACCCAAGATTAAAGATGAGGAGAGAATCTTAAAAGCAGCAAGAGAAAAGGAGACAGTTACCTACAAAGGAGTTCCCTTGAGTCTATCAACTGATTTCTCAAAAGAAAACTTACAGGCAACAAAGGGATGGAAAGAAGTATTCCAAGTCATGAAAGGCAAAGACCTACATCCAAGATGACTCTATCCAGCAAAGCTTTCATTTAGAATGGAAGGGCAAATAAAGTGCTTCCCAGATAAGGTCAAGTTAAAGGAGTTCATCATCACCAAGCCCATATTATATGAAGTGTTAAAGGGATATATCTAAGAAAAAGAAGATAAAAAAACTATGAACAGTAATATGATGACAAACACAACTATCAACAACTGAACCTAAAAAAAAAGAAAAACAGAAACAAACTAAGCAAACAACTAGAATGGGAACAAAAATCACAGAAATGGAGATCACATGGAAGGTTATCAGCAGTGAGGGGGAGGGGAGAGAATGGGGGAAAGGTACAGGGAATAAGAAGCATAAATGATAGGTACAAAATAGACAGAGGAAGGTTAAGAATAGTGTAAGAAATGAAGAAGACAAATAACTTACACAGAAGCTACAACCCAAGGACATGAACTAAGGTGGGGGAATGCTGGTGGGAGGGGATGTACAAGATGGAAGGGAATAAAGGGGAGAAAAAATGGGACAACTGTACTAGCATAATCAATAAAATATATTTAAAAAAGGAAAAAATAGCTACTTATTGAGCAATCTTTATCCACATGTATAATCTCAATTCTTATATTGTGATAAAATGAAAATAAAAAATTCTTTTTTTACTTTCTAGTCCTCACCTGCCCACATGGCTATTGATTTTAGAGAGAGGGGAAAGGAGGGAGAAGGAGTGGGAGAGAAATATAGATGTAAGAAACATCAATCAGTTGCCTCTTGTACACGCCCCAACTAGGAACTGGACCCATGATCCAGGCATGTGCTCTGACTGTGAATCGAACCTGCAACATTTTGGTTCAGGGGACAATGCTCCAACCAAGTAAGCCACACCACCTAGGGCTAAAAAATAATTTTTTAAATGCTCAAATAACTTGCCCAAGTCAAACAGCCAATGACAAACAGCAGAATCAAAACTTAAGCCCAGGTCTGTTGAAAGTCAAAATCCTCCTATCGCTTTCTCAAAAGTAGGTATTTATGTAAGGTTTTTGTACCCTAAAAAGCCTTTGATAGAGGGTGGGTCTGAAAGTGATGGAACAAATGTAAAGCAGGTGTAGCCAGCTTGAACATGTTGCGGACCGTTCAGCCTGGTTTCAGGAGTTGTAACCCTCACCCCATGGTGGGCTGTGTAAGAGCCAAGGGACCCACTTCATCTGGGTCTGTTCTGTCATGAGGACGTGAGCTACTAAGGAGACAAAAGCTTATCTCCCTGGCAGGAGCACTGCTTCTGCCTCATCCATCTCTGGCCCCAATGCTTGGTTGGCAGTCAATGACGGGTAAGACTCCTCATGGGAGGGGCAACCTAAGCCAGACACAACCACTTGGGAGGCCTCATGGAAGGACTCGGGGGGCTGCAGCAAAGAGGATGTGATGGACCCTCGCCCCCCGGCTATTCTGACATAGCCCGAGTCCTCATTTCCATCTGGGAGATGTCTCCTGCTTCCTAATAGGCTTAAAGCCTGAAACTGTGAGGGCAAGCGGTGCAGCCATGTACCGGCCAGGATGGCTCCCTGGGTAATCGGGCATAAGAAAGAATTCCTAAAGCCCTGTGAAACCTGCTTTGCTAAGAGTGCTCTCCCTTAGGTGATAAGTGTCCCAGGAGGAAATGAGTATGTCTCCCAAAGTTTGGCAACCCCCTTTCCTGACAAACACTGACTCAGATTAAACCCTCAGATTTCTTTGACATGTTAAATTTGTATTCCGGTGTATTGGAGCCCAATAAAAGCCTAGTGAGGATGGGGCTCTGGGTCATTCTCCTCTGAGAGTTTGACCCCTTTCCTCCCCGAGCAGAAGATGTCTTGGTAGTTTTTACTTTCATCCGTGACGGAGGGATGGGGCTCTGCGGGCAGAGCCCCCCCACATCTGGCGCCCAGGACAGGGGTCCCCGCATGAACACACTGTACTCAGAAAATGTCTAAGGAACTGTGGAAATCCTTAGAACAGACTCAGAAAACACCTAAGGGAAATGTCTGGTCTCAACAGAGTTCTAAAAGACTGTGTAAAGCTTACCTCAGTATACGACTTCTTGGTTATGTGAACATTCTTGGCTCTATAGGACTGGCGCCTTCTTTTATAATCCCTCACTTCTGCCAGAATTTCAAGGTAAGATTTTGGACTTTTTCGACTATTATCTAATAAAAGGATAAAATAAAGTAAATAAATCCTTAGAAACTTTTAAATTTGTTATAAATTAGCAGGAAGGAACACCACAATCACATTTCAACATGTTTCAATAGGTCACAAAAGTATTCTAAAAATTGTACATGATGTAAGTGAGCTAAGTTTTATACCATTCCTTTTCTGTAGCCATTAAACACAAGAATGTTTATGTACATAGATTAAAGAAAGCAACAGCACAGTTGTATGTAAGCTTCTTACAGGAGGAAGCTATGCTTAATGTAAAAATCAGAGAGCAAAATTTCATGTACTGAATAAACATTTTTTCGTGTGAATATCAAACAATACAAAACCATCCTATTCATACTCAAAGTAGCCTGAAAAATCATCTTAATAATATTGAAAGAACAGAGTGACAGTTAAGAAACATAAAACCACAATATTCATCTCAAACCTTGATTGACTTTTGCAGCCAAGTCTACAAAGAGATCACTGTCATTTTCGATAATTTGAGAATCAGAGCGCTGCTTCTTTGTCTCTTCAATTACAAAATCATAGAGGGCAAGACGATCAGCTTGGGTCAGATCACAAACAAATCGTTTGTGACTCAGAGGAACTTCAACAGGGAATGAAGAATAAATCCCTAAAGTAAAAATAAAACCACAGAATAAACAATACATGAAGCAATGTAGACTTAAAATCTACTACTAATCTTTAAACATGCGCTATAATAATGCAGTGTTAACACGATTTTTTTCATAGTAACCCCTAAATTACAAAATATCAATCTGTGTGATAAATGAAAACCAATGACTCTATCCTGAATGCTATATCCACAAAAAGGATATTGTGGATGTATGCTATTCTCCCCAACAAAGTTAAGACAGATCTCATGAATGCAGGCAGTAATTACTGTAAAACAATGTGCTCACAAGGAAACTTTTTGGGTAACAATTTTTAAAAGGCTGGCCATATTATAAAAGTAGATATTAACTTCATTTCTATTTGTATGTTTTTTTCCCATAAAAGCTGGGGGAAAAAATTCTAATAGGTAACAAACTTTATAGTTCCTTTGAAACTAAATTATAGAAATATGAAAAATACATTAAAAAACATCTTTTTTACATGTGACATCAAGCTAGCTGTTCCATATTCAAAATACATCCCATTTGTGCAATGACTCAGAGCTAGGGATCAAAAAACCAGTTAGGTAGCAGAAATCCCACACTTCCTCAGACCAGAGAAAGAGAGATTAAATTGAGAGTAAATTTGTTCTGATTTTTTGAACAGGAAGCATAATGGTTTAATTAAGTTAATTGAAAAAAGTTAACAGCAGTGCCCCACAAAGTTACAGAACTTTCTAAAATCTGCTCATTAATGAAAAAAAGTAAATACAATACCTTGATATGATGTATTAAACATTGAAGAAAATTTTTGAGATTCAAATTTTCTCAAAGAAATAAAAAAATTATTGTAACTGTAAATAAAGCAATTTAAAATGATAGTCCCAGAACTTGGTATTCACTGATGCAAAGAACATGAGCTACTAAATAAATTCTTTTAATATTTGCTAGGTTACCCTACAAATAACTGGCTCATAGAACAATGTAATATCAGTAGCTCTTCCCAGATACTTCTATTTGATAAAGTTTAACCTCATTGGCTTCCTAAGATACAAGAAAAAAATCAAATAAAAGCATACTATGAACTAAGCATTACAACACACACACACACAAAAGATTACATTTGTCTACAAATTAAGAGGATAGCTACACTGAATCTGAGTCTGTGGTTTAACAGCTATAGATAACAATACACGGCCATTTGTACTTGTCAAAGGATTTTTAATTTGGGGAAGAAGGATTCCCTTCCAAGTCAATCAATTTCATTCTACATCTACTAGGAAAAGCCCTTTTGTGCATCCAGATATTAAAACATTCCATTTTATTATATAAAAATGAGTTAGCTTTAATAAACCTAACCCTTTGAATATAGGTTATAAAAGTTTGGGAGAAAAATGAGAAAAGATTAGAAAACATTGAAGTACAGTCATGCACCACTTAATGATGGGGACAGGTTCTGAGAAATGCCTCATTAGGTGATTTCATCGTTATAAGACTATCATAAGAGTGTACTTACACAAACCTAGATGGTATAGCCTACTAGGCTATGTGATATATCCTGCTGCTCTGAGGCTATAGGTCTGTACAGCATGTTATTATTGTGCTGAATACTGCAGGCAATTGTAACTCAATGGTATTTGTCTATCTAAACATAGCTAAACCTAAAAAAGGTAAGAGTAAAAATACTGTATAAAAGATAAGTGTATGTGTGGCTTGGGGAGGCAGCAGGTAGGCTGCGGAGGGAGGCACCATGGGAGAGAAAGTAGACATCAGGAGGAGGGAGGAAAAGGGAGAAATAGAAGAAAGAGAAGGGGAGAGAAAGGGATAGCAAAAGTAGAGATCTAAAGAGACACAGATAAATCTTGAGATGAGAATAAAAGGGGGACGAGAGAGGAAGGAAGAGAGAGAGAAGGAGACATGGGCGGGAGGGGGGTTGAAATGGGACTAGGAAGGAAGAGAGGAAAAAGAGAAATGGAACAAAGGGAGGTGAGTTTATGTGCTGGAGTGTGTTACAGGAATGGGTGTGAGGGGGACCAGGGAGCTCCTGGGCTCCCCTCACTCCTTCAATAACTGCAGACCCCAGCCAGGGGCAGGGTGCAGGTCAGGTAGACAACATACTGAGCCTCCCTGTCTATTTAAACCATCCAGAGCTAGCAGTAAATTCAACATCCTGGTTGGGTCCAGCCTTTTCTTTCAACATTGCAAAACAAACTTTCACTTATAATCCATTATAATCTTATAGACCACCGTTGCATGTGCAGTTAGTTGTACACCAAAATGTCATTACGCAGTGCATGACTGTATTATAAACAAGATCCATATAAACCTTTGCCTGTTATTTTCAAATAAAGAAATATAATTTCCTCCTTGAAATATACTGGAGTTTTCATTATTCATCTTCAATTTCTGTATGGTGAAGATTGATACTTAAATTCCTTAAAATTCAACTAAAATTCCAAATCAAGACTATAATATTGTGACAGTGAATTAAAGTTTAGAAATTTGAATGATACTTTTAAAAGGATATCATTTGCAAAAAGGATACTGCATATCTTTAAATAAGGAGTACATTCAGGTTCCTAATTCCTCTTTATACTCACCCCAATTACTGAAAAAGAAAAAGTACAGGAAAAGTTAAACAACAAACTGCATTTGAATCATTCAGAGCACAGATATTTCTGACAAAAAAATGGGTAAACACACTTAAATAAGCTTACATTTCCATAAAGTGTAAATTGTCAAACGCAAGTTTCTATGATTTAGGGATACATCTCAATGTGCTGTAATCATACAAATTCTGTGACCTTCTATCTACTTTTTTTGGACAGCAGTTTTTTAAAAAAATTGTGGTAAAATACACATAACAGAAAATGTACCATTTTAACCATTTTCACATGTACAGGTCACTGGCACTGGTACACGCACGCTGCTGTGCAACCATCACCTCTATCCATCTCCAGAACGTTTCATCACCCCAAACTGAAACTTTTTAATAAGTCTAATTCTCAATTCTTGCTTGTTAGTCACTTTTGCCATCATAGGGCATCTTAAACATATGAGATACAATATTAAATATTAACAAGAAGTATTGTTTTCAATATACGAATTTAGAATTTTAGGAAGAATTCATATGGAGTCAATTTCTTAAGATTAGAGATAAAAGAAAGTAGAGCCCACAGAAGCAAAATGACTTGTCAAAGCCTCACAAGTGGTAGGAACAGATTAGCTCTAGAACCACTATAATCCTGTCTCTTTAGGGTTATTTAGCCATAGTACCTGATCTTCAAATCATGGCCATGACTCAAGTACAGGTGACCCTTGAACAAAGCAGTAGTCAGGGACACCAACCCCCCCTTTTCCCCATGCAGTCAAAAATCCTCGTATAACTTGACTCCCTAAAAATTCAACTACAGTTGGCCCTCAGTATTGGAGGAGGTTTGATGCCAGGAAACTCCATGTACACCAAAATCCGTGGACGCTCAAGAGCCCTATATAAATTGGTGTAGAACAATACAGACAATCGGCCCTTCACATCCCTGGACTGCCAACTGTTGATCAAAATTACTGGTTTGGCATCCTCCTTGGATACCAGACCTATAGATGTGAATCCCATGGATTCAGAGGGCCAACTGTATTTATTGAAAACAATCCACATACTAGTGGGCCTGCCTGTGCAGTTCAAACTCATTTTGTTCGAGGGTCAACTGTATAGGTCATGAAACTGAGGTGCAGCAACTTGAATCTTTAATACTGAAGGAAAATGATAAACTACTAAATATAATTGTTTATGATTAAAATTAATATTTTAGCTATAAAATCAACCAAAGTAACTATATCTAAAAATAAGTAGATCTAATGGTTATTTAAGCTTTCACAAAGATTAATGAATTGAGACTTAATAAAATCAATGAAAACAAATATACAAAAAACTTATTACTTAGTGAATAAACAAAATATTAATTATATGGGAAAATGTAAAATTGTTCACGCTAGTCATCCTCCTTCAAAGTAAATACATCACTTTTGTATTATGGTAAAATGTCTAAGACATAAGTAAGCCACAAAAAAAAAATTTCTGTTGAGAAACTGCAGAAGTGTACACAGATGAAAAAAGGTTTTAAAAAGAAGGTTATAGATCATATAAAAATAGTTATTCTTAACAATTAAATCTTAATTTAAGCTAGTGGAAAAATTCAAAATCAAATCAAAGTTCCTCTTAATTATATATTGAAGGTATTGATTCAAAGTAATTCTTTGCTTTTGTAAAGAACTAAACACAATGTCCAAATTTGCCTTATTACTCAGTTATATAAATAAAAAACTCGGAATATTAGAAAATGTTCTAGAAAATTATATATATAGTATATATATGTATGTGTGTGTGTGTGTGTGTGTGTGTGTGTGTGTGTGTGTATAAAAATTCTCACCCATTTCACTACCTTAATATTGCTTTCAATACATTAATTTGCTTGGAAATTAAACTACTTAGACAAAAACAGCTACCAATTATTAGTCAAGGCTAGTTTAGCATTTGTTATCTGTATTGTTCTAAATAACACCAGAGATAGTTTTATATTACAGATAAGGAAGCAAAAACTTAGAAAAGTTGTCCTTTGTACAAAGCCAAGCAGCTACTTTATTTCTTTAAAACAGGCTTACCCAAAGGAGAATAAACAATGAACAGTACTAATAGAAATATTATGTACAGATTTGAAGTTTGTGATATTCTTCTACTTGATCATGATAGACATAATAAATAACGAATACATTTGAGTAAATCCAGACTCCACAAATATCACTGAATGTAGAATCTCTAACAGAATGCAGCGTAACTCAATGCAAGGTTTGTGCCAAAATTCAGAATTTGGCTCTTGATCCAGCTTTCCTATTATCTAGCAAGAGTGTTAATTCACTTAGGTATCCCTCTACTGCTTCGCCTACTATGGAGGGGAAAATACTCCTCCAACCTATCACAAGTTTGCTGTGAAGTAATAAAACATGTAACAGAGCTTTGAAAAAAATCTCTTTTACACCAGAACCTGATCTTCTCTATGGGGTTTATTTACATATCTCTAAAAGCAAACACTGGATTAGATGATCTCTGAGTCCTTTTTAAGCTCTCGTATAAACTCAGTATATCTATCTGACTAAGTAAGGCCAAAAAAAATCCTATGACAATTAATCCATTCAAAAACACACACAAAAAAATCCTCTATTTTTTAATTGGTTGATTAACTAAGAAGGGGCAATGAGTAGAACCAATAATAGGGGCCCAAAAAAGGCTTGACTGATCAGAGCTAATTATCTCTTCAAATAAGACAAAAGTCAAATGTTTCCCTCAAAGAGAAAAATGTGGAATTTAGCACAAAAGTGCATAAAAATGGAAGCTTCAAAACAGGAAATGTGCATCTGGCTGTTGTAAGAAACCAAGGTGAGGTAGACTAAGGGGAAGGGATTTCCTCTTTCCAAAGCCACAGTGCAACTTAGGGAGAAATCAAGCCCAGATATCAGCTTAGAAAAATGGGTTAAGAGCCTGACCTTCAACAAGGGAGAAAACAAACTGTAACAATGGGCTGGTGAATATAATTCAGCTGGAAAGAAGGGGGGGGAGGGGGAAGGTAAGATGTCCAGGGAAAGCTACCTTCAGAAGGTTCAAAATACTCAAATCCTTATAAAAGGAGCCAGTCATGCTTAGGTTAGATTTTATATCCAGGTTCAAAAATCTATTAACTCTATCTACTCGTTTACTTCTGTTTTCGATGGATTCAGTTTTCTTTCAATTTCCTAAAAGCTCACAATTAAAAATTCTAACCTAGTCTCTGCTAAGTAAGTCCCAGGCAGAAACTCTTAACCCAACTCCAAAGCTGGGCATGAAGGGATCCATGAACCCTCTGAAACTGTATGTAACGCTTTGTGTTTGTGCTTTATTCTTAGGGGGAGCTGTGGGGACTAATCTCTTTTTATACTGCATTTCGACATTCTTACATTTAACAATGGGCTAATTCTCAAAAGAGAGGAAATCCCAGAGTGAAACAGTCTCACTAAATGGGATTTATTTACTAAATAATTGTAAGTTTAAAAATTATCTACAAGGCAATCTCACATATTAGGTAATTCCAAAGCATGAAGCCCTAGCTAAAGATGGTGTTCTAGTGAAACTCATGCATTTGAGCAGAAAATATCTAACAAATGAAGGCGACACCAAGCACAGTAATCTAATGTTAAATGTAAAACTTAACCTCTTCCACGTTTTCACAAGATTTTGCTTAAAAATTACTAACATGCTTGTGGGAGAAAACTAGTTTGACTCATTAATTAACTCAAACTACGATGCCACTTACTTTGATTATAAGAATCACCATCTTTTCCAACTGCAGTTCTAGCTTGTTTAATTATCTGGAATTGTGAGTCCTTATCTGTCAAAAAATCCATAAATACAATATGAATCATCAGTGTCCACAAAATTACCAACTGCTTTCCAACCCAATTTAGACACATAAAGAAACCTTTGAGAATCTTAAGAGAGAAAATACTCAAATCACTGCCTAGGTAATGTGAATGCAGAATCCTTTCAGATCTGTCTAGATCCCAATAAGTAACCAGAGTTCAGGTGGTTCAGAAAACATAATCAGGCACACAGCAGTGGCTGCTACAGATTCTAGAAACCAATTAATACCTAACATTTCTTCAATCCCAGGTAGGTGTTATTCTAAGGTATTACATATATTATATTTAATACTCACAAAAGTGCTATTATCATCACCCTCTTTCTAAATTTTATAAAGAAATTTAGGCAACAAACAGGTTAATAACCTTGCTGAAAGTCCCACATTTGTTAGTGACAAAACCAAGAGTTGAATCAGGGCCTTCTGATTTTAGAGCCCAAGATTTCAACCTATTGGAACACATTTCCATCTTCAGTCCTATCTTCAAACTGTTGCATGGCCAGAGTTTTGTTATAACGGAGAAGAAATGTGTCTGTCCTACTGCACAAAGCTTTGCCAGGTTTTCACTATTAATATAAGCCTGGTCTCTAAATTTCAGATTACAAAAACTAGTTTCACCACACAATTAATCCTACATTCTCTTAAGGTACAAAGTGTACTTAATCATAAAGTTCATTCTTTTGACAATTCAAAAATGAATTATCAATACAGATATATATATAGTAAGGTATTTTAAAATTATCTATTAATACTTACTCAAAGTGATTGAAGGTATCTTTACATTCTCATAGAAAAATTCGGAATTATACATTTCATCCTAAACAGTAAAAAGTAAAATAAAACTTAGTGTTCTTGAGGATTAGATGATTAACTTATTTTAAGATTTGACATAAATCAACAGTAGATTAGTATCATTTAAATATCTCTTGCAATAATTTGTAAAACCATTCTACCCCACAAATGACTATTATTTTATCAGAAAACCTCACACTATAGCTTCTATATATTGTGAATTTATTAATACATGGATCACATGACATATACATAATAAATATACAGTACCTCTTCTTCTCTTGTGTAGCCCAGTTTCCTCAACCTGCATGATACCATGTGCTTTGCTAAAGACGATTTAGGCATGTGATGATTGGAATCATAAGGGCATATCACAACTTCATCCTATAAAAACCAAAGGGAATCAAAGAAAAAAGATACATAATATTTAAAGATTTAAATAATTATACAATTAAATGTTTACTACTTAATTAAGTGGTACTATCCAGTTATGTCCTCTTCTGCAGATTTCTCCCAATACCTGGTTTGAGCATATGTTCATATTAAAAATTTTTTTAAAAACTTCCTCTTACAGCCCCTACTCTATCTCTCCACCCCGTCAAAGCCCAACTTTGAAAAATTTGTTCACATTCACTGCCCCAACAACCTCACCTACCAGTCAGCAGGTCACTAACAACCTTCTTACTATTATAGTCAAAGCACATGTCATAGTCCTTACATGTGAATGCTCAGAAGGTCACAATCCAATTGTCTATTTCCATCATCCTGATTCTTTTCAGGTTCCTTCTACCTGGTCACCTCTAAAGAGGTTTTCCTTGTTCTACCTATCCCCCTTTATTATATTTTTCCAGAAGGACCATATACACCTGGGTTATACATATATATATATATTTTTTAATTTATGGCAACCATCAGCTTGTTCTATGAGTCTGTTTCTGTTTTGTTTATTCATTTGTTTTGATTCTTTTAAAGATTCTACATAAGTGAAGTCCTACGGTATTTGTCTCTCTCTGACTTATTTCACTTAGCATAATTCCCTCAAGGTCCATCCATGTTGTCACAAATGACAGGATTTCCTTCTCTTTTATTAGGGAATAATATTCCATTGTGTATATACACTGCTACCTGACCCCCTTTCAATGTTGGTGTTTCATGTAGATCTAACCAGTAGCCTTCTGCCATTTGATATATACTTGCTGGAAGAACTTATGGCTTCAATTTTCACTATATAGTGATAACTGCCAAAAATCTATTAGGTTGACCAAAAAGTCCATTACATTTTTTCTGCACAATGGCTCTAATAGTGCTTAGTTGTCTTTAACTTCATTGGAAACAATTTTGTTAGACTGATTGTGACAGCTGTCATATCAGCGTGTATTTTTTAAAAAGTTTATCAAAATTGGTGAATTTTTGTGTAGCCATTTTAATATTGAACATGGAAGAAAATACACAACATTTTTGGTATATTGTGCTTTATTATTTCAAGAAAGGTAAAAACGCAACTGAAATGCAAAAAAACAAAACAAAAAAAACACATTTGTGCAGTGTGTGGAGAAGGTGATGTGACTGATAGAATGTGTCAAAAGGGATTTGCCAAGTTTCCTCCTGGAGATTTCTCTCTACTTACTGAACAATGGCTCCATGGTCAGGTAGACCATTGAAGTTGATAGCGATAAAATCGAGACATTAATTGAGAATGATCAATGTTATACCATGCAGGAGATAGCTGACATGCTCAAAATACCCAAATCAATAAAGTTATTGAAAATAAAAAAATGTGTCTTTTATTTTACAGAAACTAAACGGACTTTCTGGCCAACCCAATATATATAAATCAAAGATACTTAACAATACCTCTTGGCAATCAGTTATGTAATTTAAACCTGAAAGAACTATTACAGCATGGTAAACTAGGAAAGAACTTAGAGATCGTAAATTACCCCACATTGGAACACTTTCCTTCCTCCCACACCTTAAAAAAAATCAGAATTTGTCACTCTAATACACT
The DNA here is from genome assembly GCA_039655065.1 of Glossophaga mutica. NCBI lineage: Eukaryota > Metazoa > Chordata > Mammalia > Chiroptera > Phyllostomidae > Glossophaga > Glossophaga mutica. The sequence continues at coordinate 88,901,423 of CM077307.1, read as the reverse complement.
TCCCTACATTTTTCAAAACAATTCTAATGTTCAGAAGAGTTGCTAGTCACCATCTATTAGTGATATCCTTTAATAATCCTAGAATCAGAGGTGTCCTAGTCAGAAGTGCACAATTTTAACGCAGAAAAAGACGGACTGAACTCCCAAGCACTCCCGACACGGAATCTGGTGCAACTGCGGAATCCACGTGACAGATGACAAAGCAAACCGCCAACACCTCTGCTACAAGCACTTTGAGATCCATTCAGGTATTTTCTACATAAACACCAGATCTGCTATTCCCTCCTCACCCAGAGCATTTTCACATTTTCTTTAAACCCGAAGTTCCCCGGTAAGTGCGCCGCACAGGAGATGGGTGAGGAACGCTCCGGGGATCCTCGAGCGCCCAGCCCGGGGCCGGGGAGTCAGAGGCGTTCCCAGCCGGTCCCGGGATCCCCCCGCAGCTCTGTACACGGGCGGGGGCTCCCACGCCCTTCCCTTCGTGGCCCCAGCGTGGATTCCTCCACCGCCAGAGAAGACCGCAGGCCCAGGTCCCCTAAAGGGACCCCGCACTGCTCACCTCTGCCGCGACCTCCTTTCCGGGGTCCAGCTGATCCAGGCTCCAGCCCAGGGACACCGTCACCTCCTCCAGCCTCCGACAGCAGCTCTCCACGAACTGGGACAGCTCCTCCTGCAGCCGCCGCCGTTCCTCCACTGGTGGAGGATCGCCCTCCATGGCCGCACCCCACCCACCAGGAAGAAGCTGCAGAACTGTCGGCGGCCCGCGCGGGCTTCTGGGAGCTATGGGCGGGGTCACTCCTCTGCTTGACTAGAGACGCCTGTAGGGACCCGCCCTGAGCTGTCATTTTGAGAGGTGTTTGTTTTCCTACTTCTTTCAAATATCGCTGCTTTAGTCCCACTGCTCGTGGATTCATTTCCTCCTGGCCTTCCGTGGGTGGCATTACCACCCCCCACATACTTTTTAAAAGAGCAGTTTATATCTAAAGAAAAGTTTAAGGAAGAGTAAGTGAGCATTCGCGTAGCTGTCCGCCTGTTCATTAACTGTTAACATCTGGCCACGTTTGTTTGCTTTCTCCCGCTCTATCCACCTATACAGCCCAACACGCAATTTTTGGTGAATTATTTGAAAGTATTGAATAGGTTGCAGATACTTCACCCCTAAACGTCAGTATAAATCTTTTAAGGATGAGGACATTTACCTACGTGACCACAATAATCGATCAAACCTAAGAAAATTAATCATTTCAAAATATCATCTTAAAGTTCATATTCAAATTTCCCCAGTTGCCCCCCAAATTCCCTATTTTTCCAACTCATGGGCTATAATTGATTATTGTCTATTTTAATCCAGAACACTCTCCCTTACTCTTTTAAAAATTTTTAAGTATATTTTATTGATTATGCTATTACAGTTGTCCCATTTCTCCCCCATCATTCCCCTCCACCCTGCACACCCCCTCCCACCCACATTCCTCCCCTTTAGTTCATGTCCATGTGTCATAAGTTCTTTAGCTTCTACATCTCCCACACTATTCTTGTCCTCCCCCTGTCTATTTTCTACCCACTATCTATGCTACTCATTCTCTGTACCTTTTCCCCTCTCTCCTCCTCCCACTCCCCTGTTGCTAACCCTCCATGTGATCTCCATTTCTGTGGTTCTGTTCCTGTTCTAGTTTGCTTTTGTTTTAGGTGTGGTTGTTAATTTCTGTGAGTTTGCTGTCTTTTCACTGTCATAGTTTTGATCTTCTTTTTCTTAGATAAGTCCCTTTAACATTTCATATAATAAGGGCTTGGTGATGATGAACTCCTTTAACTTGACCTTATCTGAGAAGCACCTTATCTTCCCTTCCATTCTAAATGACAGCTTTGCTGGATAGAGCAATCTTGGATGTAGGTGCTTGCCTTTCAAGACTTCAAATACCTCTTTCCAGGCCCTTCTTGCTTGTAAGGTCTCTTTGGAGAAATCAGCTGACAGTCTGATGGGAACTCCTTTGTAGGTGACTGTCCCTTTATCCCTTGCTGCTTCTAGAATTCTCTCCTTCATTTTAATCTTAGGTAAGGTAATTATGATGTGCCTTGGTGTGTTCCTGCTTGGGTCCAACTTCTTTGGGACTCTCGGAGCTTCCTGGACTTCCTGGTAGTCTATTTCCTTTGCCAGATTGGGGAAGTTCTCCTTTATTATTTGTTCAAATAAGTTTTCCACTTGTTGCTCTTCTTCCTCTTCTGGTACCCCTATAATTTGGATGTTGGGATGTTTAAAGATGTCCTGGAGGTTCCTAAGCCTCTCTTCATTTTTTTGAATTCTTGTTTCTTCCTTCTTTTTTGTTGGTTTGTTTCTTTCTTCCTTCTGGTCCACTCCATTGATTTGAGTCCCAGTTTTCCTCCCATCTCTATTAGTTCCCCATGTGTCTTCCCTCATTTCACGTATTGTAGCCTGCATTTTTTCATCTAATTTGTGAGCAAAATCAACCAATTCTGTGAGCATCCTGATCACCAGGGCTTTGAACTGTGCATCTAGTAGGTTGGCTATCTCTTCATGGCTTAGAGGAATTGGCTCTGGGGATTTCATTTTTTCTCTGATTTGAGCCATTTTTGGTGTTTGTTGTTGTTGTTGTTGTTGTTGTTGTTGTTTTGGTCTGGTTAAGTAGTGAGGGGTGGAGCCTTAGGTGTTCCCCTATGCAGGGCAGCCCAGTCGCTGAGTTGTGACACTCTATGTGGGGGGGGGGGGGTCCGAGAGTGAACAATGGCACTTGTTCTGCTCTCTCTCGGATTCCAGTCCCTTCTGCTGCTTCCCCTTCGCCTGGATTATCTGTGCGCGAATGTGGGACCACCTGGTCAGCTGGCCACGTTGCTCGGCCTCACTGGGTCTGCACAGTTGCTACCCCTGGGGTCCACTAGCTGCTGCCTGTGCACCTGGGGTCTGCCAGCCGCTGCTGCCTGCGTGCCAGGTCCGCACCTCCACTTTTTCTTGCTACCAGTCCGCCCCTCTTACCAGTCTGGATGAATGGTTGTTGGACTTCTGTACAGTTCAATTTTCTATCAGTTCTGTTGTTTTCTTATTTGTAAATATTTGTTGTCCTTAATTTTGGTTGTGAGAGGTGGTACAGTGTGTCCACCTATGCCTCCATCTTGGCCGGAAGTCCCTCCTTTTTAAATTGTCATTGAATTTTGTCAGGAGCCTCAGCAACTAGTCTTGTAGAATGTCCCTCTTTCTGGGTTTGTCAGATTGTTTTTCCTTTATGGTTAGATTCAGTTGAAGCAGTTTTGCAAGGAGATATGTGTACCTCTTTATTACATCTCATAGAGGACATCTACTTTAGATTCTCCATTAGTAATATGAAATTTGATTGCTTGGTAAAAATGGTGGCTGTCTCACTCCATTTTAATAGCACATTGACTCTTGGTAATTGGTAATCTGAGGAGTATCTTGAGGTCATATGAATGTCCTGTTCCCCAATAAACCCATATAATTCTTCACTGAATGTCATTATGTTAGAATTTATAAACGATGATTAATACTATGATAGCTAGCATTCTTACCATAATTCCATTTTATTGTTTTCACTATGGAATCAAGGTTTTTAAGAATTAGATTTAATAATAAATTTTTAAATTCATTATTACTATTCTATTACCATCATAATCCTTATTGATGCTCAAATCATCTCAAATTTGACCTGTGGGAGCCACTTTAAACCAACTGATGACTCTTTGACATGTTCCATTCGTCCTTGAGTACTTACTTCCTTACACTGATAAACCCGTTAATTTCCTCAGATGGTTTTAACTTCCAGAATCTAATCCCTTTTATATTATTTTCATTTTATTCAAGACTGATGCCAAATCTTTACTTCCCTTTGCACTTGTATCCACCAGATAAACAAACATGAAGGAAATTTTTGTGAACAGCTATTTCCAAAGGCAAATAGCACAATTCTCTCACCTACCAAAAAAATAAAATAAAAATGGTGATGAGTATAAAAAGGAAGTACCAGAAAAATACAGAAACAAGCCAGTAACTGCAAGCAGATATGGGTAAGGGATGAGTTCTAGAAGCAGTTTATTCATTCTGCCCACAGCATCTTTAGTCACATTTACCGTTTAGCCCAGCAGCCTGGAAAATGTGACATTATTTGAATGTGAGATGATTTTCACTGGAAAGTTATATATTTTCCTTTTCAGTGGATGTACTGTGCATGTGAACCAAATTAAAACTAGTGCAGGTCAAGAATGTCCTCTCTCCCAGGACACAGCCCTATCTCATCTCAAAGTTTAATGACAGCTTTGGCAGCAGCTTCGAGTACATGCAGTTTCAACCTTAGGAACTGCTTTACACTGCTGTTTGTTCATCTATTTAATCATCACTTTCCTAGAGCATTCTCCTGCCCCATTCTGGGTTAGGCCTCCTAATGGGCTGAACTGCATCATCCCCTGCACCCATCGACCCGAAATGCATGTCTAATCCCTAACCCCCAATGTGACAGTATTTGGAGATAGGGCCTTTAAATGAGGTAATTAAGGGTAAATGAGGTATAAGAGTGGGGCCCTAATGTGATAGGCCTAGTATCCTCATAAAATGAGGAACAGACACCAGAGCTCCTTCCATACCCATCACTGCCCACAGGCCTGGGAGAGTTGTCACCAGAAACCAACCTTGGACTGCAACTTGATCTTGGAATTCTAGCCTCTAGAACTATGAGAAAGTAATTTTAAGCCACCCTGTCTGAGGTATTTTATTATGGCAGCCCAAGCTAACAGTCCCCCAGCTCTAGTATAAGGAATCTCTATTTGTACCAACACAGCATTTATGTTTTCCTTCCTTTCATATTGCAAGGGCTATTTTTGTGCCATGTGTTCCTACCATGGGATCTAGTTTCTGGCACAATGTGCGGCACCAAGAACTCAGTATTTAGTGAATGAAACTAATGGCAAGTCTCCCAGATTGGAAGGTTGGGGGAAAAGGGCAAGAAAAGAGGCAAGACATGAATGTTGTTTTCACCCTAAGTACCAAAAGTCCCAATAATTTGTTATCTTAAGTATGATCTTTTTTGTTCTACACATTAGCATTTACTTTCCTTTTTTTTTCTATCTGTACTATACAATTCACTTGGTTGTATTAAAATATACTACTGACATATGCAAGTTGTCCCACTGAGTGATGCATGTGTATCTTCTGTCCCCATCCACACTGTACAGGCCTGAAGTCAGGGGCCTTCTAAATTCCACTGCATCCTTGTAGGACCTTGCCCAATAGTAGACACAAACTAGGTACTCAGTAACGTTATGTTAATTGAATGACGAATGTCTGAATTTCAAGTTTCTCTTTTGATTGAAGGAATAGGCTTCTATCTCATGGATTCAAAGACAATCCTTTTAGGGGACAAAATGAAATACCATGCATTTTGAGTATACCCAAAATGGAATCTTGGCCACCTCACGCTTTTTAAATGTTATGATGATGACTTCTGCTCATGCTACTTGGTACTCATGGTGCAAAATAAAGTAGAAGTGGGTACTGACCTCTGGCCTGGCCTTCACACAGGCTTATTTCCAAGGACTCTACCTGATACACAACAGGCACGTAAGAAGTGTTGAAAAAACTATCTACAAAGACCAAATTCTAACAAGAATTCAGAACTAAAATGGTTTATAAATGGTCTTTCTTATTATGTATTTCGCAAAAAGCTGCTGCTAAAATGCCCTTGTGTGTACAAACATATTAAGACAAAACACAAAAAATTCCAAAGTCCAAAAGTTTATTGCCAGAATAGCAAACTTCATAGATAGCTTTTTAAAGTACAATGAAAATGACAAGCAAAACAAACAGGAAGCTTTGACCAAGGAAAAGCAAAGATTGCTGTTATCATGAACAGTCAAATTAATACCAAACCAAACAGATACATAAGAGTGTATGGGGGTCATAAAATCCACATTCTAAAACTGAAGGATACTCATTCCAAAATGCTTAAGTTTGGATGGGTTTCTTTTAGCAGGGGATGGGGATGGGAATCTCCTAATACAGAAAGTGGAAATATTTAGATGAGAAACAAAATTACTAAAATATTAACGATCCATTTAGTGTCCATCTCTGAGAACAGAAATCTGTATTACAGGCCAAAAGAAGTTCAAGAAGAATCAATCAAAAATCTAAACACAGAAGAGAAGAGACAAATTCTAAATTCAATTTGTGCTATCATTACAACTGATTACCACTTCATAGACACTACATCCAGTGTATTACATTAGTTGAGGTGGGCTAAGAAGATAAAAAGCCTGAACAGCCTTTACTATTTGATTTCAACTTAGGCTATGTTTCCTTAAGCACAGAAAATCCTATCACTATACTGCAAGCACCAATTTTCTTTCTTATTTAATAAAGTGAAAATTCCTATGAATGAAGTCAAGGTATAGCAACCATTTCCAACTGACTACTAGTGCCCAATAGAGCTACTGCTAAAGGAGTAGGAGTAAGAGTAGGAAGAATTCCCAGTTGCATCAAAGCTTCCTCTCCTCGACCCACTGCGGGACCCACTGCGAGACCCAGAGCGAGAGCCAGACCGGGAGCCAGAGCGGGAGCCTGGGGCAGAAGACACATTATAAGGGCTGGGCAAGCCCTTGGATGAGACAGAGGCGGCTTCCAGAAGGCGCAGGCCAGTGACATCTTCCACCATAGAGCGATTCATAGCATCCTTATAGGATATTTTTAACTTGGTTTTGGGGCAGGTCAGGATTTTGGCATAGCTGCTGATGTCCTGCAGCCTCTGAGCTGCTCGGCCGTCGATGAACCCCTTTCTGATGGCTTCTTCCATGCTTATCCTCCCGTGCACTTCCGGGTCAACTAGGCCTCCGGTGAGGTACTGGAACTCCATGAAGCGCTGACCAGCCTCATAAGGAAGCCATTTCTCCTTCACTGCCTCTGCTGCTGACATCTTCTTTCCCTTCACACCTTCAAAGCCAATGAAGGCTTTCTGGGCAGGCTTTAGCCTGGTGGCCATATCTTGGTCAATCAGACCCTGGGAGAGGGCATCCTGCAGTGACAGCTTCTGACCGGTGGTTGGGTGGATAATGCCACCTGTACAGGCCTGAGCCTCCAGAAGCCTCTGGCCAGTGATGCTATCCACAATGCCCCGCTCAATACCTTCTGCAACGGAGATCTTCTCCAGGTTTTCTGTGTCAAAGATGGCTGCGATAGGGCTCGATTCTTCCAGAGGGTCAGAAAGAGAGCTGCTCTTGATGGTTAAATTCCTGACACTAGATATAGTAGAAATCTTAGTTACTGACTCATGTCGGGAGTTGCTAAAAACATCATCACTGATACTACCACCCATGCCAATGCTGTTGCCAACACCATTTTTCAAGGAGATCATATCAGCAAACTGAGTGAGGCTGAGGCTGCCAGATCGGTACTGATCAAAGAACTTCCTGTCAACAAGGCCCTTGTCAATAGCGTCTTGAATATCGTATTGACTGCCTGTCTTTCTGTCTACCAGGACCACCCTGGTGGAGCCGTCAGATCCAGTGATGGTTATTTCTTCCCACTCACACTCCTGCTCACACAGTTCTTTAAAGGTTTCATAATCAATAAGGCCCTTCTTGTAAGCCTCCTGAACAGACATCTCCTTGTTGGTTTCTGGGTCCACAATGACCACTCTACGCTTCCTCAGGGTATTCTTCTGTGATGTCTGCACCTGTTTCTTCTTTTCTTTCAGAGGCAGGAGACAGAGCCCCGTTTCCTCATCCTTGATGCATCTTTCTTTTAGTTGTAAATAGGTAAGATTTTCTTCAGTGTTTGGATCAAAAAATCCTTTCGTATCATCAGTTGGATCTGAGAGAATCTCACTGAGCTCCTCATTAAAGTAGCCCCTTTTGTATGCAATGTCAACTGGTAATCGATGGCTCTCCTTTGGGTCGATGATCCCACCAGTTGCAATCTGTGCTTCTAATAATCGAATGCCATGGCCCTTCTCGATGAGTTCCTTGTTCATGGCTTGGAACAAAGAGATGATGTTTCCTGTTTCAGGATCATTATACCCAGTGACAGCTCGTTCTGCAGACAAGAGCTTCTCTTTGAACTCAATACCCACCAGACCTCTTTTATAGGCTTCTTCTACTGTTAACCTCAAGTTGCCAACAGGATCCACTATAAAGCCAGTAGCTGCTTGGGCTTCCAGCAACTCCAGAGCAGTACCAGGTCGAACCAAGCCAATTTTCATGGCCTCATAAATGCCAAGCTTCTGTTTTGTGGTCTCATTGTAAATGCCTGCTATGCAGCTTGAACCCTGAAGGAAGTCCTTAATTCTCTCACCAACCTCATCATAAGAAATTCGACCCGATTCCAGCTCATTTACAGTGCTGAGTCCCAATATACCAGAATCTACGAGCTCAGAAACGGTCACAGGTTGTCTGATTCCTTGGAAGGACATACTTCTCTTCTGCACCAACAGCAAGAGCAGACCAGTGTGAGGTTCAATTCTGCACCGTTCTCTCAGCTGCATGTAACTGACCTTCTTCTGCGTGACTGGATCCACAAACTTTTTCTGACTATCTCGGGGGTCATTCAGGGACCGATACAAATCTCTGTCAATCAGCCCACGAGCCAAGGCTGTATCTTTTGGCAAAAAGACGCTGTTTACAGGGTCCACTATCCCCCCTGAAGCAATCTGGGCTTCCAGCAGACGCATTCCGGTTTCTCTATCAATCAAATTTTTCTTGATGGCTTCTGAAAGAGATACTGTCTTGCCTGAAAATGGATCATCGAAACCAGTGATAGCTTTTTCTGCTGCATATATCTGTTGACGGTCATCAAAGTCAATGAGGTCCCGAGCTATTGCACTGTCAACAGTCAGCTTCTCATTCCTATGGGGATCAATTATACCACCTGTAGCTGCCTGGGCCTCCAAAAGCATGACTGCCGATTCTGGGGTGATTAGTTTCTTTCTCTTGGCCTCTACCAAAGAGTACTTTTCCTTAGGGGAAACGGATGCTCCAGCGATAGCTCCTGCACCCCGAAGGAAAGGCTGGATTTCAGAAGCAACTTCTTCCACTGACTTTTTCCCCTTCAGCAGTTTGTCCAAGGTTGTTTTGTCAATCAACTGGCACTCGTAGAGCTGCATCGCCGTCACCTTCTTCCTCAGTCCATCAAACACCAGCTTAGAGGAGTCAACAGTCCATTCATACTCAGTCTGGGTCTCCCGATGGGACCCATATGGGCGCTGTTTGAGTTTGTCAATTTCCCTCTGAAGTCGGGACCGTTCTGTTTCCAACTGTGACTGTGTCTCTCTGGTAGAATCCTCCAACTTTCGCCTGCACCTCTCTTCAATCCTCCTGATCTCTGCTTGGAGTCTTTCAACCTCACTCTTAAGGCTGTTCTTCTCTCTCTCGCTCTTTTCTCTTTCTGACTCTATCTTTCGAATGGCCTCTTCTTTGCGGGAATATTGAGTTTTCCACTGATTCAGGTCATTCTGGATTTGCTGTTTCTCACACTCGAGGTGCTGTTTCACCCTACTTTCTGCATCTAGAGTTGCTTTCATACGGTTCAGCTCATCCTCCAGCCTCTGCAGCCTGATCTTATCTTGCTCCAGAACTTTGATTTTCACCAGAAGGCTCTCTCTTTCCTGCACCACCTGAGTGCACTGACTCTTTGACTCTTGAATCCTATTAGATGCCTAGAATTTAAAAAGAAATGGGGGAAAAAAAAGTTTGGATCATATCACATGACTACCATAATTTAACCTCTTTTCCTACATTTTTAAAAAGAAATACTTGTTTACCTATTTTCCCTTCCTTCATTTTCTCTGACTATAATGCTATTTTGTCATCTTACACATTCATGAAAAAAATTCTGTAGCTATATGTTGCCACTCTGGGAAATGGCTTCATACTTAACTATTTTTTCCATAAAGGGAACTAGGAGAAGTTGTAATCCTATCTTATTCTTAACAGTAATTATGTTTTAAAAAAACACAGGGAGTTCTATTCCAGGTAATTACATCTGCTAGACCTACATCTCACCTTCTGTAGCTATATGTTGGCACTTTGAGAAATGGCTTCATACTTACTATTTTTTTTTTTCCATAAAAGGAACTAGGAGAAGTTGTAGTCCTATCTTATCCTTAATAGTAATTATGTTTTGAAAAAATACAGGGAGTTTATCCCAATTTATACCTGCTATAGCTACATCTCACCTGTTACAGCTATATTAATATGTTTTAAAAAGCAATAAAAATCTTTAAATATATACATACCCCACACCCAGCCCCACACAAATATTGTCTATAGAAGTCAAATGTATTAGAAGTTAAAGAAGTTATTTTTAAATTAGGAGTTAAAAAAAATAAAAGCCAAACAAATAGGGTCATGATCAAGAGAGGAGAACAATGCATGCAGAAAAACTAATGCAAGCAAGAGAGAAGAATGGTTTTAATATTGCATGGAAAATGCCTATGACAAGAATTTGATTTCTAAGAAACTTTAAATTAAAAATGTAGGTAGGAGCTATCTTCTGGAAAATAGAGTGCAACACCAGAGGAAGTGATCTTAGATGTTACAGCCATGCTGAAGTTCTAAAAGCAGGGCCAAACACAGGTTACACACGAATTGGCATGGATGCAGTGACAGAATAGAAGGGCAAAGAGCACTGAAGTTACTTTAAAGCACTTGTCTGGATGACTACAGATAGTTCATAAAAAGAAAAATCAGGCTCTCTACAAGCATTCATCTCAGTAGCAAGAGCACAGTTCAAGTAAGGTGATAATGGAGTGAATTATTTGAGAGACAGTGGAGCTGTGATCAAATATTTGTGAATACCTCTAAAGCCTGCTTTTGGAATTTCTCAATTTCCTGTCTCAAATTTTCCCTCTCTCTCTGTAAATCATTAATCAGCCCCTGCAGTTCCAGGGTCCGGTTGTTGCTGATCTGCAGTTGGCTCCTTAATTCAGAGATGGTTGCACTTTTATCACTGTCTGCTTCACTTCGGCCCCTTCTGAGTTCGTCGTATTCCAGCCTCAGGTTCCGTAGTTCTTCCTCCAACATCAAATGGTCCTTGGTCAAGTTCTCTGTGAGAGACTGGAGCCTCTCGATTTCTATTTTGCTTTCATTTAAGCTTCTGCTTTTATCTTCTATCAGCTTCTGGAAATGCTCATTCCTCAAGTGAGCCTGTTTGACATTTTCTTGTTCCTGGAGCAACTGTCGCTGCAGGGCCTCTACCTCCACGGAGAGCCTCCTCAGCTCTTCCTGGGTCCTCTGCTTCTCCCTCAGGTGGCCGTCCAGCACGTCCCTCTGCTGCCGGAGGTCATCCTCACTCCTTTTCTTAACAATGGATGTCTGTTCCAGTTGCTGGGTCAAGTTGGTGATTTTTATTGCTTGTTCCTTCAAAGACCTCCTCATGCCTTCCAGCTCCTCCTCCAGTTGCTTCCTCTTAGAGGAGTCTTCTGAGGCTGTCCTCTTCAGCCGATTCAGCTCCTCTTCCACTATCTGCTTCTGTAGCTGCAAGTCTTTCAGAGAATTCTGGAATCTTGTGATGTCCTGCTCCTTCACAGTCCTCTCCTGGGAAATCCTTTCATAGTCAATTCTCAGGCGCGTTAGTTCTTTCTCCTGAACCTTCAATTTGCTTATTGTCTCTGTTGCACTGTTATTTGCTTTCTGCAGATCATACTGGGCCCTTTGTAATTTAGCCTTTTCATCTTCCAGGCATTTGCGTTCATTTGTTTCTGATTCTACAAGTTGTTTTAACCTTTCTATCTCCTTGTTTTTGTCTTGGATCGTCATGGCAGCATCATCAAGAGACTGCTTATATCTCAGGCTCTCCTCTGCTCGCATCTGAGTGACCTGTCTCAGCTCAACCTCCAGCTGCTGCTTTCTCTGAGACGCCTCCAAACCAGTGGCCTTCTGCTGTTGGATGTTCTCTTCGACCCTCCGGAGATTCTCTGTGGTCTGGGCTAAAGTGTTCTTCAACCTCTTTATTTCTTCACACAGGTTCCTGTTTTCTCTGGTGAGGTTATCTATCTGAGCTCGGTAGCCACTGGTGTCTTCTTCCTTCTGCATGGTGAGCTGGTGGATGGTCGTCTTGGTGATGTTTATCTCTGTCTCAAACTGGTTTTTTAAGCTAATGATTTCCTCATCGTAATTGTTTCTTACCTTAGCCAGTTCATTTTCATACTCCCAGCGGCGCTTGGCCTCCTCCTGAAAGTCAGCTTTGAGTCTTTCAATCTCCTTATTTTTGTCCTGAATAGTCTTTGCAGCCTCCTCCAGGGACTGTTTGTGTCTTGCATTGTCCTCAGAGCGCTGCTGGATTACCTGCTTAAGCTCCATCTCCAGATGTTGCTTCTTTTGCATCATCTCAGAGCCACAGGCTTTTTGCTGAAGGGCATCTTCTTCAGCCCGCCTTCGATGCTCAGTGGTCTGTAGGATGCTGTCATTCAGCCTGACGACTTCATCCTTCAGATCTCGATTTTCCCTTGAGAGTCTTTCAAGCTGGTTTCTAAGATTTTTGGAATCATCCTCCTTTTGCATGGATATCTCCTTGATGGTGGTCTTCGTAATGTTAATCTCTGTTTCAAACTTGTTCCTTAAATTACTGATCTCCTCATTATAGTGGTTTCTTACCTTTGCCAGCTCATTTTCATATTCTCTCTTCCGGGCACTCTCCTCCTGCAGAAGAATCCTCATTCTTTCTATCTCGCACTCCTTCTCTTTGATGGCTTTTTCAGACTCTATTTTTTGCCAACCCAGGCTCTCCTTTTCACATTGCCTGGCTTTCTGCAGTTGGTCATAGTCACTCTTCTGTTGATCTAATCTGTCTTCCACGGCCTTTCTTCTTCTCTTTTCATCTTCAATTTCGTAAGTTAGTCTGGTGATCTTCTCATTGAGTTCCTTTATTTGGCCATAGCACCTGTCTAGATTTTGCTTCGCTGCCTTTCCATCCAGTTCAGCTTGTCTCTTTAGTTCCTCCAGGCTCACAAGCTTTGCTTTGGCCTGGGAACACTCTGTCTGGTATTTCTGCAGGTTCTGATCCAGGAATTTGTTCTTATTGCAGTTTTCAGAGTTGGCATCCCGGGCCAGTTTGAGCTCTTCTTCCAAAACTTCAATCTTGGTATTTTTCAGCTATAAAAGTAAAATCAGAAATACATTGAAACAAAAACACCTCATATCATGAGAAAGAAGCAGTACTTTTCCCCTCCCAGACCAATGTACATTCTCATTTCTCTTTACCCGCTCGCAAACATACACATATACAAGCACACATGAGCACACACAGCACCCACAAAGAGTAGTATAAGACAAAAATGACTTGACAAAAATTAAACAAATCTGTATTTTTCTCATAATTCTTCTACCAACTGCTTCTTATCTTATGATCTTATCAAATGATATACATTTGAGTTTCAGCCTCTCCATCTGTAAATGAGGTCATTTCTTTCAAGATCAAAAGCTTATGATTTTATAAATGATGTTTTTTTATTTCAAGGTATAAAATAAGTTGTCATCTATACTCAATTCAAGTATTTGAAGTAAGGAGTAAATTAAACAATTGCTCAACATGAAAAAATTCAAATACAGCTCACCTAGGATGTTCTTAGGCTTAATTTAATACAAAGAAATAAAGCAAATTCCTTGACCAAATTATAAATAAAATTACTGGTTTTGGACAAGGTATAATATAGCTACAATTTTGGAAACATTACCTAAGGCATTTTAATCAGTATACTGGAGCATAGGACTAACACCAGGCTTATAACAAACTGTGTTATACTAATTGAGTGGAGAAAACATAGTTTAACCAGTAAGTATGCCCAAATCCATGTTATAATGAGGCAATAACAGTAAGTTCTAGTCTATTTTTTGATGCTTCAAGAAAAATAAATAAATTACCTTCAGATCTTCGAAACTCTTCAGCATCTCACTCAAGAATCTGTAATAGTCTCCAGACTTTGTAAGTAGTTCTATGTATCGAGAATGCACATCCGCAGCCTTGGAGAAAAGGAGGGAAAGAAGAAAAAAAAAAAGGTATTACATTCCAAAAAAAGTCGTATGCAAATTGACCAATTTTGTTTCCTAGAATAATGAAATAGTAAAATTATAATTCAAAGAGTGAATTCCCTTCTTTCATGTGTAGTAATGCCAAATTCTAGCAGTACATCAAAATAAAGACCTAAAACATTATATTCCATCCTCATGACTTCAGGACATTTCCCTTAAGACTCCTGACAGGTGATGTTCTGAAATCTTTGGGAAAAAGTTATCTTTTAAAAATCTACAAGGTATTTTTTACTTTAAAAGTATCCCTCATTAAATCCAGCATTTAAGCCTAATTTCCGCAAAGATTCTAATATATGGACAACAGATTGAGACATCTACTGATCATTTCCTAAAATGCATCACATATTGATGACTCACACTAGAAGGAGCATAACCTACTATTGGGTCTTTCTGAGATGATATTCTATAATACGGGATGGGTTTAGGGACTGTTGGTAAGACAGGAAGAGGATAGGTAAAAAGAGGCAGAAGGAAGGGCAGGCCTCAAGAGATATGTAATGACATAAATACCTCTTGCAGAATCACCCCTGAGGGAGACTGAACCATGGTCCTCTTAATAGGTATGTTCAGTAGAGTTTCCAGTCCTGAGGTGTATGATGCCAGCTGGAGTTCATAATCCTGCAGAATAATCGAGTTTAAGAAAAACATACTTAGTGAACTTAAAAGGAGTTACTCACAGCTACAATTCCACAGTTTCAAATCATCAAACTACATTCCTAAACCAAAGGCTCTCACTGTACAGCTAGCACCCAAGTAGCAAATATTGCATTACTAAGCCAAGCAGTACATCTTTCCATGCTAACTGGAAAGTTCTGCACGTGCCACCGGTCTAAAGAATGAAGACCAGTTTGTCCCCAAAGATACTGCCCATGTGAATGAATTCAAGTTAATGGATGATAAATTTTTATGGTTTTCTCAGGAAAGAATATATGAAATCCATAATTGCTATCCTCGAGAAGTTTTTAATCTTGAAAGTGAGTCAGAAAATAATGCAGTTAGTAATATTCTTGATAAAATACCAACATTCTTTATAAAACCAGCATACCTTAATTGAATTTGCGCAAAGTTCGGCAACTTTCTGTACTTCTTCTGCTTTGTCTCGTTTGCCAGAAATTTCATTATGCAAGTTCTATATAAAAAATATTATTTACAAGTGTTAAAGTGTATACATATTTTAAAATAAATGCTATTTTACTCTCTAACCACTGTTGTATTTTTTTTCTCTCAGTTTATTACTACATGTACTGACCTCACATTCTCACAGTTCAACCTTAAGAGATGTGCGTATGCTCTATTCAGATTATCTACCTAAAAGGTTACTTTCTAGTCAGAATTCTTTTCTGGTCCTTTTACCTCAATTTATAAAAATACTTTAGTACATTACATTATTTCTATATTCATAATTGCATTTGTTTCTCTCTGGGCACCCTTTAAGCATTCATGAAATAGGTTTGTAATATTAATCATTTCAAACCTAGACACTAGTATGGAAACCAAAGGAAAATACAGCTTACACCTAAATAATTTTGAAACAGATAGCAAGTTGATTTTTACCTTCTGCTCATTCAAAAATCTCATGATTGTGTTGGAATCTCCAAACTTCATGGACTCTAAGGAATCCTGGCGGCGTTTGGCCTCGTAGAGCCACTTGCAGAAAGCCTGATAGTTATCACGGTAATTCCTCAGTTGCTTGATTTGTTTCTCCAGGTCCCATAATCTAGGGAAAACACAGATAAAATTATTAAAATTGTTAAAGCGCTGCTATTGTCCCTCAACGTATTTAACACAAAGATACCATATGACCAAGCAATTCCACTTGGCATATACCTAAGAGAAATGAAAACATACATCCATACACAAACTTATACATGAATGTTTACAGCAGTTTTTTCACCATAGTCAAAAAATGGAAACAACCCAAATATCCATCAGCTGATGAAAAGATAAAAAAATGTAGTATATATTCATACGTAAAATATTGTTCAGCCATAAAAAGGAATGGAGTACTGATACATGCAATACCACGTATGAACCTCGAAAACACCATGCTGAGTGAAAAAGCCAGTTACAAATGACCGTGTATTGTATGATTCCATTTATATGAAATATCAAGAACAGGCAAATCTATACAGAGAGAAGGCTGGGAGGTAGTGATGGCTAGTGGGTACAGGGTTTCTTTTGCGGGTTGATGAAAATGTTCTGAGCTCAGATTGTGGTGACAGTTACACAATTCTGAATATACTCAAAACCACTGAATTGTACACATTAAATGAGTAAATCGTATGACGTGAATTACATATCAATAAAAACATTTTTAAAAAGCAATGCTAGTAAAATGAACTACAAGCAACATTCAGGAAATATTTTTAAACCCTCATGTGCAGTAAGGCATTTCTTTCATTAAGATTTAATTTTTCACAAACTTTTTACTGAAAAAGCATCTACTTCCTCCAACAGTCATGATAAGAGCTTGTTTATAGGGCGCAAAGAGCATGATCAATGTCTTCTAGTATTTCTCGAAGAACCTGGTTGGCATCTGGCATGAGTAGATCAAGCTTGGCTATTGTGACGCACTGTCATTCCATTTCCAACAGCGCACCCTTTAGGCAGTCCATAAATAGAACACCTGTACTGACTAACTTACAAAACAGAACCATTCTTTTTTTATACTGATTATTTCAAGTGACGTTATCTTAGGAACAAACAAACGGGGAGAAAGTGTGGGAGAGGTCGGCATACCTATAGTCTATCTGTTTGTCTATTCTCTGCCAGCGATCTGTCAGCTGCGTTACTTTTACACTGAACTTGCCCAGATCCAGGTCATAAAGTGGATATTGCTGTGAAGTCTGGGAGTAGATCTGCTGGGCTTTCTGCAGTTCTGTCTTCATGGTGGCCAACAATGACTTCTTCAGGTTCAAGTCATTTTTAATTTTCTGTCACCAGAGGAAAAAAGAATACAAATTCATCTCATCTCCTACTTCATTCCTCACTGCAAATCACCAAACTATAAAAAATGTCTAAAACTCTTTAGATTGTTCATATTTTTAAGTCATAATCAATTCAGGAAAATATATTTACTGATTGCATTTCCCAATATTTGTGCCAATGATTTAGTTCCTTGTGCTACCCCGTTTAAAAAAATGAAATATGTAAATTAATTTCAGAAATGCTAAATATTACACTCCATTCCACTCCTGAATAATTATGACATATTAATGTATTAATGGTTCTGAGGAGTCCTACAGTAAAGAAACCAGTTTAACTACATTTAACGAAGCATTCCTCAGACTAGTCTCACCACAAATTACTTTCTCACATAGTTCCTACTAACACACTCTGGAAAACAGTGCACTAAAGATAATTAATACCAACACGTGTGGTCAATGAAATCTGGTAATCCTTAAAACTCATGAAAATTTAGTGAAGCTTTATCGTTGGGGATTGAGTCCTGAATCACCTCCCATAAACTGGCCACTGTTACATCCCTTCATACTACCTTCAGTCCACAGCGGTATGCCTCCACCTTGTCCAGATCCAGGTAGACAGTTTCTTCTTCAGTGAGTCTGGCTTCATAAACCTTTAACATGTCCTCTGTCTGGAGAATGGCCTGGAGTAGTGCTCGCACTGAACATAAGCTGTAAGGAGCAAAAGAGGCAAACAGTACTACTGGTAACTTCATTAAACTCTGAACATCTGGCTCCTGCCACTATTAGTGAAAGAGAACAATATGAAAGCAAATCTTTTATTTTGCATCATTTATAAGCTGAAGGAGCAATACATTCTCACCACCCCCATGCTTCAGACCATTGTTTTGCACTAGCTGGAGAATTCCAAGTCCTGGCCCTTAAGTATACCTTAAATGTAACACATCCTAGATCTGAAAACAGTGGAATTAACATCCTTATCTAGAGGACCCTCCCTCAAAAGCACAGAAGACTATTAAGCCTCAAGTGGAACAGAAATTGTAAGGCAACAGATTCAGCAAGCCAAGCATATAAAGCAGACAATATGTTGTATTGTCTGACAAAATAAAGCTTGAGCAAAGCAAAAGGTCTGAGATAAGCATTAGTTGTGATTACCTATTTAAGTAGCCATCTGTAACACCGTTGATATTTTCCAGTTTCTGAAACAGCCCAAATATCTCATTCTGTAAATAGCAATATTTTTCCGAACCTCTGAAGTTAGCCAGCATATCTTTAAGCTGGTTGAGAACTTCAGCGATTGCTTGAGAATCATTCTGCACACTCTGTCAAAAAAGAAGGCAAGCTCTTTCAATTTAGCTGTGTGATTCTTGTGATCATTTTCATCTTTAAAAAGTTCACTAAATGTAAAGGATTCGAGAAAAAGACTGACTTGACCTTTCCCTTCCTTCTTCAGTGAGGTCCTGTCAGCACTGTGTAACTGTGACCCCTTATTTATTTAGAATTTAGACTTTGGATATTGCAAAGTAGTGTCCAGCTGTGACTGGGCAGAGAACATTGCTCAGCTTCAAGCTAAAACACCTGGACTGTGGTCCCAGCTCCATCAGTGGGTTTGAGTTTTTACTCCACCAGCCAACTCTCTCAGTGCCAGTTTCCTGTCCACAAATAAAGATAATTCCACCTGTCTAGTCCCTATCATGGGTTGTTTTAGGCAGAAGCCAAATTAATGTTTGTGAAAACTTCTGAAACGAACACAGTACTATATGGCACAAAGGAAAAGCACTGTAGCCTGATTCTGCAACCCACAAATGCACAGGAAAGGTGGCTTAATCCCCAGCCTGATGAACATCTACAAATTTGGAAGCAGGAGAAAGAAAAAAAAAATCATACCAGAAATCTGTTTTATCAAAAATTAATGTTTCTTGCCTACGAATATGTAAACCAAGTGGGGTGTTTTGTTGTTGTTGTTAGGTTGCTGATAAATATAAACATATCTGGAATCAGGCAAAATATTAATGGATACCTACCTTTAGCTCATTTATTTTCAAGGTGATATGGTGAGAAGACCCTTGGTCTGCCAGAAGGATGTTTTTAAGAGCCATCCTCCCCTCACAAAGTTCCATCTGCCTACGAATCTTCTGGAGCTCCATCAGCATCCACGTTTCCTGCTTGTCATTTTCTCTGTTGGTTTCAATTACTTTATTATGGTTGACATCTTGGCAAGAACCAACATGAGTGATTTCAGTTGTGCTTACTGTAAAAATACGTTTGGACAACAAAAATCAGAGAATTCCTAGTTAGACGGGTGCTAGGCCTCAAAAAAAAAAAAAAAAGCAGCAAAAGCTATACTTCATAAAGGTATTCTACTTCATTTGTTTTGATTCTGAAAATTTAGCATGTAAATGAATTTTAATGTATTATTTTTCAAAGAAATGATTCTGAAACTAGTTTTATGCCTACTACTTTCTTTTGAAAACTGCACGTATGGTTGATGCAGAGAGAAAGATGCTCCAAACCAACCTGTCTGGTGCTGATGGTGGCCAGGGAGCTGAATGACCAGTGTCTGGTAGTGCTTCTGGGCATCCGTGAACTGAGTCTGCATTTTCCGCTTGTCGTCATCTCCAAACATCTCTGAGCCTTGGCTGTTTGTGATGAACTCTTGGTAATGGGACTCAAGGTCAGTTAGTGTCTTCTGGTAATCTTCCTTCCGCATTGTTCTCAGCTGGAAACAAATCAGGTAGAAGTGATATATGGCTCCTCCCACAGTGCGACCAAGAAAAAGTCTGCTGAAAAACACCCTGTGCAAAATGGGGCTGGTGGCATCACTCATCACAGCCCATTAAGATAGAAAAGGTCTTTGAGGGTGTGGAGATTGCTCCTAAGAAGCATATCAGAGGTTGCTGATTTTTTTTCTCTACATAACTTTATTTTTCAAAGGGAATATTATTCAGAAGCCCCAAATGTGAAGCAAGTCACAGCAAGGCTGTTCTGACTAAAAAAAAGAAAAGGTTATGTTGAGCCAAAAATTGCCCATTTCACGCCCCTCTGCGCACTGCCATCCCAGTCATCCCGAGAGGATCCCAGCACCTGGGATTCTCAGACCCCAATTTGAACATCATTGATCTTGAGTAACTAGAGCTTTGATGTTCTTCCAAGAATTCTATTCCAATGTTTACTTCTGTGATAGCCAGTCAATAACTGATGATCTAACTTCATTACACCTAAGAGGAGTAGGATCCAGAATATTAAAGGACCATGTTGCTTTTCCATGGGTACGATTAGTTTGTCAGGTAATTTTAATGAGTCTTGTACCCAGCCACACATGAATTCCTCCCATTGTATATTGCACAGACCAGAACCTCTATGGCAGGCTGAGCTGATTCTCTCAATGAGCTACAATAGCATTAGCTGCATCACTAGAAAGTCTGACTGGTAGAGACACGCACTGTGGGGAGTAGCTTGGTGCCTCTTCCAGGCAGCCTGGATGGTCCTGGGGACATACCTTGGCAATAGTCATGGCCCTGATTTTCTCGATGTCAATCATGCAATAGTGCCAGGACACCAGGCTCTTCATGTTGATGTAGAGCTGGTTCCACAGAGCCCAGATGGCTTCATAGTATTGCTCAATCCTAGGAAGCACAAGGGGAAAACATGCTGAGCCTGGTTTTCAAATTGGGACCCACATGGGAAACTTGGCTGTGCGTACAGGACTGCATGAAAAACTACAGAACTAACAGAGTAACAGGTGAATGTATTATTTTGAAAACATTCAACACTGCAATGCATTCGGCCTAATTTACCCTCCAAAAGTGCATTCTCAATAATCTTTAGTATAGATAGTGTGAATCATTTTGATCAGAATACATGGTAAGATTTTTGGTGTACACTGTTTGCAAAACACATGTCGTTACTGACGGAGGTCTGACACTGGGTGAGACTACAGGGAGAGCACAGTCACGGCACGCTGATGGCTGCCGGAGTCTGGAAATTACGCTGCGCTTCCTATTCTGAGGGTGCTGAAGATTTCCACAACTAGTGGTTTACAAGAATCTGCCATGGACAATTTTTAAAATGAATGTTCCATCTATCGATGAGTGACTATTGATCTTAAGTGCATTTTATATTTGCAGCTACATTCGAAATTACTGATTATCTAAGAAGGGAAGAGCTTTGGAACAATGCCTTTTAAATATATGACAATGACATACCCCAGTCCTGTTATAGTCAGATGTTATTTTTTATCCTCCCACAATAACTATAGTATCTTCAACACAAAATTGTAAGACAATGTAAGGAGACCTTCATGAGGTTCTTTTGGGAGGATGGAATTACAGCAGCAAGTGTTGTGTCTGAGTTTTTTGTATAGGCATTTGCCCATTTCTCCCCACTCTCATTCATGTCACGGCTCCGAGGAACTTCAGCAACTTACTTGCCAGCGAGGTCCACAGCCAGAGGATTCGGAGGAGGAATAATCAGACTGACAGAGGGTACGAGCATGTCCACGCCTCCTGGGCCCGTCACGTACCACTTGCTGCGCTCATTGTTGTCCTTCAGGATGCACTCATCGCCTTTGTGCACGATTTTCTGTAAGGCAAGCAACAGTGGGTTTTGGCTTTATTCATGAGTACACATTTTCATCTTCTTTCTCAAAGACAGAAACAGAGATGGAAATGTACAAACTATTTGAGCTTTTACCTTAATAATTTCTCATCAAATAAAGATAATCTTTACACAATCGAACCACACTGATGCTTTACATAATACCTGTGAGCCTGAAAGGTGTGTATAAAGTGAATTAGGTGAAATAATTTTCCAAAGATAGTCTGAGGAACCCATTAATAAAGTGAGAAATCCTTTTGTAAAAGCAGTGACTCACCACACGGCTTTTCTTTGTGACTTAATGTTTTATGTATTAGATTTTAGTGTGTGAGCATCACTTGTCTCATTCATTTGTTCATAAAAATTTTTAAATAAAAAAATTCTGGTATCGAGTCCTCAGAAAAAGAACTTTCTAAATTTACTCCAACATCTAAATGGCTTCTTTTCTAAGGTAACTCTATATAGCTTCTTAAAATGGATACTTAAAATATGACAACTATCTTAACTGGTGAAATGTAACAAACTTCAGTCTCTATTTTAACTTACTTTTCACTTTGTATTTACCACAGAGCCCGGATAAGTGATACATACACTCGATGCTGCATAAAATCTGCACTGACATTGACTTCATAGGCAGCAGAAAGGTCACAGGCTTCATTTCTTTTATGTTAGAAGTTTAAAGATAAAAGTGATCACAGACAAGTAAGTTTTGCGCATTAGAGGGAAAAAAGTATGAAGACTTAGAACAGTTTAAAAATGAGCCCTGTTTCACCACTGACAACTGTCATGGGATTCAGGACAAGCAGCTGCTCATTCAGCACTTGCTGCTTTGTACACAAAAGAAAGACCTTTACCATGGTGCTCACAGAAGCCTACGTTAGATCCTGCTCTTTTGACAAAAATCTATGTGTAGAGGAAGGGAAACCTTTGGTATTGCTCTGCGTAGGTGAGCACCCACCTGGTCTTGCTTATAGTCACACAGAGCCCTGAGAATAATGGGTTTATTGCTTCTGTAGTCTGGGTTACGTGGCTTCAGCTGCACAATCTTCTTAGACTTGTTCACCAAGTTCTGCACCTGACGCTTGTATTCATGGATTTTCTCTCGTTCTTTCTGCAATTGCAAATAAACATCATACTTTAACAGATACTTTGAATTTTTATAATTTCCTCAAATAACATTAATGTAGCTGCTATAACATTACAAATGAGATATTGCTATAGTTGTATTTGCTGTAAAAAGGCAGAAAGTCATCTATCTTCAGAGACTATGGGAACCTTTCATAATAAGTGACTCCAGAAGCTACGCAGCCATGAATTAAGTGGGCTGGAAAGAACATCACTGTGTAAAGGACATTGATAGAATCTGAAGTATGTTTTTCCAAAGGAATTTCCATGTTATTCTCTCTGTTTTGTTTTGAGCAATAGTAATTATGTTAGCAAAAGCAATTTCCAACAGTAGCTGAGCCTGTAAAGAAATTTATTTTTGGCTTTTCTCAAAATATGAGAAAATGCTGTATGAGCTTTGGGCGCACGTTGTAATATACAGCAGTGCCAATCAGCAGTCTGTGCTGCGCTGCTCGGGGGCATTTACCCCCCTGTGCAAGGCTGCCCAAGGCCTAGGTCAGAGATGATACCTCCAGGTCCTTGATCTGGTCCAGCAGGCGCTGCAGGGGCATGTTCTTGTCACAGGGGTACTTCTTCCTGATGGAGTCTTGAAGGCCCTTCAGGTAGGCTTCTGTCGATTGGGCCTCTTCAAAAAACTATTAAGAATGACAGTGATCGCGTGGTCAACGAAAATCAACTCAATGAGCAATATCACCTACTATTTCTATTTCAAAGACTGTCTTCCCTAAGAGTCTATTTGATAGGCGGCTAAAGAAAAGATTAGAGCAGATAGTACATTAACCTACCAATGTGTTCCTCTAAACTAAAAACCAAAAAACAGTACTTAGGCAATACTTTGAAGATTGTTTTCAGTACTTTTTAAAACATCTAAAAGATAAGGAATTAAGGCCTAAAAGATAATGAAATTATTAAGTATAAAAACCTGAAAGTAGGCAGCATTTTCTTTGAGATGAACATCGATGCATTTGGTGATCTGAAGAATCCAGCTCCACTGTGTCTGGAGAGTATCCATGTATGCCTGAAACACGGAAACATCGGCTGTGTCACCGCCGCTCAGGCACAGAGAGGCAGGCATCTATTCTTTGATAGATATGTGAGCCTAAATGAAGCTATGAAATAGGTTTTATCTAATTCCACATCAAGCAAACTTTTTTCCAAATATTAAAAACAGAATTTTCCAACAGGGAACTCTTGATATAGTAGAAATTAAACTTTTAAAACCAGTTTTAACAAATACATACCATTAGGAGTATCACTCAAAATATTCACCCAAATGGCATAGCTACTGACAGATCCAAACAGATACTGGGACAGTCCTGGAACAGGGTCCCCCACTGCACCAAGGCCTGTTCCTAGATTCTAGGGGGTCCAAGACACCCATGTGGAGGGCTTGAGGGGCTTAAGGCAATGACTCTTCCTAACTGATATGGATATATTCACATTTTTTTTTTTTAACAACCAGTGTGACCATACCAATGCTAACAGCTAATGCACAGCCAATAGATGGCAGTCTGAGACAAAGGTCAGAAAACTACAGCCCCAGGGACCACACCTGGCCCCACTGCCTGCATTTATAGATGAAAGTTTACTGGAACATGGTCACGCTCATTCGTTTACATATTGCTATGGTTGTTTTCACACTGCAATGGCAGGGTTAAATAATTTCAACAGAGACCAGATGGCCAGCAAACCTAAAATATTATTTGGTCCTTTCCAGAAAAAGACTATCAGGCCCTCATCTAGGGTATTGATTCCAAAATATAAAATAAACTTGTCATGGCTTTATGATGGGCAGAAATCATTCATTTATATAGGCTTTATGAAAAGTTTCCCTTTTTTTCCTAATAAAAATGTAAATCTTATGCAGCCTACCTCAATTTTGTCTGAAGCTGGATGCTGATTGAGGACAAGCTGGTCACTTTCTTGTTTAAGCTTATTGAGCTCCTTTTCTTTAACTTCCAGTTGACTCATGCGTATCTGTGAATGAAGGAAAAACAAACCCTTCAGAGTCAGTCACCACTGACCTTCCAGCATTTCCATCACTGGATATAAATACAAAACTGTACTTAGGAAATGGACAATGCCCAGGAATATTGTTATGTTTTCCTCATCCTCAAGAATCCTAGCTTTTTTTTTTTTTTTTTTTTTTTTTGCCCTGGCCAAGTAGCTCAGTTAGTTATAGTGCCATCCTGACATGCCAAGGTTGTGGATCTGATCCCTGGTCAGGGCATATACTAGAAGCAACCAGTAAATGGATAAATAAATGGAACAAAAATTCAAGGTTTTTCTTTCTTTCTCCTCACTCACCCCCCAAGATCAATAAAAAATAAAAATAGGGAAAAGAAACCTTTATTAAAAAAAAAAAAGAATCCTAACATTCTTTAGATGGAAAAGAATGTTTGAGATCTTCTAATATGTGGCTGATGCTGGTTTTCATGACCATTTGCTGATGCTAGAAGGTAAGGTTTTTCATGACCATTTTTATATAGGCTGAATTATAATTGGCTAATTATTACAAGTCCATCGACACCTACCTCCTAGGCCTCTAAAGTGACAGCCTCAAGGCAAGCATTTACAAAGGGGGGGCCAAGCTTACGGAGAAAGCCTCTTGTTTCTGAGCAATGTTGGTATTCTTGTCACTCCAATCAAAGAGCAGCTCCTCCTCCTCGCAGTCATTGATCCACATGATCTCTCGGTAGGCGGCCAGGATGATGTTCTGCAGCTGTCGCAGGTGTTCCATTCTCTCAGAGGAAGCTTTCTGCACAAGACATTCAAAAGCAGCATTAGGATAACAATATGCAGATTAATGGTATTCTCTACAGATTCCACAGATACACCCATGTGACCCCTTTTACCAAAAAAAAAAAAAAAAAAAAAAAAAAGCACAAGAATCAGTAAAATGTTAACCTCTTACATTCACTGACCATCTGGTATGGGACTCATCCGAACTTACGATGAATAAGGGAGCAATTTTAGGTTTGGTGAAACAGCCTAATCCAGAAGGGTCTGGACTCAGATACTGATGTTTGAGTTCAATAACTAGTTTTAGACTATAAAGGGGAAATGGGATTCTTAAAAAGATAAAGCAAGCTTTCTCTGCCTTCTCCCATGCCCCAAAAATTCAAGGTGCCATCAGTCAAATCCTAACAGGAAACTGTTGTGTCACGAGTAGCCACATTATTTAAAAAGTAGCACTGCCAATAAGAAAATATTGAAAAAGTAAAGATGGGGCAATACAAAATAGGCAGAAGAATGAAAATATCACTTCTTGTAAGTAACTGGTTCGGAATTTATCATAAAATGGTCTGGTAAATCCCTATCTACCTCATAAAAAGACTGCAATTCACAAATGGAAAAGCTTTATTGCTTTAACTGCAAGTATTTAATGAGTGCTATTGATGTGACACTTAATTTGCAAACAGAACAGCACTCAGTACTGTCTTCAGAAAAACATCTTTTAAAATTCAGTTCTGAAGGAAACTTCAGCAAAAATAAAATTAGCATCTCCAAGCCCCTGAGCATATTTCCAGGTACTTGCAGAGTCATCAGGTGGAACAGAGTCATCAGGCGGAACACCCAGCAGGTGCCTTACCCCAAGGTGGCGCTCCAGAGTTATGGAGCTGAACTGAACGTGGAGACTTCAGAAATAAATTGGCTTACCAGCAAGCTTTCATACTCCCCCTCCAACTGGTAAATGGCAGCTTTCTCACGCTAGAAGGTGACAAACAGCAGATAATAATTTCATTCCCCTTGTGGTTTTTGCAGAAAAACAACAGCCCCTCTAAACCCCCTTTTTGTCAGATACTGATTTCATACTCTTTGTGAGAAAGACTATTTTCCCTAGGAAATCTTTCACTCACAGGGACCTCCCCCCCGCCCCCCCCCCCCCGCCCGCACCCCCCCTCTTCCCGGTCTGAAGGCAAACCCTCACTGGCCTGGTGGTGCCATCTCCACAAGTGAAGGCCTGATCACTGCCACGGACAGACTCACTTGTTACAAAATTGTGAAAGTTTGAAAATATGATTTCGGACTCCCTAGCTAGGTCTTAGGGAAAATCGGTCAGATAGTCAAGTGGACAAAAGTTAAGGTAAAAAAGAAAGCCAGAAGAAGAAGGGAGATGAGAAGCTCTGTTATAAGTTTTTTGTTTTTTTTTTTAAAGTATAGATATCTGGGAAGAACTGAGCACTTAAAATCGGATGAATATTTTATGTTGTAATTCTCTACCCAGTTTCAAGTCAGTCTTTTCAGCAAAGGAAAGGTATCAGGAAGAGACCTAATTTTCCCCAGTAGAGATGTATTTTAATTACCACATAGAAAAGAATTCACCAAGGACATAAAATGGTATAACTGTCAGATTTTCTATTTGAAGGAGTGCTCTGAATTCTGTAGAAAACAACCACTCCCCCAAATACTCATTTACATACTACACACAAATGAGTGTTTGTTCTTAGCCTGTTTAACTGCCCCCACCCAGTGCTAACATAATCTCCAGTAGATCTATTGAATTCTACTTCCCCATTTATGAAATGGGATTTTTAAAAATTTCCAGTCATTTGGGAAAGTAATCACAGACAAATGTCTCAGACAAAACTCTTTGGGACCAAGTAATTATACAACCCTTCACTATGCTTTTTGGAGACTCTAAAATGAAACACTTCAAAGTACCAAGTCGGCTTTCATTTTGTCCAGCTGCCAGTGGTATTCCTCAATGGCATTGTGGACGCTCCTGTGGCTGTTGATGCTCTGCTCCACCGAGGCCGGGTCCATGCCCCAAGACAGCGCGTCCATGTCCACCTGCCGAGGGAGAGAGCGGCCTTCATTTCTGATCCTGTGCCTCTGGCCCATCTGACCTGCAGCATCAGGGATCAGAGTGCCAGAGACATACATAGCTTCATGTACAACAACCTGAAGATGTAAATACTCAGTACTGAAACAAAAAAAAAAAATATTCTAAAGGCTTGAGATTTCCAAGCCGTTTGGCTAATGGGGGTTGCCAAAAATTCACTTCAACTTGTCTGACCTCAGTTCAAGATGGGCTGAGGGGATTCAGAAATGAGACTTGTGAAGCCTAGATCATGTCCTCTGAAGACAAAATATCTATCTGTATGTGTACATGCAAGTGGCATATGTATGTGTGTGTGTGGGCATACCTACTCAGTAAACCTAACATATAGCATGTTTTAAAATACTGTTAAGTTTCTAGTCAGTCATTTTTAAATGGGCATCAGAAACAATCATATACTACTTCCCAAGCTGAATGATTTTTGTTGTTTTTCTTTAAATTATTTTGATTAATATAATTGTCAACTCTTTAAATCCAGCATTTACTATTACCTTTCAGGATGCTAAACTTCCCATGGCCCATTTCAAAGAAAAGTTACAACATACACACAATGCCTGAACTTCAATTAATGTTGGCAACATTGAAATTGTGGACTTCCATTAACTTTTTAAAAATTGAATCTAACTTCCTATTTTGTCTCCACTACTTCAAATTTAAGAATGCCTCATAATAAGAATCATACACATTATTCCACAAATTTCATGCTGTGGCAAGTCTATCATTTCATCTTCCTTTTGCACAAGCTCAAGTAAATTTCCAAATCACCTGTGTCATCTCCAGGCTATGCCAAGGGGAAAAGTTTCCAGTCTCGTATTACAGCAAGAACATAACACATATTGTTCTAAGCCACATCCATGTTCTAATGTACCTGGCAAGCTTTCAAAAAGGGGAGCCATTTCAGAGTCAGACAACTGAAATGTACCCAGAACTTTGACCCTTCCCTCCCACAGCTCATTTTGGCTTTAATAGAAACAGGTGAGTGAACTGGGACATGAATAAGACAGCCAGGCTCCCGCTCAAGCCCCTCATTACCACCCAGGTGTATAGTATCTGACTGGTCATCAGCAGAAACACAAAAACAAAACAAAAACCTGGCACAGGAGATGAGTGACTGCCCACTGACTGTGCTGCCAGGGACACTGCCCTCTTATCAGCTGGGCTCTGCAGCTCAGTCTCCTGGGAATGAGAGCAAGAATGCAAGCTATGCTTTGGGGGAGAAGGGATAAGAAAAAAGGGACCCGAGAGAATCCCAGAGCAAACCAGCAATAAGTGATAAAACCGCATAGTTCTTTTGAAACCATAGGGGCCACCTGATCTTAAAAGCATCACTCATCAACTGTTAGAAAATGCTCCCAACACCACCACCACAGCAAACCGAGTCCAGGTGATGATGCTATTTTCCAAAATTTTAAAATGTTGAGCCTTTGCTACAAAGAAATTCTTACAAAGCTGCCCCCAACCCTGAATACAGAAAATGACAAAATCTGAGTTATCATTTTATGTAACTGTGATACTAAAAAGAAATTAGGGAGTTTGACATTTCATAATTGGTTCAAAGGCTGTTTAACATGACGTCCCCAATCTTTAAAATGTAGTGCAAGCTCCATCAAGCCTCCCTCTGACCACACCATCCCACAGGTACTGAAGCAGCACCCCGTCCGCCAGTCCTGTCTGAGCAGAGTTCTAGCACAGCTCAAACACAGCACTTAATCCCACTCTGCTCTGCACAGAAGTCTGGCATTTGGTGTATGTGTCTTGTTTTCTTCAATAATATTCATTTTCAGGGCCATGGAACATAATTTTTGAACCCTCAATTTCTGGCCTGGTACCAATACCTATAAAATGCTCAAAAAAATGGGTGTTTGGAGATTAGAAAGGAATTTCACAATGTATACAAATGCTGTATACAAATTCAGATGTTGTGCATCTGAAACTCATATAATATTGTATGTCAATTATACCTCAACTGAAAAAAATTAGAAGGGAATTTCAAAACATGCAAAAAGGTTTGTATTTAGATGTCTGGGATTAATAACCTACTTTTAGCCTACTTTCTGTAACAGTGTTATGTAGTTCTTATAATAAGTGGGAGAAAAAGTTGACTGAATGAATGGATGTTTAATACCATATGCCCTCATCACTTAGGAAAATACACATAGAAAAATTTTTAAGTCATCAAGAAACTTTAGAACCACTGCTAAATTGCTCCAACAACAAGTAATAAAACCAATATTTCTGTCCAGGCTGGTGTGGTTCTGTGGGTTGAGTGTCAGCCTGCAAACTAAAAGGTCGCTGGTTCAATTTCCAGTCAGGACACATGCCTGGGCTGCAGGCCAGATCCCCAACTAGAGGCATGACAGAGGCAACCAATCACTGTATCTCTTGCACAATGGCAGATTGAAGTTTCTTTCCCTCCCTTCCCCTCTCTCTGGAAAAAACAAACAAACAAAAAAAAACCCTTTAAAATAAATAAATAAATAAATAAACAGTTTCTTAGAGCCACAACCACATTGCAAAACAAATAGTCTCTCCACAACTTATGATTCTGACATAGGCACCTTCTCAGGAGAAAGATGGTTCATTAGTGTCAGGTTTTCATTATTAAATTCCCATCTACATGATCACGTCATATTTCTACTGCCACCTGTTCATTACAGTGCATAATTACTACATAAAATAACAAAAGAGTAATTAACATTGAAAACTACTTTGTAGAAACTCTGGTTCTAGGAAAAGGCTCAGCATATACTCCTCTTGCCATCACTTAACTTCACTCCCACACCAGTGATGTAATGGTTGCACAAGACAGGTGACACTTCAAAAATACAAGGTAAGCAACCAATGAGCCCCAACCAGAACATCCAGTTTTAGTGTGTTCCCAGCTCCTCCAAATTTGTTAACATTTTAGG
The DNA here is from genome assembly GCA_039655065.1 of Glossophaga mutica. Lineage (NCBI taxonomy): Eukaryota > Metazoa > Chordata > Mammalia > Chiroptera > Phyllostomidae > Glossophaga > Glossophaga mutica. The sequence continues at coordinate 88,870,989 of CM077307.1, read as the reverse complement.
TGAACTTCCACAACATTCTTTTTTTTAATACCTATCAATAACACAGATGAGATCAGTTACCGCTGAAGTAGAACAGTGAAGTTTTGTAGCACATAAAGACCCACAACAGGTTTTGCAGTTGTGTACAGTAAGAGTTAGTCAAAATCTACTAATTAACTTACACCTGTTAAATATTACCTGTGTGGTGAAGTATGATTATAAAGCAATGAGGCTGATTCTCTATGCCATATATGGGGGGGAACCTGACAAGTTTCATTCACTTAAAAATAGAAGCCCACTTTCAAATTGTATATGAACAATTCCAAAAAGAGCAACTTGCTGCTGCTAGCTGAGGTCCAGAACACGCTGTATGTTCCTGACTGCTGGGCTGACCCTGCCTATTCATACCCCTGGCATACACCGACCTGGAATGTTTGAGAACCAGCCCCTGTCCCTCTGGAAGCTTCTTACTTACCCTCTGCTGCCTTATCCACCCCAGACATTCACTGGTGACACGCTTGGTGAATTCATCCCACCCGGAGCCACTCTGGCAGGTGTACCCTCCGCCACCCTTGGAGCTGGCCCTTCGGACTCGAGGGACACTGATGGCTTTACACAGGGCGCGCATTTGCTCCTGGAGCTGCAACAGTCTGCAAGGAGAGGAAAGTGGTTACACCAGCACAGGAGAACAGCTCATGAGAACATGTGATAGGCAAATCCCCCTTTCCTCGGTCTCTTTTGTGTCAATACAGCCATCACAAATTCCTTTGAAGAATATTTTTCTTTACCACATGATGTGGATCTGAATCACATACAAAAACTTACATAGTGTGATGCTCAAAGCCTGAAACATCATAGAACGTGCCGCTGGCTTTGCCTAACCTGGCTGCACCTTGTGCTTTCTCTTGAATTTTAGGTACAGTGAGAACCAAAGCAGTCTGCACATCTCTGCCTTAAGCTGCATTTTCAACTCTAAGACTCTCAATTTTGTTTTCAGTAAACTGAGCTTGACTTGATAGTAGACTCTTAAAAGACAAATGCTGGGCCCAAGACCATTGCTATCTCCTCAAGGGAGGTACGGTTAACATAACAAACTGAACCCTTCAAAATAAGCACATTCTTTTGGCCAGTTCTGTTCAATTCTCATAGCAGCTTTATGAGTCCAAAAGATGAAGGCAGTGTTTTAAATCGATTTGTATTAGAAAGACATAAAGCTGCAAAATACCAAGTATGCAAGCCTGACCTTGTGAGCATCTGTGCTTCCTTCGAGGGAAGACCTGGGTTGTGGGACTGAGAGTAACTGGGCATATGACATTCCTCTGCATTGGTGCTAAATGGGGAGTACCTTTTTTGATAAGCTTCGCAAGGCTGGCCCATCTGCCGCATCTCTCTGATCAAGCTATCAGTAATTTCCATCTGATCACTGGCCTGAGCAAAATACTCCTCCAGTTCTCTGCTCCGAGCCAGCTGTATTCCATCTCCATATTTCAGTTCCTAAAAAAAAAGAATAAAGGGAGATTCGTTAGCCAAAATTTGTGCACTGTATTTTAAATTTTTGCCTGGCTTTTAAAAGTATATTTACGGAATGCTAATCTTTCCCTTTCTTCTGTATCTTAAATGCCTATCTTTCATATTTACACAAAACTCTCATCTAATGAGAATATTACTATGGTAAGAACACTGTACCATTATATTGACCAAGGTCTTTTGCACACAAACTGAGCTTTTCCTGTATGAGAAAATAATTTTTCAGTTCTCAAAAAGAAAGCTGTCTAATTCACTATATTGGGCAATTAATTTCCTTCTTTTAATGATGTATTAATTATGTGAGATGTCACCTTTGGAGGAAGCTGGGTGATGGGTACCCAGGACTGCTCTGTACTATTTTTACAACTTCTTGTGAATTTATAATTATTTCTGTGGCATATATGAGCTTTCTCTAGAATCTGAGAATTGCTGCTTTCACTTGGCTTCAGCCAAATGCCCCTTACACCTCTAAACAGAAATGTTAATGAATATAGTACATTTCCCTAACATCACTGCACCTCAGTGCATATAAGTAATAATAAACTGAAAATATGATGCCATGTAAATCTGTGGAGCTACATGTAAAATGTATCCACAGAAACCACAAATGTTCTGGACTGGGTGTGTATGTGTTCAACGTGAAGTCACCAGTGCCTCCTGTTTAGCTTTATGTAAAGGAATCACATGAACTTTTAGAGGACTGTGTTTCAAATCAGAGACATTAAACAACCAAAACTAGAACCAAGTTGGTTTGCTGAGCCCCAAATATCTTTTTACATGGATTGAAGTTAATAAACCAGAACAAGAACCCACACAATACCTAAAATTAAGAAATTAGAACATTTAAGATAGTCTCCAAACAGAACACATAAGTTCATTTGATTAAAATCCCTCTTTTTATTTAAGAGGGGTACTTTGTGAAGAGCCAGATTCCAGATTTAACCCGTCCATTAACATCAACATCGAGAAGCCTACAGAGATACAATAAATCGGAGAAGGGATAGAAAAGGTGGCCACGGCCCATCATTCTCTAGTCTGTTTTTAGCAAACTCAGAGCAAATGTGAATGCTAGGTCTTTTGAAATAAAACTTTAAACAGAAAAGACATCATGGAACCTATGATTCCTAAGCCTGTGTCAATGAGATCCTAAGCTCTCTCAATAATATCAAGATATTATCACGAGGCTTTCATCAATGTTACCTTTTTCCCTCAATTTTCAATTGCTTATTTTCCATACTTTTTTGTTTCTCGAATAGAATTGTTCTTACAATATGGTAATTTTTTCCTGAAAACAACATTAAATTGATGGTGTACATCACAATCCAGTGACACAAAGCATTTCTAGTAAAAGAAAGTGTTATAAAGTAAACGACAAGAGGGTATTCCGATTCCAACAGGCTGTTGCAATCTGCAACGTAAACACCTGTTAAAAAATTGCTTGTGTGAAAACTGGTTCCCATTGTTAAACCAACATTACAAATAGGTTAAGAAGATGTACATCCCTATCTAGTCTGTTTTGAAAAGATAATCTCCAAACACTGAGTGAAGGCAGGCAGTGAGTAAGGACGCACAGGTGAGGGTGGTGAGCAGGTAAGGAAAACAGGAACAAAATTGGGCGTGGGTGAAACTTGAGAACTAGAAAGCCTACCGGCTGCACGATGAGCTCAGCTCGCATCAGGCAATCGGCGCAGTTCTGCAGAAGCTCCTGGATGGTGTTCTGGTTCGGCTGCCTGGACATCGTTCCAGTTTGACTAATGAGACAAACATAAAGAAGCAGGTGTGAACTTTCCCCCCAATTCTTAAATAATTTCAAACTTTCAGAAAGTTGCAAAAATGAGGAAAAAAAAAACACTCCTGTAGTCCCCCTTCAGCCCAAATCCCCCAATTGTTAACAATCTACACAGTCACCTTTAACCCCCTTTATGTATGTAAATGTATTTATACATTTTTCTTAACTATTTGAGAGTAATCATGGCCCTTTAACCAAAATATTTCAGCATGTATTCCCTAAGAATAAAAGCATTCAATTATATAACCACAAATAATTCTCAAATCAGAACATTTAAAATGGATTGAATACTAGTTTCTACTCTATGGAACTTTTTTCAAATTTTAGTTATTAGCCCAATAATGACTTTCAGACCAAGTTTTTTTTCCAGGTCCAAGATCCAATCCAGAAATACTCTTTGAGCTGTAAAAACACATTTCTAGCAGCTTATCTACCATACCTCTTGCTTCACCCAAGCACAGTGCCCAGCCCCGAAGTCCCTGGGGTAAGACCTCACAGCATAAAGGTGTTCCTGGACAGTCTGGCTAAGGAAAATAGTAGGAAAACAATAAAGCTTATTTCACAGAAATATTTTTTGCAATCACACCAAAAGAAAATAATGGTAAAGAAATAATGGTGCCAAGGAAGTGATGCAAATTTAAATATCTTCAGTGCAAAAACAAGCCACTTGCCCTTTCAAGATGATCCTAGAATATTTTTCTCTACAATAATGCTCATCCATACATACATTTCAAATGAAATCCTTTTCTAGAAGACATATGACAGAAACCTTAAAACAGCACTGGTGTTTAAGAAGAATATTGTAGATGTTCCATATTTTAAAGGAAACAATTACAGGAATTTAATTTGCTCCAGATACGTAAAAGGAGCAAGGTATAATAACACAGTCTTACTTTTTAATTTGCCGGGATACGTTAGGCCACAGCACAGCCTACTACAGCTAGTTTAAGAGAGATTTAAAGCGTACTAAACCATTGTGTAATGATGGGGAAAAGGCCTGACCCATGGGCTACAAGAAGCCTGAGTCCTTTGTGGGAACCACCTAGCCTCAGGCTAGGTCCCCTGCAGATAAAACTGACTGATGCCTGTTTGATGTACCTACGGACTTTTGGTCTCTTTCGCGCTCTCGCTCTCTCTCTCTCTCTCTCTCTCTCTGTCGTGTGTGGGGGGGGGGCGGGATGGATATGTGTTTAAAGAAAGAATTTACTGTTTTAAAAAAAGAAAGGTTTGAAAAACATAGGCAATACTATGCATAGATGGGGTAAAACAAGCAGGGAACTTCTCCCACCAGTCCTGATTCTGCATCATTTCACACTGGAAAGCATTCACTGACTCTCTCTCTCTGCCACCTATTTATGGTCCCTCCATGCAAGTGAGCCTCCCCAACAAGCCAGCACTAGCTGAATCCATGTGGGTGAGGAACCAAGCTTTCCCTGGAAACCACTCCCAGGTGATGACATGGTTCCTCCAGGCAGGCCCAGGCAATAGTCACCTGTACTGCCCACCTATCAAAACCAGGTCTCCACGCCCCTCCTGAACGCAGCCAGTCTTTCTTTCACTCAGAATTCCACAGGAAATCTGGCACCCTGCTCATCCTGCTGAGATACAAACAGGACTGCAGCAGTTGTCTAAACTTGCACAAAATTCCAACTGACTTAGAACACTTTCCAACATGTACTTATTATACAATAGAGGAAAGAAATTCAAGAGACGCAAAAAATTTCAGAAATACAGAAACCTCATTTAGAACCGTAGGATGGAAAAGGGATTAGAAAAGTCCTGTGTAATTAAATTTATTTTCTTTTGTTGAAGAGGGATGAGATTACCTTTATTCTGAAATATTTTGCAATTCTGTTCAGCTTTTTGATTCAGAGGGTAATTCCCATAAAAAATACCAGTCCCTAGGATACACTATACTTTGCTGTGTATAATGCACAATTTTGCCCAAATTTTTGAGAGAAATAGGGATGCACATCATACGTGGTTATAAGAATCCCGTGTATAATGCGTACAAAATCGTGGATATGCACTATACATGGAAAAATACGGTAAGTGGAAGGGCTATCTCTTAGCAATGGAAAGTTCAAGTTTCTTAACTGATTTAATAATATGTGCTACTGTAAAAACTATCACATGCTGAGCTATTAGGCAAAGGCAGAGAGGGGAACCTGAGTGAGCAGCATATGAGAACTCTCCAGTATCTTTGCAACTTTTATATAAATCTAAAATTATTCTAAAATAAAAATGTATTTTTAAAAACAGGCCAAAATCAGCTGTGAATGAATATACCAGTGTATACATGTCTTTTTAAGATCAGTCTATGATCACATTCCTTTGACAACAAAATAAAAGAAAACTCACCAGCTTCTTTTTACCCAACTTCTAGAGTAATTAGTTACAGGACACATAGAAATGAACTGTACCCAGGAAAAAGAAAGATGAAGCAATTAAATGTTGGCTTAAAATAGTGAACTTCCTATGGGTTTTTTTTTGGGGGGGGCAGGGTAGTTCCCTCCTACTTTCAGAAGACATTCATACTTCCAGAGAGTGCAGTTGACATCTCTATTAAGATATCTGCTTCCCCTTACCTCTGTACATCTGAACTTAAAAACAAACAACAACAAAAAAACCACAGGGAACTTCATATGTTGTTAATACTAAAAAGAACTCTCCATGCTTTACTAAAGGACTTGCATATGTTTATCATACATGCCCTTGATATCCGGTAAAACTCTATGGGTTCTGATTGACATTTTAGTAAATATATTAACAACTATGTAGGAAAGAGGAATTTATAAAAGTCTAATCCCTTTAAGGGTCAAAAAATGAAAAGTTAAAGTGTCAGCAAAATGTAATGAAGAATCCTTGGAATTGCTATTTGTCTATAGGAAAGTATGATCCGACTAATCAAATTTCATCTTCTACATAACTTTTCAGTAAGTGTCTGGTCCAGTAAGCAAGATCTACCTCTCTTGTCTTTCATCTGTAAGAATCTCACTGCCATCCAAGTGTGGCTAAGGACCCCCTTTGGAAGCAGACCTCAGTGAAAAAGGGAACCTTCTGAAGAACTCAGTCTACCAAAGTGAGATAGAGGAAGGGAGACTCAGGCCCTGAGGTTTAATGACTGGAGAAAAGAAAATCCACCTTTACATTTCAGTTGGCCATTTCAGCCCAGTGAAGAATCCACACAGAACTGGCTGTACTCAATTCAAGAAGGAAGTGCAGGTAGAAAGGACTTTGACCCAGTGGGTCAGCCCAGTGTCCAACACTCAACACTGGGCAGAGCTGTATTCTTCAGCGTGACCGCCAGCAGAGCTTGCTGCAAGGAACACGTGCACTTTTTTGAAGTTGTGTGTCATTTACAAAATTTTAAGTCAAATCCTATTTTTTATTGACCATATAACAATTTTAGATTTTTTTAATCTTAGCAATTTTCTAGACCTCAGTTTTCCATCTTTTGGGCTAGTGGTATGTAAGATTTCTCTAGTTTATGCTTTCTGTAACTATTCTTATAAAACCACCAAACGCATTTCTTTGAAAATAATACAAAAATCTATGTTGTGTCTAATGGTAATAAGTTCCCACTTCAATTCATATAATGAGTGCACTTTGGGAAAATGCAAAATCCTATCATGTGTGAAAAAATAATTTTTACATAAATTTACTTATTGAATAAGTATATAAGGATTTAAAAAACCCCTAGCTTCAACGAAATTTTCAATACTGATACATATAGGTGTTAGGCATGCAGCAATTTTTAAACTACTTTAGAATTCAACCAGCAAGCTCAATTTTTAAATCCTATTTCAGTGTCCTGGAAGATGAAAGATGTCATGTTAAGAGGAAAAAGAAAAAGAAAAATTGATTTGGACCAAATCAATAAAAACTATTGACTTCCAAACTAAAATTAATAGTTGTCCTTGAAAAAGAAAAGTTTGTAAAAATTTTTAACCTTCCTGAAATTGTTTTATCTTCAAACTCACAAAGACAGATGATTCATACTGCAAAGAACCTGCCCGCACAAACTCTTTTAAAGTTCCTTCTAAAACTTGTTTAAACAAGTAATGTTTCCAACAGCTTGCTCAAAGATCCCTTCATCAATGGCTAAAAGAAAAACATGCTCTGGATTTAAATCCATGAATGTGTGAACAATATTACAAAGCTTTGTAGGTTTTACTTTACCACCCCTGAGTTATACTCTTCTTAAAAAGGACTGTAAAATTGGCTGGCTTAAGGCACTGGTTTAACACTCGTTGCTAAGAATATTATAAATGAAAAAAGACAATTATTTTGAAGAGAGGCAAGCAGTATTACAAGGTAAAAATATTTTTAATAATAATAGTTACTCTCTTGCCTTGGCTGGTGTGGCTTAGTGGATTGAGTGGCAGTCTGTGAACCAAAAGGTCGCCGGTTGGATTCCCAGTCGGGGCACCTGCCTGGGTTGCGGGCCATATCCCCAGTAAGGGGCACTAGAGAGGCAACCATACATTGGTGTTTCTCTCCCTCTCTTTCTCCCTCCCTTCCCCTCTAAAAATAAATAAAATCTTTTTAAAAAAAAATAGTCTCCTTGTATTATAAAAGTAATTTTATAATAATCTATTCTGTTCATTAGACCGTTGGCCTGTATCACCTAATTCTGTATTTCTTTTGTGTATATACTCTGTCCCATTGGATTTCTTCCTTCTTTCCCTTCCTCAATCCATATCTCTATCTGTCTCTCTCTCTCCCTCCCTCTATCTTTATCTCTGTCTATATCTCTAGTCTTTCTTTTGTTCATCCATCAACATAGGGTCCCACACATGTGTCAGAAATGGTATCTTATGTCTTTTTGTATCCAGGTTCATGAAACAGTGTCCTTAGAAAAGCTGAATAAATTATTTGTTGAAAATGTGATAATTATGTAATGCGTTAATATTGATCTTAAAACCAATTTGCTTAGCTCTTTATAATTTTCAAAGCATTTCACATATATTATTTTAGTTTCTTTAAAGAATCTTAAAAGAAAAAAATGTTATGCCTGTAAAAAATATTTTTACTTCTTTATTTAAGGACAATACCCTAACTCCAAAGTGCACTAAACACTCTATCATCCTCCAGAAGTCACAGAGCAAATACTGCCTCCTCTACTGAGCTTTCCCACGCACACCTCTGCACTCCTTCTGCCAGTTATTTACACACCTGTCTTCCCCACTCCTGGAGACTGAAGTCCCACATCTTAGTCCCACACCTTCAACTCCTGAATGCACCTAACAACACAGAGTTTGCACACAGAAGGTACTTAATGCATGTGTGTTTAGTTTTGTAAAGGAGAAAAAAAGCAAAGTCAAAAAGAAGACTGATTTACATAAAAAGACCCCAATTTCCAAAGCTCAATCAGGTAGCACATCTATGCTCAACCCAACAGTGAGCAAAAAAGGGTGGGACTTTTTTCCCTATAACTTTTTAAACAGGGTCTCCTCTGATCCTTCATTTTGTCCCCACCCAGGAGTTTTGGAATCAGGACTGTAATAAAAGTCCCATTTCCTTTCCATGTTTGTTATTTTTACACTGTTTTTGATAGATAGGGTGGGGGGAGTGGGAAGGAAACTTGATCACACATTATTAATTTCAAAAAGAGTAGGACAGACTTGGGAGTCCACTCCCTGCTCGGACACTTCCAACTGGTTATACCATCTGTGACACAGAGCAAGCTAGACTCACTGTGCCTGGAGTTTCTGCATCTGCAACATGGAGGCATACCCACCCTCCTGCATTTGCCCCTAATGCTTGAGCCACTAATGTCCACCCAGCAAAAATAAAATCCTCACTGCAAGCTAGCTCTTGTGTGGTGGTTGCCACTGCTGCTATGGCATGGTTCTCAGATTTCATTTTGTAATTTTTGGCCCAGTTCATAATTTTAAGGATATCAAGCAGCACATTGGGGCTGGACTGAGAAGGAGAGAGGGAGAGAGAAGGGGGGGGGGACAGAGAGAGAGAGAGAGAGAGAGAGAGAGATAAAGGAATGGATTAAGTATTAAGCATGAGACATTGCAGAGGTTCCTAAAATTACCTACAAGACCTGAAAATAGTTTAAGACAATTAAAAGAGAGTAATATGTTTTAACAACATGAAAGGAACTTATTGAAGGGATAAGAAAATTCAGAAAAAGATGTGCTCCTTTCCCTTATTAAGCAGGAATGAGATATGAATAGCTGATCCTTACAAATTCAATGTCAAAATAGGGATTTCTATTTTGAATTATTTCTCTATACGAAAACTTACCTTCATTCTGAGATCTAAAAAAAATTCCTTACAAGTTATCTGATTATCCATCAAGAAGTCAACTTCTTTTCTTAAATTTTTTTTCAAGTGCCAGATGAAGCAAGGGACATTATTGTTTACATGTCAAAATTTGAACTCCAAGCAAAAACCTAGACCTCTTACTAACCTGTGGTCATTTTCGTGAAATGTAGATTTCACATTCATGAGGTCTTTGAAGGTCCTGGACCCTTCCAGCCCAAGGTGTAAATTATCGGGCTGCCCTAGCATTTTACAGGACATTACTTCCCATGAATCTTACTGAGTCTTAGGATCTGTGGGCCGATGACATCAACATCAGAACCACACCTGACCATTTTCCCACGAGTGTAAGAGGGAGAAAGAGAAAGACAAAGGGTGGGGCAGTGCTCCAAGCACTGATGCCTGCAGACTGAAGAAGCACTCCTAGAACCGACTTTTCTGGAAAGACTGGTTAGCAGAGAACTGAGCTGGACTCTTCAAGTCACACCCAAGCCCTCCTTTGCTCCACCCTAAAAAGTCAGCATTGAGGCATTAGGGGCATCAGCAGTTTTTCTTCTTTCCCAAGACATTTCAGTCACCTGAACAACCATGAATTATGCCCATATTCAGAGAAAAAAATTAACTGCTGTTGAAAGCTGTTTTGCAGATCTGACCAACGATTAGTTGGCTTCGTGCAGCATCATACTGTTTTCCTAAGCAGACAGAAACTCCACAAGAACATTAATGAAAGGACGCAATGGTAATGAGATAAACAGTTCACAGGAATGCAACAACTTAAAAAGTAAAAACTCAGAAGAGCTTACAAATAGAAAACATGAACGCTAATCACTACAGATTGACCAATTGTTTTTCTGGAGTCATTGTAGTATACTAAATTCAAATGTGGCTCAATTACTGTGTGACCAAGGTCAAGCCATTTAACTACTTTAACTCAGTTTTCCATCTGTAAAATGGGAAGTTTGTCTCCTCTCCCCCTGCAATGCTCTCGGCTCACCCACCTTTACCAGCTGAAATTAATACTCCAAAGTCTAATTCAACACCACTTCCTTTATGAAATCTTACTGAAGTCTTACTACAGATGTTATCTTATCTCCCTATGAAGTCTCTGAGTCATTTATACCCTTCCAGTCTGTTATCCTTTCACATTATAGTAGTGTGTATCTATTTTCCTTTAAAGAGTATGTGCTCCTTTCAAGGAGCCTTTGTATTTTCACCTTTGAAACTTCCCAACACCAACACACAACAGACGCTCTGTAAATATTTGCTGAATGAAGAAAAGGAATTGAGATACTTTCATTGTGTAAGTACAGGACTGTCCAGTCTAATACACAAGGAACACTCTCTAAAGGCACAAAATGACAGGAGAGCACAGAGAAGGGGCCTTGGGTTCTTGAGTCAACTCAGCAAAGAGTGGACTGGGGTTTGGGGCAAGTCTTAATCTCCTTGCCTCTAAAGTGGAAAAATAAGGATTCTGTGCTCCTTTCCATTCCCTCTGACTCTAATTTAGTGCAAATGCACCTGTTTAATTTCATTAAAAAATGCAGGCTTATTTTAAAAGTTTAAAATAAATTTAAAATATATATCAAATAGTGATCACATGCATTTTGATTTTGAAATCATGAGTTCTAGAGAAAAGTAGTAACACTATAACCATGTACTTCTGAAGCGAAATGATTCGGCTTTTAATCCTATAAAATCACACTCTGATCAGGGGGACTTTATCATTTGGCCACCAAACTTCACTACAGATTTGTCATTTCTTTGAACTGTAGGAATAAAACTGGAGTAATTCTGCCTTAATTGAAAACAATATTAATATCCTATACCAGAAAAACCCAAAGTTTATATTTTCAAAAATATACCTATGTTATCAAGCATATAATATTTACCAAGCTTTAAAATATTAAGTAGAGCAGAGAAGTTAAATAAAGTAGATACAAATTCCATCCAGCCTAAAATAAAGACACAAAAGACTGGTGAGGGAAGAAGGAAGAATTTGAAGTAAGATATAATACTGTCCTAAAAATTGACAAGTGTTATTAATGTAAAGCACAACACGAAAATGTTTCAGAGTCACTTCAAAAGAAAAAATAAGAATTGAGCTCTCTACACACTCAACCAACTCTTTCAAAAATCACCAATCTAATACAACCATTAAAATAGCAATTTAAAAAAAATAAATGAATTTAAATTCAACCAGCAGTTTTCATGCTGATTTTGTGTTTTAAAGACAAAACACCTTTATTTAGAAACACGTTTGGTCAGAAAAGCACTTATAAACCTTTAATCATTCATTTAGCAGGGACAGTGGGGTGTCACAGATGGCACCCCATTTCCACAAAACGCAGGCCATGAACAGTGAACAAACAAATCCCTCCCCTAGAAACCACAAAGCCTCCAGGAAAATAGGTGCGGGTGCATGGCCTGTCTCTTTCATCAGTCGCCACTATTTAAAAACGCAGAAATTAGCACTTGCGGGTAATTTTGTATTATGCTAATTATTCAGTTCCGCAAGGATCGGTAGCAGCGGGGCAGGGCTGGGAAACCTCCAGGACCTGATCCCGAAGGAACCACCCACCAGGAGCTGACTCCCAGTCCCTCAGCCCGACGCCTGGCTTGGCTGCTCAGGCCGATCAACATCAGCACGCAGAAAAACACCCTTCTGAACAGTAGGTCTGTCTGCCTTTCTCAGAGATGTAAAAACTTCACAGGCTTATAAGCAGCCTTTAAGCCGAACACAAGAAATGACGCTATGAGAAAATAATCGAGGTTCCCCAAAATTTAATGTCTCAGTGAAGAATCCTTATAAACCCCGTACTTTTATACAGTTCATTAGCCAATATATTAACTACCAATTTCTTCTACAAAAAGCCAAAGGAGTTTAATTTCAATTAACAGTAATGTTTATTGTCAATTTTATAAATAGGGACTCTAGGATAACAGAGGCATATTTAAAAACAAACTTGGTTCCTAAAATGCCGTAAAAAAGAATTCTGAGTTGGCTTTAAATCTGTAAATATTAAAAATGTGCTTTCCAAATTCTGGAAGACAAAGAGGGAAAAGTAAAGTTTCAGATTTAAATGGCTGCCCGAGTTTTAAAAGAATCTCAAAAACCAAAGCAAAAACTGGAAAAAGTTTCTTTCCATTCTCCCTATTCCTTGGCACTTTTTTCCTGGAAATCCCAGGTGCATTTTGTTCGGAAAAAAAAGAGCTCAAGATTGAGACAATTTTTTACTAACTCATAGTTCGCAAAATAAATTACCAAGAGGCTCCAGGAAAAATAAGTAAGTAAATAAATAAATCTAAGCAGAAAACAGGCTGCAACTCGAACAGTCCCTGCTTTCAAAACTGCTGGCCAAAGAAAAACCCCCTGGAGTGTATTCAGGTTGCTCCTCCCCAGCCTGAGGCCACGAAGCGCGGTAAAATTTGTTCAGGAAACCAGGCGTCTTTTCTACAAGGGGTGGGCTTGCGGGGTAAAGATTTGCAGGAGTCGGGAGGGTGCGGAGTGCAAATTCTGTCAGCTCACAGGGCCATCCAGAGCCCCGTACCCGGGACCCGATAAATGCGGGTTCATTATCTTCCTCCACCCACTCAAGTAATTCCCTCAGTCGGTTTCCTCCATGACCCCGAGAAATAGACCCCGTCTTCCCAGTGAACCTCTCTGAGGTACCTCGGACTAGGCCAGCCCCCAACCTCGCGGGCAGGCAAAGGTGGGACACGGCGCCCTCCCTCGGCTGCTAAGGGTGCAGGACCCTGCGCCGCACACCGCGACCAAGACAATGAGATCGCTCCTCGGGTGCTTTAGAAAGAGGGAGACAAAGGACGCAAACACTGGCCACAGGTGCGCTCACCAGCGGGGGCTACCGCGTGGCTGACCAAGGGGGCCAGCGCCTACCCGAGGAGCTGCAATCCAAGGGCCAGGTGGCCGCCTTTGCCCCGGAGCTTCGTTTGAGCAGCGGAGGAGGGCGAGGCCGGAACTCGGCGCCCGCCGGACGTGCAACCTCCACACGAAAGCCGGAGGGCTGCCGGTGTGGTCTCCGGGTGACCAGGGATTTGTGATGGGCCAGTAGACACAGCTGAGCGCCGGATCCGACCACTGAAGAGTTCTGACCCCTCATTCCTTTGCTATTTCACTTCGGTTACAGTTAAGAGAGATTGGGTTTTGTTGTAGCAGCCCCGCCGGCCTTACCTCCCTACCTGCCGGCCAGGACAAAGGGGATGCCAGCCCGCGCTGGCCCTGCAAGGGACAGTCATGGAAGCAGCCGAGACCCCACAGCTCGGCCCACTACGGCCTGCCCGAACCCCTCGCTGGGTTCCGTAGGGGACAAAGGCTGGACGGAGTGCCCGCTCGCACACACCCACACGGCTCTGCGCAGCGCAACAGGCGTCCAGTCACCTAGGTCCTGCCCCAGCGAGAACAGGAAATGCTTTCACGACCTCGGACGAACAGACTGCTCTGTCTGGACGTGGGTGTCCTCGTACGTCTCAGCAGAACTGTCCCACTTTTCCCCAACCGGCTGGGATTGATTCTGCTGAGACTGGAGACTCGTCCCCTACAAAGCCCGATCTCGGGGCCCCGCGCACTGCGCGCGCTCAGATACCCACCCGTAGCCGTCCGAGTTCTGGTCGTAGACGGTGTAGCGCCGGGAGTAGTACGTCCTGCTGGTGCCCCCGCCGCCGCCGCCGCCGCCGCCCCCGCCGCCGCCGCCCCCACCGCCGCCGTAGGTCATCTCGTAGCGCAGGTCAGGGCCGGACTCTGCGCGGGTCATGCGGCCCAGGGTGTTGATCCGCGGGTGGGATCCTCCGTTGCAGCTCATGTTGGCGGTCACTCAGAGAGCCACTCAGCGCCAAGGCATAAGCGAGCGTGGCCGGCTCGGAGAGAGCGGAGGGCTTCAAAGGAAAGGCCAAAATCCCGAGACGAGAGCGGGCAGGCAGAAGTGTCGCGAGGAAGCCCCTCTTCACCCGGGCAGTTCCGGCCGCTGCGATCGCGGCGCGGCCGGCGGAAAACCGACGCTGGTGACGACCGAGGGCGGGGAGCCGCAGTGCTAAGGAGAGCTGTGGCTCGGAGGGCGGCGAGGGCGCACAGGAGCTGGGTCGCGGCTGGGTGTTGGTGTTGTTGGTCGGTGGGGCGTGAGTCTCCTCCCCGCTGACACCCGGCGCCGAGCCACACCTGGCCCGTTTATTTCCAGGGCGGGGTGCGGCCGCCGCTCCTCCCCCGTCTCCGAAGGTGTCCCCGACGAGCCGCGGCCGCCCCTCCCCACCTGCCGCCCCGCAGCTCCGCCCCGCGCTGCCGAGGCCGAGTAACACCAGGAGGGGCGGGGTCCCCCAGGCCTCGAAAGCCCGGGCGCGGCTGAGCGGGGAAGGACGCGCGATTTGAGGGGCCGCTACGCCCGGCGCTCCGGCTGCAGTGGCGGGATAGCGCGGCCCTGGCTTTCGACGAATGTACGGTCCCCAAGGCGGAAATAAGCTGAAAAGGGCCGTTCAATTAGACACTTTCTTATTAAACATTTACTTTTGTTCATCTCTGGAAATTGTGCCAACCAAGTTTTGACTAGAAACATAATTAAGGAGACACTGCTTTAGATGATGAGGTTTTGTTTGGGGGCTTTTTTGAATTTTCTTCTTTCCAGTAATCCAGAAAATTGCCGCCATATAAAATGTTGTTTTTTTTTGTTTTTTGTTTTTTTTTTTTTTTACACAGTACCACCACTTTCCGGAGCAGACGTCACCATAAATAAATAATCTCTTCCCATGAAGATAAAAACACTGTACCCCATTTTCATGGAATAACATGAGTATATAAATTGCAATTTTTTATTTTGCCTGTTCGGAGTCATTTAAAATTAGAAATTGCAAAGACTTCCACCGTTTGATCCAGTTTCCAAATTTTGTAAAAGAACGATGGGAAAGCTTGTCTGTCACCTCCCTGAGGCATGGGTCTTCTCCCTAGACCCAGCCATTTCAAATCTCTGCCTTCCTGGGACGTCAGTCTCGGAGCAGCAGAGAACCCTGGACAGGGATCATCCACTCGGTACAAGTGAGTAATTCTGAGCCAGAGCATTCCAGCGACCTGCTCCAGGGCCGCACCCGGTCAGTGGCTGAGGGCGAGCTACAGCATAGTCTCTATGGCCCGGGTGCAAATACCTGTCACACCATCCATAAAAAGATGTTTTTAAAATTTGGAAAAGTGTTAAATTACTCTTTAACAAACATTTAAAGAATAAACATTTGCCATCTTCCCAAACAACATGAATTAACTTGACTTCCTAAACAGTATATTTCTGAAGCGTGTATGGACTAAAAAGAACAAAAATGGAACTATATTTGCGTGTCATAGCCAGTGTAGGGGGAGCTTTCTAACCGTTCCCATATAATTACACCTCATTTTTTAGGCGCAAGTCTTTGGCAAAGTGTCCTATTCTTTTTCTTCACAATTGAGCACTGAATTGACCAGCTTAAATCCAAGGAGCCAAACATACAATGAAAGCTGATCACTGTTAGCAGTAATTCCCACCGTTGTCTCAATTTCCTGCCATTTTTAATAAAGGCAAATGCGATGAAGTGTTCAAATGATTTCACGAACACTGGTGTGTGGACATGACAGTGTTTCCTCTGGAATTGAATCAATGGCTGTAAGTCAGCCCAACACAAAAGGTTAAAAGCCGTTTGGGGGTGTCAGTGCATAGTGTACAAAATTTGATTTAGGATGTTTTCCCACTATGTACCTCTTTCGTTCAGCAAATACTTAGTGTTTACAATATGGAAGGGCCAATGCTAGACTTTGGAAAATACAAGGATGAATAAGGCACAGTCACTGCCCTTAAAAATGTTATAGTAAAACTTAAATTTTTAAAAATTCAGGGATTCTTTTATTCTGATAATATGCAATAAGATCAGGCAATTGCACAGTAGAATTCTTAAAAACAACACACGTGTATGAACCTCCTGCCAGGGATGACGAAAGCTCCATTCAACCCAGGGGCTTCCTTTGAGAGCTCCCAGGTAAGTCACGACCCAGGCACCACCCAGTCCCACAGAGCTGCTCAATCGGTTTACAGAAGGGGGGAGAGATGAAAAACACAGCCCACCAATGACGTGCTCCACTGCTTCCGAGCCAACCTCACTGGTCCCTCTTCCTTTAGGTATTCCCAGCTAACCAAACATACCAGGTCTGGGGTGACAATGACTTTCGTTTACTACCTTTGTCTAAGGATAATAAAGGAAGATAAAAGGATAAAATAAATAGATCGAAGTAGTAGATGGAACAGACATACACATATTGGTCTAAGCTGGCTCCTATCATGAAAGGCGCATAGTGAAGGCTGGGGATCAGGAGGCCATAGTTCTGATCTTAGTGCTATGGTTTACTTGGACAGCAGCTCCATTTCCTCATGTACAAAGTGGAAATGGCAATACTTGCCCTGCCAACCTTCCAGATATACATGGAGGATCAAATGAAATAAAATATGTGAACATTCTTGAAAACTGTGAAACATTATATAGCTGAGGTACTGCCTATTAAACCCAAAGCTCTTTGCTGGATGTAAAATTTTAACCTTTAAGGTTTCTCTCTTATCCCACATGTGAATCAGTAAGACTTCTTCTTGTAGGCATTTAACATTCATTCATTTAAAAAGCTGTTATTAAACGTCTACTCAGTGGCACACATTAGGCTCAGTGCTGGTCACACAGACATGAGTAAATGCACAGTTCTTGGTTTGCAGGGTATCAGGTCTGTAACAGAAAGACAGATCATTACAATACAATGTTAGCTGTGCTATCATAAAGGCATATTTATAGAATTTCAGGAGCACAGTAGAAGGGTTTAAAAGCTCATTTCTCATCACTAGGTTTTAAAAGTTCAGAATCTAAGTCTGGCAAAGTCCTCATAGCTGACCAGACTAAGGTCAGCTATTTTTTCCCTGCCACTTGAAGATACCTCCCCTTGCGCTGCTAGAGACAGATCACTGACACGTAACTTTGTCTGACCTTAGAAACAACCTTGCAGTTAGGAAAGACACATCAGTCATATCCGGAGTGTATTTTTTAAATTAAACAGAGCACCTGAACTTCAATGAGCTGAAGTGGCATCATTTACTTGCTCAGAGCCCCCTGGGAAGTGTTTCACATCCCTTTGTGGTAAATGATACCCCTTTGCAGCGGGAAAGATTCACAGCCTGTCAGTTAAAAGACCTGTTCTGCCTGCCAGGGGAGTAGGATTTTAGCAGATCAGAACTGCAGAAGCTAGGACTGGAACCATAATGAGATAAAGAAAATGCCTAATAGTTAAAATGGTTAATGCTTAAAATGGCACGCAATCTAATTTTTAGTAATTATACCTTTTTACCCTTTCTTATTTACTCTTTTGTATGAATAAATTAGAGTCCTCCAGAATTAATGAGCTCTGGGTTCTCACTATCATAAAAATCAGATTGATCTCTCCTAAAGTTGCAACTACTCAAAGCTTTCATTGAAGAAAGCAGTTTGATAAACCACATAAATTCCATTTTAGAAAAAGAAAAATGTTGGTGAAATATATATATTAGACTAGAACTATCTTTGTTTTCCTTAGTTCAGATATCCTCCAGGAACAGGGGGATTTTTCTCTTTGTAGTGATTTTTCGTGTTTTGCAGGGGGAGGTGGTTAACTTTTAAGAAATTAAATAGCAGAGAGAAACATTTCAAATATATTTCCTGTTACTGTAATGATGAGATTTTTATGTTGTTGCTACTTGTTTTAGTTTCTGCACAGGTAACAGCTAACACAGCATTTTATTTGTATGTGATTTCAGAGTTTGTTTTTTGACTGTCATTAATTGGAAAGCATGGATATGGAGGATTTGTCCATACATTTCTGCCTAATCCTCTTTTTCATGAAGACACCAAGTTTGCAAAATGGGAGAGTTTGGAGGTTAAGGTTGCAGATGTTGGTGAGAAGCCATACTAGGTCAACTGACTTCTGACCCACAAAGGTAAACAATAACTCACATTAATTTTAGTCAATAAAAATAATACAGGAGATAAGTTAGCCTTTTTAAATATAGTCTCCAAGTTTTTACATTTATCATGATTGTGAGGGACTGCTATGCTGAGACTGGAACACTCAAATGTCTACAAAGTCAAGATGCAGATTGTCACTGGTAAACCCAGTTATCAGCAAACTCCACATGGATATATATTGTGCTAATGTATGTGAAGGACGTCAAAATTAATATTTCATAGAGAATTTCAGAAATGAAAGCTGCTTTAAAGAACTTTTATACAAGCTGTTTTCAAAACTTTTATAGCCTCACAACTCTTTCCACAAATGCACCCTTATGAAGACAGTCAGTAGACGAAACAAATGATGATGGTGTCAAACTGGTTGTAACCTGGTGGGAGCCCAACCCGCACCGCACCTTCTCATGCTCTGCCCCCCTCCGCCCCAGCATTTCCCCAACCAAAGCACCATATAAACCCAAACATACATTTGAATAAAAGAAAGCAGTGAATCCCACAGAGGTTAAGAAACTTCCCTGAGTTACTTAATATCGAAATATCAGAATTCTGCCTGTTTCTAGCTTTATGCCCTTTCTACTATGTCAAAATTCCTGTCCAATCAGACATGAAGGAACACCTTTCTGAGCAATGATTTGGTGTCAGTCTGAAACCAAGAAACTATCCTATTAATTCTTATTTTCCTGCACTGGACACATATGATGTCTCAAAATGCAGTAAGTATAAAGTAATCAGCCTGCTTTCCAAAAATCATATCAAAATTTACTGTTATTAATTTTAATCATATTCCTGTAGGTGAGGTAATTGTCTTTTTTTAACATCTTCAAATCACACTGCATGTTTTTGTTTTGTTTTAGTTGTTTTTTTAAATGTAGATTTGATCTCTTAGAAAAAGTGCAATTAGAGATTCATATACAAAAAATATAAAACTAGAATGAAAACAAAGCCATAGATGATCTGATATCTAACTTTGGGTAGAGTGTAATGCAAACGAAGTATAACCTAGTTTCTGGAGTGACCATATTTCAAAATTTAGACATTTATAGGTAGTAACAAGTTCCCATAGCCATCATTATTTTATCATCACGAAGGATGTACTGCACACACATCATCACCCTGCGGCGGAGAGAAGTGTCAGCATGAGGAAGTTCAACTAAGTTCCTATCTTCAATTATCTTAATATCTAAAGCAGAAGACAAAATATGAAACATAAATGGACAAAATATGAAACATTAACCAACAAAAAACACAAAAAGTGAGCATTTAAATATAACAGAAGCTGGGGAGGGGAGGAATCAAAACCATCCCCAGCTTCAACTGACTCTCCTAATCTAGGATTGCTGCAATAGTTTAATTTCATCAGAGACATGGTAAGATCACAGATCATAGGATAGAAACTATTCAAACTCTTCATTGTATACAGAGAAAAGCGAGGTCAGGAGCATTTGTATTACTTGCAAAGGTCTCAGCCTGTGAGGGGCATAACCCAAGTTAGGGCTGAGAGTCTGCTAGCAAATTAAGTAAGTAAGAGGCTTGCTTAGAAGGATGAACCTAAAATTAGTGTTTTCCCTCTTGATTATAAAAATAGGTATGTTTGCTGTAGAATACTCAGAGAGGTAGGCGGGAATATAGAGAGGAGCTAAGAAAAATCTTATCTAAAATTATGGCATCCAAACGAGGCAATCACACTAAACATCTTTGGTAAATTTTCTTCTAGTTCATTTTTAACATTTTTTTTTTTTACTTAACTGATCAACATTAGTGATATACAAATTTGTGTCCTGCTATTTAATTTAGCATTATATCATGAGCATTTTCCAACCTGATTTGTTAACACTGCTTTAAAAAGGTGCATGCTATTTTTTGGGGGGTGGGGGCGGCAGGTAAGGCTCTTTTCAAAGTCACAAAGTGCAGATCCTGGAGGTTTCCACGTCAGTGATTCACCACTGTTCTAGAACTTGTCACGTCAATGGCAAATAGCCTGCACTGTGGATGGGAAAGGAGAGAGGGTGAGCCAGAGCTGAAGCAGTGAGCAGTCACTTCATGGAAGCCAGTTACAACAGCCAGCAATTCATGTTTAGGTAACCAATCCTGCCCTCAGGATGCAGGCAGGTCCCTGTAGGGTCTTCCCAGAAACTTTATGCATACCTGCCCTCAATATAGGACTACAAATGTCAGAAACCAGAGAGTCTCCTCCTGAGAGCTCTAAAAGACTGAGCTGTTTCTGGTTTCTTTAACCAGCTCCTCCAGATACAGTGAAATGACTGCTCACCTCCACGTGAGGAAGCTTCCCTTTAACAACAGGTGGAGAAAAAGCCATGCAAATCAGGAGAGCCCAAAGGATTGTTTCTTCTGTCATAAGTTAATGCCCATGATAGCAAATCTAACTTGATTTGATTTGTGCATTTTTTTACTGATTTTAAGAATTTTAACTTGGAACATTTAAACCATACTGAACATCAGTCATAAACATTTCAAATTTAGGAAAAAGTTATAGCACAGTTCCACGGCAGTTTCAACAAACCCGTGAAGCAGTTCTGTCTTGCAAAGGTGGGTGCGGAAAGCCACGTATCATTTTCGTTAAACCTGTCTGACCGCTCACTGCTCGCTTAAGTTTTAACTGCTTAGCAGTTTGGCTTAGCATAGAATCAAGCAAAGCATCTGGAGTCTTTTCCCATCAAGGTACTTAGAACAAATGTTATCTATCCTCTCCAAAGAACTTTTTACTTTGCTTTGCTGAATAAAGAAAAAATAATCTTATGATTTAAAATTGGAATTACTGTGTTCTTAAAACCAAAATCAGTATTCCTTTTTAATGTATTCATGAGAATAAATGTAATATGCAATAGGACAGTTTTTAAAGCTGCTTTTGCAGCTATAGAAGGAATTAGAAGAGGTCTCTCTGTATTAATATATGAAATTCACCTTGATCCCATAGTAATTAAAAAGAAATGATAAAGATGGGCTATTTGTATAGATATGGATGTAGAAAGAGGACAAAAAGTATTGTAAAGTTATTTTAAAGAGAAATTGTTAGCCATATATAGCGTTATCAGATTTTTTACATTAAAAATCGTGTACCTTTTTAATATTTTATTTTAATTTTATTTAATTTTATTTTTTATTGTTGTTCATATACAGTTGTCTCCATTTTCACACCACCACTTCCCCACCCCCACCCACCCCCACCTCCCACCCTCAGTCCTTCCCCCCTTTGGCTTTGTCCATTTGTCCTTTATACACATTCCTGATGACCCTCACTTTTCCTTCTTTCCCCCATTATCCCCTCCCCACTCCCTTCTGGTTACTGTCAGTTTATTCTTAATGTCAATGTCTCTGGTTGTATTTTGCTTGCTTGTTTGTTTTGTTGATTAGGTTCCACTTATAGATGAGATCATATGGTATTCATCTTTCATTACCTGGCTTATTTCACTTAGCATAGTGCTCTCCAGTTTCATCCATGCTGTCGCAAATATAAAAATTATGTACTAAAAGAGACATAAAGTGATCTTAAGGCATAGAGGCTATCACTGGAAGATGGGTGTGTAAAAGCTTTATATGTTAGAGTATACATTTCTAATAATAGGTCTTTCAGGTAAAGTTATACAATTTTTCAAGAAAAAGATGGCTTTCATACCTGATTTTGAAAATGAAAGGAAGAGTCCTAACATTTCAGTCTTAAGAATCTGGTATTTATCAATGTGAGAAAATTAGTAATTATTCCATTCATGTGTACAGCAATTTTCTAGGTTCTATTTTTTTTCATTTTTAAAATTGTGATAAAATATATATAACATAAAATTTACCCTTTCGACTATTTTTAAGTGTGCAATTCAGTGGCATTAAGAATATTCACAAGCCCTCACTGGGTGGCTCAGTTGGTTGGAGCATCATCCCATAACAGAAAAGTTGAGGGTTCAATTCCCAGTCCAGGCACATATAAGCCCCAGTCCAGATACATAGGATCCCCACCCCCCACCCCCATTTAGGGACATACGGGAGGCAATGAATCGATGTTGCTCTCTCCCTTCCTCTCTCTCTCCCTCTTTCTCTCTCTCTCTCTCTCTCAAAGTAACAAAAAGCCCTGGCTCACTGGATTGAGTGATGTCCTGAGAACCAAAAGGTCACCAGTTCAATTTCCAGTCAGGGCATGTGCCTGGGTTGTGGGCCAGGTCCCCAGCTGGGTGCGAGCGAGAGGCAGCAGATGGATGTTTCTCTCCTTTTCTTTCTTTCTCCCTTCCTCTGTCTCTGAAAATAAATAAATAAAATATTTTAAAATAAAAAAAATAAAAGTAACAAAAAATGTCCTACAGTGAGACTAAAAGAAAGGAAGTTAAAAAAAGAGTATTCACACTATTGTGCAGCCATCCCCACTATCCATCTGCAGAACTTTTCGTCATCCCAACCTGAAGCTCTGTGCCCATTAAGCAGTTACTCCCTCTCCCCTGGCCCCACCCTTGGGAACCTCTATTCTACTTTCTGTTGCTATAAATTTGACTATTCTAGGTACTTCATCTAAGTGGAACTGTACAATTTTTGTTATTTTGTGTCTAGTTTATTTCACTTAACATAATCCCTTCAATGTTCATCCATGTTTTAGCATGCGACAGAATTTTCTTGTTTCTTTAAGGCTGAATAACATTCCATAGTGCATCTAACCACATTTTGTTTACCCACTCATCAAATGATGGACATTTGGGTTGCTTCCACCTTTTGGTTATTGTGAACAATCCTGCTATATTGTTTTTTAAGTAGTAAAAGTATTATAAACTTTTCTTTTTCTTTCCAACTTTCCCTGCTACCAGAGTAAGTAACTGTCTTTTTTTTCTTTTGCTTACTTGTCTGTTGTTGTCATTAATTGATCCCCAAACTCCTCTAGTTGACTAAATATTTTCTCAACACAAACATCCACATCAGGTATTCCATATCATCTGTTTAAAGAAATTCTTCCTGGTGAGGGCTAGGGTGGGCAAAATGGGTGAAGGGGGTCAAAAGGTACAAATTTCCAGTTGTAAAATAAGTCATGGGGATATAATGCACAGCATGCTAACTATAGTTAATACTACTGTAACACATAATTGAAAGTTGCTAAGAGAGTAGATCTTAAAAGTTTTTATCACAGGATGTTAACTAGACCTATTGTGGTGATCATTTCACTCTATATACAAATATCAATTCACTATATTGTACACCTGAAACTAATACTATGTTATATGTCAATTACATCTCAATAAAAAAATTTAAATGTATTGCAGCCTCATGAACAAAAGAAAAAAGGGAGGGAAGGAGGGAGGAAGACAGAGAGAGAAAGAGAAAAAGAAAGCCTTCCTGGAATATTCTGAGTTGCTTTAATCTGAGCTAATTGCTCTCCACACCTGCTTCTTCATCATTTGTGTGCGACCTCCCTTCACCTTCACCCTGTTAAACAAAAACCTTCAAGGTCAAAAATTAACCTGAAAGAAAGGGTTTGTTGAGCCATATGCTAGCCCAAAAAAAGGGCCAGTTCCTGAGGCCTACAGTCTAAACCACCAGCAACAGGGCTAGATGAAAAAGACATCCTCCTGGGTTGAAGGGATTTTCTTAAACAATGAGTTTGGAGATGAAAGATGTAAGTTGTTTAAAAGAATTTACATTGTCTATAGATAAGGGAGGTGGGCAAGGGTGAAGCAGGGTAAGGTCTAGGGTAGGTGAATAGTCTGTAAGGAAGAAATACTTGATGCTTCTGGATTGGTTGTGGGCAGCAGTCTGGAATGATCATGCATAAGCAGGATGCAGTGGCGTATGGTAGTTGGCTATTCTTTTTATTCTTGATAATTGCTGAAATAGCTGCTGGGAAGTTGATTCCAAGTGTAAACATACATAATCAGGAATGTAAGCAGTCTTCTGCTGCTTTCAGCTCGGGTGGCTGCTTAACTCTACCTAGTCTCTTCCTCCCACCCTGCAGCCTTCTGTGATTAAATTAGGACATCTCAGCATTTTTCTCCTATTAACCCTAAGTGTTCCCTTTGCCTGCTGTGTATTGGTGGACCCACTGTGTCCTGGATCCCATGCCTTTCTCTCTTTTGGTTTACTCCATCATTCTGGTGGTGCATACCTTCCACCAACTTTACTGAGAAAACTACATGGGAGATAAACTTTTTGAGAACTTGTGTCTCTGAAAGTGTCCTTATTGCACCACACACTTAATTGATAATTTGGATGGGTATAAAATGCTAGATTGGAAATAATTTTCCCTCAGATTGTTGGAAGTATCGCTCTATTGTCTTCTCTTTGCAGAGGTGCTGTTGAGAGGTTCAAAGCTACTCTGGTTCTTTGTACATTTTTGTGAAAGCTTCAGTAATCAGGATGGTCTATCCTTTTTAGAACATAAAATCAAGGGGGGGTCAACCTAAATGCCCATCTTACTTGGTCCCCAATGCAGGAGAAAAAGAGTATATTATTGATCACAGAGAGTTGCTGCAGCAAAAAGTCAGTAGTAAGTAAACATGGCTGTTATTGGAAGAAGTTAGATATTTTTAAATTCAATAAATATGGTAAATTAATGAATGAATTCCCCTTAATAGTTAGAGGGGAGAAAAGGGCTGCTTCCTTCCTCCCCCATCCCTCCTTCCTTTCATCTGCCCTTCTTTCCAGAGATAGTTCCTTTATCTGGGAAGAATAACCTCCTCCACAGAGGGACAGACCTCATTCTTAGAAATGCAATAATAGCAGGTAGCCTCCTCCGGCTCCATTTCCCAGGCATCACCTGCTTCCTCCTACACAAGAGAGAGTGGGGTGGCAAGGGACAGTACACAAAGCCAGCTCAGGTGACAGGAGAAGGGATGTGGCCAAGACTGACTCTAATACCCTGTGCTCTTCACCACTTGGTGGGGGGCACCATCCAGCACCTTCTCTCCAGCTCTTCTCAGACAGCCCTGTCTCCCCACTCCCATGGGACTCCTATTCTACCTCATCCAGTTCACCGTTCTCCATGCAAGTGAGTCTCTTGTTGGCATATCAGCTGCCCAGTTCAGTTTCAAATTTGATAGATTAATACATTTCCATTGCCCACCCTAACCCTAACCACTGTTTATCTTCTCACGTGTCCAAGGGGAGTAGGGGGGAAAAGGCTGGCCCTCAAAAAAACCTTTTCTTCTTGGCTCAGTGTACGCCACATGCTCCACACTCCTCATCAATCCAACCTTCCAATTTAAGCCTGTGTCCTCTCCAGCTAAACTTGTGCCTGCAATGATTTTCAAAACTGTCATCTTGTATTATATATTTCAAAATCATCTGCATGTATGTTGGTAAATGGTTTAAATAGCTACATTAAGAATTCATAGCAAATAGAGAAGACACAAAGACCGCCGCCCCTTCCTTAATCTTTTCTTTGTCTCTCTTTATTTCCATAGTTGTAGTGCTGGTCAGGGATCTGACAGTGTCCTGCTTAGTTAGAATGGACTGCCCCATTCCTTTTTCCACTCCATACCACAAACCAGCATGAAACTAACCTTCTGAGAAGTTCTCTCCTCATGTCATTCTCCTCCTCAAAATCTGCACTGACTCTCCACTGTCAGCAGATGAGATACACACTTCTCAGCCTGGCATTCAGAGCCCTCCGAGACTGTACCCCAATCTACCCGCTGTGCACACCGTGCCCTCCTGCCTCTGACTTTGATTCATGCCTGCCCCCACTGCCATTCTCTCCCCCTTCTCCACACATCCTGCTAGATCCACCCTAGGTCTTGCTTCTCCATGAGACTCTCCCAAGACACCACAGCCTGGTTCATTTTTTAATTCACTCTACTATCAATCCATTATACCTTCAATCTTTTCATTTTGCAAATATTTTTGAGAGCCTATTATGAGCCAGATATTGTGCTAGATTCTGAGGAAACAAAAATAAATAAGCCATTTTTTTCAAAGATGGCAGGATTGCCAATCTAATAGAACAAATAATAGCTACAATTCAGTTTACACATAGCCTATACCAGGTGTAGTACAAATCATTCAAAACATTTTATTATAAATTATCTTAACAATAACACTGTGAAGGAGGTATTCTAACCCTGATTTTATTGACAATAAAACAGAGGCTCAGAGTCAAGCTTTCTGTCTATAGACTACTCAGATAACGATCAGCAGAGCCAGGAATGAATCTATAAAAACCTGCCTGATGTCCAGACTCCTCAGCACATAGGCTTTCTTACCACACCTCCTTCTCTCTCCCTGCCTTCCTCCACCTTCCCGCACTCTTCCCACTCAGCTCAAAGCATTTGGCAATTGGTTATATACTATATGTTTTCTGTTTGCATCTTCTTAATTTATTTTATTTTTTCTGTGATTATGTCAAATTTGCCTGACAAGATTTGTAAAAGTTAAGAGATAGAGGAAGTTTGAAAAGGCAGTCTGTAAAATAGTCTTTATTCTGTCATAAATAGTGCTTGAAAGTCCATGACAAAAACTCCTCACCTCCTCAGGCATCCACATCCCATGGAAACAACTGATCTATGAATTTGCTGGCCCTGAGCCAAGTGTGGACAGAATGTCACCTTGTAAAGAAACATTCTTTCCTTCTGAGTCCAGAATTCTTTTATGGAAAGGAATCTTAAGTTAGGGCAGAGCTCTGACATTTATCTCTCTTCTGTGTTCAACAAGAATACAAAAGCAGGAGTGGTTCTCATCTCACTGCAATATAATGACAACAGGATTTGCAGGAGTGGATTCAGGGGGACAAATTTAAATACAATTTAGCAAGTTCATTTTAACCTGCCCCCAACCTCTGCATAGCCCAGGTCTCAGATCTTGAGGTAACAGATTTGAGTCTAGTCAAAGCTGGAAATGTGTAAACTGTCAACTGATAACAGTATTTGACATGGAAAAAGAGAATTGCCTTTCCACTTCCCGGCCCTCAACTACCATCTTCAACCTGGTGCCCTCTGTTGAACTTTTATTGTAAGTCTTCTCTGTTTTGTATATAAGGCAAGGCTATACTATCTGGTTAGAGTGTCTCTGAATGAACATACAAGAAATAATTTGAAGCACAAAATATATAACTAATTGCATGACATGAAAAGGTTATTCAGTGTTTTATTCCTACATCTTCCTAAAGCTTCCTTAAAGAGGCCTAAAGGCCCTTCTGACATGAGACTTTAAACCATAAGCAATACACAAATGTAGACTATGATTCTTACTCTGGTAGCAGAGCTGACCAGGAAAGGGGCAGTCCAACAGTCAGTGAGCTACTATGCCCAGGAAAAAACGCTGTTTGTTCCTTACCTGGCCAAGAGGTTTCATTTAAAAAGTAATGATCTGGAGAGAAAACCCTAGGTAGGGAGCATGCCTGGTCTTTGACCCTGGGGAGGTGGGGGTGGGAAAGAAGCACTACAGCACACAGTTGATGTGATCTATGCAGCTGCAAAAGTTATCAGAATAACAGTAAATGATACATCAAAAGCAGAAGTAAAAAAGAATTCTCCAAGGTTGTATGTGCCTTTTGTATGATAAATAGTAAAACGGATTCAAGGCAGTGTGTGCAGAGGTGATGAATTCTGGAGAGCAGGATTTGTTGAGGAAGGTTTGTATGCCAGGGTAGCATGGCGTAGAGAAGGCTGACTACTGAGAATAGAAAAAGAAAACAGGTAAATCGAGGCAGAAAAGAACAGGGAGCTCTGTGTGTGTATGCAAGTGCACTAGTGAATAAAATAAAAATATTCAAACATATATGGCTTGAGATTGATCCACAAATGAACAGTGAGATGCCTCAGCCACTAAAGAGATATTCAGAGCATACCTTCCTTCTTCAGCAGCCGAATGATGAAACAAAAAGTCTGATGCCATCTATGACTTTCTGTCAAGCTGGTCCAAGTCACAAGGCACAAAAGAAAAGGCAAAATATATAGCATTCTTCAGAATTATGATTGCTGAAGTAAAAATATTAACAAGGAAGCAGCTCTCTGTCCATTGGAACAGATTTAAACTGGTCAACTGTAAAAACGGAAATGTTTAAACCCAGACAATAATAATATGTATGGTGTTAGAATTAGGGTAGTGGTTACCTTTGGTGGGGACTGACAGGGAGGGGCCAATGAGGGGGCTGTCTGGTGTGATGGTAATGTTCTATTCCTTGTCCTGGAGATGCATACACGTTCGTGAAAATTTATCCAACTCTACTCTTACAAGTACATACATTGTGTATATTTATGTATATTATGCCTCAACAAAAAGTTTACTAAAAATGCCTATATAGAAATTGCAAAGCTATTTCACTGGCAATTAAATCTATATAAAAGAATAAGCAATTTCAAAACTATATGTATTTTCCTTTAAAAAAAAGTGGCTGATGGATAGAATACCAACAATTAAGAGAATACTAACATTAAGAGAAAGAGTGCTTATTTGTGAGTCAAGTTTTGAGCTTCCGAAGGAGATAATGGGACTAGAAACTAGTCCCATATAATTAAAGGAAATACAGGGATGCATTTACTACAGAGCCCAAACCGACTGGCCAGATAAAAGTCTAGGCCTCTTCAGGTCATGCGGTCATCCAGCCTGTACTTTTCTAATTGTTTTCTTTTCTGGTATCATTAAAGCCCTTACTAATAATACCTGCTAGTAAACAATGGATACAGATTAGTGGCCATTAATCAAGGTCATGGGTCACCTAATAGGAAAGTTTATATTTGCCTTATTTCATTCTTGATTGATCAGCAGGGTTGACCAGGTCTGTTATCACAGCTGCATCACAACCATATCCTCATGCAGATGTAAATGCTCCTCTCACTCTCCACCTCGAACTTACCAGTGGAAAAGACAAACACAACTCAGGAATGCAGGGGTCCCCTCTTTGAACCTCCTGGGCCCCCAGATTTGACAGCTGCCCTGGTCCATGAGTGTTTCATCCAGGGTCCAAGCTCCCTGACTTGAGAGGCAGATCTCTGAGAGCTCCCAGCTTCTTAAGCCCCCACTGTCGGCATCCACCCCGTTAGCTTGTTTCCAATCTCCAGAATTAGCAGAAGTGACAAATAATTCCTATTCATGGGAAAAAAACCCAGTAAGGACTTTTATCATCTTTACTCAAAGGTAAATATCTTTGCAGCATTATATGCTGAAGTGGTGGGATTTTCAAGTCAAGTCTATCAGCATTCCACAAAGGTGCACTCCTGCTTCAATGGGGACAGTTCCTCTTTTTCTCTATGAAATGTCAGATTCTGTGCAAGATTTCATGAGGAAAAAGGAGCTCTGGTCCTTTTACAAAGCTTGGAAATAGAAGCCAGTGGCTCAGGAGTGGCCAGTGAAGCAATGCCCAGCCAGCTCAGCTCTGCAAAGGCTCTGCCCACACGGTGCCCACAGACACCCAAGTGCTCCCCCCACAGCATCTGCCAAGATGCCCAGGAGAGAGAGGATAGTTCAGTTCAAGAGGCAGTAAGGGGAGAGAGAGCTTGGGAGAGACTGGCTAGACATCAT
Organism: Glossophaga mutica; assembly: GCA_039655065.1. Classification (NCBI taxonomy): domain Eukaryota; kingdom Metazoa; phylum Chordata; class Mammalia; order Chiroptera; family Phyllostomidae; genus Glossophaga; species Glossophaga mutica. Next base: position 88,840,973 of record CM077307.1, on the reverse strand, counting down.
CATCCAAACTGTTCCTGCAAACATTGAAATTGATGTCTTAAAAAATCATCAGGCAAAAAAAGTGCAGACAAATGGGGCAAGGAAAACAAAAAGGAAAAAGCCAAAATGACCAACCGAGAAATTAAAGACTTACCTGCAGAAAAGAGAAGCTGCAGGCAGCAAAAGACCAATCGCTGATGAAGCAGGAAAGAAGCCAGATCTGATCTGCATCAAAACCGAGTTTCGTCGACTATCTCAGTATCACCCTTCGTGAACAATCCAGAGGAATTATTTTATCAACTATTTTGTAAATGCAAGTTTTTAACAGTTCTAGAAATACACTTTTAAGAAGTAAGATACGCACTCTATGCCTTAAAAAGTTTTTGATAAGTGTAAATACTTTTTTGAGAAGTGAGTTCATGGACGTGTTGTTTATTTTTCAGCACAACCAGAAATTAATAAAATTTAAGGAAGGTTTTGATCATAGGCTGGGGAGGAGTGCTGGCAGTTCTTAAAATCAGTAACAAGAACATAATCAAATGGCTACTTGAAATCATAATCATGCATTTAGCTTGTTAACATATCCTATTAGTTATTCTCCTACTGTCCTTCAGTAGCATTATTTATGAAACCTCTCCCTGATCTTGGCTCCCCCTGACAGAATTAGGTGCTCTCTGTGATGTCTTCATTTGCGGTAGCCCTGCTTTTCCTCTCTCTCTTTTTTCTGGGGGTGGGTGGTGGGTGGTCAGGGAATAAATGACCCCTTTATTTAAGAAAAAAAGCTTTATTTTTAAATAGACAGCTGCTTAACTTCTACATCATTATCAATAGAAACCCCAACTAATTACAAGGCACTAAAATAAAGTCTAAAACACAATTAAAAAAAACTCTAAACATTTCTATTGATACATCTCTTGGTTTCTAGAATATTCTTCTGTTCTGCTCTATGTTTGTATGAAGCTCAACAAGTCTCAGCATTAGCTGGTTCTTTTCCCAAGATCTATGATACTGATATATATGTAAGAGATATGTGAAATATATTATGTTCAGATATATTACATGTATTTAAATAAAATATATACATAGTTTTAACATGTGATGAAGTTTTAGGTGTGAAGCGAGGAAAGCAGACAGATGTAGGATTTGAGCTTTCTGGAGTCATTTCACCACCTCTGAAGAGCAACTGAAATAGACATCTATACACAGCATGACACTACTTAACTTTTCTGATAAAAATTGCAACAGGTATTCTAAATGATAATATACGCACAGAAAAGATTGCTTAACTGATTTTAATAACATGACATAAAACCCCAACACTTGCTACAATCATTACACAAAATACGTAGATGAATACTGTAAAAAATAAATAAAATTAATAAGCAAGATGTGAAAATAGGCAAATTTCCATTAAATAAACATTTTTTAAAAAAGAAAGTTTCATTTTCCATATCATTTGAAGAAAGGAAATTATGATTTAAACAATATTTAAGTTAATTAAACAAATCTTCAAAGTATTATAAAATGTTTAACTTCATCAACTTTAAGGTTTTTGTTGCTCCCAAATTTTGCATATAACTAAACTCTCTAATCTGCAAATACTCACTGAGTTGATCCTACTTCTGGATTCTAAGGTCATCAGTTTCTTCTTGAAAAATTTTCATTGCTTCTTTGAACATTTCTTTTGTTTCTTCTTGAGAATGGCTGATGAAAACATCAATTTAATATGGTATTCTTAAGCAGTTGTCATCTGCAAGCATGATGATCTTGCAAGCAACTTCTAAGTTATGGAGTTGTTTCTTTTTTTATGTCTACTTCTTCCTTCAGCTCTGTGATTCTGCTTGTATTCCTTGCAAAGTTGTTTATCTTTTGTTGATCTTCAAAAGTACATTGACATCTTCTGTAGCTGCCATCTTAATGGTGGGCACCATCTTGGGACTCAGCTCCACTTTTCCTAATAACTTTGTTAATATGCTGTGAAAGAATGAAATGTGTCTATGCTAAGTGAAATAAGCCAGTCAGAGAAAAACAAATACCATATGATTTCACTCATATGTGGAATCTAATGAACAAACTGAACTAACAAAGAGAATGAGGATGGACTCATAGATGGAGAACAGGATAACAGCTGGTGCGGGGGGTGGGGAGGTTAGGGGGTAGAGGGATTGAGCAAAAAGGAAAAAGGACTCATGTACATAGGCAACAGTGTGGTGATTGCTGGGGGGAGGGGGCTGTGAGGGAAATAAAAGGTAATGTAAAAAAATACAATAAAGATTAAGTTAGAAAGAAAAAGAAAAGTATTGAGCATATAGGGTATATGATATTAAATTATGAATGTATGCAATTTTAGACCCAACAGATTTCCAATGTTACAGGATAATGGTATTTGAGAGACTCTTATTTTTCCAGCTTTCTTGAAATATACTTGACATACAACATTATGAAGTTCAAGGTGTACATGGCAATTTAATAGGTGTCTATATTGCAAAACAATTACCCTGCAAGGTTAGTTAACATCCCCATCACTCACAAAATTATCTTTTTTAATTTTTCAATTAACAGTCGACATTCAGTATTATTTTATATTAGTTTCAGGTGTACAGCATAGTGGTTACACACTTATATAATTTACAAAGTGATCCCCCCAATAATTCTAGTACCCACCTGGCACTGTATGTAGTTATTAAAATATTATTGACTGTATTCCTTATGCTGTACTTTACATCTCCACGACTGCTCTGTAACTGCCAATTTGTACTTCTTAATCCCTGCACCATTTTCACCAGCTTCCTAGCCCCTCACATAATTACCTTTTATGTGTATGTGGTAAGAATATTTAAGATCTACTCTCTTAGCAGCTTTCAAGTATATGATAAAGTATTCCCAACTGGAGTGACCATGCTGTATGTTAGATCCCTAGAACTTACTCATTTTATATCTGGAAGTTTGTACCCTTTGCCCAACCCCTCCCCACATTCCCTACCCCTAGTCCCTGGCAACCACCATTCTACTCTCTTTCTCTGAGTTCAGCTTTCTTAGATTCCACATGTCAGTGAGAGCATACAATATTTGTCTTTCTCTGTCTGACCTACTCCACTTGGCATAATGCCCTCAAAGTCCTTTGACAGCCTTTTTAAGAACAATTTGTCTCCAAATTTTAAGCGAGAAAATCAACAGAATAACTGTTTGGAAAAGAACTATAATTACATAGCCTTTTATATTTTCATTACTAGCATTAAGAACTATATGGAAATTGATCATCATGTTTATGTACTAATTATCAAATAAAAACCAGTAAAACATCAATTCAGGAAGAAAGAGATTCTGAAAATATTAGGTGCAGCAGAGATTGTAGGTAGGTGGACAGGGGCTGCCGACATAGAGCAGCTACGTGACTTGTCTTACGTCACATAGCAAACATTACAATGGTAAACCAAGACTTGAACCATGCCTCCAGGTCCTTTCATAACCTCCCAGCTACTGCTGTTTCCAACCCCTCAAGTGGCCTCCCAGAAGTAACCCATCATCCTACAGTCACGCATAGCTTGCAAAGCCAAACAGCCAGAATGTGTTCAAAGCTAGATTTTTATCCTTTAGATTGCCTATAGCAATGATTCTTAACATTTGCTGTGGGGTAGATCATCTGAAGGAGCTTTGAAAAAAATACATTTGTCAGACACCCTTTTCAGAGATTCTGACTCATTCATTCTGGGGTGGGGCCCAGGCATTTTGATTTTTAAAAAATCTCCCTAGGTGATTCCAACACGCAGCCAATTAGATCAAAAATCACTTCAATGTGGCACAGGTTCTCCACCCTGGGTGCACATCAGAATCACTTGGGAGAGCTTTAAAAACTACCTGCCTGAGTTCCATTTTCAGAGATGCTGATTCACCTGGTCTGAGGTGCAGCCTCAGCACAAAAGCTTCCCAGGGGACTGGACCGTAGCCAGGAAATGAGAGCCATTTCTCATGGGCTCCCGAAACCACTCATCTAATCACAGTCATCTCCCAGCGAAGGTTTTCAGGGCCATAATCATGGCCATTCTTAAGATTCCAGAGCTGCCACTGTTCAATAAACGCTTGTTGGTTGAATTGCCTAATGAGAATCAATATTAATGGATAGGTGAGGAGAAAAGGGTGATTGGAAGAAACAATGAGTATTTAATATGAAAATACGTCCTGGAGGTAGAGTACAGAGTCAGCAAAGCAAATATTACGACAGTATGCAGATTGTTTTACGAGAGCACTGGTGGCCCTCTCAGGCAGGGAAGGCTGCTATCCTAAGCCTGAGATAACCTTGTCCCCTCAAATATTTCAAGAGTGGGAATGAGCAAGTTCTATCTTCCATAATTAATTCCTACCACAGACAGAATCACTCTTTACTGAGTCATATTGCAATCTCAGCACAAGCCTGAGGAGAGCAAGATAATTCTCTTCCAACATGCTGTGCCCAAGAGGTAAACATGGATGGATGTTATAATGTGAATTCCTACCAGAGAAGAGCTATTTTCCTGAATGGATGTGAGTAGACTAAAAAAAATAAATAATAATTCCCCTTTAAATATTATTTAACAACAATACTAAGTTAACAAGCACAATAGCAGAGCTGTCTATGCTGTGTAATCCCACAAATTTATAACAAACATGGCAAGGAGGAAATTTATGAAAACATTAACAGGGTTTGTCTTTGGATAGTGGGGTTATGGTGGTTTTATTTTCTCTTGTTCTATGTTTTCTAGATTTTTTTTATCAGTTGCAAGTATTTCTTTTTTGATAAAAAAGAATACAACCCCTTTTTAAAAATTTAATTGTGCTCAAGTTAGGGGAGTGATTGTCAAAGGTGCTTCTAAACCTGTTGGCACGTAAGTGAGGAGGAGCAGGTTTGTCCTGCAGTTTGAAAATTCAGCAGGTCCATTTGTGCTTTCATAAGCAATTGGGGATTTTGCAATCCTGGTGTTGTGCTTGCCAGGCTCAGCAGACTTGTCAGACAGGTGACTGATGAAGATGAAGTTCCCAATAACCAGGGAGTCTCTCCATCTGTTGCCAACCCTGACAATTTAGGAATGAATTAAATACTCTTTATACTGGATTGCCACCATTGATTGATAATATGAACATGGAGATGTGACAAGAAAATGCTTAGAAAGATTCATGATCTAACATCCCTAGATTCCGATGCCTGACAAAGTTGGCCTCAACATATATAAATCAGATGCAAAAAAAATACATGGTTTGAAAGTCGGCAGATGTAAATGTTATGAGGGTGAAGCTTTTAGTGAAATTCTAGTGTTGAGTTTATGTGCTTGGTTTACCTGCTAAGCCCAGTGAATAAATGGGCCAGTAGGAGCCCCCCAATAAAACCTCATACCCAGCAGTGAGATCCTCTTACCTTCAACAAAAAGATTCTTTTCCTAAGAAACCTCCAAATCTTCATCACCATCTACAGACTCCTTTTAAAAAGCCCTGGTGCTCAGTCTTCTTTTTCTGTCTATTTCCTCTATTTTTTCCCTGAATTTTTCAACCTCTCCTGTTGCTTCACACAGATAGTCTTCATTCAGTACTTTTCTGAAACAAAACCCTTTCCCTTAGAGTACTGCCCCAGAACACACCCTCAGTACCCCTTCAATGCCTTTCAATATCCACCCCATTTCACTGCGTCCAAAAGCCTTACAGTCAGGAAGTTTTGTTTTCTGCCTAATTTAAATGTCATCTACTATGAATTGAATTGTAAACAATTAGAGGGAAGAAATAGACTTATTCATCTTTGTTTCCCTTCAAAGCATGTAGCTACAACAGGTTATTATACATTTGTTGAATAAGTGAGTTTCCACCCAAAGAACAACAGTAGAACTTTATAAGGATATCATATATTTGTTTATATGGAGCTATTCTCAAAACATATAAAGCTTATGCCTCCAAATGAGACCCCGAAATTGCAGACTTGCCATTTCCTGGGAATTTATTAGAAATGCAGCATCACTCTGGCTGAGTAGCTCAGTTGGTTAGTGTGTCATCCTAATACACCAAGGTTGTGGGTTTGATCCCCAGTCAGGACACATGCAAGAATCAACCAATGAGTGCATAAATGGAAAAATAATAAATATTTCTCTCTCTCTCTCTCTCTCTCTCTCCAAATAAAATAAAATTTAAATGCAGTATCTTGGCCATCTGTTTCTTCCCACTGCTCCTTCCCCCTATACGTACCTACTGAGTCAGAATTCAAGTGCTAATAAGATCCCCAAGCAATTCCTACGACTTTTAAGTTTAAGAAGCATCAGTCTAATGTATTGTCTCTCAAAATTGGCTGCACGTTGGAATCCTAGGAGGATTCTAAAACCACAGGCGTCTGGGCTCCAGCACCCAGGGTCCTGACTGAATCAGTCCAGGTGGCGCTGGGAACTAGAATTTTTAAAAGTGCCCCCTGTGTGCAGCCAGGAATGAAAACTACTGCAAGTGTCCTTGCTGGAGCTCTCCAGAACTCCTGCGGGACTTTGTGAGCCCAGTGCCTTACCTCTATAGGGACTTCTCTCCTCTTTCCTACTCAACCTTTCCTTAAAATTGTTTTGTTTCTCATCTAAAAAATACCTGGTAGCTTCATTTGTCAATAAACCTGTATTGAACACACAGAATTTGTATAAACACAAATCCTGTTCTTAAACTTTCTTTCACAGTAAATAATCTAAATTATCTTTTTTCACCAACCCAATTTCTAATTTTGTGAGTATTCTTTGGTGTTAGTATAATTATGGCTGGTGGTTTCTGGAGTGGAGGAAAGGAAAATTAAGTACCTTTTGTCTAGTTTTAAAACAACCTGTTTATATTTAAAAGGCAATATATTCTGTTCTTTCTCCTTTATTAATATACTCATGGTCCACTTTTCTATCCCCACTGGAGCAGCTAACATCCCTAGGGGGCTTGCAATGCCCCTAGCACTGTGCTGACTGTTCACCTATATTAATTATTTCAGTTAATCTGCGTAACAACCCTATGAGGTACATTCTATTGTTACCCCTCTTTTTCTGGATAAGAACACAGCACACAAAGAAGGTCTGTAACTTGCTCAAGGTCCCCCAGCTTGTCTTCTGAAGGCAGTTTGGAGCCCAGCCTGTCAGACACAGAACCTGCTGTAACTACTCTGCTGATGGTTCTGTTGTGGATGGTGTTTCGGAACAAAGGATGGTGTGGTTTAGGATTCTGTCACAGTTCTCCTGGATGCTTCAGTACATCTTTTCCAACCTTTTTCCCACTTTAATCTGTAGCCCATAAAGCACTTTCCCAGGTATAACTCACTGTGAAGTTTACAGGATTTCATGTTTGAACAAATTCCTTCTGAACGTTGAGCAAGATAAAAAACAAGTTCTGACGAATACAGCCACAATCTAAATAAAGATGCTTTGATAGTTTATAATGTTCCTCTCCTAACCAAACCCAGTTTTTCATTCTATTTTAATATCTCAATTGCAAAGAGAAAACAAATAAATGTAATAGATGTAGCCTCTGGTCACTGTGTGTGTGTGTGTGTGTGTGTGTGTGTGTGTGTGTGTGAGAGGGAGAGAGAGAGAGAGAGACAGGGGCTTCTGGTGGTTCTAGAGCAGGGTTTCTCAACCTCAGCACTACTGGCATGTTAAGCCAGGTAATTCTTTGCTGTGGAGGCTGCTCTGTATGTTGTAGGATATTTAACAGCATCCCAGCCTATTCCCACTGGATGCCAGTAGTACACAGCTCCCCAACCCTGTGAGTTGTGACACCAAAAATGTCTTATACATTGCTACATGTCCCCTTAAGGTGGGGAGTACAGAGGCAAAATCCCCACGAACAGAGAACTGCTGTCCTGAAAATATTCATTGAAATAGTGATACTACAACTTCATATTTTGCCATATTTCATCCCTAAATATTGACTCAAAGATTTCAAGTCCACATGTTAGGTTTCCCTAGTACTATTTAATTACTTTTCTCCTTGTCCTTGCCTTCATCCCACAACCTTTCCAGAAGGCAGCATGCTGCCTGCTGCAGCTGGGCACAGAGCTGGCCTAGAGGGTCTGTGAGTTCGATGCTTGGGGCTGGGGGACAGAGGCCTGCTCTGCCATGGTCACTGCCTTAAACACAGACTTGGCTTGACTCTTGCTGGCCTCCTCTGAAGCTATGTGAACAGCACCGTAACACCTCAGACATTATTCCCTTAGTTCCTCATAAAACACAACTGTATAATTTTTGATGGTGTTAAGAAACATAGAACATCTCTGCCTTAGATGTGACTTCCCTAAGGGCAAAGCAAAACTGATATATCAGCAGAAAACACAAGTTTAGAATACATAAAATAAATATGCAAACTTGAGATAATAGCTTGTCTTTACTCCATGTATATGTGGGTCTTAATGGTGCATGCATTTTATGGATGTAAGTATTGTGGTGAGAAATTACTGGGTTTTTTTTTCTGGATTAGGTAAAACAAGACTGCCCATGGCCAGCTTCTAGTTGATCTTCAACCATGACACCTGAGGACTCAACCACAGCAAGCGCTACCATTATTGAGCACTTAGTATGTGCTGAACACTGTGCCGAGTGCCATACCTGTGATGTTGTATTTAACCTTACAGCAGCTCCAAGAAGTGTGCGTCATTATCATCCCCATTTTACACATGGCAAATGCCCGGGTGGGTCGAGTAATTTGAGTAAGCCCATATTTTTTAAATTATACTTTACTGATTATGCTATTACAGTTGTCCCAATTTTTCCCTCTTTGTTCCCCTCCACCCACCACCCCACCACCCTCAAGCAATCCCCACACCATTGTTCATGTCCATGGGTCATGTATATAAGTTCTTTATATACTCATTTCCTATACTGTACTTTACATCCCCATAGCTTTATGTAACTACCTGTTTGTGATTCTTAATCCCTTCACCTCTTCACCCATTCCCCTACAACCCCTTTCCATCTGGCAAACATTAAAATGCTCTCCATATCCATGATGCTGTCTCTGTTCTTTTTAATTGTTTAGTTTGTTTTTTAGATTCAATTGTTGATAGATATGTATTTATTGCCATTTTACTGTTCATAGTTTTGATCTTCTTTTTCTCAAATAAGTCCCTTTAACATCTCATATAATAATGGTTTGGTGATGATGAATTCCTTTAGTTTATTTCTTGTCTGGGAAGGTCTTTATCTACCTTTTAATTCTAAATGATAGCTTTGCTGGGTAGAGCAATCTTGGCTATAGGTCCCTGCTTTTTATCACTTTGATGATTTCTTGCCAATCCCTTCTAGCCTGCAAAGTTTCTTTTGAGAAATCAGCTGACAGTCTTAAGGAAATTCCCCTGTAGGTAACTAACTTCTCTTCTCTTGCTATTTTTAAGATTTTCTCTTTATCTTTAACCTTTGGCATTTTAATTATGATGGGCCTCTTTGCATCCATCTTGTTTGGGATTCTCTGCCCTTCCTGGACTTGCACGTCTATTTCCTTCACCAAATTAGGGAAGTTTTCTTTCATTATTTTTCAAATTTCCAATTTCTTGCTCTTTCTCTTCTCTTTCTGGCACCCCAATGATGTGAATGTTGGACCTCTTGAAGTTGTCCCAGAGGCTCCTTATTTTTTTTTATTCTCTTTTCTTCTTGTTGTTCTGATTGGCTTTTTTGATTCCTTACATTCCAAATCATTGGTTTGATTCTTGGCTTCATCCATTCTACTGTTGTTTCCCTGTAAATTGTTCTTTATTTCAAATAGCGTAGCCTTCATTTCTGACTGGATCTTTTTTATGTTGCTGAGGTCCTCACTAAGTTACTTAAGCATCCTCACAACCAGGGTTTTGAACTCTGCATCTGATAGATTGCTTATCTCCATTTTGTTTAGCTCTTTTTGGGGGGTTTTGATCTGTTCTTTCATTTGGGCCGTGTTTCTTTATCTCATTTTGACAGCCTCCCTGTGTTTGTTTCTGTGTATTAGGTAGAGCTGCAATGACTCCCTGTCTTGGTAGCATGGCCTAATGTAGTAGGCGTCCTGTGGGGTACAGTGACAGAGCCTCCCTTATCACCCAAGCCAGATACTTGAGGTGCACTCTTTGTGGGGTCTGAGTACATTGTACTCTTGTGGTTGAAACTTGATTCCTGTGGCAGGTCAATGGGAGGGATTTACCCAGGCCAGTCAGCTGCAGTGATTGGCTGTGACTAATGACCACCAACCTCTGCAATCCATGGAAGATCAGCTGTGCAGGGGCAGTGTGATGGTACTCCGATGTGGTCTGTAGCTGTCCACTAGGTGCTCAGGCCCTGGGATTTCCTGGGTGGTTCAGGCCAAGGTCAGACCCTACCTGTGTTCTGCCCAGGGTCACTCTGCCTGAGCTATAAAGCAATTTGACATGGTTGCTACTTGTCCTACGGGCTTAGAGATTCTCAGGCAAAGCCAAGCTATGAATCTTTTCTGGCTGCTACTAGTGCCAGGCCTGGGGCCAGTTAGCAAGAGGTACAGGGGCTGAGGGCTCTCTGAGGTTGGCTGTTGCTTGTTTGAGAGGATTTAGGAAGTTGTGAAGCGTGAGCCAAGACCAGCCCTTCATATGGAAAAGTCATAGTTAACAGTTTGGGTGGGCCCTTAAGTTGGGTAGATAGAGTTTCAAGGGCAGGACAAACAGTGTTAGCCAGGTTGATGGAGTCTCAGATGTGGCACACACCTACCAGCTCTGTAGCTCTGTGGCTCTGTGAGGGGAGGGCTCAGAAAAGGGACAATGGCCTCTGCCTACCTTTCTGTCTGGGAGGGAGCTGTGCCCCAGCTCCCATTTTGATACTAGACACTTCAGTCTCTCTCTGTATGCCACTGGTGCCTTTTAAGCTGCTACCCCAGTGCTAGAGCTCAGAGGGAATGAGTCTGAGGAAGTCTGTGTGTGAGTTCTTTAAGGGGAACTGCTTGGGACTCCAGAGTTTCTTCCACTAATTCAATCCCTGCCGGTTTTTGCAGTCAGAAGTTATGGGAACTTATCTTCCTGGCACCAGAACCTATGCTGGGGCCTAGTGCAGAGTTGGGACTCCTCACTCCCAAGATATCCCCCCCAAATTTTTATCCACCACACGTGGATGTGGGATCAGCCTGTTCTGCATCTCCACCCCTTCTACCAGTCTGGATGGATGTGGTTTCTTTAACTCTGTATTTGTCAGACTTCCATGCAATTCACTTCCTGATGGTTCTGATTGATGGTTGTTCTATATTTTAGTTCTAACTTTGATGTGGTTATGCGAGGAGGTGAGCTGTGTTTACTTATACCTCCATCTTGACTGGAAGTGTAAGTTCATATTTCTAACAAGCTGTGGAACAGAGATTCAAATACAGTTTGTCCCCAAGGTTGTGTGTATGTGTGTAGATTTTTTAAATTGTAGTAAAATGCACCTAGCATAAAATTTACCATTTTTAAAGATTTTACTTATTTATTTTTAGAGAGAAGGCCAGGAGGGAGAAAGAGAGAGAACCACTGATGTGAGGGAGAAGCATTAATTGGTTGCCTCTTGCTCATGCCCTAGCAGGAGATCCAACCCACATCACAGGCATGTGCCCAGATCGGAATTGAACCAGCAACACTTCACTTTGTGAAACAATGCCCAACCTATTTCCCATTTTAAGCATTGTTAAATGTACAGTTTTGAGGCATTAAGTACATTCACATTGTTGTGTAGCCATCACCACCACCCATCTCAAGAACATATTTCCCCTTCTCAAACTGAAAGTCTGGGTTCATTAAACACTAACTCCTCATCCCCACCCCCTGGAAACCACCATTTTACTTTTTGTCTCTATGAATTTGATTACTCTGGGTATTTCATATAAGTGGAATCATACAGTATTTACTTTTGTGACTGGCTTATTTCACTTAGCATAATGTCTTTAAGGTTCATTCACACTGTAACACATGTCAGAATTTTCTTCCTTTTGAAGGTCAAATAATATTCAATTGTATGTTTATATCACACGTATCATTTATCCACTCATTGATGGACACCTAGGTTGTTTCCACCTTTAGCTATTGTGAATAATGCTGCTATAAACATGGGAATTTAAATATCTCTTTGTAATCCTACTTTCAGTTCTTTTGGGTATATACCCAGCAGTGGAATTGCTGGGTCATACGGTAGTTTCATGTTTAATTTTTTGAGAAACCTCCAGACTGTTTTCCACAGCGGCTGCACCATTTTACATTCCCACCAGCAGTGCACCACGGTTCCAATTTCTCCACATTCTCACCAACAGTTGTTTTTAGATTTTTGGTTTTGAGTGTTCTTTTTGGGGAGGGTGATGGTACCCATCCTAATGGATACAGGGTATGACTGGAAGTACAATTTAGTTATATGCCAGGTCTTTCCCTTCTAGATTTTTTCTTCTTAATTCAATAGCAGTTGCAGGTTCGCACACATATGATGGAAAGATTCCTCTGCATTCAACTTGGTGTCTTTTTAACATGGTTAGGTTGGCTGGGAGGGCAGGAATGAATATAAACCACCTCCCCTCCCTCTAACCCCCAGCCTCCTGGATGTCAAAGTACACTTCTTCCCCTCTTCTGCATTTTCAGGATTTTCTGTGAGCATTTAGGGAACAGAAAAGAAATCACATTTCAAGAGAGGTCAGCCTATTTTGATTCCATTACTTTTAATGGGAATGATCTTTCAGGAAACATGTTCTGACTTGATCAGGGAGCTGCATGTAGGCAAATGCTCCACCTTGCATTCAGAACTCCACAAAAGGTGTGGCCGTCAAGACAGACTGGAGTGACTCACACACCTGCCTACAACTCATCAAGGCCCTGCCCTAGGCGTTTCCCTTTCTCCTTCGTCCTGTTTTTTCTTTCTGCTTCATGCTCTCAGGCCTTCCTTGCTCCTAGGCACCCTGGGAAACAGTGGCTGAAATAGCATGGCAATGAATCATAACCCATCTGACTGTTCAGATGAAGGGAGGAACAGCACTAGAATGAATCCTTGAGTTTCAAGACCCAAGTTCCCAACTCTTAAGCCATGATTATTTCAGAGCAGCTTCTAGTTCCAAGGCTTCCTGACCAGAGCTGCTTGCTCGAGGGACCAGAACTCTGAATCTGGACCAAAGCCAGCTTTAATCAGGATGCTGATGAAGTTATGAGGCAAGTGAATGCTGTTAATTAGGTTTTGAGTGTATCCTGACAATTTAAAAAATCACTCAGCACCAAAATCATAGAATTGCAGCATTGTAGGGCTGAAAGGGATTTTAGATACATAATATCAGAGAATTTCAGAATTAAAATAATGTGCAGTATTGATTTCATCCTGAGTTGTGCTGAAATTGATTTGTACTGTCTCACCAGAGCCCACTGTTAAATTTTTAGGAAATTTGTGAGCCTGCTGACTTCAAGTTGGTAGCTTTAAATGGGTCTTTGGTGGGGAAATTTACACCACAGAAATTGACAAACACAACAAATCAGGGCTTCCCCTGCCCACTCCTACACCAAGAGTTTATTGTTTAAAATTTTCAGAGCACATCATTGATCTCATCTAAATCTTTTATTTATAGAAAACTGAACCCCACAGACAGGAAATGACTTACCTAGGGCTACACTACTAATGAGTATCAGAATTTAGGAACCACATCCTTTGCATCATAATCCAGTGAATGGCTACCTAAAGCACAGTCCTATCACCCAAGGCCCAGCATCCTGGCAAAAAAATAATAGGACCAGGAGGATGTTATTGCAATAACAACAGAGAGTGAGAGACATATATAGTTATCTCAAAAATAGGTTCTCAGAAGAAAAAATATTACCCACTGTAGACCTATCCTGGAAGTACCTGTATTAGGTTAAGATGAGTAGTGAGCACAATTCTTTTTCTTAAAAAAATTTTTATTTATTTTTAGAGAGGGAAAGGAAGAGAGAAAGAGAGGGAGAGAAACACCAGTGTGCGGTTGCCTCTCACACACAACCCAGGCATGTGCCCTGACTAGGAGTCGAAATGGTGACCCTTTGGCTCAGAGGCCGGCACTCAGTCCACTGAGCCACACCAGCCAGGGCAGTGAGCACTACTCTTGTCATACTTATTTATGTGAAATACCATGGAGAGGCTTGGACACAATCATGTGTTTGTGCTATCCTCAAAATTAAGAGGCATGGTTGCCCTTGAAAAAAATATTGGTATGTTTGGTAGACATCTGTCACAAGAGACAAGAGAGCAAGTCTGATAATGTGTCCCAAATGATGGATTTTCAGGCTACCAATCGTAGTCAGGCTGTTTATCTCTTGTGATAAACATGGCTCCAAAACAAAAGCAAATGAAGTTTGATGTTTTTAGCTCCCTTATTCCACAGTCTGGTTTTCCTGTCCTTGCAAACTGAACTCAGAGCTCTGACTTGGGACTTTTGTAGGGGGGCAAACCTAGGGACAGGATGGCCGGCTAGAAGCCAGAGCAGCAAGCATGAAAGGGCAGACAGAAGTGATGGTAACCAGCTGGGGGTACACATTCCAAGGGGCCTCCAAATCTGGCACTGAGAAAGGCAGAGGGGCCCCACTCCGCAGAAGGCAGCAAGCCCCGAAGGAATAGCAAGGCCTCTGTTTCTGCTGGGTTGAATAGCCCAGACCAGTGTTACCGGAGCAGGGACTAGGGGCAGCCCTGCTGCTCAGGGATGAAGGAGAAAGCAGGAATAATAATACTTCCAAGGGAGGAGAGAGAGAAGAGGTCAAATGTCTCCAGAGAGGCTGCAGAGTCCACCCGCTGTACACTCCTTCTGTAACCCCTGGCAGTCTCTCATTACACCAGCCTTACTACTGATGTACTCCGCCAAAAGATACCAGGGCCCTTCTCATCATGTTCCTGAGGCTCTGTCTCCATCCCGGTCTCCCCAGCCCTGACAGCATTTGCTATGTCCGACTCCGCGAGAACACTGACTCCAGCTCTCACGCACCCCACCCCCACACTGCATTGCTGTAGCCCTTCCAAGGTCGCACAGTTATCTCTTTAACCTATTGTTATACTCTTGGCCCTGAGTGTACTCAAAGTCTCATCTAAAGAGTGACATAAACCTAGTGTCAGTGACCAGCACACGAGGTCACTCAAGATGGCCAGAGGACCAGAGAACTCATGCTCTGGCTGAGCAGCCTTCTCCTAGGGACTCCAAATGCCAAGAGTGAAAGAAGGGGTTCCTGCATGAGGGCGGCAGAAGGAAGCCAGTCAAGTGCAGATAGCCAAACCCTCAGAAGGGGGGGCCCAGACGACAACCCAAAGAAGCTGTACCACCTTTGAGGACAGTGTACAGAGAACCATGCTCCCCTTTGGGATGAAATCAATGAGCCCCTTGGAGCAAACTGGTTGTGATAGATTAGAACCATACACTTGAAAATCTGATATATACTGTGTTCTCTCTTTTTTTAAAAAAATTATTGATCGTTTTTAGAGAGAGGACAGGAGAGAGAGAGAGAGAGAAGGGGATAGAGAAACATTGATTTGCTGTTCCACTTCTTTATGCAGTCATTGGATGATTCTTGTATGTGCCCTGACCAGGGACGGAACCTGCAACCTGGGTATATCAGGATGACACTCTAACCAACTGGGCTACCCAGCCAGGACCTACTATGTTCTCTTTTGTCCTCTATTAGTACTGGAGACAAAACTTTTCTAAATCCCAACATATCAAAGTAGTAATACGGGGGGAAAAGGAAAGGGTCCTATCTACTCTTTGGCCAAAATACTGAACAAGAGACAACATGCTAAACTACCAAGGTTCTGGGTTTTGAAGTGACTTTTTATTTATGCCGCCTCCTCTTCCAGACTTCTGAACCTCTCCACTGCCCTCATCCTCCTCCCACATCTTCCCGGTCACCTTTCATGCTCCTCCTCTGCCCCGCAAATGGGCCTGTTTTGGCTCCCTTCCCGTGTCCTCATTCCGCCCCCAACAATGTCATCTGTTGTCAAGACTTCAGTTGTAACCTCCACAGGGATCATCCCAAACCTTTATCTCTAGTTTTAACCGTTCTCCAGACAAAGTTTCCATCTTCTTTTGGCGTTAAATCAACAATTCCAAAACAGAATTTATGTTTTTCAACCCAAGCTCAAAAATTTCCAAAGGGTCTTGGGCAACCTCCCCATCCTCACATCTAGTAAAGCTTATTGACTCTTTGTCCGCTTATCTATGTCACCCTCTTGTTTGCAATACCCATGTCCCCACCCAACCCAGGCTCCCATTTTCTCTCCCCTGCACTATTTGATCTCCCCACTTTTAGTCTCTACCCATTCAAATCAACCTAGACCAACCCTGACAGGTTTCCCTTTGTCGGGCCTCATCAAGGATTTCTATTTGTCAAGAATTTCTATTTCTTTGCCTAAAATACCTTGCTCTGCCTGCCATTCAAAGTCACAGTTGATGACCTTCACCAAAATGTACTATCATCACTCTCTAAACACAACCTTGCTTCCCTGCCTCTGTTTCTTCTCCCTAGGATGCTCTTCCTTGCAATGTCACCAGCCAAAGGCTCTTTTGTCCTAATCCAAAATTCATGTTAAATGTCACAGCCTGCTTGGAACCTCTTTGAGACCCTGGACCAGAAGCTCTGCCTCACTCTCCTGACCTCCCTGAGCACATGGCACTCCCTCCATCCTGCCCTGGATCACAGCATTGCCTGTACTTGTCATCTTTCACCTGCTCCTCATCCTTTTTCCCAAACTCAGCAAGTGGCACCGTCTCTCATTGTTCAAACCAGAAATTTAGAAAAGATTCCAGATTCCTTCCTCTCTCTCATTCTGCATTCAAGTTCTGTCAGATGTCTCCCACCTGCCCCATCTGTTCCTCCTCCCTTGCTTGCATTAGCTCAGGCCATCCTCACCCAGGAACTTCTATGTGGCACTGAGGTGGGCAGCCTCCAATCTCCATCCTGCTTGCTACCCATGGGACCTCAGGCGGTTACTCAGCTTTTCTGAGCTTCAGTTTCGTCACCTGCAAAAGGGAGTTAAAAAAAAAAAAAAAAAAAAAAAAAAAAAAAAAAAAACAGACTTCCAGCCAAGATGGAGGCGTAGGCGGACACACTGTGCCTCCTCTCACAACCAAAATTAAGGACAACAAATATTTAGAAACAAGAAAACAACCATAACTTATAGAAAATTGAACTGTACAGAAGTCCAACAACCATTCATCCAGACCGGTAGGAGGGGCGGAGTCGCGGCGGGAGAAGGTGGAGGTGCGGGAGCGCAAGCAGCAGCGGCTGGCAGTTCCCCGGTGCTCAGGCGGCGGCTGGCGGTCCCCGGGCCCACAGGCAGCAGCTGGTGGACCCCGGGCACAGGGGGACAACTGTGCAGACCCAGTGAGGCCGTACAAGGCGGCTGGCTGACCAGGTGGTCCCACATTCGTGCACGCAGACGGTCCAGGCAGAGGGGAAGTGGCGGAAGGGACTGAATCCAGGAGAGAGCGGAGCAGACGCCATTGTTCCCTCTCAGACCCCGCCCCCACACACAGCGTCACAACCCAGCAACTCGGCTGCCCCGCACTGGGAAGCGCCTGAGGCTCTACCCCTCACTACGTAACAGCACTCGAGCGTGCGCAGATAATCCAAGTGAAGGGGAAGCGGCGGAAGGGACCGGAGTCCAGGAGAGAGCGGAACAGGC
This sequence comes from Glossophaga mutica, assembly GCA_039655065.1. Lineage (NCBI taxonomy): Eukaryota > Metazoa > Chordata > Mammalia > Chiroptera > Phyllostomidae > Glossophaga > Glossophaga mutica. Next base: position 88,823,403 of record CM077307.1, on the reverse strand, counting down.
GCCATTGTTCCCTCTCGGACCCTGAGCACACCTATAGCGTCACAACCCAGCGACTGGGCTGCCCGCCCTGAGGAACACCTAAGGCTCCACCCCTCACTACGTAATAGCCGAGACCAGACTAAAACCAAACCAAACCAAAACAAACAAACAAACAAACAACAAAAAAAAAAACACCAAAAATGGCTCAAACCGGAGAACCAATCAAAGCCCCAGAGCCAATTCCTCTAAGCAGTGAAGAGATAGCCAACCTATCAGATGCACAGTTCAAAGCACTGGTCATCAAAATGCTCACAGAATTGGTTGATTTTGCTCACAAATTAGATGAAAAAATGCAGGCTACAATACGTGAAATGAAGGAAGACACATGGGGAACCGATAGAGATGGAAGAAAAACTGGGACTCAAATCAATGGAGTGGACCAGAAGAAGGAAATTAACAACCAAACAGAAAACGAGGAAGAAACAAGAATTCAAAAAAATGAGGAGAGGCTTAGGAATCTCCGGGACATCGTTAAACGTCCCAACATCCGAATTATAGGGGTCCCAGAAGGGGAAGAAGAAGAGCAACAAGTGGAAAACTTATTTGAACAAATAATAAAGGAGAACTTCCTCAACCTGGCAAAGGAAATAGACTACCAGGACGTCCAGGAAGCTCAGAGAGTCCCAAAGAAGCTGGACCCAAGGAGGAACACACCAAGGCACATCGTAATTACATTAGCCAAGATTAAAATGAAGGAGAGAATTCTAGAAGCAGCAAGGGATAAGGGGACAGTCACCTACAAAGGAGTTCCCATCAGACTGTCAGCTGATTTCTCAAAAGAGACCTTACAGGCAAGAAGGGGCTGGAAAGAAATATTTGAAATCTTGAAAAGCAGGGACCTACATCCAAAATTGCTCTATCCAGCAAAGCTGTCATTTAGAATGGATGGACAGATAAAGTGCTTCTCAGATAAGGTCAAATTCAAGGAATTCATCATCACCAAGCCCTTATTATATGAAATGTTAAAGGGACTTACCTAAGAAAAAGAAGATCAAAAATATGACAGTGAAAAGACAGCAAGCTCACAGCTATTAAGAACCACACCTAGAACAAAAGCAAACTAAGCAAACAGCTAGAACAGGAACAGAAACACAGAAATGGAGATCATATGGAGGGTTAGCAACAGGGGAGTGGGAGGAGGAGAGAGGGGGAAAAGGTACAGAGAATAAATAGCATAGATGGTGAGTAGAAAATAGACAGGGGGAGGGCAAGAATAGTATGGGAAATGTAGAAGCTAAAGAACTTATGACACATGGACATGAACTAAAGGGGGGAATGTGGGTGGGAGAGGGTGTGTAGGGTGGAGGGGAATGATGGGGGAGAAATGGGACAACTGTAATAGCATAATCAATAAAATATATTAAAAAAATCAAAAAAAAAAAAAAAACACTCTTTAAAATGTTTTGTACAGATACAACATATATGGAGGTGGGGAGTCTAGCATATTATAGAAACTAGACACTGATAAAATTACACATTTATAGCTTTTTTCGTGGATTACTAAACCACTTCCTAACTGGCCACTGGCTGCAGTGACACGTGAATAGAATTCAGTGCTCACCATGTCATCAATGAGCTCTATAAAAAAAAAATGATCCCACGTATAACTTTGCTTTTAATGCCAGTAACTCTCAGAATGAAATGTTATTGTTTTTTTTCTTAGCTTAACCTGTAAGGCCATGCACACCATGGCCCAGCTGTACCTCCTACTGCTCTGACCTGTCCCCAAGATAGAAAGGCAAGCAGTCTCCCAAGTGCAGGAAGCCCTTCCACACAGTCAAGACTTGCACATGCTATTCTAGAGCCTTCTAATCCTCCTGACCCACCTCCACCCCCCCCCCCGTTTTCCATATCTAACTCCCCAAATTTATCAAGACACAACTCAGTAGTCGCCTCCCCTGAGAAGCCACCCAGATCCCCCAGGAGATTTAGGGAGCCCTCCTCTGTATTCCCATAATCCCAGCACGTAGTGCATGCTATTTTACCACTTGCTCACCTGGCTGTCCTCCCTGCTGGACTTGAGGCCCTCATCTTATTGGACTTGGTATCTCTAGTGCCTGGCTCTGGACCTTGAATGTATATACAAATAATAATCTTGTATTGAATGATTGAATGAAAAACCAGCCTCCCATTTTTATGCACTTGTATTTCTTCTAACATCTGCCCGTTGGTCTTACACTAAGCTTCTCAATCAATATCTACCTGTTTAAGGAACAGCAAGGTGGACAGTGTGGCAAAAGCAGAGTGAGCAAAGGGGAAGAAAAAGATAAGATTTTGCAGTCATATGGAATGAAACTCTGAGGCCATGGTAGAGAGTGTGGGCTTTGTTGCAAGTGTAATAGGAAGCTATGAAAGGGACCAAAGTGGATGAACACGATCAGATTTATATTTTCTTTTAAAAAAGCCAGCCACAAAAGGCCACATAGTGTATGATTTTATTTATATGTAACTGTTATTACACTCAGAAACCTACCCAGGAAATACTGGTCCTCAATTCTCAACTATAAGATGAAATTAGACCAGCTGACCTCTAGGGTCACGTTGAGTTCTGTTTTTCAAATTTTATTTTTGGTTAATAAAAATGACTGTGAGATAGGTTAACCAAATTAAACTCAGTACAGCTGCCCCAGGGAAGGGTCTCATGATCTCACTATTTGAGCAACATTGTGATATAGTGAGAATGACTCTGGAGGTTTGGATTCTTTCACTGGTTTATGCATTTACCATTAGAATGACCTTACGAAAGCCATTAAATCCTCCAGACCTTGGTTTTGTATCTCTAACATATGGGAGTTCTAGGAGGTGACTTCTGTGGTCCTTCCCATAAAAATTTTGTTCTGGGCCATCTTCACTTTCTGAAGGCCACCTAGACCAGTCTTTGAATAAAGTATATATTCACTCACATTATAGATTCTAAAAGCATTAATAAAATGAATGTCATTGATGTTTTTCTGCTTAAAAGACTGAGGGAAGTACATGGAAAACTATGCATATATGAAAACAAATGCAGTAGGAGCAAACAGTGACATGTACGATGTCCCATGAGTATTGCTAAGTTAAAAACTTGAGTTATAAAACAATATGTAAGTATATCATTTTTATAAGAAAATAATATGTGCACATGCATATAAATACCCAAATCTTTTCCTCCCTGGGTATTTCCCATCTCATCCTGCACCGCAATTTACCTGAAGGCTTGAGACAAAAACACAGGAGTCAGTCATTCTTGGTTCCTTCCCTCCTTCATATCTGCCTCTTTCTCTTCATAGAAAATGGGGGAAGTCACATAAAACTTGCTAAATTTTATGATTGGAGTAAAAAAGATAATGCACAAAAGAGGATTAGAGAATAAATGGAAATAGATGTGTCACAATCTGAGGAGAGAGAGCCCTGTGGCTGGGGTGGCCAGAGAAGGGGCACGAGGGGGCTGAGTTAGGTTCGAGGAGTGTGGGCCAGGCTAGCTGAGGGCAGGCTAGAGGATCAGACATGTCAGGAAAGTGGAGGCAATGAGTGTGATGTGTGAGGTGAGGGAAGCCACTACTGAGGCAGGTGCCCGTATTAGTTTGTTAGGGCTGCCATTACAAAGTACCTCAGACTGGGTGGCTCAAACAACAGATGTGTATTTTCTCACAGTTCCGGAGGCTGGAAATCCAAGATCAGAGTGTCAGTAGGGCTAGAGTTTTCTAAGGCCTCTTTCCTTGGTTTATAGATGGCTGTTTTCTCCTTGTGATCTCATATGGTGCTCCCTTTGTGTGTGTCTGTGTCCTAATCTCATCTCCTTATAAGAACACCAGACATATTGAATTAGAGCTTGCCCTACCGACCTCATTTTAACAGTCACCTCTTTTAAAACCCTATCTCCAAATACAGTCACATTCTGAGGTACTGAGGGTTAGGACTTTAAAATATGAGAATTCTGAAGGGACATAATTTGGCCCATCAAAGTGCCTATGCAAGGTAATTGCTTTATTTGTAGGTACAGTGGGAAGTTTGTGAGACCCTAATGCAGGAAATATCGCAGAACCTTGAGCACTAGAGAGAGAAGTCCAGATCCAAGCTTTAAGATAATCCCTGAGCAAAGGAACATAGTGATGTTGATGATGTAAGCACATTGGATGACATTGGTTTGCCCTAGGGTTTGGAGCAGAGGGGAGCCTGGGGGCAGGAAGTTCAGATGAAAGGTTATTTCTGTCATTCTAAGTGTAAGGTGACAAAGGCTTGACCAGGGTGGTGGCCACAGAACAAAAGCTGGAGACAGATGGCTGTGCCTGGGGGGTATTCAAGCGTCTGCACCCAGGTGATGTGTCTGTGAGGGCCACACTCCACCTTCACCTAGAGAACAATGAGCCCTCTAGAAACTGGAAAAATAGTCATTAGCAAAGCTGTGCAAGATGAGCTCATATGTGCTGGGATACCAATGATTCCAGACAATTCCTTTTGATACAAAGCTGGCTCAGTTTGGCCCCACCTTGGCTCTGCTTCTGGGTCCTCTCTCCTCTCCATTATCAATGGGTTACACTAAAACAGATTCTTGTTGGTTTGGAGAGGCATTAAACTCACTCTTTATTGTCATGGATTTTGTTGTCATCTACCCTCATCACACCACTTGTTCGGACTAGGATGTCTTCTCTCCTTTTCTACCTCTGGAAATCCTGACTGGCTTTCCAAGGTCCTGTTTACATGCTGCCTTTGTCCACACAGCCCTCAGTGGCTCTGCAGCTCCAGTGGCACTCTCTGTCAATTGAATCCTAATTACACATGTTTATGTGTAATAAGATGCACCATGGCATGAAATAATACATCATGCTTGAGATGTTTGCAATATTCATATGCCATGCAAACTCCCCCATGAGACTTCAGATTCCTTGAGGTTATAAATTTGGAACTCCTTAGATATTTGTTACACTGCCAAACCCAGTGCATATCAGGTACTCAACAAATTAGTGCTGAGACAGTAGCCAAGACCCCAAAGGTCCATATAGAATTTCCCCTTAACCCAGTAAATGGGGTAAGTGGGCAAAAAGGACAGAGGTAGAATATAAATATGTTCATTTCAATTCATAGAAATGGCCCCCAAATCCCAATCCCTTACTTCCTTAATGCACTGGAAAAAGTACTAGCCCCAAGTCAGAAGGGGCTCTTAGACCTCCCAAAGGAGCTTAATGGGTGGGAACTCAAGATTGACTTAACCTCATATGCATAAAGTTGATAAAAGGGTTGAGTGACCAGGCCCTTGGCAGTCTGCATCCAAAGAGATGATTAACTTCTCCTGGTAGGCAGGTGGGGCTAACAGCTGTGATAAGGATAATGCAGAGGGCCTGAGGGGAGCTGGCGCCAGGGTGGCCTTCATGGAGGAAGGCAGTTGTTTGAATACTCTTTATGGGAAGAGGACAAAGGAGGGTTAGCAATTTGGGGTGGCATGGGATGGGGAATATAAAAGCTGATCCTCAGATTCATATGGAATTACAGGGCACCATAAATAGCCAAAAGAATCTTGAGGAAAAAAAACAACAACCCTGGAGGTCTCACACTTCACAGTTTGAAAACTTACTACAAAGCTATAGTAATCAAAACAGTGTGGTACTGGCATAAGGATGAACATACAGAACAGTGGAATAGAATTGAGAGTATAGAGAGAAACTCACGTATCTATGGTCACATGATTTTCAACAAGGGTGCCAAGTCCAGTCAATGGGAGAAAGAATAGTCTTTTCAACAAACAATGTGGGGAAAACTGGATTTTCACATTCAAAAGAATTCAGTTGGGCCCCTATCATATACCATATGCAAAAATTAACTCAAATGGATCAATGACCTAAATATAAGTACTAAAACCATAAAATTCTTTTTAAAAACATTTATTTACTATTTAGAGAGAGGGAAGGGAAGGAGAAAAATATCAATGTGTGAGAGAAACATTGATTGGTTGCCTCTTGCACACCCCCAACTGGGGACCTGTCCCGCAACCCAGGCATGTGTCCTGATTGGGAATGGAACCAGCAACCTTTTGGTTTGCAGGCCAATGCTCAACCCACTCAGCAATACCAACCAGGGCCAAAGCCATAAAATTCATCTTAAAAAACACAGGAGAAATTCTCTCTGACCTCAGATTTGGCAATGCAGTCTTGTGTAAGACACCAGAAGCACAAGGAACAAAAGAAAAAATAGATAAATCAGATTTCAAACTTAAAAGCTTTTGTGCATCAAAAGACATTATCAAGAAAGTGAAAAGACAACCTTTCAACTGGAAGAAAATATGCGCAGATCAAATATCTGATAAAGGCTTAACATCAAGAATGTATAAAGAACTCATAAAACTCAACAAGACAAACAACCAAATTAAAGAAATGGGCAAAGAACTTAAGTAGACATTTCTCCAAGGAGGATGTACAAATGTCCGCCAAGCATATAAAAAGATGTACAAAATTATTAGGTACTAGGGAAACCCATATCAAAACCACAATGAGATAGTACTTCACGACTACTATGATGGCCATCATGTTAACAAATAAGTAAGTGTTGGTGAAGATGTGGTAAGAATGTAAAATGGTGCAATCACTGTGGAAGAGAGTTTGGTGTTTCCTCAAAAAGCTAAACATGGAATTACCAAATGACCTAGCAATTCTGCTCCTAGGTATATACCCAAAAGAATTGAAAACAAGTGTCCAAAGGGATATTTGTATACCAATCTTTAATGCAGCATTATTTACAATAGCCAGAAATAATCCAAGTGTCCATCGAAAGATGAATGGATAAAAAATATGGTGTATACGTTCAATAGCGTATTATTCTGTTATAAAAAGAGATGAAGTTCTGTTTCAACATGGTTAAATCTTAAAAGCATTATACTAAATGAAATAAGCCAGACAAAAAGGTCAAATATTGTGTGACTCCACTCACCTGAACACCTAGAATAGGCAAATTCTAGACACAGAAAGTGCAGTGGAGGTCACCAGGGGCTGGGGGACAAGTGGACTGGGGAGTTATTGCTTAACACTTACCGAGTTTCTGGTTGGGAGTTTTGGAAATCAATAGTAGGATGCATATACAACATTATGAATGCATTTAATGTCATTGAATTAAACACTTAAAATAGTTAAAATGGCAAATTCTCTGATATATATATATCTTGCCATAATAAAAATATTTTTTAATAAAATGAGAATTGACAGCTGTGAGGAGAAGTGAAATGCAATGTGGATATGGCACTCTGTGGGTAGTTATTGGGAAAATGGGTAGTTGTTGGGAAAATGGGTGGTGGCAGCCAGCTTCTTCTTCCAAAAATGTTTTGTTAAACACCAAAATATGCCTAAATACAAAAACTTTACAGGCAAGGAAGATCTGCTCTAGCAAATACAGGAGAAGCAAGATTGAACCTTGGAGTTAGGAGACTGACCCAAAGGTATTCTGACCCACCCCAAGGTGCTGAGATAATGATCTCAAAAGTCACTTTCTATGTCCAACTTTTGTAATTCTGGTGGCATGTATTTCCCCTTCATAATAAAGCTAACATCTCATATCAAACATGGGAATAATATTTAAAAAAACAATCTCAGCTGACAGGTGCCTGAAAGCTTCCTTAGCTAGATGTTTAAACTTCCAGCCTCTCCTCTGAAGAAAACAAAAGGCACTACTGCTTGCACAGCACTTTTAATTTACCTTCTTTTTTAAACCCTCAGAGAGAGGGGAAAGGAAGCAGAAAGAGATGACAAGATACATCGAACAGTTGCCTCTCACATGCCCCCAACCAGGGATCTTGTCCACAACCCAGGAATATGCACAGACCAGGAATTGAACCGGTGACCTTTTGTCCATTGAGCCACATCCACCAGGGCTTAATTTACTTTTTAAGATAAAACATACCCATTTACTATTCTATATTATCACAAATTCTGTAAACTTAAGAGAAAGCACTGGGATTTGACTTTAAATCATCATCTTGGTGTGGTCAAGGATTCACCTGCTGACCCACGACAGCACTGCCTGACACCCTCCTAGGATGCTGGCCGCGGAGTGCGGCGGTGTTCCACCATCTCTAACATGGCTCCACCATCTCTAACATGGCTCGATCCATGTACTCCATGGTGTTTGGCATATAGTAGATGCTCAAAATGTGCCTGTAAATATAGAGAATCTCAGTTCTCTGCGAGATGGAGAACGAAGAATGAATGACGTTCATGAATACTGATGATGTTCACATTTAATTTTCAGACAAGGATACAGTTAAGTGAGTGCATATGGTTCTTATTTACTTCGAGCCTCTTTAAAAATCCCAGCAATTTCATTTGGGTAATTGTAAACCTTCAAGTGGATCAGAAATGGATTTTCAGGGATATCCGCTATTGAATTAAAGAGTGATCTGGCTGCAAATCAGATATGTTCGCTAATATCTAAACCTCCTGAATGAAACAGCCTCTGGCAAAGCACACATAAAAAAGTGTGATGAATACGTTATACTGGTTTAAAGTTAAAAGAGAACCTTTAAAAACAATGTCCATTTCTGTAGAGATCACATTTGGGCAGATTTGGTATGATGGATAGTTTGCTTGGTTTTCTTCTATTTTGGTTGCTTTGTCTGGTTGAACCGTACTGTGCAGGTATACCACACAGCTGGCCCTAAATACTAAAGCCTACGGGACAGCTCTTGCAGGGTGGTAGGTTCAATTAGCATCACATCTTTAATTACACAGAATATTATATACTTCACATGTATAATTATTTATTTTATGGCATGATGCCATCCTATAGATAAACAAAGACTTTGAGAAAATTTACTAGCTTTTCTGGGAGTGTCCCCAAAAGGGTGTAATTTTCATCCTAACCAATAACTAAGATGGGAATAACCCTACCTATAAATTGTTAATCTGTTGGGGTACAATAAGTTTAGAAATTGCTCTCATAAATTTTTTTCTTTTAACGTAAAATTGCAGAAACATTTATCACACCTACAGGTACAAGGATGGTCATAGTGTTGAAAATACAAATATGAATAGTACAGAGATTCTGTTTTCAAGGAACTCAGTATAACTTGGAGACTGACAAGCAAGTAAACCATTAAAATAAAACCTGATAAAGGCACAAAAAGGAGTGAGTAGAGGTTGGAGGGTAGTAATAGTCTACATGGCAAAAATCAAAAGTGAGTATTAAAGAATGAATAGACATTTTCATGACACATAAAAGTCAGGAGAGCATTTCAAGAAGAGTGAACAGAATGTCCAAAGGCACAAAAAAAAGGGAGTGGGTTTGCGACAGTTCCTTGTGGATGTACTGCTGTGAGTTGGGGAGTGAAGTGGGGGGATGAGACTGAAAAACATAAGATGTGAGGTAGAGTAAGGCCTGAGATTTCCATTTTTATCCTCCTCGATAAGTAACAATAAAGGAAGCCACTGCACAGGTAATTTATCTTAAAATACATAACATAAACCAGGTTATTAGATTGTAAAATATGATTGAGGTGGAAGGATCGATCCTAGGAAAAATTGACCCAAGAATCTTACAGCTCAAAAATATTATCAAAAAAAGAATCTCTCCTGCCACTTTCTGTCCTCAATTTTTAAAAAGTGTCAGTTTATCACAAGCAAGCCCAGCAAAACAAAGAGTTCAGAAGCGGACGCTATTAGGGCCATGCCCAGTGGGCTGAGTGACAGAGGGGCCCTGCTCCTGGCATGCAGGTGTCCCAGGTCCAGGCTGAGAAGGTGTGGAGGCAGAGCAAGGTCCTACCTGCTGCACAATGCACAGCAGCCTGGAGAACTGATCACTTTTTAGGCAGTAGAGCCAAGGCCCCTGCAGAGGGCTCGACTGGGGGGTGTTACCCATTCTCTAAGGATGGCTGTGGGTGGCAATTCTCACTCTACACTTGCATCCCCTGCCCTCAGGTCTGTTTTCTCTTTTAATGACTCCGGCATCATAATGTCTCTGCCACCCAAGCCCTCAGTGATTATTCCACGCACAGCTGTCTAGTGTTTGTCACAGGCCACAAGGGGTGCTCTGCCTCTCATTCTATTCCTGAGCCCCTAAAAAGACGAGAAATTTCCTCTGATCAAGACATGGCAAAGTTCATCTGAGCATTCAACGAATTATATTATTTTTGTAAAGCAAATATAATTTTAGTAAGTTATCTAATTGAGGAAGGGTATGAGGAAAGAAGATAAACACACTATGCACTTGACTCTATGATGGGTGCTCTAACTACGTAATCTCATTTAATCCCCTCAACGTTCCTGTGAGGTAAGCTTGTTCAACCCATTTTACAAATGTGAATATAATCATGAAGTCCGTGTTCTTGGCAACTCTAGCAGCCACGATCACCCAGCCCAGTTTTGAGTACAATGATCTAGGCAAGAATCTAGCACAGTAGATGGCTGATAAATGGTACATGGGCCCCACTGGATCCTTGTTCCTAATCAAGTTGATGAAGTTTTTCAACTTGTTTAACTAGTTTTTCAACTAGTTTACCCAGTTTTTCCTGCCCTCTCACCCCAGCCAGTTATCATGCCTGATTTCAGTGCTGAAAACATATATTGGTAGAGAACAGAAAGTTCTGCATACTATATTAGGTCCTCTAAAGGAAAAGTCAGTCTTAAATGCTTTCATTTCTATCCTACTTTCTCCCAAAGGGATTTAAGTGATTTGCCACAAAGTTACACAAAATAACATGACTAAATATAAGTAAGAATAAAATAATAGGATAATGGATAAAATAAACATAAATAGTTGAAATAAAAGTTAATAACAGAAGAGGGGAAAAAACATAAAAATGCAGGCTATAAGAAATTAAATAGCTGCTAATTGCCTCCCTTTTTACTTTTTGCTTACTAGCAGTCAAACTAAGGAGGAAACCATGGTCAGCTACATAGTGCTAATTGTTAGAGAGGAAAAGGAACTTCCTTCAGGAAAGTTTAGCTTTTCTAAACACTTCTAAAACGTATTCTTTATACACAGTTCCACATTAGCTTCTACCCTGCCCACTTCGTGAGCAAGTAGACACTATACCCATCACACATTTCTATAGCAAGGGCAGTAGGTAAAGTAAGACCCTTTGGTAAAGGTTAATAGAGAGGTTCTCAAGCTGGGACACACATTTTGTATCTGTCATCTATTGCTGTGTAACAGCTCACCCCAAAGTTTAACACCATTTTTTGCTCATGATTTTGAGGGTCAGCAAATTGTACTGAGCTCAGCTGGGCAGTTCTACTAATGCTTAGGCCTCACACTCCAGAGGTGCTGATTTAACTGGTCTGGATGGGGCCCAATTACCCACAGCAGTTTAAAAGCTCCCCAGGTGATTCTTATGTATTGCCAACCTGAAGTACCACTGGCACAGTGCATAACCCTAAATCACACCTGAGTGAAGGCAATACTTCCCAGGTGAGGTAAAGTTAAAAAGGACTTCAGGAAATGCAGATGCCAATTATCCAAAACAGTATTGAAAAAGAACAAACTTGGAGAACTCATAGTTGCTGATTTTAAAATTTACTACAAAGCTATAATCAAGGCAGTGTGGCATGCATGAGGGGGACACGAGATCAAACAATCAAAATCAAAAGTCCAGAAATACGCACTTCTATTACAGTCAACTGATTTTCAACAAGGGTGCCAAAATTATTCAATGGGAAAAAATAGTCTTTTCAACAAGTAATGCTAGGACAACTGGACATCCACGTGCAAAGGAATATTTTGGGACCCATTACTTTCATTGTAAACAAGAAGTAACTCAAAATGTATCATAGACCTAAATGTAAAAGCTAGAACTATATATGTCTTAGAAGAAAAGCGTAGGCTAATACACTATGACCAATGGTGCATTACTGGAAATTTATCCCAGGAATGCAAAGTTGTTTTAACACCTAAAATTCAACTAATATAATTCACTATTAATAAAAAAAAAAAAAAAAAAAAAGAACAAGCCACATGGTCATCTCGATAGCTGCAAAAAAATTATTCGTCAACATCCAAATTACATTCATGATATAATCTCTCAATAAGCTAAGAATAAAAGGAAGCTTCCTCAAAGAATGTTATTCTTATTAGTGAAATACTGATCGTACAATGGAATAATTACTCAGCCTTAAAAAAGGAAGAAAATTCTAACATGTGCTACAATATAGATGAATCTTGACGACATTATGCTAAGTGAAATAAGCCAATCACAGAAGGAGAAATACTATATGATTCCATTTATGTGAAGTGCCTAGAATGGTCTAATTCATAGTGGCAGAAAGTAGAATGGTGGTTGTCAGGGGCTGGGGGAAGAGGAATGGGGAATTAGTGTTTAATGCTAAGGAATTCCAGTTTGGGAAGATGAAAAGAATTTTTGAGATGGTTGCACAACAATGTGAATGTACTGAATGCCACTTTACTGTACAGTTAAAAATGGTTAAAGTGATAAATTTTGTGTTATTATATTTTATATTTTACAATTAAAAAATAAATGTATGTAAATAAAATAGCAAAAGATGAGTACCTTCCTGTAAGGCTGGCAGCAAGTCAAAGATATCAGCTCTCACCAGTGTCCTGGAGTCTCCAGCCAGTGAAATAATGAAAGAAAAATAAATAAAAGGTATATAGATTAGAAAGAAAGAAGTAAAACTGCCTTTATTCAGAGACATGATTTATATGTAGAAAATTCTAAGCAGTCTCCCAAAACTTACTAGATTAATAAACCAGATCGGCAAGGCTACAGCATACAAAACCAATACACAAAATTAATTATAGTTCAATATATTAACAATGAACAATCCAAAAATAAAATTAAAAAGCAATTCCATTCACAATAGCATCAAAAAGAACAAAATACTTGGAAATAAATTTAACATAAGTATAAGAACTATGAACTAAAACCCCAAAACATTAGTAAGGTATTTACCTGAAAAGTTGAATAAATGGGGAGACATACCATGTACATCAATTAGAGGGCTCAATATTATCAAGAGAGCAATTCTCCCCAAACTGATCTGAAGATTCCACACAAGCCCTATAAAAATCAGGGTTTTTTAAAAATAGAATTTGACAACATGACCCCAAAAGTTATGTGGAAATGCAAAGAACAGAGAAGAGCAAAACAATTTTGAAAAAAAAAAAGTTGGAGAACTTACACTGCCTGATTTCAAAACTTACTACAAAGCTATAGTAATCAAGACAACCTTGTTTTGATATAAGCATAGGCATGAGGATCAGTGGAAGAGAATAAAACATCCAGGAATAAGCTCCAACATTTACAACCAATTGATTTTCAATAAAGATGCAAGGGGAAAAAATACAGCCTTTATCTCACACTACACATAACAGTCATTCATAGACCTAAATGTAGGAGCTAAATAACCATCCACCCTAATGCCAAAAATGTACCAAAAAATAAATCCCTGATAAATAGCTCTTTGCTTTATTTCACTTAGGTGAATGAAGCTAAAGGTGGGCCAAATATCTTAAATATTTCACCAATACTTCTTACCACTATTTTTCTCTCTGTTACCTGATTTGACAAGCTGGGTCCCTTGGAAGAAAACCACATTACAACACCTGGTGGACATCTGCACTGGAAGGAAAGGGAGTGGAATTTTTAGGTTGACCCCGGGGGTACTAAAAAATGCTGGATGGGCTCTGAACTCAGATTTTTGTTTTATAGAAGAGTAATTTGTTTTCCATCTAGAGAATTTGATTGAAAGTTATCCCAATAATTTCTCAAATTTCACCCAAATTTATTTTGAAAACATGACAAAGAAAGGAAGACCTACTCAGGCCTGTCCCCTACTGGGTTGCTTTGGCCCTAAAGGGCTGAGTGATTCTACAGAATCCTAGTTCAGCAGTTGTGTTCTGGGGATTTCACATATTGAAGTGCCCGAGTGTGCCTATTGGACAGCCTGGAACGCTGCAGATCAGGACTGAGCCTGCTTAGGTGAAAGGCCTCCAAGGCAAGCAATCCCTCAATTAATTTCTCAAGGCTTTAATAGACCTGAGAAAGGAATGGACACACCTCTCTCTCAAGGGAGAAGTTGTGGGTTTGTCCATGTCTTCTGGATTCTTTCCAGCTTGTAGGTAGGTTTTCTTTCTTGCAATTCAGGAATAGGTGTGGAAAGCAGAAAGCTTCTCTTCTACACCAGTGGCAGTGTATCCACTCACCTGCCAACACAAGAAGCAACTTGCAGGACCAGCATTTCACTTCTTTATTTTTTAATAGCAATTTGGTTCAAAGAAAAGATGGCCCCCTTCCCATGAAGCTAATAAAAGGGAATTGTATCTAAAACAAGGATATATACTCAAAACCCAATTTCCATTTCTCCCTACCTGTCGACAAATATTCATTAAAACTGAATTCAAGAATAGCCATGTGTATCTTTCAAAAGATTAACTTCCCTCCTACCAAATGAATTAACCTTAAAAGCTTTATTTCAGTTAGTAGTGACCTTTATTTTAGAATGTGTCACGCTCTCATCAGAGACATCTACCCTTTTTTTCATGAATAAAACTGTCACAATTAAGAATTATAACTCTTAATATTTATTTACCCTCATGCTCCACTTTCTACCTGAGAATTGCAAGACAAAAATTACATATAACATAACAGGAAAAATGCAGAGAATAACTGTGTGAGCCTGGGCAAGTCATTCTCCTCTTCTGGAGGAAACATGAGCAGGGGTTAGAGCACAGTCACATGGTCAGATCTACTGTTCCTCGATTTTATGATAAATAGATTAAAGAAAACGCCTAGGACTATCATGACTTTATGACAAAGTTAAGCATAGCATGCGATCCTAAGTCTCCAGTGTTATTTCTGAGTATTTCTTACCAATACTCTATTTACCACCATTTTTTAATGAAGCAATGTTATCATCATCCTGCCTCTTTTTTATATTTCTTCTTATGTTTTAAAAACAGCACCCTTGCCCTGGCTGGTGTAGCTCAGTAGGTTGAGTGCCTGCCTGTGAATTGAAAGGTCACCAGTTTGATTCCCAGTCAGGGTTTCTGGGCTGTGGGCCAGGTCCCCTTTTGGGGGCATGGAAGAGGTGGCCAATTGATGTTTCTCTCACACATGGGTGTTTCTCTCCCTCTCTATCTCTCTCCTTTCTCCTCTCTTTAAAAATAAATAAAATCTTTAAGAAAAAAATAAAAATAGCACCCTTTTTCAGATTATAAAATTAATACTGTTCATTACAAAATTTTAAAATATGGCCCTGGCTGGTGTGGCTCAGTGTGTTGGGCACCAGTCTGCAAGCCAAAAGGTCTCTGGTTCAATTCCCAGTTGGGGCACTTGCCTGGGTTGCAGGCCAGGTCCCCAGATGTGGGGGTGTGAAAAGCAACCAATAAATGTATCTCACATATTGATGTTTCTCTCCCTATTTTTCTCCCCTTTCTTCTTTCTCCCTTCCTTCCCTTTTTCTCTAAATCTAAACAAATAAATAAAATATGAAAAGTTATGAAGAAGAAAATCAAATCACCCATTATCCTCCACTAAGAGATAAGTTAACATTTTGTTGTGTTTCCCTTTATTATTTCTATGTGTAATCACCTTTTTCCCCAAAAGCTACATAGCAAATAAATCAAAAGCAAAATTTTTCCATTCTTACTCTACACCCATGTGGGATAAAACCGCTTACATTTGGTCGTGAGCTTGTCCTCTGGTCCCTGCCTTGTGGTCTGTTTCTCTATCCACCCTGACCCCAAGTCCTTCAGCCAGGGCCCCACTTACACAAGGCCTCAGGTTTAGGTGTTGACTATGTGCCTTCAGTGCTGTTTGACCCCCTTGGATGTTGAGAATGTGAATTGTAAAGGCAAAACTCCATGTAACTGCCCACCAATACAACAAAAATCAAGTACGATTTTATTAAAATCTACATTCTTTGTTGTTTTTGATGGTTTGGAAATTAGAGTTTTACTCTGCCTTTTTATTTTTATTTTTTAAAGATTTTATTTATTCATTTCTGGAGAACGGGGAAGGAAGGGAGAAAGAGAAGGAGAGAAACATTGATCGGTTGCCTTTCCCAGGCCCCCTTTCGGGGACTCAACTGAAACCCACGCATGCGCCCTGCCTATGAATCAAATTGGCAACCTTCTAGTTCACAGGCTGGCACTCAACCCACTGAGCCACACCAGCCACGGTGGCCTTTTTAAAATACAGGTATTTCCAACCTGGCTAGTGTGACTCAGTGGGTTGAATGCCAGCCTGCAAACCAAAAGCTCCCCAGTTCAATTCCAGTGGGGCAAGTGCCTGGGTTGGGGGCCAGGCCCCCAGCTGCCTCAGTTGGGGGCATGTGAGAGGCCACTGATGGATGTTTCTCTCCCTCTCTTTCTCCCTCCCATTCTCCCTCCCTTCCCCTCTCTCTGAAAATAAATAAATATAATCTTTTAAAAAATAAAATACAGGTTTTCCAAAGACATGAATGAGATACTAGAGAGCAGGAACCATATTTATAATGCCAGAACATGGCCCATAGTAAATGCTGAATAAATATCCAATGAGTGTTTAAAAAAACATTAATCGAACCCTTGCTTCCTTTCTGGGGGAATGCAATCAAAACTTGAAGGTAATAGCAACAGTAATTAACATGGTGGGTGGCTGCATCCTTTATCAGCCAGAATGACCAGTCTTTAATTATTTAAACACCTCTCTTCCCCCAGTGCCCACTGGCCTTGTCCTCCTGCAGCCATGGACTTAATCTGCCTCAGTGACTGCTACTTCCACGGACTTTCCTCTGGTTTACTTAGTCTTTGCTCTACCACCAAGGGCACACTGGCCTCCTCCTTCACTGACTCACAGTCTCTTCTCGCCTCCCACCATTTCAACTACTGTGGTCTGCTCCCACCTCCTCCTCTCCTCTGAAACCATTCTTGCCAAACTCTGTGATCACTTTTATTACTATTTTACCTAACCTCACCAAGGCATTTGACACACTTGACTTCTCCCTCTTCAAAACTCTTCAGAGTGCATGATCCCTGCCTCTGAGCACTCCTCATACCCCTGGCCACCCCTTCCCAGCTTCTTTTGCAGAGTCTTCCTCTGCTTGAGCTGTAAATGTTAGAATTTCCCGTGGTTTACTCCTCAGCCCTCGTCTGTTCTCACCCTGAGACTCAACTCTCTGATTTCACCCACTCCCATGATTTCTGTACCACCTATAGATCCTGCATGACATCCCTAGGGTATTATCAACTGCCTACTGAAGAACTCCATGCACATTTGTACATGTTGATTTTGAATGTCCCTCAAAATCAACATGTACAAATGGAACTTAAACCTTTCCTCCCAAACCTCCATTCTCTTATCGTTTTATGGAACCTGTAGGAGACCATTCTGTGTGGCGTGTGCCCAGCTCCCACTCAGAAATGCACAGGACCCACACCCATGGATAGGTTCTCCCATGGGGAATCAGGCCTGCAGTGTACCTAGGCCACTTTGAGACTTGCTTTTGCTAAAACTCCTTCACCCTGAATTGAGACAGCAAATGTTTACTGTAACTTCCTAAAATCCATGCTAAAACCCCCCAGTATGGAGTGTAACCAGTCCAACTACTTTTCCCTTTTCATTTGCAAATATCCTTCTTCTGTGATGTGATTAGCGCATCAGCTCGTTTGTTTTATGTAAAAACATAACCACCTAAAGCGAACCTGTGCATAGAAAATGAGGACCATCATGTAATGAGGCAGAAAAAGAAATAAAGGCCTGTCATGGCGGAGGCCATGAGCTTTTTCTCCCTTTGAGAGAGAAGCCATGCTGTCCCTTTTCCTCCACAGGACTCAGTAGTCCGTGTGAATGTCTTGTTTCATCCATAACACTGCAGACACTGTGGGCTGGTGTCCGCATAAGGAACCCAAGTCAGAAACTTGGGAGATTACATACTCTCCTATTGCACAACCCCAGATCTAATGGTTCACCAAGTTGTGTTGATTCTGTCTTTTTACTATTTACCCAACTGCTCTCCAGACTGTGACCTTTGCAAGGTATCTATCTGATCCTTTCTGCAACTTCCCATTCCTCTTATGATAATGGGACCCAGCCTTCTTCACAGGCCCTTTAATATTGGGTCCCTGCTTACCTCACTAGCCTCATCAACCTTTTCCCTTCCTAGTACCTATGGTCCAGTCATACCCAAATTCTTTTTATTCATTCAGAAAGCCCTGATATCTCTCACCTCTGGTTACATCAACTATTCCATGTAACCTCTCTACCCCTTCCATCACCTGGCCATCTCCTGCTCCTTCTTTGGGTCGTAACTTAGATATCATTTTTAGGGAGGTTTTACAGGAAGTGTTTCTGAAGCTCCAAATCTCTTAGACTATCCTCCTGCTACATAAGTGCCAAAAATGTTCTGTACTATCTTAACACCTATACACTAAATGTGACCACCTTTGTACTTTCCTGGACTGCCAAACTTATCTAGTTTATCTTTGTATTGCCTGCACACAACATAGCACAGTGCTAGCACATAGCAGACAGATGCTCAGTAACAATGGTGAGGGGATGTTGAATTAATGAATGATTGAAGGAATGAACTGATGAATGTGCTTATCTCTTTTGTCAATGCCCTTTTCACCACTTGCCAGGATGAAGCAGATTCCTAACACACCTCCCCACACTCCAATTCAATTTATTTTCCACATTTCAGTTCAAATTATCATTTCGAAAAGAAACCCTGATCATGTTATGTCCTGGTTTAAACTCAACGGCTGCACATTTCTCACGAGACAACGTACAGGCTTTCCCATGGTTTTAAGGCCTATTAGGATTTGGCTCCTACTTACCTCCTCCTTCGCCACCCCACTCCCAACCAAAAACTAAACTCCAGCCCCACTGTCCACTCTTGGCTCTTCCCACAACTTGGGTTCTCTCTTGGCTCTAGATCTTTGCACAGGCTCCTCCTCCCTCCCCACTTTTGCCCAGTTTAGGAATAACTTCTTCTAGGCAGCCATCTTGGAGTCCTTAGTTCCTTGACAAGTGGAACTAGGTGCCTTTCCATGGTCCCCATTGCACCATAAGGCCTTCAGCCAGCCTTCAATCACAGCCTTCATCAGTCTGCAGGCATCCACCAGATGATGCCATATGATTCTTGAGTGCTCAAGAGCAGTCTTTCAACCCCAGCACAGTGGCCTGAGTGAGAAAAGTGAGCAGTGAGATCATTAACAAAGAGCTATTTTCAAAGTATTTGGGGGATCATTGTGGCCTCTGATTACAATGTTGTGTTACCATAGATTTTTTTTTGATAAACAAAATTACATTTTCAAGTATTGCCATTTAAAAGAACCCAGACACTTCATACTCACTTAAAAAAACAAACCCACTTAAAAAAAAAAAGCCAGAAAATAACATTAGCAAGGAGGTGGAAAAATTAAAACCAAAACAGTATGTTGGTTTCTCAAAAATTAAACATAGACTTATCAGATGATACAGCAATTCCACTGATGGCTATTGAATTGAAAGCAGGGACTCAAAGAGTTCATGTTCATATGAAGTTCATATGAACTTCATGTTCACAGCAGCATTTTTCTCAACAGCCAAAAGATAGAAATGACCCAAGTGATCATCCATGGATAAATGGATAAACAAAATGTAATAAGTACATACAATGGAATATAATATTATTTAGCCTTAAAAAGGAAGGAAATGCTGACTCATGTTACAACATGGATGAACCTTGAAGATATTATTCCAGTGAAATCAGCCAGACACAAAAAGACAAACACTATATTACTCACTTCAGCAGCATATATACTAAAATGCAAACACGGAATGATTCCACTCATATGAGGTACTTAGAGTAGTCAGATTCATGGAGATTAAGAAATTCAAATTGGTTGTTACGGAATAGTCACGGGGATGTAAAGTGCAGCATAGGGAATATAGTCAATAAAAGTCTAATAACTATGTATGGTGTCAGATGGGTGCAAGATTTATCGGGATTATCACTTATTAAGTAATGTCTAACCACTGGAGTGTACCTCTGAAACTAATATAATGTATGCCAACTGTAACTGGAACTAAAAAATGATTTTAAAAAGTGAATGAAATCAATAAGCATGTCCTCAGGTGAGGATGAGGGGGGGCAGGAAGAGGAGCCCATAGATGAGTTCCTTTGTAAAGCAGAAGGCTCTTATGTAATGTGTGGAATCATACCTCCTCTCCTACTAATCTGTTTTGAAAATTCAAGTTTATATGTATTGAATTTCTTAAAGCCAGGCACACTTCAGATATGTTTTTCTGTGGGAGCTGCCCATTTGCAATCACTTCTTCAAGGAGATTCTGTGAGAAGCACTCATTTATAAATATCTTATTTTGTGCTTGTGTCTAAAAATCACTTTGAGAGTCGTAACCATTTACTCACTATTGCTATGTTATGTGGGTGATGACCAACCTGCTGCTTAATAATGTCATTCTGTAATTATGCCTTCCATGGGACACTGGTACATGGGTATAGGCCCCATCACATCACCAAAGTGCAGTGAGAAACTCCGGCTCCTCTCAGCCATCAGTGGGAGTGTCAGGGCCGGATGAGTAATGGACCTATCAACCACAAATGAGGCTTCCTCTGACTCATCCATACACAAAGCTGCTTTATCTCTCTCATCCCACCCAAGTGCCCTCCCTATCCTTTCCTCCAGAGAAGCCAGGGACTTAGATGAAAGTGGACACACTGCGTCCGGGTGCAGGGAGGGTGCTGAATCAGGAGCCCGCTTCAGCCTTGCAGCGTAGTCCCAATAACACCTCTGCCTAGGCCGTGTCTTTCATCTGAAGACCTCAAAGTCCTTAAAAGCATTGACCATGAATCCTCATGCAGGCCTGAGATATGAGGAAGGCTAGTTCAAAGTTGAAGAAACTAAGGCACAATGGGGGTCACAACCATGCTGAATGGTCACAAAAGGATGGTCCAATCACAGCTTTTGGATTTCCATGTCACTTTTAAGTCCCTCTCCCTGTTTTTTTCCTGCTATTTTCAAACTCCTATGTTCAATGGATGGGGAACGGGGATAACAGCTTTGCACAAAATGTAATCTACAAATAGCAACCAAGTACTTCGAGACAGCCCAGAGAATCTATGTTTTTGTGGCTTTTCGAAAAGCTTTTCTTCCTGAATTCTCCCAAGTGTCTCTCCTTTCTGAAAACTTTATTTCTTACAATGCCAGCATCTTCTTGGAAGGCAGTTGCCTCTAGCTATGAGACTGTCTCCCAAAATTTAATCACCTGGGCATCTTATTAAAATGCAGGATCTGATCCAATATGTCTGGGTGGGGTCTGAGACTCTGAACTTCTAATAAAGTCTCAGCGGCTGATGGTGGTCAAAGGACCACACTTAGAGTATCCAGTAGCTAGGCAGAGAAAACCACTTGTAGACAAATAACTCTTAAGGCCTATCCATTCCTTCTCTTAGCAGCTTTCTGGGAGCTTAATTATTCTGAGTTTAATTTTTTTGATTCTTTAGAGTCTAACTTGCAAACCGTGCTAATCTTAGCATATCACTGCCCTGGAAGGAGGTAAGAAAGTTGTGGTTGTTTAAAGACCACACAAAGTAGGAAGATAGTACCATCTCTGATGATACTTCACATAGTTAATAGACATGCCTCTTTAAGGAGTAGTACTAGGTATAATTGCTTGCTAAGCAACATTCCAACACTTTAGACCAAAAAAAAAAAAAAAGTAAACTTCATAGGAGGTCACTTAGAGGTAAAAAAAAAAATACTTTCAAAATCAACCATCCAATGCATGTCAAGTACATAGTCCAGGCACAGAAGAGGTTTTACTATGTACATTCATCAGTGCCTGACATGACCTTTCACCCCCATGATGTAATTCATGTTCCCTACCATCATCATGGCAACACTGATAACCACCAGCTGTGGCTTCTCAACACCCACGGAATGCCAGAGTCATCCAGGGAGCCTCATTTTGTTAAGTCTTCCATCCTGTCACTCTCTAAGAGGCAGTTGAGGCTCTGGGGCAAAATTTCTAAATAATAAGGTGTACTGCAAAGTCTAAGTGCTTCCCAGACTGGAGACTTCAACCTGTACCTGGCCTACAAGACACATTCACCATGGCAAATGTTTGCCTGTGCTCCTCTAACCCAGACATCAAGGGTAGAGACAAATGGTGTATCTGGTAACATCTGCTGCCCACCGGTACTGCCCCCACCCCCATGCCTCTGTGTAGGCAGAATGGCGAAGACAGCTCTGACAGTCCACCCTGTGCGTTCCCAGCTGGGGTGGAGGCAGTTGGTTTCTTCTACATGCAGCAGAGTTTCATCCTCTGCACCAACTCCTACAGCCTGACAAAATAAAACTTTACCTTTTTCTTTAACATTGGCAATTATTTCAAATGTACTGGGAAGTGCAGATAATACTGCAAATATGTACATATACTAGCTCTATCAATTCTCAACAATAAATTTTTTGAAAGAAACAAATGTACAGGCATAGTTGATTTTCCCCATGTACTCCTCCCAAATTTTCTTTCTCTTCCTCTTTCCAGAGCTAATAATTATCATGATTTGCTATTCATTATTTGCATGTGAGTTTTCCACTATTATTTCATGTAATGTAATAAAAATGTTATTGTTTTGCATGGCTTTACATAAATGGCATCCCACTATATGCATCTTCTTGGAAACTTGATTCTTTTTTACCAGACATTATCTTTGTGAGATGTGTCCATGTAGTTCATTCATTTTAATTTGCTGTATGGTATTCTGTTGCACGGATTTAAAACCATTTTATTTTTCCAATTTCCTGTTCATGGGCATTGAGACCACATAAAATTTTCACTCTTACAGATAAGGTTGCCACGAACATACTTGTAAAGTCTCTTTGTACACAGGTCCTAGATTCCTTGCCAAGGAGTAGAATTGTTGGGACCCAGTAGGCCTATTTTTATCAAATGCTGCCTATTTGTTCTTCCTAAATCAACCGGCTTACACTTCCACCAGCTGTGAGAGAGTTCCCATCTCTCCACATCTTTGCCAACAAATAGAGTAGTCATACTTTTTACTTTCTGGTAGTCTGGTAGGAAGGAAATGGTATCCCTATCACCTTTTAAAAACAGCCTTAATGAGATATCATTCCTATACCATACAATTCACCCATTTAAAGTATGTAATTCAGTGGCTTTTAGTATAATCACAGGGTTGTGCCTCCATCAACACAATCAACTATAGAATATATTCATTACCCTAGAAATAAATCCAGTTCCTCTTAGCCCTCACCCAATTCCCTCCCTCTTCCCTGTTCACAGCCTTAGGCGCCCACTGATCTACTTTCTGTCCCTATAGATTTGCCTATCTTTTCTGGACATTTCATACAAGGGAAATCATACTTTCATTCTCTTCATGAATTCCTACAGCCTGACTACATAACAATTTGCTTCATGTCTTTATTATTGGGAAATATTTTAATATGTGGTTGGTGCCCATTTAATTTGAATGCCCCTAATTACTAGTGAGTCTCATAAGGTTTTCATATGCTTATTGGCCATTTGGTATTCCTCTTCTCAAAATCATCAATTTACATTCTTTTATCTATTTTTAAATGGACTTGATTATCTCCCCCTTATTTA
Source organism: Glossophaga mutica (assembly GCA_039655065.1). Classification (NCBI taxonomy): domain Eukaryota; kingdom Metazoa; phylum Chordata; class Mammalia; order Chiroptera; family Phyllostomidae; genus Glossophaga; species Glossophaga mutica. Next base: position 88,799,837 of record CM077307.1, on the reverse strand, counting down.
TTTGTAGGAGTTAGTTAAATACTCTGTATTTGAATCCTTTTTTGGTTGCATATGTTAGAGGGCAACCTCCCTGGATTTCTGTGTTGCTGCACCGTCCAGACCTTTCAGAACCACAGCTACTTGACACTAACACGCTCCAAAGACAGAGAACACCTCCTTTCGCCCCAGGGACCTTTACTGCTCAATTTCTAAAGGTGATAAACCCAGAGCCATTTGTTTATATTCCGAATAGTTAAAAAAAAAAAAAAAACCCAGAGACCTTCCTCTCCTCTCCCTAGAGTAGTTTTGTTTACATTAGAGAGCAAAGGTCTCTACGGCCCCCTCCAGAGTGGGCAGGACAGATGTGCTGGCAGCATCTATCATAGCATGCTCTGAAATCCACAGTTTCAGAGCTCTTCCCTGCATCACAAGCGCTGGACATGCAGAGTACCTCTGGCCCTCACCAAGTCGCCTATTGGGAATTAGCAGTAAAACCAATATGTGAGCAAATAACTGGTCTGTTCTCTGATCCAGAAACCTCCTATTTCCTTTCAGGGTAAATACATGTATACAAATATAAAAACTTAGATATATTATCCTAGTCTCCACCTTGTCTTTTTCCTACTTATGCTGTCCTTTTTTTCGTGTTGGTAAAATACATACATAAAATTTACCATTTTGATGATTTGTTAGTATACAATTCAATGGCATTAATATAGTCATGATGTTATGCAACTATCAACACTACCCATTTCTAAAACTTTTTCATCTTCTCAAACTGAAACTCTGTCTTCATTAAACACAAACTCCCTGTCCCTCTCCCTTCAGCTGGTGGCTCCCACCGTTCTACTTTCTGTCTCTATGAATTCGACTACACTAGGTAAGCAATATAAGTGGAATCGTGCAGTATTTATCTTTTTGTGACTAGCTCATTTCACTTTGCATAATGTCTTCAAGTTTCATTAATGTTGTAGTAGCATGTGGAAGGATCTCCTTCTTTTTAATTGCAATAAAATACACATAACATAAAATTCACCATCTTAACTGTTTTTAAATGTACACTTGAGTGGAACTAAGTAGATTCACACTATTGTGCTACCACCACCAGTGTCCGTCGGCAAAACTCTTTCCATCTTACCATACCGAAACTCTGTGCCCATTATTTTATTTTTAACTATTTTATTTTTAAAGTCAACAGAGAACATTATGCTAAGTGAATTAAGCTAGTCATACACACAAAAAGATGAATACTGTATGATTCTACCTGTACTCAGAATAGTAAAAGTCATGGAGACAGAAAGTACAATATTGGTTGCTAGGGGCTGGGGGGAGAAAGAGTTAGTATTTAATGGGGACAGAGTTTCAGTTTTGCAAAATGAAAAAACTCTGGAGATGGAAGGTGGGGATGGCTGTACAACAATGTGAATGTACTTAAGGATGTCACTGAACCGTGAGAACTCCATAAACTCTCCTCTCTAACGACTCCATTCAAACCCCTGCACAAAGAGACCAAACTCTAACATGGCTTCTAACAGCCTCAGGCCTGGTCACTGGGAAGACCTAGGTCCCCCTTGAGATCCTGTTTCTGGAAAAACTCAAGGCTGCCCAAAGAATTTACCTTTGTTCCCAGCCAAGACCCAATCAATTCCTTCCTTAAAGCATTTACCCAAAAAAGAAGCTTACCATTATAAAAATTGTACATCTTTCCTCATGAGAGATGTATATTTTTCTGCTATTACTCAGAAATATCTTTCTGAAGGAACTAAAAGCCATTCCTTTTAGCCTTGGGCAGGTAGTTCACTTAATTAGAGCATCATCCTGATTCACCAAAGTTGCAAGTTCAATCCTGCACATACAAACAAGAGTAAACCAATGAATGCAAAATAAGTGGAACAACAAATCGATGTTTTTTCCCCTCTTTTCCTTCCTCTCTCTCTCCAAAATCAATAAATTTTTTAAAAAGTTAAAAATCAATCCTTTTGAACATAACCATCAAGAATGATTGGCCTCTGGCTCCCAGTGCCTGTAGGAGGGTAGAAGCCAACTTTGATAAATGTCAGTTAGAGGACACAGCTGGCCTAATTGCTTTACAGCAAACAACTTACCAGCTTCTTGTAGTGTTTAATTCACCTGCCCGTGCCCGCTACTCCTCCCTCCTCCCTTTAAAATGCCTGTTCCTTGCTGGGGAATCAGAGAAGAGCTTGATTATTTCCCTGCTTCAGTAGTTACTGAATAAAATTTGTTTTCACTGCTTTAACTAACACCCAGTTTTGTTTATTGTTGACAACTATACGCTTAAACATGGTTAAGATTATAAATTATGTTATGTGTCATTTACCACAGTTAAAATTTAAAAATCATAGTGGAAAAAATACTTTAAAATATAAAGCAGATGGGACTTTTCTTCAGAGCTTTCCTTCTGGTGGAAGAAATTTGACATCCAAGAAAGATAATGAAATTGTCTCACCTGAGGTACAAAAAAGGGACTGGGTATGTGGCAGGGTTAGGACAGGGACAGAAATCAGAAAAGCTTTCATAGAAACGCATGAAGAAAGAGGAAAAGAGAATTACAAAAATCGAAGCAGACAAAGTTCTGAGGTGAGAAAGCAAAGGGATGCTCAGGCAACAGTGGGTAGTTACACTTGATGGGATTGGAAAAGTTCAATTTGAAAGGAGTTTACAGGAAGGAAATTTTGAAATGGAGCAGAGAACCAAATCAGAAGAGGTAATGGATTTCGCTCTGTATACAAGCCAAGGGGAGCCGCTCACGGTTTTTAAGCAGGAAAAGGAGTGATCCAAGTTATACTAAGAGGAAACAGAGTGTCACCTCAAAATACGCCTTTGAAATATTGGTTATTTTAAGCTGGTTAATTTATAGAAATAGTAGACTCAGAAAGAAACTTTGAACCTCCCCCTTAACTGTCTAAAGAATTCAGATAGAAAAGATCTGTTTAAGGGGAGGGAGCTATCACCTTAGCATCACGATATGAACTAAGTGTGGCAGACAGGGAAGAATCAAGTAGTCTGTTTGTTAGACTCCGCTCTGTGCCCACTATTTCTGGGTGGCCCAGTAAGAATGTTTACCACACATTTGTTCTTTCTCATCTACCTGTGAATTGCCTACTTTCTCTTTGAAGTCCCAGATCCCTGTCTCCATCTCCTTAGTCCAGAATGACATATGTAGGGTAAACGGAGGCAGTCTGGCTTCCTTACCCAGATGTCTGAGCAAATAAGGGAGCAGTTTCCCATAACCTTGAGAATGGGTCTGATAAGCAGTGTTCTCATAGCCTTGAGAATGGGCCTGATAAGCAGTTCCCATAGCCTTGAGTGGGCTCACATGTGCAGAATCTCGCTGTGTTATACAATGTATCCTGGCACCTGGCCAGCTTTGTCTGTATTTAGTATACAAGGGGGTTGGGACTTCCTGCTGGGGGACAGGTGACATGAAGTATGACATGCAGACACACGCAGGGGGATGCACAGTTTGCAGGGTGCATGGATCACCCACCTGTGAATAAAGGCATGTCAGACATCCCAACGGCTCTGTGACTATTCTTCCGTCTGTCTGAATCCCATGAACCTGTCCGGCCTTGAACGGTCACAACACAGAATATATAAGCCTCAACTGCCCCATTTGTCCTCAGGTCCCCATAATCTTATGGACCCCCCATATATACATACATAATGAGTTTGGGGGCTCCCATGCTGTGTGTCCCAAGCATCCATGGTGTTGGTGGGCAGCATCATGGATCAGGAAATGCAGTTCGTTGAGCCCAGTCAGCAGTTTGTGAAGGATTCAGTTTGGCTGGTGAAAAGATGCACCAAACCTGATAGAAAAGAATTCCAGAAGATTGCCATGGCAACAGCAATAGGATTTGCTATAATGGGGTTCATTGGCTTTTTTTGTGAAATTGATCCATATCCTCATTAATAACATCATTGTGGGTGGCTGAATACCTTTTTAGAGGAGGGTTTTTCATCTTGGGGATTGGTCAACAAGAGAGGAGTTGAGAAGCCTATGGAGTAAAAGAAATTGTCTGCATATTTTGTGTTGTTCTTTCATTTTTTTCCAGGATGTTTTCTATTTCTAAATTAAAATAATTTCAAAATAAAAAAATAAGTTTGGTTATTTTCTCCTGTTAATCTCTTCATGTTAATTTGACTATCAGACCAGCCAGAAGAATGTAGAAAGGTAAAAGGAAAATTAATTTTCTCCCCCACAACACAAAAGGCAGAGAACACTAGTAGTCTGGTGGTCTGTGTGAAAGAGAGTGAGGAGACTGGGAAGAAAGTCTGAGAGCCAGCCAAGCCCATTGTCCAGGTGAGCCTGCAGTGGAAGGGAGCTTAGAGAGAAAGGCCTGGGTGGGGACCTAACAAGCAGCTGTTGTTAGAAATTCAGGGAGGGAGGCGGAGCCAAAGGGCCCAGGATGGGGGAGGGCAGTGATAGTTCCAACAAGAAGGTAAAATGCATAGAAAACCCTCCATACATAACAGCGGTAGTTAGTATACGTTTCAAATTAGCGTAAGTGCTCTCTCATAAGAAAGTAATCAAAGACTATCTTTGTGGTCCACAGCTGACCACCACCCTCCATTTCTGTACAAGAGGTCCAAGACTTCAAAAGGGAGTTAGAGACTGAAGAGGGAATTTCTTTGGAATAATTCTTTTTAAAAAAAAAAATCTTCACATGAGGATATGTTTATTGATTTTAGAGAGAGAAAAACATCGATTGGTTGCCTCCCGTACTTGCCAACTGGGGATCGGACTCACAACCTATGTATGTGCCTTTACCAGGAATCAAAGCCACAACCTTTTGGTGTGCAGGATGACATTCCAACCAACTGAGCCACCCGGCGAGGTCTCTTTGGAATAATTCTTGAAGTGCTCTGACCTTTCCCACTCCTTCTCCACAATGGGGGTAGGAGGGAAGAGGGCATCTCCCCTGCTTCAAGGTCGGTGGGAGGACCCATAGAGGGCCAGTTGGAGAGCTTGACCTGTGTCCCTTCAAGTTTATAAGACACAATGGGCAAATGCTGGATGAAGACTCATGTCTCAGAACCCATCAATGCAAGACGCCATGGCTGATGTTGGGAATAGCCCGTATTTCCAGAGTTTGTGAGCTGTTCCCATGGATGAGAGCTGAGCCTGTCTAGAGAAAGCTGGCCTGAATGTCACAGAACCTGCCCAAGAGGGTGACCTAAAGAGGCAGGAGAGGTCAGCTGACAGACACTGCCATGGCCAGCTGGCAGAAGTGCATTCACCTGTACTAAAGAGAGTTTAGGGGAGAGACTCTCAGGGATCCTTTCTACAGGAATTGTGGAGATTGAGCAGCACTAAAAATCTCAAAGTGCTTCATGAGATAGAATCAACCATAATCATGTTCCAAGCCCAGGGAACTTCAACAACAGGTCAAAAAAGAACTCCAGGAAAACTGCTCTTCTTCCCCACACCCTTACCTTTCCAGCCTACTATCTTCTCCCCACCTTATTTCCACATGGACCCTGGAGGGGTCAGAGCTGATGGTTAGCAACTTGTAGAAGGAGTGGTTGAATTTCAAGGGGAGGAAGTAGTGTCCATGTCTCCTCGCTCTCTTTCCTACTAGTGGCAGCCACCCTGAATCAGAACAAAACTGTGGAAGAGAGAAGGCTTTAATTGTAAATGAGGTGCAAAGATTTTGCATTTTGACTCTTACCCAAAATTGGACATTTGAATTACAAAAGCAAAACTGATTTGCAAGACTTGAAGTGACTGGGGACTTTTTATCACCTGAGAGTGACCAGACACGTTATGGGATCTGCCCTAAGTATCACCTGAAGGGTGAAGAAAGGAGTCCAAAGGTAGTTTTCACCAGGTAGTTTGGCAAGATCAAAATGTTAACGATGTGTTGACAGGACTCTGGGGATGGATACATCATATGTTGCTAGCAGGAGTGTAAATCAATGCCCATCCATGGAGGAAAAACTGAAAATATCTACCGAAATTACAAATGCACTTCTAAGAATTTAACCTACAAATATCTTCATATATGCACGTGTTGGAGCAAAGAGAACTCCCTACCCCACCCCCTTCAGTTCTTACAGCTGGACGAATAATAAAATAATACAACCAACACAAGACTAGATTAATACATGCACATGGAAGAATCACAATATGATGCTCAGATCATAAAATGAGGCTAAAAGAAATGATCGAACTAGGCACATTTTTATACTATTTAAACAATAAAAAGAAAAAAAAACAATAAATTCTGAGAAATTGACAGAACAAAAAAAATAGTGTTCTTTAGAAAGGAATGTAAGGTTTGGGTATTAATTAATGAAGAATTTAAACACAGTAGTGAATCAGAAAAGAGGCCATAAGATTTGATTACACAGACTCTTTGGCTCTGAGTTGTTTAACTCTAGCGATAAGAGGTGTCTTCCAGGTGCGAAAGGGCTCCTTTCGCATGAGAGATTTATTTCTGCATTTCTGACACCAGTGACCAGTTAAGTAATATTCATTTAAAGTCATCAGTATGCCATTGTGGGATATTTTGGGGCAGCCTGTTTTGGGCCTCAACTTAAGACATCACATATGAAGTAGATAATCCATTAAAATTCCAAGGATTGAAAAGATCCAAATGTCCATCAATTGTAGCCTAGTCAAATAGTGTGATATTATGCACAAGTTAGAAGAATAACAGAGATCTATCTGTACTGATGTGAGAGGGATTTCAACCAGATATTTTGTCTAGTGAAATAAGCAGGGTGCAGAGCATGTGAATATCTCCATTTGTGTAAAAGGGGGAGGGACAAGAATATTTACAGATATTTGATTATATACACAAAACCTGTGGAAGTCACACAAGAAACTGGTAATATTGCTCACTTTTGAAGAAGGGAATGAGTAGTTGGGAGATGAAGGGGAATGAAAGAAAGACTTTCATTTTATAGCCTTTTACATCTTTTGAATTTTGAAACATATGACTAAAACACTAATTCCAGGGGCAGGGGTCGGGGGAAGTTTAGATAAAAACAAAACAAAACAAATTGAATATGCCCAAAGTTGGGAAGTAAAATCATGGAAATGGAAATTTTTTTCCTTTTTCAATATTAAGATACAATTCAGATATCATAGCATTCATCATTTTAAAATGTATAGTTCAGTGGTTTTTAGTATATGAAGAAAGCTGTGTAACCATCACCCTGTCTCACTGTAGAATATTTCATCACTCAAAGCAGACCCCCACACGTGTTAGTCGCCACTCCCTCTGCTTCCTCCCACTAGTGCCTGGTGGTCATTAATCTGCTTTCTATCTCTATGAAGTGGCCAATTCTGGATATTTCATATAAATGGAGTCATACAATATGTAATTTTTTTTGCAACTGACTTCTTTCACTTAGCATGTTTTCAAGGGTCATCCGTGTTGTAGCATGTGTTAGAACCTCATTCCTTTTTATGGCTGAAAACTATCCCATGGTATGAATATACCCATCTTGTTTGTCAGTTGATGGACAGTGTGTTATTTCCACTTTTTGGCTGTTCTTAATAATGCTGCAGCTACGCACAAATTTTCGAAGGAGACTTGCCTGGGGGTGATGAGCACACAATACAATATACAGATGATGTGTTATAGAATCGTACATCTCAAACCTATATATTTCTATTAACCAATATTCCCCAATAAATTCAATAAATAAAATAAAACAAAATAAGATAATGAAATGCAAATTTTTTATTCACATCAGTTTCAAGATTTCCTAATACTCACAACAAGAATTGGGCCAGCATGTACTGTCACATGATGGATATTTTCTGTACACATTTTCAAACACATTTAAAATGCATTCAGGTCTGACTATGAAAAAGTCCAATTTTCCATTAAGGGCAGTTTTTCCTTTACCATCCCATGTACTTCTCACCCAGCTTCCTTGTTTCTTCTGGTCTTTCCCTCCCTTCTCTGTCTGATGCTGTTTGTGCATTTCCCATCCCTCCTGCTTCCCTCCCGCACACCTGGCTTCTCATAACATGCGTTTTTCATTCCCTCTCTATTTGCCAGCATGTATAATCATCATCACCATATTAATTCATCCTGGAAAAAATTTAAAAGCTGACACACCCAAGCTTTCTTTGCATAGCCATTTTTGCCACTAGCTCTTAGCCTGCAGGCCCAGGGGTTTGTTGAAACCTGCCCTGCCCCCTTCTCCCTCAAGTCTGGAGCTGTAGCATTTTTCAAGACCAGGGTTACTGATCCCCAGAGACTCTCTTCACAGAGATTACCATCAGCAGCAACTGGAAGGCAGTGTTTATTTTAGCTACAAATAAGACTTTGAGAACCAGGAGGGAAATCACGCACGCACACACACACTCCCTCCAGAGAAACCTTTTGGCCTGGAGTTTTCTTGGAGTCAGGGTAAACACACAAAAAAAGAGCTCAGGTTCTTCCGCTGCCATCTCTGTCCATCCAGGCTCCAGAGAGCATTCCCTCCCAGTGAGGAGAACAGGCCTTATTTACAAGAGTGGCATCCTTAGCAGTCAGAGATCGGAGTTTCAGATCAGTGAATGAAACTTCTTTGGATTTTTAATTACAAATGTCATTGCCCTATCGGTGGCTAAAATCCTATTTAATGGAATATAGACACGTGGTTTTTTTTTTTTTTTTTGGTTGTTGTTTTTTTAACTATACCATTGCCTTCATGTTCCCACTCTGGGAATAGCAACATCGTGTCTCTCCTGAAGGACTGCAACAGAGTTAATTACTCTGTTTTCTCCTCTTGCCCTGTCCCACCACCCTACAGAGTGACACAGGTTGATGCTCCTCCCACATTTCCCTGTCAGTCAGACCCCTTTTCTGAACCATTCCGTGTCTCTCTGGTACCAGCAGGATAAAGTCTCGCTGGTGCACGGACGTATAAGACATGCCAAAATTGTGTTCCTGTCTGTCTTTCCCTGTTCTCCCGCACATACCCTCTCCACCAATCACACAGGTCGACTCCCTCTCCTCTGACCGCCCCAAGCACATTCCAGCCTTGACTCAGACCACACTATCTGTTCTCTGTCTAAAAAGCTCTCTATTCCCTCATTCAACAAATATTTACAAAATTCCCACTACGTGCCAAGAGGCGAGACTTCACAGTGACGCGGGGGGAGTAAGAGCAGCAGACAAGGCATCAGGCAGCTCTAACACAGTGTGAGAAGGGATATGGGACTGTGCAGCAGGGTTCTGAAGGAGAGTAAACTAGTGGGGAGAGGGGCCGGGGAAGGATAACCTCAGCCGCACTGACTGCAAGCTTTCAGCAGCTGTTAGGTAGGTAGTGTGCTCCCACTGTAGAGAGGGGGAGGCTGAGAACTCAGTGTAGGCGGGCTAGGTGCTGCGAGCCACTCTGCTGCCTCTCTGAGGCCCACATCTTCCTGGGTCAGAGAGACTTAAGTGAGGGCACCTGACACCAGAAACTTTTACCTTCCGCATCTCTTTAGCAAGCAATGGCACAGGCTCTTGTTCTTTGCAGTGTTTTTAAGCTTTGTGTGCGTGTTATATCTTGTTTCCCCAACTGGCTATGTCCCTGTGGGCGGGGCATAGTTTCACACACACTATTTTGTACAGAGTAGGCAGCCAATAAATATCTGCTGAATGAATAAGTGACTAAATGTACTCATAGAACCTGGTTATCTATCCAAAATCATCTATCTGCAAAATAGGTCCACTAAAGAGAGTTTCTCTTTCCTAGTTCACAAGGAGTGCTAAATAGATTAATTCATTTGTTTCCCCAATGAGACTTGAGATCTTCAGTTGAAGAACACTAAAATCTTACTGGATGAAAAAAACATAAAACAAAATATATTTTACCTGGTAGCAGGGCCCCAAATACTCTCCTTTAAACTCATTTAAACTCACAACACAAAAGTGAAGAGCATAAAATAAGGAGAAAAAACTTATTTTTCCTCTTTAAATGTTTTTGCAGTATCCAAAATGATTTCTGAGCTCTGGGCGTCGTATGCTGCCCAAATCAGAAGAAATGTACAAAGCAATGTACAGCTCAGAGCTGGCCTCTTCCTGAAGAGTGGATGGCCTGGGTCCTCCAAAGCCTGGACACTGGAGCTCTGAAGCAGCTTCTCACTCAGCAATTAACACTGCTGGAGCTACACCCAGGCCCCAAGCCTCCAGCTTTGTCTCTGGGAGAAAATGCTGCTGAACACTGAGGAAATCTTCCAGGAGATTAAAAATAATGACAGAGATCCACAGCTTTGCTCTCCTTGCCTTCCCCTCTGGGCATGAGGCTGCCTGCTCCCATGATGCCTTGTGCGCAGAGTGGGTGGTGGCCTTCCAGGGAGAAATGGGGATGGGTGACCACACCCTTCTTTAAGGCTGTCCTCCCTCTGTTTGAGGGACACTATGTTCTCCTTGACAGTTTTCCTGTCTCCTCCACCCTGTCCCACCTCCACATTCACTGACCTACTTGCCTTCAAGGTTGAAAGCAATGGTCTCTCCCCTTCTCTGCTCCTCATACTCTGTCCAGGCGACTTACTTATGCCCTCCCCAAGGGACAACCTCCAAATCTTACATTCGTTTACACTTTTGCCTGCCCACAGTAAAACTCTTTATGCCCCAAATTATCTCATTCTCTCTCTCTCCAAACCTGTCTATCCGCTACCTTGGGAGCCAGAAACCTGAAGCACTGCTCTCCCTTCTGGTCTCCACGTGCTGTCAGGCTCCATCTGCCACATTCCAACTGCCACTGTCTTAGTTCAGGCCCTGCTTTCTCTCTCATTAGCTTACAGAATGGTTTCTCTGTCCCCAATATCTTGCTCAGCCCAACCTCCAAATTTGGGCCGAAGAGATATTTCTAAAATGCCAATCTGATCACGTTTTCTCCCTATTTAACTTCTGTCACTGGAATCCTACTACTACCTAAAGCAGTGATTTCTTAACCCGGTTATACACCTGGGGGCTTATAAAAACTAAAGATTCCAAGGACCCAAGAAAGGCTGAGTCAGAATCTCCAAGGAGTTGTCGACTATTAGCCTTGTCTTGGACCTGATTTTGAAAATCACTTTGACTAGAAGAATCAACTTCAAATTCCTTTGAAGTGCTTTGGCTTCAACAATCTGAGCCATCTTCCGTGATTTCATTTCCCACAGGTACACCCATTCTCTGCCCTGGTATTCCACTGTGCAGATGGCCAGCTGAGGGCTTCCTTATGCCCCCTGGAAAAATCAGTTCCATCCTCCTCTGGGCCTCCTCCTTGCCAAAAACAAAAACAAACAAACCAAAAAAACCTACTAGGGCTGGATGAAGGGATTAAGGGATACAAATTGGCAGTTATAAAATAGTCATGGAAATTTAAAGTACAGCATAGGGAATACAGTCAATACTGCAATAACTGTATGATGTCAAGTGGGTACTACACTTATGGGGAGATCACTTTGTAAGTTATGAAAATGTCCAATCACTATGTTGTACACCTGAAACTAATATAACATTGTGTGGCAACTATAATTAAAAAAATAAAACACAACACTACTCTATCACTTAGCACATTGTACCTATATTTCATTTTTTTTTTAAAAAAAAGATGTTGCTTTCTCCAGCTAGGCTACAGACTAACTCTCTGAGGAAAGTCTTAAATAGCTTTGCATTCTCAACTCCCAGCACAGGGCTGGATCATAATTGGTTCTTAATAAATACATATTAAATGCATGACTAGATGAAGATGAATATAAGAAAACACATAATTTCCATGTTAAAGAAAAAGAAACAGGCCCAAGGTGGAGTCACTTGCCCCCAGGACAGCAAACCCAGACTTAACTGCAGTTTCAGCCCCTCCCAGGAGTGGAATTTTAAACTGGAATTTCTTGATCAAGGTAGTGAGGTAATCTGCCTGATAGGACCCTTGCTGCCTTCCCTGAAAGACAGGCAAGCTAGCCTGAAATGACCTTTTCTTTCTTCTTTCTTTCTTTCTTTCTTTCTTTCTTTCTTTCTTTCTTTCTTTCTTTCTTCTTTCTTTCTTCTTCTTCTTCTTTTTTTTTTTTTTTTTGCTAATAACACTCTTGTCCCAGCCAGTTCCCTAAAAGAACCTTCTATTGTGCACAAATCCTCAGAGTGCCTCTCTGTTTACTAGGTTGGTGTGAAGAGCAGGACCAATAGAATGGCATTGGTCTGATTAAGATAGCGTAAAGTATATAAAACAAAGTGGAGTCACTCATGTCAACTAAAATAGCTGTCAGTCAGCCATGACACTTTGATTCAAGAGGAAAATTATTTAAGTCAGAGCAGGCACATCTGGCAAGGAGACGCACTTAAGATATCTGCACGTGTGATCAGAATAGCCACATCTGCAGAGCGTGACCACCCATAGATGGGCTCCTAGGGAAATTCCACACTTGCTAGCAGGGATGTCAAGCAGAATAGCCATGTACCACCCACAGTCTATTAGGCAAATTCCACATCAGGGGTGCTAGGACATTTATTGAAAAGACCCCAGAAGGGTGGAGTACACCACTTTGAAAGTACAACTGAGGCAGGCTCCAGACCACTGCTGAGATAGCTGAGCTCCACACTCCAGAGTGCTGCTCCATGCCACGCTGATCTCCCTTGGCGTTGGCTGCCTGAGGCTCTGCCCTGCTGGACTGGGGACCTCTGTCCTGCTATACACCTGGCTCTGGAGATCATTCCTTGCAAGATGCTGGCAACTCCCTTGCCCACCATGCTGTCTCCAGATCCCACACACAAGACTCTAGGACTCCGGTTTGTTACCCACATTGATTGATTGTGTGTGTTATATTTCTCTTAGATTGTTAGAGTATGAGTAGGAATTAATGTATGTTGAGGTTCTACTTTGAGTGAACCTGCATTCAATAAAAATGAGTGAATAGCATAGTTACTGTGTGATTCTTGTCTCTTCCTTGGTGCTGGGCTGCTCAGCCAGCAGCTAGCCGAGCAGTTGCCCAGCTGACTTATAGGAAAGACTGTATCACAAGCAGTTGCCTGTGAAAGTGGGATGCTGGTTGATTCTAGGGTCAATCAATAAAGCCAATTAGATCTTCGGATTCACTCAGTTGAATTTTGTTTTTTAACACACATATAAAATTTTTGGAGATGGAATAATATGAAAAGCTACAGTTTTTATAATTTCTAAAGTTTAAAAATATCTGAAGCCCCAGAAACTTTCCATGTTCTGCCTGAGGTCTAAAACCTCCACATCCTTTTTCCCCCAGCATCCTCGGCTAAAACCACTCAGCAGTAGTGTCCTAAGGGGAAAGGGGCCTTTGCTTAGGGGCAGCCAATAAGGGATGGCTTTGGCTATGATGATTTTTTAAAAAAGACTTTTATGTATCTATTTTTAGAGAGAGAGGAAGTGAGGAAGAAGGAGAGGGAGAGAAACATCAATCACATGCCCCCACAGGTGACATGGCCAGCAACCCGCCATGTGCCTTGACCAGGAATCGAATGGAACCAGCAACCTTTCAGTACACAGGCTGGTGCTCAATCCACTGAGCCACACCAGCCAGGGCTGACTATTATAATTTTAAAGAAGGTAATAAGCCACTTAAAACCCACGGCTTTTGATTATCAACATGTGTTAGTAATTCTAAACAAAGTCAGTGATAAAATTCTACTGGTTCCCCCTCCCCTCCAGGTAACCCCGTCCTCTTGTGATTCTTTTCTTTACTGTCCTAAATAAAGCTATGTTTGACATTTAATCTTTATAAAGAGAGAGAGAGAGACCAGAAAAACCTCTTGGTCTGTTGCCAGTGGAAATCAGACTCTTCCACAGGGTTATGAGGAAAGCATTTCACAGACCCACACACAGGAGATTGTGGTGGGACAGGTTTATTTCAGTTTCCCATGTCCCATTTCTGTCCATCCCATGGAAAAAGACTATTTTTTGTTTGATTATTTAGTTGACTTTTATTTTTCTTAAAGATGTTATTTATTTTTAGAGAGAAGATAAGGAAGAGAGAAAGAGAGGGAGAGAAATAATCAATGTGCAAGAGACATATTGATCATTTGCCTCTCACACACCCCCAATTGAGGGCCCAGCCCACAACCCAGGCATGTGCCCTGACTGGGAGTCAAACCAGCAACCTTTAGGTTTACAGGCTGGCACTCAATCTACTGAGCCACACCAGCCAGGTCATAGATGACTTTTAAAAATAAACATATGCATATATTTGATGAAAAGTTAAAAAAAATGTAATTTATTTGCAAGAGGAGAAAAGTATTTATTCTAAACTAAAGCTACTTATTAATATTGCAGACCCCGAGAAAGACAAAACTTACCAAGAAGGATTCCTGGTGGCTAAATGGGCTCAAATTAAAAAACAAAAACAAAAAACAGCACAGCTTAGCAGCAGTTTCTAAACAGGGGCCTCTTATAGGCCTCCAACACAAGCAGCACTTTAGGGAGAATGCTGCACTGAACACAAGCCTGTACTAAGCTGCCTGCCTCCTGCCCTGAACTGTCTGCCTGCACTGTGTTTCTGCCATCTCAGCCAACCCTTATAAAAGAGTTCTTGGAATCCAATTTCAATATATAGGACTGAGACTTGATCCATCCAATCAGAGTTGTGCAACTATCCCCAACAGAATCCTCACTGACCAATCAGAGTGACTGCATTATGACCTATCAGGACAGTGCCTTTTGGACCAATCGAACCTCAAACATTTGGAGTCTCATTTGCATAAGGATGGACCAATCAGGGGCCGGAGTTGGGACTTCTCTATATATAAGTCAGCTCTCCTCTGTCTCCAAAAGCATACTTTCCCTTTTCACTTAAGACTGAAGACTGTGTTTTCCAGCTGGAGCTGAAACACCAAAGACGTCTTTAGGTGGAGCAGATCTGTCTGCCTGGAGAGGAGGCTTGCTCAGAGGCACCCTCTCCCCAGGGCCACCTCACAACCATGCTGTTCCACAGCCATGCTGTTTCATAATTGGACTATAACACTATTGAGGTGTTCTAATAGCTGTGCTGTGTCACAAGTGAGCTGTTTGCACTGAATAGTTTCCTTCTTAACCTTACCCCAAATAGGAGTTCCTATTGGGGGTTCCTATTGAGGCTGAATTGGCACCATCTATTGACAATATAATGCTTACACATTTTTTTACCAGTGAAGAAATAGAATCCTTTGCATAACACTGTTTTAGCTTAATACTAAAATGAGGCAAATTTCTTACATTAAACAGGTGGAATTATTCAATAATTTAATAATTAAAATGCTACAGGAAGTTTGTGACACATGAAAATATTTTATTGAAAGAATATTTTTATTGAGATATAATTGATATATATTTGTTTGGGTGTACAACATAATAATTCAATATTTGTGACACATTTCTGAAAGAATGATAATACATACATAACTATTCATAGAAAATGCCAGACAACAAAAAGGAAACGTACTTTCTACCAGTGCTTTTTACAAAACTGAAACAGAATTCTGTAAAAGCCAATTTTCCATATTTCAGTATATACAAATTACAATATAAAGTTAAAATAGCTTAGAACTTTGCAACTTTGTTAGAAAACTTACTGTAAAGAGTCCAGTCAAGATGGAGGTGTAGGCAGAAATGCTTTACTTCCTCACACAACCAAAAGAAGGATAACATCCAATTTAAAAATAAAGGACAACCAGAACTTCCAGAAAATCATCTACATGGAAGTCCAACAACCAAGGAGTTAAAGAAACATTCATACTGGTAGGAGGGGCAGAGAGGACTCGTGGCAAAGCAAGGTGGTGGATGTCTTGGGTGATCCCACATTCACGTGCACATAAGCCAGGGGGAATAACAGGGGAGTGAGACAGAACACAAAAGCCAGGGTTTCAGCATGGGAAACTAAAGACTCAAAACCCCTGGCTGTAAAAATCTGTGGGGGTTGCAGTGGGGCGGGGGCGGGGGGACTCCCAGTCTCACAAGAGAGTCCATTGGAAAGACCCACAGGGTCCTAGAATGTACACAAACCCACCCACCGGTGAATCAGCATCTGAAAGGGCACAATCCACTTGTGAGAAGAAGGGAAGTGATGGAAAATGGGACGAGAGCCAAGCAACTGGCATTGTTTCCTCTCTGACCCCTCTCCCACAGACAGTGCCACAATTCGGAAAAGAGGATTGCCCCACCCTGGTGAATACTTAAGGCTCCTGCCCTTACCAAGTAACAGGTGTGCCAAGACAAAGAAATATGGTCCAAATGAAAGAACAGATCAAAACTCCAGAAAAAGAACTAAGCAATGAGAAGATAGACAACTTATCTGATGTAGAGTTCAAAACACTGGTAATCAGAATGCTCACAGAAATGGTTGAATATGGTCTCAAAATGAAGGAGGAAATGAAGGCTACACAGAGTGAAATAAAGAAAAACACACAGGGAACCAATAGTGAAGGGAAGGAACCTGGGACTCTAATCAATGATTTGGAACAAAAGGAAGAAATAAACATCCAGAACAAAGAAACAAGAACTCAAAAAAAATGAGGAGAGGCTCAGGAACCTCTGGGACAACTTCAAACATTCCAACATCCAAATCACAGGAATGCCAGAAGAAGGGAAATAACAAGAAATTGAAAACTTATTTGAACAAATAATGAAGGAAAACACCCCCAATCTGGCAAAGGAAATAGACTTCCAGGAAGTCCAGGAAACTCAGAGAGTCCCAAAGAAGCTGGACACCAAGACACATCAAAATTACATTACCCAAGATTAAAGATAAGGAGAGAATCTTAAAAGCAGCAAGAGGAAAGAAGAGAGTTACCTACAAAGGAATTCCCATAAGGCCATCAGCTGATTTCTCAAAGGAAATCTTATAGGCTAAAAGGGGCTGGAAAGAAGTATTCCAAGTCATGAAAGTCAAGGACCTACATCCAAGATTGCTCTATCCAGCAAAGCTTTCATTTAGAATGGAAGGGCAGATAAAGTGCTTCCCAAATAAGGTCAAGTTAAAGGAGTTCATTGTCACCAAACCCTTATTATATGAAATATTAAAGGAGCTTTTCCTAAGGAAAGAAAAGAAGATCAAGAATATGAACAGTAAAATGACAACAAACAACTATCAACAACTGAACCTAAAAGACAAAAACAAAATCCAAGCAAACAACTAAAACAGGAAAAGAACCAGAGAAATGGAGATCACATGGAGGGTTATCAGTGAGGAGGAGGAGGGGGAGAGAGGGGAGAAAAGGTACAGGGAATAAGAAGCATAATTGGTAGATACAAAATAGACAGCGAGAGTTTAAAAATAGTACAGAAAATGGAGAAGCCAAAGAACTTATATCTACAACCCATGGACATGAACTAAGGGTGAGGGGGAATGCTGGAGGGTGGGGGCAGTGCAGGGAGGAGGGGGATAAAGGGGAGAAAAAAATTGGGACAAGTGTAATAGCATAATCAATACAATATACTTTATAAAAGAAAACTTACCTTAAAATCTCTCATTTTAATCAAGGTAAAAAACAATGTTCATAGTCAAAGAGTTAGAAGCACCAGACCCTTTGACCTCTGAGAATCCCTCAGCTAGAATTTAGAATATTATGCGTCTTTGACTAAGCTTTCTTTGAGGAACCTCAGAGCAAGTTTACCAGCCAAGTTGCAAAGCATATAAAACTAAAAAGCCTTTCTTTTTGTCCTTTAGATAAACAGATTATTGTCAAGACAAGAAAGAGAGGGAAGAGAGGGAAGAGAGGGGGAGAGAGAGAGAGAGAGACAAACCCAAATGGAGTCACTTTCCCTAAGACTTAACACCTAACCCAGGATCAGGCTGGCCTGGCAGAGGGTGGCAGGTTTATTCTGAGGCAGAAGCCTGTCATTCTTCCAAAACTGTGTAGATTTTTAATCCTATGTTTTAGTTTGTAAACTAAGCCTATAACTAAAAACTAACAGGGGAATGCTAGGAGAACCCAGGTGTTAGAGTTTAGCCTTAATTGAGAGGCTTAAGTGATTAAAACTGTAACTAAAGAGTTATTCCAAAATCATGAAGCTTTT
The DNA here is from genome assembly GCA_039655065.1 of Glossophaga mutica. Taxonomy (NCBI): domain Eukaryota; kingdom Metazoa; phylum Chordata; class Mammalia; order Chiroptera; family Phyllostomidae; genus Glossophaga; species Glossophaga mutica. The sequence goes on along the minus strand of CM077307.1, from coordinate 88,781,906 downwards.
GAATAAAGACTCCTTTTATCACCAAAGCTTTGCCTCTGGAATTTTGCCTAGAGGGTGGCGGCAGGCAGCAGGACCCCAACTTGCTGTTCAGTAACAGTATTAGGATGGTTAGAAGGGGAACTGCAAAAGGGAGGAGTAAAGCTATGGGCCATGACTTTGAATCTTAAAAAGAGGTCGAAGTTACAATTTTGGATGCAGACTCAAAAATACCTTGAATGTTGCATTGTACTTGTACTGATTTATTGACATAGAAACAACACTGCTCTTTGAGATATAGATATGTGCCTCTTTCTGAGGCAATGAGGAGATCTAATGTGCTTCGATTCTGACAGGCGACCCCTTTTAGGGAGTTTATATCTGCTCCTGGGGGAATGCTGAAGTCTCCCCCATTTTAGTGCTTTGGCAGTGTCCTGAGATAGGCAATGGTAGATGCCTAAGGAGGCTCCCCTTACTGCAGTTCCCATAGCCAAGACCATTCTTATAGCCAAGAGAATGCCTATAAGTGATATTAGAGGAATTAGGGGACCAGCCCTTTTGATTAAGTGTCCTTGTGCCCTTAATGGGAATGGGAGAGTGGCATTTTCCCAGTCTGTGGAGACATCAGGAAGGACATAAACAAGAGAGCAAATTCCTCTCCACTGTGAAGGGAGGGTCCAATATGCCTTAAACCCACAAATCCAGAATTTACTAATTCAGAAAAGAGTAGCTGAAATAAATTAAATTGATTTGTTCAGCTATGGCTAAGGTTTTTCTCTTTTTATAAGAGTTATCTACCCAAAATTTGTACTTTAAAAGATGGCCCAGACAAGACTTCTTGGAGAAGAGTAGATATTTGCATTTCAAAAATGTAGGAAAGGAAATCAAGCTTCTCCTAGAAGGACTTTGGTTTCATAAAGCCAATTATCTATAAGTCTTTTTAAGATGACTAGAGGAGGTTTTGAAAAGTTAAAAGGATCTGGTGGGCTTTGATGTTCTGAAGCCACACCTCTGGCCCTGTAAAGACTTCATTTGTAAAACAAAGACAGTTATTTTTAATACCTGGACAGTTGGGTCACCACGCAAATGTTTGTAAAGGGCTAAAACCCTGTTATCCCATACTGTTGGATCGATCTGGCATTTCCATGAAGGGTAAGTGTTTCTGGGTGATCCCTAGCCTGGATGACTAACATCTGAAGTGGGGACTTCAATGTAGGGGTGCCCTTATAATTATTCTAGTTCCTAATAATTGAAGGAGGTCTCTGTTGGCAGGGGTCAGACATTCTGGGACTACAAGAAAAGAATGAGTGAAATAATGCCTGTCGCAGAGACAACCCAAAGGAAGGGTAAGGTTTTTGGTTGTAGGCTTCCCAGCTACTCCTAGGACAGTACAGGATTGTAAGGAAAGGAGTCTGGAGAAGCAAGTAAGACAAAGTGCATGTCCCTGGTATCTAAGAAGAAAGTTACTGTCCTCCCTGCCACATCCATGTATACTGGTCCAGTAATGGTGACCTCTTGAAGCAGGGCCAGCTGTAGTGGGTGACTTCATTCCTGTGCCACCATCTGCAAGGCAGCTGCAGACTTGAGCCTGCAAGTTCCAAATCAAGGGACAGAGAGCTCTGCCTAGTGGCCTGCCTTCTTGCTTACAGCGTGGTGCCTGAGGTGGCTTGTTACAATTTGGACATTCCTTAGCCCAGTGCCCCGCCTTCAGGCACACATGGCGCCTAGTATCCTTTAGGGTGGACCTGGAGGGGCCTGTGGAGTATGGCTGTGATTGTCCCACAAGAGCAACTAGAATTTGGGCATGTCTTAGTCTCCTGCCTTTTCTCCGCTTGAGCCCTGGCCTCCCTTTCCTGGTCCCTATTGTAAAAGGCTGCATTGGCCATAGTTAACATTTCATCCAAGGAAACTCCAGGCTCCTGAATGAGGTTTTGTAACTTTCTCCTAATATCAGAGGCCAGTTGACTTAAAAATTTGCCTTTTAGTATCACCTCATATGATTCTAGATCTAGATTGGTGTGTTTGATAAGTGCTTCCCTTAGCTTTTCTAGAAATATGGTGGGATTTTCATCTGGACCCTGACTAGTGGCAGAGGCCTTGGAATAGTTAAGGGTCTTCTGATGGCCAGCCTAAATCCTGCTTCAGTGCAGAGTAGGAAATGATTCCTCTCCCACTTCTGGGAAGAGCTGTTATAGTCCCACTCAGGAGCCATTGGTGGGACTGCTGTTTCTCCTGTGGTGCATTTCTCAGATCCAGAGGCTGGAAGTCCAAGATCAAGGTGCCTGCAAATTTACTGTCTGCTGAGAGCCCACTTCCTGGTTCAGAGACAGCAGTCTTCTTGATGTGTCCTCAGGTGGCTGAAGGGGCCAGGAAGTTCTCTGGGGTCTCTTTTATAAGGGCACTAGTCCCATTCATGAGGGATCCACTCCCATGACCTAATCATCTCAAAGGCCCTGGCTTGTAGTTCAATCACACTGAGGGATAGGTTTCAACATATGAATTTGGGGAGGACTCAAACATTCAGCCTATAGCACCTGCCTTAGAAGAGTTTTATGTGGATTGATTAACTGAGATAGTTACTATCTTATCTTACTTCTCAGTAGTCTGAAAGAACAAATATTTCCTTCACCAAACCATTGGCATGGGTCTCCATGAAGATCAAATAGAAAGGGACTATTATCCTAGCATTATCTTAACATTGTGGTAATAATTTTCTCACTTTTCTTTAGTCCCCTGCTATCTACATTTTTATTTTTCATGGTTTCAATACCTGTGGTCAACAAAGATCTGAAAATATTAAGTGGAAAAATTCAGAAATGAATAATTCATAGGATTTAAACCGCATATCATTCTGAGTAACGTGATGAAAACTCTCATTATCCCGTGTTGTCCAGCACGGGAAGTAACCTATCCCTCTGTCCAGCATCTCCATGCTGTGTATGCTCACTGGCCATTAGTCACTCAGGACCCATCTGATTATCAGATTGGTTACAGAGAGTGAGAGAGAGAACACCTTAGTACAACTTTATTACAGTATATTATTGTAATTGTTCTATTTTATTATTAGTTATTGCTGTTAATCTCTTATTGTGCCTACTTTCTAAGTTAAACTTCATTTTATAATTTTATATATATGTGTGTGTGTGTATACATATATATGTATATATATATATATATATACAAAAACATAGTATATACAGGGTTTGGTACAACTGTATTTTCAGCCATCCATTGAGGGTCTTGGCACACATCCCCTGCAGATAACAGGGGACTGCTGTATATGAATAGAATATCTGTTTAATAATCAGTCTGTTTTCTTTTGTGTCTTATTTCTTTTGCGTCTTATTTCTTTTGCTTAATCCTACACATGTGAAATGCATCCACTTTGTTGCATGCACCTCTATTCATTTTTAGTTGCAAAATAATTCATCATATGAATGAGCTTCTTTCTCCATTCTACTGCCGATGGACACTTAAGCTGCTAACAGTCTGGGGTTATTACAAGCAATGGGGCTATGAACATTCTTGTTTCTGGCATCTGCTGGACATTCATATATGTTTCTCTAGACAGTGCCTATCTGATAGAACTTTCTGCAATGATGAAAATGTTTTATATCTGTGTTGGACAATACAGTGGCCACCAGCCACATGTGGCCATTGAACATTTGAAATGTGACCAATGAGACTGAGGAACTTAATTTTTATTTATTTCATTTCACTTAATTAAAAGTTAAATAGCCCTGGCTGGTGTGGCCTCAGTGGATTTAGTGCCGGCTTGCAAACCAAATGGTCCCTGGTTCCATGCCCAGTCAGGGCACAGGCCTGGGTTGCGGGCCAGGTCCCCAGTAGGGGGCATGTGAGAGGCAATCACACATTGATGTTTCTCTCCCTCTCTTTCTCCCACTCTTCCCCTCTCTAAAAATAAATTTTAATTTTTTTTAAATTTAAATAGTCACATGTAGCCAAGAGGGTTCCATATTGGACAGTACAGGCATAAGGTATATATACATAATACTGAAACTGACAAATAACCATATGGTAAACTCAACTCTAGTGGATAACTCCAAAATGTTTCCAAAGTTCCTAAGAAGGCAGACTTCTTAAAAGAAACATGGCTGTTGAGTCCTCAGGGACCTCAAGTGATATGCTAACTTTGGTTGATGAATATCATGTTTTAGTAATATTTACTAACTCCCTTAGCAGGTCACTAGTGAGTAGCTTTCACCATATTTAACAATAAAAATTGCTGAAGCCATGCATTATTCACTCATGAAATCAAAGCAGGGACTCGGGCTTTTTAGAGCAGGAGCATGTCTGACAGTAATTTGAGAATCCTTAGTACAGTAGAAAGAAAACTGATATTGGAGCCCCAAATTCAAATTCTGACACTGCATCATGGTAGTGATGGGACTTTGAGAAAGCCACGTAAGCACTGAAGCTCAGTCTATTCTCTTACTCAACAAGCATCCACAGGAAGGCATTGCGTTGATGCTAGGGACAAAAGACAAGAAAAGACTCTTACGTATCTCACAGTATATTTGAGGAGAGAGCCATATGAACTGTTTTTTCAAGTATTAATTCATTTAATTGTAATTAGTACAAAAACATCTATCCTACAGAAACAATAAGTGAAAAGGCAAACAACAGAAAGGGAGAAAACATTTGCAAATAATATATCCGATGGGGGTTAATATTCGAAATATATAAGGAACTTCTACAACTCAAAAAACAAAAGAAAAACAAATAACCTGATTGAAAAATGGGCAGACTTGAATAGACAATTTTCCAAAGAAGACATACAAATACTAACAAACACATAAAAGGATGTTCAACACTACTAGTCAAAGAGAAGTGCAAATCAAAACTACGATGAGATAACTAACACCTCACACTCATTAGGGTGGCTACTATCAAAAGAACAAAAAATAACAAGTGTTGGCAAGGATGCAGAAAAATTGGAATCCTTATGTATTGGTGAGAATCTAAAATGAAACAGCCATTATGGAAAACAGATGGAGTTTGCCCAAAAAATAAAAAACAGGATTATATGATGACATATCATATAATTATATAAAATTACATAGAATTATATGTAATTATTAATAGAATTAATATGATCCAGCAATCCCACTTCTGGGTGTTTATCCAAGAGAATTGAAAGCAGCATTTCAAACATACTCTATTGTATATTTGTATCTATTGTATACAAATATACAATAGATATTTGTATCCCATGCTCAGAGCATTACTATCCATAATAGTCAAAAGGTGAAAGTAACTCAAATGTCTATTGACAGAATGATGGATGAAGAAAATGTGGTATGTACTTAGAATGAAGTATTAGACAGCCTTTTTAAAGGAAATCATGTCACATGCTACAACATGGATAAACATTTAGGATATTATGCTAAATGAAATAATCCTGTCACAAAAGGTTAAATACTATTCAATTTTACTCAGATAAAGTATCTAAAGTAGTCAAAATCATAGAAACAGAAAGATGAAAGGGGCTGGGGGAAGGGGGAATCATATTTAGTGAGTATAGAGTTTCAGTTTTTCCAAGATGAAACTTATTGATTTGTTGCACAACAATGCAAAGATACTTAACACTACTGAACTATACAGTTGAAGATGGTTAAGATAGCAAATTCAATATTATGGTTTTGTCCTGGCTGGTGTGGCTCAGTGAATTGAGTGCCAGCCTGCAAACTGAAATCTCACCAATTCAATTCCCAGTCAAGACACATGCCCGGGTTGTGGGTCAGGTGCCCAGTTTGGGGCATGCGGGAGGCAACCAATCAATGTTTCTCTTGCACATCAATATTTCTCTCCCTCTCTTTCTCCCTTCCCCTCTCTAAAAAGTAAATAAGTAAAATCTTTATTATTATGAAGTTTTTTTTTACCACTATAAAAAAGTACCTATTCCACAGAATTCTTGTGCAAATGAAGAAATTGAATGAGAAAACCTGCCTGGTAAAATTCTTTACACATAACAGGTACTCAAAATGTCATTTCACAGTGGTCCAGACGCTCATCTCTAAGCAGCATCATTTCCAGAGCTTTGTAACAGGTATCCATGCCATCAACTTCTCTGCTTCCCAATCTATTCCACACATCACTGTAATGAAATGTCACTTCCATTCCACCACCTGTCCCTGCGCTGTCATTTACTGCCTGGTAAACTCTGCAGGTTGCATAACCCCTCTGGTGCTCAGTTACAGCATTTCAGGGTTTCTGGAGATTCCGTGAGATAATGCATGTAAAATGTTTGGAATCCTTGTGGACTGCTGGTGGGACTGTAAATGAAACAGCCCTTACGGGAAACAGTATGGACCTACACAGTAAGTGCTCACCAAACTGTCATTACCAGTACTCTAATGGGTTTGCAGATTAAATCAGAGCTTCTTCACCTGGAGAAGACCATCTATAAATGGTTGCATCTTACTTCATGTAACCTAGCTAGATGCACACTGTTGGTTGCCTACGCAACGCCATTTTCTACCTGCCACCCCCCGCAGAGAACCCAAAGTTCACTCAAGTACACAAGTGCCTCTGGGTAGGGAACACGTGCTGCAGGGCAACGGGCCCCTTCCTCCCACAGTATTAGTCCTTTCCACTTCTGGGCCAGCCACTGCAGCACAGTGCAGTTCTCATGGAGATCTGAAGGGAGACTGCGGAACAGACATATTCTTGGCTGATAAAAAGAAAAACAGGAGAAAGAAAAGGCCTTTTTTTCTACATCTGGATACTGTCATGAGAATGAGATGCACTAATCATGGCAGGAGAGAATACTATAAAGAGCCAGGTCCTTGACAAAGACCTTGGACTGATATATGTACCATCCAGAATGGTCCTACTTCTAGAATTCTCCTGTGAGAAAAAATATGTTTGTCTTGTTCAGGGCTCATATTGAGCAGGTACTCCCTGGACCAGACATATGGGTTGCTAGCATATTGAAATATTCCTGTGCTGCTCTGTTAAGAGCTGCTGTTCAGAGCCCCCTGAGTGACTCTATTGTCCCAGTCTCCCATTCCTCCTCTGGAATTTGCTAGACTTTCCCATATCCCTCCACAATGGGTAAATGCTGGTCATGGCAGAGGCCTCCAAAACTCTGCTCCATCACCACAGCCAGAGTCCATTCTGATTGGTTGTAATTTTAAAAACCATTGCAAAACAGACAATAAAAAATAACATTTTTTGTCCTGTTTGAGCTGCATGAGTCACAAGTCTCTGTCACAAGCTTAGCTTTTCACCCTCCTACACCCCAACCTAACTTACCATCCCCCGGTCTAGCTCCCAGCATCACCCAGCCACTCCAGATCATGTTCCCTGCTCTGCACATCCATAGCATACATTGCCTGTGCCACACAATTTAGCACTTAAAAAGTCTTGCATTATTTCCTAATTGTTCTGTGTATGAGCATGTGTGTATTTGTGTGTGTTATTTCATCAGAAAATAGTAACATTAAAGTCTGGAGCTGAAATATAGCCATTGTATATCCCACAATAACATATCATCAGGAGGCTTAGAATGACATGAATTTCAGGGTAAAAAAGAGTGAATGAACTGTATAGTTACTGTTGATTTTAATTTCTTTTCTTTCTTTTTTTTTTTTGCAAGGGAATTTGTTTTTATTTATTTATTTTTTGGTGTGGGATGGGTGTTGGAAAAGAATCTAAGGTATGCAAGTGTATATTTCCCGTAAAAATTTACTCCCAGTTCTTAAACCTCTTTTTCAACCTTCAACCCAACTCCATGCAGTCAAAGCCTCTCTAAGAATGCAGCAAGAAAGATACACAAACCAGAGCCCAAGGAAGGCTCTGGATGGTATTTCGTTATGCTGTTCATATTTTCTACTACTTCAAAAAAGCCCAACACCACAAAACCCAGAATAGACTTTCAGGTGGCCAACAGGCTTGTTAGCAGTGGTGTGGCCTGTGGAGCTCAGGGAGCAGCCCAGAGCAGCCTGGCCACTCCTGTGCGGGGACAACTGAGCTGCCACAGTCAGGCTGTTGCCCTCCGAACAGGGGCAGAGTGCTGACCGTCATGTCTTTCCAACTCTCCACTTTCCCCTTGTCTTCTTGTAATTGTGTGCAACAGAGAACATCTAAAGTCCCTTCAAAAAAGATCCTAACAGGACTCCAAAAAGTGGACCCCATTTCCACACCCAAAGCATAGATTTTATGACAGCCCTGCCCTTAACTGGGGTCATCAAAATGGGCAGTGGCCAGGAGATGCCTCAAGGCTCCTCCAAGCACCTGGACCTCCGGACCTTCCATGCCTGCTTCGAGGAGCTGATCTAAGAAAAGCCCTAAGTCCGTACCATCAAATCCAAGACTGCCTGATCCTTATTCACTTCCACCTCCCTATGGGGCAACTCAGGCTGCATGAGGCTGGGTTTCCAGTCCTGTGAGTGTTCACCAGCCCTGGACACGCACATTCCTAAAAACATGGGTCCAGATGGATTCTACACCACCCCTGCTCACATGCCCTGGCAGCTTTCCTCATTGTCCTTCATGGTCTGGAGACAGTGAGTTTCCAGGTGTGTCGGTGTGCATGTCAGACAGGCAGGTCAGACAGCAAGCAGCACAGCCACACCAACCACACCCCACCTCCAGCAGCCGCATCCAAAGCTCTCTTAATACGCATTCTTCATATCACTCTGATTCCTCCCTTCCTCAACAGACATGGTTGTGGAAAACAGACTCCTATGTTTGCTGGGATGCTGCTACTGGCTGGCACATGGCCCACCGGGTTGAGGGCCCCAGGAGGTGGTTGGACTAGAGTGAGCCCAGAGGCTGGGTGGGGCCTCCCTTGGGCTTGCAGATAGAAGCAGCTGAAATTTCAAACCCCAAACAGAACTGTTCAGAGATCTTTTAGGCCCTTGCCTTCTTGTAGGGGCCTGTTCCTTCTTTGTTACAAAAATGTTTTCCTGTAGTTAAGATCTCTGAAGGATTTTTTTCCATTTTCTTTCTTTCATTTTCCCTAGGACTGCCTTGTTTGCAGCAAGCCTGCCCCAGTCAGAGCTAGATTTTCATCTCTGTGACACCTCTGGAAGCCTTGTCTCACTCTGGAAGGCTGCTCCCAGAGAATCCACTCTTTGTTCTCCGTCCCCAGACTTCAGGGGCAGGGGCACTTACCCACTCTGGGCCATCCCGGAACTCCCCAAGGTCAAAGCTATTTCAGAGAGATGCTGGGAGAGTAATTCCAGCTAATGCCCATCACTGCTCCATGCCTTTTTTGGCGACAACACTCTTCCTTGACATGCACTAGCTAAAAGCAGCAAGCATAAAATTTGTATTCATTTGTAAACTGGAAGAGAAGCAGTGACGCTACCGCAGGAAGGAAGGGGAACCTAACCAGAGCTGGGCCTTCCAGCAAAAAGAGCTACCAGCTCTCCACTATCCAATGGGCTGGGTAACTAGATGCTCCATAAAGCTGCCATGAACTTGCAACAAAACAAAAACAACCAAAACCAGCTAAAAAGCAAAACAACCAAGAAAATCACGGCTCTACTTGAGAATCCTGATTACAACTTGGCTTGCATGTCCAGAGGAACTCTGGGGTCCCAAGGCGGAGTGGAGTTGGATGCTCAGCTGATTTCCCAACCTCAGCCTCACAGCCCATCTGGGATGAGCATGCACCCCCTCACCTGATGAGGAAGGTCAGCTTCTCCAACTCAGGCACTAGGTATGGGTGTGAGCTTCCTGAGCCAGCTCCACCTTAGCCCACAAGCAGCAGCTCAGATCCATGCCCCAAATAGGGAGTGCTTTCCTAACACGATGGGAAGGTTGCAAGCTAACTCCTCTCACTGTTCTAAGCTAGGGCAGGGCCAGCCCCACATAAAACTGTGAAGTCAGGAAGTTCGGCTTTCGGACGTCTCCACCCTCTTCTTTCTCTGCGCCTTTCTCTCCACTTCCCACCACACCCTTCTGGGCATTCCACTGCTCTTGTCCTTGTTAAGGAAGATTCGCTCATCGGAAATTGGCCATTTACAATTTAGTGTGAATTTATCTCTAATTAAAGCAAACTCCTTCTCATTCTCTTAAAAACATTCTCCAGAAGCAGAGTGTTGGTGGTGAAGGTCATCGTCTTGGTGATCCTTCCTACTTCTACAAAGGCTGTCAAGGACTTAAAGACCACTGGCTCTGGAGGTCTTGGCTTTTAAGTGCCAAGTGATCCCGACTGTAAAATAAAATGTATTCTTTTTGGAAGAGAGTAATAGAGCAATAAAGTGACACTGCAGGTGAACTTGTGTTAGAATCTCCAAGGATTCTGAGAGTAAACCAACATTAACTGAGAACTTTCTGTGTCAGGTTTGAACTTTCACTGTCATCACACTTGACTTTCATCCCATCCTCATTTCAGATAAAGGGACAAGTTCAGGTTTGGCTTACCCAAGTTTGTCCAGCTAGCAAATCCTGCAAGTGGAATTGAACTTGCAAAAATCCTGCCACATTATGCTCACTCAGAACAGAGTTTAAAATACATTACGATGTCCTGAGGCACCACAGGTAAACCTCAGATTGACATGGAGCACGACTCCTGGACTATCAATATTACTTGGTGGTGATTTAAAACTTCCCAAAAAGTTTTTACAGGAATTTATTATAAAGTGGAATGCATGGATCTTTTTTAAGCTGAAACAAGGATTTGAAAGAAATTTCAGATTTCTTTTGATGTGAAAAGCTTGGAGGAGGAGTAGAAGGCAGCTTGGGGCAGTGTTCTGCTCCTCCTGTGAGAGTACCTTTGGCACAGAAGTTTGAGGAGCAGGACAAGCTAACAAAATACAGGGCAGGGCAAAACAGGGCATACAGTTGTTCATATGGGAAATAATACCATTACTAATAAGTAATAATACAAGAACGAACTCAGTGTTTTGTGTACTCACAAGTGTAAACCTACTTTTTCCATACCCTGTACTGTTGGGAAAAACAAGTAATTAACATCTCCTTTATTTATTCTTTTTTTATTGTATATTTTTCATAACCCTTTAGTTCCCTTATGCCCCTTCCCCCCTGCAATCACCACACTATTGTCCACGTCCATGAGTCATTTTTCCTTTCTGCTCAGTCCCTCCACCCTCTAAACTGCCCCCCAATAGCTGTGATCCTGCTCTCTATCTGTGAGCCTGTCTATTCTGCTTGTTAGTTCTATTTATTTGTTCTTAAGAAGCCCCATTTTCCCTCATTCAACGTATATATTATCTGTAATTAAACAAAGTGGAATGGCAATTTTGATCTTCAGAAATAATAAATATTCCCAAATATGAAATTTTAAATGTATCTAATAGAAGATTAGGTTATTCAGATTTGGGGGGAAGCCTTGCTCACTCTTTTGTTTGTATGTTGTTCTAGCCTATATACCACATACTCACATTTAAAACTTTCTACCCCACAAAAAAATAAAAATAGATGAAGTTAATTTAAAAATTTGATATAGCATAAGCAAAATATTATAATTTCAACTTGTAATTAATATTCTTTTTCATACTAAGTCTTCAAAATCTGGTGTGCACTTTATTTTATTTTTTAATTTTCATTTTTTAAAGATTTTATTTATTATTTACTTCTTAGACAGAGGGGGAGGGAGGGAGAAAGAGAGGTAGAGAAACATCAATGTGTGAGAGATACATTGATTAGCCGCCTCTTGCGTGCCCCAACCAGGGACCTGGCCCGAAACCCAGGCATGTGCCAACTGGGCATCGAACTGGTGAACCATTCAGTTCACAGGCCAGCATTCGATCCACTAAGCCACGCCAGCCAGGGCAGGTGTGTATTTTATATTTACAATCTAGACTAACCCCATTGAAAGGGCTCAGCAGTCACCTGTGGCTGTGGTACCAGAGTGAAAGTGTAGCCCTATGACCTTCACAGACTTTCTCTCTCCAACAGCTCCATTTTATGAATGGGGAACCTGAGGCCCAGAAAGATGAGGAGAGTCTTAACAAGTTAGTCACATGTCAGATTCCCAGTCTAAGGCCCTTTGAAAGTCTAAATTTGTTTGTGTGTGTTTTTCTTGAACTATGTGTATTATTTAAAGCAAAACAACTGATTAAATGAACTTACAACTTCTGGAAAATGTTGAGGAGTTATTTCTTTCGGAGTTCTTCAAGAGGATTAATTGAATAATCAACCACCAAACGTGTAGCTGCTGTCATCGGGATCTGTTCATTTAATCCTTCTTTAAGGGGAATGTGAAGAGGGGGACTTGACTAGTCCTGCCCAGTCAGTCAAGATCTGGCAATCACCAGCCTCGCAGTACTTGCTGATGGTTAGATTTCAAGAGCACACCTCCCTCTAGAGGAGCAAAAAATATTGCAAGGAGAATGAACTGAAATCTTGTCACAATTAAAGTGGCACCCAGTAAGAAAGAAGTTGCCGTCAGAGACTGATTCATGTATAAGGCAAACATGACTTGTGATTGAGGTGCCAGGTAACTGGTACCTCAAACCCATTTATTCCAATTAAAAAAAAATTAAAAACATAATTTTTATTTTAATTGGAATAAATGGGTAATAACACAATGTTTATTTTTAAGTATAAAAATGTAGCTAAACACAAAATTAGATCAGAAAATCCTCATTTAATATAGATTATTTTGAAACATAAATAAATTGTAATAAGGTGGCTTTTTATCCCACACTAAAATGTAAATAAAACCTCTTTCCCACATTTATTCCAAACCTAGTAACAACCTAAAAACTGTTCAAATCTTTATATATAAAAAATTGATCATGACCAATTTAAATTGCTTGGGGAAGGGTAGGAGAGGGGCCTAATAATCACAGCCAATTTAATACAAATGGAAAAATGCTTACAGTCACCCCCAATTATAACCCTACATTATATATAAATCACAATGAAAATATAAGTGCCTACATTACAGACTGTGAGATTTTGTTTAAAAAATAACATAAAAATAAAATGTTGGGTATCATTGGTGCACATGGAATAATGGAACACAAGGTTGATAAGGCTGGAAAATACTAAAATATAGCTAAAATTCAAAACACAAGGTTACTTCAAAAAACAAAAACATTTGTCAAAGAAAGAAATGCTAAGTAAGAAAGCCAAACTTTTCAGCAGGATGGCCTTTTAGACTAATTTGAAAAAATCCAGACACATCCTACTCCACCCCCAACCCACTGTAAAGTCTAGCTAATGTAAAAAGGAGGGGGGAGGTCAAACCACAGTAAAAATCTTCTTTGTCTCAATGAATTTAGTGGAGTAAAGTTCCTAACACTGTATTTTGTCCACCTGGCATTTCTCACTTTAGCAACACCACTTCCATTTTTCTGTTATAACATGGTGCATCTATTCCCAGCAAACCCAGTCTCCTGGAATCAGTGTTTAATGTGCATAGAACATTATCTTGGAGTCAACTGAAGGATGACACTAACCAAAACCTCTAAGTTACCAACCAAGAGTATACACCTCAAATTCTTATTCTTAATTCAGCATCTGATGATCAGTATTTGGCAGCAGCTTGATATATAAAAGTCTAACCAGATTTTGTGAGTTGAGGCAGATGTCGTTAAATCATAACCCATTATTTGCAGCCTATGACTGAGTTTCAAATTCAAAAGGCAGGTATGGACAGCCACACCTAAATATATTTCAGGATTGGAGAGGAAACAGTAACAAGATATAACCAATGTCAGGCAAACTAGCTTGGCAATAAAAATTCTGGTTAAAAAAAAAGATGGAATGGATCATATCCATCTGATAACTAGCAAAAATGGGCATTTTCCCACCTTTAGTCTAGTATAAATACAGGCAGATATCTTCCCAAGATTTTCTATATCCATTTTCCCTAATTCTCTAAAGTTTAATGAGAAATCATTTATTCTGTAAAGAAATATAGCATACATGGCCACCGCCTAAAATATGCTTATGATAACTAAAAAGTTATGTCACTTAAGAAAAAATCTTGCACCGTTACATCCTTACTCCATGGTAATACATTTGGTGCAGGGATCTGGTCTCACCAGAGAGCACGGCATGTGCTGCCCAGGCTGAATACTAACACTGAAAGCAGAGACACAGGAACAGCAGAGTTGGTGAACTCCATTTATTTAACTATGCATAAGCACTCAGTTAATGCTTTAAATTCAAAATGGTGCAATAAAAGCAACTTTTAACATAGACAAGCAGCTGTGAGGCCAGTGGCCACGTGGTGCTGCATGTAGGGAAAATAAAACAGTCTGCAAGAGTGAAGCATGGATGGGGAGAGGAGAAAAGGGAAGCACAGGAGGCAAATTTCAGACAGATGGTGGCACGAAACTGTTGTACTGCTGGATGGATGTCTCGTTTGAGGATATCTGAGCATGAACCAAGACCATGTTCGAATCTAGGTCAATCCAGTTTAGTGCACTTCCAAGGGCCACAAGCAGCCACCGAGGCAGCACTGGGATGATTTATCAGTAGTGCTATTTCATGGAAATAATCAGAAGACCCCAATCTTCCCACTTAAACAAACGCTTCATTTCCTTGTAGCACAGCAGCTGACCCTGCTAAAATAATGATGAACTCATCCCATTTCTCTCTGCCCCACAGTTCTTCTGAATATCTTCAAATTGGACCAGTTCCAATGCATCGGCTGCCTTGAGACTTGTCCAGAGATTCTAAAAGAGACATTTCACAAAGGAAATCTTCACACATCTTCCGCTTTCTCAGAGTACTTCCCATAAGGATTCTTCTGTTTTTAATTTTATTTTTAATTATATTTTACTTATTTTATATTTACTTATGCTATTACAGTTGTCCTCATTTTTTGTCCTTTGCTCCCCTCCATCCAGCATCCCCAGTGCCTCAGGCAATCCCCACACCATTGTTCATGTCCATGGGTCATGTGTGTAAGTTCTTTGGCTACTCCATTTCCTATACTGTACTTCTGTACATCCCTCTGACTATTATGTAACTACCTATTTGTACTTCTTATTCCCCTCTCCTCTTCACCCATTTCCCCGCACTCCCTCCCATCTGGCAAACTTCAAAACACTCTCCGTATCCATGATGCTATCTCTGTTCTTGCTTGGTTTGTTTTTTAGATCCAATTGTTGACAGATGTGTATTTTTTGCCATTTTATTTTTCATAGTTTTTATATTCTTTTTCTTAAATAAGACCATTTAACATTTCATGTAATAATGATTTGGTGGTGATGAACTCCTTTAGTTTATTTCTTGTCTGGGAAGCTCTTTCTTTATCTGCCCTTTGATTCTAAATGATAGCTTTGCTGGGGAGAGCTATCTTGGCTGTAGGTCCCTGCATTTCATAACGTTGAATGTTTCTTGCCACTCCCATCTAGCCTACAAAGTTTTTCTTGAGAAATCAGCAGACAGTCTTACAAGGACTACCTGTAGGTAACTAACTTCTTTTATCTTGCTGCTTTGAAGATTTTCTCTTTATCTTTAACCTTTAGCATTTTAATAACTATGAGTCTTGGAGTGAGCCTCTTTACATCCATCTTGTTTAGGACTCTCTGTGCTTCCTGGACTTGCATGTTTATTTCCTTCACCAAATCAGGGAAGTTTTTTTTCTTTTTCAATTATTTTTCAAATAAATTTCCAATTTCTTTATCTTCCTCTTCTCCTTCTGGCACACCTATGATGCAAATATTGTACCTCTTGAAGTTATCCCAAAGGCTGCATATACTTCCTTCATTTTGGGGGGATTCTTTTTTCTTCTTGTTGTTCTGATTGGTTTTTCTTTTTCCTTATGTTCTAGATCATTGATTTGAATTTTGGCTTCATCTACTCTACTATTGTTTCCCTGAATATTGTTCATTATTTCAGTTAGTGTAGCCTTCATTTCTGACTGGATCTTTTTTATGCTGTTAAGGTCCTCACCAACTTCCTTGAGCATCCTTATAACCAGTGTTTTGAACTCTGCATCTGATAGATCGCTATCTCCATTTTGTTTAGCTCTTTTTCTGGAATTTTGATCTGTTCTTTCATTCCGGCCATGTTTCTTTGTCTCTTCATTTTGGGAGCCTCCCTGTGTTTGTTTCTTGGGTAGAGCTGCTTTGACTCCATGTCTTGGTAGTGTGGCCTAATGCTAGTAGTAGCTGTCTTATAGGGTCCAGTGGCATATCCTTACCTATCATCCAAGGTGGGTACTAGAGCTGTGTCCTTTGTGTGGGTTGAGTATACCCTCCTCTAGTGGTGGAAACTTGATTGCTGTTGGCAGATCAATGGGAGGGATTTACACAGGCCAGTCAGCTTCAAGGAATGGCTGTGACCACTTACCACCAACCTCCACCCTCCATGGAGGATTGGCTGTGCAGAGGCAGAGCAGTGAGGTACTTCAGTGTAGTATGTGGCTGTCTACTGGGTGCACTGGCCTTGGGGTTTCTCAGGTGGTGTAGGCCATTTCAGCCTCCATCTGTGTTTTGCCCAGGGCCACCCTGCCTGAGGGATATAGCAATCTGAGATGGTTGCTACTTGTGCTGGGCTTGGAGATTCCCAGGTGAATACAAGCTGTGAATCTAGGCTGGCTGCTGCTAGTTCCTGGCCTGAAGCTCACAGAGGTCAGCTGTTGCTTGTTTCAGAAGATTTAGAAAGTAGTGAAGCATGAGACAAGACCATCCATTAGCATGGAAAACCAGCTTGGGTGGGGCTATAAATTGAAGGGTGGGGGGAGTTTCTGGGGATTTCCAAGGTGGGTCAAACAGTGTTAGCCAGGTTGATGGAGTCTCAGATATGGAACCAGCCTACAAGCTCTGTTGGGGGAGGGTTTAGAAAAGGGACAATGGCCTCTGCTCACCTTGATGCCAGACACTTTGGTTCTGCTCTTTATAAAACTGGTGCCTTTTATGCTGCTACCCCAGTGCTGGAGCTCAGAGGGACTAAGTGTGAGTAGTTAAGTCTGTGTGTGGGTTCCCTAAGGGAAACTGCTTGGGGCTCCAGCAGTTTCTTCCACCAACTTAATCCTTGCTGGGTTTTGCAGCTAGAAGTTGTGGGGACTTATCTTCCTGGCACTGGAGCCCTGGGCTGGGGTCCTGGTATGGGGCTGTGACTCCTTGCTCCTCAGATACTCCTCCCCAATTTTTATCCACCACACATGGGTGAGGGACCAGCCCATTCCCCATCTGTGCCCCTACCATTCTGTATGGGTGTGGTTTCTTTAATTCCATAGTTGTTAAACTTCTATTCAACTCGATTTCTGATGGTTCTGTGTGATGGCTGTTCTATAATTTAGTTGTAATTTTGATGTGGTTGTGTGAAGAGGTGAACCATGTCTGCCTATGCTGCCATCTTGACTGGAAGTCCAAGGATTCTTCTATAGTTGTCTTGGTCAATGCTACAATTTCACATTTGTCTTAGCTTTGACAGTGACTATTCTAGGTGTTTTGTAAATGCAAGCAAGTCCTTTAAAGCTCTCTCCTTCCTCACACTGGTTGCTCATTCATTGTTGACATAGACATCCATCTCTTCTTGATTAATCACATAGAAGTTATCCCCTTCATTATCTTGCTGAGTAGCAGTCTTTCCAGCAATAAAGGAAGCTGGAAATGTGGCATCAAAAATATTACTTCTCTCATAATCATCAATTTGTGAAAACACATTCTTTTTAATGACCTTGGCTAAAGCAGCCATTGTCTTATAATCTTTTGGTATAACCTTTCTAACTAGTGATGCAGCATCTTCTCCCTGCAGATTTAAGCACTGATAGCACCTTGCCTCTGACCTTTAACCACTGGGTTGCATGGAGGAGGAGAGATTTCATCCTCCCTTGAATCTCCACAGAGAGTATTAACTCTCTGAAGATTCTGAATCTGCTTTGCCTCCTCCTTCTACGGCCTCTCAAAGTATTCCCTGAGGAATGCCATGGGTCTCTTGATGGAGCAGTACACAATTGCACCATAGACGTCTCAGCAGGGCCTCACTCTTGTACTTCTGCGTGGAGAGCTCACATTCCCGGAGGCTGTGCTCATTCTCATGGGCTACAGCATGGCCATGAAGCTTGGTTCTCTGTTCCTCTCCTGATGCCTCATGTCCCCTTTATTCTTCCTTCTGCTCTTCACTCTCTGTCCATGCAGCTTTCAAGGGCACCCTTCTCTCCTCCACTCTTCTTTCTCTCTCCTCTTCACTCACTCATATTTTTAATAAAAAAACTCTTGATTTAAAAAAATTTTGTATTGATTTCAGAGAGAGATTGGAAGAGGGAGAAAGAAACATTGCTTTCCTCCCATAGGTGCCCCAACCAGAATCAAACCTGCAAACTTTTGGTGTGCGGGTTGATGCTCTAACCTACAGAGCCACACTGGTCTGGGCAACAAACAAATCTCTTATTTATTTATTTATTTTATTGATTATGCTATTACAGTTGTCCCATTTCTCCATCATTCCCCTCCACCCTGCCCACCCCCTCCCACCCACATTCCCCCCTTTAGTTCATGTCCATGTGTCATAAGTTCTTTAGCTTCTACATTTCCCACACTATTCTTGCCCTCCCCCTATTTTCTACCCACCATCTATGCTACTTATTCTCTGTACCTTTTCACCCTCTCCTCCTTCTCCCACACCCCTGTTGCTAACCCTCCATGTGATCTCCATTTCTGTGGTTCTGTTCCTGTTCTAGCTGTTTGCTTAGTTTGCTTTTGTTTTAGGTGTGGTTGTTAATTTCTGTGAGTTTGCTGTCTTTTTACTGTCATATTTTTTACCTTCTTTTTCTTAGATAAGTCCCTTTAACATTTCATATAACAAGGGCTTGCTGATGATGAACTCCTTGAACTTGACCTTATCTGAGGAGCACTTTATCTGCCCTTCCATTCTAAATGAAAGCTTTGCTGGATAGAGCAATCTTGGATGTAGGTCCTTGCCTTTCATGACTTGCAATACTTCTTTCCAGCCCCTTCTTGCCTGTAAGGTCTCTTTTGAGAAATCAGCTGACAGTCTGATGGGAACTCCTTTGTAGGTGACTGTCCCTTTATCCCTCGCTGCTTCTAGAATTCTCTCCTTCATTTTAATCTTGGCTAATGTAATTATGATGTGCCTTGGTGTGTTCCTCCTTGGGTCCAACTTCTTTGGGACTCTCTGAGCTTCCTGGACTTCCTGGAAGTCTGTTTCCTTTGCCAGATTGAGGAAGTTCTCCTTTATTACTTGTTCAAGTAAGTTTTCCACTTGTTGCTCTTCTTCTTCCCCTTCTGGTACCCCTATAATTCGGATGTTGGGACGTTTAAAGATGTCCTGGAGGTTCCTAAGCCTCTCCTTATTTTTTTGAATTCTTGTTTCTTCCTTGTTTTCTGTTTGGTTATTTCTTTCTTCCTTCTGGTTCACTCCATTGATTTGAGTCCCAGTTTTCCTCCCATCTCTGTTGGTTCCCCGTGCATTTCTCTTCATTTCACTTATTGTAGCCTTCATTTTTTCATCTAATTTGTGAGCAAAATCAACCAATTCTGTGAGCATCCTGATCACCAGGGCTTTGAACTTTGTATTTGATAGGTTGGCTATCTCTTGGTTGCTTAGATGAATTGGCTCTGGGCCTTTGATCTGTTCATTTGAGCCATTTTTTTTTTTTTTTTGTCTGTTTGTGCCTGTTGTATGTAACTACGCCCCACTACGTGAGGAGAGGAGCCTTAAGGTGTTCACCAGGGTGGGGCAGCCCAGTTGCTGGGTTGTGATGCTATACGTGGGGGCAGGGTCCAAGAGGGAACAATGGCACTTGCTCCACTCTGCTGGATTTCAGTCCCTTCCCCCGCTTCCCACAAGCAAATCGGGCCCTTCTGATGCTTATTCCTGTGTTGGTGGGCTTGTGTACATTCTAGGACCCCATGAGTCTCTCCAAGACCCTATGAGTTTCTCTAACGAACTCTCCTGTAAGTCTGGGAGTCTCTCCTGGCACCTCAACCTCCACAAGTGTTTTCAACTGGTACCTTTAGGTTTCATTTCCTGGCACTCGGGTCTGGGGCTGTGTGGCCTGTCTCACTCTGTTCTTGCCTGGTCTATCTGCGTGCGAATGTGTGTCCACAGTCGGCCAGCCACCCTGCACAGCTCACTGGGTCTGCCAGCCGCCACCTGTGTGCCCAGGGCCACCAACCACCGCTTTTTCCTGCCACAACCCCGTCCACCGGCCACTGACTCCGCTCCTCTTACGAGCTTGGATGAATGGTTGTTGGACTTCCTTACAGTTAAATTTCTGTCAGATCTGGTTGTTTTTCTGTTTCTAAATTTTTGTTGTCCTTAATTTTGGTTGTGCGAGGAGGCACAGTGCATCTACCTATACTTCCATCTTGGCCAGAAATCCCCGATAGACACTATTGAGTGAACATGTGTACTGTGTGGCCATCACATTCAAAATCACCCAGTGAGTGAAGCAAAAAATCTGCATCAAATTTGCATTAAGCTTGAACATTCCTCCACAAAAATTGTTCAGATGATTCAAAAGGCCACAGCTATGGGCAACTGGTGATTGGCAGCTTCGTCATGACAACATGCCTGCTCATGCATCTTATCTCATGCAGAGTTTTTTGGCAAACCATTAAAACACCCAAGTGGTTCAACCCCTGTACAGCCCAGGTTTGGTGCCCTGCAACTTCTGGCTTTTCCCAAAACTAAAATCACCTTTGAAAGGGAAGAGACTTCAGACCATCAATGAGATTCAGGACAATATGATGGAACAGCTGATGGCGACTGGGAGAACTGAGTGAGGTTCCAAGGTGCCTACTTTGAAGGGGACTGAGGCATCATTGTCCTATGTACAATGTTTCTTGTATCTTGTTCAATAAATGTATTCATTTTTCATATTGCATGGCTGAATTACCTTCTGGACAGACCTCGTATTTTTTTTTTTTTAAATAATAGTTCTCCCTCCCTTTTTTCCCTTATAGACACTGCCTTCAGATTTGGTTGATCTTATCCTCCTTACATTATTTTTCTATTCCAGTGCACTATATATTTCCTATAGTGTTGGTTACATCTAGAGGGTACACAGATTCAATTTTAATGTTGTTCTGTTTTTCTTTTTGGTGTGGGGAGGCAAGATACTTTATAGGTGGTTCTGTGTATTTCTTTTTACATCACAACAGGAGCACTATGTATGTGGCTGTTCCACTTTCAATAACTGAGCAATGAGTTTCAGTATTGTCAGTCTGATCTATCCCATACCCTGCTCCCCAAAGCTCTGCCCAGAACCCTTCACTGTAGCTGTACAAGGCAGGCACTACTATTATCTCAATAGTAGTCAGGCATTTGCCTGCTTAATGGAAACAGGTTCTGAGAACCTGAAGCATCCAACCCACAATGGGTCCTGTACCTGATGTCAAATAGACCCCTTCCCACCTAATTCCTGAAGTGCTCCAACAGTGCCCTTTGGAACTCATGGTCAGACACCAGCAACAAGCCTTGTATCCTTACTTCCTCCTCTGAGGGTTCCCTTTTCCTCACTCCATTAAAACCCCAGCTCTCCTGTTTCCCTGTCACCCCCTTAATCTCATGTTATGAGATTCCTCACTTCCCTTCCATGTTGCCAGTATTATTGCTACCCCTTTTCCTGCCCATTTCCCCTTACCCCTGAAGATTTAAGCATGTATCTCACTGATACTCTAAAACTAGGCCTATTTTAACACAGATGGCCCTTCCTGAACTCTGGTCTCAGTTCCCTGAACTTCTAGCCTTCAATGCATTTGTCTACTACCTACTGCAGTGACTCACATCAGGGCTGTACCTGAGACATCCCCAAGGGCAACCCTCTGTGAGCATAATCTTAAACATCTCATTCTCTGACATGTCTCTCTAGTTCTTGCACTCTGGCCTCCTGACTCCAACAATTTTTGGGCCCTTAGGACCTACCACTTTTTCACAGACAAATTTATGACCTCATGACAGCTAAACACAGAATCTGTAAAGGCTAAAACTTCACCCAAAGATGCTAAAGTTAATCAGCCTTTAAACAAAACTATTGTATTAAGTAGCATTTATATGGGACACGGAAACCGCTCGGAGATCTGGAGATATCTGCGCTCACACATTAGGTTACATCACACCATTCGAAACAGAAATGAAAGAAAAAGGATTTGGTGGCTTGGTGGCTACTTGTAGCCGTGAGAGGGGCACTTCCCTCATGATCTTAGCCTGCCAGCAATCAAAGCAGGATGTGGAAGACACAGTAAATGAAGTGGAGGTAACAACTGAATTCAAGAACTCCACAAATTCAAGTCTTGATTCTCCAAATTCAAGTTCAGAGATTTCCACAGCACTATCTACTGAAACTAAGATCTCTGCGGATCAGATACAAGAAAAGCATCTTTTCCTTTGGAAACTAGCTGAACTGATTTGTTACCTGACATTACAATTTCCCCTGGAGTTTATAAAAGCCTTTATGTCCAATGCAACATAAACCCAAGGGATATGGAAGTTAAAATCTCCAACCTGAATGTGGGAAATGTGAAAACCTAATCCAATTCAAGTGACCAAATATGGAGAGTTCTTGCTTTACAATCACTAATGGCTGAAAACTTACCCATTTGATGTGGTCACAAAACATCTTCATGGGAAGCTACACTTGGAGAATTTGCTCTAGCTGCTGATCCTTGCAGCTCTTTCATTAAAAGGTAAACCCCCCAAATCAAAGTAATGGTCTGATTGTTCATAGTCTTTATTAACTATGTATTTAGGCAACTAAAAATTAGAAAACCTGTTAAGCTTTTGGCAATGAAAAGGATATTTTAGAAATGTCATTATTCAGAGCCCATGAGAGTTGAGATGTCCTTACATTGCACTTGTACCAGCTTCTAAAGGAACTTTTTTCCAACTCATTTTCTGAGCCAAATGTTAATGAAATACAGCCACAAAACAGGATACACCTATAATCAAGAAACAGCAAGATGCTTGCACTGAATTAAAAAATAAAAACAAACTCATAAAAAGTGGAGATCTTCTCTCACACAACTCTTAGCACCAAACTATAAAATTTTTCGAGTCCACCTTCAACAAGTTATAAAGCTGAGGAAAACGTGACGTCAGCCCAGAACCGCTGAGGTGCACTTCATCAGACCTAGGCCCACAGCTGCCCAGGTCCTACTCCTTCACTCCAAGGCCACGCTCAGATGCTGGATTTTCTGCACCAGTGAAAGTCCTTTTCCTGACCTGCTTTAGCACAGGAAGAATAAGAACTTGAGCAGCATAGGAAATAACTGATTTTGTGCTTCAAAGATATTATCCAGGGTTCTCACGGTAAACTTTTAGAAACACCTGCATTATTTGAAGGGATTAGAAAATCAACAAAACGTGACAGAAACTCAGATACATCTGCAATTGGCAAAATTATGTCCCAACATTTGCGCCAAGAGACCCAAACCTCATCCCTTCAAACAGAAAGTAACTATGCAACAATAATTCGTGGACGCTAAAATCTAACTGTCAAGAACTCAAAATTCAAATGCAATCAGTCAGCAAGTGGCTTTATAAGTCTGCCTAAGAATAGGCTTCTTCTTCCAAGGCTTCTGGTTAGAAGGATAGAATTAAGAGAAGTAAAGTTTCAGACAAGTTTGGCAAGAATACTACCAGTGGTTACTACTCAGCCACGGACTAGGGCCCAGAATCCAAACAGGGATACAGCCACTTCAGCAAAGAGTGTTATGGGGAAAATGTTCTTCAGATTAGAATCCTTCTAAAGTCCCAAATCTTGGCATTTTACAAGCCACCTCCTCCCGGCAGCAATGTGAGAATAAATCATCCCTAAATTCCGTGGACACTGCTTTTGCCCAAGTGAAATTGATTCCAAACAGAACTGCTTTAGGTTCACCAAAAGACAGCTCTGAGGAGCTTTACCACCTGGTACAAATACACACTGTCAGGCTACCAGTCAACATGGAAGGCGGAACAGGTAAACAATCTGCTTGCCTTCCCCCATGACAACAAAATTGCAGCTAATTACAGGGCCCGTGAGAACCACCTGAAGACTAGCTAAACGGAACTGTAACTAAGGACATAAAGAAGCAGCCACGTCAAGACTGCCAGAAGGGCTGGAGACCCAAAATGGGCTGGTTCCACATCAAGGTGTGGTGGTTACGGGTCAGGAAGGATATCTCGGCTGTGGAGAGAGGGTTATCTGTGAACAAAAACCCCCACAACAGCTGGAACTGAAAAGCAGTGGGGAGTCCATCTAGCCCAGGTGAGATGGAGGGCTGCTCTAGGTCCTTGCGTCCTCTAAATGATCCATGAGTGGATTTACTCGCTAAGAGAGTCACTTGTTCAGCTCCAGTGCTAGGGCAGCAACTTGAAAAGCACCAAGAAAGTATGGGGAGGAACTGAATTGTCTGGCTTCAGAGGGCCATGGGGAAGCTCTCTGGGAACTAAAGAGCTGACAGGTACCCTTACTCCTTTGCTGAATCCTCCTCCCAGCCAGCCTGTATGTGCAGTTGGGCGCCAAATCTGAGTCTCCATCAAACTCGCCACACCCTGGTGATTCCGAGAATCTGCCTCACCCAACTTACGCACAGGCTTCAATCTTTTTCAGAGGCTGTTACTCATGAAGTGGCCAGCCTCAGCCTGAGCTGTGGACTTTCCTAAAATCTCTCAAAGGTCCACAAACTCCAAACAAGTACCATCTAGCTTCGGTGTGCCCTGTACCTCTTGCTAAGCAGCCCCCAGCCTGAAACTAGCAGTAGCCAGCCTTAGTTCACAGCATACCCTCTCCTAGGTGCCTCCAAGATCAGTACAGGTAGCTCCTATCAGGTTGCCCTAGCCTAGGCACAGGCAGCTGCTAACCCAAGCCTGCAATGAAGCCCCTCTCAAAAGGCCCCAGAACCAAGACACCTACTGGCTGGCTTCAGACCACCACAGAGCACCACCCAATTAGCTCTATAGACAACACACTCGAAGGGTGGACTCGGCAGGCACCAGAGCCCTGCTGTATTGAATCTCACTCTATGGGGTCAGCCTTCACACAACAGCTCATTCACTGCTGTCATGACGAGTCCTCACAGCCTGTCAGCCTGAGGGTTAATTCCACCCACTGACGTGCCAACAGCAATCAAGGCTCAACTACAACAGGTGGGCACACACAATCCACACAAAGGAAACCCCTGGAGCACCCAGCTCACATGACCAGAGAGACTATGCCACTAAGCCTCACTGAACCCCTACTACATTAGGCCACCCTGCCAACTCTGGGAGACACAGCAGATCTACCTAATCCATAGAAACACACACGGGGGGCAGCCAAAATAAGGACAGAAAAAAATATATCCCAAATGAAAGAACAAGAGAAGTTTCCAGAAGAAAAACTATATAAAATGGAGGCAATCAATCACCAGATACATAGTACAAAACACTGGTTATAAGAATGTTTAATGAACTTAAGGGAAGAATGGTCAGTGAGAACTTACACAAAGAGATAAACCATTAAAAAAAAGACAGAAATAAAGGATAGAATCAACATCAGATTAAATAAGGCATCAAATCAGCAATCTGAAAACAAGGTAGCAGAAAACTCCCATCAGAGCAGCAAAAAAAAAAAAAAAAAAAAAAAGAATTAAAAAAAAAAGTGGATAGTTTAAAGGGCTTCTGGAACAACATCAAGGGTAACATTTGCACCACAGGAGGATCAGAAAGAGAAGAGAGCAAATGACTGAAACCTATTTGAAGAAATAACGACTAAAAAGTCCCCTAACCTGGTGGAGGAAATAGATTCACAATTCCAGGAAGTGCAGAGTCCCACAAGATGAACACATAGAGGCCACACCAAGACACATCATAATTAAAATGCCAAAGTTAAAGACAAAGAATCTCAAAGTCAGCAAGGGAAAAATTAATTACTTACAAGGGAGCTCCCATAAGACCGTCAGCTGATTTTTCAACAGAAATTTTGTAGCCTGGAAGGGACTGGCAAGAAGTATTCAAGTCATGAAGAGCAAGGACCTAAAAAAAAAAAATCACTCTACCCAACAAGGCTGTCATTTAGAATGGAAGACAGAAAGAGCTTTTTAGACAAGAAAAGATAAAGGAGTTCATCACCACCAAACAAATATTATGAGAAATGTTAAAGGGGCTTCTTTAAAAAAAGATAAATATGGATAAAATAGCAATAACTACGTACCTATATCAATAATCACTTCAATTCTATGTGAATTAAATGTTCTAATAGAAAGAGACATAGGGTGGCTGAGTGGTTAACAAAATGACTCATACATATATTTGTCTGTAAGAGACCCACTTGAAACTGAAAGACACAGACTGTAAATAAAGGAATGGAACAGGTGTTTCATGCAAAGGGAAATTTTAAAAAGCTGAGGTAGCAATACTCCTATCAGACAAAATAGACTTAAAAACCAAGGCTATAACAAGAGATGGACATTTCATGTAGCCACGGTATGGAATCAACCTAAGTGTCCACCAACAGGCAAATGTCTAAAGATGTGGTACATATGAGGGGGGGGGACCCAAAAAACAACCCCGGAATTTATTTATAAAAAATTGTGTATTCTTGCATGTTTAAACTTCAGTCACCTTCAAAGTACTCTCTACTTGATGCAATACACCTATCAAGACTTTTTTCCACTGCTCAAGAGTTTTTAACTTGTCGATTTTGATGCTGTTTAATGCTTCTGCCATTTTTTGTTTCAACTCTTCCACATTGACAAAATGTTTCCCTTTGAGGACTTTTTTCATGCAGGAAAACAACAAAAAACGTCACTTGAGATGGTATCTGGTGAACAGGGAGGGTGGGGCACAGGGGTCCTGCTGCTTCTGGTCAAAGAACTCTCAGCATGGTGTGGGCCAGTGCACCTGTAAATCACCCAGCATGAAATGGGCAAAAACATTCCAAGTCTTCAAAAAAACATTTACAGAAGCAGAACACAGCCTCTAACAACACCAGCTGGTACACTGATACAGAAGGGTTCCTAGAACACTCACCTAGTTGGGGGAGCCTGTACCCCGAGGGGCCTGCCCTCCACAAGAATATTACCTGGCCATAAAAAGAATGAAATCTTACCATTTGCAACAACATATATGGACGTGGAGGCTATTATGCTAAGTGAACTAAGTCAAATACCCTATGATTTCACTTATATGTGGAATCTGAAGAACAGAATAAATGAACAAAAACACAAACTAACTCAGACACAGAGAAAAAACGGGTGGTTACCAGATGGGAGGGGGCTGAGGGCTAGGTGAAAAAGGTGAAGAGATTAAGAATCACAAATGGGTAGTCACAATACAGTCACGGACGTAAAAGTACACTATAGGAAATATAGTCGATAATATTATAGTAACTATATATGGGGTCAGGCGGGTACTAGATTTTTGGGAGAATTACTTCATAAGTTATAGAAATATATAACCACTACATTGGGCACCTTAAACTAATATATTGAATGTCAACTGTGATCAAAAAAAAAAAGAAAAAGAAAAAGAAAAAACCATAAACCTTGTCAGAATAAGACCAAATAGAAGAAATAGAATACCTTGAAGATAAAAATCCCCCAAAGTACACAGAATTAATGAATCTGATTTGTATTCTCTTTCGTTAACTGTAGAATATTTCACTGGGGTGACTGTTTCATTGAAATTCTACTCCATATTTTGAACTTTTTTTAAAGTCCAAGAGGGGAGGATATTTTATTATGAACATAATAAATTTGACTTAAGATTTTAAAGGCTCAGTTGAAACCTTTCCTGCCAACACCCAGTAACTCATCAACTCTCAAACAAGCAGGCACAAGCTTCAGTTTAAAGGAAACTAAGTTTATTTACGGAAATTGTTTCTGATGCAAGGGCCAATGCAATAATTTCTAATGTAAAGTATATGGTAATAAAAAAGATTTGATTTCTTCCAATATTTGTGCCTTTTTGCCATCTTACCCTCTTGCTCCCTTTCACCCAAACCTGCTCTGCCCACATTCCTTTCCAACACAGTAGGTGGCAATTCCAGTAGTCTCTCAGTTGCTAGTCATAATCCCCAATGTCATCCTTCATTCTTTCTCCATACTCCTCATATATTCCCTAGCACATCTAGTTCATTCCACTTTTATGTTCTATCTAGAATCCAACCACTTCTCTTCATGTCCCCTGCTACTCTCCTAGAGCAAGCTGTCATCATCATCATCTCTTCTGTGGGTTACTACAATTAATACCCAACTGTTCTCCCATCCTCATTTCCTTAATTTTGCAGAGGCCAGAGTGATAGTGATCTTTCAAAACAGAAGTCAGATCTTATCATTTCTCTGCTAAAAACCCTCCAATAGCCTAACATCTGATTTCATCTATTTTCTCCCTTGGTTATAAAGCTCCAGCCTCCTTTCTGGAACATTTCAGGCATACTTCTGCCTCAGGGCCTTTGCATTTGCTGTTTGCTTTCCCTGGGATCCTCTTCTCTCCTGATATGGCACATGATTAATCCTCAAGTATGTGTTCAAATATAATCTCAGTGTGGCCTATTTTAAAAGGGCAAATTTACTTCTCCCCCAGGCATTCTCTCTTCTCTGAAATATTTCTCTCCCACCTGCTGAGATACACAGTTTTTACTTATTTTGTTTAATGTTGTCTTTCTATTAAAATGTAAACTACCCAAAGGTAGTAATTTTTGTCTGCTTTATTTACTGCTGTATCCCCAGCACCACCAATACTCGAATATATGATGAATGAATGAATGTGCCTAGAAGATGAACATGAAACACAGCTTATAAACTGGGAGGTCCTAACTCAAAAAAGAATATTAAAGATGAAAAGTGCATTATAAATGATCATCAACGTACACAGACCAAAGTTGCAATGAATGATTACATCAATAGCCAGATGAATTCTCTATAAGTGAAACTCCTTTTATACATACCATGGTTTTAATCATATGATTTCAGATAGGACTTTAGCATGTGCAAACAAAGCAAAACAGCTGCTGCGAATTTGTCCAAAGTGCCTTTATACTTACATAAAAGAAGTGGACATTCATTACATTTAAATATTTATGATGCTTCAAAAACCATACTGGAGGAGAAAAAATATATAAAAATAATATTGTACGAAGTTCTTCATTAAAACAGCTTAAATAAATTCTCTGTCAATACTAGACAGAGCCAGTGACTAGATCTAGAAAACAGAGCTTAGGGCTTTTCTACATAACTGCATGAGAACACTTGAATCAGTCTTCAGACATTGTCATAATAAACATCTGATTAAAATCAATATCCCATCTCATAGATGCAACTTAACATACAGGCAAGAAAAGCAACTGATGGCAAAGTACTGCACATAATATAGTTCTGATCTATTTGCCTTTTTTGGTCTTGGCTGTCTTCTCCTTTCTTTTTTTCACATGTTTAGGAATTTTGTTTTTTCTTTTCTCTCTCTGGGCTTCCTTGACCATCTTTTTTCTTTCCTGTAAAACAAAAACAAAAAATATCTGTGAAATACAGATAGAAGTAAAAAGCAGATTTATTTGGATAACTTCACATCTGTTTTCCCATGGATCAAATTTTAAGTAACACTATTAATTCAATCAAGAGAAAGATGGTATTTATTTAAACAAAATAAATTTTCATTTTTTCCTGATGTTGAGCAGATTTTAAAGCAGCAAGAAGCACTATTTTAAAAGATGAGGTTTTCTTTTTATAAGAAAATTCCACTCATTTGGACTATGCATATTGCTACAATTTTATGTAAAAGAATAAAAAAGTGTTAAAAAAGAAAAATAATTATGGTTTGGTGGTAGAATTTGGGATGAAATTGTCTTTTAAAAAATATTTATTGATTTTAAGGGGGTGGGGAGAGAAAGAGAGGAAGAGAGAGTACAAGAGATGTAACACCGATTTGTTGTTCCACTTATTTATGCATTCATTGGTTGATTCTCATATGTGCCCTGACTACAGACTGAACCTACTACCTTGGTGTATTGGGAGAATGCTCTAACCAACTGAGCGATCCGGCCAGGGCTGGGATAAAACTGTCTTAAAGGTATCCTAATAGAAATTTGAAGACAGCCAAACAGAAACATCCATGAGGACGTTATTAAATGTTTGTAACAACTGTATTTTTTGGACTATAAGACACACCCCCACCCCCATTTGGGAGGAATAATGGTTGTTAATGCTGCTGTTGAGTTCTGTTTACATTTACATTGGTGAAATATTATGTTATTTATGTTATTAAATATTTTACTACATTTTTTGCTTCAAAATGTTTTCCCCCATTTTCCTCCTCTAAAACCTAGCTGCGTCTTATGGTCTGAAAATATGGTACAAGTTTAATATTCTAACAGATATAAAAGTTGGAAAGAGAAAAAAACATTTACTTCCAGTAGACAAAGAGAAAAATGTAGTAACAACATGTTGGATATATCACTCAGAAGTCTTAAGACCCAACTTTATAAATTTTAAAAGATTAAGGTAAGAATGAAGAATAATATCATCCAACCATTAGTGTCTCTTCTGCACAGCTAGGAGCAGAAGAAATAGTCTTGTAGAATCTGGAAACTCTGGGCTGTAAATCCCCCCTGAAATGGCTCTTCAGTATCTCACCATGAGGCAACTCCAACATCATTTGTACTTCAAGTGCATGATAATCATTTTTAATCAATGTATTGAATTCAGTGTGTCCTCTCCCAGGGCAGTGCCCAAGGAGCTCCCATTAGAAGCCCAATCTTTAGATAATATTACCACCAGAAACAAAGCTCATGTTTAAGACTATAGTTAGAGGTATTTACTGATCAATAATGTTTTCAGCCACCAAAATCTAGACACTTGAACAAAGGGAAACAAGAGTGGCTATGCTGCCATGGTAGAGAACAAGGGAATTTTTATTCTTGGCTAACCTTTTTATCAACTTCAAGGTCAGTGGTGGGTTTCCTGGAGCAGGCATGGTCTCCCTGCTCTTCAGAAGCTGCATCAGAACACTCAGAGCTTCCAGCATCTTCTGAATCAGAACAATTCGTTTCCTTAACCTGATTTTCTAGGAGTGCAGGTACCTGGAAAATATTTCGGAACCATGTTATTCCAAACCAGTTAGTTATCTATTGTTATTCAATGTGTTAATGCCACAATTCAGATTTTAGCCTTCCAAATAAACTTTGAAAAGCAGAAGTCTGTACTAAAACATCAAAAGCACAGAATCAACATTAGGGAGGAAGCCTAGAAGTAGCCATTCCAATAAGGCTCAAGAACATACTCAAATGAAGAAACTGGGGTTTTACTGGATGACCCAGAGCAACAAAACTGTTCTACTCCAGAAAAGGAGGCTGAGTTGGGATTTGGACGTACAGCCATGGCTGCATAATGATGGGGACACATTCTGAGAAATGCATTGTTAGTGATTTTGTCATTGTGCAAACATACAAAACTGCTGTAACTGCACGTGCTATACTTTCATATGACTGTTAGCACAGGTTTGTTTACACCCACATTGCCACAAACATGTGAGTAGTGTGTCAGTACTATGATGCTATTATACCACTAGATGATAGGAATTTTACTCCATTCTACTCATATGGGACCACAACCATATGTATATGGCCTGCTGTTGACCGAAACACTGCAGTGCGGGGATGACTGTGAAATATGGACAGAAGTAACAAATACTTATTTGGATAACTTTATAGCTGTTTTACTATGAATCAAATTTCCAGCAACAATTATTGTTAATTTGATGAAGAGAGAGGATGATATTTAAGCAAAAGAAATTTTCCTTTTTCCTGAAGTTTAGTTTTTAAAGTAGCAGGAAGGACTTTTTAAAGAGGTTTCTTAAGAAAACAACCAAACATTTAAAAGGCAATTCTTTGCAAAGACGACAAAGTAAATTTTCAAAGAGCAAACTGAGATCCTTGATATTTAAGCCTTTAACTAAAAAGACTGAAAGAAATAAGCACTGCCTTTATTATTGCTTAAACTAGAATTAATCCCCGCCATTCTAAAATGTAAAACAAAACAAGATTGTTTTAAGAATGTAACATTACAGGAATCTAGCCCTGTAAGACTGTTAAACTCCTGAGATTGCTCCTCATACATACTTGTAGGCTGGCTATAAAACCATCGAGAAGTACATGGTTATCATTAATAACTTCACAAATGAAGACCAGGATACAAAAAGGATCAATGCCTCAGCTATAACAACAGAACAATTCAGACGGAGAATAAAAAATAAACCATAAATTTCTGTATTTCAGTCTTATGGTTAAAAAGAACAAACACAAAAAGGGCATTTCTGAAAATGTCATAGGCATTGCAAATATATATTCTAAGAACTATATCATTTTTAATTCTAATAATACTTTACATTAAATTTTATACCCTTTAAGAGTTTTCACATATATAAATAGCAACAAATATTCTTTATACCTTCTGAACGCCTGACAAATCTTTCTTCAATCCTGTGACAGTTTGGTACAGAATCTTGTAACCACAAAGAAAAGAATAAAAATTAACATAAAACTAGACAATGAAATAACACACTCCAATATTAATTAAGACAGAAAACTATGGGTTAAATGGTATTTTGTGGGATTATAAAAAGGTACCTAAAACTTATCTCACAGTAACAAAGAAAGCAGTATACCATGGGTGTTAATCTTGTCCGGTATCAGCAGATTCCAGCCCACAGGCCAAATCCCATTGACAAACTGATGGTTTCTACTGATGAACATTTGCGATGAATTTGATGATGGAAAACTCTTTGAATCTCAAAGAAGTGAAAAATATTCTCCTCCCCAAAATAACTCATCCTTCCCTCACTAGTAGACCTGTATCATGAAAAGCTGTAATAAATTATTATTCAAGTGTTTTTGATTTCTTTCATCGATAAAAATTTGGAGAAAATTTTTGTTTTTATAATTACCTATATAATAGCCTCGATTTTGCTTCCTGGCCTGCAAAATCTAAAATATTTACTGTATGGCCCTTTGACAAAAAAAATTTCCAGACCCTGAAATATATGTATTAATGGATCCAGTATAATACCCATTTATAGCTTAGACTTTTATATAAATTTTCCTTTTCTACAAGTGTAGTTTTAGACTCATTCAAATGTGTCATTTTCTTTCATAAATACCAATGAATTCCAATGCGCACAAAGGACATGTTAGCACAAAGGGAATCAGCCGCCTCACTACACTGGAAGCCAACATTGGTGACTGCAGGCCTGGGACAGCAGCTCCACATAAACCCAGCTACTCACATTGTCCTGCTGGGCATTCATGGCCATGTCCTCCTCCTTTAATTTCATCATTATATCCATATCACGCTCATAATTTTTTACCTCATTCAAGGTTCTAGGAATATATGCTTGTTTAAACACCTAACAAACACAGAGGAAAAGTAAAATTGAAAGTGTTACGTATTTCTTACTTTCACTCAGCATCCTCACCCCCTATCGAGTCATAAAAAAAGGAACCCACCATCATCTACAACACTAATGTTCAGCCAGACTGTCTGCACAGGCCAGTGTTGCATGTGCTGTGTGCTATGCCAAAAGTAACTTGTTACCAATGATAACAGACTAAATATGATTTAAGGTTACCCTTAGAACAAATTTCTCTCTCCTCCTTTGCATTACCAATTTTTTTTTCTGAGTGGGAGAAAAAGGAATGTAATTACCTGACTGTGCCTTACAAAGGAACACCTTCTAACACAGGATTATCACCCACTCTGCTACCACAAAAAAAGGTTCAGATCTACTGATAAATACAGGGTACTTTTATTTATCCAGTGCACTAACAGCTGTGAGAATGTAAAAAATAAAATAAAGCTATCTATAGATCACCTTCACAAAAAATACACTGACTTCCAAAACTATTTTTTTACCAAACATAAATATTGAAAATCTACAATGTTACTGCAGCCAGCATTTAAATCATTTAAAAATCCACATTTGAAAATTGAAACAGGTTTTTCCTTGTTGAATCATATACTCTAGTAGGTTCTTTAAAATGTTTTCCATCTAGGACAATGGGCTAATGGGTTGCTGAGTGGAATAACGTTGGTAAGGAAGTAACATATTACATCTCAAGGAAATATCATCACTTAAAAAATACCGCTTATCTATTAAAAGCAAGTTCATGCCTTAATAATATTTTTAAAAAATATTTGTTTATAAGAGAGAGAAGGAGGGAGAAAGACGGGAAGAGAAACATTGATGTGAGAGAGAAACATCGATTGGTTGCCTCTCACATGTGCCCCAACCAGGGAACAAACCTGCAACCTAGGCATGTGCCCTGACCCAGGAAGTGAACTGGTCATCTTTTGCTTTGTGGGATGACACCCAACCAACTGAACCACACCAGTCAGGGCACCTTAACAATACTTTTATTTTATTTTTTTAAATATATTTTATTGATTATGCTATTACAGTTGTCCCATTTCTCCCCCATCATTCCCCTCCACCCTGCACACCCCCTTCCACCCACATTCCCCCCCTTTAGTTCATGTCCATGTGTCATAAGTTCTTTAGCTTCTACTTTTCCCACACTATTCTTGCCCTCCCCCTATTTTCTACCTACCGTCTATGCTACTTACTCTCTGTACCTTCCCCCCTTCCCCTCCTCCCACTCCCCTGTTGCTAACCCTCCATGTGATCTTCATTTCTGTGTTTCTGCTCACTGTTAAAAAGGCCTCAAAGCAAAGAGTATTTCCTAAGGCTGTCAACAGATGGTAACTCTTACCTCTTCATCTACATGATCTTGGTTGGACCTTTCTTCCTTGGTCCTTTGGGATGCTATTTCCATGGCCTTGAGAAAAAAAACAAAAACAATTACTTTCCTTCACATTCAACCTATATAAGATACATCCATTTCCCAACTTAAGTTCATAAATCTGTTCTAATGTTTCTTGGTATCACCTCTTCACAAAAATAAAGGACTTGGTATACTCTAGTGGTCAAGGTTAGCTCTCCACGTTAGATCTCACCAGAAAGATTGCCATCGACCCAAAAGTAACAGAATTAATCATACTTGGCTAGCCTCAGGGAATCCTTAGCCCCTTCCTCAAAAGCATTCTACTCTTACTAATTTTTAAACAACTAGCAAAAATATTTACTAAAGGAAAACTAAGACCCAAAGAAGGAAAAAAACCAATCCTTAACTCTTGAGCAGTCAATGAAGGGAATCAAAGAGAGCAGATTATCCTTTAATCTGAGTATACAGCTCTAATGCTGCTTCAGCATAAACCACTAAAGAAAGCAATCTGAACAATGACTGACACTAAAATGTGACACAGGTTCTACAGGATTCTTTTGGCTTATAACACTGTAAAACTGAAGATCTGTTCTCTATTTAGAATATACAGAAAAAAGAATAAACTGTACTAGGTGGCTTTTTGTTTTAAGATCAGATACTAAAATCAGTGTTAGAGTTAAGGAATAAAAATTATGTGATATTTAGTCATTCATTTAACATATGGAATTACCTACTATTGCCAGGTACCAATTAGGTACAGGGAATACAAGAATGAAATCCCTGTCTTTCAAGAGTTATTAGTCTAATAAAGAGTGACAAAATCCTTCTATTTACTTCTATAATGTTAACATAACATGAAACTGCAGTTAGCCCTCCATATCTGTAATCTGTATCCATGGGTTCTGTATCCCCATATTCAACCAATTTTGGACTGAAAATATCCGAAAAGAGTGTTAACAGCATTGCTGACATCTACACTGTATTTAGGCCTATGATGACTGCATCTGTACTGAACATGTACAAACTTTTTCTTGTCATTATTTCCTAAATAATACAATGTAACAACTACTAAAACAACATTTACACTTTAATAGGAATTATAAATAACCTAGACATGATTTAGAGTATACAGGCAGCTATGTGTAGGTTATAAGCAAATACTACGCCATTTTATATAAGGGACTGAGCATCCTTGGATTTTGGTGTCCTCTACAAGGGTCCTGGAACCAGTCCTCCTTGGATCCTGAGGGATGACTGCAACCTTTGGAAATAATTATTTCTGCCTGATTTCTCAAGAAAGCTTTCTGAACTGAGCTTTAAAGTTCATTCAACAAAGAAAGATAAGCAAGGGTAGAAATGGAAAGACATTCCAAGGAAAGAAGAAATATGAAAAGATACCATAAAATTTGAAAACCTGTTGGGGCATATATGCCACATGTTCAATATTCTACAATTCAGAGGTGGCAAAAAAAAATAGAAAACTTGGACATCAAAATTAAAACCTTGTGCTTCAAAGGATGCAATAAACAGAGTAAAAAGGCAGCCTATGGAATGGGAGAAAAATATGTGTAAATCATACAGTGTTAACAGTATTCAGAATATATAAAGAACTCCTTTAACTAAAAAAAAAAAAAAAAAAAAAAAATCTGATTAAAAAATGGACAAAAAACTTGAATAGACATGTCTCCAAAGAAGATATACAAATGGCCAACAAGAACATGAAAAGACGCTGAACATCATTTGAGAAATGCATATCAAAACTATGTGATACCATCTCATACTTACCAGGACAGCTACTCAAAAACCCCCAAAACCCCACAAAAATAAAACAAAATCGAAACCCATGCACATTGTTGATGGATATGTAAAATGGTGCAGTCACTAAGGAAACCAGCATGGGTGTTACTCAAAAAATTAAAAGTAGAATTACCATATGATCCAGTAATTCCACTTTTTTTCCTTAAGTCCTGGCTCGAGGACACATTTACCAATTTTTTGGGGGGTGAGTGGGGGGAGAGAGAGAGAGAGAAACATCAAGGAGAGAGAGAAACATCGTCTGGCTACCTCCTGTATGTGCCCCAACTGGGGACTGAACCTGCAACCTACACATGTGCCCTGACAGGAAATTGAACCTGCAACCTTTCAGTGCACAGGATGATGCTCCAACCATAGAAGCCACACTGGCCAGGGCCAGTAATTTCACTTTTGAGTCTACATCAAAAGAACTGAAATTGGAGTCTTGAAGAAATATCTGCATACCCATGTTCACAGCAGCATTATTCAACAACAGCCAAAAGGTGGAAGCAACCGAAGTGTTCACAGATGGATGAATGGATGAACAAATGTGGTATGTACAAACAACGGAATTAGTACTCCGTCTTCAAAAGAAGGGAATTCTGACAC
The DNA here is from genome assembly GCA_039655065.1 of Glossophaga mutica. Classification (NCBI taxonomy): domain Eukaryota; kingdom Metazoa; phylum Chordata; class Mammalia; order Chiroptera; family Phyllostomidae; genus Glossophaga; species Glossophaga mutica. Next base: position 88,744,924 of record CM077307.1, on the reverse strand, counting down.
ATCCTACACCATGAATGAACTTGAGGACATTATGCTAAGTGAATAAGTCAGCTGAAAATAACTAATGGTATGAGAGAGGAAGATGGAGGCGTGGTAGGAGGGAGCGGATTCCACTTCCCCCACATACCATGAGAGAAAAACCTAGCCGAACTACGGAGGAACAGAGCAAACAGCCAACAGTACCCCAGCATAGATGAAAATCAGAGACCAAAACTGGTAGTGGACACTGAAAAACCAGACGGTTAGGAGACTGCTTCAGGACAGTAAGGTCCCAGAGGCCGGCACAGGAACCAGGGCGACTGCAGCCCCAGGCCCAGTGCCCACCAGGTCTGCCACAGGGTCCTTGGGAGAGAGACGGGTCAACTGCTCCTCCCCTGCCAAACAAGGTTTGAGTGCACCTGGAGAGACCTGGCTGCTTGAAGTCGCAGAGAGGGGAATAAGGGCGAAGTGGCAAACACACAGGGACTGTGAACACCCACGGAGTCTGCGGACGCTGGTTGGGGAGAGCAGGGAGTCACGCAGTGATGGGCTCTGACCCCGATAGTCACTGGTCTGGTTGGAAACTGGGCTGTGCCAGAGGCCAGGCCATTGTATGGAGTGGCAGGATTGAGTAGGAGGAATTTCTCAAAAAGAAAAAGTGAAGACAGAGACACTGTTTGGGGAATTTTCCTGTAGCAGCCACTCCAGCCAGCTCCCCACCCAGCTGGGCAGTGATCCCGAGGTTGAGCGGAAGGCCCTGAGCACCCGCAAAGCATTGGGAAGGAAGGGTGCGCTCCCAACCCCACAGGACCGAGGCAGCCTGGTGAGCATGCGCCCACACCCAAGCCCACAGTGGTGACCCTGTCCGACACCCAAGGCACCATCCCACACCCAAGGCACCAGGGGTGAGAAATGCCAGGCTGTATGGATCTGGAAGGGAGAAAAGCCATACCAGTTGCCCCTTAGCCCACTGCAGCCAGCAAGACCAGAAAAACCGGTTTGGCCAGTTTTTATTTTTCAATTTTTATTATTTCTTATCTTTAAATTCCTTTTTCCTTTCTTTCCTTCTTGTTTTCTTCTTTCTTTCCAATTTCATTTCATCTTCCTTCCTTCTTCTGCTTTTTTTTTTAAATACCCACAAGCGAGACAAAAAACCTGGAACTTTGAAAAGACCAGAGTTGGACCCAAAGATGGGGCATCCCAACAGCTGTGACAGTGAGACAAATTTCACTTTGCTATTACAGAGAACCTGCAAGTTATTGCATATATGTATTATTACTTTTTCCCATTATTCCTACATCTTTTAATAGTATTTTTGTATTCTTCTTTCTGTATAGTCTTCTTTGTTTGGCTGGTTATATTGTATCATTTGACAGGTTTCCCCTGTTCTCTCTTTCATAGTGTATTGCTAATTTACTGTCCTTCACTTCACTTGTGTTCCATTAGCACACTACTCAAGGTCCTACACTCCCTATTCATGTTATCTAGACATCATAGATTCTGTCATATGATTGTTGCTCTAATATTATTGTAAATAATAGCTGTTCCATACAATTGTACATACTACAAGACAACCCTCCCAGATCTTAGCCCACTTCACAGTTTCCTGAACTCTATCACTGTAGTGGTTAACTCTATTCTCTCACACACTACACCTATTTACTGTCCTTTACTCCAACCTTACCTCAGAATCTGACCTCCCGCAACCTCACTGCTTTCTAGATCCAACTCACAATCCTTCCATCCCCAACCAGAGTCTCATCTTCTTTCCATCCTTTCTAAAAAGAGGCTAGTTGGGTGGAAGATCACTGTTAACACTATACATACTCAAAGGATCTCCTATCTCTTCTCTCCCAGCTGCTACTGTAATCATAGAATACAATACTCTCTTGCTGTCTTAAACAGTTTTGCCTTACCCCTCCAACTGATCACAAAAAAAGAATAGGTGGAAGCAGTGAACACCAGGATACCCACTGGAAGAGGAAACTCAACAACAAAGGAACCACCAACAGATAACAACAGAAGAAGGTGAAGGAGGGAGTGGAAATGACACAAATCTCAATCCAAGACCTATCTGGAAATACAACTAAATAGTGGAGAAACTACCTAGTACAAAAAACTGAATAAGAGCAAGAAAGAATCCTCAAAACCTGTACACACGGAAGAACCGGCTTCAACACGACCTGCCCTCACAAGCAGAACAAAATACAAGAGGTGATGGACAAAATGACCCTCAGTTAACCAGCTGGTGGGAAGAACCCACCAAAGAAAGACCCAACAACAATCCAAACCCACAGTTAAACACAGAGCCAACTTAAATAACAGCCCAAGACCAGTGAGCTTGGGAGATCAAGGAGACTGCACCACTGAATCCCACAGGTATTTTACCACAGAAGTTCACACCATAAACCCAGGGAGCCGGAACAGATCAATTTAATAAGCTGAGGCTAACAAGAAGAGTCTCACAAACAATGGGAAGACAAAGAAACAATCCCCACGTGGAAGGGAAGCAGGAAGCCCCAGAAAGAATGCTAAATGAAATAGAGACAACTCAACTATCAGATATTGAGTTTAAAGCAATGGTTATCAGGAAGCTCCATGAGCTCACAATGAGCTACCAGAAACTACAGGGAAGCTACAATGAACTCACTGCAAACTATATCAACATGAAAAAGGAAATAGAAACTATCAACAAGGGCCAAGAGGAAATGAAGAATACAGTTTCTGAACTGAAGAACAAAGTAGAAGGAATCAAAAGCAGAATCGATGAAGTAGAAGATCAGATCAGCGAGTTGGAGGACAAAGTAGAAAAATACACCCAGAAAGAGCAAGAAAAGGAAAAGAGGCTCAGAAAGAATAAAGAGGGGCTAAGAGAAATGCAATACAACATGAAACGTAATAATATCCATATAATAGGGATACCAGAAGGAGAAGAAGAGGAGGAAGGGATAGAAAACCTATTTGAAAAAGTAATGATGGAAAAATTCCCTGCTTGGATGAGAGAAAAAGTCACACAATTCCAGGAAACATAGAGAGTCCCAGTCAAGAGGAACCCAAACAGGCACACTTCAAGACACATCATAATTAAAATGGCAAAATTCCAAGACAAAGAGAGAATCTTAAAGGCAGCAAGGGAGAAAAAGGAAGTAACATACAAGGGAGCCCCAATAAGTTTAGCAGCTGACTTCTCTATGGAAACGCTCCAAGCTGGAAGAGAATGGCAAGAAAGATTCCAAGTAATGAGAACCAAAGGCCTGCAACCAAGGCTACTTTACCCAGCAAGGCTCTCAATCAAGATAGGAGGCCAAATAAGGAGCTTCCCAGACAAAAGAAGTCTTTAAAAGAATATACCTTCCACCAAACCAGTTCTGCAAAAGATGCTAAAGAGACTGCTTTAAGGGAAGGAAGGAAGGAAGGAAGGAAGGAAGGAAGGGAGGGAGGGAGGGAGGGAGGGAGAGGGGAACACAGGTATGAAAATGCAATGAATAAGTACCTATCAATAATAACCTTAAATATAAATGGATTAAATGCTCCAATCCAAAGATATAGAATTGCTGAATGGATAAGAAAGCATGACCCACACATATGCTGCTTACAAGAGATCCACCTCAGGACAAAAGACCTACACAGACTCAAAGTGAAGGGCTGGAAACAAATTTTCCAAGCAAATGGACAGGGGAAAAAAGTCAAGGTAGCAATATTCATATAAGACAAAATAGACTTCAAAAAAAGGGCCAGAAAGAGAGACCCAGAAGGTCACTTCATAATACTCAAGGGAAGAATCCACCAAGAAGACATAAACATTGTAAATATATATGCACCCAACATAGGAGCACCCAAATACATAAAGAAAATCTTAGAGGACTTCAAGAAAGATACTGACAGAAACACAATTATAGTAGGGGATTTCAACACCCCACTGTCAAAAATGGACAGATCTTCCAAACAAAATATCAACAAATATATTGTGGCAATGAACAATACTCTAGATGAAATGGACTTAACCAATATATATATAGCCCTTCATCCCAAAGAAACTAAATACACATTATTTTCAAATGCACATGGAATAGTTTCAAAGGTAGACCACATGATACAACACAAAACCAGCCTCAACAAATTCAAGAAAATTGAAATGATACCAAGCATTTTCTCTGACCACAAGGGACTGAAACTAGAAACCAACCCCAAGGGGAAAAACCCAAAACACTCAAAATCATGGAGATTGAATAGCATGCTATTAAACAATGAATGGGTCAAGAATGAAATTAGGGAAGAAATCAACAAGTTTCTGGAAACAAACGAAAATGTTCTCACAACAACCCAAAACTTATGGGACACAGTGAAGAAGGTCCTGAGAGGGAAGCTCATAGCGATACAGGCCTACCTAAAAAAGATAGAAACATTTCAAATAAACAACCTAACCCTATGCCTACAAGAACTCGAGGAACAACAACAAAGACAGCCCAGAGCAAGTAGAAGGAAGGAAATAACCAAGATCAGAGCAGAACTGAATGACATAGAGACTAAAAGCACAATTCTAAGGATCAATGAATCCAGGAGCTGGTTCTTTGAAAACATCAAACAAAATCGACAAGCCTTTAAGCAGGCTCATCAAGAGAGAGAGGACCCAAATAAGAGAGAGGACCCAAATAAACACAATCAGAAATGAAAGAGGAGAGAGTACAACTGACACCATAGAAATACAAAGGATTATAAGAAATTACTATAAAGAACTATATGACAAGAAATTTGAAAACCTAGGTGAAATGGACAAGTTTCTAGAAAAATATAACCTTCCAAAACTCAATGAAGAAGCAGCAGAAAGCCTGAACAGACCAATAACAGATGATGAAATTGAAGCAGTAATCAGAAAATTCCCAACGCACAAAAGCCCTGGACCAGATGGTTTCACAGGAGACTTTTACAAAGCATTTAAAAAAGAGCTAACCCCTATCCTTCACAGAGTATTCCAAAAAATCCAAAATGATGGAAGACTCCTAAACTCTTTTTCTGAAGCCAGCATCATCCTAATCCCAAAACCAGATAAAGACACAACAAAGAGAGAAAACTTCAGGCCAATATCGCTGATCAACATAGATGCTAAAATCCTCAACAAAATATTGGCAAACTGCATCCAACAATACATTATTACAAAGATCATACACCATGACCAAGTGGGATTCATCCCAGGGATGCAAGATTGGTTCAATATTTGCAAATCAGTAAATTTAATACATCACATAAACAAAAGCAAAGACAAAAATCACATGATCATATCAATAGATGCAGAAAAAGCTTTTGATAAGGTACAGCACCCATTTATGATAAAAACACTCAGCAAAGTAAGAATAGAGGAAGCATTCCTCAACATAATAAAGGCCATATATGAGAGATCTACAGCCAACATCATACTCAATGGGCCAAAACTAAAATCTTTCCCACTAAGATCAGGAACAAGGCAAGGTTGTCCACTTTCACCACTTCTATTCAACATAGTATTAGAAGTTTTAGCCATAGTGATTAGACAAGAAAAGGAAATAAAAGGCATCCAAATCAGGAAGGAGGAAACCGAACTATTATTGTTTGCAGATGACATGATAGTGTACACAGAAAATCCTATAGACTTGGCCAGAAAGCTGCTCGACCTAATAAATGAATTTGGCCAAACAGCAGGATAGAAAGTCCACATCCAGAAATTAAAGGCATTTTTGTATACCAATAATGAAACAGCAGAAGTAGAAATCAAGAAAAAATTCCCATTTGATATAGCAAAAAGAAAAATAAATACCTAGGAATAAACCTAACCAAGGAGGTAAAAGACCTGTATGCAGAAAACAACACAACACTGAAGAAAGAAATCAAGGAAGACACAAATGGAAACATACACCAGGTTCATGGATCTGAAGAATTAATATCATCAAAAATGTCCACACTACCCAAAGCAATTTACAAATTCAGTGCAGTACCTATTAAAGTACCAATGGCATATTTCACAGACATAGAACAAACACTTCAAAAATTTATATGGAACCATAAACGACCCAGAATAGCGGCAGCAATCTTGAGAAAGAAGAGCAAAGCAGGAGGGATCACAATACCTGATATCAAAATGTATTACAAGGCCACTGTAATCAAAACAGCCTGGTACTGGCATAAAAACAGGCACGTGGACCAGTGGAATAGAATAGAGAGCCCAGAAATAAACCCTAGTGTCTATAGTCAATTAATATTCGACAAAGGGGGCAGCAACATAAAATGGAGTAAAAATAGCCTCTTCAACAAGTGGTGTTGGGAGAACTGGACAGCTTCGTGCAAGAAAATGAAACTCGAGCACCAACTTACACCATACACAAAAATAAATTCAAGGTGGATAAAAGACTTAAGCATAAGCCGTAACACCATTAAAGTCCTAGAAGAGAACATAGGCAGGAAAATCTCAGATATTACACGCAGCAACATTTTTACTGATATGTCCCCTAAAGCAAGGGACATAAAGGAAAGAATAAACAAATGGGATCTCATCAAAATAAAAAGCTTCTGCATGGCCAAGGAAAACAGTATTAAAATAAAAAGAGAACTGACTGTGTGGGAAAACATATTTGCCAATGATATCTCAGATAAGGGTTTAATCTCCAAAATATACAAAGAACTTACACGACTCCACTCTAAGAAGACAAGCAACCCAATTAAAAAATGGGCAAAGGACTTGGGCAGACACCTCTCCAAGGAGGACATACAGAGGATCCAGAGACACATGAAAAAATGCTCGATATCGCTAGCTATCAGAGAGATGCAAATTAAAACAACAATGAGATACCACTTGACACCAGTCAGAATGGCCCTCATAAACAAAGCAACAAACAGCAAGTGTTGGAGAGGTTGTGGAGAAAAGGGGACACTAGTGCACTGCTGGTGGGAGTGCAGACTGGTACAACCACTATGGAAAACAGTATGGATTTTTCTTAAAAAACTAAAAATGGATATACCTTTTGACCCAGCAATTCCATTGCTAGGACTATATCCTAAGAACCCTGAAACACCAATCCAAAAGAAACTATGCATCCCTATGTTTATAGCAGCACAATTTACAATAGCCAAGTGTTGGAAGCAACCTAGATGCCCATCAGTAAATGAATGGATCAAAAAACTGTGGTACATTTATACAATGGAATTCTATGCAGCAGAAAGAAAGAAGGAGCTCATACCCTATGCAACAGCATGGATGGAACTTGAGAGCATCATGCTAAGCGAAGTAAGCCAGGCAGTGAAAGACAAATACCATATGATCTCACCTTTAACAGGAACCTAATCAACAAAACAAAGAAACAAGCATAATATAACCAAAGACATAGAAATTGGGAACAGGCTGAAAGTCACCAGAGGGGAGAGGGGAGGGAATTTCAGGGGAAAAGGGGAAGGATTTACAGAAACAAGTAAAAAGGACACATGGATAAAAACTATGGGGGGGTGGAAATGGGAGGGAAGGGCTGGGGTGGTGGGTTGGGGTGAGAATAAAAGACAGAAAACTGTATAAGATCAACAATTAAAATAAAAATAAAAAAAAAAAAATTTATATGGAACCCCAAACAACCCTGAATAGCTGCTGCAATTTTGAGAAAGAAGAGCAAAGTAGGAGTGATCACAATACCTGATACCAAACTGTATTACAAAGCCACTGTAATCAAAACAGCCTCGTACTGGCATAAAAACAGGCACATGGACCAGTGGAACAGAACAGAGAGCCCAGAAGTAAACCCAAGTGTCTACAGTCAATTAGTTTTTGACCAAGGGGGCAGCAACATGAAATGGAGTAAAAATAGCCTCTTCAACAAGTGATGTTGGGATGTTGGGAGAACTGGAGAGCTATGTGCAAAAAAAAAAAAAAAAAAAAGAAAAGAAACTCGAGCACCAACCTACACCATACAAAATTAAATTCAAGGTGGATTAAAATTTAAATATAAGCTGTGACACCATTAAAGTCCTAGAGGAGAACATAGGCAGGAAAATCTCAGATATTTTATGCAGCAACATTTTTACTGGTATGTCCCCTAGAGCAAGAGACATAAAGGAAAGAATAAACAAATGGGATCTCATCAAAATAAAAAGCTTCTGCACGGCTAAAGAAAACAATATTAAAATGAAAAGAGAACCAACTGTATGGGAAAACATATTTGTCAATGATACCTCAGACAAGGATTTAATCTCCAAACTATATAAAGAACTCACATGACTCCACTCTAAGAAGACAAGCAATCCAATTAAAAAATGGGCAAAGGAATCGAACAGATACTTCTCCAAGGAGGACATACAGAGGATCGAGACACATGAAAAGATGCTCAATAATGCTAGCTGGAAGAGAGATGCAAATTAAAACCACAGTGAGATACCACTTCACACTGGTTAGAATGGCCATCATGAACAAAGCAAGAAACAATAAGTGTTGGAGAGACTGTGGAGAAAAAGGGACCCTAGTGCACTGTTGGTGGGATGTAGACTAGTACTACTATGGAAAACAGTATGGAATTTTCTGAATTCCAAAAAGAAAAATGGATCTGCCGTTTGACCCAGCAATTCCACTGCTAGGATTATATCCTAAGAACCCTGAAACACCAACAAAAGAACCTATACACTCCAATGTTCATAGCAGCACAATTTACAATAGCCTAGTGTTGGAAGCAACCTAGGTGCCCATCAGTAAATGAATGGATCAAAAAACTGTGGTACATTTACACAATGGAATTCAATGCAGCAGAAAAAAAGAAGGAGCTCCTACCCTTTGCAACAGCACGGATGGAACTGGAAAGCATTATGCTAAGCGAAATAAGCCAGGTAGTGAAAGACAAATACCACACGATCTTACCTTTAACAGGAACCTAAACAATAAAACAAACAAACAAGGAACATATAACCAATGACCCTGAAATTGAGAACAGGCTGACAGTCACCAGAGGGGAAAGGGAAGGGAATTTCAGGGGAAAAGGGGAAGGGTTTATAGGAACAAGTATAAAGGACACATGGATAAAAACTAGGGGGGATGGAAATGGGATGGAGGTGGGGAGGGCTGGGGTGGTGGGCTGGGACGGGAGTAAAAGAAAACTGTACAAGATCAACAATTAAAATAAAATTAAAAAGAAAACTAATGGTGTATGATTCCATTTACGTGAGTAGTCAACATCATAAACTAGAAGGAAAATGGGCTAGGAGGAGGGAGAAATGAGGAGTTAGTGTTGACCTTGTGAAACAGCTTGTTTCACAAGATATAGAAGTTTTGTGGATGAATCGTGGTGATGGTCTCACAACAATGTGAACATACTTAATGCTGCTGAACTGTACACTTAAATGGTTAAAATGGTAAATTTTATAATTTGTATATTTTACCACATTTTTAAGAATTGTGTGATTCAGAAAGGCCTCTGAGAAACAAGGGAAAGAAATTAAGGACCAAAAGCTAACAATAGGTTTCTTATTAAATGTTTTAACTTTGACAGTCTATTTAATCTTGCCTAACAATTAAAATCTGACTTTACCTTTGGGTTTTTACTATACTTTTGATTCCCCAGCTGTGAAATTAGAAGGAAAAGATCTCAGGAAGCTGTCAAATGAACAAAAGTTATGCTGAACAATTTGAGTCCTCAGAAATACCACATAAAGGCAAATCACTACTGCTATTTTCTGTTTTTTTCCTTCCTTGCCCCATCTCACCTTTGACAGATAAGCGTCCATGTTCTCCTGTGTAATTGATGGGTCTGTGACAAATTCAAAGAGTTCCCGCACAGTCATCACAGCAACGTTGTGCTTCAGAAAGAAGTCTGTCAGGAGGAAAATGTTTGTGACAGTTTTACTAGAGAAAAGGTTATTATTCCAACAACTTTAGAGAGAAACAAAGAAATGAAAATGTACCATCTGACAGCTAATGGTATAAGTATCACTGCACTGAACGACTTAGTCCCAAAATTTTATATTATCAGCTTAACAGAGTACAGAATGAACATACACAAATTAGCTGGTAAAAAATTAAAATTCCCACTCACCATTGACATTGACACAATCTTTTCTCAAGAACTCCAAGGCATGTGGGTGGTCATGCTCCACAGACTGAGAAACGTCAATGATGTACACACCCCCACCACTGTACCTGTGGGCCAGACAGGCAGAGACTGAGAGAGACATCAGCAAGGTGCACATTTCCCTATGCTAACGTGAGGGCTCAATTCAATGACTACGGTCACCAAAGGCAGAAAACACATCCTATACTGTGACCATGTGGAAGCCAACTTTAATACTTTTGAATTTAGCATGGCATCTTGGATTGGGGTTTTGTTTATTTTTTTAAAGGACATGAAATGACTTATGGGAGGTTCCTAAGGGACAAAACACACTCACAGCATGTTAAATTCACTGAGATCTGCATGGACAAGTCTAGCATCTTGATACATTATCCTCATGTATTGGATGACCTGCAGGTACAACTCCCGAGCCTTGGATTCCGATAACTGGATGTTTTTCAGAAGTGGTGCTGGCCTTTAATAAGAATAAAATGAACAACGAAGATAAAGTGATGAAGACAAATTTTCTTGCTTTACATTACATTTGCTACAGGCACTTCTCTCCTACAACTCATCACTGAACAATCTGACTCACTACAGATGTACTGTTCCAGAAAGATGTCAACCAACAGGTGCTTCCCTAGCTTACTGCACAAAATATTCCTCAAAAAAACAGTGAACTTTGTTATTCTGAAGCATTCTGAAACTTAAAAAGATAGAATAACATTTTTTAAATATTTTATTTACATATTCTTAGAGTGAAGGGAAAGGAGGGAGAAAGAGAGGGAGAGAAACATCAATGTGAGATATACTGATCAGCTGCCTCTCACATTCGTGCCAACAGGAACCCAGCCCACAACCCAGGCATGCGCCCTGACTGGGAATCGAGCCTGCAACCTTTCGCTTTGCAGGACAATGCCCAAACAACCGAGCCACATCAGCCAGGGTGGTAAAATAAATTAATAACTCTATGCACTAATATAGTGGGAAAGAGTCATAAAAAATATTCCAAGATAAAATGAGCTATTTAAATACAAAATATTCATTGGGTAATTCAAAGCACTCAGAAATATAATTCTGAGCATGTAACTATTAGGCCTCTACATACTCACATGTCATCTTTACCAATGAAACCCATGACAAGAACATGACTTCTTAGCAGGATAGGTTCTGGGCATGGGATCCCAGCTGTGTTTAGCCTATGATATTAAAACAGACAAAAGGACAAATGAAAAGTCAAAACAACATCTAAAACAATAGCAATTACAATAGCTGCAGTACACAAGATTAATACTGCTGTTAGAAAATGGCACCAGAGTCTCTCAATTCAACTATCGTGTTTCAAAAACTATTAAGACATTAGTGATTTAAAGTCACACCATCATGCACCACCAAGAACAACAAAACAGTGGCAATTCAACCACAACATCCCAAGGCCTGTAACACTCTATTCAATTCCAGAGATGTTGAAATGTGAAAAAAATGTGAGTCTTAGAGTTGACGAAATACAGCGGCTACGTCTGCAATGATCTTTTGAGTTGATTGGCCTGAACAACGATTAGCAAAAACAATGATTAGCTGGACTCATACCTAATAGCTAACTAAGTACATGCAGATTTCAGAAGGGCTTTCAAGGCAAGCATTAGTACCTGCTTAATACTAAAAGAGCCAGCATGTCACCTATGTACAGCATATTAGGTGTCAGCTCAAAGAATATAGAAATGTGTCTAAAACTGGACTGAAAGAAGAAAAGGAAACTGATAAACAAAGTGTTTTGAACCTAACAAAACTTTCTAAAACTCTAATACCTATTTAAAAATGATGCACCATTCTCACCATCTGAGTAAGTCACTCACTGTTTAAAATCTTGTAACAGCTCCTTATTATCCTCAGTACAAATTCTAAACATTTTTACATGGCTTCTAAGGCTCTTTAAATGATCCAGCCTTGCTGTATACATGTGAATCATGGATTCTTAAAATATACAAGATAAGGTAGCTCCTCCTCGTCCAGAAGTGTGTTTCAGCTTACCTCAGCAGATCTAACAGAACTCAGCCCCACTACGTCCCTATCTTTGGATGGAACCCCCTGGGATCTGCCAGCAGGGAAGAGCTGAGGCCAATGCCCAGGGCACAGCACAGACACAGCCTCAGATAGTCACCTAATCAAGTTCCTCATTTCTTTTTCTGCCCAAGTTTTCACCATTTTTCTGGGGTTTCCTTTACAATAGCCACGACGAAACCTTGAACAAGAAAAATATTTGTTATTTGAATTATTTCCATTTTAGTTTTTTTTAGGATTCAAAAATTAAGCCAATTGGAAAAAATACATCTGAGCTCACCTGAATTCCCCGCTTACATACTTGTCCCGATCTTTGAACACCAAAATAGAAGTTTTATAAATCTTAATTGCTCTGCTCTCTCCATTTGTTGTACTAGCATGGTATACATTAGCCTATTTTAAGTCAAAACCAAAGAAAATTAAGTTTGTGTTAAATAAGTACAAACAGTATTTTACTTTTTCAATTTATTTAATTCTATCCTCAAAAGTTAAAAAAAGTCAAGTGAACTGACATAATATGCATAAAGAACACAGTCATCTTTTGAATATGTGAATTAAAAGGTACAATAAATATAGCTCCCAATTACATACGTAGTAAAATCCAACTTAAACACACATGAGAAGTGGTATCAAACATTTTTATATCTCAGGCATGTGAAAAATACCTGAAGACATCCTTATATCTCATGATTTATAAATTGAATTTTACTGAGAACTGCTTCCCATAGAATTAGTTGCTAATTTAGCCCAGGCTTGGGTGGCTCAGTGAGTGGATTGAGTGCCAGCCTGCGAAACAAAGGGTCACCTGTTCAATTCCCAGTCAGGGCACAAGCCAGGGTTGCAGGCCGGGTTCCCAATAGGGGGCATGTGAGAGGCAACCAAACACTGATGTTTCTCTCCCTCTCTTTCTCTCTCCCTTCCCCTCTCTCTAAAAATAAATAAAATCTAAAAAAAAAAAAAGACTAATTTAAAAACACCATGTTTGTCTTTCTGCATATCCATACATAAAAAAATGAGAGACAATAGCTGACTCATAGAAACTAGGCCATAAGCCCCACCCCTTTTATTAACTCTCTGATTAGGACTCAGGCTTGTAGTAACCTGACCATTAGTACTGCTGAGCACAACCAGTTGCACCCAACAATGTGGTAAAGTAACAGCAGTGAAAAGGCACAATTATGTGCACAACTTCCTACCTAGCTATAAATATTAATAAAGCCATTTTTAAAAATACTGATTAAACTATCCTGTCTTATATATAGCTTTTCCTTTTAAAGGCACATTTTATTTCTAAGTACCTTAGTTTCATTTGTTATCTGAAATAAGAACTAACATGAAAACACTCAGGCATCCAAAGAAAAGCTCACTTCTTTTCCTGTGCTAATGCAGCCATTTATCTCTGATATCACTCCTCTAGTCAACATCTTGAATAATATCATTCGTGTTCTGGGATCCAACACCTAAAAAGAGATGCAAAAAAATAGAAAGTTCAGAAAGATACTGAAGAATTTGACAATTAATAAACTGAAGAGCTTAACTGTACCATGAAATCCTGGCTGGCTAAATAAGGATTGCTATTATGGTGTTTTTATTTAATCTAATTTTTAGTAGAGAGAATAGGAGGTGAGGGCCAAAGGAACCAGAGAGACAATAAACCAACAAGTTCATTCAGTCATAGAAATCAAAGGCTACCAAGTCCAAAGGAGGCAGTAATTGACTCTAGACCAGCATTTGCTAATAGAAATATAAACTACGTAAGCAATTTTACATTTTTCTAGTCACCACATTAAAAGATGTAAACGATAACATTTAGATGTATTTATTCCAATATATCTAAAATACTATCTTTTTAATATGTAATTGATATAAAAAGTTATTAGTGAGAAATTTAACATTGTTTTTCACCCTGTCTTAAAGATATGGTGTGTATTTAGGTTTATAGCATGTCTCCGTTTGTATCAGCCATATTTCAAGTGCTCAATGGCCACTCTCTTTGAACCAGGGGTCAGCACCCTATAGTTCATGAGTCATCTCTAGGCTGTGGCTTGTCTTTCTACAGCTGGCAAACTAAGAATGGTTTTTTACATTTTAAAATAGTTGTTACAAAAAATATTGTGCCCTGACTAATGTGGCTCAGTTGGTTGGGCAATGTCACAGTTTGACTCCCAGTCGGGGCACATGCCTGGGTTGCAGGTTTGATTCCGGTCAGATCATGTATGAGAGGCAACTGATCGATGTTTCCCTCTCACATTGATGTTTCTCTCCCTCTCTTCCCCCTTCTCTCTAAAAATCAGTAAATAAATAAATAAATAAATAAAATCTTTTATTAAAAAAAAAAAGGAATTTCTTAAAAAAATAAAGTAGAATTGCCAGCTACAATGCTTAATGTATTTATTCTTTAGCTCTTTAAAAGAGTTAATGGCCCCTTGCTATAGATGAGTAATCCGGGGAAGGGTCTCCTTCAAAGTCAGAGCAGTCAGCTTTGAGTAAAAAAGACCCCAAAGCCTTCTTTAACAAACACAAGGCAATGAATTAAAGTCTGCTCCTGTGCATGTCTCAAGATAAGGCAGCCACATATTTACATGCAATTTTGAGGGACACATGCATAAGCTCTTCATGGCTCAGGCGGGCCCTCCAGCTCCATTAAGTGAGCCAGAGTCAAATATCCAAATCTAACTACACGAGAACAGCGATTTTTTAACTGATGTGCCGCTAGAATTTTTAAAACATGCAATACCTGAGTACATAGTCCGGGGCACTGACCTCTTCTGTTAAGATTGTCAAATAAAAAAATGACAACAGCCAACACTACAAGAGCTGCTCAGTGTGAATGAATCAAAATTATACCTATGTTTTTGTCAGACTGGCAAAAAATATAACAGAGGGGTGGGAAACAGCACGTTTATAGCTGTACTATCACTTTTTTTAAAGATTTTATTTAATTTTAGAGAGAAGAGATGGGAGGTAGAAAGAGAGGGTGAGTAATATTGATCAGTTGCTTGTCATAGCCCTAATGAGGACTTAACCCACAGCCCAAGTAAGTGCCCTGACCAGGAATCAAATTGACAACCTTTTGCTTTGTGGGATGATGCCCAACCAACCACACCAGTCAGGGTGCACTGTGACACTCTTGAGTTAATAAACCTATTGTAATAACTACAACCTGAGTGTCTTTTTCCATACAAACAACTGTAAATGTACTTTTGCCCACCCCTGCATATGTTTTGGTGTTCTGTAGAATTTTAGTTACTAGTTTATGTGTACCAGGAGATGAAAAAGATTGAAAATCACTACTCTAGGGTCCATCCTTCAATGAGGTAGCTGTGGTCATGCCAGGAACCTAAGGCTTATACAAACAAAATAACTTTAAAAGATTGCAGGACTAAAACCCAAACTACAAACAGTGGCAACTGGAAGATAATGAAAGGAAAGTGAGTGAACAGGAAATAACTAACATTCCCTCTCTACTGCACAGGTAAACAGCAGGAGTGTAAGCTGGTTGAGCATAGAAATCTAGACAGAGACCCGGGCTTCTGCAAAACTAGTAGGTAGCCATGTTAGGGGAACAGAAAGGACGTATGAAAACAGTTTAAAAACAAAATAGGGAAAGAGAAATAGAAGATAATAAACTTACAAATATGTGTTTTGTAATAGTCAAAATACATACTGTCATTCAAAATTAATTTTAAAGGAGGAAAAGAAGGGATTTTCTGCCTGAGTTATTTTAAAGTCTTTGAAAGTTAAAGCTGACTCATCTCTCTGAGCTGGACCACACTTTGTTTTCAATCACACACACACACAAAAAAAATCACACAAAATAAACAAATTAGAAGACAATGAAGACACAAATCCAGACCTGTTCCTGCCGGACTCAATGTGAAATTCTCCAATTACACAAATGGTTCTAGAGCACAAGTTGGGTATTACTCCTTTGGGGATTGAGATAAGTAACAGAAGGGATGCTTACATCTTAAACCAAAGAGGCCACTATTCCAAAATGTGCATATGTGTATGGTGGAAAGTGGGTGACAAGCTGCAATAGCAATGTTCTGACCCTTTTTATCTCTTTGTTCACATAAAAAATCTGGGTCTATCCTAACATCCATCTTAACCCTGTACATGTGGGAAAACTAAGGGCCAACTTTTCCCCATTCTTGAATAGAAAGAACCAAACAAGCATATCCTGGTGATTTCTAAACCAAGTAAGGGATTTCTAACTGAAAATTTTAAGGCATTACTTGTGTGTGTCTCTCTCTCACACACGACCACCTACCTACTTTGTGGGAAGATACCTGACCTATCTTCTGAGAAACTTCACAAAATTCCTGCAGACCTTGTTTAAGACAAAGGATATCTAGTGATATAGTCAATCCTGCTTCCCCTAAGATAAAAGCACTGCATGATGGCTTCACAGGGCCACAGAGTGAGGCATGACTCCACTTTGTCTGCTAATAGTTCTATTATAAATAAAGTAAAATGTAGACAGACCTCTAAATTCAAAACTATAAAAAATAATTTTATATAAAAGTAATTTTAGGTAACATTAGAATTAAGCAAGAAGGATAAAAGCAAGCTACAATTCAAAGAGAAAAAGAAATGCTACTTTAAAATAAGAACTTGTAACATTTACATTGTACCTGTTCTACAGTTGCTCTGTCTGCCTTATCTTTGATGCGATACCTAACAAAAAAAAAACACACAAAAAAGGTAGACATTCAAAATTCAGAAAGAGAAGCCAAAATAAAAAGTTTCTACAGGTACATTATTCCATGAAATTCCTTAGTAAGTAGTTTCTTTAAAAACAGACTTCAGGATCTTGTAGTTTCATCATTCAGTGAAACTTCTCTCATTCCCCCTTAATAAGAATTCAGTTCCCAAGGGCAAAAGGAGCACATCTGCAATGAAAAAAATTCTATTCATATTTTAGAAGCATTATATAAAAAGTACAGCTGAGGTAATGTGAACTATGCTATAAAAAAGAAAAGATTAAGTCTATACCGTCCTTCAAATCTTTAATGATTCTATTACTACAGAATTAAAGTCAATTCATGAGGCTTTCTCTTTAGAGTGCTTTTCTTCAGACATAAGTCAAGACGTCATTTGAAGACAGTTATTGAGTTCTGTATTAAAATGCAAAATCTGATTAGCTTCAGTTCACACACTAAGTGACTCAATTAGTACACTAACCTCAGCTAATAAAGATTCAAACACAAAGATTCAGACACATTAATCAAATAACAAATGACCATGGTGTTTCTCAAAAAGCTAGTATCTCTTGTGTACAGCAATAAACCAGAAAAAAAATAGTTTTTAGTCAGAAGAAAACTGATTTTCAAATTCAGTTCTAACATTACTAATTGTACAATCTTAGTGTCACTCTCTATAATACATTGTTAATGCCTCAAGAGTTAACAGCATATAGAAATTAGGCAGATCTTACACAGCTGGTTTTGAGAACAAGTGTAAATGCAATCTGTTTTCAGTTATAACAGTATTCAGTTTTAAATCTTATCTTGATTTAAAAATAATGGAAGGGAACAACTTCTAATAAGTCATAAGAAGGGAGCATTTTTATGCTAAGATTTTAACCTTTTAGAAGTTTAATATTTAAACAGAAATTTACAAACATTGATATCCTAAGAGCACATTTGTAAATTTCATAATAGTAGTTTTACCATATATTTCTAAAGAAGACTTGTTTAATATTTTCAACTTACAAAGGCATAAGATACCCTCATTTAAGTATACAAATAAACAAACAGACCAAAAAAAAAAAACTCAAACCCCCCCCCCAAAAAATCTTTGGCAAAAGAATTATGACCAGTACACCACTTAATTTGTCTAGAATTACACCCAATCAACCATGTTTTAATAGTTAAAATATTACTTACATGTCTGTTTCCTTTTGTCTAGACTTTTCAGTGACTTTATTTATGACAGAATCAGTAACATTTAGTTTATCTAAAAATAGAAAAAAATTCACAATGTAACCATGTAGAACGAACAGGATACTTCTCCCCTCTTCTCTATTGTCTAAATATTTTATTACACATCGAATATATTTAAGTAATGAAAAACATTTTTCATGTTTTTAAAGGTAAGCATTAAGTTGTGTTTCCTTAATAACAAGTGTTACTTTCATCACTACAGCTGTAATTTGTGAGCCACAGAAATCTAGGTACAGAAACTCCTAAATAATACTATATTTGCATCTGCTGAATTTCGGACACTTAATATTTTGTACAGCTATTATAGATAATGCAACTGCCTGGATTCCAAGTTTAATTCTAAAAACTTAAGTTTCATTTCAAATTATAGGTCCATGATAGGCAATGATAGGTTATGAGATGCTGTGCTATGTTAATAACAAAATCAATGTCTACAAGAGAAAGATGACCATGCATTTTTCAAAAGGTGTTAGCTCAAAACATTCTGATTCCTTACATTCAGCAGCTCACTAAATGATTAATGCCTACATAAAATGTCCCTGGTAAATAAAATCTAATTACATTCAATATTCTAGTATTTTCAACATCCTACCATTATATAATCCAACTGTAAAACCTAATACAAAACAGACTATTGTCTTGAAGATATCTGTTACTCCGTATTTGTACAACAGGCAAGAAAAGAGAACTAGGAAGCATAAGCTCAAGTCTTTCCCGTGAAGCAATGTTTTTAAATTACTAAGCATTCATTTTTTCTAAGCATTATTCAGTCAGTAATACTGAATATACTAATTTCTTGATCCAATAAAATTTTATAACACTTTATGTATTTCTGAAGAATTTCCTCATGGCCTAGCGAGGAAATGTATTTTACAAACTCACCTAGATTAATTTTATTCTCATATTTCCGTAAGACCTTGTCTGCTGGTGTAGACATTTTGGCTGAATTATAGCTGGAAGGCTGTCGATTTGCCTAGAAGAAACAAGTTCCAGAATTTAAGGCACTAGTTATATGTACAAACCTAAGGTTTATCATCACATTTTCCCTTGGTTCATTGTTAACTATTAAAGCATCAATACTTAGAGGTGTACCCTAAGGAAAGGTAAAAATCAATCAAATTGGCTCAAATGTTTTTAAAAGGCATTTGAAATACAAGGTGAAAGTTACTGGCTATAACAAAGGGTTTGCGTAATCTAGGCGGTTTTGTCAAAACCTTTTTACAACATATTCCTCATTATTATAAATAAAATTTAATGCATTTTTCTAATCTGACTGGCTTATAAATCTAAACTTGAATATGTTCCTTTGTGCCCAAAATAAATAGTAATGAGCCAGGACCAATAACCAACTGGTTCTAAGAATTTCATTCTGGGCCTAGTATATCAAGAAAAGAAGACTGAGGGACTTCCGGCCAAAATGGAGGCGTAGGTGGACACACTGTGCCTCCTCTCACAACCAAAATTAAGGACAACAAATATTTAGAAACAAGAAAACAACCAGAACTTATAGAAAATTGAACTGTACGGAAGTCCAACAACCATTCATCCAGACCGGTAAGAGGGGCAGAGTCGCGGCAGGAAAAAGTGGAGGTGCGAACCCAGGAACGCAAGCAGCAGCGGCCGGCAGTTCCCAGGTGCACAGGTGGTGGCTGGCGGTCCCTGGGCTCACAGGCAGAATCTGGCGGTCCCCGGGAACAGGGGAGCAACTGTGCAGACCCAGTAAGGCCGCACAAGGCGGCTGGCTGACCAGGTGGTCCCACATTTGCGAGCGCAGACAGTCCAGGCAGAGGGGAAGTGGAAGTGACGGAAGGGACTGAA
The DNA here is from genome assembly GCA_039655065.1 of Glossophaga mutica. Lineage (NCBI taxonomy): Eukaryota > Metazoa > Chordata > Mammalia > Chiroptera > Phyllostomidae > Glossophaga > Glossophaga mutica. Next base: position 88,725,069 of record CM077307.1, on the reverse strand, counting down.
TCCAGGAGAGAGCAGAGCAGGCGCCATTGTTCCCTCTCAGACCCCGCCCCCACATACAGCGTCACAACCCAGCGACTGGGCTGCCCCGCACTGGGGAGCGCCTGAGGCTCCAGTCCTCACTACAAAACAGCACGCGCGTGTGCGCAGATAATCCAGGCAAAGGAGAAGCGGCGGAAGGGACCAGAGTCCAGGAGAGAGCAGAACAGGCGCCATTCTTCCCTCTCGGACCCCGCCCCCACCTAAAGCATCACAACCCAGCGACTGGGCTGCCCAGCCCTGAGGAACACCTAAGGCTCCATCCCTTACTACGTAATAGCCACGACCAGACTAAAACTAAAACAAAACAAAACAAAACAAACAAAGAAACCCCACCAAAAATGGCTCAAACTGGAGAAAAAATGAAAACCCCCGAGTCAATTCCTCTAAGCTGTAAAGAGATAGCCAACCTATCAGATGCACAGTTCAAAGCACTGGTCATCAAAATGCTCACAGAATTGGTTGATTTTGCTCACAAATTAGATGAAAAAATGCAGGCTACAATACATGAAATGAAGGAAGACGCATGGGGAACCAATAGAGATGGAAGGAAAACTGGGACTCAAATCAATGGAGTGGACCAGAAGGAAGAAACTAACAACCAAACAGAAAACGAGGAAGAAACAAGAATTCAAAAAAATGAGGAGAGGCTTAGGAACCTCCGGGACACCTTTTAACGTCCCAACATCCAAATTATAGGGGTCCCAGAAGGGGAAGAAGAAGAGCAACAAGTGGAAAACTTATTTGAACAAATAATAAAGGAGAACTTCCCCAATCTGGCAAAGGAAATAGACTACCAGGAAGTCCAGGAAGCTCAGAGAGTCCCAAAGAAGTTGGACCCAAGGAGGAACACACCAAGGCACATCGTAATTACATTAGCCAAGATTCAAATGAAGCAGAGAATTCTAGAAGCAGCAAGGGAGAAGGGGACAGTCACCTACAAAGGAGTTCCCATCAGACTGTCAGCTGATTTCTCCAAAGAGACCTTCCAGGCAAGAAAGAAATATTTGAAATCTTGAAAAGCAGGGACCTACATCCAAAATTGCTCTATCCAGCAAAGCTGTCATTTAGAATGGAAGGGCAGATAAAGCGCTTCCCAGATAAGGTCAAATTCAAGGAGTTCATCATCACCAAGCCCTTATTATATGAAATGTTAAAGGGACTTATCTAAGAAAAAGAAGATAAAAAACAGGACAGTGAAAAGACAGCAAACTCACAGCTATTAAGAACCACACCTAAAACAAAAGCAAACTAAGCAAACAGCTAGAACAGGAACAGAACCACAGAAATGGAGATCACATGGAAGGTTAGCAACAGGGGCATGGGAGGAGGAGAGAGGGGGAAAAGGTACAGAGAATGAGTAGCATAGATAGTGGGTAGAAAATAGACAGGGGAGGGCAAGAATAGTATGGGAAATGTAGAAGCTAAAGAACTTATGACATAAGGACATGAACTAAAGGGGGGAATGTGAGTGGGAGAGGGTGTGCAGGGTGGGGGAATGATGGGGGAGAAATGGGACAACTGTAATAGCATAATCAATAAAATATATTAAAAAAAAGAAGACTGAGAATGAAGCTTATTAATACTTAGACTGGTGTGATGTACAAACTTCAATAACGGCAAAAACAGAAAAAGAGGAGGTGACATCCAGAACACATAAATAAGAGAAGAGAGTATACATAAAAAGGACCTATAATAATTACTGGTTCAATCCTGTTATCAAAGCCTGGAATTTGGAGGCTGAGTTGTTTCTTGTTTGCATAAAACTTAAAATTTTTCTATTGAAGTTTTAAGATAAATTTTAAATTAAAATCATAAAATTTTATGGTACAAAACACAGATAAAATTTTAATCACCTATAATCCCAATGCCCAAAGATAATAGCTAACATTTAAGTACATGTGGTTTTTTTCCCTAGCTTTACTAAAAGAAATGACACTGTTAAAATTGATAAATGTCTCACCCATGCATCAATGAAGGAGTTACTAAAACAAGACTACAAGTGTTAAATTTCTTTGGTTATTTTAAAAATGGATGCATTCTAGTCCACAATAGAGTTGTTTTAATTTTGAAAGAAATATTTTTAATTTTCTCCCCTCCCTATCTTTTCAGGAACCTTTACGCTCCAGTAAGATGCACTATATTAATCCCATGGCTCTGTAAACTCCTGACACTTGGTACTCCCAGTTTGAGAAGCAGGCTCTACATGGTTTGGTAGCTTGTGTTCTGAACATGGTAGAAGATGGTAGATCATGAACATATTTCCACGTCATTAATACAGTCTTCCATTGTAACATTTTCTGGTTGCATAATATCCAATTCTGTGAACCAGCTCCATAGCAAATTTAATCAAGGTTGGTTTATTTTTTTCCCATTTCTTTTTTTAATCCTCACCCAAGGATATGTTTCAATTGATTTTAGAGAGAAAGGAAGAGGGATACAGAGATACAGAGACAGAGAAACATTGATGTGAGAGACAAACATCAATTGGTTGCCTCCTGCACATACCCTAACCAGGGATCAAACCCACAACCTAGGTACGTGCCCTGACTAGGATTTGAACCCGCAACCTTTCTTGGCATACCAGACAACACTCAAACCAACTGAGCCACCTAGCCAGGGCAAGGTTGTTTTCAAGGTTCCTCTACTAGAAACAATACTAGAGGATCATTTTGTAGCTAAATCTTGGTACACTCCTAGAAGAATTGCTGAGTAGTTATTTTATAAGCTTTTATCAATACCAGCTTATCTTCCAAATACTTGTACCTACTTATTAGACCATTGGTTATATATATTGTGTCTCTGTCAGCTTTAGAGATAAAAAAAAAAGCATCTCTACCTATTTAATCTGCATTTCTTTTTTTTTTTTTTTTTTTTTTTTTTTTTTTTTTTTTAAGAATTTATTTATTTATCTTTAGAGGGGAAGGGTAGGAGAGAGGGAGAGGGAGAGAAACATCAATGTACGGTTGCCTCTCGTGTGTCCCCTGCCGGGAACTGGCCTGCAACCCAGGCATGTGCCCTGACTGGGAATCGAACCGCGATCCTCTGGTTCGCAGGCCCGCGCTCAATCCACTGAGCTACACCAGCCAGGGCTGCATTTCTTTAATTACTAATGAAACTGAACCTTTTCTACACTGGTAGAAAACTAACTATTCATGTCCTTTCTTGACAAGATTTTTAAGCTCATTATTTTATGACAACTTACATAACTCTTTTTAAACTTACGCATTATGGGAGGGATCCATATCTGTGATATTACTGGAAATACGGAAAGAATGAAGAATAAAAATCAATAAAGGCTGGGGCTACAGAGCAATATAACCTAAAGAAAATCTTTCAGTTACTCAATTCCAGAACCAAACAAAAGTCCTTTATAAAAAGAAGATGGGCCCTGACCTGTGCAGCTCAGTTAGTTGAGCACTCTTCCACAAAGCAAGGTTGCTGGTTTGATGACTGGTCAGGGCACATGCCTGGGTTGCAGCCTGGTCCCCTCTCGGAGTGAGTGTGAGGGACAACCAATTAATTGATGTTTCTCTCACACATGGATGTTTCCCTTTCTTTCTCCCTCCCTTACCCTCTCTCTAAAAATAAATAAAATAAAATATTTTAAAAGAAGACATATAGAGACATCCAAGATGGCAGGGATTAAGCGGATGTTATACTCGCCCCCTACCGGGACAAAACTGGAATCACAACTAAAATATAGAGCAAGCAACCTAAATAACCACCTGAAGACCAGCTGAAGAACAACAGTCTTATAACCAAAGACTTACAGAAGCTGCCACCACATCAAGACTGACAGGAAGGGTGGGAACGCAAAAAGGGCTGGCTCTGCTCCCACAGGTGGTGACTGAGATTCTGGACAGATATCTCAGCTGCGTGCAAAAGGTTCTCTCTGAGAGGCATAGAGTCTCAACTCCAAGCTGGGCTCCCCAGCCCAGAGCACCAGAGCCAGAAAGAGGTACCCATATTAAATCTGGCTGTGAAAAACAGCAAAGATTCTGTCTTTCATGGAAAGGCAGAGATCTGCTAGAGACACCGGTGGCTTCTTAAAGGGCCAGCGTACAAAATCTTGTTTACTCATCCTAGGCTCCTATGAAGGGAGGGCAGAGCGGATTAGAGTTGTGTGAGAAGAAACTGGGTTTGTGGCTCTGGGGACAGAGCTCAAGGGACAGCTACCAGGATCCCTGTGCTGAGTATGTTTCCCACAATGCAGACACCATTTTTCTTGCACTTCCAGCCTGGGGGAATGCAATGGCCTTGTACTCTGGATTCCTTCTCACCCTACCCTGCAGAGGTTGTGCCAGCTGAGGAGTCAGCTGCCAGGGACCGGGCGTAGAGGTCTGGACAGGCACAGGGTGTTTCAGTGACTGAGTTGTGTGGCTTTGAGACAGAGGCCATTCCCCCCTGACTTTTCCATGAACTGACTGGTACCTCCCCCTCATGAAAGACCTGCAAGCCACTCTCCAGGATCCCAGCAGCTCCACCCTGCTGAGATCAGACTCCTGGTAGAATCTGGATCAGACTGAGCTGTGTGGCTCTAAGGCAAGGGCCACTTTTCCCTCACATGACCCCACCAGTCAGTGCAGAGCCCTCCCTTCACATGGACAAATCTTGGTCTGTCTAGGCTTGATAAAACCCTGCTGGCCTTACCCTGATGACTCCCTGAGACCCTGCCCTACCATAAAGGTGTGTGAGCAACCAGCAAGTGGCAGCTAGACTAGGTTTACCCCAGGTCATTTCCTGAATGGCCTCAGACCCAACAGTGGCACTGAGTTTGAACTTGTATCAATATGTTGAACACTACTCTACTCGCCCCTACCTGATGACTCACTGAGAACCTACATTATGCCAGAGGCTCTTTCAGTGACTGAGCCTAACAGGCAGCCAGCAGGCAGAAACAGGTGAAAGTAAATTTCAGGATGCCTTGGGACTTGTGCGAAACTGTCCCTGGGCCCAGTGCTGGTAAAAGTCAGTCCTGGTATACAGCATGGTCCTTCCCAAGCACACTCAGGCCCAGCAGAGGAAGTCACAAACTGTAGACCACTTTCTAGCTCCAAACATGTTGCCCAGAGTCAGTTACAGGCAGCATCTGACATTGTGCTGCACCAGAGTCCCTCCCAAGAGGCCCCAGAACCAACACACCCAGTGGCCAGCCTCCAACAACATCAGAGCAAAACATAATTAGCTTCACAAGCAGCATATCCAAAGGGATATCTCGGTAGGCACCAGACTCTGCTGAAGCAAATTTTGCTTTGTGTGGTCAGCACCTGCACAGCAGCTCATATATTACAGTTAAAGTTAATCCTCACAGTCAATTGGCCTGCGGCAGACCCCATGCACAAACGGGTCAACAGCAATGAAGACTCAATTACAACAGGAGGACCCACAAAACACAAACCAGAGACATTTCAGGAGGACCCAAGTAAGGTGATCAAGGAGACTATACCACTGGGTCCCACAGAAAACCTACTACATAAGGCCACACTACCAAGACTGGGAGCCATAGCAGATCTACCTAACACATGGAAACAAACACAGAGAGGCAGCCAAAATGGGGAGAAAACGAAACAAACCCCAAAGGAAAGAACAGGAAAAATCTCCAGGAAAAAAGGGCTAAATGAAATGGAGGCAAACAATTTATCAGACACGGAATTCAAAGTTATGGTTATAAGGATGTTCAAGGAACTTAGTGAGAATCACAAAGTCATGAAAAAGGACACAGAAACCATAAAAAGGAATCAATCAGTCAGAAATGAATATAGTATCTGAAATGAGGAATACACTAGATAAAGGAATCAACCATAGGTTAGATGAAGCAGGATTAGATCAGTGATTCGAAAGACTAGGTAACAGAAAACACCCCAATCAGAGCAGGAAGAAAAAAAGAATTTTTAAAAATGAGTATAGTTTAAGAGACTTCCAGCCAAGATGGAGGCGTAGGTGGACACACTGTGTCTCCCTGCACAACCAAAATTAAGGACAACAAAGATTTAGAAACAAGAAAACAACAAGAAAAATTGAACTGTATGAAAGGCCACCATTCATCCAGACTAGCAAGAGGGGCGGAGTCACGGCAGGAAAAAGTGGAGGCTGACGGACCCAGACGCATTGGCAGCAGCTAGCAGACCCCAGGCACGCAGGCGGCAGCTAGCGGACCCGGGCATGGGGTGGCAACGGGCAGACCCAGTGAGACCGCACAAGGCAGCTGGCTGACCAGGCAGTCCCACATTCGCGTGTAGATAATCCAGGCAAAGGGGAAGCAGCGGAAGGGACTGGAATCCAAGAGAGAGCAGAGCAAGCGCCATTGTTCCCTCTCAGACCCTGCCCCCACATACAGCATCACTACCCAGCAACTGGGCTGCTCTGCCCTGGGGAACACCTAAGGCTCCGCCCCTCGTTACGTAACAGCCGCAACCAGACCCCACCCCCCCAAAAAAAAACCCAAAGATGGCTCAAATGGGAGAACAGATCAAAGTCCCAGAGCCAATTCATCTAAGCGACCAAGAGATAGCCAACCTATCAGGTGTATAGTTCAAAGCACTGGTGATCAGGATGCTCACAGAATTGGTTGATTTTGCTCACAAATTAGATGAAAAAATGAAGGCTACAATAAGTGAAATGAAGGAAAACGCATGGGGAACCAATAGAGATGGGAGGAAAACTGGGACTCAAATCAATGGAGTGGACCAGAAGGACGAAAGAAACAACCAAACAGAAAAGAAGAAACAAGAATTCAAAAAAATGAGGAGAGGCTCAGGAACCTCCAGGACATCTTTAAACGTCCCAACATCCGAATTATAGGGGTACCAGAAGGAGAAGAGGAAGAACAACAAGTGGAAAAATTATTGGAACAAATAATAAAGGAGAAATTCCCCAGTCTGGCAAAGGAAATAGATTTCCCGGAAGTCCAAAAAGCTCAGAGAGTCCCAAAGAAGTGGGACCCAAGGAGGAACACACCAAGGCACATCACAATTACATTAGCCAAGATTCAAATGAAGGAGAGAATTCTAGAAGCAGCAAGGGATAAGGGGACAGTCACCTACAAAGGAGTTCCCATCAGACTGTCAGCTGATTTCTCAAAAGAGACCTTACAGGCAAGAAGGGGCTGGAAAGAAGTATTGCAAGTAATGAAAGGCAAGGCCCTACAACCAAGATTGCTCTATCCAGCAAAGCTTTCATTTAGAATGGAAGGGCAGATAAAGTGCTTCTCAGATAAGGTCAAGTTCAAGGAGTTCATCATCACCAAGCCCTTGTTATATGAAATGTTAAAGGGACTTATCTAAGAAAAAGAAGATAAAAAATATGATGGTAAAAAGACAGCAAACTCACAGATATTAACAACCACATCTAAAACAAAAGCAAACAACTAGAACAGGAACAGAAACACAGAAATGGAGATCACAGGGAGGGTTAGCAACAGGGGAGTGGGAGGAGGAGAGATGGGGAAAAGGTACAGAGAATAAGTAGCATAGACGGTGGGTAGAAAATAGATACAGGGAGGGCAAGAATAGTGTGGGAAATGTAGAAGCTAAAGAACTTATGACACATGGACATGAACTAAAGGGGGGAATGTGGGTGGGAGGGGGTGTGCATGGTGGAGGGGAATGATGGGGGAGAAATGGGACAACTGTTAATAGCATAATCAATAAAATATATTAAAAAAATGAGTATAATTTAAGTGACCTTTGAGACAACATGAAGTGTAACAATATACACATCATAGAGGTACCAGAAGAAGAGAAAGAGAAAGGGATTGAGAACCTATTTAAAGAAATAATAACTGAAAACTTTCCTAACCTAATGAACGAAAGACACATGGTACAGTAAGTGCAGAGTTAAAACAAGATGAACCCAGAGAGGCCCACACCAAGACACACGTAATTAAAATGGAAAAGGTTAAAGACAATATTAAAAGCAACAAGAGAAAAGTAGTTAATTGCCACAGGAAAGCTTCCATAAGACTGTCAGCTGATTTCTCAACAGAAAAGCAAGGACCTACACCAAGACTACTTTACCCAGCAAGGCTATCATTTACAATTGAAGAAGAAATAAAGAGCTTCCCAGCCCAAAATAAAGGAGTTCATTACCACCGACCAGTCTTACAGGGTCTTCTTTAACCCTATGGAGGTTGCAGCTAATCTGAAAGATACAAACATCAGGTGCATAGGTACAAGGTCATGACTAGCTGCTCGTCTATACATGACTAATGTTAAGCCATAACTTTTAAGCCATCAGTTTGGTTATAACATGTTTCTTAAGGCTGTGATACCCCATAGTAAATTATAGTTGAGAGATACCACAAACTCCGAAGTCAGTGTTCATGTAGGTGTAGTTTTCTACAAATTTCAAAGTCAATGTTGTGGGGTTTTTTCCATTTACTGTTGAAAAAAGCTGGAAAAATATAATAATGCAATAATCCAACAGATGTTTAAGAACTTCAGCGAATGCTAATCAAGTCAATGATGATAATGATAAGAGTCAAATGTGAAAATGAAAGTGATTTAGAAGATGAAAATTATATGGAAGTTCATTCAGAAGATTCAGATACCAAGCAACCTATTTCTAGTGAAGATGAATTAGACATGAGAAGTGTTTTTTAGAAAAGACAAAAAATCAAAATGGAGCACAAATCCAATAGAACTTAAAGTAGAAAACAGCCACAGAATATTTTGTGTCAACTTCCATGTATTTTATTATATAAATATTTAATAAAAGAAATGCAAATCTGCAGTTTTTAAAAGTTTTTTTTCCCATTTCAGCACATACTAGTAATGAATTTATCTCTCAGATACATGCAACCTACACTGTAACTTTTTGACCATGACCTCTGCAAGGTTAAGGAAAACCAAAAAAAAAAACAGAGGAACATAGTTAAAATAATAAAATGGCAAAAAACATGTACCTATCAACAATCACTTTAAATGTAAATGGCTTAAATGCTCCAATCAAAAGACACAGGGTAGCTGAGTCAATAACGAAACAAGATCCACATACCTACTGTCTACAAGAGACCCACCTTCATGCGAAAGATACACACAGACCAAAAATAAAGAAATAAAAAAAGATATATCATACTAACACAAACAAAAAAAGCTGGGGTAGCAATACTTATTTATGACAAGATAAACTTTAAAGCAAAGTCTATATAGTAAGAGACAAAGAAGGACACTACATAATGATGAAGGGAACAAGAGAATATAACCTTTGTTAACATTTATACACTCAACAAAGAAGTACCTAAATACATACATCAAGTATTCATGGACATAAAGGGAGAAATCAACAGTAATATAGACACAGTACAGGATTTTAACACCCCACTGACCTCAATGGATAGATCTTCCAGACAGAAAATCAGCAAGGAAAACGGCAGTTTTAAATGACACACAAGATCAGATGGATTTAATCCATATATTCAAAACATTTCACCCCCAAAGCAGTAGTACATCTTTTTTTAAGTATACATGGTACATTTTCTAGGATAGACCATGTCAGAACACAGAACAAGTCTCAATAAATATAAGAAGATTGAAATCAACCCTGGCTGAGTAGCTCAGGTGGGATGTCCACTTTTAGCACTCTTATTCAACATAGTACTGGAAGTCTTAGCCACAGCAATCAGACAAGAACAAGGAAAGGCATCCAAATTGGAAAGGAAAAAGTATAACTGTCATTATTTGCAGATGACATGATAATGTATGTGCAGAACCCTAGAGATTCCACCAAAAAACTACTAGAACTGATAAATGAATTCAGTAAAGTAACAGCATACAAAATAAATAACCAGAAATTAGTTGCATTTTCATACACCAATAATGAACTATCAGAAAAGGAAACTTAAGAAAACAATCTCATTTAAAATTGCATTAAAAAAATCAAATAAAATACCTTGGAATCAATTTAACCAACGAAGTAAAAGACCTCTACTTGGAAAAATATAATAAGACACTGAAGAAAGAAACTGAAGAAGGTAAATGAATGAAACCATATACTGTGTTCATGCACAGAAAGAATTAACATCATTAAAATGCCCATACTACCCAAAGCAATCTACATATTCAACAAAATTCCTATGAAGATACCAACAGCATATTTCACAGAACTACAGCAAATATTCCAAAATTTATATGAAACCACAAAAGAGCCTGAATAGCCATAGCAATCTGGAGAAAGAAGAACAAAGTTGGGGGGATCATGCTACCTGCTATCATACTATACATGGCCATAGTAATCAAAACAGCATGACACTGACCTAAAAAAAGACCGATAGATCAATGGAACAGAACACAGCAGTGGTTCCCAACCTTTTTGGCACTAGGGATTGCTTTCATGGAAGACAATTTTCAATTCTTCCACAGACTTGGGGGAGAGGGGGGCCAGGAGGTGAAGCTCAGGCAGTAATGCCAGTGAGGTTTCACTCATTCACCTGCCACTCAAGTCCTGCTGTGCTGCCTGGTTCTTAATAGACCAGGGACTGCTGTGGCCCAGGGGTTGGGGACCCCTGGAATAGAGAGCCCAGAAATCAACCCATACCTTTATGGTCAATTAATATTCAACAAAGTACACAAGAACATACAATGGGGTAAAGACAGTCTATTCAATAAATGGTGTTGGGAAAATTAGATCAATATTTTCAAAAAAATGAAACTAGACCACTTTCTTATATCATACACAAGAACAAACTCAAAATGGACAGCCTTAAATATAAGACTTGAAATCATTAGTCTTAAAAGAAAACATAGGTAGTAAAGTCTCTCACATTTCTTTTAGCAACAATATTTTTTCTAATGTATCTCCTTGGGCAAGGAAAACAAAAAAAATAAACAAATAGGAATACACCAAACTAAAAAGTTTTTGCATAGCTAAGAAAATCATCTATAAGGGGCTAATATACAAAATTTATAAAGAACTTATAAAACTCAACATCAAAAAACAATCCAGTTAAAAACGGGCCAAGAACCTGAACAGACACTTCTCATAAGAGGACATACAGATGCCAATAGACATATGAAAGGATGCTCAATGTCACTAATCACCAGAGAAGTGCAAATTAAAACCACAATGAGATATCACCCCACACCTGTCAGAATGGCTATCATGAATATATCAACAAACAATAAGTGCTGGTGAGGATGTGGAGAAAAGGGAATCCTCATGCACTGTTGGTAGGAATGCAGATTGCTGCAGCCACTGTGGAAAACAGTACAGCACTTCCTCAAAAAAGTAAAAATGGAACTGCCTTATGACCCAGTGATTCCACTTCTGGCAATATATCCAAAGTAACCTGCAATACTAATTTGAAAGTATATATGCATACCTCTGTTCACTGAAGCATTATTTACAATAGCCAACATTTGGAAGCAACCCAAGTGCCCATCAGTAGATGACTGGTTAAAAAAGCACAAGTGAATACTATTCAGCAGTAAAAAAGAAAGAAATCTTACCTTTTGTGACCATATGGATGGACCTGAGAGTATTATGCTAAGTGAAATAAGCCCGTCATAGAAAGACAAGTACCATTTGATTTCACTCATATGTAGAATCCAATAAACACAATAAACTAACAAACAAAATAGAAACAGACTCATAAATATAGAGAACAGATTGACAGCTGCCAGACAGGAGGCAAGTTATAGGGCTGGGTGAAAAAGGTGAAGGCATCAAGTGAAGAAAGAAAGGTCATAGACACAGACAGCACTACTGATGATTGCCATAGGAAAAGAGGGGCGGGGGGGAGGTAAAAGAGGGCAAAGGGGAAGTAACTGGTGATGCAAGGAGATGTCACTTGGGGTGATGAACAATACAATATAATATACAGATGATGTATTATAGAACTGTACGCCTGAAGCCTATACAACTTTCCATGGACATGAACAATGGTGGAGGGAATGCCTGAGGTGGGGCAGTTGCTAGGTGGAGGGGGCAAAGGGGGAAACACTGGGCCAACTGTATAGCCTAATCAATAAAATGTAATTAAAAAAAACCTATGTAACTTTATTAACCAATGATACCCCAATAAATTCAATAAAAAAGAACTGTAGACCCTCAAAAAATAAAATAAATAAGAAGACATAAGCAAACAAACAACATAAAAATGTACAGAATCATTTACAATACCTGTGGGTTACTTCCTCCATTTGAGATACAACCCTTGGTGAGTTTTCCAATGCCATCATCCCAGTCCCAATCATCGTCGTCATCATAATCCTCCTCTTCCTCTTCATCTTCTATCTCACCTTCACCCATCTTTTCATTCACATTATTTTGAAAGTCTTCACACAGAAAGTCATCTTCTTCTTTCCTTATCTTCCAGTTAATGTTTTCACTAGAAATAACAATGTTTTATCATGTTTACACATACTCTAACTGGACTTACATATGTATTTATTTTTCAATATAACACATATGTAAGTCCAACTGTTTACATTTACAATATAATAAATTATACCTAAAAGGTTCCCTTACAACATATCTGCCAATAAGTCAATCTTAACACAAAGTTTTCCTATTTATTCAGAGTTCTGTTCTAGTTGTTTGTTCATTTTCTAGGTCCTACTAAAGAAGTACATCGGGTGTTAAATGCACCTCTGCCTTAAGTTAGAATTTATATTGCTATCTTCTCTGTTGAATGAACTCTAGACCTAACTAGGAAACCTACTTACAGAACTGCTTTAAGAGTGGGTAAAAAAAAATAAAATAAAGAATAAACCTTCCTGACAAAACTTGAAAATTTCAAGTCTGAACCAGCTTTACTTTGAACTCAATACCACTTTACAACATATGAAGCTGTATTCAAGATTCCTGTTACACAAAGAACTTCAAATCACCTTTGTTCATTAAGGGAAGAAGTGGTGAATACAAGCACCACAAATGAGAAAGCAGGCTAGGTACCTACAGATGAAGGGATTGTCAAATCCAAACAACAGGCCCAAAGAAGAGAAAACACAATAGGGTGTTTTTGCCATGTAAGAATTCAGACCCAGTGTTACTGTATCTCTTAGTTTTTCAAGAGAAGCCAGGAATATGGATTTTTGTGTAAAATCTCCCACTTAACTAGCATATTCAATTTTAACAAAACGCTGTGTGTTCCTAACAAAACATGTCTGGTAGTCAGATTCAACAGAGATACTACCAGTTTTAACATGTCATGTAGAGAACAAGGACAGAAATCATATAAAACAATTGCTAATATGCACTACCAGCTTAAAAACTAAGATGTGAGTTTAAGTAAATTCTGATTATCAATCTTGACTTATTGATTAGCTACAGTTTACAGGGCTTCAAATCTCCATGGAATAATCATTAAATACCTACTATTTACTAGGATTTAATAAATATAATCCATAAACTGATCCTTCATTTGCTAAAAATCTAAAGTGGCATGTTGAAGTTATACCTTCAATAACAAGGGGGCTTCTCAACCTCGGCTGGACAATTCGTTGTTGTGGGAGGTTGTCTTGCGCCTTGTAGGATTTTTAGCAGCATCTCTGGCCTCCACCTACCAGATGTCACTAGTGCAGCTCCATTCTTAGTTGTGATAAACAAAAATGTCTCCAGAAACTGCCTAAAGTCATAGGAGGTGTGGGGGCGGGCGGTAGTGCAAAATCAACTGGTTTGTCTTTACAACATTCAGTGATGGATGGTAAACCAGTTCACACTATCATTAATTATTTAACAGCCACACTAGTTGTGTTTCTTCTTTCCCCTTAACTTCTTCCCTAAGGCCTTTTGTATGCTCATGTGTAAACATAAATTTGGAATGTCCTTATTTCTCTGGCTAAATCCTTCCAGTATTAGCTTACTATCAATTGCTCAGGTAAGTTTTCCCTATTCTTCACCCATTTCTCCTTTGTACTGACCCAATTCTAATACAAATCATTTGTCCAATTATTTAATATGTTCATTCTGCTAAGAATACAAGCTCTTTGTCAGAGCGGTGTTTACCAATGCATCCCTACCAACACTAGATCTGACACGAGGAAAGCAATCAACATATATTTACTGAAAAACCTACAATTAATAAAATTTACATTCAATGAAACCTTACTGTGAACATAAAGATGTTTTCTTAAAATTCTAAAATAATTGTTTCATTTTTCTTTTATGTAAAAGTTATCCTTAATTCCTTTTGCCTCATGTCCCACATCCAATCTACCACAAATTGTCACTTCCACCTCCAGAACATATCTCTACGATCCCATCTCTAATGCACATCATCTATTAACTGAATTACTTTATTTTTGTACTGCTTCCATTCTGCCTTCCAAAACCATCCTCTTCATAGCAGAGCGAGTCCTTTAAGTAATAAATCAGATGATGTCATTCCTCTGCTAAAATTCCCCTATGGCTTTCTCTAAGACCTAGAGTATCTTAATTCCTCACCACCACTCGTAAGGCTCTACATGAGCTGGCCCCTTCTCACTTCTATACCGATACCTATCATCTATCTTCTCAACTACCTCTGCTCTAGGCCACTAGATACTCCTCTCACAGCCAGGAGGGATCCCACCATGGATACTTTGCACTTGCTGTACTCTCTTCCTGAAGTTAGCTCATTCTTGTCGTACATTTTTGGACTTAACACCTCCCTGACCAAATCATAACTTGGTCTATCAACTGATTTAAATTATTTGCACAGCATACATCATTGTCTGTTTCCCCCCCCAATACTTCTCAGTACTACTCTGCCCTCCTTCTCAAGTAGAAGGTAAAAATTCAACGACAGGGACTTAATTTGTCTGTTCATCACTATCTCCAGCGCCAAGGACAAAATCTGGTATGTATTAGGCGCTCACGTACTTTTGAACGCTGAATGTAGTTAAAGCTCAAAAACCTATGTTTCCCAATCGCTAATCCCAACTTGGCCTCTCAGCGATGCTAACCAACCTGGAAACCCTGCACCTCCTTGACAAATGGCTTTCAATAAATAAATGTCATGAACTGGGACGAAAGTCACGGCTGGGATTAAAAAAGACGCAAAAGGCTATGAAGAGAGCTCCAGAGTGATGAACTACCAGTCTCCCTCTAAACCAGTGTTAACTCTCCCAAGGGAGGAAGCGGCAGAGAGCAAAATCCCAACGGAGTCGCTGTATTTAATCGCCTTCTACCTGTCGGAGGAGTCCACGTCGTCGAACTGGCCGGGGACTACCCGACTCATCAGCAGCCGCCGGTAGTCCATGACGGAACGCGCAGAGCTTTAGCGCCACCGGAAACCGCTCACCCTGAGCTGGGCCAGGAACCACAGAGAGTGAGTTCAACTTCACGGCCTCTCCACGGATGTCCGCCTCCCACACCGCTCTTAAGTCCTTGTGCCAAATGCGAGCGCCACGTGCTTTAAGGAATTAAAATCTACAGCCCTGTTACTCTGGCCCCTGCTCCACCGGAAACCCCGCCCACCGGAAACCTTGTTCTACCGGAAGTTCCATCCTACCTTGGCTGGAGTTTGCGCCGGACGGAGCGCAAGGGGACACACTTGAGTCACCTTCGTCGCTGAGCTCCTGCTCACCGTACCACCCGGAGATTTCAGTTTCTGCACCCTGCTTTGTGTGTCCCTCCCGTAAAAGGACGCGGCCGCCAGCCCACAGTTTCTTCGGCTTGAGAGCTCACACCCACCATTCTCAACGATGGTGACAGACTTCGAAGGCCCCCAGGCAGAGCCCGCTGGGTGCGCGGAAGCCGGCTTGCGCCGTTCCCCGCCGTGATTGCGGGCGTGGGCGGGGCGGGGTGGGCGGTGGTACGTCACAGGAACGCTCCAGCGCGTTCGCAGCCCAACTGCGACTTCTTAACGGCCATCCGCGGATAAGCTCAGAAATTTGTTTCCCTCCCGCAAAACCTGGTGCGGGCGGGTGGGAGCAGAAATCCTTAGTGGGGATGCAAGAAACAGCATGGACTCTGGAAGTGAGCACGCTTTTACGATTTAAAGCGTTTAGTGCATTGTTTTGTGGTCAAAATGAGTTGTGTTTAGAAACCTCATCGTATGGCTGAAAAGAACTTAAAACCTTAGAGTTTTGACCAGTAACTCCAGTGACGCCTCTTTTTTTCCTGCATAACTCAGATGTATTTCGTACGGATTCTGCCCCCAGCCCCCAACGACAAACCCCATGCTGCGCGGTCTCCGGAGCCGCTCTAGGGCCGGGCGAGGGTGCGGAACGCGAGGGCAGAAGCACTGGAGGCCGTATCCTTAGTCTTCCTCCGTGAGATCCAGTGACGTTTCTTTTAATGCCCATCTTAAAACAGGTTTTGAGTGTCTGGAATATCTGTGGAAACATTTGGATAAGTATTTTAAAAGTCTAACATCTGGTAAAGTCAGAATGAAAGATGGAAAAAGTAAACCTAACTTAAAATAAATTGGCTGATAGTGCCATATGAAAAAAGTTGTGAAAGTTTAATAGGAAGTTCTGGTTTCACAAGTTTAAGAAATAAGGTCCTTCCCGTTTTTTTTTTTTTTTTTTCATTTGGAAAACAAAACAAGGTTTTCAAACCATATTCACCACAATGTAAGTAGCATTTATGTGTTTGGAAAAAGGGAAAAATTTGAGCATAAAGTTGAACCATTCACCAACCCTGACTAGCCTGCTAGGCTCAGTGGCTTTTTTTATACTTAACCAAAGGATGACATAAGTTTGAAGACACTTAATCCTCAATAAATTATTTGATAACTCAATAAAATAATTCAGGCAAATTGGTAATTGTAGATTGAGAAGGTTTAATAGAAATAAATGGAACGCAGGATTTATTAAAATTTGCTTTGGCCAACACTGGTGGAGTTTTTTTGCTGTAGAGGGGTATTGCAAAGTGCAAATGGACTCCTCTCCAAGTATGTGTAATCCTTGAAACAAAGGTTAAGACTAAAACAGTGAAACGAATAGGTACCGAATTGTGGGACAGATTTAGACTAAAGACTTTGTAGGAATTTTAAAAAATAGGTGAATGGGTAGATAGGAAGGTTTTAGAAGAGAGAAGCACTTGCCAGGACAGA
This sequence comes from Glossophaga mutica, assembly GCA_039655065.1. NCBI lineage: Eukaryota > Metazoa > Chordata > Mammalia > Chiroptera > Phyllostomidae > Glossophaga > Glossophaga mutica. Next base: position 88,708,052 of record CM077307.1, on the reverse strand, counting down.
CAGATGAAGTAAGTGGTAAGGAGCAAGACCTATTTGCAGGGAAGTGATCCTGACTTTACCAGAGCAGAGGAATACTGGCTAGATAAAATGGGTTCAGGCTTTGTCAAACCTAGGAAGTCAAGCAGAAGAATTTTAAGTCACTGTGATTGGACATCCTTTCCATCCCCATCCCCTAATAGACGAGGAATCATAAGAATGTGGAGCAGTGTGATGACTTAAGGGGTGGAAAGAAAGCATGACTTACGAAAATTGTTTTTAAAGGGTAAGTGGATGGGACTTGGTAACTGAATAGCGCGTGGACAATGAAGTGGAAGGATGCCAAACTTTCAAACTTTAACTACCTGAGAGAATAAGTGTGGTAAACAGAAGTGAGGGAAAATGCATTTACAATCTTGGATTTGAGTTGACAAAGAGATATGCAAATAGTACATATCAAGTAAATAGAAATACAGTGTTTGGTAGAACTTTATAGGTCTCTGATAATATTTTGTGAATATCTTTTTATTTATTTTTAATATATTTTATTGATTATGCTATTACAGTTGTCCCATTCCCCCCTTCATTCCCCTCCACACCCCCTCCCACCCACATTCCCCCCTTTAGTTCATGTCCATGTGTCATAAGTTCTCTAGCTTCTACATTTCCCACACTGTTCTTGCCCTCATCTATTTTCTACCCACTGTCTATACTACTTATTCTCCCTACCTTTTCCCCCTCTCTCCTCCTCCCACTCCCCTGTAGCTGACCCTCCCTATGATCTCCATTTCTGTGGTTCTGTTCCTGTTCTAGCTGTTTGCTTAGTTTGCTTTTGTTTTAGGTGTGGTTCTTAATAGCTGTGAGTTTGCTATCATATATTTACTGTCATATTTTTGATCTTCTTTTTCTTAGATAAGTCCCTTTAACATTTCATATAATAAGGGCTTGCTGATGATGAACTCCTTGAACTTGACCTTATCTGAGAAGCACTTTATCTTCCCTTCCATTCTAAATGACAGCTTTGCTGGATAGAGCAATCTTGGATGTAGGTCCTTGCCTTTCATGACTTGGAATACTTCCTTCCAGCCCCTTCTTGCCTGCAAGGTCTCTTTGGAGAAATCAGCTGACAGTCTGATGGGAACTCCTTTGTAGGTGACTGTCCCCTTATCCCTTGCTGCTTCTAGAATTCTCTCCTTCATTTTTATCTTGGCTAATGTAATTATGATGTGCCTTGGTGTAATTATGTAATTATGATGGGACTCTCTGAGCTTCCTGGACTTCCTGGTAGTCTGTTTCCTTTGCCAGACTGGGGAAGTTCTTCTTTATTATTTGTTCAAATAAGTTCTCCACTTGCTCTTCTTCTTCCCCTGCTGGTACCCCTATAATTTGGATGTTGGGACATTTAAAGATGTCCTGGAGGTTCCTAAGCCTCTCCTCATTTTTTTTTTTTTTTTTTTTTTTGAATTCTTGTTTCTTGCTTGTTTTCTGTTTGGTTGGTCATTTCTTCCTTCCGGTCCACTCCATTGATTTGAGTCCCAGTTTTCCTCCCATCACTATTGGTTCCCTGTACATTTTCCTTCATTTCACTTATTGTAGCCTTCATTTTTTCATCTAATTTGTGAGCAAAATCAACCAATTCTGTGAGCATCCTGATGGCCAGTGCTTTGAACTGTGCATCTGATAGGTTGGCTATCTCTTGGTTGCTTAGATGAATTGGCTCTGGGACTTTGTTTTTGATCTTGTTTTTTGGTCTGGTCACGGCTGTTACCTAGTGAGGGGTGGAGCCTTAGGTGTTCCCCAGGGCGGAGCAGCCCAGTCTCTGGGTAGTGAAGCTGTATGTGGGGGCAGGGTCTGAGAGGGGACAATGGCGCTTACTCCACTCTCTTTCCTATTTCTGTCCCTTCCGCCACTTTCCACAGGCAAACTGGACCCTTCTGGTGCTGATTTCTATGTAGGTGGGCTTGTGTACATTCTAGGATCCTGTGGGTCTCTCCAGCGAACTCTCCTGTGAGGCTGGGAGTCTCTCCGTGCAGCTCAACCCCCGTAAGTGTTTTCAATTGGTGTTTTTAGGTTTTATTTCCTGTCTCTGGGGCCCTGGGTTGCAAGGTATGTCTCACTCCCCATTTTTGCCTGGATTATCTGCACAAGAATGTGGGACCGCCAGGTCAGCCATCCACCTCACGTAGCCTCACTGGGTCTGCCCATTGCCACCCCGCACCCAGGGTCCGCTTGCCGCTGCCTGTGCGCCTGGGGTCTGCTAGCTGCCGCCTGCACACCTGGGGCTCCTGTGCACGTGGGTCCACCAGCCTCCAATTTTTCCTGCCTCGACTCCACCCCTCTTACCAGTCTGGATGAATGGTTGTCGGACTTCCATGCAATTCGATTTCTGTTAGTCCTGATTGTTTTCTTGTTTCTAAATCTTTGTTGTCCTTAATTTTGGTTGTGCGAGGATGCACAGTGTGTCCACTCACACCTCCATCTTGGCCAGAAGTAGAATGAATTATGAATGTCTTCTGATTAAATAACTTAGAGATCCCTTCACCTTCTGGGTCCCAAGGCTTTTATGTAATTATTGGACAGTAGCCACACATATTGATTTGCTTTTGTCCAAATTAGTATTTTCTACCATACAAAGTTAACCTGATATAGTCAGACTAATTTTTTTTATTTTTCCAATAATTTGACAAATGAAATCTTAAAATTTAGCGCAATGAACTTTCCTGTTTTCTTAATATGCAGAGGGATGGGGGAAAAGCTTTTTGTTTGCATATACTAATAGACCTTAAAATTATGTTTTTTAAAAAAAAGCCTTCCATCATTCAACAGTTAAGAACAAGAATTATCAAAAAGTTTGGTCACCACCTTCAGATCCTATATATTTTGAAGTGGATGCTTCTCATGAAAGATTAGAAAGTGTGTCAGAAGCTGATGCCATGAATTTCAGCAGTCTTTTTCAAGACTTAACACATGCAAACTCTCCCTTCCGTGTGGAAACCAGCAGTACTACTGCAGACTTGCCTCAGGTGTGCATTGCTTATAAGTAATGCTCCAGAGGTACAGATGTAGTTAGCATTCACGTTGTGTTCCATGTGGAAATGTCTTCAAAAAATATAAGGAACAATAAGGAAATCTCCAGTGGAGGCCTAGAAAAGAGAAACAGTGGAAATAGTTTTCAAGAAAGGTAGAATTTACAAATAGAGTGTTAAAACTGATCCTTTCTAGCCTCTTCATGATTTCCCATGAGTATAGCCAGAAGACATGCTGCAAAACTTAGTCACAGAGTAAGGACAAGAACACAAGGAGCCTGACATCTGGTCTATTTTTAAGAAATATTTGGTCATAATATTACGGTGCTAATCAGAACCCAAGTTACTATGTACTGAATTGTCTTAAATTATATAAGTAAGGAGGTCCTCCCTCTTGGATTTCATTATAGAAAATACTATATAGACCAGAGGAACAAAAGGCTAATTTTAGCTAAAAATAGTAATACCATGTAACACAAGAGTTAGAAGTGATCTCTCAAATTCAATGAGCAGTGGAGTCCCAAGTTTGTGTCAGTATAACATCAATACATATGAGTGGTGCTATTTTATTTTTCAAGTATGTTATTCCTGATACTTTAAAAATCTAGTTAGGAGAAATGGTCTAAATTAGCAACAAGTCCAAATAACAGATAGTTACAAAATATAACTCAGTTTTTATTGTACTTGAGGTATATTCAGAAAGTGGAACAATGCTATGAAAAGCATATTTAATAGAGATTTGTAACCAGCTGACCTTAATAAGAGATAAGAACTTTTTTAGAGCATCATGTAGTTCCACATACTTGATATACTGTTCATGATTGAACCAATGTTTTCCTTAAACATTTAAAATATTTTTCTTACTACTTTATTTATACTGTTAATTTATGTAATAAACCCTCTCATAAATAACATTAAGGTAACTTTGAGAATAAGCCCTACATGAATTTTTATAGATTTCTATTTACTGGGTTCAGATTTTACTTCATTACCATATCCCTATTTTGTATATCCAATGGTTAAAAACATGAATAGACCATATTAACTAACATTAAAGAATTATTAATAAGAGATATATGTTATCATATACTCCTATGTTTATAGGAACACAATTTGACTTACCAAAAAACCCAAAGTATTAAAATAACAAGATACTTCTTTAACTTTCAAATTAAATATTATTACTTTATTAGCATGATTTTACTAAAAGAGAGCTCAAATATGCAGTGGGGAAAGATACTAGAAACCACATTCTACCTGAGCAAGAAAAAATTCTGACAAAAATTACATAGCAATGTGCAGATATCTTTAGAAGAGGCTTATGGTATTTGAAGTATTAATATTGGTGCCTTTTTTTATTATTAATACAGAATGAAATAAAGACTGTAAAAAGGGAAAATGAGCCTAAACTCACACTTTCTGAAGAAATTTATAGCACACTAGATGATTTGTTAGGTGATGAGTATGTCGTTGTTGGAATATACAAAGAAACTAAGATCTTTTTGTGTTCTATGCATAGATAAACAAATAGGGAGATAAAGTTATACATATGTGCATATGTATAATGATGCTTTTTACATAAAATTTTAAAAGAGAAAACAATACTGTATAACCACAGTTTGCACAGGTTGCTGCAGGATATTTTGAAATTTGAAGGCAACAGCAGTACTAAACGTTTCTTGGGCACCACAAATTACTAGCATGAGATAGCTCACTATTTCAATGTACAGTGACACCTTGGTCCTCAAACTTAATTCATTCCAGAAGGTTATTTGAAAAGCGATTTGTTTGAAAACTGAATCACACCTGAGAGATGTGTAACTAATCATACAGGTGTCAGCATGAAAGGGTTATCAGGTTGAGAACCAAAGTTTTATTCAACAACCAAGACATTTTTTCCATGAACAACCTGGGTGAGAACTGAATTGTTCAAGATGGGAGACATTCGAGAACCAAAGTTTGACTAAAACTACGCTACAATCCTTTCTATTAACAGCTTATTTACAAAGCTGTGGTTTTGGAGATTACTGTGATAAGAAGCAAGTATTGCATGAAGATCAAGGTGAAATAGGTACTGAGGGTTGGCCTTGTCCAATCTGTACAATTCAAGTAATGAGTTTGGTTGTTTAAGAACAAAAAATATTTTTCTTTCAGTTTATGTGTATTTTGAAAGAGCTATTAAGTTGGTAGGACACATAATTGTTAAGTTGTTTGAACTTAACTACTTAACAAATGGAACTGTTAGGTGTTGGGGTTCTGTGAAAAAACTACTGAGATATTAAGGTGTCACAATGAGAAAGTCTGGGAACTTGATATATATTATTTAGGGTACATAAGTGACTAGTAAAAGAAAATACGGATGGGAAGAATGAATACATACTAATTTCAGCAATAGTGGTTATCTCTGGAGAAGGAAAAAGGAAGAAATTTAGGTAGAAGGGAAGGATCATTAATTAATTTTGCAGCACTATTTCTATTTTGCCCTATTTGCTGCTGGTTTTTAAAAATATTAAATCTGGGTAATTTGTCACATTGAAAAACTGTATATAGCATATCATTTAGAAGTATTATCCCAGAATCTTACCAGCTTTGTGATATTAGGTGAGTGATTTAACATCTCTTATGTCTGTTTCTTTATCTGTAAAACAAAGATAATAATAGTACCCACATGGGATTGTTGTGAGATTAAACAAGGGTATGTGTGTTTGCTATATACTATTCACTATGCTTTTGTATTCTTTTGAAACATTTTATAATTAAAACATTTTAAAATTACAGTACGAAAAAAGAATTTTGATAACATCTTGGACTTTGTTGTACCAGTATTTGACCAGAATAATATATAACAAGCTTTTTGAAGCAGTCATTTGAGAATTTACTCCCATGTAAAAAAGTTGTTTTGTTTTGTTTGCTAGCACAAAGCCATGCTAAAATCTACTCAGTGCTGAAGGTTGAAATATATATGATTCTTGAGAGGCTCAAAAACTTTATTTCATAAATGTTAATATAGCTGTTATACATAAATTTATGGTCAGCTAATTCTTACTTTCTTCTATCTCTTTCTAACAAGGTGTCAACAATGGAAATTATTCACAGGATGTGCTAACTGGGCCCATTGACACCAGCATTTCACCCTTCAGACAATGTGAACCCATTTGCAAATTTCATCAGACGAAAACATTTAATGATGAAATGATAACATTTCAAAATCTGACAGGTGGCATTCTTTACACAGAGAAGCCAGAAATGCAAAGTCATGTATATAGTTACGCAAAAGACAACAATATAAAGGAAGATTCAGTTAAGGAAGAAAATTCAGTGGAAACTAGCACTTCCACAAATGAAGACCAACTTGCTCATGAATGTGTCAGGCAACCTCCTAGAAGTCCTCCTGGAATCCACTGCAGTAGAGAGACATTGAAATTCATGGACATGTCACTGGCTAAAAATACTGTGGAGGACTCTGCCCTCAACCTTAATCAACCTGAAAGCTTCTTGTGTAAAGAATGTGTATGCAGTGATGTTGAAAATCCATTTTACAAAGAGAATAGCTTTAACCAGTATGATCTGAGTGCTAATTATAAAACAGAGGAGGTAAGATTTTTCATGGTCAGTACAGCATGTACAGTATTGAAGGATGTTTTATTTTTGAGCAAAATGTCAAAACTTCACTTAAAAATTTTTTTATTGTATATATTTTCATTGTCATTTAGTCCCTTCATAGCCTTCTTCCTACCCCCAATCCCCCACCCTGTAATCACCACACTATTGTCCATATCCATGAGTCCCTTTTCCTTTTTGCTCAATCCCTGTACCCCACAGGTGGCAAACAAGGCCTGCAGGCCAAATCTGGGCCTCTACCTTGTTTTATCCAGCCCAGCACCTTGTCTCTACCAGGCATCAGCACCAAGCTCTCACTTAACTATTAAGGAGTAGTTAAATTTATACAGTCCTAAAATTACATTTGGCCCTTTGAAGGCAACTGCAAGGCTGATGTGGCCCCCAGTGAAAATGAGTTTAACACCCCTGGTCTGCCCCTAACCTCCCCCACTCCTTAGCTGTCATCCTACTCTCTATCTATGAGGCTGTCCCTATTTTGCTTGTTAGTTCAGTTTGTTCATTAGATTCCACATATGAGTGACATCATATGGTTTTTGTCTTTGTCTTTGACTGGCTGATTTCACTTACATAAGGTTCTCCAGGTGTATCCATATTGTTGCAAAGGGTAAAATTTTCTTTTTTTTTACAGTCAAATAGTATTCCATTGTGTAAATGTCCCATCATTGTTTTATCCACTTACCTACTAATGGACACTTGGGTTGCTTCCATATCTCGGTGATTGTAAATAATGCTGCAGTGAACATAGGGATGCTTCTGATCTTTTGAGTTAATGTTTTGGTTTCCTTCAAATATGTTCCCAGAAGTGGGACTGCTGGGTACAAAGGCAGATCCATTTTAATTTTTTGAGATATCTCCATATAGCTTTCCACAGTGGTTGCACCAGTTGGCAATCTGGTTCAAAAGAGTTTCCCTTTCTCCACATCCTCACTGGCACTTGTTCGTTAATTTATTGATGATAGCCATTCTGAATTTGCGTTTCTCTGATGATTAGTGACATTGAGCATCTTCTCATATGTCTATTGACTATCTGTATGCCCTCTACGGAGAAGTATCTATTCAGGTCCTTAGCCATTTTTTAATTGGAGTGTTTGTTTTTCTTTTGGTGTTAAGCTGTGTAAGTTCTCTATAAATTTTGGGTATTAACCCCTTAACAGATGTATCAACAAATATATTCTCCTATTCTGTGGGTTGTGTTTTTATTCTGTGGCTGTTTTCCTTTGCAGTGCAAAACCTTTTTAGTTTGATGTAGTCCTATTTGTTTATATTTAATTATGTTTCCCTTGCCTGGGGAGATAATATCTAAAGGAATATTGCTACAAGCAACGTCCAAGATTTTGCAGCCTATGTTTTCTTTTATGATTTTTATGGTTTCCAGTGTAACATTTAAGTCTTTAATCCATTTTGAATTTATCCTTGTGTGTGGTGTAAGAAGGTGATCTAGTATAATTTTTCTGCATGTATTTGTCCAATTTTCCCAGCACCATTTATTGAATGCACTATCTTTAGCCCATTATAGGTGCTTGAATGTTTTGTTTTAAGTGTATAATCTGAGACATTTCCAAGTCATGATAAATTATTTAATCAGCACAAGGCACATTGCTTCTCTGGGGAAAATGTCTTCCTAGATCTTGATCAATTTAGAAATAAATTTTTCTAATAAAATCAGGCTCATAACTTGGAGATTTGCTCTACCAAATGATAATTTCTTTGAGGATCAGGGTTCTGTCCTACTTCTTTTATGCATTTTAGCATATACATGGTGCCATGTATATTTGGTGAGTTAAGTTGGCTAGAACTCAGTATACAAATAGAAAAATGTTGTGAAAAGCAAGCAATACAGAGGCATTAAATTATTTGACAAGAAATGCTTAAGATTTTTCTATCATATGGTATTTCTATTGACAAGGAAAATTATTTTTTTACCAAAGTGAAAACATTAACTTGTCTTTTGATTTATTAATCCTGTGCATGTAGTATCCTAAGAACACAAAAGATACTAACAGTATAAATTCTACATGCTCTGACCAAAAAATTTTTTTAAGAATTGGCATGGGCAAGTAGAAAAAAAATCAAATAATAGGGTAAATAATATCTTTTTATTGTGAGTTTGATGAGAAAAGCTGTGATTATTATGCTTAATATGCAAGTATGACCAGTTTTTTGTTCATTTATTTGGAAGCAACATTTATTTTTTTCACTTTTTAAAAATTGTTGTTCAAGTACAGTTGTCTCCATTTTCCCTCCACTACTCCCCTTTGGCTTTGTCCATGTGTCCTTTACACATGTTCCTTGATGACCCTTCCCCTTTTTCCCCCTGTTTTCCCCACCCTCCTCCCCTCTGGTTACTGTCAGTTTGTTCTTTATTTCAATGTCACTGGTTATGTTTTGCTTGCTTGCTTACTTGTTTTGTTGATTAGTTCCACTTATAGACAAGATCATATGGTCTTTGTCTTTTACTGCCTAGCTTATTTCACTTAGCATAATGCTCTCCAGATCCATCCATGCTGTCGCAAAGGGTAGGAGCTCCTTCTTTCTTTCTGCTGTGTAGTATTCCATTGTGGAAATGTGCCACAGTTTTTGATCCACTCATTTACCGATGGGCACTTAGGCTGTTTCCAGCACTTGGCTATTGTAAATTGTGCTGCTATGAACATTGGGGTGCATAGGTTCATTTGGATTGATGTTTCAAGATTCTTAAGGTATAATCCCAGCAGTGGAATTGCCAAATCAAAGGGCAGTTCTATTTTTAGTTTTCTGAGGAAATTCCATACTGTTTCCCACAGTGGCTGCACCAGTCTGCATTCCCATCAACAGGATACTAGGGTTCCCTTTTCTTCACAACCTGGCCAGCACTTGTTGTTTGTTGATTTGTTTATGATGGCCATTCTGACCAATGTGAAGTGGTATCTCATTGTGGTTTTAACTTGCATCACTCATGGCTAGCGATGCTGAGCATTCTTTCATACGTCTCTGGGCCCTCTGTATGTCCTCCTTGGAGAAGTGTCTGTTCAGGTCCTTTGCCCATTTTTTAATTGGGTTGTTTATCTTCCTGGAGTGGAGTCGTGTGAGTTCTTTATATATTTTGGAGATCAAACCCTTGTCCAAGGTATCATTTGCAAATATACTTTCCCATACAGTTGGTTCCCTTTTCATTTTGCTGATGTTTTCTTTGGCTGTGCAGAAGCTTGGAAGCAGCATTTAAAAGAGGACTTTATTCACCTATATTTGTTTCTGGAAAATAACATTTTAAAAATCAGTTTAATTAGGATTTCCAAAGATAATTCCTTCCTATTTCCATTACATTTACTCATTTATTCATTCAGTCATTAAATACTTTCAGGCATCTAATACAGACTAGGCCTTATGCTGTGTGTGTTGGTTATATAATAGTTAAAAAAAAGATAAATTTTGTCATCATGAAAATAACATCCTAGTAGAAGAGATAGACATTAATCAAATAATTACACAAATATATGCAAATTTTCAACTATGGTAAATATCATGAATAAAGCTTATGTATAAAGTGTAAGTAACCCTGGCTGGTATGGTTCCATGGGTTGAGTATCAGCCTGCAAACTGGAAAGGCCACTGGTTCCATTCCCTATCAGGGCACAGGCTAGGGTTTCAGGCCAGACCCCTGGTTGGGGGCATGCAAGAGGCAACCAATCGAAGTTTCTCTTGCACATCAATACTTCTCTCCCTCTCTTTCCCTCTCCATTTCCCTCTCTGTCAAAAATAAGTAGAGTCTTTAAAAAAACAAAGTGTATATAAAATGTGTATAATGTTATATAAAATTACATACAAACTTGCAGCAATGATTAGTGCTGCAAATAAAAGTAAGGTAGGTATCTTACAGCCTTGGTCAGGGAGTTTGGAGAAGGCTTCCCAGATGTAGTGGGAATTGAGCTGAGCTCTGTAAGATGAATAGGAGTTAATTAGGTAACTGGGGGTGGAAGAGCCTTCCATGCAGAAGTAACATGCAAAACATCTGTGGCTGCAGGGTGCATGGTCCCTACTAGGTCCTGAAAGAAGACCATGGTTGCTGAGTTGGAGGAGCAACAGGGATGTAGTAGATGTGGATAGAGAGTAGCATGGGTCAAATATCAAGTTCAGATATTAGGACCTTGTGGGTTCCAGTAGGGATAGTTGTCCTTATCCTAGAACAATGAAGAAACATTAAAATACAGAGGTTCAGCCCTGGGCAGCTGGCACAGTTGGTTGGAGCATCATCCCATGCACTAAAAGGTTATATGTTCCATTCCTGGCCAAGACACATACCTAGGTTATGAGTTTGATTCCCAGGCAAGGTACATACAGAAGGCAACTGATGGATGTTTGTCTCTCACATTGATGTGTCTGTCTGTCTCTCTCATCAGTAAATATAATCCCTGGGTGAGGATTAGAAAAGTAAAATAGAAAATATAGGGGTCCAATATCTAAATTCTAGAAAGTGATGCAGCCCACTCCTGCAAGTATCTTTTACTGTTTTTTAAATATAATACTCATTTCAGCTTTATTTTACTACAATGTACTATCCTTTTTAACACCCCTCCCCAAACCTGTATTTTGGGCAGAAATCAACCACAAGACATGTTCACCTGGCATTATAATGTTTACGACAGTCATAGCACAAAGAGATAATGGTTTAATGAGGAATGCAAAAAGGACTCAAAAGAGGTCTCACAGTCTGTAGGGTAATTAATAAGTCTGTTTTAATTTATATGAAGTCAAAGAAGGCATGTTATATGTGCCCAGAAAATCTTGTATCAGAGAAGATGGTGAGAGTATCAAAGTTTAATTTTTTGTAAAAGTAAATGGGATACATATTTTTATCATACACTTGTTGTTTGTGCTCTGCTATGCTGTTAGATGCTATACATACATTTAGCAATTAATACTTAAGTATTTTTGTCAAGTAGGTATTATTATTGGAAATAGATACAGTTATTTTATGGCTGAGGACACCAAACTAGGGATCTACGATTCAAGGCTGGCTCTGACTTCAAAGTTCATGGTAATTCTACTCTTTCACTCTTATTTACTCTTAATTTATAGGTTACAGTTTCTTCAAAAGGGATACAGAATTCTGGGGAGATTCCTGAGATACCAGTCAGTCACCAAAAGGAAGTCGCAGTGGAGGACATGGAGAGTCTAGAGATTGTGTCAACTTGTTCTCCTGCAGGCATTGCTTGGAGTGGTGGGGCATCTTGGGAGGACTGTGAGATACCTGAGGCAAAGAAAAGCTTGGAAAACTTACAATCCCTGGAAGAGGATATGGCTTTAAATGAAGTCTTACAGAAATTAAAACATACTAACAAAAAGCAGCAAACTCTGATCCAAAACCTACGGTGTACTAACATGTACTTAGAGAAGAAAGTTGAAGAATTACTGGTGAAGACTAACAAGCAGCAGGTGTTGGTTGATATCATAAATAAGCTAAAGGAAAACGTCGAAGCATTAATTGAAGACAAATACAGAGTAATGATAGAGAAGAGTGAAACTGACAAGACATTGCAGAATTTGCATGACATTTTAACTAACACCCAAAAACATCTTCAGGAATCTAGAAAAGAAAAGGAAGTCTTACAGGTAGAGCTTAAGAGGATCAAGGGAAGTTATGTTTGTCTACAGGAGAGGTACGTAACTGAAATGCAACAAAAAACCGAAACTGTTAGTCAGTACGTAGAGATGGGCAAAGCCTTAAGCAAGAAAGAAGAAGAGGTAGAGAGACTGCAGCAACTCAAAGGAGAATTGGAAAATGCCACCACTTCTGCTTTGGACTTACTGAAAAGGGAAAAAGAGTCCCGAGAACAAGAGTTCCTGTCTTTACAGGAGGAATTTCAGAAACGTGAAAAGGAAAACCTGGAAGAAAGACAGAAACTGAAATGTAGGCTTGAGAAATTGGTAGCTCAATTTAAAAATGTGCAATTCATGTCTGAAAGTGAAAGGGCCAAGAATACAAGGCTTCAGCAGAAGATCAATGAAGTAAAAAATGAAAATGCAAAACTTCAGCAGCAGGTTGCAAGGAGCGAGGAGCAAAATTATGTCCCTACATTTGAAATAGCTCAGCTAAAGGAGCACTTGGAGGAAGTAATGAAATCAAATATCACAAAGGTACTGTCACAAATTCAAAATCTCTAATGCAGAATTTCAGGGGTTTCTAAAAATCTGGTGATGCATCTTTAGGCATGACAGGTATTTTTGCAGAAAGAATTGTTAATCAAAAAGAATGGAAAATGCAGCGCACGTTTGGAGAAGTTTCTTTGGTTCTTGGGTACTCATATTAAAGAACAGCCATTTCAAGTCTCTTGTGATTATTATAGTAAAGATGAAAATTAACGTTGGAATTTTTGTGGGTACCTCTGACCAATAATCAGAAGCATCCTTTGAGAGGATTTTTCTAAGTGGGAATTTTAATCTTTTCAACAATAAAAGTAAATAATATAGTTTTGTATATTTGGTTTACCAACCTATATCACATTAATTTTGTAAAATTATAAAATTTTTATTGAGATATAATTGATAAATGACATTATATTAGTTTCAGGTGTGCAACATAATAGTTTGGTATTTGTATACATTGCAAAATGATCACCACAGTAAGTCTAGTTAACATTAAAAACTGTGAGAGTATGAGAGCATCATATCAATATTTTTGGAGGAGCTGTAATTTGGTATTCTCTGCAGTTCAAATGGCAGTTTTGGAAGCCAGGAACCTGGAAGCATGTCCTGGAAGTAATAATTTTCACAAGACAGAGTAAACCTATTTCAGTTATATAGGCCTGCCTTAAAATAGTAGTATTATCTTAAAAACTCTGACTACTTAGAAAGAAGGCTAATCTGAACAAGAAAAATGTCTAAGTTTATTTTTGATATTTGTTATACCTTGAGCGGATATTTTGCCTTGAAGATGTCCTGGGTGGACTCTTTCATGAATCTGTAATTAGCACATATAGTCGCACATATTGGCAAGTACGGTAAATAATTCTATTTTTAATGATTCTTAGGAAACCACTCTCTGTTTAAAAAATATTCTCTGTGATCTTTCTCCAGAAAGAAGGAAGAATTATCTAAGCCAGTAGTTCTTAAACTTTAGCATTCATCAACATCAGCTGTGCAAATGCAGATTGTCGGGGCCCAACCTAGAGTTTCTGATTCAGAAGGTGTGTGGTGGGGCCTAAGAATGTGCATTTCTAACTAGCTTAGGTCTCACTGATGTTGTTGGTCCAGGAATCACACTCTGAGAACCACTAACATAAGCAAAGATGACATTAAGTTTAGCTGCTAAGCAAATCATTACAGTTTTTAAAACAGTAAACTCTGAATGAATTATTGTAAATGTACAGAAGTTTATCACAGTATATGAATTTTTTCTTGAGCTTTTTAAAACAAAGTAAAAATTTTTGTTTTCTCTTGACTAATCAATTTCTTTAATATCCTTACTCTGCTTTTAGTTTTGCTTTTTATTAACTCTAGGTCCATTTTCTCAAAGTGTGGTCTGGGAGTGTCTGTAAGGTCAAAAATATTTTCATAGTAATATAAAGATGTTATTGCCTTTTTCACTCTCATTCTTCCACAGATATACAGTGGAGTTTTCCAGAAACTAAATGATATGTGATGTAATTGTTTTCATGGCTGATACAATGTGTGAAGCAAATATGAGAGTCCAGCTGTTTTTCACCAAGCCAGCATTAAAAATATTTGCAAAAAAATGTAACAGTCCCACTCTTTGCATTAATTTTATTGGAAAATGCAGTAATATTTTATTAAATTATTATTTATATTGACAATATAGAGTTATTGTTATTTAAAAGTAAATATTTTTAAATGTTCTCACTTTTAATTTCTAATGCAGTAAATATTAATAGGTATAACTTACATGAACAAGATGTTCTTTGAGGTCCTCAATAATTTTTTTATTATATTTTATTGATTATGCTATTACAGTTGTCCCAATTTTTCCCCTTTTGCCATCCAGCACTCCCACTCCCACAGGCAATCACCCCTCTATTTTTCATGTCCATGGGTCATGGGTATAGGCTCTTTGGCTACTCCATTTGCTATACTGTACTTTACATCCCTGTGGCTATTCTGTAACTACCTACTTGTACTTCTTTTTTTTAATATATTTTATTGATTATGTTATTACAGTTGTCCCATTTCTCCCCAATCATTCCCCTCTACCCTGCACACCCCCTCCCACCCACATTCCTCCCCTTTAGTTCATGTCCATGTGTCATAAGTTCTTTATCTTCTACATTTCCCACTATTCTTGCCCTCCTCCTGTCTATTTTCTACCTACCATCTATGCTACTTATTCTCTGAGCCTTTCCCGGCTCTCTCCTCTTCCCACTCCCCTCTTGTTCACCCTCCATGTGATCTCCATTTCTGTGATTCTGTTCCTGTTCTAGTTGTTTGCTTTTGTTTTAGGTGTGGTTGTTAATAGCTGTGAATTTCCTGTCTTTTTACTGTCCTATTTTTTATCTTCTTTTTCTTAGATAAGTCCCTTTAACATTTCATAGAATAAGGGCTTGCTGATGATGAACTCCTTGAACTTGACCTTATCTGAGGAGCACTTTATCTGCCCTTCCATTCTAAATGACAGCTTTGCTGGGTAGAGCAATCTTGGATGTAGGTCCTTGCCTTTCCTGACTTGGAATACTTTTTTCCAGCCCCTTCTTGCCTTCAAGGTCTCTTTTGAGAAATCAGCTGACAGTCTGATGGGAACTCCTTTGTTAAGTTTTCCGCTTGTTACTCTCCTTCTTCCCCTTCTGGTACCCCTATAGTTCGGATGTTGGGACGTTTAAAGATGTCCTGGAGGTTCTTAAGCCTCTCCTCACTTTTTTGAATTCTTGTTTCTTCCTTCTTTTCTGTTTGGTTGTTTCTTTCTTCCTTCTGGTCCACTCCATTGATTTGAGTCCCAGTTTTCCTCCCATCACTACTGGTTCCCTGTGCATTTTCCTTCATTTCACTTATTGTAGTCTTCATTTGTTCATCTAGTTTATGAGAAAAATCAACCAATTCTGTGAGCAGCCTGATCACCAGGGCTTTGAACTGTGCATCTGATAGGTTGGCTATCTCTTGGTCACTTAGATGAATTGTCTCTGGAACTCTGATCTGTTCTCCTGTTTGAGCCATTTTTGTTTTTTTTTGTTTGTTTGTTTTTGGACTGGCCGTGGCTGTTACATAGTGAGGGGTGGAGCCTTAGGTGTTTCCCAGGGCGGGGCAGCCCAGTTGCTGGGTAGTGATGCTGTATGGCAGGGGGGATCTGAGAAGGAACAATGGCGCTTGCTCCACTCTCCATCTTGGATTCCAGTCCCTTCCACTGCTTCCTCTTTGCCTGGATTGTCTGCATGCGAATGTGGGACCACCTGGTCAGCTAGCCACCTTGTGCAGCCTCACTGGGTCTGCACCATTGCCACCCTATGCCCAGGGTCCGCTAGCCACTGCCTGTGTGCTTGGGGTCTGCTAGCCGCTGCCTGTATGCCTGGGATCTGCGAGCTGATGCTGCCTGCGTGCCAGGTCCGCCAACCTCCACTTTTTACTGGTCTGGATGAATGGTTGTGGACTTCCATATAGTTCAATTTTTCTATCAGTTCTGATTGTTTTCTTGTTTCTAAATCCTCATTGTCCTTAATTTTGGTTGTGCGAGGAGGCACAGTGTATCCACCTATGCCTCCATCTTGGCCAGAAATCCCCTCAGTAATTTTTAAGAGTATAAAGGGGTCCTGAGAACCAGAAAGTTTGGGAACCACAATTCAGAGCTTTTAGGAGTGGTATTTTATTCAGCATTTTACTTTAAAAGTAATCCAGACTCTGTCTTATTGTGACAAATCTGAATTGTGTACACATAGGATGCAGAGATGATACATTCTAATTTGCTCCTGAATTACTCACCTTGTGAAGAAGAGAGCCTGAATCCCCCAGGTGTGAAAAGGACTTTCCAGCCAGCCTTCAAAATTCACAATCTTATGGCTCTGATGACAAGACTTCTCACATGCCAGGTAATTTTTAAAAATACTTATTTTTATTGGGTGAGGGTGAAATTACCGAGGTTGGACTTAAACCAAAAAAGGCAATGTGAGGTTACAGAATTAAGTCATGAAATAAAATAATGGAAGATAAAATAAAGACCCTTAAACCAACCAATCAGCCTTTTCTTCCTCCTATTGCTTCTTTCTTCAACACCTAAATCCGACAAGTCTACGGTACAGTAACATAATAAGATAAAAAATAAAGACTCCCAGTGAAACTTCATTTAGCACTTCCCATTTTCAGGAAAGCTCTTTCAGAGCAGTAGTCTTACACTCTGGATCAGTCTGCTCCTAGGGATAAGTTATTGTTCGAATTAATGAGCTGTTTACCCAATCTAAAAATTTTGCTTTGGGCAAAGGGGAGGACAGTGTGGAGCTGTGTACATTAGTAGAATGGAAAATGAAGTAAGTGTCGGGTGAGTTTGAATCCTGACTTCACCACTTCCTGCGTGTGTGACTGGGCCAAGTAACTTTACCTTAGTTTCCTTGTCGTATGTAGGGGAATGATACTTGCTGCTACCCTGGAAGGTAAGGAGCACCACATTTAATGAGAACATATTAAAGGACATGACATTTGATAGTTTCTCAAATTAGCTAGCTCTCTTTCTTCCACTTTTCTTCTATTTACATTTCTTTGATCTTAAGTGCATTCATCCGAGCCAAAGTTTGATGGCATAGGTTTGTGATGTTCCTAATCCAGCACAAACCTTATTTCTGTTTTGTCTTAGCTCAAATGTGTTGAACACTAGCATTTACTGAATGTGAGACACTGAGCTAAGTGTTTTGTGGGACACTGAGCTCACAACTTAGTGGCCGACAGACTATATCTACCTAAAGTTGTGGGTTTAAATATTGGGATTTGACTGTGGCATAGTCTCTTCTTGGCTGTAAAACTTTTCACTGCACCTTGCCCTTCAAACATATGCTTACTCACCATATTTGTTTGATTTTCTCCCATCTCGCTGGTGGCTACTATTCTTTCTCAGTTTTATTTGCTGACTGCTTCTCCTCTACCAGACCTCTCGGTAATGAAGTATAGATCTTCTTAGTACCAATACTACGCTTGCTTATTCTGTCTCCCAACCCACCAGGATATAAGCCTTCAAGATTAGAGACCTGGTATGCTGTATGCCCTATATACCTCACACTGGTTAAGCTTCTAATAGGCAAATATTTGCTGACTTCCCAACCTGTTCTTGAAGCCATTTAAGTTTACTGTTCCTGCTTTTCATGGATTAGCTCTTACACCATTCTTTATATTTTTTATCAGGCTTTAAAAAAATATGGATAAACAAACCAAGGCTTAGAATCATTGAGTTTCTTGTCCAAAGTCTCACATATGATAAAATGATTGAACTCAGGCAGAATCTCCCAGGCAGTCTGACTCCTGTGCATGCACTTTTGACCCTTAGGTTATTTTGGTACAAGTACCTTCATTCTAGAGTTTTATCTTATTGAGGATGTCTGATTATTTTGGTGTCAGTTACAATAATTTGAATTTGAATTTATAAACTGACTAGGTTAGGAGGGGATGAATGTATGAATGCATGAGCATGTATAGTTATTATAAATGAATATTAACCTCCCATTGATTATATTAGCCTGTCCCAATAATAATTTATGTACAAGTATAAATCTATATGAATTCTTTCTACACTAACTGTTTATTGGATGTCTCATGATGAGTAACTGCAGAATTGAGTTCAATATTTAACTTCCTTTGGTTCGATTACTTATTTTGGGAGGGAGATTTGTTTCATTTGTGTTTTTTCCTTCTTTTAGCTTTACTGAAAACATTTTAAACTGGCTTCTCAAACTGTTATCTTTAGGACATCAGCAATCTTACTGCTGAACATTTCAAAGAGAGTGAGAAAGTTAGTGATACAATGCTGCAAAAATTGAAGAGTTTCCATCTTAAAAAGAAAAATTTAGATGAAGAGGTACTGTATGTATTCTTTGTTCTAAAAATTTTATCACTCTGGCTGGGTAGCTTGCTTACTTAGAGCATCATCCCTATATGCCAAGGTTGCGGGTTCAATTCTCAGTCAGGGCACATACAAGAATCAAACAATGAATGCATAAATAAGCAAAACAACAAATCAGTGTCTGTCTGTCCATCTCTCAGTTTAAAAAGTTAATAAAAATAAAAATTGTATCATTTTTAGTGAAAAAATAGTCAAAGTAAAAGGTAGCATAAATGTATCCTAAAAAAGAGAATCCTAAAATTTGGATATTTTTTAAAAAGAATTGTTTTTGTGCACCCTGGCTAGTGTGACTTAGTTGGTTGGGCATTGTTCTACAAACCAAAAGGTCACCAGTCAGGACACATGCTTGGGTTGCAGGTTCACTCCCTGGTGCTTATGGAAGGCAACAGTCAGTGTTTCTCTCCTTTTCTTTCTCCCTCCCTTCCCCTCTCTCTAAGAAATAAAAAATAAAATAAAATAAGAATTGTTTTTGTGGACCACATTAGCTTTACTATGGCTCTCACTAAGGAGATATATTGTGCAACATTTGACTTGTGTAATAATGTAGGTCTGTATTAGAAAGTCTTGTTCATCTACCAAAAAAGTTGGTATGATTATTTTTTCAGTTTTGCATGGCATTACTAATTTCTGAAGAATAGTGTATTTTGACATTTTTATAGTGATTATACACTTTATCACTTGGAATAATGTAAAAACTGAAAACAAATAATTTTATTTTTCATGTGGACCAAGGGTAAGGAAGAGGCTCTTGAAATTTCTTCAGTTATTCTTTTCTTGGTATAGTGTTACAGAGATGAAAAGATAAAATTAAGAGAGTAAATTAAGCCCTGGCTGGTGTGGCTGTTGGTTGGAGTGTCGTCCCATAAATCGAAAGGTTGCTGGTTTAATTCCTGGTCAGGGTACACCTAGGTCGTGGGTTCGGTCCCTGGTTGGGGCATATACAAGAGGTAACTGATTGATGTTTCTCTCCCTTTCCCTCTGTTCCCCGCCTCTGTAAAATCAATAAGCATGTCCTCAGGTGAGGATAAAAAAACACAGAGAGAGTAAGTTAAATAGGGATGGTAATAACAGAATGTTAACTTGTGCCATTTTTAATCTGAGAGGAATACAAAAGTGATAAATTTATCTAGCTAAAGGTATAAAAACATATTTAAATTTGAAATCTTGGATTATTATAACAAACTTAGTTCTGTGCTATCAGGAAATTACTTCTGTGAACTGAGGGGATAGAAAATCAGTGTTGCAGGTATTCTGAGGAAACTCTTTGGTCTCCTAGCTAACCTGTAGAGAAAAGGATCAAGAAATAAACAAACGTGCACAGAAACTACTGGCCTCCACTTCTTAAACCCATCTTCAAAAGTAAGCCCAGTTGAGGGTTGGAGCAGTATGGTACAAAAATACAATTTCAGACATTTATGCTCTTTTGGTAAATTTCTATGTAATTCCTGAAATATTGGCAAATGAGATTATGTGATGTCTGTGATTTGATTTGGTGAAGGGCATGGAAAAAGAATGAAGTGATTGGGAATATAAATGATACAAGATTGGCCATTAGCTATTAATAGTTGAAGCTAGATGATAGTTACATAATGGTTCATTAAAGTTTTTTCTCTGTTTTTTTTAAAAATATTGGAAATTGTTCATAATAAAAATATTCTGTGCAGCACACTTCACTGATATTTGGCAATGTTTGAATATTAAGATTTATTGTTATACCAAAAAAAAACTAACAAATAAGAAATGATTATAAATTGCATGTAGAAAAGTTGACTAGTTTTTTTTCTTTAAAGAAGAATTTTAATAGCCTGATTGTAAAAACAATGGAACATTAGAATAAGATCCCTGGAGATCCCAAGCCCACCTTCAAGTTCAGGGATTCACTGGGACTCAAGGGACCCAGCATACAGTGTACTCACAGCTGTGGTATATTATTACAGCGAGAAGATACAGATCAAAATCAGCAAAGAGAAAGGATGCAAAAGAAACCAGATTCAAGCTTGCACCCATCCTCTCTCAGTGGAGTCTCATTCCCCCAGCAGTGAGTTATGACAATACATGTGAAATATTGTCTACCAGAGAGACCCATTATGAGACCCAGTATCCAGGATTTTTACTGGGGGCTGTTCACATAAGCACCTTCTGCCTAGCACATACCAAAATGATAAACCCTCCAGGTAGAAGGAGGTGTTCAGCATAAACCACATTCTTTGTGCAAGTATGTTAGGCACAATGAGCCATTCATATCAGGAAAGGATGGAAACCCTCCCACAATTCAAGTTCCCAGATACAGTCAGAGGGCAGCCTGGCTAGCAGGCCTTTCTAAGGATAGCAGCCTCAGGCCTGCTGTATGAACTCTTTTTCTGGACAAAAGCTGTAAAAACAGCATGTCTTTTGGGAGACCAGGAATTGAACTTTGCATGGTTTGATGATTTTATTATAAATGTTACAGAATGTGGTTTTATTTACTCTTCTCTGAAATGAAAAATGCTTTTTTTCCCCTAGCTACAGAAACATAAAGACAGAATCGCAACTTTCAGCGAGTTAATTGCTAATGAAAAAGCATTTCAAGATCAGGTGATTGATGTGAGTTTAACATTTATTATGTACTGTCTTTAGTATGCAAAAATATAATTTCAGATGTTTATATTCTTTTGGTAATTTGTTTAAATCCTTCTAGCTCTAAGTTCTACACTTCTATTATTTATTCTAGCCACTGAAAAATCTCTTTGTTTGACTAATACACTATTTGTTTTTAAATGCTCAAAGTAGTGTGAAAGTATTAGAAGTGAGTACAAATATATTGAATCTCAGGTTACAGACTTTGATTCAAATGAAGCCAAGAGTGTGAATTCAAATGAAGGCAGAGATGTACCTACCTTATTGGGAGCCAAACTGGATAAGTACCACAGTCTAAATGAAGAGCTTAATATCTTGGTAAGAAAAACTTTTTGTTGCTTTGCTATCATTTTTACATATAACACCATTTCATTAACAACTTTAAGAAATTTGCTCATTAAAGTGGTCACACACTGGTATTGTGGCAGTATTATTTACCTATAAAGTAGAGAACTGAACTTCTGCATTTTCAGGTTTTGAAATTTTACATAATGTTCCATTGGGTTTCTATTTTGACTAATCAGATTAATTTCTTTTAAAATGTAGAAAGCAAAAAATACATGCAATTTTTCATAGTGAATGAAGCATATTTATGTTG